>JARHVA010000429.1:1697500-4310000 GCA_037957365.1 Torreya grandis
GGGAGAAGGGATTGAGGATTTTTAATTACCACATCATGAAGGAACCAAATGTTTAGTTACCTAAGTTTCCATTGTAGGATATGCCAAAATGATTCCAAAACATTTCTCAAGACACCTTCTTCATCTTTACAAGGAACAAGACAAGAAGGAAGGATATGATGGAAGATGATGGGTTAAGATAGATGTGGATTGGTGATTGATAATAATTTTTCCCCCAAGTGTTGAGGTAAAATTTAGATAATTGATTATTTTACTGTGATGCTAGAAACTAGTTTTCATCATGGTACTTGCCCAAGGTGATAAAAGACTAGTTTTCACCATTGGATGAATGTTTTTTTTTACTTTGATCAGGAATCTCAATTTATTAGTGAAGGGAAAGATGCAATATGTTGGCATGTTGTGATATTTAATTGTGTTAGGAATTAAGTGAATGTAAATCAGATTTCTAAACCACCATAAAATGACAAAACCAGATTTTAAATGTGTGAAAATTAGATTTAATTATGCAGAAACAATTCCTTCAAACTATAGTATATTATGAAAGCATAAATGGAGAGAAAAAAAATAGAAAAAAAACACATAAAATAGATATACTATGGTTTACCCAATTTGGGATACATCTATCAAGAAAATCCTCAAATAAATTAGTAATCTAAAACAGGATTACAATGAACTCTCGCAGAGATAAAAAGATCTCCTATAGAAAATGCTGCATAAAATGTTGCACTTTCACCTACACCTACACTTTTTTATATATCATAAGATGATAAACACAACCTATAAATGAACACCTACACTTTTCAAAACACTTGCACTTTTGACTCTATCTCCCAAAAGCCACACCTGTAAATAAAAATATCAACAACCTCTCATAGGTCACACCAAACCCTATATAAATAACAAATGGTGTAGAAAACATCCTCCAAAGATAAAAATCACCATCCTCCAACAAGATAAGCTTTATCCATGAAGTGAAACTCCACATTTCACCTTTCAATGCATATCCAAAAGGTCTCTAGAGTAGGAACATGCCATTCCTCTCCAAATGACACAACTTCTAATGTGGAAATCCAATCCACTTCCATAATACATCAAAAATTTATTAAATACTAAATTTAATAATTTTTGTCCTCCTAATGAATCATATAAATAAGTAAATACATCATTTAATAAATTTATCCTAATGCATCACAATAATATTAAATAAATAAATAATTCTCAATAACAAGGAAATCAATCCCACTTCCAACAACTATGGAAGAATACATGAAAATTATTAAATAAACATTTAATAACTTTCATCCACATGAGGAGCAAAGTAAAAATGTGCTCCCCACATCCTTGGAGCTATCTAGGCCCCCAAAGTATACCAACAAGGTCATGTGATAGCCCTAAAGGGATCCACACTCAACAAATTGATGCCTGTTCTAGAGATATGTGATGCAAGATCATGTCTCAATGGCCTTTATTGATTCTTGATTTAACATCCTCCAAACATTTTAACTAGGTTTCATTTTAACCCCTATGAGGGATAATTTCTCCCAGGGATGGGAGATATGCTATGGATGGGAGGATATCATGATTATAATGATGGGATATAAGATGGGAATGAGGGATGTGATCATGAATGATATGATGGGATGGGGAGTAAAATGGGTTTTGATAGTTGTATACACCATTGGATATGATGGAG
The DNA here is from genome assembly GCA_037957365.1 of Torreya grandis. NCBI lineage: Eukaryota > Viridiplantae > Streptophyta > Pinopsida > Cupressales > Taxaceae > Torreya > Torreya grandis. The sequence continues at coordinate 1,699,194 of JARHVA010000429.1, forward strand.
GGTATTCTATAGATTGGTGCCATGAGATTAAAAGATCCAAGACCTTTTGATTTTCTAATTCTTTGACCCAAGCATTAAGAGGATGATTGTCCATTTTATTATTATTTTTGTCTTTCTTTTGAATTATTGATTGAATTTTACTATGATTGCCCCCTGGTGCTTGATTTTGGGCTTCACCAGAGGGAATTGATTTTTGAATTAATATATGATTATTTTGACTTTGATAGTCCTTTAGTGCCTGAGTTTGGGCATCACTAGGGGAAGATACTTTTGGATTAGGCCAATGTTTTGACTTTACTTGATTTTGAATGATAAGATAAAATAGGATTTGATCATGATTCGTGACTTCTAAAATATGGTCTTGGATGTTTGGATGTATGGCACATGATGTTAAATGTAGAGGGGAATCCAATGATGCATATTCTTATTCATTCCCATCATGTAGTGGGATGTAGGGATTATGGAGGTGAGGTGGATGAGTAATGTTGGGTGATGGATTAGGGGGATAATGGGAAGCATAATACTCATAAAGGTCACTAGGATCCTTTGCTTCAAAATTGGAGAGTGTGTACTAGAGAATCTCAAAAGGATCAGTAAGACTCATATCCAAGGTAGCATCAGATCCACACTAAAAATATTCAATAGATAAAGCATTCAAAAATTTAGATATGACTTCATCACCCTGAGTGGGATCAAAAGATATGCTTGGTTATTGTTTATCATCCTGATTGTGGGATCCTTCAAAAGAGAATACATTGGCATCATATACTATAATATCACTGAGAGAAGATGTTTTTGATGAGGAATTTGATACAGGTGCTAATGTTTGACATGATCCTTGTAGTGGCTCTGATGTTGACTCTGGTATACATGATACTATGCTACTAGTAGGGGAGTAATTGTTTATGACTAACCTCTCAACATGGGGTATGTGATGTGCTAAGTGAGAGGGAGATGATGGATGAATTATGGACTAAGTAAAGAGAGTGCCATATAAGGACTCATGAGATATAGGGGGAATTAGTGTATGGTAAATGGACTTATGGTTGATTGAGGATTGATCAATGATGGGGGGATTATCAAAGAGGGACAAGATGTCTTGACCTTGGCTTGGAAGGGGAAGGGATTGATCATGATCAAGAATGGAATCTTGGCATTCCTCTTCTTACTCACCTAGGGATTTAAGTTTATTTGATTTATCCTTGATTACTATGTCACCATGGTTAATGAGGTCTTGGACATAATCATGGAAATTTTAACATCATTTAATGGAATGTCCCTAAGTTTGATGATATTCGTAGTGTCAGTTTTTTTATACCATGAGGGCTTAGGCTTGGTAGGATTAGGATGTCATATGGGTGGATAGACCATCATGTTGGTGGTGACTAGTTGTTAGAAAAGGGATTCCAAGGATATAAGAAAGGGAGTATAAAGAACCACTTCACTATGTGACTTAGATGTAGATGCATTATACTTATGATTAGATGATCATTGATGTGACTGGGTGGATGGTCAGGTGGTAGATGAGGTGGCCAAGATTGGATTCCCTTGCTAGTGTATGAATGGGTGGATGATGGGCTATGATTAGTGGATGAAGGATTGAAATGGGACTCACATGAATGTGTTTGTACTGGGGTTGAAATGAGTTAAAAGGGATCAATGCCTTTATGAAGTGGTACACCCATCATAAGGAAATGTAAAAAGATCTCATCCTTGTTGGCAAAGATGTATTGGTCTATGAGAGTGAGGTCTAACTTCATGGTGGTGGGTGATAAAGGATGGGTGGCTTGCTTGGATTGAGAGTTGGATTTGGAAGTATTGGAATTAGAAGAAGGTGATGGTGATGTCATATTATTGGTGGATGATGAGGTTGACAAGTTAGGTCTTCTTTTGCGAGTAAGATGAGGGAGTGGTGATGGATAATGATTAGTAGATGGAGGGTTTGATTGTTGACAAATATGAATTAGGGATAAGGAGATTTGGATAGGGCTAATGGATGGTAGAAGTGAATGGGATAAGGTTTGATGGTGGACCTAGTTTGGAGGTGAATTTAGGCTTATGGGGTTAAAATCATTGGGAAAGTGAGCAACCATATTCCATATCCACAAGAGGAATTCATCTTTATTCTCTATGATATATTGATTGATTAGGGTGACAAAATCAAAGAAGGTTAAGATTTATTTTATGGGGTTAGGTTTTGGTTTAGGGTGAATGGGATCAATATCAGAAAGGAGGAGAATACCCATTTATAGAGCTCAAAAAAGGACATCATATTTTTTGGCCATAATGTATTGGTCTACATGAATTAGGTCCAAATATATGAGGATAGTGGATAAAAGATGGATGATAATGAGGGATGATGTAGAGGTAGATGGAGTAGATATGGGTTCTTGATCAATTAGGTTTGAAGGACTGATCTAGTACACTAGGTGATGATGAAAATGAGGTTGATGAGATGTGATAAAGATGATATATGATGAGGATCATATTTTGAACCAATAGCACAATAGGTGCTAATGACCTATCAAGAATACCTAGTTTTCAAACTAGCAAAAGGATTGAGGTTTTGATGGGTGCCTAGGTTTAAACTAGCAAGAGGATGATATAATGGGTTGCTATTTATGAGTAGCCAAGGATGATATAGACTAGATTGATGATAATGGGTTGTTAGATTGAAATAAATAAAGTGATATGATGCTAGTATGATATTAAATAGGTATTAGATCTAACCAAGTAATGAGTGATAATGGATTAGGATGATAGGACAATGTGGATGATAAAAGGACTAGCTCAAAATCTTAGATCGATTTTAACAATATGGGATAGGGTGGGATTATTTCAATGAAGGTGATTAAGATAATGGAATAAAGACAAGTATGATGATAGGTGATGATGAAATGATTAAGGATAATGTGGGATGGGGATAGTTTAGACCTGTATGTGACTTAGAGAGCCAACTAAGACAAGGATAGACTAGATGGGTGATGAAGACAAGTTTAAGACAAATGATTGGGTATGGACTTTAGGATAAGATGTGGATGATAAGATATGAATAGGATATGTAGGATATGGCGGTAGATGACCAATGATGAGTGATGAATAAGATGGAATATGACTAAAAGGATATACAAGAGAACAAAAGTATGTACAAGGGAGTAAGATAAAGATATACAAGAGGTGATTAGGATATGGTATAGACACATAATGTGACCTAAATATCCAACAAAGATAGACTAGATGGGTGATGAGTTGACTAGGCTAAGGCAAGGTCAAGATAAAAGTTTGATTAGGACAAGATGTGGGCTTAGGATAAGATGTGAATGATAAGACCAAATGTGATTAGGATGTGTGAGGGGGTATGAATAATTATGAGGGATATGAGTATAAGACATGACTAAAAGGATGTACAAGAGAATAAAGTATGTATAAGAAAAGATATAGGTGATGGGGATGTGGTCAGAGATGAGTGGATAATGGTTGGACTAAAAAAAGATAAGGTGGTGATAAGATGTGCCTAGGATGGGATATGATAATACAAATATAATATGTACAATGGGGTGATGATAAGGATGTACAAGATGTGATTGGAATATGCAGGTGATAGGGGATGATCAAGGATGAGTGTATATGGTCAGACTAAGATGAGAATAAGATAAAAAGAAAATATGTACAAGATAATGTCTAGAATGTCCAAGATGGGATATTAGTGGGTGTGACTAATGATGAGTGGTTATAATGATAAGAGGGGATAAAAGGATGTATAAGAGAACAAAAGTATATACAAGATGATGATCAAGATGATGGGGTGATGACAAAGGATAGGTTGATATAGGGGGACTAGGAAGGGATGAGGAATGTATAATGGGATGAAGAACAAGGATATTCAAGATGAGATGTGGGTGATGGGGGTATGACAAGCCTTGGATGGTGTTTATCTTAATTTCTTCTCATTTATTAATTATTGAAGAAGATAAGAAACTAGTAATAAGCATGTGTTAGAATAACTTTGTTATTGATGTGCATGTAATACAGATGAGTATGGAGACATCCTTTTTATCTTGGAAGGAATAACATGTAGATAAGAATACACTAACAAAAGGGGTTAGTAGTAAGAGAGTTAGGTGGATTGCCTAGCATGAGCTAGATCCAAGAAGCATGAGCTTGCTAGGAGGCTATCAATCCACTCTTTGATAATAATTAAGTTTAAAGAGATAAAAGGAAGATACTTGCATCAAATAATAGAAAATAATGAAATGAAATATAAGAATAAATAGATGCTTAAAAGGAGAATAAAGTAAATATATCAATAGAGGGTCAATACTAGTGCTAAAATGGATGGGGTCAGGTTCAAAAAATCAAGTAGGGGTCTGTGAATAGGTATGGACATAGAAAGTCAGATTTGGTTGGGGGTAAAGGGTCAAAATTAACTTGTTATTATTTCATGCCACAGTGACCGTCGATGGTTAGACTGACCATCGACGGTTATGCTAACCATTGATGATTGGGGTGACCATTGGTGGTTTTGCTGACCATTGATAGTTCTCTATGGATTCTAAATATTTTCAAAAAATGAGTTATAGACTGGGTCAAGGGTCAAATAAAGGTCTATTTAAGGGTTCAATCAAAATGGGGGTTAGAAGATAGCTGCAAAAAAGGTTTAATGGGGTTGAGAGGTTAGAAAATTAAAATAGCAAAATAGAAGTATAAATATACCTGTTGCTTGATAAATGGATAATGGTTGATGGTTGAAGAAATTTTGGAAAAGTAATGGAACTTTGCCTTGAGAATTTTTTTGACATAGGTTTATATCTCTATTATTGTTGTTGAATTGATGGAAGAAGATTGGCTGACTGGGATCTTGAATACCTTTGAGCTAGAATGCTTGTGTTGATGGATCATTTCACCTCCTACTCCCCTCCTTTTATAGGCAAAGAGAGATGGATGATAGAAGGTTACCTACTAGGTTAGATTATTTATTTAAATACTTGGGAGTTCATTAACAATGGGAAAGATAGATATATTTAATTATGTCATGTTAGCTTACACAGCTAGTGTTTGTGTAAGAATGAGGAAGACCTGACTATTGAGGTCAACCTAACCATCAATGGTCAAGCTGACCATCAACACTCAAGTTTTCAAAGGAAAAGGGGTTAAGGTAGGTTAAAAGGGGTTGGGTTAAGGGTATGTTAGTAATTTAATGAGTTTATTTAGCTAAGTATCTAACTATACTCAAGGTCTCATGGGTTAATTGGTGGGTCTAGAAGGGTTAGGTGGTCCCTAAGGGGTCTTGAGGCATTTTGACATCTAGAACCATCATGTGTGGTGTCTACATTTTACCCTTTTTTGTTATGCATCTTTGAATTAACCAACTACAAAAAAAAATTGCTATTCAAAGGTTTGGTTTCCCTAAGTATGGGAGCAGGTGTTCCCCCTCAAACTAGGAGTTGATGAGGTGAAACCAAAATCAAGTTAGGGTTTGATAAGTGGTGTATGGTGAGTCATGAGGTTAGTGATAAAAGGGTGGTTAGGAATTTTTAGCACAAACATGCACATAAAATGTGACTAAGTGTGATAGTTGAGATTGTTCAAAGACTAGGGTTGCCAATGTTGGTAAAAATAAGGTCAATTGTAGAAGGATAAGTGATAGGGTAATTGATCCATAGTGTTAGTCATAGCTGATTAGGTCATTCTATCAAGTCTTATAGATAGGGTTGGTGTTTTTGTAGGTATTTGAGGTAAGAAGTGATACTTTGAAAAAAATAAATGGTCTATTGATGCATGAGGTGGTGTAAATATTAAATGTTCAACATGGTAAGGTTGGTCAGTGTAGTCAAAAAGACCAGCAAGGTCATCATAGAGTGTGTTATAGTTTAGGCCAAAAATGGCCAACATCAAAGTGGATGTGATTTAATGGTTGGCTAGAGAAAGGTTAGGTGGGAGAAGGGTAATATCCAAAAATGAGGCACTTAGGTGTGGGTGCCTAAAATTTTTAAAAGGTGGGTTTCTTGACCTTCGATGGTCAGGGGTCCCAAACTCGATCGTCAATGGTCACCATGACAATTGATAGTCAATAAGAAATCCTAAAACCATAAAACATAAAAAGTGAAAATGAAATTTCATTTTCAATTTTTATAATTTGACTTTTGTACTTTCTATGCATTCTGATGATTTGGTGATTTAGCATTTTATGTGAGAGAGAGTTGACTGAGCATTGTACTGACTTGGTGAGTGTTGATTAGTTGGAGGCATGTGTTGAGGTGATATTCTAGGATTGAGATATAGGGTGGATGAGGACATGGCTGAATAGCAGGATATGAGTTTTATCCTTGACAACAGTCAAGGAAAGAGGTAGGTGGTGTTTGAAATTGTTAAATTAGTTCATTTGGGTGTTTTAAAGTTGAATTTAGATAGGTTATGGTTATTTTGGTAGGGTTTTAGGGGGTTTTACCTAGATGTAGGTTATTTTTGTGATTTGAAAAATTAACTGATGAAATTTGAAATTAATGGAGGATTTGGGTTGGGGGTAGGGTATAGGATAGGTAATTGATTTATTGAATTTTGTTGTTTTGTTGGGAGTTAAGAAGGTAGGGTTTAGTGTTTTACCATTAGCAGTCACACACAATGACTATCAATGGTTTGACCTAAATCATCGATGGTAAAACTTGACCATTGATGGTTAACCATTGAAGCAAAAAGTTCCTTTGACCATCGGTGATCATAGTGATCATCAACAATCAAGGGATTAGGGAAGGTGTGTTTTAGTAAAAAGATATAGGCAAAATGTTTTAAAATGGTTTAGTAATGAAAATTCCAAGTGTAGGTTAGGATAGGATGTGTTAAAATGATTTTTGGTTAGAGTTAGGTGTTGGTTTGATAGATTTAGGGAATGTGTTGGTGTGATAAGGTAAGGTAAGTGTTAAAATGTTTAGTGGTGAGGGTTTCTTTCAAGTGCTAGAGGTAATGCTATAGAGGTAATGGTTATGGATTATTATTGGAATAGGTTGATTTAGGTAGGTTTAGGCTGGTAAAGAGGTGGAATTTGGTTAGAAATGAGAAATGGTAATGGAAAACTAAGTGTGCATGCAAACTTGTATTTTTTTAGGCATGAAATCAGATCCAATTAAGGGATTGAGTTTCTAGGATATTTATAGAGATCTATGGAGGGATGAATGGGGATGATTGGACACACATGGAGGAAATCAATCTCAAAGCTATAAGACACTATCAATGATTGTCATGAGATGTGATAATGATCATGACCCTCATCAAGAGATGGGATCCATCTATGAACACCTTCCTCTTATCGACAAGAAAGATGATCATCCCACTAGACGATGTGTATAGGATCACATGACTACCCATTTGGGGGGAGCTAATTTACCATATTAAGAGTGAGGATAGGGATGAGTAGATGAAGCTATTATATGGTGAGGATAAAGACCTTTCCAGGTGGCATGCTATTGGTTTTGGTTATGGGCTATTATACCAGAGGGCTCTACATGAGAGGTGTTTGATGACTATGATGATGATGATGATGGTAGTGTCCTATTTTGCCTTGCCAAATTTGAGCAATGGGTGGTTTCTTTATCTACTACTAGGTTTATTAGTGGATATGTTGCTTGGGAGGATAGTGTTTGGGTGGGATAGTGTTTGGGTGGGAACTAATTTTTCTAGTCTAGATATATAGGGAGCTTTAGGCATTTTGAGCTCATAAGAGGTACATGATCAGTATGGGGTTTGTGCTCCATTATTAGGCATATAAGCATATTAGGGTTCTGAGGCCATTAGGGATACCATGGGAGGGCTATGCCTAGATGAATTTTAGATTAGGTTTCATGTGATGGAGGGGTGATTATGCCTTCATAGGAACTAGAGGAGGTGCAAGGGATATTGACTAGTTTAGGGATATATTGAATGGCTTGGTTGTGGGGGATATTGTTTAGAGGTTGTATGTCAGCTTTCTGGGGTGGGTCCTCTATAACTATCATAAATTATCATTGTAAAGTTGGAGATGGATCTATAGGAGTAGAAAGGGTGAGACTAATCTCATCCCTTTTGATAGATTTTAGAGGTAATTTAGCCTAGTATAGGGGATTTTAGGTCCATTTTTGAGATACAGGAGGGGGGATGCTAAGTTTTTATTACCTGAGCCATAACCAGAGAAGGTGGTCCTAGATTGTGAGGAGCTACATATTAGAGTAGGGGTTGATGATATTGGGTTTGTTGATGGTTATGCATCATGTAATAGTTACTTTATGTAGTAACCAATTTTGGGTGGGATGATGGGGCTGACAAGCCATGGATGTGGATCCAACTGGTAGAGGTCCATAGGTATAGCTACAGGGTGGTGGCTCAGATAGGTAGGCGAGAGTATCACTAGCTACTATATAGGCATATATTATAGTGTTACAAGGATAGGTGGCCACATTATAGGGCCAAATTGTGACATTACAGGGTTAGGTTGTCACCATTATAGGTGAGATATATCAAGCCAAGACCTCACTAGGCTTGGTGACCCATGAGAGGGACACCTTGAGATAGAGGGGAAGAATAGTGGTATTACTAGTAGGACCACCAAGTACCATCATCTTATGGGGAAAAACAAAATGATAGATGATGTGATGATTGATGAAGTTGACTATCTTTTTGGATTTGGTTGAGATGAGAGGAATAAACTTCACCCACTTGGTGAAATACTCAGTGGTGGTAATGATGTATTGGTGTCACTATGAATAATGAGGATTGATTTCCCCAATGAGGTTGGGAGGCATGATACCGAGATTTAGGTAGTTAAAGGTTTGATCATACCATCTATCCAATGGAGATTTATTTATGATAAAAATGGTAGGAAGGTCAGAATGGATATATGATGGGGTGATAAAATAGTGAATGGTAACAAAGAGTTTAGAATTGGAAGGTTGAGATGGGATTTGGGAAGAAAGGGAAGCTATTATATCCATGAACTTGTTGGTAGATCATATAATAGATTAGATAAGGTAATGATCAAATGATGCTAAGAGTATATTTACTAGGCTTTTTTACTTTAGTAAGACATCATTATTACATTTGTAATATCCATTGACCTTGTTGACCATAAGTTAATAATTGCTAAAGACACTAATTATCTTGACTCCTAAGGCTAGAGTAGTTTGGAGATCTATTACTAGGGCTTCGTACTCAACCACATTATTGATGCATTTAAATTAAAGTTTGAAGGAAAGGGGAAAAGGTTCACCATCAAAGGGAATGAGAATAACTGTGACACCCCCATCATGATGGAATTTGGAGCCATCAAATAACATGGTCATTTGATAGGTGGGATCCTCTTGAGAAAGAGTCATGATGGACTCATCCAAAAATACAAGAGGAAGGGGTTGGTTATTGGATAAAGGAGCTTTAACCATTTGATCAAAAATGACTTACCCTTTAATTAAATTTTTCTAAAGGAAATCAAGGTCAAACTTAGTGAGGATCATGAGCCACTTAGCCATACATTGGTTTTGGTATGGTTTAGAGTGCATGTATTTGAGTGGGTCAGTGTTAGTGATGATGAAAGTTTTGTGATTGAGAAAGTAATGATGAAGTTTAGAAGCCATAAAGACTAGGGAAAGGTAATGCTTATTAGAATGGGTGTATGAATTTTCATACTCTATAAGTGTTTAACTTATATAGTAGACAACATAATCTTTGTTTTTTTCATCATGGTGAATGAGCATTTCTCCTAGGGAATGGTTAGTGGTAGAGATATAAATGTAGAAGGGTCGGTACTCTTTATGAGGGGTTAGAATAGGTGGAGAAAAAAGGTACTCTTTAAGTGAATCAAAGGCTTGTTCACAGTCCTTAGTCCACTTTAAAGATGCATCTTTCTTAAGAAGATGGTAAAAGGGTTAACATTTATCTGATAATTGAGAGATAAAGCAATAGATCGATTAAAGCTTTCCCTGCAAGCTATGGAATTACTCAAGGTGGGTTGGAGGTGGAATATTAAGGATTTACTTGAATTTTGTAGGGTCTATTTTGATTCTTTGAAGAGAGACAATAAATCCAAGAAGCTTTCTAGAAAGGACCCCAAAGATACATTTCTTGGGGTTAAGTCAGACATGAAAATGGATAAGGCATTCAAAAATAATTTTGAGAACATCTAGATGATCCTTACAATATTTGGATTTCCCAAGGAGATTGTCTACATATTCCTCTACAATTTTATGGATGAGGTCATGGAAGATGTAGGTCATGGATCATTAGTATGTTTCTCTAGCATTTTCAAACCAAATGGCATGACCCTATAGCAGAAGGTTCCCCATGGGTTGATGAAAGAAGTTTTATATTGATCTTTGGGGGCAATCAAGATTTGATTATATCCTAAGAAATCATCCATGAGAGATAAAATCTTGTGGCTAACCATAAGATCAATAAGTTGGTCAATGTTAAGCAAAGGGAAGTAGTCCTTTGGGCAAGCAAAGTTGAGGTCATGAAAGTCAATACAGAGGTGAAGTCCCCCTATAGACTTGGTAATGAGAATGATGTTAGAAACCCATTGAGGATAGTAAATGGGTTGGATGAAGTCAATAGACAAGATGTGATAAAGCTCTTCTTTGACTAGAAGGGTGATGCAAGGGTGCATCTTATGAAGATTTTACTTGACAAGCTTAACAACAAGATGGGTGACAATGTTATGAAGGGTAGTGGAAGGGTAGATTCTGGGCATATCCTTATAGGACCAAGAAAATGATATGATTTAATCATGAATTAAGGAAGGGTAATCTTATTTCTCTATGAAATTCAAGGATTGACCAATCTTGACAATGTGGGGGTTATCTTGAGTACCCAAGTTGATATCGATAGTGGATTTATTCAACATGGTTTAGTTCTTAGGAGGAATAAATTTATGGATAGAAGAATCCCCTACACTAAGGTAGGTGAGAATGGAATCATAATCTCGATGTTCGATGGTATTGATGGTAGGAGAATCATTTTATACCATTTTAGGATGGATGAAAGGAAGGGTTTTAGTTTGGCCACCCTTTTCATAGGTCAAAGGGCCCAAACTAATGGTATTGATAAAAAAGTTAGATGGGATGGTATCAAATTCCTTAGACTTCAAAGAATATGGGGTTGGAGAAGATGGGATATCCTCATTAATGGTGAAAATGGGTTTATGTAAACTGGTGGGTTCTTTTGGTGGTAGGAACCCAAGGTCAAATAGCTCACAAGGTTTCTGGGTTTTGATTAAAGGTAACTCATGAGGTCCTTGTTCATAATGGCCAAGGCCAAATCCATTACAAGCACATATATAAAGGTACACTTTGGAAAATGTGGGTTTGCTTAGATAAGAGAAGTCAGAGGTAAATGGTCAAATAGAAGGGGTGGTAGAGGAAGTGAAAAGTGGATGGTCAAGTCCCCTATAGATGAAATTGGTTTGATAGTTGGGTGGCTCAAAAAGAATGATGATTTCAATGTTGGGGTTGTAACTAGGATCATGTTCAAGGTTTCCATACTCTTGAGGAGTAGGGAAGGCATCCAAGGCCAAAATATGGTACTCACCTAGTGAGAAACATTGGAACGTAGGTTCTAAGGGGTCTTTTATGGGGATTTATGAAGAAGGGTTGGATGAGATAGTTGAAGATTCATCAATGGTAGGGGTAAATTTGTTGGTGGTTGGTGGTGTTAGGAACCCACAAAAGCACCATTGATTACCAAGCAACTTAATATGCTGAATTAAACTAGAAGCAACAAGTAATTAGAATTCAGAAACAACACAGAATATGGGAGACAATACAATATGTATTAATACTAATCCAGAAAAGAATACAATAAAGAAGATGCCACTTCTTCTTCACACCTCTCAGAGGCTTCCCACACCTCAAGTGTACAATAATTATTTCTTCAAATCTCTCTCTCTCTTATGGTCCCAACACACAACTCAAACACAGAGTTGGTGTTCACCTCCAACCAGTCAGTATCCACTACTGCCAGTACACCAGTGCTCCATGCACTCCATAAGTGCTCCACACACTCTAAGTACACAATCATACTTCAAGTAGATCTACCATGAACTTGTAACAACCTACAACTCAAATGATCTTACTTTGGAAGGGTCTACCTTGCCTTCCTCTATGCTCAATAACTGAGTACACACTGTACTCCAAGTAGATCTCTCCTAATCTTGCTACCTATTGTGTTGTTGTCCTCCCTGATCTTGCACACTTGCAAATCAATCTAGTTCTACACACCTACAAACCTAGATCCCACACCCACATACACCTGCAGATCAACCTGATCTTACTTACTTGGAAGGAACTACCTTGCCTTCCTCTATTTGCTCTTGATGTGTTGCTGTCACCTTTGATCTTGCTGTCACCTGCAGATCTCCTTTGACCTTGCACACACACACACCATGTAGATCTCCAAATGTGTCCTTGCACACCTACTGATCAAGATCCTACACACTTGAAGAACCCTTCTGATTCTCCAAAATCAGCACCCACACTTGGCACTGTTGTGGAACTAGGAGGAACACCCTTGCTCACTTCACACATAGAAGGAGCTAACTTTGCTCAACTCAAACTAGCACACTTTTACAATACAACCTATGAGTCTCTTAAATAGATATCATGCAAACAATAATTAGACATCTAATTACAATAATTAGATCCACAACTTCAAGTCTAAAATTGGCTCTTAACATGCAAACACTCAATTCATTAACTAACTATCCATGCAATGAGCAGTTCCAAAACTGCACAGGCGACCGACATTGGTCCCTGTCTGCCTGGAGGTGACTAATGCCGGCCGATCCTTGACTGACGTCAGTTGCTCTCCCTATCTAATACTGACCGACATCGGTTGGTCTGATTGACGTTGGTGTCTGTGACACTTCAACAACCTCCTCCAATGTCTACATCAGTGAAGCTTTTAGCTCCACAACCTAACAGGTGGTGAGGTGGATGAATGAGGAAGAAGAATATCATTGGGTTGATATGTCATATTTTAAGATGTAAAAAGACTAGGATCAATTGATATGGTAATGACATGACCCTCATGTTCAAATTTGACACATCAGTGTAAGGTAGATGGGACACAACTCATGGTACAAATCAAAGGGTGTCTAAGTAAGACATTATATTTGAACTCTCCCTCTAAAATGTAAAAGACTTATATAATTATGTGAGTTTCTAAACAAATGTGGAGAATAATTATCCCCAAATTAGTGGCCATAGTATCATTAAAAGAGTGAAGGACTAGTATGGTTTCAGACATGATATTCTTTGGCAAGTCAAGTTAATCATAGGCATGGGAGGAGATAATGTTAATACTATCTCCTTCATTAATCATCACCCTTTTGATGTGGGTTTTTATTGATGTATGCAGTGATGAAGAGGGGAGGATCAGGATCCTTAGGATGAACATAAGGTATTTATAAATCCTTAAAAGTGACAAGGGTGGAAAGTTAAAGGGCTCTAATAAAGGCTGATAGGGGTTGAGGATCTTCATATTAAACCTCTATGGATTATAGGATCTCTATCAGTGTTTGAAAGTGAGGAGGTTAGGTTTTTATTAATTCATATAAGCTCATCTTCATTAGATTTTGGTGAAGTTATTTCAACACTACATGCCAAATGGATTTGAAAGGGTTGGAAGGAGATGCACCCAAAATGGACACTTTGGGGTTTGGTAACGTTGAAGGTGAAGGTGTTTGGGTTCAGTTAGAAGGTTGAGGGGTGGAAGGATATGTCCATGGAATGGACACTTTAGATTTTCCCTTATCCTTTTGTTAGGCTTGAGATCTGGTGACCATATGGATAGTGTGGATTAGGGGAGGTGTTAGGCTAGAAGGTTGCTTCAATTCCTCCTCACTCTTAGGTGAGAGTGGGGGAGTAGGTAAGTGTTGGATATGATGGTTTGGTGATGGGATCAAAGGAGGTTCATCTGATAATAGATCATCCTCATCCCATAAGCTATGGACAAGGTTTTGAAGAGCTTTTTAGTTCTCCATGTCATGTCCAAGTGTCCCATGGTATAAGTAGATCAAATTATCATTTAACCATGATGGTTTAGGATTTTAAGGGTCAAAATGTTTGATGGGTGGTAGGATTAAGAAAGAGGTTTATAAAAAACCTTTTTATAATGATCAAATAATATTTGAGAAAAGGTGTTAGAGGTGATGGGTTTTTAGTTTTAGGAGTGGGAGCCTTCTTAGAATTAGGATTCACCATGGAAGTTGTAGGTGGTGTAAGTGTTTTGGTAGGTGGTTTTGGTTAGGATTGTTTATTTATGGTTGGTTTTGAGATGGAATATTTAGATGTGGATAATGAAGGTTTTAAGATAGGTGGGAATGTAGAGGTAGATAGGTTAGTTAATAATGATGGAGAGTTTGATGATTTGGTGGAGGTAAGTATAGGTAGAGAAAAAGGAGAAGGTGTATTAGATTAGGAATAGGTAATTGTGGGAGGGTTCACCTTCTTGGTAGAAGGATGAGCTCCTAGGATAGTAGAAGGATGGGATCCTAAGATATAAGGTAAGAGAGAAGGGGGTGGTATGGGTCTAGTTTTAGGTGGTTTGGGTGGTTCCACCTTCTTGGTAGGTTTTTTCAAGGTTTTTTCTGGTGGACTAGATGGGGTTAAGTCCAACTTCAAATATGGGTGAGCAAGGCTAGGTGTAGGAAGTATTCCTAGATTCTTGATAGGTTTGGTTAAAGAGGTATAAGGTGATTTGATAATTTTAGATGGAGGTGGGTTTGATGGTTCCCCTATGGTTTTGGTAGAATAAGTGTTTGAGGATGGGTTTGATGTGATTATAAGTTTGATGGTGGATGTAAGTGAGGTTAATAGTTTATGTTTGTTTTGGTAAAGGAGCACAAGACAGTGCCAAAAGGTGAATCTATCTAGATTGTATTGAGAAGTGAACTCTAAATTTTGGACTAATCTATAATAAGTATTGTAAATAGGTTTGATCCCTTGGTCATTGGTTTCAAAGATTAAGCCCATGATTTGATATGAGGGAATAGTATATTCACTTTTGTTCTTGATGGAAGGTTCCATGGTTTGGGAAGATGTTGCCTCTATGGAAGGAATAGAGGAGGTGATCTCTTCCTTTGGAATGGCTAGTTATGTGGTGGGTAAGGAAGATGTGATGGTATCAAGTGAAATAAATGAGGTGGTTATTTCCTTTATTTAGGTGTCCAAAGGAATGGTAGGTATTTCCACCACTTCAATAAGTGGAGTGGAGGAAGAAGTGGTTGAAATGATGGTTGCCTCATTTGGTATTTCTATTAAAGGAGAGGTGGATAAGTTGATGGTCTCATCAATTGAAAGAGAGGGGGTTTTTCCCTTTGTTTGGGTATCTAAAGGAATAGAGTAAGATTCCACCATTTCAAGAAGTGGGGTGGAAGAATAAGTAGTTGAGGCAAAAATTTCCTCAATGATAGGTTCATTGATAATAACATTTATTGTGTGGACCTCATGAGCATGAGATGATTTTCGTTTTCTACTATCATGGTTGGTAGAAGGAGCATGATTAGGAAAACATTTCCAAAAGATGTCTAATAACTAATTTAGAGGTGCATTGGGATTATCTAATGCAAGTTTACCCTCATCAATCAAGTTTTGGACAATAGTTTTAAGGTGTTATACCTATTAATGTCATGTCTAATGACATAATGGAAGGCACATAGATAATTTTCATTATACCAACCAAGTGTGGGGAGAGAAGCATTAAATTGTTGGGGAGGTTTGATAATAGGAAGCTGTATGATGTTAGCTTTGAGTAATTTATCCAAAAATGAAGCATATGACTCCCCTATTGGAGTATAATATCTTGGGGTAGCTTGGTTTTGATTTTGAGTTTGCTGGTTTGAGGGGTTGGAATAATTAGTTTGATTAGGTTGGTTTATAATTAGAGGTGGCATGGGTTTGAGGACAACTATGTTTGTGGTTACCTTTGTTTCAGTGTTGGGATGGTTGGATGGGTTGGTGGTTTTGGATGAAGAAGATTCATTAGATTTGAATCTAGAGTTTTTGTTTCTTAGTTTCAATTTCCCTTCATCAATGTCTCTAAATTAAAGTTTACGTGCCATGGTAAAAGCCTCATCAAAGGTTCTGAAAGTTTGAACCTATAGAGTAGGAGAAATATGTTTGGGATAACCCTGAGAGAAAAATTTAATCAATTCAAGTTGTGGTAAAGAGAAAGAGAGCTGGTTGATAAGACTTATCCATCTAGCTACAAAATCAATAATTGATTCATCATTAAATTGCTTGATGGAGTAAAGGTCGGTGATAGAGACATTTTTAGATATATTGACTAAAAAGTGATCTAAAAATATTTGGGAATTATGGGAAAAGGAAAATATGGAATGATTGGTGAGAGCACTATACCAATCCAAGTTTGGTCTAGATAAATACATGGGAAAGGTACAAAGGAGAATATCTTTGTCATATGTAATCAAACAACAAGAAAGGCAAAATTCTCTTAAGTGTTTTTGGGGGTCCTCCTTGCTTTGGAAATTGGAAAAGTTAGGTAGTTCCCATTGAGGAGGATAAGGTTGGATAGGAATGGATGGGTGAATGGGTTCATTGTATATTTGATCATAAGATAAAAGGTTATGAGTCCCAGAGATAGATGACTCTAGGTTGGTCATTTTGTCCATTAACATTTTGACCAGATCTGTTGGATGTTGGGAATCTCCATAATTATGTCGTAAGTTTGGTTGAGGTTGGGTAGAATAAATATATGGATAAGTGGCATAAGTTTTAAAATATGCCACATATGGGTATGTGGTCATTGAAGGATGGGATAATGCCACATAAGGGTTAATGGGCACAAAATGTTGGGTAGAAGGTGCTATGTATCCTCATGGATTAAGAACATATTGGTAGGATGTCATGGGTATTTGTTGAGGGATTGATATGGGTTTATTTAGAGGTATGAATGGGTTGGAAGTTTGTTGGGCTTGAGTAATAGATCTTGTATTAATAGGTGGAAGAGTAAAAGGTATGGAAAGCATCAAATTTTGAAGTGGGGTGGAAATTGGTGGGTTGGTAGTGATAAGAGGAATGGTGGAAATAGGGGCAGAAGATACCCCCATGGTGGATGAGGTATGGGTAATAAGAGGTGAGGTTACCCCTACATTGGAGGTATTAGTTGGTGTAGGGGGTGTTTGGCTATTGGTTGAGATGATGGATTGAGTTTGGGTGGTGGTAGAAGATGGGTTATGGCTGGAAAAAGAGGCTTGAGTGATCATAGGTTGGGTAGAGGTGGCATCAACCATAAGATGGGGAGGTATACCATAAGGTGGATTTGCGGGAAGAACCAAAGCAATAGGGGTGTGGTGAGATAAGGTGTTGAGGTAATGTTGAAGAGCTATGAGGTTGTTATCAAGGAATGTAGTGAAATATGCATCACCCTCGACAACTATCTAATGCATGGTAAGAGGGGGAAAGAGATGAGGAGAAATCTCAACATCATAAGTATACTCCATGGAAGAAGAGGAAGAGGAAGATGGTTCTTGATTGGTTTGATTCCTCAACTATTGTCTAGTAAAGACCATGTAAGGAATAGAAAGGAAATGACAAAAAAATCATAACTTAAGCACAAAGAAAGTAAAATAAAAGATCTCAAGGTAATCAAAACATACACTAAAGTTCATTTAACAATTTAGGATACCTTTTATATCACTTTTGGCTTATACATTAGAAAGTGTGAAGAGTAAATTTGGTTTGTAGATTAGGTACTAGAAAGGAAGTCTAAGGTTGGTTTCAGGTGTTAAAGGATATAAAAAAGAATGGGTATTGGAAATAAATGTGTGGCTTGGTATTGGGGCCTACCCCCTCACTTCACACACCACAAAGATAAGGGTGTCAGGTGCTTAGCCAATATATATCAATTTCTAGAGTTTATACTTAACTAGAGAGCTGAGTTGGTTCTCCCCTTGGTAATTACTTCCAAGTAGGATTGTTGAGAAAGGGTAAGGTTATCGCTAGGTGATGAAATCCTAGTCGGGCCTTGTATCAATTTTGTTTTGATGTGTTGATTAATTATGTGGTTTGGTAAAATGTGTGATAACAAGAGTGAAACTATGATTAATTAATTTTCTTTTAAATTAACTAGATGAACTAAAAAAATAAGCAAACAATCAATGTATGCAAGGTTTATTTTAAGCTCAAAATAAATTTTAGATTTTTTTGTATGATCATAAAATAAAGGAATAAAAGGGAAACTAGATGATGTTAGGATCCCAATGGGCATGCCAAAATGGTTCTCTTAATTTTTGCTCATTTCTTAATTATTGAAGAAGATAAAAAATAGTAATAAGGATGTGGTAGAGGAACTTGGTTGTTGATGCACACATAATCTAGATGAGTATGGAGAGATCCTCTTTGTCTTGGAAGGAATAACTTGTAGATAATAAAGAACTAAAAAAAAGGGTTTTTAGTAAGATAGTTAGGTGGACTGCCTAGCATGAGCTTGATAGGAGGTTGTCAATCCACTCTTTGATAACAATTAAGTTTAAAGAGATAAAAGGAAGATACTTGCATCAAATAATAAAAAGTACTAAAATGAAATATAAGAATAAATAGATTCTTAAAAGGAAAATAAAGTAAATATAGCAATAGTAGTTCAATACTAATGCTAAAATGGATGGGGTCAGGTTTAAAAAATCAAGCATGGGTTTGTGAATAGGTAGCAACATAGAAAGTCAGATTTGGTTAGGGGTAAAGGGTTAGAAATAACTTGATATTATTCCATGCCATAGTGACCATTGGTAGTTGGACTAACCATTGATGGTTATGTTGACCATCAATGGTTGGGTAACCATTAGTGGTTGGGCATGACCATCGGTGGTTTTGCTGACCGTTGATGATTCTATATGGATTCTAAAGATTTTTAGAAAAGGAGTTGTAGACTAGGTCAAGGGTTAAATAAAGGTATGTTTAAGGGTTTGGTAAAAAATGGGGGTTAGAATATAGGTACAAAAAAGGTTTGATAGGGAAGAGAGGTTGCAAAACCAAAATAACAAAACTAAAGTACAAATATACCTATTACTTGCTAAATGGCCAATGGTTGATGACTAGAGAAATTTTGGTAGAGTAAGGGTACTTTGCCTAAAGAGAAATTTTGGTAGAGGTTCATATCTCTATTTTTTTTGTTGAATTTCTAGAAGAAGATTGGATAACTGGGAGATTGAATACCTATGAGCTAGAATGCTTGTGATGATGGATCATTTCACCTCCTACTCCCCTCCTTTTATAGGCAGAGAGAGATGAAGGATAGAAGGTTCCCTAGTAGGTTGACTTGTTGATTTTGATACTTGGGAGTTTGTTAGCAATGGACAAAGTGGATATATTTAATTATTCCATTTTAACTTGCATAGATATTTTTTGTGTAAAAATGAGGAAGACCTAACCATCGATGATTAGCCTAAGCATCAATGGTCAAGCTGACCATCAACAATAGATTATCCAAAGGAAAAGGGGTCAAGGTGGGTTAAAAGGGGTTGGGTTAAGGGTCATTAGTAAGTTAATGAGTTTAGTTAGCCAAGTATCTAACTAGATTCAAGGTTTGATGGGTTGGTTAGTGGGTCCATAAGGGTTAGGTGGTCCCTAGCAGGTATTGAGGCATTTCAACATCTAGAACCATCATGTGCAGTTTTCTAGTGTCTATAGAAGGGATAAAAATAAGATGTGGGATGGGATAGGATAATGATAAAGATACAATATGATAATGAAAAGCATGGGGTAAGAATATATAGGGTGATTTGTATAAAATGATGATAAGATGTATAAGATGAAAGGATATTAAAGTGATATGTACAAAGGATGATAGGATAAGAATTTACAAGTTGATAGTGAGGTAAGGTGATATATATAAAGGAGGATGAGATAGAGTGATGTGGAAATGATATAAGATATGGTATATGCAAAGGACTTGTTTAGGTGTATAGGTTTGGGTGAAGGTCGAATTAACTCACAAATAACATGGGTTTATCATAACACATACACAAGCAAGCAAACTACAACCTATGATTAGTAAACTCAAGGGTGTGTAACTCAATGCTCATAACATCTAATGGATTCATGGGTGAGGTTGTTGGTTTGATCCATCATAGAATTGACTGATCTCTTTTGACCCTTTTTGTACATGATGGATACTTAGGAGCTGATACTGACTTTGGTAGTGAGGCACCTGTTATGGTCAAAGGATCCTATGTTAGGTTTATATAAGGATCTCTAGGTACATCCCCTATATATGTGAAGGTACAATGGGCCCAAGTTTGTATAGGATGTTGTCTAAGTACTCTACATATTGGAGCTTATTCACCCCTCACTCCATGAAACCCTTTATATGGAATTTTACTTAGGTGCCTAATGATAATTCTACATGGAGTTTGGACTAGTGCATGGTGGTGAAATCCACAGTCACTAGCCCCCTAATAAAAATTATTGAGGATTTATAGGTAGTTTTAAGTCTCCCAAGAATCACCATAAGGATGCAAGGGAGAGAGCATACATCAACTGTAGCCCTCAGGATATAAATAGGCAAACCAAAAGATTAATTAACTGATTAGATTAAGATGTGTGATATATTTACAAGACAAAAAAGATAGATAAGAATATACAAGACAAATATGAAAATGATATATATATATATATATATATAAGACAAGGCAATAGAAATGACTCAAAATTATTTTCAAAGTGCCACAAGGAGTCCTTGATAGGTGGCCTACAAACAAACAATTAGTAGTTTAATTGGCACTTTTAAAGAGGCCACCTACAAGATAAGGATTAGTAGTTTAAGTAATGGAAAATTTTGAGGGGAAACCTACAAGACAATGATGTCAAAATGAAATATGACATGTAAAATAAGATGTTAGATAAAACAAAATAGCCTTTAGGTTCAACCATTCGATACACAAGATGTTAGTCCAATAAACCTTAAGAAAAACACCCTAAAAAATCATGATTTAGATATATAACTCTTTTTGGGTGAGCAGGCCACGATGTGGGGGTATAGGTACGGCAGCCCCCAACAGGGTCAACAGGAAACACCCTTGACATGCTCCCTATCATGATACAGGGTGGGGTTGAGGGGTAGAACCCTTAATGCCAAAGATAATTTTATCTTTTTGGGAGGATTAGAATGACTCAAAACTCACAAAAAAGACTCTAAAATGCACTAAAAAATACCAAATCGAAGGCAAAAATCAATGCAAAATCACAATTATACAGTCCAAAGTCACAACCAAAAAGTAAAAAGTCACAACTAGGGGGACAAAACCATAGATTGTGAGTTGCAATTTTACAATGGTTAACTAACCATGATGGTTACCCTAAAAAACCATGACTATTAAGTAAAATCATAAATAAAAATGAAAAAATCTCTATTAGATAAAAATTGAGACTTGCAGTTTTGTGATAAATTATAAAACTTCAAGATTATGATATGTGATTAAATCATATGTCTAATCAAGTTATGACAAATTATCTAAATGTCAAAAATGTCTTATTTATAGATGATCAAGGTAGATAAAAGGCTAATTATGGTATACCAAAATTTTACAAATAAATACTTAAATTTTTAATAAAATGATCCCAAAAATCTCATTATCCAGATGAACAAAAGATGTTTTCTAGTAGATTAAATCCTAAGTCTTCCCTATGGAATGTCAAATTTAATCGGTAGTAATCAAAATGAAAAAATGAGATTCAAAATTTCCAATTAAAAAATTGCTACTATAAACCACAATACTGCATTTGACAGGTTAAAGATGTAGATTCATAGATTACAATTTTGTAGATAATAGGTAGGAAAGTAAAAGGTTGTGTGGTGATGATCGTGAATGAATTCTCTATCTTTCCCCTTTCCTACTAGACCTATCAATAGATCACATAACAAAAACCCATAAAAGATAAAACCTTCTTACATAACAAGGTTAATAAGTATGCTTTTATATCAAAATCCCCTTGAATCAAAAATATAAAGACAAAAAGGTTTATGGATAATGAAATGCTAGAATTTCCTATAAAATAAAAGGTGTTAGAATGAAACTTGTAGGCCAAAAATTAAAAATGTTATGGATTTATCCAAATTTATAATGTCACAACTCTCGACTATAGAATCATTATTCACAAGACAAGGCCATGACTCTAGGATTAATAGTTTTGTAGCTTAAATTTGGCTTGCCCTTAGAACTGGGAAAATTGTAAGTCAATAGGGCAAAACCGTAACTGATAAGACAAATTCATAGATCATGAAATTTTAGTTTTGTGGAAAGGCCAAAACTTGTCACAGTCAGATAAATAGTTAGCAGTCAAGTTAAATTTTTGGCATAAAGTCATGACTACTAGGGAAAAAATCATGACTACATAGTCATCACTACCAGTGCAATGCCATAACTTGAACCTGTGCATGCAAAATTCTAAAATTCCAAGATTTTAATTGATAGATTAGACCTATAAGCTAACAACACACCACTAACAAGAAAAAATTCGGGAGGGATCCATCTCACTGTGGTCACCAAAATGTAGGTGATTTTTAGATTAACAATGTAAATTCAAACCCAATGATCAAACTACTAGGTAAAGTGATAGATCCATTAGAATTCAATATAAATATATGAATAAACCATTCAAAACAACATTAAAATCTTAAATTTAAATGCTTTACATCATGATCAAGTGGATTAAACAAGAATATTGAGATTTATATTACCTTGACTCAGATTTTTGACACTATGGATGCTTGATCATGGATGTTGGATGAATGGATGGTTGGACATGGATTTGCTATGAGAATTCAAGTTAGATCTAATGGAGGAGAGGAGTGATTACATAGAGAAAGAAGGATTTTCCAATCAATTAAAAATTTATTGGAAGTTTCTAGATAAGAAGACTCTAAAGAGAAAGGAGGGAATTCTAAAGAATTTAAAATTCCTTAGAATTCTCTAGAGAGAGAACTCTCTAGAGAAGGAAAAGGGTGGTGGAGAGTTATAAATTCCATTATGGAATCTAATGGTGATTAAGGGATGATTATATTAGGTTAATAAAGTGATGATGTCATGGATAGTGGGTAGTGTTGGCCATTTTTGGCCAACATACAGAGTTTTCAAGGACTGAGCAATGTTCCTGGTTGAGAGAGGGATCAAATAATAAAAAGGGAAGATCATATTGCTTAAAGTATAATTCTTTTAATCTTAGAGAAATAGGTATATAGAATAAATGGAGGATTCAAATAATTTTGCAAAGTTAATCTTACATTATAGGTCATGGACAAGTTTGATTATGCTTCTTAAGTTCATTCGAGCTTCCAGAGATCAAGAAAAAGCTCAAAAGAACAAGTCTAGGAGCCAGATCATCATCAAGAAATCATTCAAAAATGGACTGGTCAATTTTTTTTCAAACTTTATAAGTATGATAAGAAATCCTTGTAATCCCTCAGGTTAAATGGGTTCATCCCTTTCAGTTTCAAGAACATCTCCAACAAGTTTCATGCCTCAAATAATGAATATGTTTGTGAAAATGTTAATTTCGATCAAGGCAAGTAATAATTTTGGTTTTAAAAGGTCCTTAAAAGTTTTAAAGTTGGTTTAGATATAATGGTCTATGGGATTCCTCATACTGGCACATAATATCTAATTATTTGTGATGAAGTCAACCAAGTCAAAAGGTCCCTATGTTAAAGCCATTAAAGATCTACTAGTTGGACATAATCTAATAATGCAAGATAATCAAGCCAAGATCAAGTAGAGTGAAATCACTAACAAAAGGATGGGTCCTAGGTAAATCAAGGGCTCATGTTCAATCATACCAATGATCCAATGGATTAAAAAAACTAATAAAAAATGGGAATAGGGAGATCTATGGTGCATGTGAACTCATACATTTAGATCAAACGATGAGGTAGAGTCAAACTGGTTAGTGAATCCAAGGAGATAATGAGTCGAGGACAAATGGAATAAGTGCATTCAATTGCCAAAAGATCAATGAATCAGGGGCATCCATGTACAGATAAATCAATGAAGTGAGACAAGTTAAAAAGGGTCAAAGCATCTTGATGATGAATACAAAGAGGATAAGTGTCCAAAGTCAAAGGGTCCTAATAGAAGATTGAAGACTCACATGCATTTATACATTTAGATCTAATGGTATGAGGTAGAGTCAATAAATTAGCATATCTATGGAGCTAATGAACATAAAGATAGTTGGACATGGTGTAGACAAGCCTAGTTGGTTTTTGATATCCAATAAGCAAAGGTAAGCTTGTGACATTTTTGATGAAAGTTTAAAAGGTTATTCGAGACTTAGACAAAGCAAATATCAAGGAGCCAAGCTCAGAGGCAAACCAAGGTTGAAAAGGGCCACATTTTAGAGACCAACCATCATCATTAAATCTCCATATAGGTGAAATAGATCCTTTGGGTCTAATACAAAGGTCGAAGATAGACTAGTTATTATGTGAAAACCAATGGTCTAAGATTGGTTTTTCACATATAGTAGACCTATGTCTTGCCTCATCATGGTTCACATTTTTAGATTTAGATGGCCACCCAATGCAGATGTGGCACTTTTTAGCTAGTTCCAAGACATGATCCTCATCAGCAAATCAAATAAATAATGACATGATTCCAAGAAAAGATCTGGCAGTTGGATAAGGGTAATGGACATTTAATTCTTTTACAGAGTTGGTTCTTTGTTGATAAGATCTGAGTCAACATCCTCAAAAGTGCTAATCCATTGAAAGCTATTGGGCCTTTTCTAATGCATAGCTCTCTCTTTCTCTTTGTTATAAATACAAACTTCTAAGCCTTGATATTTATCATCTATCCCTCTTTTTGGTATGAACAGACTCTACCAAAAATTTTACTATGCACCTCTTTAATGCAATAAAGATTCAATTCCATCATTTTCTAAGCCAAATTGAAGAGTGTTCTATGAATTCATGCACTATAGTTAAGTGAATGCATGTTCCTTTCTTATGTCCACAATTTTTCTCACCTTCAAAAAGTGATTAATAGTCTCACAGGTCATTATAAGTGTAATTTATAGTTTATTATCTAGCCTAAAAGTGGATATTTTTCATCTCTTGCTAATTTGGTAACTGATTAATGTCTTTTTATAAAATATTTATGTGATATTGATGTTATTTGGTCTAAATAGTGTCTCATAGTGTGTTTTTTATGAGTTGGAGTGATCAAATCATTGGTGTATCACCACTTTTTTTACATGTTTTTATACATTTTATCAATTCTCTCTCCCTTTTCTAAGTGGGTGCTAGTTTAGGTTTACTGTAGGTGATAAACCCATAAGGAATCCAACCTTATCTAAATGTCTGATCCACTTTTAGGATAACCACAACCTAGGATTAGTCTCATGTTGGTCTAGATTTGAGTAGAGGACCTAAAAAATCCCCTTACTCAGCTAGGGTGTAATATAGAACCCCAAAATTTTTAACACACCTAGTGGGACAAATATTTTATTTGGTATAATTTAAGTTTGAAAATTGAGAAGAAAGATTCATAGCAGTAGGTGAGATCTACCATCATCAAAAGCTAAATATCCTTTAGGTTGTAGAGCTCATAGCATCTTCATGACAAAGTTTAAAAAAAGAGCATCGAGTAAAGGTACTTCTTTTGAACATATTGAATTGCCTCCTACTTCTTATAAAAGATCAAGATTTAATAACACAAGGCCTTATCCTCCAAAGTATTATTTATCTTTTGGTCAGTCTATTATTATTTTAGTCTAATCTATTTTCTCCATAAGCCAAATCCCTTTTGACCAAATGGTTATCAGGAATCAAGTGTTTGTCCCATTTAATAAGGCTAATCCCTTGAATTTGGCTTGGTATGATGACATTCATGTGTCTACTATAAAAAGTATCCTTTTCTTATCTGGATAATGGGATAAAACTATCGCTATTGAGCATATCCAAGATATTGCCAATCTATGGTTTTTCTTTAATAATGTCACTCAAGATAATGTGGCTATCAAATTACTTATTGCCTATTTCAAGGGAAAGACATTGCAATGGTATAAGAATCTTCTTTTGACCTCCATTTCTATTTAGGATGAGTTAGGTGTAGCTTTAGTTAGGTAATTTGAAGAAAAATCTGATTATCTATCTTAGGTTGAATAATTAACTACTATACAAAGGTATCCTCATAAATTCATGTTAGAATTTAACCTCAAATTCCAAAAAATATGGATTAGGATCCTTACATTGGTTAGACCATCCCTAGAGTATGCATTTTTGTACTTCCTTAAGGCCCTTAATTATGATATAAGTGTTGTGATACAGCCCATGGGTGGTAATAACTTGCCAAATGCTTATGAGATTGCTATCAAAGAAAAGAACAACTTGATTCAAGCTACAAAACTTGCACTGAGGCCTCTAATGCCCTTTTTTTAGAATTTTAACTTGTTCCTCCCTCTCAATTTCTCTGAATTCCATCTACAGCCCCTATTCCATCTCCAAAAGTCTAAGTTATAGCCCTTCCTAATTAATCTAGTGAGATTGGTGATTTGAAAAGCATGTTATAAGCTTTCAAAAATGAAATTGTTCCTTCAAGAAAAAATAGTACCAAGGTAGACCTTATCAACAGTAAAACTAGAGTACCTATCAATATTTCAATAACCAAAAACCACCTTATCAAGGTTTTAAGGATAATAAGCAACCTTATCAAAATTAAGAAGCTATAACCCAAACTAAGCCATATGCAACCCTTGATCCCAATGTGCCTTCAAGTGCAAAATATATTATTCCCCAAAATAGATTAATACAAGATCCAGGTTGGCAGCCTTCTAATCCAAATGACATTTAGAATCAAGCTTTGGTATCACAAGAGATTACCATGCCATATATGACACAAGAAGAGTTCCATCTTCAAGGTGGTCAATATCAAGACATGAATATGGAAATCCAAGGAGAATCTAAATAATTTCTAGGGTAGCCTGATGTTATCAGTGTTAATTGGAATTTGGATGATCACATTATGTTCATCCAAGTTGGTGAAACTAGCAACACAAATGGTCAAGTTGCAACTCTGACTAGAATCAAAAGAAGAGTAGTTGAAGAAGCTCAAGATGTGAAAAATACTTCTAGTGTTCCTAATTTTGTGTCAAAGAATGTCAAATATCAAAATATTATTCCTATAACACATAAGTTTTAGAGCATAGAGATAGTGAAAGTTCCCCAAATGCCCCTTAATAGAGAACAACTAGTGGCTTAGAAGTTACAGCCAAAGATTAGTGGTACATATTTTAACATTATTGATAAAATTAATAAATAAAATGTTATTATTATAATGTGAGATTCCCTTTCCAACCTAGGGTAAAAGGACATGTTGATTAAACAACTTTTGTATCTCAAGGTATCTAAAGAACCATCTGAGAAACAAGAAGTTTTCTTGGTCATTTCAGACCAGCAAATCAAAAAACTTGATTAGAAGATACATAACATGAAAAAAGTGGATAAATCCAATGTCAAATCAATCAAGACCCCTCCCTTTTATCTCTCTTTGATAGTAGGTGACTATTTAGTCCATAATTATATGGTATATTTTGGAATGAGTAGCACTGTCATGCCCAAACTAATTGCAGATAAGCTTGGTCTTGTCTATGATACAGATACCAAAGGAGTATTGTAATTAGATGGATCAAAAAAGAAAATATTAGGCATGATAAAATACCTAAATCTAACTTTAAATTCTTGACCTAATGTTATTATTCAATAAGATGTAGTTATAGTGGACCTACCTCCCTATTTTGCCATGTGTATGTCAATAGATTTTATTTTATAAATTGGAAGATATTTGTTAGATAATTGGACCTATATAATGTTCAAAACTAGGTATGTCACTAAGGTGAAAATAAATTTGGAACCTATTACAATATTTCATTGAGAGCCATTTATGCCAAGCATGGTGAACACTAATTATTTTATCTCAGACAAGGTGTTAAGAAATAACAAGGTTGAATCTGAATCACCTCTAGATGGAGTCCCAAATATTTTCCTTGATGAATGGGCCTCTGATTTATATGAGAATTATACTTAAAATTTAAGTGAAGAAATAGGACTTGGTGTCTATTATCTTTAATAAAATGATGCACCAATTCCAACATTGATGAAAGATGAACAACCTAGTGATGGACTGTGGCAACTATATTTTGATGGATCTAGGAACAAACATGGCACTGGAGCTGGAATGATGTTAATTTATCCATCTAATCAAATGTATTTCTCTTCTCTCAAATTTTAATTTAGTTGTTCCAATAATGTCATTGAATACGAATCACTAGTGAATAGTTTGTAATGGGCAACAAAGATGAAGATTAATTCCTTACAAGTCTTTAGAGATAGTGAACTAATAGTTCACCAAGTAAGGGGACTTAATATATGAAAGAACCCAATACTTAGGTCTTATAATAATAGATTATGGGACCTAGTTGAAGACTTTTAAGCCTTTAATATTCAAGCCATATCAAAAAATCAAAACAAGCATGAAGATAGGTTAGAAGCTATTGGATCATAATTTAGTATCCTAGATAATATAAAAAGGGATAAACTTTAATCACAGATCAAGGTAGTTGTGAGACCTTATATCACAAACAACCATGAAAATTGGCAAGTACTTGAAAACAAATAGATTATCAGATTCTTACAAGAGGAAGATAAATTCTCCTCAAGGAACCAAGATAAGCATTTATAACAGTATGATGATCAAATTATGCAATTAAAGACAAACAAGTTGCCTAAAGGACTAGTCACCATAGAAAATATATTCAGTAGATATGATGAATTAAGAAAATTAAAGTTTTATTTATCAACTAGATAATAACACCACATAAGTGTATATATTACAATTGGCAAAAATTTAAAGCTAGGTAAAGTTTGCACATCTTCAGAGAAAGAAAATTTTATTAATTTATGTTCTAATTTTGTAGATGTCTTTGCATGGTAGTACAGTGACCTTAAATTTTGTGATCCAATTCTAGCTCAACATACCTGTTGACGCAAGAAATTGTACCCTTTGGTAGGAAGTCAAACTCCTGCCTTTTCCTCGCAACATGGAAAGTCCCCTCTCGCCTATGGGACTGGCGAAGCTGGAGGGGAGAGTCTCTAGATAAGGGCTAGCTCCCTTTGATGCATCATGTTTGTTCTAGCAAGTGCTAATACAGGTATATACAGCTATATAATGGAGGGGGGATGAAAAGGGAAAGGAGATTGTAGGAAAACAAACTATTCTAAAGAGGTGATGCACCAAAATAAGTCGACCTTCCCACATCCACACTCAGGATCAAACAAAAACAACATACATACACTCAGACTTGGCAGAAAGACCAGGCTACAAGAAAATGGTACGGAGGTTCTTATGAAAACATAGGTTTAGGGACTCACTAAGATGCTGTGAAATACATACTGTAAGTGACTTCCTCTGTTCTATACTTCTAAATAGAGCTCTTCTCCTATCAGCTACAGAAAATGGCACCTTGTAGATAACTAGTGTGTTGGTGTTGAACCTATGAGAGCATCAAAAGACAATGACTAAACACAAATTAACACTCAAGACATACATAGAATATCCATCCAAGAAGAGGTAAAAAACTGCATTTATTGATTCGGGTGGAAATTTTAGTAGGGCTACGCCTTGAAAAATGTGGAAGATTCCTCTTAAAAAATGACAAGTTCACAATATATATGAGAAGCAAGGAGGCCCATTTGGCATTCCTTGTTTACAAGTGGCCATTGCATCCCTTCATTGGGAAGAACAAGTCGCTCAAAACATTAATGAGCCATGCGTTATGTCTTGTCTGAAGTTTGCCTTTTTAAGGTCAATACACGATTTGTCCACCCATTAAATGTAAAATGGAGAAAACTGATTACATTGCTAGCTGTTTGCATCTTTTAGTGATCAATTGCAACCACTATTTCACCTACTAGAATCACTTCTCAAATTGGTGCCACTTGGACTAACTGCTTGCCCATTCCATGCTTGTCTCCTTATCTTTTCTCAATTTTGTCTCATCTGGCTCATTCGACCCCTGGGGGTAAACATTCTGGTGGGTTGCTACATTCTGGGCTTCATTTTCCATGGTTAGCTCTTTCTCAGTTGAAAATAGTGGCCATTTCATTTCATGAAAGTTGACATTCACATGGCTGTCATTGGTTTGAAAACCAACAGCTAACTTTTTTTGTTAAACTTGACATCATCGGGTCTTTTGCTGGCTTCGAGCCTTCTTTATTTATCTGTAGGCATCTTTCCTTTGTTATTTTCCTTTTGGCACCTTCTCGAAGGGAAGGTGACCCTTCGTCCTTCAAAATGTTCCTTTTATCTTTTGGACAAAAGTCCCTCGCAAGGGCACCTACCCTTTAGGGTCCTTCAGTGGGTCTCTATTTGCCTTGGACTTTTCCCTAGGTACCCGTAGACAATTTTCCTGGGTTGCTTCGACTATGTGTATTTTCCACAGACTTTTGTCCGTGGACATTTTCCCATGGACAAAAAGTCTATGGAAATTCCTCTCGGCCCTTTGCTTTTGTTTTAAGCTCCACCCGAATTCCTTCAGACTTTTTGTCTAAAGGAATTCCTTCAAATAAAAAGTCTGAAGGAATTTAGGACTCAGTCAAATTTGAACAAAATTAAACTCCAAACTTTGAACTTTGACCTGAACTTGCCTGATCCTTTGCTTGAAGTGCCTGCCCTCCACTAGGGCATTTTGAATTTGAAGACTCCCCTTCGGCCAAGGGCATACCCTTGAACCAAGCCCGTTGAACCAAAAGTGGTTCAACGGTTCAAGGGTTCAATCATGCATGTCGATGGACAAGTGAACCAAGCTCAAAGACTTCTTGCATTGAACCAAGCCTGTTGAACTTCACCCATTGAACCAAGAGTGGTTCAATGGTTCAAGGGTTCAATCATTGAATAATTGAAATGTTGAACTTGGAGATGGACCTTTGAACCAAAGGTCACTGAACCACTTGAACCAGGCCATGAACCAAACTCATTGAACCTGAAGATGAAAGAACCAAGACATGAACTTGTGCAACTTGAAGATGATTGGTACTTAATAGCAAGGGAGGAAGGTGACCAAAAAAATTTGCCTGTGGGCAAAATTGGTCAACAAATTGGTGACTCCCAGGGGAAGCGTGCCTGCTATGCTTAAAGACCAGTTACCTTGCAAATCCATTGGGTGCGGAGTCAAATGTAGCTTGAAGAACCAGCAAAAGCTCTGATAAATCTTAGAACTAGTCATGCAGATCAACCTCCAAGGAAATGAAAACACACACAAGACTAAGAAAACTACTACTTGTGCAACAACACTTAGAGAAATTAGGGAAAGAAAACAAAGGAAAGTATATACAGCTGAAAAGAGACTAAGTGGCAATGCTTCAGATGTATCCCATTAACTAGGATACATAGTTCTTCACCATCCAACCTGGAGAGTTGGAATGCATTATGCTACTTACACTGAGTGATTATGTAAGGACCACTTCAAAGGGCATCAAATTTTGCATGCTTTCCAGGCTTGGCTCAGTCGTCGTCCCACTTCAAGACAATGTCTCCTTTAGAGAAATCTTTTGATGAAGATTTCTTGTTGAAGTGTCTCTTTACTTGCTATTGGTGACTAGTCATAGAAGCCATAGCCCAGTCACTTACCTCTTGGAGCTCCATCAGCTTGCACAACCTAACCTCCATGCTACTTCCTTCTTCTAATTGCAGCTGATGAGCAAGGTCCAATGCTAGCAATTCAATTGAGATGGGAAGCCTAGCTTCCCTTCCATATATGAGTATATATGGAGAGCTTTCGATTGCTCTCTTTGGAGTGATTTGATCGGCCCACAGAGCTGTCTTTAGCTTGGCATGCCAAGTCCTCTAATTTTCTTCCATGGTCCTCTTTATGATTCTGATCAAATTTTTATTGGTGGACTCAGCCAGCCCATTCCCATGCAGGTAATAATTTGATGAAGTGCTAAGATATATACCATACCTTAGCACCCATTCACTTGTTTTGGTTCCTAGAAAAGCCAAGGAGTTATCTGAGATTATGGTGGCTGGGACCCCAAATCTTGTTACCAAGTCCTCATAAGACTCCAAGACTATGCTTTCATTTGCCTCTTTCAGAGCAACAACCTCCACCCACCTGGTGAAATAATTCGTAGCTGTTAGGACCCACTTATGCCCAGTACTAGAGGGAGGATTGATCATCCCTATGAAATCCAGGCCCCACTGCATGAATGGTTGTTCCACCTCAATATGCTGTAGAGGCATGTCAGCCAATCGTTGTTTTCCATCAAAAAGTGCACACTTCTGGCACTTTCTTACCCAGGCATGGGTGTCTTTGAAAAGAGTAGGCTAGAAATAGCCAGCTCTCATTATCTTTGCTGCAATAGCTCTAGGAGTGAAATGACCACCTACTAGCCCATCATGGAACTCAACTAGTACCTTATCAGCCTGGTTTGGGTCAATGCATCTTAGAAGGACCCTAGAGAGATCCTTCCTAAACAATACTTCATCAACCAAGACATAAGGGAGAGACTAGAGCTTAAATTACCTTCTTTCAGTGCTATCAAGACCCTGTGGGTACTCACCAGTGAGAAGGAAACACTTCATGTCCAGGGTCTAATCCTTTATGATAGCTGGTTCCTCTATCGTGGCTGCATCGTGAATTAGCAAGCTGCCTTCCCTTTTCTACTTGAAGTCTATAGCCAAATATTCGTATAGGCCTCTTCCCCTCACCAGCTTGGTGATCTTGATGTCTACATCATACTCCATCACTTTGGTGATCCATCTCACCCTTTTTTCATTTAAGTCATGATTGGTCAAGAAATCCTTGACACCAGGATGTGGGACCATGAGGTGAATCTTGCTATTAGACAACATATGCTTAAATTTCTTTAGGCTTCATACTACTGCCAGGACTTGCTTCTCCACATGCATGTACCTAAATTTGAAGTCCTCTAACCCTTGGCTAAAAAAATCAAGCGGCTATTCAAGGTCATCACCATTTGCTTGGGTAAGCATGGCGGAGATCACCTGTTCATTGCTGAAAGTATAGAGGTTGATGTCTTTGTTGAAGTCTAGGCTAATCAAAGTGGAAGCCTGGGTTATGGCCTATTTGATGGCTTTAAAGCTGTCTTTCCTTTGAGTTGTCCACTTAAATTCCTCACCCTTCCTCATCATAGAGGTGAGGGGCTTGACTATCTCAGCAAAATTTGGAATGAATTTCCGAATGAAATTTATCCTACCAAAAAAACTCTATAGGCCTTTCTTGTGCTTTGGTAGGGACATCTCCAGGATAGAGTGAACTCTCTCAGGGTCAATGGATAAGCCCTCCTTGGACACAATGTGGCCAAGGAGTTTCCCCTCATGAACAACAAACACACATTTCTTTGGATTAAGAGAGATGCCAAATTCCCTACACCTTTCAAAAATCTGCCTAAGGTGTTCCATGTGTTGGTTCGCTTCCTTAGAAAATACCATCACATCATCAAGGTAGACCAGCACATTGTTGTTTATCAAGCCTCCAAAAGCCATGTCCATGGCTCACTGAAAGGTAGCACTGGCATTAGATAGCCCGAATAGCATCTTCTTATAGGTGAACGTTCCCATTTAGTGGTGAAGACCATTTTGTGCTAATCACAGCCTTGCACCAGAATCTGATTATACCCTGAATAACCATCCAAGAGGGAGAAACGCTCGGTACATGTTACCTTCTAAAGGATCCGCTCCATGCTTGGGAGGGGATAATGATCTTTTAAAGAGACCTTATTAAGGTCTCTGAAGTTGACACATAGCCTGATCTCCCCATTTTTCTTTCTAACAGGAACAAGGTTGGCTAGCCATGAGGAATATTTGATTGGAAATATAATTCTAGACTCAATCAATTTGGCCAATTCCCTCTACATGAAGGGCTCAATTGTCAAATTGACAAGTCTCTGCTTCTATGTGACTGGCCTGGCACCTTCCTCTAATTCGATGGTGTGTTGGGCGAGTCTTGGGTCGAAGCCCTTCAAGTCATTGTAATCCCATGCAAAAACATTTGTGAATTCTTGACACAGTGAAATGAAAGCTCATCTTTCTTGAATCGTGCAGACTTTTCCAAGCGCAAGAAGCTTGTCCTTGAAGATCTCTATCCTTTCATAATTCTCTTCTTTGGTTGTGATGCATGCCTTGTCATTTCTCAATTGGTCATCTCCATTGAAGATGCTCTCAAGCATGACCAAACCTTTAGGGAGCTTATTGTTCTTCAACTGAACAATCTGATTTCCATATTGCTACTATAGCTTTTCCTGATTCTGTGTTGCATACTAAGCTTCTTCCTGTAGGAAGAATGCTATTTGATGGTCACTTTCAAAGACTTGCCAATTTGCAATGTTGTCCAGGACAGAGGGCTGAACTACCTGTTGATGGTGTAAAATTGTGCTAGGTCTTAGCCAATCAACAATGGGAAGTTTTAAGCTATGGGACAATGCGGCTTGAAACAACCTCCAGGTTTTAAAGAAGCTTGTCTCTTCTATTTTATAGGTGTTGGGGAAAAGGGATAGGAGATTAAACAGAAATGCAAAATACAGGAATTAAAACCTAACTATGGTGATGCACCTAAGAGTAATCCTAATCCTAACCTGATCACAGAGAAACTATTATATGATTCAATTAAATTTAAGAGCAGACAGGTGCATGATCAATGTAAATGATTAGAATAATAGAAACATGGGCTCACAATAGGGAAGTCTTTTGCTGAGATATAGGAATTGTCAACCAAGGCATAGTGTTCAATCTTCTTAATAGAATCCTTCACTTCTCATAAGAGGTGCAAAAGTCACGCACAATTATGTAGAACTTCAAACTCCAAAAAATGAGACAAAAGCAAATAACATTTCCAATCACAACACTAGAAAATCTATAGAATATACCAATTTGCAAATGACACAAATAACACCAACCAAGGCATGGAGCTTAAATTTCCTTAATTCATTTAGCCACGTAAAGGGCATAGAAATATGCATGATTACATCAACTTTACAACTTAAGAAAATTAAGACAAGAATAAATGATATTACTAGTCAAAATTATAGGAAGTCTAAACTATCAAAAATTTCCCCCCCTTTCATTTTTTACAAAATCTTCTTATATAACTTTGGGTGTCTCCTTGCATTGCTTTATTTCCTGTGCAATTCCACTCCATCCTTCACTCGCAAGGGACAAAATAGACGGTGCTTTCAATGCTGTGGGGGGCTCAAAAAATCTACTAGATGAACTGTTCCATCTACTTGAATTAACTCCAGCCAATTTTCCCTCCATTTCGCTTTGCAACAAAGATACACGGAGCACTCCCTTATGTTTGAAATGGGAGAAGACACTTAGTCAATTTTTTGAAAATTCTCTAGGCATCAAAAAATGACACTTGGTGATTTCTGTCAAATCCATCAAAGACACGTGGCTCCCTTCCTTCTTTGGCTATGCTATAGTTTTATTCGAGACTCATATCAGACTTTTATGGATGGCAACACTTGGCAACTTCCACGGAATTTGAAGTAACACCTGAGGCCCACCAAAACCTTTATTCAACAATGAAACTTAGATGGTCTCTCAAAAATTAGCACATGGCAGCCTCCGCTGCTCCTGGGAAGATACGTGGCATCTTTCGCTTCTATTGGGGATGGAGTAGAGAGAGACTCAAAGAGTGACACTTGGCAGCCTTTGATGTATTTTGACACTTTATGAAAAATGAAATGACACCTTTATGCGTTGAAGGAGAGTGCTATACCCAGGCATTGAAACAAAGTCCCTCGGTAGGTAACATGTGGTGACTTCCACTACTTCTTTAAAAGGGGAATTTAGGGTCTTTGCAACTGCCACCTAGTGCTTTCTGATTTCTATGCTACTTGGTACATTAAAAGTCTTTGCCAAAGAGTAAAATGAAACACAGGTGCCTTTATGAGATTTAGATGCTGACATATGGTGCATTCCACTTAGCGGCTACTAGATACGTGGCACACTCTATGGTTCCCTAGAAAGTTACAAAAGGGCCTCAGAGAATGCCAATTGGTTGGCTTCATGCTTTAAAAGGTGACATGCAGTAGCATCCACGCGAACTCAACACTTAACACAAAATTGGGACAAAGAAACAAAAAAGAGAAAGAAAGGCTTGAGCTCAAACGATGCCACTTGGCAGCCTCCACTGTATTTTGACACTTAATGGAGGATGAACCTGCGCTTAGGGGAATCACGGTAGACTTTCCATATACCAGTTCATATGGAGACATTTTGATTACCTATTTGGGCATGATTCTATCAGCCCATAGTGCTAGATTAAGCAGTTTATGCCACTCTTTGTGATGGTCAACCCCTATACTTTTGATGAGTCTTATCAAGTTCTTGTTGGTCGACTCTGCCAGACCATTACCTTGAGGGTAATAGTTAGATGAAGTTTTCAAATATATTCCATGTCTTAAGGCAAAGTCAGATACTTTAGACCCCAATAATGCTTTAGCATTATCTGATATGATGGTGCAAGGAGCCCTAAAGTGAGTAGTAATATCCTCTAGAAAATCTAGGATCACATTTTTTGTTGCTTCTTTAAGTGGGACCACCTTGGTCTATCTGGTGAAATAGTTCATGGTAGTTAATATCCATTTGTGACCCATGCTAGACACTGTATTTATCATCCCAATGAATTCGAAACCCTACTAAACAAAAGGACTCAATGGCATGGATGTGTTCCTTCGCATCCCCGTATAATACTGGTATGATGGACATTTTCTAACCAACTAATAATAATCTACAAATAAAGTAGGCCAAAAATACCCCACCTCACTTATCTTTATGGCTGTGGTCTTTGCAGAAAAATGCCCCCTTGACAATCCATGATGCATTTCGTGTAGTATCTTCTTGGCTTCAGCCTGTTCAACACATCTTAACAATTTCACATCTGAATTCATTCTGAAAAGGACTTGTTCAATTAAAACAAAATGAACTCCCTGTATCCTATAATACCTTCTCTTATTTTGAGGGAGTTCTCTCAGATAAATCCTATTTTTCATGAATTGAATCCTGCTAGTGACCCAGGATTCTGGATCAACCTCTTGTAACCTTAGCACTGTCTCTGGCTCTTCTTCTAAATCTGCTTCCTCATGTAACATCTTTTCTAGCTCTTGGGTGATATATTGGCATAGACCCTTGCCCCTGAATAGCTTGGTGGGTCTGACCTCTACATCATATTCAAGGATCTTAGTGATCTAATTGGCTCTTTTCTCAGTAATCTCTCCCTCCATGATGTATTCCCTGACACTTGGGTGAGCTACAAGTATTAAAATTTTGTTCCCTGATATCAGATGCCTAAATTTATTTAGGGCTTTAACCATGGCATAAGCTTTTCTTTCCACAAAATTGTACCTGGTCTCATAATCTCTGAGAGTTCTTGAGAAAAAGGCTATTGGGTGCTCCCCCTCTAGCCTATTGTTCTTTTGAGTCAGGACAATAGCAATACTCGACTCCCCTCCATAGACATACATTATGAAGGGCATGGAAAAATTTGGGTTCTTGAGCACTAGGGTTGCTAAGATAGCCTTCTTGACCCCATCAAAAGCTTTCCTTCCTTCTGTAGTCCACTAGAAGACCAGATCCTTTTTAAGTAGGAGTGTCATTGGTCTAACCAAGCCTACAAAATTAGATATGAATTTACTGACAAAATTGATTTTTCCCAAAAAGGACTGGACTGCCTTTTTATTGGCTGGGAGAGGTAGGTCCATTATAGTTGTGATCCTCTTAGGATCTATAGAAAACCATTCCTTGGATACTATGTGTCCCAACAGTTTACCCTGAGGCACAACAAAAATACACTTCTTTGGATTCAAAGATATCCCGAAATCTTGACATTTCTTGAAGACAGACTCTAAATGATCAAAATGATCATCAACATTTTTTGAGAAAATAGTGAGGTCATCCAAATAGACCAAGATGACCTTGTTGATAAGTTCACCAAAGGCTATGTCCATCACCCGTTGAAAGGTGGCTCTTGTGTTTGATAAGTTGAATGGCATCTTTGTATAGGCAAATGTCCCCCATTTAGTGGTGAAAGCAGTTTTGTACTGGTCTTCTTCAGCTAGCCAAATCTGATTATACCTAAAGAAACCATCAAGTAAAGAAAACCTCTATGATCTGGCCACTATTTATAGAATTTTTTCCATGGAGGGCAAGGGATAGTGGTCTTTCAGAGATGCTCTATTTAGATCTCTGAAATCTACGCACAGTCTCACATCTCCATTCTTTTTCCTAACTGGGACCAGATTTGATACCCAGGTTGAGTGTTTGATTAGAAATATTATTTTTGAATCTAAAATCTTCTGCAACTCATCTACCATTAGAGGCTCAATCCTTGAATTTATTGGCCTTTGTTTCTATCTAATGGGTTTGGATCTTTCAGTCAACTTTATTGTATGTTGGATAATGTCTCTGTTGTATCCATGAAGGTCGTCATAGCTCCAAGCTATGACTCTATCGTATCTCTGACACAATTCAATCAATTTTTCCTTTTCTTTTTGAGTTTTAGAATTCCCAACCTTTAGTTTCTTCCCGTCACTCACCTCTACCTCAAAATAGTCTACCTTATCTACCTGGAACCTTTTCTTTCCCAGGCTTACATCTTCTGGGGCAAACAAATTTTCTAAGGTGATCAATCCTTTGGGGAGCTTATTAGTCCTTAATTGAATAACCTGATCACCATATGCATCCTCAATTTTAGTTTGCAATTGATCTGCAAACTCATCTAATTATTGTAATAAAGAGACTACCTAAGCATCATTTTCAAACACTTGCCAATTTTCATCATTGTCTGGGATGGTTGGCCTCACTATAACTTTTATTGACTCATTGTTAACCAATAGGCCAGTCACTGGGTTAAACTGTGAGCCAATTTGAGCCATCTTATCAGCCTCAGTGTTTTGACTTTTAGGGATGATTTCAATATTGAAAGCATTGAAATCCTCTATCAAATCCCAAATCCTATGCCTATAGGACCTCATTCTCACATTCTTAGCTACTGCCTTTTCTCGTATTTGCTCCACTACTAATTCTAAATCTCCTCTTACTCTTAGGTTTTTATCCCCTTTTTCTTGGCTAATAGGAACCCATGTACTAGAGATTCATATTCTGCATCATTATTAGTGCAAGCAAATTGAAATCGGATAGCCCTTAAAATTTTATCACCGTTTGGAGCAGTAAGATAGATTCCTGCTCTAGCACCATGTTTACTTCTAGCCCCATCAAAATTCAAAGTCTAGACCTCCGAGTCTTGAGCAATAGGTGCCTCTTTAGTTATAACATTTGGGATCACTTGATCCTCATAAAAAATGACATACATGCCTAAACCAGTAGAGTCATAGTTCCCATAGGGTTGGTATGCATCATAGCCAACAACTGGCTATTTTATTCTTCTTGATCATGCTCAATCCAATCTCCTAGTTCTTTGACAAAATTTCTTTCTTCTTTATTCATCATGGCATGATCTACTTCTAATCTTGTTTTTGGTTCATTGGTGATGTGGTCTTTAGATAGTGGTTTAGAAAGAATTTTCATCTTTGAACCATATCTGGTTCTCATGATGACATGGGACTAGTCAAGAGACATATACCCTCCTATTTTTGTTTTAAAGTCTCTAGGTAAACATAAACCAAAGATGGGAGGCATATCTATGACAACTATATCTTGGTTGACAATTATGTTGGGACATGTGTATAACTGCAAGGGGAGTTGTTTTATTCTCCCTATGGTTTGCATTGTTTTGCCATCTAGCTGCATAACTCCTTTTGCAAGGGGTTCATAATTTATTTTCAAGGCATCAGCTATTTGTTTAGGCATCATAGTTGTGCTAGCTCCTGAATCTATCAAGGCATTATGCAGAAGTTTCTTTCCAATTATCAAAGTCAAATAGAAAGGCCCTGGCTTGGATTTACTTACTTGTGTTGCATCATTCACGAAGGTTATCATCTTTAGAAGAATCGTATCTTTAAGATTTTCCTTTCCAGTAGATCCTTCCTTAGCAAAAACATCCTTAGGTGCTACTTGCCCTTGCAGAGCTTCTTGCAGTAATGTCTTTTGTTCAGGGAATTGCCAGAATATCCCATATCAACACTTGTGCCAGAGTTTTCTTTAATTGGTCCATGATATTGATCGGTCCTAGAGACTGAGTTTTTTGGTAATAGGGATACCTCATTCTTTCTTGAGTCTGGACAAGGATCCCTTGATCTTGTATTGGCTACGACACTTCTTGTCTAATAGTAGCACTCCTTTGCCCCTGAGATGGAGGATTATTCTTGACCAGACCACTTGTAATCTCGGCCTGTTCCACCATCCTCCTCTTTGATCTAGTGTAATAATCATATTGTACTACTGGCCTTTGGGAGGTGGACACTTCGTTCAAGAAAACTATTTCCTCATCCTCAACCCATGAGAACAAAGCATGTTCTGGGGCTATTTCTTCCTCTTATTGCAAGGACATTCCTCGCATTTGGGCCACTAGCACTAAATTTTGTATGCCAGGAGACTGGTAGGCTTGATTGTTACTGGTACTAGCAAACTAACCATCCATTCTTCTCTACTCAGCTACCCTTTGTTGTAGATTGCCTCTAGGACAATCTCTGGGGGTGTGAGAATCATTGCAAGGGAAACACCAAGCATTAATATCATCCACATAATTATTTTGACCTGGAACTATCTCCCTGTTTGGGTTGGGAGGAATGGTTTGTGAGGGTGTGGGAACAACAACTAATTGATTTGTTGGTTGATTGTTGGTCTACCTTGGAGGGCCTAGATATTGGTTTGGTTGGGATGAAAACCTATTCCCTTGATAGCCTTGATAAGGGGGCTTAGGGAAAGTATTCTGATGGCCATACCAGGGGGTGGCTTAGCTACAATAGGGACTCTGTCCCAAGTTTTCTGGAATTTAGTATTGAAGTCAATCATGTCTTCTT
This sequence comes from Torreya grandis, assembly GCA_037957365.1. Taxonomy (NCBI): domain Eukaryota; kingdom Viridiplantae; phylum Streptophyta; class Pinopsida; order Cupressales; family Taxaceae; genus Torreya; species Torreya grandis. The sequence goes on from JARHVA010000429.1 coordinate 1,740,159, forward strand.
GAGGTCCCCTTTGGATAGTGATTAGTTGCTGTAACAGGGAAGACTTATTACCCTTCTCTGCAAACCTTTCAAAAAATAGATCTCCAAGCTGGTCCCATGTAGAAATGGTATTGGGGTCAAAGACCGATACCATTCTAAAGCCTTCCCTTTGAATGAGGCTACTAACAATCTTAAGGCCACATTTTGCTCTGTGACACCATGTATGGCACAGACGTCTGATACATCTTGAAGATGTTTCGTGGGTGTTTTTGAGTCTTGCCTGCTAAATTTGGCCAGAGCCTTTAGAGCATTTCCTGGAATAGGGTCCCAAATAGCTGGTGGTGTTGGGAGGATTAAGGGGCTACCAGTGTTCCAGCTAGCATAATTTCTTAGAGGGATGTTGGCTCCCATGTTCGATACTAGTAAAAACTAGTTAGCTCTTCTTCTTGGACTAACTACCAGAGGTGGCAAAAAAATACCTAGATTTGTAGTAGATTGTGATTTGGTGACTGGTCCATAGCTTCGACTCCTCGTGGCTCTCTTGTTCATGCGGTCTTGATATAAACTTTAAGACTGGTCTCACTGGGCATACCAAAAAACTATTAATGGCATAAAATTGTGCTAGGTCTTAGCCAATCAACAATGGGAAGTTTCAAGCTATGGGACAATGCGGCTTGAAATAACCTCTAGGTTTTAAAGAAGCTGGTCTCTTCTCTTTTATAGGTGTTGGGGAAAAGGGATAGGAGACTAAACAGAAATGCAAAATGCAAGAATTAAAACCTAACTATGGTGATGCACCTAAGAGTAATCCTAATCCTAACCTGAGCACAAAGAAACTATTATATGATTCAATTACATTTAAGAACAGACAGGTGCATGATCAATGTAAATGATTGGAATAACAAAAACAAGGGCTCACAACAGGGGAGTCTTTTGCTGAGATATAGGAATTGTCAACCAAGGCATAGTGTTCAATCTTCTTAATATAATCCTTCACTTCTCATAAGAGGCTTAGAAGTCATGCATAGCTATGTAGAACTTCAAACTCTAGAAAATGAGACAAAAGCAAATAACATTTCCATTCACAACACTGAAAAATCTACAAAATAGACCAATTTGCAAATGACACAAATAACACCAAGGCATGGATCTTAAATTTCCTTAATTCATTTAGCCACGTAAAGGGCACAGAAATATGCATGATTACATCAAATTTACAACTTAAGAAAATTAAGACAAGAGCAAATGATTTTACTGGTCAAAATTACAGGAAGTCTAAACTATCAAAAATTTCGCCCCTTTCATTTTTTACAAAATCCTCTTATATAACTTCGGGTGTCTCCTTGCATTGCTTTCTTTCCCATGCAATTCCACTCCATCCTTCACTCGCAAGGGACAAAATAGATGGCGCTTTCAATGCTGTGGGGGGCTCCAAAAATCTACCAGATGAACTATTCCATCTACTTGAATTAACTCCATCCAATTTTCCCTCCATTTCACTTTGTGGCAAAGATACACGGAGCACTCCCTTACGTTTGAAATGGGAGAAGACACTTAGTCAATTTTCTAAAAATCCTCTAGGCATCAGAAAATGACACTTGGTGCTTTCCGCTGGATCCATCAAAGACACGTGGCTCCCTTCCTTCTTTGGTTGTGTTGTAGTTTCATTCAAGACTCATATCAGACTTTTACAAATGGTGACACTTGGCAGCTTCTATGGACTTTGAAGTAACACCTGGGGCCCACCACAACCTTTATTTAGCAATGAAACTCAAATGGTCTCTCAAAAATTGGCACATGGCAGCCTCCACTACTCTTGAGAAGATACGTAGCATCTTCTGCTTCTGCTAGGGATGGAGTAGAGAGAGACTCAGAGAGTGACACTTGGTAGCCTCTGCTGCATTTCGACACTTTAAGCAAAATGAAATGATGCCTTTATGGATTGAAGGAGAGTGCTGGACCCAGGCATTGAAACAAAGCCCCTCGATAGTTGACACGTGGTGACTTCCACTACTTCTTTAAAAGGGGAATTCAAGGTCTTCACAACTGCCACCTGGTGCTTTCTACTTTCTGTGATGCTTGGTCTGTTGAAAGTCTTTGCCAAAGGGTAAAATGAAACATGGGTGCCTTTATGAGATTTAGATGCTGACATGTGGTGCATTCTGCTTAATGGCTACAAGATATGTGGCACCCTCCGTGGTTCCTTAGAAAGTTATAAAAGGGCCTCAGAGAATGCCAATTGGTTGGCTTCATGCTTCAGAAGGTGACATGCAGTGGCATTCGCATGAACTCAACACTTAATGCAAAATTGGGACAAAGAAACAAAAAAGAGAAAGAAAGGCCCATGCTCAAATGATGCCACTTGGTAGCCTCCACTATATTTCGACACTTAATGGAGGACGAACCTGTGCCTTACTCCAACTCTATTACTACGACCAAGGTATTGCTGGAACCAAAACTACAATGCTCAATGAAAAATTTAAGTGCAACATAGAGTAAAAATTTTACTCTACACTACCACCTTCAAGTGGCACGAACTACAGTCTCAACTTATTTCATTGGAAACATTGAATTGAGCACCAATCGCTACTAGCCTGTCTACCTGTTTGTTTTGTTCTCTAGGAATGGAGGTGATGTTGAAAGCAAGGAAATCTTCCACCAACTCCCAGACCCTATGCTTGTAAGTCTTTATCAAGGAATTCTTGGTTAGATTTTGGCCTTTCACCTGATTTACAATCAGCTCGCTGTCTCCCAAAACTTGCAACTCCTTGATCCCTCTTTTTCTTACCCATTCCAGCCCATGGATAAGGGACTCATATTATGCAACATTACTTGTGCAAGATAATTGGAAACAAAAGGCTGAAAAGTACCTTTCCTTTGAAGGGGAGACTAACATCGCCCCACCACTAGCTCCCAGCCTGCTTCTAGAACCATCAAAATATAGTTGCCATAGACCAAGGTCATCTTGGCTGGCCTTCATTAAATTTGGCATGAAGGTGCCCTCTTCATGCACATAGTAGACTCTAAGGTCTGCCTCCTCAATGAACTTGTAAGGATCATGTTCGAAGTTATCATTCCCCCACTCATCCAAGAGTAGGTCTACGACTCCTTCAAGAGCAGAGGATAGAGATTGGTCTATTTGGGATTCTTCTGGGTTGATAATGGTGTAACTGACATTCACTACCTTGGGTGAGTATGGTTCTAGATGGTCCTTGTAGAGTGGATTAGACTCAATTTTTACCTTGGTCTCGTACTTGGTTCTAAAAACCAGATATGACCAATTCGCTGCTAGATAGCCACCTATCTTTGATGTGAAGTCTCTGGACAAGCAAATTGTGAAATAAGGAGGAACATCCGCTACCACTATATCATGGGGAATTGAGAAGGTTAGGCAAGCATGCAATGTCAAGCCTAAACCCTTCATAATCCCAACTATTTTTGTAGGTGTCCCATCTAGCTGTAAGACTCCTTTGTTCATCTCCTCATACTTTAGTCCCATCTTGTCAGCAATGCACTTGGGCATCACTGAGGTACTAGCCCCACTGTCAATTATGCAGTTGTGTACCAAGAAATCCCCTATGACTAGGGATACATAAAAAGGGGGAGTTTTTTGTTCTTTCTTTACCTGACCTGATGTGGAAGGCTATTCATTTATCATCAAGACATTATCAGTGTTTGCTAGGATAGCTTGTCATTCTAGCTCATTCAATTCCTTCTTCAATACGTCCTTCTATCTTAGAAGAGACAAAGAATCCCATAGAGAGATTTTCATATGCAACTTCTTCATCTGGTCCACTATATTTATTTGGGGACTGCTTCCCTTCAAGCTTTCTTTGGGGCTAATTCCAACCTGAGCTACAGGCTGAGGGGCTGAAGATGTAAACGACTGTTTAAAATTTGGGGCCTTTTGATTTGATTGTGATGGAGAAGGTGCTATTACTGCTTGAGAGGTAGCCTGGGCTTCTCCCACTGCTCTTCTCTTAAACCTTGTGTTGGCTACAACATAGTCAGCCTGATGGTCTGTAGTGCCCACATAATTCACTAAATAAAATTCAACTTCCAGATGATTCATGAGGGTAGAATCCAGTTGGGCCTAATTGCTACTCGTGTTGGGTTGAGTTGGAGCCTCAAAAAATTGGGGATGAGTAGCTGCCTGATTATCTGCATTCTATAAATAATTCATCATCTCATTTGTGTAAACAGCCTATTCTTGACCATATCCCATGGTCAAATAGCTTGGCTACTCCTGTACTAGATTATTCTGAGTCAACACCATGACTTTAGATGATGAAGGGGGGCCTGAGTTATAATTTTGAAATGGCCTAGTTTGAGTGAGCTAACCTTGTCCTTGATTATAGCCTTGAAAAGGGGGTCTAGGGGCTTGACCATAATGCTGGTATCCCTGATTTGGTTTCCTACTTTGAGCTTGCTACCTTTTAAGAGCTACAAGTTTGTTTAACATGCTCTACAATAGACTTTTAACCTCATTAAGCTCATTGGTCAAAACAACAGCTGGTTTCTCTATGGTAGGCAAAGGAGCCAATGTGGGAGCAACAGTCTGAATTGGGGGGAGCATCTCTAGAAAAAGTGGCATGTGAGGCCTAGGGGCTATTTTCCCATCCTGTGCTAAGCAATTTGTAGCTGCTATGGCTATGTCATAAGCAACAGGAAATATATGCCCTCCCATAGATTGGATCATCACAACAATATCACTATTTAATGCCTTTAAATAGTATAAGAAAACATAGTTGGGAGTCAGTCTTACCAGGATGGGAATTCTATCCCAAGTCTTTTGGAACTGCATGTTAAAATCTTGCACATACTCATGTGGAGCTCTCTTTATGGTCGTCAGCTGCTCAGCTAGTGAGAGGCTGTTGCTTTTTTCCCTAAAATGATCTATCAACTGAGTACCCAATTCATTCCAAGAATGTATTAAATTTAGAGGCAAGGTCTCGTACTAGTCAAGAGCCTTACCTTTGAGAGACAACGCTAACAATTTGATGGTGATTTTCCTTGATTACATTGTGAATATTATAGAGGTTGGAAATATTCCTAATGTGCTCAATGACCATAATGGGTCCCTCTCCATTGAAAGAAGGCACATTTTTTAAGGCTGTTCCCAAAATTAGATCATAGCATGGGAGATTTAGGGGGCTCTGACCACAAAAAGCCGTAAAAGGTAGTGCCATGGCTAGGATGGGTTGTAACTGGGGTTTTGCCGCATGTGCATCTCTTACAACAGGTCTAGGAGGATTGCTTGTTGGATAAGGATGGGTCCTCTCAAATCATAGTCTTTTTGTAGAGTTCAAAGGCAACTCAATGAAATCAAAAGGAACCCCTCTTGAAGTAGACCTTGTGGTGACTTTAGGCATAAAAGGTTAAGAAACTCGTCTAAATTTAAAAGGCTGAAGCTCTTACCAGTGGAGTCACTAGATGCTGGAAAACTTAAAATTGCTATGACAGGACCAACATCAATCTTGAAACCTTACTGAGTTGTCAAATTGTGTGTCCCACCGGGCATGCCAAAATTGTTGACGTAGGAAATTACACCCTTTGGTAGGAAGTCAAACTCCTACCTTCTCCTCGCAACATGGAAACTCCCCTCTCGCCTGTGGGACTGGTGAAGCTAGAGGGGAGAGTCTCTAGATAAGGGCTAGCTCCCTTTGATGCATCATGTTTGTTCTAGCAAGTGCTAATATAGGTATATACAACTATATAATGGAGGGGGGGATGAAAAGGGAAAGGAGATTGCAGGAAAACAAACTATTCTAAAGAGGTGATGCACCAAAATAAGTCAGCCTTCCCACATCCACAATCAATATCAAACAAAAAAAACATACATACACTCAGACTTGGCAGAAAGACCAGGCTGCAAGAAAATGGCAAGGAGGTTCTTATGAAAACACAAGAATAGGGACTCACCAAGATGTTGTGAAATACATACTGTGACTTCCTCTGTTCTATACTTCCAAATAGAGCTCTTCTCCTGTCAGCTATAGAAAATGGCACCTTGTAGATAATTGGTGTGTTGGTGTTGAACCTATGAGAGCATCAAAAGATAATTACTAAACACAAATTAACACTCACGACATACACAGAATATCCATCCAAGAAGAGGTAAAAAACTACGTTTATTGATTTAGGTGGAAATTTCAGCAGGGCTACGCCTTGTAAAATGTGGAAGATTCCTCTTGAAAAATGACAAGTTTGCAATATATATGAGAAGCAAGGAGGCCCATTTGGCATTCCTTGTTTACAAGTGGCCATTACATCCCTTCATTGGGAAGAACAAGTCACTCAAAACATTAATGAGCCATGTGCTTTGTCTTGTCTGAAGCCTGCCTTTTTAAGGTCAATACACAGTTTGTCCACCCATTAAATGTAAAATGGAGAAATTTGATTGCATTGCTAGCTATTTGCATCCTTTATTGATCAATTTCAACCACTATTTCACCTGCTAGAGTCACTTCTCAAATTGGCACCACTTGGACTAACTGCTTGCCCATTCCATGCTTGTCTCCTTGTCTTTTCTCAATTTTGTCTCATCTGGCTCATTTGGCCCCCAGGGGAAAACATTCTGGCAGGTCGCTGCATTCTAGGCTTCCTTTTCCATGGTTAGCTCTTTCTCAGTTGAAAACAGATGGCCATTTCATTTCATGAAAGTTGATGTTCACATGACCATCATTGGTTTGAAAACCAATGGCTAACTTGTTTTGTTAAACTTTACATCCTCCGAGATGTCATCGGGTCCTTTGTTGGCTTCGGGCCTTCTTTATTTCTCTGCAGGCATCTTTCCTTTGTTATTTTCCTTTCCGCACCTTCTCGAAGGGAAGGTGACCCTTCATCCTTCAAAATGTTCCTTTTGTCTTTTGGCCGGAAGTCCCCCGCAAGGGCACCTACCCTTTGGGGTCCTTCAGTGTATCTCTATTTGCCTTGGACTTTTCGCTGGGTACCTGCAGACAATTTTCCCGGGTCGCTTCGACTATGTGTATTTTCCATAGACTTTTATCTGCAGACATTTTCTCACAAACAAAAAGTCCACTAAAATTCCTCCTGGCCCTTTTCTTTTGTTTTAAGCTCTGCCCGAATTCCTTTAGACAAAAAGTTTGAAGGAATTTGGGACTTGGTCAAATTCAAACAAAATTGAACTCTGAACTTTAAACTTTGAACTGAACTTCCCTGATCCTTTGCTTGAAGCACCTACCCTCTGCTAGGGTATTTCAAATTTGAAGACTCCCCTTCAGCGAAGGGCATACCCTTGAACCAAGCCCATTGAACCAAAAGTGGTTCAACGGTTCAAGGGTTCAATCATGCGTGCTGATGGACAAGTGAACCAAGGTCGAAGACTTCTTGCATTAAACCAACCCTGTTGAACTTCACCTGTTGAACCAAGAGTGGTTCAATGGTTCAAGGTTTCAATCATTGAAGAATTGAGATGTTGAACTTGGAGATGGGCCTTTGAACCAAAGGTCACTGAACTAGTTAAACTAGGCCATGAACCAAACTCATTGAACCTAAAGATGAAAGAACCAAGACATGAACTTGTGCAACCTGAAGATGACTAGTACTGAATAATAAGGGAAGAAGGGGACCAAAAAAATTTACCTATGGGCAAAATTGGTCAACAATACCATTGAGTTAGAAGATGAAACTAGGCCAATTAGACAAAGGCAAAGGCCAATCTATCCAAACCTTGAACCTTTAATGAGAGTTGAATTACATAAGCTCATTGAGTCAACCATAATATTTATAATTAAGCACTAAACTTGGGTAGTAAACCTTGTTCTAGTATGGGAAAATAATGGTGAAATAAGGCTATGTGTCGACTTCCATGAATTGAATAAGGCCTATCTCAAAGATCACTATCCGTTGCCATCAATGGAATATATTTTACAACTAGTTGCAGGTTCAGAAAGGTTCTCTTTATTGGATGGTTACAATGGATATAACCAAATTTTGGTCAAGGAAGAAGACCAATTCAAAACAGCCTTCACCACAAAGTAGGGGACATTTGCATACATAAAGATGCCTTTTGGTTTATCTAATGTTGGAGCCACTTTTCAGAAGGCTATGGACATGGTAGTCAAGGGTCTCCTCAACAAATTTATTCTTGTTTATCTAGATGACATAATAGTATTATTTAACAACATAAATGAGCATATATTCATCTTAGATAGGTGTTTGAAAGGTGCAGATAATTTAGATTGTCTTTGAACCCAAAAAAGTGTGTTTTCTCTATTCATGAAGGTAGGATCCTTGGAAATATCATTTCAAAGAAAGGTATAAGCATAGACATTGATAGGATAAAATCAATTCTTGCACTATCATTGCCTAAGCATAAGAAATCCTTGCAAAGATTTTTAGGCAAGATTAAATTCATAAGGAGATACATTTTAAATTTTGCTACTTTAGCTAGGCCACTTACAACCATGTTAAAGAAAGGTCAGGGTTTTAGTTGGTCGAAAGGAGTGAAAAGTTTTGAATAAATCAAGAAAGCTATAGTCCATGCTCCTATATTTTTGAACCTTGATTTTACAAAATATTTCTTCTTATATATCTATGCTAACCTTAACACAATAATAGGTATTCTCATGTAATAGAATAAAGAGACTAGAGAGCAGCAAATAGCCTTTTTTAGTCAAGGCTTAGAATAATATGAAACAAGGTATTCTTTTGTTGAGGAGCACATTCTTTCAGTTATAAGGTCTCTTAAAAAGTTTAGGTACTTGGTGTCCAATAATAAGATACATTTGATGGTTACACACCCAAGTGTCAAAGACTTTCTTTTGAATAAAGATATAAGTGATAAAATAGCTAGTTAGATAACCAAGGTCATGGAATATGACATTGAGATCAAAATCACAAAGTTGATTAGAGGCAAAGGACTCTGTGAACATCTAGCCCAAGACTTGCAAGAGTCTAATGAACAAGTTATGATATGAAATGATTAAGAAGTTGCAAGTAATTAGGCCTCAACTTCTAGCTGGTTCCAAGATATAGTAAGATATATAAAAGAAGGTATTTATTCTTCTCATCTCACTCCTTCAAAGAAGAGACATTTTGGATTATAGTCAGTTCTTTTCCTCCTAGTTGATAATCTATTATTTAAAAAGGATATCAATGGTATATTGCTAAGATGCATAAAACCAGGTCAAACACATAAGTTGATCAATTCCATTATGGACATGGTAGAGAACATTACTCAGCCAATATTAAAATTCACAAGATCATGAGAGGTGGGTATTACTGGCATAATTTATTTGGTGATTGCCATGCATAGATCAAGAAATGCATATAGTGTGCCATGTTTGTTGGAAAATTGAGACTTGCAACCTTACCTCTCTAACCAATTTTAGTTAATCAACCCGTTATCTAATGGGGATTGGACTTTATTTTTTTATCAACCCCCCATAAAGCTTGGGACACAATTAGATCATGACTGCCACAAATTATTTTACTAGATAGACATAGGCAATATCATTAAAAGAAGCCAATGAAACTAGTGTTTTAGACTTCTATGAAGGTTTACTTACTAGATTTGAGGTCCCTTAATCTATAATTTTTTATAATGATATGACTTTTGTCAGATCTAAGATCATCTAGTGGGTAGTTCAACATAGTTTTTTTCTCAATACCTCATTAAACTTTTATCCACAAGGCAATGGCCTTGCTAAGTTTGCCAACAAAAAATTGTTGAAGATCATCAAGAGGACTATAGAAGACAATCAAAGATCATGGAATCTCAAATTTAATTCATCTTTGTGGGCTAACATGATCACCTATAAAATATCAATTTCCAATTCTCCATACAAACTAGTATATGGTAAGGAAGCAAGAATGCCTATTTATCTTGAATTCCCTACTTTATAATTAATGCATTAGCTTGAGATTTTGGAGATTGAGCCAATAGAAATAAGATATGTTGAGCTCATAGATCTAGAGGAGATAAGGAATCAGGCTGTGTTGCCTATAGAGGCCCATCCAATAATGACAAAGAGACCTTTTGACAAAGGAACTTGTTCAAGAAGTTTCTAAGAAGGAGATTTGGTCCTCAAGTGGGATGAAAATAGAGCCAAGCTAGGAAAACACAAAGTTTGATTCTCTCTAGAGTAGACCATATACAGTTTCTAGTTACAAATCCCATCATGCTTTCCAGCTCAAAAGGATGAATGGTGAAGAACTTCTTATCCCAATCAATGGGATACATCTAAAACACTATTATTAAGGAAAGCTAAGTCCCCTATATATAGCTTTTTATAGTTTTTATCCAAGTGTTTTCTAACACATTAGTTAGTTTCCTTTCTATTTTGTTATAAATAAGTTCTTTCTTGCATAATCGTTCAGTTATTTAGTTGCCTTTAATTTTTTAGGTTAGTTTATCTTCAATTTGTTTTCTTTCCCTATAATTGGGATTTTTTCTATCTTTTCAAGTTAAGAAGATATCTTATAGTCATGTAATGGTCCATGTATTATCTGTTATGATCCAAGATTCATGTAAATGGTCTGAGTTCAAGCATAGTAGGTATGCTTCCTAGCTAAGTTGCCAAATATGTTGGCCATTTTTAGCCTACATACAGAGCTTTCAAGGACTAAACAATGTTCCTGATTGAGAGAAGGATCCAATGATAAAAGAGGAAGATCATATTACTTAAAGTATAATTATTTTGATCTTATAGAAATAGGTCTATAGAATAAATGGAGGATCTAGATAATTTTACATAGGTAATCTTGAAGAACAGGTCATAGATGTTAAGCACGGGATATACTAAGAGGGGGGGAGATGAATCATTATATTATATATCTTATAAAACTTTCCCTTTATCAAATTCCACTTAATCAAACATTCAAGATATGCAATAAAGCTCAAACAATAAACATCACACAAGATAGGGAGAGACACCAGATATAACGTGGAAACCCAATGTGGGAAAAACCATGGAGAACAATCTCAAGTATATTCATGAGAACAAACCCACAGGAGCACCATACCCCTTTGACGAGTACCAACCTCAGCTACTATTCGTGAGCACCAACCCAGCTACTATTCGTGAGCACCAACCCATAGGAGTACCAACCCCTTTGCTGAGCACTAACCCAGCAAAAATTTGTGAGCACCAACCCATAGGAGCACCAACCCCTTTGTGTATACCACACACCTATCTCTCAATGTTGCTATCTCAACAAATGATAGATCAATACAACATCTCTTTCCTCTCTCTCACTTTTGCTCTTCTAAGCTAGATATAACAAATACAAATCATATTCATCTCTCACAATTGCTCTTCTAAGCTAGATATTACAATCTCAAATCAACTTCTCACTTCCACATTACAAATGGCTACTCAAGCCTTTATTTATAGCTTTCCAAATGACCTTTGGCCTTCCCCCTTTGTGATCCTTCAATCCTCATGGAAAATGGCACCAATCTTGGATGACCCTTCATCTTCAAGCCTTTGAAAATTCATGTGGTGACCCTTCACGACCAAAAACGTCCTTCCCACTTTTGTCCTTATCTTTGGTGACTCTTCATATTCCTCAAAGTGTCCCTTCATGAGAAATTGCGCTCTTACTCTTTTGTCTTCATTTGGTGACTCTTGGTATTCCCCAAGATGACTCTTTATGGGAAAATGCGTCCCATCCTTCTTTTGTCTTTACCCCGTGGCTCTTCGACTTCTCCATGGGCCCTTCTTTTGTCTCATATGTAACAAAAAATATATTCATTAATATTAAATAAATATTAATTCATATTAGCCAAGATATATTTATTACAAACAACATTAAATGCAATGGGGCCTTTATCACCAATAATGCTAAACCTTTGACATCAATGACAATATTTCCAACAATCTCCCCCTTTGTCATTGATGGCAACCTCAATCCTAAAATTGCCACATCCTGTCACCTGCACATACCGTCATCTAAAAACATACAGTAACTCCCCCTTACTATAGCAACCTGTACCTATTTTCTACACCTGTACCTATTATTCTCCCCCTTTGACATCAATGGAAAAGGGCCTACTTGGAGCTAACACTTAGCTCCCCCTCAACTGATGCTAAACATCAATGGCAAGAAGTAATAGAAATTACTCCCAACTCTTCTCACCGATCTTTGAGAAGATATCTGATAATGCATATAAATCTTTACTTGTCCTTTGAGAATCTGCAATCAACTCATTTGAATATTTTATTCTAATCTCACAACCTTCTGCATGAAACTTTAAGGTGTATCCTTGAACACATATTTGAATTACACTCAATAGATTATGCTTACAAAACATTCTTAGCTTTGGTTCTACTAATACCAAACTTAAAATACCTTTTCCAGCTATCCTAGCAGTGGTTTTATCTTCAAATTTCACTATGCCACCATTGATCTTCATTACTCTTATCTCCTGTCATATGCTTCAAACATCCGCTATCAACAAACCATGGCTGATCTTTATTTCTTACATGCAAAGTTGTTTACACCAACATAGAATCTTCAGGTTGTGTCTTCTGTCATGAACATGTCTGAACCTTCTTCTTGATGAATGGAGCTTTGAAACTCTGAACCTTCTTGATTGAATCTACATGAGTATCCTTTTCCTTCTTTCTGAAACTGTTAGCTCCTTTTCAACATTCTAATTTCTTGTGACCATAATCATTTGAAACACTTTAAAAATTTTAAACACTGCATATGCAAGAATCATTCTAATAGCCTTAACCTTAACACCGGTGCAAAATTTTCTTTAAAAATCTATTCACTCAAAAGATATACAAATTAATCTGTCAACTCACCGTCTTTTCATGCAAAATAACCAAGACCCAATAGCATCCACCATGCTTCAATTTTTCTTAAAAGTGTCTCCTTAAAGCCTAGAAGAGACACCCCACACAATAGGGTTCTAGAAATAAATCTTAGGAGATTCCCACATCTCCTCTATTTCTTCCTTGATCTTGTGTTTTTCTTTAGAATCTGTTTAAGCATGTCTAACATTTTTGACTTACTAACCTTATCATTTATGATGTTTTTCTTTTTCTCAACTTTTTCAACTATCTTATCTTGACAAAGCTCATGCTCAAATGTAACAAGAGATTCTACACAATCCTTCCTTTTTGATTCTTTATCTACTATAGCAAGTAATTCATTTTCACTCTTAAACTCAACATGATCAACCTTTACTATTTTAGGTCTCAAAACCTAAATTTGTCTTTTCTCATATTTTCTAGGGTCTCTATATCCTTTGACATACCTTGAATATCTCTTTACTTTATTTTGACATAATCTAGCAATATGGCCAACCTCATGACAACAAAAGCAAACAATATTTCTCATACCTTTTCCTTGAACGTGACTGAGATCTCCCTTTGACTGATTACTTCTCCTCATACAGTCTCTTGCCCTATGACCAACATGATGACAAACAAAACAACGGCCATGAAAAGAATTTGAAAACTTAAAAGCATTGGGCTGCCTGATCGACTTCTTTGATTTGCCTTCAAAACTTGTATCCTTCTTTCCTTAGACCAATATTTCATGATCTTTCTCAACCTTGATTATAAGATTCTCATGATTATCCTTTAAAGAACCTAACTCATCCTTCAAATGATTACACTCTTCTTCTTTTGATGTTAAAATTGAATTTGCAACCTCTAACTGATTCTTAAGATCCTGAATAAATATCTTATTTTCTTTTACTTCTATAGCCAACTTAGAATCCAAGATACACACCTTTTCCTTAAGAGCCTCAACCATAGATTTCAACTCTTGATTCTCCTTCTTTAGCTGCTTGGCCATCTTATGCTTTTCTTTGATCTACCTTTAAGCTGTTAAACCCTTTCTGAAGGAACCTGCTCTAATACCAATTGTTAAGCATGGGATATACTGAGAGGGGGGGTGAATCAATATATTATATATCTTATAAAACTTTCCCTTTATCAAATTCCACTTAATCAAAAATTCAAGATATGCAATAAAATTCAAATAATAAACATCACACAAGATAGAAAGAGACACCAGATATAACATGGAAACCCAATGTGGGAAAAACCACAGAGAACAATCTCAAGTATATTCATGAGAACAAACCCACAGGAGCACCATACCCCTTTGTTGAGTACCAGATTCAGCTATAATTCATGATCACCAACCCACAGGAGCTTCAAACCCTTTTTCCAAACACCAACCCACATGAGCACCAACCCCTTTGTGTATACCACACACCTATCTCTCAATGTTGCTATCTCAACAAATGATAGATCAATACAACATCTCTTTCCTCTCTCTCACTTTTGCTCTTCTAAGCTAGATATAACAAATACAAATCATATTCATCTCTCACAATTGCTCTTTTAAGCTAGATATTACAATCTCAAATCAACCTCTCACTTTCACATTACAATGGCTACTCAAGCCTTTATTTATAGCTTTCCAAATGACCTTTGGCCTTCCCCTTTTGTGACCCTTCAATCTTCATGGAAAATTGTGCCAATCTTGGATGACCCTTCATATTCAAGCCTTTGAAAAGTCATGTGGTGACCCTTCATGACCAAAAACGTCCTTCCCACTTTTGTCCTTATCTTTGGTGACTCTTCGTATTCCTCAAAGTGACCCTTCATGAGAAATTGCACCCTTACTCTTTTGTCTTCACTTGGTGACTCTTGGTATTCCCCAAGATGACTCTTCATGGGAAAATGCATCCCATCCTTCTTTTGTCTTTACCCCATGGCTCTTTGACTTCTCCATGGGCCCTTCTTTTGTCTCATATGCAACCAAAAATATATTCGTTAATATTAAATAAATATTAACTCATATTAGCCAAGATATATTTATTACAAACAACATTAAATGTAATGGGGCCTTTATCACCAATAATGCTAAACCTTTGACATCAATGACAATATTTCCAACAATCTCCCCCTTTGTCATTGATGGAAACCTCAATCTTGAAACTTCCACATCCTGTCACCTGCACATACCATCATCTAAAAACATACAATAACTCCCCCTTACTGTAGCAACTTGTACCTATTCCCTGTGCCTATTTTCTGCACCTATACCTGTACCTATTATTCTCCCCCTTTGACATCAATGGCAAAGGGCCAACTTGGAGCTAACACTTAACTCCCCCTCAACTGATGCTGAAAATCAATGGCAAGAAGTAATAGAAATTACTCCCAACTCCTCTCACCGATCTCTAAGAAGATATCTGATAATGCATATAAATCTTTACCTGTCCTTTGAGAATCTACAATCAACTCATTTGAATATTTTCTTGTAATCTCAAAACCTTCCACATGAAACTTTAAGGTGTATCCTTGAACACATTTATGACTTACACTCAATATATTATGCTTACAATAAATTCTTAGCCTTGGTTTTACTAATACCAAACTTAAAATACCTTTTCTGGCTATCCTGGCAGTGGTTTTATCTTCAAATTTCACTATGCCACCATTGATCTTCTTTACTCTTATCTCCTGTCATATGCTTCAAACATCTGCTATCAACAAACCATGGCTGATCTTTATTTCTTACATGCGAAGCTATTTGCACCAACATAGAATCTTCAAGTTGTTTCTTCTACCATGAACATGTCTGAACCTTCTTCCTGATGAATGGAGCTTTGAAACTCTGAACCTTTTTGATTGAATCTGCATGAGTATCCTTTTCCTTCTTTCTAAAATTGTTAGCTCTTTTTCAACATTCTAATTTCTTGTGACCATAATCATTTGAAACACTTTAAAACTTTTAAACACTGCATATGCAAGAATCATTCTAATAGCCTTAACCTTAATACCGGTGCAAAATTTTCTTCAAAAATCTATTCACTCAAAAGATATACAAATTAATCTGTCAACTCACCTTATTTTCATGCAAAATAACCAAGACCCAATAGCATCCACCATGCTTCAAATTTTCTTAAAAGTGTCTCCTTGAAGCCTAGAAGAGACACCCCACACAATAGGGTTCTAGAAATAAATCTCAGGAGATTCCCACATCTCCTCTGTTTCTTCCTTGATCATTTTGTGTTTTTCTTTTAGAATCCATTTAAGCATGTCTAACCTTTTTGACTTACTAACCTTATCATTTATGATGTTTTTCTTTTTCTCAACTTTTGCAACTATCTTATCTTGACAAAGCTCATGCTCAAATGTAACAAGAGATTCTGCACAATCCTTCCTTTTTGATTCTTTATCTACTATAGCAAGTAATTCATTTTCACTCTTAAACTCAACATGATCAACCTTTACTATTTGAGGTCTCAAAACCTAAATTTGTCTTTTCTCATATTTTTTAGGGTCTCTATATCCTTTGACATACATTGAATATCTCTTTACTTTATTTTGACATAATCTAGAAATATGGCCAACCTCATGACAACAAAAGCAAACAATATTTCTCATACTTTTTTCTTGAATGTGACTGAGATCTTCCTTTGACTGATTGCTTCTCCTCATATAGTCTCTTGCCCTATGACCAACATGATGACAAACAAAACAACGGCCATGAAAATAATTTGAAAACTTAAAAGCATTGGTCTACCTGATCGACTTCTTTGATTTGCCTTCAAAACCTGCATCCTTTTTTCCTTGGACCAATATTTCATGATCTTTCTCAACCTTGATTATAAGCTTCTCATGATCATCCTTTAAAGAACCTAACTCATCCTTCAAATGATTACACTCTTCTTCTTTTGATGTTAAAATTGAATTTGCAACCTCTAACTGATTCTTAAGATCCTGAATAAATATCTTATTTCTTTTACTTCTATAGCCAACTTAGAATCCAAGATACACACCTTTTCCTTAAGAGCCTCAACCACAGATTTCAACTTTTGATTCTCCTTCTTTAGCTGCTTGGCCATCTTATGCTTTTCTTTGATCTACCTTCAAGTTGTTAAACCCTTTTTGAAAGAACCTGCTCTGATACCAATTGTTAAGCATGGGATATACTGAGAGGGGGGGTGAATCAGTATATTATATATCTTATAAAGCTTTCCCTTTATCAAATTCCACTTAATCAAACATTCAATATATGCAATAAAACTCAAACAATAAACATCACATAAGATATAGAGAGACACCAGATATAACGTAGAAACCCAATGTGGGAAAAACCATGGAGAACAATCTCAAGTATATTCATGAGAACAGACTCACAGGAGCACCATACCCCTTTATCGAGTACCAACCTTAGCTACAATTTGTGAGCACCAACCCACAAGAGCTTCAAACCCCTTTGCCGAGCACCAACCCAGCTACTATTTGTGAGCACCAACCCCTTTGTTGAGCACCAACCTAGCAATAATTTGTGAGCACTAACCCATAGGAGCACCAACCCCTTTGTGTATACCACACACCTATCTTTCAATGTTGTTATCTCAACAAATGATAGATCAATACAACATCTCTTTCCTCTCTCTCTCTTTTGCTCTTCTAAGCTAGATATAACAAATACAAATCATATTCATCTCTCACAATTGCTCTTCTAAGCTAGATATTACATTCTCAAATCAACCTCTCACTTCCACATTACAAAAGGCTACTCAAGCCTTTATTTATAGCTTTCCAAATGACCTTTGTCCTTCCCCCTTTGTGACCCTTCGATCCTCATGAAAAATGGCATCAATCTTGGATGACCCTTCATATTCAAGCCTTTGAAAAGTCATGTGGTGACCCTTCGTGACCAAAAACATCCTTCCCACTTTTGTCCTTATCTTTGGTGACTCTTTGTATTCCTCAAAGTGTCCCTTCATGAGAAATTGTGCCCTTACTCTTTTGCCTTCACTTGGTGACTCTTGGTATTCCCCAAGATGACTCTTCATGGGAAAATTCATCCCATCCTTCTTTTGTCTTTACCCCATGGCTCTTCGACTTCTCCATGGGCCCTTCTTTTGTCTCATATGCAACCAAAAATATATTCGTTAATATTAAATAAATATTAACTCATATTATCCAAGATATATTTATTACAAACAAAATTAAATGCAATGGGGCCTTTATCACCAATAATGCTAAACCTTTGACATCAATGACAATATTTCCAAAAATAGATAAGTTTGTTTCTACTTTAAAAGTTCATTTGAGCTTCCAAAGATCAAGCATAATTTCAAAAGAACAAGTTTAGGAGCCAAACCATCATTAATATGTCACTCAAAAATGGACTATTTAACTTGTTTTCACACTTGATAAGTATTCTTAGAAATCCTTGCAAGCCCTTATGTCAAATGAGTTCATTCCTTTCAGTCTCAAGAACATATCCATCAAGTTTTGTGCCTCCATGATTCATGTGTTTCAAGTTATAAATTATCAATGTTGATCAACTAATGAAGACGTTCATGTGAATGTCAATTTTGATCAAGGAAAGTAACCATTTGGGTTTTAAAATGTCCTTAAAATGTTTGAATTTGATTTAGATCTAACATTCCATAGAATTCCTCATACTGACACAAGATCTAATGATCTGTACTAGAGTCAACCAAGTCAAAAGTTCCTTAGGTTAAAGTTGTTAAAGATCTATCAGTTGGACATAATCCAATGGTGTGAGATAATAAATCCAAGATCTAATAGAGAAAAATCATTAACAAAAGGATGGGTTCTAATAAAATTAAGGGCTCACACTCAATCATACCAATGCTCCAATGGAGTGTAAGAATTGACAAAAAATGGGACTAGGGAGATCTATGGTACACATGAACTCATACATTTAAATTGGATGGTGAGGTAGAGTTAAATTGGTCAGCAAATCTAAGGAGAAAATGAGTCAAGGATAAGTGGCATAAGCACATTCAATTACCAAAAGATTAATGACTTGTAGGCATATGTGCACAGATAGATCAAAGAATAGAGACAAGTCAAAAAGGGTCAAAGGATCTTGATGATGAATACAAAAAGGACAAGTGTCCAAAACTAGTGGGACTTGGTAGAAGATCAAAGACTCACGTGCATTCATACATCCAAATCTAATAATGCAAGGTAGATTCAATAAGTCAGTGTATCTATAGAGATAATGAACATAAAGATAGTTGGACATGGTGTAGACAAGCCTAGTTGGTTTTCTATAGCCAATAAACAAAGGCAAGCTCAAGACATTTTTGACGAAAGTGAAAAAGGTTATTCGGGACCCAAACAAAGAAAATATCAAGGAGCTAATATAAAAGATGGATAAAGGTTGAAATAAGGCCACATTTTAGAGACAAATCATCATCAACAAAGCTCCATATAGGTGAAATATATCTTTTGGGTCTAATACAGAGGTCAAAGATAGACTAGTGACTGCGTGAAAACCAATGGTCTAAGATTGATTTTTCACATATAGTAGACCTATGTTTTGCCTCATCATGGTTCACATTTTTAGGTTCAGATGGCCACCTAATGTAGATGTGGCACTTTTTATCTAGTTATAAGACATGATCCTTGTCACCAGATCAAGAAAATAATGACATAATTCCAAGAAAAGACCTGGTAGTTGGATAAGGGAAATGGACATTTAATTCTTTTATAGAGTTGGTTCTTTGTTGATAAGATCCGAGTCAACATCTTTGAGAATGCTAATCTATCAAAAGTGGTTGGGCCTTTTTCAATGCATGACTCTCTCTCTCTCTTTTTCTTTGTTATAAATATAGGCTTCTCAACCTTGATATTAATCATCTATCCCTCTTTTTGATATGACTAGACTCTACCAAAAATTTTACTATGACACCTCTTTGATGTAATAAAGACTGAATTCCATCATTTTTTGAGCCAGATTGAAGTGTGTTCTATGAAATCATGCACTATAGCTAAGTGCATGTATCTTCCTTGATTATGTCTAGATTTTTTCTCACTTTAAAAAAGTGCCTAATAGTCTCATAAGTCATTATAAGTGTAATTTACAATTTATTGTCTAGCCTGAAAGTGGATATGTTCCCTCTCTTGCTAGTTTGGTAACTGATTTATGCCTTGTTCTAAAATATTTATGTGAGATTGATGTTATTTGATATAAATACTATCTCATAGTGTGTTTTTTGTGATTTAGAGTAATCAAATAATTGGTGTATCACCACTTTTTATGTGATTTTATAAGTTTTGTCAATTCTCTCACCCTTTTCCAAGCAAGTATTAGTTTAGGTTTAGTGTAGATGATAGATCCATAGGGAAGTCAATCTTCTCTAGAGGTCTGCTCCCCTTTTAAGATACTCACATCCTAGGATCATCCCATGTTGGTCTAGATTTGATTAGAGGACCTAAATAATCTCCTTGCTCAGCTAGGGTGCAATATAGAACCCTAAGAGGTAGGCTTGTAGAGAAGCCTAGGAATAGGTGTGATTTTGTGAATTTAAAATCCATAAGTGGGTATAAGATGGTTTTAGGTGATAAATGGAATGTTAATAATAAATAATGAGGGAATTGATATTAGATGGAAAATATGAATGTTAACATAGATATATAAAGGGGATTAGATTATTGACTAGAGGTAATAGGAAATGTTAGATAAAATAATTATGAAAGGGATTGATGAATCATTTAGTGAAATTAGCAACATAATTAGAAAGTTGAAATAAACAAGCAAATTTAGATGCATACAATACTCATGAATAAATTCTTAAGTAGAACTCCTTATTTTTATTACTTCTTCCTTTGTGAAATTGTGACTTCGTTCATCGAGCCATCTCTTCAAATCTCTCTATCCTAATACCCATTACAACATGTTTTAATAATCCACACTCACTACACCATTATTAACATAGGTTCCTATAAAACCCATCATAACATGTTAATACTAGGATAGTTGTGTGAAGTAGGAAAATAATCAAAATGCAACCATTTTCATAAACATAACAAAACTTTTATTCAGTTAAAGATGGCATATTCAAAAAAGAGAACATAGTCTTAATAGATACAAAACATAAAATATTACTCTACATGATTAAATAGATTCAAAAAAATAGAGCATTCACTACACATAGAACAATGATAAAATAATTTCAATATAAACCATTATATAACTCTATATTAATCTCTATCACATCAAAACTCTTTTACAATACAAATGAGCGCTATATATAGAGATTTTACAAGGTGCTATCACTCCATATTCCAACATTTCACTATAAACAAATGAAAGACTCTCTACAATATAAATACTCTTGACATGCTTTCAAGTTTCTAATACATTAAAAAAAGATAAAATATAAAAAATAGCGTGAGGTTCACACTTGTCCACTGATTACACTCTGTGATTTTTTACGCTTGCTTACCATGAATAGTCATTAACAAGCATGTTTGGGCCAAAAATGCAATCCTTAAGCTTGACACTGAAGGTTCTATCCTCATCAAACATTATTCTATCATTAATATATGCTTCTTCTAGATTTTCTACTAATCTATCAGAAATATTATAGTATAATGATGTGGCATGAAACCAAAAGATGCAATATGGGTACCACTACTCTAGTTACAACAACTATTTCCTCATCTCAAACTTTGAGGAAAAAAATTAAATGGGATGGCATGTTAGGACCCATTCATCCTAACTTTGTTAGTGTGTATTAGGTATTAATAATAAAATATTGAAAGAAAATTCTTTGTAAGTCTTCCCATTTTCTATTTTTAATTATCCCACATGTATGGGAAATAGTTTGTCTTAGGTAGATTTGTTTAATTAGAGATATTTTGTAAGAATAAAGATCATATATCTAATAGTTTGTATTGGAACGTGTTAAAAGGAGGCTTCCCAATAAAAGAGGCCAATGATACTTTTTAGTGTGATTATGTTATTTTAATGGAATAATTCTATCTTCTTTTAGTTCAGTGCATATTTTGTATATTTATGTCACTAGATTAATCTATGTGAAATTAGGTTCATAACAAAATAAGATAGTGGAGATGAGGAAGTATGGATTCATTCTTCTATATTTTTCTAGCATTGGGTTTATATAGGGAAATTTCTTACATGTCCCTCTTTTTTATTATGTTTGATTCACTACTTGCATACATCTAATCCTGAAACTAATCTACTATTGTAAACACTTATAAAAGCACAAGAATTAATTGAAGGCACGAGCATAATCATAACACTTGTTCATGATATAAGATAGGAAGTAAGATGATTATCTTAAAATTTTAAATAACAACACAGTCATTGTGCATTATTGTTGTACATATGTGAATTACAATCATGTATTTAGTTGTAGCATGGTTATAATTTGAAGCATGATATGTAATGTATGTAGTATATAGGAAATCATGTGAAGGTTTCTATAATGATTCTTATGTTGTATATGGTATTCATAATAACTTTCAAGCATCATGTTACATTAATTTAGGTGTTGTTTCAATAGCTTAGAACTTGGAAATGACTCATAAGGGAACTAATATGTATTTATGAATTGTATAATGGAATGTCCATGTTGATTATAGATCAGAGGATGCATTATAGTGGTACAATCAACTCAATCCTATTACTATTGTTGAATTATAAGGATTAGTGAATCTTTTAGTTCAATAATTCTAATATCATAATTACTCAAAGACAAATTGGGTAACTTTGTTAACACTAAATAGCTAGATCTTGAAACGGCCCATGAATTTATCAAGTGATGGAAATCATGAGCAAATAAAGCCTCTTTAAACTATTTTCAACTGAATTATGATAAAGATCACAATAAAAAGTTAAGTTATTCTCTTTTAAAACATTAAAACAAGCCCTTGACCAAGCTAAGTGATAGGATCATATCAATAGATAATTTGAGATTATTCAACCTCTAAAATAAGGCACTAGAATACTTATTCGACCCAAAAATTGACATGCCATTAATTATGGTGTATTTAATTTTTATGATCATAAAATTTAATCCAAAATAAATGTTGACCATTTTTATCATAGGCCAAAATGGGTGAAACCTTATAGTCAGAATCTTGTATAGGGGATTTTTATAATGTCATAGGGTATGTCATAGTTCATATGATGTCATTTCATATGCCATTCTAGCTTTGGTAATAGTATACCTTAGTCCTTGTGTCATTTGGTGTCTTAGGGTCATTTTAGAGCCATATATGTAAGTGGTAGGTTTTCATGGCGTTCAAGTAGTCAGGATCATGGAAAGGGTTCGTATAGGGCTCAAAGAGTTTAGTCAAAGCTATAAAAGTTTAAGAAAAATCTTTGTGAAGCCAGACCATCATTAGGACATCATGAATAACTATACTGGACAACTTTCTTGTGAAATTTATAAATATGCTTGGAAAGCCTCGTCTGACCATCAAAACATGCATGATCAATGTACTTCATGCATAGATCATATCTTAAAAGTTCCATATCCATACGATATTTCTCAATCAAGCTATGGAGTTTCAAAGTTGGACCTATAGCATAAGATGTTCATGCTAACATCAACTTTGAGCTCTGTAAATTAATCATTTGGGTTCAAATGATTAGTGATAGGTGCACAAACATTGAGAAAATCACATAGGTCATCCCACTTGAACACATTATAAACACACTTAGAAAGCTCCTGAAACTAGTAGATTAAGTGGGCATAATACTTTTAACATAAATAACATCTCCTATAAATTTGGTGCCTCCATGACCTTTTTGCTTCCAAATCCAAGCCCTCAAAGTTGGTCTAAAAATGGGAGACATTCATGTAGACGTCAAATTTAAGCTATGGAAAAAACCATTAGGGTCTTAAATTTGATGGTCACATAGACGTTAATGAGAGTAAGATGAACATCAAATGATGGTCGTATTTATGTCAAATTTAGACCATAATAAATAGCCATTTATTTTCAAATCTAAGCAAAATCAATGACCAACATTCAATCATACTGATGATCCAATGGTGTAAGCTCAACTAGAAGGAAAGTGGTCCCAATGAAATAAATGGATAGTGTTTATTCATACCAAGGACATTGATGATATGAGAAGATTCAAAATGTCAAGGAGCTCAAGGGGCCACCACATGGTGTAAGTGCTTAAAGTAACAAACTGACAATATGATCCTGAGATCAATGCATGATTAACAAGTGGCATGAACATTTTCAAGCTGATAGAAGATCAATGGAGTGTACTTAATCATGCAAATCAAGATTAGTGGAGTGAGAAAGGTCAAAGATTCAAGAAATGATAGCAAGGATCTATGAGGCCAATGGGAGTAAAAATATCTAGGAGCATTTTGATTGGTTCAAGTTAGTATTTGATGGACAAAGTCGAAGCCAAGAAACAATTTTCAATGAAATCAAATAGGTATTGTAAGGTCATATCTCTCCACCATTAAAGCTCATTCAAATGTAATGGAATGAGCATAGCCATACAACCAAGGTGATAAATAACATAAAGGGATGCCATTAAAGCTAAATATGGACCTCTAGTTTGACATTTTATATCATGTAGGGTTATTTCTATGACAATGTTTGCCATTTTTTAAAGAGGATTCATGCATATAGTGAATCCTTAGTTATTAAAAAGATAAATTAGGTCTATTTGGACCTTTTATAATCAAAATAGGGGATATATAGTCTATATATCTACATAAATGTGACAACTATAGGAAATGCAATAGTTTGAGATTGGTTTTCTATCTATAGTGGACCTATGAACATGGGGACAAGTTCAAGCATGATCTAGCTTGAACAAGATCTAGCATTTAAAAGGATTCCATGAAGACATACATGTAGACCCTAATGGTTTCATCTCCAAGACCAACTGAATAAAAAGGACCCTTTTATCCACTCTTTAATGCCATGAAAAATCAACAAAGAGTAGTTAGCACCAAGATAAAAATCTAACAGATTGATCTGATGGTCATAAATACATTGATACTAAAACCCAGCTTGAAATAACTTGATCCTACCATTGTAACTATTAAGTAGCATCAATGAGGGAATAATGTAACTGTGTAATGGATTGAAGTGACCTAGATCAATTAGGAATCTTGAATAAGCATAAATGCAAAGGTAGTTGTAACTATGGTTCAAAGGGAGTCATGCTCATTTGATTCCTTTTTTAGTGCCAAAATCCCTCTTTCTTGCTCTCCTTTTCTATAAATATAGAATTTGAGATATTATTAAGTATCCCTCAGGTTGGTATGACTAGACTCTACCATAAATTATATTCTACACCTCTTGGATTAATTATAGATCATTTTGTAGTTTTTTACTAGTCTGTGCTTAGTGTTTTGTATTCGTTTAATATGAAAAAAGTGGTTGCCATCTTCCCTTTACAAGTCCAAGTTCAACCTAAGTGCTAATATACTTTTATTTTAGGTCATCTAGTGTGTCTTAAGTTTGATGTCTTAGGTATAGAGTGGATATTTTATTGTAAGTGCCTCCAATAAAGCCTTAACCTCATTTCCCTCAAACCTAAATCCATCAAATCGACCACTAGCTAAAGCATTATTATTTGAAAACCATTATAGACACTACATTAGTTATATTCATAGTATATTAGTGTGTTAATGAGTTCAATATTTAGAGTGTATCCTTAAACATTCATTGCATCACCTCCTTTAAATTAGGTTCAATTCATGCATTCTCTAACTCTTTACCCATAAGTAATCAGTTGGTATAGATATGAGCATTTCAAGATATATTTAGGGAGCTAGCCCTTAAATCTAGAGGCTCATTTCCAATATAGGTACACCCACATACCTAGAAATGTTATTATATATGTATAATATTTTTAAACTTTTATTGATTAATGACACTTTAAATCTTGTAGGAACCTATCGAGTCTCAATCTCTTTGAGTGTATGCCTTAAGGTGTGCACTGGGAAAGGGGTGGGTAAACCATTGATGCTTTATAAGATTGTTGTTCTTTTTTCCACTTTTCATATACACAATTTTCTCCTAAAACCATGAACCTAAATCTTATTCTTCTCTTTTCTAACCATTCCTATCATTTTTCATGCTTTATCCCTTTTTCCTTGTTTTATCTCCCTTCTTCCTGTTCAGTAAACTAGGTCAACCACCATGGCTGACCTAGTGCATTTTTAGGCTTCTTATTTAGAAAAATAAATCAACTTGGTTGACATAGTATAGTTTAGGGATTTTTTCTCTCTTTTTGTTTGTTGACCTATTCAACCTAACACAGACCTAGTGAGTTAGCCTAAAGATGTGCTAGGTCGACTGAGTCAACCTAGCATAGTTGATGTTCCTAAATTATTTTAGGGTGAGATACTACTATATATGCAAGATCATTTCCCACCATTTTATAAGAGTAAATAATTAAGTGAATAAGTGTGAATGAACATATGCCTATTGACCATTCTACTTGGGGAATGAAGCTTTAGGGTTCAAAATTTTTGTTGGAGCTTTGATCTCCTCTTATAGATAAGTCTTTTGGATGATTGGATAGGTTGTGTAGCCTAGATCTAATTTATCTTAGTTATCCTTATATACCATGATAATCTCTTGTGAAGCACCTTGGCCAAGGGGGAGATCCTTCATCTTTCACTTATTTCATTACCTCCAATGAAACTATCCAATTCTTCCTTCCCCTTCTCCTAATCCTAAACCACTCACTACATAATGTAATGTAGTTGAGATACTTCATCATAATCCTAATCCAAATACTAATGTTTGGAGTCCTTCACCAAGTAATATTACTCAAATTCATAATCTAGATAGTTCCCAAATATTCAAAAACCTTGATGATGATACTATTTACACTCCTCACAAGAATGGTGGCCTTACCAAGCTTCTTTCTTCTTATACCACACTTAAGACAACTAACACCAATGTTGGGAATCCTCCACCTACAAAGAATCATCCTCCCACCAATACTAACAATCCTCTTCCTATCAAAACTAGTACCCTACCTTCAAACCCACCTATTGAAACAACTCAACATCTTTCCAAAGTCATTAAAAAAATGAACATCATGCAAACAACCAATCAATCGCAAATGATGAGCTTGCAACAACACTTATGCACCATGATTAGTTAACTATCTGAAGTCATCATGTCTCAACCAAATCAAAATTTTGTCCCTCCTCCTCTTAGATATGCCAATGGTAATATCATCCCTCAACCTATAATGAATAATAAAATGCTTCAACATATTCAACATGAACCTTTAGCCCCATTAATTACATCTATAGATATTGGAAACATTTCTCCAACTATCACATATAATGGTACTAAGGACCCTACTATATTTCTCAAGTCATTCGGTAATATTTATAAGGAATGGGTCTAAAATAACACCTTTGATACCACCAAGCTCTTAGCCAAAACATTTGTTGGTGATGCACTTGAATTTTACAACCAACTTCCAAGACATTCCATCTCACAACTAGAAGATTTAGTTAATGTTCTAGTGAAGTAATTCCAATATGATGACCTTCTTAAAAATTACCTTAGCCATTTCATCAATGCCAAGAAACATTCAAATGAATTATCTCATACTTTCATAAAATTATAAAATTCCCTCACTCATCAAGTGTACCATAACATGAATGATGACACTCTTATAAAACTATTTGTCACTACTCTTAAACCTTCCCTTAAGTATAAATTTTGAATCTTTTTACCTCAAACTTTATAAGCAACGTTAGACCAAGAAAAAATACAAGACTTCCTTATGAATCAATTTTAAATGCCTCAAAAAAAATACTAAATCACCTATTCAATCATATTTTCATACCATTAATTTATCCAAGTCTCCCCAACCTCAACATGAAGCATTTAATTCAACTAGTTTTAACCTAACCCACCCTCCCTTGAGTCTAGAAGAACTTAAGGATAAATTGCCACCCTCTAAACCCATGAGCTTTGATCCTTCCAAACCTCCTCCAAAAATAGTAAAATCATGATAAGTGTTGATGTTGGAATTCTACTATAGGTCATTATCATGAGTTTTGTCATGATCTTTGTTATGATCTTGATATGCTATGTACCTAGGGATATGATGTATTGATGTATATGGGTTGATGGAGATGCTGACAGGTGGCACACATCCCCTTAGTTAGTTATATGGGTATAATATATTAGGATAATAGAGTAACTTGTGGAAGTAGTATATTGGGTAATGGTCGGCCTACATTTGGATTAGGAGGTTATCCATCCATGGGTTAGATAGATGTATATATATAGGAGATGATTATCATGGTAAAGATATCAAGTAAGCATTGAGTCTTCTATTGTAAGAGGATATTGGAGGTTGTCCCCTCGAAGAGACATTGTGGATTTATTCCTTCCTAAAGGAGTATTATATGGTGTTTCCCTACCTTAAGGGTATTTCTGCATATATTGAATATCAAGATCATAACAAGTGGTATCAGAGCTTCGATTTGGGTAATTTATGTTGAGCGAAACACTAATTTCACTATATCTTCTGAAATATAAGGAATTTTTATTGGAAATTTTTATTGAAGATGTAAGAAAATATAATAGAAGCGTAGTAAAAATTTCAAAATTTTTTGATTTGTTTTGAGGGATTTATTGATATTTTAGGGTTTATAATAATTTCACTATATCTTCTGAAATATAGGTAATTTTTATTTGAAATTTTTGCTAGAGATGTAAGAAGATTTAAGAGAAGTACAATCGAAATTTCAAAATTTTTTGAGTTTTTTGGAGTGATTTATTTCAATTTTATGGATCAATTTTGACATTTTAGGGTTTCATGAACCCTAAATTTTTTTGTGGATCATGGAGTTGAAAAAAAATTCAGGGGAAGATGATATTGATGCTAAAGAATGGTGGCTCCTTTTGGAGAATCATTTTAGAAAAAAATTTGGGCAAAGATGATTACTTCCTTTTTTGTCTGGGCCTGTACTACATTGGTTTGATCAATTGAGCTGTACAGAAAGGTTTTCTTCATGGACAGAAATGATGGGCTAAAAAAAAATTAGATCATTGAGATATTAAATAAGAAGTAGAAGAAAAAAAGAAGCAGTAGAAGAGGAAGAAGTAGAAAAAGAAGAAGAAGAAATAGAAGAATCATAGAAAAGAACAAGAATAAGAAGAAGTAGAAGAAGCAGATGAAGAAGAAGAAAAGAAGGGTTCAAATAATTTGGCTCCAAAGAAATCTAAGTCAATTTTTAAATTTCATGGATACATTCAAAAGAAGAAGGTAGTTGTGTCCATAAACCCTACCAGCAAGTATAACTTCATTAACATGAATGTGGCTAAGCATCTACATGTTCAAGCAAATAATATCAAGGAGGTTCAAGTATATTGTAAGAATATTTAAATGTTTGAAGATCTGAATCTCATTATGGAAAAATATGTTTTGCATTCAGATTTTTATGCTTTGGATATGGATGATATGGATATAGTTCTTGGATATCCATAATTAGAGACTTTGGGAACAATGAATATCAATGTTCAGAAAAACTTCATGAAGTTTTGGTATAAGAAAAAGAAGATCACTTTACAAGATATCATAGTGAAAAAGGCACCAATAACAATCTAGGTAGATCATAAGGATGAGATTGAAACAGGTGATGAAGATCATGATGAAGATTTAGATGATATAGATAAAGACACACTACAAATGAACAATTCATCTACTCAAGAGACAAAGAAAGAAAAGGTGGAAGAGGTAGAAGCAAAGATGGATAAGGTCAAAGTATTGGAAAAGGTTGAGGTATATAGACACCCACATCATCATGAGAGGAAACAATCATGGAACCATGTGAGAAAGTGTCATAACAACAATAATTTTGTCTATACAGGAAATAAAATTTCCAATCATTATGGATATGCATGGAATCCAAAGAAAAATTACTATGGCACATGGAATGAATGGGGAAAACACTATGACTATGCATGGAAGAATACCTACTATGGTCATGGTTGGAATCAGAGTAGCACAGTGAAATATGGTACATGGAATAAATAGATAAATAATTATGTTTGGACACCAAAGCAGTATAATTATGATCATGAACAAAATCAGAGGAGCACAATAAAATTTGGAAACAAGCTTGGAGAGCTATCACCTGCCAAGATCACATATGGATGGCTAGATGATCGAGATTGGAGACAAGTGTGCAATGATTTCAAGCACACTCATTATTTGATTTCTTCCTATGTTTCGGGGATGAAACATGTCAAGGAGGGAAGGAATGCTATGTACCTAGGGATATGATGTATTGATGTATATGGGTTGATGGAGATGCTGACATGTGGCACACATCCCCTTAGTTATATGGGTACAATATATTAGGATAATAGAGTAACTTGTGGAAGTAGTATATTGGGTAATGGTTAGCCTACATTGAGATTAGGAGGTTATCCATCCATGGGTTAGATAGATGTATATATATATAGGAGATGATTATCATGGTAAAGATATCAAGTAAGCATTGAGTCTTCTATTGTAAGAGGATATTGGAGGTTGTCCCCTCGAAGAGACATTGTGGAGTTATTCCTTCCTAAAGGAGTATTATATGGTGTTTCCCTACCTTAAGGGTATTTTTGCATATATTGAATATCAAGATCATAATAATCTTCACTGATTTCTTATTACTTCCCTACTTGGTCCACATTTCAATCTTGATATTCTTACCAAAAAATGTTATCAAGATTATCTTCAAGCTTCTCAAATTGAATCTCAAGAACCACCATCCACATGTCCCTTCAAAATTTGGGGCATTTTGTGATGGCCATCCCTACATCTAATTACCCTTTGGGGCATCTTGTGATTCCCACCCTTATTTTACAATGCATAATAAAAAACACATCCAGATTCTAGAAACATTTTGAGACTTATAGACTTGTCTTTCACATGTTCATCTTTGATACAGATGTTAACATAGACTTTACTTGTTCTTTTTTATCTCATGTTTCTTTGTTTTTGTGTATTTTTCTTCTTTTAGTTTCACTTTCCTAAGGATCATCATTTACCTTTATGTTCTTTGACTTTCTTACACATCACATTTGACATTTGCTTTCATTTTTGCCCTTATATATCTCTTTTATTCTTTGTCTTTTTCTATAATTATTTTCTTTTATAATTTTATGATCATTTTTGCCTCTTTCTTTAGAATTTACCACTTGATGTACCATAGTCTTCTTTATCTTCTTACATTTATCTTTTGGTACCCTCATGAGTTTTTATTTTATGAGTTGTAGTATAAGATCATGGATTGGACTTGACCCTCCTCATAAATTTACCATTTTTTTCATGTTCTTGATCCTTGTTCTCAACTTTCATTTTTGCTTCTTTTGTTAGATGGAATTTTCAAACAATCTATGTTAGCATGTTTTTCTCCATTTATCATATTCTTACGATATGGAATCACACTTTACAGTCATTATATCCCTCTTTGACCTTTGTCACATTTTATTGTAATTTAATGCAATTCAAATTGTTTTATGTGTTATTCCTCTTGATTTCCCCTTCTTTTCATCTCCAAATTGGATAAAACAAGGTCAAAGTCAAGATAACACTTTTATTTCACTGGATTTATGAGACTCTTAGACCCCCATGATCTTTGAAGTTCTCTCTCTTAGCAACATCGTCCCAAGTTTTCAAATGAAATTTATTTTTATCACCCATATTTGGTCTTCCAAATCTGTATGGAGGAGGAATCTCAAAAATCCATCAAAAAAGTTAAAAGCCAAATCATTTGAAACAAAAGGTAACAATAAATAAAAGGAAATATACAAATTTAAAAAGTTAAATCACACTAAAAGACATGATTACAAGCACTTCTCCTATCTGCAATTGAAATTTAAACTCCGTATTTGGCTTCACATATAGTCGAAGTCCTTTGGGGTTTGGTAGGCTAGTAGATTGTAATAAGGGATTTCAAAAAACTCTATGGTGCTACCTACTTTCTCATGCAAGTACCCAATCTTCAAAGTAGACCGATGACTCTATAAGGGGCCCTGAAAATAGGGAACACATCATGGGGAGGTAGGTCAATTTTAATTTTCATGCATATATCCTTCATGGGATGATCTATATACTCCATTTGTTTACCCAAGACTTGTGTGGCTAAGAGAAATTCTTCAGATTAATTAAGGCTGACAGTTCTCTTTTTTTGACAAACCAAATTTGAGTATCTTAACATAGATAAAGAGTTCCTCTAACTTGGTTTTTCCTTCATTCTCCCCACCACCCATTTCATTTCCCCCCTTGACATGCAAATTGTGATTCCAAATCTATTTTCCCTCTTCTTTATTTCCTTCTTCACATCTTAAAAAAAACATGTTAGCACTACTTCGTTTCAATTTTATCTATCCTTAGATAAAAATAACATGTTTGAGTAACTATGAATCACTCTTTTATTTCATTTGTCATTATTATACTACCCTTCTATTGTGGGTAGCTGAGTCTACACCCTTTTGACATTATTACATGTTTCTCTTTATGTATGCTTCCTTCATGTTTATCTTACATCTTGACTTACATTTCATTCTACATTCCTTATTACTTTTCCTTATGTTTCATTCTTTCATGCCTATCTTACATAAGCTTACTTTTTAATTTCTTACATATCTTTATTCAATTTTTCTTGCATTGACATTCATTTTTGTCATTTATGTTTTACTTACTTCCCAATGTGATTTGGTATGTTATACATTCCTTTTCTCCATGTATATTTTACTTATCATTTTTTATTTTCTTTCCAATATCATTTGTCATTTATTTTATATTATTTGTCATTTATTTCTTATCATTTATCATTCATTTTCCATCCTTTTTGTCATTTATTTATCACTCATTTTCCAATCATTTGTCATTCATTTACCATCCTTTTTTCATTTATTTTCCTTAATTATTCTAAACCTTGATTTACCAATCCTAATTTGCCAAATTTTACTAAAATCTTTGTCTTTACTAATTACTATATGCCTATTTTCCAAAAATTTCTATTTTTTTCTATTTTTTTCACTAACTTCTACAAGTTCACCTAGTGTACTCTACATTGGACACCTGCAATTCTCTTGCAATGTACTTATTTATCTACATCATTAAGGTAAATTAAAGGTATGTGTTTTTC
Organism: Torreya grandis; assembly: GCA_037957365.1. Lineage (NCBI taxonomy): Eukaryota > Viridiplantae > Streptophyta > Pinopsida > Cupressales > Taxaceae > Torreya > Torreya grandis. The sequence continues at coordinate 1,773,058 of JARHVA010000429.1, forward strand.
AATATAGTTCTTTCATTTATCTTATTTTCTACTTCCTGCACCATACTTAGCATCAACATTATGTATTATCATGTTTTCTTTTGAAGCACCACCCATGTTGCACTTATGTGACACATGATGAGATTCAAATGGGGCATATGTATATACATAATATTTTAAAACTTTTATTGATTACTAACATTTTTTATCTTGTAAGAACATGTTGAGTCTCAATCTCTCTGAGAGCATGCCTTAAGGGGTGCATTGAGAAATGGGTGGGTGGACCATTGGTGCTTCATAAGATTGTTGTTCCTTTTACCACTTTCCATCTACACACTTGTATCCTAAAACCATGAACCCTAAGATTATTCTTCTCTTTCCTAACCATTCTTATCATTTTCCATATTTTATCCCTCTTTTCCTTACTTTATCTCCCTTCTTCCTATTCAATAAACTAGGTTGACCACCATGGCCAACCTAGTGCATTTTCAGGGTTCCTATTCAAAAAAATAGGTTGACATGGTTGACCTAGTATAGTTCAGGGACTTTTTTCTCTTTTGGTTTATTGACCTTCTAGATGACCTAGCACAAACCTAGTGAGTTAGCCCAAAAATGTGTTAGGTTAATCGATCTGACCTAACACAACCAACATTCCCAAATGATTTTAGGGTAAGATACTACTATATATAAGGCGATTTCCCACCATTTGATAAGAGTGAATAATTAAGTGAATAAGTGTGAAAAACATCTTCCTATTAACCATTCTACTTGGAGAATAAATCTTTAGGGTTCAATATTTTCTTTGGAGCTCTGATCTCATCTTGTGGATAAGTCTTTTCGATGTTGGATAGGTTGTGTATCCTAGAGATAATTTATATTTTTTATCTTTACATACCATGACAATCTCTTGAGGAACACCTTGTCTAAGGGGGAGATTGAGGCTCTATGGGTTCATCTTCAAAGGTAAGTATTCCTAATTTTATTCCTCTTTTGTAAGAGTAGATAGATAGTGCATTTATATTCTTCTCTTTTATGTATTTAGGATTCTATCTACATTGATGTGAGTATATGTCTTCTAATACATGTTTATTTTAGTTGTTTATTTGTTTTATTTCTAACCCCCGTTTTGTGCCACAAGATTTGGTGTGTACTATATTAGATTTACTTTTATTCTTATTAGATTAGTGAAATATTAAATCATAGGACTCTTTTAGGATTGTTGTGTGATTGTGTTAGACTATAGGATTTGGAACCCTACCTCACATGGTGTGTTATTACAAGTTATCCACTAAACAAGTCTAGTGGATCCTCACATTGGTCATACTCTTACTTAACAATTGTATGCTCTCCAATTGAAAGTGTAGGTGTGCTTTATACAATCTGATCTAGGATTGATTTATGGACATGATTCATTTATGATTGCATACATTTTGATGAACCTGACATGAATCAAACCATTGTAGGATTTCTTTCACTTATTTCATTTCTATTCATCATTAATTTTATCATATCTTTACTATGCTAGATTGACCCTGTTGACCTAGTTATTTTTCTCTGTGTATAAGTTTTTAGGAATAGGCAATTATATCAACCAGCTCAACCCAATACAAGTTTCCAAACTTAAAAAATTCTAATCAGCAAACTCAACCCAACACACATTTCAAACATCTAGTTCAACCTACTAGGTCAACCTACTTGACCTACTGCATTTTCAGTAGGTTCTAATATAGCTTGATCGACCAGCTTGACCTAGTTTGTAGGTTTTTGCTAGTTTTATCCAAGGTTCTTGATCAACAATATTATTCATTTTCATCTCTAATCTACCAAGGTCAATTTATATTTCCCTATATCTTTCATTTTCTATATTTCCTTTCATAATTTGTAGTCTTTAAAACCACCCTTGCATAATTAACTAGGTCGACCTTATGGACCTAGTTTTGTGTTTTATGTGATGTCTGAATAACTAGGTCAACCTGGCTAACCTAATTCATTTTCAGGCCTTGTTTCCATAGTATAGGTTTGACCCTATCGACCCTATTCTATATGATTTTGCATATAGTGTCTACACTATACCTTGTTTCAAAGTTGGAATTAACCTCTATATGTTATTAATTAGTCTCACACTTTCTTTTCAATTGCTTGCATGCTTAGAATAGTTCACATAGTCTAATTAGGGTATTTTTAATCAATCACTTAATTTCACTATTTTTATTCCTTTACACACATGACAAAACCACATAAACATCAATAAGATTTTAAACACTTGACTACCTAGGTTTACCTATTTAAATTCCATCACCAAGGGGGAAGCCCACTTGATGCTTTGGTTAAGTATAAAGTGTGTTTAATGGTATATTCTATCTAAGCACCTAACACCCTTATCATAGTGAAGTGTGAAGTCAGGGTCTATCTAAACACCTAACACCCTTATCATAGTGATGTGTGAAGTCAGGGGGTAGGATACAATACCAATCCTATATCATTGCCACTATAGTCCCTTTCATCCTAAACTTACCTAAAACTATCCATACATTGTTATCTAGTACTTTGTTTATAGCCAATATCCTTTCATACTTAAAATCATTATTAATAATCTAATCAACATTCTAGGTTGACTAATTAGATAGCTTTACTTTCAAGTTATTTTTTTCTCTTTGTTCAAATTGTTTGTGAAGAAATTTGCATTAATCAGTGTCAGTGCAAGATTTTGCTTTGTGTGCATCAATTGGATTATTTAGCATCAATTCAATTGATTGTTTGTTTCCCTTTAGTACCTATTATTTTTCATTATTTTAAAATTGTCTTGTTTCAATTCACAACTTGATATAAAACTTATCATATTTCCTACATCATCAAGAATCTAATGCATGTTATGGTTTGCAAAATGGATAAGTAGAACTAAAGATATAGGCAAAAAAAGGAACTTGCCTACTATATTAGGTCGACCCTATCGACCTAGTATATTTTTTAGCCTCTATCCACTATACTAGGTTGACCCTATACTATCTTCATCCCTTTTAACTTTTCTTATAGCCTTTTTGCACTATAATAGATTGACCTACTCGACCTTGTATAGTTTTATAGTCCCTATTTTTGTGTTAGGTTGATCTGATCGACCCTGTATTATTTTTTGTCACTTTTTGTTCACCTTGTGTGGTTATCTAGTCTTGTTTCATCATGATGACATATTTTCAGCCTTCCCTTTTTCAATAACATTGCATTATTAAGTACTTGGATAGTAGCCTCACTTATTTCATTACCTCTAATGAAACTATCCAATTTCTTCCTTCCCCTTCTCCTAAGCCTAAACCACTCACTACATAATGTAATGCAGTCAAGATCCTTCATTATAATCCTCCTCCCAATACCAATGTTAGGAGTCCTTCACCAAATAATACTACTCAAATTGATAATCTAGATGGTTACCAAATATTCAAAAACATTGATGATAATACTATTTACACTCCTCATAAGAATGGTGGCCTTACCAATCTTCCTTATTATTCTACCACTCTTAAGACAACTAACATCAATGTTGGGAATCCTCCACCTACAAATAATCCTCCTCCCACCAAAACTAACAATCCTCTTCCTATCAATACTAATACCCCACCTTCAAACCCACCTATTGATACAACTCAACTTCTTTCCCAAGTCATTCAAAAAATGAACATCATGAAAATAAATAATCAATCTCAAATGATGAGCATGAATAAACATTTATGCAACATGATTATTCAACCATCTCAAGTCACCATGTCTCAACCAAATCAAAATTTTTTCCCTCTTCCTATTAGAGATGCCAGTGGGAATATCATCCCTCAACCACCAATGAATAACAAAATGCTTCAACATATTCAAAATAAACCTTTAGCCCCATTAATTGCATATATAGATATTGGAAACATTTCTGCAACTATCACATATAATGGGACTAAGGACCCTACTATCTTTCTTAAGTCATTTGTTAATCTCTATAAGGAATGGGTCTAAACTAACACTTTTTCTACCACCAAGCTCTTAGACAAAACCTTTATTGGTGATGCACTTGAATGGTACAACTATCTTCCTAGACATTCCATTTCACAACTAGAAGATTTAGTTAATGCTCTAGTGAAGGAATTCCAACATGATGACCTTCCTAAAAATTACCTTAGCTATTTCATCAATGCCAAGCAACATCCTAATGAATCAGTTCATACTTTCATCAAATGATGGAAGTCCCTCACTCATAAAGTGAACAATAACAATGATGACACTCTTCTAAAAGTATTTGTCACTACTCTTAAACCTTCCCTTCAATATAAAGTTCAAATCATTTTACCTCAAACTTTAGAAGAATCCTTAGACCAAGAAAAAAGACAAAACTTCCTTATGATTCAATTTGAAACACCTCAAATAAATACTAAATCACCTTTTCAATCATATTATCATACCATTTATTCATCCAAGTCTCCCCAACCTCAACATGAAGCATCCAATTCAACTATTTTTAACCCAATGCACCCTCCCTTGAGTCTAAAACAACTTAAGGATAAATTTCCATGCTCTAAACTCATGAGCTTTGATCCTTCCAAATCTCCTCCAAAATGGTACAATCATGATAATTTTTTATGGTGGCATGCTAATATAGGTCATTCTCATGAGTCATGTCATGATCTTCACTGATTTCTTATTTCTTCCCTAGTTGGTCCACATTTCAATATTGATATTCTTACCAAACACCATTATCAAAACTATCTTCAGACTTCTCAAATTGAATCTCAAGAACCATAATCACATCAACATCAACTACCTAATGAATAATAAAAATCATCCCATACCTATACATCATCTTATAATTTTGTTCAAATAACAATTGATCCTTCTTCTTATACCAATAAGGAAAGGATAACTAACATGAACAACTTCAAACATATTGTGGCATCCATTGAACCTCAACCTCTTAGGTCACATCCACCAAAAAAGTACCTAGTTCAAATGCCTACTCCAAAGCATATCATATATGGTCCTCCTTTATCGCTTAATACCTCTCCTACACATCATATGTCACATTCAACATACTTAAAATCTAACAAACCAACACATTCATCTATCTCTAAATGCACTTACCAACCCAATGCAAATCATTTTAACAATTCAATGTTACCTCACTCTAACTCACATGTTTAAGAATTTTATGATGCCCATCCACATGTCCCTTTATACTTTGGGGCATTTTGTGATGCCCATCCCTACATCCATTTACCCTTTGGGTCATCTTGCAATGCCGGACCTTATTTTACATGCATAATAACAAACACATCCAGCTTCAAGAAACATTTTGAAACTTATAGACTTGTCTTTAACGAGCTCATATTTGATACAGATGTTAACATAGACTTTACTTGTTATTTTTATCTCATGTTTATTTATTTTTGTGCATTTTTCTTCTTTTAGTTTCACTTTCCTAAGCATCATCATTTTCTTTTATATTCTTTCGCTTTCTTACACGTCACATTTGGCATTTGTTTTCATTTTTACCCTTATATATCTCTTTTATTCTTTATATTTTTATAATATTCTTTGCCTTAATAGATTTATGATCATTTTTTCCTCTTTCTTTAGCATTTACCTCTTGATGTACCATAGTCTTATTTATCTTATTGCATTTATTTTTTGGCACCGTCATGGGTTTTTATTTTATGAGTTGTAGTATAAGACCGTGGATAGGACCCAACCCTCCTCATGAAATTACCATTATTTTCATGTTCTTGATCCATATTCTCAACTTTCATTTTTGCTTCTTTTATTAGATGAAATTTGCAAACAATCTATGTTAGTATGTTTTTCTCCATTTCCCACATTCTTATGATATGGAATCACACTTTACTATCATTATATCCCTTTTTTCCCTTTGTCACATTTTTTTGAAATTTAACACAATTCAAATTTTCTATGTGTCATTCCTCTTGATTTCCCCTTCCTTTCATCTTTGCATTAGGTAAAAAAAGGTCGATGTCAAGATAGCACTTTTATTTCACCTAGATTTACAAAACTCTTATACCCCCTGCTCTTTGAAGTTATCTCTCTTAGAAACCATGTCTCAAGTTTTCAAATGAAAGTCATCTTTAGCACCCATGTTTGGTCTTCCAAATCCATATGGAGGAGGAATCTTAAAAAGACATAAAAAAAAGCTAAAAGATAAATCATTTGAAACAAAAAACAATGATATCTAAAAGGCAACATACAAATTTCAAAAGTTAATTCATACCAAAAGACTTGATTACAAGCAAATCTCCTATCTCCAATAAAATTTCAAACTACATAGCCAGATTCACATAAAGCTAAATTCCTTTGGGGTGTAGTAGCCTAGTAGATTGGAATAGGGGATTTAAAAAAACTCTATGGTGCTACTTACTTTCTCATGTGAGCACCCAATCTTCATAGTAGATCGATAACTCTGTAAGGGGTCCTAAAGAACATGGAAAATATCATAGGGAGGTAGGTCCATTTTAATTTTCATTCATATAGCCTTCATGGGATGATCTATATACCTCATTTTTTTACCCAAGACTTGTGTGGCTAAGAAAAGTTCTTCAGAGTCCTTAAGGTTGACAATCCTCTTCTTTTGACAAACCAAATTTGAGTGTCTTGACTTTGATAAAGAGTTCCTTTACCTTAGTTTTTCCTTTATTCTCACTTCCACCCATTTCATTTTCCCTCCTTGATATGCAAATTGTGATTCCAAATCTATTTTCCCTCTTTTTTATTTCCTTCTTCACATCTTAAAAAAAACATGCTAACACTAGTATTTTTTAGTTTTATCTATCCTTATATCAAAACATGTTTGTGTAACTTTATATCACTCTTTTCTTTCATATGTCATTATTATACTACCTTTCTATTTTGGACAACTGAGTCCACACCCTTTTGACATTATTGCATGTTTCTCTTTATGTATGCCTCCTTCATGTTTATCTTACATCTTGACTTAAATTTCATTTGATATTCCCTCTTAGTTTTACTTATGTTTCATTCTTTCATGCCTATATTACATAAGATTACTTTTTAACTCCTTACATATCTTTGTTCAAGTTTTCTTGCATTGACATTCATTTTTGTCATTTATGTTTTACCTGCTTCCCAATATGATTTGGTATGTTATACATTCCTTTTTTCCATTTATATTTTACTTGTCATTTTTCCTTTTCTTTACAATATAATTTATCATTTATTTCATATTATTTGTCATTTATTTCCAGTCATTTGTCATTTATTTCTTATCATTTGTCATTCATTTGCATTATATATTCTAAACCTTGCTTTACCAATCCCAATTTGCCACATTTTCCTAAAATCTTTGTATTTACTAACTACTATATGCTTATTTTCCAAAAATTTCTATTTTTGTCTGTTTTTTGTACTAACTTCTACAAGTTCACCTAGTGTACTCTACATTCAACACTGTCATTTCTCTTTTAGTATAGTTATTTATCTATGGCATTAAAGTAAGTTAAAAATATGTGTTTTTAAATATAGTTATTTCATTTATCTTATTTGTTACTTACTGCACCATAATTAGCATCAACATTCTGTGTTATCATATTTTCTTCCAAAGCACCATCCTGTGTTATACTTACATGACACATGGTGAGATTTGATTGGGGTAGATGTATACAGGTAATATTTTCAAAATTTTATTGATTACTGACATTTTATATTTTTTAAGAACCTATCAAGTCTCAATCTCTCTAAGTGCATGCCTTAAGGGGTGCACCAAGAAAGGGGTGGGCAAACCATTGGTACTTCGTAAGATTATTGTTCATTTTTTCACTTGTCATATACACACTTATCTCCTAAAACCATGAACCCTAAGATTATTCTTCTCTTTCTTAACCATTTCTATCATTTACCATGCTTTATCCCTCTTTTCCTTGCTTTATCTCCCTTGTTCGTGTTTAGCAAACTAAGTTGACCACCATGGTTAACCTAGTGCATTTTAAGGCTTCCTATTCAACAAACTAGGTTGACCTAGTTGACCTAGTACAATTTAGGGATTTTTTTTTCTCTTTTGGTTTGTTGACCTTCTGGCCAACCTAACACAGACCTAGTGAGTTAGCCCAAAAATGTGTTAGGTCGATTAGGTTGACCTAGCACAATCGACATTCCTAAATGATTTTAAAGTAAGATAATACTATATATACAAGGTCACTTCCCACCATTTAATAAGAGATAATAATTAAGCAAAGAAGTGTGAATTAATATCTACCTATTGACTATTCTACTTGGGGAATAAAGTTTTAGGGTTCAATATTTTCTTTGAAGCTCTGATCTCATCTTATGGGTAAGTTTTTTGAATGCTTGGATAGGTTGTGTAGCCTAGATATGATTTATCTTAGTTATCCTTATATACCACAACATTATCTTGTAAATCACCTTGGCCAAGGGGGAGATTGAAGCTCGATGGGTTCATCTTCAAAGGTAAGTATTCCTAACTTTATTCCTCTTTTGTAAGAGTAGATAGGTAGTGCATTTGTATTCTTCTCTTCCATGTATTTAGGATTTTGTATACATTGATTTGAGTATATGCCTTATAATACATGTTTATTTTAGTTGTTATTTGTTTTGTTTCTAACCCCCACTTTGTGCCACAAGCTTTGGTGCACACTAGATTAGATTTACTTTTTTTATTAGATTAGTGAAATATTAAATCATAGGACTCTTTTAGGGTTGTTATGTGATTATGTTATACTGTAAGATTTAGAACCCTACCTCACATGGTGTGTTATTACAAGTGATCCCCTAATCAAGCTATCAAATCCTCACATTGGTCATGTTCTCACTTAATAATTGTATGCTCCCCAATCAGAAGTGTAGGTGTTCTCTATCCCATCTGATCTAGGATTGATTTATGGACATGATGAATTTATAATTACATATAGTTCTCATGTTTCCCAAATCTAAAATAATCTTGAAAAACTTCTAGGGTGCACAATTTGGTGACAACAGTTCTAACATGCTCGATGGGACCCATTATCTTCAAGATAACTTGTCAAGGTGAATGTTAGCCTTGATAAAATTTGCTAAAAATTGGTGTATTACTTAGAATTTGGTGACTCCTTCATGGTAAATATAGTTCAAGACCATTATTTTGTTATAAATGTGCCTTGATAATTCATGCTTCTTACTAGGTCATCCTTTACTAGAACATTCAATCCCATTAACTCACCCATTCATCCTAAAATTCCTCTTAAAGTTAAGTATCCATAGCCTAATCTTCCCTTTTAAGCATGAGTAGATTTTAATAGAGAGGAAGAGAGTGAAGAAGTTGAATAAATTAAATATCTTGAAGAAGAAGACATGGCTAGACCTCATGCTTTCCCTACCTTCAATACTAAAAATCCAATTCAACTTCTAGTATATGATGTCATTCCTCCTGTACCCACATTCAATGGTGAGAGTCATGTCACACCTAGTGAGCACATTAGAGATGTTTCTAACTTTTACCATTTCCACAATATTATTCAAGATAACATTTCCATTAGACTCCCTGCCATGTCCCTTAAAGGGAAGGCTCTTGATTGGTATAGGAATCTAGAAGGTGGATGCATCACAACATGGGATGAGTTTGGAGAGTTTTTGACTTCTAGATTTAGAAATGAAAGTGATCATTCCTCTCTCATACATCATCTCAACATGATAAAAAGGGGACCCAAAGAAATAATGCATGACTTTAATGAAAGGTTTTAGAAGACTTGGCATAGATTACCTCTTCCTATGACACCACCTAATAGCTTTGTGTTCCCTACTTGAAAGTCATTGGGATTAAAATTACTATCATGCTTTAATTTATGGGAAATTCCACTCTTCTTGAAGCATATGATCTTGATATCAAAGTTGAGAATAGTCTCATCCAAGATGGAAGATTTCCTCCTAAGGTGTCTATTTCTCCTTTATCTCATGATTTTTCTATTAGTCTGGAAGTGTCTCAAGTTCCTAATTCCAATGCCAAAACTAGGGTTGCTCTTAGGTATGCAAAAAATGATTTTGATTGAAAAGCAAAGTTCCTAGCCTTAGAGGCTCAAAATATGCAAGTTAATATGTAATAAGGTGCCTATCATAATCCTTACCCCTATCAAAAATAGTATGGTCAATAATATGGAATATTAAGAGGCAAATGGTAGCCTAATCCCAATAGGATTTCCAATGTATACAATCCTAACTCTACCACCAATGTAAGGGAGATGGTACCAATTTATATTAATTTGGTGTAAGGAGAAGATTGGTAGCAAGACCAATTCATGGATGCCAATGAGAATGGAGAACAAGTTTTGGTTTCTCAAGGAGTATTTACCCCCCCTCCTATCAAATGAAGATGAGGTGATGATGCAAGTTAATGAGGATTGGCAACCTCAAGGAGAGATCTTCACCAATTTTTTGGTTAAAGGCACGTTTGTACTAAATCAAGGAGCCTCTATTAGAAACAATAAAAAGTCTAAGAATAAGGATCTAGGATGTGGAAGTAGAATGCCCATATGCTCATCTAATCCTCCTATAAGGAAGCAAGACATAGATGCAAGTGTGATAGTTCTAAAAACTTCTACATCTCCATTAAGTCAAAATATGGTAAGGTCTACTCCTATCACTCAAGTTCCAAGTAATTCTTTACCCACAATATCACAAGATAAAGTAGGTATGGATTATTTAAACATTATATATTATTTGAAGAACACTAAAATATCCATTTCTCTTTGGGATGTTATACATATGCCTAGTAAAAAAAAACTCCTACAAAAGCAATTATCTATTATCCCTACTAGTGTCTCACCCTAAAATCAAAGTCATGGCCATTTTTTATTAAAAATTCTCCTAGTACCATTATTTATCCATCCACTAGGGCTGATAAACCTCCACCATTTTACCTTACCCTCATTATAGGTGACAATTTGGTACACAATTGCATAGTTGATAGTGGAGCTTCTACTTTTGACATGCCCAAAGTTGTAGCTAACAAGCTAGACCTAAAATATGAGCCATATAAAAAATGGGTCCTTAAATTATATGGTACACCTACCAAGATAGTAGTAATCATAAAAGGATTAAATTTTACTTGCATGATTGTCCTAGTTTTCCTATCTTGCAAAACATAGTTGTGATTGACCTTTCAACCCACTTTGCAATCTGCCTATCAAGGGACTTCACATCCAAGATAGGTGGTTATCTCTCAGTTGACTATTATTTATTGGCCTTAAAAATAAAGTATGGGGATAAAGTGACAATTAATACACAACCCCTTTCAAGTTTTCATATTGAGCCTTACATTGAGACAAGTTTCAATATGAATTATGTGCCCATGAAGAAAATGACTCTATTAAAGATGATGGCACTTATTCCAAGCTTGATGGTATTTTAGATTTGTTTATTGATGAATATGGAACTAATAATTATGAGCATGATCCCTATGATTTTATGGAGGAAACTAATTTAGGAGTGTATTGTATACATGGAGTACCAACACCTCTACTTACTAAGGAAGAAGCTGAAGATGATGAGTTGTAAAAGATGTTTTTTGATGGTTCAATAAGTAAATTTGGTGTAAGGGCTGGTGTTACATTGGTATCCCCATATAAAAAACAATATTATGATTCATACATATTTTATTTCATTTTTACTTGTAATGTGGTTGAGTATGAAGGTTTATATCATGGATTTCAATGGTCAAGGAGAAAAGGAATAAAAAACTTGCAAGAATATGGAGATACTGAATTGGTTGTGCATCAAGTGAGGAATGTGGTTTCTACCAAGGATATTTTGATTTAGTCATATAAGAATAGGGTATGGGATTTTCTTGAAGATGTAGACACCTAAAACTAGCCACCAATAACCTCCAACCAAGATTTTGACCAATTTCCACCCAAAATGCACAATTTGACCTAAAAACACTAAATCATGCTAAAAGATGTGAAATCAACATATTCAAATGCCCATTTTTTCTAGGGTATCCCTAAATGGGGAAATTCAATTTATGATCTAACTAACTTTGATCAGATCATTCTGAGTCAAAATACCAATTTTTCACCTGTGTGCTTTGGATTGTTCTTTCCTATCAAATCTCTTGCACAAGATGTGTGCCTTGGTTATTTCTTGTTGGAAACATCTTAAATGGGAATACAGTTCCAACTCATCTGATAGTGCCTTCCAAATCCAATCCATTCAAATTTAGGACCAATAACAAGGCATTCTAATCAATTTGAGTAATTTGTGCATAATGTGATTAATCATGCTTAAGAGCTAATTAACCCAAATCAAGGCCTAATAAAAAATTCTATGGAAAATTGTTGAATACTTATTTTTAGAAATTAATATTGAATATATGCATCATCAAGTGACCTCATTTCTTGGGAAGACATCCCTAGGCCATAAGTGTCACAAATATCAAGATTCATGCCCTCCATGCCTCATTAATGCCTTCCGTGATGCCCTATATGCCTCTTCATTGCTCCTTCTTCCAATTTCATGATGAGGATAATTGAAAAATTAATTCCAAAAATTGAATTAATCCTCAACCACATATCTCAATCTTGATATGGATGGTTGAGGTTGATTCTGATCAAATCCAAAAATCTATAAACAGGAGGCCTCACAACATTATTTCTAAGATTTTTTGGTGTAAAATTATAATGCATAAATCCATTAAAAATAGTGTTACCATGCCAAATTTATTCCAAACCAAGCCAAGCTAAAGCCAAAGGTGCCAAGGAAAGATAAAGGTAGACAAGCTTCCATTGCCAAGGACTTCATGAGCACAAGTCGAGCAAGCCACCACTATAAAGGCATTTGGAGCATCCAAGGAAGGTGAAGGAATTCTTGTATTTGATTCCTTAATTTTTAGTTGTGTTTGTCATTTTTTTTGTTAAATAATATCTCCCTAGTGTCTAGGCCTAGAGATGTTATGTTATTAGTGTGTTTATTTCATTTTGGAACTAACACCATACTAACCATCCTTTCTTGAGTCAAATTCCTAGATCACATAATGGCACACCTGGTGGGACTAGATGCATCCTACACATGAATAGGTCCATTATGAAACTTTAAAATATTCATTTGAGCCTTTAAAACTCTTGAAAATTGATTTTATAACCTTATTTTGTTGTTTTTGGTTGACACAGTTTTTACATAGTAACTGACATCAACAAAAATAATGACATAAGTTATCTGACTTAACTGACGTTGGTCAACAAAACTGACATCAATTAGATCTTGGTTAGCCATAACCAATGTTGGTGGTAATAACTAACATCGGTCACTATGTTTTTCCAAAAACATAGACCCAAGAACTACTTTTCCAAAGTTTATTATTTCAAACTCAAAAGAGCTTTAAAGCTAAAGGACATGCTAACAATTTTACTACATAACCAAGCACGATATTTTCTCAAAACATGTTTATTCCACTTTTTCATGCTTAAAATTTGATTAGGAACCTTGTTTTAGATGTTTAACAAATAATTTAGGTGTTTTTGGTGAATATTTTCAAATTTTGCAACTAATACCAAGGGGTCAAATGAACACCACCAAACTTTTCATTTGGGGTATAAAATTGAACACACTTTTCAATTCTTGTTTGCAATAGTTGTTTAATCAAATCTTTGTTTAGAAAAAAGAGGAATGTCACATGTATGTTCTTCCATTTGTCCCCTTTAGGGAACCCTTGGAATCAAAAGTGCCATTTTTATTGCAAGTAGCCTATTCCAAGGCTTAGAAAGAAATTCATCTAAAGCACTCCCCAAAAACTCGTTAAAGTTTGGGTGATCTTGAAAATGACCCTAAAGTCTTTTTAATTTCATGCTTTATTTATTTATGAAAACTTGGCTTGTGAGGGGGACTTCATCAGCACCTGCAAATTCTTTAGGGAAGCTTTGACCCAGGGTTTCATCTCCCAGCATTGACTTCATTTGGCTCCTTTGGAGTTACACACGGGATGTAGTGGCACTTTGGACATCGCACTACACTGAGAAAATAGTAGGATGTAGTGGTTGTAAAAAGGACAAGAGCTTTTTGAAATAAGTTGAGTGATATAGACCTAAAATCCATGCTTTTATTTTGCATTATTTGGCATGAATTTCATTGTGCAATTAATTCCCCTAGAATGATTGAAACCTTGCTAGTTTTAGTCAACCCCACATACCATTCCCTTGATAGGATTTGGATGGTTATACTTAGAGTGTTTTTGGATCATTTTCTCATTTGGTATGTTTTGAGACTAAAACTTGTATTTTTATGTATAATCGATGTCAAAACCAATTTGTATATATGTCACTCTTTTGTCTAAAGAAGCATTATTCTAGTCATTTTACACCACACTTGTGCCTTGAAATTTTTGCTAAACTTTTTTTTGTGTGTGTCATTTGAGTTGCATAGAGTAGTGTTATGTTTCCCAAATCATGTCAAACCATTTGTGCTTTTGAATATTTTGAAACATAGCATTTGTCACATCATTCAAGCATGCTTACACCGTTAGGCTCCTTAATTTATTTCAAGACTAGTTTATCATGTATCAGAAACCATTTATTTCAAACCATGTCATGTATACCATTTGGACCTTTGTCTTGTGCCATCATGCTGTCCAATCTTGTCTAGCCTATTTGGTCAAATCCTAGTTTTCAACATAGAGTTTTCAATTACCCTTGTCAAGTTTGGATCCAAACATTGAATGATTTATTTTTATGCCTCAATTCATGGAGCTGATACATAGATATTTCTCTTTTAGGTTGCATAACTTTGGTTAATCGATTACCCAAATTTGAAAACTATTATTGGTTTTGTTTATTTAATGCCTATCCTCATCATTGTTTGTGCCTTTATTTGGGAAAACATAGTCTTTCTTCAAAGAGACTTTTGTCTTATGCCTTATGCTAACTGATCATGTTTATATTTGATTTCATGTGTCGTGTCTATGTTAGAGTATTTTCTAAACTTTTTAGATTAAATCACATTAGCCTTTGTTTCAAGTCTAGATTTTGACGTCATTTGGCCAAAAATCCTAGCACATGCCTATTTGTTTGAGCCTAGCTTTTGACTCTGTATTTAGATAAAAGACCTAGTAATTCAACTTTTCCCTTTCCTAGTTTAGACCTTGTTTGGAGAACTTTGACCTAGACCTTTAGCATACCAATTTTTATTCAAATGCTTGACCTTTTGTATGTATGACATTTGATGTTAGATGTTTGAATTTAGGCTATTTTATGCCAAGTCTTAGCATAAATAATTTTAGAGATACAGCTCCACTTTTAGACCATATTGGAGATACAACTCCACCCCTTCAACCAAGTTAGACCAAGCTTGAACCATTTGTCTTTTAGACATAGTTTCTCATATTTTGTAGAACTCTAAGCATTTTTATTTTTGGAGATTTAATCATTTACGTGGATATGTCTTGCTACACTTATAGTGAAGTCACCTACAATCCAACTTATGATAGAATGGTTGCATAAAATTACTTTTATGGCTTTTTTCAAGACCCCAATGATGTTAATATGGTTTGTGAGACAAATTTCTATCTGTCTCATATTAATCATTCATGGGAACAAAGTCACGAAGAAACTTACAATCCAACTCGAGACCTTGATTGCTCTGAAGAGGAATTTAAAGACCCAACTATAGATAATGTTGTTTGGGATACGAATCCATGCCCTCTTTTTATAAATTAGTACATGGAACACAGTCAAGATCTAGCTTATGATCCAACTCAAAACTAGGATGATCTAGTTTATGAAGAAGACTTGGATGCTTTTTCTTCTATAAGTAATCAAGTTTTATGATGTCCCTTTGCTATCTAATCATTGACTACCCCTAACCTTCCTTTAAATTATATGAACCATCAAGCTCTAAAATATCTAAGGAATACCATTACCATTCCTAGACCTATTCCTTTGTCTTGTGCAAGAAATCAAGCTCCACAATGCCCAACCATTTTTATACCAAGACCTCATCCTTTAGTTTATGCAAGCAACCAAGCTCCAAAATGCCCCTTCATCATTCTAGGACCTAGTCCTTTGGCTTGTGCAAGTAATCATGTTCCATACCACCCTATCGTTACCATCTCAAGACTTTGTCCTTTGGCTCATACGAGCAATCATGCTCCCCAAGGCCCTATCATTATCCAACCATAAGTCATTCCTTATCTGGTACCAATCCCAACCAAACCTCAACATATCCAATCATTTAAAAACCAAGATATGTTTAAAACTAGTATTTTATAACTCATTGGAAACCAAGGCCAAGAGAACCAACCAATCCAAGATGTTTTTGTTGAATCAACAACTTATGATAAGTAAACCTATGATGAATCACCCATTGATCCTATACCAGTTGTCAAGGAGTCTCACACTATTGAGTTAGTCTTTATTGAGTCACTTCTAAATGATTATAACCACCTTTAGGAAAATCATTACCTTGACCATGTGCCTATTTTTCAAGAGCCTCCTATTGATAAACTAGTCTTTGAGGAGTTGTTTCTTGACCTATTTCCCATCCTAGAGGAGTCTCACTTTAACAAACCAATTTTTGTGGAGCCCATTGTGCCATCACAGGCCATTACTTATCGAAAACCAAATATTCAACAAGACATCATTATAATAAAGTACCCATCAGATGAATAATTAGAGTTAGAGTCAGGTTTTAATCTTAGACTGACATTAGATTTAGCATCATAATCAAGATCTAAATCAACATTAGATTCAAATCCCCTTGAGTTAAAATTATATTTAGATGAAAAATGTGTTCATGGCTATTACAACATTGGTTACGCATGCCTAAAAAATCAATTTGAATTTTTTGAGGATGAGTACTTTAGCTTTGACATAAGTTATCCTAGTATCTTTTATGAGGATTGTGCAGCCTTTCCCCATTCCATAGGCCATTACCATCAACCAAAATAACCATATTATTGACATTCCATCTCTTATAAGTGTCGTTTGTGACTGATAGAATCACACTTTATTGAAATGCATCCATGGTGACATAGCAATTAAAGAAGAGCAATGATGCCAACACCACATTCATGTAGCAAAAGAACACTCTCCTAGTGGTAAATTTTTGAAGGTGCTAGGGGACAATCTAAGTCATAACTCAACATCTTCTAGTGAGACTTTGTTGTAAGTGATAGAATACAATCAAATAAAAATCCAATGTTCATTAGTGAAACATTCTTAGAGGTGCTACAGAACAATCAAGATAAATTCATTGGTGAAAACACCTTTAAGGTACCAATAGCTGAGCACAAAATTTCTTCACTGATTGATGAAGACAAAATCAAAGATCAAATCAAAATAGATTCCAATATACAGCCTAATCATATGGTAACTACTCTCAAGATCAAATAATATAAACATATGATGTTCCTATTGAGAGAAAAAGTTTTTGGCCTCACCATAACCAAAATTATGTCGAATCTAGCATCAAAAAAATTACGTGTGACTGAAAGTCCTGATCTTCATTTATTTCCCCACCATTATACATTCCATTATCATCTATCATTTCATTTAAAAATAAAACCTACCATCCATTATTTGTCCCTATTTACCATCCATGGTCATACTTTCCTTTCCAAAGGCTACAAGGATACTTTATCTCGATACATGAAGGAATCAAAATCAACAACCAATGAAGATCACAAAAGCATTCTTAACAACCAAATCTACAGGCCATTCTTGATAGAGTAGTTATTTTGATGAGGTTTAGGATATAAATTAACATGATCAAGTATTCTATTTATATCATTTGTTAATTAGGATGTGCATCTCTCCATTATCAAGAACAATAAAATCAAAAACCACACCCATGCCAAAAACATGTACCATATCATCTCACATTGCCATTGCCATTATCACAGATCTTACCAGTCACCCCATCACTTGGAGGAAACCATCTTACCATTTTATCCAATTTATAAAACCATCATTATCCTTAACAAGACCATGCCATCCTATCATTCCATTCTTATCTAGACCAAAGCCTATTTTTAGTCATCCTACCCAATACTATTTTTGATCTTGGTTCATGTAGTTTCACACCTTTTGTGGGGGGATTATGATCAAGTTTTAATAATCAATCCAATCCATGTTTCAATGATAGTCTATGAAAGTAGTGTGACGGTTGATCTATCAAGATATCTTTCATCCTATATCCATGTCTATTTTTGTGAGCCTGATTATAACTGCCTATGGGCAAATTAGTGTTTCACTAGTCTTGATACTAATTATAACCACCTATGGTCAAATTAATATCATTTGACCTATGTTTTTGTATGATATTTATAGCCACATATGGGTAAACTAGGGGTAACACTTGTTTACCATGCATTGTTGTATCACCTTGTCATTGCTATTTTTATTTAACTGGCCATTTGTTGGATTTGAGAACTTGTTGGGACTTGGTTGGTTTTTCCCCACCTTTTGTGTGGATGGAATTACTATGACTTGAGGTCATTTTAGGACTTTGTGGGTCATTCTCAATTCATGTTAAGATCACCTCAGTCCCCCTTTCTATATTCTCTCACCATTTTACGAGCAACCTTAGCTAAACACTCTTGTCATTTTGTAAGTAGGTAACTTGTCATTCTCTAACAAGTTAAGACACCTTAAAATTATAAAAACATTCATAATATTTCAAAATCCAAAAATATTTGTCCTAAGCTTAGTCAGTTGTCCTCGATCCACCTTACTAAGGCATTGACATTGTTAGGATGCTTTATTTTGCTTTTGTTTTCAAGTTGTTTATTTGTTTGTTTGTTTATTCACTTGCCTATTTGTTTGCTTTCAGCACTATTACCTCAACTCAATCTATATGAATTCATTGGGTGATTCCTTGAGCACATTATTCTTGAGTCCATCCATATTCATATGTTAATATTATCATCATGGTTTTTATCATTGGTGCATTATTTTTAAGTGTTTATTGGATCAGGAGTTAGTCCTTATGCATATTTTGGCTAAGTCTTCATGGTGTTCTATCATGAAGCCTACCATCACATGCTACAACAAAACTTAGCTTCAGGAAGGTCTACAATCAATAGAACCACAAAATTTTATCCTAGGCACCTTGGTAAATCCTCCCACTTGCCTTGATTAATATAACCCATTGTCCATTCTAGTTGTATCATTGTTAATTAGGATGAGGATCTCCTCATTGATAGGTACAACTGAATCATTCACATTGATCAATCTTATTCTTATATTCATCTATTTCATCACTTCACACCCACTCATCTTTAATCTATATTCCAAGTTATGTCCTTGAGTTATGTTTTTTAATCAACCTTAACTAGGGCACAATCATCTTTAGCCATTTTAGTTCCTCTTAATGATTATAACCACATATGGGAAAATCATTATTTTCACTTTTATTCCTAATTATAACCACCTTTGGGAAAATCAATATCCTTTTTACATCAATGCATGTAAGCATTTTCTCATTTGTATTAATCTCAACCATGGGTTAATTCCACCTTTATTCTTGTTTCTTTTCAAGGTACCATCCATCAATAAATGTGATAGCCACTCCTTCGAGGGGGCATCATCATAGGCTTCCCAAAACCATTTGGAGCTTTGATCTTTAGTCATCATCTTCTTTTTGGCATTTAAGACCTTTTAATTATTTGAGAATATGTTACTATTCTTACAACTTGCAATATCTTCCTAAACAAGGGCAAACTATAGACACCTAAAAATGGCCACCAATAACCTCCAACTAGGCTTTTGACCAATTTCCACCCAAAATGCACAATTTAGCCTAAAAACACTAAAGCATGATAAAAGATGTGAAACTGACATATTCAAATGCCAATTTTAGCTAGGGTATCCCTAAATGGGATAATATAATTTATGAGCCAACTAACTTTGATCAAATCATTCTAAGTCAAAATGCCAATTTTGCACCTACGTGCTCTAGATTGTTCTTTCCTATCAAATATCTTGCACAAGATGCATGCCTTGGTTATTTGTTTTTAGAAACATCCTAAATGGGAATACATTTCTAATGCATCTGACAACACCTACCAATTCCAATCCAATAAAATTTAGGACCAATAACAAGGCATTCTGATCAATTTGAGTAATTTGTGCACAATGTGCTTAATCATGCTTAAGAGCTAATTAACCCAAATCAAGGTGTAATAAAAAATTCCATGAAAACTTGTTGAATAATTATTTTTGGAAATGAATATTGAATATTTTCATCATCAAGTGACCTCATTTCTTGGGAAGACATCCGTAGACCATAAGTGCCACAAATATCAATGCATGTAAGCATTTTCTCATTTGTATTAATCTCAACCATGGGTTAATTCCACCTTTATTCTTGTTTCTTTTCAAGGGACCATCCATCAATAAATGTGATAGCCACTCCTTTGAGGGGCATCATCATAGGCTTCCCAAAACCATTTGGAGCTTTGTTCTTTAGTCATCATCTTCTTTTTGGCATTTAAGACCTTTTAATTATTTGAGAATATGTTACTATTCTTACAACTTGAAATATCTTCCTAAACAAGGGCAAACTATAGACACCTAAAAATGGCCACCAATAACCTCCAACTAGGCTTTTGACCAATTTCCACCCAAAATGCACAATTTAGCCTAAAAACACTAAAGCATGATAAAAGATGTGAAACTGACATATTCAAATGCCAATTTTGGCTAGGGTATCCCTAAATTGGGTAATATAATTTATGAGCCAACTAACTTTGATCAAATCATTCTAAGTTAAAATGCCAATTTTGCACCTACGTGCTCTAGATTGTTCTTTCCTATCAAATATCTTGCACAAGATGCATGCCTTGGTTATTTGTTTTTAGAAACATCCTAAATGGGAATACATTTCTAATGCATCTGACAACACCTACCAATTCCAATCCAATAAAATTTAGGACCAATAACAAGGCATTTTGATCAGTTTGAGTAATTTGTGCACAATGTGCTTAATCATGCTTAAGAGCTAATTAACCCAAATCAAGGTGTAATAAAAAATTCCATGAAAACTTGTTGAATAATTATTTTTGGAAATGAATATTGAATATTTTCATCATCAAGTGACCTCATTTCTTGGGAAGACATCCCTAGACCATAAGTGCCACAAATATCAAGATTCATGCCCTCCATACCTCACCAATGCCTTCCATGATACCCTTCATGCCTCTTAATTGCCCCTTCTTCCAATTTCATGATGAGGATAATTACAAAATTAATTCTAAAAATTGAATTAATCCTTAACCATACATCTCAATCTTGAGATGGATGGTTGAGGTTAATTCTGATCAAATCCAAAAATCTATAAATAAGAGGCCTCACAACATCATTTCTAAGATTTTTTTGTGCAAGGTTATAATGCATAAATATCTTCAAAGAATCCATTACAACTAGTGTTACCATGCCAAATTGATTACGAGCCAATCCAAGCCAAAGCCAAAGGTGCCAAGGAGAGATGGAGGTGGACAAGCTTCCATTGCCAAGGACTTCATGAGCACAAGCCGATAAAGCCACCACTACAAAGGCATTTGGAGCATCCAAGGAAGGTGAAGGAATTCTTGTATTTGATTCCTTGCTTTTTAGTTATGTTTGTCATTTGCTTTTGTTAACTAAACTCTCCCTAGTGTCTAGGCCTAGAGATGTTATGATATTAGTGTGTTTATTTCATTTGGTTTTCATTTTGAAACTAACACCATACTAACCATCCTCTCTTGATTCAAATTCCTAGATCACAGAAGACTTCAATGCATTCAATATTCAATCAATCCCAAAGGAGCAAAATAGTCATGTTGATAGATTAGTTGCCATAAGAGCTCAATTTGATACTCTAATTACAATAAAAGAGGAGGTAAAATAGTCTCATATTAAGTTAATTATCAAAACTTATATACCTAATAATTAAGTGTCTTGTCAAGTGTTTGATAGTGATAAACACATTACATGCTTCTTACAAAATAAGGCTGAGTTTTCTTCAAGGAATCAAAAGAGGATCTAAGAACAATTGGGTGATTAGATTGTGAAACTAATAAATAATAAGATACCTAAGGGTTTGGTGACCGTAGAAATTATCTTCAATGAGAATGGTCAAAATAAGAAAGATAAAGTTAGTATGTTTACAAAAGAGGATACTTATGAAAGAGTCTTGATTTTCAAGAACAAACTTCTCAAACTAAGCAAGGTATGTTCCACATTAGAGAAGTAAACATTCAAGGAGCTATGTAGAGAGTTTCATGATATATTTTATTGGGAATATAAGGACCTCAAATAATTTTATCCTATCCTAGCACACCATACCATTGAGTTGGAACCTAGAGTTAAATCAGCTAGACAGAAGCAAAGACCCACCAACCCCAAGGTTGAAAAACTCATGAGGTTAGAGCTTACCAAAATCATTGAATTTGAGATAATATTTTCCATCAAGCATTCAACATGATTATTTATCCTTGTGCCTATTATAAATAAGAATGGTGAGATAAGAATTTGTGTATACTTTAGATATCTTAATAGAGTGTCACTCAAATATCACTATCCTCTACCCTCAATGGAGTAGATTTTTCAAATGGTTTCAGGTTCTCAACATTTTTCTCTTCTAGATGGATATTCAAGCTATAGTCAAATTTAGTCAATGAGGATGATCATTTTAAGACAACCTTTACTACTAAATTGGGTACTTTTGCTTATAGGAAGATTCGCTTTAGTCTGTCTAATGTCGGTACCATATTTTAAAGAGCAATGGACATGGCCTTCAAATGTTTGATCAATGAGATTCTATTAGTTTGTCTATATGATATAATAGTGTTTTCTATAGATGCTGATGAACATATGTAACACTTGATATAAGTGTTTGAAAGATGTAGGAAATATGGAGTATCTCTTAATCTAAAGAGTACATATTTGTTGTTCATGAAGGTAAGCTCTTAGGATATATCATTTCCAAGGATGGTTTAACTATTGATCCTAAAAGAATAGAAGATATTCTAGGCTTATCATTTCTCTTACGTAATAAAGGTCTTCAAAATTTATTAGGAAAGATAAATTTTTTAAGGAGGTTCATACCTAAGTTTGCATCTTTAGTGAAACCTATCACAACTATGCTCAGAAAGAACCAATTCTTTTCTTGGACCAAAGAGGGTAAGAGTAGTTTTGAAGCCATAAAAAAAGCAATTGCAAAATTTACTCCTCTTTTGAATCTTAATTTTACTAAATAATTCATGTTGTATTCATTTTCCATCCTTGCTACTATATCAGCCATGTTGATGCAAAAGAATGATGAGGGTGTGGAGAAGCCAATCGCATTCTTTAGTTAAGGTTTATAAGATTATGAAGTCAACTACACCTTTGTGGAGAAAAAGGTCCTTGTTATTATAAGAGGACTAAATAAATTCAGACATATGGTTTAAAATAATAATATTCATGTTATGGTTTCTCATCCTAGTACAAAAGAGTTTCTCTTGAGCAAAGATCTTAGTGAAAAGAGGGTAGGGTAGATCACTAAAGTAATGGAATTTGATGTTGATATTAAGGTGACAAAATTGATAAGGGGTAAAGGCCTTTATGAACATCTAGGTTTATATCTTCATGAGGTAAAGGAAGAGGCTATAGTCAATCATGATTTTTCTCAATCAGTTGGTTCATTGCCTTCACAAAGTTAGACATAGGATGTGATCAGATTTATTCAAAATGGTGAGTATCATAATAATATGAGTAGATCACAAAGGAGATATTTTATATTGAAATTTATTCCCTTTTATCTTGTGGATGGTGTTATTTTTAGGAAGGACATCAATGGTGTGCTATTGAGATGAATTGATAATGATCATTTTGGGGTGTTGCTTGATAAGTTTCATGATGGGATAGCAGGAGGTTATTTCTCTCTAAGAACCACAGCTACCAAAATCATGAGGGCTGGTTATTATTGGCCTAACCTCTTCAAGGATTGTCATGCATGGGTGTAAAGGTGTGGACAATGAGATTTCTTTGTAGGAAAACAAAATCTTGTAGTTATTCCTTTAAATCATATCCAAGTTGATCAACCTTTCATGTAATGGGGTCTTGATTTCATTGGCATGATAAATCCCCCATCTAATACTAGTCATAAATGGATACTCATAGAAATTGACTATTTTACAAGATGGGTTGAGTCAGTAGCATTGAAGGAATCAAATGAGAATGATATCTTAGAGTTCTATGAGAGCATCATAATAAGGTTTGGCACTCCTACTATTATTTTAGATAATGCTCTTGATTTTATGGGTGCTAAGATAGCCAATTGGGAAAATATTAATGGCATATTATTGATCACTTCATCTAACTATTACCCTTAAGGTAATGGTTTGGATGAATCTACTAATAAAAATCTGATTAGAATCATCAAGAGAACCTTAGAGCATAACCAAAGATCTTGGCATACCAAATCGAAGACAACCTTATGGACCGATAGGATAACTCCGAAGAGGTCAATAGGGAATTCTCCTTTTGTGCTTATCTATGGAAGAGAAGCTAGGTTGTTTATCTCTCAAGAGCTGCCTACCTTAGATTTAGCACACCAACTAGAGTTGCTTGAAAATACCCCAATGGAGGTGAGATTGACATAATTAATGAAGTTGTAAGAGACTAGAGATAAATCTCATCAAACTATGGAGCATCACCAATTACTAATGAAGAGGTCTTTTGATAAGAAGGTAACTCCAAGATCATTTCAAGAAATTGACATAGTATTGAAATGGGATGACAATAGAGCAAAACTAGGGATACATACCAAATTTGATACCCTATACAGTGGACCATATATCATCATCAACTATAATCAAAGCAACTCTTTTCAGTTAGCAAGTATGAATGGAGAAGAGTTGCCTATCCCTATAAATGGGATACATTTGAAACCTTGCTATTGAGAACTAAAGGTTAGTTTTGTAAATATTATATTAGGTGTGGTTTCCTTTCTTGTTGTGTTGCATTCTAATAAGTGCTCATGAAGCACATGTGTGTTTTTATTTTGTGTCTTATTCTTGTTATTTTTTGTTATTGTTGTTGTATGTTGTCAAGAGGTGGTTGATATTCAAGCTTATGTACTTGTGACTCTGTAACCTAATGCACAGGATTAGGCAATTGATCATGGCATAGTAAGCATACCACCCTTGGAAAATCACCATTAATGTTGACCATTTTTACCATAGCCTAAAATGGGTCAACCCCTTATAGCCAAAATCTTGTATAGGGGTTTTTTATAATATCATAAAGTATGTTGTAGTTCATTTGATGTCATTTCATATGTCATTATAGCTTTGGTCATATTCTCACTTAATCTTTGTGTCATTTGGTGTCTTATGGGTCATTTTAGAGTCATATATACAAGTGGCAAGTCTTCATGGTCTCTAAATAGTCAAGATCATGGAAAGGGTTCGTACATGCCTCAAGGAGTTCATTCAAATCTGCAAAAGTTTAGGAAAAATATTTCTAAAGCTTGACCATCATCAGGATGTCATGAAGAACCAAACTGGATAACTTGCTTATGCAATTTATAAATATACTCAAAAAGCCTCTTATGACCATCAGACCACACATGATCAATGTCCTTTGTGCCTAAATCATATTCTAAAAGTTCCATGTCTATGTGAACTTTCTATCTCAATTTATGGAGTTTCAAATTTGGACATGTAACATAAGACAATCACATTAATGTCAAGTTTGAGCTCTATAAAGTAAATATTTGGGTTCAAATGATCAGTGATAGGTGCACATACATCATGCAAATCACACAGGTCAACTCACTTAAACACCTTGTAAACACACTTAGAAAGCTCATGGAACCAATAGATCAAGTGGGTAGAATATTTTTAGCATCAAGAAAATCTCTTGCAAATTTGGTGCCTCCATGACCTTTTTGCTTCCAAATCCAAGCCTTCAAAGTTGGTCAAAAAATGGGAGACATTCATGCAGATGTTGACTTTAAGATATGGAAAAAAAACTAGGATATTAAATTTAATGGTCTTGTGGACATAAATGATGATCACATGAACATCAAATGATACAGACATCAAATTTAGACCATGATAAATAGCCATTTGTTTTCAAATCCAAGAAAAATCAATGATCAACATTCAATCATACCAATGATCTAATAGTGTGAGCTTGACTGGAAGGAAATTGGGCCCAATTAAATCAATGGACCACATTAATTCATACCAAGGAGATCAATGGTGTGAAATGAGTCAAAAGGTCAAGGAGTTTGAGAGGCCACCATATGGTATAAGCATGTAAATCAATAGACTGATAATAGGATCCTAAGATCAACACATGATTGA
Organism: Torreya grandis; assembly: GCA_037957365.1. Lineage (NCBI taxonomy): Eukaryota > Viridiplantae > Streptophyta > Pinopsida > Cupressales > Taxaceae > Torreya > Torreya grandis. The sequence goes on from JARHVA010000429.1 coordinate 1,799,342, forward strand.
CAAGTGACATGGGCATGTTCAAGATGAAATAAGATCGATGGAGTGTATTTAATCATGAAAATAAAGATCAATGAAGTGAGTAAGATCAAAGAGTTAAGATATGACAGCAAGGATCCATAAGGCCAATGGGAGTAAAGATAGCTAGGAGCATTTTGATTGGTTTAAGTCAGTATTTGATAGACAAAGTTGAATCCAAGGACCAATTTTTGATAGAAAAAAATAGGTATTACAAGGTCATCTTGTGCCACCATTAAATCTCATTCAAACATAATGGATCGAACATAGCCATGCATCTAAGGTGATCAAGAACATAAAGGGATGATATTAAAGCTAAAAATGGACCTTTGGTTCAACATTTTGTATCATATAGGGTTATTTCTATGACTGTTTGCCATTTTTTAAAGAGGATCCATGCATATGGTAAATCCTCAATTCTTACAAAGATAAAGTAGATCTATTTAGACCTATTATAATCAAGAGAGGGGATATATAGTTTATAAGTCTACATTAATATGATAAATATAGAAAATCTAATAGTCTGAGATTGATTTTCCAACTATAGTTGACCTATGAACATGGGTATGAGTTCAAGCATGATCCATCATGAACAAGAGATATCATTTCAAATGATGCCATGAAGGCATACACATAGACCCCAATAGTTTCATCTCTAGGACCAACTACATGAAAAGGACCCTTATCTCCACTCTTGCATGCCATGGTGAACTAGTAAAGAGCATTTAGCACCAAGACAAAACTCTAATAGATTGATTAAATGGTCATAATTATATAGATGTTGAAACCTAGCTCAAAACAACTTGATCCTACCATTACAAAAATTAGGGAGCATCAATGATAGAATAATGTAACTATGCAATGGGTTGAAGTGACCTAGATCAATCAGGAAGCTTGAATGAGCATAAATGTAGAGGCAGTTTTAACTATGGTTTAAATGGAGTCATGCTCATTTGATTCCTTTTTTAGTGCCAAAATCCCTCTTTCTTGATCTCCTTTTTTATAAATATATCCTTTGAGCTATTGTTAAGTATCCCTCAGGCTGGTATGACTAGACTCTATTAAAAAATATATTTTACAATTCTTGGAGTAATGATAGAGAATTTTTCATTTGTTTAATAGTATGTGCTTAGTGTTTTATATTTATTTGATATGAAAAAGTGTTTTTCATCTTCTCTTTGTAGGTCTAAGTTCAACCTAAGTGCTAATAAACTTTTCTTGTAGGTCATCTAGTATGTCTTAAGGTCAATGTCTCATGTATAGAGTGGATAGTTGATTTTAATTTCTTCCAATCAAGCCTTACCCTCATTTCCCTCTAGCATAAGTCTATCAAATTGACCACTAGGTGAAGTATTATTTCTTGGAAACCATTGTATACTCCGGATTAGTTCTATTCATAGTCTATTAGTATGTTAATGAGTTCAATCTTAAGAGTGGATCCTTGAACATTTTGTGCATCACCTCCTTTAGATTAGTTTCAATTCATGCATTCTCTAACTCTTTCCCCATGAGTAATCAATTGGTATAGATAAGAGCATTTCAATATACATTCAGGGAACTAGCCCTTAAATCTAGAGGCTCATTTCCAATATAGGTACACCCACATACTTGGAAATGTTCCCATGTTTCCTAAATCTAGAATAAGCTTAAATAAATTCTTTTAGGGTGAAAGATTTGGTGACAACAATAACTATTCATGATACCATGCCTAATAGCCTTATAAATATGGCTCTTTTCAAACCACTAATGGAAAATCCATTTCAATTGCATCATCAACTATGAGAATGTAAACATCAACTCCTAAGTAAGGAAAAACATAGACTAATGTTACGCAAACCTCATCCTTAATAACTAGACCCTTCTAAGCTAATCGTCAATGATACAAAAATTAAAACTTATGTTGGTTTAATGCAAATGAGGACCAATGTCACAAAAAATGTTGCTCCCTTCAAATCTTAGCATAGTATTTCATTCTTGATAACAACTTTGACCATAATGGCATGGCTAAAGAATGATGCAAATAATCTATTAATGCTTCCATACTCATTAAAATAAAAATAAAAACATGAACTATTCAACATAGTTAATTCCCACTTAAGCATTTATACCAACCCTATCAGATTATTATAAGAGTGAAAATCAAGATCCTCAAAAGAGTCAAAACCTTCTTAATCTTAGTCAAGCACCTAATGTGATCAAAACTACATTTTAGTCTAATACTAGTGAAAAAATAGTGGTCTAAATGCATGGCATGAAACATGTCATTGCATGTATTGATTTATGTTACACAACCTAATATCCTCTTATAAATATTAAAAACCCCACATACTTATTCAATCTAATCACATACATCAAAAAATGAATGAAACCCACTTTGAAAATCTTAAATATCAAAATATACCAAAATATGACATCATGAGTCAGATTAATGATACATAAATAAGAAATAGTCCCTTGCCAATAACATCAATTAGGCTGATGATGTTGCTTAAATCACCCAAATAAATTAGTTGGATTAATGATGTTAAACAAATGAATAAAATAAAATAAACTTATCTCCTCCCAAGCTTTAATATGAATTAATGTAACTATTACTCATAATAAAAAAACCCATATAATAGCAGTTATTTTACCTTATTTTGGATTAGTTATCTAAACAAACATAAAACTTTTGAATATTTAGATTATCTAAGATATGTTTAAATTAAGTAAATATTAATGATACAAGTATGTGTTCATTTCCACTATTATTTATGAAAAATACTACGAGGTGTAGGGTGTTTAGCTTGTTACTAATATGTTCTAGTCTAATATTATGTGTAGGTAGCAGGAAGGACTACAAATGGATCTAGAGTGACTCATCTCTGTAAATTGATGGTTTAGACCTACTTGGATGAAATTCATAGCCATTGTATGCTTGAATTAGACATAGGTATTTAAAATCTAATAGACTTATCCCTATGAATTTTTCCTAACTATTTTAACACAGATCATTGTGCATGCTTGTAAATCATCATCTTTTGTGATATCAAAAGCTCGTTATGTATAAAAGTATAGAAAACATGTCTCTTTTACTTTGAAACCCTATATTAACTTGTGAAACTATATTGAGGCCTAAAAATGGTTTGATATGACCCAAACCACCCTTTGTTAAGTGGTTAATCACTTCCTACATTTCTAATACTCCGAAGAGGGCTCAAACCTCATATAGTTCTCTTATTTAGGTGTATGTGAGAAATAATGCTCCTTTATTATGGATGTAACCTATAATATATCTTTAAAAACTTGAAAATGGAAAAATTAACTTGTCTTAGGAGATTTAGACATGGTTTTATCCTACTATTTGTGACTCATTTATAATTTTGGAGATTTAGGGAAATCCTTCTCAATGTTCAAGTGATAGATAGTTTCTTGCTTAGTACTTTCTAGGTAAGTTTTAGATATGAAATAGTTTTATACTTATTGTGTATCAATATATTAATCTTTGGGTAACTTCTCACACCACTGAAATGCAAATTTTATGGGTTGACCCATAAATTTGATTTAAATTTTGAAAATGGCCATTGCTAGGCACATAAACAATTATAAGATAGGTGGAAAAATTCATAAATTATGAGTCATCTGAGTATGACTAGAGGTGTACACAAATATAGGAATAGAGATCTAATGATTAGGATATGGTCTAATTTTTATAAAAAGTAACTAAGACATATGCTAAGAAATTCATGTGCATGACTGATAGAAAATCAGGAAGGTCAGGCCCATAAAAGGTAAACAGATAAGAGAGAAGGGTGTGCAAGAGCCATATATGTACACACAAGTTATGTATGTAATTATAGGTCTAGATTGACATTATCAAGTGTCTAATACCATATTTTAGTGTCTATAAATTCCCCATTTTATTCTAGTATAAAATTTTCTAAAGTAAAAGGATAAATAATTGTATACCTTAGTGTGTAAACACAATTTATCTTCAAGATAAGGATCCAAGTTTACAAATTAATCCATGAAAAATTAAAATAAAACATGAAATAATCAATTTTAATATGTGATGTAAAATCTGAGGTAAAATAAATTAATGAAACATTTTAAATTTGAAAATCAAAGACATAATACACCTGTAAATGGGTGAACAGGACTACCTTCAAAGGCTTGGAGATTGGGGTGATTGTACCCCAATATTTGTGCCACTTGTTAAAACTAAGGGCTAGGAAGATAAATCCCCTAGTCTTCATAGAGTAGTGTTAAATCATTAAGTGATATATAACCTCAACTATGCTACTCATTTAACTTATCTTGAACCTCAATATGAAAGATGGAGCCACATATTAGGATCATCTATAAACTAAATCAGCCATTATAAATGTATTTTATATGCAAAATGTTAGATTCATTCCCTTTGGTAACAACTTAAAAAATAGAAAAGTGTGTGAATGAACAACATATGTATCTAATTATCTCATCAACTATCCCAATTTGATATATAATGCCAAAAAACTATACATCACTTTGTCCCCAATATGACAAATATAATAACCTATCACTCATGTAATTTATCAAAAAATAAGAATTATCTTTGTATACATTCTTGAATTTGTATGAAAAACCCACTAATATGCCCCACTTTTAAGGTGAGGCTCAAAAAGGAAAGAGTTAAATGACATCATGTCATATATAAAAATTTAAGAATTTAAATAATGTGATAACATGTGGATAATATGTCATAATAGTATGATTAGATCATCAAGGCATATATGAAACTTTTATCCTAAGGCATACAAGTGTCATCTCAATATATATATATATATATATATATATATATATATATATATATATATATATATATATATATATATATATATATATATATATATATATATATATATATATTAGGTAGGCACGTAGTATAAATCATCATAGATAAAAGTAAATAATAGTAACCCATGTATAAAATGTGCATGATATATATCATGGCACCTCACAATAGTAGATAGTTCCATGATATGGATGACAACAACATAAGCTCAATAGACAATCCTATCTTTATCCACATAAATGTACAAAATTTCATGGCCATGATCCAAACAATGAAATCACATGCAATGACACTCAATGTCACATATTATCACACAAGGCAAGAACCACACATAATCAAACAATTTCATTAAATTCAAGAGACACACATAATTATAATCAATGTAATGTAAACAATGTCACTACATGAAATATTTTCAGATAATGAAAAATCAATGTCATACAATCATTAATCTATGTCACATTTTAAACAATGAATGTCGCACAAGGTAAAGGCCACACATAATCAATGTTACTCAAGGAAAAATATGAAAAAAATATAATTCACACTCAAGTATCACACTATGAAAAATAAAAAATTAAATACGCATGAAGGCATGCAATGCAACACACAATGGTCACATAATATAATAGACAATAGTAACAAGAAAAGCTAGTTTGCACTATCAATATATGCAAGAATTACACATGTTAAAGTATAACACCCATATAATACTCTAAGTATCATAATAAATGGAAATGCATAGATAATAAATGTAAGGTAGCTCAATATGATCATTGAAATGGTGATAAAAATATGTAACCTAGATAGATGTAATAAAGAGATGCCCCCATTGTAGGAATGTGTAGATCATTGGGTGTAGTAATGTATTGTATATAAATGTCAATGCCATATGAAACCTATATGTCCTATAGTCACTCATGTATACCATAAAATGTATGTGCATATGAAAAATGGATATGTAATATACCATGGTGTGATAAACAACATAAATGAAATATGTAAACTAGTAATACATGTCATGCATAGGTCTTGAAATATTTTTATATTTTTATTTTTTTTGAAATATTTGATACACATATATATAGTCAAGAAATGACAAGTGCTTAAGATTAATAAATAGGATAATGGAAGGGATCTAAAAAATCTCTAGCATACGTAAAAGCATAGTGTGTGCTTAGTATAGTAGCATAAAAGTCTGGAGGAAGTGAAGGAAAACAATGTGCCCCCACTTTATATATCACAACATAATAGCTCAAGAGAGTATATGGATATGAGATATGCATGCCCCTAATGGGAAATAATCAATTTATATGCTCTTGTCATGTTTCATAAGCATGAATGTATGTGATCTGGTAAACCAAGAATCCAAATTTCCATACTAGAACCAAACACTTTGAACTCAAAAATCATTTTGTCAAAGTCTTGGTCAATGATAAATATTTATCATTGAGTGTGTGAGAAGTGAAGATAAATTTTATAATATTTTCTAATATTATCACAAAAGGATTACATAATTAGATTCATGAAAGATGATATGCATTTCATCTCTATGCATCAAATGGGAAAATATAGAGTATGATGCCAATATGGGCACTTAAGTTATATTTTTATAATTTTTTATTTAATGTTTTATTACTTTATTAATTCAATTTTGTCATATATTAGTTGTTTGGTCAATTTTGGACCATTTTAAGGAACCTCCTAAAAAATAATTGGAAGTATCAGTTAGAGTCTAATTCATTGTAGTTCATTGAATGTGTACTTAGCTAACCCTAAAACATTGTCCATTCATCCCCAAGAGGTGGGTCTAATTCATTGTAGTTATTCTAGTTTTATTTTCTATATTTAGCTTAGTTATGACACCTAGGTTGACTAAGATGCTTTTTTGGTTGTGTGTTTAACTTTAGTATTGAAGAAGCTTCTTACATGATGTCAAAATATTTACAGTGAGTTAGACATAGTTTATTTTATCTATCTTAGTCTTTTTTTTTTGTATATTGATAAATGTTTTTGAAGGGACCATACCCTATTACAAAAAGGATCAAAATCTATATATAGAAAATAAAATTAGTGATTAGAAAGAGGGGTCCACTCCCCAATACAAAATATCAAGATAGACTTGGAATGCCAAAAACATAAAATCCAACTACTAAGAGTAAGACACCAAAACAATAAAACAACAACAGCTACACAACAAAAATATAGCAAAAAGATAGCAGTAATCTAGTGACTATGAGAAAACAGTCCAAAAAGAAGTCTTCACTTGAGTAACTTGTTGAATTTCTTTTGAAGGTTTTTGAAAGCATTGAAGAGCCCCAAGGCCATGGTCTATGATATATCATACATGTCAATGGTACTGATAGCACGTGTCTTGGCCGAACCACTACTCTAAATGCCTTAATGAACATTACCCAAGGTGTAGATCTATCAAACTTGGAATTATAAGAACTCCATAAAGGCTTTGAGCATGGCTAAGAAGTCAATATGCCTATTTCTAATCTGATCAAAGCTTCCTTCTAGAGTTCTCAGCTTCTTGAAAAATTCTTCCATTTTGGCTTCATCAAGTAAATGGGTATCCCCCATCTTTCTCTTTCCATTTATCTTATTTAGATGCTTAACCTCATTATTGATATCACTAACCTTGCCTTCTAGATTGGCTAATTTATCCTTGAAAGAAGGAGAAGGATTAGTGCCCCTATTTGTGTTACTAATAGCCATTAGACTCTTAGCAACAACAATTTCTTTGCCCACCAAAGCAATAGGCTCCTTCTCTTTACTACTTCTAAGAACCCTTTTTAGGGAGGGAGGATTTGGAAGTTATAAATTGGGGGTCGTAGAGTGAATCCTATGCTTGGAAGAGGATTCAAGAGGCAGTAACGGGCGGGGAGGGGAATTCACCAAGATTAAATTATAATGTTGATGCAAAAGGAGGATGAATCCTTGATGTAGGGGAAGGGGTCTCTTATTATTTTGAACCTCAAGGATTTATTTTTAGTTCACTTAGTTTTCTAGTTTTTTTAAATATATTTTTCCTTGTAGACTTTACTTGCATTAAAAGTTTCCTTGTAATAAGCTCAAATTAGATTTCTTTATTTAATAAAGTTACACACAATATAAGTGTCACATATTATTCCACTTGGAGAATATTTTTCATGTTTTATCTTTGATATTATTTTAGGTATATATTAATTTAGACAAGAAAACATATATTTTCAAGTTTGAATCTATTTAGTATAATTTTTGGTCAGCAATGTCACTTGCAACATAACTAGTTGACAACTAGTAATTAAGGATAATTTTATTGATACATATATTCAATTTTAAACTAAATCGAAGCTGATTTTAACTCCACCCAATTATTAAAAACATTTATTCAAATATATTATGAGTCCAACTATAGAGTTTGACTTTCAACTAGAATAAGAGATGTGCCAAATAAATATCACATTTTTTGGTGTGATCTAAGTTTTAAGATTATGTCTTTGAATCATTTTTCTTGACCCATAAAATAAAATAAGTCTAATAATAATGTGTACAATCATGAAATAGGTGATTTTAGTTCCAAGATCCAAGGAATGGCACATGTAATCCAAACTATAATCAGCACGCATGCCCAATAAGACAAGCATAGATTTCTAGAACCATTTTGACTATGTAACATGATAGAACAACAAGATCTAGAAAAGTATCCATATGGACCAAAGAACTAAAATGAGGAGTATAGGGGGGAATAACTAAAATTATGGCTGATGAAATATCTTGACAGTGAGTTATGAAGCAACAATGGTGGATAGAAGGGTAGTTGGCCTCAGGCCATTCTGTAATTAGAACAAGGAAAAGGTGGGATATTAAAATAAGTAGGAGGTTATAGTTGAGTTTTCATGATGAGGAAGAGGGATAAAAGGAAAAATCATAAAGTGGAGAATATAAATGATGGGAAGAGATAAGATATCATTACCTAGAGTAGAACTAGATCAAATACTATAATCTTAGGAAGAGCATTGTTAAAAATGAGCCTAAGGGTGTGACAATGTAATCATCTAACTTGTAAAATATATATTATGATGTAATATTGAATCTAGTAAATATATTTTCATTTCTTTATTGAATGAGCATATTTGAGTCCAAGTTTCTAATGTCTACTTATGTTTTACTGCATGGGTGAGAACTCTTCTAGCCTAAACACCTCCCTTAGAGGCCCAAATCCTATAAATATGTACCCTAGACCTCCTTACTCCTCTAAAATCATTCCTTAGTCTCACCATAATCATTTGAAACTAACCCCAACCTACCCCATCACCTTTACCTATGTGCCTCATGTGAGTGAGTAAGGACCCCTTCCTTTCATGATATGTCAGTGTACAAGCTAGTTCTGGTAGTGTCATGAAACATGGGCATATTATTACACTCTAGAACTGACTAGACATGAAAAAAAATTGGTTTCATTTTTAATATAATTTACATTCTATTTTTATAGCGATTGGATGATCTTTTGGTTAGAGGAACATGTAGACATTCACCTAATCATCCTCACCTGAGTGAGTTGAGTGAAATTTTGGTGATGATAAGGACTTGACTAGAGAAGTAGTGACAAGCACATCAACATGGAAATCCCAAGTTTTCATGAGCTTATAAGGTATAGATATAATTCAAATCAATAAAGTGTAATGGATGAAGTGGATCTTAGAGAGAGGAGAGAGTCAAACCTTGGAGATACCGTGAGGATCCATAGTGAATGGGAAAGGCATAAGGAAGGCTCTTGTGCTAATGGATTTCACTATAGTAATGAGGAAACAATCATAGCAATCAAGAATGAGACTTGGAATAAGCGGTTAAGATATCCCAATATGGGGATCAATATGAAGAAGCTACTAGGGGAATTTCAAGATACCACTGACCTAATACACAAGTTAATGTAGATCACTTTAAGTTAGAGGAAGAGTACCAAGACACTATGGAGGTAGGTGACATAGCATTATTTATCACATAGGTGTAGGAAGAGACCATGTTAGAGTATCTAGTCCCATTTCCACTACTTGACCCAATGGACACATAGATTGTACATCAAGTGGATACCCTATAATTTGGTATGCCACCTATGGAAGAGGCCATATGCCCTAGGATAAGTGGTTATATTTTGAGTGATAAGATTTGGTGGACCATTAGCAACTGAACAAGTGATCCAAGTAGTCATAGTGCCTATGGCATGACTAGTTATGATAACTAGTGGATAAATCCCATTAGCTTAGGGAGGATAAAATTTAAGCACATATTCAGGTGATGTGCCAATAATACAAGTCTCATATGCACTATTCCCACCCATACATGTCCCTCAAATCTACTACAAGATGACCTTACACTTACCTGAGTATCATGAAGTCAAGAGTGTAGTAGAACATGTACATAAATGTCAATTCATTTGGCAAGTGAAGGGAATTACCTCACCTAAAAAGAAGGTAGTGTAATTCACCACCACATTGTTGGACTGAGCACACACCTAGTATATGAAGTTAAACCCCACATAGACCATTATGGATTATGATTTCTTAAAAGACTTACTCCTAAAATAATTCAATCTCCCATAATTTAGGCAATTGAACATTATTGCACTCAAGGAGATTAAGTATGAACTAGGTGAGAGGGTTCACATATATAATTTTATGTTTAAAACCATAATAGATAAGCTATCTTAGGTGTTTATTCCCATGCATCATGATTAATGGTTTTTTATGGGACTGATTGCCTTGATTTGGTGTACCCTTATGATGTAGACATTCAATGAGCCATGTAAAGTGTTGTAGGCTAAGCTTCAGGAAGAGATTATTAGTACTAAAGATATGAGAGTTATCTAAATATAGAGGCTCAATTCATGATGATGAATTCATTATTACAATAGATCCTATTTAGGATATCACAAATTATGCACCCTAGTTTTTGGTGCATCAACTACAAGATGGAAAGGCATAACAAGAATAACTACCCTAGGAGAAGAATTTATGCCATGCACATCTCATTATTCCCCTCTTAAGAAGGCCATGAGACTCATTATTTACCTCTTATATATTATGTGACTGATACTAGAGAGTCTATATATTTTAAGTTTTGTAATGACTACACCCATAACATGAATAACTATCAAGTTATTGATGAATTCCTTGAGGAACATAAATGGAGTACATGATAGGATACTGGAGTACCATAAATATATGGGTAAGATAACCTTAGATATGGTTACCCCAAGCAACAACATGAAAATATAGGTCACACTAGAAAACATGGAAAGGGTTGATTTATAAAACTTATTGATACAAATGTGGTTTGACAAACCATATACATCATGATTACCCTTAGTATCCCACTTGCATGTATTATCATGGTGTGCACAAGATAGAATATTACACAAAATTATATGAAAGAATCACATATAAGGAAAAACCTGAGAAATATATCACTATGATCCAATTTTTGTATAAATTATGGCCACATGAGAGGAAGAGGCCTAGTAATAGTGGACCCCACATCCAAGAGTTGACATGGGTTGATGCATTGACACCCCAAATAAAAAATAAGTTAGGGATTGAGCCTATAGAATGGGGGAATTTATGTCATGCAATCTAAATCTACCCCATCGATTTCCTTGGATAAATATTAATAAACAAAATTTTTTCATTGAGTGTTTCATGTGATCCACATGCTACAAGCAGAAATTTAGCTTGCTTGAGATATGAAGAAAGATGCTCGATAGAAGATCCATGCCTAAGAACATCAATATGGGGAAATTCTAAAGCTGATATCCCTAATGTATCATGAGGATATGGTCCCCATGTCGAACATCCTTTTGGCTCAGAGTGATCACAAGCAACCATAAGATTCTTGACTTAGCACAAGGACACAAGATAGATGTTAACCAAGGTACAAACTATGATCAATAATTATTTTTCAATGTTGAGATAAATGGTTGGTGTGTATGTGATATATTGAAGGATACTAGATATAAATTTAATGCCCTCATGGTGGATGCATGGCATAATATGGGAATTCCTAAGATATAACATTCAACTCACATCTTGACCATGACCCACAAAACTAAATCCCAAACCATTTGGATTCTATATAATGTTAACATTAATATCTTGGACATCAAGTTTATATATTAATTTGAGGTGATAAAGCTCATCAAAGAATAAAAATACCCTACATTTTTTGGAAGGCCATGGTGTTATGTGAATAATATGGATATGCACTTCAAGAATTAGTACATTAGCTCTTATAATGGAAGTGAGTGTATGGTGATCTTGTTCACTATTGGTCAGGGGACAATGCATGCCAAGCTTGTAGCTACCATAGATGTCCCCCACACCAATGTTGACATCATTGAGGTACACTCAAGGCCAAATAATGATGATAACATGGGCTATAATAAATCACAAGTACCAACCACCCCTTTAAATCAAGCTAAAGATCAATAGCTGTAGGAACCTTATGAGGCCAACTAACATAGATGTGGGGAAATACACTAAAACCCCATGTTTGAGGTTACAAATGGTGATACATTTATAGAATACACTACCCTTATAAAAATCTTTCCAAACTATGTGACATGTTACAATATGATAGGATGAGGTCTTATTATTACACCAACTACATGTACTGTCAGGAAATATTTATGGGACAAAATCATCAAGTAATTAGGGTGTGGATCTCATGCACACCATTCTCTTCTAATGGTCATAATTCACCCCACCCTTAAACCTATATGTGTTCCCCATGTCTAACAAGTTGGAATTGTAAGTCCTTGAGCCACTAGAGGATGGATCACACACTGATACTGATAGGTTCCCACATGAGCATTTTTTTAGGTACTAGATCAAGATCAAGAGGTAATAAGGCATTCATCACTAAATTTTAATAATTTTATCTCATCCATTTTATTGTATTTTTGATTGGTAGGGTAGGGTAGGATCTTTACATTATAGCTACATTTGGGTGGTAATAAGATGTGCTCGCTTCTTAATATCTACTTAGGAATTCATAATAATTAGATGTCTAATTATCTCTAGTAAGGTTGGGATAAATTTAAAATTAGAAAATACATTCTTGTACCACTAAAAATAGGTACTTTGTATAAGCACCTAAAAGGAGGATTACAAAGTATCCATGTGTTAGAGGACCATTCACATATTTTAGTGTGGGGTAGGAAATGGTGATAAGAATAGAAGAAGTATGGTGTGTGTTTAAAATTTTTATTGGAAGGAAATAAGTGTGTTGAATGAGGTGATGATAAACAAAATACACAAAGAGAAGAATAATATGTGGGAAAATTTGGAATGTTGACCAATTCAAGATTAGAACATGAAGAGAGATATTCACAAAAAAAGAATGATTAGTTAGCCAACTAGGTGAAGTGAAAGAATTAGATGACTATACTAAATTACAATAAAGGATGGTATATCTTAGGCCTAATCCATATTAATTATTGTCAGCGTTGAACGACATGAGAAGTGACTCATCCAGGAAAAGACAAGCATGGGAAGGATTAAAACATGCAAAAGATATGCCACTTATCATAGTTTTCAAACTCAATGCATGGATTAGAGAGGATATATTATGAAACATAGGTATAAATAGGTGGTGTGTGTGTTGAATGGAAAACTATCAACCTATCAACTATAACAACAAATAATCCTTTCATAACTATAAATATGGATCGATGACACATGATAAAAATTACCAAATTTAGGAGTGAAAGTGATAAATAACACTAAGAAAATAAAGGTAGAATTTAGAGGCATTCTACTAATAAAATATTATAATAATCTAATAAATTTGGAGGAAGGAGGAAATTATACCAATGGATCAAGATTTTAAAGTAGGGGGTGGAAAAACTAGATCCAAAGAGAAGAATACACTACATTGTCCTATTTGTGTTTGTCAATTTTAATAAATAAGGTTGTGAGAAGTTGAATCCCATTTCCTTTTGGAGATCATAGGAATATTAGGGACTTAAAGGTAGTAGGAATGGAATGAAGGATCCTGACATCTGAGTAAGGAATCCAAATGGAAGATAACTCTGCAAGGAGTTATGGGCCTCCATCACATGCATATGGGTAGAGGGTGGGAAACACAAGAGAAGTGTTAGGGATATTAGTGAATAACCATGCTTGAAACACCCTAGATAAAATATGAAGTGGATAGAGATCGATAAGTGAAGTTGTACACTAAAAAAAATGGTAATGTTGTAATCCTAGTAAAATCACAATGGAGTGGTGTATCTATAGGATGGTGGGACTCTGAATAATGGTTATGATGGTAAAGAAAACTAAGGGGATGGTGATACTCAACACTACCATGTATGGTAGTAAGTTTTTAGGCCTATATCTCATTCATATTATGTCATAACCATGCCTAACAAGGTGGGTAAACTTAGGATATATCCCTAAAGATTCTTAGTTTCACTTGAAAATTCTCATGTCTCACCAACACCAATAATTAGTTGGATGAAGTTCATTCATACATATTTGAAGAAGAGGTTTTTGAGGGATGATGGTTGGTTTTCAAGCTCCCATAAAGAGAAGGGAGGATGTTAGAACAAGGTCACATGGGTTCCTAAGAGGAGATGACAAGAGGATCCATCAAGTTAACTAGATTTGCAAACATTGAGAATGATCCTAATCATAAGAATATGATGTTGTCTTGGAGAAAACTTAATAATAAATAAAAGAGGGTGCATGTCTTTAGGATGCATAAGACAAGGTGGGGTTGCACACCTTGAAAATTTGTCACCAGGGAGAAGGGCTTGAGTTGGTGCACCCAACCCAAGGTGCCTGGCCTTGATAAATAAGTAAAAAAGATATCCATAAAAGTAAAGCACCTAGGATCAAGATGGAAAGAAGCTTAGGAGTGCATACAATGTTGCACTTACCATAATAAATAATATAAAGCATCTCATGAGGACCCATAAAGAAAAAAGTCTTGCATAAAAGTGTATATCAAGATAAAGCAGTTGCTTATGATACAACTTTTAGGATAGATGAATTGCACCAGGAAAGCAAGCAAGAGATGGACTCATTATATAGGGAAGGATAATTGGTTTAGTGTGGGGTTATGTTTACCTAAAAATAGACTATTTCCAAGACTAACATATGCAATCATGCAACAAACGTGATCAGTGCTAATAGATGAGGAGTGATGCATGCAATCCATACTTATAACTGGTACATGTGCCTAGAATGAAATGTTAACAAGACAAGCATATATTTCTAGAACCATGTCAACATATGTAACAAACAAAATGATAGGATCTAGACAAGCAACCATGTGGACCAAGGAACTATAGTAGAAATTTTAGGGGAAATGATAAGAATTTTGGCTAATGAAATATCCTGATAGTGAGTGATGACTCAATGATGGTGGATGGTGGGGTAGCTAGCCTCGAGCCAAGTTGGCATTAAAATAAGGAAAAGTTAGAAAACACAAAGGTAGAAATGGGTTGTAACTAAGTTTGTAAATTAAGGAGAAGGATAAGAAGAGGGATTCAATAATAAAATGAGTAATCATGAAGTAAAGAAGAATAAAGAGGGAAAGAGATAAGAGACATCCAACCTGAGTAGAACTAGATCAAAGACTAGAATCTTAGGAAGAGCACTCTTATAAATGAGCCTAAGGACATGATATTGTAACCATCTAACTTGTAAAGTATATATTATGATGTAATATTTAAGTTGATAAATAAAGTGTCATTTATTGATTGAATGATCATATCTAAGTCCAAGGTTATAATGTCTACTTATGTTTAAATTCATAGGTGAGAACTTTTATGGCCTAAATACCTCCCTTATAGGCCCAAATCCTAGACATATGTACCTTAGACCTCATTCCTCTAACCTCATTCCCCAGTCTCACCCATCATAATATGCAACTAACCCAAACCTACCTAGCCCCTTTACCTCTGTTCCTTAGCTAATTTCACAATGATACTCTCGTTGTGTGATGTGTTTGTGTACAAGTTATTTTTAGTAGTGCCATAGATCATGGGCACATTACAACACTCTGGGATAGACAAGATGTACAACATTTACCTTTTTTGTATGATATGGATTTTATATCTTTTTTATTTTTCTATTCCTCCTCCGTAGGGATTTATAAGACCACACATGGGGAAAAAAATTACTATCACAAGAGAGCTTACATTTGATATCTAGGGAAGATAACCAAAGGATTATAATGTTTAAGACTCCTAGACTTGCATGATAGAAGAGAATGTAATAATTAAACCAACCTTGGTCTTCCCAATGTGATGTGAAATAGATTGAGTGATGGGAACTAACATACAATGATATGGTTTCCCTAAATCATAAAAAAATTATAGAGACGGTATAATGATAGGTAGGTATGAATCATCAGCATAATAAATACTATATGTGATTGAAGACATGAATATAGACTATTAAAGTGTTACCATATAATAATATAATTGATTCAAAGTGTAAGAGACACTATTCTCAATCATTACCTTATCTTTTAGGGAATTCACCTTGTTAAGGTTGAGAGTGAAATCAATTTATGAAATGAAGTGATGAGCATTTGTGAGGAAGATTTGGTCCTATTTGAGATCTTGCAATGTATCTCACAATTCAGAAAATCAAAAGGCATAATAAATTATTCTAAAAAGGTATGTAAAGTGATAATAAAGGAATCAAACATGTGAAAGATGAATTATTTGAATGAGAAGATGTATGTTTATGAGGAAAGTCAGGTCTTATCCATGGTCTTAAAATAAAAACTCACAAACTAAAAATTTAAGTGATATAAAGAGACAAAAGACAAAAGGATCTAGGATAAGAACTAAGGCTAATGTGTAAAGAAACCAAAGGTGTGTAAATAATTAAAGCTATTGTTATGCTTCATAACATAAAGTTTAAGTAAAAATATGTAAAATATGTTAGTTCTATAGGATATATAAAACTAACTATAATAATGCAAGGAAAATGTATGATAAATATAAGAGTAAGACAACTACTAAAAAAAATAATTCTTCAAAAATCAAGCATTAGTTATTTATTTGAAGATATGGCCTACATTAGTTTGTGATTTATAAGTAATGGGTCAAATAATATCTTTTACTAGGTAATACCCCACCATTTTTGGGTGTACTATCCTTATTTACCATGGGTATAATCTAATTTAGGTACTAAGTCTCCAACATTGAAATTACTAACTTTGACTTTTTTTTATGTTGTTTAGTTATACGAGCTTTATATTGATGGTTATGTTGTAAAGCACTCATACGTCATTCATCAAGAAAATATAAGGTGTGAATATAATCTTCATGAAGCTCTTCACCTAGAATGATGTCATGAAGATAAATACACAAGGAATGTAACTCCACTTCTAATGGTAAGATAGCTTCAAAACCAAAGACTAAAGAGAAAATAGTTTCCCTAGTAGCAGTATAGATACTAGTACGATAAGCCTAAAGTGCAGGATAAAGCTTGGGATGCCAGTCAAATGATAATCTCTAATAGCCTTCCAAAAGATCTTGCTAATAATTTTTTTAGTGGCTTCAATTTGACCATTGCAATGAGGATGGTAGGGTGTATAAAATTTGTGCATGATTTTTAATTTTCATATAATTATTTTATGTCTTTGTGGTAGTAGTGATGAAGATATGACCATATTGAGATCTAGGTAATTTGATAATGATATCTAGTTCCCACATAGAAAATCCAAGAAGATTATAGGTTTTGAACCTTAATCAGAGGAAATTAAATAAGATCATCATGAAGTTGTCAAGGATTACATTTTTTATTGAAAGTGACAGTATATATTTTAAGAGTAGGTCATAAATACCCCATGTGTAGGAATTTACAGGCTATAGTATTCCACTAAAATGACCATCACAAATGCCCCCATGTGCTTGCTCAATGAGAGAAGAAACTTCATCTTGAGTAGCATATGGAACAAGGTATCTTTTACATTATGATAATATAGGGTGTCATATCTACCAACATATTTTCAATATTTATTTTGAAATTGAGTCCTTTCATAAGAGTCAGTTTTTGGAGGATATGTATGACATTCAATTTGGATGATGTATTTATACCATGGGCTTTGTCATGTAGTGATTGCCTCAATATGGAAAATAAGATAATCATCTTTGGATTGTAAGCTATAATTTGATTTTCTCATGTGGATGAGAAATTGTGAATTGCAAAGTGCTTGGTGAGGGTGAAAAATATAGGTTCATGAAGTATGAGAATCAACTATAGAATTTTATTCTCATGGGATAGATTTGAAAGTAAAATATGTGAATTCTTTAGCAAGATTAGAAAGTAAGTTAATGATATGCAATGATATTTTCATTTTTGCATTAATAATCACCACTAACTTAATGAAATATGAGTTGTGAATCTCTCAAGGTATGTAAGTATGGGATGTCTAAGTCAATGGTTTTTTGCATGCCTAAGATAAGGGCTTTATACTCAACCATATAATTAGTGACTTTAAACTTTAATTGAAAATATAAAGGGATAATTTTACCATGAGGGTCAAATAAGACACAACCTACCCTAACTCCTTGAAGGAATTTGATTCCATCAAAGTGAAGGGTCCAAGTGTCTTCATGCAAGTCAATTTTAAACTTAGGTAGTTTTTTTATGATGAATTTAGGTTTGGGTTTAGAGGTGGAAATTATGGGTTATTAAAGGGAGTGTACATTAAGATCAAAAGTGAAATTATGAAAATAATCTTTAATATAAATAACTTTATTAAAGACTTTAATTCAAAGGATTTATTCATCATGAAGAATATCTTGAAGATGATTAGTAGCTGGTGTAGGTGAGGCATCAAGTTGATTAGTTCCCACTTGGCCTTTGACTTATTTTTCATAATAATTGTTAAGTCAAATTCCATTAAAATTACCATCCATTTGTTAATTTTATCTCCAGGTAAGAATGTGTTGGAAAAAAAGTGTTGAAGAGGGTCATAATAGACAATACTATGTATTGTCTGATAAAACATATAGTGTCAAAGATTTTTGGTTGTGAAATAAATTGTGAGACAGTCACATTATAATTTTGTTTAATGAGCCTCATAATCTATCAAATCATGATTGATGTAATATATGGAATATTCTCAGCCTATTCCACATTTTTGAATGAGCATTACCCCAAACGATATGGGGGTAGATGAAGTATATAATATGAGTAAGCGATCATTAGAAGGTGTTCAAAATGTAAGAGGATGAAATAATGATTTTTTCATCTTATAAAAATATTTTTAACATGCATCAATCCATTTGAGATAAACACCCTTCTTAAGGAGGGAATTTACTAAATAAATATGATGAGCCATTTTGGGGGTGAATCAATAGATTGCCTCAAGTTTCTTGAGATAGGTATGAATGTCTATAATAGAGAAAGAAATAAGCATGTTAATAATATATTTTATTTTATTAGGATCAACATCAATCCCTTGTAGGGAGATGATAAATCCTCAGAGTTTTCTAGATGTGACACCGAAAACACATTTGTAAGGATTAAGTCTAACTTTATATTTGATGAGTTAATCAAAGGTAATAGCCAAATCATGAAGATGATTTTCATGATGCTTAGATTAAGAAATAAGATCATCCACATAAGTTTCATTAATATTATGGATGAGATCATGAAAAATATGGGCCATTATAAATTGGTATGTATTTATAGCATTTTTAAGACTGAAAGGCATTTTAACATAATAATAGGCTCCCCATTCAGTGGTGAAAGTAGTTTTACATTGATCTCTAAGATCAATGTCAATCTAATTATATCCTAATAAACATGTTGATGAGAGATAACATCTCATATCTAGCCATAGAATAAATAATCGCATTAATTGATGTTAAAAATGTATCTTTAAGATGTGCTAAGTTGAGGTTATGAAAATCAATATAAATTTGAATGACCATAGTAACTTTCTTGAAAATGGAAAAAATGTTGGATACCCATTCTAATTAATTGACATGTTTGATGAACTGAGCATCTAGAATCTTGCGGATTTCCTTATAACATAGGGTAGAAATATTAGGATTGTTTTTTTATTTATTTTGACGTACTAATTTTGCATCAAGATAGGTGATTATATTATGGACAATGATACTAGGGTCAATACTAGGCATGTCTTCTTATGTCCAAGAAAAGGTGTCATGATATTTATCAAATAAAATACTAAAATTATTGTGATTTTTAGGGGAAAATTCCTTAGATACAAAAATAGATCTAAGACATGTAGTGGTGTCATAATTGATTGCAATAGTTTCCTCAACAAGCATGTAATTTTTCTCTTGGAAATGATATGGAACTGGAGGAAGGTTTGAATTTGGATTTGAACTTTATCATGTCGGTCGATATAATCTAAATGTTGATAGATAGAGGGAACATCAGGTTGGTTGATAGTGTTAAGACTATACTACACTATTAAAATGGTATTGAGTTACATAATTCCATCAAATATAGGAATAGTTAGGATTTATTGAACAACCCATGGATTTTTTTATAATGGTGGGTTAGTAGGAGGGACATAACCTTCTAGTTTAGAATCAATATCATAATAGTTAGATGATATATGGATGACATGAACATCATGATTAAAAGCACTAATTTTGGCTAGGTATTTTGATAATTCATTACATCCATGTCTTGCAATTAAGTTAAGCCATAACATAAGCATCATCATAAGATGAAGAAATAGAACATGCATAGGGTGTAGGTTGATTTGTATAAGTAAGAATGTCAATGGTGGATATACCCATGTTACTGAAAGTACTTGGAGACATGGTAAGAGGATCTTGAAAAATTTTACTAATCTATATTCATTGCAAGTGAAATATTATTTTGTATAAGAGGAATGCATGGTGGAGGAATTTAAGTACTATTATAAGAATGGTTATATCCTATATAATAAAAGGAGGGAGCCATTCTAATATATAAGGAGGTAATTGAGTGTTATTAAAAGTATGTTTCAAATCATTAGGTTTCATTGTCAAAATATACAAGAGTGACATGGAGATCAGGATACATATTGATGAACTTAGGAAGATGGGAACTATTGATATGAGTTGTAGTGGGAATGCGATATTGAGATTTAGGATTTGGAAGATATATTCTCAAAAGGTTGGGATTTGTCTCATGCTTATAAAATTTTCCATTATGGATAAATTTGATGCACTGACTAGGGTAAGATGTGATATCTCTCATACAATGAGTCTATGGATGACCTAAGAGCATGTTCTAAGAAAGTGGAAGATATAAAACCATAACCTTGGTTCAAATCATTTTGGTTCTAATCATGAGGGGGAGTCAAATACAACCGAGAGACTTTTGATTTATTTTATCAAATCCATGATAATTGAGGCAATTTTGCTTAGGGTTTTCTTTAGAGTATCTGATTTGTTGGAGTAACCAAAAAGAAGTAACATAAATGTTTGATCCTTCATCTATCAAGAATTTTCTTATTAAGTTATTATTGATTCCATTATTAATAAAGAAAGGTGGATCAATTTCTCAAAAAAGAATATCATCATTAGTCATATCTTCTTCGAAAAATTCTATGGAAGGTTTTGTAGACAAAAAACATGAATAAATAGTGTCAATAGCATGAACCTATGTAGGTGGGTGACCATCAGAGATTGAAGTAGGTATATTGGAATCATTAAATGGGGGTTTTTTGATGTCTTGTAATTTTTGCATAAGAAACTTGTGATGATAAGGAGAAGTTCTTACTAATTCGATGAGTGGAATTTTATAAGGCATGGAGATAAGCTCATCCAAAATTTTCTAATGAGGTTTGGAAGAAGAAGTATATTTAAGCTTAGATTGATTAGAGATAATGTTCTTCTAATGAATGAAATAACTAGGTTGAAGCTCTGATTGCGGATTTGGTTCATCACTAGTGGATTGTTCTAAAGTAGTAGGATTAGTGTTAGAACCTTAAGAAGTTGCTCTTAAGTAAAGGGCTTCTTAGGTTTGGTGACTGGATATTTGTGATCTAGTTTATGATAGTAATTAACCTTTGCCACATTAACATATTGAGAATTAGTATAATATTGATCATAATTAGCATCAATAGTACAAACAATTTTTTTAGAGAGTTGTGTATTAATATCTAAAGGAGATTTTTGAGATTTCTAATTTTTAGATTTGGAAAAGATTCACAATTGAGAATATTTAAGATATTCATTATGGTGAACCTAAATCATAGCATCATGATCTAAAGCCTCTCCTAATATGAGGTAAATCACAAATTTTTAAAGAGCATGACATGTATCATGAGAATCATAGTTTTTATCATGAAACCAACCAAAAAAATTAGGATCATACCATGATGGAGGAGCAGTAATGGTATGAATGAAAGGTTTTGATGGAGATAATAATTTCCTCATTTTTGACACACTAAAGGGTGTGTGGGATGGATTTTGACTATCTAGGTTGGTGGTTTTTATTTTGGTTTGAAGAGGTATTAGTTGAGAGTTGATAGTGGATAGTGGATATTGAATTAATGAAAGTTGGAAATATTAATTTATGATATTATGAGAAGATTCAAATTGAGTTATAAGGAAATCTTATTTTTTTGCTTGATCAAAAGCCTCTTATAAGGTTTGGGGAGAAAATATCCTGACCTTGTATTGGATAGAGGTTTTAAGATAAGTAATGAAAAGTTTGAAAATATTATCATCACTCATGTTATGATATGCTTTATATGTTAAAGACTTCCATCATGTAATAAAAGTGTGAGCAGATTTATTAAAAAGTTGCTTAGCATTTATGAAATGGTTAAGGCTATTTCTAGAAAGATAACTATGTTGACTAGAACATTGACTAAGTCTTCTAGTTGTAAAAATGTAATGTCTAGGGAGTTGGTTATACCATTATAATGCATATCCTATGAAGGTTTTGACAAGAGGTTTAATAGTGGAAAAGATATTAGTTTGGATCATTTCTTACAGAGATTATCAAAAGACTTAAGTAGAATAGCAGGATCTTTAGTCCCATCATATGTGATAGTTGGGGAAATATTTCCAATGTCTATGGACATAAATAAGGGTGATAAAGTTTCATTTAGAATATGTTGTAACATTTTATTGTTCATAGGAGGTTGAGTTATTTTATTCCCATTGACATCTTAAAGAGGGAGAGGAAATAAAATCTAGTTTTATTGAGATATGATGATTGGAGGTTGGCTAGCTATTTGTAAGATATGATTTTACATTTAGAGTGTTTGAGAATTGTTATTAATTTGCATGACATTAATTTTTTTAACCATTTATGTAAGGAGTTGAGATGTATCAATAGGTGGGTTTTGATTAGAAAGATTGGGAGGAGGATTTCCAATATTGGGAGGATGATTCCTAGTGTTGTGAGGAGGATTACCAATCTTGTTATTAGGAGGGGGGTTCCCAAGATTAATATTAATTGCTCCAAATTTATAGTAAGGAAGTTTAGATAAAGTAACATTGTGATTGGGGATATAAATTGTATTATCATCAATGTTTCTAAATGTGTTAGAATTTTCTAGGTCATAATTTTGAGTAATTTCAACAATGTTACATTTGATAGATCTAGATATAGTTTGAGAGTGTTGGAATCATGAAGTGTTATCTTCAATGGTGGATAAGGTCAGTAAAAATAACAACCAATGTAAAATTTGAGTGGGTTGATTCTATCAAGGAAAATCCGAATAGGTGACTTCATGATGTTGACAAGATGTGAAAAAAAGTGATAGAAAATGGATAATGTACAATAAACTAATGATATTAAATAGGTCATTGCAGTTGGTAAGAAGTCACTCAAGATAAAATGGTATCAATCAAATCAATACAATATAATTAGAAAAGTAACACAAATGATGGATAAGATAACTGACTGTATTAAGTAGTTTGATACAATCATAGAGGCAAATTTGAGATACAAATTGTATCAAATTGGTTGATATAGTCACAAAGAGGAATGATAAGACATAAATTGTATTGAGTAGGCTAATGTAGTCTGATCTAGGAGGTTATTTAAAGTGAATTAGGGAATAGACCACTCCAATCTATTCAATACATTTTATAAAATAAAAGTCTAAAGATTGTATTGTATTGAGTTATTTGATACATTGATGTCGATAATAAAATGAGATATAGCTGAGAAATCACCTTTGTCAAGTTGGTAATATAGTTTAATCTAATAAGATGTCAAATAATAGGAAATAGCCTGACTTAATTTGTTTGATGCAATCTATAGGATAAAGGTTTGAGGAAAATAGGCAAGAATTGAGTTGTATTGAGTTGTTTGATGCAATTACACAAGCATAGGGATAAGATATAGGGAAATAGATTGTGTCAAGTTGTTTGATATAGTCAGATATACAAACATAGGAGATTGTATCAAGTTGGTTGATGCAGTCTACAAACACAGGTAACTATATAAAAGTTGGATAATGTAGTTACAACACACAACATAAAATTGTATTGGCATTAGTTTATGTAATCTACAATACAAAATATAATAGCAAGTAAAAAATTGAAAGCTAATTATTTTCCTAACTTTAAAAAAAAAATAGATGTAATAACATGATTTATTTTATAGTGTGGGCTTTCATATATACTTGCTTTTCTGTTAAATAAATGTTAAACCAATGTTTTAGATCCCTGACTATAGAGGTATAACCATACTTATATCCCATTAAACCCAGTTTTAAGGGTAAGCTAAAAGTAACTTCCCTAGGTAATAGGCTCCTTTCAAGTTGACCACAAAATCAAATGGATGGTTGGTTCCCTAGAGTTCAATGAAAATAGAGTCCTAGTAATTTTTGATATATAGTGAGGTGTGTGGAAACTAAAGCCTGTGTTTAACTATATATTATGGATAGGAGTATTGAAGTAAGCCCCTCATGACATGATGTCTATAAATAATAGATAAGGATTGTAAATAGAACACCTCATAGCCATTTAAGACAAAGGTTAAGTAGTTTGAAATATATTAGAACACATTTTTTAGGAAAATCCAAACAAATAGAAAATAAAGTTCAAAAATCAATGTTGAAAACCAATTTTCTATATTCATTGAATTGAAATAAATAGGCAAACAAATTGAAATGAAATGTGTAATTATATTTTGAAATAAAATTTTAATTCACCTCGTTTGTGATTTTAAAAATAAAACAAATAGAATTGTATCAACATTGGCTAATACAATTGTACACATAGTACAGAACTATATTGAATAGATTGATATACGCTATGTAAATCAAAATTCAAAAAAATATATATGACTAGATCAAGCACACTAATTCAATTTATTAAAAATAATTAAAAATATAAAATCCAAATTAATAAGATCAATATTTTTTATAAAAACTAATATAAAATACATAATTAAGTCAAACAGTTTAATACAATTTGTTGAAAAAAATTATACTGAAGAAATAAATCAGATAGATAGATGTTTTACTAAAAATAATCTTAGATAGAAGTAAAAATGTAAATATAGAACTAAATATGACATATTTATCTAGTTGAATGGAAATAAATTTAAATATTAACAAAATTAAAATATATAAATATGTCAGGTGGATCGATAGACAAAACTATATCGACTTGTTTGATATAGTTTTATGTATTTATGGTTAAACCTAACTAAATAAACTAGGTCGATATAGCTAGCTAGATAAGACATAATGTAGATCTGGAAATAAAATTATGTCACACTGGCTCAAATAGTTTATTGAAAAATACATAAAGATAAAACTAGGTCGTATTGTTTGATATATTTTTATGTGGGTACCAATTTTGATTGAGCTATATCAACTTGTTCACTATAGCTCGCTAACAAAAAAAATTAAATAGATTCAAATCAATTTATTTAATACAATTCACTACAAAGGTGAAATTAATGGTTAGTTTTATGTTGGATTCACTAGAATGTATGCAATGAAATAGGATTGAACTGTAAATATCCTATCTAAAGATCCAAACTCGATGATGGTAAATCAAGTAGATCACATTGATACTTAATGAAATTGAGATATGACCAATGGATATGCTAAACCTAGTAAGGGGATCAAATACAACATAATGTCAAGAGAAAGGATTCTAAAGCCTTTAAGCAATTAACATAATGCAATAACCCTAACTAGGTCTCTATTTAAAAAGTAATCAAATATCACAATCAATAAATGTAAGGGGAAAGGTTAGAAACATATTAAAATGAACAAGGAGCCATGGTTGGTAAATGGAGGCCTAGTCTACCTAAGGTGGATAAATATCAATTTTGAATAATCATATATCCATACTAAGCTTAAGTGTAGAGAGAATTCAAACAAGGAGATATACATTCATTAACCAAGAAATTATACAACTTTCGTCTATCAAAAGGAAAGAGTTAGGGTTAGAATGCACTTACCTTGAACAATACTTATTGATCCTCAAACTCCCCCTTGGCCAATGGTTATTTGCAATAGATTGTTGTGGTTGTAAGGATATTGATGGATAAATAAATATCTAAGCTAAAATGACTCCTATTACATCCAAGATTCCATAAGACAAACTTTTCCCTCTAAGATAAAATCTGATCAATAACTCCTATAAATGTAGAATTAGGGTAGAGGTACGAGTAATAATAATTGAAAATGAATTTTCCTCTATATTAAATTGAAATGGAAACTTGTATTTATGGTGGTTAATGATCATAATCCTTCCCAAATATTTAGATGACAATATTATCCAACTTGATTTAGTCCTAAATGTTTTGACTAACCTTAAACTAGGTCAGCTTGGCTGACCTAATTGTGAAGCACGCACTATAACATTTGGAACTACATCGATCTAATCGATATTTTTGGAATCGGATGGATAACAATTAGAAATACATCAAATAGATCGACATAGTTTGAAAATATAGGTCTTGACATAGTTATAGGATACCATATGGAAGGAGATAGCTTAGGGGATCAAATATGGGGAATATAAAATGGATATAAGAATGATAAATAAACAATGTCTCTCAAAAATAACCATCCATATACCCACCCATTTCTCAGTACACTGTTTAAGGTGTTCACTTAGAGAGATTGAAACTTGACACATTTCTATAATAGAGAAAGCATCAAAAAATGATAAAGTTTAAAAATATTGTGTACATACACCTAAAATTAGTCCTCTTATATAGAATATGGATAGGTCTCAAAAAATAAATTCCCTATTATTTTAATGGTTGAGCTTCCAAAACTAGATTAAAGGGCATTTCATCTCTCTATTTTGGTTTCCCCATCCACTGATAGATATTATAATATTTTTCAACTCTATGTGCATCCTGAAATAATGTAGGCCACCAAATTTCCCTCTATAATATATTATTCATAGTTTATTCCCCTATGAAGTGTCCTCTAGAAACCCCTTGATGTGCCTTCTCTAGCACATATAGTCTCTCATGTTCCAATGCTACTATGTAAAGGACATCATTTTTGCCTAGATTATAAATAAATCCATTGATGATGTTAAAATTTAGATCATGTGTGATAATTTATTTCTAATTTTGGTCTGTATGGTGATCAATAAATGTGCCTTGTTGTATAAAGGTTTTTATTTCTTCATGTTACTCAGAGATCATACTTACTCTAAATATATGCGCATATAGATATTCATCTTTAAAGTATTTTGGTTCTTCCTTTATTTGAATGTAATTGAGATGGTTTGGATTGAATTTATCTCTTCTTGATTTTACATTAATTTTAAATTGAAATTTTTGAAATAACATTAGCCATCTTGAGATCATATTTTCCATCATTAGTTTATTCACCAAGTATTACAATGTTAGGTGGTTTATGAAAATTTTGAAGGGATTAGGGAGAATAGTGTCAAAACTTTTGAAATGTGAAGACCATTATCAAATTTTATATCTCTATTTTAGTATAGTTATTCTCAACTATAGACAACTTATGACTTGCAAAAAGAATTGGATGATCTAAGCCTCCTTCTCTTGGTTGCATCAAAATTAATCTAGATGCTACTCCAGATACATCCATATTGATCCAAATTTTAGATTGGTAATTTTATCCATATAAGTCATAAAATTCACTATTATCATTATGTAAATTGAAATCACTTAAAAATGTATTCTATTGCTCTATTCCAGTTGATGTAACTACTAATAGGGTTTAAGAAGAATTTGTGACACCTTAAGACCTCAAAATAGATATGTTTTGGTGAAAAGGGTAAAACACTATGAATATGTCATCAAAAGTAAAAATTTATTTCATATTTGTGTTTCTCTCAAAATTTTATGTAATTTCAAAAAAAATCATGTTAATTTGAGTTCGTATGTAAAATTTATGGCCTTTGGAAGGTAGTGCATTTGGCTTGGTTGCAATCCTGCCCTAATAGTTTTGCAATGTTAAATGATAGTTACATAACCTTCCCAGTGGCTTTTCAATCTTAAGTAGAGGTTATATAACCACCCCATCAATATTACAAAGATGATTAGTGTTTACACAACCATCATAAACATTTTTCCTTGCATGTACTTATAGTTTTGCAAGGAGACGAAGAATGACTTGAATAATAGTTGTAGACAATTTCTCTTCATCTTTTGAGTCTCTTTTAACTTATAATTTGAACTATGTTTGGTGTAAAAAATGTATATATGTATGGATTATTAGCATATTAATATTACCTTAGGATATTTGTTAAGGTATATTTTTTTTATAGTGGTTTTAACCACTTATGTAAGTTATTTCCATGGGCATATTTATTGTATGCTACCTATTGCTTTTGGTTGCACCCACCTCCATTTTTTTTGGGTGTCTCTCTTATGATTATATAATAGGTTTTCATTATATTGTTTTATACATTGGTAAGATAATCAATATCATTTCATTATTTTTGATGGTTTTAATATGGTAATCAGATATTTTGGTTTAGGAATCTTGGGAGGAAGCCTATGAAACAAGAGAGGATGGTCTTGTCAGGGAGGAGTGTGAAGCACTTAGTGGAGAGCCATGAGAAGAAGAATTTTTTTTCATATGACTAGCTATTCAACTTGGAGGAAAAGCCCAAAAATTCATTTGATCATGGTTTTTGATGATTCTTGTTTCTATAAAATTCTCTATCCCAAAATTCATCTATTGAATTAGATGAAATTGAATTTCATTGAGTATTTTACCCAAAAACTGTATTTGAAAATTTCTAGTTAGTTATTTCCATACGATTTGGGGAGGAGGCCAAATTTTTATTTGGGCACTATTTTTGGCATGTGAAGGCTCTAAAAATTTCTCTTGGTTGGGATAAGCCTATAGGATTTGATATAATTGAATTCAGATGAGAATTGGCTCTAGAATAAGTCATTGAATATTTGTAGGTTGGTTATTTGCACAGATCAATTTTGATTGGTTAAATTTCTTATGAATTTTTTTATTGTAAATTTTTAATTCACCAATCACAAATTGGTTGAATTTATTTTTCAAACTTTAGAAAGTGATTTTTACCAAAATTTTTGCTTGGCAAAACCCATTTAATTGTGTTGGGAGATAATTGTAAAGCCAAATCAGTTGAAAATTTCACCATTTTATGGGTTTTGTATCTAGATGTTGATGGAGAATAAAATTTTGAAATCAAAGTTGTATATCTCTTATTTTTATTTTTTTTGTTTTTTTTATGTTTTTAAAGATGGAAAGTTTAAAATTCTCAAACGGTGTTGATTTTTTTGCTAAAAACTAGAGGTATTGACCAGTTTATGGTTTAAATCAGTAGACAAGAGAAATTTTGTGTAAAGTCATTATAGTTTTTCTGGTATTTGCATTTTTTATAAAAACTAGGTCAAAATGGCTAGTTTACAACATCTCTTGTTGTCAAATTCACAAAAATTAACAGGCAAAAATTTTAGTTTGTGGAGTCACAAGGTTTTGATGATATGTGAATATTGGAGTCTTGATCAAATAGTGTTTGGTAAAGAGCAAAGGCCTACCAAAGGTACCGATGACTATGAGAAATGTCATCATGAGGATCATATGTTATTAAAACTATCAGTAGCATATGTTTTAATCTTAGAGGTTAGAAATGCGACTAGTACATTAGCTTTGTGGACTAATCTTACTTCTAAATATCAAGCTTTTAAAGCTAGTAGGATATTGTATTTGAAGAATTTTTTGTTTTCCACTAAGATGCAAGAAGGTGGATTCATTTATATGTTTTTATTACAAATTAAAAACATTAGTGATCAGTTAAAGTCTATGAAAAATCTTATTGATGAGCAAGATTTGATTTCTCTAGTTATGTAAAATCTTCTACCTCCATTTGAGTCATTTGTGGAGTCCTTACACATGATTGTTGAGATGCAAACTTTGGACTTTGAAAAGTTGTCCACATTATTATTGTAGAAGGAGAGATGATAGGATCAAATAGTGTTGTCTACATCTACTTCTATATAAAGTGCATTCTTCATCAAGTGAAAAGGTAAGCAGTTTGGTAAAACTACTAGTTATCTGACAAAAACTTCACAAGTAGTTCTAATAAGATATCTAAGTGGAAATGTTTTTACTATAAACAACTTAGTCATCTTAAGAAAGATTACAGGAAAAGATAACAAGATATGGCTAACCCTAGAAAGAAAGCTCATCATGAAAATATAGATAAAGGTGAAGGAGAGGAAACACCTCCTGATTTTGCTTTCATAGCTTTTAGTGGTAATTCTATGGTGGATCGATCTTAGTACTTTGATTCATGGGTATCTCACCATTATACATGCCATAAAAAATGGTATGTGGATTTTATTAAAAATGATAGTAGTAATTAATCTATATCTTTGAGATATGGTAGAACTTATTTTATGAAGGGATATGGTAATGTTCAGATCAATTTTAATGGTGTATTTTGGTATACATTTAAGAATGTTAGGTATATGCCTAATATGAACAAAAATATGATTTCAATTAGTGATATCACTTCAAAATCTAATTTTGCTGTAAAATTTCATAAATAACAATGTTTATTCACTACCAGAGATAACAAGATTATTGCTATTGGTATTGGTGAGAAAGGCTTGTATAAGCTTACAGATCCACAAAGGGTAAAGGAAAGTGTAATTGTAGTGGTTGATAGCATAAGTACACTATGAAATGAAAGGTATGGGCATTTGAATTTATAGTATTTGAATACATTGAGAAAGACTAAGATGGTTAAGGGGATTCCTTCTATTCAATATAGTCATCATGTATCTATTGGATGTCAGTTGGGGAAGTAAGTTAGACATTCATTTGATATCGGTAAAGCTTCAAGAGCTAAGGGAGTATTGGATGTGGTACATGTGGATTTGCATGGTCCAATGCAGACACATACCCCTTTTGGAGCCCATTATTTTTTGTTGTTGGTTGATGATTTTTTTATGAAAAAGTGGGTATGATTTTTAGTGAAGAAATTTGATTTTTTTTCTAACTTCCTTACTTTAAAAGCTATGGTTGAAAAATAAGTGAGACAGTCAGTAAAATATCTTAGAATGGATATTGGGGGTAAGTTCATTTCAAAATAATTCAAGGATTTTTGTGCCACTAAAGGCATACACAGATAGTACATCACCCCTTACACTCCATAGCAAAATGGAGTTGTACAAAGGAAAAATAGGATGGTAATGGAGATGGCTCATTGTATGGTCCAAAGTATAAATGTCTCATATAAATATTAGGAAAAATCATTGAATATATAGGTGTTCATCCTTAAAAAAATTATTGTAAAAGAATTAGTTAATATGACTCTAGAGGAGGCTTGGTCAAGTCAAGCTTTAGATGTAAGTGTTTTTATAATTCTTGGTTGTGTAGCTTTTGCAGTGATTCCTAGTCAAAAGAGAAGTAACTTGGATGCAAAAATTAAAACATACATGTTTATTGGGTATAGTGAGTAGTCAAAAGCCTACAGATTACTTGATGTTTCTACTAACAAAGTTTTTGTAAATAGAGATGTCATAGTAAATGAACAGATGCCATACTTCACAACAATTAGTATAATTTTAGATATTAAGTCATTATTTTCTTGTAATGATTCTATTATAAGTTGTGATGTGAAAGTTGAGTAAGATTCTTGTTTATCAGTGGAATCACATTCCAAGGAGGGAATTTTTGTAGGTCATTGTGAGGTTCTAGTAAAACAAACAAAGAAGCCAAAGTGGTATTTTTCCACAATAGAAGTACCAAAGGAGGGATACTTGCCACAAGGTGTAGATGAAAGAAGATTGAGATTAGGAAAGTAGTTTGGTAATAGTGTAAGCATGATAATTTTATAGAGGTGAGTAGTTTGATGAAAAATGAGACTTGAGAGCTCATGGAGAACCACCAGGAAATAAATCCATTAGTTATAAATATATTTACAAGGTAAAATACAAGGCAAATGGTTCTTTGGACAAATACAAAGCCAAACTTGTTTCAAAAGGTTATGCACAAGGGGAATGGGTTGATTGTGAAGAGATTTTTTCTCCTACTACAAAGATGGTAAACTTTCATTTAATTATTGCTATTGCTACTCAGTTTGGATGGCAGGTGCATCAAATGGATGTCAAGAGTGCTTTCTTGAATGGAGATCTAGAGGAGCAAGTCTACATGGTTCAGCCATAGGATTTTCAGGTTCCTAATAAGGAACATCTTATTTATAGGTTGATCAAGTCCTTGTATGGGATTAAGCAGGCTCCTCGAGCTTGGTATATGAAAATAGATTCATGTCTTAGGGAGTCTAGTTTCAAAAGGTGTAATTTTGAAACAACTCTTTATGTAAAGGTGTTTGGTGATGATATCTTGATTCTAATTGTATATGTTGATGATATAGCCATCAATGGGATTAGTTTTAGTCTCATTAAAAAAATGAAGGTTGATATTTGTTGTACTTTTGACATGATAGACTTAGGACTACTAAAATATTGTTTAGGTATTGAGTTTTGACAAGGTGATTATGTTGTATTTATGTCACAGATTAAGTATGTCAAATCATTGCTAGAAAGGTTTAAAATGATTGATTGTAATCCAACTCAAACACCTATGGAAGTTGGAACTAAAATTTCAATTGACATTACTTCACCTCTGATCAATGAAATAGTGTATTGGCAGCTAGTGGGTAGTCTCATTTACCTCACTACCACTAGACCATATATTTATTTTGTAATGAGTTTTCTATCTCGCTTTAGGTTTAAACCATAGGAAGTACATTAGTTAGCTACAAAATGGGTATTATGATATGTTAAAGGTACTCTTGAGTTTGGCATACTGTATAATAATTCTATAGATTTTGAGTGTTTAGGATATTCTAACTCTGATTGGGAAGGATTAATAGATTCAAGAAAAACTACAATATGATATGTATTCACTATTAGTTTAGGAGTTTTCTCTTGGTAGAGGAAACTAAAAGTTACAGTTACATTATCTTAAATATAATCATAGTATAAAGATATGTTTAGTTTAGGTTATGAAACTATGTGGATAAATGAAATATTGGAGGATCTTCAGTTTGAGT
The DNA here is from genome assembly GCA_037957365.1 of Torreya grandis. Lineage (NCBI taxonomy): Eukaryota > Viridiplantae > Streptophyta > Pinopsida > Cupressales > Taxaceae > Torreya > Torreya grandis. The sequence continues at coordinate 1,832,680 of JARHVA010000429.1, forward strand.
CATCAAAGCCTACTCTATTTTTTTGTGACAATCAAAGTGTTCTAAAGACGGTGAAGAATCTAGTATTCCATGTCAAAACCAAACACATTAAGTTTCACCATCATTACATCCAATATTTGGTTATGAATGAAGACATCAGTCTCTTCTATTGCCCCACTATAAAGCAGTCAACTAATATAATGACCAAACCACTTAATTCCGATAAGTTCATAAAATTCAAGGATAAACTTGGTCTTGTTTCTAGTTTTATCATTAAGGGAGGGTATTAGCATATTAATATTACCTTAGGATATTTTCTAATGTATATTGTTTTTATAGTGTTTTAACCACTTAGGTAAGTTCTATAGGCATAGCTATTTTACTCTACTCATTGCTTTTGGTTCCACCCACCTCCATGTTTTTTGAGTGTCTCTCTTGTGCCTATATAATAGGATTTTCATTATATTTTTTTGTATGTTGTTAAGATGATCAATATCATTTCATTATATTTATTGGTTCTAATATGGATAGGGTCTTTGTAAGCAATGAAATGTTCCTATCAAATATTACTCTTTATTATATGTGGTTTTTGGAGATGGAGTGTGGAAAGGAAATAGTAAGTGAACAAGTTAAAGAGCATGTATGAGTGTTTGGACATATTAGAAGGAGAATTATTTGCATGTAGGCCTTGATAAGGTATTAACTTGTAATTTTGGAATGAAATATTGGAAAGAGAAGAAAAACATTCGCTCTTCCTATAGTTTTCTCAATTTTAGTTTCTCCAAGATAATATTCTATTTGTTTCAGTTCTATTTCTTAGGTTCTTGGTGTATCTTCTTGATTTACTTTCATTATTAAGTATTAATTTTAGTATGAATCACTTAAAATTAATTTTTAACACAATTAATGATTATTTTATGCAAATTAATAAGCAAACAATGACTAATCATTCAGGGAATTATTAGAATTTGATAGGATTCATGTTGGTGAACTTAGTTTAGAATACCTACCTAGTTTATGAATCAAATTGATAACATAATAGGTTAGTGCTCCATAGTATGTGGTTTGTTTGGAAACCATTGTGTAGATATATCCCTATTACAATAGTATCAAGTGTTAGTGGAAAATATGATTTGGTCTCCTTTTAACAAAAGATATCTACAATAAAGTGGAATAGATAAGTGAGGATTATGGATTTTAAAGATGAGAGGATACCTCAATATGGTGAATAAAAACTCTAAAAATTGGAAGAAGATGTTATCAACATATCTCAATCTATAATATCTTGGGAAGATTATGAAGGTTATCATGAAAATGTTTGGAGTTTCTATTGATACCATAGAAGTAAGTTAGGAGCATAAGACTTCTGACCATGAGAAAGATAAGCCTCATTCCAACCACACTCCATCTCCATTCAAATCAAAGGCAAAATCAACATTCATACATATTAAGGTGAGGTGAATACATATAATCTTGATCATTGGTTGTCCAAAGTATAGGTATATTTTAATTTGCATCAAATTCATTAAGCGTAACAAATTTATTTTTCAAGATTAAAGCTAGTTAATCATGCTCTAACTTGGTTTGAGAATTATCTTAATTAATTGGATATTAATAAGTTGCCACCAATTAGTAAATGGCATAAATTTAATAATTTTATTAAGAAATAAAATTATCCTTTATTATGAAGAGGAAAGGTCTATTGCTTGGCAATTTTTGAGGCAACAAGAAGGCCAAATTGTGTAGGTCTATACAGGTGATTTTTAAAATAAGGAAGTTCACTAATGGGAAAAGATGCATTTTATTGTGATATCCTCATGAATTATGTTTTATAGTTACATAGTCACTTAAGGAGGCCCATTTTACTTTCCAAGCCAAAGGACATAGATGAGGTTTATTCTTAAGCCCACTATCTTGAGATGGATGAGAATAAGGGTCCATCTTCCTCTTCCAAGTCTTAAAATGATCCCAATAATAAAGGTGGGGTCAATTATTCTTATACTATTTCCAATAAGGATACTAAAACTTATTATGACATTTCCATGTTGATAATCATTCCAAGGAAAAAATTTAGAAGTTACATCTGAAATTTCATCTATTCAAGAACAAGAAAAATAAAAATAATAAGGTCATGATGTCAACTCAAGGATAATTAGTTGATTGTAACTTAGATGTGGGTGAAAATTTGTGTTACACCACCCTTAAGAAAAATTTATGATTGGATAGTAATGATGTTTAAGACAAAGGTGAACCTCCTAAACTTTTCCATATCAAAGTTCAAAATAAAATGGTATGCTCTTTTTTATTATTATTCTAAAGATAATTATATTAGAAAAGTGTTGGTAGATAGAATTGGGTTGGAAATGTATGATCATCCTAATCCTTATTCTCTATGATGGGTGAAACAAGTATAATAAACAAGGGTTTCTAAACAATGTAGAGTCAAGTTTGCAATAAATGAACATTTCATTGATAAAGTTGTGGTAGATGTTTCACTTGTTGAAATTTGTGGTATAATCTTTGGTAACCCATATATGTGTGTTAGAGATATTATTTTCATAATGAAAATTAATCAATATTGTTTGATTAAGGATGGGAAAAAATACACCATCCACTCCTATGAAGGTAAATATAAGCTCTTCTTGTTAAGTGCCACTCAAGGTAATTGGTTACTTAATGCTAGTGGGAATTTTTATTTTCTCATTTTTAAAGATAAGAATGAAAGGATACTCATATAATGTATAATAAAAAATGGCATGAGATGAAATTTCAACCATGTTGCCTCTTATATACATGGGACTTCCTCACCAAGTATTGAAGGAATTAAATGAGCCACACATAGGGTATGAAAAGGTGGACCCAAAAGTTTAGAAGGCTGATAATTTCATTCATCATATACACCTCTAAGTATAGGAGAGTTTTGAGAAGTGAAGAAATAAATTTCCTCACCGTACGAATTCCTAAGCTTTTGGGGACCAAAAATCTCCATATTGGGAAAGCATGATCTAAATTCTAGATTATTAATGTTTTCCATGTAAGCTAAATAATTTTCCATTCTCGTTATATAACTTGAAATCACTTGAAATATTTTTTATATTTCTCTTTCCTAATTGATGCAATTATTAATAGGGTTCAATAAGATGTTTTGACACCCTAAGACCTCAAAATAGATAGTTTATTTGCAAACATTGAAACACTATGAATATGTCATCAAAAGTAAAATTTGATTGCATATTTGTGTTTCTCTCAAAAAATTATGCAATTTCAAAAAATTATGGCATGTTAATCTGATTTCATATGTAAACTTTATGGCCTCTAGAAGTTAATTTGGATTGGTTTCAAAACTACTTTAGTGGTTTTTCGATGTCAAGTTGTGGCTATGTAACCATCTTAGTGTTTTTTCAAGCTTAAGAGATGGTTTTTTAATGGCCTTAATGGATTTTCAAAGCTAAGTGGTGATTATTGAGCCAACATGATGGTTTTGAAACTGCCATAACAGTTTTCCCCTATATATACTAGTAGTTTGGTGAGGATACAATGAACAATTTTAGTAATGGATGAAATTTATTTCTCTTCATATTTTGAGTATTTTTTGCTTCTGATTCGAGCTCTCTTTGGTGTCTAAATTATGTATGTGTGTGTGTGGGTGGGTTGGTGGGTTTGTGTGTGTGTGTGTGTGGAGGGGGGAGGGGGGTCATTTTAAGCAAGGAAATGTTCTTAGCAAATCTTCTTCTTGATTATATGTATTTTTTTGAGTTATAGAGCATGTATAAATGTTTTAAAATATTAGAAGAAAAAGTACATTCATGTAGACCTTAAGAAGGTAGTAAACTTATAATCACAAAACTACATAGTGGAAAGAGGATGAAATCCCTCACTCTTACTATAGTTTTCTTAATTTGAATTTATCTAGGGTAATCTTGTGTCCATTTTAATTTATTTTCTTAAATTATTTTTATAGCTTCTTGCACTATTTTCATTGTTCAATATTATTTTTTGTATGCAACAATTATAATTCATTTTTCAACACATTTAATCATTGTTTAATGCAAATTAATAAGCAAACAATGAGCTAATAAATCAAGGAATTTTCAGGATTTTATATGATTTGTGTTAGTGAAACTTAGTGTGTGAATTTATACCTAACTTTAGAATCATGCATGAACATGAAACATTTTTTTCTAGACTAGAAAGACCAAAATTAGGGATTTGACTAATCTTTACTTCATCTTCGTGAAGTAATTCTAACATTTCAAATTCCATTTAAACTTAATGTCCTTGCATAATAAATTTTCCAATGATTCTAAGATAATTTCATAGCCTAAATAAATTTGTGATCATATCTAATATGACCCAAAAATTATCATACTAGTAGGTGGTTTGATCCCTACTATTTATTTGATTTTTTCTTGATCAACCAGTATCACATCACTACAAACCACATGTATAATTAGAAAACCAAATAATGTGAAAAAATAGACACTTCTTTCAATTCAACATAATTCATAGAACATGTCATCTTTATAACATTAGCCATATCTTAGGTAGATGTTCCTTAAATAATGATAAAACTACCAAATCATTCAAATATACTTCCATAAAATCATAGATGAAATCCTTAAAAGTAGTAATAATGTCTCTAGATAATATTTTACTAAATTTTTCAGTCCAAAAGGCATCACCTTATATGAAAATGACCAATATTCTATAGGAAAGTCATCTTTGTTTAATCTTAAGTTGCAATGGGAATTTGGGGATACTAACCGAAACCATCTATAAAGGAGTAGACCTCATCCCATGTAATAGCTTCAACCACCTCCATAGTGAAGGGAATAGGGAAAGGATCATTTACATAGGCATCATTTAGTGCATGATTATCATCAAACACATATTTATTTTGTTTTCTTTGATTATATGACCATAGGACTTACTTAATATGAATTATCAACTGGATAAATGATTCAAACATAATCATAAGGTTAATTTCTTCTTTCACATTAATTTTCATGTTTGTATTCATCCTATATAGTCACTTATTAATTGCTTGTGCACACTTTTTGAGTTCAATATTCATTTCCAAGGAAGGATTTATGCTCTTGACTTTGCTAAAGTTAGTGGGGAAAACATCCTCATAATCTTGAAATAATTGAACAACATCATAAACATGTTGTTGTGTCTAGTAATCCCTAATAGTATCCATATTTTTTTGTTATTTTTGTACCTATATTTTCCATTATTTTCCACACTAGTTCTTGATAGATTTGATTGTATTCATCCTTTATAGAAACCTACTTCGCTTTGTCCTATTTTTTCTATGATATTAAGGTTGTGAAATTGATCCTCTTTGTCCTTATCTTTGGGATTATTATTTGGAAACTTTATGCTCCTTTTAGGTTCAAACAATCCTTTTATATCTATGTATCCTTTACTTTATATGTGTGTGAAATTTTTTGCACTATTCTAATTTCTATTTTAGGACTTCAAAATGAATCCTTTTTCTTTCCAATCATATTAGCACTTTTATAAAATCTCATGAATTCTTGTGTTAGCAATGGCTTATGACTTCTATTTAGTCACATGAGTATATCCTATACTCCCCCATGACATAAAATTATTTTCAATCTCCATAGGGATTTTTTCACTGATGGGTTTTTAACTTCAAAGATAAAATCCTACATGAAATCTTGTTGAATTTGAGGCCATGTCTTAGTCTCCCATCTTCATTCATGATGTATATACCAAACCCTCAGTAGAGGGGCTAAATTTTCTTGAGTATTTTTCACCTAGTACTTAGGTTCTATATTATGTGATTTACACATGTTTACATAAGAAATAACATGGATTTTAAGATGTTGTCCTATTTGGAAGTATGGGAATTTTATTGAAATATAAATCACAATATACAATCTCACATGCAAAATCTTATGTGATTATTCCCACCTAAGATCATTAGTTAAATGGATATCCCACCAGCTAGTTTTGACTCCTTTATGGAATAATTGAGCATAGTCATTAGAGGAACTCTATTAAATTTTTTGTACCAAAGTATTGATCAATTTTCAAGTCAATTGCAAACACCATCCATATAGATATAGCTTCATGATCACCTTGAAAAATATTTAACATATCAATATTTGAATCTCCATTAACAAATGAAGTTTATCCCCATGGTATTGATCCTTTCCTTGTAGGCTTAATATAATCTTGATATGTTTCACCTAATTGATAGATATTCTCAATATCTAACTGTGTGGATGATTACATTGAAGGTGATTTATACCTTGTATTTTGGAACTAAAGGATTTTTTGAGATATTTGAATTAGATGGCTCTAGAAAAAAGTTATTCTCTAGAATATTGGATCTTCTTATGCATGTTGTGAAGCATAATGAAGGTTATGTTTCACATGGATTTTATCTTAGAATCTATATTAACTTTAAAATAGCTCTATTTCCTATGCATATATGGATAAGAAGGTTCCTTAGGTATCATATATGGCTTACTCATAAACTATTTCAAAGGTATAACAATAATAAAATCACCCTAGTGTGATTTTAGTTAGTTGTTAACTATATTTATGTACATGTGACCTCAAATGCCTAATTATTCCCAATTAGAGAAGGGTAGTGATTTTTAACCATATTCATGTCAATCACCTAAAAAATTACCTTGAAAACTTAGGTCAGCTACCTTTATTTATACATATTTGATCCTTCCAATTGGTTTGACTCAACCATAGGTTGACAAACCCAAAATAAGGTTCTATTTTAGTGTAAATCTTCCAATAACTTCCCAAGTAGATCTAGGAATCATATTTATAGTGTTTTATTGTAATAAAATCTTGCACCCTAGAAGAGCGTGTTCAAGCCTCTTTTAGATTTTGGCAACATGGGAACACTTTTAGGTATGTGGGTGTACCTATAGTGGAAGTGAGCCTCTATATTTAAGGGCTAGATCCATGAATGTATCTTGAAATGCTTATCACCTAAACTAGTGTTTGCTTGTGAGGAAAGAGTTAGAAATTTGCATGAAATGAACCTACTCTAAGGGGGTGATACACCAAGTTGATTTCCACATGACCATCATACTCTTATAATAATGAAATAAGGCATATAAATAGTTTGAAAGTCCTTAAAGGGTTCTAACATCAATGTTTCAACATAGAGGTGAGGTGTATGAAGTAACACAAGGTAAATGAACTAGAGAGTAGAATGCACACTCCAAGAATAATTGTACTCTTGAAAGTATCCTAACACACTTTAATACACTCTATATGACTTATTATAATACAAAATATTGTATAAAAATGGGAGGATAATGGAAGAAAGGATAGATGATTACCACTTTACATCACCATACATCACTTTGCACATTTAGACAATTGTTCATGAACTCAAAACCAGACTTGCATTGATGTTCAAAAGCAAAATACAATGTCATTATAGAAGAGATTTTCCATACATGGTATGGTATCTCCTTTATAAGAGCCAAAATGGCCACTACTTATAGAATTGCAGAGAGAGGAGAAGAGAAATAAGTCCAAGGGTCACTAAGACATGTGTCATGCTAGGAAAAGGAGTTATGCATGTAGGAAAATGAGTGTGAGATAGACCATACAAGGTTTGATAGGATAAATGGCCCTCCAAAGTATGAAATAAATGAAATGTGGCATAGGATTCCTCTTTCTTGCTTATAAAAATGTCTTCATCATTTTTCCCTTTTATAATGCCCCACCACTTCCCAAGTCATTCTATGCCATCTTGATAGCTCTCTTATTTCATTTTTTCCATCGGGTCATGAATCAAGGTTTTCTAAGGTTTTAAACTCTTTCCACTCTTAACCTTTGTTCATAGAGTTATGATGTTGAACTCAAGAACTAATTCCACAAAATAATTGATCAATACCCTCTCAAACTTTTCCAAGATCCTTGATCTCCCATGCAAAATATCCAAGGAATGTGAGCATTTCAAATTACCTTATTGAGTTTGTTCTTCATTTTGCATAGGCCTAATGTGGTTGTAAGCCCAAAAATTGATTTCTTATATTTTATATATAAGGTAGAGGTTTAAACACACCTTATAACTCCCTTAAAACACGTTCTAATTCAATGGAGTGATCACCAAGGGTTAGAAATGAACTTGACCCTCTAGTTGGGCTTTGGGCCTAGTTGAGACCATGTAGGTATACTTGCACCATTATCTGTTTGGACCACCCTATTGTATTTTTGGCCCTTGTGAATGTTATACATGTTTTTTCATGTCTTATAATATCTCTCTACATCTTTTTTCAAGGTTAAACTAACCCTTAGCTCACCTAGTTCTCCTTTTCCTTCAAAGTCTATAGGTTTGTACCATAGGGGAGTACACTTTGTCTGAGATAAAACAAAGGGTGATTCCCCTATTACCCCAAGAAAATTGAATATTTTAAGATATTATCCAAGTTATGGATACCTTTTATACAAATTTTTATCCCTGAGTCATATCATTAGACCCTTCAAATGCACCAAAACTAAAAATAGACTTATGGAGTAAGTGGACTGTCTAATGGGTCTAAACTGTAGACTATAGATTGCACTGTTGGAGTCCCTCTTGTACCTTGTTTATATAATATGGACATAATTTGATATGTATAAAATCATTATGAAGGTTTTATAACTTGTTTACTTCACAAGCTTTCCAAACTCCTCACACATGCCTTGTCTTTCAACTTGACTAGACTATTGACTATGTATGTGTGTTTGGAAAAGGCACCTATAGGTGCATTTTCATGATTTAGGTCTTATTTTAGTGTCTAATGAATTTATTATATTTTTATTAACCATTTTATATCCATTTAGATCTGTCCAAGTCTTATTCCTATAATATAAACATCAAGAACACCATATTTTACTCACTATCCTTCTTACAGTTGACTGTGTTGAACCTATTACATGTGATTTCTTGGGACTGTAGGGATTATGAGGTGGTATTTATTTATATTTAATGGTGGCATATGAATTCAAAGTATTTTATTTAGTAACCCAAATCATATTTTGATCTCATGTTTATACATTCACGTGCTTTGGTTCATAAAATCTTTCAATCTGACCTATCGACCTATGTGGCATCTCCTTTCCATCTTGTTTATTTAATTTTAAAATATGATTGTTGTCACTTTAGATATGTTTCTTCATCTTGTGTCCCCTAGAAACTTGATCAAATTCTCTATGTTGATCTCATTAAGAGTCTCCTAGCCTTGACTTTCAATGTTGGTCATTGATCTTTGATCCAGGATTCCAAGATTATGACACTTGGCAGCTCTATGTGCCTCCTATGTACCATGCTATTAGTATCCATTTAGTTAACACTCATATGCCATGTGGCACCATCGAATTAAATCTCAAGATCCTTTGACCTATTAACTTCATGCTCACTATCAGATCTCCATCTACATGATTAAATGCACGTCATTAATATTTTTGACTTATTAACCCTAGTCCTTAATATGGATCATCGATCATAATTTATACATAAGAGTATGCACTATCGATCTTGATATTAGGTACCTTGACTTATTGCCTTTGCTTAATCATCTACATGCCATTGATCTTTGATCTAATTGAGCAAGGTTTTGACACTTGGTATCCATGCATTTAATTTGTACCTTGTTGAAGAGATACACTCAATTTTGAATCAAAATGGATATTTCCTGTGGCTTTAATTTGACATCCCCTATTTACTATGGCTTCATGTACATGGTGGAGTGATGGAAGAGAAAAATGGTTTTAGCCCATTTTTGGTAGTTTCAAAGAATTTCAAGCATGGAAATGAGTCTGAAGAAGTTAAAGAGCCATCCCACAACCTTCTCCCACATGCTACTCTCTCTCATAGGCTATACACCTCTTAAAACTCCTTGTTTTGTAGCTACTTTCTTGGTTTTTAGTTATAACCCACAAGTTTTTAATTAAAATCTAACATGTCTAATACAGACTAACACCTTGGATATTGGAAGTAAGTTAAGAACACATGGACACCTTGAAAATTGCACCACTTTCATTTAATTCTCATTTATGATCTTTAAGTGACTCATAAGGACTAATTAGACCATGAACAAGGCTAAAATGACATCAAATCATATCTAATTAACTATGACACACCCTATAACATTATATTATACCCCTATATAAAGTTTTGACTATAGGGGGTTGCCCCATTATAACTTGTGATCAAAGTGGTCAACATTCTTGGTGATTTCCCAAGGGTGGTATGCTTGCTATGCCATGACTAGTAGCCTAATCCTACCCATTGGGTCATGGAATCACCTATACACAAGATTTGACACACAAATTAATTTTTAAAACACATATAACATAAGGGAAAGACACACAAAATAAGACACACTCAAAATAAACACACATGTATTCAACTAGAACACTTAGGGAACACAACACAACTAAAAAAAGGTCACACCTGACCTAATATTTACAAGACTAACCTTCAATTATTTAATAACAAGGTTTCAAATGTATCTCATTCATAGGGATAGGTAGTCCTCTCTATTCATCTTTACTAATTGAAAATAGTTACTTTGTTTGCACTTGATGATGACATATGGTCCACTCCATAAAGTGTCAAATTTTATATGTCTCCCTAGTTTTGCTCTATCTTCATCTCATTTCAACACTATGTCACCTTATTGAAATGTTCTTGGAGTTGCCTTCTTGTCAAAATACCTCTTCATTAGTATTTGGTGGTGTTATATATCTTAATGAGATTTATCTCTAGTCTCTTACAACTCCATTAATTATGCCACCCTTATCTCCATTGGAGTGTTCTCAAGCAACTCTAATTAATGTGCCAACTCTAAAGTGGTTAACTCTTGTGATATAGACATCCTAGCCTCCCTTCCATAGACAAGAACAAAAAGAGAATTCCTTATTGACCTCTTTAGATTTATCATATCATCCTATTTCAATTTGGTGTGCCAAGCCCTTTGATTATCTTCTAGAGTCTTCTTGATGATTATGATCAAATTATTGTTAGTAGACTCAACCAACCCATTACCTTGAGGTAATATTGGATGACATTCTCAAGTATATGTCATTACTATTTACCCAATCAGGTATCTTAACACCCATAAAATCAAGTGCATTATTTGAAATAATGGTAGAAGGGGTACCAAACCTTGTTATGATACTCTCATAGAACTCCAAGATAGCATTCTCATTAGCTTCTTTCAATTCCACCACTTCAACCCACCTTGTAAATTAGTCAATTTCTATGATTATCCATTTGTGACCAACACTTGATGGGGGGTTTATCATTCTAATGAAATCAAGACCCCATTGCATGAAAGGTTGATCTACTTGGATAGGCTTCAAAGGAAAAGATGTAAGATTATATTTTCTTATAAAAAAGCACATTATACACACCTTCTCACCCAAGAATAATAGTTCTTGAAGAGGCTAGGCCAAAAATATCCTACCCTCATGATCTTGGTAGTTGTGTTTATTAGAGAGAAATGACCTTCTACTATCCCAGCATAGAACTTCTCAAGTAACACTCCAATCTGATCATTATCAATGCATCTCAATAGCACACCATTAGTGTCTTTTATAAAAATCATGCCATATACAAGACAAAAGGGAATAGTTTTCAATATAAACATCTCCTTTGTGATCTATTCATACCATTAAGATACTCACCACTTTGAATAAATATGATAACATCTTATGTCCAACATTGTAGAGGTAAGGAACCAACTGGTTAGGAGAAATCATGATTGACTATATCATCTTCTTCTAACTCATGAAGATCTTAAGCTAGATGTTCACAAAGGCATTTACCCCTTATCAACTTTATCACTTTGATATCAACATCAGATTCCATTACCTTAGTAATCCATCTCACCCTCTTTTCACAAAGGTCTTTACTCAAGAAAAACTCTTTGGTACTAGGATGAGAAACCACAACATCAACCCTATTGTTTGAAACCATATGCCTAAACTTATTTAGTCCTCTTACAATATCAAGGACTTATTTCTCCACAAAGGTGTATTTGACTTCATAATCTTCCAAACCTTGACTAAATAATGTAATTGGTTACTCCACACCTTCATCATTATTTTGCAGTATCATGGTTGAGATAGTATCAAGGTTAGTAAATTAATACAACATGAAGTCTTTAGCAAAATAAAGGTTCATAAGAATAAGAGCTTGTGAAATTATTTTCTTAATGGCTTCAAAACTGCTCTTACCTTCCTTAGTCTAAGAAAATAATTGGTTTTTAATGAGCATGGTTGTGATAGGTTTCACCAAAGATACAAAACTAGGTATGAATCTCCTTACAAAATTTATCTTTCCTAAGAAATTTTGGAGACTTTTCCTATGTAAGGGAAATTATAGGCCTAGAATAGCCTCTATCCTTTCAAGATCAATAGTCAAACCATCTTTAAAAATAATATGTCCTAAGATATTACCTTCATGGATAACAAAGATGCATTGTTTTGGATTAATAGAATCTCCATACTACCTACATATTTTAAACACTTGCCTAAAGTGTTGTGTAGAGTAAAAAATACTCTACGTTTATTTTTAATTTTCAGTCGCATGATTCAAAATTTTGTCCCTGAACACTTTGGTTTGAGATGGTGAAGTTTTTGACTCAGAGAGTGGGCTTGAATTTATTTTTGTCTAAGTGTCAAAATTGAGCGGAAGCTGCCAAGTGTCATCAACCGAGGCACTTTTCATAATTTCAATTAGTACTGCGGAACATGCCATGTGTACCATAGTAACTCAGCAGAGTGCAATAAGTGTTAGCATCTATGTCTCATGTTTCATATACATTTTTAAGGCTTCTTTCCAATAAGCTTTTCTTAGGATCAAGCAAAGGGCACCAGGTGGCAATTGCAGAAGGTTTCAATATGCTTTTCTAAAAAGCAACAGAAGATGCCACATATCCCCAGCTAAAGAGAATAGAAGCCACCATGTGTCAACCTCTGAATTATCCTTACTTTGTTTCATTAATAAGTAAAGACTGTGGTGGGTCCCAAGTTTTTGTTCTGAGGCAAGTGGAAGCTACCAAGTGTCGCTGTCCATATGTCATGAGGCCCACTTGTTTGTATAGTATAGACAGAGCAATGTGGAGATGGACACGTGTCACCTTTCATAGGTTTCTCAAAAGGTAGCTAAAGGTAGCGGAGATCACCATGTGTCCTTTGTCAAGAATAAGTAGAAAGTGCCACATGTCCCTGTTCCCTTTTTGAAGTTGCTCAGGTGAGAACTACTTTGGGTCCCATTTTCTATAGAAGTTGTTTAAGTTTTGGAGAAGTGGATGATGACAGATGTCAAGGACTGAACACTTCTAAGTGAAGACATAGTAAGAGTATAGGTTACACAAAATGTGCCATGTGTCTTCAGTAAGTGTTGTGAAAGCTGACAAGTGTTATTTTTTGGTTCCTCCTAAATAATAAGAAGGTTTTCAAGAAATTGGCCAAGTGTCCTTTTCCATTTAAAAGAAGGGAACAACCTGAGTATCTATTTCAGCTAATGAACTATAGGAAGATGGAATGCTTCAGAATCTAAGAAATATCTTTTGTTAGACACTTCCAGTTTAGTTAGAGTTCAGTTGGGCCATTAGATTGGGAATACATAGACAATCTAGGGTGAATCCAATGCTATAAAGAGGGGTGTAGAGATCACCAGAAGGAGGATCAAAAGATTGGAGAGAATTTTCTATGAGAGACTATTGTCAAGAGTTTTTAGACTTTTAGAGCTGTGATTAGGAATATCATTTGCCTTTGTTCTATTTTCTTGAGTTGGAAATTTTATGTAACTGTGCATGTTTCTATGCCTTTTATGTGACTGGAGAATTAATAAGAAGACTGAGTTTTGTGCCTTTGTTGATGTTTTTTGTGTCATTGCAAAAGTAGTCTAAGTTGTGATCCTCTGTTTCTATTGTTTCTATCTTTTACATTGATCATGCCTTGTTCACTCTTTAATGTAATTAAATCTTACATATAGTTTCATTATGCTCAGAATTAAGGGTCGAATTACATTTAGGTGCATTGCCATAGTTAGATTTTCTTTCTTTTCATTTGTGTTTCTGTTTAAATTCCTATCCCTTTCTTCCCAACACTCAAGATAAAGAAGAGACCAACTTCTTAAAAATTTGGAGGTCGTTTCAAGTTGCAAGTCACACATTCTTGAAATATCCCATTGTTGGTGTTGGAAACAAGCACAATTTTAAACATCAACAATTTTTGGCATGCCCGGTGGAACAATACATCTTAAAGTTTCTTTCAAGACCATATGAACTAGAGAGATACAAGGAGTCATAGTTGTAGACCAGTAACCGGATCTCAATATGCTATAAATCTAGGTATTCTTTTACCACCTTTGGTAACTAGTCCAAGAAGAAGAGTCAATCAGTTTATACCAATACCAAGAGTAAATATGGGAGCCCCTATACCCCTAAGGAATTATGTAAGTTTGAACACTAGTAGTCCTTTGATTCTCCCAATACCACTAACCACTTGGGATCCTATCCCAGTAAATTCCTTGAAATCCCTACCTAAATTTAGTGGGCAAGATTTCAAAATACCTAAAGAACATCTGCAAGATGTATCTGATGTTTGTGCTATACATGTTGTCATATAGCAGAATGTGGCTATAAGATTATTAGCAACTTTTTTTAAAGGAAAAGCTCTAGAATGGTACCGATCCTTGACTCCAAATACAATATCTACATGGGATCAGCTTGGAGATATTTTCTTTGAAAGATTTGAAGAAAAGGGTGATAAATCTTCTCTGTTGCAATAATTGATTACTATTCAAAGAGCACCATAAGAAGTAATGACTGACTTCAATTCAAGATTTCAAAAGACTTGGGAAAGTATTCCTGCTATAGCTAGACCATTACTAGGTATGGCTATATTATTTTAGCTTAAAGCTTTGAATTCAGATATATCTATTATGATTCAGTCACTTAGAGGTCAGACTCTACTAGAGGCTTATGACTATGCAGTCAAAGCTGAAAATAAATTAATAGATGCTATAAAGTTGCCCTCAAGGCTTCCCATGCCCATATTTCTAGAGATTACCTTACCATTGCCTCAAGAAGCCTCTAATTCCATAGCCCCACCTATGTCTATATATAAATATCCTCAACCACCTGCTAAAGAAATTGTTCATACTCAGTCATCTGAGATGGATGATATCAAGAATATCTTAAGGACATTTTCTAATGAATTGATTAACATAAAGAGACAATAGAATCCTTACCCTAGACCCCAATACCAAGGCTACCAAGGAAATAGATTTTCATCATAGCCAAACTAATATTAGGTTCCTCAAAGGCAAAATAACCCTCAGCCAGCAAACCAATTAGTTGTAGTCCCTACACCCTCACAAACTGTTCCCCCAATTTGAATAGGGAGATTATTCAAGGGCAAAATAATTATGTGGATAGCACCAATACCTAGTGTTTCCCTTGTAATAATCCTCATACACCTAGAGATTGTCCCATGGGTAATCAACAACAAAAGTTAGTAGAGAAAAGAAGAATGGATGGACAATTTGCAAGTACTAGTGACAATCAAGCCTACCATTCTCCTAGTATGCAAAATTCAGTCCTAATGGCTCAGATGCAAGGGATGTCTTTACAACAAGAAGAATAAATAGCCCTGGAACATGCTTTGTTCTCATGGGTTGAAGATGAAGAATCAATATTCTTGAATGAAGCTTCTACTTCCAAGAAACCAGTGGTGCAATCAAACTACTATACTAGATCAAAGAGAAGAATGGTGGAACAACCTAAAGTTACAAATAATCAAGTTATGGAGAGTCCTCCATTTCAAGGTCAAAGAAACATAACTGTTAGACAAGAAGTGCCTCAATCAGTGCCAAATCAAGTAGTTCCTGGACAAGTTCAAGAAAAATCAAGGTATCCTTACTTTCCAAGAACCCAAACTCTGGGACCAATGAATGTGGTGGATCAATTAAAGAGGACTCCAGCACAAGTATCAATATGGGACATATTAGCTATCCTTAAACAGAATACACTATTACAAGAAGCTCTATAAGGCCAAGCAGTGCCCAAAAATACTAAAATCAAAGAAAGATCTATTGAAAAAGAAAAGCTCAAGGACACAGTTCATCTACAGACAACAGCCCTAGTGAACAATCCACCAGAGGTAAGCAAATCAAAACCAGACCCTTTCTATTTGACTTTGATAGTTGGAAATAAACTGTTGCATAGTACAATGATAGATTCATGGGTTAGTACTATAATAATGCCAAAGGCAATAGCAGATGCTTTAAAGATAAAGTATGAGCCACTCACTAAAGGAGTTATGCAGCTAGATGGCAAATCAGTGCAAACAATAGAGAGAATTAGACAACTCCCATTACAATTATATACTTATCCCATATAATTTTTAATCAAGATATAGTAGTCATAGATATACATCCTATTTTTGGTTTATGTTTATCAATAGACTTTACAGCCAAGATAGGAGGATATATGTCTCTTGATTGGTCTCACCTCATTCTAAGAACCAAATATGGTTCAAAGATGAAAATTCTATCTGAACCATTATCAAAAGATCACATCACCAATGAACTAACATCAAAATTAGAGGTAGATCATGCTATGTTAAATAAGAAAGAAAGGGTTTTTGTTGAAGAGTTAGGCAATTAGACTGAGCATGATCAAGAAAAAGAAAATAACCAGTAGTTAGCTATGATGCATAGTGACCCATATGGAAATTATGACTCTACTGGTCTGGGCACTTATGTCATTTTTGATGAGGACCATGAAATCCCAAATGTTTTAAGGGAAGAGGCACCAACTACTCAAGAATCTAAAAAATATTCAGAAATCTGGACCTTAAATTTTGATGGGGCTAGAAGTAAAAATGGTGCTGGAGCAGGAATTTGACTTACTACTCCAAATGGTGAAAAAAATTTAAGGGCTATCTATTTCCAATTTACTTGTACTAATAATGATGCTAAGTATGAATCTTTAGTACATGGGCTTGTGTTAGCCAAAAAAAAGGGAATAAAGAATCTAATAGTAAAAGGAGATTCAGAATTAGTAGTAAAGCAAATTAGAGAAAAGGCAATAGCCAAAAATGTAAGGATGAGGTCATATAGACACAAAATTTGGGACATAATAGAAGATTTTGAAGCTTTCAATATTGAAGTAGTCCCTAGGATTCAAAATTGTGAAGCTGATAGGATGGCCCAGATTGGCTCATAGTTTGATCCAACAACTAGCCTATTAATTAACGATGAGTCAGTAAAAGTTATAGTAAGGCCAACTATTCCAGACAATGATGAGAATTGGCAAGTATTTGAAAATTATTCTTAGGTAATCTCATTCTTACAACAATCAGATGAGTTTACTGATCAATTGCAAACCAAAATTGAAGAAGCATATGGAGATCAAGTCATAAAATTTAAGACTAATAATCTTCCCAAAGGCTTGATCACTTTAGAAAATTTATTTGATCAAGAAGATGTAATTTTGGAGAAGAAAAGGTTCCAAGTAAACAAAGTAGATTATTCTGAAATTGAGGTGAGTAAAGGGAAAAAATTAAAAGCTGGAAATTCTACAACTCAAGGAGAAAAGGAAAGGCTAATTGAATTGTGTAAAAAATATGACAGTCATAGCTTGGAGCTATGAAGACCTTCATGGATACAATAGAGACATTATTCAGCACACAATAGAACTGACTGAAGGATCCAAGCCCATCAGATAGAAATAGAGGCTAGTAAATCCAAGGATTGAGCCTCTAATGGTGGATGAGTTATAGAAACTTTTAGATTCTAAAATAATTTTTCCAATGAAACACTCAGCCTGGGTATCAAATCTAGTACCAGTTAGGAAAAAGAATGGTGATATAAAACTTTGTGTAGATTTTAGAGATACAAATAGAGCATCTCTGAAAGATCACTATCCCTTGCCCTCCATGGAACAAATTCTACAAACTATGGCTGGACTAGAGAGATTTTCTTTGCTAGATGGTTTCTCTTGATACAATCAAATTTGGTTGGCTAATGAAGGTCAATACAAGACTGCTTTTACTACCAAACGGGGAACATTTGCATATGCTAAGATGTCATTTGGCTTGTCAAATGTTGGGGCCATGTTTTAAAGAGATATGGATGTAGCATTTGGGGAACTTATAAATAAAATCATCTTGATTTATCTTGATGATCTTACTATTTTTTCAAAAAATGATGTTGATCTTTTTGATCATTTAGAATTTTTTTTAAGAAATGTCGAGAATTTGGAATATCACTGAATCCCAAGAAATGTATCTTTGTTGTACCTCAAGGCAAATTATTGGGACATATAGTATCTAAAGAAGGAGTTTCCATAGATCCTGAAAGAGTTGCAGCTATAATGAACCTACCTCTTCCAGTAAATAAAAAAGCAGTTTAGTCTTTTTTGGGGAAAATTAATTTTGTCAGTAGGTTCATCTCTGATTTTGTAGGCTTAGTGAGACCAGTGACACTCTTGTTAAAGAAAGACCTGATTTTCAAGTGGACTACAGAAGGAAGGCAAGCTTTTGAAGAGGTCAAGAGAGCTATCTCAACAACCCCAGTACTTAGAAACCTAGACTTTTATAAGCCTTTCATAATGTATGTCTATGGAGGTGAGCTCAGTATTATTGCTATATTAACACAAAAGGATGATAGACAGGAGGGAGAACACCCAATAGCCTTTTTCTCAAGGACTCTTATGGAGTATGAAACTAGATATAACTTTGTAGAGAAACAATCATATGTTATGGTAAAAGCTCTCAAGAAATTTAGGCATATGGTATTAGGAAGCAAAATTTTGATACTTGTGGCTCACCCGAGTGTTAGAGAATACATCATGGAGGGTGAAATTACTTTAAAAAGAGCAAATTGGATAACCAAGATCCTTGAATATGATGTAGAGGTCAAACCCACTAAGTTAGTCAGAGGTACGGGTTTGTGCTAATATATGACTCAAGAGCTTGAAAAGATGATACCTAAAGAGACAAATTTAGAAACAGAAGAGGAAATTATATTGAGGATATAAGAGGTTGATCAAGAATCTTGGGTCACAAGCAGGATTCATTTTATGAAATATGGGATTTACCCAAGAAAACTCTCTCAAAATAAGAGAAGATATTATAGGATGCAAGGAGTTCATTTTGTTTTAATTGAATAGGTTCTTTTCAGAAGAAATTCTGATGGCAAATTGTTAAGATGTGTAGAAAAAGTTGAGGCTAAGAAAATACTACACTAAATGCATCATGGATTATCAGGTGGACATTTTTATGCAAAGACCATAGCTATAAAGATAAGTGAGGCAGGTTATTTTTGGCCTACTTTATTTACAGATTGTTATCAAATGGTTAAAAAATGTCAATCTTGTCAATATTATGTGGGGATGAGAAGGAATGCAACAATGCCCCTTAATCCTATAATTGTGGATGAGCATTTTACTCAATGGGGTCTTGACTTCATTGGAATGATAAATCCAGTGTCTAGTATGGGTCACAAATGGATCTTAACTGCCATAGATTATTTCACCAGATGGATCGAGGCAGTGCCACTCAAAGAAGCAACAGAAAATGTGATCCTAGATTTTCTAGGGAATATCACTACTCACTTTGGGGCTCCTTGCACCATAATTTTAGATAATGCTAAAGCATTTTTAGGGTCTAAAGTATCTGAATTTGCATTAAAACATGGAATATATCTGAAAACTTCATCAAATTATTACCCTCAGGGTAATGGTTTGGCATAATCAACTAACAAAAATCTGATTAGACTCATCAAAAGAATAGGGGCTGATTACCACAAAGAGTGGCATAAAGTGCTTAATTTAGCACTGTGGGTTGACAGAATCACACCTAAATAGGTGATCAAAATGTACCCATATGAATTGGTTTATGTAAAATCTGTTGTAATACCCCTAAGCTTGGAGGTTCCTGCTCTCCAGCTGATCAAATAGATTGAAATTGAAGAAAATGGCCCCATGCAGGTCAGACTTGTGGAACTTTTGGAAGTTCAAGAAAAGAGGGATGCAGCCCATGATTCATTGGTAAGGCATCAAAAAATAATTAAAGACTATTTTGATAAAAGGATTTCAAATCCCTATTTTGAAACAGGCTCAATTGTTTTGAAATGGGATGGAAGAGCTGCCAAGCCAGGTCAACACAATAAATTTGAAGCATTATGGACCGGCCCTCATAAAATTTATGCATGTAAACAGAAAAATTTGTTTGAGCTAGAAATAATGGAAGGCAAACCTAAAGAGTCATTTGAATGGAATCTATTTGAAACATTTTAGTTAGGTTGTGTCTTTAATGTATTTTAGTTAGATAGTTTCCCTTTCTTAGTTGCTTTGTTTTCCCGTTTTGATTTCCCGCTCTTCTTTTAAATAAGTGTTCTTTGAACACATAGCCATAGCTTAGAGCCTTTTTCAAAATGTTCAAAATTCTCAATACATTGAATATCTCCCAAATCTTTAAAATTCCCTAAGGTACCTTGCGCAGCCACTTGCACAACGTGTCTATCTCACTGTCCCATGAAAATTTAGTAAGATTTGCTAATAGTTATCCAGGTTTAATGCAATTTTGAGACTTGATGGGTCAATG
The DNA here is from genome assembly GCA_037957365.1 of Torreya grandis. Taxonomy (NCBI): domain Eukaryota; kingdom Viridiplantae; phylum Streptophyta; class Pinopsida; order Cupressales; family Taxaceae; genus Torreya; species Torreya grandis. The sequence goes on from JARHVA010000429.1 coordinate 1,853,278, forward strand.
AATACCTCATAGCAAGAGTTAAAGCTTACAGTATTTCAAACATTCCTACATTTGTGAGAAAATTATTGCTATTTTCATTTTTAGTTCCTAGTAAACCTGCTTAAGTGAACGTGCTTTCTATTTTGCAAAAGTTCATACCAATTATCAAAAAATAGATATAGATATGGAGGGAGCACAGTCTTTGCAACAAGGTGCTAGGATTTATGAATCCCTTGATAAGTATCTTATGAGCAAATCATATGATTCAACCCCCGCACAACCCTTAAAGACCTACCCATGGACCAAAGTCCCTGAAGTTGGTCAAGCAAGTGACCCAACAAAGATAAAAGATTATGCAAATGGAGTCATGGACCCAATTATTCAAAGAACTAGTAGCAAAACTCTCAGAGAAGGGGCACATCAAAGGTGTCTTTAGAGGGCCAAGGTGGGTCAATATGAGACATTTGCAATGAGGATATGGACTTCACAACTGGCACAATTCATTGTCCCAGGTGTGCATCCATGCCCTGACTTGGTCAAAATATGTGCCAAGTTGTTCCATGCACCCTCAAACACCATTTAATAGGGTCCATTCATGGTGTAGATTACACTGAAAGCTATCAGAGAAATGTTGGCCTTGCATCATTATAAGACAGCTATGTTTCCTACCATTGCTAAAATGCAAAAAATGTGGGCAAACATCAATACTTAGTTGAGATTCTTAAGATCTGAATTGTAATTAGGCGATGATGATACTATTTTGCCAACACTACCTACAACAAGAGCCCAATTCGCATAAGCTAGCCAAGATGCACTGTCTATGATGGCTTTCATCTTCAGAATGAAAGATGATATGACCATCTATGGAGAACAAATGGCTATCCTCTTTAGGTTGAAAATAGTTGACAAGACTCAGGAGTATCAGCTTGACTTTTTTAAGTAGATTGCATACTCAATGGTGGAACAACTTGCCTAGTTCAAATCAAAAGGGGTTTTCAGGTACTCTTTTTATTTGTTTCGCCTTATGTTGTATCACAACTTTGGCATCTTTTCCCAACATATGCATCTTAATATGTATGACCCAAGTTTTGGTCTACAAAGGACCACTCTTGTGTCTGCATGGACACATATTTTGTCAAACACTAGCAATCCATATGAATTCTAGGAACTATTTGTTACCCCTGATTTTTGTCACCTAAGCCCAGAACCAATTATAAATAGACTATTTCCAAGTGTTTCAAACCTTATGGCTAATTGCCCAATTCCTTGTGATTTCTTTCTTGGATCCCACCATACAATTATCAGAGTCCATGGTTTTTGTGGGGAACCAGTGTTAATACCTAAGATTTTGACTCTTAGGTTAGTATTCTTAGAGGTCACCAGATAGGTGTCTATAGTAGATAATGAATATGACTCTAAGAAGAGGAAGAGGAAAATGTATGACCTCCCATGGATGACAAACAACATGACACTAGAGGCCAGAGATGATGAAATTATGTTGCTTAGAAAGATAGCCTTCCTAGGTTTCCTGCTAATCAAATATAAATGGGTATATGACCCAAATGGTTTCATAGCTTCATGGATTAGGACTAATAGGGTTGCTGCTAGAATTGCACATGAGGGCCACCCCTTTTGGGAAAATAAGAAAAATCCTAGAGAGGATATTCTTGGGTTTTATGTTGAATTAACAGATTTGTCCCTTCAACAAAAAAAACATGGGAAACTTTTTATGTTAAGTAGAGGGATTTTGATCCTAAAATTAGAATGACTTCTAGCTTAAGAAGGGCACTAAAGAATAAAGACTGGGATGCTAAGAAAATAGAAGCCTATTGGAAATATAGGCAAGAAATTTGTCAAACAATTCATTCTTTTGGGAACGTGGACTCAGATGAGAGATGGGAGGAACTCTAGGATGAGTGCCATCTATCCCCTGTATCTATCCCTTACACAAGCAATTTACCAACACAGGGTGTAAATCCAGAAGCCAGAGCAGGATCCAGCCAAGAATCATAGGCCCCAGGGTAAACCGCAGCTTCAGTCGCTATGACTGGCCCCAATCTCTTAGCATCATGGAAAAACAAAATATTGTGGTATCTTCACCACTAAAATCTTCCCCATCAGCATCATTCATTGAAGTTCCCAGTTCTCCACAAGCACCACTAGCAGTAGTGGTAAATATTGAAGGAAAAAAACACAGCCAGAAGAAGAAACACCAAGGAAACATAAAAGGTTAAGGTTTCAACTTGAGTCAGAGGAGAGGGCAGAACCCTCACAACAACAACTACAGAGTACCTCAATGGCCCCTTAGGTAAGTATGGTTTCTCCTTCTTCTTCTCAATCTCTCTCTTCCCATCTAAGTATGATGATTCCATCTGGCCTAATGACATCCCCTGCCACCTCTGTTGCTCCCATTTCTCAGTTTGCCCCATCTTTCCCAACTCAAGATTTATCATTGTCTCACTTTTCTCCCTTTGTTCCCAAGAAACTACCTCCTCAAATTGCCCATAGCCAAAAATTGGCTATTCCATATGGCTTGCCACAAGGTCATCCTTTTATGGGTCGACACATTGCCTCTCCTTCTACCTTCCAAACTCAAGCAAACACTGCTAGGAAGGCGAGGGAAGCTCGAAGAGAGAAAAAGAGGATCAAGGATAATAAGGCCTTGGCTACACCACATCTGAGGTCACAATTTGACCCAATTTAGCAATAATTGATGGTGACTCATTTGTCACCAAATATAATCAAGCTAAGTGAGCAGATGCAGCCAGAAGACTACATAATGAATGCAGTGGCCATAGACATGTCCCTATTTAGACTACAAGACAAAATTGAGCTGCTAACTAAATCCACTTCTGTAGTTGCTAAAGATTACTTGAAAATATCAAGGAAGCTATAGAAGATGGAGGCTAATCTAGCCAGAGAGAAGGCAAACTATAGCAGTTTGACCACAGAAATCAAGATAAAAGATAATGCAATAGAGAGTCTAAATAAATAGTTGCAAGATATTGTTTCTCTTCAGACTCACCAGGTGATCTAGGCCCAAAATGATTCCTTAAAGTTAGGGCTAATGCAGGTAAAAGATGCAGTGATGACCCTAAGGTGAGAAAAAGTAGCATTACAAGGAAAATGTGAAGAAAGCCTGCTACAAGTTACTTAATTGCAATAGAATTTGTTGCATGAACAGAATAATACCGTGGCTATATAAGCCAAATTTCAAGTTGAGCAACAAAGAGCAGAACAATTGACACTGGAGCTGGCCAATAGGCTAAAGAATGTAGAAGTGTTAAATTGGTGAAGGAGCTTTATGAATCAATGTGGAAAAGAATCTCTTCAGAGATTATTCAACTCAGGCTTTCTCTCACCTTCCTGTTAAATGCACAAAAATTGTGTGAAAAGGTGGAGATTTTAGTTGAAGACACTCTGGCTACTATTTCTAGAAAAAATTTAGACTCTGAAATGCTACTACAAAAGCTCTATGATGCAATTTATGGAATGTTGCAATTGATGACAGAATGGTCACTGCTAAATGCGTAAATGAGGTCCTCAATTGCAACTCCACAACAATCAATTGCAGAGATCTTCTCTATGTAATGAAAGAAGGAATCAGTGAAATGAAACAACACATTGAAGACCTATTGCAATTAGGTCTTCCTTCTCTATTTCTTGATGATAACATTGTGCTAATGATTGATGAAATTAAACCTTTGTTGTTGGCCAAGCAGAATGATCAGGCAATTTTTCAGGATTTAAGGGATGATTCATCAGTACCTAAAGTAGAAGCTATTTTGATTCTTGTTTCCTAGCTTGAATTCAAATTGAAGGCTATAGTTAAGATTTTGTAGAATTTTTCACACAAGGATATTATCAACCTTGATTTATCTTTCAATGAATTACAAAATAAGCAAAGGTTATATGACGACGAGTGGTCCACCTATCAAACAGCATTGTTGAAGTTGTGATTTTTTGTCATTTTAACCAAGCAGGAGTTGTAGTTTCTTTTTGAGCAGGCTCAAAATTCCTTGGGGTCGCCAACAACTATAGAGTAAAAAATACTCTATGTTTCTTTTTGATTTGCAGTCGCGTGATCCAAAATTTTGTCCCTGAACACTTTGGTTCGAGACGGTGAAGTTTTTGACTCAGAGAGCGGGCTCAAATTTCTTTTTGTCTAAGTGTCAAAATTGAGCAAAAGTTGCCAAGTGTCATCGACCGAGGCACTTTTCATAATTTTAGTAAGTACTACGGAATGTGCCATGTGTCCCATAGCAACTCAATAGAGTGCAACAAGTGTCAGCATCTGCGTCTCGTGTTTCATATATGTTTTGAAGGCTTCTTTCTAATAAGCTTTTCTTAGGATCAAGCAAAGGGTGCCAGGTGGTAATCACAAAAGGTTTCAATATGATTTTGTAAAAATAAATGGAAGATGCCACATATCCCCAGCTAAAGAGAATGGAATACACCACGTGTCAACCTCTGAATTATCCTTACTTTGTTTCATTGATAAGTAAAGCCTATGGCGGGTCCCAGGTTTTTGTTCTGAGGCAAGCGAAAGCTGCCAAGTGTCATCATCCATATGAAATGAGGCCCGATTGTTTCTATAGTATAGACAGGTAAATGTAGAGATGGACACATGTCACCTTCCATAGGTTTCTCAAAAGGTAGTTAAAGGCAGCAGAGATCACCACGTGTCCTTTGTCAAGAATAAGTGGAAAGCACCACATGTCCTTGTTTCCTTTTTGAAGTTGCTCAGGTGAGAACTGCTTTGGGTCCCATTTTCTATAGAAGTTGTTTAAGTTTTGGAGAAGCAAATGATGACAGATGTCAAGGACCAAACACTTCTAAGCAAAGATACAATAAGAGTATAGGTTACGTGAAATGTGTCGTGTCTCTTCAGTAAGTGCTGCAGAAGCTGCCAAGTGTCATTTTTTGGTGCCTCCTGAATAATAAGAAGGTTTTCAAGAAATTGGCCAAGTGTCCTTTTCCATTTAAAAAAAGGGATCATCCTGAGTATCTATTTCAGCCAATGAACTATAAAAAGATGGAATGTTTCATAATCTAAGAAATATTTTCTATTAGACACTTCTAGTTCAGTTAGAGTTCAGTTGGGCCATTAGATTGGGAACACGAAGACAATCTGGGGTGAATCCAATGCTATAAAGAGGGGTGTAGAGATCACCGGAAGGAGGATTAGAAGATTGGAGAGAATTTTCTGTGAGAGACTATTGTCAAGAGTTTTTACACTTTTAGAGTTGTGATCAAGAATATCATTTGCCTTTGTTCTATTTTCTTGAATTGGAAAGTTTATGTAACTGTGCATGTTTATGTGCCTTTTATGGGATTGGAGAATTAATAAGAAGACTGAGTTCTATGCCTTTGTTGATGTTTTCTATGTCATTACAAAATTAGTCTAAGCTGTGAGCCTCTGTTTCTATTGTTTCTATCTTTTACATTGATCATGCCTTGTTCGCTCTTTAATGTAATTGAATCTTACATATAGTTTCACTATGCTCAAAATTAAGGGTTGAATTACATTCAAGAGCATCACCATAGTTAGATTTTTTTTCTTTGCATTTGTGTTTCTATTTAAATTCCTATCCCTTTCCTCCCACCACTCAAGATAAAGAAGAGACCAGCTTCTTAAAAATTTGGAGGTTGTTTCAAGTTGCAAGTCCCACATTCTTGAAACTTCCCATTGTTGGTGTTAGAAGTAAGCGCAATTTTAACCATCAACATGTTGCATATGTTCATTATCATATTTATAAAGCATTTTTATATCATCTAGATAAACCAACATATCATTAATCAAACCTTTAAAGGTCATGCCCATTACTCTTTGAAATGTGGCATCAAAATTTAAAAAACTAAAGGGCATATTCCTATAAGAAAAAAACCCCCATTTTGTGGTAAATGTTGTCTTAAACTGATCATCCTCATTCAGTAGAATTTTATTATAACCTAAATATCCATCTAGGAGAGAAAAACATTGATAACCTAAAACCATTTTCAAAATCTACTCCATTGAGGGTAAAGGATAGTGATCTTTGAGTGACACTCTATTAAGATATCTGAAGTCCACACAAATTCTTATCTCCACATTATTATTTATAATAGGTATAAGGTTATCCACCCATGTTGAATGTTTGATAGGAAATATAATTACATATTCAAAGAGTTTGGTAAGCTTTAACCTCATGAGTTGTTCAACCTTCGGGTTGATGGGCCTTTGTTTTTGCCTAACCAGTTTAACTCTAGGTTTTAATTCAATGGTATGGTGTGTTAGGGTAGGATAAAATCCTTTAGGTCCTTATACTCCCAAGAAAAGATGTCATGAAAATCTCTACGCAAATCAACGAATGATTTCTTCTCCAATGTAGAACATGCCTTGCCTAGTTTGAGAAGTTTATCTTTGAGGATCAATACTCTTTCATAGTTATCCTCTTTCATAGACATACTCACCTTTTCCTTCTTATTTTTATCATCTTCATTGAAGATACTTTCCAAGTTCACCAAGCCTTTAGGTATCTTGTTTCTTTTTAGCTACACAATATGATCACTAAATTGCTCTTGGAGTCTCTTTTGATTTCTTAAGGAAAATTCAACCTAATTTTTCAAGAAGTATGCAATGTGTTTATCACTATCAAACACTTAACAAGACACATTATTATCAGGTATTGAAGTTATGAAAATTATCTTAATGTTATATTGATTTCCCTCTTATTTTATGGTAGTCGGTGTATCAAATTGAGCTCCTATGGTAGTTAGTCTATCAGCATGATTATTCTATTTCCTCAAAACTGATTGGATGTTGAATGTATTGAAGTCTTCAAGAAAATCCCATACCATATGCTTATATGAATTTATAAAAGTATTATTGTTATCAACCACATTCCTAACTTGATGCATAACCAATTCACTATCTCCATATACTTGCATGTTCTTATTTCCTTTTCTCCTTGCCCATTGAAGGCCATGAATCAAACCTTCATACTCATCCACATTGAAAGTGCAATAAAAATGGAACCTATATGAATCATAATATTGATTTTTGGATGGGTATAATAACATGACACAAGATCCTGCACCAATTTTACTTTTTGAACCATCAAAAAACATTTTCCACATCTCATCATCCTCACTTTCTTTCTTAGCAAGTAGAGGTGTAAGAAATACACTCCTAAATAAATTTCCTTTATGAAAAAATAAGGATCATGTTAATAAGTGTTATTAACATATTAATCAAGAAATAAATGAAAATTTTATTCAAGCTTGGATGAAGTACCATCATCTATAATAAAATCCTTCTCCTCATGGACAACACAATTTAAATTAGAACTTGTTTAAATGTAGGGCTCAATATGAAACCTTGAAAGAGGTTATGTTATAATGGTCACTTTATTCCAATAAATTTTCCTAAGGACCAATAAAATAAGATATATCCACCTATATTTGTTGAAAAGTCTCTTGAAAGCCAGATTGCAAAGTGAGCTAGGAGGTCAACAATAACTATGTCTTGAAGGATAGGAAAACTAGGACAATCATGCAAGAAAACCTTCAATTTTTTTATCAATCCTATTTTCTTAGTAGGTGTACCATATAATTTGAGAACTCTTTTTCTATGAGGCTCATATTTTAGTCCTAACTTATTACCTACAACTTTGGTCATGAGTGAAGTAGAAGCTCCACTATAAATTATGGAATTGTGTACCTGCCTGTCACCCATAATGAGAGTGAGGTAGAATGGTGGAGGTTTCTCAGCTTTATTAGATGGTTTTAAAATGTATTTTGGGAATTTTTGAGAGAAACATGGCCATGAATTCCACTTGAAGATGAAATACTAGTAGGGATAGTAGATAGCTATTTTTGTAGAAGCTCTTTTTGGCCAAGCATATGAAGGACATCCCAAAGAGAAATGGATGTCTTGGTATTATTTAATGAGTGTGAAATATTTAGAGTAAACATACATATTTTTTCTTGGGACCTTGGAGGAAAGGATGTTCTTGGAACTTGAGGAGCTGAGACACCTTGAGCAAACTTTCCAATGTTTGGATTTAAAGGAGGTATAGGAGCTCTTAGAGTTGACATGCTTGCATCCATGAATTGTTGCTTTGTAGGGGGGTTGGATGAACTTATAAGAACATTATTATCACCTCTTAAAGCCTTTACCTTATCTCTTATTTTGTTTTAAATATAATTCCCTTGCTTGAGTATAAGATTTTCCTCAACTAGGAATTTGGTGAAGATCTCTCTTTGAGGCTGCCCACCTTCATTTATATTCACCATGACATCATCTTCATCTAATAAAAGAGGAATGAATCCTACTTGAGTAAAAATGGCTTGATATCCATTCTCATTTTCATCCATTAATTGTCCTTATTTCCAATCTTCTCCTTGCACCAAGTTGTTATGCACCAGTACCATCTCCCTTACACTAGTGGTAGAATTAGGATTATACACCTTGGTAGGCTTATTGAAATTAGCTTGCCCTTGACCTCTTGATCTCCCATATTTATGTCCATATTACTTCTAGTAGGGATATGGATTTTGATAAGCACCTTGGATTTCCTAGTTTGAGCCTCTAAGGCTAGTAATTTTCCCTCCAATCAACATCATCTTCTACCTTCCTAGGATCAGTCTTTGGCTTGGAATTAGCTTTGGTAATTCGATCCACACTTGGATTATAAGAAGTATGAGATAATAGAGGAATATAAACCTTAGGGGGAAACCTTCCAGCTTTAATGAGACTATTTTTCACTTTGATTACAAGTTTATATGCTTTGGGAAGAGTGGAACCACCCATGGATTGAAGCATTATATTAATTTTAGTATCAATGGTTCTCAAGTAGGTAATAAACACAAAACTAGCAGGCGACCTCATGGGAAGAGGCAATCTATACCAATTTTTTTGAAACCTCTCATTAAAGTCATGCACTATTTCCTTTGAACCTCTTTTGATCACATTGATTTGATGTATGAGATAGGTATGGTCACTTTCATCTTCAAATATAGAAGTCAACAACACTCCAAAATCATCCCATGATGTGATGCATCTATTGGGAAAAGTCCCATACCAATCAAGAGCTTTCCCTCTAAGGGACATGGAAAGGAGTCTAATGGCAATGTTCTCTTGAGTGACATTATGGAAACTACAAAAATTTGAGATATCCTTGATATGTTCACTAGGTGTAACATGACTCTCACCATTTAATTAAGGTAGACTCTTTGTAGCATTGGGGGAAATATCATCATATGCTTAAATATGAATTGGACTCTCAGTATTGAAGGTAAGAAAGGCATGTTGTCTAGCCATGTCTCTTCAAGATATTCAATTTATTCAACCTCTTCAATCTCTTCACTTCCTTGGCTAGAAAAATCCTCTTGGTCTTCAAAAGGTAGATTAGGATGAGGGTATTAAACTTCAAGAGGAAGTTTAGGCTGAATAGGTGGATTGATAGGATTGAACACTCTACTAGATGATGACCTAGTGAGAACCATGAATTATAAGAGAAAATTTATAACAAAATAATGGCCTTGAACTAGATTTTACCTTTATTGAGTCACCAAATTCAGGGTAGCACACCAAATTGTAGTTGATGTAATCAAGACTAGCATTCACCTTGACAAGTTATCTTGAAGACAATGGGTCCCATCGGGCATGCCAAAAATGTTGTCAAAAAATCTTGAACCCTAGAAGAGGGTGTTCAAGCCTCTTCTATATTTTTGAAACATGGGAACACTTCTAGGTTTGTGAGCATACCTATAGTTTAAGTGAGCCTCTATATTTAAGGGCTAGCTCCCTGAATGTATCTTGAAATGCTTATCACCTAAACTAGTGTTTTCTTGTGGGGAAAGAGTTAGAAATTTACATGAAACTAACCTAATATAAGGGGATGATACACAAATATGATTTCCACATTACCATCATCCTCTTATCATAATGAAATAAGGCATACAAAGTATCTTGAAATTAAGCTTGCCAAAACTACAAAAGATAGATATATCCAGAAAAACCAGTATTGAGATCTATGATTTTCATCATCAAATTCATAATAAAAATGAATATTTTATTTTTATTATGAATAAAAATGAAATATTATTATTAAATACACCATGAGAACCTAAGATTATGTCACTAGGTGATGTAGATAATAAGAATCAATTTTTAAAAATAAATATTCAATAACTCTCATGGAAAATTCACTTAAGCTCTCTATTTGGATTAATTATCCTTAAACAAGGTTAATCAACATTTGTGCAATTTATTTGAAAATTGGCCCTTAATTAATCAAAATGGTCAAAAAGTCATATTCAATGTTTCAACATAGAGGTGAGGTGTATGAAGAAACACAAGTTAAATGAACTCAAGGGAAAAATGCACACTCCAAGAACAATTATACTCTTGAAAGGAACCTAACACACTTCACTACACTCTATATGACCTATTATAATATTAACTCTTGTATAAACATGAGAGGATAAGGGAAGAAAGTATAGATTATTATTACTTTTCAACACTATACATCACTTTGAAGACTTAGACAATTGTTCATGAACTCAAAATAGACTTTCATTAATGTTCAAAGGAAAAATACAATATAATTATAGCAAAGATTCACCATACATCGTGTGGTATCTCCTTTAAAAGAGCTAAAATAGCCACTACTTATAGAATTAGAGAGAGAGGAGAAGAGAAAGAAGTCCAAGGGTCACTAAGACATGTGTCTTGATAAAAAAAGGAGTTATACATGAAAGAGAATGAGTGTGAGATAGAGCATGTAAGGTTTGATAGGATGAATGGCCCTCTAAAGCATTAAATTCATGAAATGTTGTGTAGGGTTCCTCTTGCTTTCTTAGAAATGTATCTTCATCATTTGGCCCTTTTGGAATGCCCCACCACTTCCCAAGCCATTCTATGCCATCTAGATAGCTCTCTTGTTTCATTTTCTCCATCAAGTCATGAATTAGGGTTTTGGAGGGTTTTAGGCTCTTTCCACTCTTAGCCTTTATTCATAGAGTTGTGATGTTGAACACAAGAACTAATTCCACAAAATTCTTGATCATGACCCTCTCTAACTTGTCTAATCTCCTTAAGCTCCCATGAAAATTATCCAAGGAGATGTGAGCATTTCAAATTGCCTTATTGAGATTTATTCTTCATTTTTCATAGGCCTAATGTGGTTTTAAACCCAAAAATGCCTTTATTGTGTTTTGTATCCAAGTTATGGGTTTAAACACACCTTATAACTCCATATAAACATGTTCTAATTTATTGGAGTGCTCACCTAGGGTTAAAATGAACTTGACCCTCTGGTTGGGATTTAGGCCTAGTTGAGACCATGTAGGTCTGCTTGCACCATTGTCTATTTGGACCACTCTATTGTGTTTATGAACCCTATTCATTTTATACATGTTTTTTCATGTCTTATAATATCTCTCTACACCTTTTTTCAAGGTTTAACCAACCCTTAGCTCACCTAGTTCTCCTTTTCCTTCAAAGTATATAGGTTTGCACCATTTGGGAGTACCCTCTATCTAAGACAAAATAGAGGGTAATTCCCCTATATCCATAGGAAAATTAAATATTGGAAGAAATTTTCCAAGTGATGGAGACCTTTTGTAGAATTTTTTATCCCTTGGTCATATCATTAGACCCTTCAAATGCACCAAAACCTAAAATAGACTTATGTAGTAAGTTGACTGTCTACCATGTTTAAACTATGGAGTGTAGATTGCACTATTGGAGTCCCTCCTATACCTTTTTTCATGATATTTAGATCATTTGATATGTATAATATCATGATGAATGTGTTTCAACTTGTTTAATTCACAACCTTGCCAAACTCCTCACACATGCCTTACCTTTCAACTTGATTGGATTGTTGACTATGTATATGTGTTTGGAAAAGACACCTATAGGTGAATTTTCATGATTTAGGTCTTATTTTCATGTATAATTAATTTATTAGAATTTTATTGACCATTTTATATCCATTTGGATCTGTCCAAGTCCTATTCCTATAATATGAACATCAAGAACACCAACTTTTACTCATTGTCCTTCCTATAGTTGATTATGTTGAATTTGTTACATGTGCTTTCCTGGGACTGTAGGGTTTATGAGGTGGTCTTGACTAAGATTTAATGGTATAATATGAATTCAAATTATTTTATTTGGTAACCCATATTTTATTTTGATCTCATTTTTATACATTCACGTGCCTGGGTCCACAAAATATTTTGATTTGACATGTTTGCCTATGTGCCATCTCCTTGCCACATGGTTTATTTAATTTTAAAATATGACTGTTGTCACTTCAAACATGTTTCTTCATCTCATCTCCCATAGAAAATTGATCTAGTTTGATCTATTTATCTCCTCAAGAGTCTCTTGGTTTTGACTTTCAACATTGGTTATTGATCTTTGATCCAGGCTTCCAAGATTATGACACTTGGTAGCCTCGCATGCCTTTTGTGTACCTTGTTATCAATATCCATTTAGTTAATGATCCTACACCACATGACACTATTAAATTTAATCTCAAGATCATTTGACCTATTGAATTCATTTTCACCATTAGATCTCCATCTACATGATTAAACACATGTTGATCCTTCTTGACTTATTGACCCCAATCTTCAATGATGATCATCAATCAAAATTTTTACATAAGAATACGCATCATCAATCTTGATCCAAGGGAAATTTACTTATTGACTTTGGGTGATCACCCATGTGTCATTTATCTTTAATCTAATCAATCAAAGTTTTTAACATTTGATAGCCCTGCATACAATTCGTACCTTGTTGAAGAGATACACTCAGTTTTGAATCAAAATGGCTATTTCTTGTGGCTTTAATTTGATGTCCCCCATTCACTGTGGCTTTATGTGCATGGTGGAGTGATGGAAGATTAGAATGGTTTTGGCCCATTTTTGGCAATTCTAAAATATGTCAAGAATGAAAATGAGTTTGAGGAAGTTGAAGAGCCATCCCACAACCTTCTCCCACATGCCATTCTCTCTCATAGGTTGTACACCTCTTAAATCTCCTTATTTTGTATCCACTTTCTTGGTTTTCAGTTATAACCTACAAATTTTCAATTAGAATCTAACATGTCTGATAGGGACTAACACCTTGGACATTGGAAGTAAGTTAAGAACACATAGACACCTTAAAAACTACACCACTTGAATTTAATGCTCATTTATGATCTCTAAGTGACTCAAAATGACATAAGGACTAATTATACCATGACCAAGGCTAAAATGACATCAAATCACATCTAATTAACTATGACACATCCTATAACATTATATTAGACCCCTATATAAATTTTTGACTATAGGGGGTTGACCCATTTTGGCTTGTGGTCAAAATGGTCAACATGTTCCCTAAGTTAAAAAATACATTAGGTACTTAACATCCTATAAGCTTGGTATCCATCCTTATGTTCACATTCCATATATTTTTAGTCTTTACATACCATATCATTCATTATACTCTTTTTTATCCTTTCTGTACACATTATAGTAAATTATACAATAATTTTTTGATATTATGAGAAATATATTCATTTAGAAAGGTATTTACTAGTTTTAGAAGGTATATTATGTTAAGGTGTGGAGCCTAAAAGCTTCACCAAAGGAGCGCATTGCCATAGTTGCAGGTTTACACAGTCAATGGCGTCGGTCAAGAGCGACTGACGTCGGTCAAGAGTAGTTCAGGAGATGCCGGTGTCGACAGGAATCGGCTGACGTCAGTCACAGGCAAGCAGGCAAGAACCGGCGTCGGTTACCTGTGCGTCCAAAGAGCTATTTCCGAGGACAGAACTGAGTGTTTTCATGATGAGATTAAGTCATAGTCTTAAGTCTGTGTTTCTATTATTAGTAAGACTATTTTAGAGCCCTTGTTTAAGTGGCATAACTATTGGTTGTAAATGCATGCTCAAGTTTCCTAATTCTATATGTAGGATTAGATCTTCTTAGCTTATTGTAATGTAATGTAATGTTGAAGAACAGTACAAAATTGAATCATTCTAGTTTGTTGGAGTTGATTGTACTTGAGAGAGAGAGCTCTTGAGGGAAAGAGATCTAGAGAGAGATCTGTACATCTGAGAGAGGTGTGGAAGAAAGAAGTTTCTTCAATTGTATTCCTTTTGTAAAGAGTTTAATACAAGTTTTCAGGGCGGTTTCTTGTATCTCTTGTTTTTTGCTATTATCTGATTCTAGTTACTTATCATTCTGATTTAATTCCACATTTATTGCTTTCATAAGTGTAATCATATTGTTGGTTGATCTCCAACAAGTGGTATCAGAGCATTTATGTTTTAGGTGCCTGACAAGTGGTATCAGAGCATTTATGTTCTAGGTGCCTGACAAGTGGTATCAGAGCTCAGGTTCACTAATAGGTGGTTCAGATCTGTGTAGTGTGTGTTGATTACAGGTTACTCATAGGGGTTTCTACAGGGATTTCTATTTGAGTGGGAGAAGTAATGGTAGAAGAAAGTAAACTAAGAAGGGAGAAGTTTAATGGCAAAAATTATCAACATTGGAGAATGCAGATAGAGGATTATCTGTATCAGAAAGATCTATACTTACTGTTAGGTGGGATTGTAAAGAAGCCCACAGACATGGATGATGAAGAATGGGAAGTTCTTGATAGAAAGGCTCTGGGGTCTATAAGACTGAGTCTGGCATCCATTGTGATATCTAATTTATCACAGGCAAAGTCTACGGTAGAGTTAATGACTACTTTAGCAAATTTGTATGAAAAACCCTCAGCTTCTAATAAGGTATATCTTATGAAGTAGTTATTTAATTTGCGTATGTAGAAAGGTGGATCTATATCTAATCATCTAAATGATTCCATGGAATTGTAAATCAATTAAGTTCAGTCAATATAGTGTTTGATGATGAAATTAAAGCTCTTTTAATATTATGTTCTTTGCCTGAAAGCTGGCATAGCTTAGTAATGGCAGTTAGTAATACTGCATCTACTTCAAATATTTTAAAAGTAGAGGATGTTGTTAGTGTTATCTTGAATGAGGAAATCCGCAGGAAAAGCACAGAGGAAACATCAGGGAATGCTTTAAGTTTTGAGAGCAGGGGAAGGCAAAAAGAAAAGAGCAAGAGGAGATCAAGGTCTAAGTCAAAGGTGAGAGGTAGATCCAAATCCAGAAATGGCAGGAAGCCATAATGCTGGAATTGTGGAAAGATAGGGCACATAAGCAGAGATTGCTGGTCAAAGCCTAAGGAGGACAATCAGCACGAAGGAAAGGAAGAAACAAAGGTTGCAGGTATTGCACAAGATGCTTTAATATTCTCTTTGCATAATAATATAGAATCTTGGGTTTTAGATTCTGGTGCATCTTTTCATGCTACCCCTAATAGAGAATATTTTAGTGACTTTATCCATGAAGATGTTGGAATAGTGTATCTAGGGGATGATGAGCCTTGTCAAATTATTGGCAAAGGTAAAGTGCAGTTGAAAATGCAGAATGGCAACACATGGGTGTTGAAAGATGTTATGCATGTTCCTAACTTGAAGAGGAATTTGATTTCTGCAGGAAAGTTACGGGATGAGGGTTGTACATTAACTCTCACAGCTAAATCTTGGAAGGTGACCAAGGGTGCACTTGTAATGGCCAGAGGTAAGAGAGTAAGTACTCTCTATTTATGTAATTGTGTTACTAACAATTCTCCTTATGTATTATCTACTTCAGATGTGGATGCAAAATTGTGGCACTCAAGGCTTGGCCACATGAGTGAGAAGGGAATGTCAATTCTTAAGTCCAAAGGTAAGCTTTCAGATTTAAAAAGCATAGATCTAGATTTTTGTGAGCACTGTGTTTTTGGGAAACAAAAGAGAGTGAGTTTCCTCAAGACTGGGTCAACTAAGAAGAAGCATAAGTTGCATCTTGTTCACACAGATGTGTGGGGACCGGCTCAGGTTGCTTCTATTGGAGGATCACAGTACTATCTTTCTTTCATAGATGATGCTACAAGAAAGGTATGGGTCTACTGTATTAAGAAGAAATCTAATGTATTTGAGACTTTTAAGATTTGGAAAGCTATGGTTGAGAATGAAACAGGTAGAATATTGAAGTGCCTGAGATCTGACAATGGTGGTGAGTTTTGTAGCTATAAGTTCAACTGGTATTGTTATATGCATGGAATCTGTAGGCAAAGGATGGTTCCAAGAACACCTCAGCAAAATGGAATTGCTGAAAGGATGAATAAAACAATTATGGAGCATGCAAGATGTATTGAGATTGCATGCTGGGTTACCCTTAGAGTTTTGGGCAGAAGCTGTTGACACTGCAGTGTACCTGATTAACATAGGACCCTCTACAACTCTGGATGGTGGAATTCCAGAAGAGGCATGGACAGGTAAAAAGGTAGATCTCTCATTCCTCAAAGTTTTTGGTTGTGAAGCCTTTGTGCACATTGATAAGGAAAATAGAAAGAAGTTGGATGCTAAGTCTATGAGGTGCACATTTATTGGCTATGGCTTAGATGACTTTGGTTTCAGATTTTGGAATCTAGGAACTAACAAGGTAATTAGGAGCTGTGATGTTGTTTTCAATGAAAAAGTGATGTATAGTGATCAGCTGAAGAAGCTAAATCAATCTGGGTAGAGTAATGGTGAATTGGATGAGGTGACGGTCCAAAATGAGCTTGTAGGAAGAAGAAATAATCACTTGTAGGAAAATACAGAGACCGACATCAGCCAACCAAGAACCAACGTCGGTAGAATAGAAACTGATGTCAATCATACAAAGACTGACGTCAGTAAAATAGGAATCGACGTCGGCCAGGGAGAACTGACGTCGGCCAGTTACAGACCTGGAAGTGATCGAGGTCAGTCACTGTCAGAGAATTCGGGTGGACAACGTGTTGTAGATGAGTCTCAAACGCCCATCAGGAGGTCAAAAAGGGTA
This sequence comes from Torreya grandis, assembly GCA_037957365.1. NCBI lineage: Eukaryota > Viridiplantae > Streptophyta > Pinopsida > Cupressales > Taxaceae > Torreya > Torreya grandis. Next base: position 1,870,191 of record JARHVA010000429.1, read on the forward strand.
AGTAAACCTCCAATTTGATATTCCCCTTCATTATTCTATTTATTACTTACTGATGGTGGAGAACTAGAGAGTTTTCAAGAAGCAATATAGGTGGAATCCAAGGATCAGTGGGAGCCTGGCATGGTTGAGGAAATGGAGTCCTTGAAAGAGAACCAAACATGGGATTTAGTTGAGTTGCCAGCAGGTAAGAAGACACTGAAGAACAGATGGACCTATAGATTGAAGGAAGGTGAGAATGGTAAGATGAGATATAAGGCCAGATTGGTAGTGAAAGGATTTGCACAAAAACCAGGTATTGATTTTGGTGAGATTTTTTCTCCTGTTGTTAAAATGACTTCTATATGGATTGTGTTATCTTTAGTTGCTATTGAGGATTTGCATCTTGAGCAGCTTGATGTTAAGATAGCATTTCTTCATGGAGATTTGGATGAAGAAATATATATGGAATAGCCAGAAGGATTTGAGGTCAAAGGTAAGGAGAAGTTAGTGTGCAAATTGAAGAAAAGCTTGTATGGCCTCAAGCAAGCTCTTAGACAGTGGTATTTGAGATTTGACAGGTTTATGACTGAGAATGGCTACAGTAGGTGTCAATCTGACCATTGTGTGTATTTTAAGAGATTGGATAATGGTAGATATATTATTCTATTATTTTATGTAGATGATATGCTAGTTGCAGGATCACACATGCAGGATATCTCTGAGCTTAAGGTGAAATTAGCTCAAACATTTGCCATGAAAGATTTGGGAGCAGCAAAGAAAATCCTTGGCATGAGCATTAACAGAGACAGGAAAAATCACGGGCTGATTTTGTCTCAAGAGGATTATGTGAACAAGGTGTTGAAATGGTTTAATATGCAGGATGCAAAACTGCTAAGCACACCTTTGGCTGGACATTTTAAATTGAGTAAAGAACAATGTCCTAATTCACATGATGAGGTAGAATACATGAGTAGAGTTCCATATTCTTCCACAGTAGGGAGTTTAATGTATGAAATGGTGTGTACTAGACCGGATATTGCCCAAGCAGTGGGAGTTGTAAGTAAGTATATGGCCAATCCAGGAAAGGAACACTAGAAAGCAGTTCAGTGGATCCTTAGATATCTAAGAGGAACCAGCTGTAGACATTTATGCTATGGAGGTTCAGATACTTCTCTACATGGTTATGTAGATTCAGATATGGAAGGTGATTTGGATGGTAGGAGGAGCACCACAGGATATGTTTTCACTGTTGGTGGAACGGTGGTTAGCTAGATATCAAAGTTGTAGAAGGTTGTTGCCTTGTCAACTACAGAAGCAGAGTATATTGTAGTCACAGAGGCTAGTAAAGAGATGATATGGATGACACGGTTCATGGAAGAGTTAGGAAAGGAGTAAGAGAGTTGTAGATTGTATAGTGATAGTCAGAGTGTAATTCATTTGGCTAAGAATTCAGCCTTTCACTCAAGAACAAAGCACATACAGCTTAGGTAACACTTCATACGGCAGGTATTGGAAGATGGTGAGTTGAAGCTGGAGAAGATCCATACAGATAAGAATCCTATTGATATGTTAACTAAGCCAGTTACAAAGGAGAAGTTGAATCTTCATTCAACTTCTATTGGTCTTCATGATTGATTTGAAGATGGAGGAGCTAGAAGATGTTGCTATACAGGTACTGGTGTAGCTGTTTATCTCCAAGTGGGAGATTGTTAAGGTGTGGAGCCTAAAAGCTTCACTAAAGGAGCGCATTGCCATAGTTGCAGGTTTACACAGTCACCAGCATCGATCAGGAGTGACTGACATCAGTCAAGAGCAGTTCAGGAGATGCCAGCGTCGGTAAGAATCGACCAACGTCGGTCACAGGCAAGCAGGTAGGAACCGGCGTCGATTACCTATGCGTCCAGAGAGCTATTTTTGAGGACAGAACTGAGTGTTTGCATGATGAGATTAAGTCATAGTCTTAAGTCTGCGTCTCTATTATTAGTAAGACTATTTTAGAGCCCTTGTTTAAGTGGCATAACTATTGGTTGTAAATGCATGCTCAAGTTTCCTAATTCTATATGTAGGATTAGATCTTCTTAGCTTATTGTAATGTAATGTAATGTTGAAGAATAGTATAGAATTGAATCATTCCAAGTTGTTGGAGTTGATTGTACTTGAGAGAGCTCTTGAGGGAAAGAGATCTAGAGAGAGATCTGTACATCTGAGAGAGGTGTGGAAGAAAGAAGTTTCTTCAATTGTATTCCTTCTGTAAAGAGTTTAATACAAGTTTTCAGGGTGGTTTCTTGTATCTCTTGTTCTTTGCTATTATTTGATTCTAGTTACTTATCATTCTGATTTAATTCCATGTTTATTGCTTTCATAAGTGTAATCATATTGTTGGTTGATCCCCAACAAGTGGTATCAGAGCATTTATGTTCTAGGTGCCTGACATATTAGAGCCATGACTACTCCTTTTTGCATTATTCACAAGATTTTATTGTACATATAGTCCTCAATAGTCATAGGATCTTCAATTGCATGTTTATTTTGGATTAACCATAATAACTAGGTCATTTCATTCATCGATACCTTCTCTCTCGTAGAATACAGATATTTGTCTTCATGCACCTTTTGGATGGGACTTTCTATAGGCATCTCTAAAACTAGAAAATTGTGTTCCCTATATTCATTTTGAGTGACATTCTAAATGAAATCTTGATCCTTTGAGTGATTACTTACCATCTTCACATTACACATTATCTTTTCCTTCTTATTTTTATCTAACATCAAAAATTATAGTGTATTGTATTGTATTATGATTCTTTAATAGGCACAATAAGTTACCATTTAAGGATTACAAGGGAAATTTCATGTACTATGACTTAATTCCCCACATAAATAGTTATTTATTAATTGTATATGTTATTTATTCCCTTGCCTATGACCTTTTTATCTATCCTAATAACCTCCATGTATTTGGTTTGATCCCCATCCTTATTGTTGATTAGAATACCTTATGTACTACCTCTATGTAGATTGAGATGCCTAGCTGGCATAATATTGTTGCATAGGGGGTTCTTGATTGGGTTATTTTTGTGGTGATGTCAAAGTCTATCCATGTTGATAATGAGTAAATGGTGGCATCCATCCAAGTAATATTTTGGAAAAAGAGGGGGCATCTTAATGAATGTTGTGATGTTGGAGGAACCCATATATCCTATACTTCCATCTCAATGTCTTGAATTGGTGCACTTGGCTTTGACATAAGAGTCTGCTCCCTAATGACCAGAAATATTTCTATTAATATCCTCCTTTAGCTCCTATAGACCCCTAAAACATTTGTCATCATGATTATGACATTTTAAAAAATTATAGTATATATTTTACGATTTTTGCACATATTGCTGCTATAAGTGACAATTTGAAATTGCATGGTATCTTACATGACATAACTCACATAAATATCTAAATATTATAGCATATTCATTTTGATTATGTTTGTCTTTCCCACACTCAATGAATGATATATCTAACCTTGGTTTCTTTCCTTCTTGAATCTCACTCATTCTACATAATACTCCATCTAATTTAACATTAGTCTTTGTACTACTAACATGATTTTTTCCACAATCCTCTATCTTATCCACTCTTATCATAGTTTTTATGCCTTCATATTTTTATAGGAATTGAGTTTAATCTATATCAAATTGAAACTTACTTCACATTCCCTTGATGAACTACATAGCTTTATCAACATTCTAAAATTGGAAATTTACCTTATTTATGACATCAAATAATTGATGATCATAATCCCAAATGTATCCTCCATATTTTTTATAATTTCCTTAAAATATTAAATAGTCTGACTATCACACTTATGCATCTCAAACTATCCTATAAATTTATTTATGACCTCAAATATTTTTAAACATGAAATTTAGAGCTCTACCAATCAATGCTCCTATAAGTTCACTATTAACCAATTTTGACCCCTAAAGTCAAAATATCAACCCCTAAAGGTGAAAAATTGAGTGTCATTTTTTGATAACCTTTTTAGCATTGTTTAAGGTAAATTTGGAGAAATTAAGGTAATGGTCTTTCTTTGCTTTATACTAGCCTAGTCATGTCATGAAGTCATGAAACTTAGTCAAGTGGTGTCATATGCCTTAGGTGTTTTTAAAATTAATTTCATGCCTTAATCACCTTCTAATAACATTTCATGATGTTTTGGAGAAGTTAAGGTACTTTTATGGACTTTAAAGTAGATAAAATGAGGGAAAATGTGATTTTTGCTAACTTTAATATATGCCAAATCCCACCCAAGTGAATAATTAATAAAATAAACTTTCCAAGGACCTTGGAGAAGTCATATATCTTCCCTTTATGTCATGATGTCATAAAATGGTCAGAATCTTAAAATTTAGTTTAGAAGGGAGTTTGATGCACTTGTACAGATTTCAAGAACTCACTTTCTGGCAAAAATAGCTCAGGAGTGTCCTTTCAGATTCTAAAGGTTATAATAATGCATGGAAGGAATTTTTATATCTCAAAATTGTAGATTACTCTTTTTCACTCCCATCGCTCTCTTCACGAGCTCATGAAGGTAGTTTTCAAGTGAATAGGATAGGTCATACAGGTAGAGTTGGAGGCTAAGATTTTGACCAAAGTTGGGGACCCCTATGGTATCTCAATTAATGTAATTTTTTGTTTCATTAAGCTCCTTAGATTTATGAACAATAACTAAGGATCTAAAGTGCTTTTTTAAGACTCAAAACCCCAGTGTCTTAGTTTTTAGTAGCATAGTTATAAGTGTGAATTCATGGAGGTAAGTTGACCACTTGAAAGGATCCTTAGATGTCTACATAAACCTCATAGATCATTATTCATCACTATATATCCCATATGTGTACTGGATAATTAATAAATTTTCTCTTTTGCATAGTGTGCAAGTGGTTGTCAATGTTTATCCATTGTTTCAGGGTTTTCATAGGGTTTATATGCATTAAAATGTTGTTTAACATGTTTATCTATATTTTACCTTCAGATAAGTTTTGTTAGGAACTTGGAGTACAATTGATTACTTTTGTATAAGCAACTAAATAAGGAATTGAATCAGAAGTAATAAGTAACTAGAAATCAGAAACAACAAATAATAGGAGATACAAGAAACAACCAATCTTGTATTAAACTCTTCCAAAATATAATGAAGAAATCTCACTCTTCCCACACCTCTTGGGTGTACAATATTTCTCTCAAGAGTTCTCTCTCTCAATCAATTACAATCAACTCAATAATCGAGTTGTTATTCCCTTGCTTCAACTGATCTTCTTGATCTTGCACCTTGCAGATCTAATTGACCTTGCTTACTTGCTTGCATACAATACATGCCCCATGGGTCTCTTAAATAGGATCCAAGGCATACAATAATTAGAAACACAGACTCAAGACTAAAATTAGTCTTTACATGCAAACACTCTATCCTCCTAAAATTTGAACAAATCTAATTCTAAAAATGCATGCAAATGCACACACACAGGTGACCGACGCCGTTCGCTGTTAGTCTGCATATGACCGACATCAGCCAATTCTTGACTGATGTCAGTCAGATCTGATCCATGCTTGACCGATGTCAGTGATATTACTGATGTCAGTTACTGGCTAAGCCCAGTAACCTCCACATTTGCATAACAGTGAAGCTTTTAGCTCCACAACTTAACAATCTCCCACTTGGAGATAAACAGTTGTAACTGTACCTGTACAACAACATCCTCTATCTTGTTTCTCTGGCTTGTTTCTCCCTCTTCAAGTTCAATCTTGAAGACCAACAAAATTTGAATGAAGATTCAACTTCTCCTTTGTTACCAGCTTTGTTAAAATATCTGCAGGGTTCTTATCCGTATGGATCTTTTCCAGCTTCAACTATCCATCCTCCAATACCTATCTAATGAAGTGGTACCTAAGCTATATATGTTTGGTTCTTGAATGAAAGGCTGAATTCTTTGCCAAATGAATTACACTTTGACTATCACTGTACAATTTTCAACTCTCTTATTCCTTTCCCAACTCTTCCATGAATCGTGTCATCCATATCATTTCCTTGCTAGCCTCTGTGACTGCAATGTATTTTGCCTCTATAGTAGACAGAGAAACAACCTTCTACAACTTTGAAATCTAGCTAACCGTCATTCCACCAACAGTGAACACATATCATGTGGTGCTTCTCCTGCCATCTAAGTCACCTGCCATATCCGAATCTACATACCCATGTAGAGAAATGTTTGACCCTGCATAGCATAAATACCTATTGTTGGTCCCTCTCAAATATCTAAGAATCCACTGAACTACATTTCAGTGTTCCTTTCTTGGATTGACCATAAACTTGCTGACAACTCCCACTGCTTGGGCAATATCAGGTCTAGTACATACCATTGCATACATTAAGCTCCCAACTGCTGAAGCATATGGAACTTTGCTCATGTACTCAACCTCATCATGTGATTTAGGACACTGTTCTTTGCTCAACATGAAGTGTCCAGCCATAGGTGTGCTTACCAATTTTGCATCCTGCATATAGAACCTCTCCAACGCCTTATTCACATAATCCTCTTGAGACAAAATTAGCCTGTGATTTTCCCTGTCTCTCTTAATACTCATGCCAAAGATTTTATTTGCTGCTCCTAAATCCTTCATGGCAAATGTGTGAGCTAATTTTACCTTTAGCTCAGTAATTACCTGCATGTGTGAACCTACAACAAGCATATCATCTACACATAGCAACAGGATAATATAACTACCATTATCCAATTTGGTAAAATAAACACAATGGTTAGATTGACATTTACTAAAGCCATGCTCTATCATAAACCTATCAAACCTTAAATACCACTATCTTGGAGCTTGCTTAAGACCATATAAGCTTTTCTTCAACCTACACACAAGTTTATCCTTACCTTTGACCTCAAAACCTTTCGACTGATCCATATATATCTCTTCATCCAAATCTCCATGAAGAAATGATGTCTTAACATCAATTTGCTCAAGATGCAAATCCTCAATAGCAACTAAAGACAATACAGTCTGAATAGAAGTCATCTTTACTACAGGAGAAAAGATTTCACCAAAGTCAATACGTGGTTTCTATGCAAATCCCTTTACTACCAACCTGGCCTTATGTCTCATTTGTCCATTCTCTCCTTCCTTTAACTTGTATACCCATTTGTTTTTCAATGCTTTCTTTCTGGCTAGCAACTCAACCAAATCCAACATTTGGTTCTTTTCCAAGAAATCAATTTCCTCATTCATGCCATGCTCCCACTGTTTCTTAGATTCTACCTGCATTGCCTCATCAAAACTTTCTAGTTCTCCACCATCAGTGAGCAACACGTAGTATAAAGAAGGGGAATAATGAATTAGAGGTTTACTTACCCTTTTAGTCCTCCTTATGGGCATTTGAGACTCATTTATAGCTTGCTATCTGCCCAAATTCTCTGTCAGTGACCGATCCTGATCAACTCTTGGTCTGCACCTGACTGACATTGATTCCACCTGACTGACCTGATCGACATCGATTACTATCTAACCAACATCAATTCCTTCTTGACCAATGACGTCGATTACCTGACCGATGTTGGTCTTTGTGTTTTCCTGTGAGTGATGATTTTTACCCGCAAGCTCATTTTGGATCATTACCTCATCCAAATCAAGATTGCCCTGCTCAGAATTATTTAGCCTCTTGAGTTGATCACTGTACATCACCTTCTCATTGAAAACTACATCACAGCTTCTAATAATTTTGTTAGTTTCTAAATTCCATGACTGGAATCTGAAATCTCCAAAGCCATAACCAATGAAAGTGCACTGCATAGATTTAGCATCCAGCTTCTTTCTATTTTCTTTATCAATGTGCACAAAAGCTTCAGAACCAAAAACTCTGAGAAATGAAAGATCTACCTTTTTACCTGTCCAAGCCTCTTCTGGAATTCCACCATCCATATCAGTAGAAGGTCCTCTATTAATCAAGTAAACCGCAGTATCTACAACTTTTGCCCAAAACTTTAAGTGCAAACCAGCATGCAACCTCATACTTCGTGTATGCTCTATTATTGTTCTATTCATCCTTTCAGCAACTCCATTTTGCTAAGGTGTCCTTGGAACCATCCTTTCCCTACATATTCCACTCATAGAATAGTAACTATTGAATTTATTATTGCAGTTCACCACCATTGTCAGATCTAAGGCACTTCAATCTCAAACCTGTTTCATTCTCAACCAAAGCTTTTCATTTCTTAAATGTGTCAAAAACATTAGATTTTATTTTTATGCAATAAACCCATACCTTTCTTGTAGCATCATCAATGAAAGAAACATAATACTGTGATCCTCCAATAGAAGCTACCTGAGCTGGTCCCCACACATCTGTATGAACAAGCTCCAACTTGTGCTTCTTCTTTGTTGACCTAGTCTTTAGAAACCTCACTTTCTTCTATTTCCCAAAAACACAATGCTCACAGAAATCTAGATCTATGCTTTTCAAATCTGAAAGATTAACTTTTGACTTAAGAACATTCATTCCCTTCTCACTCATGTGGCCAAGCCTATAGTGCCACATCTTTGCATCTACATCTGAAGTAGATAAAATAGGAGAATAATCAGTAATACAAGTAGATAGATTAATTCTCCCTCCTCTCTTACCTCTTGCTAATACAAGTGCACCCTTGGAAACTTTCCAAGATTCCACTGTGAGAGTTACTGTACAACCCTCATCACCCAACTTTCCTATAGAAATCAAATTCCTCTTCAAGATGGGTACATGCATGACATCTTTCAACACCCATGTGTTTCCATTCTGTAATTTTAGCTACACTTTTCCTTTGCAAACAATTTGACAAGGCTCACCATCCCCTAAATAAACTTTTCCAAAATCTTCATGGACATAATCATTGAAAAATTCTCTATTTTGGGTTGTATGGAAAGAAGCACCAGAATTTAAAACCCATGATTCTACTTGACTATCCAAAGAAAATATAAGAGCATCCTATGCAATAATACCTACAACATTTGCTTCCTTATTACCTTCTTGCTGATTTTCTTTGTTATCCTTCAACCAGCAGTCTTTCTTTGCATGCCCTTTCTTTCCACAATTCTAGTAGATTATACCTCTATTTATGGATTTGGATCTCCTTCCCATCTTTGACCTTGATTTCGTTTGCTTGCCCTTCTCTCTTTGCCTTCCCCTAATTTCAATACTTAAAGGATTACCTGATGTTTCCCCTGTACTTTTCTTGTGAATTTTTTCATTCAAGATTACACTAACAACATCATCAACTTTCAAGATATTTAAAGCAGATGTAGTATTGTTAACTGCCATTACCAAGCTATGCCATCTTTCAGGTAAAGAGTATAAGATTAAGAGAGCCTTAATTTCATCATCAAAAACTATTTTGACTGAATTTAACTAATTTATAATTACATGGAAATCATTAAGATGACTATATACAAATCCACCTTCCTGCATTTGCAAACTAAATAATTGCTTCATAAGATATACCTTATTCGAAGCTGAGGGCTTTTCATATAAGTTTGCCAAAGTATCCATTAACTCTATCATTATCTGTCTGTGATAAATTAGAAATCATAGAAGATGTCAGGCTCAACCTTATAGATCCAAGAGCCTTTCTATCAAGAACATTCCATTCTTCATCTTGCATATATGTGGGCTTACTTGAAACCCCACCCAACGGTAAAAATAGATCTTTCTGATACAGATAATCTTCTATCTGCATCCTCCATAATTGATAATTCTTGCCATTGAATTTCTCCATTCTTAGTTTACTTTCTTCTGCCATTGCTTTGCTCCCGCTCAAATAGAAACCCCTGTGAGTGAACCTGTAATCAACAAACACTAACCCACTCTAGCACTTGTTAGTGATCCTAGCTCTGATACCAGCTGTTAGGAACTTGGAGTACAATTGATTATTTTTTTATAAGCAACTAAACATGGAATTGAACCAGAAGTAATAAGTAACTAGAAATTAGAAACAACAAATAATAGGAGATACAAGAAACAACCAATCTTGTATTAAACTCTTCCAGAATACAATGAAGAAATCTCACTCTTCCCACACCTCTTGGGTGTACAGTATTTCTCTCAAGAGTTCTCTCTCTCAATCAATTACAATCAACTCAATAACCAGGTTGTTATTCCCTTGCTTCAGTTGATCTTCTTGATCTTGCACCTTGAAGATCTAATTGACCTTGCTTACTTGCTTGCTTACAATACATGCCCCATGGGTCTCTTAAATAGGATCCAAGGCATACAATAATTAGAAACACAGACTCAAGACTAAAATTAGTCTTTACATGCAAACACTCTATCCTCCTAAAATTAGAATAAATCTAATTCTTGAAACGCATGCAAACACACACACATAGGTGACCGACACCGGTCGCTGTCAGTCTGCATATGACAAATGTCGACCGATCCCTGACCAATGTCGGTCAAATCTGATTCATGCCTAACCAATGTTCATGATACTGCTGATGCCAGTTACTGGCTAAGCCCAGCAACCTTCACATTTGCATAATGGTGAGCTTTTAGCTCCACAACTTAACAATTTTCTCTAATCATTTGATTACTATATGTACTATTCTCCAAGTGTCATTTGTGTTCCTAGCTTGAAGACTATGCATATGGGACTACCTGTGTAACATGGTTGAAAAGTATTGTTTTTACCTTGTTAAAAAATTTATAAGATTATTAATCCTATTAGGAAGGCAATGAAACATAAAATAAGTGGTATCCTAAGCATATGCTCTCCAACAAAGGCTATAGGGGTGTTTTAGTCACTCACAGGTCTATAGACATATAAGTGAGCATTCAATGATTTGAGGTCTCATGCTAAAGAAGTTAAAATAGGGGAGAGTCTTGATAAAACCTCCCAATAAACTCTATGACTTTTATAAACTCCACTACTATCATCAAAATCATGAATGAATGAAGAGATCCTCACTTTTAATGCAAAACCTTATATATGAGTTGATTGTATGCACAGTTTGTACATGTGAATAGATAGGTTAAGGATGATACAATGTTTGGTTAGGATTTTTATAATCTCATTGGGAGAGTGATAAATTAATGGGACAAGAGTTGATAGTGTTAAATGTGTCTATGACTCAAGAGAGTTGTCTTACCAACCTATGCAAGTAAAATGAATACCTATAGGTGACAGACCTGTAAGTCCTCATTTGGAAAAAAGGATGATTATCAGGTACTATAAACATAATTAAATACTAATAATAAAGAATAAATAGGTTATTGAAGACACCTGAGTGGTTTAAGAGCCATAATAAAGTTGAATTGACTAGGTCTACAGGCCTTAACACTCATACATAGGTCTGCATATGAGGATAAGAAGGCAGAAGTTGATAATGTTATGAAAAGATAAAATGAACCTTGTATTATAATGAGAAACAATTTACATTAAGGATTAATTGCTTTTAATAAGCCATGACCAAGTTTAATAAAAGCCAACATGCAGGACTTGACACTTCAACCTTCTAAGGAATGACACCTATAACCAAGATTATAGAAGTGTAAGAAAAAAATTATATGTTTATAGACGATATCTTGATATTGTCAAAGAAAAGTTATAAACATTTATACTATAACAAATTCTTTAATTCGGCTCACTAGTTTACATTGAAGACCTTAAATCTCAAAATGCATTCAGTCACCTTCATGATTACCTACAGGCTTAGGCAGAGTAGGAGAGAGAAATGCATGACCTAAAAGGTGATAATAGGTTATAAGAAGATAGGATAAAATATGTAAAAATACTTCAATGAGATTTAGGTACTCTCAATTATCAATTACCTCATTTAAAATACCAAGTTTCAAATAATGATATTCAATAGGTTCTCAACTACCACCCATAGTCAAGAGGGTTCTAAGTTTTGTGCAATGACAAGATAATATGTGATATTGGCATTAGGGTTGAAGTTGAGATAGGTAAGGCAAAATTTATTAAATCCTTGATACGTAATTATGAATTTTAGTAACTTCAAATATATATGAATGGCTAATGACAGTGCCATATTAAAGCCTAATAGGGCTAAAACTGTAATCTACAGTCCTGAGTATGTATGAGAGAGACAAAGGATATTTGTGGAGATTTGAGAGCTTGAGAAGACTAATAAGGTTTAAAATATAATATTTAGTCTTCAATAATTTATCAATGGCTACTAAAATTATCATAGTCTTCCATTGAAACCCTAAGATACAACTAAGACCCCAAAATGCATACTACATGTGGACTGAATAGTCAAGTTGCCTTTGAAACTTGTAAAAAGGGAGACAATGTGAATTGTGAGTGATTTATTGGTTTTAAATTAATATTAATGATGAATTAATGAATTCATGGAGAGTATATTACATCTAATTTTATGATTTGAAGTAGATAAAATAGATGACAGTCAAATTGGCATCACACAGGCTTATATAGTACACTTGAGCAAAATTGGTCACCTTTGGTGATGGACAAGCAAAATAGACCCTTGATATGGTTGTGTAAACTCTTTTTAATGGTGGATAAAGATTATTATAATAATTTAATAAAACATATAGACACCAAAACTCTTTAAGAAGGACAAAACCAGACCATTAGGGCTACATAAGCTTATTTGCATTTAAACCCTCATGGTATAGATTTAGGTTACAAAAATATTATTGAGAGATTGATGTATATTTTACACCATTTATAATCATGAATTGATCAATTATAACTTTTTTTTAGGTTATTATTGTCACAAAATACACTTTAGGGTGTTTTGACCAAGAGACTCTGACTCATTCTGTGTACACAATACTCTCTGCTCAAGAGACCACCTTGAGAATCTCAAAACTCCTTAGAGGAGTTTCATAGAATAAAATGGAATTTGGAGATGGAAAATGGAGTCTCATAACCCAAATTATTTTAATTATTTCTTTCATTAACCCTCATAATATTATAAATAATTTCTAAGACTAAAAGTTACCTCAAAACCCTATTTAACATTATGGAGAACTTGAGAGGACTCAGTTTGATGCTTAAAACTTGATTGAGGATTTTCATGGAGAATAAATATATTTAAATTTAAGGGGAAATTTTTGGGATAGATACCTATGGAATTTTTTTAGGGTTTGAATCCCTTACCTTTATAAAACATCGTTAAGATGGTAGACATGTTTGAACCACCCTGTAACCTGTCAATGACCAGTTGAGAGAGATGAGTCTCAAAAGCACATGAAATTAAATAATTCCACTAAAAACTCATGTAAATTTTATAGTAATCCAATTATGTTATCCAAGTTTACTTTATTTGTACTTGCAGTTGTATGGATTGCATTAAATGCACTATTTTGTAAGGATTTTTAGTGTTTTATAGGGTTTTGAAAGGTTGGACACTTGTAAAAAATTGGGAGAGGTCACCTGATATGTATTTCATATTTTAAAGCCCAAAAATACATAATATATATTCTATAATTGATCAAATAAATCTCATTTTTCAAGGCAATCTCAAACAGGCCCAAAATGAGACTAGGTGGTAAGCCCATTTCATGGTTCTCACACTTCCACAGGGTCATAGGGAGCCAAATTTGGAATTTATATCGGTGATAAGATATGTAAATTTAAAAACATTATTTTGGGTTGTTTCAAACTTTTTGGAGAGATATGGAGTAGAAAATTAGGCTTTTAGGCAAGGAGGCCTAATTCAGGAGAGAGAAAGGTAGAAAAAAGACACTTCCACTCACTCTCAGGACCTAAAACTTGGAATGAAATTTTAAATCCACACTAAGTCCTCAAATATTACCTTATTTTATCATTACCCTTTGTACACTTCCTTACACAAGGAGGTTTACACATTTTTAGGGCTACAAGGAATGAGGCCTTTTAGTGCAAAATGAATTCTTGAGGATAGTTTGAGACCTTCAAATGAGTTGTTATAGGTATAATATGATTTTAATAGGAAATACATGGAGATAAAATGAATGGGATAAGACAAATTCGATTTTTGACATTTGTAAACAAGATTGGCCTAGTGAGGCAAAGAGATTTCTAGACACCTATCAAGAGAATGAAGTGATGTGTCAAAGGGAACCTGTATAGATCAATTGAAAGGTGTAAATAGTAGATAAAATTGTTAGGTTGTGGAGCTAAAATCTTCACTAATGTAGACATGGAGGAGAGTTGCAGAGGTTTTTGAGTTGCAGAACAAGTTGCAGGGCAACCGACGTTGGTCTGATCAACCGACGTTGGTCATATTACAGTGCAGAAGCAACTAACGTCGGTTATGAGTCGGCTGACATCAGTCAGGAAGGAGCCGATGTCGGCAACCTATGTGTGCATGTGTTTGCATGCGGGTCGAGAATAGGTCTATTTTTGGACTGTCAGTTTGCATGTTAAAGGCTAATTATAGTCTTGGAGTTGCGTGTCTAATTATTGTAATTAAGAAAGTCTAATTATTGTATGCATGAGATCTATATAATAGACTCATGGGCTGTATTGTAAAGTTGTGCTAGAAAGCCATTGTGCTTGTAGAGAGAGCAAGAGTAGCTCCTCCTAGTTCCAAAGGGGTGTTGAGTGTGTATGATCAGGGAGAGTTGCAGGTTGTTCAAGTTCTGGTAGATGATCCACCAGGGTACTGGTTGAAGAATCATAAGGACTTGGTGAGGCAAGGACAAGGGTTCTTCAGGTTATAGAGACATCTATGTGGTAAGTAAGGTATGTTGATTTGCAGGTGGCAGCAAGAGAAGGGAAGATCTACTTGGAGTACGGTTGTGTACTTGGTGTATTGGCAGCATTGTTACTGACTGGTGGAGGTGAACAACAACTCTGTGTTTGAGTTGATTGTTGTGACCGTGAAGAGAGAGTGAAGTGTTGAAGGAGAATTACAGGTGAACCCTAGAAGTGTGGGAGCTCTAGAGGTGTGGGAAGAAGTGTGGCATCTTCTTTATTATATTTTCTTCTGAATGATTATTAATACAAGATTGTGTATTGTCTCTCATATTCTGTGTTGTTTCATATTTCTAGTTACTTATCATTTTGGTTAAATTTCATGTTTAGTTTCTAATACAAAAGTAATCAAGTGTGTCCTTAGTGGGCAGTGGATCCTGACAGTTGGTATCAAAGCAGGTTGAGCAGGTTGATCAGGTTGGTACCAATCTTGGCAAGTTGGTAACAGAAGGTGGTTAAGTTACTAACAAGTTGTATTAGATCTGGTTAGTGTTTGTTGATTACAAGTCACTCTCAGGTGTTTCAAATTGAGTGGGAGTATAGCAATGGTAGAAGAAAGTAAGCTACGAATGGAGAAACTGAATAGCACGAATGGTCAGATTAATGGAAAGAAAGAGCAGGTAAAGGAAGATTATTGGTCGGTAGAAGATCAGCATGTAGAAGCAGATGTTGCAGGTGTTGTTGCATAGGTTGCTCTGGATAAAGTAGAATCTTGGTCTATAGATTCTATTGCCTCTTTCCATGCAGCCCGAAATAGAGCATCTTTTCATGGGTATGTCTTTGGAGACTTTGGAGAGATTTATTTAGGAGCTGGTGAGCCTTGTCAAATAGTTGGTAAAGGGGAAGTGAAGCTGAAATTGTAGACTGATTACACATGGGTGTTGAATGAGCTCATGTAAGTACCAGTCTTGGAGATGAGTCTAATTTTTTTAGGAAAGTTAGGTCATGAGAGATGCACAGTAACTCTCACAGTGGATGCACTTGAATTAGATGGTGGTAAGAAAGTAGGTATCCTTTATCTATCTACTTATATTACTGATTCACCTTCTGTTGCAGAGATGTGGCTTTGTAGGCTTGGTTACATATGTAAGAAGGTAATGCATGTTCTTAAGCGGAAGACAAATATCTTTGACAAACTTAAGAACTGGAAAGCCTTGGTGTTCATGGAGGAGATGACGGACAGAGATCAGCTGAGGGGCCTAAATTATTTTGAGTAGGGCTATGTTAATATGGAAAAGGGTTTGATCTAAAAGGAGCTCGCAGGTAAAAATTCATCACTCACAGGTGAACATAGGTACCAGCATCGGTCAGGAGGAACCGATGTCAAATAGACAGGCACCGATGTCGGTCATGTGTAAATCAATAGAGTCGGTGGTGTCAGGTAGCAGGGACTAACGTCAGTCAGACAGGTACCAACGTTGACATAAGGGACACCAGCATCAGTCAGGGAGAATTGACATCAGTAGTAGGGGTCAATCACAGGGAACCGACATCGGTCAGGTGCAGATTGGGAGATGGCTGAGATCGATCACTAGAACGGATGTTGGGAAGAAAACAAGCTATCAAGGAGTCTCAAATGCCCATATGAAGGACTGAAAGGGTAAGTGGACCTCATATTCATTGTTCACCTTCTTACTTGTTGCTTACTGATGGTCAAGAACCAAGAAGATGTGAAGAGGCAATGCAGGTAGAATCCAGGAAACAGTGGGAGCATGGCATGAATTCTTCAGAAGAGAACCAAGCAGGAGATTTGTTAGAGCTGCCAGCCAGGATGAAAGCACTAAAAGATGAATGGATTCCCAGGTTAAAGAAGAGAGTGGATGGATACATGAGATGGAAGGCTAGGATATATGGTCTTGAGGAAGCTGTAGGACAGTGGTACAGGTTTGACAGGTGGATGACAAAGCAAGGTTTCAGTCAATGTCAGTGTAACCATTGTGTTTGTCTTACCAGGTGGAAGATGGTCACAACATTATCTTGTTACTGTATGTGGATGGTATGCTTGGTGTAGGTTCAGACATATAGGGTTTTGCTGAGCTAAAGGTAAGGTTAGTTCAGTGGTGTGCCATGAAGGATTTGGAGTAGCAAAATTCTTTGGCAAGAGTAATCATAAGAGACATGGAAGATCACAGGGTGATTTTGTCTCAAGTGGGAGCTGACGTGAAGAAGGTGTTGCCGGGGTTCAATATGTAGGATGCAGAACCGGTAATCACACCAAGGGTTGGACAGTTCAAGTTGAGCTTAGAACAGTGTTTGAAATCACATGAGGTCTGGTGTAGACTTGAGTTTTCCCAAGCAGTGGGAGTTGTCAGAGAGTTTGGAGCCAATTTGGGGAAGGTAAATTCTCAGATATCTGAGAGGGACTAGCAACAGGTTAACATGTTATGTAGGGTCAAGGACTTCACTACATGGGTTTGTAGGTTCGGATGTGGTAGGTTACTTGGATGACAGGAGGTGCACCATAGGTTGTGTGGTGGTTGGTCTTCAGGATTGAGCTTGAAGAGGGATACAAGCCAGGAAATGAATTAGACAGTGTACAGGTATAGGTATAGTGTAGCTATTTATCTCCAAGTGGGAGATTGTTAGGTTGTGTAGCTAAAAGCTTCACTGATGTAGACATGGAGGAGAGTTGTAGAGGTTGTTGAGTTGCAAAACAAGTTGTAGGGCAACTGACGTCAGTCTGATCAACTGACATCGGTCATATTACAGTGTAGAAGCAACCGACGTCGGTTATGAGTCGGCCAACATCGGTCAGGAAGGAGCTGATGTCGACAACCTATGTGTACATGTGTTTGCATGCAGGTTGAGAATAGGTCTATTTTTGGATTGTCAATTTGCATGTTAAAGGCTAATTATAGTCTTGGAGTTGTGTGTCTAATTATTGTAATTAAGAAAGTCTAATTATTGTATGCATGAGATCTATATAATAGACTCATGGGCTATATTTTAAAGTTGTGCTAGAAATACATTGTGCTTATAGAGAGAGTAAGAGTAGCTCCTCCTAGTTCCAAAGGGGTGCTGAGTGTGTATGATCAGGAAGAGTTGAAGGTTGTGCAAGTTCTGGTAGAAGATCCACTGGGGTACTAGTTGAAGAATCATAAGGACTTGGTGAGGCAAGGACAAGGGTTCTTCAGGTTGTAGAGACATCTACATGGTAAGTAAGGTCTATTGATTTGCAAGTGGAAGCAAGAGAAGGAAAGATCTACTTGGAGTACGGTTGTGTACTTGGTGTACTGGCAGCATTATTACTGACTGGTGGAGGCGAACAACAACTCTGTGTTTGAGTTGATTGTTGTGACTGTGATGAGAGAGTGAAGTGTTGAAGGAGAATTACAAGTTAACCCTAGAAGTGTGGGAGCTCTAGAGGTGTGGGAAGAAGAAGTGTGGCATCTTCTTTATTGTATTTTCTTTTGAATGATTATTAATACAAGATTGTGTATTGTCTCTCATATTCTGTGTTGTTTCATATTTCTAGTTACTTATCATTCTAGTTAAATTCCATGTTTAGTTGCTAATACAAAGGTAATCAAGTGTGTCCTTAGTGGGTAGTAGATCCTGACAAAAATATGTAACTCAACATGGATTTACCATCAATAAGGCCACTTATCATTCCAAAATCCAAGGTAAAGGGTAGTTTTGAGGAGCAAGGCAAGTTGTCAAGCCAAGTTTCAAATTTACATGCCACTTGTAGAAGGAGAACATATTCAGAAGAGTACACTTATCTTTGAAGACATAATGGGGTAGTTTCATACCTTCTTCTAGTTTTAACTCATTTTGGACAGTTGTTTCTCTCTTTCTCCCCTACACCCTTCTCTCCTTCTTCTCTAAGTTTTTTTATATATTGAGCCTTGATTGGATAAGTTTGTATCCTCCACCTGGGTATGGTGAAGCCCTTCCCATTTATAGCCTTTTATCAATGAGAATAGTTTGGTTTTACCTTCTTGATGGATTGGTTTCAATATGCATGCTTGATTAGTTGATCTTGCTAAGTGATAGTCTTGTTTCCTTGGCATGTTTGTCCTTGTTAAGCATTCATTTTTAGTTTATAATTATTTTTGTAGGTATCTTGAAGTTTCCAAATGGAGTGTAAAAGTTTGAGTGAGTTGTCTTTTCATTAGTGTCAATTCATAACCTTTTGACTAGTCCTCCTTGTAGACACCTACAACTTGCATACAATGGTTTTTTAGTGTCACACTACCTTTAGACCTTATCTATACTTCTTCATAACTTAACATTACCAAACCCCCTTAAAACACATAATTTAATTCATTTTTTTACCAAATCTTGCTACCCCATCGACCCTCGATGGTTATGGTAAATATCAATGGTTGGTCTAACCATCGATGGTTGGGTCCTCACTCTTGCTTTAACAAACTTTAAATCACTACTAAATATTTGTGCAAGATTAGAAACTCCCCAAAAATGGCAACCTGTCTTTAAAATAAAGATTTTAAAGCTACAGAAATAGGCAACTTTATCTTCCATCAAATTAGTAACTTCCTCTATTTCATTTGGTAACTTCTACCTATAAAAGGAGTAGAGGAGGAAGTGAAAAGAGATAGCAATCAGTCATCATTCATTCAAGCTTTATTTCAAGTATCCAATGTTCATACCAACAAGCAAACATTATCACTAGAAACTTGAAACTCTGTTGAAATCACTCTGAAAGGCCCGAAGCACCATTACTTTAGCCACATCACTTTAGGATTCCTCCACTCAATTTCAGGTATTTATTGATTATGTTCTTTGGTTTATCTATTTTCTAATCCCTTTATCTTATTAGACCTACCAATACCCCACTCTACACTTTCTAACCCCATATCCAACCTCTATTTGACTAAACACCCATTCTATGCTTCCTGAGTTATTCACCCCAAATTTGCACAAGCAACCACCGATGGTTACATAATCACCGATGGTCATCTATAACCACTTATGGTTTACCTCAACTACCAATAGTACTCCTAACCATCAATGGTTCTCTATGGCATCATTTTCTAGTAAGCCTTTTTCACCGTGCTGCTTCAAATCGAGCTCCATTTTCTATGTTTCCCTCTAACCCCAGTGCCCTTTCTAATTTTTTAAACCTGATCCCAACCACAATAGCATCAAAATTTCATCATTTTATTTAATAATCAAGTTATCTTTTACTTTATAACACACCTTTAATTTTTTATCATTGAATACACACATCTTTTATCATTTTAGATTTGATTGTCATAAAGGTGGATTGATAGCCTTCTAGCAAGCATTGCACTTTTTGGATCTAGCTTACACTAGGAAATCCACTTAACCAGCCATATAACAACCCCCTTTCAAGCATTTCTATTATTTATAGGTTATTCCTTCTTAGCCAAAGAGGAGTTCCCACTTTCATTTGGATTCACGTGTGCATTTAATTAGGTATTCTTCTACACACCCTATTATTAGTTTTCTTTTATTTAATTTAAAAATTAAGAAATGATAAAAATAAATTAAAATATTTTGGCACACCCAATGGGACTCAGTTCCCTTTTCTTCCTTTATTTTTTTCTCATCAAATGAGATCTAAAATTTTCCTTTTGGGTATAAAATAAACCTTTTGCATTCATTGATTACTTGTTGATCTTAGTTAATCTAGTAACTTAGGAGGAAAATTAAGTTATCATAGCTTTAACATTTGTTATCACACATTATACCAAACCAAAAAATAACTAACACATCAAAACATACCTAAGACAAGGCTCGACTAGGATTTCATCACCTAGTGACAACCTTATCCCTTCCCACCTATCCTACTTGTATTTTACCACCAAGGGGAGAACCAACTCAGCTCTCTGGTTGAGTATAAACTCTAAACTTGATATATTTTGTCTAAGCACCTGACACTCTTATCACTATAGGACTATGAAGTGGGGGCTAGGCCCCAATATCAAACCACATACCAAAGCTCAACACAAATTTTCTCTTTTAAGTGCCTAGCAACCTAAAACTAGCCATATATTTCCACTTTAGTTCCTGATTTACAAGCCAAACTCCCTCTTCACACTCCCTAAGGCATAATCCAAAAGTGATTTAAAAGGAATCCTAGGATAAACTTTATTTTAGTGTATGCATTAATCGCTTTAAATTCTTTTGGTTGGTCTTTGTTTGAGGTGTGAGTTTCATCATCGTATCTCCCCATTTATCATATGGTCTTTACTAGATAACAACTAAGAATTCAAACCAATCAACCACCACCATCCTCTTCTTTCTCCATGGAATACACTTTTGATGTTGAAGGTTCTCCTCATTTTTCTCCCCCTCCTTCTAGAATCCTTATTGTATCTGCAGGGGATGCAGACTTTGTTGCCTTCTTTGAAAATAATCAGGTAGTTCTTGAACACTATCTTAACACCATGCCCCATTGTACCTCCTTTGCTTTGATTCCTCCTTCGGACCCTTCTTATGGAATGCCTTCCCATCTTATGGTGGGTACTACCTCAACCCAACCTTCTAACATCCCATCCACCAACACTACCCAACCTAAATCCAATGTTTCTACCTCTATCCAAACACCTCCTACAACACCCCATATAGGTTCACCTTACTTCTAATTACCTATACTCTGCTTACCATGGGGTTATCTTCTATCCCTACCTCTTCCCTTCCCTTTTTCCCAACTAGTACCTCCATCACTACCCCATTTTAGAATCTAGTGTTATCTATACCCCAAACACTTCCACCTATTAGAACTAGAGTCACCACCCAACCTCAACCTACCCAACCTCCACCTGCCACCTCAACCATACCTTTTAGCTAACCTACATCCATTCCCCAACAAGTACCTATGATAACCTATCAATATGGGTATATAACACCTTCCACTCAACCATTTGTGCCTATTAGCTCTTATGTAACACCATCTCAACCATTTTTTACCACTTACCAATATGTGGCCTCTTCAGCCCCTTCTACCACTTATCCTTACATAGCTACCACTCAACCCCAACAGAATGTACCCCTTAATTATGCATCTTCCAAACCTCAGTTGGCTTTGATCAAAATGCTAATGGATAAGATGACTAATTTAGAATCATCTATTTTTGGATCTCATAAACTTTTATCCTATGACCAAATTTGCAACAAACCTATCCATCCTTCTATCCCCATTCACTCTTATCCTCCTCAATGGAAAATCGCCCAAATTTTCTAAATTCCAAGGCAAGGAGGATCCTCAAAAACATCTAAGGGCATTTCGTTATTCTTTTTATTTAATTGCATATGATGATGCTCTCCTCCTTTGAACCTTCCCAATGTCTTTATCAGAAACTACCCTTGATTGGTATAGCTCCATCCCTACACATTCCATCTTTTCCTTCTCCCAACTAGCCCAAATATTTTTATAACATTTCTCGGTAAACATAACTAAAAAGGTTTCCATATCTGACCTCTACTCTATCAAACAATTTGATGATGAATCAATTGTTGAATTTGTGGCTAGATGGAGAGGCCTCATCAATTAACTCTCTTTTACCTTACCCCTACTCAAATTAATTGAACTTTTCTCTAGAGGTTGTGCCAAGCATATTACACCTACTCTTCAAGTTCAAACTTTTCAAACATTTGATGAGGCATTCACCATGGCACAAAAACTCAAAAATCATGCCATTAATGACGGGAAACTAAAATTGTGGAATAATTTTCTACTTTCAAACCTAACAACCCTCCCTCTACTAAAATCACTAGCCAATCCAATACTAAGGCAAAAATATCCATAAATTTGGTGGTTCTAATAATTACCCCACCTCCAATTATTAATCAATCACATCAAAATAATCCTTCTAAGCCTCTTTATCAACAAAATTGAGCCCAAAATTAAGCACCTCTAAGACAATATACTCCCATTGGGGAGTCATATGCATCTATTTTGGATAAATTTCTCAAGGCCAACCTTATCTAGCTTCCATTAATTAAACCACCACAACAATTTGATTCTTCTCACCCTATACCCAGATGGTATAACAAATATGACCACTGTGCCTTTCACCAAACTGTTGGACATGACATTATTAGATGTAACACCTTTAAAAGTCTTGTCCAAAACATAATTGATAGTGGGGAACTCGCATTTCATAACCCCAATGCACCCCCTAATCAATCACTTGACATTTTTCGTAAGCCATTCCCAAATCACACTCCTTCCACCCAACATCATGACAGTAAACGTGAATCTTCTAACTCCCATGAGGCACATACAATCAATGTTATCAGTAATGTGCCCATCATTGAAGAGATCATTACCACTATTGCCTAAATAGAGGAATCCAACCTACCATTTATTTCTTTAGAGACCCAAATAGAGGAATCACCTATCTCTGCTTCTACACTTGATGTGACCATGGCTTTATCTATCCCTTATTTAGTAGAAACACCCAAGGAGGTAACCATTACTTTAACTACTTCCTCTACCCCCCAAACCCAAAAATCACCTACTTCTTTGAACATCTAATCTAGGGAAGAAATTATACCCATTCCTTCCCTTGAGAATACCACACCTACCTCTCCTATCATAGAACCAACTTTGGAAATCATTCCCCAAAAGGAGGTCACCTCATCTACCCAATTGCCACCTTTGGAACCTTACACCAAATATACCAATACTGAAACCACTCCTTCTTCACTCAAGGGCTTAATCTTTGAGACCAATGATCAAGGAACTACCCCCATTTATAAGCCCTTCTCTAGGTTGGTCCAAAGTTTAGAGTTCACATCCTATCCTAACTTTGATAGAGCCACCCTTTAGCATCAACTTGGCCTTCCTTATCAAAACAAATCCAACTCCTCAACTTCACTTGAGTCCACACTTAAACCCATTATTAATATCCCACCAACTACCTCTTCTAAAGTCATAAGTGAACCATCTCAAACACCACCACCTAAAATTACTAGGCTACCTCATTCTTCTTTCATGAAACCAATCAAGAATGTAGAGATCCTTCCCACACCTAGTCATACTCACCCTCCTTTGAGATTGGACTTGACTCCATCAAACCCATCGAAGCCTAATCCAATTAAGTCCCTTGATAAAGAAGGCCTACCCAAACCTCCACCATAAAATAGACCTATGCCCCCTCCTTCTAACCTACCTTCCATTTTAGGACCTCATCCTTATACCATTCCCATTACATATTCTTCTTCTAAGAAACCATCTCCTTTTCTTTCACCTTCAATTACCAAACCATCTAGTTCTTCATCATTCCTAACCAGCTTATCCATGTCCACCTTCCTACCTGTAACCAAACCTTCACCATCCAAACTTTTTACATCCAAGTCTCCAACCCCCAAGCTAATCATAACTAAGAAAACCCAACCAAAACCATCAATAAAAATCATTCCTCCAACTATCACTTTCATGAAGAAGCCTACACCTAGCAAATTTCCCACTCCTAAAACCAAAAATCTACAACCTTCAACACCTTTGCTAGAGTCCTACACAACTATTTTATAAAGGTTGTTGCAAACCTCCTCTTTTAGCTTTCCCCCAATCAAACCTTTTGACCCGTCTCATCCTAAACCAACCTGGTTTAATGATAATTTTATTTTTCTTTACCATAGTACTCTTGGACATGATACAAAGAATCATAAAGCTCTCCAAAAACTTGTCCGTAATATATTGGAAGATGATCTATTGGAGGATCCCCTTTTACCTCCACTACTGATCTTACAATCAACCCAACCTACCCAACATCTACCCACTATACCAATCCTACCTAAGATTAAAAATGAGGAACCAAAGTAAATATCAAGCCCCCTTATCCACACCATTCACATGGTTACATGTTCTCAGGGCCACCGGAAAGATAAGGTGAAAGCCCATGTAACCATCCCCTAGACTTACCCTTTGGCCTCTTAACCATCCAACCAAAAACCCAAGCATATATATCTCCACATTCATAAACATCAAAACCAAAAGTCTCTATTTTGGGAGCTCCACCTCTCAACCCCACTCCATTCATCCAATGGCTCATGTTGAAACAATTTCATCAAACACCGATGAAAATGAGCCTTTATGATTTAATCAGGACCTCACCTCAACATCACCAAACATTAATTGAGGCTCTACATTCCATAGAGGTTCAACTATATTATCCACAACCTCTTGTATCCTTTATTATAGCCCTCTATCAAGCTACCCTTGTCACTTTTTAAGATTCAAAAAGCTTGCCTTTTCATACTGAAGATCCTGATCCTCCCCTCTTTACTACAACATACATCAATTAGACCCATGTCAAATGAGTAATAATTTATGGATGAGTTAGCATCAACATCATCTCCTCGCATGCATATTATCAACTACAATTACCAACAAACATCATTTTCAAGAGTACAGTAGTCCTTCACTCTTTTAATGATGCTATGGCCACTACCTTAGGGACCGTGGTTCTCCATATCCAATTAGGGCCACAAACCTTTTCATATCTATTTTACATTGTTGAGGGCAAGTTATAATATAATGTGTTACTTAGACACCCTTGGATTTTTATAGTGGGTTATGTCCCTTCCACTTTACATTGATGCATCAAATTTGAGCATAATAGACAAGTTTACAATTAAAGTTGATCATAGTCCCTTTGCTTCTTGTAATATGACATACCATCCTAATGACATTCTTAGTCCTCCATCCACCTCACGATCTATTTCTGATCAAACCACCACATCACCCACCATCAGTAAGATTTCCCCTCACCATAATGATGAATCATCCACTAGTTCATCTATTCCATCATCACAAATTTTGGTAGAAGACCTTTTACAATCAACATTTCAATGACTCTCATTGGGGGAATATCACCTTATTGCATTAGATGCCTTCCCTAATTTGCATGAATATGGGAATCTTAAAAATGACCCTTTCTATAACCCCAACATTGGAACCATTATCCCCTTTGTACTTCCCAATAATCAAATGAATTTCATCTATGGGGGACTTGATCGACCACTTCTAGCTCCCACCACCACTCCATGTATCAAACCCTTTACTTCTAAATTTTCTTACCTAATCAACCCAATCTTCACCAAAACCTACCTTTATTTATGTGCTTGGAATGGGTTGGGCTTTGGCCTCTATGACCAAGGACCTCATGAGTTGCCCATCATCAAAACCCAAAAACTTTGTGAGTTATTTGGTCTTGGGTGTGAACCACTAGAAGAGCCTACATCACCAAAACCTATTAGTACCACTACTAAATAAACTACACCTTTACCAGCCCCATCTCAATTTGAATACTCTAAAATCATCCCATCTAACCTTTTTTTTATCAACACTATTAGTTTAGGCCCCTTAGCCTATCACCAGGACATTCAAACTAAAAGTCGTCCTCTCGTTCACCCAAAAATGATTGAACATAATTCTCCCACCATCAACATCATCCAATGACAAGATGATAATTCTATTCTCACTTACCTTAGTATAGGGGATTCCTCTACCCACAAATATCTCCCTTCTAAGAAACAAACCATGCTAAATAAATCAACCATTGTTGTCAACTTGGGAACTCAGGAGAACCCTTACATCATCAAAATCATCTAATCTTTAACCCTTGAAGAACAACAAGATTATCCCTCTTTCCTTCATGATCATAGCATAGAATTTGCTTGGTCCTATAAAGATATGCCTAGAATTGATCCTTCTATAACTCTCCATAACATCATCACCTATCCTAAGGTTAAGCTAGTTTGGAAAAAACTTCATTGTATGCATCCCCATATAGCTCTTCTCATCAAAGAGGAACTTCAATGCCTTCTATCTGTTAACTTTATCCATCCCATTGACTATCCACAATGGGTTTCTAACATCATTCCCATTACCAAACCTACAGTGGTCTTTGCCTCTGCATTAAATTTCATGACCTTAATCTTGCTTGCCCTAAATATGACTTTCCCATACCTAACATTGATCAACTAGTTGATCTTACGACTAGCCATGAAATGCTATATCTCATGGATGGTTTTTTGGGATACAATAAAATCTTAATTTCCCCTAAAGATTAACATAAATCTTATTTTATTACCCCATGGGGAACTTTTTGCTATCGAGTTATGCCCTTTGGATTGAAGAATGCAAGGGCAACCTATTAACAGGCCATGAACTATATCTTTCATGACCTCATTCATAAAATCATCAAGGATTATGTGCATGATCTCCTAGGGAAATCCAAACATCACTAAGACCATCTGGTTGTTCTTGCCATCATATTTTAATGATTAATCCATTATAATGTTAGGCTCAATCCCAAAAAGTATATTTTTGAAGTCCTATCAGGCAAGCTCCTTGGCTTTATTATCTCTCTCCATAGAATTGAAATAGACCCCACCAAGGTCAATGCCATTTTGGAGATGCCTCCTACTAATCTTACCCAACTTTGTAGCCTACAAGGCAAACTTTAGTCAATCTAATGCTTTATCTCCCAATTATCCAAGAAATACCAACCCTTCCATGACCTCTTACAAAAAGATGTCTCTTTTAAATAGACTATAATACAATCAAGAAGCCTTTGATATAATCAAGGAGTATCTTCTTTCTCCACCAGTCCTCATTCCTCCTAAAGAAGACCAACCCTTTTATTTATATATATCTACCACTGATCATTCCTTGGGGGCGATGCTCACTCATCGTGATGAATAAAATAAAGAGCAGGTTGTCTACTACATTAGTCGCACCTTAATTAAATATGAAACCTAATATACACATCCTAAAAAACTTTTCCTTGCCTTAGTTTTCATAGCCTCTAATCTCCATCATTATCTTCTTAGTCATAAAACCTATGTCATCACTAATACTGACCCCCTCAAGTATATGCACTCTAAGCCATATCAAAACCAACATATGGCTAAGTGACTCATGCTCCTAGCTAAGTTTGATCTTAAGTTTCTCCCATAAAAATCCATTAAAGGATAGATCACAGCTGACCGATTAGCTGAAGCCCCATTGCCTAACAACCAACCTCTTCCTCTTACCTTTCTAAATGAGTCTATTTCAACCCTTTCTCTGGAGGAACCTATCTACCAAATGACCATGTTATTTGATGGATCTAAATGACAAAATGGTGGTGGTGTTATATTAATCCTCATTAACCTTAAAGGATAACCTCTTCCCCTTTCCTTTAAACTTGATTTTGAATGCACCAATAACATAGCTAAATATGAAGCCTTAGTCATAGGTCTTCAAACTACCTTGGCTTTAGGGATCAAAATAATTAGTGTCTTTGGATACTCCCAACTTATCATCAACCAAGTCATAGGATCTTATCAATGCAAAATTGATGTCCTTTTGAAGTAAAAACAACTTTTAGATGTACTCTTGACATCATTTGATCATTACACCATCTAATCAGTCCCTTGATCCACCAACAAATTTGCAGACACCATGGCATCTCTTACTTCCCAAATTCCATCCCAACTGAACCAATCTAAACTATTTCTTACCGTTCACCATTTTATCACACCATATATTAGTATATACCTTCCCATCATTTTTAATGTGGAAACATCACCTCTTGACATTTGGTATGATCAAAATTTCAATTATTTTAACATTGGCATTCTCCCCCCTTGATCTTTCAAAAAATGCATGTAGAGCCTTTATCTAGGGTACCTTTCGTTACACTATTCTAAGAGGGATTCTCTATAAATAGGGTTTTGATGGCATCATTTTCCATTATCTCCATCATCATGAAGTTTCTCATGCCATCAAAGAGTTTCATTATGGCATCTGTGGGGGGCACTTTAGAGGGCTAGTTATTTCCAAATGTATCCTTCATCTAGGCTACTATTGGCCCACACTTAATCAAGATTTTTCTAACTATGTCAAGAAATGAGTAAAGTGTCAACAACATGTTAATATTCATCATACACCTTCCCATGGTCTTCAGGTATCATAAGATTATTAGCCCTTCTCATAATGGGGTCTTGACCTTATTGGGGAGATCAATCCCCATTCTTTAGAATGACATCAATATATCATCACCACTATGGTGGAATCCATCCCACTTATATCAACTAAAGCCAAAAAGATCATTGAGTTTATCAATCAGCATATCATCTGCCACTTTGGAGTCCCTCATAAAATAATCACTGATAATGGTAAGTCCTTTAAAAAAAGAAAGTCCAAGAACATTATGATGCTTTTGGCATCAATTTAAGCTTCTCCCTTCTTTATCATCCACAAGTTAATGGACAAGTAGAAGCTTCCAACAAAACCCTCATAAAAATTCTCACAAAGGTGTTTAATGCTTTTGGTCAAGATTGGCACCTCTATATCCCCTTTGATTTATGGGCTTATTGCACTAGTATCTAAACTGCTACAAGTGCAACACCTTTTTCCCTCATTTTTGGAACTCAGGCATTCTTGCATCTTGAATTCCAAATTCCAACACTTTGTATATCCTTACATAAAATCCTCTATGAAAGTGACTATCATCAAAAATGCCTCACATGTCGAGAGCTTCTTGATGAGCATCACCTTGCTACACTCAATCACCTTCATGTCTATCAATAACGAATCAAGATTGCATATAACAAACATTTTAAAAGGCACAATTCAACATTGAAGACCTCATCCTTAAATAAAATCAACATGTAACTAACATGAAAAAATCCAAGAAGGTAAAGTTTGATTTTATCTAACTAGGGCCCTACATTGTAACCCATAAGTATGGATCCAATGCTTACCATTTGTCCTCTCTCAAAGGTAAACCAAAACTTGAACCTATCAATGCTTCACATCTACGTCCTTTCTATTATTAAAAAGGATCGAACTCACTTCTATATCTTACTTCAGCTCATCTTTTGGATCACAAGACCTTTTTACCCATTTTCACTTACATTTTTTTTGGGAACAATTTACTACAACTTGGAACCATGTGATTCATATATCATAGATAAAACCTAATCCTAAGTATGGGTACCCCAACTCTAGCCATAACATGGTTCTCATGGATACTTTTCATCTTTCATTAGATGGAATTCCATGGTCAGTTGTATCTCAACCCATCCCTTCCATTTATCATTAACCTTTTGTGCTAAAGTTTTGGCCCCATAAAGGTAAACCTTCTACCTAATAGACTTGTTCATGTCTAAATTTACACTCTAAATCACTTCTCTATAACAATCGTAGACTAATCCCTTAAAGGACAGCTACCTCATAATTCATAATTACTTAAAATAGACTACTCCCTTGAAGGATAGCTATAAAAGTCATAAATTTTAGACCACTCCCTTGAAATATGGCTAAGCAAAAAACACTTGAAGCTTCCCACATTGATCATCTTCAGCAACTAATGCAAATAGCAAGAATAAAATTCTATCAAAATTAAAAACAAGTTATAATCAACTCTGTGATATGCCATTAGTAGACTTCCTACATTGATCAGTCTACATAATATATAATCATGCTACAATCATATCTTATACTAGTATACTTCTTGCATTGATCAGTATACATATTACTATAAGGCATGGACTTGTATACTACAACCCTTTGGTCACCCATAGAAGGGGCAAGCTAACCCACATTAGGTTCCTATTTCCCATTCATTCTACCACCCATCTTGACTTTACTACTTTATGAACCTAAGGGACTCTGAGCTTACTTGATGCAAAGTGATCAAAACAACCTTGTTCTCAATTCGAGCATGCTCTTGTGAAGCACTTGATAGGCTCATGTTCATTAAGTTGATCCACCTATGGTTTTCCATTATTAAATTCTTTCTAATCTAAGTAAATGTACTTATTTCTTGGGACACGTTAACATATTTGCCTTCTTTAACCTGGTCAAATAATCTCACCTTGGCCTCACATCAAAACAAGCTTATGTTATCCTCTTGTCAAGATCAACCCCTACACTACACTAGTCATAATTATTGAGTTGTGGAGCTAAAATCTTCACCAATGAGAAAATTGCAAGGTTGTTGTATTTACACAGTCACTGACATCAGTTAGGGATCGACCAATGGCTACTGATGTCTGTTATTTATCGTCTGACGTCGGTCATATGCAGGCAAGCAGGGACCGACGTCGATCACCTATGCATTCCAGAAGTCTATTTTCATGGGATGAACAGATTGTTTGCATGATTAGATTAACTATTAGTGTTGAGTCCATGTTTCTATTTTTGGCAGGATTGATTTGAACCTTTGATTAAGAGGTTTATCTAATGGTTGAGAATGCATAGCTCATGATCCCTAATTCTATATAATAGGGATAGATCTTCATAGCTTGTGTAACAGACATGTAAGATAGACAATTCAAGGATTGAATTGTGTTTTTAATTGATAGAGAGAACTCTTGAGGGAAGGATATCTGTACATCTAAGAGGTGTGGAAGAAAGAGAGATTTCTTCAATTGTATTTCCTTCTAGAAGATTTTAATACAAGTTTTCATTGTTTCTTGTATTTCATGTTCTTTGCTGATTCTAATTTTTAGTTACATATTATTCTGGTTTAATTCTGTGTTTAGTTGCTTACACAAAGGTAATCAATTATCTTGTTTAGATCCTGACAAGTGGTATTAGAGCCAGGTTCACTAACAGGTGGTTTCAGATCTATTTAGTGTGTGTTGATTACAGGTCACTCATAGGGGTTTTTGTTTGAGTGGGAGTATAGCAATGGCAGAAGAAAGTAAACTAAGAATGGAGAAGTTTAACGGCAAGAATTATCAATTATGGAGGATGCAAATAGAAGATTATTTGTATCAGAAAGATCTGTACTTACCGTTGGGTGGGGCTTCAAGCAAGCCCATAGATATGCAAGATGAAGAAGGGAATGTTCTTGATAGAAAGGCTTTGGGATCCATAAGGTTGAGCCTAGCATCTTCTATGATTTCCAACTTGTCATAGGCAAAGACAACGGTAGAGTTAATGGATACTTTGGCAAATTTATATGAAAAGTCCTCAGCTTCAAATAAGGTATATCTTATGAAGCAATTATTTAATTTGCAAATGCAGGAAGGTGGATCTGTATCTAGTCATCTTAATGATTTCCATGCAATAGTAAATTAGTTAAATTCAGTCAAAATAGTTTTTAATGATGAAATTAAGGCTCTCTTAATTTTATGATTTTTACCTGAAAGTTGGCATAGCTTGGTAATGGCAGTTAGTAATACTGCATCTGCTACAAATATCTTGAAATTAGATGATGTTGTTAGTGTAATCTTGAATGAAGAAATTCATAGGAAAAGCATAGAGGAAACATTAGGTAATGTTTTAAGTATTGAAAGCAGGAGAAGGCAAAAAGAGAAGTGCAAGCAAGGGAAATCAAGGTCTAAGTCAAAGATGAGAGGTAGATCCAAATCTAGAAATGGAAGAAAAATAACCTGTTGGAATTGTGGAAAGATAGGGCATGCAAAGAAAGATTGCTGGTTGTCGGTTAAAGAAGAAAATCAGCATGAAGGTAAAGAAGAAGCAAAAGTTACAGGTATTGTTACACAAGATGCTCTTATATTTTCTTTGGATAATAAAATAGAATCTTGGGTTTTAGATTTTAGTGTCTCTTTCCATGCTACCCCAAATAGAGAATATTTCAATGATTATGTCCAGGGAGATTTTGGAATAGTTTATTTAGGGGATGATGAGCCTTGTAAAATTGTTGGCAAAGGAAAAATGCAGCTGAAATTGTAGAATGGCAACACATGGGTGTTAAAAGATGTCATGCATGTACCCATCCTGAAGAGGAATCTGATTTCTGTAGGAAAGTTAGGGGATGAGGGTTGCACAGTAACTCTCACAGCTGAATCTTGGAAGGTTTCCAAGGGTGCACTTGTATTAGCCAGAGGTAAGAGAGTAGGTACTCTCTATTTATGTAATTGTATTACTAATTATTCTCCTTCTGTATTATCTACTTCAGATGTGGATGCAAAGTTGTGGCACTGTAGGCTTGGCCACATGAGTGAGAAGGGAATGAAAGTTCTTAAGTCAAAATGTAAGCTTTCAGATTTGAAAAGCATAGATCTAGATTTTTATGAGCATTGTATTTTTGAGAAATAGAAGAGAGTGAGATTTCTCAAAACTGGGTCAACAAAGAAGAAGCACAAGTTGGAGCTTGTTCACACAGACGTGTGGGGACCAGCTTAGGTAGCTTCTATTGGAGGATCACAGTATTATGTTTCTTTCATTGATGATGCTACAAGAAAGGTATGGGTTTATTACATAAAGAAGAAATTTGATTTTTTGACCCATTTATGAAATAAAAAGCTTTGGTTGAGAATGAAACAGGTTTGAAATTGAAGTGTCTTAGATATGACAATGGTGGTGAGTACTGCAGCTATAAATTCAACAGATACTATTCTATGAATGGAATACATAGGCAAAGGATGGTTTCAAGGACACCTCAGCAAAATAGAGTTGCTGAAAGGATGCACAGAACAATTTTGGAGCGTGCACGAAGTATGAGGTTGCATGCTGGTTTGCCCTTATAGTTTTGGGCAAAAACTATAGATACTGTAGTTTACCTAATTAACAAAGGATCCTCTACTGCTCTGGATGGTGGAATTCTAGAAGAGGCTTGGACAGGTAAAAAAGTAGATTTTTCATTTCTCAAAGTTTTTAGTTCTGAAGCTTTTGTGCACGTTGATAAAGAAAATAGAAAGAAGCTGGATGCTAAATCTATGAGGTGCACTTTTATTGGTTATGGCTCTGGAGATTTCAGATTCTGATTGTGGAATCTAGGAACTAACAAAATAATTAGAAGCCATGATGTTGTTTTCAATGAGAAGGTGATGTACAGTGATCAGCTCAAGAAGTTGAATAATTTTGAGTAGAGCAATGTTTATTTGGACGAGGTGATGATCCAAAATGAGCTCACAAGAAAGAATTATCACAAATAGGAAAACATAGACACCGACGTCGGTCAGGCAGGAACTGACATTGGTCAAATAGGAATTGATGTCAGTCAGACAGTCACCGATGTCGATCATACAGGAATCGATGTCGATCATGTGGAACTGACGTCAGTCAGGTACAGACCTAGAGATGACTGAGATCGGTCACTGACAGAGAATTTGGGCAGACATCAAGCAGTGAATGAGTCTCAAATGCCCAAGAGGAGGTCAGAAAGAGTAATTAAACCTCCAATTCAATATTCCCCTTCATTATTCTACTTATTGCTTACTGATAGTGGAGAAATAGAGAGTTTTGATGAAGCAACGCAGGTAGAAACTCAAAAACAGTGGGAACTTGGCATGAAAGAGGAAATTAATTCCTTGAAAGAGAACCAAACATGGGATTTGGTTGAGTTGCCAGCGGGAAAGAAAACACTGAAAACAAATGGGTTTATAGGTTAAAGAAAGGTGAGAATGGACAAATGAGACATAAGGCCAGGTTGGTAGTAAAGGGATTTGCATAGAAACTAGGTATTGATTTTGGTGAAATTTTTTCTCCTATAGTAAAAATGACTTTTATTCAGACTGTATTGTCTTTAGTTGCTATTGAGGATTTGCATCTTGAGCAGCTTGATGTTAAGACAGTGTTTCTTCATGGAGATTTGGATGAAGAAATATATATGGATTAGCTGAAAGGGTTTGAGGTCAAAGGTAAGGAGAAGCTTGTGTGCAGATTGAAGAAAAGCTTATATGGTCTCAAGCAAGCTCCTAGACAATGGTATTTGAGGTTTGACAGGTTTATGACTGAGCATGGCTTCAGTAGATGTCAATCTAACCATTGTGTTTATTTTAAGAGATTGGATAATGGTAGATATATTATCTTGTTGCTGTATGTAGATGATATGTTGATTGCAGGTTCACACATGCAGGATATTTTTGAGCTTAAGGTAAAATTAGCTCACACATTTGCCATGAAAGATTTGGGAGTAGTAAAGAAAATCCTTGGCATGAGTATTAAGAGAGACAAGAAAAATCATAGGTTGATTTTGTCTCAAGAAGATAATGTGAACAAGGTCTTAGAGAGGTTCAATATGCAGGATGCAAAACCGGTAAGCACACCTATGGCTGGACACTTCAAGTTGAGCAAAGAATAGTGTCCTAAATCACATGATGAGGTAAAGTACATGAGTAGAGTTCCATATGATTCCACAGTTAGGAGCTTAATGTATGCAATGGTATGTACCAGACCTGATATTGCCCAAGTAGTGGGAGTTATCAGTAAGTTTATAGCCAATCTAGGAAAATAACAATGGAAAGCAGTTCAGTGGATTCTCAGATATCTGAGAGGGATCAGTAGTAGGCATTTATGCTATGGAGGGTCAAACACTTCTCTACATGGATATGTAGATGTGGATATGACAGGTGACTTGGATGGCAAGAGAAGCACCACAGGATATGTGTTCACTTTTGGTGGAACGGGGGTTAGCTAGATTTCAAAGTTGTAAAAGGTTGTTGCCTTGTCTACTATAGAGGCAGAATACATTACAGTCACAGAGGCTAGCAAGGAGATGATATGGATGACTCGGTTCATGGAAGAGTTGGGAAAGGAGCAAGACAGTTGTAGATTATACAGTGATAGTCAAAGTGCAATTCATTTGGTAAAGAATTCAGCCTTTCATTCAAGAACCAAACATATACAGCTTAGGTACCACTTCATTAGACAGGTATTGGAGGATGGTGAGTTGAAGCTAGAAAAGATCCATACAGATAAGAACCCTGTTGATATGTTAACAAAGTTGGTAACAAAGGAGAAGTTGAATCTTCATTCAACTTTTATTGGTCTTCAAGATTGAGCTTGAAGATGGAGAAGCTAGAAGATGTTGTTGTATAGGTACAGGTGCAGTTGTTTATCTCCAAGTGGGAGATTGTTGAGTTTTGGAGCTAAAAGCTTCACCGATGAGCAAATTGCAAGGTTGTTGTATTTACATAGTCATCGATGTCGGTCAGGGATCGACCAACGGCTGTCGACGTCAGTTATTTATTGGTTGACATCGATCATATGCAAGTAGACAGGGACCGACGTCGGTCCCCTGTGCATTCCAGAAGTCTATTTTTGTGGGATGAACAAATTGTTTGCATGATTAAATTAACTGTTAGTGTTGAGTCCACATTTATATTTTTGGCAAGACTGATTTGAACCTTTGATTAAGAGGTTTATCTGATGGTTGAGAATGCATAGCTCATGATCCCTAATTCTATATAATAGGGATAGATGTTCATAGCTTGTGTAACAGACATGTAAGATAGACAATTCAAGGATTTAATTGTGTTTGTAATTGATAGAGAGAACTCTTGAGGAAAAGAGATCTGTACATCTGAGAGGTGTGGAAGAAAGAGAGATTTCTTCAATTGTATTTCCTTCTGGAAGAGTTTAATACAAGTTTTCATTGTTTCTTGTATCTCATGTTCTTTGTTGATTATGATTTCTAGTTACTTATTATTCTAGTTTAATTCTGTGTTTAGTTGCTTACACAAAGGTAATCAATTGTCTTGTTTAGATCCTGACAATAATATGCTTACTAAAACATTTATGGCCATAGAAGTCACCTGACATGTTTATGGTCACAATCATAAACATCATAATCACCTCATATTAAAAATAAATCATCATCATGCCTAAACTAACATCATGTCATAAATAACATCATACATCCATAACATCACCATCAAACATCATAATTAATGTAAACATCATAATCA
The DNA here is from genome assembly GCA_037957365.1 of Torreya grandis. Taxonomy (NCBI): domain Eukaryota; kingdom Viridiplantae; phylum Streptophyta; class Pinopsida; order Cupressales; family Taxaceae; genus Torreya; species Torreya grandis. The sequence goes on from JARHVA010000429.1 coordinate 1,906,517, forward strand.
CCTTGTATTAAAAATAAATCATCATTATGCCTAAACTAACATTCAACAATCATATCCTAATCACCATCAACCATCTATGAAAAGCAATGAGAATATCATCAACACAAAACATAATCAATCAATATATTAAGAACCATAATCGTATCATCATCATACCTATACTAACCAATCATAAGCACTATGAGCATAAACCATAACCATAATCCTCCAAATGAGCATCATACACATAATCATCCCAACATAATCCTCATAGCATAATAATCATAAAGTCACAATCTCATAATACATCATCATATCTATTTCTCTCTCTTATAAATACATCTCGCATCATCAGCATGTAAGCCGATATAAAAATATCCATATCAAAAACAAATATATATATCATGGAGATCTCATATCTTAAGGACCTAAAATGCCAACACTTGCACCTACTCCACTATCTGGTGGTGGACCTCAATGTCAGAAATCTAGAACAATAAACTGCTCTGATACCAACTGTTAGAACCCGAAAGCACAATTGATTACCAAGCAACTAAACATGCAAAATTAACCAAAAGTAATAAGTAACTAGAATCAGAAACAACACAGAATATGAGAGACAATACCCAATTGTATTAATACTCTTCCAGAAGGAAATATAACAAAGAAGATGCCACAGTCTTCTTCCTTACACACCTGTAGGGCTCCCACACCTCTAGGGCATAAATAGTAAATCTCTTCAAGAGCTCACTCTCTCAATTACGGTCCCAACAATCAACTCAAACACAGAGTTGTTGTTCACCTCCAACCAGTCAGTATCACTACTGCCAATACCACTAGTCAGTATCACTACTTCCAGTACATAAGTACTCCATGTACTCCAAAACTGAGTAGACACACATACTACAAGTACACAACATACTCCAAGTAGATCTCCCCTAATCTTGCTACACCTATTGTGTTGCTGACCACCTTGATCTTGCACACCTACAAATCAACCTGGTTCTGCACACCTACAAACCTAGATCTTGCGCGCGCACACACACACACACATACACACACACACACACTTGCAGATCAACCGATCTTACATACCATATATATCTCTCTACACCTTGAAGAACCCTTGTCCTTGCCTCACCAAGTCCTTATGATTCTCCAAACCAGTACCCTGGTGGATCTTCTACCTGATCTTACAACAACTTGCAAATCAATTTGATCATACACACTCGGCACCCCTATGGAACTAAGAGGAACACACCTTGCTCTCTTCACTCTAAAGGAGCTAACCTTGCTCTTACTCAACTAGCACACTTTACAATACAGCCCATGAGTCTATTATATAGATTTCATGCAAACAATAATTAGACATCTAATTACAATAATTAGATCCACAGCTCTAAGACTAAAATTAGCTTTTAACATGCAAATAATTGGTTTGTTAACAAACTATCCATAAAAACTCACAGTTCCAAACCACACAAGTGATCGACGTCGGTCCCTGTCTGGCTGGAGATGACCGGCGTCGACTGATCCTAACTAATGTCAGTTGCTCTTCTCACTATATATGACCGACATTGGTTGATCAGACCGACGTCAGTTTCTCTGCAACTCAGCAACCTCTCAATAACCTCCTCCATGCCTACATCAGTGAAGCTTTTAGCTCCACAACCTAACAATCTCCCACTTGGAGATAACTGCACTATACCTGTACTTGTACACTTTCTAATTTGTTCTCTAGCTTGTATCCCTCTTCAAGCTCAATCTTGAAGACCAACCACCACACATCTTATGGTGCAACACCTATCATCCAAGTAACCTACCACATCTAAAGTGCCTGACCCTGCATAACATGTTGACCTACTGCTGGTCCCTCTCAGATACCTAAGAACCCACTGAACTACTTTCCAATGCTTCTTTACTGGATTAACTACAAACCTATTGACAACTCCCACTACTGGGGTAATATCAGGGAGTACACATGTACTCAACCTCATCATGTGATTGGGGACCTTGTTCTGTGATCTATCCATCCATAAGTGTGCTGCCCAATTCTGCATCTTGCACTACCTTCACATAATCATCCTGTGACAACATCAACTTGTGATCTTCCCTGTCTCTAGGATTACTCATGCCAAAGAATTTTGCTACTCCCAAATCCTTCATGGAAAACCTATGAACTAACCTTACCTTTAGCTCAGAAAAAACCTTGTATGTCTAAACCTACAACAAGCATATCATCCACATACAATAATAGGATAATGTTGCAATCATCATCCAACTTGGTAAGATAAACACAATGGTTACACTGACATTGACTAAAGCCCTGCTTTGTCATACACCTGTCAAACTTGTACCACTGTCCTGCAGCTTCCTCAAGACCACGTACCCTAGCCTTCTATCTCACATGTCCATTCTCTCTATTCTTTAACCTTGGAATCCATTCGTCTTAGTGCTTTCATCCCAGTTGGTAACTCTACCAAATCTCTCGTTTGGTTCTTCTCCAAAGAATTCATGCCATGCTCCCACTATTTCTTGGTTCCTACCTACTCTGCTTCTTTAAAAAACTTCCTGGTTCTTGACCATTAGTGAGTAGCAAGTAGTATAAAGAAGAAGAATAACAAATTTGAGGCTTACTTACCCTTTCAATCCTCCACATGGGCAATTGAGACTCCTTGACAGCTGTGTTATCCACCCAAAATCTATTTCAATGATCAATGTTCAATCACCACCCAGTCTGCATCCTACCGATGTCAGTTCCATGCGACTAACCTAGTTGCATCAATGCTGGTTATCCTACTAACTTTAGTCTCCACCTACTCGGCACCATTGACTTCTGTAGTCTGCACATGATCGACATTGGTGCCTGTCTATTTGATGCCAATTTCCCCTAACTGACATCGATACTTGTATTTTCTTGTGAGTGATGACTTTTTACCCATAAGCTTTCTTTGAATCATACCCATGTCCAAAATACCCTACTCAGAAGTATCCAGCCCCATCCGCTGATCTCTATCTGTCATCTCCTCTAAGAAGACCAAGGCTTTCCAGTTCTTAAGTTTGTCAAATACATCAGACTTCCTTTTCCTATAATAAACACAATCCTTTCTTGTGGCATCCCTTTGCTCACAGAAATCTCAGTCTATGCTCTCTAAAGCTGAACTCTTAACATTTGACTTAAGAACATCCATTCCCTTCTCACTTATGTGACCAAGCCTACAAAGCCACACTTGTGCAACAAAAGTGGAATCAATAATACAAGCAAGTAGATAAAGAGTACCTACTTTCTTACCACATGCTAGTTCAAGTGCATCCTTGGTAACATTCCAAGAATCTGCTATGAGAGTTACTGCGCATCTCTCATCACCCAACTTTCTTGAATAAATTAGCCACATCTTCAAGACTGGGACCTGCATGACCTCCTTCAACACCCATGTGTTGGCCGTCTGCAATTTTAGCCACACTTCCCCTTTGCCAAAAGTTTGACAAGGCACACCAGCCCCTAAATAAATATTTCCAAAGTTTCCATGGACCTTAACATGGAAAAATACTCTATTTGGGGCTGCATGGAAAGAGGCAACATAATCTATAAACCAAGATTCTACTTTATCCAAGGAACATATAAGAGCAACCAGTGCAACAATCCATGCAATGATACCTATTTCTTTATTTTCTTCATGCTGATCTGCTACCAACCAACAATCTTTCTTTACCTGCTCTTTCTTTCCATAGCACCGTAATTGACCATTCATGCATTTGAATTTCTCCATTCTTAGTGTACTTTCTTCTACCATTGCTATACTCCCACTCAATTAAAAACCCCTGAGAGTGACCTGTAATCAAACACAATCTTGCTCCTTACAACCTTAGCTCTGATACAAACTGTTAGGACCTGGAAGCATAATTGATTACCAAGAAACTAAACATGCGAAATTAACCAAAAGTAATAAGTAACTAGAAATTAGAAACAACATAGAATATGAGAGATGATACCCAATTGTATTAATACTCTTCCAGAAGGAAATACAATAAAGAAGATGCCACAGTCTTCTTCCTTACACACCTTTAAGGCTCCCACACCTCTAGGGCATAAACAGTAAATCTCTTCAAGAGCTCACTCTCTCAATTACAGTCCCAACAATCAACTCAAACACAAAGTTGTTCACCTCCAACTAGTCAGTATCACTACTGCCAATACCACTAGTTAGTATCACTACTACCAATACACAAGTACTCCACATACTCCATGACTGAGTATACACACATACTCCAAGTATACAATGTACTCCAAGTAGATCTCCCTTGATCTTGCTACCTATTGTGTTGCTAACCTCCCTAATCTTGCACACCTGTAAATACACTTGGTTTTGCACACCTACAAACTTGGATCTCTCTCTCTCTCTCTCTCTCTCACACACACACACACACACACACACCTGTAGATCAACTGATCTTACTTACCATGTAGATCTCTCTACACCTTGAAGAACCCTTGTCCTTGCCTCCCAAGTCCTTATGATTCTCCAAACTAGTACCCCGATGGATCTTTTACCTGATCTTGCAACAACCTGTAAATCAACCTGGTCATACACACTCAGTACCCCTATGGAACTAGGAGGAACACACCTTTCTCTCTTCACTCTGAAGGAGCTAACCTTGCTCTTACTCAACTAGCACACTTTACAATACAACCCATGAGTCTATTATATATATCCCATGCAAACAATAATTAGACATGTAATTACAATAATTATATCTGTAGCTCTAAGACTAAAATTAGCCTTTAACATGCAAACAACTGGTTCATTAACAAACTATCTATAAAAATCATAGTTTCAAACCACACAGGCAACTGACGTCGGTCCCTATCTGGCTAGAGATGACCGATGTCGGCCGATCTTGATCGATGTCGATTTCTCTTCTCACTGTATATGACCGATGTCAGTTGATCAGACTGACGTCAGTTTATCTGCAACTCAGCAACCTCTCAACAACATCCTCCATGTCTACATCAGTGAAGCTTTTAGCTCCACAACCTAATAATCTCCCACTTGGAGATAAATAGCTGCACTATACCTATACCTGTACACTGTCTAATTTTTTCCCTAGCTTGTATCCCTCTTCAAGCTCAATCTTGAAGACCAACCACCACACATCTTGTGGTGTAACACCTGTCATCCAAGTAACCTGCCACATCTGAAGTGCTTGACCCTGTATAGCATGTTGACCTGTTGCTAGTCCCTCTCAGATACCTGAGAACCCACTGAACCACTTTCCAGTGCTTCCTTCCTGGATTGACTACAAACCTGCTGACAACTCCCACTATTGGGGAAATATTAGGGAGTACACATGTATTCAACCTCATCATGTGATTGGGGACCTTGTTTTGTGAACTATCCATCCATAGGTGTGCTACCCAATTCTGCATCTTGTACTACCTTTACACAATCATCCTGTGACAACATCAACTTGTGATCTTCCCTATCTCTAGGATTACGCATGCCAAAGAATTTTGTTGCTCCTAAATCCTTCATGCCAAACCTCTGAACTAACCTTACCTTTACCTTAGAAAAAACCTTATATGTCTGAACTTGCAACAAGCATATCATCCACATATAGTAATAGGATAATGTTGCAATCATCATCCAACCTGATAAGGCAAACATACACTAACATTGACTAAAGCCCTACTTTGTCATACACCTGTCAAACCTATACCACTGTCCTGCAGCTTCCTCAAGACCATGTACCCTAGCCTTCCATCTCACATGTCCATTATCTCTATTATTTAACCTTGGAATCCATTCGTCTCAGTGCTTTCATCCCAGTTGGCAACTCTACCAAATCTCCCATTTGGTTCTTCTCCAAAGAATTCATGCCATGCTCCCACTATTTCTTGGAACCTACTTGCTCTACTTCTTTAATAAACTTCTTGGTTCTTGACCATCAGTGAGCAACAAGTAGTATAAAGAAGATGAATAACAAATTTGAGGCTTAATTACCATTTCAATCCTCCACATGGGAATTTGAGACTCCTTGACAGTGTGCTGTCTGCCCAAAATCCCTTTCAATGATCGATGTCAGTCACCACCTAGTCTGCATCCTACTGATGTTAGTTCCATGTGACTGACCTGGTCGTTGATGCCAGTTATCCTACCAACATCAGTCTCCACCTACCTAACATGACTAACTTCTCTGGTCTACACATGACCGACATTAGTGCCTGTCTGTTTGATACTGGTTTCCCCTAACTAATGTCGGTACTTGTATTTTCCTATGAGTTATGAATTTTTACCCGCGAGCTTTCTTTGAATCATACCCATGTCCAAACTAACCTGCTAAGAAGTATCTAGCCCCATCTACTGATCTCTATCCATCATCTCCTTCAAGAACACCAAGGCTTTCCAGTTCTTAAGTTTATCAAATACATCAGACTTCCTTTTCCTGCAATAAACACAATCTTTTCTTGTGGCATCCCTCTGCTCATAGAAATCTCAGTCTATGCTCTTCAAATCTAAACTCTTACCATTTGACTTAAGAACATCCATTCCCTTCTCACTTATGTGACCAAGCCAACAAAGCCACACCTATGCAACAAAAGTGGAATCAGTAATACAAGCAAGTAGATAAAGAGTACCTACTTTCTTACCACATGCTAATTTAAGTGCATCCTTGGTAACATTCCAAAAATCCACTGTGAGAGTTACTGTGCATCTCTCATCACCCAACTTTCTTAAAGAAATTAGCCACATCTTCAAGACTGGGACCTACATGACCTCATTCAACACCCATGTGTTGGCTATCTATAATTTTAGCTGCACTTCCCCTTTGCCAAAACTTTGACAAGGCACACCAGCCCCTAAATAAATCTTTCCAAAGTCTCCATGGACCTTAACATGGAAAAATACTCTATTTGGGGTTGCATGGAAAGAGGCAATAGAATCTATAAACCAAGATTCTACTTTATCCAAAGAACATATAAGAGCAACTAGTACAATAATTCATGCAACGATACCTGCTTCTTTATTTCTTTCATGCTGATCTGCTACCAACCAACAATCTTTCTTTACCTGCTCTTTCTTTTCATAACACCATAATTGACCATTCGTGCCTTTGAATTCCTCTATTCTTAGCGTACTTTCTTCTGCCATTGCTATACTCCCACTTAATTAGAAACCCCTAAGAGTGACCTATAATCAAACACAAACCTGATCCCTACAACCTTAGCTCTGATACCAACTATTAGGACCCAGAAGCACAATTAATTACCAAGCAACTAAACATGTAGAATTAACTAGAAGTAATAAGTAACTAGAAATCAAAAACAACATAGAATATGAGAGACAATACCCAATTATATTAATACTCTTCCAGAAGGAAATACAACAAAGATGCCATAGTCTTCTTCCTTACACACCTATAGGGCTCCCACACCTCTAAGGCATAAATAGTAAATATCTTCAAGAGCTCACTCTCTCAATTATGGTCCCAACAATCAACTCAAACACAAATTTGTTGTTCACCTCAAACCAGTCAGTATCACTACTGTTAGTACCACTAGTCAGTATCACTAGTACCAATACACAAGTACTCCACATACTCCATGACCAAGTATACACACATACTCTAAGTACACAATGTACTCCAAGTAGATCTCCCTTGATCTTGTTACCTATTATGTTGCTGACCTCCCTGATCTTGCACACCTCCAAATCAACCTAGTTCTACACACCTAAAAACCTAGATCTCACACACACACACACATGCCTGTAGATCAACCGATCTTACTTACCATGTAGATCTCTCTACACCCTGAAGAACCCTTGTCCTTACCTCACCAAGTCCTTATGATTCTCCAAAATAGTACCCTGGTGGATCTTCTACCTGATCTTGCAATAACCTGTAAATCAACCTGATCATACACACTCGACACCCCTATGGAACTAGGAAGAACACACCTTGCTCTCTTCACTTTGAAAGAGCTAACCTTGGTCTTACTCAACTAGCACACTTTACAATATAGCCCATGAGTCTATTATATAGATCCCATGCAAACAATAATTAGACATCTAATTACAATAATTAGATCCACAGTTCCAAGACTAAAATTAGCCTTTAACATGCAAACAACTAGTTCATTAACAAACTATCCTTAAAACTCATAGTTCCAAACCACACATGTGACCAACGTCAGCCGATCCTGACCGATGTCAGTTGCTCTTCTTACTGTATATGACCAATGTCAGTTGATAAAACCGATGTTAGTTTCTCTACAACTCAATAACCTCTCAACAACCTCCTCCATGTTTGCATCAGTAAAGCTTTTAGCTCCATAACCTAACAATCTCCCACTTGGAGATAAATAACTGCACTATAATTGTACCTGTACACTATCTAATTTGTTTCCTAGCTTGTATCCCTCTTCAAGCTCAATCTTGAAGACCAACCACCACACATCCTATCATGCAACACCTGTCATCCAAGTAAGCTACCACATTTGAAGTGCCTGACCCTGCATAGCATGTTGACCTACTGCTGGTCCCTCTCAGATACTTGAGAACCCACTAAACTACTTTCTAGTGCTTCCTTCTTGGATTGTCTACAAACCTGTTGACAACTCCCACTACTGGGGAAATATTAGGGAGTACACATGTACTCAACCTCATCATGTGATTGGGGACCTTGTTCTATGAACTATCCATCCATAGGTGTGCTGCCCAATTCTACATCCTGCACTACCTTCACACAATCATCTTGTGACAACATCAACTTGTGATCTTCCCTATCTCAAGGATTACTCATGCCAAAGAATTTTGTTGCTCCCAAATCCTTCATGGCAAACCTCTAAACTAACCTTACCTTTAGCTCAAAAAAACCCTATATGTCTGAACCTGTAACAAGCATATCATCCACATACAGTAATAGGATAATGTTTCAATCATCATCTAACCTGGTAAGACAAACACAATGGTTACACTAACATTGACTAAAGCCATGCTTTGTCATACACCCGTCAAACTTGTACCACTATCCTGCAGCTTCCTCAAGACCATGTACCCTAGCCTTCTATCTCACATGTCCATTCTCTCTATTCTTTACCCTTGGAATCCATTCATCTCAATGCTTTCATCCCAGCTGGCAACTTTACCAAATCTCCCATTTGGTTCTTCTCCAAAGAATTCATGCCATGCTCCCATTGTTTCCTGGATCCTACCTGCTCTGCTTCTTTAAAAAACTTCCTAGTTCTTGACCATTAGTGAGTAAAAAGTAGTATAAAGAAGAGGAATAACAAATTTAAGGCTTAGTTACCCTTTCAATCTTCCACATGTGCATTTAAGACTCTTTGACAGCTTCTTGTCTGCCCAAAATCCGTTCCAATGACCGATGTCGATCACCACCTAGTCTGTATCCTACTGACATTAGTTCCATGCGACTGACCTAGTCACCGACACTCAGTTATCCTATCAATGTTAGTCACCACCTGCCTAACACCACCAAATTCTATGGTCTACACATGATCGATGTTGGTGCCTATCTGTTTGACACCGATTTCCCCTAACTCGAAGTCAGTACCTGTATTATCCTATGAGTGATGACTTTTTACTCACGAGCTTTCTTTGAATCATACCCATGTCCAAACTACCCTACTTAGAAGTATCCAACCCCATCCACTAATCTCTGTCCATCATTTCCTCCAAGAACACCAAGGCTTTCCAGTTCTTAAGTTTGTCAAATATATCAGACTTCCTTTTCTTGCAATAAACACAATCCTTTCTTGTGGCATCCCTTCTGCTCACAGAAATCTTGATTCTATGCTCTCTGAAGCTAAACTCTTACCATTTGACTTAAGAACATCCATTCCCTTTTCACTTATGTGACCAAGCCTACAAAGCCACACCTGTGCAACAGAAGTGGAATCAGTAATACAATCAAGTACATAAAGAGTACCTACTTTCTTACCACATGCTAATTCAAGTGCATCCTTGGTAACATTTCAAGAATCCACTATGAGAGTTACTGTGCATCTCTCATCACCCAACTTTCCTATAGAAATTAGCCGTATCTCCAAGACTGGGACCTGCATGACCTCCTTCAACACCCATGTGTTGGCCATCTGCAATTTCAGCTGCACTTCCCCTTTGCCAATACTTTGACAAGGCTCACCAACCCCTAAATAAATCTTTCCAAAGTCTCCATGGCCCTTAACATGGAAAAATACTCTATTTGAGGCTGTATGGAAAGAGGCAACAGAATCTATAAACCAAGATTCTACGTTATCCAAGGAACATATCAGAGCATCATGTGCAACAACACCTGCAACATCTGCTTCTTCATTCCCTTTATGCTGATCCGCTATCAACCAACAATCTTTCTTTCCCTGCTCTTTCTTTCAATAACACCGTAATTGACCATTCATGCCTTTGAATTCCTCCATTCTTAGCTTACTTTCTTCTACCATTGCTATACTCCCACTCAATCACAAACCCCTGAGAGTGACCTGTAATCAAACACAAACCTGCTCCCTACAACTTTAGCTCTGATACCACTTGTCAAGAATCTAGAACAATAAACTACTCTGATACCAACTGTTAGGACCTAAAAGCACAATTGATTACCAAGTAACTAAACATGCAAAATTAACTAGAAGTAATAAGTAACTAGAAATCAGAAACAACACAGAATATGAGAGACAATACCCAATTGTATTAATACTCTTCTAGAAGGAAATACAACAAAGAAGATGCCACAGTCTTCTTTCTTACACACCTCTAGGGCTCCCACACCTCTAGGGCATAAATATTAAATCTCTTCAAGAGCTCACTCTCTCAATTATAGTCCCAACACACAATTTAAACACAGAGTTGGTGTTCACCTCCAACCAGTCAATATCACTACTACCAGTACCACTAGTCAATATCACTACTGTCAGTACACAAGTACTCCACGTACTCCACGACCGAGTACACACTGTACTCCAAGTAAATCTCCCATGAGCTTGCTACACCGGTTGTGTTGTTGATCTCCCTGATCTTGCTGCCACCTGCAAACCAACTTAGTTTTGCAACACCTGTAAACCTGGTTCTCACACACACAAATACCTGCAACTCAAATGATCTTACTTACCATGTAGATCTCCCATGAACTCGCAACAACTTGCAATTCAAATGATCTTACAATTGGAAGGATCTACCTTTCCTTCCTCTATTGCTCTCCTGTGGAACTAGGAGGAACACACCTCGCTCTCTTCACTCTGAAGGAGCTAACCTTGCTCTCTCAACTAGAACCCAAGGAATCCCTGCTTTGATCCCTCACACTTTACAATACATCCCATGAGTCTCTTATATAGATCCCATGCAAACAATAATTAGACATCTAATTATAATAATTAGATTCGCAGCTCCAAGACTAAAATTAGCCTTGAACATGCAAAACAACCTGTTCATTAACAAACTATCCATAAAACTCATAGTTCTGAGCTGCACAGGTGACCAACGTCGGTCCCTGTCTGGCTGGATATGACCGACGTCAGCCGATACATGACCGATGTCAGTTTCTCTGCTCACTGGATATGACCAACGTCGGTTGATCAAACTGACATCAATTTTTTTGCAACTCAGCAACCTCTCAACAACCTCCTCCATGTTTGCATCAGTGAAGCTTTTAGCTCCACAACCTAACACCCAAGAGATACCTACCTATGATGTGCTCAATGCCCACTGAACTGGTGTAGCTACAGTTAAACCCCCAACCAGGCTATCCCTGTACTCCTTATATATCATTGCATATAAAAATTAGGATAACACCATAGCCTCATAGTATTAAAGCTCCAAAATGGTGGCCAGGTATCTTGTCCTCAAAACTAAGTCATCTACTCCTCCCCCTGCTATGGTCATCCCAACTCTCTGTCTCAAGGTATCTTGCTCTTATGTGACTAACTCAAGGCTAGCCCTTTCCATATCCCACTCTCCTATCAGAGTGGCTATCTACCCCTATAAAGTGAATATTTATTCCTACAACAAAGCCACCTATCCATGTAACCTTATCACTTGAGCATATGCCATTGTAAGGGCTACCATTGTTTAACCATTAGGTCTTCCACCCTATACCTATGTAAGATCAACATACATAAGCTACTAGTCTCCATCCCCCCATCTAAAATTTGTGGCCACATACCTAGCCTAATATCATCCCATATATCTATTGATAACTCCCACATCATCTATAAGAGCTCTCACTGGTAGTTCCTCATAATCTAGCATGATAGCATCTGATTGTAGCTCTAACAACAGGTACTCTACATCCTCCCTCCTATAACATTAAACATCTAGGGGTGTATCCTACACTAGCATGAACTACCTCCAAACTTAATCTACTAGGATGCACTCAATTTTGCCATCTTATTGGCCATAAACCCACTACCAACTCTATAATGATAGCATGTGGTACCTATAACCTGTCCATAGAGACCAACTCAAATATGGCCTCCATATAATGTCTACTACCACCAAGCCCTCCAAGGCATCTTAAAACCACTCGATATCTCTAGATCCACCCCTTATTATTATAAGTGCATAATCACCATGCCATTTCATGAAGCCAACCCTATAATCTATCAGTGCGTAGCCATCTCAAGGAAGCCCTAAGGGTCTCAACACTTGTATATGCTCATATACCCAGCAATACAGCACAAAACCAAAACTAATCTTGTATCATATCTACACCTTAAAGGCCCAAAGCTCCTTGTATATTTGTACTAAAAATATTAGGGCCCATCCAAATATCATCCCTCTTAGTAGCTGTTGGGGATCAAGCAACAATATGATTACACTTATGAAAGCAATAAACTACAAAATTAAATCAGATAGATAAGTAACTAGAATCAGATAATAGTAAAGAACAAGAGATACAAGAAACCACCTTGAAAACTTGTATTAAACTCTTTACATAAGGAATACAATTGAATAAACTTCTTTCTTCCACACCTCTCTCAGATGCACAAGATCTCTCTCTAGATCTCTATCCCTCAAGAGCTCTCTCTCTCAAGTACAATCAACTCCAACAACCTGGATTGATATAACTCTGTACTATTCTTCAACATTCACATACAATGAACTACTACAATCACACTAAGCTAAGAAGATCTAATTCTACATATAGAATTAGGAGACCTGAGCATGCACTTACAACCAACAATTACGCCTCTTAAACAAGGGCTCTAAAAACAATCTTACTAATAATAGAGACACAAAATTAAGACTAAGACTTAAACTCATCATGCAAACACTCGGTTCTATCCTTGGAAATAGCATTCTACATGCACAGGTAACCGATGCCGGTTCCTACCTGCTTGCCTCTGACCGACGTCGGCCGATCCTCTACCGATGCCAGCGTCTCTTCAACTGCCCCTGACCAATGTCGGTCACTCCTGACTGACACCAGTGACTGTGTAAACCTAAAACTATCAAATGCACTCATATGTGAAGCTTTTAGGCTCCACACCTTAACAATCTCCCACTTGGAGATAAACAGCTGCACCAGTACCTATACAGCAACATCTTCTAGCTCCTCCATCTTCAACTCAATCATGAAGACTAATAGAAGTTGAATGAAGATTCAACTTCTCCTTTGTAACCGGCTTGGTTAACATATCAGCAGGATTTTTGTCTGTATGGATCTTCTCAAGCTTCAACTTGCCATCTTCCAATACCTGTCTTATGAAGTGGTACCTAAGCTGTAAGTGCTTGGTTCTTGAGTGAAAGGCTAAATTCTTAACCAAATGGATTGCACTCTAACTATCACTGTATAATCTTCAACTCCCATGCTCCCTTCCAAGCTCTTCCATGAACCGTATCATCCATATCATCTCTTTGCTAGCCTCTATGGCTGTAATATACTCTGCTTCTGTAGTTGACAAGGCAATAACCTTCTGCAACTTTGATATCCAGCTAATCGCCATTCCACCTACAGTGAAAACATATCCTGTGGTGCTCCTCCTGCCATCCAAATCACCTGCCATATCTGAATCTACATAACCATGTAGAGAAGTATCTGAACCTCCATAGCACAAGTGCCTACTGTTGGTTCCTCTCAGATATCTGAGGATCCATTGAACTGCTTTCCAATGTTCCTTTCTTGGATTGGCCATATACTTACTTACAACACCCACTGCTTGGGCAATATCCGGTCTAGTACACACCATTGCATACATCAAACTTCCTACTACGGAAGAATATGGAACCTTACTCATGTACTCTACCTCATCATGTGAATTAGGACATTATTCTTTACTCAACTTAAAATGTCCAGCCAAAGGTGTGCTTACCGGTTTAGCATCCTGCATATTGAACCGTTTCAACACCTTGTCCACATAATCCTCTTGAGACAATATCAACCTGTGATTTTTCCTGTCTCTCTTAATGCTCATGCCAAGGATTTTCTTTGCTGCTCCCAAATCCTTTATAGCAAAAGTTTGAGCTAATTTCACCTTAAGCTCAGAGATATCCTACATGTGTGATACTGCAACCAGCATATCATCTACATACAACAATAGAATAATATATCTACCATTATCCAATCTCTTAAATTACACACAATGGTCAGATTGACACCTACTATAGCCATGCTCAGTCATAAACCTGTCAAATTTCAAATACCCCTATCTAGGAGCTTGCTTGAGGCCATACAAGCTTTTCTTCAATCTGCACACTAACTTCTCCTTACCTTTGACCTCAAAACCTTTTAGCTATTCCATATAAATTTTCTCATCCAAATCTCCATGAAAAAACGTTGTCTTAATATCTAGCTACTCAAGATGCAAATCCTCAACAGCAACCAAAGATAGTACAATCCGTATAGAAGTCATTTTAACAACAGGAGAAAAAATCTCACCAAAATCAATACCTAGCTTTTGTGCAAATCCTTTCACTATCAATCTGGCCTTATATCTCATCTGTCCATTCTCACCTTCCTTCAACCTGTAGGTCCATTTGTTCTTCAGTGTTCTCTTACTAGCTGACAACTCAACCAAATCCCATGTTTGGTTCTCTCTTAAGGACTCCATCTCCTCAACCATGCCACGCTCCCACTGACTCTTGGACTCCACCTATATTGCTTCTTCAAAACTCTCTGGTTCTCCACCATCAGTTAGCAATAAATAGAATAATGAAGGAGAATATCTAATTGGAGGCTTACTTACCCTTTCTGACCTCCTGATGGGTGTCTGAGACTCGCTCACAACACGCTATCCACCCAAATTCTCTGACAGTGACTGACCTCGGTCACCTCTAGACCTGTTACTGGCCGACATCGATTCTGCCTGATTGACGTTGATGCTTGTTCTACCGACGTCGGTCTCTATATGACTGACATCAGTTTCTATTCTGCCGATGCCGGTTCCTAACCTGCCGACGTCATTTTTTGTGTTTTCCTGCAAGTGATTATTTCTTTTTCCCACGAGCTCATTTTGGACCGTCACCTCATCCAATTCACCATTACTCTACCCAGATTGATTTACCTTCTTCAACTGATCACTATACATCACTTTTTCATTGAAAATAACATCACAGCTCCTAATTATATTGTTAGTTCCTAGATTCCAAAATCTGAAACCAAAATCATCTGAGCCATAGCCAATAAATGTGCACCTCATAGACTTAGCATCTAGCTTCTTTCTATTTTCCTTATCTACATGCACAAAGGATTCACAACCAAAAACTTTGAGGAATGAGAGATCTACATTTTTACCTGTCCAAGCCTCTTCTAGAATTCCACCATCCAAAGCTGTAGAGGGTCCTTTGTTAATCAGGTACACTACAGTGTCAATCACTTCTACCCAAAAATCTAAGGGCAAACTAGCATGCAATCTCATGCATCTTGCACGCTCCATGATTGTTTTGTTCATCCTTTCAGAAATTCCATTCTACTGAGGTGTCCTTAGAACCATCCTTTGCCTATGGATTCCATGCATATAACAATACCAATTGAACTTATAACTGTAGAACTCTCCACCATTGTCAGATCTCAGGCACTTCAGTCTTTTGCCTGTTTCATTCTCAACCATAGCTTTCCAAATCTTAAAAGTCTCAAATACATCAGATTTATTCTTAATACAATAGATCCATACCTTTCTTGTAGCATCATCTATGAACGAAACATAGTACTGTGATCCTCCAATAGAAGCTACCTGAGCCGGTCCCCACACGTCTATGTGAACAAGTTGTAACTTATGCTTCTTCTTTGTAGACCCAGTCTTGAGAAAACTAACCCTTTTCTATTTTCCAAATACACACTGCTCACAAAATTCTAGATCCATGCTTTTCAAATATGAAAGCTTACCTTTAGACTTAAGAATTGACATCCCCTTCTCACTCATGTGACCAAGCCTTGAGTGCCACAATTTTGCATCCACATCTGAAGTAGATAATACAGAAGGAGAATTTTTAGTAACACAGTTACACAAATAGAGAGTACCTACTCTCTTACCTCTGGCCATAACAAGTGCACCCTTGGTCACCTTCCAAGATTCTGCTGTGAGAGTTACTGTACAACCCTCATCCCCTAACTTTCCTACAGAAATCAAATTCCTCTTCAAGCTAGGAACATGCATAACTTCTCTCAACACCCATGTGTTGCCATTCTGCATTTTTAGCTACACTTTACCTTTGCCAATAATTTTACAAGGCTCATCATCCCCTAGATACACTATTCCAAAATATCCATGGATATAGTCACAAAAATATTCCCTATTAGGGGTAGCATGAAAAGATGCACCAGAATCTAACACCCAAGATTCTATATTATTATGCAAAGAGAATATTAAAGCATCTTGTGCAATACCTGCAACCTTTGCTTCTTCTTTTCTTTCGTGTTGATTGTCCTCCTTAGGCTTTGACTAGCAATCTCTGCTTATGTGCCCCATCTTTCCACAATTCTAGCATTGTGGCTTCCTGCCATTTTTGGATTTGGATCTGCCTCTCCCCTTAGACTTAGATCTTGATCTCCCTTTCTTGCTCTTCTCTTTTTGCCTTCCCATGCTCTCAAAACTTAAAGAGTTCCCAGATGTCTCTTCTATGCTTTTCTTGCGAATTTCCTTATTCAAGATAACACTAACAACATCCTCTACTTTTAAAATATTTGATGAAGATGTAGTATTGCTAACTGCCATTACTAAGCTATGCCAACTTTCAGGCAAAAAACATAATATGAAAAGAGCTTTTATTTCATCATCAAATACAATTTTGACTGAACTTAATTGATTTACAATACCATGGAAATCATTCAGGTGATTAGATACAGATCCACCTTCCTGCATATGCAAATTAAATAGCTGCTTCATAAGATATACCTTATTAGAAGCTGAGGGTTTTTCGTACAAATTTGCTAAATTAGTCATCAACTCTACCGTTGTTTTTGCCTATGATAAATTAGATATCATAGTAGATGCTAGACTCAGTCTTATAGACCCCAGAGCCTTTCTGTCTAGAACTTCCCATTCTTCATCCTCCATGTCTGTGGGCTTCTTTGTAATCCCACCTAACGGTAAGTATAGATCTTTCCGATACAGATAGTCCTCTATCTGCATTCTCCAATGTTGATAATTTTTTCCATTGAACTTCTCCATTCTCAGTTTACTTTCTTCTGCCATTGCTTCTCCCACTCAAACAGAAATCCCTGCAGAAACTCCTGTGAGCAACCTGTAATCAATACACACTACATAGATTTGAACCACCTGTTAGTGAACCTAAGCTTTGATACCAATTATTGGATATCAAACTCTAAACCTACAACCAAGGCCCTGATACCACTTGTTGGGGATCAACCAACAATATGATTACACTTATGAAAGCAATAAATCATGAAATTAAATCAGATAGATAAGTAACTAGAATCAGATAATAGCAAAGAACAAGAGATACAATAAACCACCCTGAAAACTTGTATTAAACTCTTTACAGAAGGAATACAATTGAAGAAACTTCTTTCTTCCACACCTCTCTCAGATGCACAAGATCTCTCTCTAGATCTCTATCCCTAAAGAGCTCTCTCTCTCAAGTACAATCAACTCCAACAACCTGGATTGATACAACTCTGTACTGTTCTTCAACATTTACATACAATAAACTACTACAATCACACTAAGCTAAGAAGATCTACTTCTACATATAGAATTAGGAGACTTGAGCATGCACTTACAACCAACAGTTAAGCCTCTTGAACAAGGGCTCTAAAAACAATCTTACTAATAATAGAGATGTGAACTTAAGACTAAGACTTAAACTCATCATGCAAACACTCGGTTCTGTCCTCCGAAATAGCATTCTGGACGCACAGGTAACTGATGCCAGTTCCTATCTGCTTGCCTGTGACCGACGTCAATTGATCCTCTGTCGACACCAGCGTCTCTTCAACTGCACCTGACTAACGTCGGTCGCTCTTGACCGACACCGATGACTGTGTAAACCTGAAACTATCAAATGCACTCATATGTGAAGCTTTTAGGCTCCACACCTTAACAGTAGCATCTCTATCAGTACTCCCAATAGTAGGTAAGGAAATTAGTCACTACTCAAGTCCAACACTACAAAGTAGGATATGCACATTGTCATCATGAGTATACATCTATCCTCTAGAGCTCTCTCATAAAATATCCCATATAAAACACCACCAATATGGTATCTACCCTCCACCTGGTCTGCTTCGTATATTCACTCCATAAAATAGTCTCGCTCATCACCTTTGATGTGATATATCATCTCACCTCGGATTGAAAGCTACATGATCCTATGAACATCCTCTAATAAAATAGACATCTCACCAGTTGATAACAAGAAGGTGTTTATGGTCAAGTCCCATCTCTCGATGAGTGCCACAACCATCGTCACATAACATGGAAGGTGCTAGTAGTGTTTCATGGCCCCTAGGTCCACATCCTTCATCTGTCTCCACTTAGCATCAATCATCCTATCATTCACCTCTATGATATCTTAGGGACTCAGTCCCTCATCTGAATCTACTCATGAGACTGCGTAATAATCAAATAATGATAATATTTCTATATTTCCCTTTGTTAGTGCCCATTTTACACATCCTTATTAACCTACCTCCTCTTCTTATGACCCTAACATTGAGTTATCTCTTTGAACCATCCACTACTTTTTTCAACCATCCTTTCATTTTGCCTACCTTATGGGATTAGCCATCTTTTGGCCAATTGTCGATGGTTCAAGGAATTATTAATAGTTCCTAGGAGTATTAGGTCCCCTAGGGTCAACCGTCAATGGTTCTTAGGAGTATTGGGTCCCCTAAGGTTGACCATCAAAGGTTGGGTCCAACCATCGATGGTCACTGTGTGTGACCTTTGATAGTGAAACCCTATCATCTGGCCTTGCCATCATAAGCCCTAAACAAGCTCAAAAATCCAATACAAATACCAAATAAATTAATAAATACCAAACTATTTACTCCTTATTTTTACTTCTTCACCCTTCCCCCCTCATTTTGTTACCCATTTTGCTCACTTTCACCTATATCCAAACCTAGGGCATCCAGGCCTGAGCCTAGTGTTTTCCCCAACCTATTCTCTTTTTTTCCAATCTTCTCTACCATTTTTCCATACCTAAATTATTACAATTCTACCAATTTTTAAAAAAAAACCTACCTTATTCTATGATCAGTGGTGTGGTCAGAGCCCTCTCACTGCTACTTTGCCTCATCCTCATCCTCCCTCCATCCCAATCAAACTCATGCTCTCAATCAATCACGAATCTCCACCTCAACAAGATAAATGCTCCACACACCCATCCAAATCACTCAAGTCACCAAATACTATTCACTAAAGTTAGTGAGAGAAAAGGACTTCTTGTTTTTACTTTTACCATTTAAATTTTTAGGGTTTCACCCTAACCATCAACAATTAGGGTAACTATCGATGGTTTTCCCTTAAGGCACCCTAACAGTTGATGTTTAGGATTTCTCACCTTGAACCCACTCGTTTTCAACCTCCCCTTTTTATTTTTTACCTAGCTCATGCCTAGAACTACATTTGGCCTGAAGTTATTCTTGGATGATTTGTCTAGGGAACTATGTAGGTGGCTTCCTCTCACTTGGTGTAGATGGAGTCAGCTCAGCTACCCTCCAAACCAACCTCTTCACATGTTTTTCAATAATTTTTCATGGTCATTTGACCATACTGACCCATTTTTACAATATTGACCATTTAAAAACTACACCACCTCATGCACAACTCAACAACTTATGTTTTTTAGTAGGAGCACTTCCTTACCTAGATATTTTAAAAAAACACAGACCTTGTCTAGATGGCTTGATGGGAATGACCTGATCAACTATGACCAATGTTTTGGACTAGTTACCCTCTCTTATCTTTCTAGAACATGACTTTATTTTATAACATTGGTAATTTTAGTCATTCTATGATCTTAATTATCATTCTTCATCACTTTCATGCATGGGTTCGCATCTCAATAACCCAATCCATTTCATGTTGCCCACCTTATCTCCTCTATCAAACTATGACTTAATTTTTTCTATGCCTCCATCATCTCCTAGTTTGAGGGGGAATACCTCCTATCCTACTAGGGGTAACTAGATCCAAACTTTGACTAGCTTCTTATTTTTATTTTAAAGCTTGCTTAAAGCTACACAATAAAAAGGGGTAAAATTTAGACACCTAAAACCTACATACGATGGTTTTTAGTGTCACACTACCTTTAGACCTCATCTATACTTCTTCATAACTTAACATTACCAAACCCCCTTAAAATATATAATTTAATTCACTTTTTTTACCAAATCTCTTTACCCCATTGACCACTGACAGTTATGGTAACCATTGATGGTTTACCTAATCATCGATGGTTGGGTCCTCACCCTTGCTTTAATAAACTTTAAATCACTACCAACTCTTTATGCAAGATTAGTAACTCCCCAAAAATGGCAACTTGTCTTTAAAACAAAGCTTTTAAAGCTATGCAAATAGGTAACTTTATCTTCCATCAAATTAGTAACTTCCTCTATTTCATTTGGTAACTTCTACCTTTAAAAGGAGTAGAGGAGGAAGTGAAAAGAGAGAGCAATCAGTCATCAGGCATTCAAGCTTTATTGTAAGTATCTAGAATCCATACCAATGAGTAAGCATTGTCATTAGAGACGTGAAATTTTATCGAAATCACTCTAAAAGGCCCAAAGCACCATTGCTCTAGACACATCACTTTAGGATTCCTCCACTCAATTCTAGGTATTTTATGCTTATGTTCTTTGGTTTATCTATTTTCTAATCCCTTTATCTTATTAGACCCACCAATACCCCATTCTACACTTTCTAGCCTCATATCTAACCTCTATTTGACTAAAGACCCATTTTGTACTTATTGAGTTATTCACCCCAAATTTGCACAGGCAACCATTAACAGTTACCTAACCATCAATGGTCATCTACAACCATTGATATTTGACCAACCATCAATGATTTACCTCAACCACTAATGGTTCTCCTAACCATCAATGGTTCTCTATGGCATCATTTTCTAGCAAGCCTTTTTCACCCTTCTACCTTAAATCAAACTCCATTTTCTATGTTTCCCTATGACCCTAGTACCCTTTTTGATTTTTTTAACTTGATCCTAACCAACCTAGTATCAAAATTTCATCATTTTATTTAATAATCAAGTTATCTTTTACTTTATAGCACATATTTACTTTTTTATCTTTGAATGCACACATCTTATTTTATCATTTCAGACTTGATTGTCATAAAGGTGGATTGACAAATTCCTAGCAAGCATTATGATTCTTAGATCTATCTTACACTAGGCAATCCAATTAACCCACCCTTTAACAACCCCCTTTCAATAATTTGTGGTATTTTTAGGTTATTCCTTCCTAGCCAAAGAGGATTTCTCACTTTCATCTGGATTCATGCATGCATTTCACCAGGAATTCTTCTACATACCCTATTACTAGTTTTATTTTATTTAATTTCAAAATTAAAACATGAGGAAAATAAATTGAAACACTCTTAGCCCAAGAATTCTTCATAACCTTCATGAGAAACATTGATGTAGAGAGGCACATTTGGAGTACTATCATGTTCAGGTTAGTCTCATGTTTGAATTGTAATTGTAGTTGGTTATTAGTGGTCAAATCATATTTGGTGCATCACCTCCATTAGATTAGGTTTCTCTCCCTTTTATTAGTAAGTGGTAGATTAATGTTTAAACTTACGTGATTCATCAAGTGGAGCTAGCTCTTTAACCTACAGATTCACCTCTATAATAGGTCACCCATAACCTTGAGGTGTTTTCATGTTACATCAAATTTAGAAGGCTCAAACTACCTTCCAAAGGGTACAAATTTGATTGATAACGCTCACATTTCTTGGTAGTATTTATTTTATTTCTTAGGTCAATAATTACTACTCAGGGTTAGTAGACCCATCATATGGTATTAATATGACAAAAGCTCCTATAATAAGTTTCATATTTCCTAAAGATGTTTGCTTTGGTGTATGTGGATTAGATGTGATGTTGAAAAGTATGATAATGGTACTAAAATCAAGTGTTGTACTAGCTTCACCTAAAATTTCCTTCTTATGCCTATTTATAACTTTTATAACTTCTTCAAACCACTTGCTAATTATTGTTATCTCCTTGAATGCTTTTGGTTTACTAATTATTGTAATTATATTAGGCATAGGGGATACATCCCCATGGAATGAATGAACTATCCCTAGAGTGTCAATAATGACCACTCTTGAACCTAGTTTGGACATATATTCCATCAAAATATCTTATAAATATTGTCCATCCATTCTACATACAATTTGTAGACACCTAAAACTAGCCACTGATAACCTCCAACCAGGATTTTGACCAATTTCCACCTAAAGTGCACAATTTGGCCTAAAAACACTAAATCAAATTAAAATATTTGACCTTGATATATTTAAGTGTCAATTTTGGCTAGGGTATCATTAAATGGGGTAATGCAATTTATGGGTCAGCTAACTTTGATCGGATCATTTTGAGTCAAAATGCCAATTTTGCACTTGGGTGCTCTAGATTGTTCTTTTCTATCAATTTTTTTGTACGAGATGTGTGTATTTTTTATTTTGTGTTTTTAACATCCTAAATGGGAATATGGTTCCAATGCATTTGACATTAACTTCCAATTCTAATCTAGTCAAATTTTGGACCAATAACAAGGCATTTTGATCAATTTGAGTAATTTGTGCACAAAGTGCTTAATCATACTTAAGAGTTAATTAAACAAAATTAGAGACTAATTAAGAATTCCATGGAAACTTGTTGAATAATTATTTTTAGAAATGAATATTTAATATCTACATCATCAAGTGACCTTATTTCTTGGGAAGACATCCCTAGGCCATCAATGCCATAAATATCAAGATTATGGGTCTTCCATGCCTCATAATGACCCTATATACCTATTCAATGCCCCTTTTTACAATGTCATGATGAGGATAATTATATATTTAATTCCAAAAAATTTAATTAATCCTCAACCACACATCTTCATCTCAAGATGGACGGTTCAGATTGATTATGAGCAATCTCAAAAATCTATAAATAGGAGGTCTTGCCTATTGAATTTGCAACCATTTTGGTGAAAAATTATAATGCACAAATGATTCCAAAAGATATTTTAATTAGTTTTACCATGATAAATTGATTCCAAGCCAAGCCAAAACCACAAGGTGCCAAGGAGAAGAGGAGATATCCAAGCCTCCTTTGATGAAGACTTCATGAACACAAATCGATCAAGTTAGTACAACAAGCATTTGGAGCATCCAAAGAAGGTAAAAGAAGGTTTATTTTGCATTTTAGTTGTGTTTTATTCATGTTTGTTAACTAATCTCTCCCTAGTGTCTAGGCCTAGATATTTTATGTTATTTAGTGTGTTTCTTTCATTTTGTTTTCATTTTTGAAACCAACACGATACTAACCATCCTCTCTTGAGTCAAATTCCTCGCTCACACAATTTTTACCTTTGAAGATACTCATTGAACCTAATTTTAAGTTATTTTATCTGGTCCAAATTTTCATGTTTTTTATTTCCCCATTATTCTTCCTCTTTCTATTTTGGGTTGATCTCAATATCCCAATTGACCTTTACATTCTCTTTGGTCTTTACATTTTCTTCAATCTCTACATTATCTTTGGTCTCTTCTGGCTCCCTTTGAGCAACAGACTTGATCTCTTATTTTAAATCTATTTTCTCTCATTCCCTTTATACTTCCTCTGCTTCTACTACATATATCTACCTTTAACCTTTCATCTTCTACCAGACTCTATTTGGTCCACAATTTGTGTTGTTGTAGCTTGTGTTAAAGACACATAGTTTTTGTAACATATTTTGCCTTCATTTTTTCCATTAATCTAGATTTATTTTTAGGTTTAATCAGTCTAGTGGCCATGGTTCATATATCATTCATTCACCTTCACCTAGTTCACATCCCCATGTTTCCTTACTTTACTACTCCATATCAGCTAAGATTAACACCATGGCCTTTTCCAAAACTAGTATTTTCAAAAATAATGGAAGCCACTTCAAATTTTTACCATTCATTCCTCAAAAAAATCATATCTAGCTTCAAATGCAATGTACCCATACACAAAAAACTTAACAACATACCTATCAATGGTAGTCTTTGCTCAGTGATCAATCACATGTGTCCACTCAATGTCAAGGTTACACAAATGTTCTAGATTCTCTTCACTTCAAACAAAGTGTTACATCCTACAAGGTCTAAATTAATTATATGCGAGCTAAGATAGCCATGTTACTAACAACTATGGAAAATCTTACCGAAACATTTCATAGATTTATATGTATATATGAATATAAATATTTTTGGCATGCACTCTTAGTCTAGCATATTATTCTTATGCATACTCATGTATCTTTGAGTCTAGCCAATTTTAAAGGTCCCTTTGATTAGGTAACCATATCAACATTTTAAGGTCCTAAAATAAATCCATTATCAACAATGGTTCCTAGATATCCTCATCAAGACATGTTAATTTTTGTAGTCTAATGGGTTGCAATGATACTCATAATATTTTAAGGTATTTAGATTATTCATAGAGGTGATAGGGTGTGCTAAAATACACATGACTTTATTTAGAATTGATTACAAAACTAATATCACATAGAGTAACATAATTATCATATATTCTACATATACTAAAAAAATTGGATTTATACTTGGGTAAATTACGGTAAAAGATAAAATGAGGATACACTAGTTTGTAAATAAGACACTCAATGCACAAGATGATGATGAATACTAAGAAATAAAAGATTTATATTGAATTTGAAACTATTTCAAAGTTTTGAGATATTTATTTACACATGTTGGATATATATAGACTTCAAAGAGAACATGACTCTTTACCTGTTTGACCTTTTGTTTCCTCTTTTGTTAAGTCTGAGGTAAACTTTCAATCTTCCATTCATTTCATTAATTTTTATGAAAAATTACATCATACAAAATTATACTTATGTCACACATACAAAATTATACAAAATGTGTGTAAACTAATTCAAATTTGTCTACTAAAACTTGGAGAGATTAATAAGGCTTTGTTTGAATTCCATTAATTCTTAGATACTATTACTAATGTTAGGGAGTGATTGGTCCACTGTGAGAATGCATTGATTCCAAATTAACAATTTGTAATCAATACTATGAGCCATTTCAGAACATGTAAAATGAAGCTACAAGAGAAGAATAAAGTTGTTGTGTAGGTTACCAGTGACCTAGGGCCATTGGGTGGTGACCTTTCCCTTGGAAAATCTTCTTAATTGTACTATAATAGTCTTCTTTTTCTATTTATCATTCTTCTTTTTTAATATCTCAGATATAAAATGTATTGATAATATATTTTTAAGATAGGTACGAAGCTTTTGACTAGAATAAAAACTGATTACATCAATGGCCACAACTTGCCAATACCAACAATATGGCCACAACCAACCAATACCAACACTACTACCACAATCGGTGAATACCAACAATACCACCACAACTGGTGAATACCACCAATACAGCTATAACTTTCCAATACCAATAAAATGGCCATAATCAACCTTTCAATACCTCTAAGATTTGAACCTGGGTGGTACATATAACAATCAATTTTCTTTACTAATGCACCCCCATATCATCGATAAATGTATTTATAATAGTATAAAATTCACTTTATTAAACAAAATTACAATTAATGTAAAAATATAAAAAATAATAGTAAGAAGTTGGTTGTGAGTTAGTTATGTCCTATTAATTATAAATAGGAGTGATTGTCATGATAAAGGGACTTTTTGATAGTTGATAAAAAATTTGGTATAGAGGAAGGAAGGAAAATATGTTGTATTCATTTCTCATGAAATACAAAGACATTCTGCAAAGCTCTCTCTCTCTCTCTCTCTCTCTCTCTCTCTCTCTCTCTCTATATATATATATATATATATATATATATATATATATATATATATATATATATATATATATATATATAGTGATTAATCAGGGTTTGTTTGATTGGTAGAAAGATTTATATCTACATGAAACTTGATGTAACTTGATATCATTCAGATCTAAATCCATATTTATATATCTATTACCCAAAAATTCTATCATCCTTAGCCAAAAAAATTCATAGCCATAGCCAATAACTTTCACTTATACTGAACACATCTATAACAAATGGAGTCATCAAAAAAATGCATCTATCTTCTGCAAATGATAAAACAACCTACAACTCTTAACCCAAAGCATCCATAGCTAAATAAAGAGCTAACAAAAATATATCTTTCTCTCACACAAATAACATGGTGATATCCTCAATTAAAAACTTAAAACATGTAGATATTGATATATACTTAAACCAAAAGAATGTTAAAACAAATACCTCAAAACCTTTCACAAAAGGCTAAAATAACCAACGTAACATCAAATAAAATTTTATCCAACACAATTCCAAATTTTAGCATCAGATCTGGGATTATAATATGAAAAATAAAACAAAGGTAAATCAATCCTTGCCCCATATCAAAATAAGCAAGGGTTTGGTAAAGCCCAACAAGTGCACAAAATAACTAAATCAGAAACCCTCTAAACAAACCCAAATCCAATCCACAACCAAAATTAAAAGCTCATGATTTACTAAAAAAACATGAAATATGGTCCCCAAAATTGCTAAATGTGTTTTAAAAACCCTTTTCCCTCCCAATGGGTCATATTACTCCTATGAATTTTATAGATATACACAAAACTTGATCTACCTTGATTTCATTCAAATCTAACTCTACCTCTACATATACCTAAAAAATTAAATATTTTGCATCCACTACCTAGAAATTATACTGCCCTTATCCTAAAAATTTCACAACTACATCCAAAAACTTCTTCATCCACTAATCACATCTGCAATAAAATGAGTCACCAAAAAACCATATATATCTTTTACATCTGATAAAATAACCTCTAACTCTAAACCAAGAGCATCCACGTCCAAATAAAAAGTTAACAAATAGATTTATTTATATCATACAAATAACATAGTGACATCCTAAAGTATAACATTAAAACATGTAGAGATTAATGTATACTTCAACCAAAAGAATCATAAAACATATACCTCAAAACCCTTTACAAAAGGCTAAAACAACCAGCTCAACATCAAATAAAATTAGATCCAACATAATGCCAATCTTATCTTGCAGATCAAGAATTATAAGACAAAATATAAAAGTAAATCAATCCTTGCGATGAAAAAATAGTCAAGGGTTGAAGAATGCCCAAAAAGTGCACACTAAATTAGTAACCCTCCAAACTACTCAAATCCAATTTGTAGCTAAAATTAAAAGAAAATAATTCATCATGATTTATTAAAAATATAAAATCAAATCATGAAAACATCCCAAATGAGATGAAATGGTCATTTTACTTATCATTAGCTCATTCTTACCCATGTGAATTCTTAGAACTGCATAGAGCGCAATCAAGAAAGTCTAACCTTCCTAACAGACTTAAATCTCAAGTAACAAAACATAGAAACCATAACAACTTTGAAAAATCCCCAAATAATAAGGGAGATTTGTCTTCCACAAGCCTTACAAATTAAAGACCAAAATGTCCCAAATAACAAGGGAAAGTGATATCAAACCATCCATATAAATCCTAAAAATCAAATCTTTGGATACTACCCAGAACTTTTGAAACCCCTTAGCATAAAAATTTGATAGTCATGGACAAGAACTTCCACATCCACTAATCACATCTACAATAAAAATAATCACCAAAAAAAAAACACATTTAACTTTTATAGTTGATAAAAAAATCCTCCAACTCCAAACCAAGACACTCCATAACCAATAAAGAGTTAACAAATAGATATCTTTTTCTCACAAAAATAGCATATTGACATCCTTAAGGAGAAACTTAAAACATGCACAAATCACTCCATATTTCATCTAAAATAGCATTAAATAAATACTTTAAAACCCTTCAAAAAAAGGATAAAACAACCAGCCTAGCATAAAAAAATCAAATCCAACATAATACCAATTTTCAACAGCAAATCTAGAATTATAAGATAAGAAAATAAAGGTAAATTAATCCTTTTCATGGAAAAATTAACAAGGTTTTTAAATTTCCTAATAATTGTATAAATTAACTGAATTAGCAACCCTCCATATAGAACCATATCCAATATGCAATCAAAAGTATAAGCAAACAACTCATCATGAGTTATTAAAAAAGTAAAATTTGGTCTCAAAAACATGTTAAATGAACTAAAAAGGTCATTTTTTACCATTGGGTCATTCTTATCCTTGCGAATTCCCAAATTTGCATGGAGTGCAATCTACAAAAAGAAACCCTCCCAATAGACCTGAATTTGTAGCGATAAAAAATAGACATCGGAGAATCCATAGTAGCATCCAAAAAGCCAAATCCAAAGCTATCATGATCAGGGAAGGCCCAAAATAAAACTGAAAGAAAAACAAAGGTAGAGGAAAATAGATGAAGGTTAGATTAATGCTAGGAGACAACTATCAAATTAAATCCAAAATAGAAACAATTAGGGTGGTCTTCCCCTTGTTTTCCCCTTAGCTTCTTCTCCTTCCTTCTCCCTCAATACTCAATGTTCAAAATGGTGAATGCATATTATTATTATGTCTAATATGTATTCTCTCATCTTTATTAATGCTAAGAAAAGTGATGTTAAACTGTCATTATTTACATGATTTATGTTATTATATGTAAAAATATGAGTTGAGTTTTCTTATTTGTGTGTGTATTCATCTATTTTGTTCTTTCATAGTCCCTTCCTTTTGCTTTTATTTTTAATTTATATTTTAAAACCCCTAAATAAAAAACTTCATGTGCATATTGTATATATTTCATTTCAAACATTTTATTTTATTTATAAAGGGAACATTCCCATATAATAGAGGATGGACTTTTTGTCCCCTCACAATTACAAAATTTTCCCCATTTTTTTTGATGAAAAATATTTTTCTTACAAATATTGAAGGTATTCAAAAAATCTACCATAAAATCACAATCACTCATTCTCAATGAATACATCTTTTGAAAAAATAATTTGTTCACTAGAGACTTTGTTTGATACAAATTCCCTAAATTTTTTCAGGATATCTTGAGCAGTTTACTCTATCGATACATTCATCAAAATTTAATATGATAGACACAATCTAATTCAACTCTTCAACTTCCTATCGATCTTTTCCCAATCTTCTACCTTCATACCTATAGGTTTTGCTCTTGATATATCAACCCACTAATCTTTGTCCATAAGAAAAATTTTATCTCGAGCTTTCACAACTCAAAATGTTGGCTATTAAATTTTTTGATCCCTATCATTGTGTTTCTTGTCATTTTCATTCACACAAATATTATCACACATAGAATTCCCCCTCAAGAAATAATTTATCATGGGTACAATAAACCCTAAATCTTCACACAAAACTAAAATATATCTATATGACCAAGTGAAGAGAAAATGAATTGAGAAACTAACACAAGAGAAGCAATTTTAACATAATTAAAGCTATAA
The DNA here is from genome assembly GCA_037957365.1 of Torreya grandis. NCBI lineage: Eukaryota > Viridiplantae > Streptophyta > Pinopsida > Cupressales > Taxaceae > Torreya > Torreya grandis. The sequence continues at coordinate 1,936,612 of JARHVA010000429.1, forward strand.
CAAAAATATAAATTACACACACGCACATGATACAAAATATTTTCACCTAAGAAAACTCTTTTTAAAAATTATATCACAACAACTTTCTTATTGCATTAACTCATCCATTTACTATACAATAATGTACTTCCAAGTTTTGATTTACCTTAATGAATGTATGAGTGTTTTTAGGCACATTGATAAAAAATTATCAAAGTGGTATTATAATACTATAGGTACCAAAACCATGTACCAAGAATACAACCCATAATAGTTACCCATAAAACTATAGTTTATAACACCACCCATATAATTACTATAGGTAAAAATACCCATGGGCTAACCCAAACATGCATCTGTTCTAGAAAAAAACCTTGGGGCTATCATCCCCAAATCCCCCTACCGAATTATTATGCTTAGGTATACAATACCTAAGAGGTATAAATCATGAAACATATATAACAAATATCCAACATGAGGTTGTTTTGAAAATTTATTTAAATATACTTGTATTTGGATACACTAAAAAGAGGTCCCCTTCCAAATGGAAGTTGAATTTTTTTTCTATTTATATGGAGTGTTAGAGGTACAATCCACTAAGAGGTGGCATGAATCAGTGGTGGAAAATAATTCAATTCAATTTAAAAACCCTTTAAAATACTTAATCATTCAACATAATCATTCATGAAGCATACAAATCATTCATAGAAGTGAACAATAAACATAATGCAAGATCACATACATAACACAATATCTACATGGGAAACCCTCTTAGGGAATAAAACCCACTCTCAATCCTACAAACACATGGACTATTGTCCTATAAGATGATCACAAACAAGAGACTGATCAAGTCCTTCTGATCAAGAACCTTTGATCAAGTCCTTCTGACCTACAACCTTGATCAAGTCCTTCTGATCAAAGGTCTTTAGTGAAACCCTAAATCACAAAGAGAAACTACCCATAAGGAATATCAAGTCCTTTAAACCCTCCTTAAGAATAAAACTTACACTTTAGAACTAATTTGTTAGGTTGTGGAGCTAAAAGCTTCACCAGGATGCAAACAGGAGAAGTTATGGAGGGTGCAGGAAGTGTTGCGAAGTGTCACAGACACCAGCATCAGTCAGGACAACCAATGACGGCAGGATGGAGACAGGAAGGAAACCGATGTCGGTCATGGATCGGCCGGCGTCAGCACCCCCAGGCAGACAGGGACTGACGTCAGTCACCTGTGGTTCGAGCTGCGAGTATGTTACGGGCAGTTGGTTGACGAACCAAGTGTTTGCATGTTTAGAGCTATTCTTAGACTGAGAGCTGTGGATTTAATTATTGTATTATTGTCTAATTATTGTTTGGATGAGATCTATATATGGACTCATGATTTTATTGTAAAAGTGTGCTAGAAAGCCATAGAGCTTTTAGAGAGAGCTAGTGTAGCTCCTCCTAGTTCCAAAGGGGTGCTGAGTGTGTATGATCAGGGAGAGTTGCAAGGTCTGCAAGGTCAAGGAGCTGATCCACTGGAGTACTGGTTGAAGAATCATAAGGACTTGGTGAGGCAAGGACAAGGGTTCTTCAGGGGTGTAGAGATGTCTACATGGTAAGTAAGGTCTAGTGATTTGCAGGTAGCAGAGCGCAGGGGATCTACTTGGAGTACGGTTGTGTACTTGGTGAACTGGCAGCGTGTTACTGACTGGTTGGAGAGGTGAACATCAATTTTGTATTGGAGTTGATTGTTGGGACCGAGAGAGAGAGGGAAGAAGGTCTTGAGGTGTGGCGAACCTTTGAGGTGGAGGAAGAAGTGGCATCTTCCTTATTGTATATTCTTCTATGTATATAATACAATTGTGTATTGTCTCTTAATTCCTGTGTTGTTTCATATTTCTAGTTACTTATTGATTCTGGTATAATTCTGTGTTTAGTTGCTAATACAAGAAGTAATCACATGTGTTCTAATTGGTAGAGCAAGATCCTGACTAAGGGGGGATAGGAGCATGTTTGTTGTTCTGGGGGTTTCCCTGTCACGTGGTATCAGAGCACCAGGTTGGGTTACTAACAGGTGGTTTCAGATCTGGTAGTGTTTGTTGATTACAGGTTGCTCACAGGGGTTTTTGATTGAGTGGGAGTATAGCAATGGCAGAAGGAAGTAAGCTACGAATGGAGAAACTGAATAGCACGAATGGTCTGATTGATGGAAAGAAAGAGCAGAGAAAAAGATATTGTTGGTTGGTAGCAGATCAGCATGAAAGAACTGAAGATGCAGATGTTGCAGGTGTTGTTGCACAGGATGCTTTGGGAGGTTTCTTGGATGAAGTTGAATCTTGGATAACAGATTATGTTGCCTCTTTCCATGCAGCCCCAGGCTTAGGAGCTGGAGAGCCTTGTCAGATTATTAACAAAGGGGAAGTGAAGCTGAAATTGCAGATGGACGACACACAGTGGTTGAAGGAAGTCATGCAGGTACCAGTCTTGGAGATGGGTCTAATTTCTTCAAGAAATTTGGGTGATGAGAGATGTTCTGTAACTCTCACAGCGGATACACTTGAATTAGATGGTGGTAAGAAAGTAGGTATCCTTTATCTATTTACTTATATTACTGATTCACCTTCTGTTATAGAGATGTGGCTTTGTAGACTTGGTTACATATGTAGAAGGAGAATGCAGGTTCTGAAGCGGAAGACAGACATTTTTGACAAGCTAAAGAACTGGAAAGCCTTGGTGTTCATGGAGGAGATGACGGACAGAGATCAGGTGAGAGAACCGATTTATTCTGAGCAGAGCAAGGTTGATTTGATTAGGACTTTGATCCATGGAGAGCTCGCGGGTAAAAAGTTGTCACTTACAGACGAACACAGGTACCGGCGTCGGTCACATAGTAACTGATGTCGACAACAGGAAGACCGACGTCGGCCATGAGAGAATCGACGTCGGTAGAAGGGACACCGGTGTCGGCCAAGTAGACGATGTCGACAGTCAGGGTCAGTGTAGGGAACTGACATCGGTCGGAAGCAGACTGGGAGATGGCCGAGATCGGTCACTGGAATGGATATTGGGCGGATAGCAAGTCTCAAACGCTCATGTGGAGGTTAGAAGGGTAAGTGAACCTCATATTCATTGTTCACCTTCTTTATATTGCTTACTGATGGTCAAGAACCAGGAGGATGTGAAGAAGCAATGCAGGTAGAGTCTAGATACAGTGGGAGCTTGGCATGGATGAGGAGTGAGTCCTTGGAGAAGAACCAAACAGGTATTTTTTGGTAGAGTTGTCAGCTGGAAGAAAGCACTGAGAGAGATGGATTCCCATTTTAAAGAAGAGAGTGGATGGATACATGAGACAAAAGGCAAAGGCATATGGTCTTGAAGAAGCTGCAGGACAGTAGTACAGGTTTTGACAGGTGGATGACTAAGCATGGCTTTAGTCAATGTCAGTGTAACTATTGTGTTATTTTTATTCTTACCAGGTGGATGATGAGTCGCGACATTATCCAATTACTGTATGTGGATGGTTTGCTAGCAGGTTTTGTACATACAGGGATTTGCTGAGCTAAAAAGGTAAGGTTAGTTCAGAGGTGTGTCATGAAGAATTTGGAGCAGCGAAATTCTTTGGCATAAGAGACATGGAGATTTTATCTCCAGTGGGAGCTGATGTGAAGATGGTGTTGGCGAGGTTTATTACGCAGGATGCAGAATCGGTAAGCACACCAATGGCTGGACAGTTCAAGCTTAGCTTGAAATAGGGTTTGAAATCACATAAGATCTATTGTAGATCTGAGTTTTCCCAATTCAGTGGGGGTTGTCGGAAAGTATGGAGCCAATTCGGGGAAGGAGTACTGGAGGGCAGTTTAGTGGGACTAGCAGCAGGGATTCTTGTTATGCTGAGTCAAGTTCTTTACTACATGGATGTGTAGATTCGGATGTGGCAGGTTACTTGAATGACAGGTATAGCATCACAAGTTGTGTGGTGGGTGGTCTTCAAGTTTCATCTTGAAGAGGGATACAAACCAGGAAACAAATTAGATGGGCTACAGATACAGGTACAGGTGCAGCTGTTTATCTCCAAGTGGGAGATTGTTAGGTTGTGGAGCTAAAAGCTTCACCAGGATGCAAACAAGAGAAGTTATGGAGGTTGCAAGAAGTGTTGCAAAGTGTCACAGACACCAGCGTCGGTCAGGACAACTGATGACGGCAGGATGGAGACAGGAAGGAAACCGACGTCGGTCATGGATCGGCCGGCGTCGACACCCCCAGGCAGACAGGGACCGACGTCGGTCACCTGTGGTTCGAGCTATGAGTATGTTACAGGCAGTTGGTTGACGAACCAAGTGTTTGCATGTTTAGAGCTATTCTTAGACTGAGAGCTGCAAATTTAATTATTGTATTATTGTCTAATTATTGTTTGGATGAGATCTATATATGGACTCATGATTGTATTGTAAAAGTGTGCTAGAAAGCCATAGAGCTTTTAGAGAGAGCTAGTGTAGCTCCTCCTAGTTCCAAAGGGGTGCTGAGTGTGTATGATCAGGGAGAGTTGCAAGGTCTGCAAGGTCAAGGAGCTGATCCACTGGAATACTGGTTGAAGAATCATAAGGACTTGGTGAGGCAAGGACAAGGGTTCTTCAGGGGTGTAGAGATGTCTACATGGTAAGTAAGGTCTAGTGATTTGCAGGTAGCAGAGAGCAGGGGATCTACTTGGAGTACGGTTGTGTACTTGGTGAACTGGCAGCGTGTTACTGACTGGTTGGAGAGGTTAACATCAATTCTATATTGGAGTTGATTGTTGGGACCGAGAGAGAGAGGGAAGAAGGTCTTGAGGTGTGACGAACCTTTGAGGTGGAGGAAGAAGTGGCATCTTCCTTATTGTATATTCTTCTATGTATATAATACAATTGTGTATTGTCTCTTAATTCCTGTGTTGTTTCATATTTCTAGTTACTTATTGATTCTGGTATAATTCCATGTTTAGTTGCTAATACAAGAAGTAATCACATGTGTTCTAATTGGTAGAGCAAGATCCTGACTAAGGGGGGATAGGAGCATGTTTGTTGTTCTGGGGGTTTCCCTGTCATAATGTCTTCAACACTTGATGATGGACATCTAATTATTTGACCCCTACACAAACTCTCTCTCTTTCTCAAATAAGCTTCTCACATAGGCATGCTACAATATCTCTCCTTCTTCACTCAAATAGTCCTCATATGCACATTCAAATCTCTTTGCACAACTTCAAACTATAATAACACTATTTTATCAATAGAATTATGACCAATAGGTCATATAAAAAGTCCTCAAGCTGATTTGCTCCTCAACTCATCCACAAGGCACTCTACCCCTCCTTCACTCCCCAATTCACATATACAAGCCTCTCTCAAAACTCTCCCAAGTCTCTCTCAAATAACCTCTTGAGAATACTCACCCATTCTACCTCTCTAGGCTTATAAGGTCCAATGACCTATGTGATCACCTTTAGCACCTTACTTAGACTAGCATGTCTGATCCTCTTTTGCTCTTTGTTGATCCTCACTAACTTATACCTTTTATTTCAAAGTTTATCTCCTTCGCTTGGATATACACTCACACTCCCTCATTCTAGTCTTTTTTTTTAAATCTAGAAATCACCACCTTTGATTTCATTATTTATAGATAAATCATGATAACCACCAACTTATTTGGCCTTTATGCATGCCTTAACCCTAAAGGTAACTATCACATAAATACATAGCTCAATAAGAACTTCATAAGTCAGCCATAGCATCTATGGGTCACCCTTAAGCAGCTACACCTTTTAATAAGGCCCTTATAGCTCTTATAGGTCTCATGGAGACCTATTCACCCATTTAGCACATCTTTGAGCATAATAAGAACATGAGACCATTTAAAAATACATAGGTCCACACTTTATGCCCCTTAAGACATCCTCAAGTGATTACAGTCACCTTTGCTCACCTTGACATATCCTTAATCAACTCAAATAGAGACCTTATACACAATAACACCATTAATGAACATAGAGTCAACTTCTTAAGCATTGTTCATACTTAAGATAGATTGATCACACCTCCAAAATACTCACAGAGTATCCTCATGGAGTCTATAACACTCCTCAATAGCTAATTCACCATGAAACATAGAAAAAACATTTACATGAGCTCAAATACTCTTCTTGGGTCACTTATAGTTCATGCACAAACACATTGTCAACTTTGAACTTTCATAACTATATTTGTACATACTTTCAGATCTTCTAATTCATATTTCCAAATGCACCTTGGAGTTCTTTACCACTTTGCTTTTTACTACAATAAAATTTTTGACTTTTATCAAAATATATGGCTCAAAGACCATACCCTGGTATTTCCCTTAGTAAATTCAAATATGTGAATAGAAATGTTCACAGTTAAACCTTAGAAACTTTTCTCACATCTTGTGTCCTCTTAGTTTTGGATCAATCTCGCACCATTGATCTTCTCTAAAATATAATGCATAGTCCACCAAAGCCAAATGTTAAACCATAGTCACTTTGACCTCATCTCTTAAAATCTTAAAATTTTGACTCAACCTGCTCTATCAATCTCTATGTATTAGTCAAGTCTTTAGCAATCAACTCTCACCATTCGATCAATCAATATGAACACCCACTCACTGTTAGATCCTTATCATGTACCTTTGCTCAGTCATTAAACATCATGCTCTCATCCTCATCTCATTACTTTATAACTTCTTAGAGAAATGCATACCATCAATATTTCTCAAACTTTAACATGTGTAAAAATGACTAAGTATGGGGACCCTTTCAATATACCTGAGTAGCCATTTTTGAACCTTAATAACTTCATATGCGCTTCAATGTATGATCTCAAATTTGGACCAGATGATCTCCTCACATAGGAGAATCCAACCATATAACAAATATCTCCTAAAATCCTCATATGTGTGATATATAAATACATTAAAATGCCTTCTCAAAATATTATATCATAGAGCCAACTATGCTTAGAATTTGTTTGGGAGACCAACTTTACTCTACATAACTTTTGGTGTGCTTCAACACATAATCTCAAATTTAGCATAAATCATATGTGATCAAAATTGAATAAACCCATATGATCATTTTATCTTGACACAATCACATGTGCAAGATATAACACCATCAAAATTCTCACTTGGCTCTTCTTGCCACATTGCAAAATTGGATAAGTATGGAAAAACACAATCAAACTGCCTAGGAGCCCAACTTTGCATAAGCACATATTTTGATGCACTTCATTGCATGATTTAAAAATTAGTTTAAATAAACTATGTCCAAAATTTTACAAACCCATATTATCACCTTATCCTTAAATATCCACATGTGTGAGATGTTCTATCATCAAACTACTTACTTGGCTCTTTTTGGACACATTGTAAATTTGGATAAGTATGGGAAAATAACAAATTTTGACTGAGAATCTAACTTTGCACCCTCATATATTTTACTAAACTTCAATGCATGATTTGATATCTAGTACATAACAACTAGGTACTAATGTGATCATAACCATATGACCAACTCCCCTTGACTCATTCCCATGTGACAGTGGTGATGCCATTAAACTGCCTACTTAGATTTTCTACCACTAGACCCAAAGTGTTTAGATGAAAACTATGATCAACTAGATGAATTATACTTATGCACATAATCACTCAAAGTATAGATAACATATTAAGGACCTCTTTCACATGATCCAATCATCATACTCATCCCTAAACATCTCTAACCATGCCAAAACTGAAGATCAACCAAACATACTTCAAGCACACTAGAACAAACACATTGCACACTATGTCATTCTTACTTAGGCTATCAAATCACTTAATCCACTAAAAATTACACCTCCATGACATCATTAAGAACTATCTAAAAATCTCTCCTTTTGTCTTTATGTCAACAAACATCATAAATAACAATATACAGTTCACCTTCTCTCTCTTCAAGCACTCCCATAATAAAAACTTTCTCCCCCTTTGACACAATGAAAAAGTGGGCACCAATTGAACCTAAAGACCTAAAAATACCATAAACAGGAAATTACCATCTTATAAAGATGATACATACTCCCCCTTACCTTGAGCCTACTCTTGTTTGTCTTGGTAACTTCCTCTTGCTCCATGTCAACACTCTCCAACCAAACACTGCAACCAATGAATAAATAACATACAAAACCATTGGAATATGATGGAAAAGATAAATAAACATTTTATATGGACTCCCCCTAATATCTTTGATCCATTTCATCACTTAAACATCTTCAAATCTCCATACACCATGAAGAATCACCACATATGTTAACTAGCAATCTCTTCTTAAGCTACAATAAGGACCATCAACAGAACTTCATGCCACTCACCAAATAGGAAATATGATCTAAAAAAACTTTATAACTAACCTTGAATCAAACATACCTTTATATTTTAGATAAACTAAGAAAAAGGCACTCTTATTCACACTAGGCTTGTCTAGTCTCCTTGTAACCCTACCTGAAATGAATAGAGCTCATAATTTTTAGTAGACACATCTTCAAGACCTAAAACTTCATATATAAATCACTTACATATTCCCCCTCAATCACACCAATTTTAATCACCAAGATCATCCTCTGTAGCATAGTTGTTTCACAAACCTACTAGCCAATTAGCCCTCCATATTGACAAAAACATGAATAACTTGAGAACCATAAACCTTAAAATCTTTTTGAAGCTTGATTTGACAACCCATTTGTCCCATTAAACAAAAAATGAATCCATATACCTCAATTCATAAGGCAATAATATAGCCCAAAACCTTAGAATCTTAAAACAAACAAGGTCAACAAACCTTCTTCTAGTCAATGAATGCCTCTAAAACTTCTTTCACACTTGGAGACACCCATAACACACATATAGACCAAGATTTGAGCCTTCACACTTTCTATAACTCATTTTAGGCCTGCTTTCCCTTAAGCCAAAAACTAAGAAAATTGAAAATACTTAAAAATTTTCAATTTGGCTTCAACATACCATTAGACCATCAAACACTTAGAGCACATCACAAAGAAGTGCATAGAAATTTTTGAGCACCAAACACTTCTTGACAATCCATTAATCTCATTAAGCCACCTGAAATCACCCATTTTGACCCTATGCTATAGTTATTTCATATATCTCTCAAGTAAACACATGAACTTGTTCCTCCCCCTTAACCAAAGACCAAAAAATATCATCTTAAACACACAAAATTAATTATCCACACCATCTTTCTTAGATTCAACTACTCAGTCCTTTAATCATAGGACCTAACCAGTTATAAAGCTTCCCCTAACTTCATGCTCCAGAACATGAGATATTCAACAAGTCTTCAAATATTTTCCAATCACAGTCAATAGTCATATAGAGACACCTCATCTTCATAAAACTGTGAACTTCTATATTACACACAACTTGGCCTCTACCACAAATTGATATGTTGATAGATATTTGAAACTCACCTTTATACTAGAACATCCAAACCATGATTAACAAGCTAACTCCTTCTCAATATAGGACTACTAAGATTTTTCACAAACTTATTTTCTCAACCAGATAGATATATAAAAATAATGCACAAACAAACCTTATTTTCATACTTTCTTATCAAACAATATATAATAGCCACCAAGCTTCTTCTGACTGGCAAGTGTCTCCTTGAAGCCTGGCTAGAGACACCCCTTTGACATAGTGAGACTAAAAGTCCCAAAACTTAGGATACTCCCATATCTCCATATCTTTATTTGATTTATAGTCCTATTTGATTTTAATTGAATCCTTGACATCATTCTTTTCTTTAGATTTTTCAATAAATGCTGACATCATAAACTTTTGACTTTCCTTCATTTTTGATCATTTTTCCACCTTGGCAAACAATCCATCAAGACTCTTGGACTCAACAAGGTTAGTCTTCTTAGTCTTTACTTCCTTAGGTCTCCATACCATATTTTGACTCTTCTTATCTTATACATCCATCTTACCTTCTTGATTCTTGAGCTTATCCTTATTTTCAATATAGCCTTCTAGAGCAACTTTCTTATCACCCTTATGACTAAAAGAATTAGCAATGATCAAATTTGGTTTCCATTCTTGAGTTTGTCCTTTCTCAAACCTTCTAGGAGCTATATATCCTTTGACATACCTTGAATACCTCTTAACACCATTTGGATAGAATCTAGCAATATGTCCACTCTTATGACAATTAAAATAAATAACATCATTCATACCTTTTGACAGATTTAAACTATAATCAATCTCTGACAAAAAACTCCTTCAATCATAGCTCCATGAATGACCATTCTTGAATGACTTCATTATATAGTATTTATATCTATGACCATACTTATTACATTTAAAATAGTGGCCATGAAATAAACTAGCATACCTTAAAGCATTTGGTTGTCTAACAAACCTTCTTTCATTGCTTTTCAAGTTTGTAATCTCCTTGACTTGCTCAAAATTCTCATGCTCCTTTCTTATATTTTTCAAATTTTCTATGAGCTATTCATGCTCATTCTTCAACAATTTTATTTCAATTTTCATCTCATCATACTCACCTTGCCTTGAACTCATTTTGACATTTGCTTTTTCTAACTGAGTCTTGAGATGTCTGCATTCTTCTCTTATCTTCAGATTTACATTAGTTGCCCCTAACTGATCCTTAAGATTACTTATCTATTTTCCATCTTCTTTGACTTGTTTTTATTTCTTTTATTCTTCTTCAAATTTGCCTATCTTGATTATGACCTTTTCATACTCATGTTTTAGGAAAACAAGATTAGTCTTTAATTCATTAATTTCAACTTCTTTATTTGTCATGTTTGAACATGCAGCCTCCATATGAATACTAATAACTTGGATAATCTCCTTATCCCTCTTAGATTCTTTAACCACATCATCCATCATCCTACATGCTTTCTCTTTAATATTAATAATCTATTCTTCAATACTTTTGACCATTGATCTCAACTCAATATTTTCTTTCCTTAACTATTTATCCATCTTTGTACTAGTTAGAATCTCCTTTAAGTTGTTAAGCTTCCTCCAAATGACCCAATCTGATACCAATTGTTAGAGGTACAATCCATTGAGATAGGGGTGAATCAATGGTGGAAAAAAATCCAATTCAATTTAAAAACCCTTACAAATACCTAAGCATTCATGAAGCATACAGATCATCCATAGCAGTGAGCAATAAACATAATGCAAGATCACATACACAACACAAGATCTACATGGTAAACCCTCTTAGGGAATAAATCCCACTGTCAAGCCTACAAACACATGGACTACTATCTTATAATATGATCACCCTTAAGCAGCTACACTTTTTAATAAGGCCCTTCTAGCTCTTATAGGTTTTATAGAGACCTATTCACCCATTTACCACTGCTCTAAGCATAATAAGAACATAGGACCATTTAAAAATACATAGGTCCACACCTTATGTCCCCTAGGACATATTTGAGTGATTACAGTCACCTTTTCTCACTTCTTTATATCTTTAATCAAAACAAATAGCGACCTTATACACGAGAACACCATTAATGAACATATAGTCAACTTCTTAAGCATTGTTCGTACTTAAGATAGATTGATCACACCTCCAAAAATACTCACATAAAACAACACTCCCCAATATTCAATTCACTATGAAACATTGAAACATATATTTAAGCTCAAATACTCTTCTTGGATCACTTATAGCTCATGTATAAACACATAATCAACTTTGAACCTTCATAACTTTATATGTACATAATTTCAGATCTTCTAATACATATTGTCAAATGCACCTTAGAGTCCTTTACCACTTTTATTTTTACTATAATAGTAATTTTGAATTTTATCAAAAGATATGGCTCAAAGACCAAACATTGGTATTTCCCTTAATAATTTCAAATATTTGAATAGAAATGGTAACAGTTAAACCTTGGAAACTTCGCTCGCATATTGTGTCCTCTCAACTTTGGATCAATCTCACACTATCTATCTTGTTTGAAATTTAATGCATAGTCTACCAAAGCCAAATGTTAAACCATAGTCACTTTGGCCCCATCTCATACAATCTTAAAATGTTGACTCAACATGCTCTGTTGATCTCTATGTATTAGATAGGTCTTTAGCAATCAACTCTCACCATTTGATCAATCTATACGAACACCTACTCACTGTTGGATCCTTATCTTGTACCTTTGCTTAGTCATTAAACATCATACACCTGTCCTCATCTCATTACTTTGACTTCTTAAATAAATGTGTACCATCGATCTTGCTCAAACTTTAACATGTGAAAAAATGACTATGGGGACCCTTTCAATATACCTAAGTAACCATTTTTGAACCTTGATAACTTCTCCTATGCTTTGAGGTATGATCTCAAATTTAGACCAGATGATCTCCTATATAGGAGAATCCAACCATATAAAAAATAGCTCTTGGAATGATTGCACATGAAAGATATAATTCCATTAAAATTCCTTCTCAAAATCTTCTATCACAGAGCTAACTATGCTTATAATTTATCTGGGAGATCAAATTTACTCCTATATAACTCTTTTCATGCTTTAGTGCATGATCTCAAATTTAACATAAATCATCTATGATCAAAACTAAACAAACCCATATGATCATTTTCTATTGACACATTCAAATTTTCAATATATAACACCATCGATAATCTCACTCAACTCTTCTTTCCACATTGTAAAATTGGCTATGTATGGAAAAACACATCCAAACTATTTGGGAGCCCAACTTTACATAAGCATATCTTTTGATGTGCTTCATTGCATGATCTAAAAATTACCATAAATAAAATAGGTCTAAAACTAAACAAACCCATATGATCACCTTCTCTTTAGATTCTCGCACATGCAATATATTCCATCATCAAAATGTTTACTTGACTCTTTCTAGCCACATTGTAAATTTGGCTATGCGAAAACAATGAAGTCTAACTAAGAAGCCAACTTTGTACCCTCATATCTTTGACCACACTTTGATGCATGACTTGAGATCTGGTGCATAATATCTAAAGACTAATTTTATCACAACCATATGACCAACTCCCTTTGACTCATTCCCATGTGGTAATGGTGATGTCATCAAACTGTCTACTCAAATTTTTTACCTCTAGACCCAAAGTGTCTAGATAAAAACTATGATCAACTAGATGAATTTCACTTATTCACACAAGCACTCAAAGTATAGATAACATCTTAGGGACATATTTTACATGCTCCAATCATCATAATCATCCTTAAACATCTCTAACCCTACCAAAATTGAAGAGCAACCAAGCATACTTCAATCATGCTAGGACAAACACATTGCACACTTTGTCATTGTTACTTAGGCTATCAAAAAACTTCATAAACTCACAAGGACACCTCCATGACATCACTGATAACTCTCCAACATGGAAAATATTAGTATCTTGGTTTTGTTAATGCTAACTTGCATTCCTACCTCTCTACGAAATAATTATAGGACCTGCAAGTGGTTTATCAAGAATTAATTTATTTCTACAATCAATACTAGATCATCAACATAAAATATGAGTTTTATTGCATATTTAACTAAGTCAACTCCTTCACTTATTTTTCTATATATTCTTATAGTTTGTTAATATATAACCCAAACAAAGTAAGAGACAAATGGAAAGCTTTTTTGACACCTATATCACTCTCAGAGCACTCAGACAACCTTGTTTCCATTTTGATTTTGGCCTTGAATTACTCGTATAGTCAAGTGAGTGATTTGAGGAAGGGTTTATTACTACCTTATTCACTTCCATTGAAATAGATTCATACATTATGTATGTGAATTTTTTTGAAGTTTACAAACACAAATGATAGTTTCTCAAGATCAAAGATGTTGATCAACTATCATTCTATCACTTTATTTGCATGAAGGAAGTTTAAATTGACAATAAAATAAAGAAATTTAATATATTTCACAAGATTATATTTATTTTATATTTTATAAATATGATACATTTGGCATATATTTATTAATATTTGGAATTATTTTGATTATGGCATTCTTGATTTCCATAAATTTGGGCCCCATAAGCAAAGGGTCAAAGAAATATAGTAGCTATGAATCTAGTATGGAACCCATGGTAAATATTTGGATCTAATTTAGGATTTGATATTATATGTTTGCTCTAGTTTTCATTTTTTTAATGTTTTAATAGTGTTTCTCTATCCATAGGCTATGAGTTTTGATATTTTATGTTACATCCCAATTTATCTCTAAGCTAAAAAACCTATTTGATATGTGGATTATCATGGTTATTAGTTGATTAACTATTATTTGATTAAGTTTTATATCATATGTTGATTATGGGATAATTGTATGTTTCTTAATATACATGATTTGTTTGCTATGAGATAGTTGTACTTTTTACTTTGTACATTATGATCATGTTTGTTAGTTATACAGTATTATTTTATGGATATATCTATGTTTTGAGCTAAATGCCTTCATTATTGTGAGTTTAATGCAGGATAGATCCATCCCTCAGAGTTTGATAAAAGTAGATCATCATTGGAGAGGGTGTTTTATATGGATACATTGGGGGACAATAGAGAATGAAACCAAAAACCCATGCACACAACACAGTAGTATTTCATGTCATGTGATTAATTATTTAAGTAGATAGTTGGATTATGCTTTGAATTTTATATGAATGACTGTTGTGATATTTTATGGTCTCAAATCATTTAATGTGATTACTGATTTCACTAATCTATTTGTAGTTTATGTTATTAGTTAATTGATTTGATAAATGTGTGCCTAGCTAGTTTAACATAAATTATTGTGGTGTTGTTTATAGCTAAATATTCACTTAACAATAATTGTTTAGATTCTTTGTTAGAAATAATTGATATATATGTTATTACATAATCAAGTTAGTTTGTTAGTGACTATTTATATTTAAAAGATTAATATTATCAATGTTAATAGTAATATAAATCTGTAAATGACTTAATGAATAAAAAGCTCTTTGTTACATATTAATGAATGATTTTGGCATGGTGAACTGATGTGTTTTGAATTTATAATTTTATGCAATAAACATAGCATAATTTAAGGTGCTATATAATACTATCATTGTGAAACTATTATATAAATGTTATTATGTTTGTCAAATTTTATGCTAAAGCTTATGGATTATTATTTAAACCTAGAGGGTTAGCTGATAGTTTAAACTCAAATATAAAGTGTTTGAGTTGGATGACTTGGTAGTAATTAACAATGGTCTTTTAAATCATATGTGTTTTAACCATGCTATATATTCATTATGTTGATTAGTTGATAATCAAATTTGCATGGAAATATAGTGATTATTTAACTAGTGATGGTCAATATTGCATGAAATGATATTGGGGATTATGACGTGTTGTTCAGTCGGTTTGTGAAGTTGATGTTGGAATTATTTTAAGTCAATGGCATGCATATTTTATAAAAGATATATAATGATTATTTAATTGAATCATTAGAAGTTTTGAGATTATTAGGGTTTCTAATCACTTGTTGATGCTAGGTTAACCATCATTTTTGAGAAAATCATGATGGAGTTTAGCTATTGGTTATATGGTGGTGGTTTGTAGCTTAGTGGGGGTTATATTGATCTATTTTTGCATGCATATTTTTAGTAAATTTGGTATGTCATGAATGGAGGAGAGTAAGGTGATGGAAAAGAAAAAAATAAAGGATAAGAAGGCTATGAGTATGGCATACAAAGGATAGCATGCAGAAACATAAGAAGGAGAAAGTTTGAGTTAAAGAAGAAGTAAATATGGCTTCCTTGGTATAATTTTTAGGTCAGTTTTGTACCTAAAATTCTTATGTGTAATGATAGATGGATTTTGAATTGAAATGGTTATTGGGTTTTCATTTTTTTGAAAATGTTATGAAAAACTTATAATGAGTTATATGTAGGGCCTATGGAAGGCTCAGCCTCCACATAACCCTACATCTAACCCAAGGTAACCTAAAGGAGTTGGGTAGAGATGTAGAGATTTCCATGTTTATTTTGTTTATAAATAGGCTCTACCTCAAACTCCTCTTTCACTTCAAAAATCTCTATTCAATCATGGAATGATTCTTTCTTGAAGGATATATTTGATTGGCTTGACATAGTGTTGTTGTCGAACCAGTTATGATATATATTCATTAAGGTATTAAATAAACTAGATTGTAATTTGGGTTGTGTGAGGGCTCGACTGTGTGTAAACCTATTTGTATTTTGGGTAGAGATGTATGGGTTCTTTATACAAAATGGATTATCATATATATACATACATATATATATATATATATAAGTATATACTTGGTTTGAACTGATGATAAATATATATCCTAGAAATTTGGGGCTTTCGAATGAAATTGTATGTGACTAGTTGTAGGATACTTGTATAGATGAACTCAAAGTTTTAATTTTGAATGGAATTATGTTGCATCAATTTTCAAATGAATTTATACATTTTAAATGAAAAACATAGTATGTCTATATTTGACTCTATTTTAGATTTTGTAACATGTATACTTATATATGAATTTGGAAACAAAATGGTTAAAGTCATAACATATAGCTTGGGTATGGGTAAGTGAATGAGAGAACCATTATTTGTGAACTCAGTTGTATGTATGCATAGTTACTGTACATGAATAGGTTAATGTGGATATAGTAGAGTTAATGTTTCAATTGAATTAATTATATTTGAACTACATATATATTTAGATTTGATTGTGTATTACCATTACATACTTGGATTAGACTATGATTTGAGTAAGAGTTTGCATAGTTGGTAAAAAAAATTGGGTATGTGGTTTTATATATATAATTACATGAGGAGGTTTACGTGGTAAAATATGAGTTTTTATATCAGAAATCCCAAGCTAGGCATAGACGGCTGAGTGTGTGTTTGTTCATATGAATTTAATTTAAATGTTAATTTGAATTGATTGATTTAAGTACTTTGATTATATGGAATTGGTATAAATAGTTGGTTGTGTGTATAGTGTGATTCACATAAAATTATATGGGTTTTTGGTTATACAAGTATATGGGGATTTATCTAGTTTATAAAAAGGGCTATAGGTCTATTTTATTAACTGGATGTATATGTTATGTATATGAAATACTCTAAGTCATTAGATAGTGGATGTTTTTCTTAGAATATACCATATACAATAAAGTATTTGTACTATATTGAAAATGAATTTGAGAGTTATAAAAACATACATATACATGGTATAAAATACATGGTTATTGACTATGTTATAAATTTAAAAGCATTAAAATAAGTTATTATGAATTTTAAATATCAAGCATATTATGATGTTTTGGATTGGTTTTTGTTTTATATGTGAAGTATGAACAAATATATAAGCATGTGTTATAATATTGATTCAGGGATGAAGTAACATTATAAGTTACTTTTGATTTGGGTAACTAACGATTTAGAAATGAACATTGCCTAGATGGTATGTTATAGTAAGGACTATTTTTTATTATGTTTATTATTTAATAATAAACTAGATGATATTGGATTTACTACATTATATTTGATGGACTAAATGTGTGTATTTAATATTTATGTACTTAGCATATTTTTATCAACTAAAGTGAAATATTTTTCATGAATCAACTATTTTTTATATTATTATATATTTTAATCAAAATTCGTATTCATGACTCTAAATAAGTAGTAGATGGATTTCAATGTCTTAATTAGCACCATCAATGCAAGATGAGGTGTAATCCAATTGAGTGGTGTGTATGAAATCGATTGATCCTAGAGATCATTAATTATTGAAAGCTTTGGCTAAAGTAATATTTTAATTAAACATTATCATTTCATATGTTGATAAAGTTTTCAAATTTGTGTGATATCATGTTAGAATGTATTTTTTTATGATACACATTATGTATTAGATATCTACAACACACAAGTTTTGGTTTGTCACTTTGAATTCTTGTATCATCATTATCTACCCATCTGTGAAGGGAGGGCCATCCCCTTGTTGGGAGATAATACACTTAATATTATATATTGATACTTGAGTCATGGAGACTCATACTCTGTGGAGCTTTGTATTATGTTTTATTATTTGAGATAGTATTTATTTCTAAAAACAATAATATTTATTTATTATACTTTTACGGTAGTAGATATAATATTGTATTAGTCATGGTTAAATTTATGCTATTTCATTTATGATTAGACGTAGTATTTATTGTTTAGCATTGTTGATGATTATTATATCTATTCATAGTGATCCTTAGCTAAATGGATTAGCTATAAACCTTTTGGTTAAATAAATGAATGCAACTAGTAAAAGATCACTAATTATATTTCTCATGGTGAAATCTATAATATGAATGCATAATTAATTACTTTTTTTCAAATTACTATTTTCTGGTAAAACTCAATGGGATTGTTACATTATAGTATCATAGTTGAGTCTTAAACTCTATGACTTAATGTGTCTTCTAATGTAAACTTATTCTCCTAATAAAAAATAAGGAAAATGGTGCATGATAGACCTGGAGGTGAGGGTACTTAGAGTATCAAACTCCCTTTTGATCTAACCAGTTTATTGTTGAGCAAGCTACAAAGTTGGACCAAATACTTGTGACCATGTAAGAGACTAGGGATCAAATCATATACCTATAATAGGAAGTGCATGGCCATGAAGAGGAAAATTCTCAAGAGAAACCAAAAGAGCATCCTGATGATTAGGAACATCTTCAAGAGCAGAGATAAGAAGTGTCACATGATGCAAGAGTTTGGGTGGTTAAAGAGTTAGAACGAGATATGAAAAAGTTAAATCCACCCAAGTTTGATGGAGCTATATTAGGAGATAGAGTTGAAGCATGGTTGATAAAAATGGAGAAATATTTCAAGATTCAAAATTATTATGAAGTCATGAAAGCAGTCTAGGGAGCATATTAGCTTGTTGGTGAAGCAACAACTTATTGGGCAAATAAGAAGCTTGAGATGAACCTTGACTCAACCACCACTACTTAGTAAAATTTTGTGACATTATTTAGGTCATGATGGGTTCCATAGATGTACTTCAATCAAAATTTTACAAATTTTTATAATTTTAAGCAAAGGGGTTTATTGGTGAATGAATACTAGGAGCAATTCACCAAGCTCCTTAAGTATGTACCTCAATATCAAGCAGATGAGAGGTTCAGAATTAGAAAAATCATCATGGGATTTAAACTCCAAATTGGTTTTGAATTATATGTGCATGGTTCATCTACCATGGATTAGGTGTTTGAGAAGGCAAATTTATGCAATTCAACTCAATAAAGTTCAAAAGAAAGGATGTCAATAATTTATGATTAAGATAAATGAGATGGAGAAATATAAGGAACCATCCATCAAAGATTATACTTTTCTATAAAAAATTATGATGTGTTTCCATTATAATTACTATGATTACCATCCAATCATGAGTTTGATTTCTCTATTGATATCATACCTAGATTAGAAACATAGTCTAAGATACCATATAGAATGACAACCACTGAATTGGTTAATTTAAAGGCAAAACTTTAAGAGTTATTGTCAAAATGACTAATTTGACCAAGTGTGTCACCTTGGGGTGCACTAGTTGTTTTCATCAAGAAAACATATGAAAATCTTCACCTATGTATAAATTATAAGATGTTGAATAAATCAACAATCTAGAACAGTTATATATTACCACACATTGATGATATTTTTGATCTAATGTGAGAGTAAATAGTATTTTCTAATTTTTATCTTAGATTAGGGTATCATATTTAAGGATTCATAAAAAAGATATTCTGAAACAACATTTAGAACTCGATATGGACACAACGAGTTCATGGTGTTACTATTTGGATTAACAAATACACCAGTAACATGTATGAATGTTATAAATAGTGTGTTCAGAGGTTACCTAGATTATTTTATTTTGGTCTTTATTAATGACATCCTCATTTATTCCAAGGATGAGGAAGAGCACTTGAAATATCTGGAACTAGTTTTGTAGAATTTATGAAAGCACAAGTTGTATGGCAATTTATCTAAATGTGCATTTTTACAAAATAAAGTGCTCTCTCTAGGACATATTATCTCTAAGGATGGTATTTCATTGAATACATCAAAGATAAGAGCTATAATGGAGTGGTTGGCACCTAATAATATGTATGAGGTAAGAAGTTTCATGAGATTAGTGGGTGTTACAAGAAATTCATTTCAAATTTCTCTAAGATAGTTATGTTCAAAAAATTGTCATTGGTGTCAAAGGTCTAGCATTGGTGATAAAGGCCCCATAGCATTTATTATCTAAACGTGTTTTTAATGTTTCATATTTTGGATAAAATGTGTTGATATTTATTTAATATGAATGAATATATTTTTGGTTGCATAAAATTCAAAAGAGGGCCCATGGAGAAGTCAAAGAGTCACGGGGTTAAGACAAAAGAGGAATGGGATGCATTTTCCCATGAAAAGTCATCTTGAAGAATTTAAAGAGTCACCAAGTGAAGCTAAAAGAGGTTATGGCACATTTTTCCATGAAGAGTAACCTTAATAAATTCTAAAAGTCACTAAAATAAAGACAAAGGGGTAAGGATGCATTTGTTTATGAAAGGTCACCTTATAACTTTTCAAATACAAGGATTCGAGCAGTCATGCAAGTTTGGAACCATTTTCAATGAGGATTGAAGGGTAAAAAAGGATTAATCCCAAAGTTCATTTGGTGAGCTATAAATAAAGGCTTGGGAATCCATTTTTAAGATGTGGAAGAGAGCATAGTTTGTAATTATCATATCTAGCTTAGAAGAGCAAAGGAGAGAAAATAAAGAGATATTGTAATGTGCTATCATTTGTTGAGAAAGAAACATTGAGATATATTTGTGTGGTATATACAATAGGGGTTGGTTCTCATGTGGGTTGGTGCTCATGAATATTTATTGTGTTACTGCTTAGCAAAGGGGTTGGTGCTCCTATGGGTCGATGCTCATGAATAGTTATTGTGTTGGTACACAGCAAAGGGGTTAGTGCTCCTACAAGTTAGTGATTGTGAATATTGTATTTTGAGTTGGTGTTCATTCATATACTTGAGATTATTCTCCATAGTTTTTCTCACATTGGGTTTCCATATTAAAATATGGTGTCTCTCTCTATCTTGTGTGGTGTTTATTGTTTCAGTGTTATTACATATCTTGAATGAATGGTTAAGTGGAATTTGTTTAAGTAAAATTTTATAAGATATATGATATACTAATTCACCCCCCTCTCAATATATCTCATGCTTAACAATTACTATCAGAGTAGGTTCCTTTTGAAAAGGTTTTATAGCTTGAAGGTATATTGGGGAAAGCATGATGGCTAGATCACATGAAGGTTTTATACAAATAAAACACCTTTACTTGATGGGACAAATTATGATTTTTAAAACATAAGGATGAGAACTTATTTGATGTCTCTTGGATTTGATATTTGGCAAGCAGTTGTGGAAGAATACGAAAAGCCACAAACACTTGTGACTACTCTGATAGAAAATAAGGCAAGTGAAAATAATGCTAAAGCTTTAAATATTATTTTATGTGGTTTATGTGAATCATAAATTTTTAATGTTATGTAATGCAAATATGCTCATGAGACTTGGGTAAAGCTTGAAAATATTTACAAAGGTAATGGAAAGGTTCATCAAGCTAAGCTCCAAAATTTTAGAAGATAGTTTGAGAGTTTGAAAATGGAAGAGAAAGAAAATATAGCGAGTTATCTTTTATGGGTTGATCAAATAGTTAATCATATTCAAGGCCTTGGAGAAAATTTAGAATAATCAACGGTGGTGCAAAATAATTTGAGATCCCTACCAATGAGATATGATGTGAGGAGATGAAGGATCTAGCCAAGCTAAAAATGGATGAACTACATGGTATTCTCATAGCATATGAGATGCAAACCGAACAAGAGAAACCCTCAAAAAGGGAAGCTGCTTTCAAGACATCAAATAAAGACAAAGCTAAGATTCAAGAATCAAGTGACATCTTTAGCAATGATAAAGATGAAAATGGAGATCTTTTAATTCATAAGCCAAAAAAGGGCACAAGTAAATATCAAAGAAAATTGTTTTTCAAATGTTTTAATTGTGGAAAGATTAGACATTTTACAGCTAAGTGCCCAAATAAGAGTAATGGTCACAATGAAGAAGGAAAGTCTACATATAAAAAAAAAATCAAATAAAAATTCAAGAAGGAATTCGAGAAGAAGAGTTTATATTCTAAAAATCTTAGCTTAGCCAAAGATAGTGGAGTCACTGATTCAGAAGAAGAAGAAATTTTATTCATGGACATACATGAAGATGCCTCCGCAAGCAAAAGTATAGATGATCACAAATAAAAATAGGATGAATCCAAAGTGAATCTATAAGGAAAACTCATTTGTGCCTTAGAAGAATTAAAATCTCTTGAGAAGAAGAATCAAAGATTGAAGCTTCAGATCGATAAAAATGAAAAAGAGTCAAAATAAATAATTGAAGATCTACAAGTAGACATTGAAGAAGCCAAAAAGACTAAAAAAGATCTAACAGCTTAGTTGCAACAATTAAGTGAAGAATGTGAAAAGTATGTTATTGAAATTATTTTTTTTAAATAAGAGCTTGAGAAAACAAATAAAGCAATCAATGATAGAGCAGTTAATGATTCAAAATTTGAGAATAGCACTAATATGTTGAATAAGATATTAGAAAGTCAAAGATCAATGTTAGATAAGATATGTATTAGATTTAAAAAAGAGAAAGGGGAGGCCACTACTTTCAAAGACATGGTTAACATAGAAAAATAAAAGAGCTATGTTGAAGCTCTTACAAAAGAAGAAATAAAAAAAGGAAGAAGTTAAGACTACATAGGACATCTCAAACAAAGAAGGTTGGAAGGAAAAAAGATACAAAAGGCAATCAGGTCAAAGATACACAAATATGTTCTATTTTTATGGTTACTATTTTTATTTTAATAGATATGGTCATAAAAAAATATAATGTTGGAAAAGGGCTAATAATTTTAGAAACAAGGAGAAACTCATGTAGAGTCAAGTAGAAGCCATAACTCTTTTGTTCCTCTACTAAAATTTAACGAAGAATTCATAATATGTTACAAGTAAAACAACTTCAGACACATAGCCCAGTAATGTAGAAGCATATTCAAGTCAGTCAAGAAGGACCAGAGTTTCAAAGCTCTATTCATCAAGAAGAAAGTTCAAATAGGTTCATGGCAAAAGAAACAACATAAAAAGTGTATGTTGATCTAGATAGCTTTGCATGCAAGAAATGAAGAAAAGACATGGTTCATTAACAATGGATATTCAAGGCACACGACAAGAGACAAGATTAATTTCATAACCCTAAAGAAGATCAATGGTGGCACAGTGAAATTTGGATAAAATATTACTACCAGAATTGTCAAAAAATGTACACTAAGTTTGGATAATGGTAGAACTAAGACTGAAAATGTTCTATATGTAGAAGGTCTTAAGAATAATATTTTGAGTGTAAGTCAAATGTGTGATCAAGGAGACACACTAAATTTTTATGTATAAGGTTATGAAATTAGGAGAAAAGATTCAGATGTATTGATTTTAGATGCTCAGAGAATAGGTAATAATTTATATATGTTATCAAATATCAAAGGTCAAAAATATTGTTTGAGTCAAGTTGAGAAAAGTTGGATATGGTATAGGAGAATAGAATACATAAATTTTTATAATATTGTTAACATCAACAAGAAGTAGTTATAGATCTTCTAAAGATTACAAAGCCCTCCAACACACTTTGTGAATCATGTCAACATGGGAAGTAGGTCAGAAGATGGTTCAAAATAAAATAATACTCGACCACTCAGATGTTAGAGCTTGTTTACACTGATTTGTGTGAACTTATGAGAACTCAAAGTACTCAAGGTGAGAAATATTTTTTTTTGCTTATTGATAATTTTACATGTATGACTTGGGTGATATTTTTAAAGAAAAAATCAGAAGCTTTCAGCCACTTCAAAGCATTCAAGGTTTTTGTTAAGAATGAAATTGATTTGAAGATTAAGTGCCTGAGATCAGATCGAGGAGGAGAATTCATGTCAAATGAGTTTATTGAGTATTTTGAATACCATGGAATAAAGAGACATTATTCAATAGCTAGAACTCCATAGCAAAATGGAGTAGTTTAGTAAAAAAACAAAATAGTTTAAGAGATGGCAAGGACAATGCTAAATAAATCTAAGATACCAAATAAATAATAGAAAGAGATAGATGGTACAATAGTGCATATTTATAATTGAGCATTGTTGAGAGTCAATAGTGACAAGACTCCTTATGAATTATGGAAAAACAAATTAGCTACAGTTGATTACTTCATATTTTTTGGTAGTAGATGCTTCATAAAGAGAACCGATAAAATATTGGGTAAATTTGAATCTAGAACAGATGAAGATATATTTCTTAGATATTCTTACAAAAATAAAGCTTATAAATATTATAATAAAAGAACCAAAAAGATTTTTAAAAGTGCAAGTGTCAGGATAGATGAAAATGTAACACAAAGAGCCAATGATCCAGTGGACTCTCCTAAAATTATTGAAGAAGAAGATTTTAAAGAGTCAAATAAAGATTAGAAGGAGAAGCAAAAGGACACCAAGACCCCATCCAAATATGTTCAAAGAAATAATAATAATATTGACATCATGGGGAACATAAATGAAGGAGTTCACACAAGAAGGATGATGGCAAGTGAATCTGAGCAAGTAAAAAAAAAAATTGTTATCTAAAATTCAACCTAGAAATTTTTTAGAAGCTAGACATCATGAGCATTGGGTTAAGGCAATGGATGAATAATTAAATTAGATAGAAAAGAATGATACTTGAGAATTAGTGCCTATACCAAAGGATCAAAATGTGATCAGAACAAAAAGGGTATATAAAAATAAGTTGAATGAAAATGGTGAAGTTACCAAGAATAAAGCAAGGTTAGTATGTAAAGGATATGTTTAGATTGAAGTTATAGAATTTGAAGAAAATTTTGCACCAATGGTAAGGCTAGAGGCTATTAGAATGTTTCTTGCATATGCAGTATTTTAAAATATCAAAGTGTTTCAAAAGGATGTCAAGTCTAATTCCTGAATGGGAATCTAGAAGAGGAGGTCTAAATTGAGTATCCTAAGGGATTTATTCTCTCAAATGATAGTAGCCATGTATGCAAATTGAAGAAAGTACTATATAGATTGAAACAAGCTCCTAGATCTTGATATGCAAGACTTGATATGTACCTGTAAGATTAAATATTCAAGAGAGGTTTTGTTGATAATAATATCTACCTTAAAATAGAAGGTGAGCATCAATTGATTGTTGTGGTATATATTTATGACATAATTTTTGGAGGAAACATTGAAAAGATGACAAAATAATTTTTTGATAATATGCTAAGATAATTTGAGATGTCTATGCTTGAAGAATTGTCATTTTTTTAGGGTTGAAAATAATTCAATTAGATAAAAGAATTTTCATATCTCAAAGTAAATATGCCAAAGAAATGTTGAAAAAAATTGGTTTTGAGGATTTTGCACTAGTTAGCACACCAATGGGTACAAGGAATAAAGTGAGTAAGGATAAATATTCACCTATTATAGATAAATCTTTGTTTAGATCTATGATTGGTAGTCTTTTATATTTAACAGCATCGAAGCTAGACATCATGCATGTAGTAGGCATGGTTTCGAGATATCAAGCAGCCTTGAAAGAGAGTCATGTTTACTTTGTGAAGAGAATATTTAGATATGTCAAGGGGACATTGGATTATTGATTGTGATATCCCACAGACAGAGATTTCACTTTGGTTACTTATACAAATTTAGATTGGGTAGGTTTTTTGGATGACAAAAAGAGTATGAGTGGAGGAGATTTTTTTCTCAATGATAGCTTAGTATCATGGATAAGCAAAAATTAAAATTCAGTATCACTTTCTACATTTGAAGCTAAATATATTGTAGTGGTATTATTTTATACTCAAGTACTTTGGATGAAGCAAACTTTGGAAGATATCAAGGTAAAATATGATGAACCTATTTCTATTTTTTGTGACAACACAAGTGTTATTAATATTTTTAATAATCTAGTGATGCATTCAAGAACAAAACCTATTCTTGGTAGACATCACTTATTGAAAGAGAAGGTTGAAAATAAGTAGGTTAAGATGGAATATATCAGTATTATAGAGCAGATTATAGATATTCCCACAAAGGCACCACCAAAAGACAGATTCAAGTACTATAAGAGAAGTTGGGAGTAATTTATTTTACTTCTTGTCATTGAGGATCAGCATCAGTTGAGGGGGAGCTAAGTTTTAGCTCCAGGATAGGCCCTTTACCATTGATTTCAAAGGGAGAGAAGAACATAAATAGGTACAAGAAATAGGTATAATAATAAATATAGGAAATAGGTGTAGAAACAGGTGAAAAAATAGGTATAGGATGTTACAATAAGGGGGAGTTACTGTATATTTTTTAGATGGTAGTATGTGTATGTTTGCATATGCAGTATAGGTTTTAGGATGTGGTGGTTTCAATTTGAGGTTGCCATCAATGACAAATAGGGAGATTATTGGAAATATTGTCATTAATGTCAAAGGTCTAACATTGGTGATAAAGGCCCCATAGCATTTATTGTCTAAAGGTGTTTTTAATGTTCATATTTTAGCTAAAATGTGTTGATATTTATTTAATATTAACAAATATATTTTTGGTTACATAAAAGTCAAAGGAGGGCCCATGGAGAAGTCAAAGAGTCACGAGGTAAAGATGAAAGAGGAATGGGATGTATTTTCCCATGAATATTCATCTTGAGGAATTCTAAGAGTCACTAAGTGAAAATAAAAGAGGGTATGGTGCATTTTTTTATGAAGAGTCACCTTAATGAATTTAAAAAGTCACCAAGATAAAGACAAAAGGGGAAAGAATCCATTTGCTTATTAAGGGTCACCTTGTGACTTTTCAAATACAAAGATTCAAAGGGTCATGCAATTTTGGCACTATTTTCCATGCATATTGAAGGGTCACAAAGGGTGAATGCCAAAGTTCATTTGGTAAGATATAAATAAAAGCTTGGGAAGCCATTTGTAAGATGTGGAAGACAGCATGGTTTATAATTGTCATATCTAGCTTAGAAGAGCAAAGGAGAGAAAAAAAAGACATTGTAATGTGCTATCATTTGTTGAGAAAAAAATTGAGAGATATTTGTGTGGTATACACAATAGGGGTTAGTGCTCTTGTAGGTTGGTGTTCATGAATAGTTGATGTGTTGGTGCTTAGCAAAGGGGTTGGTGCTCTTTTAAGTTGGTACTCATGAATAGTTGATGTGTTGGTGCTTAGCAAAGGGGTTGGTACTCTTTCAAGTTTGTGCTTACGAATATTGTAGTTTGAATTGGTGTTCATTCATATACTTTATATTGTTCTCTGTGTTTTTTCTCAAATTGGATTTCCACGTTAAAAGCTAGTGTCTCTCTCTATCTTGTGTGGTATTTATTATTTCAGTATTATTTCATATCTTGAATGAATGGTTAAGTGGAATTTGTTTAAGTAAAATTTTATAAGATATATGATATATTGATTCACCACCCCTCTCATTATATCTTGTGCTTAATAATTGGTATTAGAGCAGGTTCCTTTTGAAAAGGTTTTACAGCTTGAAGTTAGATCAGAGAAAGCACAATGGTTGGATTACAGGAAGGTTTTTATACAATTAAAATACCTTTGTTTGATGGGATAAATTATAGTTTTTTAAGCATAAGGATGAAGACTTATTTGATGTCTCTTGGATTTGACATTTGGCAAGCAGTTGTAGAGGAATATGAAAAGCCACAGACACTTGTGACTACTCTAACAGAAAAGAAGGCAAGTGAAAATAATGTTAAAGCTTTAAATGTTATTTTATGTGGTTTATGTGAATCATAATTTGTTAAAGTTATGCAATGAAAATATGATCATGAGACTTGGGTAAAGCTTGAAAATATTTAAAAAGGTGATGGAAAGGTTTAGCAAGCTAAGCTCCAGACTTTCAGAAGACAGTTTGAGAGTTTGAAAATGGAAGAGGAATAAAGTATAGTGAGTTATCTTTTGTGGGTTGATTAAATAGTTAATCATATTTAAGGCCTTAGAGAAAATTTAGAAGAATCAGCGGTGGTGTAAAAAAATTTGAGATCCCTACCAATGAGATATGATGCAAAAAGTTTAGAAATCAAGGAGATGAAAGATCTAGCCAAGCTAAATATGGATGAACTACATGGTATTCTCACAGCGTATGAGATGTGGACTGAATAAGAGAAACCCTCAAAAAGGGAAGCTACTTTCAAGACATCAAAGAAAGACAAGGCTAAGATTCAAAAATCAAGTGAAAGCTCTATTAATGAAGAAGATGATAATGGAACTCTTTTCATTCGTACGCCAAAAAAGGACATAGGTAAATATCAAAAAAAATTGCCTTTCAAATGTTTTAATTATGGAAAGATTGGACATTTTGTAGCTAAGTGCTCAGATAAGGGTAATGGTGACAATGAAGAAGGAAAGTCTACATACAAGAAGAATTTTAAAATAAAATTCAAGAAAGGATTCGAGAAGAAGAATTTATATTCTAAAGATCTTAGCTCAATCAAAGTTAGTGGAGTCAGTGATTTAGAAGAAAAAGAGATTTTATTCATGGCCATACATGAAGATGCCTTTGCAAGCAAAAGTACAGATGATCAAGAAGAAGAACAAAATGAAGCTAAAGTGAATCTAGAAGAACTCATTTGTGCCTTAGAAGAATTAAAATCTCTTGAGAAGAAGAATCAAAGATTGAAGCTCCAGATCGAGAAAAATAAAAAAGAGTCAAAATAAATAATTGAAGATCTATAAGCACACATTGAAGAAGCCAAAAATACTAAAAAATATCTAATAGCTCAGTTTTGAAAATTAAGTGAAAAAATTGAAAGGTATGTTATTGAAATTACTTCTTTAAAAGTAGATCTTGAGAAAATAAATAAAATAATCAATGATAGAGCAGTCAATGATTCAAAATTTGAGAATAGCACTAATATGTTGAATAAGATATTAGAAAGTCAAATATAAATTTTAGATAAAACAAGTATCAGATTTGAAAAAGAGAAAGGGGATGCCACTACTTTCATAGATAAGGTTAACATAGAAAAAGAAAACAGCGATGTTGAAACTCTTACAAAAGAGGAAATAAAAAAGGAAAAAGTTAAGAATATAGAGGACATCTCAAATAAAGAAGGTTGGAAGGAACAAAGTTAAAAAATGAAATCAAGTCAAAGATACACAAATAGGTTCTATTTTTATGGTTACTATTTTTATTGTAATGGATTTGGTCATAAGAAAATAGAATGTCAAAAAAATACTAATAATTTTAGAAATAAAGAGAAGGAAACTCATGAAGAGTCAAGTAGAATCCATAACTCTTTTGCTCCTCTGTTAGGTTTTACTGAAGAAGCCATAATATGTTACAATTGAAATAAATTTGGACACATAGCCTGGTACTATAGAAGCATATTTGAGTTAGTCAAGAAGGCCCAAAGTTTCAAGGCTCCATTCATCAAGAAGAAAGTTTAGACAGGTTCATGGCAAAAGAAACAACCGAAAAAGTCTATGTCGATCCAAATAGATTTGTATGTAACAAATGAATAAAATCTATGGTTCACTAAAAGTGGATGTTTGAGGTACATGACAGGACACAAGAGCAAGTTCATAATCCTAAATAAGATAAATAGTAGCACAGTGAAATTTGGAGACAATACTACTGCCAGAATTATCAAAAAAGGTACACTAAGTTTGGATAATGGTAGAACTAAGATTGAAAATATTATATATGTAGAAGGTCTTAAGCATAATATTTTGTGTGTAAGTCAAATGTGTGATCAAGGACACACACTAAAGTTTTATGTAGAAGGTAGTGAAATCTGGAGAAAAGATTTAGATGTATTGATTGCAGATGCTCAGAGAACAGGCAATAATTTATATATGTTATAAGATATCAAAGGTCAAAAATATTGTTCGAGTCAAGTTGAAGAAAGTTGGCTATGGTTTAGGAGAATGGGACACATAAATTTTGGCAATCTTGTCAACATCAGTAAAAAGTAAGTAGTTAGAGATCTTTTAAAGATTAAAATTCCCTCCAACACACTTAGTGAACCATGTCAACATGGGAAGTAGGTCAAAAGATGGTTCAAAACAAAAGAATACTTGACCACTCAGATGTTAGAGTTTATTTACACTAATTTGTGTGGACCTTTAAGAACTCAAAGTACTCAAGGTGAGAAATATTTCATATTTTTTATTGATGATTTTACACGTATGACTTGGGTGATGTTTTTGAAGAAAAAATTAGAAGCTTTTAGCCACTTCAAAGCATTCAAGGTTTTTGTTGAGAATGAAACTGATTTGAATATTAAGTGCCTGAGATCATATCTAAGAGGAGAATTCATGTTAAATGAGTTTATTGAGTATTGTGAATACCATGGAATAAAGAGACGTTATTCAATAGACAAAACTCCATAGCAAAATGGATTAGTTAAGTGAAAAAATAGAATAGTTTAGGAGATGGTGAGTATAATGCTAAATGAATTCAAGCTACCAAATAAATATTGGAGAGAGGTAGTTGGTACAGTAGTGTATATTAAGAATAGAGTGTTGTTGAGAGTCAATAGTGGCAAGACTCCATATGAGCTATGGAAAGAAAAACTAGCTATAGTTGATTACTTTAGAGTTTTTGGTAGCATATGCTTCATAAAGAGAGCTGATAAAAAATTGAGTAAGTTTGAATCTAAAAGAGATGAAGGTATATTTCATAGATATTCTTGCAAAAGTAAAGCTTATAAATGTTATAACAAAAGAACCAAAAAGATTGTTGAAAGTGTGAGTGTCAGGATAGATGAAGATGTAACACAAAGAGCCAGTGATCCAGTGAACTCTCCAAAAATTATTGACGAAGAAGATTTTGAAGAGTCAGATAAAGATGAAAAGGAGAAGCAAAAGGAAACCAATACCCCATCCAAATATGTTCAAAGAAATCATAATAAGAGTGACATCATGGGGAACATAAATGAAGGAGTTCACACAAGAAGGATGATGGCAAGTGAATCTGAGCAAGTAAATTTTTTTTTTGTTATCCAAAATTCAACCTAGAAATTTTTTAGAAGCTAGACATGATGAGCATTGGGTTAAGGCAATGGATGAATAATTAAATTAGATAGGATAGAATGATACTTGGGAATTAGTGCCTAGACCAAAGGAATAAAATGGGTATACATAAACAAGTTAAATGAAGATGGTGAAGTTACTAGGAATAAATCAAGGTTAGTATGTAAAAGATATGCTCAAATTGAAGGTATATATTTTGAAGAAACTTTTTCACTAGTGGCAAGGCTAGAGGCTATTATAATGCTTCTTGCATATGCAGTGTTTAAAATTTTCAAAATGTTTCAAATAGATGTCAAGTCTACCTTCTTGAATGGGATTCTAGAAGAGGAGGTCTACATTGAGCAACCTAAGGGATTTATTCTCTCAAATGATAGTAGACATGTATGCAATTGAAAAAATCACTATATGGATTGAAACAAGATCCCAGAGCTTGGTATGCAAGACTTGATAAGTACCTGCAAGATCAAAGATTCAAGAGATATTTTGTTGGTAATAATCTCTACCTCAAAATAGAAGGTGAGCATCAATTGATTATTGTGTTATATGTTGACATAATTTTTGGAGGAAATATTGAAAAGATGACAAAATAATTTTTTGATAATATATAAAAAGAATTTGAGATGTCTATGCTTGTAGAATTGTCATTTTTCTTAGGGTTGTAAATAATTAAGTCAAATAAAAGAATTTTCATATCTTAAAGTAAATATGCCAAGGAAATGTTGAAATTTTTTGGTTTTGAGGATTGTGCACCAACTGACACACCAATGGGTATAGAGAACAAGGTGAGTAAGGATGAAGATTCACCTATTGTAGATTAATCTTTGTATAGATCTATGATTGGTAGTCTTTTATAGTTAATAGCATTGAGGTTAGACATCATGCATGTAGTAGGCATGGTTTCAAGATATCAGGCAGCCTCAAAGGAGAGTCATGTTTAGTTTGTGAAGAGAATATTTAGATATGTCAAGGGGACATTGTAATATGGATTAAGATATTTCACAGGGAGAGATTTCACTTTGGTTGCTTATACAGATTCAGATTGGGTAGGTTGCTTGGATGACAGAAAGAGTATAAGTGGAGGAGATTTCTTCTTCACTGATAGCTTAGTATCATGGCTAAGCCAAAAGCAAAATTTAGTATCACTTTCTATAGCTGAAGTAGAATATATTGCAGCAGTATTGTATTATACTCAAGTTCTTTTGATGAAGCAAAATTTGGAAGATATCAAGGTAAAACATGATGAACCTATTTCTATTTTTTATGACAACACAAGTGTTATTAATATTTATAAGAATCTAGTAATGCATTCAAGAACAAAACATATTCCTATCAGATGTCACTTCTTGAGAGAGCAGGTTTCATATCAATAGGTTAAGATGGAGTATATCAGTACTATAGAATAGATTGTAGATATTCTCACAAAGGCACTACTAAAAGACACATTCGAGTATCTATGAGAGAAATTGGGAGTAATTTTTTTTACTTCTTGCCATTGAGGATCAGCATCAGTTGAGGGCGAGCTAAGTGTTAGCTCCAAGATAGGCCCTTTTTCATTGATGTCAAAGGGGGAGAAGAATAGAAACAGGTACTAAAAATAGGTATAGGAATAAGTACAGGTAATAGGTACAAAAACAAGTACAAAGAATAGGTACATGATTCTACAATAAGGGGGAGTTATTGTATATTTTTTAGATAAAAATATGTGTAGGTTAACATGTGTAGTATAGGTTTTAGGATGTGACAGTTTTAGTTTGAGTTTACCATCAATGATAAAGGGGGAGATTGTTTAAAATATTTTCATTGATGTCAAAGGTATAGCATTGGTGATAAAGGCCCCATATCATTTATTATCTAAAGGTGTTTTTAATGTTCATATTTTGACTAAAATTTGTTGATATTTATTTAATATTGATGAATATATTTTTGGTTGCATAAAATTCAAAAGAGGGCCCATAGAGAAGTCAAAGAGTCATGCAGTAAAGACAAAAGAGGAATGGGACACATTTTTCCATGAATGGTCATCTTGAAGAGTTTAAAGAGTCACCAAGTGAAGAGAAAAGAGGGTATGGTGCATTTTTCCATGAAGAGTCACCTTAAACAATTTCAAAAGTCACCAAGATAAAGACAAAAGGGGAAAGGATGCATTTGCTTATAAAGGGTCACTTTGTGACTTTTTAAATACAAAGATTCGAAGGGTTATGCAAGTTTGGTGCCATTTTCCATGAGGATTGAAGGGTCACAAAGGGTGAATGCCAAAGGTCATTTGGTAAGCTATAAATAAAGGCTTGGGAAGCCATTTGTAAGATTTGGAAGATAATATGGTTTGTAATTGTCATATATAGCTTAGAAGAGCAAAGGAGATAAAAGAAAGAGATATTGTAATGTGTTATCATTTGTTGAAAAATCAACATTGAGAGATAGTTATGTGGTATACACAATAGGGGTTGGTGATCCTATGAGTTGGTGCTCGTGAATAGTTGTTCTGTTGATGCTCATTAAAGGGGTTGGAGCTCCTGTGGGTTGGTGTTCAAAAATAGTTGTTGTGTTGGTGCTTAGTAAAGGGGTTGGTACTATTACAGGTTGATGCTTGTGAATATTATAGTTTGAGTTGGTGCTCAGTCATATACTTGAGATTATTCTCCATGGTTTTTTCCACATTGGGTTTCCATGTTAAAATATGGTGTCTTTCTCTATCTTATGTGATGTTTATTGTTTTAATGTTATTGCATATCTTGAATGAATGGTTAAGTGGAATTTGTTTAAGTAAAAATTTATAAGATATATGATATATTGATTCAACACCCTCTCAGTATATCTCATGCTTAAAAATTTAATCTAATTACCTCTCTTCAGTGGAAGAATCAAAGTTTTGTTTAGTCAGATAAGTGTGAGGTAGCCTTTTAGAAACTAAAAATGAGGCATACTTCAACACCAGTGCTAAGAGTTCTCAATCCTAATGGTTAATTCTTAGTGATAACCAATGCATCTAGGGATGGAGTTGGAGGAGTTATTATGTATTATGGATTAGTGGTAGCCTATGAGTCTAGGAAACTGAAGCCATATGAAGTGAATTATGCTCCTCATGACCTAGAACTTGTAGCAATTATACATTTTTACAAGTTTGGAGGCATTATTTGTTGGGGAAATCGTTTGAGTTCAAGATTGACAACTTGGGACTCAAGTATATTTTCACCCAATTGAACCTAAATGTTCATCAAAGATGATGGTTGGAATTTTTATCTAATTATAATTTTGACATTAATTATACCAAAGGCAAGGAGAATAAATTAGTTGATGCTCTAAGCCGTATTAGGTAAATACCAGTTGTGGTTACTATCAAGAGTACTTTCCAAAACTAGGTAATCAAATTCTCTCTAAGAGATGAATTCTATGATCAATTTAGGAAAATATTGTCAAAGAATGTTTAAAATTTTAGGTATAAGGGATTCAAGATAGAGAGTGATGGTCTTCTATGATATAATGGTAGGATGTATGTGTCTGATAGAGAGAATCTGAGGAGCAGAGTGCTAAAGGAATTTCACAATGGCCCATATTCAAAATATTTAGGAATAACCAAGCTCATTATTGAGCTTAGACCACTTTATTTCTAGAAAATAATCAAGAGAGATACAATAGATTTTATTTCTCCTTATCTAGAATGTTAGCATGTGAAATTTGAACATGTGCATCCAATTAGATTTATGTATTCACATGCTATACCATAATGAAAGTGGTAGGTGATTAGCATGGACTTTGTCTAAGGGTTGTCCTTATCATGAAATAGGCATGATACAATCTTGGTTATAGTTGACAAACTAACCAAGGTATCCCACTTCATACTAGGAAACTTTACATATGATACACCTATGCTTGTGAAGAGATTTGTGAAAAAAGTGTATCAATTGCATGGTTTTTTAGAGAAGATCATTTTAGATCAAGATTTGAGGATGATTTCTAAGTTTTGGTTGACTTTGAATTCATCTTTGGGTATGCAGTTGAACTTCAGCTCTATTTATCACCCACAAACTAATGGATAGATAGAGTAAGTTAACCAGGTTTTAGAATATCTCTTTCGTATGTATTGCATAGATCATCAATAAAAATGAGATGAGTACCTTCTATTAGTTGAGTTTGTTTACAACTCATACCAATTAGCATTGAAAATGTCTTTGTTTGAGGCATTATATGGAAGGAGGTGTAGAACATCAATCATTTGGGACAAGTTAGAAGACAGTGTAGTCTTTGGACCTGAGATGTTTTTAGAAATG
This sequence comes from Torreya grandis, assembly GCA_037957365.1. Taxonomy (NCBI): domain Eukaryota; kingdom Viridiplantae; phylum Streptophyta; class Pinopsida; order Cupressales; family Taxaceae; genus Torreya; species Torreya grandis. The sequence goes on from JARHVA010000429.1 coordinate 1,972,132, forward strand.
GAAGAGCAAGTTAGGATAATCAAGCAAAGGTTAGCTGAGGCCAATGATAGATAAAAAAGTTATGTTGATCTGAAGAGAATAGTCAGGCAATTTTTTGTAGGTGATAAAGTGTTTATGTAGGTTAAGCCTAAAAAAAACTTGATTAAATTCAAGAAGTTAGCAGAACTTTCATCGAGATATGTGGGACCCTTTGAGGTTTTGGAAGTAGTCAATCATGTTGCATGTAGGCTTGCATTGACACCATCTCTAGATCTTTTGCATAATGTCTTCCATGTATCGTATCTTAAAAATTATGTGTTAATCCTTCATATGTGTTGGATTGGAATGATTTATAGGTTCTGGATCCCGAGGTGGTCATGGTAGAACCAATTAAAATAATTGACACTCGTAAACTCGGTTTGTATAATAGATAAGTGTCACATTGCAAGGTCCAGTGGGACTAATATTCTGAAGATAGTGCCACTTGGGAGGACTATGATAAGTTTTATAAGCTATTTCCACATTTATTTTATTATTTTTTGTTAAATGTTATATTATTTTATGTTGAATAATGTTTTAAATTCAAAAATTGTGTTTGAACTAATATCAGAATGATGACCAACTTTACGGGGGAAAGATGTCACATCCTGATTTCTCTCTAAGCTAAAAAACATATTTGATTCATGGATTATCATGGTTGTTAGTTGATTAACTATTGTTTGATTAAGATTTATAGCATATATTGATTATGGGATAGTTATATGTTATTTAATTTACATGATTTATTTTTTATGAGATCGTTGTACTTTTTACTTTATACATTATGATCATGTTTGTTAGTTGTACAACACTATTTTATGGATATATCTATATTTTGAGCTATCTACCTTCATTTTTGTGAGGTGAATGTAGGACAGATCTATCCCTCAAAGTGTGATGGAGGGAGAGCATCATCGAAGAGAGTGGTTTAGATGGAGATGTTAGAGGATGATAGAGAACAAAACCAAAAACCCATACATACACCACAGTAGTATTTCATGTTGTATGATTAATTGTTTGAGTAGATAGTTGTAGTATATATTATTTTTTGTATGGACTATTGTTGTGATCTTTTGTGTTCTCAGATCAGCTTATGTGATTACGTGATTTCACTAATCTAATTGCAGTTTATGTTATTAGTTAGTTGATTTGATAAATATGTGCCTAACTAATTAACATAAATTATTGTGGTGTTGTTTATAGTTAAATATTTGTTTAATAATACTTGTTTTGATTCTTTGTTATAAATAATTGATATATATATTATTACATAATTAATTCAATTTATTAGTGACTATTTATGTTTAAAATATTACTATTATCAATGTTAATAGTAATATAAACCTGTAAATGAATTAATAAATAAAAATCTCTTTGTTACATATTAATGAATGATTTTGGTATGGTGAAATGATATTTGTATTTTAATTTTATAATTTTGGAAAATAAACATAACATAATTCAAGGTGTTATAGAATATTATCATTGTGAAACTATTATACAAACATTATTATGTTTGTCAAATTGTATGCTAAAGCCTATGGATTATTATTTAAACCTAGAGGGTTAGCTAATAGTTTAAAATCAAATACAAAGTGTTTGAGTGGGATGACTTGGTAACAATTAACAATAGTCTTTTAAATCATACATGTTATAGCTGTGCTATATAGTCATTATGTCAATTAGTCGATAGTCAATTTTGCATTGAAAGATAGTAATTAGTCAATTAGTGATGGTCAACATTGCATGAAATAATATTGGGGATTATGACTTGTTCAATCGGTTTGTGAAGTCGATGTTGAAATTATTTTAAGTCAATAGCATGCATATTTTATAAAGGATATATAATAATTATTTAATTAAATCATTAGAAGTTTTGAGATGATTAGGATTTATAATCACTCGTTGACTCTAAGTTAACCATCATTATTTCAAAAATCATGATGGAGTTTAGCTTTTGGCTACATGGTGACAGACTGTAGCTTAGTGGGGGTTCTATTGAGCTATTTTTGCATGCATATTTTCAATTAGTGTGGATTGTTGTGAATGGAGGAGAGTAAGGTGATGGAGAAGAATAAAAGAAATGAAAAGAAGGCTATGAGGATGGCATATGGAGGATAGCAGGCAAAAATAAAAGAAGGAGAAAGTTTGAGTTAAGGAAGAAGTAAATACGGCCTCCTTGATATAATTATCCAGGTTAGTTTTGTACTTAAATTTCCTATTTATAATGATTAATGGATTTTGAATTTAATGGTTATTTGGTTTTCATTTATTTGAAATGTTATATAAAAATTATAATGGGATGTATGGAGGGCCCTATGGAAGGCTCGCCCTCCACATAACCCTACATCTAACCCAAGGTAACCTAAGGGAATTGGGTAGAGATGTAGGGATTGCCATAGTTATTTTGGTTATAAATAGGCTCTACCTCAAACTCCTCTTTCAATTCAAAAATATTTATTCAATCATGGAATGATTATTTCTTGAAGGGTATATTTGATTGGCTTGACATAGTGTTGTTGTCAAACCAATTATGATATATATTAATTAAGGTATTAAATAAACTAGATTAAAATTTGGGTTGTATGAGGGCTTGATTCTGTATAAACCTATTTGAACTTTGTGTTAAAATGTATGGATTATTTACACAAAATGGATTGTGATATATATAAAGATATATACATAAGTATATACTCAGTTTAAACTAATGAGATATATATATACTTATATCATGGAAATTTAGGGATTTCGAAAGAAATTGTATGTAACTAGTTATAGGATACTTGTATAGATGAACTCGAATTTTTAATTTTAAAATGAATTTATACATTTTAAATTAAAATCATAGTATGTCTATACTCAAATTTGTTTTAGATTCTATAACATGCATACTTTTATATGGATTTGGAAACAAAATGGTTAAATCCATAACATATAGCTTCGGTACGGGTGGGTGAATATGGGAAGTATTGTTTGTGCACTCGGTTATATGCATAGTTATATACATGAATAGGTTAATGAGGATATGGCAAAGCTAATATTTTAATTGAATTAATTATATTTGAATTACACAAATATTTAGCTTTGACTGTGTATTACCATTACATACTCGGATTAGACTATGATTTGAGTAAGAGTTTACACAGTTGGTAAAAAGACTAGGTATGTGGTTTTATATATATATATATATATATATATATATATATATATATATATATATGAGGAGGTTTTTATGGCCAAATCTCAATTGTTATATCAAAAATCCCAAGCTAGGCATAGATGGTTGAGTGTGTGTTTCATCATATGCATTTAATTTAAATATTAATTTGAATCGATTGATTTAAGTAATTTGAGTAAATGAAATTGGTATAAATGATTGGTTGTGTGTATAGTGCGAATCACATGAAATTCTATGAGTTTTTGGTTATACACGTATATGGCAATTTATCTAGTTTATAAAAAGGGCTATGAGGCTATTTTATTATCTTGATGTATACGTTACGTATACGAAATACTCTAAGTCATTATATACTGGAAGTCTTCTTAGAGTATATCGTATACAATAAAGTATTTATATTGTATTGAAAATGAATTTGAGAGTTATATATATATATATGCATGGTATAAAATACATGGTTGTTGACTATGTTATAAATATGATTTTGATTATACTATGTATATGTATATGTATTGTGTGTGTGTGTGTGTGTGTGTGTGTGTGTGTGTATGTACACAGTTGTGTTGTGCTTGAAAACATAATTACCATATAGTATGAATATGGGTGATTAAAATCTTATTAATTAAAATTATTAAAATAGGTTATTATGAGTTTTAAATATAAAGCATATTATGATGTTTTGGACTGACTTTTGTTTTATATGTGGAATATAAACAAATATATATGTATGTGTTATAATGTTGTTTTGGGGATGATAGCATTATATGTTACTTGTGATTTGGATCACTTACAGTTTAGATATGACCATTATCTGGATGGTATGTTATATTAAGAAATATTTTTTATTTTATTTATTATTCAATAATAAACTAGATGATATTGGATTCATTACATTACATTTGATGGATTAAATGTGTGTATTTAATATTTTTGTACTTAGCATATTTTTATCACCGAAAAGAAAATATTTTGAATGAATTTATTGATTTTTATATTATTATATATTTTAATTGAATCTCGCATTCATGACTCTAAATAAGCAGTGGATGGATTCCACTAGCTTAATTAATGTCATCAATGCAAGATGAGGTGTAATCTGATTGAGTGATGTGTATGAAATCGACTGATCATAGAGATCATTAATTATTGAAAGCTTTGGTCAAAGTAATGTTTTAATTAAACATTGTCATTTCATATTGATATAGTTTTCATATTTATTTGATACCATGTTAGAACAAATTTCTCTATAATACACATTATGTATTAGATATCTACATCAAACGAGTTCTGGTTTGTCACTCTAAATTCCCACATTGTCATTATCTACCCATCTATTAAGGGAGTGTCATCCCCTTGCTGGGAGATAGTATATGGGATATATGGTCCATGATTGTTGTGGAAAAGTGCTCAGATGATGCTCTCCCTCCAAGTGGAGTATTACACTAGAGACTACACTTGAGATTACAAATTAATACTTGAGTCATGAAGACTCTTGAGTTATGAAAACTCATGCTCTGTAGAGATTTTTATGATGTTTTATTATTTGAGATATTATTTATTATTGAAAATTATAATATCTATTAATTATACTTCTACAGTAGTGGATGTAATGTTGTATCAACTATGGTTAAATTTGTACTATTTTATTTATGATTAGATACAATATTTACTGTTTAATCAGCATTATTCATGATTATTATATATGTTCATAATGATCTTTATTTAAGTGGATTAGATATAAACCTTTTAGTTAAATAAATGAATGTAGTTAGTTAAAGATCATTAGTTAGATTTCTCATGGTGAAATCTATAAGATGAATATGTGTAATTAATTTTTTTTTTAATTACTATATTCTGATAAAACTCAGTGGAGTTGTTATATTTTAAGTATATATGCATTTATAGAAGTTTTTTTTGTGATTATCTTAATTATTAGTTTAATTTATACATGTAAAAAAAGAGTATGGGAATAGTCTTAACTTCCAAATTTTGATTTTGACATGTGTCGTTCCCAAAACACTCGAACAACCCTATATGTTTTTCAATTTTGGCCTTAACTTGCTTTCATAGTTTATGAATTATTGTCCTATAGTGAATTGGTACCCTTAGTTCCTCCATTTTTATCCATAATTTTCTCATTGGTACTTGAATCAAATACTTTGATAAAATCTGAGAAACAATATTAAACTTGTTTAAGTGTGACATAGTGATCTATTGTTGAATATCTTAGTTTAAAATCTATTTATCACTTTGCTCTCTTTCCTTTTCCTCAACCCAATTGCCAATCCTACATTATATAATGCTCCCAAAAAAAATTTCAAAGAAAATAATTTACCATGATGGTTCAATATTTTGAAGGATTATTAAGATCTTCACTCTTAAATAAAGGTATGGTTAGACTAATTGTCCATTTTGTCAATAACCCATTTTAATGATCCCATTAAATATTTATTTGATGTGGTGCTAGGATTTATGATAAATATTTTAGATATTCCACTTGTAGGTCGTCTATATCCTGATGCTAACTTCTTGATCCTTTACTTGATGTCTCTAATTGTGTAAAGTTCTTCCCTAACATTGACTCAAAAATATTATTTTCCTTTACACATTCGTACTACCATTTTGATTAATCCAACTTGTGACTTCTTGAAATGTAATTTTTAGTTCCTAACATGAGGAGATACTATAGGTATCAATTTTCACTAAATATCAATTAAAAATTTTATAGTTAAACCAATCAATTTTTTATATTATTTTATGTGTACTTACAATGTTTCAATGGCCAAACTTGTTCATTTATTAACAAAATTTATTTAAAATATGATGTATCTATGCATTGATTGGTGAAAAGTTTGAGATGTCCTCACTCAATCCAAATCAACTACCATAATCAAGTACTTTGCAATGTCACTCACATAAATACATAAAAATTTATTTAATATATAAAGATATAAACTACATCATACAAGGAGTTTGGCATAACATGAAATGTAGGGTATTCAGAGTTGATGGGATGTATTTGAAGACAGTTGTTGTAAATTATTGAATAATTTAGTGACAAGTATTGAGGGGCCATATTTGACTAGATTCACTTATTGCAATAAATGCAATTCAAAGCATTACTACTAGAAATAATGTGTACAAATAATTAATGGAGTTATAGATATTAAATGCAATTTTTGCCAGAGTTTGGAAGCCCTTGAAACTGTTGAAGAAGGTGTCAAAGTGGGACACTTCAAGGATCTACTGGATAAAGTCGAATGCATGAAAAATTTACATGTATGTAGTAGTGAAAGCAAACATGAGTAAGAAAAAAATAATTGCTAAGTAATCGAAAGATTGCAATATTAGTATTAGCATCATTAGTCATAAAATATTTAGGAAGGTATATTATATAGGTGAAAGATAAACATGTCTTCACATCCTCATGAATGTGGGATTATCTTTCACAATGACATAAAAGACACATAAGCAACCCTGCCTAAACGTAATTTGGGTGGGTAGTAGAATTAGGTCCCAGTAGAAAGGTCTGATGAGGTACCCAAGTACAAAAAAATACCCCCTAAAAGAGGATGTTGGAACTACCTAAACCCTAAGAAGAGCCTGTAAATCAAGATATTTGCTCCCAATAAAAGGTTTGGTGAATATATCAATAATTTTCTCCATTGTCTAGATGTAGAGGAGATCAATGGCTTGCTTATGGATGAGCTCCTAAATGAAATGCATGTGAATTTTGATATGCTTGGTCCATTGATGGAGGACCAAATTCTTGAAAATTTGTATTGTTATTTGGTTGTCACAAAAGATGATTATTGGTTGTCAAAACTAGATGCCAAACTCGATGAGAATCCCCTAAAGCCAAATAGCCTTAGCAGTAGCATTAATAGTTTATTTGTATTCTACCTCTATATAAGATAAAGCAATAGCATTTTGATTCTTGCTTAACAAACTAATCAGACCTGAACTAAGAGAGAAATTATAACTTGAAGTAGAATTATGATTCTGAATATCACCATCCCAATCTGAATCTATATAACCAATTAAGCCAACATCAATGCCTACTCCATAGTGAATCTTGAAACTATGAGTACCTTAAATGTAGTGTAGATTCTACTTAGCTGATTTTTAGTGTATCTCATGTGGTTCCTACATGAATCTAGAGACCATGCATAAAAAATATGAGACTACATAATGTGCATAAAATAGATGAGATTTCCAATGAATTATCGATACAATGTCACATCAACCAAAGGAGATAAACAATCAGCCTCAAGTTTCACCCTAGATAGAAAAGGAGTCAAAAATGACTTATAGTCAGCCATGTTAAGTTATGCAAGTAAATTAAGATCATACTTGGATTGTGAAATAGTGATCCCAAAGTTAGACTGAGAAATTTCATTCTTGAGGAAGTAATGCAACAAGCCCAAATCAATCATTGAAAACCTATCATACAAAGTAGTTTTCGTTATTACGATGGTGGATGAAAAACTTCCTATGATCAATAGGTCATCCACATAGATAGCCAAAATCAATAGTGAATCATCCTACCACAAGATGTAGGTAGTCAAGTCAAATTAGTATTTGGTAAACCCAACCAAAAGAAGAAAGAATTTCATCTTAGCATACCAAGATTGAAGATCTTGTTTGAGGCCATAGATAGATTTTTGAAGTTTATAAATTTAGAAATAATCTTCCATAAATCCTTACAATTATTCCATGTGTATTTCCTCTTTGAGGTCACCATGAAGAGAAGCACTCTTCACATCCATCTGATGAACATCTCAATGATGTGTTGTGGCAATGGTGAGAGTGAGTCAGATTGAGTTTATTTTGGCATCTAGGATAAATATCTTGGTATATTCAATGTCAGGTAACTAATAAAAACTCTTTATTACCAAATGTGCTTTGAACTTGTCTACATACCAATCTACTGTAGATTTTGTTTGATAGATCCACCTACATCAAACAATTTTTCTTCCCTCAGGAAGAGGGACTAAATCCCAAGTTTAGTTCCTCTGAAAGGAACCATACTCATCTTCCATAATAGTATTCCACTCAGGTGTGCCTAATGCCTCATGAGATGATTATGGATCAAAATCAGATGCAATGAAATCATGTGGGGCATCTTTAAATTGTGAATATGTTCACCTAATGTCTAATGGATCTCTAACCCATTGGTCAACACTTTACAATGTTTGTTTGGCCTGAAGAGGACTAGTGCTCAGAGATTCTGTAGGAGATTCCTCATCCTCTAAATATATCTTGGGAGGAGGGGAATATTCATCACTACTCTCATAATCAAAACTAGAAGAAGAATCTAGATCATTGAGAAGTTACTCAGGCAGATCTAAATCATCATAGCTATCATTAAATCTCAGTGCATATAATGAAAGGGGAGATTTGTTGATTGTGGATTTATAAGGACCCTCTTGAAAATGAACATTCCTCACAATGAACAACTCATGAGTTGTGGGATGGAGAAACTTGTACCCCTTAACACCCTCATAATATCCAATAAAGATGCAAGGCTGACTTTGAATTTTCATTACCTTACATTTCTTCTTCAAAATACAGGCCATAATAAGAGATCCAAACATTTTAAAGTGTTTCATTGTGGATTTTCAACCACTCCATGCATCAAAAGGATTGATTCCCTTCATTTTTTTAAGAGGAACTCAATTATGGATATAGCAAGCATAGTTGATGGTCTCAACCCAATATTGAGGTAAAAGAGACTTGGAGTGGAGCATACAATTGACTATTTCCTTCAAGGCCCTATTCTTGCATTATAAAACACCATTTTGTTGAGGATTATATGGAACTGTACATTGTATTTCAATCCCCTATGATGTATAGAATTGTTCAAAACAATTATAGGCATACTACCATCATTGATACACAAAATCTTGATGGCTTTACCTGATTATTTTTCCACAAACAACTTAAATTTCTAAAAATGATCAAAGACCTTAGATTTCTACTTAAGAAAGTACATGAAAGTATACCATAAATAGTCATCAATGAAAGTAAACATGTATTCTGTCTTACTAAATGAAGGTCTTGGAAATGGGCCAACAATGTCACTATGGACAATCTCTAATATTTGTTCATCTCTCTATGATTTTTTCTTTTCATACTTCTCCTCAAGATGCTTATCAATTATGCAACCCTGGAAAACTCTATCAAAAAAATTGACTTGTGGCAACCCTAAAACCATGTCATGATGATTGAGTTATTCTAAGTAGTGATAACTGAGATGGTCGAGTTGTTCATGCCATAATTTACTCACCCCATCTGAATGAGTGAGCAGTACACTATAAGTTTGATTAGGTGTAAAAAGTGAGAAAGTATATGATCATGACTAGTGATCTGCTTTCCCAAATGTAATAATAGAGTTATTATTTGCTTCCCTAATAACCATTAAATTGGGTGTGAACTTAACTCTCTTACTTGAACCAAAATGAGTGATTCGATATATAAATAGGAGATTGGTGGATAAAGAGAGAACTTATAGAACATCATGAAATGTCCCATCATTCACTTCAACAAATCCACTCTCACTAAATTCAATGTAAGTATCGTCACCCAAAAAAATAGAAGGCATAGAACAAAGCTCCAAGGACGAGAACATATCATATGATGAATCCATGTGCTTTGAAGCACGAGAATCAATAACCCATATAGAAGGTTGGGATGCAACTACAACAAGTTCTTTGCATTTATATTTACCCTTCTTACTATCTTTGGCCTTATAATACTCATATGTTGATGAACTCTAATTAGAAGAATCAGGAACATTGATATCATGTATCTCGAGTATCTTAGTTAGTTGGTCAATCTGCTTCTTCATCCATTTGGATTCATCATGTCTAGATTTCTCTCAATAGCCACATGTGAGTCTCTCTTTCTTATATTTTATATTTGAAGAGGACTTTTTTGATGATTTTGACTTAGCATTAGACTTTTGACCCTTTCTTTGCTCTAGGTCCTTTTTGTTTTATTTTTTCTCCTTACTACTAGAAGCCTTATATTTGTTATGACTCATAATTAAGGCATGTGATTAATATGAATTTAGTGTACCCATTTGAATGAGCTTGTCTTTCTCTCGAGTCAAGTCAATAGCAAATTCATCCAAGGACATGATAGCCCAGGGGCAATAGAGGAATATTCAAAAATTACATTATAAAGAATATATTTCACACCAAATTTTAGTAATGTATTATTTTAGGATCCTTTTTACAAAGCACATAAAAAATATTTATAAGATTTTCATGAGTGGTTATAGGATGCAACCAACTTTTCCATAAAACCAACTTCATTAAAAAGCAAACTAATTAAAACATTAAAATAAAAACTAATTTAAAATAAAATACCTTGGATCATAAACCAAACAAACTCCCCTTGATCCAAAGGGGTATAGATGATGAAGATCTAGAGTTATGATTATAAATTCATCAATGAATCTCTATTACATCTGAAAGATAACACACTCTATATTGTGGTACTAATAAAATTATGGTTAATGAACATGATATTGTATCATACTAAAGTAGAACCCAATCAAATCCTATCCAACTACATTCGAACCACATAAGGTCCCACACAAGAACCCATCCAAGTGATCCTCCAGTACTCTATATGGCACATCTCTTAGAAGCCTAACAAATGCCACCATCACATGCATGCCTTTGCTCAGCACTCAAAATGATAACAAATTTAATACTGACTTGTACAACCACCAATGATTGATCGAAGGCCACTATGCAATATCTTCCCCCTATCCGGTGAGAGGTGAGAAGTTGTGCAACATAAAAGCAAATTTAAACTACTATGTCTGCTCCTTAGTAATCATATCAATGCACTAAAATAAAATCAAAACTTAAAGCAATAATACAATCCAAAAATTGTTATCCCAATAGTGAACCCATAGTTTGAGTAAATAGCAAACTAGAGAACAAAAAATATCCTCCAACCTCCAGCTAACTAGGTTTAGCTTGTTAGATCCTCATGAACCTATAAATGTTAAAATGTAACACCATCATTATCGACAACACAAGTGGTGGGACATGTCGTTGAAATCTTAGTTTGGTGTATACAATGTATTTGAGAAAAATTTGCAAAGATAAGGTGTCAGATTCCACCAATAATGCTCCCGTACAACATTACATTCAATACGAGACTCCAAAATAGAAATTTTACCATTCCAATGTGTCCAAAATGTTAAAAACCATGAAGATCACTTGGTCATACTATGCACCAATTTTCAAGCTCAAGCAAATATTATCAAAATGATAATAAAACTCAAAACTTGATGGCACCAATAAGAAAGGATAGAGAAGATAAATCAAAACTAGTAGAACATTTTTAACATGCTCTTTACCTCTTCAGGCCTCCATTCTAGGATTCGAATGCATGTGATTAGACTCAAATTGATAAAGTGATAACTTGATGTTGGATGCTTGATAATGAATTATTTAATGGTTGATTATGGATTAGCTATAGGATTTCTAGAATGATTTTGGCATGGTTTTAGTATGAGCTCCATAGATGGTTTGAGAGTGGGAGGGTAGCTTGGTTTTATAGGTCAATGGGGGGAAGATCTATGGTCCAAATTCAAATTTGGGCCATTTAGGTCTATGGTTATGAAATTTCCATGGAATTTTTAATTCCATGGAAATCTCTAGAATAGGAAAATTCTAGAGGAAGGGGCTAAGTTGGGGAAGATTTCTAGAATCTTCCAATTCTAAAAATATCCCCATAGGGTTTAGGGATTTAGGGAAGGCTAGGATGTAGGTTAGTAGGTGGGTAGGTGGGATTATGAGAATTTTAAATTCCCATATAATAGATAACTAGGATTAGATTAGGATAAGGAGATGATTAGAGAAAATTAATAAAGAGACGGGATGAATAAAAGTTAGTGGATGAAGGATAATAGAAAGGGGATATTAGATATATGGCTAGAAATAGGATAAATTAGCAAAATAAAATAGGATAAGTGGAGTTAGTGTCGACTAATAAGAATATTAGTCGAATGTAATAGAGCAAGCAATTTTAGGTGTATATTGTCCTTCTTTGAAAGGGTATTGCGATTGGATAGAGTGGAAGGGGTAATGGTCTTTCAAAAAAAACCATGTCATCAATTAATATTAGTAGATGATGTTAATGGATATGATGCCCCCTCGAAGGGACATGCAAGGAAGAATGAGATGGATGGCCACTCGAAATAAGAAATGATGGGTTGAATGAGATGGAGAGATGAGGGGATGGGATGTCAGATGTGGGATAAAAGATGAAGAAGATGAGTGATTTGACTCGAGCAGTGAGCTATAAATTGATGATGCCCCTGGCAAGGACACATGCACAGGGAGAAAATATGATGGGTGTCATGGTTATAGACACATCCCAAGGGGGAATCAATCGTAACAGAATGATGATAGGATTAAAAATGTCGTGAGCTTCAAATATATCCCAAGTAAGGACACATGCAAGGGAGAGCTATAGGCCAGGATAAGACTGATTTGATAAGATTGATGATGGGTGTAGCTCAAAGCTAGAGTTGATTGATATGATGTAGAAGATAAGAGATAATAAATGATATGATCAATTGACCAAAAGGATTAGGATGATGCCCCTATCCAAGACACATGCAAGGAACAAGAAAGGAGATGGTGGCTTAATTATCCTTGGGCACTGAAAAGTGGCCAAGTACTACCTACATAGTCTAAAAATACCTCAAGCTGATGTAGTTATGACTATGAGATGATGACAATGATGATGATTAGTGATTATAAAGTGATGGTGATGAGGATGGTTAGACTTGTTAGTAATTGAAGGATCTGATTGATAAGATGAAGATGATAAAGATAAAATATGGGATGTTAGTTGGATGAGTCAAAAATATTAGATTAAGGATGATGAGATGATTAGAGGAATGATGAGGGTGGGTGTGATCAAGCCATCACAATGCCATAAATCTCATCATAGTCTAATGAATCCAATAAAATATAGCACTTGACAAGATGCCCCATGATATAGATACAACCAAGAGGATATACTACCAAAGTGCATGGGAAAATGATGAATTATACATCCTCAAGGGCACTTTTGGTGTCCTCATAGCATTCTCATTCATTACCCAATAGACAAAAAGAGACATGATAAACATGAGACAAATAAGATATGTAAATGACATGCAAACAAGACAAACAGAATAAACAAGTAACACACATAAGTATTTACATGCAATGTCATAATGTCTTGTCTAATGATAGGATGGGTGATTGGATGATGGGTTGGATTAGGATAATCATGATGTGATGGGGATAGAGGATATACTTGGATTTGGATAGGATGATGATTAGAATGAAGCTGAGGTGTTGCCCCTAGTTTAGGATATAAGGATAGATGACGTGGTAAGGTCTTTGAATACTAACTTGGTGTTGAAATCAGATTGAAAAGTGGCCAAGGATGGTGATTAGACAAGTGATGACCAAGGATTATTGATAGATAAGGCCCTGCAAAGATCTAATCTAGCAAGGAGACTAGGAAATGATGATGGGATCAAATACCTTGCATGCTAGCAAAAGTGATTGGATGGGTGTTAGACATGAATAAGTGATGATAAGGATAGCGATGGGATCAAGTACCTTTCATACTAGCAATGGGTAGTTGGATGGGTGCCAGATATGAAAAGGCCTTGATAGGATAGTGATGGGATCAAGTACCTTTCATACTGGTAAAGGGTAGTTAGATGGGTGCCAAATATGAAAATGCCTTGATAGGAATTGATGGGTGATAGATTAAAGTCTTTGTCAAGGTGATGTATGTTGATAAGACCTAGCCAATAGGATGATGAAATGATGGGTGACCACTTAGATCAGGTTCCAAGACTAAATGTGGTATTCAAAGATGGGATGGATAGGAAGATATGAGATGGATGGAGATGGATGCGACTAGGAGATTGGGGATAAAACAAGACACCATGGACTATTTTTTTGGATTTTTCAAATTTTATGATTTTTAGGATTTTTAGGATTTTTGACATTTTTTAATTTTTAGGGATTTTTGGGATATGCATATACACTGTACAAATGAGGTTACTAGCAAAAGGAATACCAAGCCTAGAAACCAGGAGAAGGATGGAGGGATGATGGATGGGATGACAAAGGATGATGATGATGGGGACCAATGATGAATGGTCTAGCAATAACCAATGACCACATTGTGAAGGAACCAGATGGTTATTTGCCTATGGCGTCTATTGGAGGATATGCCAAGATGGTTCGAGGACATTTTACAAGACACCTTTCATTTCCTTATGAAGGTCAAGACAAGAAGGAAGAAGAGATATGATACATGATATGATGGTAGATGATGGATAGGAACAATGTATCAAAGGATAAGAATATGGATGATATAGACAAAGTGGACAAGGGATGTGACAAGTGGGATGGATGGATGAGGATAGATATCAAGGATGGTTAAAATAATATGGAGGTGACAAGGGGTATGAAAAATGAGAAGTGGATATGGTTAGGCTAGGATGGGATGAAGACAATTAGAATGTACAAGAGAATAAATTATGTACAAGAGGATGAGATTAGGATATACAAGATGTGATTAGGAAGTAGGGTGATTGATTAATGATAGGTGTACATGGTTTGACTAGGTGAGATGATAGATGGGATATAAATAATAGATGATGGGATAATGAGATGAGATAATGAGGTGGATTTAGGACAAGGTGTAGGTAATGAGGTATGATTAGGATGTAATTAAGATGTGACTAAAAATATATACAAGAGAACAAAGATATGTACAAGAGGATGAGACTAGGACATACAATATGATGATTAGGATGATCAATGATAAGGGGATATGGCTAGACTAAGATGTGATAGAGATGATATGGAAGATGGGATTAGACAATGGATACAAAATGGTGATTAAGATATGTGAGTGGGTGAGGTCACGGGTAGATATGGTTAGATTAGGAGGGGATGAAGATAAGATGGTGATTAGGCAAGGATGTACAAGATGGTGGGGTATGACTAAGATGGGATGAAGACAAGATAGTATGGGATGTGTAAAAGGATGTAAAAAAATATGATATATATATACAATGGGATGATGATGAGGATGTATAAGATGAAATAATATACACAAGATAAGGATGTAAAATATGTTGGTGATATGGGTACGACTATATAGACCAATACATCTTGGAAAATAAGGATGAAGTCATTTTGAGAGCACTAGAGTTAGGCACTTGATTATCCTCAAACCTTGATCCCATTCACCCAAAATCACCATCCCGTAGCACCATGAAATCATACTCAGCCTTCCTTGATGTAGTCACCCTCAGCAACCAATACATTGGAGAAAATAAAGATGATTTCCTTTTGCAGCTATGGAAGATGGGTGCTTGTTTTCCCAATGATTTTTCCCTCAAGGGCCTAAATTCACCTCCCAAACAAGTCCAACATCAACCCTTTTCCCACCCCCTCCACCATCTACTAGCCCTATTCAAAACCCCTTGGCCCCAATTTGTACTTGTCCACAGTCAAACCCTCTGTCTACTAATCATCATCCATCACCTTTATCACCCACCACCATGCAATTGGAATCTTCTCTCATAGACCAATACATAACTACCAACTTCCTAAAGGCATTGATCCTCTTGTAATTCATTACGATGGGTGCACCACTTCTTAAAGGCATTGATCCCCTTTCACTCATTACACCCCCAACACAAACCCCTTCATGCAATTCCCTTTCCAATCCCTCATCCACTCATCTTTTCTAGATATCTACCCCCTTCTCTACTATCAAAGGGAATTCATTCTTATCCACCTGACCATCCACCAAGTCATGTCAAACTCCATCTGATCTAAAGTATAATACTTCCACATCTAAGAGTGAAACGGACCCTTATACTCTCCTTCCTATATCCTTAGAAGCCCTTTTCCAAAAACTAGTCACTACCAACATGATGGACTATCCACCTATTCAACATCTTGATCCTATCAATCCTAAGCCCTCTTGGTATAAAGCAACCCAATATTGTCTATATCATTGAACTTGGGGGCACTCCCTTGAATGATGTCAAAATTTCCAAGACTATGTCCAAAACCTCATTAATCGTGGTGACATAGTAATTAAGAATGAATCATATGAATATCTATCCCTAGGTGAACAAGAAGAGGAATGCCAAGATTTCATTCCCTATCATGATCAAACCATTCCCCTTCCAAGCCAAGGTCAAGACATCCTATCCATCCTCAATGATCCTCCCATCTCCAACCACCCATCCATTTAAAACAAGTCTACTCCCTCTAAACCCAGTCCTTTTATATCCCATTGTAGACACCTAAATTGTGTCGACCCCCCCTTGGTCCAACATCTCCTAACCCACACTCTATTAATTTAAAATAAATTATCTATTTTAAATTAATCATCCCCTTTAGACACCTCACCTTGGATTCTTAGCTCTTAGGCCATTTATCACCCTATGACAAATCATAATGACCCAAGACCTATTTCAACTCTCCCATTAACCCCCGTGCCTATTAAATCTGCCTTAGGACCATTTTTCAATGGCAGCTGAACTTGGTAGATGGAGGAATAGGCAAAAGGCTAAAAATAGCCTTTTTCCATTCTTCTAGCCATCGACGTCGGTTACCAGTCAGCCGATGCCGGCGATATCACCGACATCGGTTGCTTAAAGCAAGCCTGAAGGCAAATTCTTGACCCCCAAATACACTAGATGCTAATTCTTTTGCCTAGATCGATCTTCTCTTGCTCCTCGACTCTTTGCATATCAAAGGCAGGCTTTAGGATGAGATATCAGCATTCTATCAACGCTCTCCTGGCTGTAGAGACTCTACTCAAGTGACTTCAAATTAGATTGGAGCATTGCACAGGAATCTCGCCATCAGCTGTAACAGGGACAAGCATCCAACACCTTGGTTCTTCATCTCACCAGCGCTAAGTGTTTCTTCTATCCTTTTATTTCAGTGTTTTGAAAAGCATTGGTAACTAGTCTCTATTTTGTTATTTCTAAGTACTATAGACTAGACCAGACCTGGCTTTCTTCTTGGAGAGGCTGAAAAGCCTTTCGCTTATCCTTACTCCTTTTGACAACCTATCCTCTACCCCTTGTCCCTCTTAAGACTCTATTGACTTCCCTATAATCTTGCACAAAACTCCAAACTCCTACAGACCTTCCAGACCCCTCTGTCACCCATAAACTCGTCCAAAACCCGTCCAAGGCCATTGCCCTAACTGACATTGACCATTGCCCCTACCGACATCGACAGTATAACCGACATCGAAAACCTTCAACAACCGACGCTGATAGAACTACCAACGTCAGTGACTGTGACAGACTGACATCAGAATATAGGTACGCATTATCTCTATTCTTTTGTTCAGTCTTTTCACCATTTCCCTCTCTAGAAACATTTTTTTGTCAAATAAGTAGACTGTCGTCCCTCCAAGAAGTATTTGCACTTTTGGGACTGAGCTTTGCTGGGCAGTCCACCATATATCTATCTAACATTTTATTTGTTTAAGTCTTTCTTATCTACAAGTGTCATCCTCCACAGCCAAAGAGGAGCTCCTTCAATCGTCTGGATACGGTGCGCAAACTTCATCCGAGTACGTACAAACCCCTGACCATTAACCTTCAGTTTCTCATTTCTTCTGAATGTGAAAAGCGAAAACAAGTAGAAACATTCTGGCACGCCCGGTAAGACCCTGGAGTTTTCCTTGGGTTCATTTCTTCTAGAACAAACTTTTATATAGGTGCATTAGGGAAATTTCTCTTCTTGCATCCTTCTTCTATCTCTTCATTTCGAAAAGACACCATTAGCACAAGTTAAAAAGAACTTCTTTCTTTTTCTTCTTGTCCCTTTTTCCTTGCATCTTAGAGTAGTGAAATTTCATGCTCTTAACCTTTTTTCCACTTGTCTGTATCTGAACAAACATTTCCATTTGGGTTAAAAATATATTGCATCTCATTCTTGCCTGAATGCATTTTTAGCTCATCTAGTAATTAAAACCGCATTATGAATAAATCATAGTGCACATATGTTACACGACCAGACCACATTCATAAATCAAACATCTAAACATACCTGAGACAAGGCCCAACTAAGATTTCATCACCTAGTGGATACCTTACCCTTCCTGGTAATCCTACTTGGACTTCACTACCAAGGGGAGAACCCACTCTGTTCTTTGGCAGAGTATAAACTCTAGGGGAAGTATATACTGGCTAAGCGACCTAGCTTGTCTCTAAGCTCGTGAAGTGAGGGGAGAAAGCTCCTAGCACTAGGCCACGTATGGAACCTAATACAGATCTTGAGCACCAAAACTAACCTGAAACCAACCTTAGACTACCTCTTTTAGGACCCGTTCTAAAAGCCCAACTTCCCAAACACACTCTTCTAAGGCATAAGCCAACACGACTTTAAAACTTATTCTTAGGAATTTAACGTTTAAAGGCTGCTTGTCTTCATCTATTTTTTTGTCTATATCTAATTTTTTGAGCTGGTGAGGACACATTATTTTGAGCTCCAAAAACAACTCAGAACTTTCTTCTTTCTTCCAAAAACTTTTAGTTTTTTGGGTTTTTAGAAATACACAGTAACCGACATCAGTTTTTCCACCGACATCGGCAATTTCACTGACATCGATTATCTGACCGACATCGGCAACTTACTTCACCGACATCAATTTTTCTACCGACGTCGGTCACTATCAAAAAAAAAATCTCAAACAGCAAGCTAAAAACCTGACCTTTTTGCTGTTAAAAACAAATTCTAGTTTTATGAGGCTAAAATATATAGTTTTCAGAACCTAAACCCCCCTTTTGCCTTGGATGGTTTTGACACATAGTCAAACCAAAACTCTTGTTGACCATGCAAGGCAACAACCACTCCCACCTTCGCCTTCTATATCAAGTCCCCAAATGGAGTATATAATTCAAAAATTGAACGTACTCCTATCCAACCAACCCCAACTCAACCCCCTATTATTCCCGAAGGGGACCAAGACTTTGAAAGGTTCCTTGACCTCAATGTCAAGGCTCTTCAGCAGTATCTCGTGAGAATTCAAACGCGAGATGCTTCAGGCAACCCAATTTATGGGATGCCAACTTCTTTAGTTGAAACGGCAATCATATCATCAGCCTCCGTAACCCAACCCATGGTCACCCAGGCCATTGCCTCAACTAACAACCCGACCATGACCAATCTTCAAAGTGTGGCCTCTCCCTCTATTTTTGGACCTACCTCCTTTGGGGTTTATGTACCCCCTCAACCACAAACCATTCAACAAAGTTCTACACCATTCCAGAACTTAATTGTCTCCATCCCACCTACTCTTGCACCCATAAATACAAGAGTGACTACTTATCCCTCAGCTAGTGTTGCCACCACCCAACCACCTTTGACGACATCAAGTCAAGTTCTGCCCTCTAGCTTTATGACAAAACCACCCCTAGCTTCAACATCACTCCCCATGACGAACTACCAATATGTTGCGCCAATACAAATGCAACCTAGTACATCATACGCTCCATCTAACACCTTTCAAATGCCTTACAACCTAGGGGTGCCCCACCTGCAAATCCATCAATCGATCTAATCAAGATGTTGATGGATAAGGTGTCTAATCTTAAGACATCTATTTTGAGTTCAAGAAATGTTCTCTCATATGAACAAATCTGTAATGAACCTATTCATCCTTCAGTCCCAATCTGACCATATCCTAGTCAGTGGGAACTTTCCAAGTTTACTCACTTCCAGAGTAAAGAGGACCCACAACAACACCTACAAGCGTTCAGACACGCTTGTTATCTTATAGCACATGATGATGCATTATTACTACGCACATTTCCCATGTCGCTTTCTGGTGCTGCCCTCGATTGGTATAGTTCTATTACCAGTCACTCTCTATTTACCTTCACTCAACTAGCTCAACTTTTTCTTGATCACTTTTCAATTAACATAACTAAAAAGGTCTCCATCACGGACCTATATTCTATCAGACAATTCAACGATGAATCAATAGCTAATTTCATTACCCGTTGGAGAGGTTTAATCAACCAACTCTCCTTTTTTTTACCTCAACCTGAGCTCATTGAGCTCTTTTCACAAGCGTGTGCCAAACACATCTCATCTACTTTGCGGGTCCAAACATTCGGCACTTTTGACGAAGCTTTCACCATGGCTAGGAAGCTTGAACTTCGTGTTGTCAAAGAAAATAAAGTCAAACTGCGTAGTAAAAATACTAATGCAAAATCAAATGACCCTTCATCCAAATCTTCTTCTTCCAATCCCAAGTCTAAGGGATCAACAAATGTTGTGGTCCTTAGACCATCATCTTCAACAATAAACAACCAATCTCAACCTTCCACATCACAAAGCATCACCAAACAATTCCAACAACGGTATATACAGCGTCAGTATACTCCTATAGGAGAATCATATGCTTCCATTTTAGATAAACTAGTCAAACAGGGAGTCCTCAACCTCCCCTAAATTCGACCACCACCACAATTTGACCCTTCAAAAGCTATCCCTGCATGGTACAGGGAAAATGACTTTTGTCATTATCACCGTGTCAAAGGCCATGACATAAACAACTGCAAAACCTTCAAAAACATTGTCTGAGACATGATAGACAAGGGGGATCTTATTTTGGATAGCCCAAACGCGCCACCTAACCAAAACATAGACATCTTTAGACAACCTTTCCCTAACCATCCCCCTAGTCAAAACAACATACAGACCATGGCTGATGACTTCCAAGAACATGATATACCCACAGTCAACACGGTCTCTCTGTTCATGCCTAACCAACCTCTCTCATAGTCTGAAGAGGTTAGCTAACCTATTTGTCCATCACAAGTGGAAGAGCCCTCTTCTCCTATTTGTCCATCACAAGTGGAAGAGCCTTCTTCTTCTATTTGTCCACCGCAGGTAGAAGAGCCTTCTTCTCCTATTTCTCCACCATAAGTAGAAGAACCTTCTTCTCCTATTTCTCCACTGCAAATAGAAGAGCCTTCTTCTCTTATTTGTCCACCATAGGTAGAAGAACCTTCTTCTCCTATTTCTCCCCCACATGTGGAAGAACCTTCTTCTCCTATTAGTTCTCCATCGACCTCTCTTATATTGGAGGATACTTTGACCATACCAACGCCACTAGCCCCACCTTCATCCTTCCAACTACCAATGGAGGACCATACCTTTCCTGCTCTTCAACCACAAGTAGAAGGTATGATCATACCTGCCCTCTATCCTCTTGAGGAGTCACATTCTCTAATTCTTTCTCCACCAAGAGAAGAACTTGTCTCTTCACCTACTTCAACTGTAGACGATCCAGTGATGGCTCTCTCACGCCTTTGGCCCCAAATCATTGCATCTAACACATTCCCACTCGCACAATCACCCAAACCTTCTAAAAAACCAATTATAAAGCCTCGTCTAACATCTTCCAAACCATTCTCTCGATTGGCTGAGAACTTAGGATTTCTCCATTCGAGGAACTTAGAGCATGAGGCACTATGGGAGTGAGTCAAAGCTCCTTATCTTACACATCCCATCTCATCTTGTACTAACGACCCTCCGACAAAATCTCCCAAAGTCTCCAACAAGGACCAGGCTTCTACTTCCAAATCTTTAGAAGCTCAACCGTCCTCATCTGAACTTAAACCCTCACAAACATCCTCCATACCAACACAATTAAATCCCTCGGTGTTCGCCCCATATCTAACTTCACTCACCCACAAGTGAAGGTAGACTTGAACCTTGCCTCGCATAATAGTAGTCCTCTCATTAAACCAAAGAAGGCTACTAAAATACGTCGGCGAACTCCTCCTCCACCATCATCATTGCCCTCCATTTTGGGCCCACATCCTTCTACCTTAATAGGAGTGCTCCCTACTCCAACACCTAACAAAACCAAGTTGCCTCCATTACTCCCTTTACCCACCACAAACCTACCTCCTCTAAAACATTTTAGCACCCCTCACAAAGAAAGTGTCATCTACATGAGTGGCCACACCACCAACCCAAAAGGTGGTATGGAAATCTCCCTCAACAACTCCCAAATAAAAGTCATCAACACCTAGTGCATTAACAAGAACGGACCCCTTAGTGGGTTCATATGCTTTGATACTACGCCGACTTTTAAAAACTTCTAACATCACTCTTCCGCCTATCAAACCATTTCAACCTCTCAGACCAAAGTTGTCTTGGTTCGATGACACTAAAATTTGCTAATATCATCGCACACCTGGGCATGACACTGAAAATTGTTGTGCCCTTAAGGTTTTCATCCACCAATTCATGGAAAAAGACACCCTTATTATTGAGGAGACTGTCAACATATCTCCAACACCATCTCATGTCTCTCCAACCTCTCCACCTTCATCGGGATCCAATCATCAGACTATGGTCCCTTTACCTCCTTCCTCCCCTTTATTCGAAATTAACACCATCAATGTGGCCACCAGGTCACAAATTTTAAAGGATAAAATAAAAAAGAAAGTTGCTATTCCTTAGACCTACCCATTTGTCAAGCATGCTCAACCACCCAAACCCAAGATTTCTATCTTGGGTACATCCCAACCCACTTCTTCAGAGGCAATCCATGATTCTATGGTGAAACAGCTTCACCAAACTCCTGTGAAGATGACTTTATATGATCTCATTCAAAGCTCTCCACAACATCGTCAAGCTTTAATCAAGGCTTTACAGGCAGTGGAGGTCCAACCTGAAGACCCCCAACCACTAGCTGCCTTACTCCAATCATTACCCATCGTTGCCTCTATTACCTTTAGTGATTCTGAAATTCCTACCTCCAACTTGGAAGATTAGGATGCTGCCCTTTTCATCACAGCCTACATTGATCAAACTCATGTTAAGTGAGTTATGATTGATGGGGGTGCCAACATCAATATCATTTCCACCCATGCCTATGATCAATTAGCCCTCCCAAAGAATTGCGTGTCAAAAATTGACGCAATTCTTTGATTTTTTAATGACACCACCACCACTACCATTGGCACCGTCATCTTACATATTCATGTTGGCCCACGAACAATCCCAGAGCTCTTCTACATCATCGAGGGAGAGTTCCAATACAACATGTTATTAAGACGACCTTGGATCCGTGCCATGGCCTGTGTCCCTTCTACATTACACCGTTGTGTCAAATTTGAACACGACGGTCAGGTCCATGTCATTCCCGTAGACCCCTCCCCTTTCAAGACATGCAACACAACGTATCGACCCAACAATGTTCTCATTCCTTTCCAAACATTGACCCAAACACCGCCTCCACCTGCGAAAGCTTCAACAAGTACACAAACAGTGGATACACCTACACCACCTCCTCAAGTGACAACAAAAGACCCTATGGAAGATATCTTCCAACGTCTTTCACTTGGGGAGTATCGTTTACTCACCTTGGACATGTTCCAGACTCCTCAAGAGTATGGACAACTTCATCACAATCCTAGCTATGACCCTCGTATCGGAATGGTCATCCCTTATGGTCCTCCCAATCTTCAAACAAATCTCATATATGGAGGGCTAGATTGAGCTCCCACTGATGGGAATCCTCTTTCATCGCCCCAACCATTTACGTATGACTTCTCTTTTCTTAGCAACCCAAACTTTTCTCATACCTATCTTTATAGGTGTGTATGGAAGGGCTTTGGCTTTGGGCGCTATGAACAAGGCTCCCACCAGCCCGTCGAACCACAAAATGATGAGGCCATAAAGAACACCAAGAAACAACATGGCCTGGGTTTTGAAGAACCTATTGAAACTTCTAAAAACCCTCACCCCAAAACTATCATATACCAATCACCTCCAAACTCGCCTATTCCCCCATCTTCACCTACGGAGTCGGTGGTTTCCATCCCTCCTAGTTTTTTTTTTTGCATAAACGCCATTCGCTTGGAACCCCTAACCTATCAACTAGGTGGGGTATCCAGGTCTTTCCCTCTCATTTATCCAAACATGATGGACGATGAATCTGCTACCATCAACACTGTCCAATGCGTAGACGATGATGCCATTATCACCTACATGGGTGCAGACGATTCTTTCATCCAATGATCACTTCCTTCAGAAATGCAGGTTATGTTAAATGAATCGACCATTGACATTAACCTTCCATCTTCCGATGTTCCCCACGTTTTAAAGATTGGTCAATCTTTGGATGCCCAGGAATAAATTGACTATACCAAATTCTTTTCTGACCATAGCAAAGCCTTTGCTTGGACCTACAGCGATATGCCTGGCATCGACCCTAACATCATCATCCATAACATCATCACAAACCCAGAGGCTAAGCCTATCAGGCAAAAGCTTCGCAAGATGAGTCCTCGCGTTGCACTCCTTATCAAAGAGGGTGAGCCCATCCCCCTATCTTTCAAACTTGACTTTGAATGTACCAACAACATGGCTGAATATGAAGCCTTAATTTTGGGACTTCAAACCACCCTTTTCCTAGGCGTCAAGACCATAAACATCTTTGACGACTCACAACTAGTCGTCAATCAAATCAACAGTTCATATCTTTGTAAAAATAAAGTTTTTCAAAGGTACAAACACCGTGTTGACACCCTGCTAGAATCTTTTGACCATTACCTCTTGCAAACTGTTCTTCGATCTATGAATAAGTTTATTGATACTATGGCTTCTCTCGCCTCACGCATTCTATCCTCATCATCTTCCTCGATAATTTATGTTATGGTACATTGTTTGGCGTTACCTTCATATATCTCCACTAACATCAACCTCATCAGCACCATTGACTCTAGTCCACAGGATGTTTGGTATAAACAACTTGTGGACTACTTAACTTATTCTATTATCCCCCCTGATCTCTCTAGCAATGTGCAACGGGCTTTTATCAAAATCACAGCTCAATATACTATGCTAGGGGGTCTTCTCTATAAACGAGGTTTTGATAGCCTCCTTCTTCTATGTCTAACCTCCACTGAATCATCTCACGCTATCAAACAAGTCCATGATGGGATTTGTGGAGGGAATTTCAGTGGTAATGCGGTTGCAAAGCACATCCTTCGCCTGGGCTATTATTGGCCCACTCTTCACCAAGACTGCAGCGACTATGTTCGGCATTGCATCAAATGCCAACAACATGCTAACTTACTTCACGTCCCTAGCCACGCTCTTCAAGTCGCTAAAGATTTTTGGCCTTTTTCATAATGGGGCTTAGATCTAATCGGTGAGATTAACCCTCATTCATCTCTTTGACATCAGTTCATTATCACCGTAACTGAATACTTCACTAAATGGGTGGAAGTGACTCCCCTCGTCTCCACTAAATCTGACAAAATCATTGACTTCATCAACACCCATATCATTTGTCGTTTCGGTGTACCTCACAAAATCATCACCGATAATGGCAAATCATTCAAAAACAAAACTGTCCAGAAACTTTGTGACTCATTTGGCATCAAGCTCAGCTTCTCCTCGCCTTACTACCCACAAGCAAATGGGCAGGCCGAGGCTTCCAACAAAATATTAACCAAAATTCTAATGAAGGTGGTCAACGATACTGGAAGGGATTGGTACATTCACATTCCCTTCACTTTGTGGGCCTACCGCACTAGCATCCGAACCCCTACGGGTGCTACACCTTTCTCTCTAGTGTATGGAACTGAGGTTGTCTTGCCTCTTGAAGTACAAATATCGTCTCTACGCATCTCCTTACACGACATCCTTTCTAATGATGACTTTCATCAAGATCGGTTGGCTCAACTTGAGTTACTTGACGAACGTCGCCTTGCTGCCCTCAGCCATCTCCATATCTACCAAAATCGCATCCAACATGCCTATAAAAAAAGTCTGAGAAAATGAGATTTCAAAATCGGAGATCTTGTCCTCAAAGAAAACTAACATGTGACCAATATGGAAAGAAGTAAATGAGGCAAGTTTGCTCCTAATTGGCTCAGACCTAATATCATAACGCACAAGTATGGATTAAGGACTTATTGTCTGTCTTCCCTTGAAGGCCAACTAGAACCTGAGCCCCTTAATGCCTTGCATCTACAACCATTCTACTGTTAACCAAGTAATCATTCACTTGATGTTTAACTTGAGCTCGTCCCTTGAGTAACCCCCGTCATCGTCATTCCTATTTTTTTTAACCTTTTCTCCCTACAAACATTAGTCAACCCTTTGGTAAAGCATGAATGCTTTGTCCTTATAAAAGGGAAACCCCCAAACCTCTATAGTCAAGTCCATGACCAAAAGTTCAGTCAAATATATATATATATATATATAAAACTGGGATGCCTATTCAAAGGTCATAAAACTATAAATGTAGATTGCTCCCTTGAAGGACAGCTACATCATTGTTGTAATTGATAGACTGCTCCCTTGAAGGACAACTATCCAAAGACATCAAAACATAAAAATCAGAGTATAGACCACTTCCTCGAAGGATGGATATGCCCAAACTTGCTACAAACAACACTCTCTCCAAAGCTTCTCGCATCGATTATCTTCACATATGACCACAAAAAAAAAATAACATCCCCACGTAGACTTCCCGCATCGATCAGTCTACCCAAAAAAAAATTGACTGACAAAATATTAAGTCATGGACTTGCCTATAGTCATTCTCAGGGTCACCTAGAAAAGGGGCAAAGTTATCCTTGCTAAAAAGGGTTACACTATCCTCATACCTCACATAATCAAACCTATTACCCCAACATACTCAAGGGATTTTGAGCTCACTTAACATCAAGTGATTTGAATACTTCTTTAACACAAATAATGGTCAACGACGTAATGCATGAACAGGGCTTTTGTTTCCAAAAACCCTATCTATGTTATCATTATGGTCCTTGTCAATGAAAGAGCAACGCTCCTTTCACTTCTTATGCACTTTGGTCACATGCCAACCAATCCAAATCCAACCAAATCATTTTCTAAACCAAACCAAACCAACCAAACCTTTTTCAGACCACTAACATTATCATAGCCTATTCACACTAGTTTCTATGGAAACCAATACACATGGAAACTATCGACCACACAAATTATGTCAAGCATAAACCATTACTTTTCGAAGCATAAACATACTCATTTCATTTTTAGCATACATCCATCACTAATATGGAAACTTGCTAGGGATGAAAAACCACATCACCAATGTTACAGATTACACCATCACATAATATGGAAAAGGCTGTAACATCATCATACACTCATCATTTCAAGCATGTACCATCAGACATATGGGAAGTGCTAAACCATTAACATGACCAAGACAATTATAAACCATCTTCGACCCTTCCTCCCTTTTAGGGAGAGCTACATTGGCCTGAGGCCCTTCAAACAAGGGCTATGTAGGCAACACTCAGTTGACCTGATGTCTTCTGGGGTTAGCTCGGCCACAGTCATTTGTCCGTCTATCTAATGGACCAACCATACAATCTTTAACCATGACTTAACCTAGTCAAACCCACATCCATAACCTCGACTCCTTCCTCCCTTTTGGGGAGAACTACATTGGCCTAAGGCCCTTCAAACGGGGGTTATGTAGGCAGCACTCAGTTGACATGGGGTCCTCTGAGGTTAGCTCGGCCATTCCTTCATCCATCCATCTAATGGACCAACTATCTATATCAACCCAAAATCATGACCAAACAATCAGCCCTGACACTGAATAAGTTACCTAAACTTCTCATGGGGCACATTGGAGATCACATCCATCTCCCATCCACAACACACGCTACTTGCGATCATCTCCTCAACTCGACTTGACAAATGACCTTGGAGATCGTGACTATCTCCTCAGACCATGACCACTTCCGAGACAACTTTGCCTTGGTTGTTTTTGCATGTATGCTACCTCACGAATAGTTAGCAAATTATACGCAACCCACATTATGACCCTCACATGTATTGTTGAATCGCGAGCAAGTTGATCCCCAATATTTATGACATTTTCATGTTTTTTAGGAGCACTTCCTAAGCCTGAGATACTTGGAACACGACGACCATTGGAGTTACAACTTTGATCATTTAACTCAATCAGCTACGACTAAATGCTAAGGACCGGTTATTTTAATTTTAGCACTCCTCGACCTTTGACTGTGACAATTTGACCTACCTATCACGTGAAGTGGTATGCATGCAATCTCAACTATTGCAGCGTTCACACTCCGACTTCACCATACCCATCCACTATCTATCAAATTGGCACCCGATATCAGGTTACCTTCCCTCGACTCCCGCTTTGAGGGGGAACATCTCATCCCACATCTGGGGCAATTTACTCCTATTTTTGTCTTGTAGTTCATCAGAACAACCAATAGGACAAAAATGACCTTATCCCATACCTGGGGCAACTTACTCCTATTTTTGTCTTGCAGTTCATCAAAAACAACCAACAAGACAAAAAGGGGCAAATGTAGACACCTAAATTGTGTCGACCCCCCCTTGGTCCAACATCTCCTAACCCACACTCTATTAATTTAAAATAAATTATCTATTTTAAATTAATCATCCCCTTTAGACACCTCACCTTGGATTCTTAGCTCTTAGGCCATTTATCACCCTATGACAAATCATAATGACCCAATACCTATTTCAACTCTCCCATTAACCCCCACGCCTATTAAATCCACCTTGGGACCTTTTTCAACGGCCGCTGAACTTGGCAGACGGAGGAACGGGCAAAAGGCTAAAAATAGCCTTTTTTCCATTCTTCTAGCTGCCGACGTCGGTTACCAGTCGGCCGACGCCAACGGGATCACCGATGTCGGTTGCTTAAAGCAAGCCTGAAGGTGAATTCTCAACCCCCAAATACACTGGATGCTAATTCTCTTGACCGGATCGATCTTCTCTTATTCCTCGACTCTTTGCATATCAAAGGTAGGCTTTGGGACGAGATATCAGCATTCTATCAACGCTCTCCTAGCTGTAGAGACTCTGCTCAAGTGACTTCAGATCAGATTGGAGCATTGCACGGGAATCTCGCCATCAGCTATAACAGGGACAAGCATCCAACACCTTGGTTCTTCATCTCACCAGAGCTAAGTGTTTCTTCTATCCTTTTATTTCAGTGTTTTGAAAAGCATTGTTAACTAGTCTCTATTTTGTTATTTCTAAGTACTGTAGACCAGACCAGACCCGGCTTTCTTTCTGGAGAGGCTGAAAAGCCTTCCGCTTATCCTTACCCCTTTTGACAACCTATCCTCTACCCCTTGTCCCTCTTAAGACTCTATTGATTTCCCTACAATCTTGCACGGACCTCCAAACTCCTACAGACCTTCCAGACCCCTCTATCACCCATAAACCCGTCCAAAACCCGTCCAAGGCCATTGCCCTGACTGACATCGACCATTGCCCCTACTAATGTTGGCAGCATAACCGACGTCGGCAACCTTTAACAACCAACACCAACAGAACTACCGATGTCAGTGACTGTGACAGACCGACAGCATAATACAGGTACGCATTATCTCTATTTCTTTTGTTCAGTCTTTTCACCATTTCCCTCTCTAGCAACACTTTTTTGTCAAATAAGTGGACTGTCATCCCTCTAGAAAGTCTTTGCACTTTTGGGATCGAGCTTTGCTTGGCAGTCCACCATATATCTATCTAACATTTTCTTTGTTTAAGTCTTTCTTATCTACAGGTGTCGTCCTCTACAGCCAAAGAGGAGTTCCTTCAATCGTCTGGATACGGTGTGCAAACTTTATCTGGGTACGTACAAACCCCTGACCATTAACCTTTAGATTCTCATTTCTTCTGAATGTGAAAAGCGAAAATGAGTAGAAACACCCATAATCCCTTTCATGGACCTATCTTTGCTTCATCTATTATTCATCTATCATTTCCCTCTCAACCATCACATCAAATTCCCCCCACTGAGAGGACAATCATGGACAATCACTCCTTTGCTCACATCATTATGTCATGTACATCAAAGTCAACATTAGAGCCAGAACAAGCTTTATCTGCATCTGGATCATGTTCCACACCAGCATCCTCATCAGATTCCTCGTCAGAGTCATCATCCCTTATCGATATTATAGCAGATGGTGATAATGCCTACTCTTTTGAAGATCCACTCAGAATGATGACATCATAACTAATTTTTTGAATGCTTTATCTAATTTTCAGAGTGGATCAAATCTATGTATTAGTGATCCTTTAGAGATTCTTGAGGCAACTTTCTCCAACTTTGAGGCTAGGGCTCCTAGTGACCTTTATGAGGACTATGTTTCCCATTATATCCTTAATCCATCACACCACAATCATGCACCCCTCATCCATAATCTATATATCCCACTCCATCCAAAGGATAAATAGGCATCGTTGGATTCCCCTCCGCATTCAATTTCATGTACCCCAAATACAAAGATCCAAGATCCTACTCTAAAAGTCATAAATCATAATCAAATCATATTTGATCCCATTAGTCAAAATCAAGCAAAGTCAAGTCATCAACTAATCAAAAAATGCCTTCTCCTAGTGAAGCCCAAAATCAGGCACTAGGGGCATGTCAAAGTCAAAATAATCATTATATGCCAAGTCAAAAATCAATCCCCTCTGGTGAAGCCTAAAAACTGGCACCAAGAAGCAATAAAGTCAAAAACCATATGGCCAATCATCCTCTTAATGCTTGAATCAAAGAATAAGCAAATCAAAAGGTCTTGGATCCTTTAATCTCATGGCACCAATATCAAGAATCCCCTCCACCATATCCAACAGTGTATACAACTATTGAAGCTCATTTTCACTCCCCATCTCATCATATCATTCATGATCATATCCCCCCTTCACATCTTATATCCCCTCATCACATTCATGGCATACCCCCATCCACACCATCCCTTAGATCTTTGGGTAACATTGTCCCTCATAGGGGTCATGAGGACACCTGATTAAAATGTTCAGAGGACATTAAATCAAGAGTCAGTAAAGGTCACCATCACACAGTCCTAGCATCACCTTTCTCCAAAACAGGTGTTGGCTAAATCATTCATCAATTGTCAACATCTTTGCATCTCATACCCATGCCTAATAACTCGAGATGCCCAATAAAGTTAAAGCTTAAAAAAATTCAAAAAAAAAATCATTTGTCCAATGTTGAAAACCAATCTTCTAATGCCTTAGGCAAGTATCATGATGAAAATCAGTTTCTAACATCATGGTAGAATAATCTATTGTCTACATTGTTCCTCAACACTTGGGGACAAGTCCATCCATTTTATATCCTCGTCCATTCATCCCACTTGTCACATCCCTTGTCTATCTTGTCTATATTACCCATCATCTTATCCTTCGATCCATTGTTCCTATCCATCATCCACCATCATATCATGCATCATATCTCTTCTTTCTTCCTATCTTGACCTTAATAAGGAAGCGGAAGGTGTTTTGATAATTGTCCCAAACTCTTCTTGGCATATCCTCCAATGGACACTTAGGCAAATAATCATCGTGGTTGTCAAAATGTGCACCAAATTTCAAACTCAAAAAAATATTATCGAAATGACAATAAAACTCAATACTTGATGGCACCAATAGGAAAGGATAGAGAAGATAAATCAGAACTAGTAAAACATTCTTACCTTGCTCCTTACCTCCTCAGGCCTCCATTATAAGATTCTAATGCATGTGATTAGACTCAGATTGACAAAGTGATAGCTTGATGTTAGATGCTTGATAATGGATGATTTAATATTTGATTATGGATTACCTATAAGATTTCTAGAACAATTTTGGCATAGTTTTGGTATGAGCTCCATAGATAGTTTGAGAGTGGGAAGGGAGCTTAGTTTTAGAGGCCAATGGAGGGAAAATCTATGGTCCAAATTCAAATTTGGGCCATTTAGATCTATGGTTAGAAAATTTTCACGGAATTTTTAATTCCATGGAAATCTCTAGAATAGGAAAATTCTAGAGGAAGGGGCTAAGTTGGGGAAGATTTCTAAAATCCTTCAATTTTAGAAATCTCCCCATAGGGTTTAGGGATTTAGGGAAGGCTAGGATGTAGGTTAGTAGGTGGGTAGGTAGGGTTATGCAAATTTTAAATGCTCATATAATAGATAACTAGGATTAGATTAGGATAAGGAGATGATTAGGGAAAATTAATAAAGAGATGGGATGAGTAAAGGTTAGTGGATGAAGGATAATGGAAGTGGGATATTAGATATATGGATATAAATAGGATAAATTAACAGAATAAAATAAGTAGAATTAGTGTCGATTAATAAGAATATTAGTCAATTGTAATGGAGTGAGTGATTTTATATTTATACACATACATCCATCTTTCAACTACAAGAGTCATAAAAATGTCATAATTACACCATTATATCATCAAAGTCATTTTACAAAACCTTTGAAAAAAAAAATTCTTCAAAAAGCATATACCAAAAAGAAAATATTTTTCCAAAAGGGAGATTGGAACCCTTGACCTCTTCTTTTCAAAGCTCTACACAAAATAAGCCCTTCCAATTGCTCTAATAACATTCACAAATCATAAGAACAAAAAATTATATATAAACCAGATTTTTTGGTCTATGTGAATATAAAAAATACTTGGGCATGGTAAATCAATTCATCCAAAAATATTTTGCCAAGTAAAAAATCCAAATGCTTGCATAGCTTTGTTGGGACTCACAAACCCTATGATTTTTTAAAAATTTATACTGAAAACTTTAGAAAATAAAAATATATATATTTCTCAGAGACTTCCAATGCCATGTTGGATGCCATGGCTCTCTGCAAAATTTTGAAACTAATATTCCACTACTACCAATGTGTAAAAATCCGTTTCAGGCTCTATTAGTCCAGATTTGCCACTATTTAAGACTCTCGGTGAGAATTTTGATGAAGGAAAAATAGGTTTTTGAAGTTGGGGTGTTGAGGAGACTGTACAAGTGCAGATATGTCTTGAAAAACTCAAAAAAATATCTTGGCTAACATCTCAGGGCATTTAAATTCTAGATTTGGTCCTTTTAACAATTTAATCACAGGAAAATCTAAGCAGATTCAATGTTTTAAAAATGGAGATCGTACTATATAAAAGCAACAGTTCCCAGATTAAAGAAAGTCGTACAAATGACTTTTGAACCAAAAAAAGGATTTTAAAAATTTCAATTCATCAAACCAACGCCTGAAAATCCATACTCTTGGGAAAAAAAAGGATCTATATCTAATAAAAATTGTAGATCTTCTCCAGGCTCGTGAGCGTACCATACAAGGTTTACCATGCAAATTACCCATAATCCAATATAAAATATTTGAAAATTTTAATATTTTGATAATTTTTCAAAATATTAACCTTATACCAAAATCACATAGGGCATACATTAAATATTCGCATAAAAGAAAAAAACTTTTCACCTTGCTTTCACCCGAATTCATCGTGCTCTTGAAAACCATGCTTTGATACCACTGATGGCCCAGGGGCAATAGAAGAATATTTAGAAATTATATTGTAAAGAAAATATTTCACACCAAATTTTAGTAATATATTATTTTGGGATCCTTTTTACAAAACACGCAAAAAGTTTTATAGGCTTTTCACGATTATGGGATGCAACCAACTTTATTAATAAACAAACTAATTAAAACATTAAAATAAAAACTAATTTAAAATAAGAGACTTTGGATCATCAACCCAATAGGACAGCATGGTTGATGTAGCTCCAATAGCTTACTTGGTGGCATGGAAGGTAGAATCTAAGATAGAATAGTCAGAGCCCAATTTGGCAAGGATAGAAAGAATCAATTGATCATCCTTTTTATTAAGGTCGCACTATTTGAACTATAACCTGAGTGATTTAAACTGTGGAAAAGTCTTATATCGTATCAAAATCATCTGAGCTCAAACTGATAAGTTTATTCTCCAGCTCATGACCTCTCATGACGTTATTCTTTTCAAAGAGTTTTTCTGATAAGTTCCACACTTGATTTGGAGTTGTTGTAGATTCGATATAAAAGAGCAAGTTGAGAGACAGACAAATATAGAAGACCGTAGGCTTCGTCACGTATCATTTCACTTTCTATGTTTTAGTTGTTGGTTATGTTTATATACCTATCATGATTCGGTCTAAGTCTTTGCTCCTCAAGAGGATTTACACTTTGACTTTCCACTTGTAATAGTTGAACGATGTAAGAATTAGAACTAAACTTAGATCTATGGTACAGAAAGGAGGTATGTGTTGAATTACATGTGTTGGAAAATGATGATATGTAACCCCCTAAATCTATAGAGGTTTATTTTTACAGGGCACGATAATATTACCAATGCGTAGAACTCGAAAAAACTCGCACTTTCAAAAAAATGATGCCTGAAACAGAGTTATTGGCTGAAAGTTATGGAAGTTTGAATGTTACTTACTTGCAAAAAAACAATCTCCATTTTGCATAAATTTAAAAAATATTGGGTTGAAAAATTTTGATGTGAAAAATTTTTAGAATCAACTTCCCCACAAAAAAACTTATACCCCCTTGAAACAAAAGTTAAACAATTTTGAGTTGGAAGCGACCAGGGGCTTAACTTCCATATAACCAGGGGCTAAGACCTATTTTGCATGTTGGTGTCACACTTCACGAGCTTAGATTTGATGTTCTCGTGGCCATCATCAGAGTTTAGGGGTCCTTGTGTAGTCATTAGGGATTTCCATTATTCCTATAGTCAAAAAGTACGATGTCGGGGTTTGGCATCAAAGATGCAGGGCCTCCTTGCAATGGGGTTGAGAGATACACGTGCACTAAAAAGTTTGGATGTTGGGATTGTTGACAATTCTTGTAGTCAGAGAAATGTGTCATGGTGACTGTTCCTGCAATCAAAAGTCATGATGTTGAGCCAATTGCTCCCACATCAAAAAACCTGATGTTAGGGTTTTTCATCAGAGATTTACCCTGTCTATGCAGTCATTGAGGTTTGGAGCATTGGAGGCAGGGATGTCCTTATAGGGTCGGGAGATGGTGATGGTTACCACAATGTCGAGATTGCTAGAGTTTTTCGCAATATGCACACATGTACAAAAACTCTACATATCTCAAAATCACCAAATTTGGTACTCCTTATAAAAATCAATCAAAGACCCACTAGAGATCTCCAAAAACCTCCCAAAATTGAGAAAGGATTTTTCCTCTAAGACTACAGATTTACATGAAAACATTGAAAAAACTCATAAACCTTCCAAAAATAATAAAAATCCACTGTCACAAAACTAAATCGTGTTTAAACCAATCATAAGATTTTGACCTTTTTAATTTGATGGCATGTGCCATTTTGCATGAAAACCTACCAGATAAAAAATGACTAACAAAAAATGCATTTTTATTTGTTCTTTTTCTAAATCTGAATCCTCTGAGGATTCCAAAAGAAGAGCAAAATCTAAGAGATGGTGAATCTTTAATATGTTTGGTCAATGAATGACAGATCTATAACATGCAAGCTGAAACTCAATATTTCATGATAAGACAATGACATTCTTCTACCAAAAGTTTTGATACCATGTCGGAGTGGGCCACAATCAATGATCTATTAGATATAATCGAATGCACGAAGAAATTCCCTATATGTAGTAGCGAAATCAAACATGAGTAGAAAGAAGTAATTACTCAACAATCGAAAGATTGAAATATTAGCATTAACATCATTAATTACAAAAGCTTTTTGTAAGGCACATTATATAGGTGAAAGATAAACATGTCATCACTTCCTCATGAATGTAGGATTGTCTTTCACAATAACCTAAAAGACATCTAAGCAAGCTAACTACAACACGTGTAGGGAAAAACCTACACTAACATAAGGAATCACACTATTATAATACAATCAAAAGTAGTTGAGTTTAGGAACTCAAAATGTGTGATAACACACTACGTGATATGGAGGCCATAGATCAATGTACATTTATTAGCAAAGTCAATGTATATAGCATGATTCCCCTCTTCATATAAGTTGAGAATGCAAGTACTATGTGTTGACTTTTGCTCTATAAACTAGTTGCAAACCCTCTTTGATGGTATCCACGCTACCAATTCACATAGATATAATTATTATTATTTAAGATTTGACATCTAACAAGCCTTTTTCAATAAAAATAGTATAAATTAATATATTTATATAGGAAAAAAAATTGTTATATATATAACGCTCGAATGTACAATGATATCAATCTTTCTATCCATCTTTATCGCACAACACACATCAAATTACATTATTTCAGTGCAATATATAGGTTAAAATATTTCAGTCGTGTCAAAAAATATTGATTGACACGTTTCAGATTCCCACCCATGATCCATCATGGGTAAAAACAATATATGTATGAACAACAGATCAAGGCTCTTTTTATAGATGTCCATTGACTTATAAATCAACTATCTAGACCACCATTGTCAACATTGTAGTCAATGTGATCCGTATTTATAATTTTATAATATTATAATATTGAGGTCTCTAAACAGATACTAAAACACTAATTTTATGTTCAGTTACAAAAAAATATTACCAATGTTAGGTAACTTAACCACACAGTTTAGTTGAGACAATTACTACATTTCATTTATTTGTTATGAATAAATATTATTAACGTTAGACAACTTATATTAAGTACATGCCCACAAACTAAATTTAATTAATTCAATTCTATACAATTCAATATAAAACATTTACCATCAAGACTAGTCACATTGTAATTCTTATGCTTGTAAACAAATACGCAACTATAAACGATTTTCAATAAAAAGACAATAGCTAACCACTACGCAACCCTTGCTTGTTTGTATTTTTTAACTTATATAAGTCTTGTACTTATATAAGTCCCTCCAAAATCTTTTTGGATCATGTTTCGTTGAGGCCTTTCCTTACTCTTCAATTTTTATTTTTACCATTTGCTTATGTATTTTTTTATTTACCTCCATTTTAATTGTTGGCTCATTTTTCAATCTCACTGGCGTATTTTCTTCATCTTACCAAGGATTTATGAAAACCTTATTTTTCTTGTTCTTAGATTAAAATGTATTGCTTGTTTGCTTAGAGCTTCTTGAATTATATGCAATAACCACATTAGCCATATTTATAGTAGAATATATACATACATTGATCGCCCGTATCTTATCCCTTCTCTAATTTATTTCTCAATGCAACACTCTTGTGAAGAGGATGTTCCATTTAAATGGTGGTTTATCTTGCTGCTTACTTCCTTGCATTTAAAACTTTATACGGATTGGGTTGTGATCTGATTTAAGCTCCCACAAGACGATCCTCATTTCCACCTCTACTATTTTGGATACTTTTTTGTGAACATATATATAAACTACACTTGCCCATTGTGGGTTTTGCATATATAATTACCTGGTTTATGTCATACCATTTGAAAATGCAATTTAAGAGTTGCAAGGGCCAATAGGCAACTCACATAAGTAGTTAAGGCAACTTGGAACACTTTTGGATATAATTTTTTGTTAACATTTTAAACAACACTTACCTGTTGTGGGTTTTGCATGTAATTCCCTGGTTTATGTCAGCATTTAAAAATGCAATTGCAAGATTCATGTTTGAACTTGAAGACAAAGTAAAGACTACAACTGAATTATCATCCACTCAGCAAGCAGATCTTACACTCGTTTGACAAGAGACGCAACTAATTGCATTAAATTTATTAAAGATTACTTCCATAATTAACAGTATCCAATTAGACTGCATATAACAAAATTATTTGCACTTTAAATATGAAATTGGACATAAAATGATTGGTTTCACACTCCAACATGACTTCAAACAAAGAATAAAGATGAATTAAATTAATGAATAAACCCAAAAACTACAGGATATTCCTGTATGTTTCATTCTTCATTCTAACTATAGTGAAATTGTTCATACTACTCAGAGGTCTTGCTCTCCCCAAACGGTAAGAGTGCGGAGAGAATTCTATAAGAATTGCAGAGTTCAACGAATGAATGCCAGATAACAACGACCATACCCAGACCTATATACATATTATCAGACTGGCCAGGAACATACTTGGAAGCACTCTATACACATCCAAGGGTGGGCAAAAAATCGATTACTAATGTAAACCAATGCCTATCTGAATACCTTACAAGTATAATCCTCCCTAGATGAAGGCTACAATAAGTACATATGTTCAATTCAAGGTCCTATAAATACCATCAGGATCCGCATTTTGAACAATCCATGGATGTTGTAAAAGCTTGTGTAGGGGCAGCCTCTTTGAAGAATCTTTCTGCAATAGCTGCATAATAGAGTATCAGCGTAAGCAACAGAGCATAATAAGCAATGAGACCTATCATTAACACGCATTTTCAAATCTTCAAAGGCAGTGCATACTAACTTGAAAAATAAGGTCTTTGGCCACAGCAGAAACAAACGGCTTTGCAGGAAATTTCAAATCAACTTTCATGATCCTGCACAAAAAAGTTAACTTTCATGATTTTTGGAATGAACAAAACCTAATCAAGGCCTGCGATAAAAAAAGTTAACTTTCATACCTTTTGTAAGTGTCTGAATGCTCCTTTGCTTCAAAGGGAGGAAACCCATAAAGGAACTCGTAACATAAGACTCCCAAGCTCCAAATGTCTACCCCAGAATCATGTTCCTTGTTTTCCACTGAAGTAGATATATTTGCATTAGTGGGCTATCTTATACTTCAACATATCGAAAAGAATAAAAGGACGCTGTCAAAAAATTTGTAAAAAAAATCAAGGGTTACAAGTGTACCCATTTCAGGAGGTAAGTAATCTAAGGTTCCACACATTGTTCTCCTTCTATCAAAAGTGTGCACAGACCAACCAAAATCTGCAATTTTCAGTTCACCCTGACAAGTAATTTGTTAATAAGCAGAAGAACCTACTTGCAAATTGCAACGGAATATAATGAGAAATAAACACATCCTTACCTGTATGCCTATTAACAAGTTCTCTGGCTTGATATCCCGGTGTATAACATGTTTTTCGTGGCAATAGATCAAGGCCTTTGCCAGTGATGCAATGTACTGCATAATTAAACAGAGTGAGCAGTTTCCATACACAAAAAATATTAAAAGTAGATTATAAGCAAAACTCAAATGTACTTACAGTAGCTGACCGCTTTTCACTGAAGCATTTACAACGCTGAAGTTCTTTGTAGAGCTCACCTTTGGCGGCATATTCAAGAATAAGATAGACTCTACTCTGAACATAAGTAAGAATTCCATAATCAATTGAAGAAATACGAGGGAGCAGAAAATGTAATCCATGAATTAAATTATGTTGTGGGGCTGCACCTGATCATAGAAGTATCCAAACAATCTAAGGATATTTGGATGCCGAAGATGACTCTGAATTTCAATCTCCCTTCGCAACTGGTGCTCTACCTGTGACTGTTGGAGCTGGTTCTTGAATAGAACTTTCAAAGCCACAACATATTTGCTCTGTTTACACAAGTGAGAAGGTGGTCAGCCAAGGTCTGATGGATCAAATAAGCAGTAGTCTTTTGCATACAGTGATTTTATGCCACAAGAATTTCGTGCTAGTGTTCCAATCAAATTCTTCCAGTTCTCTCCACATTTCTAAAAGGCATTAAATTTCAACTTTCTGAGAGTAGAGGCAATGAATGTTATCAAGGGTCAGGTGGCAGTGAAAGGGGGATTGCACCATTTAGGAATCGCACCGTTTATTAATCAGATGTATGGAACCAAAATTTTATTCCTATGGAGATCAGAGGTGTCGAGACCCTCAAAATTGTTGTGGTACATTTGTGTACTGTTTTTCCTGGTTTCTATTGGGCGAGACTCGGGGGTTCACTGCAAGTTCTGCAGGTATCAAATTTTATCTCTTCAAAATTAGAGGTAATATAATCCTCAGAAAAGTTGCAGCACATTTGAGGGTGACTCGGAGCTTGAATGTGAGTCCCACACATGCTAAATGTGCAGGCTATATAGAATGGGCTTGGAATAGGAACCAGAAAACAAGGCCTGACATTGTGCAAATCTCCAAACACACATTGTCTTTGGTCGATGCATCTCAATGGAATCCTGAAAATGGTAAAATTCCTTTCTAAGTCTAAATCTATATATGGGGGGGCTATCTATATATGGGATTAAATAGGCCCAATTAGTCAAATTGGTGGATCTACATACCTCAAAAGAAGACGACATAGTGCATATTGGCATCAACTAAATCCCACCACTTCTGAACAGTTACCCTGGTTATAAATTCCAGAGTTGCTCTGTTGGGATCAATGCTACCCTTGTTTCATTCTAACTAAGATCATAGATCTTATTTTTGGACTGATGGGACTCGGATCAGACACTAACCTGATAAGGATACCCAATCCAAAGCTTGGCTGTGGAGAAATTTCCAACACGGTGATAAGCACTGGTTGTCTGAGGCCGGCAATCCAACCTAACTGCAGGAGGAACCACCCTGCAATACTCTAAACACCAAAGAGAATTTTCTCCCTACCCATTTGGGCGTCAAATTGAAGCCTGTTCAATTCCATATTGGCAGCCTCGTACAATGATAAATGAAGACCCTCACCCTTTTGCCAGTCAGATTTGAGTTTTGCACATTCAGTTTAAGGGTCGTCTCTACAACAATTACACCTACTGGTTGATTGGATGCTGATAAAATGTATTAAACCTATATTCAATTCCGTATTGATGGCCTCCATATGATCAAAAATGAAGTCCCTGGCCCTTTTACCCATTGGATTTGACCTTTGCACATTCAGTTGAAGGGTCATCTTTTGCCTGGCCCTTTTACCAGTCGGATTTGACCTTGGCACATTCAGTTGAAGGGTCGACTCTACCAGGATTACAACTAGGAGTTGATTGGATGTTGATAAAAAATGAATAACGATAACTGAAAACTTAGCAGAGATTCGAGCTTTCACTAAACCTGCAGTCTGTCTCACGTAAACTACATGTGATTACTAACTGGCCACACTCTAGGCTCAGATGCTAGCCCACACTTACTAAAACGGTCAAGTTTGAGCTCGGCTGCAGAGAAACTCTACAGACAGGTCTCCAAAGGTAGCCAATCCCAAAATCCCGGGCATTATAACTACTAACATGACGAATCGCCCCAGCCATGAGAATAGTGAAAGCCCAATAGCTTGACCTCTGCTACTGAGCCAGAGAGTTTGTCCTACCAAATTGGGCATCCTTAAAAGAATGAAGGGCGCAATACTCAGAATTTCCGTGGGATCACCCCATCATTACTGCTCTATCAGTGCACTAGCACTGATGGGAGCACAACCATACCCCTCGGACCTGGTATCTAAGCCTACAGGATGCCGGTGCCAAGCTGTGCTACCCCTCAGGTCATGCTTCTAGAGGCATACTATTTTGTGTTTTTTAAATAAACAAACAAACAGTAGATCTAAAGCTATTCCTGGACCATTAAATGAACCATTTACAACAGTTCCCCAAAACCTTTATAAACAGATCAAAACCCTCTAGCAAAACCCCAGCATTGCCCTGTTTGAAACAACCCATGCACACATAAGCAATATTTCTTTTGCCAACATAAACCACAACTGGGCATTCATTCTCTTTAACCAGCAAACCAAATAAGGAACTCTTTAATTAAAAACTTTGAAAAAACAAAAAAAAAATCACAAAACCCCAGCATTTTCCAGGGCCATAATCAAGATGACTGGTACGAACATAATCAATAAAATGGCATTAATCTTTTAGCCAAAAAAAACCCCAAAAAGGCACAGTAAAAACTAACATTCTTCTCTCTTGCAAGATACACGTTACCGAATTTCCCCCTTCCCAGCGGCTTGCCAATGTCAAAATCATTCAGAGTCCACCTCTTATCCTCCTCCTTGTTACCATTTTCGTCCAGAGTCTGATCAACAAAAGCACACAGATCACTGATTGGTCATATTAAAAAGTAAGAAGACACTGTGCCATTTTGACCCCTTTTGATCAATTAAAAAACCACCATGAAATAGCTGAATAATTTTTTCAAGGATTCAACCATTTATACATGAAACCCAATATAGAAATCTTGAAATTAAATAAGATGGTACCATTTTTTCAGCCTGGGCATTGATCTCTGGGGCCATCACCATTGTTGAATGCTGGAGGCCAGACAAACAATGCACACTGGATGGGCAAATGGGTGGAAGGGAATTTGAGGAGGAGCCTCACCAAACGGTCTGATTTGTTTATCTTCGATCCACAACAATGGATTGTTAGCACATATAGACATTTTAAGTGATGGGCGCCTAGAATATTGCTGTTGGTCATGTTCTTATTTTAATAAAACCGATTTTATGAAAGTTTGAAAAGTGGGGTAAGACTCTCATTTTAGGCTTATCGACCCCACCATTAACGGTCATATGGATTTTTTTATTATGATGGAATCTCTAGGTTATGGGCTCTTCCGAGGATTGGTGCAACAGATATTTCTCTGAAGACATTGATTTGGTAGAGAATCCAATGGGGTAGAATTTCTATCATTTATGTGTGGTAAATGAACTTTTATGTGGATAGGGACAAATCGCTGATGGGTGGATAGATAAAAAGAGTGGGAAAAGAGAATTGGTATATTTTGTATTTTTGATTTTATTATATATATATATATATTTTTTTCTTGGATTGAAATTATTATTTGGAATTATTGAAATATATAAATGTCAACATTTTTGTTTATTATATTTTGGGAACAAAATAAAAATAATGTTTTCGATTTCAACTTTTTTGACTCTTTTTAATATTAATAATCAAATAGAAATGTACTTTTATTCTTTTGACTTGTGACACTTTTAATATTTACACTTTTATAAATTAATTATTTTATATATGATGATGATAACTTTAACCATCTTTAGATTAAATTGATCTTCAACAAAATATGTCGAAAATGTAATTTTATCATTTTAACTCACTTAAAATAAGATCGGATTGGAAGAGAAATATTTTTTAACATTTTATTTTCAAAAGAAAATTTTAACACTCAATGTTTATTTTTTAATTCAAAATATTCAGAAGCATGTCTTGTATTATTATAGTATGTTAGATGAAAATAAAATTCATCTTCAGTTTTATTTGAGTTACATAATTATTTTTTAATAATAGTGTTTATGATTATATGATTTATTAAATATTTTATGTTTTTACAGTTTATATAAAGTGAATAAATAGTTTTTGGGAGAAAATTATGTTTTTTTATTTAACTCAACATTTCAAATCACAACTTATGATCATTTATCAATCATTTGTTTTCTTGATGAAAGATCACAAGGTATGATACGAAACGTCAAGTTAAATAAAAAGACATAATTTTCTCCCTTTAAAAAAAATTATGTTATAAAAGTAGTTTTTATATTATAACAAAAGAGATTATTTTTCTGTACTTTTATATATTATTTAATAAGGTGTACAAC
This sequence comes from Torreya grandis, assembly GCA_037957365.1. Taxonomy (NCBI): domain Eukaryota; kingdom Viridiplantae; phylum Streptophyta; class Pinopsida; order Cupressales; family Taxaceae; genus Torreya; species Torreya grandis. The sequence goes on from JARHVA010000429.1 coordinate 2,015,765, forward strand.
TTTTACGCTCCAAGTTTAAATCAATATAATATGTTAAACATAAATCATAACATTTACATAATATTTTTTTTAAATTATGTAAAATATTTAACAATTAATGTTTTGAATTACATTATATTTTTTTTTCTAATAATGATTAGATGATGTAATATTATAAATGTTTTATGTTAAGGATTCAAACTTGTGACCTTTCTTTCAAGAGCACAAATTCTTCATTATTAAACTAGTTTGATCATACCTTTCAAAAGTATAAGTTCTTCATTATTAGGCTAATTCAAGCATATCTTTGAAGAGCACAAGTTCTCTAATTTATAAAATAATTTATGACATCGTACAAACAATCTAATTTTAAAGTCAAGGGTTTGGCATCTTAAAATTTGGAAGTGTTAGTGTTCACATAATCTAACATTAACGTTAAAAGCGTGTGACCTTTTAGAATTTTGGAAAGTTAACATATTGGCACCTAAGGGCTTAATTTTTGATAAAATGCAATCAATTTTTTTGGATAAATTGTATCAAATGTAATGTAAATTTTTAGGTAGATTGTCAAAATATATATAATTTTATAACAAATATATATATATATATATATATATATATATATATATATATATATATATATATATATATATATATATATATAAAAGTTATTGTTTATGTTTTCTACTTCTCTTATAAGTTATATTAACATATAAATGTTGGGTGTGGTTAGTCTAAATAAACTTTAATGTGTCTTTGCATGTTATGTAATCGGTGGGAAGGTGAGAGAAGTCATTGTATATGTGCCATGTAAAAAAATAGGAAGTTGAAAAGGCACTTAGGACACCAAATAGTCATATAGGAAGACAAAAAGATTTATTTTTTATTATGAATAAGGAAGTGAAGCATGAGAAAGCAAGCATTTTGTGACAAAGAATGTACATTCATAGAATTTTGGTGATGGGATTGAATATAATATATTTGAATCGTTATATTTTTATTTTTGTGTTCCTTTCAAAAGTTTCCCACATATTTATCTCTCATGTATTTGTTTGCAAAACCTCAGGTAACTGGTAAACCTATGGCAAGGGCAGTTGTGGATACTATTCTCCAATTTTTGCACCAGTTGGGAAATATAAAAGAGCTTTAGATTTCAAAGGGAGGGGTTGAGATTAGGCACACATCAAAGGACACAATGAGAATAAATATGTATAAAGCAATTCAATGAGTGAAGATGAGGAAGAAGAATCATTTGTTAGAGAATTTAGAAGTCAGGGCATGGTGATGATGTCACATATAGGGATTGAGGCTAAGGAATCAAGTGAAGGAGGTTGTTCTATGAGCAATGACGTTCAAAAGGAGGGTCAGAGTGCATGAAAAGCATGGTTGCAGCCACGTAAACTTCATATATTACTCTAACTATGAAATGTGTTGTCCCAAAGATAAAGCTATGATGAGGTTTCTTGTTCGTAATATAGTCAAACAAGCCACTACTTATGATTTATATGAAGCATATATTTATAATGGATACACACGAGTTATATGTGAAGATGTAGTAAAGCATCTCCTATGTGATTCATTTGCATGTGGTTTGAGTCCAATATTGCATTGACCATCACAAATGTGAGCCCCCTTAGTATTTCAAGCATCTAGAGGACGATTCCAGACCTAGTCAGGCACTTCATCCAAGTGTTATGAATCCTTTGGTTTTTGCTTAATAACTTTGAGAAGAATGTGTTTAAGAATGTTTCCCTCTACAACTAGAAGATTGTTATTGTGAATGGTTGGCAGGATCCCACGACATATGTTTCAATTGATTTGACACTATAGGATTATATTGCTTTAATTGAATTATGTGTTTTATTAAAGTTCAAGCAATATGACTTATGGTACATTTGTATCCCCTTTCATGTAATTTCTCATCTAATGATTATTTTTGATGAGGTGGAAGATATTCTTGTGGAACCTTGTAATGTTGTGTTGAAACATGAATGGGATGTGTATTTACTGAGTGACAAAAACTAGAACCGATGTATTTGGTATATTATCTATGATTTTAAAGCATTTGCAAATGATAATATCTTGCATTTACTCTAGCAAAAATGTTGAGAACATGGTCAACATGGTTTCAAGAGTAATGGTTGAGACAGTGGTTAGATTTCAGTCCTTCAACAAGCATCTTTATGCAATGCAAGAGATGATTTATCCAATTTTATATAAATGAGTAGCAACATTAAATGTACATGGTGTAAGGATGATAATGGATTTTAAGAGTTTCAAACATGGAACAAAAGTGGTTGCAGTTCTAAAAAATTATAAATGCATATGATGTATGTATGGTTATAGATTAATTAGTAGTTAGTATGGGGCCGAGGAAAAGGCACTCAAACAAGTTAGTTAGGAATTATTTGATATCAAATGGGGCCAAGAAAAAAATTACTTGGATATAGGAGAATCAAAATAAGAGATTGGAAACCATAAATGATCATGATAGTTAGTGATTGGGATAAAGGAAATTAGTTGTTAGGATTGCATACATATAGGCATAGACTTTTGTATATGGTTCTATCACCTATAGACTTGGTGGATGTAGTGGCCCGACACCTATGCAAATCTGTAAAATGGGATGTGTACTATAAAAGTGTGCCCCTACATCTAGATGAAGCAGAAATGTAAGTAATTGGATGAATATGGTCTCAAGACTAAGTGTTTTGGGATGAGACACATGTATTCATTTAGGAGAATTGTTAGGGTGTGTTTAGTTTAGATAAATTCTAATAATTATTTACATTATGTAATCAGTGGGAAGATGAGAAAATTCATTGTATATGTATCATGTAAAGAAAATAGTAAGTTGAAAAGTCACATAGGATGTTGAATAATTATATGGGAGGACAAAAAATATATATTTTTTAGTTATATGAGCAAGGAAGTGAAACATGAGAAAGAAAGCATTGTAGGGCCAATAATGTGCATCCCATGGCTAAGAATACAATATATTTGAATTGAGATATTATTATTTTATGGTTACTCCTCTTTATTAATTTATTATTTATTATTATGTTCCTTTCAAAAGTTTCACCACATATTTATCTCTCGTGTATATGTTTATGTATTTGTTTGCAAAACCTTCAAGTAACTAGCAAATCTATGACAGGTTTTGGATAGTATTTTCCAATAATGAAGTCAAATGTTGAATAGATAACTATCATAATAAAATTACATGATAGGTAGTGTCAACCACCAAATTTATCCTTTAGTGGCACTTTAAAAATAGTCTACATTTAAAGCCACATCATATAAGTTGGACTTAAAATTCCATATATCTCCTAAAATTTGGACTCAAATGGTAAAGAAGGAAAGATTTATAGAACTTGGACTATTTAACCAAATTTGATGATAATGTTGATGATGATGATGATAATAATGATGTAATATATAATTAATGTAACTTATTTATATATTCTCCCTAAAGTGTTTTGACTATATTTAAATTAGATTATATAATTTATTAATTACAATTATCTTTTTTTTTAATTTGGGTAAATGAGGATTTTGACAGGGACCCAAAACTTGATGTAACACAAAGAATACATCATGACAACAACCAGAAAGGCAAGCATGAAACCTAACTACTCAGTAGTAGTCTAACTAAAATTGACCAACTATCAACAAACAGTTAGCAAAATAGCCTCCAACCATCAATTATCAATCAATGACAAACTATCTCTTCTTTTTCCTCTTTTTATTTTCCTTCCTCTCGACCCTCCCACCAGGTTCTACTTGAACTCCTTATCCTCCCTATACTTCTTGAGCCATTGTTTCATTCTCTGCCTATAGATAATAATCTTTTTTTATCTTTGAATAGGTCCTTCTTAACTCTAACAATTTTTGGATTCCATTAGCCACTTTTTTGGTTGTTTCTTTAGTTCAAACCTCTTTTTGATTGGGTCTACCTCCTTTTATAACCATCCCAACATCAACATTCTCATTGGAGCTTCTAGTAGTTCTACAGTCGGAGATTTGTTCATCTCTGGGGGATTTTACTTATTGGCTTGTAGGCGTACATGGGACTTTTTCTTCCTCATATAGTATTTTAATCTTCAAGGTCACTTATTCTTTCCCCTTTATGTCTATCTAATGGTATTTTCTCCTTTTTGAACCTATTTCAATCATATTGGGTCTTTTTTCATTTGCTTATACCTGTGGACTAACTGGTTAACCCTAAATTGAGATGGGTCAATATAATATAGGGTTAAGAATATAGATATGAATAAGCACAAGGGTGATAAGCATATCTATAGTAGGCCAATTAATTTTCAAACTCAAATAAATAATTTTATGAATTTATAATACTGAGATATGATAAAAATAGAAAGTACAATTATTGGTTGATATTGTAATAAATTGAAAAAAAGAGTACTTAGATGGTTTACTATGTACATGCAAATATGGGTTAAAACATGTTATAAGTGGACTAGATCTATATTATGGAATAGTCATTAGATTCTATAATTTTGCATTATGTGGCCTCAGACACTTGCATCAAACTTGGACAGCTACATTGATGATGTTGTTTGACTTGGATGCAGGTGTCTAGTATAGAATATTGATTGGATCTGAATGTGACCATTTAGAGCCTTTTGGATTTTATGACACCTTTCTTCTAATGTATTCATATCGTGTGCACATGTTATCACTATTTATGGAATGATCAAAACCTAACTCTTTACCCTTGGAGTGACTATGGGAAAAATAGGTTAGTGGGTACATGGTGTCGAGCTGCCTCAAGGAACCTTCTATTAATGGGCATTGACTACATATCCAATACTCTAAAAATGGCCATAGAATTATGCATTTATCCCCTACATGTTATCATATGTGTGTATAAAGATGTAATGTGTGATAAGTAAGTACATGGAGTGACCCAGCTTGTAACTTGGCAAGTATGGCTCATGAAGTGCTCTTTCATTACTTTAGACCTATAGATGGGATGTCCCTATGACTGATATTGAAATAGTAGAGAATAGGGAAGCTTTTCTCATTTGAATGCTTGATTGAGTGCCTTTTGTAATTTACCTTGTGAGTTGTTAGGTGAAGAATGATTGAGGGTTGATCTTGTATATATCATTCCTCACCTAACACTTGGGTTGATCATAGGGATATGTTTCATTTGTAAATTTGATGACTTTAGGGCACTGGACACTTAGTTTGACACATGACACTAGCGTCTATGTAGGCATTTTATTGGGACACAAGTGTCTAGGAAGCTAGAAAATAGATATAGGTCCAAAACTTGAAAATGATGATAATAAGTAAGTTAGTAACATTTTAGGTAGTAAAAAAGTCATGGTCATCAGAATAACATATGGTTGGACTAAGAGATAATAAATAGGCACAAGAGATATCAAATGCAAGCCTTTCAATAATAAGGTCTTAGAACTGAAGGATACAACCATGAGAAATACTTTCCAAGTATACAAAATGGAGGTGCTATATAATTCAAATTTAGTGTTTACACCAACCTCTCTAGGTCTACATTGGCTCAGCCTTCCTTCTAGCTTATTCACATGGGCTAGGGAGAGAGCCTTAATCCTTTCCTTATTTTGACTTATGTTAATCTCTTCCCTTGAATCTTCCCTCAGCTCTAGACTACACTCTATATTTACCTCTCTATGTTGATCCTTTTCACTAGCTTCTAGAATAAGAACCTTATTATTCCTCTCTATGTCATTAACTTTATAGACACTAAAAATTTGTACATGATGGTTCCTAATGTTGCAACTCCCTTGGACCACCTCAAGACTCCCTTAGGCCCAACCTTGACCACCTCAAGACTCCCTTAGGCTCAACCTTGGTCATTTGACCCCTACCAAACTAAACCCAAGTTAGTTTGACCCACTGGTAAACCCATCCTTTTAACCCAATTTGACCTCAACCATCAACCATCAACGGTCACCATTATCAAAGTTCACCCTAACTATCGATGGTTAGGTTCCACTAGCTAAACCAAATTAATTGACCCTTCACTCCACCTTGATTTTTTAAAATTAGCTCATCTAACTTATGTGTGAGCTAATGCATACACAAATTAAAATTAGATAGCAAGTTACACCTATTAAACATCTTATCGCACCTCTCTTTCCTTCCTATAAGAAGAGAAGGGTAAGAGGTGAGAAAAGATTAATGACTTCAAGAGCTTTTGTATCTAGAATTTATCAATAGATCACTTCTTCCAGCAACCTAGTGATCTAGCCATCACGTAAGAGAGCTAACTTGCCACTGCCCCTCTGTTGATAGCCAAGTACCATTACTCTATTGGAATCATTCTAGACTCCATCAACAAGCTAACCACCTCAACCATTCATCTGATCAACCTCTGGCAAGCTAAATATTTATTTTCAATCTATCAATTACTTTATTTCCATTTTGAAATTAGCCTAGCATAAACCAATCTCATAGAATTGTCTTATGTGATCCCATCAATATGACCTTTTATCACCAAAACCCAACACACAGTAACCACTTATGGTCATCCTGAACATTGACGGTCTATCTAACTTTTGACAATTACCTCAACCGTCGATGGTTACCTCAACTGCCAACGGTCCCACCAACTACTGACGATCATTGTGGTAAAAACTAACAGCAAATTATTTTCACCCACCTACCCTCAACCAAATCTAACTTTCTTTTCATTTATCGATTCACAAACCCCCAACCTATTTTCTGAAGCAAACCCAACCTATTTAGCATTAGTATTGACTGGTTTATTGTTAAATTAGTCATTTTAGTCTATTTCTTCATCAAGCATCTCTTGTATTTGACTTTAGTACCTTTTGATTATTGATTCAAGTACTTTATCTTTTATTTTATAAACTTAATTGTTTAAAATATGTAGATTAACAGCCATCAAGGAAGCTCTTGCTTCTAGTATATAGCTAGCGCTAGGCAATCCACCCATCTATCTATCTAACCAACCATTTGTTTTAGTGTTATCTTATTTACAGGTTATCCTCCCAAGCCAAAGAGGATTTCTCTACAATCATCTAATTCAATGCATACACAACCAAACAAGGTCTTCTACCATACCCTATCTAGTTTATTTCTTTTTCCTCTCTTGGAATGTAAGTTGAAATTCTTTGAAACATTTTGGCATGCCTGGTGGGACCCTTGAGTCTCTACTTGGGTTTCTTTTGTTTGCATCTACATACTCTTCTCCCTATTATGTGCTCATGAATGAAATTAAAAATTATTTTAGGTTTAAAATCAAATCGCATACATTGGTTACTTGCAAGTTTTAGCTCACTTAGTTTAATTAAAGAAAAGTAATTCGATCATAACATCACTTGTATCACACACACAAACCAAACCACCTTCATCAATAAAACATTTAAATAACTTGACATAAGGCTTGACTGGGATTTCATCATGTAGTGGTCACCTTATCCTTTCCTGACAATCCTAGTTGGAGGTCATTACCAAGGGGAGAACCAACTCAACTCTCTGGTTGAGTATAAACTCTAAAAATCAATATATATTGGCCAAGCACTTGACACCCTTATTACTATGATGTGTGAAGTGAGGAGGTAGGACCCAATACCAATCCATATATTGATTACCAATATAGATCCTCTTGAGAGCCTAAACACAACCTAAAACCAACCATAGACTTTTTTATAGTACCTACTTTACAAGCCAATTTCAGTCACATAATTTCTTAGAAAGCTTAAGGCATAAGCCAAAAGAGAAACTAAAATTAAATTTAGGACTTAACATACTTTTTAGTGTGTGTTTGATTTCCTTACTCATTTCTCATATTCTCTCTATTTAAGTGGTGAGATTGTTTTTGTATTCTCTATCCCTTATCTTGCATGGTTTTAACTCGCCAGCAATGAAGGAACCTAGTAGAACAAAACTCATCACCAAACCAATCAACCTCTTCTACCTCTTCATCCATGAAGTACATCTCTGAACCAAAAGACTCTCCTCACCCTTCAAGAAGTCTTTCTTTCCCTTTAGTATTTACCTAAGGAGATACAGACTTAGACACCTTCTTACATAACAACCTTGTGGTGCTTCAGCATTATCTCAACACCATGCCTTACCATACCCCTGCTTCAGTTCCACCTATGGACTAACCTTATGGCATACCTTCCCACCTTATGGGGAACACTTCTATTGCCACATTCACCACCTAACCAATGACTACCCAAGCATCTTCATTTACCAATAATCCTTTTTATATGACTATGGAAAGCCAACCTACGAACACCCTTACACCAACAACTCCTCTACCATAGGAGTAATCCAACCATTAACCACATATATTCCCCTCACCATGGGAGCACATATTACGAGCATTACCAACCTTCCTTAGGCTACCCCCAATCCATTATTCACTACTCCACTTCAAAATATTATGGTGTCTATACCTTCTACCTTACCACTTATCAGTAAAAATGTCACCACCTTTCTTTTGGTTACAAACCCAACCACAACTCCTACCCAACCTACCTTAACCTCTCAACAAGTGCCCATTGTACCCAACTTGGGTTACATCCATAACCCACAAAGGAACATGTACCTATACCCACTACCCAACCACCTACATGTACCTACCCCTACATAGCATCCACCCAACCACCTGTGTCCACATATCAATATGTAGTAGCTTCTCAACCTCCCACCACCTATAAATATATTACCCAACCACAAAAATAGTATGCACCTCACAAATTTTCAAGTGCACAACTCCAAAAATATCTAATGAAAATGCTCATGGATAAAATGACTACCTTAGAGTCATCCATCTCTGTTCTCATAACATCTTATCATATGACCAGATCTGCAATAAGCCTATTCACCCATCTATCCCTATTAGACCATATCCTCCTCAATGGGAACTTCCCAAGTTTTCTAAATTTCAAAGCAAGGACGATTCCCAATAGTACCTCAAGGAACTTAGGCATGCATGTTATTTGATTGCCTATGATGATGCCCTCCTCATTTGTACCTTCCCCATGTCCCTGTCTGGTCTAGCATTAGATTGGTATAGTGTCATAACCAAACATTCTCTCTTCTCTTTTACCCAACTAGCCCAAACTTTATTGGATCACTTTTCAATAAACATCTCCAAGAAAGTTTCCATCACTGACCTTTACTCTATTTGATAATTTGATGATGAATCTATTGTTGATTTTGTAGCCCATTGGAGGAGCCTAATCAATCAACTTTCCTTATCTTTACCCCAACCTAAACTGATATAACTTTTTGCTTAGACATGTGTCAAGCACATCTCTTCTACATTGTGTGTTTAGATCTTCAGAACCTTTGATGAAGCTTTTACCATGGTGCATAAACTAGAAAATATAGCCATCGATGAAGGAAAGTTAAATTTGAAAATAAAAACTCTACCTATAAAACCAATGAGGCCTCTTCCTCTAAACCAAATAACCAAAACAACACCAGGACCAAGAGCAAGGGAACTATGAATTTGATTATCCTTAAAATCATTTCTCCACCATCTATCAATCAACCAAACTCCTCTAACTCCTCAAAACAAAACACAAGAAACCAAATACAAAATAATCAGAAGAAATTTACTTTGTTTGAGAAATCTTATGCTTTGGTCCTGGATAAGTTGTTGAAAGTTAATATCATACAACTTCCTCCCATCAAACCCCCTCAATAATTTGATTCTTCTCATCCTACACCTAAATGGTACAATGAGAATGACCTATGTGTTTCCCATTGAGTAGTTGGACATGATATTAGTAAGTGTAATAACTTTAAAAACATTGTCTAAACCCTCATTGACAAGGGGAGCATATGTTGGATAACTCCAATGCACCTCTGAAACAATCCCGTGACATTTTCAAAAAACCTTTTCCAAATCATGCACCTACCAAAAATGATAATTACAAATTTGAGTCTTCACACGATGCCCATACAATCAACATGGTTCTTGACATGCTTATTACTGAAGAACCTACCACCCAAGCTACCTATTCTTTGCCCTTTCTGCTTATTGAGGTGGTGGAATTACCTTCTCTTCATTTAGATACTCAAACCAAGGAAATAACCTTTTCACCTCTTCCACTTATTGAGGTAGTGGAGTCATCAACCTATCCTTCAACTGACATACCCGAGCAAGCAACCGTCACCATTTTACCTTCTCCCTCAACTACCAAACAATTCACTTCCCCTTTGGCGATCATTCCCAAAAAGGAAACCACCATATGTACACCTCCCATAAAGGAACCACCCATCCAAACCTTACATCCGTTGATTGAGGAAAATGATGAGGTCACCATTCCCCTTTCTCAACCTATGGGTTTATCTTTTGAGCCCACTGCCCAGGGAATAAGACCAATCTATAAACCATTCTCTAGACTAGTTCAGAGATTGGAGTTTGTCTCCAAACCTGACATAAATTGAGCCACATTTTGGAAATAATTGGGGCTCCCTTACATCACCAAATAGGAACCTCCAACCACCTCTTTGACAAACTAGCCTGCCACTTCTATCATCCAACCTGCTATCATATCAACTGAACCAATAAAAACCTCTACCAACCCAACCATTTCTCAACCATCCAAAGCAACCAAATCCAAAATAACCAAATCCTCCTCTATCACTTCAACCAAACCAAATAAATACCTTGGCATCTTTCCTACATAGAGCCTTACTCATTCATCCTTGAAATTAGATCTAACCTCACCAGACCCACCAACCAAGCAACAAACCAAATCGACTAGAGAGGTAAAACTAGCAAAAGGCCAGAAGGTTAGACTTTTTCCCCTCTTAACCTTGCCCTCTATATTGGGTCTATAGAAACCTAAAACTGGCCACCGATGACCTCTAACTAGGCTTTTTGACCAATTTCCACTAAAATGCATAATTTGGCCTAAAAAAACTAAAACACATTAAAAGATTTGAAACTGACATATTCAAGTGCCAATTTTTGCTAGGGTATCATTAAATAGGGCAATGTAATTTATGGGCTAGCTAACTTTGATCAAATCATTTCGAGTCAAAATACCAATTTTGCACTTAGGTGCTCTGGATTGCTCTCTTCTATCAAATATATTACATGAGACATGCGCCTTTGTTATTTTGTGTTGGCAACTTCCTAAATGAGATAATGGGTACAATGCATCTAACATCAACTTCCAATTCTAATCTAGTCAAATTTTGAGCCAATAATGAGACATTTTGACCAATTTGAGTAATTTGTGCATAAAGAGCCAAGGTTTGCATCAAAGTGCCTAAACATGTTTAAGACTAATTAAACCAAATTAGGGCCTTAAGTTAATATTCCATGGAACTTGTTTAATAAATCTTTATTGGAAATTAATTGTCATTAACCACATCATCAAATGACATCATCCTATGGGGTGGCATCCACAAGCCATAATTGCAACAAATATCATGATTCATGCCTCCCATGCCTCATTAAAACCCTCCATGCCTAGTTAATGCTCCTCTATCCCAAATATTAATGGGGATATTTATATATTGAATTAATCCTTAGCCACACATCTCCATCTTGAGATGCATGGTTCATGTTGATTCTAGCCATTATTGAAAATCTATAAATAAGAGGCCTTGACTATTGAATTATAAGCTCTCATATGCCAAACTTATAATGCCCAAATGCATTAAAAAATCATGGCATCTTAGTGTTATAATGACAAAATATTGAGCCAAAGCCAAGCCAAGCCAAGTCAAATCCACACAAAGTGCCAAGAAGAGATGGACGTAGTTAAGCTTCCATTGATGTAGACTTCATGAGCACAAAGCCAATCAAGCAACTACAACAAGCTTTTTGGAACATCCAAGGAAGGTGAAAGAAGGTTGTCTTTTGCATTTCAGTTGTGCTTTCCATTTTGTTTTGTTAACTAAGCTCCCCCTAGTAACTAGGCCTAGAGATGTTATGCTAGTGTGTTTATTTCAATTTTGATTTCATTTTCAGAACTAACATAATACTAACCATCCTCTCTTGAGTCAAATTCCTAGTCTATAGTGTCTTCACCCTTCTAATTTGATTAGAAACCCAACTATTTCAACCAAAACCCAACCACTGCTTTTTGTTACCCCATCACTCTTGCTTTCTGACATGCCCATCTTTCCCAAGCCATCAATAACCAACCTAGCTACCTTGGTATCTCATACCTCCATCTTATCAACTTCTTTACCTAAGCCAAAATCACTCATTAAGAATGCGACCTTAATCAAGACCTCTACCACCAATCTTTTTTCTAAAAAGACTTCCATCTCACCAACCAAAGCTAGAACCTCTAAACCCTCACCACCTTTAGCCAAGTCTTACTCAACTATTTTCCAAAGGTTACTACAATCCTCTTTCTTGACCTTACCTCCTATCAAGATATTTTACCCTCTAGGTCTAAAATAATTCTGGTATAATACCACCAAGTATGTGTCTATCATATAACACTCAGGCATAACACGAAGAACTATAAATCTCTCCAAACCATAATCCATTAGTTTTATGATGAGGATTATATATTAATCAATGAACCTCCCATGAGCCCGCTACCATTCCAATGAACCACAAAAAATACCCAACACATACCTACTCTCCCATTCTTACCTCAAAGTGATAAGGAACCAAACCAATCTCCTACCCCAACTCTTCCCTCTATCCATACTATCCATGTGGTCACACAATCACACACTCAACAAAAGGATAATGGGAAAGTTAAAGTGTCCATCCCATGGACATACCCATCTTCCACCTCCCAACCAAGTCAAATTCAAGCAGCTTCACCTTCAATCAAACCCAAGGTATCTATCTTGGGTACCTCTCAATCTAAACTATCTAAATCAATCAGAAGAGTGGTTCTCAAACAACTTCACCAAACCCAGGTAAAGATGAGCCTATACAAGTTGATTTCTACCTCACCTCATCATCTCTAAGCAATGATAGAGGCATTGAAATCAATAGAGGTCCAACTTGAAGACCCTTAACCTCTGGCAGCCTTTGTTGGTACTCTCCAAATTTCTAACCTTGTCACCTTTAAGGATTTGGAAATACCTTTTATCCACCCTGATGACCTAGATCCCCCTCTTTTCATCACTACCTACATCAACCAAAGCCACATCAAATGGGTTATGATTGATGAGGGAGAGGGGGGAGAATATTAATACCATCTCCTCTCATGCTTATGATCAACTTAAACTACCAAACAATGTCATGTCCAAAACCTTGGTCATCCTTTGATCCTTTAATGACACCATGGCCACTACCCTAGGAATTATTATCCTTCATATTCATTTAGGACCTCACACACTCCCCAAACTCTTCTATGTAGTGGAAGGTGAATTTTAGTATAATATTTTGTTGGGATGACCTTAGATCTACTCCATGGGTTGTGTACCCTCTACCCTTCATCATTACATCAAATTTGAGCATGAAGGTTAGGTTATCACTATATAAGTTGACCCAAGTCCCTTTTCATCATACACTATGACTTATCAACCCTACAACATCCTCCTACCTCCATCTAACACATCCTCATCAACCAAATACAAGCCTTCAACCATGAAGGATGAAGCCATATCTCCTTTGACTAATGAGGCATATACTAGCTCATCAATCCCCTTGGATCAAATCCCCAACACATACCACTTGGAATCCAAATTCCAATGTCTTTCACTTGGGTAATATTGCCTCCTCACCCTTGACACTTTCCCTACTCCCAAAAAGTATGGGAAACTTGACCACCAACCTGGTTATGACCCTAATATTAGAACCATTATCCTTTTAGGGCCTTCAAACTGTCAAACCCATTTCATCTATGGAGGACTGACAAACCCCTTGGCACTTCCATCACCTCTTTTTCATCTTGACTATTCACCTCCAACTTCTCCTATCTAGATAAACCACAATTTGCCAAGGCATACCTCCATCAATGTGCTTAGAAGGGATTTAGTCTTGGACAATATGAATATGGGCCACATGAGTTAATTTTAATTGAGACTAGAAAGCCTCATGAGAAACATGGCCTCGGTTTCATTCCACCCACAAAGAAAACAAAATTACCTACCACCACCGTTATTGAGAAAAACATCGCTTCCTCACCAAGCTCTTCTCCACTTGAGTGTGAGGATGATGACATCATCCCACCTAGCCTTTTTTTTCATCAACATGATCAGCCTTAGACCCCTAACATATCCAAAATAAGAGGCAACTATAACCATCCCTTTGACCCATCTTGAGATAATAGGACATGACTCCTTACCATTAATATCATTTAGTGTCAAGATGATGATTCCATTCTCACCTATTTTGGTGCATCAAATTATTCCATCCAAAAATCCCTTCCTCCTAAGATTTTGACCATGTTAAATGAATCCACTATGGATATCAATTTGGGTACTTCAAACAATCCCCACTTTGTCAACCTTGGTCAATCGCTAGATTCAAAAGAACTTCAAGATTTCCCCTCCTTACAAGACCACAACATAGAATTTGCTTGGTCTTATAGTGACATTCTAGGAATTGACCCCTCCATAGCTACCCAAAACATAGTTACCAACCATAATGCCAAACCTATTAGACAAAAACTTTAATGAATGTACCCTCATATAACCCTTCTCATCAAACAAGAGCTTCAATGTCTCTTATCTATCAATTTCATTTAACCCATTGACTATCCCCAATGGGTCTCGAACGTAGTGCCTATCACCAAATCTATAAGGGGACTATGCATTTGTGTGGAATTTATGACCTCAACCTTGCTTTCCCAAAGGATGACTTTCCTCTACCAAACATTGACCAACTAGTTGATCTTACAGTTGACCACGAGATGTTATCTCTTATAGATGGATTCTCATGTTACAATCAGATCTTAATCACCCTCAAAGATCATCAAAAAACCACATTAATCACCCCATGATGTTGGCGCAACCTACCAACATGTCAAAGAAGAGCTTCAACATCTCCTATCTATCAATTTCATTCAACCCATTAATTATCCCCAATAGGTCTCGAACGTAGTGCCTATCACCAAATCCATAGGGGGACTATGCATTTGTGTGGACTTTTGTGACCTCAACCTTACTTGCCCAAAATATGACTTTCCTCTACCAAGCATCAACCAACTAGTTGATCTTACAGCTAACCATGAGATGTTATCTCTTATGGATGGATTCTCATGTTACAATTAGATCTTAATCACCCTTGAAGATCAACACAAAACCACCTTTATCACCCCATAGGGGACCTTCTACTATAGGGTCATGCCTTTCAAACTGAAGAATTATAGTAAAACCTACAAACATGTCATGACTTATATCTTCCATGACCTTATCCACAAAATTATCGAGGACTATGTGGATGACCTTCTTGGGAAATCCAAATATCATAAGGATCATTTCGCCATTCTCAAAATTATCTTTGAATGACTCATCCATTACCATGTTTGCCATAACCTTAAGAAGTGCATTTATAAAAATCTTGTTAGGAAAACTCCTTAGCTTCGTTATCTCTCTTCGGGGAATAGAATTTGATCTTACCAAAATCAAATCCATCCTTGACATGTTTCCTCCAATCAACCTCAAACAACTTCATAGTTTGTAGGGGAAGCTCCAATCCATTCATCGCTTTATCTCTTAGCTCTTAAACTGATGCCAAACCTTCCATCACCTCCTGAAGAAGGATGTCTCTTTCAAGTAGAATGATGACTATCAAAAAGCCTTTGATTCACTCAAAGAGTGCCTTTTGTCTCCACCTATCCTCACCCCTCCCAAGGATGACCAACCTTTCTACCTTTATATCTCCACCACCAACCACTCCCTAGGGGCAATGCTTGCTCATCGGGATGAACAACACAAATAGCAAGTCATCTACTACATTAGTCATATGCTTGTAGAGTATGAAACCTAGTACACCCATACTGATAAACTTTACCTAGCCTTGGTCTTCATGGCCACCAAACTTCACCACTATCTTCTTAACAACAAAACCTATGTCATAACCAATACCGACCCACTCAAGTATATGAACTCCAAGCCATATATAAATTAATGTATGGCCAAGTGGCTCATGCTTTTAGCTGAGTTTGACCTTGAGTTTATTCAATAAAAATTAATTTAAAGGTAAGTCATTCTTGACTAATTCACTGAAGCACCTTTAGTAGACAACCAACCTCTTCCTCTTGAGTTTTTTAATGAGTCCATCATGACCCTCTCTCAGGTAGACTTCACCTATCAAGTCATCATGTTATTTGATGGATCAAAGTGTCAACATGGTGGGGGAGTTGCTATCATTCTTATTCCCCTCCATGATGAACCTCTTCCTTTATCTTTCAAGCTAGATTTCAAATGTACCAATAATATGGTTGAGAATGAAGCCCTAGTCATAGGCCTTCAAACTATGTTAGCCTTGGGGGTCAAAATAATCAACATCTTTGGAAACTCTTAACTAGTAGTCAATCAAATCAATGGCTCTTACCAATGTAATAATGATGTTTTCTAACAGTACAAACTTATAGTTGATGAACTCTTAGCATCATTTGAACACTATCATATCCAATCCACCCCATAATCTATCAACAAGTTTGCTGACACCATGGCTTCACTCATCTCTCAGATCCCATTTTCAACCTCTGACTCTAAGCTATCAATCATTATCCACAAACTCACCTAGCCCTCTTATGTCAAACTTGACTCTCTCACCATGTTCAATGTGGAAGAGCTCCAACCTAATCTTTGGTATCAATAGAACTTCAACTATCATAACCTTTCCATCATTATTTCTGGTATTTATAGGACTACTTGAAGAAAATTTATCTAGAGTACCTCACGTTATACCATTATGGGGGGGGGGGGGATTCTTTATAAATGCAGCTTTTATGGTCTCATCTTTTGTTGCCTATGTAGTCATAAAACCTCTCATACTATCAAGGAAACACATGATGGGATTTGTGGGGGACACTTTAGTGGCCTAGCCATCGCTAAATGCATCCTTCACTTTGGCTACTATTGGCCTACCCTTAACCAAGACTATTATGATTATGTGAAAAAGTGTGTTAAATGTTAACAACACACCAATTTGCATCAAGCACCTAGCCATAGTCTTCACATATCCACTAATTTTTTGCCCTTCTCACAATGGGGTCTAGACCTTACTGGTGAAATTAACCCCTATTCTTCACAATGACATGATTTTATAAACACTACGATTGAATATTTTACCAAATAGGTAGAGGTTATTCCTCTAGTATCAACCAAAGCATAAAAATTTATCAACTTCATCAATCAACACATCATCTACTACTTTGGTGTTACTCACAAAATCATCACTGATAATGACAAATCTTTTAAAAATAAGCAAGTCTAGGCTCTTTATGACACATTCAATATCAAGTTAATTTTCTCTTCACCCTATCATTTGCAAGCTAATGGATAGGTGGAAGCCTCCAACAAAACTCTCAATAACATGCTAACTAAAATGGTCAATGCATCTAGTTGGGATTGGCATTTTCACATCCCCTTCACCTTATGGGCATATTGTACTAGTATTTGAACCCCCACGAGTGCTACCCCATTCTCTCTTGTGTTTGGAGTGGAGGTTATCTTTCCTCTTGAAGTCCAAATTCCTTAACTTTACATATCCCTATAGGATCTAATTCCTGAAGATGATTATCGTCAACATCATTTAGCCCAACTTGAGCTACTTGATGAGTGTCATTTAACTACCCTCACCCATCTCCATGTCTATCAACTTATATTCCTAGCATGAACATCATTATCACATCAATATCATATGAACATAAAACAAAATGCATCTCATCACATGCCTATTTAGGTGAGTTTGCATCAGTATCCATATCCATAACATAAGCATACTCAATATAGCATCATCAATGATCAACATAACTATAATCAACATCATGTTCATAAATATAAAATCACAAACCATGAATGATAAGCAATAAATGAGGATCATATTTATAAACCCTGAGTCTGTCATCCTTAACATCATAATGTATACAAAAATATAAATTTCTCTCTTTCAAAATATACATCTCACCGCATCAACTCACAGGTTGATATCAAAATGATATACAACAAAATATAGTATCCCATAACTATATCATGGCTATGCCCATAGGGCACCACTATCTCTTGGGGCACTATTGCCTCCTAATGCCTATCCTTTCAAGGTCCCTACCTGTCCACCTACAGAAGTAACACACTGACCTGGTATCACCACACTAGCACCACCTACCAAACTAGCTCTATACTTGCCCTATCAAGGCTCATTGTTGGCTAACAGATTTGTCCTTATATAAAGATATTTTATTTTAACTCCGTACCCTTCTCTCATGAACTATCAAGTCTAGTTCCCCCCTGAATTAAGGTGCAGCTCCCTTTAAGATTTTCAATGAATTTAAACATTTAGATACACTTTTAACCAGAAAGTGTTTAAAGGCAGACTAATATCCATACATCATTATGTTATGAATACAAAAATTTTATAATAGTGATAGGTAACAGAATACACAAATTTTATTTTCAATAATGATTAAATAGATAAACATATATATGCTGAACTAGTTAATGATAAAACACACATAATAGATTGTCTAATGGAAAAATAATTACTATATGAAGGAAGACTTCACACAAAAAACCCACTTTCAAATACTCAAACTCACATATCTAAGTACTCAGTAATTAATTCTCATTTTCATTCATAGATGAAAAATGTTTCAGACAAACATCACATATATTTGTAAAAAAAACGGTTCAATTATAAAATTTCCAACTCCTCTTTTTCTATCTTTTTCTTCTATCCCTATCTTTTTTTACAACCAAAAATATGTATTGTTGCCTTAACTCATCCATCTTTTAAACTAAACTAGAGTTAAAGTAACTCTGACCCATACGGGATTTAGTTTTTACAAATTCAATAAAGATCAAGTTTCGAATAGAAAAGTAACTGAATAAAAGAGACTATGTAAGTAAAAAAATCATTGTTGAAGTGACAGACTAGGATCTCCAGATTTTTTGTGTTTGGTGGGGTAGACATGTTGAGCTTTCCATTCCTGAAATGTTGTAATGAACTCCTAAATTTTAGAAAGATTGGGAATGTTGACGTGTTTTATCCTTGCCTTCTAGATGTTTTCTTCCCTCTGAATTTTTCCCATCTTTTTTGTGTACTCTAAGAGTATGTCGATATAGTGACAAAGAAGTGACTCTACCTTTGAAATCTAAGAGAAGTTTTCAATTGATAAGCTGTCACTTTCTTTAATGAAGTTAATCTTTTCCCTAAAGGATTGAATCACAACATTGATGTCCTTCTTTGGTTTTCCATCATCTTTTATGTAATTGATATCAATGCTCTGTAGATCATGCTGTAATGACTAAATAAATTCAGTTATTTCTTTGATCATTTTTGTGATTTCCAATCATCCTTGTCTGGATACTGAATTTCTCCATTCAACATTTTTATTACTTGCATATAATATATCTTCATCTAGTCATGTCAAGTTCTTTTCTGAAAAAAACTTTATTATCCCATATTTTTGCACTTCATCATTCTGATTCATCACGCTCATCCATTTTCCTTCCTCTTTTATCCACAAAGCATTCTGAGTCTTCAAATATTCAACAATGATTGTAGTCAGATCATATACATTCTTTAATTTATGAATGTATTCTAAACCTTTCAAGATGATGCCGTCCAACCAACTATCAAATACTTTGGTAATCATTTTGCCTCTGTGTATCCGATCCAGCATCCTTTGATTGATAGGAGATTTTAGATCAAAAGACATGGGCATTTGGGAAGTTGGTTGTGGATCTGGACTATGAATGGCACCAATATACTCTACCATTGACTAAACAATTGTTTTAACTCTCTTTTATCCTTTTCATCCTTCCAAGTTTTGCTAAATATCCTTTTAGTAGATGCTTCTAGATGATGCACATCAGTAGCATGTGATGTAGTCCCAACCTTTACCTTTTCAACTGTAAAATATTGAATAGTAGGATCTTGAACTTCATTGGTTTTTGGCTAGGCAATTTCTGCATTCCAGTTCCCTGTGTTTGGGTCAACATCTACCCTAGATGTCATTTTTAACTTTTTGGATTTAGGAGCTTTTCCTAAACACTTGCTCACCATATATTCCAAGGGTAAAGAAAATGGAACTAATTTTCTTTTATGACTGATTGAACTTTCTAGCCATTTAGGTATAGAAGCTAAGGCTTCTCTATCAAGATTTGGTTAATCAAAAGGTACAGTTGAAACAATCATCAATTCAGCAGAATTAGAAGGAATCACTATCTATTGATCTATACTAACCTCTTCTACCATTGGTGAATCATATTATTTATCACCTTTGACTTCTCTTGAATCCTCTTCAGAATTCAAATCCACAATCACTTTTTCAAAAAATTGATTATTCTTCTTGCTTTGAGTCCTTGACCTAGTGGCACGAGGAGGCAGGGTAGTTACAAGGGCCTTCTCATATTATTTGATGATAAGGTCCTTTCCAATTTTTGACTTGGAAGTACCTACATCAGAAATAGCAATAGGCTGGTTAGATGAGCTTATTAGGAGTGGAGATTCAATTATTGTTGTACACCGCTGGGAGACTATGTTTTGAGCTCCTCCCAATTTTTGCTCTCTCAACCATTTTTCAGTTCTCCTTGTCACTAGAAGGGTCTTGACCTCAATTCTATCTTCCTCACTTTTCTCCCAGTCAATTTCTAGAATAGGTGATTATTTTATTTGCTCAAATTATGGATCAATCACCTGTTCGTCATTGTCAATGATTCCAAAAATGTCCATGTTTAATTTAAGAGTAATTATCTGCCCTAGGGAAAACCTAGACCACATCCTCCTTCTAACTTCAAATTCATCTAAACAATCCTCCCAATAATCCTCTAATTGAGGAATATGTGAAAATATTGTTCCAAGATCTAATTTATCTCTAGCAAAACCTTTATTGTCAAATTGTGGTCTGGCTGTGAAGTATTGAAAATTGAATTTCTTAAGATCCAATTCTAAATTCAAAGCATTAGATGTTGTTTTGCATGAATAATGTCCAAGTTCAATAGGAAAAGATATACAAGATTTATTCTTCATTGGGAATTTTTTATCTACATGTGCTAATTGCCTGTAGACTTCTATTAGCACAAATCGGTCAAAAACATACCTGGGTAACCTCAAGGGTTCACCATCAAAACCCCCAACTCTAATATAAGTGAACCTATAAAATTGAATGAAGAAACTACCATAAATACTAATTAACTGCATAGCTTCATCAGACAACCTCTTATTAATGTTATTTGACAATTCAAAAGTCATTTTTCTAGTAAAAACATCATTGACCCTCCTATAATCCTCATAGCAGTTATGCATTTGTCATTATGAGTAATAATCATAAATTTTACTATCTTCAGCCACGGGTGTATGAAGTAACCCTACCCATTGTCTCATATAATCTAGGTAATAGAGGAGGTACGAGGACATATAAAATTATCTATTTCCTATACAAT
This sequence comes from Torreya grandis, assembly GCA_037957365.1. Classification (NCBI taxonomy): domain Eukaryota; kingdom Viridiplantae; phylum Streptophyta; class Pinopsida; order Cupressales; family Taxaceae; genus Torreya; species Torreya grandis. The sequence continues at coordinate 2,037,281 of JARHVA010000429.1, forward strand.
TACTTAAACCCTGATACAAACATTCAACTACAATTTCTACCCAATCCAAATATTGTTCCCCTTGGAGGATCACCTATATGAAGAAGTACATCCAATCTTCCCAATAATATGCATGAGCATTGCCTTTCAGTCTGTGTAGTAATACCATGATATCTTATACTTCTGGAATCATATGATTTCTTGTTAATGGCCTAGGCAATCTTGAACCTCCTTTTTGGAATTTCAAGAGCCAATTCCTAGCAATCACGCTCTTGTAAATTGTTTTCTTTATTGAAAAGTAACCATAGGAAGAAGTAATACTAAGGTTAGAGTATGGTTCCTTGGGAGGTGTTGACGCAGTGGATTGCACTCAGGGTAAGACGCCTAGCTCCCGCCCTTCCACACGCAACAATGGAAACTCCCCTCTCACCTGTGGGACCGGTGAAGCTGGAGGGGAGAGTCTCTAGATAAGGACTAGCTCCCTCTGATGTATCTTTTAGGCCCTGGTTTCTCCTACTGCTAAAAAATAAAATGAAAAAGGGGGGATGAAAAGAGAGAGAGATGCTGAAAACAGAACCTAAGCCTAAAAGTGAAAAGGTTATACACCAAAAAATGTGACCCACCTAGCCCAAATATACACTTTTCACCAAAAAGAAGTGCCCATACACTTCATTTGAAGTAGGAAGCTTTTCTGCAATAGTCAGCTAGGGGTCCATGGAAATACAGAGAGGAAGAAAGTACCAGAGGTGTCCTCAGACACACTTATGGCAGCTTATTCACAGGCACCTACACTCCCCTAGGAACACTTCTGGCAAACCTATAGAAAAGAGACTTCACAATGCACTAGACATGCTGTAATCGATCTGTGAGAAGCATGAAAGACAATGAATTAACACAAAAGAAGAACACAAACATATACTTTAAAGTGTAAGTCCAGATAGAGGTAAAAATGCTAAGTCCTGATTCAAGGTAAAAACTGGCAATGCTCTGCCTTACAAGCCCGAGAGATTTTTGGGCAGAGTTTTGCCTTAAGGCTAAGAGAGTGGATCATTATCCAAAATGAGAAGCTTGACAATATATAGAGAGAGGAAGAGAACTTGGTGATTTTTGGGAGACTTTGGCACTCTTTTTGCAAGCTGGCCCATGTGCGCTCTGAGCCTTGGGAAGAGGGAGCCATTTGATTGTCGGTTCTTGCTTTGACTTAGGCATTCCACATTAATGTGAAAAACATGGCCGCACATCTTTTCTACATATAGACTACTCTCTTCCTACAAACAGACTGCGGTTTGTCCCCTCATAAATGTCAAATGGAGAAAGTAGACCGTGTCACTCACTGTTTGCACCATTTGATGACCATCTAGCAATAACTCACCTCTCCTCGCCACTTGGACTGCTTTGTCTTTTCCTACACTTCATCTTCCTCCTTGCCTTGTCTCTTCCTGGCTCCTTCAGTCCTTAGGGGCTATCTTCTGGCGGGTCGCTGCATTCTTTGGGCTCTCGCTGCTTGCCTTGGCCATTTTTTGTTGATTTTCAAATAAGTGACACGTGGCGTGTTCCACTGTGAAACAAGCAGGACACATGGCAGCATTCGCTTGACCCATGGAAGCTTTAGGCACCCTTTGAAGGTCCTATGGAAGAGGACATGTGTCAAATTCCACCTTATTTATCAATTCATATGGGGCCCACCACAGTTCTCACGGGACAAAAGAGAGAGACCGTAGAGGCTGACACTTGTCAGCTTCTACCGAACCTTGCAGGGGACACGTGGCACATTTTGCTACTCCTAAAAAAGCATGTCAAAGTCTTCTACGGTTGCCACTTGGTGCCTTCTGCGCTCTGGCTTTCCTAGTGTAAAATTTGACATTCTCGGGCCTGTCACAGTTTGAAAACCAATGGCTAGTCTATCATCTTAAATTTGACGGCTTTCAGGACGTCACCATCCTTGGCAAATTCCTTCGAGCCTTTTTTGCGGGCTTTTTCTATGGATTTCTTCCTGTGGACTTTTTCCATGGACAATTTTCCTGTGGATAAAATGTCTATGAGAATTGCCTTAGTCTTTGTTATTCCTTCGGGTTCTTTGGCTACAACTTCCCCAAATTTCTTCAGACTTTTTGTCCAAAGGAATTCCTTCAAATAAAACTCTGAGAGAATTCATTTCCTTGCCTTAACAAAATTTTGAAAGATCTTACCATTTCTTTGTGGCCTCTTTGAAGTGCTCACTGCCCTCTACAAGGGTTCTTGAACCCAAAATTGCCCTTCGCAAGGGCACCTATCCTTCACTTATTGGGATGCTCCTTTGAACCACCCAATTGAACTAAGTCGTTGAATCGACTGATTGAACCAAAAATGGTTCAACAATTCAATGGTTCAACAATACGTGCCACTCCTTATTGAACCAAGCCTTTGAACCATTCACTTGAACCAATCGTTGAACCAATCCATTGAACTGGTTCAACGGTTCAAACATTTGTTGAACCAAGGCATCGAACCATTTGATTGAACCTACCGATGAACTTTGCATTGAACTTCTCCTTTGAACCAACTGTTGAACCAATTCATTGAACCGGTTCAATGGTTCAAACATTTGTTGAGCCGAGCCTTTGAATTGAGTGTTGAACCAAGCTCATTGAATCATCTGATGAAATGAGGGATTGAACCATCTGATTGAACCAAGGCATTAAACTTGCTGATTGAACCAAGGTGTTGAACCAACGCATTGAACCTACCGATTAAACCAAGGCATTGAACCAAAGCATTGAACCAGTTCAATGGTTCAACGGTTCAAAGATGCCAACCTTCCTTGTGAATGTCTTCCAGCAAGAGCCCAAAGAAGCTTTGTAAAACCTTGTACTCTCTGAACTGGTTCTTTAATTACCAAAAGACTAACCTACAGAGTCTGTAGAAAAATCTTCTTTACAGAATCCATAGAAACTTCACTTGCAGTTTTCGTAGAAAAAGACCTACAGAGTCCATAGAAATAGACCTGCAGAGTCCGTAGAAATAGACTTGCAGAGTTTGTAAAAATTTTTGGACTTGTGCAAAATCAAAAAATGAATTGGCCTAGAACAGCAGGGGAAGAAGGGGACCGATTTTTGGCTTATTGGGCAAAAAAGGGTCAACAAAGTGGTGACTCCCAAGGGAAGCATGCTTGTTATGCTTAGAGACCAGTTGCCTTGTAGTCCATTTGGCATGGAGTCAGATGTAGCTTTGAATAAAGGTTAGCAACAACCCCAAAGATCCAAGAATCAAACATGAAGCTTTTTACCCCAAACACAAGGGAAAGCACACACAAGACTAAAAACACTACTTGTGCAAACTGCAATTAGGGAAAGCAGGAAAGACAACTGAAAGCAAACTACTATGTACAACTAACCAGGTGTGTTTGCTTCCCTCTTAGATCAAAGGGAAAACTTCTTAATTCTCATTCTTGGTAAGGAAACTTATGGTGCCAGACAAGTGGCTGAATGAAATGGAGAGTTGGTGACCCGATCCTCTTGCCTGCCACCTGGGTTGGCTTGTATCTGAGTGGATCAGATTCAAACATGCTTCCAACATATATGTACTCTATTTGTTCTTGGAAGCTTACCTCTTGTTGGTTCTTCATGCTAGTGTATCTCTTCAAGAAATCAATCGTTGTTGGCTCATCACCATAAGCCCCTTGATATGCATCATTGACTGGCTTGTTCTCTTCTGCCTCATGCTCGGGTTCCATGGTATGACCATCCTCCTTGATGATTTCTAATAAAGTATCTTCAGATTCACCAACCTCTTGAAGGGATAAATCTGAAAGTTTGCAGCCCCTTTGCATACTTATTTGAGTCCCAATGCTACCTTCTCCACTCTTAGCCAGCTCATAGCCCCCTTGAAGAATAGTGTAACCTACCCCAATAACTTTAAACAAATCATTCAAAACATGGTAAATAAATTATCCATGCCCCTCCGCAACATCTTGAAAAATGAGAAAAGGGGCAGAAAACATTTCTTCATCATTATAGATAGAGACAAAAGCTTGTGACTTGTCTTCTTGTTCATCAAAGGGGGTACCTATGGTGATCTCCTCCTTGTTTGCACTCATGAAGTCTCCCTGATCAGTCATGAACTAAGCATACTCCTCTTCACTTACTTCCTTCAAGACAGGTTCTTCCTCAAGAAGGGGTGAAGTGGAAGGCTGAAAGATGAACTCATGTGGAAGAGGAGGCAGTCTTTGAACTAGAATCGAATGATTCTCCTCTTTCCATTTGGTTAGCACTTCACTTATATCAGGTGTGGCTTGATAGCTCTCTTGGAGATGTGTAGGTGGGGTGTGTTCAGACATGGAATGTGCCATTAGGTCTAAACCATCCATCACACACTGGCTGAGGAATCTCTCTCTAGATTCCAACTCTACAATCCACCTGTCTATATCCTCTTGGAAGAGCCTTTCTTGGAGGTCACAATCATCATTGGGAGCAAGAGCAGCCTCATCTTCTTCAAGGTTTTGAGCAAAACCTTTCTCCTCCTCTTCCTTTTTGCCCCAATATTACACTATTTGCTTCCAACTCATGATCTTGGGATTGGAATCTTGCTCCTGTGAACAGGTAACAACTTTATCCTCTTCAAGGTCCTGAGCTAGTTCATGATGTTCCTTCTTCTAGCTTGGAATTTGGAGATCATGTTGAAAGACTTGAGGAGGTTGGGGAGGATTTGGGAGGGTTTGCTCATGTATAGGAAGAGCTGTCTAAAAAGAGGCATGTTGAAAAGCTAGGTGTACAGGATTGAGGGTAGGATCGATTGATGCATCAGATGAGCCAGAAAGATCAAGTGCCTTCTGATAGAAAAGATTTGGCACACAAGAGGGAGTTTTCTCTAGAATAGGAGGGGGTAGACCTTGGGCCAAAATTTCTTGATTTTCATCCCTCCACTTTACTAACACTTCATCAATATTGAAATTAGCTTGTGGATTGGTGGAAGGGGTGCCTTTTGGTGTTGGCTCCTCTACAAGGTCTGAAAACTCCATCTCTCTTTCTCTAAGCAGTCTCATCTTAGCCTCTAATTCCTCAATCTGCTTAGCCAGATTATCCTTATTTTGTACATCCTGGGGCTCATAAGAATCATTATAAAGATGGGGAGTGCATGAAGGTTGCCATGAAATGTAAGAAGCTTCTTGAGGAAGGGTGGGAGGGACTTGAAAAGGACTAACCTCATTTTGTACCTCACACTCTTGGACAATGTCTTTCTCCTCCTTGTTGTTCCATGACTCAACCACTTTATTCCAGCTCAAGATATTCAGACTGGGCATCTCCTTTTGGGGTGATGGGGCCACAATGTGAGAGGGTAGTGAGGGTTTAGATTCCACTTCCCTTGTTGCCAAAATGGACTTCTGCATTTGAAGATTTGCCAATTTGATATGTCTATCAAGATTAGCCTGAAACACAAGATTTACTATTTCAGAACTCTCCTCAACATGATTGAGGAAAAGGCTTTGACAGGCTTGACTTGGTTTATAAGCAGGGGTTGTGTATGACTGATATGACACTTGGGGCAATGAGTATGTAGGTTGATAGACTTGGTAAGGCTGCCTCTCATGAATACTCAACTTCTCTTTCAAAGATGCAATCAAACCACTCACATCCAGCATCTCACTTGTAATCCTGTGCCAATTGGCTCTTTCAATGAGAGCCCATTCACTCTTAACCTGATCCAGTGCATTTCTCACTTAATGGATCACATGATCAAGAATTTCTTGGCCACATCCCCTTTTAGTGTCAAGATTTATTACATACTTTTCGTATCCTAGCAGTGCTCGTTTGAAGGTGGAAACGGGTTGATTGGCAAAGAGATTGGGTTGAGTGGGGGAAGTGACACATTGAGAAGAATGGGCATAAGGCTGATATAACTTATGATAGGGTTGAGACTTGTCATATTGAATCTAATAAGGATCACCATAAGACTGGTAAGGATCATAGCCAGGCTAGCCAAGGAAAATAGGGTCCATGGCTCTGAATGATGGAATTATACATACCAAACTATTGTTTCTTGATGGCACCGGAAACTGCTTAACTAGTTGATTTAACTCAAAGTCACCATTGGTGTTGATGCAAAATCCTCCAAAGGCTAGTTGGTTGAAGAACACACCAAAAATTCTTCAACTCTATGGACACATCTTGTCCTATTTTGTCCCACCAGGCGTGCCAAAAATTGTTGACGTGGTGGATTGCACCCAGGGAAGGACACCTAGCTCCTGCCCTTCCACACACAACAATGGAAACTCCCCTCTCGCCTGTGGGACTAGAGAAGCTAGAGGGGAGAGTCTCTAGATAATGGCTAGCTCCCTCTGATGTATCTTTTAGACCCTAGTTTCTCCTACTGCTAACAAATAAAATGAAAAAGGGGGGGATGAAAAGAGAGAGAGAGATGTTGAAAACAGAACCTAAGCCTAAAAGTGAAAAGGTGATACACCAAAAAATGTGACCCACCCAACCCGAATATACACTTATCACCAAAAAGAAGTGCCCATACACTTCATCTAAAGTGGGAAGCTTTTTTGCAACAGTCAACTAGGGGTTTATGGAAATACAGGGAGGAAGAAACTACTAGAAGTGTCCTCAGACACACTTATGGCAGCGTATTCACAGGCACATACACTCCCCTAGGAACACTTCTGGCAGACCTACAGAAAAGAGACTTCACAATGCACTAGACATGCTGTAATCGATCTGTGAGAAGCATGAAAGACAATGACTTAAAACAAAAGAAGAACACAGACATATACTTTAAAGTGCAAGTCCAAATAGAGGTAAAAATGCTAAGTCTTGATTCAAGGTAAAAACTGGCAGAGCTCTGCCTTACAAGCCCGAGAGATTTTTGGGCAGAGTTTTGCCTTAAGGCTAAGAGAGTGGATCATTTTCTCAAATGAGAAGCTTTACAATATATAGAGAGAGGAAGAGAACTTGGCAATTTTTGGGAAAGACTTTAGCGCTCTTTTTGCAGGCTGGCCCATGTGCGCTCTGAGCCTTAGGAAGAGGGAGCCATTTGATTATCGATTCCTTCTTTGACTTAGGCATTCCACATTAATGTGAAAAACATGGCTGCGCCTCTTTTCTACAAATAGACTACTCTCTTCCTGCAAACAAACTGTGGTTTGTCCCCTCATAAATGCCAAATGGAGAAAGCAAACCATGTCGCTCACTATTTGCACTGTTTGATGACCATCTAGCAATAACTCACCTCTCTTTGCCACTTGGAGTACTTTGTCTTTTCTTGCACTTCATCTTCCTCCTTGCCTTGTCTCTTCCTGGCTCCTTCAGCCCTCAGGGGCTATCTTCTAGCAGGTTGTTACATTCCTTGGGCTCTCGCTACTTGCCTTGGCCATTTTTTGTTGATTTTCAAATAAGTGACACGTGGCACATTCTATTGTGAAACAAGCAAGACACGTGGCAGCATCCACTTGACTCATGGAAGCTTTAGGCACCCTTTGAAGGTCCTGTGGAAGATGACATGTGTCAGCTTCCACCTTCTTTAGCAATTCATGTGGGGCCCACCACAGTTCTCATGGGATAAAAGAGAGAGACTGCGGAGGCTGACACTTGTCAACTTTTGCTGAGCCTTATAGGGGACACGTAGCATGTTTCACTGCTCCTAAAAAAGCATGTCAAACTCTTCCGCAGTTGCCACTTGGCACTTTTCATGCTCTGGCTTTCCTAGTGTAAAATTTGACATTCTTGGGCCTGTCACAGTTTGAAAACCAATGGTTAGTCTATCTTCTTAAATTTAATGGCTTTCAGGACGTCACTGTCCTTAGCAAATTCCTTCAGGCCTTTTCTATGGGCTTTTTCTGTGGATTTCTTCCCATGGACTTTTTCTACGGATAACAAGTCTGCAAGAATTGCCTCAGTCTTTGTTATTCCTTTGGGTTCTTTGGCTGCAACTTCCCTGAATTTCTTTAGACTTTTTGTCCGAAGGAATTCCTTCAGAAAAAAGTCTGAGAGAATTCATTTCCTTGCCTTAACAAAATTTAGACAGATCTTACCATTTCTTTGTGGCCTCTTTGAAGTGCTCACTACCCTCTGCAAGGGTTCTTGAACTCGAAACTTCCCTCCGTAAGGGCACCTGTCCTTCACTTTTTGGGACGCTCCTTTGAACCACCCAATTGTACTAAGACGTTAAACCGACCGATTAAACCAAAAATGGTTCAATGGTTCAACACTGCATGCCACTCTTTATTGAACCAAGCCTTTGAACCATTTGCTTGAACCAACCGTTGAACTAATCCATTGAACCGGTTCAACGGTTCAAACATTTATTGAACCAAGGCATCGAACCATTTGATTAAACCTACCGATGAACTTTGCATTGAACTTCTCCTTTAAACCAACTGTTGAACCAATTCATTAAACCAGTTCAAACATTTGTTGAGCCGAGCCTTTGAACTGAGTGTTGAACCAAGCTCATTGAACCGTTCGATGAATCAAGGGATTGAACCATCCAATTGAACCAAGGCATTGAACTTGCCGATTAAACCAAGGTGTTGAACCAACGCGTTAAACCTGCCAATTGAACCAAGGTGTTGAACCAAAGCATTGAACTGGTCCAATGGTTCAAAGATGCCAACCTTCCTTGTGAATTTCTTTAGGCAAGAACTCGAAGAGGCTTTGTAAAACCTTGCACTTTCTGAACTGGTTCTTAAACTGCTAAAAGACTAACTTGCAGAGTCCGTAGAAAAATCTTCTTTGCAAAATCTATAGAAACTTCACCTGTCACCTGCAGAGTTTGTAGAAAAAGACTTGCAGAGTCCGTAGAAATAGACCTACAAAGTCTGTAGAAATAGACCTGCAGAGTTTGTAGATATAGACCTGTAGAGTCCATAGAAATAGACCTGCAGAGTCCGTAGAAATTCTTGGACTTGTGTAAAATCAAAAAATGAATTGGCCTAGAATAGCAGGGGAAGAAGGGGACTGATTTTTGGCTTGTTGGGCAAAAAATGGTCAACAAGAGGGATTCTGATCACAGACATTAGGGTTTATTTATTGATATGAAGTAGAACATTACCATCTGCAGTCTTGATTTACCTATTTTGAGGTTCATATCTATTCATGCATTCAAGGACTAATTCAGGGTATTGTATAGCCATGGAAAAGGCTGCAACTTCAACCAGGCCACTTTCTACTATTTTTTGCATCATAAGATTTCTAGCCCTTTCCTTAAAATCTTCCGAATCATATTGGACTAGAGAGGTGTCCCCAATTTTAGGTGGAGAACATATGAGACTAGGGCCATGCTCCTAATCAAGACAAGTGGATTTCATGGCTACAGGCCAGAGAATATAATGAAAAGAGAAAGTTTTGAATTTTTAAATAATGTTGCAAACTCAAAAGGATCCTTCTTTCCAACCAAGTAGAGGAAAAAACTTATAGTAAGAGTGAAACTCACCTTAAATTTATCTAAAATCACTATGGATTCAAGAAATTGAATATCTTATATCACCTATGTTGTTCTCCTTTGTATCGCCCAGTATGCTTGTTTGTTGAATTTGAATTGTTTTCTCTTGATGCAAATATTAACAAGATCAAATGATTAAATTAGGACAATACGTGCTAAAGATTCTTGATAAGATATGCATTCTGACATATGCATTAATGGCAAGCATATTTTACGTGTGATTTTAATGAGTAATGATTATTTGTAACCTCATGAAAATTCAAAATTTTCCACTTTAAAATGAGTTTTAGATATATTTTCCTCTAAATCTCCCACTAATTTTAACTTAGAGAAATCCTTAGGGGAAGATAAGAGTATAGTCATTGAACCATTGAACCATTAAACTATTGAAAATATGGTTCAACTTCGGGGTTCAATGAAATGCAATGAACCACACAGACTGACCAATAGTCATATGATCTTTCCAGAAACTTTGGACTTTGAAACTTAGAACCGTTGAACTCTTCAAACTTTAAGACATTGAATCATTGAACTTTTGAACTCCAAAAAAGGGTTCAAGTTCAACCGTAAGGTTCAAAGACATAATTGAAATACAAAGGAACAGTGCATTTTGAGAAACATTGAACCATTGAACTTTGCTATGTAGGTTCAAGTGGTGGGTTCAAGTTGTAGGTTCAAGCGGTTTATTAATTTAGACAAGGGAACTGAGTGAACATGACTCTTTATAAAACATCAAGTATTGAATTCTTGACCTGGTGAACTTTTGAACTGTTGAACTTTTGAACTCTGAAAAAAGGTTCAAGTTCACTCAGAAGGTTCAAAGTCATAATTAAAATACACAAAGGGACAAACAGTTCACTTTTGATAAATATTGAACCTATTGAACCATTGAACTCATTAAACTTGTTAAACTCCAAAAAAGGTTCAAGTTCAAGGCTTCAATTATTTTATAAATTTCACACAGAGGAAACGATAGGTGGGTGAACTTCTTTTATGGCAAAATTCACAAATAAAGAATAAAGGTGACTCAAAAACTAACAATCATCAAGACAACATCTCAAGAATATGGCCTCATAGTAGTATAACTCCTCCACTATGGCTAGATACCATGTCATAGGGATAGTGCTCAGTGGTCCTAAAGGTGCTACGACTCCTCCTCTAGTCTATCTCAAGGAGTCTCTCTCTTGGGTAACCAAAGCTAGTGTAGCTCTAACTTAGTCCCTCTCACTTGTAACCATAACTATCTAACCCTGTGTTGTATCTAGTTGACCTTGTAAAGCTACCACTTGAGCTTGTGTTGTGGCTAACACCACTCCTACCTATGTACATAGAGAAACCCCCTGTACATATGCCCTATAGCCACCTCTACCCACTAGGTCAACATCCATAGGCTATGTACCACCATCATTGCCACCAACATCTGCTACCACATATAGTGCTTGGTACCATGTAAAGTAACCATCTACAAAGCCTACATCATTTATCTCGGCCCTAGCTAACAAATCCTCGTGATCAAGCAAAATCTAAATAGGCTATGGCTCTGGGAGAAGAAGCTCTACATCCTCCCACTTATACCTTAGGAATAGACCCAAAATCCCCTATACCAGGAAAAACTGTCACCTCACCCTATCAAATGGGATGAGCTCTATCTCACCATCCCTCTTACCAAAGATCCACATATGGCTCTACAAGGATAGTGTATGTCTCTTGTATTTATCCCAGTTTAGAAACCTGATGTATGGCTTATAAATCATGTCACCAACAACTAAGGCCTTTAGTGCACTTATAAACCAATCTATATCATGTACCCCACCTCCTACTCCTGTGAGGGCAAAATCATCTCTCCACCTTATAAAGCTAACTTTGAACTCCATTTGGGCATAACCCTCCCACAATAGCCTCATTGGTCATAGAAATCAGATGTGCTTATACAACCAGTGGTGTAGAATGAATTTGAGGTTGATACTATATCTTCTATGAGTTTTGAAACCCCATAGCTCTAAGTATATCTAGATAATTAGTATAGGCACCCAATCGAATACTATGTGACCTAATAACATCTCAACCAATACCCTCAGTAGTAGATACAAAAACCTCCCACTGCTCTAATTAGGTAAAACAAAGCATGATACTACCACCACCATCATCATCATAAGTAGCCTCCTATCATCCCTCACCCTTTGATATAATGGAGTGTAGCTAAATCCTCCAACATGCCATCTAACAAGATCATGTTCATCTCCATATGGCAAATCTAAGAAATAATCTCTCTTCCTACTCGATGTGATAAATTAGCTTACCCTAAATTGGTAGCCATGTAATCCTATGCACATCCTTTAGCAAGATTATCATCTCACCAGTGGGTATAAGAAAGGTGTTCATGGTTAGATCCCATCTCTTGATGAGGGCCACAATCATCATTGCATCCTATGACATGTGTTGGTAGTGCAACGTCCCTCCAAAACCCACCTCCTTCATGTGAGCCCAATATATTGGGGTCATCCTTTGATGTATCTTTAAGAAGATGCATGACACCTAATCATGCATCTAAATCTACTCGCATATTTGTAAGGTTTCTTAGAAGACACACTTAGTTCTATTTACTATTATTGACTATGACCTTGACCTCATACAACTAACTCTTGTCTATATCACTTATTCTATTTTTACCCTAAAACCTTATCAAGCATTACCTATACCATCATGGAAAACCACTACTCATCAATCATTAACATCAACTAGCTAACTTAACATTCAAAATTATCAAAATCAGTACTTTAACCTTAAACTTTTTCATCATTTAGCTTGACCATCAATGGTCATAATGACCACTGATGGTTAAGTGACCACTTTGTTGATGATCATTGACCATCAATGATCAGGATGACCATCGATAGTCATTGTACATGACCATTGATGGAGCATCTCAATCCTCCCCCCACCTAAAAACACAATTAAAATAACTAAATTTCTATAAATTTCTACATATCTCCTACCCCTACCTACCCACACTATATTACCCCTTCCCAATTTCACTTTCACCTATAAATTTACCTAAAAACCCATCACAACCCTAATACCTAGGTCAAACCCAAATTCACCAACCAAAATAATGACAAAGTAATCAAATTCACAAACCAAATGTAATGCAAAATCACATCTAAACTACCAATTTCATGTAACCCCTACCTCATTCCTTGACCATCATCAAGGAAGAATATGGGGACATGCTACTTAACCACATGCCCTATCACACCCAACCTGCATCCTTGTTAGTCTACTTGGCCCACTCAATAATCCAACCCAACAACCAATCACTAACAATCATTGTTAACAACCTTTTACATAAAATTCCAAACAACTAGAGCTCAAAAGTTAGATTGTTGAATTAAATGATAATGACAAGTGAAGACACTTTTTGTCTTTGTGTTTTTAGGGTTTACACCCTGACCATCGATGGTCAGGGTGACCATCGACAGTCACTTCTACGACCCTTAACCATTGATAGTCAGGATCTTGACATTTCACCATTGCCTTTCCACCCAAACTTTTTTAGAATAGAACCAAACCATGTACCCACCTACCTCTCCCACTAGGACATCACCTCTTGGTCTATTTTAGCCCAACTAGTGTAGGTTTTGTGATGAATTTTTGCTTCATCCTTTCGATCACAATGATAATAATTGCCACATTGACTATTTTTTGAACTTGTGCTACGTTGCACGTAATAGACCAACTTGTGTCTTCTCAAGAGCACTTCCTACCTCACAAACCAATGAAAACACAAACCTTGGATAGGAGACTTACATTACAAGTGTACCTAGCCGTCACACCTACATACGATCATGCGATCTACTTGTCACTTATCCTCCTAGCACTGACCTTTATTTTTACCAACTATGGAAACCTAGTAAATGCATAATCTTGGCTATCACACTTTTGTCACACTTTGTGTATTTATGTTTTAGTGCTCAAATTATCATCTATTTTATCATTAACTCACCCACTCATCAAACTTATACCTAATTCTATTTCACCTCATCACTTCCCAATTTGAGGGGGAACACCTCCTCCCATGCTCAGAGAAACCAAACCTTTGACCTATAGTCTATTTTTGTTTTACAGCTTATTAATATAAACTACATGAAAAAGGGGTAAAATGTAGACACTGAAAATCCACACATGATGGTTTTGAATGTTGCAACTCCCTTGGACCACCTCAAGACTCCCTTAGGCCCAACCTTGGCCATTCTACCCCAACCACACCAAACCCAAGTTAATTTGACATATTGGCTAAACCCATCCTTTTAACTCAATTTGACCTTAACCCTCAACTACAGATGGTCACCTTAATCATTGATGGTTATCCTAACCATTGATAGTCAAGTTCTACCATCTAAACCAATTTAACTGACCCTTCATTCTGATAACTCCTGAACCAAAATATGTTGAACCTTGTCCCCGCTTAGTGCGAGTGCACAAGTATTTTATTAATTTCAAAAAAATAAGTACATAAGGGTGCCTTTACTCTGTTAACCCTTTTAAAAGGCAAACATGGATTTATATAGTTTTTACCAATGATCGGTAAGAACAACTAATCTTATAACCAACTAAATATGGGAAAACAACCCGTAAGGTAATTCTAATTAATAAATATAAAACATTAAAACTACCTAATAATTAAACTAAGTTTATTTTATGGGGGTGTCTTTACTAAAAGATGCATGCCCCATTTACAATAATTATTTATTACCTACCAAAAATCTAACCTAACGTTAAGACTTTGGAACAAGTCCTAACAAACCCCCCTATGATCCAAAGTCAGGTCTTTGGATACATACCAAGCATTTTTTTGAATTTTTCAAATTTGATTCTGTTAAGGGGTTTTGTGAAGATAGCAGTTGTCTGATCGGTAGTTGGGCAATATATTGGATCAAGAGTTTTCTTTACCACCAGCATTCATAGATAATGGTATTTGACATCCATATGTTTTGTTTTGGCATTAAACACTGGATTCTTGGACATCTTGATTGCACTCTGATTATCAATGTATAACTATGTAGGAACAAACTGAGAAACTTGAAGATCTTCAAGAATACGACGAAGGTAAACAATTTCTCTGGAAGCATCCCATGCTGCAATATACTCTGATTCTGCTGATGAATTTGCCACTATATCCTACTTCTTACAACACCAAGCAATGGTAGCTGAACCCATATGCATGTTGATAAACGTCATCGTGAGGCTCTCATGTTGTTAAAATTGTCAGTAGCAGATAATCTAATCTCAGAGGTCAGAAATGCGACTATAGCATCAGATTTATGGAAAACTTTATCTTCAAAATATCAAGCTTCTGAAGCCGGTAGAGTGTTGTATTTGAAGAATTTGTTGTTTTCCACTAAGATGCAGGAGGGTGGCTCCATTTTTGAGTTTTTATTGCAGATCAAGGACATCAGTGACCAGTTGAAAGTAGTGCAGAAACCTATTGATGAGCAATATTTGATTGCTCTTGTTATGCAAAATCTTCCACCATCATTTGAGTCATTTGTGGAGTCCTTGCACATGATTACTGAGATGCAGACTTTGGATTTTGAAACATTGTCTACATTGGTATTGCAAAAGGAGAGGTGACAGGAGCAGGTAGTGTTGTCTACATCCACTTCCATAGAGAGTGCATTCTTTATCAAGGAAAAGGGTAAGCAGTCTGGTAAAAATAGTTATCCATCAAAATCTTCACAAGTGGTAATAAGAGATCTAAATGGAAATGTTTTTACTGTAAGAAACCTGGTCACCTTAAGAAAGATTGCCAGAAAAGACAAAAGGATATGGCTAACCCCAGAAAGAAAGCTCATCATGCGAATGTAGCTGAAGGTGAAGGCGAGGAATCACCAGATTTTGCTTTCATGGTTTCCAGTGGTAATTTTGTGGTGTATCGAGCTTAGTACTTTGATTCAGGGGCATCTCGCCATTATACATGCTATAAGGACTGGTATGTGGATTTTGTTGAAGATAATAGTAGTAATGAATTTGTATATTTGGGAGATGGTACAACATATTTTGTGAAAGGATTTGGTAATGTTCATATAATTTTTGATGGTACAGTAAATTATACATTCAAGAATGTTAGGTATGTACCAGATATGAACAAAAATCTTCTTTCAATCAGTGAGATCACCTCAAAATCTAATTTTGTTGTAAAATTTCCAGAACAACAATGTTTAGTCACCACTAAAGATAACAACATTATTGTTGTTGGGATCAGTGAGAAAGGCTTGTATAAGCTTGTAGATCCAATCAAAGCAAAGGAAAGTGCACTTGCAGCGGTTGATAGCACAAGTTCACTATGGCATGAAAGGTATGGGCATTTGAATTTTTAGTATTTGACTACATTGAGTAAGACTAAGATGGTTAATGGGATTCCTTCTATTCAACATAGTCATCATGTATGTACTGGATGTCAGTTGGGAAAGCAAGTTAGACATTCATTTGATGTTGGTAAAGATTCGAGAGCAAAGGGAGTATTGGATCTGGTACATACGGATTTGCATGGTCCAATGCAGACACCTACCCCTTCTGGTGCCCATTATTTCCTGTTACTAGTTGATGATTTCTCTAGGAAAAAGTGGGTATACTTTCTAGTGAAGAAATCTGATTGTTTTTCTAACTTTCTTAATTGGAAAGCTATGGTTGAAAAATAGGTAGGACGGCCAGTGAAATCTCTTAGAACGGATAATGGGGGTGAGTTGATGTCAAAATAGTTCAAGGAGTTTTGTGCCACTGAAGGCATACACAGACAATACACTACACCTTACACTCCACAACAAAATGGAGTTGTGGAAAGGCGTAATAGGATGGTGATGGACATGGCTCGTTGTATGGTCCAAAGAGAAATGTCCCATCTAGGTATTGGGTAGAAGTAGTGAATACAACAATATACATCCTCAATAGAAGTCCTACAAAAGCTTTAGAGAATATGACTCTAGAGGAGGCTTGGTCAGGTCGAACTCCAGATGTAAGTGATTTCAGAATTTTTAGTTGTGTAGCTTTTGCAGTTATTCCTAGTCAAAAGAGAAAAAATTTGGATGCCAAAAGCGAAACATACATGTTTGTTGGATACAATGATCAATCAAAGGCCTACAGATTACTTGATGTTTCTACTAACAAAGTTGTGTTAAATAGAGATGTCATAGTAAATGAACAAATGCCATACTTCACAGCAACTGGTCAAGTTTCAGATATTGAGTCATTGTTATCTAATGATTCAATTATTAGTTATAATGTGAAAAGTGAGCAGGATTCTTGTTCATCAGTGGAATCACATTCCAGAGAGGGAATTGATACAAGTCATTGTGAGGTTCCAGCAGAACAACCAAAGAAGCCAAAGTGGTATACTGCCACAATTGAAGCACTAAAAGAAGGAGACTTGCCACAAGGTGTGGAAGGTAGAAGACTTAGATCGGGAAAGCAGTTTGGTAATAAAGGTGAGCATGTCAATCTTGTTCTAAAAACTGTTGTTTCACAAGTATTTGAGCCTAATTCTTTTTCAGAGGCCAAAGGGAAGTCTGAGTGGGAATCAACTATGCAATTGGAATATGATTCCTTGATGAAAAATAAAACTTGGAAGTTGATGGAACTACCACCAGGAAAGAAATCCATTGGTTGTAAGTGGATTTATAAGGTAAAATACAAAACAAATGGTTCCTTGGACAAACACAAAGCCATACTTGTTGCAAAAGGTTATGCACAAGAGGAAGGGGTTGATTATGAGGAGACTTTTGCTCCAACCACCAAGATGGTAACTTTTCATTTGATTATTGCTATTACTGCTCAGTTTGGATGGCAGGTGCATCAAATGGATGTAAAGAGTGCTTTCTTGAATGGAGATCTGGAGGAGGAAGTCTACATGGTTTAGCCATAGGGTTTTAAAGTTCCTGGTAAGGAATATCTTATTTACAAGTTGATCAAGTCTTTGTATGTACTTAAGCAGGCTCCTCAAGCCTGGTATACAAAAATAGACTCATATCTTAGGGAGTCAGGTTTCAAAAGGTGTAACTCGGAACCAACTCTCTATGTAAAGGTGTTTGGTGATGATATCTTGATTCTCATTATATGTGTTGATGATATAGCCATCACTGGGAGGAGTACTAGTCTCATTCAACAAATGAAAGCTAATGTTTGTTGTACTTTTGACATGACAGACTTAGGACTACTGAAATACTGTTTAGGTGTTGAGTTTTGCCAAAGTGGTAATACTGTATTCATGTCACAGAATAAGTATGCCAATTCATTGCTAGAAAGGTTTAGAGTGATGGATTGTAATCCAACTCACACACCTATGGAAGCAGGAGCTAAAATTTCAACAGACATTTATTCACCTCCGGTCAATGAAATAGTGTATCGGCAGCTAGTGGGTAGTCTCATTTACCTCACTACCACCAGACCAGATATTTGTTTTGCAGTGAGTTTTCTATCTTGCTTCATGTCTGAACCACAGGAAGTCCATTGGTTAGCTAAAAAATGAGTATTAAGATATGTCAAAGGTACTCTTGACTTTGGCATACTATATAAGAAGTATGTAGATTTTGAACTTTCAGGATATTCTGATTCTGATTGGGCAGGTTCAGTTGATTCATGAAAATCTACAACAGGGTATGTTTTCACTTTTGGTTTAGGAGTTTTCTCATGGAAAAGCAAACTACAAACTATAGTAGCATTATCTTCAATAGAAGCAGAGTATAAAGCTGTGGTCAGTGCAGGTTGTGAAACCATGTGGATAAACAAAATTTTGGAGGATCTTCGATTTGAGTCATCAAAGCCTACTCCAATTTTTTGTGACAAGCAAAGTGTTTTGAAGATGGTGAAGAATCTAGTATTTCATGCCAGGACCAAACACATTGAGGTTCACCATCATTACATCCGACAGTTGGTTACAAATGAAGACATCAGTCTCTTCTACTGCCCCACTACAGAGCAGCCAGCTGATATAATGACCAAACCACTTGGTATAGACAAGTTCATAAAATTCAGAGATAAACTTGGCCTTGTTTCTGGTTTAGTCATTAAGGGAGGGTGTTAGCATATTATTGTATTTACCTTAGGTTATTTACTAAGGTAATTTATGTTGGTTACTTTCCTTAACCACTTTGGTTAAGAGGTTAGTTGTTTGTTCGGTCTTTGCTATTTCATGCAAGCCGACTTATTTTAGTTTTCTTATACTCGTCTCATGCTTCACAAGTATTTCATTTGTTTGCCTATTTAATAGGCCTTCATTCTTGGTTGAACATGTTGAATAAGTGCTCTGCTATTCTCAGTCTCATTTTCTCTATGTGTTTTGTTTAATCTAATATAGTGTATCCTGTGGTTAACACTCTGTCATCCACACATCTGGCGAAATCTGCATCACAATATCCAACAATTTTGAAGTTCTTGTTGTGGCGGTATTCAAGGCCATATGTTTTCATTCCCTGAAGGTAATGAAGTAATCATTTTGTTGCATGCCAATGAATTTCTCTAGGCTCATGCATAAACCTAGATAAAATTCCAACTGAAAATGAAATATCGGGCCTAGTAGTCATCAAGTATATAAAACCTCCCACCAATTGTCTATATGTGGTGCCATCAAAAAAGGCACTGCTATCATCCTTAGACAATTTCAAGTTACTTTTCATGGGAGTGAGGGCAGGTTTGCAATCACTCATGCCAAACCTCTCTAATAACTCAGAAATATACGTAATTTGTGAAATGAAAATACTATGCTCTTTCTAAGTTACCTCTATGCCTAGATAGTAGTGAAGAAGTCCAATATTTGTCATCTCAAACCCATCTTTTAATTCCTTCTTCATAGACTTGTTATGGTTTTCATCATTACATGTAATAAACAAGTCATCTACATAGAGAACAAGTATCACCATTTTCTTACCCTACACTCGAAAATAGAGAGTATCATCAGATTCACTACGATGAAAACCAATGGATTTCAAGTATATATCCATTTTCTCATACCAAGCCCTGGGTGCCTATTTGAGTCCATACAAAGCTTTTATCAATTTACATACTTTGTGTTCAGCACCCACCTATTGAAAACCCTGAGGTTGTTTCATATAGACTTCTTCCTGTAAATCACCATTTAAAAAAGCACTTTTAACATCCAATTGATGTACTTTCCAACTATTTTGTGATGCTAAGGCAAGTACCATATTAATAGTGTGCCATTTGGCAGTTGATGCAAATGTTTCCTCATAGTCAATACCTTCTTGTTGCACATATCCTTTTGCAACAAGTAGTGCCTTATGTTTATCAATGGAGCCATTTGATTTATACTTAGTTTTATAAACCCATTTACATCTGATGGGTTTAACATGTGGAGGAGGATCAACTAAAACCCATGTATTATTGTTAAGTATGGAATCATACTCACATTTCATTGCCTGTTGCCAAACATGTTCAATAGATGCCTCCTCAAAAGTGGATGGCTCAATGGAAGAAGTAGTAACAACCATAGCATAGTTCACCTATTTTCGAGAATTCTTGGGCCCTGTTAAACCAACTTCATCTGATGTCAAGTCAGAAAAAGTACTTTGAGCCCATTTTGGATACTTAGACAAATTATTCAAATCAGGGACTCTAGAATTCTCATTATGTGCATTATTCGAAGGGGGACTTAGATAATTTTCAACAATTTCTAAGTCATCAACCTGTGAACTTGTAGATGAAGGAGAGGAAAGTGAAGGAATTTGAGTCTCATACCATAACTTCAAAGAGTTATCCCCATTATTCAAACCCTTATCTCTTTTTGTATTTTTCCTCTCTAATCTATCAAGTTGAGAATCAATCTCTGCAGTGTTCATAGTCCCAAACTCATCAAATATTACATCTCAACTCACTATGAATTTGCCTGAATCCTGTGCAAGCAAATGAAACCCCTTTTTATCTTCATAATAACCAAGAAAGATGCATTTTCAACTACGTGGTTCCAACTTAGTTCTATGTTTAATAGGAACCAAAGCAAAACAAACACATCCAAACACTTTCAAGTGTTTAACTTTTGGTTTAAATCCATACCATGCCTCATATGGAGTTTGTCCCAAAAGTGCAACTGTGGGGGACTTGTTTCTCAAATACACTGTAGTACCAATAGCTTCGGCCCAAAACTTATCATCAAGCTATTTATAGTGCAACATGGCACGTGTTGTGCCCTCTAAAGTTCTATTAATTCATTCAGATACTCCTTTTTGTTGTGGAGTATAAGTATTACTATATTGTCGATGAATACCATGTTCTCGACAATAATCTAAAAAATCATTAGAGGTATACTCACCTCCATTATTTGAACGAAGAGTGGCCAAATGTGAACCTATTTATTTTTCGACTAAGTGTAACCAATCAACAAACTTAGCGAAAACTTCAGATTTGTTTTTCATAAAGAATACCCAAGTAATCCTAGAAAAGTCATCAATAAACAAGAAAAAGTATCTACACCCACCAATGGATGAATTTTTCATGCCACATACATCACTATGAACTAACTGTAAACATCTGTTAGCTCTCCAAGATGACTATTTAAGAAATTTTTCCTAATTTTGTTTTCCCAAAACACATGACTCACAAAGAATACTATCTTTGCGAAAAGTGGACAACCCATTCACCATACCATACCTCTAAAAATCCACTAAAGAGTGGATATTCAAATGTCCATAGTGGAGATGCCATAACCACTATGTAGACATAGTACCTGTACCTGTGTCAACAACTGCTACAAGTTCTATATAGGGAGGAAGCACTTTACAATGCAATCTAACCAAGTTTCCATCTTCATATCCTGTATACATTGTTTTATAATCATCCTTCATTGAATTGATGTAAATGAGCCCATTTTCAAGCATAATTTGATAACATTTCTTTCAAATAGTTACCAAAGAAAGTAAGTGTTTCTTCAATGTGGGAACATACCAAACATCCTCCAAGTATTTTATAGACCCATTAGGAAGAAGAATTTGAATAGATCCAAGTCCTAGTGGTGTATGCATAGACTTATCTGCTAAGGAAACTAGAGAGAGAGAAGCTTCCTTATAAGACCAAAAGAAATCTCTCCTAAATGTCATGTGTTTGGTTGCTCCTGTGTCTAAAACCCATACATCTGTGAGCTCATCTCTAGCCTCATATTCAATATAATCAATGTGTCCAAAAGTAGTGAATGCAGATTCATGGGAAACATTACTAGATTCATCATAGTCATGATCAACATACTGAGTAGAGTTAGTCTTAGTCACTTTTTTTGGCCTTTGAATTTTATCAAAAGGAATCCTACATTGTGAGGCAATGCAACCAAATTTTCCACATCTATGACATTGAATTTTTGATCTACCTTGACCTCTTCTCCTATATGAGTTGTGACCATGTCCTCGATCACTTGTTTTATGTGAATGTGATTGATTAGATTGTTGATTATTTGAATGAACCCTCTCTCTGTTTTGATATCTGCCTCCTCTGTAACCTCGACCCCCTCTATAACTATTTCCTCTATTATTTTGATGCCCAGATGAAGATGAACTAGGATTTGACTCTAAAACATGGGCTTCTTCAATTTTTTTGGATTTATTGGGTAGAGAGAGGTCATGTTGGATGAGCAACTCAGCCAACTTATCAAAGGTGATGCCTGTGATCTTGGCAAAGACATGCAATATTTAAAAAAAAATTCTATAGGACCCTGGTAGTCCTTTCAAAGCAGCAGTAACTATGAGGTCATCATCTTGTTTTCCAAAACCAGCCTTAGTGTACTCAGTAGTGATATTTTTCAACTTAGACATATATTCTCCCATATCCCCATCTTCATATAATGGCAAAGTAAACAATTGCATATAAATATCTATCTTCTTAGAGAAACCCTATAAAAAAAAGTTACTTTCAAGACATCAAAGAAAGAGAAGGCTAAGATTCATGAATCAAGTGATAGTTCTAGTGATGATGAAGATGACAACAAATCTTTATTCATTCACAAGCCAAAAAAGGGCACAGAGAAATATCAAATAAAATTACCATTTAAATTTTTTAATTGTGGAAAGATTAGACATTTTGCAGCTAAGTGCCTAGATAAGGGTAATGGTGACAATGAAGAAGGAAAGTCTACATGCAAGTAGAATTTCAAATAAAAAATTAAGAAGGGATTCGAGAAGAAAAACTTGTATTCTAAAGATCTTAGCTTAGCCGAAGATAGTGGAGTTAGTGATTCAGAAGAAGAAGAGATTCCATTCATGGCCATACATGAAGATGCCTCCACAAACAAAAGTATAGATGATCAAGAATAAAAACATAATGAAGTTGAAGTGAATCTGGAAGGAGAACTCATTTATGCCTTAGAAGAGTTAAAAGCTATTGAGAAAAAAAATTGAAAATTAAAGCTCAAGATCAATAAAAATAAAAGGGATTCAAAGGAAATAATTGAAGATCTACAAGCACACTTTGAAGAAGCTAAGAAGAATGAAGGGGATCTAACGGCATAGTTGCAAAAAGTAAGTAAAGAATGTGAAAAGTATGTTATTGAAATTGCTTCTTTGAAAGCAAATATTGAGAAAATAAATAAATCAATCAATGATAGAGCATCCAATGATTCAAAATTTGAGAATAGCACTAATATGTTGAATAAGATATTAGAAAGTCAAAGATCAATGTCAGATAAAACATGTATCAGATTTGAAAAAGAGAAAAGGGAAGCCACTACTTTCACAAATAAGGAAAAAGAAAGAGTTATGTTGAAGCTCTCACAAAAGAGGAAATAAAAAAGGAAGAAGTTAAGAATATAGAGGACATCTCAAATAAAGAAGGCTAAAAAGAATATAGCTACAAAAGGCAATCAGGTCAGAGATACACAAACAGGTCCTACTTTTATGGTTACTATTTTTATTGTAATGGATATGGTCATAAAAAAATAGAATGTCAAAAAAGGGATAATAATTTCAAAAATAAGGAGAAGGAAAGTCATGCAGAGTCAAGCAAAAGCCACAACTCTTTTACTCCTCTATCAGGATTTAATGAAGAGGCCATAATATGTTACAAGTGCAACAACTTTGAACACATACCTAGTACTATAGAAGTATGTTCAAGTTAGTCAGAAAGGACCAGATTTTAAAGGCTCCATTTATCAAAAAGAAAGTTTAGACAGGTTCATGGTAGAAGAAATAATTTATAATACTACTTCATAACCTTGAAGAAGATGAATGGTGGCATAATGAAATTCAGAGATAATACTACTTCCAAAATTATCGAAAAAGGTACACTAAGTTTGGATAATGGTAAAACTAAAACTTAAAATGTTTTATATGTAGAAGGTCTTAAGCATAATCTTTTAAGTGTAAGTCAAATGTGTGATCAGGGGTACACACTAAAGTTTTATGTAGAAGGTTGTGAAATTAGGAGAAAAGATTAAGATGTGTTAGTTTCAGATGCTTAGAGAATAGATAATAATTTGAATATGTTATCAAACATCAAAGGTCAAAGATGTTGTTTGAGTCAGATTGAAGAAAGTTGGTTATGGCATAAGAGAATGGGACACATAAATTTTGGCAATATTATCAATATTAGAAAGAAGCAAGTAGTCAAAAATCTTCCAAAGACTACAAAGCCATCTGACACGCTTTGTGAACCTTGTCAACATGGGAAGCAGGCTAGAAGGCAGTTCAAAACAAAAGAGTACTCAACCACTCAAATATTAGATCTTGTTCACACTAATCTACGTATACCTATGAGAACTCAAAGTACTCAAGGTGAGAAATATTTCATGTTGCTTATTGATGATTTTTCACCTATGACTTGGGTAATGTTTTTAAAGAAAAAATCAGAAGCTTTCAGACATTTCAAAGTATTCAAAGCATTAGTTGAGAAAAAATTAGTTTACATATTAAGTGTTCAAGATTAGATAGAGGAGGAGAATTCATGCCAGATCATTTTATTGAGTTTTGTGAAGACCATATAATAAAGAGACATTATTTAGTAGCCAAAACTCCATAGCAAAATGAAGTAATTGAGTGAAGAAATAGAACAATTCAGGAGATGACAAGGAAAATGCTAAATGAATCCAAGATACCAGATAAATATTAGAGAGAGTCAGTTGTTGCAATAGTGCATATTCAGAACAAAGCATTATTGAGAGTCAATAGTGATAAGACTCCTTATGAGCTATGGAAAGACAAACCAACAACAGTTGATTATTTCAGAGTTTTCAATAGTAGATGCTTCATAAAGAGAATCGATGAAAAACATGGTAAGTTTGAATCCAGAGCAGATGAAAGTATATTTGTTAGTTATTATTGAAAAAATAAAGCTTATAAATGTTATAACAAAAGAACCAATAAAATTATTGAAATTGTAAGTGTCAGGATAGAAGAAGATGAGACACAAAGAATTAGTGATTCAGTAGAAATTTCTGAAATCATTGAAGAGGAAGATTTTGAAGAATTACATGAAGATGAGAAGGAGAAAAAGGACACCAAAACCCCATCCAAATATGCCTAGAGAAATCATAATGAAAGTGACATCATCAGGGACATAAATGAAAGAATTCACACCAAAAGAATGATGCTAAGTGACTCTGAGCAAGTTAATTTCTCTTTGTTATCCAAAATTTAGCCTAAAACATTTTTAGAAGCTAGATATGATAAGCATTGGGTTAAGAATATGGATGAAGAATTAAATTAGATAGAAAAAAATGATACTTGGGAATTAGTGCCCAAACCAAAAGATCACAATATGATAGGAACAAAATGGGTTTATAAAAATAAGTTGAATGAAAATGGAGAAATGACAAGGAATAAAGTAAGATTAGTATGTAAACGATATGCTCAGATTGAGGGAATAGATTTTGAAGAAACTTTTACACTAGTGTCAAGGCTAAAGGCTATTATAATGTTTCTTGCATATGCAGTGTTTAAAAATTTCAAAGTGTTTTAGATGGATTTCAAATCTGCCTTTCTAAATGGAAATCTACAAGAAGAGATCTACATTGAGCAGCCTGAGGGATTTATTCTCTCAAATATTAGTAGCCATGTATGCAGATTGAACAAAGCACTATATGGATTGAAATAAGCTCCCAGAGCTTGGTATGCAAGACTTGATAAGTACCTTCAGGATCAAGGTTTCAAGAGAGGATTTGTTGACAGTAATATCTACATCAAAATAGAAGGTGAGAATCAATTGATTATTATAGGATATATTGATGACATCATTTTTGTAGGAAATAATGAAAAGATGACAAAAGAATTTTTTGATAATATGCAAAAATAATATGAGACGTCTATGCTTGGATAATTATCATTTTTCGTAGGGTTGCAAATATTTTAGTTAGATAAAATAATTTTCATATCTCAAAGTAAATATGCCAAGGAAATGTTGAAAAAAATTAGTTTTGAGGATTGTGCACCAGTTGGCACACCATGTGTACAAGAAATAAGGTGAGCAAGGATGAACATTCACCTATCGCAGATCAATCTTTATATAGATCTATGATTGGTAGTTTTTTATATTTGATAGCATCGAGGCCAGACATCATGCATGTAGTAGGTATGGTTTTAAGATATCAATCAACTCCAAAAGATAGTCATGTTTAGTTGGTAAAAAAAATATTTAGATATATCAAGGGGACATTGGATTATGGATTATGGTATCCCATAGGAAGAGATTTCACTTTAGTTGCTTATACAGATTCAAATCGGGTAGGTTGCTTAGATGAAAAAAAAAGTACAAGTGGAGGAGCTTTCTTCCTTGGTGATAGCTTGGTATCATGGCTAAGCAAAATTTAGTATCACTTTCTATAAATGAAGCAGAATATATTACAGCAGTATTGTGTTGTAATCAAGTGCTTTGGATGACGCAAACTTTGAAAGATATCAAGATAAAATATGATGAACCTATTTCTATTTTTTGTGACAACATAAGTATTATAAATCTTTTATAAACTCCAGTGATGCATTCAAGAACAAAACATATTCTCATTAGATATCACTTCTTGAGAGAGCAGGTTGCAGAGCAATAGGTTAAGATAGAATATATCAGTATTATAGAGCATATTGTAGATATTATCACAAAAGAACTACCAAAAGACACATTTGAGTATTTTTAAGAGAAGTTGGGAGTAATTTCTTTTACTTCCTACCATTGAGGTTCAGCATCAGTTGAGGGGGAGCTAAATGTTAGCTCCAGGTAAGCCCTTTGCCATTGATGTCAAAGGGGGAGACGAATAGGTACAAGTATAGGTACAAAAATAGGTATAAGGAATAGGTGCAGATTGCTACAATAAGGGGGAGTTACTGTATATTTTTTAGATGGTAGTATGTACAGGTTTTAGGATGTGGTAGTTTCAATTTAAGGTTGCCATCAATGACAAAGGGGGAGATTGTTGGAAATATTATCATTGATGTCAAAGGTCTAGCATTATTGGTGATAAAGGCCCCATTGCATTTAATGGTGTTTTTAATATTCATATCTTTGTTAATGTGTGTTAATATTTATTTAATATTAATAAATATATTTTTGGTTGCATATAAGTCAAAAGAGGGCCCATGGAAAAGTCAAAGAGTCATGAGGTAAAAGACAAAAGAGGAATGGGATGCATTTTATCATGAAGAGTCATCTAGAGGAATTCCAAGAGTCACCATGTGAAGACAAAAGAGGGTATGGCACATTTTTTCATGAAAGGACACTTTGAGGAATACGAAAATTCACCAAGATAAAACAAAAGTGGAAAAGATGCATTTGCTTATGAAGGGTCACCATATGAATTTTTAAATGCAAAGATATGAAGGGTCATGCTAGTTTGGCACCATTTTCCATGAGGATTGAAGGGTCATAAAGGGTGAATGCCAAAGGTCATTTGGAAAGTTATATATAAAGGCTTGAGAAGCCATTTGTTATATGCAAGTGTGTGCATGGTTTGTATTTGTTTTTTAAGAGAGAAAAATAAGAGATATTATAGAGTTCTATAATTTATTGAGTAAGCAACATTTATAAATAGTTGTGTTTTATACATAAGAAGGGTTCGTGCTCCTTTGGGTTGGTGCTCACAAAAAGTTGTTGTGTTGGTGCTCAGTAAAGGGGTTGGTACTCTTGTAAGTCGGTGCTTGAAAATTTTGTAATTTAAGTTGGTGCTCATTCATATACTTTAGATTGTTCTCTATGGTTTTTCCCACTTTGGATTTCTACGTAAAAATCTAGTGTGTGTCTCTCTGTCTTGTGTGGTGCATATTATTGTTTCAGTTTTATTACATATATTGAATATGTGATTAAGTGGTTAAAGAAAATAAATTAGATTAAGTAAAAGATATATAATATATTTATTCACCCCTCCTTCTCAGTATATTTTGTGCTTAACAATAAGTTATGGTTGTGGCAATGGTATTTGGCTCTACGAAATGTGTTGGTATTGTTGGGCTTGGGAGGGAATTTGATATCTACTTGTTGAACCTTGTTGAATATAAAGAACATATTTCTAACTAGATCCCTATTGTTGAAGGTGTTGGTTGTTGTATCCTTGTTTCACGTGCAATACCCATTAGGTGAAATGAAATTATTTCCAAGCACCTAATACATGTTGTGCAAAAGAACCTTATTATTGGAAAAACACCTATTGTTGAATTGATGCTTGTTAAAATGGCACTTGTTGCTGATTTGGCATTTATTATTGGGATGGAATTTGTTATTTTGGTAACTATTGAAATGACACTTATTGGTTTAACAATTGTTGGGGGTTTGGTATCTATTGATTTGACAATTGTTGTTGTTGACCAATTGGCACATTCTAACCAATAGGAATATGTTAATCGTTAGTAAACATTAGCAATTGAGAAGTTATATTAGTATGTGCTTGTTATGGAAGAACATTCATTGTCACCTGTGGAGGTGGCATAGTGTTTTGCACTTGTTGTGCTAGTAAGTTGGTATGTTGTTGGCTCATTTTATCCTATTGCAAATTTGAGGAAGTAGTTGGTTGGGGAGTGGAGTTTGCTTGTTGATTTTGGGAAATAGGTGTACCTATTCCATGTTGTTGAAATCCACTCATGACGTTATTTGGAGAAACTTATTGGGCCTTACCATGTGGTAAATTAGACCCACTTTGGTTTTTATTGGACTACACTTATGTGTTATCCACAACATTTTGGGTGATATCTTCTATTTGAGTAATATTATCTTCCATCAAAATGTGAACATTATACATATCACCAGCCAATGTGCTTTAGCTAAAGGGCTCTACATTTTGAATTACATAGCCTAAAGTATCTATTTATTACCCTATTTATGGAGTTATCTCAATGAATTACATGTTAGAAATAACCCTTACATTGAGCTTACAAGCTAGGTTCAGATAGTTTTAGTACACTTGATGTACTTATTCCATTTGTTCATCCATAATATCCTTTCTTTTTGCAAGCACATTTTGGTCTTATTGTGGTGTTTGGACCAAATATTGGTTATAACTAGTAGATGCATGTTTGAATGGTTGAATTCACCATGCATTACTAAAAGTCCTAATTAAACTACTTAGACTTTATTGTGGGAAGTTTGACAAAAATTCAGCACCTACTTTAGCAGCTCTAACTAACACTTTGTCTTTGTGTTCAAATAAATGATGTTCAAACAAGTGCGGATCATAATTAGTTTACATGGGTGTTGTAACATAATAGGGCTCTTATTGTTGGTTTTATTCAAGTTTAAGCATCATTTAAGCAAGGTATTTCTACATTTACTCTTGAGCTTGGCCTGGATAAGGAGGCATAATTACCAAATACTGTGTTAAAGGGTCATGCCTTTGTTCAATGTATGAAATGTCATACGATGGATAAGGATTCATCTCATAAGCAACATCAACATATGACTCTTCAACAAAAGGGTCGTTAGTCACAAAGTTCCTGTATTCAGGATTATACATGGTCCCACTACGTGTGTAGTGAGGCAAGTTTAGATCCATGAATAGGTATTGTGACAAATAAAGCGTCTAAAGGCAAAAAACCACCAAGATCTACAAAAGGACTTTTAGTTCTGTAAAAGAGACACAAAGGGAAAAACAACTAAACTAGGCAAGGGTAGGATAAACAAAAAGTGAATACAATCTTAAAAAATTGATATTGATTTTCCCAAAGTTAGTTATAATCAGCAATCAAAATTAACACAAAGGTTCAAACTCGTTTATGGCTAGAGTATTGATCTACCCACAAGTAGTTATAATCATTCACAAGAGTGTTCAAACAAAGTAGAACAATTACAGACTAGGGTCAAGAGATAACAAAGATTTGCCTAAAGGTAGTCATAATCATAATAAAATAAGGTTAGACTCAGAAACACAAAACTGGAATAAGAATTTAAAATCAAACTAAATTAAGGCAATTGGATCATATGATACTTAGTAATTAGCTTACTTTAAGACTCAAAGTTTTAATCGTGAAAACTATTAGAACAAAGGGACTAAGACACTCAAAATATTAACACAACAACTTCAAACAAAGCACATGGTAAAAACATGGCTCAAAAGGATTCTCTAAACAAGGCACTCTAGGTAAGCGGTCTTTAGATCAAATATGAAACCAACCTAAGTAACACAATCCAAACACAAAAGGCAAACAACCTAAGCCTAAATTAGATGAGGCTTTGGTTTGACCCTAATTAGTTTAGAATTTTTACTTTGAAAGGTTGAGATTTATATTTAATGTAAAAAAGACATGAATGTTCTAAGGTAAAAGGCTGGACCAAAACAGGCAACATAACTATGCATTTAATACAAAAGATGTATAACAAAGGTTCAAAATATGGTTTAAAAAGTGACAAGAAATGGGAAAAAATTTGGCAACGTAATGATTCATTTTCAAACAAATGACATGGAAAAAGATTTTGGACTAGAATATCCAAGGCAAAAGTTTAAAATGAAACAGGTAGCATAATGATGCCTTGTGTAAACAAGAGACACACAAATGATTTTATAACAAAGTTCCAAGACATAAAGTGCAACACAAATAGACAGAGTAACACTTCTTAGTCCAAAGGGGTGTACAAGACAATGCAAATGTTTTTGGACTTATTTTGAAATGTTATTGACAAACAAAATAATTTTAACTCAAAATAATGCAAGTTAAAAAAAGGAAAAGGCTCAAAAACACTTAAGTGTATCATCCTAATCCTAAAAATTGACAAGGTAGCTTCATATTATCAAATTTCGTCTATATACTCCTTGAGAGGAAATATTTGTTGATCCAA
This sequence comes from Torreya grandis, assembly GCA_037957365.1. Lineage (NCBI taxonomy): Eukaryota > Viridiplantae > Streptophyta > Pinopsida > Cupressales > Taxaceae > Torreya > Torreya grandis. The sequence goes on from JARHVA010000429.1 coordinate 2,067,908, forward strand.
AAATTTAAATGCACATGAAAAGTAGGGTTTTTAGGCCCCCTCTTCTCTCTAGAATTTACACAACATGAAACTTCAGGCTCCTCACCCTGCATTGATAGTATATATCTGGCAAGTGGAGTTATCTAAAAACTATTAAGTTTTGTACATTCTAAATAGTCCCATATGTGTGGTTAACACTAGGGCACAACACATCATTTAGATATGCATTAACTAGCTTGTTATGAAAAGGACTTATCCTTTTCACAACAACTACATCTATCAATTACTCAGTGTAGTACGATGTTCAAGTTAAATTTACATTTTGAGGTAGTCTCTTACTAATAGATCTTGTTTAACCGCTCAAACAAGAGTCCCAACAACTCGACCTTAATTTTTATCCTCTATTATGGAGTGGGCTTGAAGTGATGTTGGGAGATGAATTATTAATTCAATGCTTCCCTAGAGTACTCGTGGGGAGGTTATGAACTCCCGCCCATAAGCCAAGATGCAAAAAATAAAAAAATTGTAAAAGGCCTTTAGGGTTATTTTGGGGATCACCCAAATCACTTGGATTTTGGGGAGTTTCTTAGCGACATTCCTTCCACACTTTGGACAAAGTGACAAAAGTAATAAGTGAAGCATTTTTATCACCCAAGTTCCTTAAAGGGGATAGGGGAGAGCATACACACTACACTTGGTTTACAAAATAAAGACATAGTAATAAAAAAAATAAATAAAACCTCTTATGATCACTTAACTAGAGTGTCAGTTCATTTTTAGAGCACCAAGCAAAATATGATGTGAAGTTTAACCCCTTGGCATTTTTTGAGCTATGAACTTTGAAAAAAGAAAACAAATCAAGTAAATAATTTTTAAACACCAGATGTAAATGTGATTTGAATCTTAGAGTGTTAAAAATGTTTTTCCTTGGCCTTTGTGTCCTGCAAAAAGTGATAGGGGGTCCTTGTGCTTAGAAGCTAAAAGCAAGTGAGTAAATGATAATTGAAATTTAGCTCTCGAGTTTGTCTATGTTTTTCATACAGTGCAATACCGTAGATACATAGAGCAAAATTGTCACATTCCTACAAAATCACAACTGGTTAATGCAAAACTACAACTACATGTAAAATAAACTATTAGTGAAAAAATGTAACTATACAATACAATAACACAACCGAAAATGCAAAATCATAACTAGAAACATAAAATTGCTACTGAAAAGGCAAAACCACAACTGAGATTTATAAAAATGCAATTGACAATGCAAAAATGCAACTAGACTTTCAAAAACGTAACTAGACTTGCAAAAATGCAACTGAGCATGCAAAAATGCAATTGGGCATGCAAAAACACAATTGGTATGCAAAATGCACCTAGGCATGTAAAACGCACTTGGGCATGCAAAAATACAACTAGGGGTTAATATAACGCAACTAAGCATGCAAAAATATAACTAAGGGTTGTAATAATGTGACTAGGAGTTACAATAATGCAACTACATAGAGCAAAAGCATAATTTCTTGTGTAACATCTGTGAGCTTCAATTTTTAATTTTTTGGTCAACACGTTAAGATTTTGACATGAAAAATGTTAGAAAGAGGTCCTAAAATGCCATGGGAAGAACTTTGTGGGCTGTGGGTCCCATCAAGCGTGTCATTTATGTATCTTAAGAGTTTGAAGATGAAGCAAACATGTAGATTAGTCTCTTGTTAGTTCAAAATAAGGAAACATAAGAACAACATTGCACTAAGACAAAACCCTCTTGCCTAAACACTAAGTGGGAGCATAACACAATAAGCAAAAATACAAACAAGATATGAAGATAATACAAATTCATACCTCCCTTGTCACATATGGTATTTACTTTTTATCATAAGAATGTTTGTGCTCAGCTTATGATGATTGTAGTCTCTTAGTAATGTTCATCCATGGAGGTAGCATCTCTCCAATGTCACTTGTCATTTGGTGTTGAATTTTGGCACAATTTTGGTATAATAACTTTACTCTTAAAGACTTCAATAAGGTATTCCTCCAGAATAACCTTACACACAAAATCTTATAAATTAATGGTGTGGGCACTTGTATTTATAGCTTAGATAACTAATTCTAACCATGGGTAGGTTAGGTTAAATTATAACTTGATTTGAGTCAAAATTAACCTTGGTTAGGATATTCTAACTCTAAGAGGGTTAAAGGCACTCATGAAATCTTGACAACTCTATTTTTGATATTTGTGAGGCATGACAACTCACTTTAGATATTTGTGAGAAGTGTGTCATATTTTTGAATATGTATGAGATAAAAAATTACTTTATTAGCTCATTTGACTCTTTGACTTCATTTTTGGCACAAATTCCTTTTTAGTAAATGAAATTCACTAATTTGATTTGGATTTTGTGCTTAGTCAAGTTATTTAGGATTTAAAATATAATTAGTCATGCTTAGTGTTTTTTATCTTTTGGAAATTGATTTGAATGTCATGAATTAATAGATTAACATGTCAAAATTGCCAAATTACTAGGTCATAATTTGACTAGAGTCAGAATCGAACCAGGTTAGTAGTGCATATAGGGTAATACACTATTTAAGCTAGCCTCATCACATTTTTGGGTAATTAAATCCCTTATACATATGAATGTGGGTAGTTCATGTGATTTTTAGGCTTAAAATATGTCATTTTCTAGAAATTAAACTGAATTCCAATTTAGGCATGGAGGTGGCCAAAATTAGGTGTCTAATAGTCAACCTACATAGTCAGTAAACTATATGTTTTAACGATATTTACATATCTGAAGGCACTTTTATTATTTTGGTAGATTCTAAATTATGTAATATTTTGTAGCATATTATATTTCATTATTAGATATGTGTATTCCAACATTCAAATTTTAAATAGTTTAATATCTATTAATTTGATTCACTTCAACTAAAAATTGATTAAACATTATGGTGAACTCATTATTTTTAAAGCATTGCTTGTTGTTTGGATGATTTTTATCCTAGGATTTCATATATATTTATATAAATTCTTGATATTGAAAGAAAACAACCTTCGACCTTGGATAAACTCTAACACATAATGATTCAACTTCTTTGACCTTAGATTTAATTTGATGATGAAGAATTTATCTTATCACCTTAGATAAATTTGACACATAAGCTCTTTCTTTCGACATCAAGTTGGAATTTTTTGATATTTATACACAAAAACTTTTGATTTTGATTTTCTTTGTTTTTCATTTGTTTGTGTTTATTTTAGAAACTATGTTCCAACAATTTTAAAATTACTTTGTGACTGACATGAAGGGATACATGATGTTTTGTTTATAGACATTGTGGCATGAGGGTCTACCCCTATACTCAGCCATTATACAACACTAAACATAGACATTCATTTCTACGTACCTCACTATATATCAAAAATGCTTAGGATCCCTTGTTTATACTATATGAAGCCTATTTTAGTCATTTGATTTGTGGTTCACCTAAGAGGAACATGTTTCCCAAGGAAGTTATTTTACCTTCCAAAACAAGGTTAGTGGGCTATAAACATGGTTCAACCTCTATAGTTAGTGCTCTAAAACACTAGGTTGACATTAATCAATGAACTAAGAAGTATATTTGAGAGCCCACACAATCATTCAAACCCTTTCCTAGATCACCCTTGTACCATGATTTTTTCTTATATTGTTTTCAAGTCATTAGCATTGTTTAATTCATATTGTATTATATGCCTCTAATATGTAGTGCTAGATTAATTGGTATTTCTATTTCACATATGTAACATCCTTTGATTTCATCAATAACGACCAGTCATGATATTTTTTCTCAAACTAATAATGTTATTATTCAAATTCCTTGGTCTCCTAAAAATGAGGTTCATATTAAATATGATGATGAAAGTAATGAAGAGGAATATAATGATTAAAAAAATCATATTGATCCACATGAGCTTAATGGAGTAAATTAAAATTAAGTATAAGAATTACCTAAATTTCATCAAGGTCTTCAAGAGAAGCCCTACGAGGTTAATAAGATTGTTAGTCTAATTTACCATTAAAAGCTAAGCATCGATCTAAATTGGATATATCTCCACCATAATAATTACCATTTCAGGTTATTAAATCCCCTACTTCCAATATTGCTCCTTATACCATTACATCCATTCCTATTTTTGCACCTATAGCACTAGCCTTTTATTTGGGAACATCACTTGGTCTCCAAAATATATTTATGCCTATACCTACTCATGCAACTTACACTCCTCTAATTACCTTTCAAAATTCTCTTCTTGAGCATGTTTTTCTTCTCTTACAAGCTAAACTAACTAAAATTGAGTAAATTATTTCTCATCCTAGCCCCTCTATGTACTCATGTTCCTTGTTGCATAGCCCTTTAGAACCCAAAATTTCATATTATCCATTACCAATTGGATTTTTGGCTCTTAAACTTCCTCTATATGAAGGCAAAGGTTATCTTGAACAACATTTACTTGTATTCCATGTAGCTTGTCTAGATTATGTAGATAATGACAAATTATTAATAAAGCCCTTTTTAGGAAGCCTCAAAGAATATGCTTTGATGGTTCTATGATCTCCATCTTAGATCAGTAAAAGCTTTCAACCATTTTGAAAATCATTTTTCAACACACTTTTCCATCAACATTGGTTAAAAGCTATAATAACCTCGAATTGAAAAGCTCAAAAAAAGGTCTAATGAAACAATCAGTGAATATGTGCTAAGATAAAATACTATGCTAACAAAAATGACAAATCAAAAGGATAATAATGAACTCCAAGATATCTTTACTCAAAGTTCCACTTCCAAAGTCAATTGTGTTTGATAAGTTTAAATCTTAAAATGAACTATGCCATACACTTAAATAATGTGAAGTCAAGTTTATTACTTTGAACAAACTTCAATATACTTCAACTACTCCTTTTACATTAAATGTCAAATTTTGAAGCAATCCCAATTATTAGAGTAAACCAAATGAAAGCAAGAATGAATCTAAGGTTACAATTAATGTTAGTTTACAACCAACACAAAATCTTCAATTACAAGCTCTACCAAGGAGGTAATTTTCAAGGATATCTTCAACCCCTCGTGTATTATTTCAAATTATATTTGAATTACATTTACTCACTCTTCCTCCACCAATGGAAGTGGACATGTCTAAACCATGATCTAATTTTTTTTATGGAAATGCATATTGTGACTACCATAAATATATTGGTCATTCTATAAACAAATGTTTTAAACATAAACACAAGATTCAAGATCTTATTGATAATAAAATTATTGAAATTGGCACACCTAATGAAGAATATTGGCCACAAGTAAATGACAATGCAAAGCTAAAAATGTATGGATATATTTTTCTGAATCACAAAGAAAATAACAAGGATAATTTTGAAGTACATGTTGAGTTGTGGAGCTAAAAGCTTCACCAATGAGCAAATTTCAAGGTTGTTGTATTTACACAGTCGCCGACGTTGGTCAGGGATCGACTGGAGGCTATCGACGTCGGTTATGGATCGGCCGACGTTGGTCATATGCAGACTGACAGGGACCGACGTCGGTCACCTGTGCATTCCAAAAGTCTATTTTCATGGGATGAACAGATTGTTTGCATGATTAGTTTAGCTGTTAGTTGTAAGTCCATGTTTCTATTTTTGGCAGGACTAATTTGAGCCTTTGATTAGGAGGTGTATCTAATGGTGGAGAATGCATAGCTCATGATCCCTAATTCTATATAATAGGGATAGATCTTCATAGCTTGTAGACAATTCAAGTAGCTGAATTGTGTTTGTAATTGATAGAGAGAACTCTTGAGGGAAAGAGATCTGTACATCTGAGAGATGTGGAAGAAAGAGAGATTTATTCATTGTATTTCCTTCTGGAAGAGTTTAATACAAGTTTTTATTGTTTCTTGTATCTCTTGTTCTTTGTTGATTCTGATTTCTAGTTACTTATTATTCTGGTTTAATTTCGTGTTTAGTTGCTTACACAAAAGTAATCAATTATTCTTGTTACGATCCTGACAAGTGGTATTAGAGCTTGGGTCCACTAACAGGTGGTTTCAGATTTGTTTAGTGTGTGTTGATTACAGGTTACTCACAGGGGTTTCTGTTTGAGTGAGAGTATAGCAATGGGAGAAGAAAGTAAACTAAAAATGGAGAAGTTTAACAACAAGAATTATCAATTATGAAGGATGCAGATAGAAGATTATCTGTATCAGAAAGATCTGTACTTACCATTGGGTGGGGTTTCAAGCAAGGCCACAGATATGCAAGATGAAGAATGGAATGTTCTTGATAGAAAGGCTCTGGGATCCATAAGGTTGAGCCTAGCATCTTTTGTGATTTTCAACTTGTCACAGGAAAAGACCACGGTAGAGTTAATAGATACTTTAGCAAATTTATATGAAAAGCCCTCATCTTCGAATAAGGTATATCTTATGAAGCAATTATTTAATTTGCAAATGCAGGAAGGTGGATCTATATCTAGTCATCTAAATGATTTCCATGCAATAGTAAATCAGTTAAATTCAATCAAAATAGTTTTTGATGATGAAATTAAAGCTCTCTTAATTTTATGCTCTTTACCTGAAAGTTGGCATAGCTTGGTAATGGCAGTTAGTAATACTGCATCTGCTACAAATATCTTGAAAGTAGATGATGTTGTTAGTGTAATCTTGAATGAGAAAACTCACAGGAAAAGCACAGGGGAAAAATCAGGTAATGCTTTAAGTATTGAAAGCAAGGGAAGGCAAAAAGAGAAGCGCAAGCAAGGGAGATCAAGGTCTAAGTCAAAGATGAGAGGTAGATCCAAATCTAGAAATGGAAGAAAAATATCCTGCTGGAATTGTGGAAAGATAGGGCATGCAAAGAAAGATTGCTAGTTGCCGGTTAAAGAAGAAAATCAGCATGAAGGTAATGAAGAAGCAAAAGTTGCAGGTATTGTTGCACAAGATGCTTTTACACTTTCTTTGGATACTAGAATAGAATCTTGGGTTGTAGATTCTGGTGCCTCTTTCCATGCTACCCCAAATAGAGAATTTTTCAATGATTATGTCCAGGGAGATTTTGGAATAGTTTATTTAGGGGATGATGAGCTTTGTAAAATTGTTGGCAAAGGAAAAGTGCAGATGAAATTGCAGAATGGCAACACATGGGTGTTGAAAGATGTCATGCATGTACCCATCTTGAAGAGGAATCTGATTTTTGCAAGAAAGTTGGGGGATGAGGGTTGCACAGTAACTCTCATAGCTAAATCTTGGAAGGTTACCAAGGGTGTACTTGTATTAGCTAGAGGTAAGAGAGTAGGTACTCTCTATTTATGTAATTATATTACTGATTATTCTCCTTCTATATTATCTACTTCAGATGTAGATGCAAAGTTGTGGCACTGTAGGCTTGGCCACATGAGTGAGAAGGGAATGAAAGTTCTTAAGTCAAAAGGTAAGCTTTCAGATTTGAAAAGCATAGATCTAGATTTCTATGAGCATTGTATTTTTGGGAAATAGAAGAGAGTGAGGTTTCTCAAAATTGGGTCAACAAAGAAGAAGCACAAGTTGGAGCTTGTTCACACAGACGTGTGGGGACCATCTCAGGGAGCTTCTATTGGAGGATCACAGTATTATGTTTCTTTCATTGATGATGCTACAAGAAAGATATGGATTTATTGCATAAAGAAGAAATTTGATGTTTTTGACACATTTATGAAATGAAAAGCTTTGGTTGAGAATGAAATAGGTTTGAGATTGAAGTGCCTTAGATCTGACAATGGTATTTGAGATTTGACAGGTTTATGACTGAGCATAGTTTCAGTAGATGTCAATCTGATCATTGTGTTTATTTCAAGAGATTGGATAATGTTAGATATATTATCCTATTGCTGTATGTAGATGATATGCTTGTTGCAGGTTCACATATGTAAGATATTACTGAGCTTAAGGTAAAATTAGCTCACACATTTGCTATGAAGGATTTATGAGCAGCAAAGAAAATCTTTGGCATGAGTATTAAGAGAGATAAGAAAAATCACAAGTTGATTTTGTCTCAAGATGATTATGTGAACAAGGTATTTGAGAGGTTTAATATGAAAGATGCAAAATTGGTAAGTACACCTATGGATGGACACTTCAAGTTGAGCAAAGAATAGTGTCCTAAATCACATGATGAGGTGGAGTACATGAGTAGAGTTCCATATGCTTTCGCAATTGGGAGCTTAATGTATGCAATGGTATGTACTAGACCATATATTTCCCAAGTAGTGGGATTTGTCAGTAAGTTTATGGCCAATCCAGGAAAAGAACACTGAAAAGTAGTTCAATGGATTCTCAGATATCTGAGAGGGACCAATAGTAGGCATTTATGCTATGGAGGGTCAAACACTTCTTTACATGGATATGTATATGCGGATATGGCAGGTGACTTGGATGGTAGGAGAAGCACCACAGGTTATGTGTTCACTATTGGTGGAATGGCGGTTAGTTAGATTTCAAAGTTGCATAAGGTTGTTGCCTTGTCTACTACAGAGACAGAATATATTGCAGTCATAGAGGCTAGCAAGGAAATGATATGGATGACATGGTTCATGGAAGAGTTGGGAAAGGAGCAAGAGAGTTGCAAATTATACAGTGATAGTTAAAGTGTAATTCATTTGGCAAAGAATTCAGCCTTTCATTCAAGAACCAAACATATACAGCTTAGGTACCACTTCATTAAATAACTATTGGAGGATGGTGAGTTGAAGCTGGAAAAGATCCATACAGATGAGAACCTTGTTGATATGTTAACAAAGTCGGTAACAAAGGAGAAGTTGAATCTTCATTCAACTTTTATTGGTCTTCAAGATTGAACTTGAAGATGGAGAAGCTAGAAGATGTTGTTGTACAGGTATAGGTGCAGTTGTTTATCTCCAAGTGGGAGATTGTTGAGTTGTGGAGCTAAAAGCTTCACCACTGAGCAAATTGTAAGGTTGTTGTATTTACACAGTCACCGACATCGGTCAGGGATCGACTAGAGGCTGCCAACGTTGGTTATGGATTAGTCGATGTCGGTCATATGCAGACTGACAGGGACTGACATCGATCACCTGTGCATTCTAAAAGTCTATTTTTGTGGGATGAACAGATTGTTTGCATGATTAGTTTAGCTGTTAGTTGTAAGTATGCATTTCTATTTTTGGCAAGACTAATTTGAGCCTTTGATTAGGAGGTGTATCTAATGGTGGAGAATGCATAGCTCATGATCCCTAATTCTATATAATAGGGATAGATCTTCATATCTTGTAGACATGAAATTGTAGACAATTCAAGTAGCTGAATTGTGTTTGTAATTGATAGAGAGAAATCTTGAGGGAAAGAGATCTGTACATCTGAGATGTGTGGAAGAAAGAGAGATTTCTTCATTGTATTTCCTTCTGGAAGAGTTTAATACAAGTTTTCATTGTTTCTTGTATCTCTTGTTCTTTTCTGATTCTGATTTCTAGTTACTTATTATTCTAGTTTAATTCCGTGTTTAGTTGCTTACACAAAAGTAATCAATTGTTCTTGTTATGATCCTGACAGTACACTATGCATATAATGTTCATCCTCTTATTTCTACATATGGACATCCACTTAATAACATCATTGGTATAATTATAAGAAAACATGCATCACATCCTATGATCATATTTTATGATAGTAAAATTATTGATGATGATTCAAATAGGCATGCACTCTTTCTAGATCAAGAATCCAAGAGAGGTCAATCAATTATTAGTAAACAAAATCAAAAAAATTGAAGAACTAACATCTCAATCTAATCCCTAGGTTGAGATATGTGGAAAATAAGCAAGAAATGCAATTAGAAGATAAAGAACCATGATTTTACTTCCCTTGAAGATTCACTTGTCAACCGGTCTAAAGAGGTTGATCTTAGCTTGTAGATGTATAAGTGTTTGTAAATACTTGATTCATCATATGGGAAGCATCTCTCCTTGTCTACATTTGATGTTGGCTTTGGCTTGGCATGAGAGTGGTTTAATGATGGCCTTGAGATTTGGTAGAGCTTTATTTCCTTTTTTGAAATTTTGAAAGAGTGTGTAGACCCTTTCATTTATAGATTTTGAAAATCACTGTGGATGATCCATCTTGAGATGAAGATCAAGGGCTCAAGATTAGTCCTCCATTCTCATAAATGATAAAGATGGAGTGTGGAAGAAAATGGGTAGAGTATGTCATATAAATGTAAGAGATTCAAATCATGACCCCTTTGTGTGTGTAAATGAGGTATAAAAGGGAGATTGTGTAAGAGGGGTGTAAGAGATTGTAAGAGATCTTACTTGGACACTTGGTATGATGATGTCACATTGAGTGAGACAATATTTTACTTTTGAATTTATAAAATAGATAATTTTTAAAACCATAGAATTTTCCATTAGGATTAGATTAAGTTAATTAATTAAGTAATTAATTAAACATTATAGAAAAGGTGATTTTGGTAAGGATGAAAGTGTTAATATAAGACATAATTATAATCGACATAAAGTGTATGATTTTAAATCTCTACATTTTGCATGTTAAGAATGTGTTATGAAACACTAGACACAATAACATATTTTCAAAGAATGAACAAGTAATTAATAACAAATTTGATAATGCTTGAAGAATGATGTCTTCAATCATTAATAAGAAATTTGATAATGCTTAAAGAATGATATCATCACTCTTCTCTTTTGAAAATTATGAGTCAATAAACTTAGATTGATGCCCCAAAGCATGTTTGATTAACGTGGATGCCCCCTCAAGGGAATGGTCAGGGAAGAATTGAAAATGGATAGGCCCTATAAATGAAGAGGAAGAAGCAAGAATGGGAGAAATTAAATCGTGTCTAAAATTAACCCACTTGAGCTAATGCTTTCATGCTTTGATTTCTAATGATCGATAATAGTAGAATTGAATTGCCCCAAGATGGGGGAAAGTGGGAAGGATACATATCAAAATAAGTGACACACTTTGACATGCCCCAAATAGGGAAAAATCTATGGGCTTGAAATTAGAAGAAAGATTAAATGAGGTAATTGGCCCCGAAAAGGGTGGTCTTGGTTTATTATAATAATGTGCCCCAACAAGGTGGATTTGATTATTGATTCAAGGAGCTTCCCTAGTAGGGTGGCTTTGATCATTGATTGATTTAAATGGTTTGCCCTAGTAGGATGAATTTTACCAGTGATTGGTCTAAATAGTTTACCCCAATAGGGCAGATATTTTTTCAGACAAATGATGATTAGGAAATTGATCAATTAGTTGGAAAACATAGCTCAAGGGTGTAACCTATTACACAGATTAATGATGAGTAGGTGAAAATGTAGGTGTGAGGGTATAATAAATTTTTAAATAATGAATAATCCACACAAAAAAAACTAGGCACACGACAATGCTCAGTGGTAATGGAAAAGATGATGAAGAATAATGATTGAAGAATGATGTGATTTGGTTGGAAGAATATGGATGTTAATTAGAATGAAACAAGGGTGGCTAAACTATCATAAGAAACTAAGCATAACTAAGTGTTGCCTAAATAGTCCAAAGGGACCTTAGGTCGATGTACTTCTCCCAAAAATTAGGAGAAAATATAATGATCAAATGATTATGACTTTTTGTATATGCTCAAATGTGTCATGAGTAGCATATAACTTAGTCATATGGTCCACTTGATTATGTTGGATTATTAGACATAGATATTTTAGATATGATATTGCTAATTAGACCTGTAGCACTTGATTTTTGATGTATCACATGATGGTATGCAACATGATATAAAACACCATGGTAATTAGGCATAAGGACTGACTCCTAATCTAATAGGTAGTTGACAACAGTGCACCAGTGATAAAAACCATGATCGTAATGATAATATATGCTAATGGATGGACTCGTGTGTAACTGTGTGATAAGGAACACCATGATGATGACTTCATTATCACAATGTACTAAGTCAAGAAGATAATAATAAAACCAAACATACAAGAAAATAATCAAACAAGCATATGCATAAACTTGAAAATAAATTAATACAAAACATCTTATTTTTTAACCCAATTAAAATCTATGTGTGAAGGTTGAATGATAATGATAAATGGATGGTGCCCCCAAACAAGGATACATGCAAGGGAAGGACACATCAAAAAGTATTTGAAATCATTATAACCAGTAATGAGTTTACTCTAGTAGGGTGGAATTGGGAAGGATACATCCCAATGGTGTTTTAGAATCTATAATGATTGAATTAAGGATTTGTTTGACTAAATCTAGGACAAGATAAATGTTTTTGAATTTTTATATTTTATATCTCTCATGTAAATTGTAATCCTATTTTAATTTTTAGGATTTTATAGGCTATTTTGAATGTTTTGGGGTTTTTGGCATCTCAACTCGATAAAGGATTATGAGCTACATAATGGTTTAACTCATAAAATGGTGAGAGTGTAGATTAAATTACTCATAAAATGGTGCGAGTGTGACTTAAATTGATCACAAAATGGTGAGAGTGAGAGAAAAGGGGTGACTAAGCTGACCTCATAAACTGAGCACTACCTACATTGCCCAAATAGACCTCAAGTCAATATAGTTCAACATCGTTGGGGGATACTACGAATCAATAGCAGGGTTGAAAAATAGGAATGACATAGGAATATAATCAAATGGTATAATATAATGAAATATAATGATGTAAATGACTAGGAGTCTCCAAGGATCATGCCATATGAGAATCAAATGTGTCAAGCTGCCAAAGTGTTACACAAATAATGGGCCAAAATACACTTCCCAAATAGGTCTCAATATACCTTCCACTTTCGTAACAAGGTAAAGATTAGAAGACTAATGTTCAAAATAAGATAGGTTGAGTTGAATAGGATTGAATAGATAAAATAGCTTGATTTTTAATGGACTATAATGGCAAATATATCTTGAACACAATGGTTTATAATGGCCTATAATACAGATAAGGTTGCCCCCAAGTGTTAAGGTACTTGTAGATAATGAATTATTTATGCATGATGCCAAAAACCTATTTTTAATCATGGTACTTGACTAAGGTGCCACAATCATGGTTTTCACTATTGGACGCATTATTTATCTTTCTATTTTTGATTTTTTTTGTGTTTTTTTTATTTGTTAACATTTCATCTCGATGAAGGATTACAAGATGCATAATGTGGACCCTTTGTTTTCTAACCAATACCTGTTTAAAATGGTTGCCCTGTCAAGATGTTGTTGTTGTTGTTGTTGTGAATGAGATGACTACTATCATGATCTTTGTTGGTCATTGATTCTACATCCTTTGAACCTCTAGACAAGATGTCTTCATAGCATCTAGAAAAAAGAGTTTTGCTAGGAAGGGTAGAAAAGGGTAGAATCGGATAATGTAATATAGGTCTTAAATGGATAATAGGATTATAATGGTTGATGAAAAAATGAAGATTAGTATTTTTAGTCACACACATTGTTGTTGATTCTAGATTTGACTTGGTTTTGGTTGTGGCAGGGCTGATATTGACTTCAATAACTTCTTCATCAAGTAATGAAAAACTAATTGGCTCAGTTGTTTTCACCTCAAAGAGGTTTTCACCAAAAAACTCTTCTTGATTTTTTTGATTTGGATTGTCCAATAACACCTTGGATAAGGTTTCACTAAAGGATGTTTATAATTCACTTTGATTTCCCTTAACACCTTAAGTAAGGTTTCACTAAAGGATTCTATTTTTTTATTCTACTTGTCCGTTAGCACCTCAAACAAGGATTCCCTAGAAGATGTTGATTTTAGAATTTAATTATCCCCTAACACCTCAAATAAAGTTTCATTGGGAGATTGTTCTTATGATTAAATGTTGTCTTGCTTCCCCATAAATTTTGACACTTAAATATCACCATGGAATAAGTTTAATAATTTGTGATTCTATCAGTCCAAATCAAAATTTGTGGGAGGTAGTGTATCAATATAATGGCTAGGCTAGTTAATGGTAAAGGCATGTATAATGGTAATATAAGGATAAAAGGCAACATAGTTCTCCTAGAGGCTACTAGGATAAATTATGTTGATGTTGAAGGAATCTTCCTCAAAAATCATGGAAGGATCATAAGTATTTTCAATTAGATCTACCAAAAGTGTGTAGCCAGTGTTGTAACACCTACTAATATATTTTGATTTTGAAACTAATTTTGACTCAAGAGGATCTAAACCCGAAGTTGATACTGATGTTGATTTTGCTTCCGATGCTAAATCTGATATTGGTTCTAGAATAGAACTTGATTTTAATACTAGTTCTAAAATAGAACTTGATTCTAATGTAAAGGTATCCATAAACTAGGCCTCTTGAATTTCATTGTCTACCAGTACCTTGTTTATGTTCTGCTTAGAAATAAAATATTTTGGATGAATAAATATTTATAAATGGGGGCCTTTTGGCAATGGAGGAATAATGGATTATTTAATAATAATAGGCTCTTAAAAAATGGGCTCATCTAAGATTGGTCATGTGTCAAATAAAGGTCCTTCATCAAATACATGTGAATCTTTAATAATTTAGATTTGGTCAAATATAGGTGATTTGACAAAAATCTCAACAATGGTTTGACTATCTGGTCTTGCTTTAGAAGTGAACATTTATGATTGTGCATGGGAAAGGGATCATGACATATCTTGATTGAGTAGTTATCAGACTTGGGCACACTTTGATTATCGATAGAAAAGGGCCCTTGGAGGAGTAATGGCATAATATGTTTGGACTATTGGCTTTTGTTGTGGTGTCTCTTTAGGAGATATAAGCAAATAGTGTAAGTTTTCTAATGAAAATCTAGCAAGAAGTTTAGTACTGAGCTTTAGTAATCTCACAAGGTTTTCACCTTTGTTTTCAAAAAAGGTGTCATGCAAATGGGTCTTGTCCATAGTCTGCACTAGACGACACATTAATGAGGCATTATTAATTTTGTTCATGATTGAAACTGAATGGCATATTTATAAGGTTAAATTGAGAGATTTGTTCCCTCACTTCTTGATTAAAGATCGATGATGCTAGAATAGTTTTAGGTTCACAAGATGCCATGAGTCAGATTAACCTTAAACTAATGCCCCCAACCAAGGATACATGCAAGGGGAATTCGATGGAAAAATTTGGGCCCAAAGAGGCTGAACTTGGTCTCAATTAGAATGGGCCCAAAGAGTTTGGTCTTGGTCTCACTTATAATTGTCCCAAAGAGAGTGGTATTGTTTAGATCAGAGTTGGTTGAAATGTCTTGATTTGATTGGCCCCAAATAGAGTAAATTGGAATAGGTTAGCAAGGGCCCAAACTAGGGTGATCTTGGTCATAATTAAAATGCACCCAAACAGGATAAAAATGACTTGGTATTTGAAATTGGCCAAAAGAGGGTGGTATTGGTCCAGAGAAATAGCCTAAAGAGGATAGTATTGGTCTTTGATAGAATTGGTTTAGACCCAAAAATGGTGAAGTATACTTGATTGGAATATAATTCCCTAAATAGGGTGGAATGGTTTAAATTGGAAAATCCCTAAACAAGGCAAATTGGCATAGATTATAATTGTTCTTAGTAGTCTTGATTTGATTGGCCCCAAAAATGGCAAATTAGCATAGGTTAGAATGGGCTCCAAAGAAGGGCAGTCTTGTAATTGGATTTAAATTTCCCCAAACAAGGCATATTGGCACAGATTAGAATGGGACCCAAAGGAAGGTAGTCTTGATCTTGGATTTAAAATTGGCCCAAAGAGGGTGGTGTTGGTCTAGACAAATAATCTAAAGAGGATGGTCTTGGTCTTAGATTTAAATGGGTCACAATGGTATTGTGTTGAAATTGGTTGTATTGAAATTGTTATTGGTTTAGTTTGGACCCAAAAAGAGTGAAATAGACTTGATTGGAATGGATTGCCCCAAATAGGGCAGATTGGCTTAAATTGGAAAATTCCCCAAACAGGGTAGATTAGCATATCCAAATGGTCTTGATTCAATTTTCCCTAAAAAGGGATGATTGGTCAAGGTATGATTCAAATGAAAGAATGGATGGATGTCATGACTTTTTCAATCCCAACCGAAATGTGTGTGAGATTGAATAGAAAGATAAGAAGTGGTTTTAATTGGCATGCGATTGATTTTAGAATAGTTGGATTTGGTCAAAATAGACTAGATTTGGCATTGAAACATGGTCAAGATGAACCTGATCCAATTAAAATGTAGTTTTAGACAAACTAAATTGGAATTAGAATGGCATTGTCCATAATTGTCTTGGTATGTGGTTCATGATGAACTTGATTTGACATTGACTTGATTAGCTTGGTACATGGTACAAGATGAACCTGATTTTGGATTTGATTGGCATCTTGGTCAAAGTTGACCTAATTTGGATTTTAAATTTGACTTGATAGACATTTAATGTTTAATTAGGTCTATCAATGCAAATATTAAAGTGGAATAGTTAAATTAAAGTTTGTTCATATAAATATTCAATTGGGATAGGTGTGTGAATCAAAATTGTTTCCAATAGGGTGCACAAGTCTTGGTATATCAAAGGCTTTAAACAAGTTTGATTTTAGTTTAGAATGTTGTTTTGAAAGGCCATATGATTTTATTGTAAAATCTGACCTAGGATTTGAACAATTTTGCTTTGGAATATTGGTTCGATTTGAAAATGTGTAAACCTTTGATAAAAGTTGGCTTTAGACAATGTTTGATTAACATTACTTTTGATCATTTGACTTCAACTAAACTTGATTTGATTTGGAAACTTAACCGAATTTAAATATTAGAGTAAGGATTGACTTGTGTTTGGCTTTTAGAAAAGGTCTAAATTGATTTAATTTGGGTTGACCCAGTCAACCATGTTTACCATTAGACATGGCTTATACTAGAATTAGACTTTGGCATTTAAATTAGAATTAGTTTTAAATTGGATGGCATAATGACATGGTTTGGACAAGAATTAGAACATTGGTCTTAGGACTAGGACTAGGCCTTGGTTCAATTTTTGGTAACCCAACAATGTGGTTTGGATAAGTAATATAGGTGTTGGGACCAAGTTTGACATGTCACTTTTATTGATCCAAAATTTTGGTAGAGTAATGCCTCATTGTGTGGGTATAAAAATAGTTTTTGGACTTGGACTTGGTTGATTCTGACTTGATTTTAAATGTGGACAAGGTTTTGATAAAACATTCAAGCAAAAACACACAAGCATTTATAAAGTAATTCTAATAAATGATGTGAGATTACATCACATCCATTGAACCTTATAAATACTTACCTTGAGAGAGGTTTCATAAAATTTAAGATTCATTAAATAAATTATTGTAATTATCAATGAGGTTTTTAATCCCACCCTTCTCTCTCAAGGTTTGTATGAGCAAGACAATATTCGAGGGTTGTTACCTTTGCACCCCTACATCAATGAATGATTTGTAGCAAAAGAGGTGTCTAAAAAGCAATCTATGATTAAACCATTCATGATAGGGTCTTATCCATTTAGAACCACTTCAGCCATTAAGGTCTTAGTGAAGTGCTACTAGGTTTGGGGTTTGCTTATAATTTTACTTGACTTTCTAAATGACCCCTATATACCTCGTAATACGTGGGTATAAGTTCATTAATGAATAAGTTCAATATTGTTTCCAATATTTCTCCTTTAGAGGGTACCATACCTTATCCTTGAGTATTGGAAAGAACTCCCTAGAGTTACTTTCCTCACATGACAATGTGCAAGCATAAATTCAGGCCTTCATGATGGCAATACTTCTCAATTTGTATACCCCATTATATAAGCAGGGTTTGTTATGATGCTAAGATGTGACTTTCTAGGTCAATACACCCCTAAAGACTTATAAGAAGGCAATGAACTCCACCCCACATATTCAAAATAAACATAGGGTAAAAGGCAAACATGAACTTTACATTTTTGAGTCACTAGAAAAGAGGAGACCATATGTGCAAAATAACCCCACAATATAGTCAAGCAACAAGCAAAACCTACAAGAAAGTAAAGAACTTTGAAAATAAACAAGTTTTGTTATAACCCAATTGAAATGTGAATTTGTTTTAATGCCCAAATTAAAATGTGATTTTGTTTTAATGCCCAAATTGAAATGTGAAGTAAGATTGATTTGTTTGACTCAAAATGCTACTTCTTTGGCTAAGGTCCTAAAGAACTTTGAAAATAAACAAGTTTTGTTATAACCCAATTGAAATGTGAATTTGTTTTAATGCCCAAATTAAAATGTGAATTTGTTTTAATGCCCAAATTGAAATGTGAAGTAAGATTGATTTGTTTGACTCAAAATGCTACTTCTTTGGCTAAGGTCCTACAACACAAATGATTAAAAGTTTGATAAATGTGGTTTTGAGCCAACAAGGAGGTTGAAAAGAGGTTTGTTTAAGTCTTGATTTTGGACAAAAGGATGATTTCACCAATATGCAGGTAAAGTCAATTTCACCATTCTGCAGAGTCAATTTCACTAATTTAAGGGTAATTTCACCAATTTTCACAACCTACATAAAACGTAAAACAAAAATTATAAAAAATAGAAAAGAGGCATTTTTGCCAATTAATAGGGCATTTTCACTGATTTCAAAACCATTTCATTATTTTCAAGACAATTTAAACATTTAAAAAAACAAAAAAATAAAAATTGGTTGCAAGTGTCTTTTCAATACCTTTGTTTTACCACATGCGAGAGATCAAACATACGTCCAAGTCAAAAGTTATGGCCTCTGGAAGATAGGTGTTGCATGTAAAAAATTGAGCAATTCCTTGATTTCATAACCATTTCACCATTTTCAAACCATTTCACCATTTTCAAAACCATTTTCACCATTTTTGGAGCCATTTCACTTTTTTTAGAGTCGAATTCACCAATTTAATGGAAAATTCATCATTTTTAGTGACAAAATCACTGTTTTCATCTAAACCTATATATAAAATAGATCGAAAAGTGTAAAATGACAAATTCATCGATTAACAGGTCAAATTCACCATTTTTAGGGGTGAAATCATTGTTTAGTAGGTTGAATTCATTTTTTACACAAGGAACGAAGATTAATGAGTTTTTGATGAAAAAGAGGTGAATTAACTTGATTGTAAAGCTAATTCTGGTAATTAAAATAATGTTAATGATCTAAAAGAACTATTGGAGTATGTTTAATTATTCGAGTCCCACTAGGTGTGACATAATATAGATTAGGAATCCAAAAGAGGTTAGTCAATTGTTAGTGAACAAAATCAAAACAACTTGAAAAACTAGCATCTTAAGCCTAACCCTAGGTTGAGTTATGTGAAAAACATGCAATAAATATAATTATAAGATAAAGAACCATGCTTATACCTCCCTTGAAGATTTGTTTGTGAACTGGTCTAAAAACATTGAGTTCGACTTGTAAATGTAGAAGTCTTTGTCAATTCTTGATTCCTCATGTGGGAATCATCTCTCCTTGTCTACATTTGATGTTGGCTTTGGCTTGGCATGAGAGTGGTTGAATGATGGCCTTGAGATTTGGCAAAGCTTCGCTACCTTTGTTGACCATTATGAAAGAGTGTGTAGACCCTTGCATTTATATATTTCATAAATGATTGTGGATTGTCAATCTCGAGATGAAGATCAAGAGCCCAAGATTAGTCCTCCATTTTCATAAATACGAAAGATGGAGTTTGGAATAAAATGGGTAGAGTATGTCATAGAAATGTAAGATATTCAAATCATGACCCCTTTGTGTGTGTAAGGGAGGTGTAAGAGGGGTATAATATTTTGTAAGAACTTGTAAGAGCTCTTACTTGCACACTTGGTATGATGATGTCACCTTAGGCGAGAGAATATTACAATTTTAAATTTAGAAAATAGATAATTTTCAAATCCATGGAATTTTCCATTAAGAGTGGATCAAGTTAATTAATTAACCATTAGAGGAAAAGTGATTTTGGTAATGTTGGAAGTGTTAATATAAGACATAATTATAATCAACACGAAGTGTCTGATTTTATGTGTCTACACTCTTTATTTGAGCATATGTTAGAAATCAATCCATACATAGTGTTATGATAGATAATGGATCATTTGAAAATGTGTGCACCATAACACTCCTTTACTCCATTGCTTATATAGAGAAATATTTACAAAACACTTATAGAGATGTCAAAGCATTTGATGGTCATACACAAGATACTCTTGGGCATATAGTGTTACCTTTACAAGTGTGCCCTCATGTAGTGCCCACTCCATTCTTAGTTATACTAAACATAGGGGCTTTCATATGCTATTAGGATGCCCTTAGCTACTAAATATTAGATCAATACCTTTTACAATGCATAAATGTCTCAGATATATGCATGATAATCAAGTGGTCAAAATGCCAGGAATGGAATATGAATATAATTTGGAATCAATTATGTTTATTTCTATTATAGAACAACTTCCTGACATAATCACTGAGTAACATGGCAATGAAATAGTTTACAAATATATTCAAGAGCATGATCTACATAATCCAAATCACATTATAGATAATTTATTTGTTAATGAGCACAAGCATGTTACAGAATTAATTACTCCATCTACTTATGAGCATGATACTGTTACACATGAGCATATTCAATTAGTTTCAAAGCGAATGGTACATTTTCCTATGAAGAAAGTGGCACATAGAAAGAAGTCTTCATCTTTTAAGGCACCACATGGTATTTAGAAAGCTTCACCACATTTAAAGTTGTCATGTCTTCTCCTATTTCACATAAAGATATAGGCTTACATGGGTATGAGCAGTGATTTGAGAGTTATTTTATAACATATGAACTTAATTCATATTCAGAGGCATCTATAGTTGGCACTTCTTCTCCACAGAAAACCATTCCTTCATATCATGCCATGGACTATGCTTACATGCCCATCACTGGTATAATTGGTTAAATTAATTGCATATTTCCCTTTGCACATTGATTATTTTGATTGTAATTCCTTGCTAACTCTTTTATCCCTTTTTCAAGCATTCTTCCAACCCTTGGCTTTATTTTGACTTCGGGTACTCACCCTCTTGATTTTCAAATAAATTTGAACAATCCAAATAATTTACCATACAAATACTTTTAGGAATCATTATTGCTTACTATTTTATCCACACCATACCTAGATTTCATCACACTTACATGATCATATCTCTCTCTTGCCTACGAGGAACATGTACATTCTTATCTATCTTAATCATTCAAGCTACATTTTTTTTATTGGTAAGGATGCATAGCATCATAAGTATATTATATTAATATTTCAAAACTTTTTACAAAAAAGGTCCATAGACCAAATACAACTTTTACATATCTAGACATCTCAAAAAGAAGTAAAGAAAGGCCTCCAAAAAGAAAGAAAGAGATAATATAGAACTATTTAATTACATTAAGATCAGCCACTTTAAAGGAATGAAAACCCTTGTGAGTCGAAGCTTCATCCTCAACATGCATATTTTATTCTACATGCACAAAGGGAGCTAGAGTATTGTAATTAATTAGAAAAGACCAGGCTGCATAAGCATCTTTGATCTTGGTTGTGAGAGAGTTTCCCAGCTATTTTTTGTGGGCCCAAATAGAATAATCTAGATGATCAAAAGAATTTTTTTGAAGACTAAAAATGAGTGAATGAAACACACAACTCAAGTGGGGTTTATCATTAAGTTCAACGCATACCAATAGGCCTCCAACCTCTATTGGTCTTGAGTGAAGGTCATAATTAGAAAAAGCTTGATTAAGCTTTGAATTCTAAAGGAAATCCTTCCCCAAAGCCTCTGTAAGAGATTATTTTGCATCTACCAAGTGTAATTTAAACACCTGTTGAAGACCTCCTCTATCAATAGAGCCATGGTGTGGAGTTTCCCAATCCTAGATTGAGAAGAAAACTCGAGCATTTTGTGGAATAAGCGACATGGCTAGAAAAAAATAAAAGTTCTAAATGAGGAGTGAGAGGATCCAAAGTTTATAAAACCAATCCCACGCACCAGCAACAATGTCAAATCCTTTAAGTGTTATGAAGAGATCACTTCAGAATTGATATGAGGTCCAATATACGAGAACCCATGTAAAGTGAGGAACCCAAGCTTGCACAATGGACCACATCACCAGCCGTGTGTTGAAAACTTTAGACCCATTTTTCTTATGATCTAAGGAGATCAATCAGAAGGGGAAACTTAGTAGAAGACTCTTTGTCAATGTGAAGAGATCCTTTTAAAATCATGAAAGCCATGTTGGTAATAAAATCTACTACCTTATTCCCTTTCTTGTATACACGATTGATTTGATAATCTTTAAAATGACCCATTAAGTGTCACTCTTGATCCATCACATAGCTACATCTCCAACGAAGAGCAGTTTCTTTTGAAAGGCTTGAATTATCAAAAGATAATCTCCTTCAATAATGATCTTTTTAAGACCAAGAGAGAGTGCAATCCTGATGCTAAGAAGAAAAGCTTGTAATTTTACCTCATTTTTAGTCCCATCAACAATTCTTTCAAATTTTGCACATAGGAGAGTACCCATACTATCTCTGATAACACAACCAATACCTGAAACACCCGATTTTCCCTTAGAGGTACCATCAAAGTTGATTGTACTAGTTTGGGAAGAGGGGAATTCATACCATTGAATCATGATCTATATTGTGGCCACCAGAAGGAGTTGAGGGTTTGCTTCCAAGAGAAACAAAGTTTACTTTACTCCATTATGTGAGCATCTTATCATCCCATGAAGTAAAGGTCGATTGAGAAGCTGAAGATTTATATTTAATGATTTCTGAAATAGAATTCTCTATAATGAAAATGAAATTTTCTTGGGAAGAAGAAACCTTTCTGAATATCCTCCTATTTCTTTCTAGCCACAGATTCTAAATAACTAAAGAAGGAGAAATGACCCACAGATCTGATAAAGCATCTTTCCTAAACAACAGAGGCCAACTTTGAAAAAGCTCAATCAGGGAATTTGAAATAACATTATTATGAGTCACTTTACATTTACATTGGAGGAACATGGTTTTGTCTTCCTTATTATCATATAATGTTTTAGTACCTTGTCAAGGATTGTTTGAATTCATTTCGCTTCCTCTATGTTCAAAGCCTTACTCCTTAAGAAATTTTCAATCCTAATTTTTCAAAAAAAAAAAAAAAATCAAATATGGAAAAAATTAAAAAGCATGCAAATAATTCAAAAATTCAAATAATCAAAATATTTTTAACATCAAAATCAAGACCTGATAAACATTTTTCAATTGTTGTTAGCCTACTTATTTCCATGTGTTATTTACTATATGTTAGATAGATAACATATTTCAATTTTTCAAATACACATTACTTTTCACAAGGTATTTGAGTGTGATACATGACATACTTTTACATGTTTTGATTTCAGGATCCCCTTATTACCTAACAACCTTCCTAAGTTGGGGGCATTTCTTCACTATTCATGAAAAATTTAACATGTTGTATTTACCCACAACCTTTCTACCATGTTGAGTTATGTATCATAAAAATGTTTTTCTAATCACTCATACTTTACATGAGTTACAAGAATATGTTGCTTGCTAACAATGGCATGGATATATATGGTTGATAAAAACTAATTTCATTTGTTATATGTTTCTTTCTTACTTTATTACATGATAAACTAGAACTTGTTTTCCTATTGTTTGTGGTCCTGTTGACAATTTTTCCCCATAGGAAAGAACAAATGTTTATTCAAGTAGTTGAAGAAGAAAATTCAAAAGATAATAGATGTTTTGTGGTTTTACAAAGGGGAAAAGATCATTTTCAAGTTCCAAAGGGTTTGAATCCTTCAAACTTTTGGTTTGAAGGATCACTAGCCGAAGATTCAATTCTTTTGGACATTTTGTCTAAAGGAAATGGCACTTATATTAAACAACCGAAGGGTTCTTTGCAACTTCTCTAATGGATACTATCAATTTCTCTAAAAGGCAATTTTGACAATCTGAAGGGTGGGTGGACCATACATTTTTTCCAAAAGGATTTTTTTTGTGAAAGGATCATTTACAACAAACCTGAAGGGTATGTGCCCTTCGATAAAGTTCAAAACTGGAGATCCAAAGGGACATTTGAAGAGTCTAAAGGGAAACCCAAGGGGCACCTGGAAAAGCCTGAGGGGCACTTGGAAAAACCTAAGGGGCACTTGGGAAAAGCCTGAGGGGCACTTGTCGAAGTCTAAAGGGTAATTTGGGAAAGCTCGAGAGAATTCCCATGGACATTTTATCCATGGGAAAATAGATAGAAAGAAAAAGAGAACTAATCCTTTAGACATTTTGTCTAAATGAAAAGAAGGGTCTAGATAAATTGTCCACAAGAATTCTTTCAGATAAATTGTCTAAAAGAATTCTCTTGGGAAGATTAATCTGATGGAAAATGACCATTTACAAAAGCCCAAAGGGTATGTGCCCTTTGAGGAAGTTCATAAGTAGGAATCATAGAGGGTATGTTCCCTTTAGGAAAGTCATTGTCAAAAAAATTTGAGAGGACACTTCAAAATTCTAAAGGGTAATTCTGATAGAAAATTTACAAAAGAAAAGGCTTCAAAAAAATTGTCTGTAGAAAAGGGTCTTTTACAAAAATCTTGAAGGGTATGTGCCCTTCGAGAAAGTTCAAAACAAAAGTCTGAAGGGTCTTTTTGGAGGTTGAAGGGTCATTTTAGAATTCTTGAAGGGTATGTTCCCTTGGGAAGGTACATTTCATTTCTTTGAAGGACCATTACAGGAAAGTCGAAGGACCATTTTATACACTGAATGACAGGGACAAAAAGTCTAAAAGAATTCCTTTGGACATTTTGTCCAAAGGAATTCCTTTGAAAGACATCACACAAGGGGAAATTCATGAAATGAGGGAGAGATACAATTCTCGTAGACAATTTTTCTGCAGGAAAGTGAAAGGACACAAGCCCAAAATAATAGACAATAAGTCCAAAGGAAAGAAAAACAAGACAAAGGAAATGAATAAGAAAGATAATGAACATGGAAGCCAAAAGAAATTCCACAGGAAATAGCATAGACAAATAGCTAAAGAACATGCATAGTAATGAGATCCATATAAATTAAGATATATCAATAGTGAATATAGATAGATTAAAGGGTTTTTCATGCAAAGTGGTCCAAGTAGGATTAGACATGTCCAGGTGTAACCATTTTAGCACAACACCCTCAATTCTAAAGATGAAGACTCATTTGCATAAAGGACTTGAGTTGTTTAACATTGGAGAGCTTATTATGATTTACATGCATGCACTCTTGTTGGTTCCAAGCCTTTTAAACATTCCAGCAGCTTAAGAAGAGTTCCATTTTTGGAGGTATGTGTGGATTTCATACATGTTGAAAGAGCAACCCAAGATGAACCCACCATCTATTTTCAATGCCAAAGGATTTTTCATGTAAGACAAAGCCAAGAAAAGAAAATTTTAGAAGGCTTTGTTATCTTGGCATAATAGAAATTAGACTTGGGCTAATGAAAGAGTTGTCTTCTTCTTCTATTTTCAATTCCAACCTCTTGGTTGTTGTGTATTTTTCTATATAAGTTGGCTTTTCAGCCTTGAATTGTATCCCTCTATTGGCAAGACAAATTTCTACCAAAGACTAAGTTGTAACCTTTTTCAGATTAATAGAAGGACTATTATTTTCAATTTCCAACAAGCTAATATAGTGTATTTTATCATTGATTTGCATAAGTGATAGAGTTTTCTTCCTTGCCAAGTCTTGATTCTTACCTAGTTACTAGCTAGTCAAATTATGCAGGTCATGCTCTATGTTTAAGTATCTTTTGTCTGGAATTTTAGTGGATGTAAGTAGTTGATTAGTGCCTTTAATCAGGCCTATTCTTTCATTTCCCTCAAATTTTAGTTACTAGATCAAACTTTTTCATGAAATACTTATGCATATTGGTCAATTGGATTTGAAATCTTAGCCTTTCTATTGTCTAAATTAGTGTTTTTTAGGATCTCTAATTGAGTGGATCAACCAATCATTTAGGTGTATCACCGTCATTAGGTAGGATTTTCTTTCAAGTTTTCTTTCTCTTTTTTCCTAGGCAGATTATAGTGTAGAGTAGTAAGATCCTAATTGATACACTAAAGGGAGTTAGCCCTTAGATCTAGAGACTCAATCCATTGATTAGGTCACCCATAACCTAGGATTGTTTCCATGTTTTAGTATACTATGAAGACCTAAAACTAACTTCACAAGGGTGCAAGTCTAAATTGACAATAGTTTTTTTCATGCCCAGTGGGACCAGCAAAGAAATCTTTTGCAGATCTAAAGAAGTTCAAAGTTGAAGAAAATCATTTACAGTATAAGAGAATATCTATCTTCATCACAAGCTAAAGATTCTTCAAGTTGCAAAGTTCATATCATCATTCAGGTAGCTCTTTCATGCCAAAAGTTACCACAAGGTTAGCGAGCAATGGTATTCCTTTTTAATTTATATCTTATAAGAGATAAAGGTTTAAGAGGGAAAAACCATATCCTCAAAAATAGTATTTTACTTCTACTCAACCTATTATTCTAAGCACTATAATCCCCACTACAAAAATGGCACTCAGAAATCAAGTGTTTGATCCATTCAATAGAGGTATCCCACTAAATGTAGCCCAATTTGATGACATTCCAGTGTCTGTCCTCAAGAGTATCCCCTATTGATCTTATCCAAGATGTTACTAATCTCTATTTATTTCATAATGTGGTTGAGGATAATGTTTTTATTAGATTGTTGGTTGTCTCCTTCAAAGGAAAAGCATTGCAGTGGTATAGAAATCTGCCACTTAATTCCATCTCTACTTGGGATGAATTAGGTGTAACCTTAGTCAAGCAATTTGAAGATATATATGATCACCTATCTTGAGTTGAGCAATTGACCACCATAACAAGGGCTCCTCATGAGTTCATGTTTAATTTTAACCTCAGATTCCAAAAGACATGGACCATAATACCTGTGTTGGTAAGGCCATCCTCTGAATATGCATTTTTGTACTATTTAAAAGCCCTTTATTCTGACATTAGTGTGATAATACAATCAATGGGTGGTATTACCTTGCTAGGTGCTTATGAGATTACAATAAGGGTAGAAAAAAGTTTGATACAAGATGGTAATCTTTATCTAAGACCTCTAATGCCTATATTTCTAGAATTAAGTTCTATACTAGCCCCCTAAATTCCTCAAGTTCCATTCTTAGCTCCTATTCTAGCACCTCAAGCTCAAATTGCAGCCCCTACTAGTCAAACTAGTGAGATACGAGAGCTCAAAAGTTTGCTACAATCCTTTGGGAATGAAATAATACAACTCAAGATACAACCATATCAGTCTAATATTCCCTATAAATTATAAAATTAGAACACCTATCAGCCCTTCAAAGATCAAAGGCCTCGTTATCAGGGTTTCAGAGAGAATAGACCACCATATCAAGCACAAGGATCCATAACTCTAGCTAAGCCATATGCTACTCTTGATCTTAATGTTTTTTCCACTTCAAAGGCCATTGTTCCCACCCCACCTCAAAACAACATGATGCAGGATTCAAGGTGGCAGTCCTCAAATCTCAATGATGCTCAAAACCAAGCCTTAGTATCATAGAACATCACTATGTCTCAAATGACAAAAGAAGAGTTTTCTTTTCAAGGAGGCCAGTATCAAGATATAGGTTTGGAATCATAAGGAGAGACTCATCAAGTTTAAGGGCATCTTGATGCCATTAATGTAAATTGGCAAGTAGATGATCATGTTTCTTTTACTCAAGGTGTTGAACCTAAAAAATGAAGTGGTCAAGTTGCAGTTGTAAATTGAGCTAAAAAAGATCCATTAAAGAGGCTCAAGAGGTAACAAATACTTCAATTACTCCTAGGGTTGTTTTTAAGATTATAAAAGAGCAACTTTTTATCCCTACAACTGAGAAAAATCAAAATATAGAGGTGGTAAGGTTCATCAACTGCCTCTAGTTCATGAACAACCAGTGCTTCATAAGGTACAACCAAAGGTTAGTGGATCTCATTTTAGTATAGTAGATTAGATGAAGAATTATAACATCAACATTAACATGTGGGATTGTCTTTCCATTCTAGGACAAAAATATAATCTCATTCAAGATCTTTCATCTCTTTAATTGTCTCTAAAACCGGTTGAGAAAGAAGGTGTTGTCTTGACTAATTAGGATAAGCCAACAACGCAACAGGTAAAAAAAGTAAATAAGATTACAAAGGTAGATAAAATTGAGGTAAAATCAAAGAAAACTCCTCCCTTTTACCTTTCTTTGATAGTAGGTGATACTTTGGTTCATAATTGTATGGTGGATAGTGGAGCTAGTAGTACAATCATGCCTAAATAGATTGTAGACAAGCTTGGGCTTGTTTATGAGCCAAACACTAAAGGTGTATTGAAATTGAATGGTTCACCAACAAAGATGGTAGGCATCATCAAGGATCTAAAATTGACATTACATGCATGCCCCAATGTTACTATTCCGTAGGATGTTGTTGTGGTAGATTTGGCTCCTTACTTTGCTATGTGCCTTTCAAGGAATTTCACCTCAAAGATTAAGGGATATTTATTAGTTGATTAGACTTATTTTTTATTCAGAACTAGGTATGGTACCAAGGTAACAATTTATTCTAAGCCTATTGCACATTTTCATATGGATCCATATACACCAAGTGTTGTGAATACTAACTATATCATTTCAAATGATGTGCTAGAAATTAGTGATGTAAAAAAGGAATCACCTTTAGATGGAATTTCAAATTTATTTCTTGAAGAGTGAATTTCTACCTTGCATGAGCATGATCCTTATAAGATGATTGAAGAAGATGGACTTGTTGTGTAATGCCTTCATGATAATGATGCACCAGTTCTATCCATGGTCGAAGTAGATGAGTCTAATGAAGGTTTGTGGCAATTATACCTTGATGGATAAAAGAATAAGCATGGAACCAGAGCTGGAATGATGTTGGTTTCTCCAAAAAAACAAGTGTATTTATCTTCTATTAAGTGTTTGGAGATAGTGAGATTGTATTCAACCAAGTAAGAGGTTTGAATGTATGAAAATATTTGTTTCTTAAATCTTATAAGCATAGAATTTGGGATTTACTTGAAGATTTTTAGGCTTTTAACATTCAGGTAATACCAAGAGATAAGAATAAACATGTTGATAGGTTGGCTACTATTGGGTCACAATTTAGTATCCCAACTAATGTAAAAGATGAAAACATTTAGTCACATATAAAGATGGTTATAAGACCTTATGTTCTAGATAATCATGAGAATTGGTAGGGTTTCAAATATGACAATCAAATCATGAAATTCTTTCATGAAGAGGTTGAGTTTTCTTCAAAAAACTAGTCAAAACACTTACAATAGTATGGAGTTCAGATTATACAATTAAAAATGAATAAGCTACCCAAAGGATTGGTCACACTTGAGAATATTTTCAGTGGTGATGATGAGCTAAGAAAAGAGAAGTCATCCTTGTCAACAAAAGAAGAGCACTATGCCAATATAGAGATTGTAGCTGGTAAAATTTTGAGGTTGGGTAAGGTATGCACTCTTTCACAAAAGAAAGTTTTCATTGAGTTATGATAGGTTTTACTGATATATTTGCATGGCAGTATAGTGATCTCAAAAGTTTTGATCCAATTTTGGCTCAACACACCATTGAGTTAATGGAGAAAACTAAACTAGTGAGACAAAGACAAAGGCCCATTAATCCAAAGCTTGAGCCTTTGATGAGAACTAAGCTTCACAAGCTCATAGAATCAGTTATTATATTTCCAATCAAGCACTCAACTTGGGTGGCAAATCTTGTTCTAGTACAAAATAAAAATGGTGAGATTCATTTGTGTGTTGATTTCTATGATTTCAATAGGTCTTCACTTAAAGATCACTATTCATTGCCATCATTGGAACAAATTTTATAGCTTGTTGCAGGTTCAAAGAAGTTTTCTTTTTTGGATGGGTATAGTGGCTACAATCAAATTTTGGTCAAAGAAGAGGACGAATTTAAGACAACCTTCATAACTAATTGGGGGACATTTGCATACAAAAAGATGCTATTCAATTTGTCTAATGCTAGAGCAACCTTTCAGAGAGCTATGGCTATGGCATTCGAAGGCCTTCTTAATAATTTTGTACTTGTTTATTTGGATGATATAATAGTGTTTTCAAAGAATGCAGAAGATCACATGATTCATCTCAAGCAATTGTTCAAAAGGTGTAGGCAATTTGGGGTATCTCTAAATCCAAAAAAGTGTGTTTTTTTAGTTCATGAAGGTAAGCTTCTTGGACATGTTATTTCAAATCATGGTTTAAGCATAGATTTTGAAAGGATTGAGTCCATTCCTTCACTTTCTTTGCCTAAACACAAAAAGGCTATGCAAGATTTCTTTAGGAAAATCAAATTCATAAGGAGATATATTTCAAATTTTGCCATTTTAGCTAAGCCACTTACAGCCATGTTAAAGAAGGATCAAGGCTTTAGCTATTCCAAAGAAGGAGTAAATAGTTTTAAAGATATTAAGAAAGCCATAGCTAGTGCTTCTACGCTTATAAATCCATATTTTACAAAGGATTTCATTTTGTATACTTATGCTAACATGGACACCATTATGTAGTAGAATCATGAAGTTCTGGAGCAGCCAATAGCTTTCTTCAGTCAAGGCTTGGAAGAGTATGAAACAAAGCATTCTTTTGTTAAAAATTATGTATTTTTAGTCATAAGTTCTCTTATAAAATTTATATACTTATTGTCTAATAATAAGATACACCTAATGGTTGCCCATCCGAGCATCGAGTTCCTTTTGAACAAAGATATAAATGAGAAGAGAGCTATTTGGATAACTATGGTAATAGATTATGATCTAATAATTAAGGTCACAAAGCTTATTATAGGCAAAGGACTTTGTGAACATTTAGCACAAGACTTGCAAGAGGCTAATGAGCTTGTTTTGTTGTCAAATGATGAAGATGTTACAGCTGGTCATACCTCACCTTCCAGTTGGTTTCATAACTTGGTAAGCTATCTCCAAGATAGTATTTATCCCTCTCATCTCAGTGCTTCAAAAAGAATATATTTCAGATTGAAATCAATTCCATTTTTTCTTATTGATGGTGTTTTGTGAAGAAAGATATCAATAAAATGTTGCTAAGATGTGTAGAACCAAGCCAAACTCAGACATTGCTTGAAGAATTCCATGATGGACATGGTGGTAGACTTTTTTTTGTAAGAACTATAGCTCTTAAGATCATGAGAAGTGGGTACTATTGGCCTAATATATTTAGTGATTTCCATGCATGGGTTTGAAAGTGCAATGTTTTTAGGATAAGTGAAGCTTGCATCCTTGCCTCTTCAGCCAATAGTAGTGGATTAGCGCTTTGTCTAATGGGGATTGGACTTTATTGGTCTCATAAATCCTCCTTCAAGTTTAGGGCATAAATTAATTCTAACTGCTATAGATTACTTCACACATTGGATAGAAGCAGTGACATTGAAAGAAGTAAACAAAACTAATGTTCTTGATTTCTATGAAGGTTTGCTTACTAGGTTTGGAGTTTTCTCAACTATTATTTTTAATAATGCAATGGATTTTGTGGGATCTAAGATCAGCTAATGCATTGTCCAACATGGAGTTTATCTTACCACTTCATCAAACTATTATCCACAAGGTAATGGTCTTACTGAATCTATAAATAAGAACCTATTAAGGATCATAAAAATGACTATTGAAGATAATCAGAGGTCATGGCATCTCAAGTTCAAGTTAGCTCTATGGGCTGATAGGATCACCTACCAAAGATCAATAGTCAGCTCTCCATACAAGCTGGTATATGGTAAGGAAGCAACGTCACCCATTTATCTTAACTTTCTCGCTTTGGAACTAATGCATCAGCTTGATTTGTTGGAGAATGAGCCTATGGAAATCAAGTATGCTAAGCTTATGGAGTTTGAAGGGACAAGAAATCAGTCCATACTAGCCATGGAAATTTATCAAGCATAGGTGAAGAGAACTTTTGACAAAGGATATTCTTCATGAAGTTTCAAAGAAGGAGATTTGGTCCTCAAGAGGGATGAGGATAGAGCTAAACCAGGAAGGCACACCAAGTTTGATTCTCTTTGGAGTGGCCCATACACAATTTCCTGCTACAAATCCCATAATGCTTTCCAACTTGCAAAGTTGGATGGTTAGGGGCTTTCAATCCCAATCAATGGGATACATCTAAAACATTGTTATTGAAGAGCAAAGCTCCTTGTACATAGTTAGTTTGTTTTGCTTTCCTCCGAGTGTTATTCAAGCATGGTAGTTTGTTTGCACATTTTCTTCTTAGTTAGTTTTTGTGTTTTCATGTGTTTCCCTTCTCATTTTAAAAGATGGAGGTTACTTCATGTTTGGTCAAAGCATATTTTTAGTCATGGACTAGGTTTACCATTATTTTTTTGAGTTCAATATCATGTTTATGGTCTACATTCTCAAGCATAGTAGGCATGCTTCCTAGTTGAGTCGCCAGAATGTTGATAATTTTGCCCCACAGGGAAGAATAGATGTTTATTAAAGCAGTTGAAGAAGAAAATTCTAAAGAGAATAGATGTTTTATGGTTTTACAAAGGGACAAATATATTTTGAAGTTCCAAAGGGTTTGAATCCTTTGGATTTGTGGTCCAAAGGATCACTAGCCAAA
The DNA here is from genome assembly GCA_037957365.1 of Torreya grandis. NCBI lineage: Eukaryota > Viridiplantae > Streptophyta > Pinopsida > Cupressales > Taxaceae > Torreya > Torreya grandis. Next base: position 2,100,618 of record JARHVA010000429.1, read on the forward strand.
GATTCAATTCAAATGTCCAAAGGAAATGGCAATTATCTTGAATAGTCTAAGGGTTCTTTGCAACTTCTCCAAGCGATACTATCAATTTATCTAAAGGATAATTTCAAATTTCTGAAGGGTAGGTAGACCATACATTTTTTCCAAAAATATTTTTTTCTTGTCAAAGGATCATTTACAACAAACCTGAAGGGTATGTGCCCTTCAAGAAAGTTCAAAACCAAAGATCTAAAGGGACATTTGAAGATTTCGAAGGGAAACCTGAGGGGCACTTAGAAAATCCTGAGGGGCACTTAGAAAAAGTTGAGGAGCACTTGCAAAATCCAAAGGGTCATTTGGGAAAACCTGAGAGACAATTCCCACGGACATTTTATCCATGGGAAAATAGATAGAAAGAAAAGGACAACTAATCCTTCAAAAATTTTGTCTGAAGGAAAAGAAGGGTCTAAACAAATCTCTGAAAGAATTCTTTTGGAAAAATTGTTTGAAAAAATTCTTTCAGATAAATTGTCTGAAAGAATTCTTTCATGAGATTAATCCAATGGAAAAGGACCATTTAAAAAGACCCAAAGGGTGTGTGCCCTTCAGGGAAGTTCATAAGTAGGAATCTCGAAGGGTATGTGCCCTTCGAAAAAGTCATTATCAAAAATGTCGAGAGGACACTTCAAAATGTCGAAGGGAAATTTTGATAGAAAGTTTACAAAGGAAAAGGCTTCAAATAAATTGTCTGTAGAAAAGGGTCTTTTACAAAAATCTCGAAGGGTATGTGCCTTTAATAAAAGTTCAAAACAAAAGTCTGAAGGATCTTTTGGGAGGCCAAAGGGTCATTTTAGAATTCTTGAAGGGTATCTTCCCTTCGGGAAGGTTTGTTTCATTTCTCTGAAGGACCATTACAGGAAAGCTGAAGAACCATTTTATAAGCCGAGGGGTAGGGACAAAAAGTTTGAAGGAATTCCTTCGAACATTTTATCGGAAGGAATTCCTTCAAAAAACTACCTTCAAAGGGTGCAAGTCTGATTGACAACAAGTCCTTAGCCTTGTATGTTTAAATTCTTACTTGAATGGCATCATTATACCATTTATATGTGGCCCTTGGCCTTAAGTGTTTATGTGACATTCACACACCCCTTGTATGTGGTCTTTCTGTCTTATGCATGACATTTTATGCAAATTTTATGACATTGTACAACATTAATTATATTCTCATTATTTGTTGTTATGGTGCCAAGATTCATATCATGAATTATTCCCACTCTTTAGTCTTACTTGAGTGCCATGATACATATCATGCATATTATGCTTATGTGTGTAGACACCAAAAATCCACACACAATGGTTTCAAATGTTGCAACTCCCTTAGACCACTTTAGGGCCCCAACTTGACCTTCTAATCAGCAACCAGACCAAACCCAAGTCATTTTGACCTAATGACTTAACCCACCTTTTAACCCAACTTGATCTTGACCCTCAACTATCAATGATCACCCTAACCATCGATAATCACCCTGGCCGTCGACAGTCAGGTTCTACCATCTGAACTAGCTTAACTCACCCTTCACTCTGCCTTGATTTTTTTATTGTTAGCTCATGTAACTCATGTACAAGCCAATGCATACACAAGTTATATTTAGATAGTAATTTGAACCCCTTATTAAAGTATTATTACACCTCTCCTTCCTTGGCTATAAGAAGAGATGAGCAAAAGATGAAAAAATATCCATCCATAACTATCAAGATCTTTTGTAACCATAGATTCTTTGCAGGTATTCTTCCAATAATCTAGGGATTTAGCCATCACATCAAAGAGCCAACTTGTCACTACCCCTCAGTCGATAGCCAAGTACCATTACTCCATTAGAATCATGCCAAACTCCATCAACAAGCCAACCACCTAACCCATTCATCTGATCAACCTCCATCAAGCTAAGTATTTGTTTTCAACCTATTAATTACTTTGTTTTCCATTTTGCAATCAGTCCACTATAAACCAATCTCCTAGAATTATCTTTTGTGATCCCATCAATCTGACCTTTTTATCACCCAAACCCAACACACAGTAACCACCAATGGTCATCTTGACCATCAATGATCTATCCAACCATCGACAGTTACCTCAACCGCTGACAGTCACCTCAACCATCGATGATCACACTAACTGTCAACAATTAATATGGTAAAAAATAACAAGTTATTTTTACACACCTACCCTCAACCAAATCCAACTTTCTTTTCATCTACCTGCCCATAGACCCTCAACCTATTTTTTGAACCACACCTGACTTATTTAGCATTAGTATTGACCTATTTATTGTTATATTAGTCATTTTACTCTATTTATTTATCAAGCATTTCTTGTATTATATTTCAGTATCTTCTATGATTTATGTAAGTACTAAATCTTTTATTTCATAAACTTAATTATTTAAAATGTGTGGATTTACAGCCTTTGAGGAAGCTCTTGCTTTCGAGATATAGCTAGTGCTAGGTAATCCACCCAACTATCTATCTAACCAACCATTTGCTTTAGTGTTATCTTATTTATAAGTCATGCTCCCAAGCCAAAGAAGAACTCTTTATAATCATCTAATTCAATGTGTACACAACCAAATAGGTTTTTCAACCATACCCGTATCTAGTTTCTTTCTTCTTCCTCTCTTGGAATATAAGCTAATTCTCTAAAACATTCTAGCATGCCCAGTGGGACCTTGAGTCTCTACTTGGGTTTATTTTGTTTGCATCTACATTTTGCTCTTCCTATTATGTGCTCATAAATGAAATTAAAATTTCTTTTGGGCTTAAAATAAATTGAATACATTGGTTGCTTGCAAGTTTAACTCACTTAGTTAAATTAAAGCAAAGTAATTCAATCGTAGCAACACTTGTATCACACACACAAACTAAACCACCTACACCAATCAAACATCTAAACAACTTGACATAAGGCTCAACTGGGATTTCATCACCTAGAGATCACCTTACCCTTTCCTAAGAATCCTACTTAGAGGTCATGACCAAGAGGAAAACCAACTCAGCTCTCTGGCTGTGTATAAATTCTAGAAATCAGTATATATTGGCTAAACACCTAATACCCTTATTGTTGAGGTGTGTGAAGTGAGGGTGTAGGCCCCAATACCAAGCCATATATTGATTTCAAATATAGATCCTTTTGAGAGCCTAAACACAACCTGAAACAAACCATAGACTTCTTTTCTAGTACCCACTCTACAAGCCAATTTTAGTCACATAAATGCATATAAAGCTTAAGGCATAAGCCAAAAGAGAGACTAAAAAGAACTTTAGGACTTGACATACTTTTTAGTGTGTTTGATTTCTTTCCTCATTTGTTTTCTCTTCTCTATTTGAGTGGTGAGATTGTTTTTTTATTTTCTCTCCCTTATCTTGTATGGTTCTAACTTGCCAGTAATGAAAGAATCTATTAGAACATAACCCATCACCAAACCAATCAACCTTTTCTACCTCCTCACCAATAGAGAATGTCTCTAAACTAGAAGACTCTCCTCACTCTTGGAGAATTCCTTCTTTCCCTCAAGTAGTTTCCCAAGGAGATACATACTTTGCCACCTTCTTAGATAACAATCTTATGGCCCTTCAACATTATCTTAGCACCATGCGTCACCACACTCCTACTTTAGTTCCACCTATGGATCCACCTTGTGGCATGTCTTCCCACCTTATGAGGAACCCTTTCATTGCCACAGTCACCACCCAACCATTGGCCACCCAAGCATATTCATCTACCAATAATCCCTTTGATACTACTATGGAAAACCAACCTACCCAACCTATAAACACCCTTACACCTTCCACCCCCACCAATAACTCCTCTAACCTAGGAGCAACCCAACCATTAACCACCTATACTCCACTCACCATGGGAGTACCTACTACTAGCATTGCCAACTTTCTTTCAACTACCCCCAATTTATTAATCACTACTCCACTTCAAAATCTTGTGGTGTCTATACCTTCTACCTTACCACTAATCAATACAAAGGTCAACACTTTTTTTTTAGTTACAAACCTAACCATGGCTCCTACCCAATCCACCTTAACCTCTCAACAAGTGCCCATCATATCCAAATTAGGTTACATCCCTAACCCATAAGGGCATATACCTCTACCCATTACCCAACCACCTACATCCACCTACCCCTACATAGCATCCACCCAACCACCTGTGTCCAAATATCAATATGTGGAAGCTTCTTAACCCCCCACCAACTGTCAATATGTCACCCAACCACCACAACAATATGCACCTTAAAACCTTTCAAATGCCCAACCCCAAATAGATCTAATGAAAATGCTCATGGATAAAATGAGTACCTTAGAGTCATCCATCTCTAGTGCTCACAACATCTTATTATATGACTAGATTTGTAATGAACCCATTCACCCATTTTCCCTTATTAGACCATATCCCCCTAAATGAGAACTTCCCAAGTTTTCTAAATTTCAAAGGAGGATCCCCAACAACACCTTAGGGAATTTAGGCATGCATGTTATTTGATTGCCTACGATGATGCCTTCCTTCTTCGTGTTTGATCTAGCATTAGATTTTTATAGTGCCATAACTAAACATTCTCTCTTCTCTTTCACTTAGTTAGTCCAAACTTTCTTGGATCACTTTTCAATAAACATATCCAGGAAATTATCCATCACTGACCTTTACTCTATCCAGAAATTTGATGATGATTCTATTACTAATTTTGTAGCTCATTGGATGATCTTAATCAATCAACTTGCCTTCCCTTTACCCCAATCCTGAACTGATAGAAATTTTTTTCTCAGGCATGTACCAAACACATCTCTTCTACATTATGTGTACAAAACTTTAGAACCTTTGATGAGGATTTTACCATGGTGCATAAGCTATCAAACAAAGCCAATGATGAAGGAAAGTTAAAATTGAAGAACAAAAACTCCACCTACAAAACCAATGAGGCCTCTTCCTCTAAACCAAGCAACCAAACCAATGCCAATGCCAAAAGTAAAGGAACTATAAATGTGGTCATTCTTAAGACTGATCTTCCACCATATATCAATCAACCAAACTCCTCTAACTCCTCAAAACAAAACATGAGAAACCAAAACTGAAACAATTATAAGAAATTTACTCCACTTAGGGAATCTTATGCTTCAATCCTGGAGAAGTTGCTGAAAGTTAATATCATACAGCTTCCTCCCATTAAATCCCCTCAACAATTTGACTCTTCTCATCTTGCACCTAGCTGGTATAATGAGAATGACTTATGTGCTTTCCATTGAGTACTTGGGCATGACATTAGTAGGTGTAATACCTTCAAAAATGTTATCCAAACCCTCATTGATAATGGGGAACTTGTCTTGGACAACCAAATGCACCTTCAAACCAAGCCTTTCTACATTTTAGACAAGATTTTCCTAATCATGCACCTACCAAAAATGATAGAAACAAATTTGATTGTTCTCATGATGTCCATATAGTCAATATGGTTCTTGACATGCTCGTTGTTGAGGAATCTACCACCCAATCTACATGTTCTTCACCTTCTCCACTTATTAAGGTAGTGGAGTTACCTTCTCTTCCTTTGGATACCCAACCCAAGGGAACACCATCTTCCTCTCTTCCACTTGCTAAGGTAGTAGAGTCACCAATCCCTCCTTCAACTAACATACTAGATCAAATAACCATCACTACTTTACCTTTTCCCTCAACTACCGAACAATTCACCCCTCCTTTGGAAATCATTCCTGAGGAAGAGATCACCATACCTACACCTCCCATGGAGTAATCACCTATCCCAATATTGCATCTTTTGATTGAGTAAAAGGATGAGGTTATCATCCCCATTTCTCAACCTACAGGTTTATCTTTTAATCCCACTGCTCATGGAATAAGACTAGTCTATAAACCATTCTCTAAACTAGTTCAGAGATTGGAGTTTGTCTCCAAACCTGACATAGATTGAGCCACCTTTTGGTAGCAATTGGAAATCTCTTATACCATCAAATAGGAACCTCCAACCACACCTTTGATAGACCAACACACAAATTCTATTATCCAACCTACCATCACACAAATGAAAATAATGAAAACCTCTACGAACCCAACCATTTATCAACCATCCAAAATGACCAAATCCAAAAGAACCCAATAATCCTCTATCACTTTAACCAAACTAACCAAAACCCTTGGCATCTTACGTATGTAGAGCCTTAATCACCCATCCTTAAAACTGGAGCAAACCTTACATGACCCACCAACTAAACACCAAACCAAATCAACCAGGGAGGTAAAGCCACCGAAAGGCTAAAAAGCTAGAATTTTGCCTCTCTCAACCTTTCCCTTTATTTTAGGGCTTCATCCCTCGACTTTTATTAATAATCCAACTATATTATCCAAAACCCAATCACCACTTTTGGTGATGCCATCACTCTTGCTTTCTGACACACCCATCTGCACCGAGTCATCAATAACCAAACTAGCTAACTTGACATCTTCTACCTCCAACTTATCAACTTCCTTACCTAAACCAAAATCATCAGTTAAGAATACCACCTTACCTAAGACCTCTACCACCAAGCCTATTTCTAAAAAGACTTCCATCTCACTAACCAAAGCTAGAACCTCTAAACCCTTGCCACCTTTAGTTGAGTCTTACTCAACTACTTTCCAAGGGTTACTACAAGCCTCTTAACCTCACCTCCCATCAAACCATTTGATCCTCTTGGTCTAAAACCCATATGGTATAAATACCACCAAGTACATACCTATCATAGGATACTTGGGCATGACATAAAGAACTACAAATCTCTTCAAACCATGATCCATTAGCTCTATGATGAGGATAATCTATTAACAAATGAACCTCCCATGAGCCTGCTACCAATCCAATAACCAACAACCACTACCCAATGCCTATCCACTCCCCCACTCTCACCTTAGAGTGATAAGGAATCAAACCAATCTCCTACCCCAACTTATTCCCTCTATCCATACTATCCATGTGGTCACACAATCACATGCTCAATAAAAGGATAAGGAGAAGTTGAAAGTGTCCATCCTATGGACATACCCATATTCCCCCTCTCAACCAAGTCAAAATTAAGCACCTTCGCCTTTGGCAAAACCCAAGGTATCTATCTTGGGTACCTCTCAATTCAACCCTCTAAATAAATTAGAAGAGTGGTTCTCAAAAAACTTCACCAAACCTCAATAAAGATGAGCCTATATGAGTTGATCTCTTCCTCACCTCATCATCACCAAACAATGATAGAGGCATTGCAATCAATAGAGATATAACCTAAAAACCCTAAACATCTAGTAACCTTTGTTGGCACTCTCTAAATTTCCAAACTTGTCACCTTCAAAGATTCAAAAATACCTTCTATCTATCCTAATGACCCAAATCCCCCTCTTTTCATCACTGCCTACATCAACCAAACCCACATTAAATGAGTCATGATTAATGGGGGAGATAGCATTAATATCATCTCCTCCCATGCCTACGATCAACTTAGACTACTTGTCAGGGAAACCCCAGAACAATAAACATGCTCCAATCCCTACTGAGTCAGGATCTTGCTCTACCAATTAGAACACATGTGATTACTTCTTGTATTAGCAACTAAACACGGAATTATACCAGAATCAATAAGTAACTAGAAATATGAAACAACACAGGAATTAAGAGACAATACACAATTGTATTATATACATAGAAGAATATACAATAAGGAAGATGCCACTTCTTCCTCCACCTCAAAGGTTCGCCACACCTCAAGACCTTCTTCCCTCTCTCTCTCTTGGTCCCAACAATCAACTCCAATACAGAATTGATGTTCACCTCTCCAACCAGTCAGTAACACGCTGCCAGTTCACCAAGTACACAACCATACTCTAAGTAGATCCCCTGCGCTCTGCTACCTGCAAATCACTAGACCTTACTCACCATGTAGATATCTCTACACCCCTGAAGAACCCTTGTCCTTGCCTCATCAAGTCCTTATGATTCTTCAACCAGTACTCCAGTGGATCAGCTCCTTGACCTTGCAGACCTTGCAACTCTCCCTGATCATACACACTCAGCACCCCTTGGAACTAGGAGGAGCTACACTAGCTCTCTCTAAAAGCTCTCTGGCTTTCTAGCACACACATACAATACAACCCATGAGTCCATATATAGATCTCATGCTTACAATAATTAGGCTAACCTAATTACAATAATTAGACTCGCAACTCAAGACTATGACTAGCCTTCAACATGCAAACTAATAGTCTCAAAATACACTCTCCCGGATTCGTCATGCAAACTACCTGTTCTCACACAGGCTGCCGACGTCGGCACCTCCATGACCGATGTCGGCCGACTGGTAACCGACGTCGATTTCTTCCTCTTGCTATCTGACCGACGTCGGCTGATCAGACCGATGCCATTTCTCCTGCAACTCTGCATCCTCCGTAACTTCTCCTGTTTGCATCCTGGTGAAGCTTTTAGCTCCACAACCTAACAATCTCCCACTTGGAGATAAATAGCTACACCTATACCTATACCTGTACACCGTCTAAATTATTCCCTGGCTTGTATCCCTCTTCAAGATCCATCCTGAAGACCAACCACCACGCAATCTTGATGTTATACCTGTCATTCAAGTAACCTGCCATATCCAAACCTACACATCCATGTAGTGAAGAACTTGACCCTGCAAAACAAGAACCCCTGCTGCTAGTCCCACTGAACTGCCCTCCAGTACTCCTTCCCCAAATTGGCTCCATACTTTCTGACAACCCCCACTACTTGGGAAAACTCAGGCCTACAACAGACCTCATGTGATTTCGAACCCTGTTTCAAGCTAAGCTTGAACTGTCCAGCCCTTGGTGTGCTTACCAATTTTGCATCCTGCATAGTGAACCTCACCAACACCGTCTTCACACCAGCTCCCACTGAAGATATAATCTCCATGTCTCTTATGCCAAAGAATTTCGCTGCTCCAAATTTTTCATGACACGCCTCTAAACTAACCTTACCCTTAGCTCAGCAAATACCTGTATGTACAAACCTACTAGTAAATCACCCACATACAGTAACAAGATGTTGTCATGACTCATCATCCACCTGGTAAGATAAACACAATAGTTACACTGACATTGACTGAAGCCATGCTTAGTCATCCACCTGTCAAAACCTGTACCACTGTCCTGCAGCTTCCTCAAGACCATATGCCTTGGCCTTCCATCTCTTGTATCCATCCACTCTCTTCTCTAAAATAGGAATCCGTCTCTCAGTGCTTTCTTCCAGCTGACAACTCTACCAACAAATACCTGTTTGGTTCTTCTCCAAGGACTCACTCCTCATCCATGCCAAGCTCCCACTGTATCTAGACTCTACCTGCATTGCCTCTTCACATCCTCCTGGTTCTTGACCATCAGTAAGCAATATAAAGAAGGTGAACAATGAATATGAGGTTCACTTACCCTTTCCTGACCTCCACATGAGCGTTTGAGACTTGTTGTCCACCCAATATCCGTTCCAGTGATCGATCTCGGCCATCTCCCAGTCTGCTCCCGACCGATGTCAGTTTCCTGCACTGACCCTGACTGTCGACGTCATCTCCCTGGCCGACGTCGGTATCCTTTCTACCGACGTCAGTTCCCTCATGGCTGACATTGGTCTTCCTATTGCCGACATTGGTTATTGTGTGACCGACGCCGGTACCTGTGTTCACCTGTGAGTGATAACTTTTTACCCGTGAGCTCTCCATGGATCAAAATCCTGATCAAATCAACCCTGCTCTGCTCAGAATAATTCAGTTCTCTCACCTGATCTCTGTCCGTCATCTCCTCCATGAACACTAAGGCTTTCCAGTTCTTTAGCTTGTCAAAAACATCTATCTTTCGCTTTAGAACCTGCATTCTCCTTCTACATGTGTGACTAAGCCTATGAAGCCACGTCTCTGCAACAGAAGGTGAATCAGCAATATAAGTAGATAGATAAAGGATACCTACTTTCTTACCACCATCTAATTCAAGTGTATCCGCTGTGAGAGTTACAGAACATCTCTCATCACCCAAATTTCCTGAAGAAATTAGACCCATCTCCAAGACTGGTACCTGCATGACTTCCTTTAACCACTGTGTGTCATCCATCTGCAATTTCAGCTTCACTTCCCCTTTGCCAATTCTTTGGCAAGGCTCACCAACTCCTCTCCCTGGGGCTGCATGGAAAGAGGCAACATAATCTGTTATCCAAGATTCAACTTTATCCAAGAAACCTTCCAAAGCATCCTGTGTAACAACACCTGCAACATCTGCATTTTCAGTTCCTTCATGTTGATCTGCTACCAACCAATAATATCTTTTTCTCTGCTCTTTCTTTCCATCAGTCAGACCATTCGTGCTATTCAGTTTCTCCATTCGTAGCTTACTTCCTTCTGCCATTGCTATACTCCCACTCAATCGAAAACCCCTGTGAGCAACCTGTAATCAACAAACACTACCAGATCTGAAACCACCTGTTAGTAACCCAACCAAAAGCTCTGATACCACGTGTCAGGGAAACCCCAGAACAATAAACATGCTCCAATCCCTACTGAGTCAGGATCTTGCTCTACCAATTAGAACACATGTGATTACTTCTTGTATTAGCAACTAAACACGGAATTATACCAGAATCAATAAGTAACTAGAAATATGAAACAACACAGGAATTAAGAGCCAATACACAATTGTATTATATACATAGAAGAATATACAACAAGGAAGATGCCACTTCTTCCTCCACCTCAAAGGTTCGCCACACCTCAAGACCTTCTTCCCTCTCTCTCTCGGTCCCAACAATCAACTCTAATACATAATTGATGTTCACCTCTCCAACCAGTCAGTAACACGCTGCCAATTCACCAAGTACACAACCGTACTCCAAGTAGATCCCCTACTCTCTGCTACTTGCAAATCACTAGACCTTACTCACCATGTAGATATCTCTACACACCTGAAGAACCCTTGTCCTTGCCTCACCAAGTCCTTATGATTCTTCAACCAGTACTCCAGTGGATCAGCTCCTTGACCTTGCAGACCTTGCAACTCTCCCTGATCATACACACTCAGCACCCCTTGGAACTAGGAGGAGCTACACTAGCTCTCTCTAAAAGCTCTCTGGCTTTCTAGCACACACATACAATACAGTCCATGAGTCCATATATAGATCTCATGCTTACAATAATTAGGCTAACCTAATTACAATAATTAGACTCGCAACTCAAGACTATGACTACCCTTCAACATGTAAACTAACAGTCTCAAAATAGACTCTCCTAGATTCGTCATGCAAACTGCCTGTTCTCGCACAGGCTGCCGATGTCGGCACCTCCATGACCGATGTCAGCCGACTGGTAACCGACGTCGGTTTCTTCCTCTTGCTATCTGACCAACGTCGGCTGATCAGACTGACGCCATTTCTCCTGCAACTGATTCTGCAACTCTGCATCCTCCGTAACTTCTGTTTGTATCCTGGTGAAGCTTTTAGCTCCACAACCTAACACTACTAAACAACATCATGTCCAAAACCTTTACCATCTTTTGATCCTTTAATGACACCATGGCCACTACTCTAGGAATAATTGTCCTTCATATCCATTTAGGACCTCGTACTGTCCCCGAATTCTTCTATGTAGTGGAAGGTGAATACAGAATAATGTTTTGTTGGGATGACCTTGGATCCTCTCCATGGTTTGTGTACCCTCTACCCTTCATCATTACATCAAATTTGAGCATGAAAGTTAGATTGTCACTATACAAGCTAACCCAAGTCCCTTTCATCATGCAACATGACTTATCAACCCAATTATGTCTTCCTATTTCCATCTAGCATACCTTCATCACCCAAAGCTAAACCCTCACCCATGAAGGATGAATCCATATATTATTCTATCAATGAGGCATCTTAGCTCATCAATCCCCTTAGATCAAATTCCCAACATAGACCACTTAGAATCAACATTCTAATGTCTTTCACTTGGGGAATATCACCTATTGACCCTTGATGCCTTCCTTACTCCTCGTGAGTACAACCAACTTAATAACCAACCTAGATATGACCCCAATATTAGAGCCATTTTTTCCCTTGGACCTTCAAACTATCAAACCCATTTCATCTATGGGGGACTTGATAAACCACTTAATGCTTCTGCCACTTCCTTTTCGCTTTGACTATTCACCTCTAGCTTCTCTTATTTGGACAACTCAAACTTTGCCAAGACATACCTCCACAGGTGTGCTTGGAAAGGATTTGGTCTTGGATGATATGAGCATGGCCCACATGAGTTGATTTTAATTGAGACCAAAAATCCTCTTGAGAAACACAACTTCAATTTCATTCTACCCAACAAGAGGAAAACCAAACCACCTACCATTACCATCATTGAGGAAAACATCCCTTCCTCACCAACATCTTCTCCCTATAAGTATGAGGATGATGACATCATCCCCCTTAACTTGTTTTCATCAAAAAGATCAGCCTTAGACCCCTGACTTATCAAAAATATGGGGCTACCATAATCATCCCTTTGACCCATCCTAAGATGATAAGAAATGACTCTCCTACCATTAACACTGCTCAATGCCAGGATGATTATTTCATTCTCACCTATTTTGGCACCCCAAATTATTCAATCCATAAATCTCTTCCTCCTAAGACTTTGACCATGTTAAAAAAATCCACCATGGATATCAACTTGGGTACTTTGGACAACCCTTGAATTATCAAAATCGACCAATCATTGAATTTTGAAGAACTTCAAGATTTTCCCTCTTTCCTCCAAGACCACATCATATCATTTGCTTAATCTTATAGAGACATGCAAGGAATTGACCCCGCCATTGCCACACATAACATCATCACCAACCATGATGCCAAACCAATCAAGTAAAAACTTCGATGAATGTACCCTTACATAACCCTCCTCATCAAAGAAGAGCTTTAATGTCTCCTATATATCAATTTCATTCAACCCAAACATTACCCCCAATGGGTGTTGAATGTTGTACCTATCACCAAAATCATAAGGGGATTATGCATTTATGTGGACTTTTATGCCCTCAAGCTTGCTTGCCCAAAAGATGACTTTCCTCTATCAAGCATTATTCAGCTAGTTGATCATACAACTAGCCATGAGATGTTATCTCTCATGGATGGATTCTTGAGTTACAATCAAATCCTAATTACCACTAAATATCAGCACAAAACAAACTTTATCACCCATGGGACACTTTTTGCTTTAGGGTGATGCCTTTCAGACTAAAAAATGTTGGTGCAACCTACCAACGTGCCATGACTTATATCTTTCATGACCTTATCCATAAAATTATTGAGGACTATGTGGATGACCTTCTTGGGAAATCCAAATATCGTAAGGATCATTTGGCCATTCTCAAAATTATCTTTGAGCGACTCATCCATTACCATGTCCGCCTTAACCCCAAGAAGTGCATTTTTAGGGTTTTGTTGGGAAAAATCCTTGGCTTTATTATCTCCCTTTGGGGAATCAAAGTTTCTCCTACCATAATAAAAGCCATCCTCAACATGATTCCTCTAATCAACCTCAAACAAATCCATAGTTTGTAGGGCAAACTCCAATTCATTCATCACATTATCTCTTAGCTCTAGGACTGATGCCAACCCTTCCACCACCTCCTGAAGAAGAATGCCTCTTTCAAGTGGAGTGACAACTATCAAAAGGCCTTTGATTCACTCAAAAAGTACCTTTTGTCTCCACCTGTCCTCACCCCTCCATAGGACAACCAACCTTTCTACCTTTATATCTTCGCTATCGACCACTCCCTAGGGGCAATGTTTGTTCATCAACATGAACAACACAAAGAAAAAGTCATCTACTACATCAATCACATGATTGTAGAGTATGAGACCCCATACACCCATACCAAAAACCTTTGCCTAACCTTGGTCTTCTTGGCCACTAAACTTTTCCACTACTTTCTTAACCACAAAACCTATGTCATAACCAATACCAACACACCCAAGTATATGCACTCTAAGCCATACCAAAATCAATATATGGGCAAATGGCTCATGATTTTAGCTGAGTTTGACCTTGAGTTTCTTTAGTAGAAGTTAATTAAAGTGCAAGTCATTACCAACCAATTGGCAGAAACACCTTTAGAAGACAACCAACCTCCTCCTCTTAAGTTTCTTGATGAGTCTATCGTGACCCTCTCTCAGGCAAACTTCATCTATCCAGTGACTATGTTCTTTGATAGATAAAAATGTAAACGTGGTGGGGGGGGGGGGGGGGGGGGGGGTAGGATTATCCTTATTACCCTTTAGGGCAAACCTCTTCCTTTATACTTCAATCTAGATTTTGATTATACCAACAATATGGCTAAGTACGAAGCCCTAGTCATAGACCTTCAAACTATGTTAGCCTGGGGAGTCAAAATGATTAACATCTTTGGTAAATATCAACTAGTGGTCAATCAAATCAATGGTTCTTACTAGTTTAAGAATGATTTTTTGAAATAGTACAAACAAGTAGTTGATGAGCTCTTATTATCATTTAAACACTATCACATCTAATCCACCCCATGATCTACCAACAAGTTTGCTAACACTGTGGCTTCCCTTGACTCTAAGATCCCATCTGCACCCTCTGACTTTAAGCTATATATCATTATCCATAGACTGGCCCAACCCTCTTATGTCAAACCCAACTCTCCCACCATCTTCAATGTGGAGGAGACCCAACCTGATCTTTGGTATTAGCAAACCTTTGACTATCTTAACCTTACCATCATTCTTTTTGGTCTTTCTAGGAATTCTCGAAGAGAATTTATCTAGAGTAACTCACATTATACCATTATGAGGGGAATTCTTTATAAACTTGGCTTTGATGGTCTCTTCTTTCATTGCCTACATAGTCACAAACCCTCTCATGCTATTAGGGAAATGCATGATGGGATCTATTTGGGACACTTTAGTGGCATAGCCATCACTAAATGCATCCTTCACCTTGGCTATTATTAGCCTACCTTTAACCAAGACTATTGTGATTATGTGAAAAAGTGTGTTAAGTGTCAACAACATGCCAATTTTCATCATGCACCTAGCCATAGTCTTCATGTATCCACTGATTTTTGGCCCTTCTCACTATGGGGTCTAAACATTATTGGTGAAATTAACCCCCATTATTCATAGTGACACCATTCTATCATCACCATGACTGAATATTTTACCAAATGGGTAGAGGTTATTCCTCTAGTCTCAACGAAAGTGGAAAAGATTATCAACTTCATAAATCATCACATCATCTATCGCTTCAGTGTTCCTCACAAAATTATCACTGATAATGGCAAATCTTTTAAAAACAAACAAGTTTAGGGTCTTTGTGATGCATTCAGTATTAAGTTAGGTTTCTCATCACCATATCACCCTCAAGAAAATGGCTAGGTAGAGGCCTTTAAGAAAACTCTTAACAACATGCTCACTAAAATGGTCAATGCATCTAGTCAGGATTAACATTTGTACATCCCCTTTGCCTTATGAGTGTATCTTACTAGCATTTGAACCCTCTGGGTGATAACCCATTCTCTCTTATGTTTAGAGTAGAGGTTGTCTTACCTCTCGAGGTCCAAATTCCTTCTCTTCACATATCTTTGCAAGAACTCATTTATGAAGATGATTATCATTAGCACCATTTAGACCAGCTTGAGCTACTTGATGAGCATTGTTTAGCCACCCTCACCCATCTGCATGTCTATCAATAAAAAATCAAACATGCTTATAATAAACACCTTAGAATATTAGAATTCAATATCAAAGACCTCATCCTAAAGGAAAACCAATACGTCACCAATATGGAGAAAAGCAAGTGGGGCAAGTTTGCTTTCAATTAGCTTGGACCTTATATCATAACCCACAAGTATAGATCAGGGGCTTATTGATTGTCATCTCTTGAAGGTAACCCAGAACTTGAGCCCCTTAATGCTTTGTATTTGCATCATTTCTTTTGTTAAAATGTATCAAACTCACCTTTTGCCTAACTTAAGCTCATCCCTTGCTTTCAAACCACATTCATCTCCCTATTTTAGGGGTAACCAATTAAAAAATAATCATGTGATTATATGTCACAATCATAGCCTAATCTTGAACAATGGGTACCACGGATCTACCCATGGTATGATTCTCATGGTACTTCTCACCCCATTTCACAAGATAAATTTTTATGGTCATTTTCACATAAACCTCTTTACACCTAATCCACATTCTTATGCTTTTAGTTTTTCTTTCATAAAGGTGAACCCTTAAGCCTATATAAGCAAGTCTATGTCAAGAAAAATCAAAAATCAAAAGCAAAGGCATAAACAAAAATAATCATGGGTCATCCTTAGCATTCGTAGACTACTCCCTTGAAGGACAACTGTAATGTCCCTTTCTTAGGGGCTCCTTTTTTGAACAAAAGCTCTGATACCACTGTAATGTCCCTTTCTTAGGGGCTCTTTTTTTGAACAAAAGCTCTGATACCACTGTAATATCCCCTTCAAATAGGGAATATAGAAATACAAAAGCTCTGAACAAAGATACGATTTTGCAAGATAGATTCAAATAAATAAATAAACCACAGTAAATCTCTTAACTACCAAATCACTAATCTTATTATTCATCCAGATGATTACAATAGATATCCTCTATCATGCATATAAAATAATATTCAAATACGATATAAAAAACTTGAGTATTCCACAAACTGGGAATAAAACCTGAATCTGGTAGGTCTCGGCCTGCTGTGTCAAAAACACAGTCACCGACGTCGATTATACTACCGTCATCGGTCGACTGGGGTCGTTAACCTATCAACATCAATGATAGGTCGGCTGATGTCAGTCACTGTGGATCTCTACCTGCCGATGTCGATCTCTATACAAATCTGTACGAATTTGTACAGAGTTTGTACGGTTGCCAATTAAGTACACCCTATTTGTTGGACCCCTGATCTCAAGATATATGGCTCTAATACAGAAGCTCTCTATCTATATAATTTATTGAATAAAAACTTATGAAATAAATACCTGAATTACTGTGATAGCTTCTGTGTGAATTTATCTCTCAAAATACTTGAAATATTGTGATAACTTTTGTATGAAGCTATCCCTCAAACTTGTAAACCCTGTGATAACTTCTGTATGAAGCTATCTCTCAAATCAACAATAGATCAACTGATATTTCACAGCCTCTGAATCACACACACTGAAGAGTGGATGATCTCTAATGCAAATGGAATCCTGGAACCCTTGGCTCAGTCTTCACAGAAGAATTCTTCAATATCAAAATCAATAATCATTCATAATCCCAACTCTCTCCCATGAGAAACCCTTATACCCTCTAAAAGTATGCTTGCCCTAATTAGGGTTTTCTTAAATTAGAATTAGGGTTTCTTAAATTAGAATTAGGGTTGCACAATTAAAATATGCTAAATAATTAATATTTAATTAAATCAATCAAATATTAATATCTCCCTCAATACATGTCCAATCGAGCCCAAACGAAAGCCAATGGGAAAAATTCTGCTAAACAAAGCCAAGTCAATCTCCATCAAGACTCTCTAACCATCTTATTAGCCTACGAGGGTCACATAATAGGCTAACCATCAAGTCTGTCAATGTCCACTAAAAAGGGGACATGACAATCCACCCCTCTAGAAATTGCTTGTCCCCAAGCAATCTCAGAACAATGAACCACTCGATCCACCTGGATCCCAAATGTAGTTATGTTCTGCACTACTATTAATCAATGCAAGTTCCTATAATATCCTCTCAAATATAACCAAGAGGAATCCATAATCAAACTGGTGAATGCAACTCAACCAATCTCTAAAATCACAACTGCCCTGGATGTGTCGATACCGCAGTCTGTGTAACTTGCTACTACCAATTCCATCTACAAAAGATGGTGCCAATCCATCCCATAATGGATGGTAAGAACCTGGAGCTGATCTACACCTGTGTGAAATCAAATATTCTATCTCTGGATCAAAATAAGAATAATGAGCATACCCCACCGTATAATGTCGGTAGGAACCCCCAAACTCTGCTATTAGCTCATCATCACTAAACTAGGAATCAACAGATGGCTCTAATCTCTGACTCCAAGTGGCTGTAGGCTAGATAGGACCCTGTGCAATCTTCTCAACAAATCCCACCTCAAAATCTGTGTGAGGTAGCATAGTAGAAAGGATCACTATAATCTCCCCACCCAATCTGCTTATAGCACTAGTACCTCGAATGAGAACACCTTTTGTCACTTTATGCGAGTCCAAACGAACACCTACACTATCCAGCAAATACTCCATGAATGATTTAGTGCAGTAAAAATTATATGAGGAAGCATCAACATACTCCCCCACACACCATAACTGATCTCTCTGTAAAGGTGGCACAATCAACTGTACCACACTATCATCTGCGTGAGAAGAATCAATCTGGAGACTCGACTCCACTGGTATCCCAAACTCATCAAGACTAGGTACTCCCAAATCCTACACATGTGTGTCAGCCCCAACAATATGTTCCTTAGCAACAACTACAGGAACGCACTCACCACCAACCACCTCACTATACAAATGAACTGGGTCTGGGGCTGGTGAAGACCGCAAATGATCCAACTCCACGGTCACCTCCTCTGACTGAAACTGCGACTCTTGTAGATCTCACTGTAAGTCATCACAAGAAGACCCTGCTATGACTCCTTTCTGTCTCTCCTTGTGGGAGAGATTGACCTTTCCTTTCATGGCTTGAAGATGTTGTCTTGCATTGGCAGCCACTAATCTAGCCTCCTTGGCCTTTTGTGACCACATATCACATAAATTTTGGGTCCTTTCCATATCCGTCCAAGTTTGATGTTCTTGATGTGAAGATGAAGGAGCAATATGATCATGCAAGTAATCCATACTCTTATTATCCATATAATTAGCATGCTCTATGCTGGTTTCCAATGTAGAAGTCTCAAGTGAAACTTCTTGCAAAGATGATATAGACAACTCATTCCCCATGGTTGCCCTCATATCCTCTTGAGTCAAATCAACATGTCTAACAACTGGTGTAGGGCTGCCCTCAACCCCTGTAGAGACCTCTTATTTCTCCTTATTTTTGTTTTGTGATGTGGACCTTTTACGAATGGATGCCATATACCATACTAATTTGTCTTCGAATGTAGGGTCTGAAAGAATTTCATTCATCCTCCTCTGGGTTTCAGCCAACATATTCAAACTTTGTTTCAACTTCTTCATATCCTTGTCCCATTGTTTCTGAGTACTTGAAGTACCCATGATTTACCAACCGATTGAATGTCCAATCTACCCAATAGGATGGCAGGAATTTGGCTCTAGTCTACCCAACAGGATGGCAGGAATTTGGCTCTAATCTACCCAACAGGATGGTAGGAATTTGGCTCTAATACCACTATACTATCCCCTTCAAATAGGGAATATAGAAAGACAAAAGCTCTGATACCACTGTAGTATCCCTTTGGATACCAAAACAAAAGCTCTGATACCACTGTAATATCCCCTTAAAATAGGGAATATAGAAAGACAAAAGCTCTGATACCACTGTAGTATCCCTTCAGATACCAAAACAAAAGCTCTGATACCACTGTAATATCCCCTTCAAATAGGGAATATAGAAATACAAAAGACCTGAACAAAGATACGATTTTGCAAGATAGATTCAAATAAATAAATAAACCACAGTAAATCTCTTAACTGCCAAATCACTAATCTTATTATTCGTCCAGATGATTACAATAGATATCCTCTGTCATGCATATAAAATAATATTCAAATACCGTCTAAAAAACCTGAGTATTTCACAAACTAGGAATAAAACCTGAATCTGGTAGGTCTCGGCCTGCTGTGTCAAAAACACAGTCGCCGACGTCGGTTATACTGCCGTCGTTGGTCGACTGGGGTCATTAACCTGCCAATGTCGGTGATAGGTCGGCTGATGTCGGTCGCTGTGGATCTCTGCCTGCTGATGTTGGTCTCTATGCGAATCTGTACGGATCTATATAGACTTCGTACGGCCGCCAATTAAGTACACCCTATTTGTTGGACCCCTGATCTCAAGATATATGGCTCTAATATAGAAGATCTCTATTTGTATAATTTATTAAATAAAAACTTATGAAATAAATACCTAAATTACTATGATAACTTATATGTGAAGTTATCTCTCAAAATACCTAAAATACTGTGATAACTTCTGTATGAAGCTATCCCTCGAACTTGTAAACCCTGTGATAACTTTTGTATGAAGCTATCTCTCAAATCGGCAATAGATCAACTGATATTTCACAGCCTCTGAATCGCACACACTGAAGAGTGGATGTTCTCCAATGCAAATGGAATCTTGGAACCCTTAGCTCAGTCTTCATAGAAGAATTCTTCAATATCAAAATCAATAATCATTCATAATCCCAACTCTCTCCCATGAGAAACCCTTATACCCTCAAAAAGTATGCTTGCCCTAATTAGGGTTTTCTTAAGTTAGAATTAGGGTTTCTTAAATTAGAATTAGGGTTGCATAATTAAAATATGCTAAATAATTAATATTTAATTAAATCAATCAAATATTAATATCTCCCTCAATACATGTTCGATCGATCCCAAACGAAAGCCAACGGGAAAAATTATGCTAAATGAAGCCAAGTCAATCTCCATCAAGACCCTCTAACCATCCTATCAGCCTATGAGGGTCGCATAATAGGCTAACCATCAAGTCTGTCAATGTCCACTAAAAAGGGGACATGACAACAACTGTTGTAAACATATCAAAATTGCTACAAGTAAGGTGGACTATTCCCTTGAAGGTCAGCTATCAAAAGGTATTAAACAAAACACATAAACTTAAACCACTCCGTTGAAATATTGTTGAATAAATCATTTGTCAAAGTATAGCAATTTATTGGAAGCTTCCCACATTGATCAGCTTCCCCAACCCTCCCATGCAACAAAGTAAGCAATGACCCATTATCAAGCAAAAACAAAAGAAAATTTGAAATCCACAATCAACTCTCATAAGTAGACTTCCTACATCAATCAGTCTACACTTTGTATGACATAGACTTATTTATGTTGTCTCTTTCGTACCATACATAAGAGGCATACTAGCCTTGCAAGAAGGTTCCATTTTCATCCATCTCCCTTTTATACACTATAAAGCAAGGGATTTTTTAGCTCACTTGATATTATGTGATTAGGACACCTTTTTAACCAACTAACGAATGCTAATGTGAAGCATTCAAACGGCTTACATTCCTTATGCCAATCCAACTTCAGGTTTTATTTTAGTCCCTACCAAAGTAGAAGCATCATGCCCTCTTATTATTCTCTAATAACTAGTTGATATATATTTACTTAGACATATATATCTTAGTTACCTTATCCTTCTTACATCTAAATTTGTTATTAAAATTACTTTATGTGTTACCTTAAGCACAATGACCATAACCATAACCATATCACATTATATCAATGTATATCTTGAGTCAAAACAGACATCATTAGCATACACCATGTCCAAAAAAATAACCATCAACATCATATTAACATCATACCATCCATGAGCAATAAATTAATAAAACCATTTTCACCACATGTTTAAATATAAATAAGGAAACATATACTCATTGAAATTTAGCATGTCATAACATCATCATAACCATACATGTCATAATCATCATGAAAAACATAAAACAAAACGAATCTCATCACATGCCTAGTTAGGTGAGTTTACATTAGTATCCATATCCATAACATAAGCATAATTTATATAGCATCATCAATGATCAATATGAACATCACATCATAAACATCAAAACCATGAACCCTAACCAATATGTAAAGATCATGAGTCTATAAATCATAAATAAACACATAATCTCGTGTATCTAACAAATCTACATGTATCTCTCTCAAAATGTACATATCACTGCATCAGCTCATATGTTAGTATCAAAATGATATACAATACAATGTAATATCTCATAACTATATCATGATTATGCCATTGGGGCACCACTACCTCCTAGTGCTTGTCCTCCTGAGGTCCCTACCTATCCATCTATTGAAGTAGCCCACTGACCTAGTGTCACCATGCTAGCACAACCTACTAAACTAGCTCTATACTCACCCAATATGACCAGGACAATGTCTTAGGACTATGGCCTCAAAGTAGTGTAGCTCCTCCACTATGGCTAGATATAGTGCCATAGGGATAGTACTCAATGGTCTTATAGATGTTGCAGCTCCTCCTCCAGTATGTCTAAAGGAGTCTCTCTCCTAGGTAACCAAGGCTGGTGTAGCTCTATCTTAGTCCCTCTCACCTATAACCATAGCTATCTGACTCTGTGTTGTAGCCAACTGACCTTGTAAAGCTACCACATGACCTTGTGTTATGACTAGCACTGCTCCTACCTATGCACCTAGGGTAACCCCATGTACCTATACTTACTAACCTCTACTAGCTGGGTCAACATCCATAGAATACCTACCACCATTATTTCCACCAAAATATACTACCACATATAGTGCCTAGTACCATATAGAGTAACTATCTACAAAGTCTACATCATCTATCTTAGCCCTAGTTATCCACTCTTTGTGATCAAGTAAAGTTTGAATGGGTTGTGGCTTTGGGAGAAGTAGATCTACATCCTCCCACTTATACCTCAACAATAGATCTATAATGTCATATACTAGTCTAAACTATCACTACAACCTATTAAATGAGATGAGCTCTGCCTCACCATCCCTCTTACTGAAGATCCACCTGTGTCTCTATAGGGATAGTGTATGCCTCCTGTATCTAGCCTAGTCTACAAACCTAATGTATGGCCTCCAAATCACATCACCAACAACCAAGGCCTATAGTGTACCTCTAAACTAATATATATCATGTACCCTACCTACTACTCCTATGAGGGAAAAATTAGCTCTCCACCTCATAAAGCCAATTCTAAACTCCATCTAGGCATAACCCTCCCACAATATCCCCATCAGTCACAAAACTCGAATGTGCTTATATGCCCAATAGTGTAACATGAACCTGACATTGATGGCATATCTCTTGTGAGCTCTGAAAGCCCATAGCTCCTTATATATCTAGACAAGTAGCACAAGCACCCAATCGAACGCTATGTAACCCAACAACATCTCCATTAGAATCCCCAGTAGTAGATATAGGAACCTCCCAGTACTTGAATCAAGAATGGAAAAACATGATACCATGATCATCATCATCATGAGTAATATCCTATCATCCCTCACCCTTTGATACAATAGAGTGTAGCTAAAACCTCTAGCATGCTATCTGACAAGATCATGGTCATCTCCATATAACAGCTCCAATAACTCATCTCTCTCTTTTCACTCGATGTGATAAATTGGATCACCCCATATGGTTAACTAAGTGATCCTATACACATACTTTGGTAAGATCATCATGTCACCAGTGGGTAGAAAGGTGTTCATGGCTGGATCCCATCTCTTGATGAGGGCCACAATCATCACCATATCTTGTATCACATGTTGATAGTGCAACATCACTCCTAAGCCTACCTCTTCCATGTGTGCCCAATCTACTATTGTTATCCCTTGATGAATCTCAAGGAAAATGTGATGCACCCAATCTTACATCTGAATCTACTCATGTGCCTGCAAGGTTTGTTAGTAAATAAACTTAGTTCACTACCACATTTTACCTATATTAACTATATCACCCTCTTTTCAACCTACCCTACCTTACCCATTTGACCATTACCTATTTCCCTCCAACACTACCCTTTACCTCATCAATCAAACTTAAAACTCACATTATTACCTATGAAACCATTAAACATCCCATTTAAAACATTACTTTTAACTTGAACCAAACACTTAAAACGTCTACTATCCCTCAACACCTTTTAAAACCATTCAAAAAACTATTTTCACCATTGACAATTGTTGATGGTCAGGTGACCAATCATCGATAGTCATCAATCATAGATGGTTAGTATAACCATTGATGGTCATTGTGTGTGATGATCGATAGAACATGCCTAAACCCTACCTCACTTGTAACCCACCCAAATAGATACAAATTCACCAATTTATATATATTCTTATCTCCTACCCATCCCTTACCATTTCAAAATTCACCTATGCATTTCACCAAAACTAAGAAAAACTCAAACCTAAGGCAAAACCCAAAACCCACCCAAATAACCATTAACAAAGCAAATAACTTATAGTGCAACTCCTACCTAATTCATTAACTATCATCAAGGAGAAATCTTGGGACCTGTTACCCAGACTCATCCATATCCACCCTACATCCTCTTCAGTCCACTCCATCCACTCAATCAATCCAACTCACTCAACTAATCACTAGTAGTGACCATCAACAAACTCTTACATAAAATGCCAAAAAGCAAAGCGCTCACTATCAAGAGTCAAAAAGTCATGACGAGCAAATACACCTCATGGTCCCACTTTTTATTTTTGCTCTTTTAGACTTTTGTATCTCACCACCAATAATTAGGGTGATTATTGATGATCAACTTCCCAACCCTTGATTATCGATGGTCAAGATAATGGGATTTGTTTTCCCTTACCACAAACGACCTTTTTACCAAAAATTTTCAAACATAACCAACCAAGCACCCACCCATGAAGATTACCCTTCTCCACCAACACCACTTCACCTCACCATAGGTCATTTTGGCCTAAACTAACATGTACTTTGTGATGACCTTGCCTTAGTAATTTTGACCACACTAACAATAATTTCCATGTTGCACTTTATTGAACTTGTACTACCTTGCACACACCTGACCACCTTGTGTCTTCTTGAGAGCACTTCCTACCTCAGATACCCATGACTTCACCTGACTAGTTTATGTTTTCCTGAGAGTACTTCTTACCTTGGATACCCATGAAAACACAGACCTTGCCTATGAGACTTATGTTTATGAGTGTACTCAGCCACCACACCTTAATGCGATCATACGATCCACTTGTCACTTATCCTTCTAGCACTAACCCTTATTTTTACCAACTATGGCAACCTAATCAATGTACAATCTAGGATATCACACTTTTATCATACTCTATGCACGTGTTTGTGCTTCAATGCCCAACTTATCACACATATTCATGATGTCCATCGTCATCATCACTTTTACTACTTATCAAACCTACACTCGATTTCATTTCACCTCATTACTTCTTGGTTTGAGGGAGAACACCTCTCATGCTCAAGGCAATTGAAACTTCAACCCATAATCTATTTTTTTTTATATCTCATCGATACAAATTGCATAACAAAAAGGGGCAAAATATAAAGATCAAAAATTTGCACATGATAGTTTTGAATGTTGTAACTCCCTTGGACCACTTTAAGACCCCATAGGGCCCTAACTTAACCTTATTATTGATAATCAGACCAAACCCAAGCCAGTTTTTACCTAATGACTTAGCCCACCTTTTAACCTAACTTGACCTTGACCCTTGACCACTAATGATCACCCTAACCATCGATGGTTACCCTAACCATCGATGGTCATGTTCTACCATCTGAACCAACTTAACTGACCCTTCACTCTACCTTGCTTTTTTATAATTAGCTCATCTAATTCCTTTTTCAGCCAATGCATGCGTAAGTTATATTTAGATAGCAAGTTGGACCCTTTGTTAACATTTTGTTGCACCTCTCCTTCCTTGCCTATAAGAAGAGAGGAGCAATAGGTGGAAAAGGATTCATCCACAACTATCAAGAGCTTATGCATCCAAAGTTTCTTTATAGGTATTCTTCTAGTAATCTAGTGATCCATCCATCACATTAGAGAATTGATTTTCCACCACCCCTCGACCAATAGCCAAGTACCGTTACTCTACTAGAATCATGTTAGACTCCATCAATAAGACAACCACCTCAACCATTCATTCGATCAACCTTTGATAAGCTAAGTATTTATTTTCAATCTATCAATTACTTTGTTTTCCATTTCATAATTATCTTAGTATAAACTAATCTCCCATAATTGCCTTATGTGATCCCATCAATCTAACCTTTTTATCACCCAAACACAACACATAGTAACCATCGATGGTCATCCTGACCATCAACATTTTGTCCAACCATTGATGGTTACCTCAATTGTCAATGATCACCTCAACTATTGACAGTCACACCAATCATCAACAGTCACTATGGAAAAAAATAAAATCAATCTATTTTCACCCACCTACCCTCAACCAAATCTAACTTTCTTTTCATCTGCCTGTTCATAGACTCCCAACCTATTTTTTGAACCACACCTAACCTATTTAGCATTAATATTGACTCGTTTATTACTATATTAGTCATTTTAGTCTATTTCTTTATCAAGCATTTCTTGTATTACATTTTAGTACCTTCTATGATTTATGCAATTACTTTATTTTCTATTTCATAAACTTAATTGTTTAAAATGTGTGGATTGACAACTCTTGAAGAAGCTCTTGCTTTCGAGATCTAGCTAGTGCTAAGCAATCCATCCAACCATCTATCTAACCAACCATTTGCTTTAGTGTTGTCTTATTTGCATATCATCCTCCCAATCCAAAGAGGAGCTCTCTATAATCATCTAATTCCATGTGTGCACAACCAAATGGATTTTTCAACCATACCCGTATCTAGTTTATTCCTTCTTCCTCTCATGGAATATAAGCTGAAATTCTCTAAAATAATGTGCTTTAATGATATATAAATATCTTACATGTTTCATATACAAATTGAATACTGTATTATAATACATGATGTAATACATTCAAAATTTCAAGTGCATCTACGTGGTTAAATGTTTCACATAGTACATAACTCCTATTTTAAGCTAAGTGACTTATAGGTTATTCCTCATCTCAAAAGGGTGGTATCACAATGCAACTATCTTGGGAAGTCAAGTCCTCATGAGAAAATTTCAAGATTTATAGCACTATACAGTTTGAAAATTATAACATGATTTAGATTATGGGATCATGTCACATGGACATGCACTCATTTTTACAGTTACAAAGTGGCAAGTTTTAAAAAATTATAGTTTAAATAGTTGAAAAATTCAAATGACATTCAATATCAATTCAATATGGCACAAGGGGCACGATATTCATTCATGTTCAAGTTACTATATTTTAATTAAAAATTTTCCCAAGTGCAAAAGTTTCAAAATTTCTCAAGTTTCAAGATTTCCAAGTTTCAAAGTTGTAAAGTTTTAAAAAGAATATAGATCCATATACGATAATGTGATCCATTTTAATGTTGCAAGTAAACCATTTTAGAGTCTAGAAACACTCAATGTCTTATTAGAATATTGTCATTAATGTCAAAGGTAAAGTTAAGGGCAAGCTTCGGACTCATCCAGAGCTTCAGACTTACCCATATTTTTAGACTCACAAAGAGATTCAGACTCGCACAGTGCTTTAAACTTGGCCAAAACTTCAAACTCAGTGGATTTGGATTCGCCTAGAGATTTAGACTCAATCAGTAGCTTCATACTCACCCAAATCTCTAGACTTGCTTAGAGCTCTAGAATTTGCCAGTAACTTTGAAGTCACCTAGTAGCTCTGGACTCACCCAGTCAACAACTACGGACTTGCCTAGTGTGAAGAGCAGCGATTGAAGAGTGAAGAGTAGTAATTGAAGTGTTAAAAATAGTGATTAATGAATGAAGATTAGAAATTTAATAATGAAGAATAATGTTGAAATGGAGTTAAATTCATTTATATTATATGATGGCTGACCACCTTTGTTAGCATCCAAGTTTTGGCAATAAGAAACTTCACCCAAATCTAATGAATGATAATCTAAAATGAAGAGTTGACCACCTTTGGATAGGTCATATCCCTTGGGATAAATCACACCTTTTCAAAGAGGCATAAATAAGGTATAAATATATAGATAAGTTGGAGAGAAAGTATGGGATGGAAATTGAAGTGTGACATATGTGAAGAAGAGAAGGAAGAAAGTGTGTGAAGAATCAAAAGATATATCATATAAACACATGTAGATTTGAAGAAGAAATAATTATCTCTATCATATACAAGGAGAAGAAGATGAAAAAGAGAGAGAAGAGGGAGAAGAGTGAAACTTGATTATGCCATCATTTAATGAAAAAATAATAGTGAGAAGGTGGAAATTGTTTAAGTGAGGTTAGTGCCTAAAAACAAGGAGATTAGTGTCTCTTGATAACTTGTTGCTTAGCAGTGGGGATTGGTGGTTCTAGTAGGTTGATGTTTATAAAGTGGTTATCAGTGGGGATTGGTATCTATAGTAGGTCGATGCCTACAAAGTTATTCATAGTGGGGATTGTTGTCTCTGGTACGTCGGTGCCTACAAAGTGCTTAATAGAGGGGATTGGTATCTCTAATAGGTCGGTGCCTACAAATTGCTTAGTAGTGGGGATTGGTGTCTCCAAGTAAGTTGGTGCCTATAAAATTTTTTCAAAAAGAATTATTAATCTTATGGTTGGATTTGGATAGTAGATCCAAGCAGCCTTTCAAGTGTGGTTTTTCCCTACCGAGGGATTTCCACATAAATTTTGTGTTGTGCATTTACTTGTTCTTATGTGAATGGTTTCTCTATAAAAGTTAATTAGTAATAAAAAAAATTATTATTAGACACTGATTCACCCCCCCTCTTAGTGTGGTTTGTGTTCAACAATTAATATCAAAGTGAGGTTCCTTCAGGATCAGTTTAACCACTGGAAGGTAGATCCCAGAAACACACATGGCTCATCATCAGGTTCAGGAAGGTTTCGCCACCAACAAATCTCTATTATTCGATGGAACAAAATATGCATTCTGAAGCATAAGGATGTGAACATATCTAATGGCTCTTGGATTTGATATATGGAAAATAGTAGTAACTAGATATATAATGCCACAAACTCCACCAATGGATAAAATGAGAAAGAAGGAAAGTGAAAATGATGCAAAAGCCATGAATGCAATTTTGTGTGGCTTATCAAAATTAGAATTTGTCAAAGTAATGCATTACAATTCATCAAAAGACATATAGGATAAACTTCAAACGATCTATGAGGGTGATAGAGAAGAAACTCTGTTCATGGCTATAATGAATGATGTCATGGAAAATAAAGACAACTTTGTGAGTGAAGGAAAAGAAGATATGGATTTAGAAGAATAATAATAATATGAAAATGAAGGAGAAGTGGATCTTGAAGGAGAACTAATTTGTGCCTTAAGTGAGATCAGGCAGCTTAAGAAAATAATTTTGAAGCAAAAATTGTATCTGTAGAAATATAAAAAAGAGGATTGTGAGTCAAGAGCAAAAATGTCCAAAGACTTTAAGGAATCTGAAAGAATTATCATCAACTTAAAGATTCAACTAGAAGAGGCAAAAAATATGCAAGAGGAAGTGAGAATTCAGTGAAAGACAAACGAAGACAATTGTGAGAAGTTAGAGTCCAACATTGTCTCATTGAGGAAAGAATTAGAGAAAATAATGACTAAGCTAAATAGGGGTCTTAAGTTTGAAAAGAGTATTGATATTTTGGATGATATTATAAATTGACAGAGGTCACTATATATAAATACTAGTCTTGGATATAAGGAAAATTAGATGGAAAATAAATAAGACTCCAATGAGGCACCAAAGAAGTCAAATGAAGAAAAACCAAAGAGTTATGTTGAAGCCCTATCAAAAGTTATCAAAAAGAACAAATAAAATGGCATTCCTTAGAAAACTAGAATTCTTCATGAAGACAACAAGGATAAAAATAATTCAGAATATCATTTACTCCAAGGCAGGCACATATGACCAGGTTCTAGAGTTCTTTTATGGTTATTGCTATTTTTGTAATCATTTTGGTCATAAGTTAGAGATTATAGGGCACGTGCAAGAAATGATTTTGTATAGAACAATAAAAAAGTTCTTATGGATCTTCAAATAGAAACTACAATCCATTTATTCTTTTAGTAGATTACAATGTTAGATGCAATATGTGCAACAACTTTAGACATACAATACGATTATGTAGAAGTGGTTTTGAGGAACCTCCTAGACAAAACAAGAAGGTGGATACTCTTAGCCAAAAATAGGAAGAACCTATAAAATTTTGGAAGAGGAAGTAGGATCAATAAAATGAGAGAACTATGCTTGTGCAAACTAAATTTCATGCACAATAAGTATCACTAGGCTCATAAGAAAATGCACCAATTCAAGGGGATCTAATAAATGAATTATCTTTCAGATCCATAGATTCTTTGGTGATATACATTCAGAAGATAGAGAAAGATCAACTAATGAATATTATTTGTGAGAGTAATGATGCAAGTGATTGTATTGTTATTAGAAATAAGTCAGAGAACTAGGAATAGAGCAAAAAATGAAATGTTGTGTCTTAAAATTCGATGATTGTAGTATACTACTCATAGAGAATGAAGCAATTAGGAATTAGAATTTCCATTGTGAAAGGAATTGTAGATATTATATAAGCTTTAATAGAATGAAATTAGTCAGGGTGTATAATAACTTACAAAAGTCATAGGCCAACGTAAAGTACATATTACAGAAGGTAGCTTAGATCTAGTAAGTGATCAAGTTAGGAATGTGAATGAGCAATGGAGTATGATATGTGGATAGAAAGGGAAGTGGAAAATAGGAGTTACCATTTGAGCATCTAGAGATAATCCAAATGAATGTAGATGATGTCAATGATACCAAATTTGATCAAATTCATGGAGAGCAAATGAGAGAAGAAGTCCTTATGCAAAAGGATAAGGAAGATTAGAAAGAAAATCATTCAGTTGTGGTGATGTTGAAGAAGTTGACATGGATATTTCCCATGATCTATTTGAGAACATCCCTATGCTATTGATGTCAAAGGGGGATAATTAAAGAAAGGGGGAGTAAAGGAGGAGATTTATATCAAGGAGGGGTTCATGTAATCCATCCTCTCCACCTACTACTCCTCCTCTACCTCCTTTTAAGGATCAGCCCACCATTCCTTATGTTCATATTCAAAAAGAGCCAAAGCAGGTAACTATTGGAGAGGTGACTGCATCTTAGGAGGCATTTTAGCAATATGTAACAACTAAACTTAAGGAGAAAGAGGTAGAGAAAGAGGTAGAGAAAGAGATAAAAAGAAACAAAGAAAGAGAAAGAAAAAGATGAACAAGTAGTTTCCAATAATGTTCAAGATATTTTGGATGTACAAAAAAATTCTTATCAAGAGTTAGTGGTGAGAAATAAACAACAAAAAATGGTAATACATTCAACCACTTCAATTGGTATGGATTTCTCTTCACTCTTGAGTCAAAAGAAGAAATTAACTTTAAGGAGACAGACTTGTAGCTTCTAAGAAGTCTTGATCGTAAAAGTAAGAAGTCCAAGAGTGATAAATTGACTTCAAAGTTGATAATTGAACCTTCTAATTAGAAATTTGCAAAGATATCAATTCCTCCATAGGGTAGTGATAAAGGTGAAGTCACTAAAGAAGACTTAATAATTACAAAGGTGTCCCTTGAGAAGTCACTACAAAGGGTCTGACTCATGACACATAAACCCTTATCAATACTTTATTTCAGAAGCTGGATGAAGAGAAGGTTGATAAATCTAATTTAAAAGAACAAATTTCTATATTGTGTGAAATAATTGTCAAGGTGGCAAGATCTACTCCTTAGCAATCATTGATTTTAGGAGATATGATTGATCAGCAAATAATAACTGAGGTAGAGGAAACTGGTGACAAGACCAAAGCAGTTGATGAATGGATAGATAAAATGTTACAAACTTCACAGAAATTGTTTCTTGAGGTCCCAAGTACTTTAGCTGATATTAAAAGTAAATTGGCATAGATAAAAATAGTGATGAAGGAGAATAAAAATGAGAATGGAATCTCTGAATTTCAACAAGAAAGCCTTCAACGAATAAATACTTTAAGTGAAAAGATCTTGATTGAAGAAAAGATTGTTCCAAAGGGATCAATAAAGAAAGCAAAGCAATAGGAACATATTATATCTTTTTGCATGTGCATTCTTGGGGCAATGCTTTGAGAAATGAATACTCTAGAAGAAGATGCTCGTAACGTAAAAGTGGATCTGGAGGATTGCGTCTTCTACCTCACTAACATTTGGTCTGAGAAAATGCCAAGGACACATGAACAATTACATCAATAATTCAAGTAATTAATTAAAAAGGCCACAACTCCTTTCATAGAAAAATCTCAAAAGGGGTTAATAAAAAGTTGACAAGAGATCAAGAGGATGGAACCTAGGCTTGAGAAGGTGAAAGCTTATTGCAAGAAGATGGAAAGGGAACTGCTGAAAATGGAAATAGAAAGATAATCAATTGCCAAGTCTGATGATGTAGCTATCAAGTTCATGATGTCTCAACACATCAAGTACAAGGAAAAGTGCAGATCAAAAGTTCATGAATTAGAATGATTTATATTGCTTCTCTTCTCAATAACTTATTCTATCTTCTTCTATTTTCTTCACAAATGTATTTGAAGTAATTTTGTTTTAAGTGATTACTTTGTAAGTAATGTCATTTAGAGAAGTTACTTGTAAAAGTAAGTTTCTTTGTAAAATGTAAGACTCAAGTAACTTAGCTAGACGTCATTACTTGAAATTATTTTATAAAAAAAAATTATTTGAGTGAGTTGTGTGCAACATGCAAGGAAATTATATTTGATCCAAACATTGAAACTGAAAAAGCATTACATGTCATTGGCCATTGCATGCCACATAGGAGAAAATCTAGGAGGATGTCTCTTAATGGTTTTCAAATTTTAATGCAACACATGAGAATTTAAGAATTTGTCTCCTAATTGATTTTGATATATGAAATAGTATAAGAGTGAAGGCATGCATGCTAAAAGAGGATGGTAATTTTTGGAAAGCAATTGTAACTATTAAGCAAGAAAGTTTAAGCAATCTGAAACTTTGCATTTAGATTTTTAAATGTTTTTTGTATGAATTTGTTTTAAAGTGAATAAGAAGAACACTAATTTCTAAAGAACTTTGAATCTAAGGATATCTTTTGGTGCATGTATGAAGATTAAAATGGTAAACTTTGTGTTATCCTTAAACATGAGCATGAATTCCAATTTTTATTAATCATTTGCTGAAAGAATTATCATATATTATATGTTTATTTGCTTTATACGGATACAATAAGCTTAGTAAAATTACTTATTATGAAGTATAACTTCTTTCTTTCTCACATATTCTAGTCTTTTCATTATCCAATTTCTCAAAACTTCTCTACATATTCTCTAAATCAGCTACTTACTTGTTGCAAAATCACTCTGTTATGGTTCATGAACTTTGTGATTAAAGTAACACCCTAAGATAAGAAAACTTATGAATAATTTTTATAAACTTGTTGTTCCCAAAATCCATCACTCATTTTTGGGGACAACATATCAACTATTTTGGTCCTACAGGCCAAAATTCTCTCTTCCCTTCTCAAAAAATGTTCTGAGTGCTCAAGTTCTTCAATTATTCAAGCATTTTCAGCTAAGGAACTCACAGGTTCAATGGGTTCAACAACTTCAACAGGCAGACTCTCATAAAGGAACAACTTCCAAACACTAAGGAAATTTCAAGGTTGGTTCAACGTCGAGGTTCAACTGAAAGGTCCATCGACAGGCTTCAAACAAAAGATTGAACCATTGAACCCCACCTCCAAAGGTTCAAAGGTTCAATGGGTTCAAAGGTTCAATGAAATCGACAAACTTTAAAGAGTTAAGCACTTCGGCAACTTCAAAGTTCAACCACTTTAGAAAGTTCAACAGCTTCGAAGGACTTAAAGAAAAGAAGACTTCGAAGAAGAAAGATTGAACCATTGAACCGCTAAACCTTGAACCAAAAGAGTTCAAATTTCAAAGGTTCAACAAGTTCAATAAAGTTCAAAAAACTTAGAAGCATAAAGGATTCGAAGAACTAAGAAATAAAGGTTGAACCGTTGAACTTTGAACCTTGGAAGGTTCAAAGTTCAAAGGTTCAACAAGTTCAACAGAAGAGAAAAGGATCCAAAAACTTTGAAGGACCAAAAGATTCTGAGAAAGAGAATGAACCGTTGAACTTTGAACCAAAATGTTTCAAAGTTCACAAGTTCAAAGGTTCAAGGAATTTCAAAGTTCGAAAGGAAGCTTCGAGCAAAGGAAGGAAGCGAAAGATTCTAGAGGCAAGTTCGAAGAGATGGTTCAACCGATTGAACCAAGGAGCCAAAAGGACCACTCAAACCATTGAACTAATGCACTCTCATGGTTCAAAGGTTCAAAGTTCAACGTGGTTCAACCAACTAGTGACTAACAACCAGTGACGTCCTCGCAAATGTAAAATTCAAGGTAACAAAATGCCCATTTATTTTCAAATGTGGCACGGACCTGAAAATAAACTCAATATCTGACCAAAGAAGAAGCTGAAGGAGCCAGCAAAAAGTGAGAAGATAGCCTGAGAGCTCAGATCACCAAAAAAAGGATAAAATACATGGCAAGGAAAGAGGGAAAGATCAAAAATATCTGTGCAGGAGTTATTTCTAGTTGGTGAAACAGTCTACTAGGTGGACATCAGAGAGCACGAGCACTCAAAGACATGGCCTATTTTTCTCTATCGAGTAAAGGCAAAATGGACAGCTCTGCAAATATCAAGAAAAGGACCAGACGGCCCATACTTTGGAGGAGACATTTGAGATGAATTGACATGCCACAGTTAAGGTCGATGCCCTGTTTTAGCATGGCCCCTTGACAGAACTAAAAATGCATTCAAGGCATTGAATGCAACATGGGCCATTCCATGAAATAAAGTGTCAAGTCTTTCTTGGCTACTATATATTGTAATCTTATATTTCATGCAAAGGAGATCTTTTTGTTATCAGAAGCAAAACTCTACCCAAATTGAAAGGCATTACTGAGGCTTTGAGCTCAGATTTTTAATCATATTTCATTATTTGAATGAGAAAGCAAGTGACTTTTCAGACTTTGTGTTGGAATAGCTTGTGTTGTTGGGGAAATAGTTCTTATGTCTATTTTTTGAATATGTTTTTGTCCATTTAATTAAATAAGCAAAACTAGTATAAGTAAGCAGGAAGGTGTCCTGAAGCCGACTATAAAGAGACTTTGTGCTACACCTCATTTTGCTGGTTACTGCGCCCTATTACATTTACTTATCAGTTACTTTCCAAAAAGAATTCTTGTTGTTTGTTGCAGACCACTTCTGAAAGAAGAGAAGTGCCTTTAGTGTTTTTACCAGAATTCTCCCATGTCTGTGAACATAATCTCTAAAAAAAGAGAGATGGATGGTGTTATCCTACCCCTGAGTGTTATTTTTTGCTTATATATATAGTATATAGCACCTCATATTTATAGGGAACCTCCCCTTGGTGAGAGGAGAGATTTGTCTCGTTTTGATGTGGTCGACCTGCACATTTGGCTGATAAATCTCCTTATGTTGTGGTTGAAACAACCTATTTTACCCATCAGTTAGTTGGTGACAAAATATTCACCCAATAGTTTTTGGCGACTCTGTTGGGGAAGAATGAGCAGTTTCAGTTCTTTTCCTTATCCATTTTCTCCACTGGGGAAGAACGTGCAGTTTCAATTCTTTTCCTTATCCATTTCATGTCGCTGGGGAATGACGTGAAGTAGGGAAGAACATTGCCAGCTTCATGCCAACAGTTTTTGGCAACTCTGCTAGGGAAGAATGCATAGTTTGAAGCCTCAAGCTTCAAATTAAAGCAATTCCAGTTCTTTTCCATTTTTATTTTACAATCTAGCAGCTCCACACTATACAAGAAGCCAGAAAGCTCAAGGTGTTATTGACCCTATTTTTGAGTTAGTGCAGCAGAGTAATTTTGAGTTGTTTCCTCCACAACCTCACCTTCAACGAATTAGGAGTCCTCCTCCTACCAACACCAGGTCACCAACACAAGGCAAAGCTTCTTTTTCTTCTACTAGTAGAGCTTTGCTTATACATACTCCACTCAGATTTGTTATCCTCCCTTTTCATAGTCATATAATGGCAGCTCAAGGCCCTTGGAGTAACTCTTTTGGCCCACTCAATTTAACTCCACCTCTATATGAGCTACCACACATTTTCAAAAAGAATTTCCCCAAATTCTATGGTGGGAAAGTTCATCCTAATGAACATATTGCAGCCTTCAGCATAGCTTGTGGCATGATAGGTGTGGATATGAGGACATAGCAATCAAGTTATTTTATGGAAACATTACAAGGCGCTGATGCAGATTGGTTCTATCATCTACATGCCTAGACTATAATTGACTGGAATACCCTCAAAGCCAAATTTGAAGCCAGATTCAAGCCTGTAAAAAATGTGCATGCCCTGTTGGCCCTGCTCACATAGATGAAGAAGGAGCGTCATGAGCCTATGAGGGATTTCATAGCAAAGTTTGACAAGCTAAGCAATAGAATTCCTATAATTGCTCAGCCAACAGCTGAGAATCTTAAATGCTTCTTCATCAATTTTCAGTTGCTTGAAGTGAGTTTTCTACTGAGACATGCTTGCCACATAGACCTTGCTACTACTCAAGATTTGGCTACTAAGGTGGAATATGATCTCATATTGGTGGGAAAGATAAGGAGAGATCCTAATAGAGGTAAATCTTCTTCATCCTTTGAATATCCATCTACAGGTACCACTGATCTAATGGTGTAGAAGCTGTCAAATGAGTTGCTAGCTTTAAAAAAATAAATAGCACAAGGGATGTGTGCCCCTCTTTCATACTGAGATATACCAAGGAGGACATTTCACAACCAGTAATACCAAGGCAATGCTGCCAAAAATCAAGGGCAACCAAATCGCCTTCCTCCCCCAAGGGGAAGCTTACCATTGAAGCAGCTCCAACTAACTCAACAGTTGGTTATCATGAAGCTGAACATGATTTCTCTTTCCAACCTGAGTTCAAAAAAATGACGCTAATCTCTTTGCAAAAGACCAAGAAGAATCAGCTGGTGACTCCAACATTAGTTTTCTAAATTACCAGGATGAACCCAAAAGTAAAGGTGAAGCATTTGATAAATCATACGCTGTATTCACCTAGTCCCAGAACCAGTCAACCCAGTAAGCTGATAAGGGAAAATTAGGGGAGTGATCTCAACCAGCAATTCCAATTGCTAAACAGGGGACTACTCTGCCTTTTCAATCAAAGGACCTGGTAATCACTAAAAAATTAAGTACCCCAAATGTTCTTGCACCTTCTTCATCAAATTTGCAAATCAGTCCTACACTCCCAAAAAATTAGAAGGATGAACTTCTTTCCCCTATTCCTAATTCATTTTAGACATTTTACATAATCAACCATGTTAAGAAAACTAAAATTTAAATGTTTGAATATGAATTCTTACAAGCCAACCCTAAGCAGTTGGATAGGTTGGTTGAGTGCATGAAGAATAAAGCCATTCTTGCAGGACAAGATGTTAAAAAGGTAACTCATGATCCCCCAAGGAACATGTCCATCCCACATAATCTTGTCATTATTCATCCTACTACCCTTGGGAAAATAGAGCCTTTCTATATTTCCCTATTGATAAACGGTCACAAGTTGAGCAACTATATCATTGATTTCAGAGCTTCATAGATGCCCAGCTTGCATTTGACACATTTCTAGAAAAGAAAATCAAGATGACAGTCCTGGTGGCTAACGTCCCAACCTCATATGGCATTCTTCTTGGACAAAATTTTTACAAGGATGTTGGTGGAGAATTGAGCATTTACCTATCTGAGGTAAGGATCCCTATGAAAGGCATCATGCAAAGGCTGCTTCCTGAGAAAGAGGCAAAATATATTGTCACCCAAACATCAGCCCCTAAAGCTCAAATTCTATTTGAGTCTTCAAGGGTGGGTAATTACTTCTTGACTACAGAAGATGTTCATGTTTTAGTAGATAAAAGTTCTATAAGTGGCGATCCAAAAAGTTCAGATAGGGTAGTAGGAGAATTGGTAGAGCAAAGTTCAGATGCAAAAGAATCCTCCCTTCCTGACTAGGAGGAATCTAAAAAAAGATCAGTTCTTGATAATGGCATATAGATTTTGGAATTTGATGGCAGCTATTATTCTATCAGTGTTGGATCTGGGATTGTTCTAATATCTCCTCAAGGAGATATTTTTCCTTCTTCATATGACTTACAGTTCAGCAACACCAACAATATTGCTAAATATGAATCTCTGTTACTTGGGTTGAAAGCTACTCAAGACAAAGGTGTCAAGCTCTTTCATGCCAAAGGAGATGTTGAGCTAATGGTTTTTCAAGTGAGGAACCTGTGTCAAACTAAGAATAAAATATTACACCATTACCGCAATTTGGTATGGGACTATATTGAAAGTTTTGATGCTTTCAATATATCTGTAGTACCCAGACAGCTTCATAATCATGAAAATTCATTGACTGTCCCTACAACCTTCATGGTTCCTCACCCCAATTTCAAAGATAATAGGTACACTATCAAACTGGTCTTTTGACCAAGTGTACTTGATAAAGCTAACCATTGGCAGGTGTTTGATGTTGACAATCAAATCATGTGCTTCACTGGAGCAAAAGAGCAATAAGCTATGGTAGTGGACCATACTGTTGCACGTCAAAATCAGGTAAAGAAACTCTTCTGCAAGAGACCAAGGATTCATAATTTTCAGATTGGAAATCAAGTCTTGTTGTGGGGCAAGGGGAGAGAACTAAAAGGAATACACAAAAAATTTGATTATTGTTGGATAGGTTCATTCGCTAATCATCGCTTCTGGGGAGAAAGTGGTTTCTTGTTAGTTTATCAGGATGGAATGCCATTTTCACTATCTCACAGTGGGCAGCATCTGAAGCACTTCAATCCTTGAAGTATCAAATAAGATCAGCTTGTACATATGTATAATTTTTGTAAAGTCTTTAGCTTGTTTTGTGTTGTTCATTTTTGTTTGTTTTTTGTGCCTTTCTTTTTGGATAGCATGACTCCATAGCCCAATGGCACACTTAAAGGCACTGGAGATTTTGGATTTTACTCCCTTTGATTATTTTTACAATCAATGGAAGTTCCCCAACTAGAGCCAGCTGTTGTTCCCAAAATTTGTCACTCATTTTTAGGGACAACATATCAACTATTTTGGTCCTTTAGGCCAAAATTCTCTCTTCCCTTCTCAAAAAATGTTCTGAGCGCTCAAGTTCTTCAGTTATTCAATCATTTTCAGCTAAGGAACTCGCAAGTTCAATGGGTTCAATGACTTCAACAGGAAGACTCTCATAAAGGAACAACTTCCAAACACTAAGGCAATTTCAATGTTGGTTCAATGTCGAGGTTCAACCAAAAGGTCCATCGATAGGCTTCAAACAAAAGATTGAACCATTGAACCATTGAACCATTGAACCCCACCTCCAAAGGTTCAAAAGTTTAATGGGTTCAAAGGTTCAATGACATCGGCAAACTTCAAAGAGTTAAGTGCTTCAGCAAGTTCAAAGTTCAACCGCTTCAAAAAGTTCAATGGCTTCGAAGGACTTAAAGAAAAGAAGACTTTGAAGAAGAAAGATTGAACCGTTGAACCTTGAACCAAAAGAGTTCAAAGTCTAAAGGTTCAATGAGTTTAATAAAATTTGAAAAACTTAGAAGAATAAAGGATTTGAAGAGCTAAAAAATAAAGGTTGAACCGTTGAACCTTGAACCTTGAAAGGTTCAAAGTTCAAAGGTTCAACGAGTTTAACAAAAGAGAAAAGAATCTAGAAACTTTGAAGGACCAAATGATTTCGAGAAAGATAATGAACCATTCAACTTTGAACCAAAATGGTTCAAAGTTCATAGGTTCAAAAGTTTAAGGAATTTCAAAGCTTGAAAGGAAACTTAGAGCAAAGGAAGCAAGCAAAAGATTCCAGAGATAAGTTCAAAGAGATGGTTCAACTGATTGAACCAAGGAGTTGATTGAATCAAGGAGATGATAGGACTGCCCAAACTGTTGAACCATTGAATCAATGCACTCTCATGCTTCAAAGGTTCAAAGTTCAATGTGGTTCAAGTGACCAGTGGCATCCTCGTGGGCATCAAATTCAAGGTAACAAAATGCCCATTTATTTTCAAATGTGGCACGGACTTGAAAACAAACTCAGCAACTAACCAAAGAAGAAGTTGAAGGAGCCAGAAAAAAGTGAGAAGATAGCCTGAGAGCTCATATCACCAAAAAAAGGATAAAATACATGGCAAGGAAAGAGGGAAAGATCAAAAATATCTATGCATGAGTTATTTCTAGTTGGTGAAACAGTCCACCAAGTGGACATCAAAGAGCATGAGCATTTAAAAATGTAGCCTATTTTTCTCCATCGAATAAAGGTGAAATGGACAGCTATGCAAATATTAGGAAGATGACCAGGTGGCCCATACTTTGGAGGAGACATTTGAGATGAATTGACACACCACAATTAAGGTTGATCCCCTGTTCTAGCATGGCCCCCTAACAGAACTAAAAATGCATTAAAGGCATTGAATGCACCATGGGGCATTCCATGAAACAAAGCGCCAAGTCTTTCTTCACTGCTATATATTGTAATCTCTTATTTTATGCAAAAGAGATCTTTTTGTTATCAGAAGCAAAACTCTACCCAAATTGAAAGGCATTACTGAGACTTTGAGCTCAGATTGTTAATCATATTTCATTATTTGAATGAGAAAGCAAGTGACCTTTTAGACTTTGTGTTGGAATAGCTTGTGTTGTTGAGGAAATAGTTCTTATGTCTATTTTTTGAATGCATTCTCGTCCATTTAATTAAATAAGCAGAACTAGTGGAAGTAAGAAGGTGTCCTGAAGCCGACTGTGGAGAGACTTTGTGTTAAACCTCATTCTACTGGTTACTACACCCTGTTACATTTACTTATCAGTTACTTTCCATAAAGAATTCCCGTTGTTTGCTGCAGACCACTTCTGAAAGAAGAGAAGTGCCTTCAGTGTTTTCACCAAAATTCTCCTATGTTTGTGAACATCATCTCTAAAAAAAGAGAGATAGATGGTGTTATCCTACCCCTGAGTGTTATTTTTTGCTTATATATATAGTATATATCACCTCATATTTATAGGCAACCTCCCCTTGATGAGAGGAGAGATTTGTCCCCTTTTGATGTGGTTGACCTACACATTTGGCTGATAAATCTCCTTATACTGTGGTTGAAACAACTTGTTTTGCCCATCAGTTAGCTGGTGACAAAATATTCACCCAATAAAATTGTTAATAACTGAAAGTATGAATAGTTAGAGTAGATAAGCATAAAATGTATGGGAGCTTCAGTATTAAATGAAGGGGATTTAATCTCATGACTGCCTCAGTATTTTTTCTAGCCTACAAAATATCTAGCCAATAGTTTTTAGTGACTCTGTTGGCGAACATAAACTTAACCAGAGCTAGAATCAGATTATCTACTCTAGGGTAAGATAGACGTAGACTAATGTTCATTTCTCCAAAATTGCATGTTTTTCACACTATCGTGTAAGAAGTTGCATGAAAGTTAATGGCATACTTGTGATTAAAAATGCATGTTTTGTGAAAAAAGCTTACTAATCTAAAAGAAATGCTTCACATATCTTGAGTCACTGCATGTCAAACAAAATGTTTTGTTTATCTTAAGTTGTTTCATGTCAAGTAATCTCTTGTGAAGTATCTACTTTTAAATCTGAAGTAACTTAAACAAATCCTTAGAGAAGCATAAGTGCTTCAATCTAGAAAATTGACCTTTCACCATAGCAAGAAGAGCTCAAGGCCAAATGGATGACTTCTTTCAACTACAAGAATAATTTAATTTCATCTTCCCTCCGCAAACCAAATCAAGAAGAGCAAGTATTTCAACTGTGAGACAAGTGAGAACACCTGTAAATCAATTGCAACATAATTCTTTAGGAATAATCGAACTCGCTAATCCTTAATTCCTTATTCCTATAAGAATGGTGCAATAACTTCCCATCCCTTGGGGAGAAGTGATTGGTCGATTGAATTTAACTCCCCTTTGCATGACTTTCCTAAGGGATCAAAAAATAACTTTACTAGGTTCATAAGCATTAAAAAATAGAGTCTAGATGAGCATTTAGCTACCTTCTTTGTAGCTTGTGGAGTGATTAGCATTGAGCATGAAGATATGTTGGTTAGGCTCTTCATTGAAA
This sequence comes from Torreya grandis, assembly GCA_037957365.1. Taxonomy (NCBI): domain Eukaryota; kingdom Viridiplantae; phylum Streptophyta; class Pinopsida; order Cupressales; family Taxaceae; genus Torreya; species Torreya grandis. The sequence continues at coordinate 2,142,810 of JARHVA010000429.1, forward strand.
CCTTACACGACTTAGCTATAGAATGGTTTTACCATTTGACACTTAGAACCATAACCAATTAGGCCACTATGCATGAGAAATTTGAAAAAATATTTAAAGCTAATGAACACTCACATATATTGCGCACCTAGTTGACCCAACTTTAAAAAAATCACATAAGCACATGTGGGATTTCATTCTAAGTTTAATAGAATACTCTATAAAATACCTCAGGCTGCTCATCCCACTGGGGATAACTAAAAGTGTTTTTTCATCAATGCTTGATTACCAAAGGTTAGATATCAGTTATGTAGAGCATGTCCTATTGATTTAGCAACAATTCAAAACATTACTATAGAGCTTGAAGATGACCTTATTATGGCTGAAAAGATCAAGAAGACAACTTCTAAGGTGGACAGTTCTACTTTGACTACATTTAAAACCATAATGGATCCCCTATTGCATAAATTGGCTAATGACTTGTTGCAATTTATAAGCCAAATTACTCAAGGTGTTCATGTTGCTCCTATCAAGAATGCTCCTACACAAAATTTCAATAATTATAACAAAATCAAATTGTTGGACCACTACAAAGACTGGCAATTGAAGATGCTCTGAAGAACCACATTAAAATGAATGAAGAAGATCATATGGCTACTGACCTTGATCAAAGATTTGTTGATGAAGATGACTTTTTGGATCTTGCTGATGACTCCAACATAGGCTACCTTGAATATCAATCAGAAAGTGATTATGAAGAAATGATTGAAGAGGATTATACTCATTCTTTTGTAGTATTTATAACATCACAAGCTCAACAAGCTAATGAAATTCTTCCAAAGAATAAGGGAAAGAGAAAGAATACTCCAAGTCAGATGTTAGCATTCTCAAAAGAGCAAGTCCTTTATCCACTTCTCTTACTTCGAAAGATAAAAATTCAGAATCTTCTTCTCAACCTCATAAGCCAGTCACTCATAATTCTGAAGTTATTCCTACTTTGTCTACTTCCATCCCTTATTTTGACATTATTGACCACATCAAGAAAACCAAGATTTAAATGTCAGAAACTAAACACTCGAGGTCCTATCTAGATCAACGAAATAGATTAGTTAAGCATGTACAAAGTAAAGGATAAAAAATATAGCCAATGCTTCTAAAGGTATTTTACCTACTTTGAAATAAGTCTCTTTCCAAAATAATTCTAAAACTACTTCCTCCACATCTTCTTCCACATCCAAAAGAATAGAGTCATTCTATGTATCCCTCTTGATCAACGGGTTCAAGTTGAGAAATTATATCTTGGATTATGGGGCCTTTTATAATGTTATGACAACTAAAGTAATTGATTCCCTTGGTCTCACTCTGACTAAGTCAATAGGGACGTGTCACTCAATGAAAAGATAATTTACTTTAATTGGACAAATCAAAGATGCTCAAGCTATTATAGCAACTTTTCTAGATAAAAGGCTTAAAATGACAATTTTGGTATAATATATTCCTATTTCTTATGGAATATTGTTAAGTATAAATTTTTGCAAAGATCTCAATAGAGAAGTCAAGATGGATAGGTCTTGTGCTCATATTCTAATCAAAGGTGTAAATCAAAAACTTGATCCTAAGAAGAAATCTAAGTATATAGTTTTCAAGTCTGATGATTGATCCAAGATCATAGATTTTTTTTAAAGAATCAATTCATGGAGTTTATTATCTTGAATTGGGCAATGCATACAAGAACTAAAGATACAAAAAGAAGAAGAAGAGAAAATATGGACTCTAGAATTTGATGGTAGTTGTTGTTCTCTTCGTTTAGGTGCTGGGGTTGTATTGATATCACCAGATGGTGAGGTATATCCTTACTCTTACAAGCTTATGTTTGAAAATACTAACAACACAATAGAGTATAAATAATTTTTGTTAGGATAGGAACAAGCAAAATAAAAAGGAGTGAGATTTCTAAAAGCATAAAGAGATGCTGACTTGATAGCGAGGCAAATTTATGGATAATACCAAGTAAAGAAGGATAAGCTAAGGCACTACTTTGATCGAATTTTGAGTGCAACACTTGATTTTATAACCTTTTTAATCAATTTCATTCTTCATGATCAAAACTCTATAGTTTATTCTCTTGTGATTACTACAGCTCTGCTCAGGACAAACCAATAGCCTACACTTTTTTGAGAAGGTGACTATAGAGTAGAGATGGTTTTTTGTCCAAAGGTTCCAGACAATGTCAATCAGTGGTAGGTTTTCAATGATGACAAATAGATAGCTATTTTCCTTGAGCAACAAGATAATTTTGAAGAATTATATTTTGAAAGAAGTAGTTCACTTCCATGGCAAACAATAAAAGGTAATACTGACCCTGAACATGATGATAATGAATATGTGATTCAATTGAAGGGAAATAAAATTTAGTTTCTTCAGAAGAAATTTTTGATAAGCATGATCAGTTTCTAAAGAAAAAGAAATAGTATGGTGAGAGTTCTTCAAAAGTACAATAGGTTAATTTGGGTATTGAAGAAGAGCCCAAGATGGTCAACATTAGAAAGTGTTGTTCACAAGAGGAAAAAGAAGTATTCATGAAGCTTCTTAGTAAATATATTGATGTATTTACTTGGTCCTACAAATACCTAAAAACATTTCAGCCTAAAGAGGTACAACATTACATTCCACTTCAGCCAAAATTAAAGCCTTTCAAGCAAAAGCTTTGCCATCATTATCCATCAATCTCAGGTACTATCTTTGTTGAAATATAGAAGCTACTTGATGTTAAAATCATTTATCCCATTCATCATTCAAATGGTTAGCTAACATTGTCCCAATAAGAAAAAATAATGGAGAGATACATTTATGTGTTGATTTTCGTAATTTGAATCAAGCTTCTTTGAAAGATAACTATATGTTGTCAATTATGGGTCGTACCTTACAAGTAGTTATAAGCTATAAAATGTTATCTATATTAGATGGATTTTTAGGATATAATCAAATAAAAGTGGCTAAAGAAGATCAATACAAGATGACTTTCACAACACCATGGAGGACATTTGGCTATCAAAAGATGCCCTTTGGGATGGTTAATGTTGGAGTAACCTTTTAACGAGCAATGGATCTAGTAGTTATACATCTAAAGAACAAGATCATAGTTGTATATCTTGATGACTTGACAGTCTTATCTAAGAAAAGAGATAATAATTCGGTTGATTTAGAAGAGGTTCTTATCTAGTGCAGAAAATATGGGATCTCTTTGAATCCCAAGAAATCAATATTTTTTGTGACTAAAGGGAAACTTTTTGGTCACATCATCTCAAAGGAAGGAACGAAGATTGATCCAGAAAGGGTGAAATCTATTCAAAGTCTACCTATGCCTACATCCAAGAAAGGGTTACATTCATTCTTTGGTAAGGTTAACTTTCTTAGAAGGTTCATTCATGACTTTGTCGAGTTGAGTCACCATATTTTTCACATGATGATTAAGAAGCAAGATTTTAAGTGGAATGTTGAATGTAAGATGGCATTTGAAAAGATTAACTCAGCCATAACTCAAGCTCTAGTTCTAGTTTCTCTCAATTTTAGTAAGGAATTCATTCTCTATTGTTATTCTTTTGAGCATACCATGTTAGCCATACTTCTATAAAATAATGATGAAGATATTGAATCTTCCATAGCTTTCATGAGCCACCCATTGAAAATTTATGAACTAAAGTATATACAGATGGAAAAACATGTGTTTGTTATAGTTAAAGCATGCAAAACTTTCAGGTACTTATCTTGTCTTTGCATACTATAGTATATGTACTTGCTACTATAGTGAAATCTATTTTAATATATCAACAGATGGGATTGCTAAGAGGCACCTAGGTACCTAAGGTTCAAGAGTTTGATCTTGATATCAAAAAAATAAATCTAGTAAGAGGAAGAGGCTTATGCCAACTAATGACATAAAGTAAAATAGATGACACAAATACATTGGTGTCTTTGTTTAAAGATGAATTAGATGAAAATTTTCCCATGGTTCTTTTTGTTGATCTTGTTGATGAATGGTATAGTAAGATTGCTTTTTTACTAACTTATGGAGATTGTCCAGTTCATCTTACACATAAGGAAAAATGAACCATCAAGCTGAAGTCAAAGGATTATGTCCTTTGGGATAATGGTTTGTATAAAATAAGAACTGATGGTGTTTTCCTTCGTTGTGTGGACAAAGAACAACAAAAGAGACTATTGGAGCAGTTCAATGATCGAGCATGTGGAGGTCACTTTTCAGCATGAGTTACAACACATAAAATCTTATGAGCAAGGTACTATTGTCCCACTCTTATCCAAGAAAATTTAGATTGGGTATCTAAATGTCAAGTATGTCAACACTTTGTGGGACATCTAAAGTTGCCAGCATTGCCTTTAAAACCAGTCAAAATCAATGAACCATTCTGCCAGTGGGGCATAGATTTTATAAGCATGTTGAATCCCTCTTCAAGTGTTGAACATTATTATGTTTTAACTACCACTAATTACTTTAGCAAGTGGGCAGAAGTCATTCCTTTTAAGCATGTCACTTCTAAATTTGTATGTGATCTTATCAAGGAAAACATTATAGTAAAGTTTGGTATTTCTCACAAGATAGTAATAGATAATGCAGCTAAATTTTTTTTAGCTGAATTAACTTGTTTCTATTATTTACATGAAATAAAATTAGTTTACCCTTAAAATTACTATCCTCAAGGGAATGGCCAAGCTAAATCAAATAACAAGAACTTGATGACAATCATTCACAAGCTGGTAGATGATAATCAAAATACCTGGCACAAGAATTTATTTGATGCATTGTAGCTAATATAATTACTCCAAAGAAAGCCATTGATATGTCACCATTTCAATTTTTGTATGAAACAAATGACGAAATACCCATCATAATAAAGTTGCCTACTTTGCAACTGTCTAAGGCCATTGAAAATGTAACTTATCAAGATTCACTAGATAAGAGGATTGTGTTTTTATCTTAGCTACAAGAAGTGCATGCTCAAGTTGTTGACTACTTAAATGATCACCAAATGAAAGTAAAAAGGATTTTGACAAAAAGGCTAGAGAAAGAATGTTTGAAGTCAGTACCCTGGTCCTACTTTGATTCACTGCAAAAAGGACCTTTCACAATAAAGAAAGTTGTCAGAAAAGATAGTTTTATCATAGCTTATCGAGATGAAATTTAACTACCAGTGCCTTACAATGGGCAACACTTGAGGATTTACAAGAACTGAGCAGCAGGGTGACACCTGTATGTATATAAATAAGACCTCAATTTTTCTTTTGTATAGTTTTTTTTTCTATTTGTTTGTTTTGTAGTTTTTTGTAATTGAGTTTTTACATGACTCTGTACCCAATAGACAAGATTCAAAACTAGAGATACTAGGATATCATCCTTATTTCTTTCTTTTTAATAAAAATAAGGATGTCCTTAGTCAGAGTCAACTGGTGTACCCAAAATTTCACACATGGAATTTTGGGTTATCCCTATTAAAAATTTTGTCTTTTATTCTATGTGAGTTAGTTGTCCTTGTTAAAACTTGTTAATGACTTAAAATTGTGCTTGATCTTAACCAATCAATAATGGGAAGTTTCAAGCTGTGGGATAATGTAGCTTGAAACAACCTCCAGATTTTAGAGAAGTTGGTCTCTTCTTTTGTATTGGGTGTTGGGGAAAGGGATAGGAGATTAAACAGAAATGCAAAATGCAGGAATTGAAACCTAACTATGGCGATACGCCTAAGTATAATCCTAATCTTAACCTGAGCACAGTGAGACTATTATAGGACTCAATTACATTTAAGGGCAGACAAGTGCATGATCAATGTAAAAGATTGAAATAACAGAAATAGAGGCTCACAAAAGGGAAGTCTTTCACGGAGGTATAGGGAATGTCAATAAGGGCATAGTGTCCAATCTTATTAACAGAATCTTCCAATCACATAAGAGGTGCAGAAGTCATGTATAGCTGTGTAAACCTTCTGATTTAAGAAAATGAGACAAAAGCAAATGACATTTCTAATCCCAACTCCAGAGAATCTACAGCATAGACTACTTCACAAATGACATAGATAACACCAACCAAGGCATGGAGCTCAAATTTCCTTAATTCATTCAACCACATAAAGGGCATAGAAACATGCACAATTATATCACTTTACAACTCAAGAAAATTGAGACAAGAGCAAATGATATTACTGGTCAAAAATTTTAGAAAGTCTATAACTATGAGAAAATCCCCCCCTCTCTTTGATTTTACAATCCTTCTTATATAGACTTGGATGTCTCTTTACATCGCCCTCTTTCCCGCGCAATTCTACTCCGTGATTCACTCGTAGGGGACAAAATAGATGGTGCCTTCAATGCTTCAAATGTATCTTGGTCTTATTAGGAAGGGCCATGCTAGAGTGGGATGGCTATTCTGAAAGCGGCATGGCAATTCATGTCAAGTACCTCCCTTAGCGCCTGAATTTCCTCATTCCATCACCTGCTTAGCCGCTCAATTGTTTACTCTGCCTCTGCTTATAGGGGACAAACAAACTGCGTCTTCAATGCTTGCAAGCCCCAAAAACCTACTCGGTGCTCTGTTCTATTTACCCAAAATAACTCCCATCGAATTTCTTTCCATCTTGCTGTAACAGATAGATGGGCACTCTGTTCTATTGAAATGAAAGAGGACACTTAGTCAATCTATGAAAATTCTCCTTTTTTGTCTAGAAGGCACCAGAGGATGACACTTGGCCACTTCCACTTTCTCTATATTCTACTTAGGAACGCTTCACCTTCGACACTTGTCACAATCCACTTCCTCGATACTTTGCAGTTTTATCAAAATAAAACTCACCGCATTCCTTAATCGGGCAACTTTTTAGGAAGGGACAGATGTACGTGGCAGTCTTTACATGTTGACACTTGACGCTTCTTGAGTCCTTTGAAATAACATCAGGGACCCACCACAATATTTATTCGGTGATTAGGCTTAAAGATGGTCCCTCAGAAGTTGCCACGTGGTGACTTCCGCTGCTCTTGGGAAAATACGTGGCATCTTTTGCTTCTATGTCTAAGGGTATGTGGCACCTTCCACTTTTTCTAGGGATGGAGCATAAATGGACTTGGAGAGTGACACTTGGTAGCCTCCACTCCACTTGAGCACTTACAAAAAATAAAATGACGCCTCTATGCATTGAATGAAGCATTGGACCTAGGTGTTGAACTAAAGTTCCTCGGGTGTCGACACGTGGTGACTTCCGCTGCTTCTTCAAAAAGGTAGTTTAGGGTCCTCCATGACTGCCACTTAGTGTTTTTCGCTGCTCTGCTACTTAGCTCATTAAAAGTTTTTGTCAAAAATTAGAATGAAATGCAGGTGTCTTTATGAGTCGTGGATGCTGGCACGTGGTGCATTCCGCTTAACTACCACTAAGTACGTGGCACATTCCGTAGTCTTCCTGAAAGTCACAAAAGGGGCCTCGGAGGATACCAGCTAGTGCTTTTTGCTCGAATTCAATACTTAGGCCAAAAATGAAATGAAAGGAACAAAAGGGGAAAAAGGACCCATACTCAGAGGGTGACACTTGGCAGCTTTTGCTGCACTTTGACACTTAGGTAAAATGAACCCATCCTCTACTCCAAAACTCTGTTGCTTCATCTAAGGTGCGCAGGAACCAAAATTGTAGCTCTAATCAAAAAATAAAATACGACGTAGAGTAAAAATTACTCTACATTTACTGGCAACCTCTAGGACTTTTGAGCCTGCTAAAAAAGAACCTGACTCTTGCTCAGTCAAAATTTCAAAATTGTGAAAATTATAGCTTCAAAAGAGCTGTTTGGTAGATAGACCACTCATGGTCAGATAATCCTTGCTTGCTCTATAACTCAACGAAATCCAAATCCAAGTTAATGAGATCCTTGTGTGAAAAGGTGTGCAAGATTTGAACCATAGCTTTCAGTTTGAACTCCAGCCTTGAAACAGAGAACAGCTTCGACCTCTGAGACTAAGGAATCATCTTGTAAGCTTTGGAAGACTGTTTGATCTCTCTATTTTGCCAGCAGTAATGGTCTGATGTGATCGACCATCAGCACCATCTTTACATCTAGAAATAGGGAAGGTAGGCCTAGTTGCACCAGATCTTCAATGTGGTGTCTCATCTCATCGATGCCTTCTTTCACGACATCGAGATAGCTTCTGCAATTGTTGGCTGCGGCATTGTAACTAAGCACCTCATTGACCCATTTCACAGTGGCCATTCTGTCAGGGATCCCTGTGGCTACCAATGTTACATCCATCATGTCATAGAGCTTCTCTAGTAATGAATGGGAGTTCATGACTCTTTTGGAGACCATGGCTAGAGTGTTCTGTACTGAATTCTCCACCCTCTCGCACAGTTGCTGTGCATTGAGCAGGAAGGTGAGAAATGCCCTGAGTTGGATAATCTTTGAAGAGATTCTCTCCCATGCTGACTCATAGAGCTCCTTCTCCAGCTGCACTACTCTGACACCTCTTGGCCTATTAGCCAGCTCAGTTGCAAGTTGTGCCATCCTCTATTACTATGCTTGGAACTGGGCTTGAAAAGCTGCAGCATTGTTCTATTCTTCTAACAGCCTTTGTTGTGATTGGGTAACCTTTAATTGGAGTCCTTCGACTCTTCCCTACAATGTTGCATTCTTCCATCTTAGAGTTGTTGCTGCATCTTTCACAAGTGCAAGCTCTATCTTCTATGAATCATTTTGGGCCTAGATTGCCTGTTGAGTCTGAAGGGAAACAATATCTTGCAACTGTTTCTGTAGACTAGCTATTTCATTATCTCTCCTATTTATTTCTTCGACCAAACTATTATAGTTTGCCTTTTCTTGGGCCAAATCAACCTCCATCTTCTGTAGTCTTCTTGATTTCTTCAAATAATCTTTTCTGATCATAAAAGTGGATTTGGTCAGCAGCTTGACTCTATCTTGGGGCCTGAATAGGGACATGTCAATGGCCCCTGCATTCATCGTGTAGTCTTCCAGCTACATTTGCTCGCTCAGCTTGGCAACATTAGGTCAAAAATGGGTCACCATCAGTTGCTATTGGATGGGGTCAAATTGTGACCTCAAATGTGGGACCACTGGTGCTTTATTCTATTTAATCATCTTCTTCTCCAATCGAGCTTCTTTTGCCTTCCTAGCAGCATCAGCCTGCGTCTAAAAGGTGGAAGGGGATGCAATATGTCCCCTTGCAAAAAGAAATCCTTGTGGTAGGCCATATTGGAGAGCCATTGGTTAGCTAGGGGTGAGTTGTAGGGGCATATTTTTGGGAACAGAGGGGGAAAAATGGGATAATGTTGGGGCTTGAGGCACTGATGATGGGGTGGCTTGCGAAATGGAATGGCAGCAGTGGTAGGAGGTGTCATCTTACTGGGTGGAGGCATCATGTCGATAGAGTGAGGAACAGATTGAGAGGGAGGAGGAAAAGTAATACTTACCTGAGGGGAAGTTGTAATGCTCTGCACTAGGTGCTGTGAAGGCTCCTCTTCCTCCTCTGGATCTAATTAGAACTACACCCTCCTCTTTCTGGGTGTCTCTACCTCTGGTTACATTTGTCTCCCTTCTGCCTCTGCAGTTATCGATGGCACATGTGGAGAATCAGGGACTTTAATTACTCTCGATGATGGGGAGGCCCTTGGTGGTGATGACACCACACTTCTTTGTTATTTCACAACAGTTGCAGCTTGCTCTGAAGTCTGTGGCTGCTGGCTTGGTCCTGCTCCAGCCTCCTGCTCTACCTCGAGTATTTGCACTTGGCTTGTTTTTGGGCTAGATGCAGGGGAGGGATGCTAGTCATCCTAAAGTTTTTCCCATCTTTCATCTGAATCCACACCTCTGAAAGCATGGGTGGTTTGGGAAATTTTTGCCTATATTTCCAATAGGCCTCAATTTTCTCTACGTCCCAACCTTTGTTCCTCAACGTCCTTTTCAAACTAGAGGTCATCTTGACTTTCGGATCATAATCCCTCTATTTATCATAAAAGGTCTCCCATGGCCTATTCTGTGGCATGGGTAAATCTGTCAGTTCAACATAGAGACCAGGAGCATCTTTTGTAAGGTTTTTTTGGGTCTCCCAAAAAGGGCAACCTTCATGTGCAATCTTGACTCCAATTCTATTTGTCCTCACTACAAAGGCTATGTAATCAGTTGGGTCATAAACCCACTTGTCCTCGACCAAAAAAACCTTAGGAAGGCTAGCTTCCTTAGCAACACATTTTTAGCTTCTCTGGCTTCCAAACTTACGCCGCCTACCATCCACGGGAGATTGTACATTTTCCTCTTCTTCTTCCTGGAGCCATACTCATTATCAACCACTGACACCTACTTGGCAACTTCTAGGAATGCTAACCTAAGAGTTAAGGTCTTTGGTAGCAACACTGGTTCTCCATAAAATCCATGGACTCTTATGATTGTGTGACGGGACCCAAAATAGAAGTCACATGGGATTGGACAACTAACTAGGAGGTTTGTGACACTTGGGAATAACTTGTTTATGACAGGCTCAAGGCTGAGGCAATGGAGAATAGGGGTAACAAATAGTTCCCAAAAATCATATGGGTCACTAATTTTAGATAAAATATGTGTCCATACAGACACAGGAATGGTTCTTTAGGGGTCGAAAGCTAGGTCATACAGGTTAAGGTTCATAAAATGGGTGAAAAGGTCAGGGTTCTAGTGTAGTATTAGATGAAATAAAAAGGAGGAATACCTGAATATCCTTTTTGACTTGAACTAGGTCAGCTACTCCACGATTTAAAAAGCAATGTGTTTCGAGAAGTCAAGACGGTACTCCTGCATTTTATCGACCATCGTTAGCCTGAACAGGATGGCCATTTGCTCGGCATACATAGCCATGTCATCTTTCATGCCAAAGATGAGGGCCATCATTGACAGTGCATCTTGGCTGGCGGGTGCAAACTGGGTCCTTGGTATAGGGAGCGTGGGTATCATGGTATAACCATCGGCCATTTGTAACTCAAACCTCAAAAACTTTGTCTGAGTGTTGACGTTTGCCCACGTCTTTTGCATCCTATCAATGGTGGGGAAGGTGGCAGTACCATCGTATTATAGGGCAAGCATGTCCCTGATAGTCGATGGGGTGATTTACACCATGAATGGGCCTTGCTTAATAGTGTAAGATTGTGGATGGAGCAAGTCTGTGCATAATTCAATCACATCAAGACATGGGTGCATAGCTGGGACAATGAACTGAGCCAGTTGTGAGGTCCATATCCTCATTTCAAACGTCTCATATTGCCTTGCCCTGGCACTTTGTAGACACCTTTGGTGTGCCCCTTATCTAAGGTTTTTGCCACTGGCTCTTTGCAAAATTAGGTCCATGATTCCATCTGCATAGTCCCTTACCTTTGATGGGTCACTGGTTTGGCCGACTCCCAGGGCTTTTGTTCTTGGATAGTTTCTTGGCAGTTGCACAAGAAATACAACGTATGACTTGCTAGCTAATAATCTATTGAGATATCCAGGTGTACCCATTCCTTGCTAAGAAGATGATGCTCTTGCCATCTCTATATCTCTTGTATGATACCTGGCATGAGCTTTGTGCAGGATAGAAACACGCTCACTGAAGCAAACTTTTACTAGGCATTAATAATCACAATGAGCAGGATATTTTTGTAGATGCAGGAATGCTTGAGAGTTTGTAAACTTTAAAATTTGCTAAGGGATATTTATGGGCCTATCAAGTCCCAAATAGCATTAATTTTGGATGACCGTTAATAAATCCTACTCAATCTTTGGAAAACAGCGAGGTGGACACATTATGTGGCGCAAGGTACCTTAGAGATCTCAAAAGATTTGGGGAAGCATTTAATGCAGCAAAATTTAAAGAATTAAAACTCTTAAGATGCCGACTCTACGTTTAAAACACTTATTTTTAAAAAGAAAATTGGGAAAGCAACAACAAAAAACAAAACAATGCGGGAATGGGAAACTACTTAACTACATTAATTAAATATCCTTATCTTCCTTCGGGATGAAAAACAAACTTTCCAATGTCTTCTTTATGACAAGCCAACTTGCATTGCCATATAAGTGATTGAAACGAGTACATCTTTGATAGAATGTCCTCTGCGTTGGCCACATGGATTTACCTGCATTCGAATGAGTCTAAGTCTAACATGTTTTCGACGTCCATAAGCTCTTCTTGAAAGCCCATCGAATACTAGTTCTTCATGTTGTCGTGTGTCATCAATAAATTTTCAGCTATTGGTTCTTCACTCTATGCCTTTTGATATTCATTATCTTTTAGCTTATCTCCTTCAAATTCTAGCTCTATTGCATCATCATGTTCCTTGATGACTCCATCCTCATGAAAGGATGGATCTGAAAGCTAGCATCCCTTCTGTATACTCAGTTGAGTTTCACATTTGTCTTCTCTATATTCGGCTAGTTCATAGCCTTCTTGAAGGATAGTGTCACCTGTCTCCATGATCTGATCAAGGGAGTGTCCATACTCCTCCATATCCTCATGCATGGTGAGGAAAAAGTCAGAAATGATCTCTTCCTCATCAGAGGTTAAGACAAAAGCTGGTGACTTGTCCTCTTGTTCATCCAAGGGGTACCTAAGGTGATTTCCTCCTTATCTATACTTATGGAATCCTCTTGACTAGCCATGAATTGAGCGTACTCTTCTACATACTCATCTGCTTCCTTCAAAATATATTCTTCTTTAAAAAGGGATGAAGAAGAAGGTTGTGATAAAAAACATGAAGCTTCCTGATTAAGGGTGAAAGGGACTTGAGGAGATAGTGAGGGTTTGGGGTCCTCTTTCTTCGCTGCTATCATAGACTCTTCATCACTGGGGAAGTGACCTAGAGAGGTTTGACCTTGCTCATGAACGGGGGTGGCGTATGAATGTGTGGGTTGATAGACTTGGTAAAGCTGTCTCTCAAGGATGCTCAGCTTCTCTTCTAGAAATGCAATCAATCCACACACATCCAACATCTCATATGTAAGCTCTTGCCAATTTGCCCTTTCAACGGGATCCCACTCACTTTTAATCAGGTCTATTGCATCCCTTACTTGATGGATGACATGAAGAGGGATTTCTTGACCATATCCCATTTTGCTGCCAAGCTCTAACACATATTTTTTAAATCCCAGCAACGCTTTCTTGAAGGTAAAAATAAGGTTAGTTTGAGCATGGGATGTGACATATTAGGGAGACTGGGCATAATATTGGTATAGCTCATGACCATCTGTATCCTTGCTACTTGTCATGAATCCAAGAGAAGCTTATTCTTGATTAAAAATATATGAAGGAGAATAAGACTCATAGCTATGAGTGACAGAATTATACATACCAAAAAATGATTTCTTGATGATACCAGGACTGCTTGATCGACTGATTTGACTCAAAGTTATCGTTGGTGTTGTTGAAAACCTCCAAAGGCTAATTGGCTGAAGAACACACCAAAATTCTTCAACTCCTTGAAAGATTGTGTCCCACTAGGCGTGCTAAAAACTATTGATGACTTAAAATTGCGCTTGATCTTAACCAATCAACAATGGGAAGTTTCAAGCTATTGAACAATTCAGCTTGAAACAACCTCCAAATTTTAGAGAAGTTGGTCTCTTCTTTTGTATTGGGTGTTGGGGAAAGGGATAGGAGATTAAACAAAAATGCAAAATGCAGGAATTGAAACCTAACTATGGCAATGTGCCTGAGTATAATCCTAATCCTAACCTGAGCACAACGAGACTATTATAAGACTCAATTACATTTAAGAGCAGACAAGTGCATGATCAATGCAAAAGATTGAAATAACAGAAACAAAGGCTCACAACAGGGAAGTCTTTCACTAAGGTATAGGGAATGTCAACAAGGGCATAGTGTCCAATCTTCTTAACAGAATCTTCCAATCACATAAGAGGCGCATAAGTCACATACAATTATGTAAACCTTTCAATTCAAGAAAATGAGACAAAAGCAAATGACATTCCTAATCCCAACTCCAGAGAATCTACAGCATAGACTACTTTGCAAATGACACAGATAACACCAACCAAGGCATGGAGCTCAAATTTCCTTAATTCATTTAGCCACATAAAGGGCACAGAAACATGCATGATTATATCACTTTATAACTCAAGAAAATTGAGACAAGAGCAATGATATTACTGGTCAAAAACCTTAGAAAGTCTAAAACTATGAGGAAATCCCCCCCCTCTTTGATTTTATAATCCTTCTTATATAGACTCGGATGTCTCTTTACATCGCCCTCTTTCCCATGCAATTTTACTCTGTGATTCACTCGTAGGGGACAAAATAGATGGCACCTTCAATGCTTCAAATGTATCTTGGTCTTATCAGGCAGGGCCATGCTAGAGTGGGATGACTGTTCTGACCTTGGCATGGTGATTCATGTCAAGTACCTCCCTTAGCGCCTGAATTTCCTCATTCCATCACCTGCCTAGCCGCTCAATTGTCTACTCTGCCTCTGCTTATAAGGGACAAACAGACGATGTCTTCAATGCTTACAAGCCCCATAAACCTACTTGGTTCACTGTTCTATCTACCCAGAATAACTCCCACCGATTTTCTTTCCATCTTGCTGTAACAGATAGACGGGCACTCTGTTTTGTTGAAATGGAAGAGGACACTTAGTCAATCTATGAAAATTCTCCTTTTTTGTCTAGAAGGCACCAGAGGATAACACTTGGGCCACTTCTTCTTTCTCTATATTCTACTCAGGAACACTTCACCTTCGACACTTGTCGCAATCCGCTTCCTCTATAATTTTCAATTTTATCAAAATAAAACTCACTGCATTCCTTGCTTGGGCAACTTTTTAGGAAGGGACGGATGTACGTGGCAGTCTTTACATGTTGACACTCGACACTTCTTGAGTCCTTTGAAATAATGTCAGGGACCCACCACAATCTTATTCAGTGATTAGGCTCGAAGATGGTCCCTCAAAATTTACGACGTGGAGACTTCTGCTGCTCCTGGGAAGATACGTGGCATCTTTTGCTTCTCCGTCTAGGGGTATGTGGCGCCTTCCGCTTTCTCTAGGGATGGAGCAGAAAGGGACTCAGAGAGTGACACTTGGTAGCCTCTACTACACTTCAATGCTTACAAAAAATAAAATGACACCTCTATGTGTTGAATGAAGCATTGGACCCAGGCATTGAACCAAAGTTCCTCAGGTGTCGACACGTGGTGACTTCCACTGCTTCTTCAAAAAGGTAGTTTAGGGTCGTCTGTGATTGCCACTTCACACTTTTCACTACTCTGCTACTTAGCTCATTGAAAGTCTTTGTCAAAAAGTAGAATGAAATGTGGGTGTCTCTATAAGACGCGGATGCTGGCACGTGGTGCATTCTACTTAACTACCACTAAGTACGTGGCATATTCTGCGGTCTTCCTGAAAGTCACAAAAGGGGCCTCAGAGGATGCCAGCTGGAACTTTTCACTTGAATTCAATACTTAGGCCAAAAATGAAATGAAAGGAATAAAAGGGGAAAAAGGACCCATGCTTGGAGGGCGACACTTGGCAGCTTCCGCTACACTTCAACACTTAGGTAAAACGAACCCGTCCTCTGCTTCAAAACTCTGTTGCTTCGTTTAAGGTGCGCAAGAACCAAAATTACAGCTCGAATCAAAAAATAAAATACGACGTAGAGTAAAAATTACTCTACAAAACTTAGTCCCCTAAATAAGACTTAGACTTCAATAGTTTTCTCTTATGATTGCTTTCATTCTCAATTGCTTCAGATTGCTCTAGAAGGTTGGAAAATGTCTACCTAGGTCATTATCATAAAAGCTATTTTGTCCATCTTTCTAAGACACTCAGAGTTCTAAGTGTTGGGATTCATTACTAAGCTAATTTTAGTTCTCAAGGTTAATTTACTTTTCAAAGTTGAAGTAAGTTGTTTCTATAAACCCAAGTTACACCATCTAGTTCAAATCGGAATTGTGTAATGACTTTACTTCTCATAAAAATCTAAGCAAAGTAGTTTTATAAAACTGCAAAGCACTAATTAGAATAATTTAGGATTTTAAAGTTACTTCACTTGCCCAAATTCATAAGTAAAAGCAATAAGAGTTCACAAGTCCAAAGTATTCACTAGCTTAGACCAAGTCAGGGTTTCAAAGGTAACTGACTTTGAAGACCAACTTAAGTAAAGTAGTTCATAAAACTTGGCAATCATTAGAATGCTTACATGGCCACCATCTGACGTGTCACTTAGTTACCATAAACGTAGGGGTTAATATAAATATTGAAAATTCTACCTCATTTCCCACCTAGCCTTCAATTTGTCTAACTTAGTCGCTACCCCTGTGAATCTTGAGTGATACCATTTGAGTTTCTAGAGTGATTTTTGAGCAAAATATTTGTAACCCATTTACAGTCGAGGTATGTAGACCATTTCCCCTTTAGTTTCATGTTTCCATTTTTTGTTTTTTATCATTTTTCCTCTGGTATGTTTTCATGCATCGTTTTGAAACTTTTCTCTGTCATTTCTTATTTTGCTTGCAATTATTTGTCATTTTTGCATACTTAGTGTTGATTAAAACCTTGTAAATTCTTTAAAAAAACTTTATCTATGAAAATATTAAGCAAAATCAAAAAGATAAAATATATTTTACAAAAACCTAATGATTAACCTAGATCTTATTGCTTGGATTTTCAATGACTGCTTACCCAGAGTTTCGATTACCCACTACTTCTATTTCATCAAGTTTTCCAACCCAAGTAACTTGTCCTAAGAAACGTGATAACTTGCCCAAAGAAATGCAAAGTTGTGAATGCTTGTCACTTACTCAGGGTTTTCAGCACTGAAAACTTATAGCATTCCCAAACCTTCGCAGAGTTTTAACACCCTATTACTTTGAATGAGTTTCCAGGAGTTGTCAAAGCTTTCTACTACTATAAGTTCCTAATATCTTAAGCTTGCTTAAGATTTTTACTTAAAAAAATAACTTGATTTAGTTGTTCAACATTTTCTAAACTAGTAGGAACATTTATCGAGTTTTTAAGAGCATATATCAAGCCTTCTTAATGTCATTCACAACAAATGTCAGGAGGAGGAGAAGAAACAGCTCTGATTGAAGAAGTTTCTGAGCTTGTGCTTGAAGAAGTTTCAGGACCAAGTAGGAAAGGAAAGACAAAAGCAAAGAGTGTTGAGAAGCTAAAAGAAGCAAAGATAAAGTATGCATACAAGGGTTATCCCATCGAGTCCTACATTGCTTATAAATTGTTTAAAATTAGTGATACTGACATCGAACATGTTTCCATAAATGAGTTATTAGAAATCTCCAAGGCCACAATCAAAACACCACTCATGCAAGTAATGACAAATATTTGAATACTATAAGCTACATCTTTCCTAAGCTTTGCACAACATCCTGAGTTTGTCCTAGAGTGTGATAAGTACTATGATTCTCTTATTAGGATAATAAAATACACTATTGGTAATGCGGTGATCAGACTAGATGTTTAGTATTTTGACTGCTATTTGAAGATCCTAGCAAGCTATAAGGTGCTCAACGTATTAATAGAAAAGTCTAAAAGCCAATGGGAAAATAAAACAATTGATTATATCAAGATAATGAATACAACTTATCTAAAGAAACTAAAACAACTCTCAAGGTTTTTAAAGTAAATAGTGAGATCTGACTTAGTTCAAGAAGTGGATGACATCACTCAATTATTGTGTAGAATTAATGGAGAGAAGAATGCCAAGAACTTTTCCACTTAGATGTATGTATACATAAGGGCTATTGATGTCAATAGGATTTTTGCAAGGATTGAATGGTCAAGAATGATAAGTGATAACATTGATCACCAACTGAGTAATGTATTACAGACTCTTGACTTCAAGATGACTTCATATTTAGTATACGTAGTAACATCTAATAGAACGTTTTCTAGGTTGGCTACAAAAGGGATGTTGGTAACTGAGCCCATCTATGAATATTACCCTCAATTGACTCTTTATGAATACTTTAATCACCATAAGAGGGTAAATAATTCATTCTTTTATGAAGTCATCTGTAAATTGAATATTGATTTGAAATCTAAGAGAGTGTTTGATGCAACTTGGGAGGCAGTTTTCCATTTTGGATGCATTTTCATTCAATTCTTGAATTTTAAATATATCAAAGTTGGTGGTTTTATAAGGACACTAATCAAATTGCCAATGTACCCTAGTAACAAATGGATTCTAATGGAACTATGCAGGAAGCTGGTGGAAGTGCATGATTTGTAGTCTAAAGTTCACCATTCTTCGGTTAGTTTTCCTATTTTTATTGGCCATTATCATTGTGAAAGCATTTATAAGGTCAATAATGTACAAAAAAGGATGTACCATGACTATAATCAATCATATTTTGAAGCTAGAGCAAATTTTGATTGCAGAGGCATAACTCAAAACATAGTTTCTCTTAATTATATGCATATTCTTGCACTTGAAGACATCTAGATTGATTGTAGAGATGAATTTGAAGTAAGGAGAAGAGATAAAAACAAGATGACTGTTGAAGAAATTCATTCATTTTATTTAGCCACCATTCTTGAAGACATGGAAGATGATAGATAAGTGATTCATGATTCTTAACATGCAATTAGGAGACAATGATCCACTTCCAAAAAGTGACTTTAAGAAGAGTCAAGTAAAGACTGTTGCTTAGAGAACTTCAGTGGTTCTCGCTATGACTTCAGCATGGCTTATAGGTAAGGGATACTATATGAAGGAGCCAATAATAATAGAAATGGGTCAAGTAAGTCAAAAGAGAAAATTAGTGCAAAGAGAAAGTAGCTAAGAGCCAAAGAAAAAGTTGAAATTGAATAAGAATGTTGATGATACATACTCTATGGTAAAAGAAAAGGAACTAGTTTAGCCAGTTACCCTTGCATCTCCTCTAGTATCTTCCACAAACACTCCTACTTCTACCACTCCTATTTTTACCACATCTTCATCTTCATTACCAGTGAAAAACATACAGCTAGTGATGAAAGATATGGATCCATCCACACTCATGCCACCTCTTGAGACTCCAAGTTTCAAAACTCTTGAGAAACCTATTTAGACGGAGACTAATGTTCCTCCTCTACCTTCATCCTATCCACCTACTAATACTCCTTTACCTTATTCTAAGTATCAACCTACCATTCCTTTTGTTCATACTCAAAACAAGCCAGAGCAGGTAACTGTTGGATAGGTGACTACATCTTAGGAGGTGTCTCAGTAACAAGTAATAGTTGAACCTGAGGAGAAAGAAGCAAAGAAAGAAATAGAGAAAGAGAAAAAAATATGAACAAGTAGTTTCTAATAATGTTCGAGATATTTCAGATGCATAAGAAGTTCCTTCTCAAAAGTTAGTGGTGAGAAATAATCAACAGTAAATGGTAATACACTCAACCACTTCAACTGGTATGGATTTATTTTTATGGTTGGAATCGCAAATAGCTCCTAAGTCAAAAGAAGAAATTACCTTGGAGGAGATAGACTTGCACCTTCTAAAAATTCTTGATTGTAAGGGTAAGAAGCCCAAGAGTGCTAAAGTGACTTCAAAGCTGATAATTGAACCTTTTGGTTAGAATTTTATAGAGATATCAGTTCTTCTATAGGGTAAGGATAAAGGTGAAGTCACTGGAGAAGACTTAATAGTTACAAAGGTATCCCTTAGAGAAGTCATTATAGAGGGCCTGAAGTAGGACACACAGACCCTTATCAATACTCTCTTTCAAAATTTGGACAAAGAGAAGGTTGATAAATCCAAGTTAAAAGAACAAAATTCTAAATTTTGTGAAATAATTGCCAAGGTGGCAAGATCTGCTCCTTAACAATCATTGCTTTCAGGATATATGATTGATAAACAAATAATAATTGAGGTAGAGGAAACTAGTGACAAGGCCAAAGCAGTTGATGAATGGATAGAGAAAATGTTACAAACTACACAAAATGGTTTCCTAAGGTCCCACGTACTTTAGCTGATATTGGAAGTAAATTGGCATAGATAAAAATAGTGATGAAGGAGATTGAAAATGAGAATGGAATCTCTGAATTACAACAAAAAATCCTTCAACGAATAAATTATTTGAGTGAAAAGACCTTGATTCAAGAAAATATTGTTCCAAAGGGATCAATAAAGAAAGAAAAGCAAGAGGAATATGTTATATCTTTTCACATTGTATTTTTGGGGCAATTCTTGAAGAAATGAAGACCCTAGAAGAAGATGTTCATAACATAAAAGTGGATCTAGAGAAATGCATCTTATATCTCACTAATGTTTGGTCTGAGAAAATTCCAAGGACATGTGAGCAATTGCATCAACAGTTCAAGTAATTAATTGAAAAGGCCACGACTCCTTTCACAACAAAATCTATAAAGGAGTCAATAAAAAGTCAACAAGAGGTCAAGAAGCTGGAGTCTAGGCTTGAGAAGGTGAAAGATTATTGCAAGAAGCTAGAAAGGGAACTACTAAGAATGGAAATAAAAAGGTAATAAGTTGTCAAGTCAGATGATGCAGCCATCTAGTTCATGATGTCTCAATACATCAAGTACAAGGAAAAGTGCATATCAGAAATTCATGAATTAGAATGATTTCTATTGCTTTTCTTCTCAACACATTCTTTTATCTTATTTACAATGTATTTGAATTAATTTTATTTTAAGTGATTACTTTGTATGTAATGTCATTTAGAGAAGTTACATGTAAAAGAAAGTTGCTTTGTAAAATGTAAGACTCAAGTAACTTGGCTAGATGCCATTACTTGAAGTCATTTTGTAAAAACCAACTTACTTGAGTGAACTCTATGCAACATGCAAGGAAATTGTTTTTGATCCAAATAGTGAAATCGAGAAAGCATTATATCGATCGTTGCATGCCACACAGGAGAAATTCTAAAAGGAGGTCTCTCAATGATTTTTAGATTTTAACACAAGACATGGGAATTCAAGGAGTTGTCTCCTAATTAATTTTGACATCTAAAATAGTATAAGAGTGGAGGCCTGCATGCCAAAAGGGGATGGTAATTTTTGGAAAGCAATTGTAACTATTAAGCAAGAAAGTTTAAGCAATCTGAAACTTTACGTTTAGATTTCTAAATATTTTTTCTATAAATTTGTTTCAAAGTGAATAGAAGAATGTTTATTTCTAAATAACTTTGCATCTAAGGAGATATTTTGGTGCATTTGTGAAGATTAAAATGGTAAAATTTGTGTTATCCTCAAATCTGAGCATGAATTCCAGTTTTTCTTAATCATTTGTTGAAAGAATTATCATATATAATATGTTTATCTACTTTGTACAAATACAATAAGCTTAGTAAACCTACTTGTTGTGAAGTATAACTTCTTTCTTTCTCACATATTCTAGTCTTTTCATTATCCAATTTCCCAAAATTTATTTACATAATCTCTAAATCAGTTGCTTACTTGGTAAAAAATCACTTTGTTATGGTTCATGAACTTCGTGATTAAAGTAATACCCCAAGATAAGATAACTTGTGCATAATTTGTATAAACTATGAATAACTAAAAGTGTGAATAGTTAGAGTAGATAATCATAAAATGTATAGGATATTCATAGTTAAATGAATGGGATTTAATGCCATGACTACCTAGGTATTTTTTCTAGCTTATAAAATATTTAGCCAATAGGACTTGCCCAAAACTTTAGACTCACTCAGTAGCTTCAAACTCATTAATGCAGGGGCATCCTATAAGGACCCCAAAGTTGACTTATTTTTGTCTTAATATAGTTCATGAAGTGTCTAATAGGTGTTAGAGGTTATAATTAGTCCATATGTGGAGTTTAGATAGTCATAAGATGCATGAGATTTGAATTTTGACTTTTCCTGCCAAAAACCTCTTTTTAAAAATCTGAATTGCCAAGCCTTTGTAAGGATTCTTATATGCTTGCAAAGGTGGTAAAGTGTCACAAAAACATGCATAAGGGGCTTAGACACTATATAATGTTCATATTTTTTTCATAATTCTAAGGTCATGGTTCCATATTGGTCATCTTATGTAAAATCAAGAATAATGCAATGTAATAAAAAGACCTCTCCAAGGGAAAGATTCAAGAATTAGTTATACATCTTTTTAGGTGAGGTAGAAGTCAGTTTTGGTTTTTGTAACCTCTTTTTCCATTTGAGGTAGAGGGATGAAATATAGACAAGTTTTGTTTGAATAAAGACTTTTAAATAATACAAGAAAACAAGGTCCCTATCAAAGAAGTGGGATATAGACCCTATTTTGGTGTGATTTTCTCTGTTTGTAGACTGTGTAAATCAAGATTGAGGAATAAAATGGATTAAAAAAAAAATTATAAGCATTTCTAAAGATTATTTATTCTTGTTTTAAACCATAAAGTTCAAGATTTTGTAATGAGACTTTAGGTTCTCATACTTTGTGAAAGAATAGACCCTCTTCAAGGGCTTGAGAAATTGACCCTTGTTTGTTATTCAATGTCCTTGTTTTTGACTGTGTATCTAGATTATCAATTAATTTAATTGGCAGATTATATTACATGTTTTTTTAAAAGGGGATTGAGTGTTGTTTGAGGTGTAAAAATCCATATAAACAAAGAAACTCTTTGTGCACATGCATCTCTAAGCTAGACCCCTATTTCCAATAGCAGTTGTTGCAAAATTGGATTATGTGCCCTCCATTGAAGGAAATGATCATTAATTTGATGATTAAGTGCTTTGGGGTGTCCAGGTAAGTATTTTAAATGTATTTGAAGGTTTCTAAACTCTTGATTTCACAAAAACATAGGCATGTAGAGTATCAACTTTTAGGCACAATCAAGTGTATCTAGAAGTGGAAAGGTATAACAGTGGATAAAAAAGTGGAAACTAATTCTAGGACAAGTTGCATGAGATTAATACAAACCTTAATAACCCTACATAGTCATTTTAAACCTTTTAAAACATTCTTTATTGATTTTTGTTGGCTCTCAGGCTATGACAGAGGTCTCAAAACCCTAAACCAGGGTCTCAATCATAACTCATATTCTAGTCATCAAGAATTCACAAATTTTTGTAGTCTGATAAATATTAAGATGATCTAACTAAATCACATGATTTTGAGTGTATACAAGTTTATTTGTATGGACTTTTGTGAACTGAGTTGTGTTTAAGCTTGAGGAGGCCTAATTGGTGAAGGCTAATAGCTAGAAGGTAGGTATATAAGTGAAGTTAGACCTTGAAAATTAGTACATAGGTGAAATACATAGGGGGTAGATATAAATATTTTTGGTTTCTTCCAATTCCTTGTACTTTTTTTTATATAAGTAAGAAAATAGGAAAAATAGGGCTACAAGGACTGTGTATAGTGTATCCAAAGTTATGTAGGTGGGTGAATTATCAATTGAAGAGTCTTGTACTTGGGAGAAGAGTTATAAAAGGTCATAACAATCTTGGATAAGATCTAAGACCATTGAGTATAGATAGTGAGAGTATACTTACTGAGTGACCATGAAGTCAAGCAACCAAATTCAATATGTGTGTGTGTTGTAATAAGGCATGGAGTGATAGTTTTGGTGTATGCTCTTCATCATTTTGGTATTAGAGCTAGAAAAGTTCCTAGTGGATTGTGAACAAGACTAACATCGTGTGTTTTGAGGTGTAGTATAGGATAGGGAACCAAGAACAGAGTTCTATGGAGAGATTTAGCAGAGATAAAGATTTGGTCAAAAATATGGTAGACCTAGTGACATAGTTGATTACCCCATTAGTAATGAGGATGGAGGCTATTGAGAATGATCTCAGAGAGAGAGTACAAAGATCAGTCATAATGGTGATGAACAATAACAAACCAAGAGTCTATACAATCATATGACATGCAAGGATCAAGAAGATCTTATACAGTGTGTGAAGTGGATAGAACAAGAAGCATTGATGGAAGAAGAAGAATTAATATTTGAAATAGGAGTTGCTCGTGGAAATAAGGAGAAGGTGGATTGGTTTTTAGAGGAGGAAGACTGGTATACACCTGCAAGGCAAGAAGAAGATGACAACAGTTATGTTTATCTTAACAATTTTATTTTATGTGCAGGTATACTATTCAAGATGTTGAACCAAAAAAAGCCTAAATGTGGGGCCCAAGAACATGTTCACATATATTAGAGACAAGTCTAATAAGATACCTTATATAATTAAGTAAATTGTAGTCAAATGAGAGCACACCAAGCGCATCAACAAACACCTATGGTAAACATTTCTTTTCAGCTTGGTAGTATGATGCAAGGGCATCCTATAAGGACCCCAAAGTTGACTCATTTTTGTCTTAAGGTAGTATATGAAGTGTATAATAGGTGTTATAGTCATAATTAGTCCATATGTGGAGTCTATATAGTCATAATATGCATGAGATTTGAATTCTAGATTTTCCTGCGAAAAACCTCTGTTTGAAAATCTGAATTTGTTAAGCCTTTGTAAGGATTTTTATATGCTTGTGAAGGTGGTAAGGTGTCACAAACACATGCTTAAGGGGTTTAGAAACTATATAAGGTTCATAAAATGTTCATAAATCTAATTTCATGGTTCCATATAGGTCATCTTGTGTAAAATCAAGAACAATACAATGTAACAAAAAAGACCTCTCTGAGGGAAAGATTCAAGAATCAGTTATGCATCTTTTTAGGTGAGGTAGAAGTTAGTTTTTGTTTTTGTAACCTATTATTTAGTTTGAGGTAGAGGGATGAAATATAGACGAGTTTTGTTTAAGAGAGACTTATAAGGAATATAAGAAAGCAAGGTCCTTGTCAAAGAAGTGGGATACAGACCTTATTTTGGTGTGATTTTCTCTGTTTGCAGACTATGTATATCCAAACTTAGGAATAAAATGGACTGAAATTTTTTTTATAAGAATTTTTGAAGATTTTTTTTTCTTGTTTGAAACCATAAAGTTCAATATTTTTTAAGGACACTTTAGGTTATCATACTTTGTGAAGGAACGGACCCTATTGAAGGGCTTGAGAAACAGAGCCTTGTTTGTTATTCAATGTCCTTGTTTATGATTGTGTTTATCTAGATTGTCAATAAAATTCATTGGAAAATTATATTACATGGAATTGTGTTTATTTTTGAAATGGGATTGAGTGTTTTTTTAGGTTTAAAAATCCATATAAACAAATAAACTCTTTATGCACAAACATCTCTAAGCCAAACCCCTGTTTACTATAGCAGTTGTTGCAAGATTGGACTGTGTGCATTCCATTAGAGAAAATGATCATTAATTCAATGATTAAGTTATTTTGGGAATATAGGTAAGTATTTTTAATGTATTTTAAGGTTTATTGACTCTTTATCGGCATATTATTTGTAATTGTTCATTCTTACAAAAACACAATCCTGTAGAGTGTCAAATTTTGGGCACAGTCAAGTGTATCTAGAAGTGGAAATGTATTACAATGGATAGAAAAGTGGAAAAAAATGTTGGGAAAAGTTGTAAAAGGTTAATACAGTCTTTAATAACCCTTCATTTTTATTTTAAAACATTCTTTATTGATTTTGTTTGCCTCTCAAGCTATGATAGAGGTCTCAAAACCCTAAATTAGGGTTTCACGCATAAATCATATTCTAACCATCAATAATTCACAATTTTTGTAGTTTGATCAATATTACAATGATCTAACTGAATCACATGATTTCAAGTGTGTACGGGTTCATTTGTATAGACTTTTATGAATTGAGTTGTGTTTAAGCTTGAGGAGGCCTAATTGGTAAAGGTTAATAGCTAGAAGGTGGGTCTATAAGTGAAGTTAGACCTTGAAAATTGGTGCATAGGTAAAAATCCATAGAGGGTATTTATAAATATTTTTGGTTTCTTCCAATTCCTTATAATTTTTCCATATAATTAAGAAAATAGGAAAAATAAGGCTACAAGAACTATGTGTAGTGTATGCAAAGTTGTGTAGGTGGGTGAATTGTCAACTAAAGAGTATTGTACTTGGGATAAGAGTCATAAAAGGTCATAAAAATATTGGAGAAGGTCTAAGACCATTGAATACAGATAGTGAGAGTATACCTACTGAGTGACCATCAAGTCAAGCAACCAAATTCAATGTGTGTGTGTATTGGAATAAGGCATAGAGTGAGAGTTTTGGTGTATGCTCTACCAGTAGCTCTAAACTTACCCAGTCAATAGCTATAGACTCACTTAGTATGAAGAGCAATGATTGAAGTGTGAAGAGTAGCAATTAAAGTGTGAAGAACAATAATAAAAAAATGAAGATCAATAATTGAAGAATGAAAAACAACATTGAAATGGAGTTAAATTCATTTGTATTAAATGATGGCCAGCCATCTTTGTTAGCATCCAAGTTTTGGCAATAAGAATCATTTCCAAAGACTAATGAATGATAATGTAAAATTAAGGGTTGACCACCTTTGGAGAGGTCGTATCCCTTGAGAAAAATCATACCTTTTTGAAGAGGCATAAAGAAGGTATAAATATATAGAGAAGTTGGAGAGAAAGTATGTGAAGGAAGTTGAAGTGTGAGATATGTGAAGAACAGAAGGAAGAAAGAGTGTGAGGAATAAAAAGATATATCATATAAATAAATTCATATTTAAAAAAGAAATAATTCTTTCTATCATATACATGGAGAAGAAGAGGAAGAAGAGAGAGAGTGAAACTTGATTGTGCCATCATTTTGACAAAGCAACAGTGAAAAGGTGGAAATTATTTAAGTGAGGTTGGTGTCTCAGAACAAAGAGATTGGTGTCTCTTACTAAGTTGGTGCTTAGCAGTAGGGATTGGTGTCTCTAGTAGGTTGGTGCCTACAAAGTGCTTAGCAGTGGGGATTGGTGTCAATAGTAGGTCAGTGCCTACAAAGTGTTTAGTAATGGGGATTGGTGTCTCCAGTAGGTCAGTGCCTACAAAGTGATTAGAAGTGGGGATTGGTGTCTCTAGTAGGTCGGTGCCTACAAATTGCTTAGAAGTGGGGATTGGTGTGTCCAAGTAGGTTGGTGCCTATAGAAATTTTATAAAAAGAATTATTAATCTTATGGTTGGATTTGGACAGTAGATCCAAGTAGCCTTTCAAGTGTGGTTTTTTTCCACCAAGGGTTTTCCATGTAAATTATGTGTTGTGCATTTACTTTTTCTTATGTCAATGGTTTCTTTGTGAAAGTTTAGTAAGAAATTAAATTATTATTACACATTGATTCACCCCCCTCTTAGTGTGGTGTGTGCTCAACACATATATGGTTGTACTTTTTATATGTAGTGAGCCATAGTTGGTGGTTCCACCCCTTCACATATTTCACAAAGTACTTTATATATTCAAATAAGATTTGGAGCATACAATCTTTTCAACTCAAGCACATTGAAAGGTTTTCAAATTGAGACTTGATCACTCTTAATTTTCCAGAGGTTCAACATTTCTCCAAATGCCTCAACAATGGGGCAAGCACTTATATCTACTTTCAAGTTATAGTAAAATTAAATTACATACTCTTTTAGGTGTATACTTTCCTTGCTGTCTTTTCAAAAATCAAATTTTAAACCTTCAAATATGGACAATAATTACTTTAAGTGGCATTGTTGTAGGTCTGGATTAAGGCATCTTGCATGATCAAGCTTCACATCAAAAGATAAAGTGTGTATATACACTTAGGTTTGCATCTACTTTACTTTAGTGATCATCAAAACCAAAATATGTTTAATAAGCCATTACAACATCATTCTAAGAAAAAATGGAAGTGCAAATGGCATATAATGCACATCCCCCTCCACCAAAGTATGGGAACCAATTAGATGGGATTATTGGCACTCTTACACATATTATACTTCATATGCTTCATAGACCTTCTATTACATTCAATGATATTGAAATTATGGATGATGATTCAAATCTTTACTCATTGTTTATTAGAGCATACATTGATCATTAGCGTATATACAATGATATGGTCGAGAATGGTTATAGCAAGAACATATGTACCATGACTTTACTCACACATTTTGGATATACAAATGATGATTTATACCCTTAGACCAAAAGGTCAAAGCATTCGATGGGACATCACAATAAGTTATTGGTAAGAATGATTTAATTTTACAAGTTAGTCCAACACATGTGATTACTACCTTTTTTGTTATACCATACATAGTAATTGATATGTTATTGGGATGGCATTGGATATATAGAATTTGAGTGGTACCTTACATAGTGCATGGGTATATTAAATACATTCATACCAATATGGTAATTATAATTTTCAGAATTCCACATGAGTATCCACTTGAACAAAAGAAGTTTACTCCAAGACAACTAGTTATAAAAATTACTAAGGTCAATCATGCATGAAAGGGTAAGCAATAGACAATCCCCTTTCCTAGGTGGCCAATATTTGAGAGACCATTGCACCAATGATACATAATGGACTTCATGGATTCCTCATTTACACCTACACAGTCCACCTAGTTGCTAAGAGTGATTAAACATGTTCCAATTATAACTACATTCAAGAAACCACATAGCACTAAAAAATGGGTTCCAAGAACCACTACTCATTATATTTCCTGAACAAAACCATAGATCCCTCTTAAACATACATAGAGTACCACAAATTCTACAGTTTTTGATATGACACCTATACATGCCCCTTGGTAGTATTAATAGTTTGATGTACCATATTCCGAGTTCGGAACTTCCTATGAGCATATATTAGATGGGATCATAGGCTAGACTTTTTCATTCCAAAAAAAAACCCCAAAAATAAAATCCCAAAAAATCAAATATTCAATTAAAATACAAAAACATTTAAATAAATAAAAAGTATATAAAATTATCTAACATGTGCATGTTTACTAGCTCCTTAGCATCTATGTTGTTTTATTTATGTTAGTAAATACCATATCATTTCTTTTAGATACACACATATGTTTCACGAGTAGTTGAATGTGATACATGCATACATTAGATCCATGATATATGCACACATAGATGTTAGAATTTACATCTTCCCACATGACACACTATGTTGGGGGCATCTTGTTTCTATTTGATCACGATCGATATAGGTTATATTGTTTTATGGTCACTTTTACATTATCATGTTGAGTTTATATATTAATGCCTACACATGTCTATACTCATGCTTACATCTTACACTGTGTACTTGATATGATATGTTACATGACATTTTTGTAAACACATATATGTAGGGACTGACATGACATGCTTATGCCAGTTACTTATCCTTCATTTATTTGCATTTTACTTCCTTGAGTGTAATTCTTGTTTTCTATTATTTTTCTCGTGGAACATTTGAACATGTTCCTTGGTTATAGACCCTTATTCCACGTAGTATTATTTATTCATTTGTGTACATTTGAATATGTCCTCCCTTAAAGTGGGTGACATTTGAATAAGCCCCTTATTTATGGTCTTTTTAGACCCCTTTCATGTGACATTTGATATTCTTATGTGTGTGCTTGATTATTTGTTGAGCTTATATTATTACTTTATAGACATTGCCATGATCCATATCATAAATTTTAGGGATTGTTGGGATCATCTATTGTGAACTTCATTGATATATCTACTTAGACATGTTATTCCTATATGCTAAATGATTCATACACATAACATAATTATCTTTTCTTTTTTAGGTGAGGTGACTACTAGATTCCACTCCCCTCACCTAAAATGGGGAGGGGGAATATTAGCGAGGGCATGTCATAGAGACATGACTCCATGCATACACAGTTGGCATAACTTTATACAATTTACATGGATTAGATATATGCTCAGGTCATAATCCTATACATTTGGCACTGGTTTTTTTTACAGATTTGGGACAGGGTTCTTAAAATTTGTGATAAATATTATACACACTTATAGATCAAAGGTTACATTTTGATAGATACTTCAACTTGACACACATTAGAGGTGCATATGCCATGCAAGTGCACCGAAAATTGTAAATATGTATTCAAAACATTTTACCAAGAATACTATTTTTACCAAGAAACATCATTTTGAGCCTTTCCTATTTATAACCATTGGCTCCTTTGAGAAGTGTGATTGAGTATCAATGCCCTCGATGACCTTAGCACTACTCTCCTTTTACAAGTTGAGTTGGTTATACCACTTAACTTGACTTTATTATACATTCACTTGAGTTGTGTGATTGAGATTCAATGATCTCAATGGTCGTGTCACAACTCACCCTTATACCAGATTGGGGGCATAATTATGCTCCAAGTTTCCCCATTCGATCTCTAAGGTTGAATTTTGAACCTCTCTTAACTAATACTTCACAAGGGAGCATTTTTACCAAAGAAAAGTACCAAGGGGTAACATGGTTGCATCGACACACATGTATTCCTTCCTTGCTCTTTTTACTTTTTAAGCATTTCAATTATTCAATTTTAGATTACATGCACTGATTTATACTATAACATGCTCTTGGTTATAGGTCATACACCACTAATAAATTCACCAGGGCTAACGCAAAGGCAAAGTATGTTATACACACCTAGGTGCTGATTTATTTCCTTTGACCTAGTAATTTCATCCTTATGCATTATTAGATTAAAGGGTTGGGGGGGCAAAATATAGCTGCTAAATATAATTATATATAGCATCTCAATATTGCACACTTGAAAAATATCAACTAGGGCTCTACCCTTCAATTATAGACCTTTATATTGTCGAAAGGCTCGTATTCACCATCTCACTAGGCCTAATTACTTATCTTATTAACAAAGCCTATCATTTTGATGATCCAAGTCACAAACATGCTACATAAAGCTTAAAATATGATTTATATCCTTCATTACCAATTACAAAACTTCAATAGTTTTATATCCTATTGGACACTACCATTTACATAGGGACACTAACGTTGATGCTAGTGTCCAAATTTATTATCTAGTGTTTGTATCTCAAAAGTCATCTAAATTACAAATATTTTAAAACACATAGGTCAACCTATTTGTCCTATCTAACCCTTCTATGAGATATTTTCAAAAAACATGGTATAAATACAAATCAAAACCTACTCATTATTCATCTAGAAAATACCAAGCATGCACATATTCAATCTCATTCAATTAATTGCACAACTGAGTTATAATACCCTATTCTTCCCTATTTCTATATCAATCAAATGAACAACCATATAGTAGGTCTGAAGCATTCAAAGAACAACCCATGAGCAATATTTTTTAAGTTATAAGCTAGATCATTACATGCCCTTGCATATAGCATATTATACCCTTATGCACACACAAACCCACACTTAGGGGAGAACTACATATGTCTAAGGCCCTCCTCGGAGTATTGGCTATGTAATCAATACTCATTAATAAAGGGGTCATTGAGGTCAACTCGAATTCATGAGCCCACTAACCCATTTTTGGCAAGGTGACATGACCCAAGGTAAAGAACCAAGATTTGAGATATCTATAGTCATATAGAGCATGTGTGTGTAATCCATAGACATCAATAAAAAGATGATAGAAAAACCTAACATGTCTAGGCAATCACTTTTGAATACAACAAATATTATGTACAGGACAGAAGAATCCAACTATGGATAGAAGCATCAATGCTAGTGTCCACAGTTTGATGCTAGTGTCTAGGTCTCCAGAAGTAATATTTTTAGAATCTGACAATAGGATCTTGAGCACCAATCTTCCTTTTTCTACACATGTACATATCATATCCGCTTGCACATCTAAAAATCAAGTATTATTTCTTCTTTATGCTGTAATTATTTAAATATATTGACATTTTATTTTCTATATTTGGTAAATTTCCAAATTTAATATACCATGTTATCTAAATTAATTTAATAGGTATGTTTTAGGATAGTTTTATTTATCCATTTGATCAGGTTATTCTAACCCTTTAACCCTTATCTACTAAAAACAAATGATAAAAGCGTTAAACATTTGGATGAACTTTATGATCTCCTTTTTCAGCACTTAACCCATTTTGGATAACATTATAATTTACTTCTGCATCATTTACATAAGAAACATGATGCCACCATTAGGTTTCATTGCACCACTGGAAATAAATGATGTAGGCTAGTTTGCATAATCATTAACATGTCTCCTCCTACTCAATAAACATATATTATAATAGACATATATGTATTCCTTAAATGAACATAGCTACAAATTATGAACATAAATTATTTTTCAGTTGTACCAATTTACCACAAAATCAATGAAAATCCTATATGATTTTTAATTAATCATAAATGTATGTACATATATGATGTCAAAGCAGAATGTTGGATTGAAACAACAATTTTTTCACACTTAATAAACTTGGCACATAAAATTTGGACAACTATTGTTATACATACTAATAATAAAACTTTGTATGTGTAGTGCATATGAAATATTACACTATATCATATAAATAAGTAAAAAAAATGCAATGACATCTACCTATTGTGAGCTAGCCGAATGTCCAAAACCCTGATGCTAATCATGTCCTCCTCATTCAAGCTTTCTTTGAAGAGTGTTTAAGGAGTTGTTTGATTCAATGGATGTAGGGAGGGGATGCGTCTACTCAAATATCTTTAAATCAATGCAGATCCATTGCCATTAAATGGCATTTATTCCACATAAAGTGTTTTAAAGTGCTACTTTGGTTGTAAATTCTATAGGGATTATTACCACTATAGCTTTGTGAAGAAGTGCAATGGATCTAAAATTAGGGAACAACTACCTACACATCTTTTATCACCTTAAATAGGACAATTGTGATGCATATTTGCCCTAGTTCAATGTTTATCAATATTTTTCACACCTCCAAAATTGGTAAAATATTCCCTCCATTTTTTCTCAAAAAATACATTTAAAATATATGCAAAATAATTTAAAACAAATGAATGTAATATGCATTATTGCTAAAAAATAGGTGGTAGAATAATAAGTATATATATACAAAATTATATTCTAATGTTTTTGCATAGTTAAACTTTATACATTCAAAAATACTACTCTTGATTAGTAAAAAAAAATAACCAAGGAAAATCTAATAATCCTACTATTGCAGGGACAATGAGGCATTAAAAAACATTTTTTTCTCAAATTTGTCACTTTTTAAAAGTGTGTATAATAAAGCCTTCTCTTAGTAGTTTTTGGTTAACATTATCTCTTCTAATTGTTTGCAGATTCAAACATGCATAAAAGGTTACTCTTGAGTTTTATTATCTCCAATGGCTCCTTGATTATTGGTGGAGTGCACTATGTACCATGAGCATGATTCATCCAAATTTATTGCTATAAGGGCTTCCTCCATTGTCACCCAAGATAGCGTGTGAGCAACTCTTGAAGCTATTTCTCTCCCCCCTTATCAAGAAACCCTTAGTTGTGTCATCTCATTGGTCTTTACCGATGTAGGGTAGTGATCAAATGTGTGTTATGATGCCTATGCCTCTTAGGTGGGGCATTACAATACCTTTGGATCCTCTGGAGAATGCTTGGGATGGGTGGGTTTCCCTATATCCTCCTCTGGGAGAGCCTTCTTCTTGGGTTATTTAGCCTCCTAAGGATGATCCACCACCACCTTATTTTGAGGTTGTTGCTTGTGCATGAGTTTCACACTTCCATTAGTGTTTTATTATGTTATTTTGATATTGTTGTTGCATAGTTGATGTTATCAACCAATTTTTCACCCTTCGGAAGGTAGTTAAAGCCTTCCAAATTTGGAATAACATGGAAAAACTCCTAGGCTATGGGTGGCCTAAACTTGGATTGAATCTTTAGGTTAAAGGGATAGCTCCATTGATGTATCACTTAGGCTCATTCACTAATCTACCAACTTACATGGAAAAGAGAGAGAAAAGTACTCTAATGGAGGTGATACACCAGAATAGTTTGACCACTACCAATTGGCTACAAATGTACTTCAAACATGAGACTAACCTACAACAAACACTACTCTAGATCTACCTCTCTACATCAGTATTTCACATGAAGGTTGTGAAGAATGTTTGGTCTAAGAGGACTAGTCAAAAGGTCATAGCATGACACTAGTGAAAATACAACTCACTCAACCTTCACACCTCACTTATATGCTTCACAAGACCTACAAAAAGGATTTCAAATTGAATATGAATGTTAGGTAAGGACAACATATCGAGAAAGCAAAGCTAATCACTTGACAAGATCAAACTAGTTGTGCATACACATTGAAACTAGTTAAAAGAGGAGGTAAAACCAAAATTTTCTCATTGATCAAAGGCTTGAAAATGGGTAGGGTTTTGCCATAACTAGGTGGAGGATACAAGCATAGCCTATCAAGGCTAAATATATAGAGAAATGAGAGAGAAAAAGAAAGAAGGGTACATAAGAGAGAGGTGAACAGTGTCTCATGAGAGTTACATTCAAGAAAACATATATAAATATATATAAATATGTCTTATAGGACATGTGGGCTCTCTTGAAGATGTTTTCTTGCTCAAAGTGGTGTGGAAGTCTCAAACCTTGCTTGACACCTTGATCTTGCTCTTAAAAACTACACTTTATCTTGGATTGTGAGATGACAAGTGGCCTATTAACCATTAGGTAGTGTTGAACTAATATATTTCTCTGTTATTTGACACCTTTCATCTACTAAGGATCTGTCCAAATTGACATCTCAGTGGCAATCACCAAGTAACTCCTTTGGTGTCTTGAAACCTCTGTCTTACTAGGCCTTTCTTTCCCAAATAGCTCAAAACTTGAGTTTGCATTCATAACTACCATTATTCTCCATGATAGGAATCTTTAGATCATATCAAACTAGTAAAAACTCATTTGGAGTCATCAAACTCTCTCCAAGACTCCATTTTGCACCAAAAGGTCTCATTTGGCCTCATTCCTTATAGCCCTAAAAATGTGTAAAACTCCTTGTGTAGAAGAATGTAAAAAGGATATTTGTAAATTGAGCATATATTTTAGGACCCAATATCCCATTAAAAACTCCATACAAGTTTTTAAGACCCAACTATGAGTGGAAGTGTCCTTTTTCTACTACTTTGTCTCCTCAATTAGGCCTCTTTGCCTAAAAATTGAGTTTTAGCTAAAAATCACTCTGACACATGTGAAAATTTTAATAAGTGTTTAAATTAATTTACCACTTGTTAATACCATGCTCCATGTCAATTTTTAGCTCTTGGGTCCCTATAGGGATGGGTAAACTATGAAATGGTCAAAACCCTAGTCTAGGCATTTGAACAGGCTTGAGAGATAGTTGGGGTGTTTGGCAGAAAATTTTTAGACTCTGAAGCTTTAAATGAGTTTTTTTAGTCCTAAAACATAATTATATAACTCAATCCATCAATTTGATGTCTCTTGAAGTATCTTATAGGCCTGCATATAGGCCTTTTAGCTTGTAAAATAGTGCATTTCTCTCTTTTTGGCCAAGTTGATGACTTGCAGAGCTCATACAACTTATTAGGAGGCCTAAAGAGGTGAGTATAAGGTTGAAGAACCTTTATTCAATTTTTATAGACATATGTACATATTTTTGAGGTCAGGTCATACCTTGTAGCTTCACAAACACACCTAAAATTGTGCATTTATGACCATTCCATACACCTTTATACTTTCCAATGCCAACCAATACCTTGAAATGGTGTTTATAGGACCTAAAATGGTTATACAAATGTTTATAGGGCCATTCACGAGAATTATAAGTCATAAAAAGGGATTATTCGACCATTGATCTCTAAGGAGGGGTTTTGGAGGGTTTGGAGTGCCTTCATCTCTTAAGGATTGTTCATAGAGAATAGATCCTCTCTCTCCTTCTGAATACCACAAGGTGAAATTGAGGAGACCTATCCATCATCCATAAACACCACTCATTACCATGAAAATAGTCAATAAATATGTAAGCAAAATTTGGTGTTACTCAAGTGGCAGACTATGCATTTGTGAAGGTTAGAAGAGAATTTATTGGTGTCACTCAGGTGGCAGACCGTGCATTTGTGAAGGTTAGATGAGAATTTAGGCCTGAACTACCATCTTGATGTTTGTTTTTGACTCCAACCTCCTCAATGATGTTTTAAATATCCACCTCAACTTTTTCCCATGGTTTTCTTTGTCATTCTATTCATTATACCTCCTTTATCCTTCATTTGCTCGGGTTAGGGTTCTCATGCTACTCAATGCTAGTGACCCTAACTAACTGTGTGGGCCTATTTTCTTCACTTTTTAGAGAGTTGAAACCCTCATAAAATGTCTCACTAAATTTTTAAACCCATTCTCATCTAATTATGTTTTCATTTCACCATATCAAATAAACTATTCACAATTTAGCACTCATAGGCCTGTGTGTTTGTTTCAGGCTTACCAAGCCTAAGAAGATTTTATCAACTTGATCTTGTCTTCGTTAAAATTGAAGGTTATATGGAATTAATTTGGAGTATTAATAAAAATAGAGGATCATTCACATGTAATTTGATTATCTATGATCTCTTTGTCTTCAAACCAAGCAAGCCCTTCTTTCTCTAACAGGCAGGTCTGAAAGAACACTTGGCTAAGTGTATGTAGGGTCAAAAGTGATTGTGCTTGAATTACTTCCTTTGATCTTATTTAGGTTTCTTTGACTTATAATGAACTCTTGTACTCTGTTCACATCTATTCAAACTCAAATTCCATTATCATGCATTGTATCCTCTTTTCAAGCTTGAAACTAGATTGAATTGCTTCAACACACTTGTAAGAGATCTTTTGGGTTCTTGGTTACATTTGAAGTTTAGAGATTCCTCTAACAAGTCACTGAGAAACTCAAGGACATTTGCTACTATGTTGAGAGATTAGTGTATTCTATTGAAACTTCCCAACTTCTCACGACCTCATTCTCCATAATCATACACTTTCCTTCCTCATGTCTGAACATAGGCCTGTAGAGTACAGTTTTAGGCCTATTAAGCTTGAATGTGGTACTATCATTAGTCATTCATTTAGATTTGAAGTTCCTCAAAGTCATGCATAGGTATCAAATAATCAATACATCTTTTTTACTTATCTCAACCTCAACCCTCACGCCACTATTACATCTTCTCTTGTCACTGTTCATGTTAGGTTGTGGAGCTAAAAGCTTCACTGTATGCAAACATGGAGGAGGTTGCTGAGTGTCATAGTCACCGACGTCGATCAGGCCAACCGATGTTGGTTAGGGGTGGACATGAAGCTATCGACATCGGTTAGAGATCGACCGATGTCGGTCATCTCCAGACAGATAGTGACCGACGTCGGTCCCCTGTGTGGTTCTAGAACTGTTAGTTTCACGAACAGTTTGTTTAACGAACCGGTTGTTTGCATGTAAAGACTAATTTTAGTCTTGGAGCTGTGTTTCTAATTATTGTAATTAGGAAGTCTAATTATTATTTGTATGGGATCTATTTAAGAGACCCATGGGCTGTATTGTAAAGTTGTAGAACCAGAGGAATTTTGTAGAATCAGAAGGGTTCTATCAAAGGGAAAATCATAAGGACTTGGTGAGGCAAGGACAAGGGTTCTTCCAGGTGTGTAAGATCTAGGTCGGTAGGTGTGCAAGGCCAAGTTGATCTGCGATATAGCAAGATCAGGTGAAATCTACATGGTAAGTAAGGTTGGTTGATCTGCAGGTGTGTGTGTGTGTGAGATCTAGGTTTGCAGGTGTGCAAAACCAGGTTGATCTACAGGTGTGCAAGATCGGGGAGATCAACAACACAATAGGTAGCAAGATCAGGTGAGATCTACTTGGAGTACGTGGTGTACTCAGACTTGGAGTATGTGTGTATACTCAGTGGTACTGGTAGTATTGTTACTGACTGGTTGAAACAATAACTCTATGTTTGAGTTGGTTTTGTTTGTAATTGAGAGAGAGAACTCTTGAGGGGAGAATTACTGGTACACCCAAGAGGTGTGGGAAGAGTGTAATTTCTTCATTGTATTTCCTTTTGGAATGAGTGGAATAAAAGTGTGTATTGTCTCTCATATTCTGTGTTGTTTTTGAATTCTAGTTACATTTTACTTCTAGTTAAATTCCGTGTTTAGTTGCTTATACAAAGGTAATAAAGTGTGCTCTTAATCCTGACAAGTGGTGTCAGAGCTTTGTGAGCCTAGGTCCTGACAAGTGGTATCAGAGCTGGGTTGCTGGTTCATCAAGTGATACCACTATCAAGTGGTATGAGAGCTAGGGTGTTGGTTCATCAGAGCTAGGTTGAAGGTTCTCAGAGCGAGTTTCAACTAACAAGTGGTAAAGCGTGTTAAGTGTTTGTTGATTACAGGTCACTCTCAGGGGTTTTTGATTGAGTAGGAGTATAGCAATGGTAGAAGAAAGTACACTAAGAATGGAGGAATTCAAAAGCAAGAATTCTCAATTACAAAATGATGGAAAGAAAGAGTAGGTAAA
The DNA here is from genome assembly GCA_037957365.1 of Torreya grandis. Taxonomy (NCBI): domain Eukaryota; kingdom Viridiplantae; phylum Streptophyta; class Pinopsida; order Cupressales; family Taxaceae; genus Torreya; species Torreya grandis. The sequence goes on from JARHVA010000429.1 coordinate 2,181,166, forward strand.
GAAAGATTGTTGGTCGGTAGAAGATCAGCATGAAGGAAATGAAGAAGCAGATGTTGCAGGTATTGTTGCACAGGATGCTCTTGAATGTTCCTTGGATAAAGTAGAATCTTGGGTTATAGATTATGTTTCCTCTTTTCATGTAGCCCAAAATAGAGTATTTTAACATGATTATGTCCAAGGAGACTTTGGAAAGATTTATTTAGGGGTTGGTGAGCCTTGTCAAATTATTGGCAAAGGGGAAGTGCGGCTAAAATTACAGACTGGCAACACATGGGTGTTGAAGGATGTCATGCAGGTCCCAGTCCTGAAGAGGAGTCTAATTTCTACAGGAAAGTTGGGTGATGAGGGATGCACAGTAACTCTCACAACGGATGCACTTGAATTAGCATGTGGTAAGAAAGTAGGTACTCTTTATCTATCTACTTGTATTACTGATTCTCCTTCTGTTGCAAAGATGTGGCTCTTTAGGCTTGGTCACATGAGTGAGAAGGGAATGCATGTTTTTAAGAGGAAGTCAGATGTCTTTGACAAACTTAAGAACTGGAAAGCATTGGTTTTCATGGAGGAGATGATGGACAGAGATCAGTCACAGGGGCTGAATAACTCTGAGTAGGGCAGTTTAGACAGGGTTTTGATCCAAGGTGAGCTTACGGGTAAAAATTCATCACTCACAGGAAAACACAGTTACCAATGTCAGTCATGTGGAACCGACGTCGAATAGGTAGGTACCGACGTCGGTCATGTGCAGACTAGAGTCGGTGGTGTCGGGCAGGTGGATATCGATGTCGGTCAGGGAACCGATGTTGGTGACCAGGTGGACACTGACGTTGGTCAGAGAACTAGTGTCGGCGATCAGGAGGATTTGACATCGATCAAGTGCAGACCAGGGTCGACCAGAGAACGGATTTTGGGTAGACAGCAAGCTGTCAAGGAGTCTCAAATGCCCATGTGGAGGACTGAAAGTGTAAGTAAGCCTCAAATTCATTATTCACCTTTTTTATACTACTTGTTGCTCACTACAAAGCAAGCAAAATCCAGGAAACAGTGGGAGCATGGCATGAATTCTTTGGAAGAGAACCAAATGGAAGATTTGGTAGAGTTGCCAACCAGAAAGAAAGCACTGAAAGATGAATGGATTCCTAGGTTAAAGAAAGGAGAGAATGGACACGTGAGACAGAAGGCCAGTTTATATGGTCTTGAGCAAGCTCCAAGACAGTGGTACAGGTTTGATGGGTGTATGACAAAGCATGGCTTTAGTCAATGTCAATGTAACCATTGTGTTTACTTTACCAGGTTGGATAATGGTCGTGACATTATCCTGTTACTGTATGTAGTGGGGTCACACATGTAGGGTTTTGTTGAGCTAAAGGTAAAGTTAGTTCAGAGGTGTGCCAGGAAGGATTTAGGAGGAGCAAAAATCTTTGGCATGAGTTTTTCTAGAGATAGGGAAGATTACAGGTTGATTTTGTCTCCAGATGATTGTGTGAATAAGGTAGTGCAGGATGCAGAACCGGTTAGCACACCTATGGATAGACAGTTCACAGAATAGTGTCCCAATTCACATGATGAGGTTGAGTACATGTGTACTAGACCTGAGTTTGCCCAAGCAGTGGGTGTTGTCAACAAGTTTGTGGCCAATCTGGGAAAGAAGCACTAGAAAGCAGTTCAGTGGATTCTCAGGTATTTGAGAGGGACCAACAACAGGTATACATGCTATGCAAGGTCAAACACTTCTCTACATGGGTATGTAGATTCGGATATGGCAGGTTACTTGGATGACAGAAGCACCATAGGATTTGTGGTGGTTGGTCTTCAAGACTAAACTTGAAGAGGGATACAAGCCAAAAAACAAAATTAGACAATGTACAGGTACAGGTATAGGTGCAGCTATTTATCTCCAAGTAGGAGATTGTTAGGTTGTGGAGCTAAAAGCTTCACTATATGCAAACATGGAGGAGGTTGTTGAGTGTCACAGTCACTGACGTCGATCGGGCCAACCGACGTCGGTCAGGGGTGGACATGAAGCTATCGACATCGGTCAGAGATCGGCTGATGTCGGTCATCTCCAAACAGACAACGACCGACGTCGGTCGCCTGTGCAGTTCTAAAACTGTTAGTTTCACGAACAATTTGTTTAACGAACTGGTTGTTTGCATGTAAAGACTAATTTTAGTCTTGGAGTTGCATTTCTAATTATTGTAATTAGGAAGTCTAATTATTGTTTGTATGGGATCTATTTAAGAGACCCATGGGTTGTATTGTAAAGTTGTAGAACCAGAGGAATTTTTTAGAATCAGAAGGGTTCTATCAAAGGGAGAATCATAAGGACTTGGTGAGGCAAGGACAAGGGTTCTTTCAGGTGTGTAAGATCTAGGTTAGTAGGTGTGCAAGGCCAGGATGATCTACGGTATAGCAAAATCAGGTGAGATCTACATGGTAAGTAAGGTCGGTTGATCTGTAGGTGTGTGTGTGTGTGTGCGAGATCTAGGTTTGCAGGTGTGCAAAACCAGGTTGATCTGCAGGTGTGCAAGATCAAGGAGATCAACAACACAACAGGTAGCAAGATCTGGTGAGAGCTTCTTGGAGTACGTGGTGTACTCAGACTTGTAGTATGTATGTAAACTCAGTGGTACTGGCAGTATTGTTACTGACTGGTTGAAACAACAACTCTGTGTTTGAGTTGGTTTTGTTTGTAATTGAGAGAGAGAACTCTTGAGGGGAGAATTATTGGTACACCCAAGAGGTGTGGGAAGAGTGTAATTTCTTCATTGTATTTCCTTCTAGAATGAGTTGAATACAAGTGTGTATTGTCTCTCATATTCTATGTTGTTTCTAAATTCTAGTTACATTTTACTTCTAGTTAAATTCCGTGTTTATTTGCTTATACAAAGGTAATCAAGTGTGCTCTTAATCTTGACAAGTGGTGTCAGAGCTTTGCGAGCCTAGGTCCTAACACTCATTCATTTAGATTTGAAGTTCCTCAAAGTCATGCTTAGGTATCAAATAATCAATACATCTTTTTTACTTATCTCAACCTCGACCCTCACACCACTATTACATCTTCTCTTGTCACTGTTCAAACTAGAACATTCTTGGTTGTAGGTGGTGATTGAGAATCCCTTGAATATCGGTCTTTGAAACTTGGCCTTCCAAATTAGGATATTGAGACTTTGGATTTTTAACTTCATTTAAATTTTTTCCCACTTGCAACCTAACTTATTGTAAACTTATTAGCACTCTCCTTTATTTTATACATATATGCTCTCATTGGCTCTTCCTGTAGGTGGTTTAGGTTCACTTATTGCTTTCTAAGCATTAGTATTGAAACATACTTCCTCGAGTTATCTTGGAATATTAAAAACATAAAGACACTACATTGGTTTTATTGGTTATGTCTTCAACCAAACTTGATGCACATTTAAGCACAATTTATCCTAAAATGTAGAGTTATAGGTCTACATTCCTCATGTTTTGACCTCTACTTGGTGGAAATTTGATCATCTCAAGTTATGAGAAGACCCCTATATTTCTTACCACATTCCTCATGATGTTAGGACCATCATACAACATTGATGATTCAACATAGATCCCCTTCAAACCATTTTTCTACGGGTAGACCCATGGCAATCTCAAACCAAAAACGTTGCATGTTATTTTCAGAAGGTGGTATTAGAGTAGACAATGGAGACATGATATTGAATTATAGAGTATAGGATTTAAAACATGATATTAAACCTTCATTCATCCCCTCAAACATTAAAAAGTTTGGAACAACAAAAGACCATGATAACCACCTTTGCAAACTATGTACAAATAGAGTTTTCTTGCCCTTTTAAGTCCACACATGTGAAATGGAACTTGTAAAAATGTGAAATATGAATGTACATACCCTATATATCCATTTTAATTTATGTCATACATTAAACCATGTTCAAACTTCCATTTTGAGGAGAAACAACGGGCTTGTGGGGTTGACTATAAGTTTTAGACCACCCTGGAGTCTTAGTGATTGTTCATAAAGTTCAAGCCACCAATCAGATGAATATTTCCATGAATACAAAGCTAATTAGGACCCTCTCATTTGGAAAAAAGATAAAACCCTAAATCTTACCATATTGGTCGTACCATCCATGTGAAAATTGCCTTCTTGATCTTGCTAATGGAGTGATGGAGAGAAGGAAGCAACTTTGGCAATATTTAGATATATCCTTACAAAAAAAACATGAATTTGACTTGGAGAAGATGAAATGGAAATTTTTAAATGGTTTTCATATGAAGATGAGCTCCCAAGTTTGTACAAGTGCATAAAATTGCCTCTTAAGCATTAAAAATCAAGAATTTGGCCACTTTATAACTTGCTTACATATATGGCAATTATGTAACTCCTCCAATAGCCTTGAAAAGAGTGTTATTACATATATTTCCCTTTAACATATGTGTATATTAGTTAAAATCACCTTTCCTTCATATAAACTTTACCTTAAAGTTCACAAAAGAACCTTAAACTTTCCAAAACACATGTGAAATGTTCATAAGAGGTAATGGGGCATGAAATGAATTTGATAAGAAACCAAGGAACCAATGAAACCATTTGGATAAGCCTTAATACACCATGACATAGATGGACTAATATAAGACATAGACAAACTATCACCTTAAAATTGTCAAATAAACCTTAATTTTTGCTAATAAAGTTTTATAAAGACCTTTTAGAGACAACATAAGGCATGGAAATATTAGGGACAAGTTCAAAAAAACATTACCAACAAGTTTTTACCTATAGGGGTTGAGAATTTGACCTTTGGGGTCAAAATTGGTCAACATATTGGCAATTCGCATGGTGGCATGCCTGTTATGCTAATTAGATTAGTAGGCTTGTCCTTCCAATGGGAAATGGAGTCATTTGCACTCAACTTCAGAACTAAACTAGATTTTGACCTTGAAAAAACAAATTGACTTGACCTTCAAATACACACACAACAAGGAGAACAAACACAAATCAAAGAAACAAGACACACATATGTGCTAGCTAAGCACTTAGGGAACACAACAAACAAGAAAGCAACTAGTATGTACAACTGACCTGAAAACAATCTCTTCCTCCTAGGTCATAATGGAATATTGTGATATCTTTTACTCCATAAAGTGCTAAATGGCATGAGGCAAGCTGCCTCTTGAACATTTCTCTTGTTATTTTCATCCTCTTCTTGTTTGCCAATCCCCTTGGTATGCTCTCAAGTGAAGTAATAGCTGCAAACCAGTCACCCATGAAGATAAACCCATAATGTGGCTCAAGATCCTTCTCATATTACTTAGTATCTACAACCTCATCTAATTATGCTCCATTTAAGCATGCTTCTTGGGCCTCTATGGTATCTTGAGTGATCTCATGCTTCTTCCTAATTATTGTAAGCTCTACAAGGAGCTTCACATATTCAATACAAGCTACATCATGGTCCTCAATGGATGTATCTTGTTTAATCTTCTCATGAGCATGATCTTCAATAGGAAATGTACCTTTGTAAAGGCCTTCAATCTCTTGAAGGAACTCAATATATTGTTGCTAATCAACTTTTAGCTCTTCTCTTTGATCAATACGAGCAAGACCAACAAGAAAAACATCTTCAAATTTCTCCTCAAGAACTATAGGGTTGTTAAGGACCTCAAACCTCTCTATACAATCATAATGTGATTAAGAATCAACTTCTTCAAGTTAAACCTCTTGCTCATTTGGAACCACTTCAAATTCATTTAAAATCTTAGCTTGTTAAATTAAAGGAACTTCAACATCAAGACCAACTACAACCTCAACAAGGTTAGAAGTAATTGAACCTCTTTCTTAAAGCATACCATTAAGACCATCTTCTAGAACCTCACCTTTGAAAATTGATTTGTATTTTTTTTCCCAAGAGGAGTACTAATGGAGATCTCCTCATCAAACACGCTTGAATCATCTATATCATCTACAAATGTAGCTTGATCTTCTCTATTTACCTCCCATAGGATAGGTTCCTCTTCAAGAAGGGAGATGGTGGGAGGGTTATGAACATGTTCATGAGTTGGAGAGGGAGTATTAGGCATGGTAGGTTGCTCATGAATTGGCTTGTCAAGGGAATACTCTTGCAACTTAAAGATTTGGGGATGGAAAACTCTTGAAAGAACTCTTAAAGAGAATTCAAATTTAGTTATGTTATAAGTGCTTCATTATTCTCAACAACCATCTCATCCTTCTCATAGTCTTGTTGGATTTCATTCTCAACTGCAACTTGATTTCCAACCTTCTCAATTAGGACCTCCTTCTTATTTTGGATATCTTATTGAATATACTTCCAAGATGGAAAATATAGAGGTTCTTGAGGTAGGGTATATGGGGTTTGAATAGGCTCAAGGTTTTCTTTGAATTTAATCTCTTGATCTTGGCTCTCTTCCTCTTATTTCTCCCAAGACTTAACTACTTGTTTCCAAGTTGGGACTTCAACACTAGTAGGTTCTCTTGGAGATTGGATTGTCTCTCTTGGAGGTTCTATTTTGGGATGATCAATGACTTCATAAGGATATTGAGCATACGAAGGTTGATAAGGGATATAAGAGGGTTCTTGGCATACTTGATCAAACTCACTTTTTTTACTTTCCCAAATATCCATCCTTTCTAATACAATTTCACACAACTCATTCATCTCTAGTGGATCATTAGATACAATTGCAAATAACCCAATCACTTCCTTATATTGAGAATTTGAAAAAAAAATTCTTGCACATTCTAGTACATTGCTCTCTATCTCATCCATTCCATCTTGAAAAGCTTGGGAATATAGTGGAAGAGGGGAAGGAGGGTAGCATGGTTGAGGACAAAGTTGTTAAAAATAATGATACAACTCACAAGGAATATAAGAGTGATGCTCTTGTTAGTAAGGAGGGTAACAAGATTCATAAGGCTACTGAGGTATGTAGTTGGAGTCACATGAAGAGAAAGTAAGATAGTCATAGGACTAATATGTTTCATGATAAGGCTGACAAGGATCATGACAAGGTTGGTATGGCTCATTATATAACTAGTAAGGATTATGTTGAGGCTGATAGGGAGTGTTATAGGATTGATATGCCTCATCCACTTGCATGAAATTGAAATTCACCTCCAACTCAACCATAACAACTTCATCAAGATAATGAATTGAAAACGTGATTTACTTTAAACAAGTGACTAGGCTGCTAGAACCAACTGATTGAGCATGGAGTCAACATTAATGTTTTGAATGCCTTCATAAGCTGATATGTAGAAGAACACCAACAATCCTTCAACTACTTTGGACCTTAGTCCCATCGAGCGTGATGAAACTATTATCAACCAAATTTACCCCCTTTAGAAGGTAGTTCAAGCCTTCCAAATTTGGAATAACATGGAAATAATCCTAAACTGTGGGTGGCTTAAACTTAGATTGAATCTCTAGGTTAAAGGGCTAGCTCCCTTGATGTATCACTTAGGCTCATTCACTAATCTACCAACTTTCCTAGAAAAGAGAGAGAAACCTAATCGAATGGAGGTGATACACCAAAATAGTTTGACCACTACCAACCAACTACAAATGCACTTCAAACATGAGACTAACTTGCAACAAACATTATTCTAAATTTGCCTCTCTACATTAATATTTCACATGAAGGTTATGAAAAATGCTTGGGGTAGGAGGACTAGTCAAAATGTCATAGCATGATGCTAGCAAAAAGACGACCCACTTAACCTTCACACATCATTTAGACACTTCACAAGACCTATAAAAGGATTTTAAACTAAATATGAATGCTAGACAAGGACAACTTATCAAGAAAGCAAAGCTAATCACTTGATAAGATCAAACTAGTCGTGTACACACATTGAAACTAGTCAAAGGAGGAGGTAAAACCAGACTTTTATCATTGATCAAAGGCTTGTAAATGGGCAAGGCTTCACCATACCCAGGTAGAGGATACAAACATAGCCTATCAAGGTTGAATATATAGAGAAATGAGAGATAAGAAGAAAGAAGGGTGTAGGAGAGAGAGGTGACAAGTGTCTCATAAGAGTTACATTCAAGAAATGATATATTAAAATATCTCAATGAGTCTTAGAGGATATGTGTGCTCTTCTGAAGATGCTTTCCTTCTCCAAGTGGTGTGGAAATCTCAAACATTAATTGACACCTTGATCTTGCTCTTAAAAATTGCCCTTTATCTTGGCTTGTGAGATGACACGTGGCCTCTTAACCATCAGGTCATGTTGAACTGAACTCTTTCTCTCCTCTTTGACACCTTTCATCTGCTTAGGAGCTATCCAAAATGACATCTTGATGGCAATCATCAAGGAACTCTATGGTGTCTTGAAACCTCTTTGTTTCACTAAGCCTTTCTTGCCCAAATAGATCAACACTTATTTTTTCCTTCATAACTACCATTCTTCTCCATGAGGGGCATCTTCACGTCATATTATACCTATAACAACTCATTTGGCATCATCAAACTCTCTCTAAGACTCCATTTTACACCAAAAGTTCTCATTTGGCCTCATTCCTTGTAGCCCTGAAAATGTGTAAACCTCCTTGTGTAAAAGAATTTATGGAGGATATTAGGAAATGGAGCATATATTTGAGTACCCAATATCCCTTTGCATATCCATACCAATTTTTAAGGCCCAATCTAAGTAAAGTGTCTTTTTTATGTTGTTTTCTCTCCTTAATTAGGCCTCTTTGCCTAAAAATTAAGTTGTCTCAAAATCACCTCCACACATGTGAAAATTCTAAGAAGTGTTTCATTTACTTTACCCATGCTAATACCATGCTCCATGTCAATTTTTTGCTCCCGAGACCTTGTACGGATTGGTAAACCATGAAATGGTCAAAACCCTGATCTAGGCATTTAAACATGCTTGAGAGATAGTTGGGTTGTTTGGCAAGAAATTTGTAGATTATAAAGCTTGAAATGAGTTTTTTTCATCCTAAAACATCATTAGGAAACTCAATCCATTGAGGAGAGGTCTCTTGAAGTGTCTTATAGACTTGCATATAGGCCTTTTAGCTTGCAAAATAGTGCATTTCTCTCTTTTTGGCCAAGTTGATGACTTGAAAAGCTCATGAAACTTCTTAGGAGGCTTGAAAATGTGAGTATAAGGTTTAGGGACCTTTATTTAGTTTTTATATAAATGTGTACTTAGTTTCGAGGTCAATTCATACCATGTACCTTTACAAACACACCTACAACTATGCATTTATGACCATTCTATACACTTTTATACTTTCACATGTCAACCAATACCTTGAAATGGTGATAAAAGGACATACATGATTTTAATAATGTTTATAGGGCCATTCATGAGCATTAAAGGTCATAAGAAGGGCTTATTCAGCCATAGAGCTCTAAGGAGGGGTTTTGGAGGGTTTGGAGTGCCTTTATCTCTTAAAAATTACTCACAGAGAATATATCCTCTCTCTCCTTTTAAATACCACAAGGTGGAAGTGGGGAGACCTCTCCATCATCCCTAAACACCACTCAGTTCCATGCAATTTGTCAAAAAATATGTGAGCAAAATTTGGTGCCACTCAAGTGGTAGACTATGCATATGCAAAAGTTAGAAGAGAATTTAGGACTGAGCTACCATCTTGATGTTTGTTTTTGACTCTAACCTCCTTAGGAATGTATGAAATACCCACCTTGAATTTTTTCCATGGTTTTATTTTCCATTATATTCATTATACATTCTTTATCTTTCATTTGCTCAGATTAGGGTTCTCAAGGTACTCAATGCTAGTGACCCTAACTAATTGTGTGGGCCTATTTGCTTCATTTTTTAGAGATTTGAAACCCTAATACAATGTATAAATAAAGTTTTCAACCCCTTATTATATCCTTATGTTCTCATTTCACCCTATCAAACAAACTCTTCACAATTTAACACTCACAGGCATGTGTGTTTATTTCAGGCTTACAAGGCCTAGGTAGAATTTATCAACTTGATCTTGTCTTCATTGACCTTGAAGGTTATATGGAATTCATGTGGAGTCTTATTAAAATTATAGGATTATTCCCATGTAATTTTATTCTCTCTAATCTCTTTATCTTCGAACCAATCAGGCCCTTGTCTCTCTAGCAAGCAGGTCTAAAAGAGTGCTTCGCTGAGTCTATGCAGGGTCAAAAGTGATTGTGTTTAAATTACTTATTTTGATATTCTTTAGGTTTGTTTGACTTCCAATGAAATCTTATAATATGTTCATTCATATATTCAAACTCCAATTCCATTATCATGCATTGTATCCTCTTTTCAATCTTGAAACCAACTTGAATTGCTTAAGCACACTTGTAAGAGATCATTTAGGTTATTGGTTACATTTGAAGTTTAGAGATTCCTCTAACAAGTCACTGAGCAACTCAATGAACTTTGATATTGTGTTGAGAGCTTAGTGTATTCTATTGAAACTTCTCAACTTCTCAAGACCTCATTCTCCACAATCATACACTTTCCTTCCTCATGTCTGAATATAGGCATGTAGAGTACAATTTTAGGCCTACTAGGCTTGAATGTGGTATTGTCATTATTCATTCAATTAGATTTTAAGTTCCTCAAAATCATGCTTAGGTATCAAAGATTCAATACATCCTTATTACTTATCTCAAGCTCAACCCTCACACCACTATTACATCTTCTCTTGTCACTATTAAAACTATAACCTTCTTGGTCATAGGTGGTGATTAAGAATCCCTTAAATATCAACATTTGAAACTTGGCCTTCCCAACTAGGATATTAATACTTGGGAGTAATTTAACTTCATTAAAGGCTTTTCCCACTTTCAACTTGGCTTCCTGCAAACCTAGTTGCACTCTCCTTTGTTCTATACATGTATACTCTAACTGGCTCTGCCTGTAGGTGGTTTAGGTTTATTTATTGCTTTCTAGGCATTAGTCTTAAAATATACTTCCTCCACTTATCTTGTAGTCTTAATAACATAAATACATTGCATTAGTTTTATTGGTTAGGTATTCAACTAAACTTGATGCACATTTAAGCACAATTTATCCTAAAATACAAACCTACAAGTTTGTAAACCTATAGGTTTGCATTCCTCATGTTTTGACCTTTACTTGGTGTAAATTTGATCATCTCAAGTTATGATAAGATCCCTAAATTTCTTACCACATTCCTCATGATGTAAATACCATCATACAACATTGATGATGCAACATAGACCCCCTTCAAACCATTTTTCTGCAGGCAGACCCATGACAGTCTCAAACCAAGAACGTTGCATGTTGTTTGGAGAAGGTGGTGTTGGAGTAGACAATGGAGACATGATGGAATTATAAAGTACTGGGAGGAGTGAAAATATGATATGAAACCTTAATTCATGCCCTCAAACATTAAAAACTTTGGAACAACAAAAGACAATGATAACCACCTTTGCAAACTATGTACAAATGGAGTTTTCTTGCCTTTTTGAGTCCACATGTGTGAAATGGAAATTGAAAAAATATGTAATATGCCTTTATATACCCTATATATCCCATAAAATTGATCTCATACATTCAACCATATTCAAACTGCCATTTTGAGGAGAAATAATGGGCTTGTGGGGTTGACTCGTAGTTTTAGACCACCCTGGAGTCTTAGTGATTGTTCAAAAAGCTCAAGCCACCAATCTGATGAATTTTTCCATGAATATAAATCTCATTGGGACCCCCTCCTCTAAAAAAATCTCAAACCATCACTCTCACTGTACTCGCTGTACCATCCATGTGAAAACTGCCTTTTTGAGCTTGCTAATGAAGCGATGGAGAGAAGGAAGCAACTTTGGCAATCTTGAGACTTGTCCCTGCATACCAAACATGAATTTCACTTGTAGAAATTGAAAGGACACTTCTAAAACCTTTTCCATTTGAAGACGAGCTCCCAAGTCTGTACAAGTGAATAAAATTACCTCTTAAACGTTGGAAAGCAAGAATTTGACCATTTTTTGACTTGCTAACATATATGGTAGTTATGTAACTCCTCCAAGAGCCTTAGAAAGAGTGTTTTTATAGACACTTCACTTTAACATACATGGACATTAGTTAAAATCACCTTTCCTTCATATAAACTTTACCTTAAAGTTCACAAATAAACCTTAAACTTTCCAAACACATGTGAAATGTTCATTAAAGGTAATGGGACATGAAATGACTTTGATAAGCATCTAAGGACCCTATGACATCATTTGAACAAGCCTCAATACACCATGACATATATGGACTAGCATAAGATAGAGACAAACTATTACCTTAAAATTGTCAAATAAACCCTATTTTTTGCTAGTAAAGTTTTAGAAAGACCTTTTAGAGACCACGTAAGGCATGATGAGATCAGGGACAAGGTCAACAAGTGTTGTGACGCAGCTTTAGTACCTACCACTAAGTGAAATATTTTGCACATGGTAAGAATCAGATAACTAACACATGCTCGTGAAGGGTAGGGTTGTAATATTTTAAAATTCTTGGCTATAGATGATAGAATTTGAATATAAAACTAAGTTTAAATAAAATGAATAATATAGTTAATTAAAAAATATAGCAAAATAAAGTTCTTAAACAAATTAAAGTAAAATTTTCCACACTAGTGGATTAATATAGAGTGAAAATAAATTATTTTAATAATTTACCTTTAAGTGAATTAAAATAAAATATTATTAAATTTATTATTTACACTTAAATTTAGATTTTTTCAATGTTTTAATGTAAAGACATTAAAATATAGTTAATTTAATGGCAAACCCATCCTTATGTTGTAAAAAACATTGTTCAATAATAAGAAATATTTTACTAAATAAAAGAAAAAATATAAGTGGAGGGAACACCTCCTATTTGTATTTAATATTTTATGTGCATTTCAATGAATTTTAGGAGGGCATTAAATATCAGGTTCTACCAACTCCTACATACATCTTGAACATTAAAAATAATAATAAGATAAAAAATATGTATTTTAACTAATTAATAAATACTGAGTTTCCTTAAAAAAAAAATTGTCACATCACTCAGTTTTAACCAATAAACATTTAATAAAATATTTTATTTTTAAGTTTTGATAAAATATATATAATAATATTAATGTCAAAACTTAAAATATTTTGCTACGATTGGTTACATGTTTTTCAATGCAATAATAATTAAGGGATTACAATATATACTTGTTGTTGCAAGAGGTACTAAAAAAACATGACCAACAAGTTTTTGCTTATAGAAATTTGATATTTTAACCTTGGGAGTCAAAATTGGTCAATAATTGAATTACGTTGTTACTAATTTTTTGTGTCTTTATCGTAATTTTTGACACCATAGATTTGGAGACATGAATATTGATCAACCATATCTATGTAATTTACAATTTTTTGATTAATATACATACATACATACACACATATATAACAAGTGTATAATTATTTAATGTCTTAAATTGTTACAATTCATTATTTCATTTCGAAAAGATTTTAATTGAAAAAACATGTAATTAATTTATGATTAGAATGATGACCTTTAATATTTAATATTAATTAAATTAAATTGATTTGATTTATACAATTCCACAAAATTTATAGAAAATATAATTTTTAGATTTTCTTACAATCCTTTCTACTAGTTATTTTTGTTCTTAAATCAAATGTCACAGTAATCCTGGAATCCCTTCTCAATTAAATTGCATTAAAAAACAATAAATTAAAAACATACCAAAATTATACACTCTCTTACGTCCCATATAAAAAGTCAACGTAATTGACCAAAAGATGAAGGCTCGGGGTTGGGTCACTTTCAAAACCCGTGATCAACAAATTAAAAAAAATCAAAGCATTTATTGTTTTCAAATTAATGAGTTCTTGCAATTTAATTTATTAAAAAAAAATAAAATAAATTGTATTCGATTAAAAATATTTGTATAAAGAATTATGATTCACAATTTAATTATATGATTTATTTTAGAGATAAATTTTAAAATATTTATGTTTTTAAAGATGAACATCTTTTTGGTATTAGGGATAAGAATAAATTGATTTTCAATATAGTATTGAAAATCGAAAGGTATTTATTTCGTCAAATTTTTATGTAAATTGAATAAACACTTATCCTTTCTCTTAAAATTTATACTTTAATAAAAAGTGGACAACACATTTTACCATCATCCACACCAATTGAACTAAAACATATTTTAAATATAAACTCATTTTTATTTATGTAATTAAGAGATGCTCAACCTAATCCATACAATGATTCCATATATATTTATATTCATAATTTAATTATACCATCTTACAATGACAATATGTATTGGAGAGTAATATAGTGAATTATTCACAATTATGTTTGATCTTAAATTTGATGTCCATTTAATTATTAGAGAATAATTTTAACCTTAAATTTGATGTCCATTATATTTAAGATATATGTATTAGTTATTCTTATAGACATAACAATAGTCTAGGAGTGTAAGAAGTCAATAAAAATAACTACTCTTAAGTTTGATGTCCATTTCACCATTGTTTCAACCTTAAATTTAATATTTATTTAATTTTCATACACCATTTCCAATTTTAAATTTGACGTCCATTTAATTATCATATAAAAGTTTTTCTTTTTATTTAGAAAAGTCAATAAAAAAATCATCGTATTTTGGATATACGATAAGATTTGGAAACATTTTTTCAATCACGATACAATGATGCAACTAGATGGAGGCCATTTATCACTAATAAACAACAAATTTAAAAAAATAAAATAAAATAATTAATTATTATAATATGTGATAAATCTAAAATAAAACTCCTCAAAATATCTCTCCACATTTTAAAAATAAATTAATTTAAAATATATTTATTATTAATATATATTATTGTTTTATTTAAAAAGTTATTAGAGGACTCCCAACCTACAAAGTTAGTGTAGTCCAATCTATTTATCTATCTATATTGATTGAAATTTTGTTTTTAATATAGATTAGGTGTACAAAATATACATAATACTTCTCTGATTTACTATCGAGGACTGAAAGGTATTTATTCGACTAAATTAATTTGGAGCAGTCTCCATTCAACTAAATTAGTTTGGAGCAGTCTCCATTCAACTAAATTAGTTTGGAGCAGTTTCTCAATACTAAAATACCAAAAACGATAAAAAGTTGTCACACCATCCATCAAAATATAAATTCTATTTAATACCCAAAAAGAATGGAACTAAATTTAACTCAGAGAAGAATTTGGTAGAATAGATATTCAACACTAAACGGCCGACAGAAGAGGCGGCAGAGAAGAGATGGCAAGCTCGAGTAGTAACAGAGATGCTGTACAGGCCACTAATGACGATGCCACGGCCAGCAAACTGTATGAATCTATGCTTAAAATTATTTCATTTGATTATGTTTACAATTTGTATAATTTCAACAATATAAAGCCTAGCTCTAGTGAAATTAATTTCCATAAAATCAAAAATCCATGTTTTGTTTTTTCCATCTTCCACAATCAGCCGCTGGTTACAGGTTCAAATCTTGTGAAGTCACACTAAATCGCCTATGTAAAACCCTAGGTCATCACTTCTATTGATAGCTTGCTTGGATTTCATATGTTTGCCTTTTTTGGCCCTGTTTATCCCGAACCCTAATTGATCTTGCACTTAGCTTAGGTAATGTAGCAGAATCTATATATTTTTCTTTATTTTTGATTGGGTGAGTTCTTCTTTTTTGGATAACCTTTCACCAAGATATGTATATGTACTTGTAGTATGCGGTAGTCTCATGTGCTATAATCTACCTTGCAGATCATATTTTTCCTTTTAATTCTAACATTTTAAGGTGTGTCTTGCTATTTGAACCTTGGTTTTGTTATGAAAGCCCTGATGCTTTTACCAGCTCAATTCTTCCTATTGGACAATGGAACGTAATCTTTAAAGCAATGCGTCTTTGAGTTTTAGGCTTTATTCCTTCCAGCATATGCTATCATGCCTTTCCTCTTGCTTTTTTGCTGGTAAATCCTTGGTGAGGTTATGGGCAATGTTTAACACGGTGTGGCATAAGCTTAGACAGCTTTTGTAAGATTTGCAAATCTGGATCGTGGTGCTACTCGAGCTCATCCTATTCAACAATATATTTGTCTTTTAATGTTAGGCTTTATTCCTTCCAGCATCTGTTATCATTTTTTTCTGCTTGCTTTTTCATTGGTAAATCTTCGATGAGTTTATGGGCAGTGTTTAATATGGTGCGGGGTTAGCTTTGACTGCATTCTTAAGATTTGTAAACCTGGATCATGGTGCTACTTGAGCTCATCCAGTTCAACAATGTATTTGTCTTTGAATATTACTAATTTGGCTTTCTTCCTTCCAGCATCTATTATCATGCCTTTCTGCTTGGCTTTTAGTTGGCAAATCTTTCTGGTGAGATTATGAGCAATTTTTAACACAGTGCAGGGTAAGCTTGGACTGCATACTTAAGCTTTGTAAACCTGGATGATGGTGCCGCTTGAGCACATCCTATTTGACAATGTATTTATCTTTGAATTTTAGGTTTTCTTCCTTCCAGCATCTGCTATCATCTCTTTCCACTTGCTTTTTTGTTGGTACATCTTCACATTTAGCATGGTGCAGAGTAAGCTTGGACTGCATCCTTAAGATTCTTAGATTTCCAAACCTGGATCATGCTCAAATGATGCTCAAATGTAACCTCAATTGTTACAACACATCCTTACCACATGTCTGCCGAAGTTATGTACCACCTTATGATGGGAAGAGATATTTGGACTATTGTCACACCCTAACAAGTGCCCTAATTGTAACAATGCCACAATTTAGGACTATTTTTTAATCTATTTTTATTTTCTTTCTTTTGTTTTTTGGATATTCTGAAATGCCAATGTAGCTCAGACAAGAATCATTTTTCATATGTTGTTCAATTTACTTGGCTAGCAAATTGAAGCATGCCAGCAAATCTTCAGTTTTGTTATTGTGCTGGCAGTTATATCAGATAATATATGTCATGATTGACATTGAGAACAAATTCACAAGTTCTTATAATAAGATCACTGAGATTTTTTTCTCTTAAATTTATTTATTACTGTGGTTAATGATTTATTTGTTCTTTTTGGAGTGTTGGGGGGAGGGGACGAGGTTCTGGTAAGGTGAAAAGAAGTATTGGTATCTAATTTGCACCCAAACACAAAAGCTGAAAAGAATCTAGCATTAGCCCTCTTCCAAGATCATCATCCGACTTGCTTAATCATGACCGTACAGCCTTAAATTTATTATGTCCTATCAAGCAGATTGAAGGAAGGGTAGCCAAACTACATGTATGTGCATGGATAACACAGAATGGGGAGGGATATAAGAAAGGTTTGCACAAGTCAGTTGTCACTGGTGATCCTCAAGGAGAATATATGGAAGTCCTCTGCGAGCCACCTTTTCCCATTTGATGAACCTGATAAATTGAGTGCAGTATTGGCCTAATATTCTTACTTCTGCTTGGCTAGATGTTGCCATTGTATTGCTCTTATCCATCAGACACCTTTTGATCCCAGTGGCATTAAACTGCAATAGCACCATGAGACATTCAATATTTTTAATTGATTATTCATCCTGTGAGAGTTCATATATGCCAGCATTTCCTTAATGCTCGCAAGTTTTTGATCTCTTTTTTCATCTGCTTGGTTGAGATAAACACATTTGTTCGAACTATTTGGTTGCTCCTACATCCTTTTCTTCTGGTAAAGCAGACAGATTACACACAACTATTGATTTTCTATGAGAGAGTGTGGGGAAAGACATTAGTTACATAATGCTTCTGATCTTTTATCTGCTGGTTTTAACTTGTGCTGCAAGAAACAAGGAAAGAAGAAACGCGATGGCAACAAAAATGTGACAAGAAATGGGATTTGAAGAGGTTGCGCATTAGAAACGGGATTTCTATATATGCACTTAATTTAAAAAATAAATAAATCATAAATTCAGCCATTAGCCCGTTGGGCTAGCTCAAGTGGATGAGTGCAGGAAGTGGCAAGTAGGAGGTCTTGGGGTCCATTCTCCCGGGCTGGCTACCTCTGATCGTGAAGCCTCACTTGATGTCCCTGTACGGTCAGGTGCCGTGATAAAGTTAGCCAGAGGTTTGTGGCAGCAGAAATGTGTAAGTCCCATCCTTGGATTCATTCTTGGGAGTAACGCCCTAAAAAAGCATGAACCCTTTTAAAAAAATTCAGTGATATATAATTTTTTAATATTCAAATTTTATTTTTTAAAATTTCTTATTATTAAAATATTAGTGTTAATGTTTTTTACTTAATTTCTTAATGTTTCTAATTTTAAATTTTCAACCTTCTGAAACTTTAGAAAGTTAATTGGTTGGAAATGCTGTTTCTCATCACGCCAGCATTTCTGGCCATTTTAACTCACAGCGGCAGTAAGCTGTTGCATTTCTTGCAAAAGGGGTTTTAACACTCTTTCCATGAACAGGCACTTGTCCATGTGAGTCAATCATTGAACCTATTTGAATCCATTTTTTCATATCGAATCAGTCCCATATAACCTTTTTAAATCGCATTAGCCTTCATTCTTTGCAACATATTCATTTGAGTCCCTAGCCGAATTGGCAATGAATAGAGAGCATTGTTATTGACATGGCACGTGAATCCTAATAATATTTGAAATTTAAGCATCATAATAAAACCGACCATGTGCCATTGTAAAGATGTTCCAAGAGCTTCTGAGCCTTGTGCAACAAACCTATGTTTAAGTTGATTAACCATGTTGGCTTAATGTACCATCTTGTCAAGCCATCGTGCTATCATTAGCATTAGCTAAGAAATACAATAAAATTGTATACACCATTAAGACATGATGGTTAGGTCATTGTAAATTATTTCTTAATAGCTTTTTCCACCAAATAAACATGTTGAAGCCAACCATGAGTATCCAAAACATGATTAAGTTGTTATGTGATCCGACATTAATTGTGCCTGTACACTGACTTGAAGCTATAACACCTATGTAGAACTATGGAAATCGGGCTGTCTTGATACATGGGTTAAAGATGATGAATTAACATATATAAATTGCTCATTTTAGATACAATTACTACGTTCATCCATCACAATTTCTATCTGAAAAAATGTGTTCTGTGGTGTACAATGATTAACTGTGACTTACAACCCCATTTTTTGTAAGTTATCAGTTATACAAGCTATGACTGGATTTGCTTTATGTAAAGGGAGATTTTACTGTTGCTAGAAGATTATACATCATTCATGTGGGATGCCTTGTGTATACATATAAAACGGTATTGACTTGTTTTGTTTGGCCTCTTACATGTGGGACAGGGATGGGTACGGAGTGAAGATGGATTGTAACTTTCTCTAGGATCAATTTTTGACTTAGTCCCCCTCCACGTGACCTTCCTCATATGACCTTATTAATTGACCATATTCACCTCATATTGTTTCCATGCACTTAGGGCACGTTCTTAGTCTTCCCCATTGCATTTGCCTGCTATTATTCCCCATTTGTGAAAACACCCCTTTTTCTAAGGGTTGTATTTTGGACCTTTGGTATATTGACAACCTTTTTTTCTTGTTTGACCCATTTTCCTTGCGTCTCATCTTCGTATTGGCCTAATGCACCAAAATTCCCTATTTGGAAAAAAGAGGTTTTGTTGTCAACTTAGGGTTTGGGTCTGTCCTACCCCGTTGGGGTCTATAAATAAGTGATGCCCTTCCCTTTTGTGAAATGAGATTTTAATACAACGAATGGAGATGGATGAAAAGATCAGTTGATTGCTTTATTGTGTGCCTTCATTATTGATTTCAATTTGGGATTTTAATCTAGCCTTAGGTCTTTGCATTTTGTCTTCTTGGTGGCATCAAGGGGAAGACGTTAGTTCCAGCGATGTGTTCTATTATGGTTGACAATCTACCTCCTAGTCAGCAGTAAGGCTTCTCCTTTACCTTTGTCACACTTTCGTTGTCAGCCTCTCTTTGTTATGACTTGATCATTGGTCCAAAGTTGGAGTCCATCATGTGACACCAGGCAAGCATCTCGTATTTATGGGAACTAGTTGTGTAGGGTTTTTGTGATTACTGAGACTTTCCCATGCTATTTACTTTCACCATTGCTCTGGCTATTTGCTTTGCTTCTGCTATCACTATTTATGGCATAAGAACCTATTACATGTTTTAGACCCTTTACTGCCTTCTTGTGGTGCTTTTTCCAATTTGTCCGAAGGTTTGTATGAAGGTCAATCTTAGGCACTATGTTGTTTTGTGTGAACCTGACGTGAAACCTTTAACCGGTTGCATAGCAAGATTCATTGCCGTCATCAACTATTTTGTCCTTTTTCATCCTTAGGATTCATTTCTAGACTTTATCTACGTCCAGATGTTAGCTTCAGATTGTCCAAACCATCAGATCTTGTTGCTAGGGTTTTCAGATCCGTGAATTTCTATCTGATTTTTGTGCTTTTCAGGCCTCCGAGTTAAAACACTTCTATTTGAAAAAGTGACGTTTTGGTCTGTTTAGCCACATTAATTTGTACTGATTTGTTTAGTGTTGCATGTTGGCCTCCAACGTATGGGATAGGGGTGGGTATGAACCGAAGATGGAGTTGTAACTTCAACTAGGTTCAATTATCGACTTAGTTCCTGCTCATGTTGCCTTCCACATATGACCTTATTACCTGAACATATATGGTCCCAATGCATGGTGCGTGGTCTTCCTTTTTGTCTTTTCGCTTTATTATTCCCCATGATCCAAAATGCCTCTTTTTGAGAAATGGCATTTTGGTACATTGACAACCTGTTTTTACTGGCAGACCCATTTGCCACGTGTCTCATGCTCATATAGACTTACTGCACCAAAGCGCCTACCTTTGGGGTCTATAAGTAGGTCATGCCCTCCCGATTTGTGACGAGATTCTGATATGGCAAGTAGAGTTGAATGAAAAGATCAGTCAATTGCTTTATTTTATGTGTGCATTATCGACTTCAATTTGTGACTTTCATCTAGCCATGGGTCTTTGTATTTTGTCTTTTTGTTGGCATCAAGGGCAAGGCAGCAGTTCTAACAATGTGTTCAAGTATGGTCGGCAGTCCACCTCCTGCTTGGCACTAGCTCTTCTCCTCCTTTGTCACACCTTGTATGCCTCTACTAGTTACAACTTGATCTTTGGGCCGAATGTGGAGGTCATCATGCAGCACTGGTTTAGTATCTTTGACTTTCTCATATGTGTGCTGACTAGCTGTTTAGGGTTTGCATGATTACTGACACATTTACATGCTTTTGACTCTCTGTCATACATTGTCACTCAGGGCTTTAACTTCGCTGTTGCTTCAGCTATTTGCATTGATTTGGTTATCATTCTTTGTGGCATAAGAAACCTCATTGCATGTTTTAGATCCATTACTGTCTTCTTGTATAAATGTTTGAGGAAGCATCTTCTCAATCGGTTCTAGGTTTTGTAAGGTGTTAACTTTTAGGTACTGTACCTTGCTTGAGGTATTCTCTTACTGGCTTGTAATACCAGTTTCATTCGTAAGAGGGTTTCTGATAAATCTGCCAGTATCATTAAATCGTGGCTATGACTTCTGATTCAGTTCTGAATGATGACTAAGATTTGTAATGTTACTGTTTTGTTTAGATCTGAAGAGTTATAAGTGATTGCTATCAATGGAGGTACCAGTGATTGCTATCAATGGAGGTACCAAGACAGATAATATTGACAATTAAGGAATTCCCCATGTATTTTCACTAGTACTGTCCTAACTTTCATTGTCTTAATGTCTAATGTTAGTTATAGTCACGTTTTCAGTTTCTAGGGCTCTTTTGTACTCTAGTATTTCACTGCTGTAACTGGATGTATTGTTGAGACCCGTTGACCTACTTTGTTCACTTGTAGACATTAATATAATTTCCTTTTTTCTTTCTTTTCTTGTTTTGTTTAATTTATCATTCCAGACGATGTAGGCTTTGCGGATTTCCATTTCAGTCCCTATTTGCAATCCTTGCCCCAAAGACGTTTTGTAGGCTTTAGGAAATCCATTGCAATGCTTATGTCTGGAAGCTATTTATACTTGGATACTTATTGCAGTTTGGGTTATCAGAGGGTAGAAATGGTGGATGCAGCCACAAATTAGCATGCCCAGTTTTGATTTGAGAATGGTGATAGGTTTGAAGTGAACCAGTTCTATCCTTTATGGAAGGTTTGATGATGGCAATACTTAGTCATCTAACCGAAGGAGTTTAGTGGGATAGTTAACCATGTCGACAACCACTTCCTCATTGTAGTACTTGTGTGCAATTGCATCACATGCTAACAGTTTGGATAGAGACCTTTTTTTTTCCATGTGTATGTATGTGTGAAAACTCATATTGAGTTAAATTAAATCCTTTCCCTATCAATGCACAAGAATAGTTGTCTCAGTTTGCAAGTTAGAATGCCTTGCATTTAAGCTCAAATCTATTCCCAGATGGTACATAACACCCCTTGCTCCTTGTTATATTGTTACCTTTCCCCTATGTCATGCAGATATGGTTGTCAAAATCTGTGAGTACGATCACCCTCTCTTTGGTACTGTTATATCGATACTTATTCCTGAAACACCTTTTTGGCACAAGCTAGGACACTCACATGGGAGGTCGACATCTTTTGTAGGGCTGTCTAAGTTTTTTCAAACCCCCTCCTTTGAAAGATGTTACAGTGGGATCTTTCTTCTTGTATGTTTCTTACAAGAAGAGAAAAAAAGAAAATAAAAATTAATACATTTGTGAGTGAGCGTATGCCAATCTTATAATGTTTCCCAATCAATATCAGTATAGTGACTACATTGAAATTTTTATACGAGGAAAATTATGATTGCTTGCTATATAATAAATACTCCATTGTCCCCTACAATACACTTCATAAATAGAATATTTGCATCCACTTTATGTCAGATATAATTACACTCGTGAATATTCACAATGTGGTGGAAACTACAATATTGAATAGCCAACAAATAAGGGTGCTTTATATCACAACAGGCCTCAAACTGAGATCACCCAGAAATTGCCATTGTTTCAAATACATTCAAGCAAAACATCAGAGTTACTATATTTTGTGAAATTAGTAGACATTGACTACTTGTGGAATTGCTTCCTTCTGTTATTGTAAGCTTGCACTGCTATCTTGAAATAACCAGCCAACTACGTATTTGAACTAACCTTTAGTTACACTCGTTGATTCCTCGTATAGAAAGGATCAAGAGGAAGCCAAACCATATTAGAGAGGAGTATGCATTTGAGGATGTAAAAAACTTGAATTTGCGAACAATGGCTCATGGATCGTAGTCTATTGAAATGACTGTCTTGTTGCCAATAAATCATCACAATAATATATGAGCCTTACCTTGGATGACATATTTGAGGGAAGAGAAAGAAGGGAATACACTAAAAAAAGAGGTCCACCTTCATTATGTCTCATTCCTTTAAAAAAAAGAAAAGCAGAAAGAAAAAAAGAAATTATATTAATGCCCATGAATGACCGACGTATGGGACTCGAGAGTAAAATTAGTCAATAAGGAGAATTACTGCTGTAGAAAGACCCTAGGTCATGAAAAGTAACTAGACGCAAAGTACAAAAGAAAGGTAAACAAAATAAGGGGGGAGGGGGAGCAGGGCAAACAAAATAAGAGGGTAAACAAGAAGTCATAAAACTTAGTACAAGTATAAATAATTCTACGAGGGAAGACCCTTCAACGAAGGATTTTTTTGGGGAAAGAATTGTCAACTAACCTGAACTTGGCAAAATTTAAGAATAAACAAACAAACTAGCTTGACATTGATTGTCCTAGTGACAAAAAAGAGAACTTCTGAACTCCAAGGGATCATGCTCGAGACCTGGAACAAGAAGTTCCAAGATTAATGATTAAAAATTTGAACCCAAAAAATGGCTACTACACAAAAAAGAAGCACTAAATCTATTAGTATTTTCAAACTAATCAAAACACATCTTGTAAGACTAGAGGAAATTGGAATATTTTAAAACAAAGCCCAAACAAGAGAATCCTATGCTCTCAAGAAATGAAACTTACCAATCGTCATGGTACGTCAATCTCTTAAAGATTCCTGACCTATCAAGGCATATAACCAATGTTGGCTGATGGAAATCAGGAACATGGGTAGCCACAAGTTGAAATTAGGGGACATGCATTGCAATAGAAATGATGACCTTTTGCACAAAAATGGACTAAGACACTTCATCACAGTGTATGAGACCCCAAGAACAAAAAGCTTAGCCAAATGAGTGAGAAATTGAGGAAAACGCGAAGATTTGTGTAGGACCCTAGTTCAACTCTCTGCTATCGTTCCATCTATGAAGCTTCACCCTCTTGTGAATTTTGATTAGAAGTTTCCCACTTTTTTTCAGCATTCTCCTCTTCGAATATGATAGACATAGACACCCCTTGTAGTCTATCTAGGTAGCTAGCTGGAATGTCATCATATGTGGAGCATTCCATGATATAGTGTGATTTGTGCCATAGGGCCCAAGACCTTGCGTGTGGGGTACAACCTTGCACTTAGAGTAAGTTGCGAGGTTGTGAAGAGTGTGCACATTTTCAACATACATAAAGAAAACCAAACACACATTCAAGTAAAGTAGAACTCTACTACTTGTAGGAAATGCAACCTCTATTCAACATGGATGAGTAGGTGAAAAGTACAAAGATGCCCAAGGCTACAAGAAGTCTAGGAATGCGGGTTCTTGTGATCAGAAGGGGAAGACACTTCCTTTGATTTGCCTATATTGAAGGTGTGAATACACATGCATATGAAAATGCTTAATCCCAGGGCATGCTATCTATCACTATGACTGTGTATGTCATCGACTTTAGGATGGATGCATATGTTACACATTTATCTACAAATACAAGAAGACAGTTACAATACTTACGGTTACAAGTATTTTATCTTCTTCTCGTGCGACAGTTGAACTTCTTCCAAGTGCATTGTGGATGAACTACTTAGTCGGATGGTTAGTCTGAGAGATTCCTTGACGTGTCGTAGAATTGAGATGTGCCACTTGGCAAGCCGCATGGAGGCTGTGCAATGACCAGCTTTGTTCGGGGCACGTGAGATTTTGCAAGGCATAAGAAGCTTTGTGCAGAAGTGAAGTGTTGCGTGGCAAGGTGATGGTGCACAAGTGTTATGCGAGGCACGATAGGCTTTGCGCAAGAGTGCCCCAAGACTTGTGCATGCGCAAAGGGATGCGACAAAGGACTCCAAGTTGAGTTGTGTGCAAGTGTGCAATGGAGAAGTGTACGCGGCTGCACGACTACGCATGGATCATTCACTCTTTCTTGAAGGTCAGTGGTCTCCATTGCATCGGTGTGTAGTTATAGGAGCTGAACTTGGAGTTGCTGAAGGTTGGACCACTTTGATTGATCAACATACTGCCATGTTTTGATGACTCTGAAAAGTTGATGTGTGCCATGGTAGGTGCGGGTTTTTGTCACTTCGATAATTTGATCCTTATCTGTGGGGCTCAAGTGTTCAGGATCTAGATTAGAAGGATGTGTGATTGCTGGCTCAAGAAGTGGGCGGAAGTAAGGCTTAAGGAGCTCCACATTGAATATTGGGTGTATGCCCAATTATGGAGGCAGATCAAGAACAAAATTCTCATTGTCTATGCAGAGAATGGTGTAAGGACCATAGTGCAGAGGCTTGATCTTCTTGTTTGAACCCTTGAAGTGCTCCTTCTAAAGGTGTAAACAAACTTTATTGCCTACTCGAAAAGCATGAGGTGTGCGATGCGTGTCATGGCGCTCCTTGTAATTTTGTTGGGAGCGAGAGAGAATCTACTAAACTTGCTCTTGTGTGTGAGACTTAGTGCTGACCAGTGTGCTATAGGAGATGTCTGGAGTTGTCGAAGGTTGGAACCCTAGACATGTCTGGAATGGACTATGCCTTGTAGAGTTGTGAAGCGCTCTATTGTAGGCATGTTGGATGTACAACAAGTTGTCATCCCAAGTGCGAGCATGCACACAATTGTAAATTCGTTGAGGATGAACAAGTATACGGTTGACAACTTTCGTTTGCCCATCTGTTTACGGATGAAATGTTGTTGACTGGTCCAACTGCATACCGATCAAGTCCCACAATGCTTGCCAAAAGTGAGTCACAAAGCACGGATCTCGATTGGAGATGATGGATGTTGGGAGTCCAAAGTGAACCCATACATGGTTGAATAAAGCTTGCATGGTGCCAACTACATTAATGTCTTTCTTGCAAACAACCACAATAGCCATCTTTGAAAATCTATCCAATATAATGAACACAACATCATGTTGGGGCTTTGTCACAGGCAACCCAGTCATGAAATCCATGGTGGTAGGTTCCCATGGCTTGCATGGAACCGATAGAGGTGTGAAAAATCCTAGCCTCCTGTTTTGGGCTTTGTGATGCAACAAGGAATGTAAGACTTGTTGTGGCACTCCATGTTTGTGTGCATGCGTGGCTAGTAAAAGTGT
The DNA here is from genome assembly GCA_037957365.1 of Torreya grandis. Taxonomy (NCBI): domain Eukaryota; kingdom Viridiplantae; phylum Streptophyta; class Pinopsida; order Cupressales; family Taxaceae; genus Torreya; species Torreya grandis. Next base: position 2,207,683 of record JARHVA010000429.1, read on the forward strand.
GACTGTAATGTGGGTAGAGTCTTTGTTATGTCAAAGTGTGTCAATGCCTTGGCATATTGTGCCTTTCGGATGAGTCTTTGCCAAGGTGCGCCACTAGGAACATAGAGATGCTTGAACTTGTAGAGAAGTTGGTCGGACAAATAGAACTCCCGAACCTAATTACCTTGTGCAAGGTTGGTTTAGGCATTTGTGAAGTCCTTATTAGTTGAGTAGGAAGATACTCAATTTGTGAAGTTATGGCCTCTCGTGTCCAACACTGTGATGAGTGCATGAAATGGCCTGTTAAGGCAATTTGCAGCCTTGTTATCCTTAACCTCTTGTGCTTGATCTCAAGATGGAATTGTTGTAGGTAAGTCATCCACTTCATGTGGTGTGCATTCTTCATCTTGATTTGTCTTTGCAGGGACTGAAGTGGCTTGTGATAGAATGAATGATTGTCTCCTCCAATATGTTGTGGCGCCATTGCTTGATTGCTTGCACAATAACATACAACTCTTTTTTAAAGGTGGAGTCCCTTTGAACCATGCTGCTGAACATCTTTGAGTGTTATGTGATTGGATGCCCATGTTGCATGAGTACTCCACCGAGTGTATAATTAGATGCATTGGTGTGAAGTTTGAAGGAGTGTGGAATGTTGGATGCTACTAGTACATAATTTGCATAGAGGTGTTGCTTGATAGCCTCAAAAGCATGTTGTTGCGCATGAGTCGGATCAAACTTGGATTTGGTGTGCGTTATCTGGTTGAGAAGCCATGAAATGTACAAAAAACCAAGGACAAACTTGCAGTATAAGTTTATGAGTACAAGAAAATTCCTCAAGTTTGTGAGATTGCATGGTGTTGGCCAATCCTGGATCACTTTTATCTTTTCAGCATCTACATGAATCCCTGTGGGGTCAATGATGTATCCTGAGTACTGGGTTTGTGTAGCACCAAATGTACACTTTGCTAAGTTGGTGTGCAACTTGTGTTGGTACAAGGTGTCTAAGACACATGAGTTGTGCTCCAGGTGCTCCTCCCAAGTCTAGTTGAAGATGAGAATGTCATCCAAGTAGATGATGATGAAGGAGTTGAGGACAGGGCTAAGTTGATCGTCCATCAAGCGGATGAATGTTGTTAGTTCATTGGTCAAGCCAAAAGGCATAATCAACCACTTGAATAATCCTTCTTGTGTCTTGAAAGTTGTCTTTAGGATGGATTGGAACTTGGTGGTAACCTGACTTCAGGCGATCTTGTTGAAGTATTGTGCATCTTGGAACTAGTCCAAAAGATTGTCAATGTGTGGTAGTTAGTATCGATTCTTTGCCTTGATTTTGTTGAGTGCATGATAGTCTATGTAGAGGCGCTAGGAGCCATCCTTTTTGGGTGCGAGGACTATCGGACTCTTGCAAGGAGAAGAGTTAGCCCTGATCTTTCCCTAAACGAGGAGTTCTTGTATTTGGTGCCGGACTTCATCATTTTCCCAAATTGATCTGCGATATAGAGGACTGTTAGGAAGAGGGGTTCCATGAACCAAATCTATGCAATGTTTTATTGCACAATGTGTTGGAAGACCTTTGGGCTATGCAAACACTCCGTTACGCTGCTTCAGTAACTTGTTGAGATGATATTGCTGTGACATTGATTGTGTTGAGCACACTGCCAATGCTTGCTTTCTTTCCTGCACAGGTGTTATAGAAAGGACCATGAGCAATACCAACTTCTACGTGTGCGAGACAAGTTTACAAAATTGTTTGGCAAAGACCAAGATGACTTTGGTCGTTGGAGCTTACTCCAAGAGGTTGAAGTAGCGATCTGTTGTTCGTACAATCCATTGTTGTGGTTTGGCTTGATATGTAGCATCTTGATCATACTAGTACAGACTCCCTAGTAGGATGTCACAGACTTCTAGAAGCATGTTGTCACATTTGACGGTGTCCTCCATAGGCTTGAATTTGTACTAGAAGGTGCGTTGTCGCTGGATTTGTATATCCTTCCCTTGTTGAAGCCACCCCAAGGAGTATGGCTTGGAATGTGAAGCAGTGGCAAGGCCAAGGCGCTGGGTTGTGGCTTGTGCGATGTTGTTTTTCTAGCTTCCATTGTCAATGATAACATGAAAGCGCTGACCCTCCACACAAAACTTGGTGTGAAGAGGCATTCTCACTCCTCAAAGACAGTGGCGCTAGTGCTCAGATAAGTGGCATCTGTTGGCACGAGACTTGATGTAGGTTGTGCCAATAAGGATGTGTGAGTAGTGTCGATGGCACCACTTGTTATCAAACTTCTTCTTGCCTTTGTCTGAGGTAGAAGGTGCATGAACCTTCAAGTTTTGTGCAGCCTTCTTAGGCTGGTCTCCTTTGCGGAAAGCTTTTAGCTTCTATTCAGGAGGCAAAGATGGGGAATTGTGCATGGGGTGGCTCTTGTGCATGGCGTTGGGTGTATGGGTGGGATGTTGCTTCATCTTTGCCTTAGCTTTGATCTTGGCGGCATTGCGATAAGCTTGCCCCAAATTGTTGGAAGTCAAAAACTCTATTTTCGCATAGATAAAAGGTGAAACTCTATTGATGTACTTCAACACCTTATGTTGTTCAGTCAAGTTCTTTCTCAAGTGTGCGGTGTAGTCATGGAACTCGTTGGTATAGTGTTCCATGGATTGCTCCTTGCACTAGTGTAATTGCTAGAACTTGATGTTTTCATCCTCAAAGTGGTAGAGAGTTTAGTACTCCTTCAACATGTCGACAAAAGTTTTCCAAGACTTGATTGGAATGCAGTCTTGTGCGCGCTGTGCATTGAAAGTCTCCCACCAACGAAGCACTGAAATGGACATCTTCAACACGACGAAGGTGCTTATCTCGATGTCAATGAATCAATTGACTGAGAAGTATTTCCCAAGTTGTCAAATCTAGGAATCTAATGTTGTGGCATTGATTTTGCCTTCGCTTCTAGGAATGTCAAGATTGACTTGTACTTTGAAGGGGGTTTGCTATTGAAAACGTTGTTGGGTGTGCTGTGGGAGAGAGTTCAAAGGCATTGGGTTGAGTATGGACAAAATTTTTGGTGCACCATGCTTGCGGGGCGTTTGAAATGAGCTTTTGGACATCTGAGCGTACCTAAAGTTGCTTTTGGGCATCAACCATCTTATTTTTGATACAACGTTCTTCTAGGTAGGCTGAAACAGAACCAATTGCTAATCCTTCCTTCTCTTGTTGTGCTCATGTGTTTATAGGCATAGAAAAGAGCTATGTTCTAATTTCAATGATCCGCGCCACAAGGCCTAGGACCTTGTGTGCAAGGGACAACCTTGCACTTAGAGATAAGTTCCGGGGTTGTGAAGAGTGTTTGCGGTTTTAACTTGTAGAAAGTAAACCAATCACACACATTGAAGTAAAGCAAAAGTTTGATACTTGCAGGAAGTGCAACTTCTATTCAACATGGACGAATAGGGGAAAGTATTGAGATGTACAAGGCTACAACAAGGCTAAGAATGTAGGTTCTTGTGATCAAAAGAGGAAGACACTTTATTTAATTTGCCTAGAAGAAGGTGTGAATAGGGATGCGTATAAGAATGATTAGATACTCGGGGCATGCTATCTATCACTATGACTGTGTATGTTATTGACCTTAGGCCGGATGCATATGTTACATATATTTTACACATAATACAAGATGGTAGTTACAACTATCGGCGGTTACAAGTCGTTTCATCTTTTTCTTGTGCAATGGTTGAACTTCTTCCAAGTGCATCCCAGTTGAACTGCTCAGTTAGACAGGTACTCTGAAGGATTCTTTGACATGTCGTAGAAATGAGAAGTGACACTTGGCAAGCTGTGTGGAGGCCATGCAACAACAAGCTTTGCACGGGATGCACAAAATGCCACAAGGGTTCTGCGAGGTGCAAGAGGCTTTGTGCATAAATGTAGTGTTGCATGGTAGGGCAATGGGGTGCAAGTGTTCTGTGAGGTGCAATAGGCTCTGCATAGGAGTGTCGCAAGACTTGTGTGCACATGCAAGGAATGTGGTGCGAACGACTCCAAGTTGATTTGTGCACAAGCTATGTGGGTGTGCAAAGGAGATGTTTATGCAGCTCCGCATGGGCATAGTGCCATTTCATCTCTACTATAATTAGTGTCCAAAAAAGACATTCTCTTTTCCCACCTTTCTTTTGGGATCTTCCACCTACCCATCTTGCATCTAAGTTGGTGTGAGCCAATCCTTAGTTGGGCTATGATCATCTTCATTTTCCATTTGTTTTTTGCCCCTATGTAAGTCTTTTGGGCATGCTCATCAGCAGGGTTATACTTGGTCATGTAGTATTGCTTTTTCCACCCAAGTTTCTTTGTTTCCATGCTTAGTTTGAAAATTTCCTTCACATATTTATTAATTTCTTGATTGGTGGCTGGGCATCCTTGTAGGTTGATGCCTCACTTATTCATTCATTGGTGGTTGGGCATCCCTGTAGGTTGATGCCCCACTTATTCATTGATAGTTTGTTTTGTTTCATCCATGCCTTCTCTCTTTTGTTCACCTTTTCTCTCATTATTACCTTTGACCACCTATGCTCCTTGCTATCCTTTTTCTTTATATAGCTTAGGTAATGTATCATAGCTATTGCTTCTGTCAGAAAAATACTTCTTTTTGCTAGGAGAATCTCATATGGGATCGACGCTTTAATCTTGAGGTTGCTCGTGATTAAACATTTCTGAATTTTATTTATTTGTCTCCACATTAGACTCGATGTATCGAGCTAGCCCGAACTTCACAACCATAGGGCACCACTGGCATGACAAGTAGTCCAAACAAGATCTCGGTGGTCTTCCAATCACACAAATCAATATCTTTGAATATGTTTTGAAGAGAGTATGGTGCTCCCCAAAATCCTTGAATCCTTTTTTCTACGCATGTTTCACAGCGAAGCTTGTTAGTGAAAACAAGCCCCAAATATTTGTATTTTTAGACTATTTCATGTGGTTTCCCCTCATAAATGAAACTTGTATGCTTCTTTTTCATTTAGCATGAGAACATCAAAATCTTAGTTTTGCTGGTGTTGACTTGCATGTCGACCTCTTTGCAAAAGAGCGCAAAGACTTTCAATAATCTTTTAAGCTTTGAGCTATTGTTTCAGTTAAAGTAAGATCATCTGCATATAGGAGTTTTATCACATAGCTAGTCATGTGGACCCCGCCACCTCTACTATGTTTATCCATTCTTTGAGTTTGTCAATGTAAAGGCTAAATGGAGTGGGTGATAGTGGGCATCTTTGGTTAACATCTATGTCGCTATTGAAGCAGTCTGATAATCCTGTATGAGTTCTAATTTTGGCTCTAACTTGAGTTCTAATTTTGGCTCTTACTCTTACTCCACAAGTTGTCTAATTCAACATATCCATTCTCTCATTTTGCTCTTCCTCTTGAACCTCTTCACCAATATTTATCCCTCACCAAAGTTCACATAGCTCTATATTTGTCTCCACATTTTGTCACCTTGCCTATGTTCCCACTCAAAGCTAGGTTGTGAATAAATCGTCGTCTTCACAAGAAGTTTAGATAGATGCTCTGGGCAAAGCCAAACAAGGAGAAAGAAAAAGATGATTGCATGATATGTCAATTTTCAAACCAAACTTTCATGACTGAAAGACCCTTGCTTTGCTAAGTAGCAACGCTACTTGTGCGAACAGTTGTGCAGTCCTATGTTTTTTCAAGCATTTATTGTCTATGTTAATTCATTAATATAATAAATATAAATATTATTATATGTTAATATTTTAATATATTATATTAATATGTTAAGTATATCTACATAAATAATTATATATATTATTTTATAATAAATACAATATATTAATACTAATATATACATTACATATTATATATTATATCAATATAATTATATTAATATATAATAATATAATATAATGTATGTATTACATTATAATACATTGTGTACTTAATAATATGAAATATACATTCTATATATAATAATGTAATATAATAACAATATTATTATAATTATATATAATATACATATTTGATTGATTATTGCTTTTAAGTGGAGCTGGAACTAGATTTGGGACACAATCGGGGGCTTAGTCCCCAAGAACCACTCAACCAATATAAATGGTCACCACTAGTCACTGGGATCACGAAGTAAACTCAAATAGTCACATCCGACTTATAATCGCCCAACAAGATTAGACCTTGGGTGGTGCTGGGCACAACCAACCCACTTACCAATCCATTTATATCTCTTCGACTATATAAATATTATTATTATAATATAATATATATTTATATTATAAATAATATAATATATATTTAATTTTAAATAATATAATACTATATATTAATATATATTATAAATATTTTCCTTTAATGGGACTAGGGTTCGTGTATCCACTCGACATAGGGAGGAACACTCTCTGTGGATTCCACATCCTCTCGATGGTTTTAAGCTCAACTTTGATGGAGTCGCTGAAGGTAATCCAGGGGTGTCGAGCACAAGTGTATTATAAGAGATTGCTTGTGCTCTCTAATTCGCGCTGCCTCTTTGAAGTTGGTTGATGTAACTAACAATGAAGCAAAAGCGCAGGATTTGGTCATGGGTCTTGAAGTGGTGGTTCAATGTGGCATTGAAAAAGTGATTGTAGAAGGCATTTCAATGGTCATGATTTTTTGCGCTTAGAAATGTCAATTCAAAAACATGGAAAATCCAAAATAACTTGGGTAGAACTTGATGGATATTAGCTTTGCTGGAAATGTGGGAAGCAAAACATTGCATCTAGGTTAAATCACAAGGTTCAAGTTCGAGTTCAACAAGGATAAAATCCGGTTCAAGTTTGCTAGTGGATAAATTTCAAAAACAAATTCGCCATTAAATTCAAACCTTAGGAAAACATAAATAATATGATATATATAAATTAAATAAATAAAAAGCTAAATTAAAATAAAAATAATTATTAAAAAAAAAAAAAAAAAAAACAAATTAAAAAAAAACAAAAACAAAAATAAAAACAAATAAAAATAAAATAATTATAAATAAGTTAAAATATATAACAACAAAATAAAAATATATGGATATCAAAATTAAAAAAATAGAAACAAAATAAAAACTTAAAAAAACATAATTAAAAAAAAAAAAGAAAAAAAGAAGATAAAAAACTAAAAACAAAGTTTATTGTTTAAAAAAAAAAGTCGAACAAAAAAAAAAAAAAAAAAAAAACCCTACTTGTAGGTTGTTTTCATGCGCTCCTCATCATCCTAGCCACAACCCAGGTACCAACCATGTCCCAAAACCAGTGGCCTTGTCCTAGACAACAGCTGTGATGACACCAGTAGTGACATTCTCGGCAACAACTATGTCAGTTACAGATCACATAAACTGATCCACAGTCACAGTCCCAACTCCCTGCATGAATGCAACAATGAACACTTAGCCCACACACATGTAGACCCACAGGCACGTGGAAGAAAATGCAGATCAGAAAATACAACGAACCCAATGAATTATTATTTTTTTTTTTACCGCATGAAAATTGACAAATTTTGTATTTCATAATAATAATCATAAAAAATAAAAAATAAAATATGGTGACCTTGTGACTTAGCTTCCAAGAAACTAATCGGGTTGCGGACTTCCTGGGAAATCAGGGCATATTGCAAACAGAGGACATGGTTATAGACAACCCTCTTGAGAGGTTGCCAAGCTTCGAAGCCTTGGTAAGGGGCTTCTAGTTGGCTTCTTCGAGTTTTATTAGGCTCATTTGGTTGCTTGTGTATCCTTTCGTGTACCCCCATAAAGTAGCAATTTGTTTTTAGTTCCTTTGGTGGATTAGCCCTCCCTACGTGGTGTGAGCAAAACGATTGTTGGGGATGGAGTGTCTTGTCGAAGAGGTGTTGAAGGCTTGATACGTGTGTTAATTCATTGATGGGAACGAACAATCATTCTCCAATTCTCTTCTTTATTACCATGTATGCGAGCTTCTTTGATGAAGAATTTTGGAGTGTGTGGGTGGTAAGGTCCTGTTTTGTGGTTTGCTGCTCATTGTTTTTGATTTTGGTGCATATGGGTTGGACAGATGAGTTAACGGCCATGAAGCCTTTCTTCATCCTTTAATCTGAGAAAAGGGAGATGGCCTTCCGCAATGCAGTCTCCGAGAGTAGGTTGAAGAAAATCTTTCGGGCACCAATGGGTTTAATTTTCAAAGCCATTAGGGATGTTATCGGCCTAGACTATGTGCAGATGGAAATCAGGAGCAGGGTCAATTCAAAGGTGGCCTACGTTTTTGTTATTAATTTGTTGAAGGTTTTGAGGGACAAGGAGCTCACCAGGGAAGTGGCGGAATCCTTTGTGCGGCCAGGTTTCAGTGGGGGTTGAACAAAGCGCTTGAGGGTGATTGATTTGGAAACCCCTCGGAGGTTCCCGCGTTCTGGGACGGAAACAAGGGGTTTGGTGTCATTATGAACCTTCAGGGAGCTAGAAGAGTGGTTTTTCACTCTTTTTTTTTTGAACAGATGCAGGTTTCTTGCGGAACAATACTTCTGTTCAGGGTAAGTTGTTTCCTTCTCTAAATCTGGAAGCTCTTAAAGCTCCTCTGTCGTCCCTTAGCCACCTGCTGGAAAACCAAACAATAGAAAAAGATACCGTGGTGGCAAACCATCTGGTTAGGGTTTGTAGAGTGGAGGTGCCAAAAAAAGTAAGAAAAGCGGAAATTGGGAGACTCTGGGCCTTTGGTAGGACAAGGTGAGTCTAGATGGCTTGGGAAAAAAACCACGAAGAAGGATTTTGGGGCCTATGTGAAGGGTGTTTAGGGATGGAAGAATGGGAATATGCACGGGGCAGTCTCCTTGGGAGGACGGTGTGAGAAAGGTGGTGGGAGTAGAGGTAAAGGTGGAGACAGCTGCAAGCAGCTGGGTGAAGATTGTTACAAGGGGCCCACTGGTGGTAGGAAGGTTAGTGGGAGAAGCGTTGTAGGCGACAGGATGGAAAGGGTCACTGAGCTGGTTGCTAAAGGTGAACAAATGGGAAGTGGGCGTGTAAGCAATGGGCTCGAGCAAGATGTGGAGATAGAAACGGTGGAGATAGGTGAGGTGGCAGGAAGATATGGCCAGTGGATGCGGAAGCTGAGGTGGCAGATGGGGTCAACATTAGGGAGATGATCTTCCCCCTTTGCTTATGTCTTCATTGAAGTGGGTTTTGTTGAGGACGATGGAGTGGATGGGTCTTTGTGATTCATCTCTTGTCTAATGCTTTTTTTTAATCTTATATTCGGCCCTTATAGGGGTCTTTTCCTATTAAGTATGGTGGCCTACTACTATCTAGGTTGTAATAGGATAAGCTTTTTTTTTTTTTTTAATTGTGGGGATGATGATGATGATGATGATGATGATGATGATGATGATGATGATGATGATGATGATGATGATGATGATGATGATGGTTTAATATATATTTTATTTTTTATTTTATTTTTTTATTTTTTATTTTCCCTCTTATGGGTTGCTTGGTGGTTGATGTTTCCGGCAAGCACACTGTTTTTTAAATCTCCCCATCTAATATAGGGGTGAGGGACCTTACAACTGTCAACTATTTTTAAAAAAAAAAATTATAAATATTATTATATTTAATATATTACTATAATTTTAATATATATTATAATATAATATATATTTATTTAAAAAAAAAAAATATTATAAATATTATTATATTTAATATATTACTATAATTTTAATATATATTATAATATAATATATATTTATTGTATTGTAATATAATATACATATTATTATAATATATTATTTTATAGTAATACAATATACTATATAACATTATATCATATATTATAATTATTACATAATATAATATTATGTTATATAATTATTTTTATTAATATATTAAAATTATATTATGTAATATATATAATATAATATTATGTTATATAATTATTTTTATTAATAATATTATTATTAATATATTATTATGTAATATAATTAATATATTAATATATAATATAGTATAATCTAGTATATATTAGTTTTAGTATTTTAGTATAGTATATATACTATTAATATATATTCTATCAGAGTATATTATTATATATAATAATAAAAGACATTAAATTTATAATAATATGTACTATATTACTATATATTATATACATATATTATATTGTATACTATACATTATTATTACTATCACGAATTGGGTGGTGATAGTGAGGGGCTCCACACATACATGTGCGACCCTTCACTATCATTGCTCAGTACATGTTGAATTCTTTTACTATTTGCATGTTCTTTATGGCGTTGTCTTTCTCCACTACTTTATCATTATTCAAGTTCACTGTGAGATGAAACATCTTCTCGCACAATCTATTGCCACACAGTTTGAAGAAACACATCTCATTTTTTACCGTCACATCCACTATAAATATAAGATTATTGTTACTTAACCGTTCATGCATAAAAGGTGAGATGGAGTTGGCAGTCATAGGTTTCGAGTGACATACGATTGCTGATTTACACTTTTTCACTATACTAAACCTAGTTTTAACAAAACATAAAATTGCATCCTTTTTGGCGTAACTTGCACCTTTGGGGCAACTGCTAATATATACTATATAAGGTTGTTGGTTGTTTTTTTTCTAAAAAAAGGGGCTGGGGGCAGCGGGCGATGGTTGACCCAGATCGAACTTTATTCGGGCTGGCCAAAAAATTTGGATTTGACCAGATTTGGTAACTATGTCGAAAGTTGCTTCTCCTTTGCCCTCTTTCCTTGGTTTTCAGCCTAATAGCTAATTTTATGTTCAACCTTATTTCCAAACAATTTTGTCATGAGATAGTTCTATAATTTGATAGGTTGTTGGCCTCTCCACTTTTGAAAAGGGGTATAACTAGGCTAGTGGTCCACTATTTATTGAAACCTTATCAAGCAATGTTTTTAAATGTCTCTTATGTGAGGTGCCAAGAGATTGATTCCTCATTTTAAACTTTTCGCCTGCAATTCATCTATATTTCATGCTTTAATGCTTGCTAGCCTGCTAATACCTTTTTAGTCTTTGTTGCGTTAAACAACTTTTCTTTTGTGTTGATTTCTAGGTGTGTATCCTTATGTTCTCTATGTTCATATAACTACCTTTAAATACTCTAGCAATTGCATATCTGTGAAATTGTTTTCTGTTTGCTTTTCACTTGTTTGTAGCTCTTTCCAAAAATGCTTATGGTCACGCTTCCCTAGCCATAGCAGCTCTTTCCACCTAGTTTTCATGTGTTCTTCCTTTTTTTCTTCTCACTAGTTGTTGTAGAAAAGTTGTAGTCACCAAAACAATATCTTCACCCTGGTTAGTGTGGCTAACTATTTGGGGAGTGCCTAGTGTATAGGAGGAGGAGCATCTTGTAGAGATGGCAGTGAAGGAGAATTATCCGTTTCCTTGACGTCTGTAGGAAGTGGAGACAACAAGCTTGGTTGTGTAGATGAAGCCAAGGTGCTAGGTGAAATGTTTATTGAGTTATTGTATGGTTTCATGGTAGATTTGATCAATAATTGGAACATGCTTGTCATCTGCTGCTTGAGCTGAAGTTGAAGTGCAGTTTGGTTGGGTGAGCAACTGGACCAAATAAAAGTTTTGGATGGTGCTGGAAGGACTCTTTGGAATATCCATGTTTTTTTGTTTTTTTCGGTTTTGCACCTGAATTGGTATATTTGTTTGCCAAATCCTTAAGACTATTTCTGAGTAGAAAAGATCACGAAAAAAAAGAACAAGTCTAGAGCATACTCTGGGAAGAGGCATGAAGCAATATATATTTTTTAATTTACAAACAAAGGAAAACACACAAAAAGAAAGGCAGAACTGATACAAAGTGTAGATTGTAGGTACAATAATTGTGGATTTGATACAGAGTGCAGATTTGGTTTTTTTAACAACGATGCAACCACGGATCAACAACAACAGGAGGTCTGAGTAGGCTGCAGATATGATCCTTGGAGAGGGGGGCAGCGAAAAGCCTGGATGGCGGGGTGCCGGATATGCACAAAGAATGTTAAATGCTATATAATTAAACTCTGGGGGCTAACCAACAAAATGAACCGGATGTAGTGCGTCTGCTGCAAAACCAGAAGTAAACTAGAGATGAACCCCTTGATTTGTGCCAAATACACTAAGTATATCAGAGGCCAAAGAGGGTAGAGGCCTACTGGTACCAATTAATATGAACTGGTGTCTCCATTTCTGAATATTTTTGTTACTGTTTTCTTACACAGGAGTCTGTGTATATAGGCTAACAATCTTACAATGGTATTTGATGTTTCTAGCTATCTACTTAACCTTTTCAGAAGTTCCAGAAGTAAACTAGAGATGAACCCCTTGATTTGTGCCAAATACACTAAGTATATCAGAGGCCAAAGAGGGTAGAGGCCTACTGGTACCAATTAATATGAACTGGTGTCTCCATTTCTGAATATTTTTGTTACTGTTTTCTTACACAGGAGTCTGTGTATATAGGCTAACAATCTTACAATGGTATTTGATGTTTCTAGCTATCTACTTAACCTTTTCAGAAGTTCCAGCTGTCTACCTAACTTTTAATTTGTTTCTATCCATCCTTTACAGCCGTTCCAGCTGTCTCCCTAACTTTTATTTTTCTCTGTCCTAATAAATAACAATAGTTAAGTTACTAACTATAATAGATGCCTTGCCAAGGAATCTCCAATATATAGTGCAACAAAAGAATTATCCCAATCAAGCTTGTTAGGGTCCATGTCCCTAACCTTCTAGGCCTTATGTTGTATTCTTCACTCTTGCAAGACACAAGGTGAATATCATAATGCACATAAACCGAGTCGTTTGTTGTTTCAGATTCAACTTCTTATTATTCATCTAATGGGTGTTCCAATTCCCTCATTGTTGTGTAAGAGCTTGCTCACTAGTGACAGAACATGAACGACAATTCTCATTGAATTTGGAGTATTTGATCCACATGCATAGTCCACCATTGACCAAACTCCAACTTCTTCCTTTTGTGCAATGCTCCAACCTATTCTACCAATAAATTTGGCAAATTCATCTCTCACTTTAGTTTGGAGAAAGAAAGAATGGAAGAAATAAAGAAACTATATCAATGTCCACAAGTGACCAAAATAGGTCATTGGGAATCGAAAGCGTAAGAAGTTATAATAGAAAGTAGGAGTTTTAAAAGGATCCCATCAACTGAAAAATTAACTGACACCAAAGCAAGGATGCAAAGGCCTCACTAGAGGGTGAACCCAAAGGGATAAACCCTAGATAAGTTGGAATCATATAAAGCCATATGATCCAAGGCCAAAAGGAACCATGTAAACGGTCCCTCAATGTCCTTGAGAGTGGTTGCAGAGACCAAAGCTAGAGATGAAGGCGACAAACCAAAATTGGCTCTAGTCTATATCAAGGTATGGAGTAGAAGAAAGACACACAACTCTACTATCCATCAATATGAAAGGGCCATTGATTTGATGATGTCCATAGGAGAGTGACTCGACAAAGAGGGCTTGGTTGAACAATCCTAATCTCATAAGATCCAAGACTGGAAAACTGGTAGAGATAGAGAGAAAACTTGTGATGCTTGCTTGTCCCTAGCCCAGATTATGCATGATCCGCATGGCACACAAGAGGTTGCGTGAAAGACAAACTACAATTTTTTAAACTAGATTGATTAATTCAAACAAAGTTGCATAATTGTAGAACATGCAATGGAATGGAAACAAGATGCGAGACAACCATTACACATTCGAATACACAGAGATTAGCAAAATAATGCCACTTTTATTCACTGAAAAGAACAGGGTATAGTACATATGTGTACAATACATAGTAAGACTAAGAATGAGAATTCCTATTATCAGATAGGGGGAGACACATCCCAACTGATTTGTCTAGGCTGTGGATGACCAAAGAAAGCTAGGAATACATGTTCCCATGATCAAAGAGGGATAAAATATCTTAATTGATTTGCCTAGTTCAGAAGATGTGTGCATAATGATCCACTGATATTAGATACTCAAGGTATGCTAACTTGTGGGAGGGATGACCATATGATACAAGACACGCGAGGCATGCAAGTATTCAAGATACATGTCGGTGCATGGCCGATATTATGCTATTGGATGCCTTGTGTCATATATCATTACAAGAAGTTGGTTACAACAAATGATTGTTATAAAAGAGGATAGTTACAAAAACGGTGCATCTTCTGCCCAAGTGATGGTTGGACTTCTTGCAAGGTGTGGTAGTTGAACTTCCAGTTGTGCGGTTTCATTGATAGGTTCTCTAACATGACGTAGACTTGGAGAGTGCCACTTGGTCACTGAGTCGTGTTGAGCTAGACTGATGCACAATATGCTGCAAGGTGTCATAGAAGCACGCAAGGGTATTGCGAGTCTGTGTGCATGGCGTGAGATGTTGTAGATGCCACTTAATCATGCATAGAATCTGAGTGTTGTGTGATATTCATCTTGAGAATGTGAAAGCGCACAAGGATGTTGCAGAGGTTGCACGAGTTATGCGCATTCCTGTAGTGATGCATAGGCTGCATTAGAATGCATGAGCATGTGCGGTATGCAACTTGGTGCTGCAGAAATGGGAAAGAGTGCAAAGATTCTATACGTATGTTGTAATAAGCGCAGAGGTAAGTAGGTTGTGTGGGACACACGAGCATGCACAACATTGTGTAGTGTACATAATCTTTCCTTGGTGCTCTGCACCATCTTGGGGTGTGCGAATCAAGTTGAGCAATGCATAGGAGATGGGTCGTGATATTGGAATGATGGCACAAAGGTTGGTGTGAAGATCAACCTGTGCAAGGGTCCTTGTTGTCATGCACTACCTTGGGGTGTGCCAATTGCATGGAGTGTCAAACAAGGAGTGTTGATTGAGATGCCGTTGATATGGGGTAAGCCATTTGGATGGTGTGAACCAAGAATAAAGTGGTGCAATACTTTTAGTGCCGTGTAGAGTGCAAGGATGCTGGATTGTTTTGCGAAGTGATTGCAAGGTACTGCAAGGTGTTTGCAAGGTGCCACAAGGCTGCAAGGAGATGTGCAACACACTTGTGCTTGTTTGCTGATTTAG
This sequence comes from Torreya grandis, assembly GCA_037957365.1. Taxonomy (NCBI): domain Eukaryota; kingdom Viridiplantae; phylum Streptophyta; class Pinopsida; order Cupressales; family Taxaceae; genus Torreya; species Torreya grandis. The sequence goes on from JARHVA010000429.1 coordinate 2,222,755, forward strand.
GAATGCTTTAGATCATGCAGTGGTGGCATGGAACATTTTGTGTGTGACCAAATACAAACAAGAGTACCACAATGGGAAAGGTAGTCTTGAAAGCACTCTACTTGAGCTCTGATAATTCGTCACCCCTTAGAGAGCAATGGTCCCCTTTGCTGTTAGTTTTGAGCTTTTGGGTGATGGTTTGAAGCAATGCTACAAATCAAGAAAGCTAGTGGCATGTTGATATTAATTCCAATCCCTGAGAAGGAATATAGGATGTCAGATCTTGGAGAACAGATTTACATCTGCCTTTGTGTTCTTTGATGTGGTACAGAGCATGAGATACCAATGATGTTGTCCATGCTTGAGTGTACTGTTGCTTCTGATACCCTGATGTAAAACTTGCTATGGATGCCTACAAACACCAAAGGATGCATGTGATATCCTTGTACTCTTAACGTTGAGAAGAGGGGTGTATGTTTACACATGCAACCTTCTTGAAGGATGTGTGAAGACTTGTTTGTATGCAAAAGGGGATTGCAGATGATGCATAACCATGTCAAATGGATGTTGGATGCTCAGGAATGTAGCAAACTTGGAAGTTAGATGCCAATGTTGTAGTGGTGCTAATTTTGGGGTAGACCAATTAAAATAGTACGAGCTTGTGATACCAAGGTTATCTGCACGCAGTAGGTGTTTGATGCTGAATATCAGAACTCTGCGATATAGGAGTGAAGTTGAGAAATTTTGTGTGCTCTAGGTTTGAGAAGAACTATGAAGCTTTTTGTCTAAGCGCAAAACATGTTGCAACAAAAGTTGACTTTTTGACGGTGCAAATCGTAAAGATGTTGGTACTCAATGCCTTGTGGGAACAAAGTGTGTTGTGTAGATGAAGGTGATCCTTCCCCAACTGTCAAGGTCTATCCACCCACATTGTAGTTTTAGCGAATGCACAATCCTTTGTGCAAGAATGCATGTAAACCAACAAGTGGATTGGGAATGATTGTTTCTTCTACAAAGACTGTAAGATGAATAGTCTAACATTGTTCAACTGTATGACTGTTGTGTTGGCAATGGTTGCATGTAATTGGAGTGTGTTGTGTGCCTTTGTCGAGAATGTCTTCGTGGTTGGCAGAATTGAATCATGTGGTGTTCTTTGCAATGGTGTGGCAAAGGTTGATGTTGAGACGTATGTTGTGTTTGTTGTTGATGTTACGCAAGTTGCTGCTAAGAATTCTATTGCATGCCTTAGGATGTTTCTATGCAGACCTTGTTGAGAAGCTCACACCCATTGAAACAGTGATTGCGTGGAGCGTGGTTGAGATGTCTGCATGTCTTCTTAAATTCTCTTGAAGAGATGTTGGGTTGGTGCACAAGTGGAAACGCTTGAACCATTTGACGCAGAGCATGATGTGGAACCATCGGTGGTGCTTGAGTGTAGAGAGATGTGTTTGAGACTTTTTTAGCTTGCATTGTAATTGGTGTAACCAAGACTAGTGTTGCGGGGTCTCATCTCTGTCTGGAAGGGATTGATGATTCCTTGGCCTTCATAGTCCATTTGCTTGAGCAACTTTGAGCCAATGCCTTTGGTGTGTTTCTCAAACTGCCAAACAAGATGATGAATTAGATAGTGGGGAATGATAGGGACTTAACAGGGTCTCATTTGCGATTGTCTAAGCATTGCATGTCATGATTGGGCATGGTGGTGCGTTGATAATTGAAGGATCAGATGCTTGGAACAACGTGCACTCGTCTTCAAGTTGCACAACTTCTTTTTCCTTGATGGAAAGCTCTTGTTTTAGTTTTTGCATGACTTGAAGACATCTTTCCTCGGCTTGACCAAACCTTCAAGGATAGGATCAACGAGATTAATGTTGTGTGTCATGAGACTTGTTCACTGCTCCATGATGAGAATGAAGATTTTCTCCATAGACTAGAGAGTATCTTGCAATTGTTGATTCTGGTGTTGGACATGTTGGATCTCCTTGAGCAAGCGCTTGTTCTCATCAAGAGATTTTGAAAGGGACATTTTCATCTGGGGTTTGTTTTCCTTTTTGCTCGCTTTACCCATGATTGTAACAAAGAAGAGAGGAGCACACGTTTGATAATGGGCCCTGACTTAGTGTAGACAACTAATGACAATACAATGTGACAAATTTGTGGCTCTAATCCCAATGATCCACACTGTACCTAGGAGGTTGTGCAGAGGACAAACTACAACTGTTTAAACTAGATGGATTTATTAAAACAAAATTGTATAATTGTACAACATGCAATGGAATCTAAACAAGATGTGGAGCAACCATTACACATCTGAATACACAGAGATGAGTATAATAGTGCTACTTCTATTCAATAGAAAGAATAGGGTATAACACATGCCATGGAGGTTGCATGAGTGACATGCACTATGTGGTTATATATAGGTTGTGTGTGAATGCACAAGCATACGAGGTATGCATCTTATGCAGATGCACGCAAGAGTGCAAAGAGTCTTTATAGATGCCTTAAGCTACAACAAAGGTATGCAGACTGCACAGGACGTGCGAGCATGTTTGATATTGTGCGTGGTGCACAATCTTTCCTTAGTGTTCTACACCAACTTGGTATGTGCTAATTAAGCTGAGCAATGCATAGGAGATGCACCATGATGTTCGAATGATGGGACAAAGGTTGGTGTGAAGATCAACTTGTGTAGGGGTCCTTTTTGTCATGCGCTACCTCGGGGTGTGCCAATCGGGTGGAGTGTTGAACAAGGAATGTTGACTGAGATGTTGTCAATTTGGGGTAAGCCATTCGAATGGCGTGAGCCAACCTAAAGTGGCATGGTACTTCTATTGCTCCGTGGAGTGCTGGGATGTTGGGTTGTGTTTTGGAGTGTTGTCAAGTGATTGCAAGGTATTGCAAGGTTGCGTGGAGTTGTGCATGACACTTATACTTGTATGTAAATCCAGGAATGATTCAAATCATGTAGCGGTGGCACAAAATAGTCCATGTGACTAGATATCGAGGAAAGCACCAATATGGAGAAGGTAGTCTTGAGGGACCCCTTCCCATGCGCAGATCAATATGTGAGGGGAACTAGATGGCCATCAACGTTGGAGAGTAGGTGACCCACTATGCTTGTGAGAAAATGAGATTGGGGAGCTTTGGTACATGTGCACTAAGAGGGAGGATGCTACATCATTGGTCTATCTCTATTTGAGTGAGATAGAAGGTGAAAATATTTTTAATGAATGTTGCCTAGTCTCTTATGGTTCTCTTTATCCTTGTGTGGATAGGGATTGAAGGAAATTATGGTCGCTTTTCCCTATTTTAGGTCTTCTGTTATAAGAACATTTTAGAAAGTATTTTTCTATTTTGTTGGCTTTGTAGGTCTATGTGGGACCCACACGACCCTAAAACCACTGATTTACCAAAGTGGTGTTTCTTGCAACATAGATTCCCCATTATTGTATAGCTTCATGGAAAGAGATACAAGTAAAAGATAAATACATCAACAAATCTTGGAGCAAGCCTCTCAAAATCATCAAATTTAAATTTATTAGTCCAAAACATTGTTTGCACCTAAAAATGATAGTAAAGTAGTATACATACTCGATGAATACTCTATGAGTACGCGAGTTCTTGCTGAGAAATCAGTTGGGTGAGTAATCTCTGTTAAAACTCGCGAGTTTTTTTTCAAGACTTAAGTTTTTTTTCAAGACTCGACGAGTATTTCCACAGTAATTGCGACGAGAACTGTGGAAATACTTGCCAATGTGGTAAAAATGCACAAAAATAGTGTAAAAAACACAATATTTTGGCTGTGAGTACTGTAGAAATACTCGCCAATGTGGGAAAAATGCACAAAAATAGTGTAAAAAACACAATTTTTTGTCTTTTTTAAGCGCACACACCCCCACACTTTCATCACACATTATTTGAGGCGACAATATATCTATAAAATAAACATTCAAGTATAAGTTTTTATCTAGATATGGACATCTAGTTTCTTATACTTTAAGTTATATTTTATATATGTACTTTCAGGATGTTTGAGAGTGGTTTCTGACATCTAGGAGCTATAATGCAAATTTTAGGTTTTGAAGGATCCTATCATATTTCAGACTTGGTTAGATTTCAGGGTTTCAAGATTTCAGACTTAGCCATATTTCAGGGTTTTAAGATTTGAGGAAGACATCATAAGAGGTATGAAGGCTGCATGAAAAGATGTAGGTATGATAGACACCTTGCATTTAAGAAATAACTAAAGGAGTTCTTTGTATATTAACAAATTTAGGAGAGATAGGATTGGATGATATCATTGTAGATGTTGTTGAACATGAGGTAGAGGAGTCATTGTCATCTGGTACCAAGGTGGAGCCATAGGCGCAACATTCTAGGCAGAGCGAGGAGGTGCAACAGAGTGCGAGGACTAGACTCTCTCAATCTCAAATATTATTCACTATAACTGGGAAGAGAAAATTGTAAATTCTTATAATTTGTATCTTGCATCCATATGCAATTTATGACGATGATTTTCAATGACAATCATCATAAATTTCTAAGTATCAGTTTGCTATTGTATCACATGATTATGTGATTTTGAATTCTATTTGTATTCAAATCTAATAGAAAACACCTCCCAACATTTTATAGACTCATTTGATACATTTTGTAATTGTAATTTGTATATATATATATTTATAAAGAAATTTAAGTATTTTTTAAGTTGCCAAGTATTTGCCGAGTAATTTTTTTTTTTCGTTGTGCGAGTACTCTTCGAGTATGAGTATGCGAACTATGGCAACCGATATGCTGTTACTAATTGAGTGATACTACATTGCAGGATTGTCTAGTCACTTGTAGTGTAGATCTCTTACATGTGGAAAATAGATGATAAACCTACTATGGCTGAAGATTTAGTAGGAGCAAAACAAAGAATGTCTTCTACCAATAAAGTACATGGCAGTAACGTAACTACAACAGAAAGAACATACTAGAGATTGCACACATAGATTTGAGATAACTGGAAATTTTATTGATATAACTTATAAGTGGTGTACATCAACTAGTTATGGTACAAGGAGAATCAGATAACATGAGAGAGCCCTTCCATGACACTCATCATTCTAGATATAGATTGGTCGACTAAGAGGTGTGTCAATTCGACCACAATTGTCAACGTCTCAACCCTACTAACCAAATATAAATTAAGTACAGTTCACATGCCAACACATATAATTATACAAAATCATGTTTGACTTTATTTGCATAGATCATAACAATGATTACATCTATCCCCCTCTCTAAACAAGTCCAATCCCCTACTAACATAGACTCTAGTACATGACTTAAGTGCTATGAGGAAGAAGGTGGGATTGGAAATATGTCCCTTGTTGCAGAGTGGCTCAAATAGAGGGTACAAATAATACTAAATGAGAAAGATCCACTAGTCCTGTTGATGTTACGGCCGATCCAAACCATGACAATATTGATGTACCAACCTTAAGCCGCTTCACCTTTTCTTGTAGTGCTTGTACGTCTTCCATTTGTTTCTTCAAATTCTAGTTACCTTTCAAATCCTTACGTATGCCATATTTCAATCTAGACCATTTATTGCATCTTCCACCCATACTCCCCCTCCCTCCGCCACAAGAAAAAAATACTTATAAGGGTGTCGGGTATTACGAAAAATGCTCCCATGTACAAGGATAAGTCTTTCAGGTTTATACAAATGACTTTTGGTGTACCATTTTACAATAAAACAATGATATCTTACAAACTGTAAAATATTAAATCAAATTCTTTTGCTTCAAGTTTTACAAAACAATTTTACATACACTGGTAAAGTTTTGGCACAAATTGCCCCCTGGGTTAAAAGTTATGCAATTAAAATTATTCCTTTAGGTAGGCTTAGGAATAATTTAAAGTTTTTCCGTAGTAATAATGCTTGCGCATGGCATTCAAATCAAGATACTTGATCGATAATATTAAGGAATATTTATTCATGATTATAGTTAGTTTGTGATACTATTATTTAGGATACAAACTTGTCATTATCCTCCACCTATCCCTCAGCCCATCCTAATTCTAGTTCATGCAAGTTTTTTTTTCCAAGACTTGGCAAGTACTTCAATAGTACTTACGGCGAGTACTCGCGAGTACTATGGAAATATTCGCCAATGTGGTAAAAATGCACAAAAAGGTGGAAAAACACAGTTTTTTTTCCTTTTTAAGCACACATGTCCCCTCACTTTCATCACACAACATTTGAGACAACAATATATCTATAAAATAAACATTTAAGTTATATATATATATATATACTTTTAGGATGTTTGAGAGTGGTTTTAGACATCTAGGAGCTATTATGCAAATTCTAGGTTTTGGAGTATCTTATTATATTTCAGACTTGGTCAGATTTTCGGGTTTCAGACTTAGCCATTTTTTAGGGTTTTAAGATTTCAGGGAGACATCATAGGAGGTATGAAGGTTGCATGAAGGGATGCAGGTATGATAGACACCTTCTGTTCAAGAAACAACTAAAGGAGTTCCTTGTATATTAGCAGAAGCATGGGAGATTGGATTGGATGACATCTTTGTAGACGTTGTCGAACATGAGGTAGAGGAGTCACTGCCATTTAGTACTAGGGTGGAGCCACGGGGGCAACGTTTTAGGCAAAGGAGGTGCAACAAAATGCGAGGACTAGACTCTCTCAGTCTCCCATATTTTTCACAAGAATGGCGAAGAAGAAATTGCATATTCTTGGAATTGGTATCGTGCATCCATATGCAATTTATAATGATGATTTTCAATGACAATCATCGTAAATCTATAAATATCAGTTTGCTTTTGTATTCACATGATTATGTGATTTGTACTCTATTTGTATTCAAATCTTATAGAAAACACTTCCCCCAACATTTTACAGACTCATTTGATACATTTTGTCGTTCTAATTTGTATTAAATTTATATTTTTTTAAGAAATTTAAGTAATTTTTTAAGTTGCCAAGTATTTTTCGAGTAATTTTATTTGGCTGGGTGAGTGCTCTCTGAGTACGAGTATGTGGACTATGACTTTAACAATCTGCTTGTGAGTAGCACTTATAGTTGGCTAGGGATAACGGGAAACCTAGCTGTTTTTCTTTTGCTGTAACACATATATACTGTTTAGCTTTTGTGTTGCTACCTTATGTGCTGCAGTGAACATAAAAAAGCATTTGGCAACTTTGATGAGTGACTCGTGGGCTTCATTTCAGTTGCATTAGTCTGTACACAGCTGTTAAACCCCTTTTTACATTATCAGTATTTGTTGCTTGATATTTCCCTTGTTAAATGCAGAGCTCTTTTACCATTTCCTGTTGTAAACTACAAAACCAAACGATGTTCTGAATTTCAAGGAAATGTTTTCACGCTTGAACTACTGCAGGATTTCTAATGTGCGTCTCAACTTATTTCAAAGTTTCCATAAGCCACAATACTTATATAATAGCTTCTATCTGCTTGTTTGGACTTATTTCACTTTGATTAGTGACCAACAAGGCCCCTGCTGATTCTCACTTATGTTTTGTCTCTTTCTTCTAAGTTAAAACGTTTCATTGCAAATTAGATTTTCTTGTTTTATAAATATGTTTATTTGATAATAACGGAAACCTCTCATTAATTTAAATAGTGATGATGGGTTAAATTAAGTAAATCATGACAACCTCTCATTCAATTGATCAGAAGTAAAAATGAAAAGAAATTAAAAAATATAAATTGGAATAGGAAGTGAATGGTTAGAAAGGTTAAAGGTCATGGCCTGGTTGTATATAATGCATTGATGTTTGGGAGATTTCTCAATACAAACAAACCTCTCTTGCTGATGGGTTCCAAAATTGTGTTAAAATATCAGGATTTTTTAGTTCTTTTCATGCAATGTATCTAGAATCTACTCCCTCAAACAATGAACACTACAAAAACTGGAAACAAATAATCATAATGACATTGCTAATTTTACATTTCTTTGTCTCTAGCTTTGAGTACCTGTAAAACTCACATGTTGTTTTTGGTGCTCGAACTAACAAATTTTGATTTTCTTCTTATTGTATAGGTCCTGTGTAAAAAAGGGTTACATAAAAGACAACTATGTTCATCTATTTGTCAGAAGACCAGTGAAGCGATCTCCAATCATTAATCGTGGTATTTATTTTTTAAGTCTTTTTGTTTGGTTACTATATCCATATGGCCATGAAGGCTGACAAGAATTTCAAACTTTGGTGTGCAAATTGGAAAACATCAAGGTTATTATGCCCGATGGGCTGCAATGCGGAAGTTGCTTTTTCAGTTTCTTGATGCTGGAATACAAACTGCTGATGATACCCCTTTAAAAAAACAAGTTCTTTGTCTTGGAGCTGGCTATGACACAACTTTCTTCCAACTTAAGGTTTGAAACCCTGCCAATTGGGAACCTGAAATGCCATAAGAATTAAAAATGTTTGAAGTATGTGCGTGGAAACTGTTATTACGTATCATCTATAATTGTATCGACGAGGTGAATATGTCTATAATCTTATATACAAATTTTGAAGTTATTATAATTCATGCATTGTGATGATTGTTTATAGCTATTCATTTTAACAGTTGTTATTCTCTTTTTTTGTGTTAGATGATTTTATATTGGCATCTAAGTATCATTGTTAAATAGTTATTGTAAAGGTATATGATAAGTATGGAGTTGAGGTTCTCTAGAACTTTTACTATCTTAATGTTGATTTTAACTGGAATGTGGGTTACTTTTCTTCTACAAAATAAGTCACGTATTCATTTTTTAATCAGAAGATAAATTAGCAAAGTTACATGGGGTTGTGGGTACGCAGCATGTGGTGCTCGCTCCCAAAACTTGGGTATGTGGGTGCAATGGTGCGGGGTTATGCAGGGTGTGTATTGCTAAAAATATGGGTATGTTTTGACATCAAAACTCAAACATCAAACTTAAAAATCGAAACATGAAAGTTGAAAGATAAAATTATCAAATCAGATGTATTATATGACAAAAAAATCATATCATATTATCATTGAGTTATATAATAAATATCATATTATCATTTATATATACACTTATATGACATTATCAATGATTTATATATTGCATATCATATTATAGAAACCCTTGTGTCAATATGTGTCATGAGCCAATCACAAAACAAGTCCAAAATGTTCAGAAACAGAAACTGTTTGTTACTACATATAGATCAAATATGTAGTAATTACTTGTCTGTTACTGCATGCAAATCTCAGTGGTATGGTTGAAAATGAACTTCAAATGTGATAGTCAATTACAATACATGTGAATGGAAATATGAGCTAAGGTTTTTAACAAAATCTATGTTTTGAATTTTTCATTTGACCATTTTAGATTTTGTTTAATTGATTTTCTAGGAGGTGCATACAAAATTAAGGGAAACACACCCGGTGAGTCTAGGGTGCATTGAGTTGCATTGGGTGCATCTTAGGCGTGGATTTGGGTGCAGGTGTGGTGCGTGTACCCGGTGGGGGGTGCATCTCCGGTGTGGCCTACACAGGGTTTGGTGCACGCACCCAGACAGCCTTGTAAATTAGCATTGAAATACTCTAGAGGGTGTCGCCTTACTGTATTTCACAGCTGTTGGAGTTGTTATAGTCTAGGTATATCAAGTAATTTAAAATTGCAGAGGCAGCCATGGCAGAATTAGCAGAACCTTCATGATAATCTAGTAGTCTAAAAAATTTACTGTCATAAATCTCATTCAGCAAATAATGCTCTGTAATTTTTACAGTTGTAGATGGTGGACATCAAGAAAAAAACAAAACAAAATTTTATTTCAGCACTTAAGGCATTAAAAAATGAGATTGTTGCTATAAATAATAGTGCACCCAAAATCAAATTAATGAACATAAATCGAAAGGGTTGTAGTCCGACTGGTGAGGCTGATGGTTGCTTATATCCATTCACCAGGGTACAAATCCCTCTAGGCACCCGACACAGAGAGTCAAATGGTTAAGGCCAGGATCGTGCCCTGGGTGACTTTGACGCAATGGATGCCCTTTATTCGTGGCTGCTTAGCTAAAGGAGCTCATTGATTTAGATGTATGCTTACTCATCATTGTAATCTGCTATATGGTTATTTCCAAAATATGGGTTGAGATGCCGACATTCTATGTAATTCATTGATTCCATGTGAATGCTCCCTGTTGAGGCACGCACAAAAAAAAAAATAATGAACATAACTCTTTGGTGCAACTTTAAGATAGTTGTACATAACAAAGTTACCAAAAATGTGAAAAAATTGTGATTAAATTGTATGCTTGCCCTAAACCATGGAAATCGTTGTGTAAAATTGCGATTTGCAGCCAGTCAATGCCGACAGGTTGGAGTCGGTCAAAATCGCGATTTTAATCTAAAAACGTCAAAAAAAGGTTAAAAATCACTATGAAAATGCGTTTTTTTAAAATAACGATTTTAACGTGATTAAATCGCAAAAAAATGCGATTTCAAAAGGGGGTTGCGATTTTTATCCTATGAAACACTGAAAAAGATTTTTTCTTTTTAACATTTAACTTTTTTTTTAACATCGATCTTGGATTTGAAGATTTACGAAAAAATCATCAAATACTCCCGGATTTTCAGCGAGAGGACAAATACTTTAGTCTTCAAAATTTTTAGCAAACAAACATGGCTCAGAACCAAGTCAGTTATAATTTTGTATTTTGTTTAATGTAAATTACTATTATTTTAATTTTTAAAAAATAAAATAAAAATATTGTTTTGTTTTTTTAAATTATTGTAAATTTTAAAAAACCCTACTTCTGTTTTTAACTTTAACCCTAGGGTTAAAAAAACAAAATTAGGGTTTAAAAATTAGGATTTTAAAAAAGATTAATTAAAGAAATAAAAAAAAATAGTAAAATAAAAAAATTAATCCTAATCTAATTATTTTAAAAAGGACATTGTAGATTTGATCATGTCACGTGACAAAGATTTTGCATAGATCTATTGCCCGCCAAGGGATGAAACCTTACAGGGGGTCAAATGCAACTTTTATGGATATATATGCAATGGAGGCATATACCGCTTTAAGTGGCATTTGATGAGAAAATGAAGGCATGAAGTTGCACCTTGCACAAATGCATGCTCTATAGATGTCACTAATCAAGCTATAACATCATTTGAAAAATATGTAGATGTGAAAGACAAAAGGGCAAGAAAAAGGACAAAAGTGGGATCTAACTTTTTAGAGGCAAGGGCTAATCAAATTGATGATGACACACCAGGGTCTTCAGCGGAATATAAAAAGGAAAAGGACAAAAGGTCTCAAAAAACCACTCAATCAATACCTCGTGGGCCAAATGTAGGTGGGGGAAACATTCATGCCTTCTTTAGCCCTCGCACTACCCTCAGATTGCAAACCACACTAGAGAGTACAAGATGAAAAAAACTGTGCACGATCAAGCAAAAGAGGCAATTTCAAATATTTGGTACTCTTTTAGCTCATTGTTTAATGCAACTAGATCTCCATACTGGCAAAGAATGGTGGATGCAATAGCAATTGCAGGTCATGGGTTCAAAGCTCCATACGAGGAGTTGTGGACAAATTTGTTGAAGTACACTGTAGAGAATGTGAGTGATGGTCTAGAACATCGTAAAGAATGGGCACAATCAGGATGCACTATCATGTCAGATGGATGGACAGAAGAAGGAACCACATGCTTGTGAATTTTTTTGTTTTGTGTGACAAGGGCACCAATGTTTCTTAAGAGTGTTGATGCATCTGATATGATACAATCAGGAGAGACATTTTTCTGTTTATTTGATGAGGTTATGATTGATGTGGGGCCACAAAATGTGGTCCAATTCATTATTGATAATGTTGCGCCTTGTGTGGATGCCGGGAGGCTTCTTATGGAGAAATATACAATCAAGTTTTGTAGTCTATGTACGACACATTGTCTTGATTTGACCTTGGAGGACATAGGAAAAATTACATGGGTGAGAGGCTTTGCAAAAGGCCTGCACAATCACCAAATTTATATACAATCATACAAGGGTGCTCAATATGATGCGCACATTCACAGATGGCAAGAAACTTATTCAGCGTGGGGTGACAATCTTTGCAACCCACTTCCTTGCTTTGCAGACTTTATCTCAACAATAAATGAATGTGAAACGAATGTTCGTTTCAATTGAGTGGGTGAATTCGTCCTTTGCAAAACATATGGATGATAGAATTGTGCATGACTGTTTTTTCAATAGCTTTTTGGGGAGAGGTAGAGTAAGCCGTGTTATTTTTTGAGCCTCTAATTCGAGTTTTGAGACTTGTTGATGGGGATAAATCCCTTATGGGTTATCTATCTAAGGCAATGGATAGGGCCAAAGGAGCTATTAAGAGCAGATTAGGGAATAATGAGACCAAGTACATGCCATTATGGGATATAGTTGATAACAGATGGAATTGACAAATCCATTCGTCCATCCATGCAACTAGATACTTCTTGAATCCAATGTTGTTCTTTGGTGCCTCATTTCGAGACGATGCAGAGATCGCAGAGGGCTTGTTTAAGTGCATGGAGAGAATGATCCCTGATGAAGCAAAATTTGAAGTAGTTATGGGAGAGTTGCCGATGTACAAGTAGGCAAGGTGTTTCTTTTTTAGTAATACAGTCATCACGGGAAGAAAGACTTTCCAACTAAGTAGACAATTTTTTTACATACGTACAGTGAGTGTTGAATTTTAATTGAATTGTGCATGTTTGATTTTACAATGTTCACAAAATCTATTTTTATAGCATAATGGTAGGATTTATTTGGCAAAGAAACCAAACACCTTCGAAGAATGACAATGCGCATTTTGAGCCAACCATGCAGTTCATCTGCTTGAGAGCATAATTGGAGTGTGTTGGAGCATATACATTTAAAAAAACGTAATTGACTCACTCAAGAACAGATTAATGATTTGGCATTTGTCCATTACAATCTTCCCCTGAATATGAAGAAAGCTCAAGGTTAATAAATATTGCATTTCTATTTCTCATTTCGTATGAAAAGTTGATTTATATTCTTCTAAACTATTATTCGTCAAAATCACTAACATATGGATTCTATTTCATAATGTTAGGCATTGTCGAGGATGATCAACTGATTAACCTTGACGAGATCAATCCAGATTTTGAATGGCTTAAAAATAATGAGGAGCCTATGTTTGAGGATGAAGACTGCGACATCATGCATGATGACCATATCTTTTGACAGGTAGTTCGGATTGAGGCGCCATTTTTTTGAAAGTGCACGGTTTTTTGTGCTCTTCGTAGTTGTGCCATCATATTTGCTCCAATATACCTTAAATTTGTATTTGTAAGCAAATTTTGTCCATTTGAGATTGTAAAACTTGCTGTAAACGCATTAAGTATAAAGTGCCACCTTCTTTTAGTTAGGGGATCACGTTTTACATCTTTGGTGTTTGATTTTGTTTTCTAGGGGGGCTTTGTTCATTGTGAAAATTGGGACAAACATTGTACAAAATTATGTCATTATAAGTAGTTGGGGGGTCATTAGTTTTTGATTTCTCTTCATCTTCTTCCTCATTCAGCAATGGAGTCCCGATTCATCGAACCCCTAAGCACCTTCAACTACAACTCATGGAAAACAAAAATGAAGATATTTGTACAGTTCAAAAGTTTGTGCAACATTGTTCAAAACGATGTTCTTGCATTTACTTTGGAGGAAGATAATTTTTGGATTGCATGCATGCAAAAAGAAGCTTTTGACTTGATAAGTCTCAATGTTTCTGACAACTTGAACTTCTACATTATAGATGCCATGTCACCAAAGGAAGTTTGGGACAAATTTGTATCATTGTTTGAGGAGGTTAATGAGTCTTCTGGGCTTTCTAAACATTAAGCCCTTATTTACTACACCTCCTTATGTTCCACTTCCTCCTTCATTTGTTAGTGAGGACTTGTCTCATCAGGACGATGCACTCACACCATCTTTTGTTGATGACGCAAAAAAGGAATGTACAGCTCCTTTTGCTGCTCATATTGATGCACATACTGATATTGTGATTTTTGCTCCTACTATGCCTTTTGTAAAGGTCTCTTTTCTAGCTCTATAGGAAGTGAACATGAAATTAATGAAGCAAAATTTATTTATGTGCTCCTTCATTCATAGCAAGGTTTCCCTTATTCACTCCCTGTAGAACAAAATTGCTAGCATGCAACATCACAATGATATGTTGGACATTCATGCCTCTATTTCTAGTTCATAATGTATTGATCCTGAATATGGTACACATCCACTTGATGCACTTTTAGACTGCGACCTATCAAATTCATCTATAGTCACTACTCGTGAGCATATTGACCCGGATTTATCAATATTTGTGACTTTTACTGTATCTTCTACTGGTACTGACCGTCAATCCAAGAAGGGGACAAAGATGAGAATAAAAACTTAGACTCGAAAGGATTTTGTTAGCATGCTTTTGGTATCTGGCATTCAAACACATCTGCTGCTCTTCAATTCTTTCATTCAGTTTAGACAAATTAGCAAGGACATTTATCTCTTCTGAACACAGGAACTAGATTTCCTAATCATACTGGATCTTGTACACATCTGTACTTTTCCCTATTCTGCATATTGAATAGAAGTTGCATTTTTGCATATCAAGATTTCCACATATGAGTGTGATTCTGATTTAGTGTTGTTTATGTTTATCTTCTGCATGTTCTACAATCCGCAGCTTGTCTCCAAGCGTGGCATTGTCCACCGCACCAATCCTGGGCCAGTGCTGTGGATCACATGTTGCAAGAAAGCATTTTATCAGATACATCAAAAGTTTCATTTCTCACAAATTTAATCTGTTGAACATTGATAATAATATTGTAGAAGTTTTCTCATTCCATTATATCAATGGGCCCAAATTCTCGAGTTATTTGGGAGCATGCTGGATTTTTTCCATTGTTTCTCTAGATCATGACCTTATTGCATGGAAGCTGAAAGTTTGATGACACTTATTTTGTTTACATTTCAAACGAGACAAGTGCATGAAGCCATATTGCAAAGTTGGTGGTCCTTAAAGGCATCTTTAAAATGGCCGTTAGTGAATTTAACTTGAGTGCACAGTTATAGGAAGATATCTTGAGGCATAATCAGAAGGAAAGGACTTCTAGTTGTGGAAAATTGTGCTACATCCTCCTTACCTATTTTGAAACCGTCCCAATTAGACTAAAGTTTCCATTTCCCAACCAGTATAATGTGTTTTTTAATTTAAACTAAATTGTAATAACAGTCTAGTAAATATTACATAATGGCTTTGTTTTTCTCCTAAATTTGAGTTTTATACTTTTATTCTTGTTACATATTTCTCAGTTTTTTCTTTTTTTCTTAAGTTGATGTGTTCTTGCATTATTATGTTGCTATTTAAAAATTTATTCATACATAGCACAACGGAACCGTTTCTTTGAAACATTGATATTAATGATCTTATTTGCCTTGTTTAAATTATGCAGGAAGAAGGGAAAGCCCCGGCACTATATGTTGAGTTAGACTTTAAGGAGGTAGCATATTCTTGGTTCATTTCATTTTCTTTTGCTGAAATTAATGTATCGGTATTCTTTAATGCTTTTTGGGAAATTTATTAGTCATTTGTCATGTTATTTTGTGGCTTATTACATTCATTTGATAGTTTTATGTGCAATTTTTGCAGTTACAAATGCAGAATGTCGTTTCGTTCCGTTTCTTTTGTGCTTTCACATATTTCAGTTATGCTGAATTTTGCCTATTGCAACTGATCAACTGTCGTCTGGAATACATTAGCCTCTCAGGATCATAATTTAATATAATTTAAATTAAATATTAGTGTTCACTAATGTCCAAAATGGACAAAGGGACTACAGACATTACATAAGTTAAAATTGACAGCGGGGGTATATGGTGCATCTGCAATGGAGGACTGAGAAAAGAAAGGTGAAATATAAATCTCAACTATATAATGAAGCCAAAGAAAGCGTGGAAGCATGGGTAGACTAGCAGACCAGAAAATCCATCCAAAAGGATGTCCAAAAACCCTGATATTAATTAACATATGTTAAATCTGTGATAGCTGGCAACACTGAGGTGCACGGAGTTGTCGGTGGAGTTTCTTCCACCTGCACTGTCATACTGATTTTGAATTTCTAGTTTGGATGCAATATAAAATTAGAGCTCTTTTAATGAAAATAGAAAGGATAGATTGTACAATGTTGGCTATGACAGGTCAGTATCTGCCAAGTTTTTGAAGCCCCCTTAGTGCTAATCACATGTAACGGTTAGCAAAGCCTCACACCTGTCATCCAATGCAAGTCTAGTGCAAAACGATACAAGGACTCTAGGATGGCTTCCACCTTACTTGACATAGGATGGATCTAGAAGTTGATTATTGGAAGGGTAGATAATGGGTAAGATGTAAACTCTTTAATTTAATATTGTTACTTGAGTTATTTTGGAACAAGTGTTGTCACTTGGTTATTGGTCATACATGTACAGCACTTTGCAGCAGCTTTATAACAACAGATCACTCATGAGGGTCTTGAGTGTGTGGGGATTGAATAAATTTATGAGCTAAGCTGCTACAAATTCATAGTACATGTCAAACTGATAAGTGTGTCATCTAAAAAAACTGTTCTATACACTTTATCTATTGAAATAAAAGTGTAATATTTATCCATAAACATGTCCACTCAGTTTAAAATTGCAGGACATACAATATATATTTTGACTAAATTGAAATACATGCTAAATAATAGTTCATAAACATGTGCACTCTAGGTATAAATTTGATCGAGGTGGCAGTTTGAGACAATTTATTGCTAAAATACCGAAAAACATAGTACACCACCTTGTTAGGGTCATAATTTCTTGATTGTAGCTCGAAAAGACTCTGTTCAAAATGCGTTGGAAAGTTTAGAATGTGTACAATATGGAAAAGCGGTACTGGACTCTGTCAAATCCACTACAAAGGGCCCCAGATTGCAAAAAAAAAAAAATGCAGAAGATACCAAATTTTTTTAAAAACATAAAATTCATATTTTTATGAGTTTTGGGTCATGACAAAACTTCTCAATTTCTTTGGGGAATGCTTATCATGTGACTTTTCACATTCCAAGTCGAATCACTTCACGCATATATATATATATATATATACATATTTGATCTGCCGGAAGGCATTACATGGAATCACTTCATATTTTATTTTTGTGTTGTTCATTTCTTGCTAAAAATAGCTATAAAGTAATTACCATTCGAATGGTAAAGTCATTAATTGTTATAAGGAGAGAACATTAAGAGAAATAAGAAAAGATGTCTTGCATCTTCTCATCTCTTTGTAAATGTAGAGATTGCTACCATTTTGTAGTATGCAGAATAGGGAGTGGTAGCTCCACATCTTGTCTAAAAGATTGCCACCTTCGTTTTGTAATAGCACAAGAGAAATAACGTACATATCTTATCAGAGTTGGCTGTACATACCCCACATATCAATGAAGCAGTAAATTATTTTATTCAGAATTTCTTCTCTTTTTATATCCATTCATTCATGGTTTATTTTGCTACAATTCTGCAGTATTATTTGTGCTGCATTTGTTGTAGTTAAATTGCTTCTGCCTATAGCAGATTGAATTCCTACAATTTAGTGTGTTGTCAACTGGATTCCTGATTAAAATCTGGATCAAGATTTGAAGGAAGTAAAACATCAGTAACACATAATAATCCAACCCTTGCAGTAGTGCAAATACTTGACTACTATATATTTGAAACATAAAAATTCAATCAATTATGAAAAACAAAACTACTGGTCCAATTTTACAAGGTACGATCAAGTCAATAATGCCACTGCTTGCAAACATAAACAAAACAAATAACAACACATGCTTCAATAAACTTTTGGCATTGAGTTTTCCTGCCGCTGTTCAGTCCTGCCGCGAAGTGTAAAGTTTTGCTATAGTCAAGCTAAAAATTGAGTAAGGCCATCTCATCTAAGAAAATAAAACTATCAAAATTGTGAAAACTTTAATGTTTAGAAAATATGAATGCTGAAAGAATGAAGAGAAAATTGGAAGGCACACATTGAAGTGCGTGTGCATTCTTTTGTTATTGAGAAAAAAGAAATTATAGGAGTTGGGAATATTGATAACCAATCATTAGTTAATGACTAATAGACAACTAATTTTTAACTAACACCCTCCTTTAATGACTAAACCGAAGACTACTCCAAGTTTATCTTGAAATTTTACAAAGAAAGTGGGACCAAAGAGTTTAGTCATTACATTTATAGGCTACTTTTTAGATTTTAACATGAAATCTGCAGTCCTCTGACATTTTGTTGCTATCCAATGTAGGGGTTTTGGTGTGGACAAAAATAAAAAATGATAGCCAACAACAAAACAAAGATCTGGTTGTGTGGACATAAGGGGTATCAAGCTATCCACCAACTTTTTGTAGGGTGATGCATTGATTGGTGATGAGTCAACATTGACTGATAACTTCAACACGACCTTCATAGATCTAAACCCAGAATTGTGGAGATGTTGATCAGATAAAATATATCAGGCTCGTGGAGCCTACTTATGTCCATACAGGGACTTAATCAACTTGCAAACCAAATGATCATGACCATTGACCCGAAAACCTTCAAGTAGCACTATGTAGACCTCAACCATATTTTCAGAGAGAAGCAATCAAAATGTGACCATCTTTGTAGTGGGAGTAAAAACCAATTCCACAGTAAGAGAAGAAGCCATCTCATCTATTCCCTATTGTTGGAAAAAATCTTTTGCAACAAGATGAGCCACGTACTTGTCGAAAGTACCAATTGTGTCCACCCATTTGCAGCCAATGGGTTCTGTAACTGACAGTTCAGGGACCATACAATGGTCAGAAGTGAGCAAAATGACGATGCTCAGTTGAAGTAACAACCTTGTTTCTGGTTTTCTGAGCATGTGTCTTTGACTGAGGCATATCATCCCCCTACACAATTACTTGTGCATTTGATTGAGATTGAGGAATTGCATTCTTGTGCCTATCCCTTTATAGTGGATTTTCCCTCCACAACTAGCACATGTAAGTTGACTAGAGTATGGTCAATAAGCCTATGAGGAATTTCATCCTCCAGCACATCCTATATGGTGGAGTCTTCCTTCACAAGTGCATTTACATTGATTATAGTAGGGTCAACGAGGCTATACAAACCACCTTGCCCAATACTAAGGTCAATTACTATGATCTGTTTTATATTAGACACAATATGTTGTTTTATAGAGAAATGTACAACAATGTTTGGATTTTCTGTTAACTGACTAATAGACAAGTGATTTTTATTCATGCTAGGAACATTCCTTACTTTGATTTTTTTAACATTATTCAATACTATACAAATATCTCTCATTCCCGCTACTGCATATGATTGACCATCAGTTGATGAAACTAGATCAAAAAAGTGTGTATGTGCATTAAATTTGACATACCAATCCTTACAACTTGCGAAATTGTTGTCACTTTGAGTTGCACCCTTTGAGAAGATTTTTGAAGTCTCTTCATTCAATTGACACAATGGGAACTCTCTAACGCTGTGGGAATGTTTCGAGAGAACTTCCAAAGAGGGCTGGCTCCCTTGATGTTATAACTATAAGACTTTATCAACATGCAAGGAAAAATGAGAGAGAAACATGAAAACAAAAAGGGGAGATGCACCAAATATTTTGACAACTACCACTCATTTGCAGGTGCACCAATGGACAATAGGACCAAATTCACACCACACAGCTCCTAATCTGATCTTCTTGCATCAATATTTTGTAGAGAGCTAGAGATTCAATGCATAACTAAGATGGAGGAAGATCTCCACCAGTAATCAATGCATGAATCAAATTGACAATAACTACAGCCTGCAAGAATGATTTCAAACTACATTGAGGTGAGCAAATAGGGCAACAAACCAAGGAGAACTAGTTCATCACTTGATAAGATCAACTATTCATAAGTACACACTGAATACAATCATAGAAGAAGGCAAAAATCAGTGTCTTGTTGCTTCAAAAGGCTTACAAAAGGAGCAGGGCTTCGCCATACTCATGTGGAGGATCCTTTACAATGTCATTTTCAGGAGTATATGTAGAAGAAAGTAGAAGAGAGAGAGAGGGTGGACGTGTGAGAAGTCTATGATGACTGCCATGCAATCATAATATCCGTTACAATGCCAATGGAAACAAGAAAACAGTCTTTGTCATTCTTTCTCCTACATGTGTTAACTTGGTGTGATGATGATCTTATGAAATGTGGCATAGGAGTGCATCATTGCCTTCTATGCTCACTATTGACATCTTGAAACTGCCTCTCTCCTCTTGGAGTTACAAGTCCACTTCTTGAAGAACAGTTGCAAGTTGAGGTCTTGACACTTGGCTTACTTGCCCTTTCTGGCATTCTTTCTATGCCATCCTTGGCTCTTGCAATCCATCTTTCCTTTTGTTGAGAGTGAAACTTGAAACTTAGACCTTCTCATACTATGCTCCTTGTCATTGGGACCTGTAACTTCTTGTCAAAGCTTGTCTTATCCAAAGGAAGGCAATGAGGACAAGTCTATCTCTTCATCCAAGACTTAGTCCTTGTTTGAAGATTGCCACAACAGTTTGTTGACTCATGTAGATCTTGTGGAAGATCATACAGCCTCTGTCGAAGCTTATAAACTATCCATTAGGTCCACGCAGCCTACTAGCAAGATGCTTAAAGCGAGCTATAGATGTTCATTATGCTATGGAAGCTTTGAATAGGTTTAAGGACCGTGTAAGGATTTTATCCATATTTAGGGATCCTCACACTAATGTTGCAGGTGTCTTAAGATCCTTTGTGTCCTTCGAGAACATGTTCAGCTGCAACCAGGTCTTTATGAAAGACACTTGATTGAATCAACTTCTAAGATCTCTCTAGGCCTCTTAGAGATGAAACATAAGTTTGCCAAGCCATCTCTTTCATTACTGCCTGTACCAATGTGGTATGGAGGGGAGTTTACCCTGAAGTAAAGCTCGAGGATGTTGAGAAAAGACTGTATTCATCCTTGATAGCTTTCAACACCATGAGTCTAGCAACTGCCTATTAGCCCTTTCAAGATTGCCTGCAATCATTGGAATGGCTTGTAAATGACTTGAAGAGGCTTTCAAAGATACCATTAAATACCTACAGGGGTGTCAGGAAGTTTCTTATGCCTTTAATGACCTTGAGAAGGTTTGCAAACTTTGTTCTCTCCATGCAAGCAAGAGACATTCTTCATTTTGGCTTAGCTAAGCAACTTGACAACCTGTTGCATCACCATGAAAGACCTTGAATGGATGGTATAGGGTCATAAGACCCCTGCCCAGGCCTAGAAGGTCTCTTCAACTGGTCAAGAAGCTTCAAAACATTAAAACATGTAAACAGACTTGTAGGTGCATGCTTTAAGCTAGTTTCTGTGCTTTTCTCTCTCCACATGTGCCATGACTTTTGGTCTACCATGTGCCCATGAGGTGTGCAGGTGTCTTTACATCCTTCTCAAGGTCATTTAAGCGCATTAGAACCATCTAGAAGGTTGCTCTCAGTCATCGGGCTCCATTTGGGATTTTAGCAGGGTTTAGAGGTGTTTGTCTTCTTAACAATCATTCATAAAGGACAGGGCCCTAAAGGACTGCTAAATACCACAAAGTTGAAGAGCACAAACCCTATCAACAACTCCTAAAGACATTTCCATCCAAGCAACTGTTCATGTGACTTCTCATGTGAAGAAGAGAGCCTCTTGGGTTTGCAGGCCTGTAGGTGTGTATTCCAGGTGAGTTTTGGTGTGGAAAAGTCATCAAAATGCCTGCTTCTGATGAGAAATGCTTTCTTATTACCTGATCTATGCCCTACAAAGTCTGCAAATGGTTCTCTGGTGCCTTTGACCCCCCATTGGTCTTAAGACCTGTTTTTTGACCATGACAAGGGTTTATTTCAATTCGGCAATCTTGGCCCTAATGGCCTTCTTTTGATGGATTCTTCTTATCACATAAAGTCTAAGCCTTCTGCCATCTTTTCCAAGGTCTATCACACTCGGGACAAGCCTCCACACCTCCTGTTTGACACAAAACTTGCATTTGTAGCCTTGCCACCGTCAAGCTAGCCTGCATATTCGGATGGTTTCCTTGCAATTTCAACCTTGCTGATGCTTTGAGGAGGTCTGGGATGGTTTGGTAAGCTTGAATACAATGTTGACAACTTCTTCGAATTACTCTCATGCTAGAAACACCTCACTTTCTCAAAAACCTGCCATTTCTCTTCATGTTTACACCTGCAACCTTGACACAATTAAGCCTAGCATGTATGATCATACTGTTTCTTTGCAATCTGGACCTTTCTTTGTAGTGTTAGAAGACTGAGGATTTGTTGGATATTCTCTGTGTCTCAAACACTTCCCCCATGAGTGCTTCAAACTCTATCTCAGATGGATTACTCTTCAAGACATCAAATATGCTTGCATGCAGGACTGTCCTTTCTTGTGTGATCTGGGTCTTGAACTAGCACTAGAGGACCACTTTGGGGATGGATGTAAGCTTGGGAAAGAGGGAATGGGATGTGAGAGACTACTGAAGATGCATTCCATGTGTTTTGGCTTCTTCATAAACCCAAAACCTTCCACAAGTATCAAATAGGGCCAAAACTTGCACTTCTCAAAATTTGCAGACCTGTACCTGCACATTTCTCTCATCCATGCATTGGAGGTTTACCTGGAGATAGTGTGGAAGAGCTTATTAGACCCTGCAAGAGTTATCACAAACTGTCATTTGCATCAACGAGCTCAGAAATGCATGCAAATTGAGGGAACTGTGCCTATAGGGTTTTGAAAGGGTTTAAGAGCAGCTAGTCTTCTTAGGGATGATTCATAAAGCATAGGCCCTGTATCTATGAACTTTTGCCACAATTTGGAAGGGCATAGGGGTACCTTCTAACCCCTATGAGCACTGATCCTGAGATGCCTTCTCCTTCATGAACCAATGTTGGCAAATTGACTCTTCTTCTCTTGCCTGCAACTCGATAGAGGACTTGAATAGTTTTTTGCTCTCATTGGACTTGTACCATCTTCTTGAGTGTGGTGTTGAGCTTGGGGAAGCTGGAGGATGTCTTGGAGAGGCTTCATCACTTTGTGCCATTGTTCTCTTGGTTGAGGATGCCCTGATTCACTATGAAAACCTGCAAATTTCTCCAAAATATGCCTTTTCTTGCCATATAACTTGTACATTTGGAACAATACCCTGCTGTAGCTACGTACAAGACCTCAAATGGAGCTTCTCTCTGACCTTACAATGATATTATAACATACAAACTTCTTTTGCCTGTCTTAAAACCTGCCATTATGCTAAACTTGGAATTTAAGCAATAAATCAAAGTGGTTTCAAAATGAGTTATATGCTGGAAAAGAAGGATAAAAGGATAAA
Organism: Torreya grandis; assembly: GCA_037957365.1. Lineage (NCBI taxonomy): Eukaryota > Viridiplantae > Streptophyta > Pinopsida > Cupressales > Taxaceae > Torreya > Torreya grandis. The sequence goes on from JARHVA010000429.1 coordinate 2,246,206, forward strand.
CGATGCTCTTTTACTAGTGTCACACTTCTTGGCTGGGTGTATGGACCAAAGGATAAAAGATGCTATTTTACAAGTGCCACATGACCCAGATTGACTCCTTTACATGATACTAACTACTCACACTTGATGTTATTGAAGGGGTCAGATGACAACATTTTAATAAGCAATATATCAAAACAAAAGAAACCTTGATTTCCTCAAAAATACCTTAATTTCCTCAAAAGGCTTGAAAAGACAATGTTGACATTTCAATTGCTTTGCTTCTATGTCCACTTACTCACTATGGAAAACCATGCTAGTTTGGAGATCATCACAATCAAGAATACCTTAACATTTGCAAGATAACCTTAACATTTGCTAAGTTACCTTACAATTGCTAAACTGCTTACAAAAAACCTCATTTGGAAGGGGAGTTGATGCTATGATCAAGTTTTGGATGGCAGGGGTTGCATTTTGGCCTAGGAGGTCAAAATGTCAACAAAAATGTCAGGATGCCCCAAATCAATGAACCAACAACTAGTAGCACTAACGTTCGATTATAATGCCAAAAGGACATACTCTCCTGAGAATCCCGTCCTGCAATTGCAACCACATTTACCGCCTAGATACTTTGTTGTGATTTTGTGTATTGTTATTTCTAACAATCCTTTTTGAGATGCCCAACTTTATGCCAATAAAAGCACATCACCTGATGCTTTGAAGATGAATCAATAGGGATACATTTCTATTTCCCCTTTGACTTAGCAACAATTGCACTCTCTACTTGTCTAGAATTGGATTTGCTAATTTGTGTTTGCCTGTGTTCTTTTTGCATCAAATGGGAACCGACCTGATCAAATGTTAGGCTATGGCTTTCAGCCATCAAGTTTAAAACTTCCACGAAAGATTCATATGGGGGCGTCAAGTTGTTCAGAACAAGAGCCACAATGTTGTCATCATCCACCTTTTCGTTAATGGCTATTGATTAGTTTTGGGGATCTTTCATTTGAAGTTGTTTTGAAAGAGACATCCTCATACATCTTTGGGAAAAATAAAAGATTTTTTAAATACAAAACCTGGTTTTGTTTTGAAGTTTGATGTTTATTTTTCATCTTAGTTCACAATGCACTTGCCGTAGTGGCATTCTTGACCTCAGGGATCATGTTCTCTAACACATTACTTTAACAACAAGTCCTCATTATGACGCTTGTTATAATATGCAAAATTTGTAGTATGTCTTGCTTCAGTGCTGAGAAGGATTTTATCATAATCACAATATTCTGCAATTGTTAAAATCTTATGACTCCAAACATTATAATTATGACCAGTTAATTTATGCACTGTTGGTAGAACCAAATTTTGAATATTGTCCATTTCATACACAATTTTTGACTTTTGATTCAGAAATCAATACGACAAGGAAATGACTGTTTCTGACCTGAAAATCAATGCAACATAAAACATACAATTTTTGACCTGAAAATAAACGGATTAGAATTAGTACAGTTTTTGACCCATAAATTAATGCAACAAGAAAAGAACAATTCTGTTCTGGAAATTAATGCAACATAAAAAGTAGTCTGTCATCTCAATTTACATATAAATGGAACTTTGATTTTTTTTGCTTACATGCGAAAAAAATCCATAAGGTTTGTGCCTTAATACAAATGCTCAAAACTTCAACTTGTGTGAAGACATTGCACATAAAATTTGTCTGTGTGAAAATTGTGCCCTAGCTGCAACCTACAAAATGTTACTTTTCTTCTCTTTTCGTACCCTAGAAATCACATCAGACTTCTGTGTTTTTGTCTGTTCTTCCTTGGCTGCCCTAACGTGATTGTGTGTCAATATAAAGCAGACTTAATTACATATTTTCTATTGATTAGGTGTTTTTCCCTCTAATAAGGTGTTTTATCTACCTCTGATCTCCTCCGGCAATCTTCGCTGGTCGCGTTTCTCCTCTACACCATTTGGGTCTTCACGCCTTCACTATCATTATGTGTCCTAGACTTGTATCATGACTACAACAATATTCCACGACTGCAAATCGTGATGTTCTCTTTCTTGTGAGATGTTTACTAGTCATCCCGTTTCACACGACATTTTTTGGTCTCTAATCTAGTCTTGTCCTTGTTGCGTTTGATTGTATTCTTTCTCTATAATTTTTATATTTGTCCGAATCAAAACCTCTAGTCTATCTTACAAAGCTTTGCCTCTACACTTCAACTCGCGTGCTCTAGCATCTAGCTTTGTGAATCTTTTGCCTTTGTATTTGGAATATCTATTCTTCTCTTCTTCATAGTTTGTACCCTTCTTCCCAGGATTTCTTCAAACTCTTTTCTCTATTCATACTTGACTTGGCTTCCTCGAATGGTGGCTCTGATACAAATGTTAGCAAATATGAATGCTGAAAGATTGTAGTGAAAATTGGAATGTACACATTGAAGTGTGTGTGCATCCTTTTATTGAGAAAAAGGAAGTTGCAACGGTTGGGAAAGTTTAACCAACTATTAACTAACCATTACTTAATGACTAACTAAAAGCTAATTAATAACTTTAATGGTCTAAGAAAGCAATTGAAGTAATCTGCAAGCTACAATGAGAACACCCTTATGGGAAAGGACTTATGTTCATTTTAAAACGAAGTCCCTTGGGATGTGCCGGAAGCTAGAAGATTTTTTGTTTATAAAAAAACTGTAGATTATATATATGGAGGCCTGCCAATAATTGAATGGTCGGCACATTTTTTTCCTTGGCATAAGAACCATTATATATCTACACCAACCTCTATGTGTTAGGCTTTTTAAAAAAAGCAAAAAACAAAATCAAAAACAAAAACAAAACATACTTATATTACGAAAAGTAAACTATTCAAAATACAATGCCATGCTATGGTACTCATACTTCAAGATATATCCTTGGAGTCCCAATCACATATTACTAAAGAAAAAGAGTATATCTGCAACTTATCCATCTGCTAAATGGAGATGAAGGATCTTTTCTATCTGTATCCGCTTCTCTGTACACCATGTCAAAGGCAACGAACCAAAATTGATCAGGTTATTGTGATCCAGAGCCCAGTTAGCCAAAGCATCTGCCAACTTGTTCTGTTCTCTAGGAACATGTTGATATTTGATGATCTGAAAATTTCTAGCAATAAACTTAATATTATCCTGGATCCTGGGAATTAACCAATTATTGGAACTATGATGCTCTTGAGCTGACAACAGGTTGATAATAACCTTAGAATCAGATTCAACAATAATTTGAAGACATCCCAATTTAGTTGCTTCTAGAAGAGCTCGCTGAATTGCCAAAATTTTGGTCACATTATTAGTAGAATTCCCCAATTGACGAGCAAAGAAGAAAAGAGGAGTTCCCAAACAATCATGAGCTATCCCTCCAATTGTTGCTGGTCCCAGATTACCTCTTGCTGCTCCATCAGTATTTATTTTCACAAAATCAAACGGAGGACTTCACTTTCTCAAAACAAAGGGCATCAATAGTCTAGTACAACATCTAAAATTTAATTTGGTTTCTTCCAAATTGAGATTTTGGAGCAGACTTTTCCATTTACCAGGTAAAGGAGAAGGAATTTTCACATTATGTACAATAGTTTCCGTTACATTGCTTCTAATTAATTCTTTGATATACCAAATTTCTCTATTTTCAGATTTCAAGATGTGTCTATTTCGTTCTTTCCATACATTCCATAGCATTAGAGAAATAGCAATCCGAACTCCTTTACTAAGATCTCGGGTATCAGAGACTGAGTGTTTCCAAGCTCTAAAAAGTTCCACCAAATTCATAGAGGAGTTCCAGCTGACCGATAACCATTCAGCCAACATATTCCATAAAGGCTTGACAAAAGGGCACTTGAGAAAAAGGTGAATCATAGTTTCATTCGCATCTTTGCACAAAGGACACCAGAAGGGTCCTACCGTACCTCTCTTCATCAAATTGTCACCAGTTAATATCCTCTTGTATAATAGAAGCCATACAAAGAATCTAACTTTGGGCCACAAAGCAGGTTGCCAAAGATCGACAAAAATATCCTTCCAAGGATGTCGCCGAGTACCTGTCAGAGTAATATATCCTTCAGCAACAGAATAAATCCTTTTTGAAGATTTTCCCCAAGCAAGTGTATCATTTTGGGAAGAAAAAGGAAGAATTCTGTTTTGAAGGAGAGTTTGAAAAAATTGAATTTGGCCACTAGACAAATTAATCTGCCACATGGAAGGATGAAGCCACTCAGTGCCCTGATGCGAAGATTGTAGATAATGGATTACCTTTACCTTTCCTATACTGTGAAGAGTATTCATAATACTTCTAAACTCCGGATATTGCTCAATCAAGGGTGGGTACCCATTCCATGAATGTGTCCAAAAGTTAGCTTGATTACCTTTGCCAATTTTCCAAAAGAGTTGTTTTTTGATAATTTCTTCACCAATTTTGAGGACCAATAAAATCGGGGATCCCCGAGATGGTAAGGAATGACGAATCAACTCTTGCGGCATCATTTCTTTTGCATATTTTCCTTGAATGTTCATAGCCCATAAATGTAGGGATGTTGCAACAATCTCCAATAGAATTTTGCAGCTAAAGCCTTATTATTAAGCACACTGGATCTAAAACCCAAACCCCCTTCTTTCTTTGGCAAACATAATGTTTTCCATTTTACAATATGCCACTTCCTAACTTGTTGAGTTCCTGTCCATAAAAATTTCTGACTAATGGAGTCTAGCTGATGTAAAACTTTCGCAGGAATATCTAGAAGAGAAGAAAAGTAAATAGGGATAGCTTGCAAAACAGCTTTAATCAAAGTAGTACGTCCTCCATGAGTTAGCCATCTATGAGTCCATGTATTGAATTTCTAAGAAATCTTTGTAAGTAACCAATTCCAATCATTTAATCTTTTAGAGTTCAATGGAATACCCAAATATTTTAGAGGTAATGTTCCTTTTTGAAATCCTAGTTTTGTCAAAATACCCTATTCCAATCTAGGTGAGCAATGGAAAAAAATGACTTTTGATTTTTACCTGCTTATAACTTGACCTGTGCCTGTGAGAAGAGCTCCAATTTATTGTGAATTTGGGTAGCTTCTTTTAAAGATGCTTCTCCCATAATGGAGGACTCATCAACAAACTGGAGGTGAGACAAAGGATCAATCTGTCTAGCCAATTTAATACCCTTCAACTTCTTCTGGTTTCTTGTCCTGGAGAACAATTTGCCAAAAGATTCAGTGACCAATAGAAAAAAAAGGAGATAAAGGATCTCCTTCCCTTATGCCTCGAGAAGGAAAAACCCTGGTTGTTGGAGATCCATTAACCAAAATAGAATAAGAAACCGAAGAAATACAAGCTTGTATCCACTGAACCCAAAGTGGAGAGAAACCAAACCGCAACAAGAGGTCTATCAGAAAAGACCAATTCACCCTATCATATGCCTTAGACAAATCCAGTCTCAAAAACATAGCTGGTTTTTTTTGAATATCCATGGAATGGAGAACTCCCTGAGCTAAAACTATATCATCATAGATTTGTTGGTGAGGTACAAATGCCCCTTGTTCTGAAGATATCACTTTATGAATGATAATCTTCAACCTTTCAGCTATAACTTTGGTAATTATTTTATACAGAACGTTGAATAATGCTATGGGGCGATACTCCTCCAGAGTAGAAGCCTCTTCTTTCTTAGGTATCAGAGCAATGTAAGTTTGATTAATGACTTTCAGAACAGTGTTCATTTGTCTACACTCTTCCACTACATCCAATAGGTCATTCTTGATAATGTCCCAAAATTCTTGGTAGAATTCTATAGGAAATCCATTTGGCCCAAGCGTTTTCCCTTTTTTCAAAACCCGGACAACTGTTTGAAGTTCCTTCTCTAAAACCGGTTGCAAAAGAAAAGTATCGTCTTCTTCTGTAATTAAGGATGGAATGATATGAAGCAGTTGTTGTGCACATCCATTCAAGTTAGTATCTGCAAAGAGCGCAGAGAAATATTGAATTGCTAGGTGCTGAATATCTTCTTGCATTTTAGCCTGTGTCCCATCTTCCTTATCCAAGGAAGCAATGTAATTGTGATCGATGAGCTAAAAGAGATTTATGAAAGAAAGAAGTGTTTTTATTGCCTTCTTTCAACCATTTAATTCTGGATTTTTGTTTCCTGAAAATTTCTTCTCTTAATTCCCATTCTGACAATTCTTGCTTTAGGGAAATTTCCTTTGTTTGCAATCTATCGAGTACCCTTGCAAATTTATTTGTTGGCTCAGTTCCTGCATTGATTCTAAAATTTCCCGTTTCTTCTCATGAATATTCCCAAAATCAGACTTATTCCACTACCTCAATTGATTAGTAATATGATGCAACTTTCTGGTGAAACAAAACATTTTGGTACCATGCTTGGGTTGACCCTCCTCCCACCATTTATTAATCAAAGAGGGAAGGCGTTCATCTCTTAACCACAAAAGTTGGAATTTGAAAGGAGCTTTAATAGGTTTAGACTTGCCCATCTCCAACAAAACCGGTCATTGGTCTGATTCTGAATTGTCTAAGACTTCAGCAACCGGAATAATGGATCTTTCCAACCATTCTTCTGAAATTAAAAATCTATCCAATCTTTCTAAGATACAATTCTCTCCCACTCTTCGATTGGTCCATGTCATTATTCCATTTTGGGTTTGAATATCAACCAAATGCAACCTTTGAATAAACTCCAGCATGTTAGTAGAAGAGGTATCAAGAGTAGAACTCCCTCCTTGCTTTTCATGAGAAAATAAAACAGTATTAAAATCTCCCCCTATAATAGTAGGTACTCCAAAGTGGGCTGCAACAATATCAGCAATAACCTTCCATTGAGCCTTTTTTGCTTCAAACTGAACTGGAGCATAAATATTCAATAATAGAACACTTTGATTCTCAGGTATATATCGAACCACCATGTAGAGAACACCATGATGTCCTCCACTATCTCTACATTGAACCTGTTGAGGATCCTAGATGCATGCCATGCCTGCCGATGCTCACTGTGAATTAAAAGACACCACTTGTAGTTTTTTCTGAATATTAGGAATTATTGCAGCCATAAAATCTATAGATGCTTTTGTTTCTTGGAGAAATATCATTTGAGGATGATGCTGGTTCAAAATATGCTTGATTTCATGAACCTTAGATGGGCTACCTTTTAGCCCTCTAACATTCCATGTAATCAACTTCATTGGGGCATTTGTTCGAAGATTGTAGCCAAGTCCCCTACTTTACTAGTTAAAGTTAATTGTTCCCTTGCTTTTTGCGTATGAAATTGATTAGATTTTCTTCCCGCTTTCAAAGTAGAGTCGATTTTTAACTTTTTCTGCTTGTCTTGCTGAACTCCTATGGGATCTCGTTCCTTAAGGGGATGCACATCAGGGGGTATCTCTGTAGATGACGGTAATAAAAGTAAACCAGGATTCTGTCCATTTTCCATTGGTTCCTATCTTTGTTCCTCCATGAGTTTATGTTTCCTTTGGTAACTTTTCAAGTCTCCCAAATGATCCGAGTGCACCATCATAGCTTGAGAGACTGATTGAGGGTGAGGATTATCCTGAGCATGCTATGGAGGTACTCTATCTTGAGTTTCAGGGATTTGAGTGTCCTGCTTTTCTTCCATGTCTACCTCTGCTTCCTCTGATTGAAGAGCTACGAATCTATTAGTGTTTTGCTGTTGGGTTTTTCCAGTGTTTGTTCCTTTAACTGTCTTTCATTTGGGCGGGACAAAAAAATCATCATAGCTATGTTGTCCCTGATTTTGCTCTTTCGGTCGCTGAGGACAATCTTCAAGAAGATGACCATATTCATGACAAAGTCAACATTTAAATGGAATGTTCTCATAATCAATCTGATGTTCCCATTTATCATCTCCAACTTCCAACAGAATTTTAACAGGCAAAGGTTGATTCATGTCCATGTATATACATAGCCGAGTGTAAACCATTTGTTCCATTTTAATTGAAGAATCAGCTGCTTTGATATATTTACCTATGGAATTTCCAATATGCTGAAAGATCATAGGATTCCAAAACTCTGCAGGCAAGCCAAATAATCGAATCCAGACAGGAACAATAGATGGGAGTTCCTCTTCAGCTTTAAAAAGGGGTTAACATGGTTTCATAAACAAACCTGCTCGCCCAAAAACCCATGGCCCGCCTTGGAATATATATTCCTTCTCGGCATAATTAGCAAAGACTACCAGGAAATAATTGTTGGGATAGACAAAGACAGTATACACACCTGAGATATTCCATGTTTTCCGGGCCCATTCCCTAAAAGCATATAGAGATGGTTTGAATCCTAGAAAATGAACCAGAAGAGCACGATCTTCGAGATCTCGAATATTGGCTTGAACATCGGATCAATCAATTTTAATCACCGGAGTATCATCTGTAGTTTCATACAACCTGTTGGAGTTTTCGTATGATCTTCTTTCAGTAAGCGAACTGGATGTCTAGCAGCAGGAGGGCAAGCATTACTCTGATTACCAGATCCTCGAAGAACATCCCTAAAGGACATACGAGAGGGCTCCCCAGTTTTAAAATTTCGAACTAGAGAGGGATTCATCCTTATAACGACTGGTCCTTCCATCCCACTATAATCACAGATACAACCCAATCCCGACCTCTAGGGATCGAGATATGGGAGAGAAACATAGATAAAAAACGACTTATCAAACCCTTTGTACACATGCATGAAATACCGTCAAAAATATTTTAATGGATTCTTAAACTCGATGAGAATACTTTGATTTCTACCTTGCGAATAATTTGTCGGGCACGATTTCTCTGTTACTCATGATTCTAGGGCATGATTTCGTTGTTACTCGTGATTCTAGGGCACGATTTCTCAATTTGCTTTTTTTCCTTTTTTAAAGATGGGGTGTTATCTTTAAGAAAGATTCATCTCTATGTGTTAGGCTTTATTATAGGTATTTGACAACTAATGGATGACCCAAAGCACATTGTTATTGTTATCATGTATCGGCCTCTAGCTACTCGACCTTGTGCTAAGTAATTGTAGTGACAAAAACTGTCTTGCATACCTGAACCCCAGTAAAAGCTAGCATAAGGGTCAATTTTTTGTTGGGTCCATCATTATGGAAATTTTATTGGAATATATAAACATAAAGCGAGGCATTTCACTTTTTTGAAGGGGCTGGGGGTAAATGTTGGGAGTTCTATATTTGTTAATTTTTTTGTGCTTTGGATTTTAGATGCAATGGCCTCATGCAAACATAGTAATACTAAACACTATTAGCAAGCAGGCAATATAATACATAAATTAGTTGGGGTTATACTTCAATTTTCTAGATACACTTATATCGATAATTACCAGATCCCTTGGGATTTCAATTTTTTCATCGACCTGGATAAGTTGGTCTAGGTCAGTTGAGTTTTTAAATTTTTTGTAAAAAAGTTTTTTGCAGAAAAAAATGCCCAACAACCATAAATCTTATATAATATTAACATTTTATATTATGTTATCAGTGTTTTTCATTGTATTTGTCAATTTTACATATTTATAAAACTATGCTCGCTCTCTCTTACACACACATGTATGTATGTACGTATATATTCCAGATAGATTTTTTCTGAACTTTTTCAAGAATTCTAGTTTTTTGAAATTTTTTGCTTCCCATATGGATTTGGATTTTTGGTCTCAGTAATAATGCTTATATCTACCCATTTTGCAAGAGTTCATACATTTGCCTTATATCGCACACCTTTCATTTTTATGAGATTAAGTATGTGCCAGGATAATCTTTATTGAAATATCAAGGGAATATATACACTATTGAATCATAAAAAATCTTTGTTTTGATTGTATTTCTTTTCAACCAAGATTTATCCTTCTACCTATTCTATGCGGGTGTAACAACCACCTAACAACCTCTTATTAAAAAAGAACTAAATTATTTACCCCAACCAACTTATAGTATATTTTAAATTATAAAATATACTATATGTAATAATTTAGGTTTCCAACATTCCCCTCCTATTACATATAATTTAAAGATTGGGAGAGAATCAACACTGTATGTGAACTCAAACACACTCGTAGTTCTTCATACTTGTGAGTAGGAGTGATGCCTCACTACACCTTCTAACAACTGATAAATGAGGACAAAACCAAAGTGCATTGAGAAACACCAAATTGGTATGAGGACTAGGACATACCTGTAGTCCAAGGTGATCACGTATTGTTGATAGAAAACATATTTACCAATCCATCAAGAGAAAATTATGAACTAGGACACATACATAAGCTCATACATGCATATCTGTATGAACAAGGACACACGATTGTTCACAACAAATAACAACCTTGCACGAATAGGGATACACCCAGCTATTTGTCAGAAATATACCAGTAGTGGGAGTGGTCCTCACTACGCCTATCCTTAGATGGGACCAGGCCTCACCTCAACTGTTCCTTTGGTTAGACTAAGCCTTACTGAATAATTACAAAACACTAGTAGTGGGATTGGCTCCTCTTTACACTTTCCTAGTGGGAAATGACCTCACTAATCATCTCATATGCAGTTGGAGTACAATTTTTATCATCATTTCCATTGATGATCATTGTATTTGGATTTGTAGTCGTTTTGGCACTCGCTACTAAAGCAATGAACCAGTCTCCAAGCTAGTAGCGTGCTCAAAATCTGTAATTACCTCCATCCTCTTGTGGTTCTCCAACCTCCTCTTGACTCAACTGAACTAGCTAGATTGATCTTGATGTTTTTGTAGACCATAGAGTGCTCCATGATGCACTTTATCGGTTCTAGCAGTGTGTTTCTGTTGTGTTTGTTTCCTCTTTGGGAGTACAATTCCCCCCTCAATCAAAACAATCTACAAGGATGTCGGGTTCTCTCGAAAATGCATCTGCTTACAATAACACTTTTTAAGATGCCATTTAATGCAACTTTCCTGGAAAAGCAATTGATGTGGGCACACTGCAAGAGGTGAACCAAAATGCTTATGGGGGATGACTCACAGAATATTTTTTGCATACCCTGGTAAAGTTTCGTGAGAGAAGTCTTCCCGGATCAAAAGATATAGAATTAAATTGACTTTTCCGAGCAAGATATTAAGTCTAAATGACTCTACGGGTACACTGAAACAATTAAATCTAAAAAACTACACAAGCGGAAGCAAAATCCTTTTAGGGGATGCTTTACGAAACTATTTAACCCATGTTGGCAAGATTTCATTGAAAAGCTCAACCCAAACAATGAGATATGAAATTAAATTGATAATAGCCTATTATGCTGAAAATTTTGGGCAATTTAAAAGTTTATTTCTTTTTTATAAACTAAGCTAAACCCTAATTTTTTATAAAGAACTCAAACTTCATAATATATTCCTAAATTTTAATGATTTTCAATAGCTTACAATAAACTAAAGTTTATCATATTATATTACCGTGTCTGTAATGCATGTGCCATTGAAGTGCTACTCTTGTTCTTGGACGCCTTTTCCAAGCACATTGTACCTCTCTTATGATCTTCAATCGCCATGAAAGTTACTTCTATCCTTTACCATGCCACCCACACTTTCCATAGGCCTCACTACAGTGAGTATGGATGTGTCCTTATGCTGCTCCTATGTTGTACGGTCGCACTATCAGCACCATTCCTTGCTGCTTCGCCACTCAGACTGCCCACGCTTCTCTTTCTACATATATTCATTTATTGCAGACCACCACTCCTGCTCTGATCTTCTAATATTTTATTTGTCTTTAATGCACCTACCACTTTTCTTAACACCATGTCTCACGCGGGCGCCTCTACACAAGTGAGTTATTTATTTATTTATTTCCCCAAGCTTACCTCGTTCTGAAGGAATTATTTTGCTGCACCAATTTCATCGCTACTAAAAAAACTAAGTGGGATGCTTTAAATTAAAGGCCTTTATTCACCTAAGATGAAAAATCATTATTGCAGCCATGCCTTTGATTAATTTTAGATCTAAAGCTTGGCGCTTTTCACAAAATCTGCTCCTTTTTGTATTTTATTGTGCTTCTTTCCATGAACACTTTTTGTTCCCATTGCCTCTTTCTCTCACTCTTCCATCCACGCTTATGTCACTGTCATTGCTCCAATATAGAACACCAACTCTTCAGTAAAGTTCAACCGGATCTAGGAAGAGGATAAGATTAATTTACATAAGGAAAACAATGATAGATCCATATGCAAACTTGCTCCAACAGGGTTTTAACCTGCTCTGATCCCAAATTTTATCAGACTAAGCATGATGTGGGATAATCATTAGTAAAATATCAAAGGGAATATATACAATATTGAATCATAACAAACCATTGTTATGATCCTATTTATTCTCAACCAAGCGTTATCACTTGACCAATTCTATGTGGGTGTGACAACCACCCAACAACCTCTAATTATTGACTAACTTAGTTATATATCCAACCAACCTATGGTACATTATAAAATATGCTATATGTAATTATTTAAATTCCCAACATTCATTACTTCGTATTCCAATAGTGCTTATATTTATAGGTCCTCTATAGACATCTCTACAGATGAAGACCTTTCTGTGCTTTAGTTTACATATAGTCAATATGTCTTGACCCTTCCGGTTATGGAATGGCAGACTGGATGAATAAATATGAATATTTCTTGTTCAGAGTCTATTGAATGAACCTGTTGTGATAACAAGTCAGTCGAATCTCATAACCTTAAGAGGGCATGGAAGCAGAACAGTGCCTCATATGGAATCAGTGATCCGAGTAACTTTGACCAGATAAGCCAAATAGAGAAAAGAAAACTATATTGACCTTCCTTTGGATTGAGATCAAAGAAAAATAGAGGTATAAGTTTTTGTATTCATCTGCAAGCAAATGAAGGTGGGGACTACAGTGCCAATTGTTATTCACCAATGCTCCTTTAAATGCTTTTGTTTGGTGGCTATGATATCAGTTGATTTTCTATTGACCTTGTAATGCTTCTGCTTTTGTACTTGCTCCTCTGACTCATAATTGTTATGATGCTGGGTAACAAAGTATGACCCAAAACATTGATGCTCAAATCCATTTTTACATAGTTTTTTCCAAAAGTGTCTTTTTCGAAAAAATTATTGACTCTGGAAGTTTAAAGTCTCTCATTATTAAAAAGATAGTAATTTATATGAATTATCTATCTACTGTCATAAATTTATCTATTGACCTTGTAATGCTTTTGCTTTTGTATTTGCTCCAATTCATAATTATTATCATACTGGATCATGAAGTGTGACCCAAAACATTGATAGTCAACCTCTTTCTACACAGGTTTTCCACAAGTTTTTTTTTTGAAAACACTATGATCTGTGGAAATTTAACGTATCTAATTATTAAAATTGGAAATTTAAAGTATCTAATTATTAAAAAGTTAGCAATCTATATGAATTGTCTATGTACTTTCACATTTTTTTTTTGATTTTTACAGTAAGCTGTAGATCTATGTACATTATCCATAGTTGCTGTCAGGAGTTTATATCACTTGGCTATATGGATATTTTTCAATTTTAATTTATTAAAATGTGTTTTCTTAATGCTATATGTTAAGATGAACTTATTTATTCATTGACCTTGTTGCTTTTTAAAGTGATTCCAAATTCATGATTGAATTCCAATGCAAATATTGAACTTTGACGTTTATTCTGTGACAGCTGTCTGGAGGGGATAATTTTCTTCCGTTCAAACTTCTTGGCTGATTCTGATATAGACTGTGTTGTTTGTATAGGTGACTAGTAAAAAGGCAGCAATAATTAATTCGCATGAACAGCTGAGGGACAAAATTGGGAAGTCGCCAACTATTTCAAAAGGTAAGATTCCCTTCAAACCAACCTACATGCTTCCAGAGGCTCTGATAAATGCTATATTGGCGTAGCCTAGAGTAATGTGAAACACAATAAAGATAGTATCACGTTTTTAATAGTAACCGCTTTGGCATGTTAGTGCTTTACATTGGCAGCAATGTATGAAATACAAAAAGGATACCGTTCTAGCTTGTTATTTTCTTTTTATGCTGTTTCTTCCGAGGCAAAATAAATTGAGAGGTATGCTTACGAGACTCCTATACTCTTATATCTAGCTTAAATAAAATGTTGCACCCTGGAGTTCAGATATTCAAAGTAGCATAGAAGACCACGGGAGTTTATTTAATAATGTATAAAATGAATGAGGGAGCTACATTTGAAGAGTCTATAGGCCACAGAACTGAATGCATAGAGAGTCATTTATGGAGTTCTGAAAAGCTTAAATAAAATGTTAATTATTGTTCAACCATGTTCAACTTTTTTAGACATTTACATAAAGCTAAATACTAAATAGTCGATCTGTTCATGAATGTGTGCTTTCAGAAACATCACAACAATATATAATTGCCATTTAAATCAGTGATTTAATTTCAAGATTAAAGCTTGCCAATCATCTTGATATTCGGATGCAGTAGGTTAACTACATCCCTAATAACTGTACTGGAGAGGAGAGAATAGGAAAAGTATCAGCTATTACTGAAGTTCTTGGACAGGACTTTTGGAATCTTTGGAGAGACATTTCACTGGGCTGTCTGAGAATCAAAAGTCAGCTACAATCAGTGAAATTGAGAATAATGCCACACTCTTTAGATTATTTAAGAAGCCACACTTACTCGGCATAAAAGCAAACATCAACTATATGAAATTTGGAAACCTCCTCCATTGGGAGATGGCAAAATAAATACAGATGGTGCATCCAGAGGTAATCCGGGATTAGCATCCATTGGAGGTATTGGCAGAACTTTGGACAGAAAAGTTGCTTTTATGTTTGCTGAAAATTTGGGATGTGCCACTAATAATTTAGCAGAGATTAAGGCTATAAAGAAAGGGATGCAAGAGGCTTTAAAAGTTGGTTGGCAAAAGATTCAAATTGAGGCAGATTCTAAGGTCATTATTGGTCTTCTTTCCAATAAGGAAAATGGTACAAGCAGTAATTGGAGGATTGCAAGAGAAATGGATGATATCAACACGTTGAAGAAAAGGTTTCAGGAAGTGCAATTCATTCATACTCCTAGAGAGTCAAATAAAGTGGCAGATGGGTTGGCCAATTGGGCTTTGGACAACCATAACATGCTCTGTTATGGTATGCCCCCTCCATGGTGGTTGACCAAGATACAAAAAGAGATGACAAACATCATTTCTTTAGACTTATGTTTATGAGTACCAATATATTTACTTTCTTGTATACTGCCCAGGCTTGGACCAACAGTTTTGAGGCCTGGCATAGCAGAATATGTATCTTTTGATTTCCTTCTAATATATTGGGATCTTTTAAAAAAAAAAAAAAAAAAAAGAAGCCACACTTACTCTTGATGACCTTTCAATAAACGGGTATAAGAAATTTCAAGACATAATTGTTTTCCAGTTTATTGTGAGTATTTCTTATAATTGTGGATTGAAGCTTGTTCAAATAGGGACAATTTTATATCTATAATGATTGCTAGGGTACACATTAGTATTTCTTAGTATTGTGGCATATAGTCCTAGGTCATGTCAAAACCATTTTAAGGGTAATTTCAAATATATGGTGGCTACTTCAAGCCAGAATAGGTGTGCTGAATATGTCAAAACTTTTTATCATTGAGAATAACCCTATGAGTTGCAGATTAATCTGAATTCGCATGGCACGACTACTTGAGTAGACATGTTATTTAGTGAGGAAGTGGTGGAGCTGACACCCAGATTTGTGGTTCATGGAACTAAAATTTAATTTGCACAAATAGAATCTCGAGGTTAGATATTGTTTGCACATTATTTTCATCTTAATGACACTTTTCTTGTCAAGGGCTTGTTGGGGTATTGATCATTATTTTCAGTTTACACATACACTGGTATTGGGGTGGCTTTCCTATTACCACTTTCATATCACCATCTCATCAACTTATTTGTACTCCTCGGTTTTAGGCACATGCAGAGACATTCGTTGAGAGTTGCCTTTAGTCTTCATTAGCACATACTTTTGGGGCTTTTGTTTCGCCCCTCATTGCTATTTGTATTGGTTTCTTTGCCACTTGTGTTAGTGGCACGCTGTTCTTTCTGTCTTTTGTACTTTATTTATTTGGTTTGCCTCTGGGATTCTCGCTTCCTAGAACTTTCTATTGCTATTGGTTGTATCCTTCAGTCCCATTGACCTACTTTTTGTCATCTGTGGACATTAGCATAATTTATTTTCTTTCTATCTAACTTCTTTTCCCCCATTGCTTGCATATAGTGGGCATCATTGGTCATGCTTCCATTGAAATTATTTGTATGTCATTGGTTGGGTTGATGACGTTGCCTTAGATTGACTTTTTAAATTTAGGGATTTGATCCATAATTATAATGTTCTCTTTTGTCATTTCTCAAGATAGATGCGAACAATCTGCTTTGCTTGTGCTCGCAAATCCATCTTAGGAAGAAGAAGAGGACTTAGGGCTAAGAGGAGTTTACACCAAGAAAGACAAATTAGCATAAAGGCCTTGAAGATATCAACAATAGGAGCTGCGCTTGCGAGGTTTTCCAAGTCGTCCCCAATTTTGATCTACTTAGGGTTTCTTCCATCCTTCATGAGTTTACCTACAACCATGTCTCACAAAGTGCTACAAGCCAAGGGGGAGATTCATGCATTGACAAGTCAAACAAAGGTAAGTATACTATGAAGTTTTTTAAGTCGTCCCCAATTTTGGTTTGGTTAGGGTTTCTTCTATCCATCTTGACTTCATCTACAACCATGTCTCACAAAGTGCTACAAGCCAAGGGGAAGATGCATGCACCAACAAGTCAAACAAAGGTAATTGTATATAACCCTAATCTATTTTTTAATTTACTTTGGACGATATTGTGGATGTTGTATGTCTCATGTAATTGTTAGTACAATTTAGTACATGCTTGTCACTTTATTACTATCGTTTACCTTATTGTTATTCATAGCTCTTGTTTCCCGCCTAGTGGCATCTTAGCCTTTATAGCTCTTGTTTCATCACCTTTAGTTGACATATCTCTTGCTTCAGTGTCCAATGACACCCCAGATCTAATAAGGTCCTTCACCTTCTATCTCTTTGGAGATTGTATGTGTAGGTCCCATTTATAAACCCATTACAACCTCCTTGCACATGACCCTTGTCCATAACCCTAGATTGCTTTGTAAATAGGTGTTTTGCGTGTGTTGGATTTAGAATGGTATTCTACCTTTTACCTATTTAGAAGATTATTGCATTGTAGAGGCTGCGTTTATTCCCAATACATTCTGGTGAGCTTGACGTAAACCCTGCACCACCACTAGTTGGGTCAATATCACGTTTTTCCTTTTTATATTGTTTCATCTATCACTCATTTTTCCAACCATGTCACCTCTTAAGGTTTCCCTATTGAGTCTCAACCTCTTTAGATTCCATGGTGGTTGCTCCTCCATTCCTTCCATGAACATTATCTAAGGTAACACTCCATCTCAACCTAGATGTAATATGCTGGGCTAAATTCTAAAACAACTTTTTGCATTTTTCACCAGTTTCGGTGCATAGACATTCCGTCAAACAGTTTGTATGCAGTCATTGGCGATGAGTTTTTCTGACTGTAATTGTTTAGAATAACATGTCTAACGGTTTGAAACAGATTTGCATTCATAAATCATTTCAACAGCTCATAATAAGCACAAGACATTGCATCAAATACTTGCCATTGATTAGAAAGTCTGAAAAGAACAAGGAAGTCTTTACAATCTATTGTTCATTATTACAGAGTTATGGAAACTTTTTTGCTGACCTTTCAAACAGTAGATTTAGACATCCAATATTGGTATTCCATCAGCTTCTAAGATCCCCACGATTCCTTCCCAAACATCTACCATCCATATGCCCACCTCTTGGAATTGCTAGCGACCAACTCGGAAAACATTAAAGCCCACTTCCATACCCTTAAGTGCCACAATTTGCTGCTAAAATGATTGGCGACCAGCAAGGAAGGCTCTAAGGCCAGCAATATGTCAACTCGCAGCCAACAATATGAGTCGCCCAACAATATGTGACTTAGGCGCCCTAACAATCTGAAGTATTTTCTTTGACAAATCTTCCCAAGATGGCGTCCCATATTCAAGTCTTGGAAACTCTCAAAATGGCGCCTGGAAAACAATTCTTGTAAATATTTAAGATAATTTGTATTGCCTGCAAGACTTCACACATTATGCAATCACTATCCACCTGCGTGAACCCTGTGTGATTCCACCTGCAATCAACTAGTGTAGATGTTTCACTACCGAAACCAATACCTTGAGGGTTTTCGTCCGAGGGTTTGCTCAAGCTCAAAGCTGAAATCTCCACAAATTAAAAAAATAAGCAAGCATATGCAAATGAGCTTTCAAATCTCCTTTTATAATTACCCATAGAACTCTTCCGAAGTTACTTTTTAATTTCCCCACTCAAAATATATCATTTAATGCATTTTTATAAAGTGACTTTGTAATATTTCTATTTTAAAACATTTAAGTCATTTTATTAAATTAATTAAAATAAAGTCCTTTGAAAATTACTTAACTGGACAACTTTATTTAATTAATTAATTAATTTCTCAATGTAGCCCGAAATTAGCCTACGGAAATTAAATAGGCTAAGTGGGTCATTTCCGACTACTCCATGGAAGGGGACATTACACTAGACCATGCATTCAATGCAAAATGGTTGAAAGCATTGAACAAAATGAACAAGAAGTCCCTGATAGAATCTAAAAAATCAAAGATGTAGATAATGACTTTAGTTATACCCCTTCCAAAGATGGGATTCTCTCTAAGATTCCTTCATTATCTAGTTCCAATCCTACCCAAGCTTCTACATCAATGGGGACATCAAGCAACTCCCCACCTCATAATGATCCTAGTCAAAGTTCCTCATTAGATGGCACCCAAGTGCTCTTCAAAGTCCTGGACTAAATGGCCCACTTACAACCAATAATCAAATTGCCTAGATGCAAACTCAACTTTTTCAAATGGAAAATCAACCACAACAAATCATTTGGGGACCATCTAACAAGTGCCAATGTCGTTGTCTCCTAACGAATACTAATAGGAACCCTATCTCGCAACCTTCAATCTGCAACAAAATACTTCAAGCATTACAAAACGAGCCTCTAGCTCCCTATATATATATATATTAAAAAAGAAGAAGATTATATTGATTCAAAGATTAAATCAAAAATACAATTTCTACTATGCTAGGTAGCAAAACTATTTGTCCAAACCTTGGCACAAGAAACAAGTCTAATCACTTCAGCATTAACCATGAAGATAGTCTAAATTTAAAATCTTCCATATATTCTCTTGAATCTTAGTAGGCCACCATATCGGTGGGGGACCATAGCAAACAAAGTTATTATTACCCAAAGCCCAATTAGCTAAAGCATCCACAACTCTGTTATTTTGCCAAGGAACATGGTTGAAATGGATCTTTTGAAATGTATCCTTTAGCTGATGGATTTTTTCCAACTCTCTCATGATTTGCCAATTTTTGCCCTTCTTCAATGACGAGGTGGATAAAAGGCTAATGACTAGTTGAGAATTAGATTCCACCCAAATCTTTTTCCATCCAACTTTAACTGCTTCTTGTAGTCCTCTAAAAATTGCCTTAATTTTAGCCAAATTATTCGTTGCCCAACCCAATCCTTCTGCAAAGAAGAAGACAACTGATCCATCCGAAAGTCTGCCTATTCCACCCACATTTGCTTTACTTGGGTTTCCTTTAGAGGCTCTGTTAGTATTCAACTTCCCAAATCCACAAGGAGGGGTTGACCACTTACCTTCCCCCTTAAATTTCATCGGTTTAAAAACAAAAATTTGATGATTACTCAAATTAAGAGGTAAGCTCCTTGTAAGGTTAACCCATTGCACCGACATATTCCGAGGAATTTTAATTTTGTATTTGATGGATTCTGCAATATTCGACTTAATCTTTTCTCACACAGATGGGATATCCTTGCTTTCATTTTGGAAGATTCCCCTGTTTTGTTCCTTCCATACATTCCATAATAAAGAGTTATTCCGCTCCATAAGACTGGTCCCAAATTTTGGTCAGTCTCTAAGTGTTTTCCCCATTATCTAAAAGGTTGCTTCAGATCCTAAATGCCATTCCAAGGAAGTTGCAATAAATCAGCCAGGTTTTGCCACATTAGCATCACAAAAGGACGATGTTTAAATAGATGAATAATGTTTTCTTCATCAAATAGGGACATTGTACACTTATAGGGTCCTTTTTACCCTTTCTTTTTTAGCCTATCCCCTATTAAGACTCTTCTTCTTAATAATAACCAGACAAAGAAGCTAACTTTCGGCCAAAGTTCTTCCTGCCATAGTTGTTTAAAATATCCCTTAAGGGGTGGGGTTTTAGTTTGCATAGGGATACATATATTTATGCAACAGAGTAACTTCCTGTAGCTTTAGTCCCCAATGCTATTATATTTGGTTCTTTATGGCTCGAAGATCTTGATTGTAAAATGGAATCAATTAGCTGTTTTTCATTTTAATTCATTTGAGCTGGCCATTCCTCATAAGGAATCCATCAATTTCCAACCTCTCAATGATACAAGGTTGGCTGTAATGAGCAACTTTGTCCCAACCTTTTTTGTGAAGAGCTTCCATAAGAGGCTTGAGATTAGGGAACTAAGCTATGATGGAAGGTTGTCCATCTCATGAATCAGCCCAAAAATTAGCCTTTTGGCCATTCTGAACAATCCAAAAGAAGTATCTCTTAATTATAGCTTCTATTCTCAAAACAATTAAAATGGGAGTTCCTTTGGAAGGAAGAGCCAATCTAATTATTCTTTTAGGAGGATGGTTGTAAGCATATTTGGCTTGAATATTTACAGCCCACAAATTATTTGAGTTTTCCAACAATCTCCAATAAAGTTTGGCAGCTAAGGCTTTGTTTTGTTTGATGCTGGAATGAAATCCCAAACCTCCTTCCGATTTGGATTGACAAATAATCTCCCATTTGAATAAGGACCGTTTTCTGTGCTCTTGAACTCCACTCCAAATGAATTATCGGAAGAGAGAATCCATTTGTTTCCATACTCCAGCCGAGATATTAAGAATGGAGGAAGCATAAATAGGCATAGCATGAAGAATTGCCTTAACCAAAGTCATTCTTCCTCCTAAAGAGAGCCATCTATTTGTCCATTTCTGCAATTTCATCTTCACTTTGCTAAGAATCCAATTCCAATCAGTTAATTGTGTGGTTGCAGTGGTACTTCTAGATAAGTAATGGGAGGAGAGCCCTTTGTAAACTTAAAAATTGTTAAGCATGGGATATACTGAAAGGGGGGTTGAATCAATATGTCATATATCTTATAAATCTTTTACTTAATCAAACTCCACTTAACCATACATTCAAGATATGCAATAAAACTGAAACAATAACATACACCACACGAGAGAGAGAGAGAAAGAGAGAGAGAGAGAGAGAGAGAGAAAGACACCAGATTTTTACGTGGAAACACAATTTGGGAAAAACCACGGAGAACAATTTCAAGTATATGAATGAGCATTAACTCACATTACAAAGTTTGCAAGTACCAACTTGCAGGAGCACCAACCCCTTTGTCGAGCACTAACACAACTATTTGTGAGCACCAACCCACAGGAGCACCAACCCCTCTTGTGTATAAAACACAACTATCTCTCAATGTTGCTTTCTCAACAAATAATATAACTCTACAATATCTCTTTCTATTCTCTCCTCTTTTCTTATATAAAACAATTGCAAATCATGCACTCTTGCATATTACAAATGGCTTCTCAAGCCTTTATTTATAGTTTTCCAAATGACCTTTGGTATTCGCCCTTTGTGACCCTTTACTCTTCATGGAAAATGGTGCCAAACTTGCATGACTCTTCGAATCCTTTCATTTGAAAAGTCACATGGTGACCCTTCATGAGCAAATGTGTCCTTTCCCCTTTTGCCTTTATCTTGGTGACCTTTCGAATTCCTTAAGGTGACTCTTCATGAAAAAATGCGTCCTTCCTCTTTTGTCTTTATTTGGTGACCTTTCGAATTCCTCAAGGTGACCCTTCATGGGAAAATACGTCCTTTTCCTCATTTGTCTTTTCCTCGTGACTCTTTGACTTCTTCATGGGCCCTCTTTTTGACTTTATGCAACCAAAAATATATTCGTTAATATTAAATAAATATCAACACATTTAGCCAAAATATGAACATTAAAAATACCTTTAGACAATAAATGCTATGGGGCCTTAATCACCAACAATGCTAGACCTTTGACATCAATGACAATATTTCCAACAAAAATATCAAAAATATGAGCTTTTTGTCTATCAGAACAATGAACAAATATTATTTTGGATTTGTTTTGATTAATAAGTTGCCCTATGGCTTTGGTAAAAATTTGAAGAATCTTTTGCATTTGGGATGCCTAGAAACAAGTAGCTCTACCGAGAAGTGTGGAATCATCTACAAATTGTAGATGAGTTAGAGGATTCACTCCTTTAGCCAATATAATACCTCTAATCTTTTTATCTTTTCACACCTTAGTCATCAACCGCCCTAAACACTCAGCCAAGATGATGAATAAGAAATGAGATATGGGATCCCCTTGCCTGATTCCTTGAGAAGCACCAAAAAATATTTGAGGGATGACCATTAACAATGATAGAGTACGATACCGATTCCAAGCAAAGCTCGAACCCATGTGATCTAGTCCTGAGAGAAGCCAAATTGATTCATAAC
Source organism: Torreya grandis (assembly GCA_037957365.1). Lineage (NCBI taxonomy): Eukaryota > Viridiplantae > Streptophyta > Pinopsida > Cupressales > Taxaceae > Torreya > Torreya grandis. The sequence goes on from JARHVA010000429.1 coordinate 2,268,964, forward strand.
TTTACATAAGAAGGCCCAGTCAACTCTATCATAAGCTTTAGAAAGATCCAATCTGATAAACATGGAAGGAGATTTCTGCATATTCATGAAACGTAAAGCTTCCTGGGCTAAAACTATTTCATCATGAATTTGCCTTCCCTAAACAAATCCTCCTTGTTCTGGGGAAATGATCTTATGCATTAAAGATTTTAGTCAATCTGCCATTAATTTGGTAATGATTTTGTAGGGGACATTCCACAAAGCTATGGGCTTGAAACCTTATATCTCTTCCACCTCAGATGTCTTTGGGATTAGGGCTATAAAGGTTTTATTTATTTCTTTCAACATGGTTTTGGCAATTCTTGCCTCTTCCACAACTTGAAGAAGGTCATCTTTAATGATTTCCCAAAACACTTGATAAAATTCAATCAAGAAACTATCTATTTGTCCCACCATCACTTATGATGGGTCCTCTAACCCCCACTTTACACCTTAAAGCTTTTGGAAATGTCTACAAAGAACGGATCAAAACAAACACTTATGCGACTACTAAAATTTTAGCAAAAAACATGATTGGGGATGTTCTAGAATGTTATAACCAACTCACACCCAATTCAATTATCAAATTAGAAGATCTAGTCAATGCTCTAGTCAGAGAATTTCAATACCATGATTTTCTTGAAAATAACCTAGAAAATTTCATCAATGCAATACAACTAGCTCACAAGTTTGTTCATGGTTTCATCAAATGATGGAAATGTTTGGCACACAAAGCCGACCATAACATGATTGAAGCAAGTCTTTTCAAACTCTCTATGATTGCTTTATGACCAAAATTATAGTACAAAGTAAGATCTTTCTCCGCCAAAACATTAGAAGAAGCTTTCGAACAAGCTAAAAGACAAGACTATCTCATAAAACAATTTGAATAACCTCAATCTAGGAAGGATTTATATAAAACAACTAATGTTATCGCTATCCAACTATCCTTTGTTACAACTCTTCTATCATCCAAGCTGGGGATTCCACTTCCCCTGAGTACTACGAACCCAACCTACTTGCTCTTGTCTCTAAGAACTTGAGCAAAGGATGTCAATGCCTTGATCTTCTAACACAAATCCTGCAAAACCCTTTTCCTAATGTTACAACGTCAACAAATTCTCTTTGTGGCATGCCAATGTGGGACACACTCATGAAAATTGTCAAGATCTCAAACTACTTGCCTACAAATTCATGTTGAGTGCAAACTTCGACCAAGACCCTATTGCACAATTATGATACCAAGAATATCTCTTAGCTTGCAAAGAACAACAAAAATATTAAACTAATAACTTCCCAAATGTAGCATTCATTGGCACAACTCCCATTCCAACTATCACTAACCTCGAGATAACCCACACCAATAACTAAATAGCCAACATTGAAGGAAGTTGCGACCAAAATTTTAACTTCTTTCAATATGTCAATATGGCCAAAGTAAAGTATCAGCGGAAACCTGTCCATAATGACCCCGTCCAAAAACCCAAAAAGCACTCTCAAGAAGAAATGACAATCAAAAATATTACAATGACTACATCCACTTCTATACTAAGTAAACCTACACCAACTCTTAACATCTAATGAATAAGCCATTCCACAATATATCTCAACCTAAGAAGTCATTTCCTCCTATCACAAAGTTCTCCAAATGTTACCCAGATGCTCAACCAAAATAGTGCTATGGTACTCTCCAAAAATCCAACCAATGGAATTTTCTAGAACAACTCGATACTATGCCATGCAAAATTCCTCTCATGAAACTCATGCAAACATCATATCATAGAAAATCTCTCATGCAACATTTGCAAGCTATAGAAGAATCTCCACCAAACCTCAAGAATGAACAATTTATTCTACCTTCAAAAGGTCCACCATACGCCAAAGAACACACAATGAAGACCATTCCTCACATTCTCTCAAACAAAAAACTTTCAATAGAGTTCCCAATGAATCACATTATCAACAATGAGTTCTTATAAAGAGTCGACGATCCTCCATTCTTTATTAGTGTCATGATCAACGAATCCCAAGTTTAGAGTGTCCTCATAATGAAGGTTTTGACACTGATGCCACCTCTCTACGTGTAATTCAGACTTTGGGATATTCTCAAAATAACCTCAAGAAAACATGGTTCAATTGCTATGGACTTGACAAAAACAACCAAAAACCACGTGCATTTTTTTGGCTTCCTATATGTAGGACCTAAAAATACTAAGGTTATGGTCCTCAACCTCTCACTTTCCTATGTCTCCTTGCAGGACTTCCGTGGACTCACTGTATGAGAGCACCTGTCTCTTCCAAAAACCAATGTCTAAGATTCATTCACAACAATGTTTGCTATAAGCATGAGCCAACTGCAATCCATGGGATCTCCTAGTTGCTAAACCTAGAAAAGAGTTCTAAATTCCCACAAACAATATAGTCAATAGTGTGCCATTATCCGAATATATCAACATGCTTCCTGATTTACAAGTAACCATTGTAGACTCGGATGATGATGAACCTAGTGAACTCTAAAGTATTTGCAACACTTCTTAGTTATCACAAGCCATAATCGATTGGCTTCATCCATCCCTCCTACCAAGGGATGGATATCTTCCGATTCTAGATGAAGAAAACAAAAATGATTGACCTTGTAACTTCAATGAGACAACATGTGACAAAGATCCATTTCAATGCACTAACGATGGAGTTGCAAAACTCTTCTAAGATCCTCTCTTAGTCTCTCAATCCTTAAGTCAAATCAGAATCTATTATAAGGATACAACCAATGAGGAGCATCAACAAGAAGATAGGAAAAAAAGAGCTTATAATATTCAATCTTCCAATGATGAAGACTTTATTGTTTCCCATGCTCAAACATGACACCTCAATGCATAGTGTTGAGACTCAGACTCGACAAAGACTCGTCAAGCCTTTTTTTGCCTTGGACTCGGCAAAAAACTCAGTAAAGACTTGACAAATTTTAAAAAATCATTAAAAATAGGGATTTTGAGGAGAATAACTATTAAAATGCATTCCATATCAAATCCACTTAAAGATACACTCAAAACTAGTTAATTAGATCTAACATGCACATGTCTACACAAAGAAGTAAATAATGCAATATTGAATGTTTTTAGTTGAACAATTGAACTTGAAATTTGAAAGTTGAGAACTAATATTAAATAGGAGTTGTTTTTATATTCATCAAATTGTTTTTTACATACAAAATATGGATTTAGAAATCTATGCCGATGGCATCAACAAAAACATAATATAAAAAGATACATCTAAGCTTGAGAAGAGTATGCATCGTTCGTTCTCTCAACACAAGCTCCAACACGTTGGAGCCTACGACATTTTTTATACGTCAAAGAAACAACTGTAGCCATTGTACCCGCCCTCGTGGTATCACTATCTACCACAACATCTTTATCCCTAGATGTACGAGCTTGGTCCTCCTCTCTCAATGCTACAAGCTCTGCTTCGCGGTCAGCCTGATCAACCCATTCATGGTCCTCCTCTGTAAACACATGGTTGTCATCCGCTATGATCCACTATGACTGTGGATCATACTCCTCTAGCCCAACGGGGGATAAGTCTTCCTCATCCCCTATAATCTTCTTGTGACGGAGGCGAAGGTTGTAATGCACAAATACAAGGTCATTCAACCTTTGCATTGACAACTTATTGCGCTTTTTGGAGTGTATGTGCTCAAACATACTCCAATTGCACTCACACCCAAAAGCACTGCATGGTTGGCTTAGCACTCAAATAACAACCCTTCGAAGATTCAACACATTTGCAGCAAAATTTTCTCACCATGCATCTATAACCATAGGTATTAAAATGTCTTAGACTTCAATTCCAAAAAATATGAAAAAACAATAAAAAAATGGAAAATATTAACCATTCAACTCAAACTTTACTTGGCTTAATTGTTGTTCTAGCTGCCTTGCAAATATCTTGAGAAAAGATATCTCCCAGAGCTTGTTTGTAGATCTCAATCTCAGACATAATCTTCACCCTTGTCGGCACATTTGTCTCCATGGCCTCTATGACTGTGTAAAGGCCGTTTATAACTTGTTCGTTGGCTAAAAAGCTCTCAAGGAATTGGAAGGTTGGGTTCAAAAAGTAGGCACAAGCATGAAGTGGCCTATGGAGTTGTCTTATCCACCGTTGGTCAATGATATCCCAAATGGGCATATACATAGCTTCGGCCATGCCATAGACAATTTTTATTTGCTCTTTGGCTTGGTCCATGCCCTCATAGATATAACCCATTGCGGGCTTTTCTCCATCAACCACACGGAGGAAAGAAACCAATGGTTCGGTGACCTATAACAAATATTAAAAAACGTAATTTAGAATTATAACTCTAAGTATTAAATAAAAATATTAAATTACATAACGTTTTTAAACAAAGAAAATGAAAATTCAAGCAACTTAAAATGACTTACATTTACAATTTCCCTTGTCGGCACTCCAAAGTGGGACTTATCAAATACCCATCAAATACCCACTCTACAATAACAACCCCGCCAATGGTCTTTGCATATGAAGACTTGCTCCATTTCTCGCTAACAAACATCTGCTTCAACAAAGCTTTTGATAGTAGCAAAGATTGCAAGGTGATGAAGGAGGTTGCAAAATGGGTTGCACCAGGTGGGACTGGTGCCTTGTTGTCTGTAAACTCTCTCATTAAAGAGAGGACCCAAGCATGGTTGTAGATATACTTACAAATATTATGACCCTGCTCTACAATTGGCATGACCGACTTCATTTTCCCAATATCCTCTAGCATCAAATCGATTCAATGGGCTGAGCAAGGAGTCCAAAAGATTGAGGGGTGCCTTTGCATGAGTAGCCTACTTGCAACAACATAATTTGCTACATTCCACGTGACTACTTGTACCACACTTTCTACACCCACCTCTGCAATAACTTCTTAAATAATGCCATATAAGTAATCAACATTTTTAATTCTCTTAGAGGCATCGATGGACTTCAAGAAGACAGTCCCACTGGAAGAAGAAACCAAGAAATTCAGCAATGTTCTTTTTTTTTCCATCTGTCCATCCATCGGACATGATAGTGCAATCCTTATTCCTCCAAATAACTCGTTGCTCATCAATGATTGATTTCACATCAACCACTTTATCAAACAAAATTGGCCCCCTTAAATCATCAATAGAGGGAGCTTTGGACCTCCAACCAACAACGACGATAGCATCCACTAGCGCTTGCCAATAGGGTGATCTAAAATGCCAAAAAAATAAAATTTAAAATTTAAATATAAAAAAAATATTTTATAATTAATAAACATTTAGATTCTTAGAATTACATTAACATTCTAAATTCATAATTTTTTTAATTCTTAATGTGGAATAAATTAGAAAAATATGATATTAATTATTACCTCGCCACATGAAAAGGAATATTACAGTAGTACCAAAAGTCACCCACTGCGCTTCTCGCAGCGACATGTTTGTCCTTGTTCCGACCTGTGCTTTCCAATGATGGTTGGGAACTAGGAGCACTGTGTGGGATGAACCAACTCGTTGAACTACGCTCTATAGGGCCAAGGCTACTCAAACTTGATCTAGGAATTGGAGGCATGGGTTTGTATTTGGAAGCAACAACTATTTGTTGTTTTTGCTTTTCCTTTAACTCCTTTTCATGAAAGCTCTCCAACTGAGTTGTGATCTCCCTTATAACCTCAGGGTCTGTGACGGGACATACTGCGACATCATGTTTAGGTATGCAGGCAAGGTGATATTTTAGGCAATTAATGCCGCCACCAAGAAACTCAACCCCACAATATTTTCAAGTCTTATGCCCTTTTGTCAAACCCTCAATGCCATGCTTCAAAGCAGGGTCTTTCAGATGTTTTGATCTGCTTGTCATGGTAACCGTAGGACCCAAAAACCTACATTATACATTAAAAAAAATTAATGGTAAGGACCGTAGGGTTAACATTTAACTTTGCAAATTTTAAATATACAACAAGAAAAAACATAGAATAGAAAAACAACAATAACCATGGCTCATAATACATATCACGAGAAAATAAAAAGAAAGAAAGGGAAAAGGTAAAAAAAACAACAATAACCATGGGTTTTAAATTTTAAATTTTAATGTGTAATGAAGGAGACGAAAATGTTAGGAAATGAGAGAAATAAAAGAGAAGTGTTCATGCAATTTACCTCTTGTAGATACACACTTGAATCAAATTTAAGCCTCCAACAATGCACATCGACACACAATTCACAATGCACACACTTTGACTTGAAGCTTTGGATCAGCCAATGCACTTAAAAACAGCCAATCCCTTGAAGCTCCAGCGTTCAAGGCTCCAACAATACACTCACTTGTTGCCAAACCAACCTTTGCACGCTAGCAATCAGCGCCTTTAAAGCAAAAAGAACAAATCTGAAATTCTTAATGATTCAATCACAATGGAAGAAAATGAAAAATGGAGTGGGCTCATGAAAACAAAGTTAGAATGAGTGAATGGCACTTTGAGGATGTTAGAATGCCTTTTAGGTTTAGGTTTATGTTTTCCTTTTTTCACTTTATTGTGTTTTTTTTTTTTTGCATTTTTAAAATTTTTGGTGTTTTTCTGTAGACTCTACGAGTTTCGTCACAAGACTCGTCGAGTTTGCAAAAAAACTCGGCGAGGCCTCAGTTTGATGGACTCGGACTCGAAACCGCGAGTACTTAACTAGACTCGCCGGGTCTCAACACTATGCCTCAATGTACTCTCCATTACCAAAACCAATTTGCACAAATGCACGCTTTCAACCATTAAGCTAATATGGTCCACATCTCCTATGAAACTATTTTTTTTTAACTTTCACACTGGTGATGATGAAAACAAACAATTACCCTATAACCCCTTGTCAATCCTCCCTTGGAAGACTTAAAGATGGATCATTCAACAAACTATAACATTTTACAACAAGTTTTCAAAATAAAAACATGTACATTAACTTTTACACACATTTTTGTATCCAATCAATAGTGAAACTTTAGCCAATGTATATGTTTATGCATGTACAATAAAAAAATTATAGGTTTAATTCCATGTTAAATAAATATTGTCTAGAAAAAAAAATGTCTACTTTTATTTATGATGGATCATTCAACAAATCTTAGAATATACCAAACCCATCCCATAGAGAACACTTTCTAAAATCTTAGCAAATAAATCAGAAAATCTCAATGTCATCAGCCATGATGATGAATGTCAGAAAAAAATTCAACTTCATTGGCCAGATCGGCGATGCACAAAAACAACTCGAGTTTCTCAAACTCATCAGCCAGGCTGATGACATTCAGAAAAATTCTGCCATCCCTTCCACAAATAAAAAAATAGCCTTAGATGCCACTATAACAGATATGAGATAGACGAGTGAAGAAAATGACGACAAATGCAACAAGAATTGACATAAAATATAATGGTCTACTATCTAGACTACCAATTAATGAAGCCATTTTAGAACTTCTCCATGCAAGGGAAGACCAACTCCCTTGTCAACACCACAAACCAGGGCATTTACAGCAACACCCTCATATTTTTATAATTCTATTGCTACCATTGATCCAACAACTGACAAAATTATCATATTTCCACTCACCTTATGACTTTGAGGATGACAATGCTATGATAGCCAAAGATACCATCGATTTTAATTTAGGGGCCAAAGATGAACTTTGCATTGTCAAAATCAGATCATCCCTCACTCCAGAAGAACATGACAACTATTGTCTATTGCTCACCAAATTGAAGGACATCTTTGCTTGGCAATATTTAAGATGCCTGACATTAATCTTGAGATCATAGTTTGAAATATACTTTCGCGGAAGTATGTAGATATTTGTGAAATTTCCAGTTTAATAGAAGCTATGCTTTACAAATGCATTCAGAATTTGCATGAATGATAAATGATTCCATAAAATGAAACTGCATGTAACAATGACTTTTTCTGAATTGTCCTTACAATTATTTGACTTGAGTATTGTCCAGATTTATAGTGCAGCCCGAGTACATGCATAGGAATGAACCCGGAATGACCAGTCTAACAGAGACTCCTAGTAAACACCAAAACTACATATAGTATTGCAGAAAATTAACAATCTGGCATAAGCAAACAGAGAACCTGGAGAATACGCTGGTCAGAGATATAGAATATTAGGTAGTGCGCCCAGAACTTCTTTAAGGAGCCACGTCTTGGATTTGAGAGTCCTCCAACACCTGCACATGCATAAATCAGCCTTCAATCTCCATGAGAAATTCATCAAGTAACAGTTCCCCGATAAAAAACCATGCCTTATTCACTTCTTGCAGCGATTCAGCCTCAAAGGCAACACGTCCATCCAGTATCAGCTCAGATTGCCTCCACTCGTCCTAAACACCTTCATCAAACTTCACGCCATGAACTTGCACAGAAATTACAGTTGTTCCAGAGTAAATCATTACATGATCTGGGGTATTCGTCCCATTCATCACAGGGGTTTCGTCCTGGGGAGAATCTTCATCATAGCTCTATAAGAGAATAAAAAATTAAAAACCAATTTCTGAATCCTTCCTCCACTCAATCAAAGCCTCTTATCCTTTTTCTCAAAAAGCAATCTATCCCCAAAAAGATCTTATCTCCATTTTAATAAATCGTCCTTTTCCGGCATAATAGACCTTAGGCTTCTCTTTTAATTTATTAAACCCCATGTTGAGTCGCCTAGTGAATAAGAAGTTGTCGCTTAAAGTGGCCCCACTTTTATTTATAATGAATAATTAAATAAAATTAAACGGAACTATAGCTTTTTTTTTTTGGCCTCAATTTAATTATTCGCATATTACCTTATTGATTAATTTATTTCTAACCTCCAGGAATAGAAAAGGCTAGAAATTTCTTCATGATTGATCATTAGGTGAAGAGGGACATTACAGTCCTTCCTTCCCAGGATTGCTGGTCCTCTAGCAATCGCAAATTAGGATGTTGCAGGATCTCCTCCCCTTCCCATGTTGCATCCTCGACTAGGAAATCTTTTCATTTAATCAGGGATTCCTGAATCACTTTGTTTCTCAGCGTCCTCTCTCTCCAATCAGCAATGCCTTCAGGAACTAACACAAAATTTCCTTCTTCATCAAATGGAAGAAGCTCTGGAGATGTCACAACCTACTGGCTCAATGCCTTCTTGAGCCACGAAACATGGAAGACGTGGATTTTACTGCCCTCAGGAAGTTCCAATTCGTATGCAACCTTGCCAATTCTCCTCACTATCCTATAGGGCCCATAAAAACGTGCCTTGAGTTTTTCTGCACCACTTTTCTTCAGTGAGGATTGCTTGTATGGCTGCAAGCACAGGAAAACTAAGTCTCCAACCTCAAATGATCTCTCAACTCGGTGCTTGGCTGCATACATTTTCTGCTGATTTTGCGTGTGTTGGAGATTGTCCTTCAATGCCTTGAGAATATCCTGATGGTTTTGCATTGTCTCGTTGGCTTGGGGAACACTGCTATCATCAAAGGCCAAATCTACAAATGATAAGGCATCATACCCGTATAAGGCCCTGAAGGGGGACATGACAATCGACACGTGGTAGGTAGTATTGTAGCAATACTCCCCTAAATACAACCCCCTGATCCAAGCACGCTGATGCATGAAACATAATTTCGCAGATAGCCTTCAATCCATTTATTTGCTATCTCTGTCTGACCATTGGTTTGAGGATGGTAGCTCGTACTCGGTGTCAACTCTATACCTACCAATCGAAACGCCCACCAAAACATACATAGAAATCTGCTGTCATGATCACTGACGATTGTTTTGGGGAGTCCATGCAACCGAAACACCTCTAAAGAATAATTTTGCCACTTGAAGTGCGGTATATCGGTAGCTACAACAAAAAAATGGGCATATTTTGTTAGTCTATCCACAACTACAAATATGCAATCTCTCCCTTGAACACGTATAAGTCCTGTGATAAAGTCCATGGATATTCTTTTCGACTTTTGTTCAGGTATCGGCAATTGATGTAGAAATCCTGTAGGGAATGTGTGTTCTGACTTGTTCTGCTGACAAGCCAGACACTTTCTAACATGTTGCAACACATCATTCTTCAATCCCTTCCAGGGGAACCTCTCACGAATTTGTCGATAAGTTTTGAAGAAACTTGGATGTCCTATTAGAGGGGTATCATGCATAGCCCTCAAAACCCTGTCCTTCAACTTCGACCCTGGTACAAGATAAATTCTGTTCTTATAATAAATGATGTCACCGACTACTGAATATCTGTTGTTCTGTACCCGACCAATCAAATCACAGGTAAAAGTGTTTTTGGTGTATTCAACCACTAATTGAGATTTCCAATCAGCGGAAATCTTAGTGAGACAGCAAAGTGTTGGTTTTTTGGAAAGAACATCAGCAACAATATTCTTCTTTCCCTTAATATATTCCACATCGAAGTCGTACCCCTGAATCTTGCTCACCCACTTTTGTTGCTGCTCGTTCAAGTCCTGTTCTAGAAAATATTTGAGACTGTTGTGATCAATGCTGACCATAAATTTAGTCTCCACTAAGTACTGCCTGAACTTAGCTAGCGCATGCATAATCGCTAGCATCTCCTTATCATATGTGGAGTACAGCGTCTTAGTGTCCCTCAACTTTCTGCTCTCGTATGCAATCGGATGTCGATTTTGCATTAAATTTGCACCAACTCCCTAACTCGATGCATCACACTCCAAGACAAATGGCTGTGTAAACTCTGAAAATGCTAAAACTGGACATGAGCTCATGACCTCCTTGAGCTTGTCAAATGTTACCTGTGCCTCAGACCAAGGAAATGCGCCTTTCTTAGTAAGGTCTGTCAAAGATGATGCTAACTGTGAGAAACCTCTCACAAATCTCCTGTAGTAAGAGCACAAATGCAAGAAGCCTCTCAATTCTGATATGTTCTTCGGTGGCGGCCAATCCAGAATCGCCTGCATTTTCTCTTGGTGTACTTTCACACCATTAGCCCCAATCACATGTTCGAGATAGAGTATCTCAATTATCCCGAACTCACATTTGGAAGCTTTTGTGTAAAGCGATTGAGCCTCCATGATACTCAACACTACATCCAAATGATGCAGGGGATCATCCCATGTCTTGCTGTATATCAAGATGTCGTCGAAGAAAACCAAGACAAATTTTCGTAACTGCTCACGGAATGTTTGATTCATGCACGACTGGAAGGTGGTTGGTGCATTTGTGAGTCCGAATGGCATGACCAAGAATTCAAAATGTCCATAGTGACAACGAAAGGCAGTTTTATGAATATCTTCTTCCTAGTTCCCGGACTCGTATCTGATGATAACCCGAGCGGAGATCAATCTTGGAAAATAACACGGCCCCGTGTAACTCATCAAGTAGCTCATCGATCCTGGGAATAGGATATCTGTTCTTTATTGTCTTCTTATAAAAAGCCTTGTAGTCTATGCACATGCACACAGTCCCATCCTTCACCAAAACAGCGGACGAGGCAAACGGACTAGAACTGTGCTGAATGTGTCCCATGCTCAGAAGCTCCTTGATTGTTTTCTCAATCTCTTTAAAATGGTGCGGGTGTCGATAGGGCGTAGTTATAACTGGTTTAGCCCCTTCCTCAAGCTCAATGATGTGCTCGAATCCACGATCAGATGGTCGACCTGGAGGAATGTCTTCAAATACTACCCCATGCTCATCCAACAATGTTTGGATGTCAACATGGTAGTGTGGCTTGCTGTCGGAGGTAGGCTTGGTAGAAATAAAGCACTGGGCTGGCCAATCCACCTCTCCATGTCTGAATAAAGCCTCCATCCTCCTGGCTGATACTACTCGAGGACCACCGTCAGGCATAGCCTTCAGCACAATCTTTTTATCATCAACCATAAATTCTAACTCCATTCTACGGAAGTCTTGAATGTACCTCCCAAGTGACTGAGACCACTGCAAACCCAAAACGGCAACAATATTACCAAGACTCAGTGCATAGAAGTTATCAGTCAAGGTGTAATCTCAAATCTGAATGCTATGCTGGGAAACCATCCTAGTGCAACAACTCAACTGAAACCCATCTGCTACAGTCACATTGAATGCCAAAAACTCCTCAACCTGTAGCCTACGCTTCACCACTAGACCTTCATCGATGAAATTCTGTGTGGCTCCACTATCCACAAAGCAGACCATGTGTTGTTCCTTAAGGACACCTCTCAAACAAAATGGATGAATTCTAGGGACTCCAGATAATGAGGCTATGGTGCTCTGGGGAGTCTCCTTAGCTCCAGAATCATCCAAATCTAGCTGTGGACGCTGCTCCTCTTGTTCACTGTCATCTCCAGTTCTAGTTCCCTGATCATCCTGCTCCTCATCATCTGAGATGATCTCAATCAAGTGAACCTTGCCTTTCCCAAGGCAATGGTGGCCAGGATTCCATGGCTCCTTGTAGGTGAAGCATAATTTTTTCCTACGCAGTTCATTTCTGGATTCTTGTTCATGTTTCGGTGTGGTGTTCTTTTGCTGATTGAAACTCTTTTATTTTGACGAAAATCCACGGAAAGTCGTTCTCTGAGGTTGGAAGGGAGGTGTAGTCTCCAAGTCAAGGGCTAGGCCAATGGCATCATGTAGTGTACTGGGCTTATGAGCCTTCACTAAACCCCTCAGTCTGTCACTCAAACCCTCGACAAACAACATAGTAACTCGCCTCTCAGTTATATGAGGAACCATGAGTGCTATTTTTTGGAACTCATTGATGTAGGCTTCAACATGTCCAACCTGCTTCAGTTGAGCCAAATCCCTATAATAGACCTCAACATCCTTCCGGTCAAAACGTGCAATTAGTTTATTGACAAACTGCTCATATGAGTGTATCAAGGCATGATCCTATGATACTAACCCATGGTGCCACCAGTCATATGCTACACCCTCAGATGCATAGTAGCCAATTGTATAGCCTTATCTTCCTCCATAGGTTTCAAGGACAAGAATGTGTCAAGTTTATACACCCATGATCTGGCACTTATCTTCCCGCTTCCATCGAAGGTCGGTAAAGGAACCTTATTCAATGCGTCATTGTATTCCTTAGGTTGAGTGCCTTGACCGGTTTCTCTTCTGAGCCCCCTATCTTGCCTCTCCAATTTGAATTTGGCTTTATCTTTCCGCTGGTTTATAAACTGATTTAGATTAATTAGTTGTCTCACCTCAGGTGGAAGAGTTCTGTATTCATCGTAGGCCACCATAACATCATCAGTGATGTGTCTCTTCCTCCACCTCCGAAATTGCTTCTTCAGTTTGCCTTGGCACAAATGTAGGATGTAGAGGCTAATCAGACCTTGTGCTCGCTTTCCTAACAGCATTAGAGGCTGCTCTACCTTGAGCTCCTTGTCCCGCATCACTTCTGCTATATCACTACCTGATCTTCTCGATTTTGCATGATCCATTCTCATTTGACCCATAGTTGTAATCATAAGGTCCTGGAATTGCTGTAGCATTTGTTGCTGTTGCTGGGCAAAGGTGGTCAAGAAATTATCAAGCTGATTATTCAAATCCCTTGGCGGGCTTTCACCTCTTCTTTCACCCATCTCAGCTTTAGCTGCGATAAAATCAGGGCCTTCTTGCTGTCCTGACCTATTCCTGGTGAAATACCCGTGTGATCCTACCTCTCTAGAGTGCATAGAATCAAACCAACTGACATGCAATAACCCACTTTCACCAACTAATCAAAAAACAACATGCAATCATCTGGGTATCCTCCAAACTGAGATGCAACGCTGAAACCCCAACAGGTGGTAAGATTACCAGCTCTGATACCACTGAAATATACTTTCCCAGTAGTATGTAGATATTTGTGAAATTTCCGGTTTAATAGAAGCTATGCTTTACAAATGCATTCAAAATTTGCATGAATGATAAATGATTCCATAAAATGAAAATGCATGTAACAATGACGTTTTGTGAATTCTCCTTACAATCATTTGACTTGAGTATCGCCCAGATTTATAGTGCAGCCCAAGTACATGCATAGGAATGAACCCAGAACGCCCAGTCTAACAGAGACTCCTAGTAAACACCAAAACTACATACACTATTGCAGGAAATTAACAATCTAGCATAAGCAAACAGAGAACCTGGAGAATATGCTGGTTTGAGATATAAAATATTAGGCAGTGCGCCCAAAACTTCTTTAAGGAGCCACGTCTTGTATTTGAGAGTCCTCCAACGGCTGCACATGCATAAATCAGCCTCCAATCTCCATGAGAAATTCATCAAGTAACAGGTCCCTGATAAAAAACCACGCCTTATTCACTGCTTGCAGTGATTCAGCCTCAAAGGCAACACATCCATCCAATATCAGCTCAGATTGCCTCCACTCGTCCTAAACACCTTCATCAAACCTCACGCCATGAACTTGCACAGAAATTACAGTCGTTCCAGAGTAAATCATTACATGATCTGGAGTTTTCGTCCCATTCATCACAGGTGTTTCGTCTTTGGGGAGAATCTTCATCATAGCTCTATAAGAGAATGAAAAATCAAAAGCCAATTTCTGAATCCTTCCTCCACTCAATTGAAGCCTCTTATCCTTTTTCTCAAAAAGCCATCGATCCCCAAAAAGATCTTATCTCCATTTTAATAAATCATCCTTTTCCAGCATAATAGACTTAGGCTTCTCTTTTAATTTATTAACCCCCATGTTGAGTCGCCTAGTGAATAAGTTGTTGTCACTTAAAGTGGCCCCACTTTTATTCATAATGCATTTAAAAAAAAATAAAATTAATGGAACTATAGCTTTTATTTTTTGGCCTCAATTTTATTATTCTCACATTCCCTTATTGTTTAATTTATTTTTAACCTCCAGGAATAGAAAAGGCTAGAAATTTCTTCATGATTGATCATCTGGGGAAGAGGGACATTACATAGTTTGATGCGGTCCTTGTCTGCCAAAGACAACCAAAAGTCCCCGAATAAATTTCTAAATTGCCATAAAGAAATTACAAAACTACTAGACACAAAATTCTCCAAACCAGTAGATTGCTCCGAATGGGTCTCCAACATATTCTTTGTTCGCAAGAAAGTTACCATGGTCATCAAAATATGTATTTTTTTTAGAAACATCAACTTGGCATGTCCAAAAGACAATTTCCCGCTACCTTTTTTTAAATGCTACAATTGACTTTATTGCTAGATATGAGATGTTCTCTCTTATGGTTGGATTTAATAGATATGATAAAAACCAAAACGCTCCCGAAGATCAAGTGTCATGCCCATAAATTATTACCAAAAAAATGGATAAAACAAGCGATGCAATTGTGGATAGGGGTCTCAATGAAGAGATGTCTTAGACCATGCAACCTTCAAAATTACATAGAGGAATTATAATGCAACAACAAATAAATTTAGTTCTTTATTTGATTTCAACAATAGGAAATTATAGCTTGCACACACAATGATAATAAAAATAACACAACAATCTCAAATGAGATGCGTTGCAATAAATTTTTAAATCTCCACTTGCTAACTTGCGGTCTTCACAAGTATAGCTATCTCTCAGAATATTCACTATAATCTATCTCCTCAAACTTGCTGACTAGCTAACTCAAATGTACGAGCATGTTTATATAGGCACAAGACCTAATTACTTACAATATTGCTCTTAACAACCCACTACAAATATTAAATATTTGTAACACATCACTATGCATGACAAACATTAAAGGCACAATACAATCCCAAGACATCATAGTGCATTATAGTGTAATGCAACACGACATACTACATCACAAAGTGATATTAAATGAATTCATAAGAACCTTCTGCGATGTAAGGAATTAAATGCAAACGGTTAGGAATTGCAACGACTTCCTTATCCGTAACACACCACAAGAACTTTTGCATTCCAAGTCAATGCACAAAGATCACAACTTGCAAGGTTAAGTCACAATGATTTGCCAACAGAAATTGCACTGCTGCGTGTCGACATCTTGCATATGTTGTTGCAAGCTTCACAATGCAAAGTTGCACACTAGAACTCTTTCACATCACACGACTTCACCCTTATTCTCTCTGCACAGAACAAAACAAAGACCCACAAAATGAATATGTGTAAAGTTTTGCAAGTTGATCCAAGCTGACTATAATTGTGCACACCAACAACGCTGCACAAAATAACAACAAATGTGTGTGCACAAAGGCGACACAAAACAACACATAACTGCATTGAAATCAAGACTTGCACTAACCGCAAAGTGCTTATTTTTTGACTAAGTGTTTTTGGTTGATTGAGGATTACAAGTGAACCTAGATGCTTTTGCATCAACAAGGTAATTTTTTTAGTTTGCATAAAGAGGTTCCCCACATAAGAATGGCATCAGAAAAGACAACGCAAGGTTTTAAATTGCAAACCAAGGTCATAGAACAACTAGGGTGACACATAACTTGAGGTACGATTGATAGTGTGTTCAATACCCCACACATGTTGTCCGCTCTTGCTTTCTCTGTCCCTACAACCCAAACAATTTGTCTAGGCCATTCATGTTCTCCAGGTCAGTGTCGCAGAAACGTTAAAAATACATATTTCAAAAAACCATAATAGCCTAATTCGTCCTAACTATAACACTATTATTAATAAGATAACACATATTTGTTATGTTAGTAATTGAAATGTGATGGAGCTTCTTCTTGTATCAATAAAAACATTAACTTGTCTTGCCATGATACAATAATTACAATCTTATTGTTTGTACTATATGTGACTATGGAGGTTGTATAGGGATAGCTAAGGGCACAAAATGACTATTTGGAAAGGAGATCAACCACAACCAAGATCATTATTTTCCATCCAATTTTAGGGAGCCCCTTAATGAAATCCATATAAATATATATCCAAATCCTAGTAGGGATGGGCAAAGGTTTAAGCAAGCTAGGAATGAGTATGGTTTCACCCTTGTTGTGTTGGTGGGTATCACATTCAGCGAACATCTATTGAATTCCATTTTTCATTCCCTTCCAAAATAAGTTGCAGTGTACCCACTCATAAGTTTTGAGAAACCTCGAGTGTCCTATATATGGAGAAGCATGGAGTTCATAGAATATAGCCTATTGAAGATATGTGCTCTTGTTTACAATTATGGTCCCAACAAGAGCATTTCAATATCCATCCTCAGAGATGATTACAAAATAGAGTGGATAAAGTAAATATTGTCCTCATGATGTACAATATGAAACAATAACTCTAGATTCTTTTGCTTTCGTTTGTTGGAGAGAAGTAGATGAGGGGGCAAGATGACCCCAATCATAGTGAATAATCCAATCCACCCTAGCCATATGATGATGGATTTTTATAACTTCTCAATATACATGTAGTATGCACACGACGAAGTGATTGCAAAGCATGTAATAAAACTGTTGGATTATTTTTAATGATCCAAAGTATTTTATTTTAATGTTTTTAATTTATTAGTTTGTTTTGTTAATAAATTGTTGGTTCACGAGAAAGTTGGTTTTAACCCGTAACCACCCGTGAAAAACCTATAAAGTTTTTCACGTGCGTTGTAAAATAATCAATACAATACAATTACAGTTTTGTCAAATAATTGTTTTTACAATGTAATTTCATCATTATTTTCAGTGTAACCTAGGCCATCAGTGGTATCAGAGCATGGTGTTTGAAGCATGGTGAAAAGCAAGCGGGTGAAAGATGAATTCCAAAAATGACATGCCAATAAAATAAATTTTGTTTGGTTGGTCTAAAATTTAGACTTTGGAAAATTATTCAATATTTAATTTTTCAATAGTTTTATAGTAAATTTTGAAGAAATAGCCTTTGTATGGCCATATAACTGGACAATATTATCAAGCTTCTTGGTATTGCATTCAAACTCTTTTTTAAGCCATTCCAAATCGAATTTGTAAGCTTTCAAATGTTCCAATTTTTTTTTTAACTCTCCAAAATCTGTCCAAAAGCCATTTGTATGGATTTTTTTGAGTCCGGAAATCTTTGTGGAATGAGAAAATTGGATCCAACATTCAATTCATTTGCTGAGTTTTTGATATGCTTTTGAGCAATTGAAGATCACATTTCAATTCCAAGCATCTGGGAGTTTTTTTTTCAAGTTGGAAAATTAAATTATACAGCGTATATAGCTATTTGTACTGCTTTTTCAACTTGAGAAATCTTCTGAGAGTATGCAAAATGGTTTCAAATTCCATTCAATCAATTTGTTCAGTTTCTAGTCTATTTCAGAGTTTCTAAAGACCATTTTTCAGTCCATATTACATCTGAGAGGTTATTCAAGATCAGATTTGCAGTTGTACGACCTGAATTTGCAAAAGTACTACCTCCATAACGTCGTGATTTATCAAAAATCAGATTTTTTTATCAAACTTTTCTTTGAAAGTCTTAATGAATCCATAAATGCATTTGTATGGCCCTGCCAGATCTTGTATGGCTTGGTGGAGTTGCTGAAAAGTTCCAGTCATTAATAGAGCAACAATGCCATTGAAAAACTTAAGCATGGCGTTGGAATATTGAGAGAAATAAAAGATTTCATTTTTATAAAGTTTTTAATATAGTTTGATAAAAACTAGGGTTTGGTGGATCATACAAAAGCCTTGGAAAGATTTAGGTTTTATTTAAATAAATTACTTTCACGAGAAAAATTATTTTTTCTCAAAAATACTAAAAATCTTTTTAAAAAAAAAGAGGTCATTTGAATTAATTCTGAAAACCAGGAAAATCTGTACTTAATTGTGACCGTCTCTGTCATGTCCCCTTCTCAGTGACATCTCTCGGAGCACAGGATTAGCCTATCATACGACCCTCGTAGGCTGATCGTTTGGATAGAGGGTCACCTGGGAGCTTGGCACATGCTTCAGATCGGCAGAGTTTGATCAGTTGGCTTTCGTTTGGGCTCGATCGGACACTTTTGGCAGAAGTTACTATTTTTAGCAGTTCTTGGTGGTCAGTGTGGGACCCCTGCTATTTTTGGCAATATGGGTTGACAGCATTCGGAATCACTCCAGTATATGACCGCTTCAGACGGTTCGGTCATCGGGCGAGTAACGAGGGAAATATTAATATTTAATTGCATTAATTAAATATTAATATTACGAGATTATTATATTAAGTTATAATTAAAAATTATAACTTAAGTGATTTAATGCTGAGGGGGCGCCCATCATCAGGAAGGGGCCAAATTTAATATTATTATAAAATTTGGCCTAAGTTGAAAATATTAAAATAATTAAAGAATTGCGATTTTTAATTAAAAAGTCCTATTATAGTGGAAATCGCACCTCTTTGGTTATATATACTTCTGCATTGGGAGGAGCGCCATTATGTCATTTGGAGAATTGAAAATTGATCAAATTTCTCTGAGCTAGAGCTTCAGGGGTTCGAGTTCATTTTCCTTGGAGAACGTGCCATCTCCATTGGAAGCAATTCAGAGGGTGTGAAATAACACCTGATTTATTGCAGTCGGAGTTTTCTTCATTCAGGAGAAGACATTGTTTTTCAGAGGTTATCATCACAGGTTTTCATCAGGGTTATTCTTTCTTCAGTCAGGGATCATTTAGGCGCCCATTTTTGGAGGTTGAAATAGCCAGAAGACAGTTCGTACAGCAGCATTAATTGCTGGTTTTATTCCAGCCGTACCTGTACCTGGCCGTACCATCTACAGCAGAGGACAGACATCATAAGAGCAGGGCGCAGGGTTTTTTTTGTGCAAAAAAAATTGTACCTGTCCGTACCGTCCGTACGGCGTCCGTACGGACTGTACCGCGCTTGGTTTTTGGCAGCAGTCATCAGTTTATTTGGGCAGCGAACAGTCAGGTTTTTCTTGAACCAAACAACAAGTTTTTTTTGTAAACTCATGCAACTAGGGTTTCCTTTTTAATAAAAAAATAGTCTTTTCGATATTCAGTAAATTTTATAGGATTTATTTATCATTTTATGCAAATCCGCATTTCTTTCAAAAACTGGCAAAAAACTCAAAAACAATAAAAAATTCAAAAACCTCAGAAAAAACATATAAACCGTCAGTTGTCAGAATCAGAGGGAACTTGGGGTTCCTACAGTCTCTACCATACCTTGAACACTGTCATTATTTTTTAAAAGTTACTTTTTTGAAAACTAAACTCAAATAGCTTTCCAACGAATATAAGCAAGGAGGGGTTCGTCATGTCTTGCTATGAAATTTTAATCCTTGTAAACTAGTAAATTTTTTTGAATTAACATTGAGAGGGGGTCTGCCTATCTTGACAGAGGAGCAAAATTTGAAACTGTCATATTTTCTGCATACAGTGGTCAAAATCTTCATATGACCAATCGTTTTTCATGGAAATGGATTTTTAAGGGCATCAATGCAAACAATTTTCGATTCTAACATGCGTAAACATAATTTTTACATACTTTGTATAATTTACGCATTGTAATAAAATCGGGTGCATTTTTGGTGGAATCCCACACCCCAAGTTTTTCTCAAATAGTAAAAATGTGTTGTATACATCAAACAAAGATTGTAATGATGTGTCCCACCGTTTGTGTTGTTGGTGATGATGGTATTACATTTCGGCGTTTACAGGTCCCCGAGTATCTAACAAGCTAAAATAGAGCAAACTGGAGGTTGGAGGATATTTTTCCTTCTCCAGTTAGCTATTTGCTTGGAGTGTGGGTTTAGTGCTTGAATATCAATTTTCGCTTGTGTATTTTGCTTTCGTAGATGTGTTTTTGTGATATTCGATGTAGAGCATTTCAGTGGTTTATACTTGGTTTATTTGTTGCACGGCTTCTCACCTCTCCCCTTATAGGGGGAGAAGATATTGTATATTGATTTTTTGATCAGTCGTCGGTGATGTGCGGTACGAGTCAGCATTGTGTTGCTAGCATTGTTAGTGCTGAGCAAAGGCCTGCGGGAAATGTTGGCGATTGTTGGGCATCAGTTTAAGATGTGCCATACACAGTACAGAGGGTAGTCACTTGTTGGACGGATTTTGTGTGAGGATCGATGTAGTTGGATAGTGCGTGATCATGTTCTACAGCAGTGTGGGGACGATCAGGATGTGATCAGTCCAAGATGCACAGTGTACCAGTTCCAGTTGCGACAGAGTCTACTTGGATGACTCATAGTTCTTTGCTCCAGTGTTTCTATACCCTTTTGGATCAAGGGGGAGTTTGTTGGATTATTTTTAATGATCCAAAATATTTTATTTTAATGTTTTTAGTTAGTTTGTTTTGTTAATAAATTGTTGGTTCACGGGAAAGTTGGTTTTAACCTGTAACCACCCGTGAAAAGCCTATAAAGCTTTCCACATGCTTTGTAAAATAATCAATACAATACAATTATAGTTTTGTCAAATAATTGCTTTTACAATGTAATTTCTTCATTATTTTCACTGTAACATGGGCCATCCAAAACATGTTCAAACACACGACCATGCTCATACGCCCTTGAAACAGTATTTAAAGCTTTCACATTTACTCCAATCATCAAACCAACAATTAGATAATTCACCACACTTCCTACTCCCCATAAGAGCAAGAGATGCATTTGTTCCCAACTGTTCCTTTCAATTGCATAACTTAGCCACTACTACTACTACATATATCATTTCCACGTGAAAATACAATGTAATCAAATAACAAATTCATCCAACATAATAATCATGAAGGTTCGCTTCAATAACTTACTTTTCTTAGCCATAGCACAACAATATGTGCTAGTTGTTGGTGATCAATATGAACCACCACTCTAGCTTTAGTAAATCGCTGACCACCTGCCTGTTTTCATTTATTAGTCATCTGATAGCATCTATCCTACTGTTAACCCTACTTGGCTGCTACCTAACCAACCTTGCGATTGCTTCTTAAGTAGCATCTCTAGAAAATTACAGGGCATGATTCTCCGTGGCTCACTACCTTTTGACTTTTGCCACCGTTGAGAATCTAACATGCGTATATTAAAGTCAGGTCATAGGTCTTATCATTTTGGGGTTACCCTAGGAAAATGTAGGTAACGAATGGATCTGAGATGAAGGTCCTAGCTTATGTCCTCGTTTTCCCTTATTCAACTCCCATGCGATGCGATTGTTAGATAGATTGGGATGGTCATACCAAGTACCTTATTTCTCATTAAGCTTGGGATAAGATTTGGTAGAGTTGCTTAGGCGTTAACATCATGTCCTACAACATATAAGGTTTTGGTTCATTGTAGGTACTAATAATGGGTATGTAACCCATATCATGGCACACTCTTTTAGCCTTATGGCACTAAGCCAATTAAATTAAATAAAAAATATGTATTAATACCAGTAACTAATGATACTTTCTGCAATTAACTAGTAATTGAATTTAACTAAATAAAAAACATTAAATGCCTGTTTGGGACCAAGTAAATCAACGAGGGATTTTCTCCCAACTGTTGGATGTTGTCAATTTCAATCATCAGGTCTATTTCCATTGGCCAATATTTTCTAATTTTATTTCCATTGGCTAATATTCCAATTTTTTTTCCATTGGGAAGTATCTGTCCAATTGTATTAAAACTCCTGAGTACTTGTCGAGAAACACACAAAATCACGAGTCAAAACCCCTGATGAGAAACTGTGGGGTAACTTGCCAGTCTAGTTTTGAGTACAGGCTCGCAAGTCTGTACTAAAAACTCACCTGCCAGTGAATAATAACAGTCAATAGTCAAAAATTTCTTTTTAACTTTTGTATCCAATTTTATGAATTTATATATTTTTTGCTTTTCAACTGTTCAGAAAATTTTACCTTTATAAAAAACAGTTCAGGCCTGACGTTTCCACTGAATCTGGTTGAAAATACCATTTGGAACAGCCATTATGCTTGCTCCTTTTTTAAGTATTGATTAAACCCCTACTGCTAGCAGCAGGATTCCCAACAAACTTTATTGCAAAATGCTCTCAAACAGAAGTAGAACTTAAGCATCCTAGTTGGAAATGTGGGCCAGTCTCATCCTATTAGTAGTCCAACAACATGTATAAATCTGTCTCACTCATCTTGTTAAAGTGTTTGCATTCGTAATCTAATACAAATAAGGTGACCCGTCACTTCCATTAGGAAATTTTTTTGTGCTCTACATGCTCTTTTGACAAAACAGAAAAACTCATCTATGTTTCATTAGCACCAATAATCAAATTAGTTACCAAAAAATCTTTTCTCTGCTCTTAGCAAGATCAATGGTCAATGTTAGTGGCCAACACCAGTAAATTTTGATCCTATCGGTAGCAATGATCGATTTTAACTAAGTCAGCAGTGAAATTTTTACTAAAGCAAAACATGTCCATTGTACTTTTTTTTGGTCTAAAATTAAAAAAAAAATATATCTCTGTGTTCTCTACATTCATTTCTTATGCTTTTTAATAATGTATTACATATTATTTAAGTTTATTTTATGGATTTATATATATTTTAACTCGCGGAAAATTTGTCGAGTTTCACTGAGGTTTTTTGCCGAGTTGTGAGTCCAACTAAAAATTGCGGGCTGCTGAGTTTTTGCTGAGAAAGAGTTTATGAACTATGATCTGTCCAATGCTCAAATAAAATCTGCAATGTTGCAATGACCAATCTTTTTCAATGCAAAAGTTAGTTTCAATCAAAGATAACTAATCCTCAGTGGCCAATATTAAATAGTCTCCAAGGAACACATTCGGGATAACTCCTAAATAATCTATAATTTCTTGAACACAATAAGCAATGCGTCAAGATATGCCCAGATACATCATTTGGAATATCTACAACCAAAAGTCGGCAACATGTTGGTCACAAGTCACAATTTGTCGAAGACAAAACTCGAGCAATGCACACACAAGTGCTCTCATCATCCAAGTACAGGTATGCAAAATGTAGAAGCCAGTTTCTCAGAATTGAACAAATGCAATAATCCATCAGCTGTACAAAATATCTGGGTAGCCAACCAAATATCAACAACGGTGAGTCATATGCCAACCACTCGTCACTAAACAACTAAGATCGACAATCATCTGTAAATCAACAATCAGTTAGGGAATCATCTCTGTATTGCAATACTGAATTAATAATGTCCTTTGCAAATCCACAGATAAAAAATCTGCTCACCGAATATATATCAACATCAATGCACAAGCTTTGTATCAACTTACAATATCATTGAAATGTCCACAAACTCAGGATCCACAATAGCTTTGAAATGTTCACAATCAGTGTTTGTATATATCTCCAAGATTTGCAAGTGCTCATGTTCCAGGTGAAAGATTAAACAAAAAAATAAACAAACAAAACTCAAAATTTGACTCCCAATCTTCCCCTTGTCATATGAGAGTGGAGATGTGTTGTATATAACCCCTTTGAAAGGGAAGTATCCTGAAATAAATGTATGAATCAACAAATCATGGGACTCTCAAACCTATATAAATGGGAGCACAACTCAATGGCGCCTTTTAGGGTTCTCATCACAAGTCTCCATTAAGCCCACCCTTCTAGGTTTTCAACTTAATGGGAAGAATATTTAAGAGACCCTTATGGGGTTTCAATTTACAATTCAAGTTCACAAATGCGGGCCTGCTAATCTGCCCTACCAACTAGAAGAGGTAAAATTCCAATCCTCATCCACAAATACAGAAAATTCTCACAATAAAAATGCATCGATCATAATAGTATAAACCAAGACTGGTAGGACCATGATCATCATGGGCTGCATATCAAACATCCTCAATAGAAAAACTCTAGTAACACTTTTGTTGCTCAACAAACATATCAAAACTATCATCATCAGTGTCCCAATCAGAATGGCAACCACATGAACTGGGTCAACAGAGGTGGAAGCAACAATATAATCCTCGACAAAAAGCTCCAACTGATCATAAAACATGTCAATGATCTCTTTAGCACCATATAAACAAGAAACAAATGTACAAACATCATCTATGGGAATGTGGTCTAACATTGCAAACCACTCAACAACTGGTCTCTCATCAAATATACCATGAAACATATCAAGAAGATCATCAGCATCAACATCAAAGATGGAGGGAGCAACAATATATGGACCAGTAAGATTAAGATCAACAAGATCCACAAGGTTGAGCTTATGATCATCATGGGAAGTGTTGTCCCCCAAAAATATCACTCTTTTTGGGAACTACCTATGAACTATTTTGGTTCAACAGACCAAAATCCTCTCTCCCCTTTTCAAGAATTGTTCTGAGCATTCAAATCCCTCATTTTTCAAAGCTTTTTAAAAAATCTACGGACTCTGCAGGCTTGAATCTACAGACTCTGCAGGCTTGGATCTACGGACTCCGCAGACTTGGAACTACGAACTTCACAGATGGTTTCTACGGACTCCGCAAGCTAGATTTCTACGGACTCTTTCAAAGTTAGAGAAAACTATGGACTTGGCTTCTACGGACTCTGCAGGCAAGCTCAAATCTACGGACTCTGCAGGCCGGTTTCTCACATCTACGGACTCCCCCAGATCTACGAACTTGTTTCTACGGACTCTGCAGGTTGGCTTCTACGGACTCTGCAGGAAAGAAACAAGCTCTCAACACTTGGCGAGAAAACAAAGGCTTGAACCGTTGAACCGTTGAACCTTGAACCATTTTGGTTCAACGGGTTCAACAACCAATTGGTTCAATGCGCTTGGTTCAAAAGATCAAAAAAGACTTGGCCAAATAACGAAGAATGAACCGATTGAACCATTGAAC
The DNA here is from genome assembly GCA_037957365.1 of Torreya grandis. NCBI lineage: Eukaryota > Viridiplantae > Streptophyta > Pinopsida > Cupressales > Taxaceae > Torreya > Torreya grandis. The sequence goes on from JARHVA010000429.1 coordinate 2,294,688, forward strand.
CATTGAACCAAAGTTGGTTCAATCGACAGGGTCAAGGGGCTGCCCCAAAGCCAAATGAACAAATGCCCTTGCAGAGGGCAGTGAACTGGAGGCAAGTGCCCTTGCGGAGGGCAGGCAACATTGGTTCAAGGGTCAAAGAGAAGACAGAAAAGATAGAATTCTTTCGGATTTGTTCAAAGGCCGACATGGAACATTTCCTTCGGACTTTTGTCCGAAGGAAATTATTAAGTGAAAGAGCCGTTAGAATTATTTCGGAAGTATTTTCTGCGGTAAAATGACCAAGGCAAAGCCCGAAGGAAATAAGCCCGACCAAAGGAATGCCCGAAAGGAAAAAGCCCGAGAGCGGAGCGCTCCAAGTGTCATTGTCTGTGTGATTGCTAGATCACGCGGAACATGCCACGTGTCCCTTGAAAAGCTTGACGGAAGCCGCCAAGTGTTAACATCCGCGGTCTCTCTCTTTCGTTTCGTAAAGACTGTGGTGGGTCCCGGGTGAGTTGATAAAGTACGTTGAACATGCCACGTGTCACTTGTTGAGATCAGCGAAAAGCAGCCAAAGCAAGCGGGAAAGACACGAAGGAATTGCTAAGGAGGATGACGGACTCGAATACATTTAAAGGCCAAAACGCCAAAGGGAAGAACCAAACGACTGACTAAAAAGAGCCCGAAGACTCAAATTGCTACAGGGGAGAGAGGAACGAGACCAAAGGACCAGAAATATCTTCAAAAGAGTTATTTTCAGTAGGTGAAACAGTGGATCAAGTAGACTTCTGAGCGCACCAAATCAAAGACGCGGTCTATATTTTTTCCATGAAGTAAAGACAAATTGGACAGCTGCGCAAACATCAGGAAAAGGACTGGATAGTCCATACTAAGAAGAGACATATTAGAGGAATGGATACGCCATAGTTATGGCAATGCACTGTTCCCAGCATGGTCCCTCCAGACAGAACTAAAGGCACATTGAAGGCGTTGACTGCAGCATGGGCCGTCCCATGGGAAAGAGCGCCAAGCCTTGCTTGGTGGCTATATATTGTAATCTATTTTATTGTTTTAAAGAGATCTTCCCTTTACCAGAAGCAAAACTCTTCCCAAATTGAAAGACATCACTGAGACTTTGAGCTCAGATTGTTTATCATATTTTTTTGTTTAATCAGAAAGCAAGTTATTTTCAGACTTTGTGCTATTATAGCTTGTATCATTCTAGGAGATTGTTCTTTTGTCTATTTCTTGAATGTATTCTTGTTTATGCAAATAAAAACGCAGAGCTAGTGGAAGTGATAAGGAAGGTGTCCTGAAGCCAACTACTTTCAGACTTTGTGCTGTCATAGTTGTCTTTAGTGTGTGTTTATTTTCTGTTTCTGTGTAAAGGACCTTGGGACGACTTTGTGCTCCCATTGTTCTTCGTACCTCACTCTTGGGCAGTCAAGGTAGAGACTTTGTGCTACACCTTAGATTGCTGGTCACTCTGTACTCTGTTACCAGTCACTTGTTACCAGAAAGATTCTTGTTGTTTGCAAGAACAAACACTTCTGAAAGAAGAGAAGTGCCTTCTATCATTTCTCCAGTGTTTCTACTACCCAAGAAGGGATCTGGGTCTTGGTTGAATGTTACTTCTGAAAGAAGAGAAGCACCTTCACTAATCACCCAAGATTTTTCCTTTGTGTTGTGAACATCATCTCTGAAAGAAGAGAGATGGATGGTATATCCTACCCCTGAGTGTTATTTTCAGCTTATATATATATATATATATATATATATATATATAGTATATAGCGCCTTTATACCTATAGGGAACCTCCCCTTGATGAGATGAGAGATTAGTCCCTTTTGGATGTGGTAAACCTGCAACTTTGGACGATCAATCTCCCTATGCTGTGGTTGAAGAGACCTATTTTGCTCCCCAGTTAGCTGGTTGACAAAATATTCACCCAACGGTTTTTGGCGACTCCGCTGGGGATTTACGTGCAGTCTGAAGCCTTAAGTTTTAGATTGAAACAGTCTCTATCCTTATCCATTACAGATTTTGGCGACTCCATTCCGTGTCTCACCCATTATCATTATAGCCTTACCATCTTCCTCCATCCCCATTATATTATCTGGCCTGCAAAACCAAAGCCATTGGGAAGAGCGCGCAGTTTGAAGTCTCAAGCTTCAAGCTGAAGCAGGTCCTGCTCTTTTTCATTTTTGTTCTGCAATCTGGCAACTCCATGTTATACCAGAAGCCAGAAATTTCAATGTGTTGTTGACCCTGCGTTTGAGTTGGTGCAGCAGAGTTATTTTGATTTGTTTCCTCCACAACCTCACCTTCAACGAACTAAGAGTCTTCCTCCTATCAGGTCACCAACACAAGGTAGAGCTTCTTTTTTTGCTGTTAGCAGAGCTTTGCCTATCCACACACCGTCCAGATTTGTTATCCCTCTTTTCCATAATTCAATCATGGCTCAAGGCTCTTGGGGTAACTCATTTGGCCCACTAAATCTTACTCCAGCTCTACATGAACTTCCACGCAGCTCAAGAAAGAATTTCCCTAAATTCTTTGGAGATGGGAGAGTTCATCCTGATGAACACATTGCAGCCTTCAGAATAGCTTGTGGCGTAATAGGAGTGGAATTTGAAGATCTGACAGTCAGGTTTTTCGTGGAAACACTACAAGGTGCTGCTGCAGACTGGTTCTACCATCTGCAGGCTCGATCAGTGACTGACTGGGACACACTCGGATAAATTTGATGCCAGGTTCAAACCTGCAGAAGATGCACATGCCTTGCTGGCCCAACTCACACAGAGAAAGGAGCCCCATAAACCTATGAGGGACTTCATTGCCAGGTTCGACAAGCTGAGGCACAGGATTCCCATGATCGCCCAGCGGACACTTCAGAATGTCAAGTGTTTCTTCATCAACTCACAGCTCCCTGAAGTGAGTTTCTTGCTGAGACGGGTTAGACACATAGACCTTGCTGCTGCTTAGGACTTGGCTACTGAGGTTGAAGATGACCTTATCTTGGCAGAAAAGATAAAGAGAGACCCTAACAGAGGTAAACCCTCTTCATCTTCTGAATACTCACCTATAGGTACCACTAATCAAATGGTGCAGAAGCTAGCAAATGAATTGCTGGTCTTCAGAAGACAAATGACCCAAGTTATGTCTGCTCCTAATCGGGATATGCCAAGAAGGACATTCCCGAATCAGACATACCAAGGCAATGCTGCCAGGAATCAAGGGCAACCAAATCGTCTTCCTCCCCCACAGAGGAACTTTGGCCCTAAAGCACCTCCAACCAACTCAGCAGTTGGATATCTAGAAACAGAACATGATTTCTCTTTCCAACCTGAGTTTGAGCAAGAAAATGACACTGATCTCGTCACAGAGGATAAAAAAGAATCAGCTGGCGACTCCCACATTGGTTTCCTGAATTACCCTGAGTTTGAGCAAGAAAATGACGCTAATCTCGTCACAGAGGATAAAAAAGAATCAGCTGGCGACTCCCACATTGGTTTTCTGAATTACCAGGATGAACCTAGAAGTAAAGATGAAGCAGTCGAGGGATCATATGCTGTGTTCACCCGGTTTAAGAACCAGTCAGCACAGCAGGCTGACAAAGAGAAGACAGAGGAGCAACTTCAACCAACAATTACAATTGCTAAGCCTGGAACCACTACCTTTCCAATCAAAGGACCCGATGATTGCCAGAAAGGTAAGTGCCTCAAATATCCCTACGCCTTCTACTTCAAATTCGCAGGCCAGTCCTTCCCATCCCAAAAATCAAAAGGATGAATTTCCATTCTCTGCTCGTGGCTCATTCCAGACATTTGACATAATTGACCACATAAAGAAAATCGAAATTCAAATGTCTAAATTTGAGTACCTGCAGTTCAATCTTGAACAATTGGACAAGTTGGTTCAATGCGTCAACCAAACCATCCCTGTAAGACAAGAGGTTAAGAAAGTAACTCATGATCCCCCAAGGGACATGTCCATTCCAAACAATTTTGTCATTACTCCTCCTGCTGCCTCTGGTAAAATAGAGCCTTTCTATGTTTCTCTATTGATAAATGGTCACCAGCTCAACAATTGCATCATTGATTCTGGGGCTTCAGACAATGCCATGCTTGCTAAAGTGGCAGAATCTCTGGGTCTCACACTGACCAAGACATTTGGGAGATGTTTCTCTATGAAAAACAAACAAGTGCCACTGCTGGGGAAAATTAAAGACGCCCAATTTGCATTTGCCGCCTTTTCAGACAAGCGAATCAAGATGACTGTCCTAGTGGTTGACGTCCCAGCATCATATGGCATCTTTTTTGGGCGGAACTTCTGCAAGGATGTTGGAGGGGAATTAAGCATGGACTTGTCTCAGACAAGAATCCCTGTGAAAGGTGTAATGCAGAGGTTGCTTCATGAGAAGGAGGCGAAATGTGTTGTCACTCAGACATCAAGGTTAGAAGCTCAAATTCTGTTTGAGTCTTCAGGCAGGGGTAATTATTTTCTGTCTACTGAAGACATTCATGTTTCAGCAGATGAAAATCTTGTAGGTGACGATCTAGGAATTGGTTCAGACGGAACAACACCAAGTATACCTGATAGTGCCAATCATTGGTAGGTGTTGAATGGGAACAATCAAATCATGTGCTGGACTGAACTAGAAGAGCAACCAATTATGGTAATGGACCATGTTGCTGCGCATCAAAATCAGGAAAAAGAACTCTTTGCCAAGAGAGCAAAAATTTGTGGTTTTTGGATTAAAAGTCAAGTCTTGTTGTGGGGCAAGAGGAGAAAACCAAAGGGAAGACACAGAAAATTGGTTACCTGGTGGAGAGTTCCATTCACCCATCACCGATTCTGGGGAGAAAATGGCCTCTTGCTGGTTTATCAGGGCAGAGCGCCATTTTCACTGCCTCTCAGGGAACAGCATCTGAAGTACTTCAATTCTTGAAGTACCAGATAAGTTCACCTGTACATTTGTATAGTTTTTGTTTCTGCTTTGTATTGTTCGTTTTTGTTTTTGGAGCCTTTTTTTTGGGTAGCATGACTCCATAGCCCAATGGCATACTTCAAGGCACCGGAGATTCTGGTTTCTACTCTCCTCAGTTGTTTCAAAATTTTAATGAAGGGAAGTTCCCCAACTAGAGCCAATTGTTGTCTCCCAAAAATATCACTCTTTTTGGGAACAACCTATGAACTATTTTGGTTCAACAAACTAAAATTCTCTCTCCCCTTTTCAAGAATTGCTTTGAGCATTCAAATTTCTCATTTTTCAAAGCTTTTTCAGAAATCTATGGACTCTTTAGGCTTGAATCTACGGACTCTGCAAGCTTGAATCTACGGACTCCGCAGGCTTGGAACTACGAACTTCACAGATGGTTTCTACGGACTCCGCAAGCTAGATTTGTACGGACTCTGTCAAAGTTAGAGAAAACTATAGACTTGGCTTCTACGGACTCTGCAGGCAAGCTAAAATGTATGGACTCTGTAGGCAGGTTTCTCACATCTACGGACTCCCCCAGATCTACGAACTCGTTTCTACGGACTCTGCAGGTTGGCTTCTATAGACTCTGCAAGAAAGAAACAAGCTCTCAACACTTGGCGAAAAAACAAAGGCTTGAACCGTTGAACCTTGAACCATTTTGGTTCAACAGGTTCAACGACCAATTGGTTCAACGCGCTTGGTTCAAAAGATCAAAAAAGACTTGGCCAAATAACGAAGAATGAACCGATTGAACCAAAGTTGGTTCAATCGGTTGGTTCAATCGGCAGGTTCAAGGGGCTGCCCCAAAGCCAAAGAAACAAATGCCCTTGCGGAGGGTAGTGAACTAGAGGCAAGTGCCCTTGCGGAGGGTAGGCAACATTGGTTCAAGGGTCAAAGAGAAGACATAAAAGATAGAATTCCTTCGGATTTGTGCAAAGGCCGACATGGAACATTTCCTTCGGACTTTTTGTTCGAAGGAAATTATTAAGTGAAAGAGCTGTTAGAATTATTTCGGAAGTATTTTCTGCGGGAAAATGACCAAGGCAAAGCCCGAAGGAATTCCTTCGGACTTTTGTCCGAAGGAAATAAGCCTGACCAAAGGAATGCCCGAAAGGAAAAAGGTCGAGAGCGGAGCGCTCCAAGTGTCATCGTCTGTGTGATTGCTAGATTATGCGGAACATGCCACGTGTCCCTTGAAAAGCTCGACGGAAGCCGCCAAGTGTTAACATCCGCGGTCTCTCCCTTTCGTTTCGTAAAGACTGTGGTGGGTCTCGGGTGAGTTGATAAAGTACGCTGAACACACCACGTGTCATTTGTTGAGATCAGCGAAAAGCGGCCAAAGCGGGAAAGACACGAAGGAATTGCTAAGGAGGATGAGGGACCCGAATGCATTTAAAGGCCAAAATGCCAAAGGGAAGAACCAAACGACTAGCTGAAAAGAGAGTCCGAAGACTCAAATTGCTACAGGGGAGAGAGGGATGAGACCAAAGGACCAGAAATATCTTCAAAATAGTTATTTTTAGTAGGTGAAACAGTGGATCAAGTAGACTTCTGAGCGCACCAAATCAAGGACGTGGTCTGTTTTTCTTTCATGAAGTAAAGACAAATTGGACAGCTGCGCAAACATCAGAAAAATGACCAGACAGTCCATACTAAGAAGAGACATATTAGAGGAATGGACACGCCATAGTTATGGCAATGCACTGTTCCCAGCATGGTCTCTCTAGACAGAACTAAAGGCGCATTGAAGGCGTTGACTGCAGCATGGGCCGTCCCATGGGAAAGAGCGCCAAGCCTTGTTTGGTGGCTATATATGGTAATCTCTTTTATTGTTTTAAAGAGATCTTCCCTTTACCAGAAGCAAAACTCTTCCCAAATTGAAAGACATCACTGAGACTTTGAGCTCAGATTGTTTATCATATTTCTTTGTTTAATCAGAAAGCAAGTTACTTTCAGACTTTGTGCCGTTATAGCTTGTATCATTCTAGGAGATTGTTCTTATGTCTATTTCCTGAATATATTCTTGTTTATGCAATTTAACAAGCAAAGCTAGTGGAAGTGATAAGGAAGGTGCCCTAAAGCCAACTACTTTCAGACTTTGTGCTGTCATAGTTGTCTTTAGTGTGTATTTATTTTTTGTTTTTGTGTAAAGGACCTTGGGACGACTTTGTGCCCTCATTGTTTTTCGTACCTCACTCTTGGGCAGTCAAGGTGGAGACTTTGTGCTACACCTTAGATTGCTGGTCACTCTGTACTCTGTTACCAATCACTTGTTACCAGAAAGATTCTTGTTGTTTGCAAGAACAAGCACTTCTGAAAAAAGAGAAGTGCCTTCTATCATTTCCCAATGATTTCTACTACCCAAGAAGGGATCTGGCTCTTGGTTGAATGTTACTTTTGAAAGAAGAGAAGCACCTTCACCAATCACCCAAGATTTTTCTTTTGTATTGTGAACATCATCTCTGAAAGAAAAGAGATGGATGGTATATCTTACTCCTGAGTGTTATTTTCAGCTTATATATATATATATATATATAGCGCCTTTATACCTATAGGGAACCTCCCCTTGATGAGAGGAGAGATTAGTCCCTTTTGGATGTGGTAAACTTGCAACTTTGGACGACCAATCTCCCTATGCTGTGGTTGAAGAAACCTATTTTGCTCACTAGTTAGTTGGTTGACAAAATATTCACCCAACAGGGAGAAAGACCTACATCAACATCATTATCATTATTAGATAAATTACTGTTGGCTGTGGACTGAAACCTCCTATAAGACCTGGACAACATGCAAACCTTGGATTGCCATTTGGAACTAACAATCCAACCAAAAGATACACACCTCATGGACTTAATAGGCAGATCTCACATATAACAATGTTCAATAGAATGAGTTTTTTTTCCATATGATATTCAAAGATTTAGGTCAAAAAAATCACTATAGGTATGACCTTGATGTCCACAATGAGAACAAGGACGAGGATGATGATCTCTAAGAGCTGACGGTGAATCAGAATCAACATGATCAACAACTTGAACATCACATAGATAACCCCCAGAAATAAAGTGAATAAGTCCCTAATGGTCTGTAACATGAAAACCATAGGACCAGTATACCCTAGACTGACACGATACTCATTTGACAATGTTTCCCATAATCACATAGTAGGTGAAGGTTTCACAAGAAGAGTTTGAGCAGGTGTATGATCCACAATCGCTGTATGAACAAATATAGGTTTCACGATAGGTGCATCAGTCCATATTTATCAATTTTGTGACGTAGTTGAGTGATCTCAGTTTTGAGACAAGCATATTGAGTGTAAAACTGTACAAATGCAAGTTGGAACTGGCTCCAACATTTTGAAATCAGATCGGCTTCATGCAACGTGCTCACTTTGAGTTGCAAAAATAAAATACCATCTGAGTACAAAGTGTCCATGGTGCAAGAAAACCAATAAAGGCACAATACAAATTGAGTTGGATAACACCTATAATGTTTGGGTGCAAAAATAAAGTACAATCTTGTAGCTCCCTTATTCAATTTCAAGTAGATGAACAAACCATCAAATCACCAAAGTGTTTACAAGTATAGGCAACAAAACATTAATAATGAGGCTCATAAAAAAACAGTGATAATGACCTCACACCAGAAACAACTCCATCGCCCATAATTTATTTGAATTTCATTCAATGCAAACTGTCTCAAGAAATTAATGTCTCTGCACTAAAAGTAATGGCTACAAATCCTTCCTAAATCTACAACATCATTATAAAATCTGCAAAACTTTTCTTTTCAAATTTTCTTGTACAAATTTTCATCATATTGTTAAAAGTTATAATTAATTATTAGTTAATGCTTAACTAATGTGGTTATCGAACCTTCCCAATTGATGTAACCACTTTCTGATTAATAAAAAGACGGACTCACAATAGTGTATGTGTGCCGTATGCCTTCCATTTATCTTCATTATTACAACATTCATTTGTTAACATTGCTATTAGAGCCAATTGTTAGAGGAAGCCCTAGTCAGGTACGAATGACACAATGTTCAAGGAAACCTTGATTCAAGGGCACGAACTATGAACAAAGAAGAAAAGATTGCAAAGCAGAGGTAGAAAGACTCATGCAACACAAAGCAGAGGTAGAAACCTTCACGCAGTCTCATAGCAGACTTAGGATGTGAGGGGACAATAGTATAAATGCAAAACATAGGCACAAAATGTTAGGGATACAGTCAGAAAGGATGTCTAAAAGATAAATGAAGACCATGATAGACCAGACGCAGGAAAAGAGATACAATGTTGTTTCTAGGGCATGACCACACATGTCATGATAGACTAGATGAAGGAAAAAAAAGCAAGATTGCCAAGATTAAAGGTGCCATTAGGGTACATGCAACCAGACCAACAAATTGTAAGTACTTAAATCTTTGAAATTCCTTTCAAAGTCTGAAATTTGTACTTTGATTGTATAAGAAAAATTTGAAAACTATACAAAACTGTACTTCTCGGGTTGCATTAATTTTTGCTACAAAAAATAGTACTTTTCTTAGTAAATTGATTTTTGAGTCAAGTTAGAAAACAATACTTTTTTTGTTGCATTAAAATTTGGGTCAAAATTGTACTTTCCTTATATTATTCTTTGAGGATAAAATGGCCAACATATAAAACCTAATAGAAGTTAATTGGCCATAACTGTAATGTGTGGAGTCATAATTGACAATCGTAGAATATCGTGATTGTGACAAAATCATTCTCAACGCCGAAGTAAAACCTGTTACAAACGTTGCGGATTATGACAAATGTCATAGGAGGCCTTGCTGTTATTGAAGTTATCTGTGTCAGATGACATGATTCCTAAGGACCAAAATGCGATTATGGTAAGTGCGCTATAGACTAATACGTAGAATAAATACAAAACTTTGGAGAAAAACTGAGTTATGTACTTGAAAAATCTTCTATTTTCCACAAAGATATTGGAGGATGTATTTGTTAGAACACCTACTTCAGATGAAAGATCTCCGAGACCAACTACTATCAATCAACAAAAAGGTGGATGATGATGATATGGTGGCGCTGGTTTTGATCAATTTGCCATCCTCCTATGAATCTTTCGTGAAGGCTCTACACTTGATAGTGGAATGTAACACTTTAATGTTTGATCAGGGTAGTTCTTATTTAGTGCAATGTAGACAAACACACAATGAGTCTAGTATTGGACAAGCAAAGAGTGCATTAGTTGCTCAGTCGAAATGAAAGTGAAAATGTATCCCTATTGATTCATCTTCTAAATTTTAGGTAAAGTGTTTTTATCGTAATAAGGTTGGGCATCTCAAAGAGATCTGTTAGTACACACTTTTCCAACAAAACAATCAAGCAACAAATATGGTTGAGCAATTTATGGATGACAAGATTCTGAGAAAAATTATGCCTTTGTGGCACCATACTCAAACAATAGTAATACCAGTTGGTTTATTGATTCAGGCACATCCTGACATTTCACATGTTGTAAGGACTAGCATGCCAAATTTACTGCAACTACAAACTTTTCTGATTCAATTTTATTAGTTGATGGTCAATGACATGCAGTAGAGGGGTAAATAGATATTAACATGTATTGAATAATGCTAGAAGGATCACAATAAGGAATGTTAGGTATATTCCTAGCATGAATAAAAATCTTTTATCTGTTAGTCAGTTAACAAAAAATCCCAACATTGTTGTACATTTCTCTGGGGAATAGTGTGTCGTATCTGATATCAAACAAGATAGAATGGTTGCCCTAGGTATTGGACAAGGTGGCTTGTATAAGCTCATTGACCCTGCCACAGTCAACGTAAATATATGTGTGGAGGGAGACTCCACTATACATGATGTGTAGAAGTATGACATTCCTTATAGGCTTGTTGACCATGATCCAGTCAACTAACAAGCACTAGTGGTGGAGGGAATATCCACTTTAAAGGATGTGCAGGAGGATGCAATTCTTCAATCTCAGTTACATGCATAGGCAGTGGTGTAAGATGCACAAACAGTGGTACAAGATGCACAAGCAATTGTGTAGGCGGATGATATGTTAAACTCACAAGAATTGGATCATCTTCTTGTGAAAGGTTTGTTCCAATAAGAGGGAATTGAGTCTTTGTACGCACTAGAGCAAGTTCCATGACCTTGGTATACTTTGTTTGAGCAACATCTCCAGGATTCTAGATTCAAGCCTATGGAGGTTGGGTTGAAGTTATCAACGAATGATGATTTATCATTGGTCAGGGAATCACCCTACAATGAATTGGTGGACAACCTGATACATCTTATTTCTACACGATGAGATTTTTGTTTTACTATTGGCTACCCATTTTGGTTTTTGGATACATCAAAACCCCTACATTGGATGGTAGCAAAATGTCAGGACTGCAGATTTTATGTTGATATCTTTATAATAGTTTGTGAATGTAATGACTAAACTCTTTGGTCCCATTGTGTTTGTAAAATTTCGGGACAAATTCGGAGTAGTCTTCAGTTTAGTCATTAAGGGAGGGAGTTAAATTATAATTAGCTATTAGTTAATGCTTAACTAATGTGTAGTTATCAAACTTTCCCAACTGATGTAACTACTTTTTGATTAATAAAAAGATGAACACACAAGAGTGTATGTGTGCCATATGCCTTCCATTTCTCTTCATTCTTTTGGCATTCATTTGCAAACAAATACAAATTCTTCAATAGATATTGTACACATATTTCTAGCACTTGGGTTTCTCGTACAGAGCAACATAATATAATCTCATTCCCATATTGGATTTTGTCTTGCACTTGCTGCATTCTCGTACTTATGTTCATTCTCATACTTGATAGATTCTCTTGTTGGTCTCTCATATACTCTCACACTGACTTGGCAATTCTGATCAGTTATGCACAAAAAGGATCTCACATTTCTTCCCATATCCATTCTCATATTCTTGTTTAATATCATACTTCATTTCTAATTGGAAACATTTTGATACGCAATATCAGCGTGTCTTCTCTTCTTCTAGATTTCCCCTGGCGGCATTTAAGCTAGATAAAATTGGGCCCTCTCATTTCAAACTTTGCCTTTCTTCAATATGCTTCAAAATACTTGAATAACAATAATGTGGTTTGATCTACAAAAGATTCTACATTCTTATATAACTGAGGCTTTCAACATCGATCCTTACAGTTTTACATATTCAGAAAACTAATTCATGCGTTCACCAAACTTAACTTTTCCTCCATTCAATGCATCAGAACTTAATCACAAACATCACCAAATAGTTGGATGCAAGGATGAAGACGATGGGGTGGTTATCAGTGGTTTTAACAAAACACAAAAGAATGAACAAAGAACTAACTTTACAAGCTGCCATCTTATTTCGTGTTAATGAAGTGAGTATGTAAAGTACATACAACATAACCCCCAATAACTATCCAAGAGAAACTACCAAATACCACCATAGTAATTAATTGGAATAGTAAAGGTCTATGATATAAACTATTGAACACAATAGGACTGAGGATTAAATAATATTCCTACAACATCAACAGCTATATTCTGCTTGCCTTACGTATAATGTCAAAGACATACCCCAAAAATTTGGTCTCACTTTTTTCATTTTATTTGAAGATTTGATGTTTAGTTTTGAGCTTAAAATGCTTGCCCATCATGTATGACTGTCATTGCTTGTTTGCATGAAATATGGTCATAATTTTCTTCTCATATATGAATTTAGGCAAGTTTTTGCGCTCAAGTTGATGCTTTCAAATGCTAGTGATTTACCTTCTTTTATCAAGATTTTAGGATATTTAAAGTAAACTTAGACAACAATAACAAATCCACTTGAATGCGAGAAATAAGCAAAAAACCAAAGGTAAAGATGTGGAAATGATAAATGAAGTGATATGATTGAATCAGATATACAACCACTTTGAGGGAGAAGCCTCTAAAAAGTAAAATAAGAATGAAAGGAATTCAACAATACAACATATGATGATTTGGAAGAGCTATATATCCTTATTTATAGACATGATTAGGTTGGGGCGACCCCATAGTCCCAATTTGGTCGCCTTAAAGAAACATTATAACTATTGAATGAAAAGATAAAAGTTATGCGTGCCACAAATCGGCCACTCTATAACTTTAATGCACTTTTGAAGATAGAATATTAGGGGTGTAACATGCCCTTCCCCTTTAGAAAAGCATTACTACGCTTAACAACTTTGGATATTGCTGCATGAACTGTTCATCTTCCCATGTCGCATCTTCCATCAACGGATTCTTCCACATGTTTAGAAATTCCGGAATGGTTTGGTTGCACAACTGCTCCACTCTCTTCTCAATGACCTCCTCTGGTTCTAAGTTGAACTTCCCTTCCTCATCTAACTCCGACAAGTTTGAGTGTATTGGAAGCTTGTTACCTTTGACTTTTTTCAAGTATGAGACATGAAATATAGGATGAATTTGGAAGAAGTTGGCAATTCCAATTTGTAAGTCGCACTACCAATCCGTTGAAGAAATTTATAGGGCTTGTGAAATTTTGGTGCTAGCTTGTGGTTTTTATGCTGCTTTAATGAAATTTGTTTGTAGGGTTGCAATCTAAGGAAGACCCAACCCCCCTCTTGAAAATGCCTTTCACGCTAGTGTTGATTTGCATGATGTTTCATTTTGTTTTGAGCCACAACCAAATTCTTCTTGAGGACTTGGTATATTTTTTGTTGGTGTTGAATATGATCCTCCATTGCATGGGTCTCGGGATGACCTTGTAACTAATAAGTATTGGATGGTCGGGGATAGCCATAAAGAGCCTCAAATGGAGTCATCTTTGTTGCCATATGAAATGTGGTATTGTACAACCATTCCGTTAGGACCCCTTTGTCCTAACTCTTTTATTTTGTATTAGGTGTTATTAATAAAATCTTGGACGCATATGTTTTGTAAGTTGTACCATTAACCATTTGTAATTATTTCACATGTATGGGAAGTAGTAGTTGTCTTGAATAGATTAGTTTAAGTAGAGAGCTTGTGTAAGAGGAAAGATCATCTATTAACCATTTTGTAGTGAGTTGTGTTCAAAGGAGGTTTCCTCCTCAAAGAGGCCCACGATAGATTGTGGTGTGCTATTATTTCAATACGATATATTTATCTTCATTCAATTTTAATGTGTATTTACTATATTTCTGTTGTTAGATTAATTTACGTGTTGGTAGGTTCCTAACATTTGGTATCAACTCATCATAGGTCTTCCAAATCCCACCAATTCAAGAATTCAATGCCACCATGCCCAACAACATTCCCAAACCCGAGAAATACACCCATCAAATGCCGAACAGAGGTTGAGATGTGAGCCCATTGGGAAAAAAGATTATGTTACAATTGCGATGATAAATTCACATCGGGTTATCGATGTATGGAGAAAAAACTATACCCACTTGATGTGGAGTTACTTTTAGAGTTTGACGGATGGGAAGATGATGCACCAAAAAACGTAAAGGAAGAAAAAGAACATAATTTTAGAGAGAACCCAACGTCAAAATTTATGGGGCACGCATTTGCTGGCGTCACCACTTTTCAAACAATGAAGGTCAAGGGGTACTTTAAAAAACATCTATTGACAATCCCCATTGATTTCAACAACACACAACTTCATTGACACTTGGCTAGCCAAACAAGTCGATTGTAATGTGTATCCTTATTCAAGTTTTGAAGTCATGATAGAAAATGGGAAAATCTTACCTTGTAAGAGAAAATGTCGCAATGTCCAAATTTCAGTGGGGGTTTATAATTTGAAATCAGACATGTTTGTTTTACATCTAGGAGGTTGCATCGTATTTTTGACAATGCCTTTGGACACTAGGACTTATGAGACTATTTCGAACTTTGGATGCAATACACAAATAAGGGTCAATACCACACACCTTAAACATCAAGAAACATCATTAGCTCTCATCAAATGGAGAAGTCACCCGACTTTGCGTCATCTAGCTCAATGAATCATCTGATCCCCACTAGCGGATGTACTTACAAGAATTAATGTCTAAGCATAGAAGTTGTCTTTGAGGAGCCTAAAGATCATGCCATTCAGATTGTTTCGGGTAGTGTACCTCCAAACCTTCATCCTTACCACTACCCATTTCTATAGAAGAATGAAATTGAAAAAATGGTGAAAGAATTGTTGAAAGTTGGAGTCATTAGACCAAGCATTAGTTCTTACGCTTCCCCTGTATTAATGGTGTTGTATAAGGATGGTCTTAGCGATTTTGTATTTATTTTTGAGCACTAAGTAAACTCACCATCAAGGACAATTTTCTCATTTTGGTGATTGATGAGCTATTGGACAAATTGCATGGAGCCCATTTCTTCTTGAAGCTTGACTTGAGGAGGCTATCATCATATCTACATCAAAGAAAAATATATTCTTAAGACAACCTTCTAAACTCATGATGGTCATTACGAAATTCTCGTCATGCAATTCAGGCTCATCAATGCTTTGTCAACATTTTAGGGCTTAATGAACAAGATCTTTTGGCCATTTCTCCACAAGTTCATCCTAGTATTCTTTGATGACATCCTTGTTTATAGCTGCACATAGGAGGAGCATCTAATGCATTTGGAGCAAACCTTCCAAATCCTATTTGAGAACCAATTATGTGCCAAACGGTTGAAGTGTGCTTTTGGCCAAAAGGAAATTGAGTATTTGGGCTCATTGTTTCTGAGTTAGGAGTCATAGTAGATTCAAAAAAAAATGAAGCTATGAAGAATTGGCCTAAACTCTAAACACTTGAGAGCCTTCGTAGTTTTTTCAGATTCACTGGATATTATCTAAAATTCGTCCAGGACTATGGGAAAATTGCAACTCCATTGATGGCCGTGTTGAAAAAGGATGCCTTTCATTGGTTAGAGGTGGCAAAAACAACCTTTGAACTTCTCAAGCATGCAATGTGTACTACACCAATTTTGGTTATGCCTAACTTCTCCAAATGCTGTCATCAAAAGTGATACCTCAAGAAGTGGAAATGAAGCTCTCTTAATACAGGAAGGTCGACCTTCGCATTCACCAACAAGGAACTTAAAGGGAAAAACTTCGCTTGCTCAACATTAAGAGAAGGAAATGCTAGCCATCATTCATGCGATAAACAAGTGGCCCCTGTACCTGGTTGGGAGACACTTATGCATCAAAATTGATCATCATAGTCTTAAGTACTTGCTGGAGCAAAGAGTCTCTTTTCCCGAGCAATAGAAGCGGATAACGAAGTTGATGGGCTATGACTATGAAATTACCTATAAGATAGGTATAGACAATGTTGTTGTAGATATGTTTCTCGCAAGTGTGAAGAATAGACAACTATGTGCGAATTGCCTTTACCCATTCCGGAGTGGGTGCACAAGGTACAACAAGAATGTTCCCAAGACACCCAAATTCAGCGGCTCATCCAACAAGTGTTCGCTAATCTTTCTTCTTGGTTTAATTACTCTTGATATGGTCAATTTTTGTGACACAAATGTTGTCTAGTATTGGTGCCCAAATCGGCATTACAAGAAAAAATTCTGTTGGAATTGCATGCCTCATCATCAACTGGCCACTTGGGGGTTTTAAAAACATATGAAAGTGTCCACATGAATTTTTTTGGGAGAGCATTAAACATGACATCAAATAGTTTGTGGCAAAATGTGAGACTTGTCAGCACAACAAAGGGGAAACTGTCTCGACACCAGGCATGCTCTAGCCCTTAACTATTCCCATCGGGGTACGAAACGACATTTCCAAAGACTTAGTTGAAGCACTACCAAAGTCAGGGGGAAAATCAGTGATTCTGGTGGTGGTGGATCATCTTTCCAAGTATGCCCATTTTTGTACCTTCGCCCATCCTTTTGCGATGTCCACTGTTGCCCAAACCTTTCTCGATTAGATCTTCCGCCTCCGTGGGATACATTCTTCCATTGTTTGCGATTGTGATTCGACGTTACTAGTAACTTCTAGTAGTTGCATGCCTCACCGTCAACCAACCACTTAGGGTTTTAAAAACATATGAAAGTGTCCACAGGAATTTTTTTTTGGGAGGGCATTAAACATGACATTTGTGGCAGGTTGCAAGACTTATTAGTGCAACAAAGGGGAAACAATCTTGACCCCAGGCATGCTCTAGCCCTTGGCTATTCCTATTAGGGTATGAACCAACATTTTCATAGACTTCGTTGAAGGACTACCAAAGTCAGGAGGGAAATCAATGATTTTGGTGATGGCGGTGGATCACCTCTCCAAGTATGCCTATTTTTGTACCTTCGTCCATCTCTTTACAGCCTCCATTGTTGCCCAAACCTTTCTCGATCAGGTCTTCCGCCTCCGTGGGATACATTCTTCCATCATTTGCGACCGTGATTCCACTTTACTAGTAACTTCTAGCAGGAACTTCTCTAGTTCTATGACACCCAATTTAAAATGAGCTCCGCCTATTATCTACAAACAGATGGTCAAACAAAAATTGTCAACAAATGCTTGGAGACCTATTTGCATTGCTTTGCCATTGATCATCAAAATCACTGGATCAAATGATTACCACTTGTTGAATGCTGGTACAACTCTACATACCACATTGCCACTTGGATGACACCTTATGAAGCCATCTATGGTCAGCCACTGCCCTCTCTTCAGACATACCTTCTATGAAGTTTCAACGTACAAGCAGTCGATTCCACACTCAACAAGTGTGAAAATATTCTTCAATCTCTCAAGAATAACCTTCATATGGCACAAACCGCATGAAGCAATAGGCTGATCAACATTGCTGGGAACAGGGTTTTGACATAGGAGTCATGGCTGTTCTCTGGTTACGTCCTTATAACCGGACCTCCTTGAAGATGAAGGGTCATCATAAACTAGCATCCAATATTGATGGTCATAAAGTGCTCTAGAAGATTGGTCTTGTGGCATACAATTTGGAGCTTCCCTTCATCCAAGATCCATCCTGTTTTCCATATATTCTAAAGGAAGGTAGCCATTGTTCAACATGTTTGAGCCCAAACTGCACTATCCGAGATCGACATTGAAGGCTCAATCCTCTTGGACCTGAGTCTATCCTAGTCATGCACTCACACTAGCTCTGCAATTGCATTATCACCAAGCTTCGGTACAATGGCGTGCCATGCAATCGGAAGACACAATGTGGGACCCCCTAGTCCAGTTATGTAATGTCCCTTTCCGGACAAATTTAGTAACTTTGAAATTTTCTATGATTTCTTTTCAAAACTGAATATTAAACAAATACTAAAACAACCCACATACACATCGATATTGAAAATCTAATTGAAAACTTTATTGAAATTTTTATTTTATGGAATTGAATGTACACAAATATTGATAATGAAGCAAGCTGAATAACAATAGTATGCTGGAATAAAATGGTTACATTTATTTTGCATCACAAGGCCAAAATACAAACTCTTACTTGAATAATCCTCCGTAAAATAATTATATGTAGTAATGAGCAACAAACAACAAACATAGACACTCCATTGCAACAGTCCTTGATGGGAGAAACCCCAATGCAACAATCCAATTGAAACTAGAAATGCTCACAACCTTTGGCACAAATGTGATTCCCGGCTGGAATCACCTCACATAGACAAGAGGGTTTTCGTCCTCCAATCCAACAATGGAAATCAAGAAGGTTTTCATCCTCCAAATATTTGTACTATAAGGGGTTTCATCCTAGGAGAAGGAATAGAACAAGAAATGCTCAATCTCTAGAATATGATAACAAAATGATAAGGGATGAATGAACGAATGAGTATGGGAGAGGAGATCACATAGGTGTTGAGGGGAGTAGTGAAGCACAAACATGACAAAAGGATCCAAGGATGGGGGGCTCAGGAGGGGGTGTACCACATGGAAGCACTCCACTACACAAGGGGTCCACATGGTTAATAGAAAATGTGACCCAATAAAGAAAACACATTTCCAACATGAGGGGCGAGAAAGTGGTGCAATAGTGAACTCCATTAAGAATGTGCATACACACATGTGATAGTAAATTCTACTAGCAAAAGTATGCAATAGTGAAACCCACTAAGAATGTGCTCACACGCGTGTAATAGTAAATTCCAAGCAAAAGTATGCAATAGTGAAACCCACTAAGAATGTGCACACAAGTGTGCAATAACGAATTCCACTAGCAAAAGTATGCAATAGTGAAAACCACTAAGTGCAACACAAAGGGTCCCAAGTGAGGCATACCACCATGTGCATGAAAATTAATCCTAAAAACAACCCAAGTGTGAATTGGCTCAAACAACTCCACCACCCTGAGAAGGAAACATGACAAGTTACAACAATAGCTTCCCCATCTCAAACTTTGAGGAGAAAGACTTTTTAAGGGGGAGGGCATGTTATGTTACCCTTCGTCCTAACTCTTTTTTTTTGAATTAGGTGTTATTAATAAAAGTTTGGATGCATATGTTGTGTAACTTGTCCCATTAGCTATTTGTAATTATCTGACATGTATGGAAAGTAATAGTTATCTTGAGTATATTAGTTTAAATAGAGAGCTTGTGTAAGAGGAAAATTCATCTATTAAATATTTTGTATTGAGCTATGTTCAAAGGAGGTTTCTCCCTTGAAGAGGCCTGCAATCGCGATACTTTTTAGTGTGCTTCTGTTATTTCAATACAATATTTTTATTTTCTTTTAGTTTTAGTGCATATTTGTTATATTTTTGTTGCTTGATTATTTTGTGTACAAGCAAGTTCTTAACACATTCTGCGATCGAATTACACTTTTTATTTAGAGGCAAAGCAATGTAGGTGCCCTTCCATACATTTATACACAATTTTCGTTTTCCCCATTTGATTGCGTATGATAAAATTAACCATGTGTTAGTTTTGTTCCTCGTGTAGTAAATAGGCTAGTCCAAAATATGCTACTATTGAATATAGGATCACAATCACTCAAAATGAATTTAGGGAGACCATGGAGTTTCCGTACCTTTTCTATGATGACTTCTACCTCCGTGCTAGCTTGAAATGAATGAGAAAGCCTACAAAAGTGTGCATACTTAGTGGGTCTACCCACAACCACCAATATTACATCCAAATTGTTTGAATTTGGCAATCCTATAGTGAAATCCATTGATATTTCTTCCCAACATTTTGCTGGTGATTCAGATCCTAGGAGATATATGGGGGACAACACCCTAAATGAGAATCTAGATGTGTTATATGAATATATGAAAGCAATATAAATGAATAATTTAGATACAAACATCCAGATGGAAGTGTGCAAGAAATATAATAGAACTAAAACATAGAAGTATATTAATCTGTGTTTTGTACATGGCATACTCTTGAGAAAGATGTATGGAGCTGTCTATCTTCCAAGCCTACATCTATGCTTTGAGATGTCTACCATTTGATTGCTATAGATGTGTATACATGTATTGAAAATCCATGAAGGCTTAAAGAACCACTAATTGTACATGGCATACTCTTGAGAAAGATGTATGGAGCTGTCTATCTTCCTGGGCTACGTCTATGCTTTGAGATGTCTACTATTTGACTACTAGAGATGCGTATTGAAAATCCATGAAGGCTTAAGGAACCACTAAGAAAGTCAAAAATGATTGAGTTGATTGGCTTAATAATTGACTTTTGAAAAATTCACCGCCCCGCAAAGGGAATCCCTCGACTCATATAGGGGGCTTCTCTCCCATCAGAATGGAGGCAAAAATATTGTCGCACCTGGTGGTATAACATGGTTTGAGTTGGCATTAGTGGTTTGGCACATATGTGTATGGGATCATGAGGAAATCGCAAAATGTTTGCTGCGCACATGGATGGCACCATGACCGGTCTACCTAGATTGCGTTGTGCCACTATAGAAGTCTGTGTGACATTTGGGGGAGATTGATTAGAGATCTTGGAGGGATTGTAGACCTCTGGACGTGGTTCTAGAGTACCACAAATTGCTGCACAAGATCCTCAATTACTACAAGCTGTGAGAATGGCCTTGGTGGTATCATTGGAATTGCTTTTGGAGAATCCTCCTAGATTCGCTGGAATGGCTAATGGTTGTAAGAGACTTGGAGTTTTGATTATTTCTTATTTATTGTATTGACATACCAAACATTTATTCACAAACTTTTGTATATCTCCCTAAAGACCTTCACAAAATAAATCCTTCTTTATGCGGTGATAGGTCTTCAATAACCTTGAATGTCCTCCCATTGGTGAGTCATGCTTTTGTGATAAAATACTAGCTTTCAATTGAGAGTGTTTTGCAAAGAAGGAGCCTACTTTTATACTAGAATGAATATCCTTTCCATGCATACTTATTTGAATAAGATGGGTCCTATTGAAGTCATTGTGGAATGAGCTTCCTTGTTGAAATGTCTTGTTGTCATTTTATTCGTGTTGCTTCTATGCATTCCCCTAAAACAAAGAGATGACACACATTGTTGCTTCCTCAACATCTTGTTGAGATAGAGCATCGACTGAAATATTCTCCTTGCCATTTTTTGTAAATAATTACGATGTCATACCCCAACATCTTGGTGATCCATTTTTGTTGCTCCTTTGATGGCAGTCGTTGCTTTAATAAATATTTAAGACTCTCATAGTCCATTTTGACTTGAAATGCCTACCCATAAGATCTTGTTGCGACTTTGATTGCATGAGTGATAGCCAACATTTCCTTCTCATATGTGGGTCGCACCATGTTCTTTCTGTTGAGTTGATGAATCTTTCATGCCAAGGGACACTCATTGTTTATTGATACTGCTCCAATGTCGCACCTTAAGTCATCACATTTTACTGCAAATGTCTTAAAGAAATTTGGAGTAGCTAATACAGGGGTGTAAGTAAGAGCTTATTCAAGTTGTTGGAATGCTCGGGTGGCTTCCTTTGACCATGAAAATGAATCTTTATTCAATAATGGGGTTAAGGGTGCAACTATGATAGTTGCAAACAAATATTTTGTAGTAACTTGTAAGCACTAAGAATCCCCTCAAACCCTTGATGCCTCAAGGTATTGGATAATCATTGACTTTTATAATATTTTTAGGGTCCACCTTAACACATTCGTGTGATACAACGTCTTAAGTATTCCACTTCTTTCACTCCAAAGGCATACTTGGATTTTTTTGGCATAGAGTTGATTGTTTTCCAATGCCTCTATTACAATATCCATAGGTTGCAAATGTTCTTCCCTTGTTTTACTATAGATTAGGATGTCATCAAAGAAAACCAATACAAACTTCTGAAGAAATGGATGAAATAATGAATTCATGAGACTTTGAAAAGTAGGAAGGGCATTAGTGAGACAAAATGCAAACTAAAATTTCATAATGACCCTCATGTGCCCTAAATGCAATCTTATATACATCAAACTTTACTCGGATTTGATGATAATTTGAGGGTAGTGCTAACTTAGTAAAGAAAATAGACCCATTAAATTCATCCAATAATTCATCAATAAAAAGAATAGGAAACATATCTTTGAAAGTGAGTTTGTTGAATTCCCTGTAATTTGGGCACATTCTCTATAATTCGTCCTTTTTAACCATTAAAAAAAAAAAAAAACCCATCTAGATTGTGTTGTACCAGGAAGCCTTACACTCCATGGACATCTTGAAATCTTTTTCTATGTTTATTAGGCTTGATCTTTCCAAAGCCTATGATTGAGTGGATATGGATTTTGTATGTCAAGTTTTGGCTCAGTTTGGCGTCTCTAGGGAATGGATTGAATGGGTGAGAGCATGTTTGTCTTCAGTTTCTTTATCCGTCCTTGTTAATGGCACTCTCTCTCAGATCTTCTTAGCTTCTAGGGGGATATGTCAGGAAGATCTTTTATCTCCATTTTTATTCATTGTTCTGGTGAAGTGCCTTGCCAGATTGGCAACTATAGCATCTCAAGAAAACAAGATCAGTGGTATAAAATTGGCCACAAGAGCTCGTCCTCTCACTCATCTCCAATTTGTTTATGACTCTACGCTTCTTGGCAAAGCCACTTGTTTCGAGGCTCAACAATTGCAGAAGCTTCTTCAGGGTTTTTGTAGAGCTAGTGGTCAGTTGGTTAACCATGCCAAATCTAGCATCATTTTGTTTCTTACTCTAGTAGACAGGGGGAACAAATTCTTAACATCTTCCACTGCAGAAGAGGCTCTCTTCCGCTCCAATATTTGGGGGTACCTCTTGTAGCTAAATAGATCAGAGATTGGTATTGGATTACAAACAAAGCATATATGAAAATTCAGAAATGGACTAATACATGGCTCTCCTCATGAGGAAGAATGATTTTGGTTAAGGCAGTCCTCCAAGCCTTGCCAATATATGTTTCCTCTATCTTGAACATTCCAGTTAGAATTCTTAAATAATTGGACTCTACCAAAAATTCAAGTGGAGTGGCTTGTAGGAAAAAAGAAAGTGGTCTCTAGTTTAGTGGGAGACTCTTTGTCAACATAAGCAAGAAGGTAGCTTAGAATTCAAATCCTCCTCCAAGCACAATAAGGCTTTAGCAGCTAAACTCTATTGGAGATTGCTAATGGCTCCAACTGATTTGTGGGCTGCTAATATTAGAGCCGAATATGCAGAGAATAATTCCCTAAGAGAATCATTCGGTTGTTTCTTCCCTCCAAAGGATCACCCATTCTTGCTGTTCTAAAAGTGGGGGAAAAACTTATAAAAAAACATTTGTTATGGATTGTCAAAAATGGTCAAAGTGCTAACTTATGGATTGATTCTTGGGATGGGAATCCGCCAATCATCACTCAGTATCCAGAGTTAAAGACAACCATGGATGCGTTGCATGGCATAAGATGGATTAAGGTTGCGAACTACTATAAGTCCACTACTCATCCTTGGGAGATTGGACAGTGTTGGATTCCTACTCTGGAATGGTCAATTCATATTGGGGAGGAGCAACAATCACAGATTAATAATATTCTTTTGGCCCATCCTCTTTTAACTTCCCCATTGCCTGACTCCTTAGCTTGGGGGAAAAGTTCTACAGGTGCCTACACAGTTTCTTCAGACTATGCTTCTATAAGCAGGGGTACTTCTCATCCTCTTAAGGATATCTTTAGCCACATATGGCACCCTGCTTTATGGCCCAAGCTGAGATTCTTTATGTGGTTGGTTTTAAGGAGGAGAGTCTTAACTGGATATAGACTCATGAGACGTGGCTTTTATGGCCCCTTTCAATGTGCTTTGTGCTTGGATAATGAGGAAACTGTAACTCATCTGTTTACTCAAATTGTTTAACCTTCCCTGGGTTAGCATTCAATCATTCAAGCAGCTGATTAGATAATGGTATAGCCACGTGCCCAAAGGTCAAAACCTTCTTCTGGCTATGTGGTCTGGCATCACCCTTCTACTTTGGAACATTTGGAAGGAGTGAAACAACAAAATTTTCTAGCAGGACAGCAGGGATATTACTTATATTTGGGAGAAGATTAAAATTAATGTAGCAGAAACTATCAAGCATAAGATTTGTTTACCTCAAATTCTTACGCCGGAATGGGAGCACTTGTGCGAACAACTCTCTTTGCAACCCGAGACTTCAACAATGACTGCCTATCAACCTAAAAAGAAAACTCAGATGGATAGACATTGGACAACCCCTCCAATTAGGTACGGTAAGTTAAATATTGATGGTGATTCAAGGGGCAATCTGGTTCAGGTTAGTATGGGAGTCATTGGTAGATCTTCTGATAGGTATGTAGCCTTCTTCTTTGTTGAAAAGTTGGGATATATAACTAATAACTTAGTGGAAATCAAAGCAATTTACAAAGGGATGCAAGAGGCTTTGAAAATTGGGTGGCAAAAACTTCAAATTGAATCTGATTCCAAGCCAATTGTTGGCTTGTTCCCTGACCCTAAGGGAGCTCATAGCAAAAACATGTAAATGACAAGAGAGTTGGGGAAAATTCATAGGTTGCAGGACAAGTTCCAAGAGGTCCATTTTGGCCATGTTCCGAGAGAAAGTAATAAAGTAGCAGATGGGTTGGCCAATTGGGCTCTCGACAACCACAACCTTGTTATGGTCTGCCTCCTTTGTGGTGGTTGACCAAGCCGCAAGGGGTTTTGAGAAAACTTCTAGATTCAAATTTGTACTAATGAATGCTAATATGTATCCCTTTTTGTTTATTGCCCAAGCTTGGACTAATAGCTTTCAGGGTTGGCATAGTAGAATTTGTACACTTTGATCCTTCCTTTTAGCCATGACCACCAAATATGAATATGCAATTTTGTTAGGACGAACATTTCCTTGACCAACTATTCATATGGGTAGTGATATTTTATGTTAGGTGGAATAATTCCTGGAATGAATTCAATGGTGTGATCATGATCTATAAGTGGAGGTAGGCCCTTGGGATCCTGAAAAACTATTTGATGATATTGAATGATCTCTTAAAGTGTCCATCACCTATGCTTCTAATGACTGTAGTTGTGCCAATATACCATAAGATCCCTTTTTGAGCAACTTTTCTATTTGTACCTTTGTCAGTTTGCACTAAAAGCCATGAAAAAGTTCTGAAATTTCAAGGATATGGTTCCTAACTGTTTCAGCCATTGTATTCCCAAAAATGCGTTCGTGCCTCCAATAGGAATTGAAAACATACTCGAATCCAGCTAATAGTCCCCCATTGAGAGTTTGATGTGATGACATTTACCCCTACAAAAGAGTTGCTTTCCATTGGCTATCATAAATTGAAAATTAAAAACTAAAAAAACAAAGCAATTGAGTTCATTTGCTAACCTTCTATCAATTAAGTTGTGTGCTATGTATTGACCAACACTGTCACTTGCCTCTTTTTGATATACCCTACCACTTTGAGCATTTTTGGTGTGTTTTTCCCATTTTATTGATGCAGGAGCAAAATCCAGGTGTATGGACAATTTTGCATCATGAAAAAATAGATCGACGAATTTTAAAATCTCGTTTCCCTATTGCAAGAGGCAACACGAGTATTTTGATATTAGGTCTCTCTGGCTTAATTTGATTTCTTGGGCCACCTATTTGCATCTTAGATCTTTCTTAACTTCTCCTTGATCTAAGGGGATCGACCAACAGTGGCTTTGGCATTAATGCCCACCATTCTCATGGCTTGCGGTAATTGCGGAGACACTACTTTGGTCTGCGATACATCAGGTGGATCTAGATCACTAGATCCTAACACAAATTACTGTTGTTGCTCATCTGGATTTGTGCCAACGGCAATGTACTCTTCTCTAGGTTCAACACCTACGTGCCAGTCTACAACATCCAACTCCACACCTACGTTACTTCACAGTCCTTGTAGTGTCAGAATTGTAGACCAAAGCTCGTTAGTAACAGAAGTTGGTGACATCACAACATGACCTCAACCTTATATATGGAAATGGTTCAACTTCCATAATGGCTCTCAACCTCATGACATGTAATGTATGTACACATCTATAACATTAGCAGTAGGGGGCTAGATAGCAATAGTTAGACTAAAAGATATCAGTGATACATATTTCTCAAGAGTATGTCATGTACAGGATGAACAAATAAGTAAAATACATTCACTGGTTTAGATCTACATCTCTCTTTTTTTGTACTATCTTTCTCACAAAATTGCCACACACACATAACTTCATCTAGATTCTCATCTAGAGAGTTGTCCACCGGGGCTCCTCTTGGGCCTCAGATCACTCCCAATCTCTGTGATCTTAAAATCTCAATTTTTCCTCTCAAGATCTCAGTGAGGAAGTGAAATGGCTGAAAAATCATTTAAAAATTGGGTTTCTCTATTTTTGTTTGGCATCGTGGATTCCTCTGTTTTTCCTTTGTTTTATCAAAGTCCATAGCAGATTAACATGTG
Organism: Torreya grandis; assembly: GCA_037957365.1. Lineage (NCBI taxonomy): Eukaryota > Viridiplantae > Streptophyta > Pinopsida > Cupressales > Taxaceae > Torreya > Torreya grandis. The sequence continues at coordinate 2,321,503 of JARHVA010000429.1, forward strand.
GTGCATCCTCGATAAATATTTGCTTGGAATTCATCTACATTGTCTTTGTTTTCCATTAGCTCCGTGATACGAGATTTCGCCATTGGTCATATTCTTGTGAGATATTCAAACAGGGTTCATCTCAATGTTCTGCGCTTTGCTTTGTGCAACAAGATCTTGACAACTATCATAATCTAGTGAAATTTTATCGGGTTCTATTTTATTTAGTTTATCTCTTCCATTCTCTCCATGGAGTGACATTGTGATATATGTCACCTTCTTGTGAACTCTTGGGTTTGGATTTTCTCCTAAGCCTTGAGAAATAAACAAGATCTGTGAACCAATATTGTTCCACTTGTGATGATCACGTGGATTGCACACAAAGTGGTGCTCGTTGATGTTCTTAGTTTTCTTTACGCAAGGTACGCTATATGATATTCTCTTGACATTTGACATGTGCAACGAGATGTTAACATGTGGTCTTATTTGGTGAACTCTTCTTTGCTTCTTGTTTCTATGTGATTTAATATGAAAATAAGAAAACTAAAGATAAATCTTGTGAAATAGATCTAGGTGGTAATAGGGAGAGAAAAAACGATTATCTTAGGGATTCAAAAAGAAAGTCGGAAGAAGAATGATAAACAAAAATTGATCTATGATATCCCAAGAATGATGATAGAAAAGCGTTATTCAGAGATAGAGCAAAACGAAAAGACGAAGTTTTATGGAAAAAATCAAGGGGTTTAGTTTATTGGGGAAGAGATGTGAGTTATGGAACCGAGGAAGTTTCAAGAGTTATCCAAGTAAAAGGAATCGAGAGATCACTGACTTGAACAAACTCGCTATCAAGCAATTTAGAGGCCATATCATGTGTAGAGATAACTTTGCAAGGAAGAAAATAGGGGTGTGATGTTTACGGCATGTGAGGAAGTTGTTAATGAGTATGAGAACATAGTTGTGGTAGTTTTTGACGCCAAGGGTGAACACGTCAAGTCCCAAAGACATTGTGAAGACTGGACATTGAAGTTGAGGTTAGGTTTTTGACAAAATGCATGTAGACTGTATTTTTACTATAATATTCAATGAAATCGATAACTCTTGTTGTGAGTCGTCGATGCTTGGAGAAAATCAAAGTAGCATCGAGTCATGATTCAAATATATTTTGTTTCATTTTGATCAATAAAAATGGTGCAGTTGTTGACAAGATCATAATTTGTAGGTTTTTTTTGGTTTGATGGGTTTCTAGCATCAAGGACAAGGTCATCATTCATTTGACCCCATATCCTTGATTGCATCATTAATATATGCAACGGAGATGACAAGGCTTGCTCCACAACTGGGTCTTCTGCAATCACTACTTCTCAAAAAACTCATTCTCATTAAATTTTGGTAGTTTTTCACTATAGGCACACTTGTGACCTCGAGATCATTTTTTTGCCATAATGTTAACATGGTGCTTTTTCTCTTTTCTCTGCCTCATGTTGAGGAGAAAGCTTTGTAATTTGCCTTTTGTCAAAAGTATTGGCCACATTTCTCTCTCTCTATCCCTTGGTTTGACCTTGATTGAGTCTCCTATTAGCCAAATTTCATTGCTCAATAAGTAGGGCTTTCTTGATAGCACACTTAGTTGTATGTGGTTCCAACAACCAAACATCATACTTAATTTGGTGCTTATGCCCATTGATGTAGAATTTGTGTCTTTGATAAGCTATTGCCTTAGGGGTCATGATCACCAATCTCATATGATCAGCGTTATCTTCTGCTACAGAGATTGTTTTTCTCCATAATTTTCAATTGGGTGAAATAACTTCCCTTCCATGCTTGCTTATAGTGGGCTATTGATTCTTCAGTAAAGACTTCCCAAATGAGCCTTTGTTCTTGCTTTTCGCTCATCATCCATTGATATCACTAACAAGGATCATATTCTAAATGTAGTGAGGCTATGTTGACCTTCATATCATATTGTATATTATGAATCTTAAGATATTGTTCCATGAGGCTTATCTAAGAAGTTACATCTGTACAATTAAAATTGTGGATGTATATTTTGGGCAAGTGCAATCTTTGCCCTTGGGAATGATGCCCTATCGCATGATTTGGCCCGTTTAGGTTGCACCCCCCATGGTTGTTCAATTGCATATAATAGGTTGGTATTGGGCTAGATCCATGATTATGGTGATTTTGAGGTAGGTTTGGGAGTTGAATCAGATCAGACATGAGCTGCTATTAAAACTTATCCACACTCTCGTTTACCATAGCCACACTCTTAGTTACCACTTCTTCACAATCCGCATGAATGTTTCTTGTTACTTTTATTGTTGGACAATAAAGATAGTCATCCACCTCAATGATTATAGAAGAAGCATCATGTCCATTACGCTGGGAGGATCACATGGCTAGTAATATGGTTGGTTTCCTAGCTCTAGATTTGTGATTAGTTAGGGGAAGAAAGTACTTGGTATGAGTGGTGACCATAAAAATTTAAGGTTTGGCAGCCAAAATGAGCATTATCAAGAACCTCTATAGATTTGCTTGTATTGAAAAATTGGATCTAATGGTACAGGGCTCAAACAGGGGTTTGATGAAACCTGAAAACAGGACCATCGCAGTCAACAAAAATGTATTACCGAGAGCTATACCATTGTGATCATCTTGGCAAGATGAATCCAATGGTTTCTAAACCCTGTAAGCACCCATAACACGAAAAAAGACACCGGGATTTATTGCTCAAATTGGATCCTCCACATTCTTCTTGGTTTGAAATGTATTTTAGTTTGCATTTTCTGCTAGGGTGTGACTAACAAAAGTGCAACTGATCTGCTGTACCTGTGTCCAATAGAGTCACATAACATGCAACAAAGATAAAATATGCTAACAAATTAGGTTAAAGAATAGTACTCGCTTTTGATGAAGTCTTGCTTTGCCCTCATGCTACAACAACTTCGATTGTTGCTTTTGGATAATGTTTTTCCTTCTTGCTCCATAGAATTTGCCACCCAAATCGTTTCTACTGTACCACTTGTTAATATTTTTCTTCAAAGTAAACTTTGACAACAAGAAGAAATCCACTTGAATGCGATAAATGAGCACAAATCCAAAGATGATGCACAAATGTTAAATGAAGCAATATGGCCTAAGTTACTGGTTCATTTTTGGTTCTTGTGTGGGTTCAAAGAACCCGGTTCGCCGATATGGTCATTTTTTTTCCTAGGGGTTGTTATTGGGTTCGTCCGTACAAAAAATATAGAAAAAATATATAGAAATTCTAACCTGATACATAGGAAATTAGTGCCATTGTCATTAACCACATAGTATGCATCTTGATAAATGATAAGTATAACCATTAAACAGAAATGATAAAATCATAAATATTAAAATATAAAATATCAATAATTATCCTATGGCTGTAATTAATTACATGATACATCAAACTTTAAAAGTTAATTTTCATAGTCATATTGCTCTTCATCGAGAGCATCATCATCATCATCATGTTGTGGTTCATAAGAAGTAGAACCACATGGACTATTAGCACCGACACTCCCGCTAGCTAAGTTATGTGTCGTCAAAGCTGAAGGACGCCAATGTCATCTAATGAGAAGCGGGATATGCAAGCATCCAAGTCAGCAACCTTTGGATCAATATCTCAATGCTTCGACGTCCCCTCCTTGTACTCTGGGTTCTTGTGCGATAGAAGACGCAAATTGGAGTGTATGTAGACCAACTCCTTGACCTTTTTAGCTGGGAGCTTGTTGTGCTTTTGTGAGTGGATGAAGCTATATGTGCTCCAATTCCGCTCACAAAAAGATGAACTTGCAACCTATATTCAAATTTAAACATAAATTTAAAATTTTTAAAAGAAAAAGAAAAACTAAAAAACTTAAATTTAAAAACTTAAAAAATACAAAACTTACCTTTGACAAGATCTTGATTGCAAGAGGTTATAGGTTCGGTGATCCTTGTCCATGAAGTTACCACCACATATCCTTATTGTATTTGTCCCCAAGAGCATCGAGACTATGACCTCGAGAGGTAATAAGCCCCAAACTCGCTTGTAACCATGTCTTCTATTTCGGGATCAGGGAATATCCTAGACAATGCCAATTTCTACCCTTTAGCGACTTCAACATCCCTATATGGTGTCACCCTCCTCAACAAAGAAAGGATTTCTGCGCTATAAAAATGAGGAGTCCAAGCAAAGGCAAGGAGATTTAGCGGGGTGGTCATTTTGTTCCACCACTCAACAAGGATAGAATGCACTTGTTTGAAAAATTCCTCCTTGGGATATCACTCTTTTTCATTAATGATGAACTTTATCTTCTCAATCATTGAGTTTATGCTATCATATATTTCTCCCAAACATGGTTGATCCATGTCAGCAAAGCGGATCATACTCATGATGGGCTCAGTGAAACTCAATAAATAATCTACACGAGCCCACCAATCATCATCTAGGATCAAGTTTTTCACTCTTTGAGCCCACTCTTTGCTCGCCTCCCTCCAAACGCCCTATAAGTTGCTGATGACCATACTGCTAAGTGCTTGTCGCACTTTTACAAGTTGTCTCAAGACGATTGTGTGAGAAACAAATCTAGCCACAACAACCTATTACAAAATTATGAAAATATTTAAATAACAATATTATAATTTAAATATAGTTATACAAGTACTAGGTTAAAAAATTAAAAAGTTTAAATTTTAAAACAAAAATAAAAATACCTTCAACAACTCCAATGTTGAGAAGGATCTGAAAATGGCTTGAAAGAGTTGATGGTCGGTGACAAATATTTGAATCTACTCAACTTCATCATACACTTGTTTGATCTAGTCAATTTTCTTCCCCATCTTTTGCAACATGAGGTTGACTGAGTGGACAGCACAAGGTGTCAAAAAAAGTGTCCATACCTCCCCTTTACCAACATCCCCATGGCCTTGCAATTTTTGCCATTATCTGTTACAACTTGGATAACATTTTCAGGCCAACTGCCTCAATGGATTCGATAAGGATGTTGGCAATGAACTCCTCATCCTACACACACCTCTCACAATCGATGGCCTTAAAAAACATTGCCCCTTTAGGGCACACTGCAACCACATTGATCAAAGCCCTGTTTCTTGCATCTTTCCATCCATCGGAAATGACGGAGACCCTCGTTTCAGCCCATGAATCTTTGATTGGCTTCAAAGAATTTTCAACATATTTTCTCTCATTCGTCAATAAAGTGGTGCAGTTTTTTTCAAACCCTAGGCCTTTGTTATCTTTTGGGGCCTCGTTGATTTCTCTCACCATTTCTTGCCAATATAGTGATCAAACCACATGGAAAGACAATCCATTTGCATATACACATCATGCAATTTTCTGATCTACAATCTCCCTACTCTCTTTTTGAAAAGACCTATCCAATGGTCGTCTTGTTCGTTTGTTTGAAAGACAAGCCTCTTCGTGCATAGAGACTGCTCCCAAAAATGGATGTCTTCCAATGGGCATAATTTTAGAACCGCCAGTAGGACGTGGGGAAACAGGTGGCTTCCTTGATTCGTTGCCTTTCTTTGCTAGAGGGTGACTGAGTCTCATGGCATGTGCGGCATCTGCATCTTCTTGTTCCTTGATGAATTCAAGGATTTTTGATTGTGGCATTGGAGAATTAGTCTTCCCCATGCAAAATTTGATTCCGCATTCAGGCATGCGACATAAATATGTTTTCACCCTAAAGTATGAGCTTGTGAACCAAGAATCACAAATATTGCATTTTCAAATATAGGCCCCACCGCCTGCTGTGCTGTATATTTCCACAACGGTGAGTATGTCAAGTCCATTTTTTGTTGCTTTTGGCCAGTGGAGGAAGAACTACGAGACATTATAGTAATAGTATATATAACTACAAGTTAAAAAACAAACACAAACAAAAAAACAAAAAAAAAACCTAGGGCAGCAGCCAACAACTTGTAAAAATTTAAAAAATGACAAAAATAAATAAATAAAACAATACAAAACTTACCTTGACAGCAAATGGGCTCCTGAATCACTGTAGGGCGTAGGCAAAATGATCAGAACGATGCTTGATGAAGATTCAAACCTACAACAACAATGGAGGGCAAGTGTGCAATGAGAAAATTAGAAAAATAAAAAGCAAGTGGTTTTAATTTTGTCATTTTGTTTTTATCATTTGTGTTGAAGTATGCTTTTGCTTTTGGCTTATAGGGTTTAGGAAGGTGTTTTTAATTGTTTAGTTGCATTGGTTTTGGTGAAAAGGGGAAAAAAATTAAAAATAAAAAATTTCGTTGCTTTTTGGTGCCGGCGACTGTGGGTACATTGCCCCAATGCCTAGGGTTTGCCTCTGGCACTTGGCTGGATTGGGGGTTCTTCCTAGAAGAACCCCCAACGCCCTTGGGTGCCCAGGGGCGAACCCTGAGCTTTGGGGCAATGCACCGTACTTGGAACCCGATCGTGGTTTGCACTCGGGTGCCCAATGTCTGCAAAAACCGGTGAACCAGTAACATTGGATATGGCTGAATCAGATATACAACCACTTTGAGGGGGCAACTCAAAAAAATAGAATAATAATGAAAGGAATTTGAGAATATAACTTATGATGATTTGGAAGAGCCTATTTACCCTTTTTATAGGCATAATTAGGTAGGGGTGATTGCAAAATTTCAAATTTGGCTGGCCTAAAAAATATCTATAACTAATGAATGAAAAGGTAAAAGGTTATGTGCATCAGCAATCGTCCACCCCATAGCCTTAATAATCTTATGAAGTTAGAATATTAGGGGCATATCACAAGACCACTCCAATCCTTGTGTTGAGTCTTCACTTGACTACAATCATTTTGTTGAAGTTAGGTGTGGCAAAAAAATTGTTATTTTCCACATGGCCTTCTTGAGTCTCTTAAATGCTTGGGTTGCTTCTTCTGTCCAAGCAAATGCATCTTTCTTAGAGTAGTTTTTTGAGAGGTGTAACAATGCAAACATAACTCCTAACCAACCTATAGAAGTATCTTGTGAACACCAAGGATCCCCAAAGAACCTTTATACATTTGTAGGAAATGGGCGCTCCATCTTGACTTTGATCTTGTTTCAGTAAAAACTCGGCAGCCCAAAATAATTACTTGTACTCGCAACCTCGACAAAAATGCTGCAAATTATCTGAGAGTTAACAAATATATAAATTCATAATATAAACTTAAATAACATGTAAAACACTTTGAAAAAGCATAATAAATGAATGTAGAGAACACATAGGTATATTCGATATCAGTTTTAAACCAAAAAAGATATTGTATGATGAGTGATCATCATGATAGAAAATTACAAATCCATAAAACATTGAATGGTTGCAAGGAACAAAGAAACCTTGTGATGCTGAAGGCATTTGGCTTGAATTGTTTCCAGTGGATGAGCCCCGTCCTTGAATCTGTGGGCCAATTCAATATACCCAAAGTAATTACATTCCTTCCCTCCAAAGGCTCTTTTATTGCTGATGCTATTCATTTAGGATGTAAAACCTGTTCTAAATGCCCTACATGGTCCTCTAAATGTTTTTTTTTTTTTTTTTCCTGAGAAAGGACTTGTGCACTGGGGTCATCGCACTTTGTTGGTAGGAGCATTTGTGAGACCAAAGGGCATAACCAAAATTTCATTATGGTCTTCACAAGTATGAAAATTTTAGGTATATCTTTTCTTACTTCTATTTTGATGGCAGCTAAAAAACAGTGTTATGCAGGGACATGTCCTTGAGGATCCAAGTGATATCCTAGACATCTTGGGGATGAGGGGACCGAGGAGACACCCTCCACATCTTAGAAAAAAGAAAAAGAAAAATTGCGGATGTCCCCTAAAAAGTAGTGGTGTTTTAGGGACATCCTTGGGACGTTCTCTAAAAAGGGGGAGATTTCGGGTACACCACAATGACCCTAACATTATATTTTTTATTTTTTAATCTGTTTTTCAAATTTTATACATTTATTTGTATTTCAAAAATTTTAATTTTAATTTTTAATATATTATTAAATATTTTAATAGTTGATCCGTAAACTAGGTGGAGATTCCACTCTAAGTTTCATCAACATGGGCCCTATTACTCCTAGCTTAATAACAATTGGTTATATGACTGTTCTAGGGTATTAACCTCGTAAAAACAAAGATAAACAAGTGCTGAAAGTGACATGTACAACTTATTGCACATAAACATAAAAATTATGAATGAGCAAATCACAAAACAATCACGAGTTATCCTGGAGAAATCCAATGTGGGAAAAACCCCAGTGGGTGAGGAAATTGCACTCCCCTTCCACTATGCACTGTAAGATATGTACAAGGTATTGTCAGACATGGCCTTCATGGATAAAGTTTCACTACCAATCTATCCAAAACTCATACACAAGATGCTCTGCTCTTATCACACACTTCTTAGTTTCTCACACAATTGAACGAATCATCTACAACTAAGCAACAATAAGATAACAAGAACAAAGACTCAAATTTGCAACAAGCAATGTGAATCCAATTTCCATACTTTCAATTGTGTTTTTTGATGTTTACTGCCTTGCCAAGACCTACATTTATGCTCTCACATCCTTAGACCTTGCCAAGAAGCTTAACCGAACTGGCATTGAGAAGGAGAAACATTTGCAACCGTTAAACTTTGCATGGCGCTGGAGTCTTACAGCTAGTGTTAGAGTCCTACAAATGGTGTTAGAGTCTTGCTTGTAAACATTCCTCTAACTTTCAAAGGCCATAACTTTTGCATACGAACTTGAAATCACATGCTTTTTATTTGAACTTACATAATTTATCGGGAGGAACTCAAATATGTACTCAAAAGGTACTTTTGATGCCAACCATATGTTGTTTTTATTAAAGTTGTGCCAGGATCACTGGATCAAGGAATGCACATGGAGTGATCTCACGAGTCGAGCAAGTGCACATCACAATGAAGTTGCTAGTAAATGAAATCATACATAAGAGAATATTACAAAGGAATGAGAGCAAATAATAAAATACTTCATATCATCCAGGATGATAAATACAAAGGGAGAGGTTACATATATAGGAGGGAGCGATGAAGACCACACATTTCATTGAGTGTAGGGCAATCTTCCCCAATGACCAAGCTACCCTAAGCAAGCTCACGATCCGTGTAGACAAAACCCGTAGGACGAGAGTCTACACCAACTCCCTCCCTTAAGTGTAACTTATGTGGGCTGGAGAATTGGGTCCCGATAACTAGACCTGATGAGGTACCCAAGTACATAGCGGTGATCCCCAATATCTGACAAAATATGAAGGATGTGTGCCGCCACAAAAAAGAGAGAGAAGGTAAGCACAAAATGTTGCATGGTGAATGTTGTAGTAGGTCCCTCTACAACAAACACTGTCTTTTCCTTTCGGAAGAAAGAAATCCCGAGTTGTTAAACTGTTGAATTCCCACTCAAGTGGAGTGCAAGTAGGAATTGTGATGTAGATCTCTGGAAAATGCTCAAAATTCTCTCTGTTAATGCTTAAATTTGCCAAAATCTGATCAGGAATCACATATCTAACTATAAGAGATGGCAATAAGGAAGCATACAATGAAGGGGAGAGGACAAGAGGGTTTATAAATACCCTCATTACATCCAGAGAAGAAAAGTGGCATGGAATATTTATTGAAAGAATGTTCATGGGAAGAGGAGAGCAAGGTTCAACAACCGTTGAAACTGAAGATTGGTCTACAAATGAAGCACTCAGATCTGCAAGATGAATGTCCACAACAACATATGAGTTGTCAATGTTCTCAATGCGTATACTTTCATTGGAATCAGTAAAGTCCTCTAAAATATAAATCTGTGAAGGCTCTAAAAGAGCAACAATCTGCACAAGGACGGATGTAGAATCTGCAATGAGACAATTAAAGTTTGGCAGAATCTCGTCTTGTAGTGGGGGCTTGGCAGAAGGAAGAGCACTATCCACTATGGATGTGCCATCACAAGAAATAGAAGTGGAGAGAGTCCAATAGTCGCAAAAGAGACAATAGGAATAGGAGTGACATAAATCACAATAAGATCCCCCAAAAGACTTTGGAGAGTGCTCCAAACAGTGGAGGGACACTTTGTGTGCTCTACATGGTGGTGTAGATGCCAAGAAACGTGACACAATAAGTGACCATAGGCCATGTCACAAGAGTTGGCGCAGTCATCCTATTGACCTGGGTCAATAGGAGCAGGAATGTCCTTATAATAATGGAATAAGTACTTGATTCATGAGTGAACGTTCCATATACACACGCTATGAAACATGATTGGTCTTCCCAAGAAGGACCACTAGTGTAGACTCAACCCTCCTTTGGAATCTCTCAAATGGAGTCATCATGACTAAGAGAAGACACCAAGTACAAAATTGCACAAGATACACTACAATGATGCTAGAAAACTGCATGCTCATGAATGGAACATTGGATACAGTCGAGAATGCGTCCAAGTGAGCAACCAGTGTAGGGATCAATACAAATAGTGCATGCTTAGAATAGGGATGTCGGACACAATCGAAAATGCATCCACGTGTGAGAAATCAATGCATGAGATACAATGTAGAACCCAATAGGGCCCATAGCATAGACAACCCTCAAAATATGACACTTTATAACTTTAGTGTGTTTATAAAACAAATTAGACCAATATAAAGAAGACAAAAAAACATGCATTTTTAAAAAAGATGGCACTCAATTTCGAGTTACCAATCAAAAGTTATAGCAAATTACATTTCCCATCATTAATGGCCTATTTAATGAATTTGCACTAAAAGTTTAAATGCACAAGTGGAAAGGGAGTGAACATAGCCTTCCAACTAGTCAATGGAACTGGAATTGAACTGCGGTCCTCCTCAAGTCAACTAAACTAAAAAACAATCCTTGTACTTACCTCTATGTGCTCTCAGGTGAGAAACAAGCCACTTAAGGCAAAATAAAACAACGATTTAAAAATAACAATTAAAAAATAGATAATTTTTAAAAGATTTTAGGGTAGAATTTTAGGATTTTAGACTTTTGCAAAGACAAGGAAAACGTTGAGCACTGCCATAGAAAAAATCCCAGGTAGAAGGAAGCCAATAATGGAAGTCCATGCTCCAAATGAATCGCCAAACTTGTAGGTAGGACACCAAGATGACTGTTGGTCTGTTTTTTGTTGAATGTCATCCCAATTTGAAGGTTTTAACAACAAAAATGGCATCCAGGTCTGTGTTTTGGTTGAAGGGAGCAAGAATGACACCCAAATTTGAAATAATGAAGTTTTAGGTTGGTAAAAATGGCTCCCCATCTCAAAAAACGTGATTTTTGATGTTCTAAAACACTCGGATAGGCCAAAAATGCCTTGGATCAGTCAAAAATGCTTTGGATTAGTAAAAAACAACTTGGAAGGTGAGATGCCCTTGTGGAGGTGAAAAAACTAGATCTAAATTTTTTCAAACACCAACATGATCTTCACGCCACGAGTATGCCAAATCAGAGGTCCACGCAGTCACAAAGAAGCCACAAAAAAGTGGTAATGGTTGCCAATGAACCAGATCTGCAAAAAAAATGACTCCAACAAAGACGCGAACTCTCACAGGGCTGAATATTTCTCTCAACAATTCGTATATAAGACTATCAAATCTCAAGGATTTCATAAAAAACAACAAATAACCAACTAGATAATCATGATCACGGATTGGTGCTCTGATACCATATTAGAATTGTAGCCAGGATCACCGGATCAACGAATGTACATGGTGGAGTAATCTCACGAGTCAAGCAAGTGCACATCACAATGAAGTTGCAAGTAAATAAAATCATGCATAAGAGAATATTGTAAAGGAATGAGAGCAAATAATAAAATACTCCATATCATCCATGATGATAAATACAAAGGAAGAGGTTACATACATAGGAGGAGAGAGATAGAGACCCCACATTCCAATGAATGTGGGACAATCTTCCCCAATGACCTAGCAACCCTTAGCAAGCTAACGATCCATGTAGACAAAACCCGTAGGACAAAAGTCTACAACAACAGTTTTAGCCCATACAATATAAACAAGCACTTTGTGAATTACCCCTCCATTTCAAGAGCTTTCATCTTACTAGTCACCATGAAGATGTCTAGGTCACCCTTATATTGATTTTCCACTGAAAAATATTCAGTTTGATATTGAGTATGAAATGTCTTACAAGTATGACATGCATATAATAGGGCATAGTGGAAACATCTAGTACACATGACTAGTACATTAGGATCCAAATTTGAATCAATAGCCAACTCCGCTATCCTCAAAATTTGGGAAATTGTTTGCTATGCTGGAAACCCCATTCCCCTGTCTTCGATGCAGGTAACTATGCTAAAAAACATGTTTAACTAAGAAACAAACATTACAAATTGTGCTTCATCTAAAAAATCATTAAGAAGAGGGATGAATAACCATTCAGGCAAAGCATGTTAAACTGCTGATAAATTGGTCATATTTGCCACTTGGAACCCTCTTTGTTGACCATAACTGTTGGTGTGGAGGAAGTACTCTGGTTGGGGTGAATGATTCTTGAATCGAGAATTACAAGAACTGTGCACTCAATCTCTCTTTGTTGAGCATATCAGCAGTAGTATGGCCTGATGTTGGGTGATTGGTTATTTGGAATTAATTGAGTAGCATGATCATGTAGATGGATCACTAGAAAAGTTAAAACCTTCTGAAATTTCTTTAGAAGACCCCAGGACATTTGCCAAGCATGGCTTGTAGATCCTATGGTAGGGATACTTTCGTTTGTTTACTTCCATTGAGAAAAGTTGAGTAATCACTCCCTTAGCTTTCTTCTTTAGTATTTTCTCCAGATGATGAGAATTAATTACTTGGGAAGGGCGGATTTTGAACACCACTAAGCTGATGCTCTTTTCCATCTGCTCAAAATTTGATAAAGAGTTCTTTGAGGTCAATGGAAAGTGATCCCACTTTTTTCAACCATTGAACCCCTTACAATTATTTGCCTTCCATAGGAATTTCAAACGAGGGGATAATCATCGGTTAAGTCACCATCATCAGATTGATATTTATTATTAATGGTATTTTCTTGTACAACTGATAGTGTCCCCATCAACTGTTACCATCTGAAACTATGGAGCATGATATACATAGTAGTTGAGACGATTGGGCAATTTTTATCTATTATACTTGTTGTCTGAGTCAATGAGTGCCGCCACTATATGTTTTTTTGATGTACTCAAATACCTGGAGTATCTAAGGGGTTTTGATACCTAGTAAGGTGTGACAAGAGATGGTAGGTGTGGTTTTCTCAAGATCTGGTTTTCCTTCTCATCTTCTGATGCACTCTCAATATAAAAGAGATTCTTCTCCTCACACTTGTGGCCATTATATATTTAGTATTTACTATTGAAGTTAAAGCATAGCCCTCTTACCTTCCTTCCTTTTAATTGTTGAGGTGCAACCGTGTCTGTCAGGATTTGCCCTGCAGAATTGTACTGTGATCCTTGGTTACCATTGACGGTCTGAACATGAATCAACAAAAAACTATTTTAAATCCTCAAGCTCTTGAGCAAGAGCCATTGCATTCTGAAAATCCTAGGACTTGTGAAGTCTGACTTTCTATGGGAAGACCACCATCAATCCACCAATGACTAAGTCTAGAAGATTTTCATTAGTGACATCATCCACCCTTGCAACAAGCTTTTGGAATTGTATGATGTAGTTCATTAGTGATCCTGTTTGAAGGAGCCTGGGCAGCTGACTGAATATTTTTTTATGCCATTATCTATCGAATTGAGTGACAAGGTTGCCCATTAATCCTGACCAAGAGTAGAAACACCCTTTTTTGTTTCAGCATGCATTGGTAACATTGATATTGGCCCCCCTTAATATACAAGGAAGCGGATGCCACTCTTTATTCACAAGGAATTGTTGTAGAATCTAGATCAATGAACTGCTCCATGTGACTCGTCCAAAATAGTTGGTCATTGCCATCAAAATTATGGATCTAACTTAGGAAGAGATTTTGTGGTCTTATAATTATCATTATTATTGAACTCCACCTTACTATGCTTCGCATGTGAAGATTGTGGTTAGGTGAGCAATAGATTTATTTTTTGGTTCTATTCAGCTGTCCTTTGTGCATCTTCTGTAACTTGTTGGAATTTTGCAGTATCTTGCTTATTGCTCATTTCTTGCTGGAGGGTATGAATATTTTCTTTGACCATAGATTGCAATGCTGAAATCTTGTCCTCCATTATGGTGTGACATGTCGCATCTGTCTGTGCAACAATCTCCTCTAAATGCATCATGCACGTCTGTGGCTTTGTGGTTCTCCCAATGGTTGAATGCTTTTATGCTGTCAGTTTCTGGTTGATCACTTGTCTGGATTTCTCCTTTCGCTAGTTTCTTCCCCATCACTTTCTTTTGCTGTTTTCTTGTTGTCATGAATCTAGGGTTTGGCAGGGAAAGGTGGGGTTGGGGTTGGGGTCGACTTGGGCATGACCAGAGGATATTTGCTTTTGCAACCTGGGTATGACCAGAGATAGGTACTGTTGTGACCAGATCAACAAGACAATTTAAAAGAGATGGGTCTCTTATTAGCACCCAACCCTACGATAATCTTCAGAGGAAAATCTAATGCTAACTATCTTCAAACCCTAAAACTAACCACCCAGATTGCCCTTGTGAGCTCATTATGGCAAGTTTTCTCCCAATTTGCAAGATATTTTTGCTGCAGCATTTGATGTATCAGGAACAAATTGATACACTAGGAGGTCTGGAAAGAAGCAGATATTGCAGAATAACAAAGTTACCAAGGAACAGAAAGGGAAGAATATCAAAGTTACCAAGGAACAGAAATGGCAGAATATTGAAAAATAAAAGAGACTACAGAAAGAGAAGGATGTTTAGATGGTTTGAGGGAAATTTGTATGCAGAAGCTTGTGTGTAGCAGAGCAGAGATGGGCTTGTCGAAAGTATGTAAGATGCCATTTCCAGAACAGCTCTTCATTGAGTGATGCAGGACCAGAATTGTCAAAAGCTCAACATGATAAACACGACTAGAGTGGGTTTGTGTTCCCTGTATGCCATTCTTGATCAGACGATCTCCTAATGCCATCCTTGGAAGTCTACATTCTTAAGCTGACTTTAGAGAATTAGAATTTAGAAGAGGCGTAATTCTTCATGTCAGTACTGCTTTAGAATTTGCATGCAAGATGCCTGGAAAAAAATATCTTCAAGAGATAGGCTATATGCGATTTGTTTAACTTCATACAATGTAAGTACAGGATTCCATCATTTGATGTGTTAAGTAGGTTAAAGGTGTGTTTTTTTCATATAATTTATATATTAATATTTTGCGTAATGTTATCCTTATTGGCTCCTTGTTGACTTCTTGTTCACATTAAAAGAAAGTAAATTCTGACAGCCAATCTGCTACCAAGGAAGAAGGATTCTATAGTATTCAAAGGGCTGTAGGCTTTCAATATTTCTGAATGTATCCTTAACCATTGAATTAATGTGTTGGTTAATATTGTATCTGTATTGCTTTATTCTCCCTCTTCCTGTGTAATTTCCTTTTATGAAACCAAATTCAGACCTCATTCGGAACCCTGAAATCTGTTTCAGTAGATTATTGAAAATGTATTAGGGACTTTCATGTTTCAGAGCTTAAATTCTAAGCTGCACGTTCTCCATGCAGAAAAAGGGGAAGTACATGGTGAGCACTATAAGCTTCTGCCAGTTGATCTGCGTAATATCAAAGAACTTGATGCGATTTTTGATCTAGCTCAGTTGGATCCTAGGTAAGGGGCAACATATAAATTCCCTGCAACTTATGGATTTTTGTTTTCTGTAACATATTCTTCTTCCAAGTTGACTAGCGTCTAAGTTTGACAGGTTTATGTTTTTCCTAGATTAAATGTTTGGCAAATCTTGTAAGGGTAGTGAAGGTTTAGTCCATCTGGCTGTGATCAAGCTAACCTGGATTGCTTACCGCAATGGTGACTCAGGTTCAAAGCTGGTGGGCCTTTTCACTTTGATAATGCAGTTGTTTTATGTAATTTATAAAATGAAGTCAAGTACCCTCTCTCCAGTGTCTAAAAAGGCCGATCGTTGGGTACCAATGCGTTTTGTGCATTTAAGCCATACTGATATATAGGATTGTTAATTTCTCTCTCTACTTTTCTATGAGGATGGTTGTACTTGTTTCTTTTTCAATTTATGCTTTTTAATCTGGTCCTTTTGTATAAGTTAGGGCCTTGTAGGAGACTTTTCTGTTCTGGAAAATAGGCATGATGTTATAAAGACATAATGGCTCATGTTATTGTAATTATTTACATTCTCTATTCATTTTTGGTTTCAACTCTGAAGCTAACATGCAGATCCTTGTCTTTCTACGTTCCTTGATTGTATTGAGTTTGCCTTTGGTTTCCTCTCAAACATTTCACCTTGAATGATTTTGTTTTTGTCCGTAATCCCTTTTTTTAGTCTTGGAGATTTACTGGGTAGAGACCTTGAAGGTGCTTGAAACTAACAATATGATTAAGCTGTTTCTATTTTATGTTGTCATCAGCTTGCCGACCTTTATCATTGCAGAATGTGTTCTTATCTACTTGGAGCCAGATGTGAGCCGCACAGTAGTCAAATGGGCAGCAGAGAAGTTCTCCAGTTCAGTGTTTGTCATATATGAACAGGTTTCCTTGCTACACTGAAAATAAATGATAAATTTTGTTGTAATACATGATCTCCACTTGCAAATTCTTTTGACTCATTCCAGTCAATATGCATGGTATTCTCACTTTTTGTATTTGAGAATTGAAATAAGCTGTTTCTTCAGATTCATCCAGAGGATGCATTTGGACAACAAATGATCAAAAACTTGGAGGTATACGGTTTTCCCGTAGTCATTTTTAAGCTGTAGAATTGGCCACATGGTAGTGATTTTGCGTACAAATTTTGTTTTTTGCAGTGACTTAGCTTTGATAGTCATTGCCAGTGCCAGCTTGTCAACTCATTTTTTAACTTTAATATTGCAACGTGTTGCAGAACTCAATCTGCCCCTAGCGGTTGGGGATCATTTTAAAACTCAATATTGCATTGTCTCAGATTTAAAAAGGATTAATAATGATTGGTTATACAGACTTTTCCTTTCTCATTGGTTATAGCCTATTGGAACCTCACTAGCTTGTATATTATGATTCTATTACTAAAGTATAAATGTATTCCTAAATTCTCCCCGAGTACAGCTCCTTGAGCCTCCTTAAGAGCATTTCTTTGCTATGCGATACTTTGAGTTGCATTTTTGGTGAGAAATGTTGTTCAACGTAAAAAAATATTTGCAATGGTTTTGTGTGATTAATAGGAATCTCACTAACTTATCCTAAAATTTTTCCTAGGGTCCATTGACAAGGCCGCCATACATTTTCTTTGGCATGTGTTCACTATTTGCATGGTTTTAACTTTTGTATAGGGCAATCATTAGGAGGCTCAGGTTGAGGGATGGGGATCTCGTTCTCATACCTGAAGCCACATCTCATAGTGATTATATTTTAATGCTATGTTACTGTATCCTTCAGTGTAGACCTTAGGATCCCGAAATGAAGGTTTTGGATCCAGGATGTATTTGAAAGGATCCACAGTTCTCCCACGGAATCTTGGCCGCATCCGGGCCATATCTTGCACCTAGGACTGTTTTTTTACTGTGTTGCAAGAACCCCTTTTCCCCCCGCCTCCCGTTTCCTATCCGGAAAAGTTTCCGGCCATTTCCTAGCGTTTCCAAGGGATTCCGACAGGAAATTAAGGTGAAAGCGAACCAAAAAAAAAAAAAAAACAAGATGAACCAGACATTATATATAGAAAATAAACAAGTATAAGTTCATACTTTAAGTTATATTTTATATATGTAGTTTCATGATGTTTGAGAGTGGTTTCGGACCTCTAGGAGCTATAATGCAAATTCTAGGTTTTGGAGGATCCTATCATTTTTGACTTAGTCAGATTTCAAGGTTTCGGGATTTTAGACTTAATCATATTTCAGGGTTTCAAGATTTCAAGGAGCCATCATAGGAGGTATGAAGGCTGCATGAAGGGATGTAGGTATGATAGAATAGTATGAGAACATCCTTCGCAAAGTGTCACGAGCTGATCCCACCCCATGCATCCTTTAAGGCATGCACTCAGGGGCTTCGATGCACCAAGGAGCCCCTACAAACTAGATGATTTATAGTCAATAAATGATAAGGTTGCATTGTGTGTGTATATATATATATATATATAGACATAGTCACAAGGTTCGGATTCGAGTTCGAGTTCGACAAGGATAAAATTCGATTCAAGTTCGCCAGTAGATAAAGTTCGAAAAAAAATTCGCCATTAAGTTCGACTTATATAAAAACATAAAAAAATATTTTAAAAAAAAAGTCGAAAAGAAATCCAATAAAAATTAAAAATAATTGTAAATAAATAAATAAAATAAAAAATAAAATTAATTTAATAAATAAACATAAGAATTTCAAACTTGAATTACATTAAAAGATATCAAAATATTCATAGTTTAGAGCCTAAGCTCAAAATTGATATAGAACTTAAGTTTCAAACATTTGCAACATCAAACCCAACTTCAAAATCAAAACTAGCACTAGCACTAGCACCATCAACGAATCCTCCATCCAGCTCATCAACACTATCTATATTTTTCTCAACTCCTTCAAAGGATGGTTCTTCAAGATGAAGATTGTCATTTTCTTTTGCAAGATTGTGCTCAAGCAATCTTAAATTGCTATGAACAAACACAAGATCTGACAACTTTTTGGCCCCTAGTCGGTTTCTCTTATTAGTATGGATCAAATCATGCGTGCTCCAATTTCTTTCGCATGCAGAAGCACTGGCACATTGACTGTGGACATGCATGGCAAGCTTTTGTAACTCTGGAGTAGAAGAACCATACGTCTACCGCCATAAATGGGGATCCATGCTAACAATGTCTTCTTGTGCCGCTTTAAACCACTCGGCTACTCTCCCCCAGTGTTGAGACCACTCGCAGGCACAATCTCATTTACTGACACTTTCTCTCACAAGGGCTCATCGGCACATTGAATCTCGCAGAGTGCATGCCTTAAGGGGTGCACTGGGAATGGGGTGGGATCGGCTTGTGGCACTTTGCGAGAGATATTCTCATACTATTCTATCACGCATACATACCTTCATGCAGCCTTCATACCTCCTATGATGTCTCCTTGAAATCTTGAAACCCTGAAATATGGCTAAGTTTGAAACCCTGAAACCCTCGACTCTGACTAACTCTGAAATATGATAGGATCCTCCAAAACCTAGAATTTGCATTATAGCTCCTAGCGGTCCGAAACCCCTCTCAAACACCCTGAAAGTATATAAATAAAATATAACTTAAAGTATAAGAAACTAGATGTCCATATAAATGTAAACTTATACTTAAATGTTTATTTTATATATATACTGTTGGGTCCAAACATGAAATTCGCCGAACAGGGCGAACTTAAGCGAATTTTTAGTGAAGGGCATTAAGTTCGCCGAATTCCGAATTTTTAGGTAAAAATTCGGCGAACCCTGTGACTATGTATATAGATATAGATATATTGTACAAACATTTCCATGATGTTTCCAAATCAAGGGTTTTTGAAAATCCGCATTTCGGCATTTCGAAAACATTCTCAAAGCCGTACCCATATCCAAACAACATAGGTTTTTTAATTTCATTTTATGAGAAGTCAAATATGGACTTCAAAAGACAATTAAAAATAAAATATAAGGGGAAACCATAAAGGCAACTTTTACACTCATTTTGTCAAAAGAAAACAACACATGTGCCTTTCATGGCATTTTTACCTCTCATTGCACATTTGTTGCACTCTTACCACCATCTTTTCAATTGCTTAGGATGAAACTCCTTCCTTTTGTTAACCCTACGCCATTACAATTATCCATTTGGCGCCAACGAGTTCAATGAGCTTGCAACAAAGAGGATTGTTGATTTAAGATAAATTTTCAGTTTTGTGTTTTTTTTAGTTACTAGCTTAAACATGTTTGTAACGAGTTTTATTTTATGTTTGTTATTTTTTTAAACATTCTTTCAACAAATGCCAAATGCCCTAAATTTTAACAGTAATATTATTATTTTTTAACCAAGGGCTATAGGGATTTGCTAGAATGTCTTGCTTTGGAAATGTTGTTCGGTGTGCCAAGGGATCGACTTCAAAACTGACAATTTCTTGCTTCTTTGGAAGTATGTGACAATGTCAGAACAAGTACCAGGTGGAGGGTGTTACATTTGGGTTTGCTCAGTGTAAGGTTAAATATAAGAACTCATATAGTCGGACGGAAGCTTATTTGTGTGTGATTCTTGCCTTTGGAATTCAAGCTTATATTGGGCCAAACATAAATGGAAATCTAAGAAAGGGCTTGTCACATGCAAAGATCGTTGCATACATCAAAGAGCAAGAAGAAGCAGATGCCTATGTTGCCCTCAGATCGAAGCATCATTTGGGAAAGAAATGATGTATATCTACTGAGCCACATGTTCCATTTCATGCTAATGTTGTGACCTCATCACACCCATTTATTTCCACCTCCGTCATGGCTGTAGAGGAAGAGGATTGACCTCTTAGTCATAAGAGAACAAAAGATGTAGGCCCATTGGAAAGGGCATTCCATATTGAATCTAGGGCCATAGCAGAGTAGAACATTGCGCGTTGTGTTTATGCATGTGGGCTGCCATTTAATGCTATTAGATCATGATACTAGTGGGATATTGAGAGATCTATCAATGAAGCCCCTAAAAGGTTCACCGGCCCAAGGTATGAAAATGTGTGCACTACCTTGTTGGCAGAAAAAAGAAAACATGTTGAAGATGCATCGCAGCCCATTAAGAATGTGGATCGAAATAGGGGTGTCATCGCTTTTGCTGGATGGAAAGATATGACAAATAAACCATTGATTAATAGGGTTGCATTGTGCCCTAAAGAAGCAATCTTTTTGAAGGCCGTTGATTGTGAGGGGCAAGTGAAGGATGCATGATTCATTGCCAACATCTTGATAGAGTCCATTTAACTGGTGGGGCCTCAAAACGTTGTCCAAGTTAGAATGAACGATACAAAAAATTACAAATCTGTAGGCATGTTGGTTGAGGTAAGGTATGGACACATATTTTGGACACCTTGTGTCATTTATTCTCACAACCTTATGTTTCAAAATTTGGGCACCAAAATTTATTGGATCAAACAAGTTTATTAGGAGGCAAGTGAGATCCAAATGTTCATAAACAACCATCACATGTCCCAAGGCATTTTTAGGTCTTGTCGAAGTTGTAGTTGTTAAATGTAATTTTTAGTTTTTTTAAATCATTCCTGAATCATGTATAGCTTTAATTTAATTTTGTAAGTTAGCAATTTTTAGGATTTATTTTTGACTTTTTTTCTTAATTTTATTTGTTTTAATTTCGTATTAGGTTTCTGAGACTCGGTCTGCCTCACACACTCATCTTGCGATGACTTGTCAAGGTGCGCGAGGCATTATGCAACATGGTTATCAACCACCTTTGGGGTGTATGGAGGCAGTCAAACATTGAAATTGTTTATTCTTTATGATGTGCGATGGGAACATGTGGAGTGTTTGCTTAGTTATTTCGAGCTTGTCGTATGTTGAGATTTGTGGATATGGATCATCCATGTTTAGATGAGATTTATGATAGAATCGACTCAATGACTGAGAAGATTAAGTCCATTATAAACGTCAAAGAGCAAGATTCTACGAAGAGGTTTTTCAAAGAAGCATAGTTGCATCTCATTGAAAAGTGGAACACGCCAAAGAGCAAGATTCTACGAAGAGGTTCTTCAAGGAAGCGCAATCGCATCTCATTGAAAAGTGGAACAAAATGACTATCCCATTGCATCTTCTTGCTTTTGCCTTGACTCCTAAATACGACACAAAGATCTTTTCTTTGCCCAAGAGGGTCCCTCCATATAAGGATGTTGAGTTTAGTGAGGGATACAATGTGACATTCTCTAGACTCTTCTCTAATCCAAAAGTAGAAGACACAATTACGAGAGAGTTTGGGCATTTTATAAACTTCACGGGCACTCTCTTGACGCTCTTTATGACAAGTACAAGGAGGACGTTCGTATGTGTTGGTACCTTCATGGGAAAGCATCCACCCATCTTCAACCACTTGCAATAAAAATTCTATCACAAGTAAGATTTTTTTTTTGAAAACTCCACTCTTCTTTTCAATGTTTTGTTTTAACTTTTTACTTTTATAAATTTTAATTTTTAATTGACTTTGTGGCTTGTCTCAATAGCTTTGGAGTTCCTCTTCAGCTGAGCGGAATTGAGGTACATACACTTTTATCCGCTCAATTAAGTGCAACAAGTTGGCAGCAAAAAAGGCAAAGTATTTTGTCTCTGTGCATTCTAACCTGTCTTTTCACACACAAGCAAGATGAGTACAAGCAAGAAGCAACAACATTGGGATGTCGACCTAGAGACTATTGACTTGGAGGCTTCCGTTGCCTACCTTTCATTGCTCAAAACAGAGCTAGAGGGTGCTTCACACAACTTATGTAGCGGAGCTAGTGGGAGTGGCACTACTACCACTTGCGGTTCTAATGGACCACATGATGATGCTTTTGATGAAGACATTGAAGATCAATATGAATATAGTGAATAATGAATATGCTGCTTTGTCTTTATTTTTGTCCATGCATTGTAACATTTGCACTATGTACTTGTTGTAAGACTAATCTAAGTTCGACCATTGAATGTTATGACATTTGGCATTGAATTATCAATATGTTTTGTGGTTATTTAACTAATTTTGTTTCCTCTATGCATATTATGTGGTAAATTTTGCTTATATGGCTGTATTTTTAATATATATGTATCTCTCTCTCTCTCTCTCTCTATATATATATATATATATATATATATATATATATAGCCTTATACAAAAATGTATCCAGGCCCAAAAAAATTGCCGTATCCATGAATCCAAATCCCGTATCTGTATCTGCGCCAATATTAGGATCGGCTACTTAGTTTAAATGTAATATAGCCTTACCCTTATCAGTAATAGTCCAGTACCCTATTTCAAAATGATGTCCCCATCCCCATACCGGTATTCATTTCCTACATCTGTAGGTGATTATATAGTGAATTTAAGTTTTATAGGTTTGTCAAAGGTTATTAAGGAGTTGTCTTATTTATTCATATTGCTTAATATGTGCAGAGCCGGGGGTGTCCTCTTCTTAGTCTGTATGATACACCATCTTTGAAGGCCAAGCAAAAACTTTTCACAGATTTGGGCTGGAAGGTACACATTTTTTCTTAAATGCATTATGTGTCAAGAATTTCAAATTAGCGGGATGTGAATGTTTACTTATTCATGACTCCATGACATGGTCTTAACTAAATTTTGACTTGTAAACATGAAAATGTTTTGATTTAAATTTTGGACACTAGTGCTTATCAATAATAGGTTTGCTTACATTGATCGGAAACAGAAAGACATTTGACCTATGAAAACTAGTGTACCACTGGTTCAAGGCTGTAGAGGGTTTGTAAAGTTGCCCTTGACATATTTTTTATTCGAATCAATCACTCTTTAAAACTGAAGGAAGGGATGTTATAGCATTGAATCTATTAAACGCATATTAATTCTTTATAGAAAATCTAATTTTGAATTTCTTTTCGGCTGGTGATAAATTCCTTTTAAGTCAGTGATTGGTCCCCAATATTTTTTGGGAACTCTAGACTTGCTACCATTTGTGATTGGGAACTCATTATCTAACACTTCCCCTTTATGAGGAATGTTACAAAATAACAATATATCTCCCAAAACATGATGGCAGTGAACAAATAGTGAATCCAACAAGATCTTCCTACAATGCACAAGAAGCAAGAACCGAATATCAACCAATGCCCCAAGCAATGTGCATGCACTCCATAACAAGGCACAATTTAGGGACGGTCTTCCCACCACTAATTGGTTTTGAAGAAATCCAAAATTGTTTCATTATGGAAAAAACATTAAATCTACACCAAAGAATAGATGCGTACAATAAAAGGATATTGTCTGCTTTAACCTTGATCTGTAGTAAAGATATTTTAATCCTTTAAATAAACGTAATAATGCTTAACCTTAGTCACTCACTAACATAGCCAATAGAGGGAAAAATATATAACGTTCACACTCTTCCCAAGGATGCCAGTCGCCAAAGTTTAACTTTAATATGCAATCTTGCAGTGCAATCTAGAGGGAAAAATATTTGACGTTCACTCTCTTCCCAAGGATGCAACTCGCCAAAGTTTAACTTGAATATGCAATCTTGCGGTGGAATCTATTTTCCTGAGATTCAGATGCCTTGTTTTTACTAAACTCTTTATCAGGTGGTCGGGAGTTTGTATTTGAATTTTGAACCTAAAATCACTAGACATCTCCTGAAAGCGGAATTTGGATAACCATTTCACCAAACTGGTAAACACTATTTTCCTGGTCTTTCTTTCTTTGCTAGAAGAAAAAGTTTCTGTTTTTGATTGCTGGATATGCAGCATATTGAGTGTTCAGTTCTTACGTTCTTCACATCTTTATTTGTCTGTCTTGCATCCTTTCTTTAGCTGTCCTTTTTGGAATCGGATGATCAGGAATATGTCACAACACAGTTTCTTATTTATATCTTTTATGTGCTTAAATGATATATTGGAGTTCTTTCAGAGAGCTGTTGCGTTGAACATGGATACTATATACAATAGGTGCCTTGATATACAGGAAAGGCACAGGTACAAATCGTTCTGAGAGGTTTATTAATTTCAACAATTCAAATTCTATTTAAGCACGCTAATGTTTATGAAGTTTGAGAAATTGACAGAAAAAATGTTTCCATAACACCATCTTATTTCCCCTGCATTCCAGGATTGAGCATTTGGAAATGTTTGATGAGTTTGAGGAATGGAATATCATGCAGGCATGTATCTACCAAAATTCAGATTTTCAGAGTACAATTTGATCGATATGTCCCTGACGTGTATGTGTTGCAGTTGTGCCTTCTCTGGAGTTAAAAATGCTCTAGTTTGGTTTTTCAACTGATTTGTGCTGTTTGAAAATGGCTGGCCTTAGCTCACGGTCATGATATTTTCTTATTTAATTGCCATCGATGTTAGGGCTGTTGCATCATTGAGGTTGGCAGTGAACATATGCATGTTGCCATCTTGACGAGGCCTTTTATTCCTCGGTAGACATACCTTATTGGCAAACAGCATTGTGCATTAGTAGGCCTTATATCAGCTTTTGATTGTGATTAGCATCCTGCATCTCCTCTAATTTGGGCCTCTCTAGTGCCTTATCTCTGTGTTTTTTTGATTGAAAAAACAGTAACTGATTCATGTTAGTATTTTTAAAAGCGATGTACCTTTTAGTATGTAATTCCAATGGGATGTGTGTTCTAATGTTGAATTCATCATTGCATTGGAACTTCAGGAACATTACTGTGTTGCTTATGGGATTATAGATCCAAAGGTAAGTTCCCACACTTCTGTAAGCATCATTTGCAATTAGTGATAATATGTGTAAATTGAGTGGGTCATAAAACCAGTATAACTGGTGAGGTCTATTGTACTGATGAACGGTTATTGTCTATTCAACAGGGTTTATTTCAAACGTTTGGATTTTGCAATGTGTAGCATGCACGATAGACGACTTCAATATTTTGTTACAGTACAAATATTATTAACACTCTGGAGAATATAGATAGTGATCCGTGGATGATTTTTCTTCAAAATTTCCCTGTATGTAGCAGATAATAAATGCTAAAATGGTAAAACTCTTAAGAAGGAAGAAATTTCTAGTGCCATTTTTGGTTGCGCTATTGTTGGGTACTATATACCTCACCTAGGATTTTTTTTATAGTTAATCTTAGAAGTGGAGACTTTTATTCTTTTATTAGAATTTATTTCTGACATAAAAGATGACCCTGAGATTGAATTTTATTGTTTACAGGAAAACTGATGATTGAAGAGGAAGTAGATGTCCAGGTTTGAAGCACTGCTGAGTAGTCATTGTGTTTCTTTCAGCAGATGGCTGTCCTAGCTGGCTTTCTGAAGCAAAAAGTTGCCTTTTATGAAGAATCGTAACCTACGATATATAGATATTAGACAAACTAGGAAATAAAACAGGACAAAGCAATTTTTATTCTCTTAGTGGCTCTTTTGAGTTTCTGGCTCAAGCAATATGCCGCCACCGATGAAAACTAATAACCAATGGATATCGATATTGGATAAAGTAGGATGCAAATTCAGAAGTCTCATTCTTCTCTAGCATTTCATGCAACAGTGCCGAGGGAACTGGAACTTGCATATTTGGACAGTGCAAATCTTGGAATATTCTGAATGGGAAAACATGGGATAAACAAGGGTCCATATTCATCTTATGCTTCAGAAATGATAACATAAATGCAGGTGAGGGTAAAATGAATTCTTGTGAGAGGCCTGCTAGTTCAGACATTTAATAAGCATATTGGT
Source organism: Torreya grandis (assembly GCA_037957365.1). Classification (NCBI taxonomy): domain Eukaryota; kingdom Viridiplantae; phylum Streptophyta; class Pinopsida; order Cupressales; family Taxaceae; genus Torreya; species Torreya grandis. Next base: position 2,348,017 of record JARHVA010000429.1, read on the forward strand.
CTTTATTGTGACATACACGCATTTTGGACATGCTACTATTGGTAGATTTTGATTTCAATTAATGCAAATATTTGTTTGTCAAATTAGCAATGAATCTGCAATGTGTAAATAATGATTTTGCTTTACGCATTGAGTCCCAAGATATGGTTCTTGAATTAAAACTCTGGCTCCTATCATGCTAATGGGCATGTGGGTCTTCCAATTAACTGAATATGCACAGAAAATTGTGTGCCTAGCAGTTGTAATGATCAGGAGTGTGAATGCTACTGGATATGTATCAACTAGTGAAAAATAAGACACTAGTTTCTTCTGCAGCCCATACAATGTAATTCGAAATAGTGGAAAATGGATGATTTTGAATTAATGCTCAAATGTTTCTTTTATATGATTGACAGATAACCATACTAAGCATTGTACATAATGGTTGCGAGAGGTATGTGGGGATTATTAGGTCTAGGAAAGATGTTTGGGTTTATGCTCGATTTTTTTGTTTTTTAAACTTATATAATTTTATTTTTATTTTTATTTTTGCTAAAGGTTCTTAGGGTTAAAAGCTCTGAGATTTTTGGGCAATTAGCCAACTCCCAATTGGTGTAAATTGAGTGAGTAAAATAAAAATATAACATGAATTTTAAAAATCAAATTGAAATATCAGTTTGCAAAGGGATGCGAGAGGTTTTGAAAACTGGGTGGCAGAAACTCCAAATCAAATTCCAAGGTAATTGTTAGCTTGTTATTTGATCAAGAGAAAGTTCATAGTAAAAATTGGAAAATAGCAAGAGGGTTGGGGAAAATTCACAGGTTGCAGGACAAGTTTCAAGAAGCCCAATTCAACGATGTTCCCAGAGAGTAATGAAGTAGTGGATGGGTTGGCCAATTGGGCTCTAGACAATCATAACCTTAGTTGTTATGGTTTGCTTCCCCTATGGTGGTTGACCAAGCTGTAGGGGGATTTGAGAAAGCTTCTAGATTCTGAGGTGTACTAATAAATACTAATATGTATACTGCACAGGGTTCGACTAATAGCTTTCAGGGTTGTTATAGTAGAATATGTACACTTTGAATTCTTTGTGATATAAATGGGGGTTAAAAAAAAATCAAATTGAAGCATACATTTTTCCACTGATAGGGCAATCCACTTTCTTCGGCTGCAAGCCTATTTCATTCATACAAGATTGTCAAAAATAAAAGCTAATGGCTTTCATAATTTATTCATCACACACTTATCTTTTATCATTCTCCTTCGATTGATTCAATGATGAGAAGGCATTCCGAAGTGCACATAAAGGCAATTTGTTATGCACAAAAGTATTTCATTTTTATTTTATTTTTTGTTATACATTCTTTAACAGAGCAAGCCCTTCCACTTTGGTGTATCTTTTGAAATTAAATTTATGATGATGGAGGTAGAAGATGAGTATAAACCATCTTGCCCAAATTTTCCACCCCCAATTGGCCGTTAGATTTGGGACTATGTCTATTGTCTTCTTAATATGTTGGTATGAGATTCCAATTTCTTTGTTTCCATTTTATTTTCTTAAATGACACTGTTTATTTGGTACTGGTTGCATTCCCTCCTTTTTATTGTTCAATGATTAACATCGAGTCCCTTTCCACATAAGTTTTCACCATCCATTTCCCTTAGCCATTAGAGAGCCATTGATTGTCGTTTTTATTTGTAGCTAGTTGTAAGTGGACTGAAAACATTAACAGAGGTTGTCTATCGTTATCTCTAAAGATCCCTTTTTCTAATCTTGGGTTTTCTTTTGTAGTTCTATCAAAATTGAGTTTAATAAAATCTCTCTGAGGTTTATTCTACACATCCTTGGGCTTTTTTCAGCATATTGCCACCAAACCTAGTGAGATCTGATATCTTTATCAATTTCCATGGTTATAAAACTTATTTTGCACTTCTAAGTATTGACCAATTTTGATATCAAAGCCTTTATCTTTGCTCATACGCTTTGTATGAAGATTTTCCTTCTCCATTAAAAAAATTGGATTTTCTTTCAAGCCATAGGTTACAAATTCAAATTGTTGCATTACTTGTCTAGGTGGCCTTCAAAATCTTATCGAGAGCCTTCTTGGCCACGCCAATAACCCTTTCGTTAATGATTCCGACCAAGTCTATCCTGCTTCCACTTAGCAAAGATTTTTCACCAATTTCCTATTCTATCTTACAATGTAGAAAGAAATGTTCCCCATCTTCTAAGCTGCTCTTGCTTCCACTTTATTTTAGAGTTTTCACCAATTGCCTATTTTGTCTTACAATGTAGAAAGAAATGTTCCCTATCTTCTAAGTTGTTCTTGTATAAATGACATCTTGAAGGATTATGAAATCCTCTATAGGTGACAACATCATATGTTAGTGCCTCACCTAAAATTGCTAAACAGGGATGTGGAAGTCAATGCTTGAGCTACACATTCTTTGCTGGGAAATGTCTTTCCTTCCCCTTAAGCGTTTCTAAAGAATTATTCATGTCACTTAACTGAAATGCCTATTGATTTGACCTTATCTCATAAGAATTGTTCACTCCCTCACATTTGAAGGGAGGTTATCTTCCAAAATAATTATGAAAATGATAATTTTATCTTTTGTAAGCATAAGATTTTTGGAAAAATTGGGATGAATGATTTTAAAATCATGTCACATTTGTTTTGAAAATCTTATCCGTTCAACATTACTGATTGTAGAAGCTTTAAGTCTTTAATTTTATCTCTATCAAAGTGATGAACATTATTGATGGTAGATGATGTTGGGATTATTTTTGATCCAATGTAATTTATTATTTAGTTTTAGCTTAATGTTTAGTTTTTCGGGTTAGTTATATCCGTCAGTTGGTTGTCACAAACCAACTCTCTGTAAGCTTGCATTATACAAAAATAAATTAAAGATTTACATTATATACATCTTTTTTTGGTTATTCCCCCTGTTCTTGGTTGTAATAGTGGTATCAGAGCTCAAGGAAATCATGGAGGATTGAAGGATGGAAATGTCACTTTGTAGTTGAGACATTGTTTAAAACTTTTTCAACGGCCAAAGGTGAAGATATCCTCATTTGTGGAAGTGGCAGCCACTACAACTAGTGTGTTTGAAAATTTAGGGTTAGTAAATATATTTATTTGTCTTTTCCCTGGAGCGATCTACTTGAAGTGAAATGATGTGCTGATAATTTTGTCTTTATTTAAGCACCTATACCATACAACGATGACAAAATAGATTAGTGATTTTTGAAAGAATATTTATGCTATTAAATCTTCCTCAAATTAAGAGATAGATGTAGCACCATGAGATTGTTTGAACTAGATCTATACATCATTGAACAAGCATGAATTCCATTTAGAAATGGTGGATGGCATGTTGAAAGAATATTTCAAAGTTTTTCAAACCCAAAAATCATCACGACGCAACACAAAATCGCCACATTCCAAACTTGTGGCAGAGAAAGAAATTAACTTGCATTTGTACGGTCGTTGTTGAGATGGATGAAGCAATCTAATTGGTTTTCAAAGATTCACTATGCTTTGTGGAGCCCACAAAAAGAAATAGGTGCAGTTCAGTTTGTTGTATTGGGAAAATCCGCAAAAGAAACAAATCGGCCCAGCAAAGAAAAAGATGAAATGAATAAATTGTGACAGTAAAATATTCTGTAAAAGTTTTTCCTATATTAGTTATTTTTTGTCATTCAAAAACCAAGAATATATTTATTCGCCCTTTACACTTTAAACTAAAATTGAAAACTTTGATTTTTTCAAAGTACATTAAAAAGGAAGAGGAACGGTTTAAAATCTATTAATGTAATGATGTAACTTTTTTTTGACAAAATTATTTTTGACATTGCTATTTTGTAAAAGGTTGGAAAAATTTAATTTTGGAGAAATTAGGGTGTCACAGGGGTTATAAGGTGTAATCTTTTTTTCAAGTCCCAAGCATCTTTTGTATTCAGCAATTATTTTTGAAGGTAAAGGCAAAACCTCAAAATAGTATTCCCTTGTCTTATTTTGACTTGTTTCTTTAGCACCGTGGCAAAAATCGTGAGTTTGATTTTCGAAAATGGTAATTTGTTGCCTAAAAATTACAATGGAGTAGAAACATGGAGAATACAATCATTTTTAATGACCTATGGAAAATCACTGAAAAAGAAACTATAGCATCAACATGAAGCTACAAAGTTGATTGAATATCAGAAACGTGATAAACGTGCACTCACATTTTGAAATCGTCTTGCACTGAACATGTAATCATTCATATTGAGGTTGTTAAAAATGGTGCATGGAAAGCTCTAAAGGGCTTATATGATAAACAATCTGGGTACAAGAAAATTGATTTTTTTATGCAGTTGCTCAACACTAAACTAACAGATGAAGATATTTCAAAATATGTATCACTCATTAAGAATTTGAAACAAAAATATGACACTATTGACAGAAAAATTGATGATGAAATGCTCATTTCTATTGTTTTGAATGGCCTTAGCTCTAGCTACAAGAAATTTCTAGAAATGTTACAGCTTAGCGATAAGCTTAACAAATCTACTTTTGATTCTATTTGTGAGTTGCTCACTCAACATGAACAACAATTTGCAAAGAAGAAAAAAAACCAATTGAGGAGGCCCACTATACCAAAACAGGGAATCCATTATATGAGCATAACATAAATCATTCTTCGAAGCACTTTTAGAGACATAAGCACTCTCTGTGGCACACTTCTAGACATAAGCATCATTTCAGACGTAGGGATCATTCTAGTTCTCCGAAGAATAGACATCATTTTGGTTCTTTGAAGCATAGACATCACTCTGATTCACAAAAGCATAAGCATCGCCATAAACATTCACATGGACACAAGCACAAGCATAGGCATTCTTCTTCATGTGGCTATTCTTCCTTTAGTTTCAATGGACGTGAGAGAATATGCTACAATTGTGGTGGCATAAGACATCTCTCTACAGAGTGCCCCTCCAAAAGGAGGTCCTCTCGACATTGACAAAAGGCAAAAGCAAACATTGCTAGTCACTCTAGTCACTCTTCTAGTTTCTCTTATGGCTATTCTTCTGCATTTTCTTTTGATGGATAGAATGACTGTGAAGTTGCTTGCTCCGTAATTGATGACTATATACTCTGAGATAGTAACACACTCATCTTGTACGAGCTGGTGGCTCAAGATTGAGATTTGATATAGTAACATTTTTTGGCTTGTGTACTTTGTTTTCATAGATCTAGTGTTGATATGATCTTTGATGTGGAACATTTCAATGATTTGTACTTGGTTTATTTGTTGCATGGCTTCTCATTTCTCCCTTGATAGGGGGAGAAGATATAGCATATTGGTTTTCAATTAGTTGTTGATGGTTGCAGTACGAGTCAGCATTGAGTTGCTAGCATTGTTAGTGCTGAGCAAATCCCTACAGGAGATGTTGGCGATTGTTGGGCATCAGTTTGAGATGTGCCATACACAGTACTGAAACAATCACTTGTTGGATGGATTTTGTGTGAGGATCAATGTAGTTGGACAGAGCGTGATATTGTTCTACTTCAGTGTGGAGATGATTAGGGCATTGATCAGTTCAGGTCGCACAGTGTACCAGTTGCAGTTGCAACAGAGTCTACTTGGATGACTCACAGTTCATTGCTTCAGTTTTTCTATACCCCTTTGGATCAAGGGCGAGTTTGTTGGGATCTTTTTTTATCCAAAGTAATTTATTATTTAGTTCTAGCGTAATGTTTAGTTTTTCGGGTTAGTTATACTTGTTAGTTGGTTGTCACGAACCAACTCTCTGTAAGCTTTTTAAAAGTTTTCATTGTACAAAAATAAATTAAAGATTTACATTATATACATCCTTTTTTGGTTATTCCTTCCATACTTGGTTGTAACAGAAGCTTGAAGTCTTTAATTCTATCTTTATCAAAGTGATGGTGCCATTCCAAATGCTTCCACTTTCTTCTTCTATAAGTATGCCAATTTTTAACCTTTTCCTGGACTCTTTTTTACATACCTTTACAAACAATTTCTTTTTGAGTTAAAGGCACTAATCATGTTTAGGTATCATACCAAAACAAAGATTTCTCAACCTCTTATTACTTTCCATCTCGAGTCCTCTTTACCAGCATACACAAACAATTTCGTACATATTATGTGGAAGTGGCTTATGTCGGAAAATTCCTTCCGTATTCTTAAACATTTCTAAAGAATTATTTATGACACACTTTAATTAAAATACTTCCTTCTAACCACCTTGCTCAAAAGTTTGTCCTTTTCTATATATATTCTCCATACCATTTTACTTCCTAAACTAAACTTGTGACCCTCATGGTCTTTAAACCTATACGCACATCCCGTTTTGGTTGACATGTCTTTTTCCAAGCTATTGAAGCTTTAATTAATTGAGTTGTTCTTGTTAAGGTAAGTCATTTTCCCTTCCATTTGATAATGTTTCTTGAATATGATCTACTAGTCCCTTTGAATACTTTTTCTTCATCATAAACATTCTTAGGTAGATACTTGTATTAGAATAATTAGTTTATTTGTTATAAGCTTGGATAGTTTATTGTTATTATTGTTACTTTTTTTATTTTGTTAGTAGGTTGTTAAGCCTATATTAGTGTTTGGTTGTAGGAGGTTTCTTACTTTGTAGCCTACTTTGTAACCTTTCTATGAGTTATTTATTAGGCTCATTTCTTGCAATAATACATGGTTTTTGCAATCTTGTATCTACATGAGTTTTTTAATGGTTTTAGAGCTCATGGTTTGAGTACCTTGGGAGAAAAGTTGAGTCTTTGTTTGGAGAGATCTATCCTTGGTAACTTAGTAAGTGCAAGGAATATAGAAAGGAAGCGTTTGGTAGAAGTTCGAGTGTAATAGTTGTGTAAAAACGTGATGTTGTTGCAAAGACATTTTTTATGATACAAAGGCATTTTAATGATTCTCTAAGGTGTTTTACTATTCTATATTGGGTTTTGGTCATTTGGATACTTGTTATTGTTGTTATTTCAGTTGAAGATAGGCATGGCAACATTGATTTGAGTTGGGCATAGTAAGAACAAGTAGTTTTTCAGTTTGCCAAGACGTTTTGTTTTTTTGACAAGTTAGTTTATTGTTTTTGCAAAGTGTTTGATAGTTTTGGTGTGGCATTTTGTAGTTTGCCAAGGTGTTTTATTGTTTTGGCAAGCTAGTTTACCGTGTTTGCAAAGCATTTGGTAGTTTTGGTGTGACATTTTGTAGTTTTCCAAGGCATTTTGCTACTCTAGCAAGACATTTCTACTCCAAGAGCTCAGTGTGCCGCTTCAAAAGATAATCGCTATTTGTTTGCAAGATAATTTTGAAGCTCATTTGCTGTTCACCTTATTTCTTCTATGGTTGTGTTTGATCTAAAACACAATGCAAAAATCATCTTAAATTTTGCAAATCTAACGCCATTCAGAGCAAGGGAAAGGCACAATTTAGTTTGGAAGCCGTTCATTCACAAGAGCATAGACAAGTTATTCTTCATTGGACAATGAAATTTTATTAAATTTTAAGCTAAGTTGTGAGTTTTATAAACATTGAGGGCAAAAATTGATATTTTAAAAAGTTTATACCATTTAAATTTTATTTAGTTACTTTAAATTTGCCTAAAAACCATGGTTAATTCTATAGTTGAAAAATCGTAAGGCAAAAACACTTGAAACTATCACATTGTTCGATTGTAGATTTTAGGACCATATGCATAAAGAATTTTTACAAAAGAGTGTAAAACTTGAAATTTATTTTTTTCCATATTTTAAAGCAATTTTACAGAAACCAATTAATTAAATTTTTCATTAGCTATAAGGAATTTTTTACTGAAAGCTGGTAGCATTGTCCAGTTTTAGTATATAATCTCTATGCAAAAGAATTTTTTGTTAAAGTCTTAATAGTTTTTCTTATTTAATTGTTTTAGTGAAAAATAAGTCAAATACCTAGTTTACAATACTTATTGCTACCATATTCTCAAAAGTTAAAATGAAAAAACTTTAGCTTATAGAGTCATAAGATATTTACCATTTGTGACTATCAAAATTTTGATCAAATTGTACTTGCTAAAGAGAATAAAACATATCTTTACCCTTATGACTATGATAAACGTCATCAAGAAATCTTAATATTGTTAAAACTTTCAATCGCTAATAACTTGATACTAGAAGTTAAAAATGCGATAATTGCATTAGAGTTATGGAAACATTTTACTTTAAAATATCAAGCTTCTAAAGTCAAATGGTTGTTATATTTTTAAAAATTATTGTTTTGAATTAAAATTCAAGATGAGTCTATTTATGAATTTTTATTGCAGTTGAAACAAATATGTGACTAGTTAAAAATGGTAGAAAGACTTGTGGATAAACAAAACTTAATTGCTCTTGTCATGCAGGTTTTTCTACTGTTATACGATTATTTTGTGGTGTCATTACATATGATTGTAGAGACACAAACACTGAGTTTTGAGAAAATGTCAACACTTCTTATGCAAAAGGAAAAAACATGAACACTCCATTGCTTGAGCACCAGAGTCTACAGAAAGTGCGTTTGTGACACGATCAAAGAGCAAGGGTAAATAGGGGAGTGCTAGTAGTCTTTCAGAAGAATCTTTTGACAATAATTTAAGTACTTCTACATGGAAGTGTTTTAATTGTAAGAACCCCGGTCATATGAAGAAATATTTTTATAGACCACAATATGATTTGAAAATAATAGAACGAAGTCACAATATGTAAATATGGCTAAAAAAGATGAACAAAGTTCAACATGTGAGTTTGCATTTGTAACGACATAATCAATCAACATAGTCAAGAATATGGTATTTTGACTTAGGGACGTCAAGACACTACATATGTCACAACAACTAGTATGTAAACTTTGTAAAATATGATATTTGAAATGAATCAGATTCCCTAGGTGATGGTTGGATTCACTATGTGAAAGGATATGAAGATATTCGTATTTCATTGAATTATGTTACTTGCATTTTTCGGAATGTTAGTTTGTTTCTGACATGAACATAAATCTTCTTTCCATTAGTTAAATAATTATGAATCTTAACCTTTGTGTGGAGTTTCAAGGAAATATATGCATGGTTAGTGGTGACTTTTCAAGTCAGCTTGATAAGTTAGTCTGGTCTTTCATACAATTGTAGGATTCAATAAGACCTACTAGACATATTTGAGGTCATGAAATTATATCAGCGCTAGTAAAGACCTATTTTGATGACTTAGACATTAAAAAGTCTTAATGTAAAAATAGATTACAAATGTCTTATACCAATTCATCAAGTCATGAGAAGGTTGAAATATTCCAAAAGGTTTCATGAAAGTCATTTAAATGTTTAAAACTCTTTCATTGGACCTTTGAAGTCTGTACTCGCTCAATAAATGTCTTTGACTTTGTTTTTCCCTTCTCTTACTTCCTTGTGGACTTTTTTTTGCTCCCAACCGGGTATAATTTTAAGAAGGGACCCCTAAAAGCTTACTATAAAGTCTTAATGAATCTTATATTTTAGGTATAATTCCATTGACGAATCTTTGGCAAAATCACCACGTGGGTATAAATTAACTGACAATTTATTTTAAGTATTTCAAAAAACTTATAAATCATTGACGAATCAAGCGTCATATTCAAATCAATAAATAATGACAAAAAATTCAAGTTAACCCCTTCCCCAAACACATTTATGGGGCAAATATGTTTGAGGTGGAATAACGACTATGATCAATGGATACCCTAAGTTTTTCAAAACAACTATTTTGCTTTGCTATATGAAATTAGGGGCAATCCAACCATTTCAAACACTTATCCGAATGAATAAATCCAATCAAGGAAGACATGATATACATCACAAATAAGAATTGTTACAGATCCATCCCAAACCTAAACCCTAAGCAAGTGTGTACGACTTTGAAAAAAGTCATCACCACATCAATGCCCAAACACATATTCACAAGATTTTTGAAGTCTTGTTGATTTTGGTACTAAGCAAATAATTCCAAACAAATGCAAAGATCTTATTGATCTCATTACTAAACAAACAATCTTGTGTGATAACTAAATTGTGTCTAATATTAAGGGTTTTGACATAAGTTAAAAAGGGTTTTCACACTGCAAGCAAAAATATGATGAAAAAATGTGGCAATAGTCCGAATCCCTTAAAAGATAGACAAAATTCATTAAAAGTATGAAAACATTTGTAGATATGTACGGTTTATATTTCTTGCTTGGATTGTACATTATTGGCTACTTAGACTCCTCTTTGGCCACCTCTTGCAATTGTCACTCACTTCACAATTCCCATGATATGTAGGGCTTGGATTGTACTTCATTGTTCCTTGCTTATACTCCTCTTTGGCCTATTACAATTGTTGCTCACTTCACAATTCCCACAACATGTAGTACTTATATTTCTTACACTTGGATTGTAATTCATTGTTGGGTGCTTATACTTCTCATTCGCCTTCTCTTGCAATTGCCACTCACTTTATGATTCCCACGACCATAAATGAATAAAAATTAATAGAAATGAAGTTATATGAATTTAGGATTTAGGGTCTTAAGCAATTTGAAACACTCACGTAGATTTATTTTATAGAAGCCAATTTGTGTTAATTAAAAAACCAATGGAGAAAGAGGTTAGAGGATGAAAAGTTTAGAGTCAAAACACTATTTATGGTTACTTCTTTTTAATGATTAAATTTTTCATTCTTTTTAGAGATTAAATTTTTCTTTTTTAATTGCTAAATTTGATGGCCATATGACTAAGTATAAATTGAGTTTAAACTAGTCTCAACATGATAAACCCAGAATTTCTTCAAACCGACATCATCATGAAAATCTACATAATTTAAAGTATAAATTGAATACAAACCTCTTTAAGTCTCTCAAAAGATCAACCAGATAATATAATAAATTGATTGCAGTAAAATTTATGATAAAAAATTAAAGTATAGAGTATTAACCATGAGGCCATAGAGCAAGACAACTATGAAAAGTGAGGATGACATAACTGAAAAAAATATTCAAAGCATTTTCATAGTTTTAAAATTATAAACTATATAATAAGGTTTGCCAAAATGTCTTAACCACATTCATATTGGCCTTCAAATATTTTTTTATTTCAATTAACAAACCATGCCAACCAAAATATAATTATTACCTTAAACATTAAAAAAAATACAATATGATCATGAGGCTTCAAGACTCTTTTTGTGCAATACATATAATAAGATCATGTGCACTACTTAATATAAATTGAGTACAAACCACAACTCACTTTTTGCACAATTGGTCAATCTAATAGATTCAAAGAAGTTCATGTTACAAGGGATCGATTCCTTGAAGTTGTATCCTCTGTAAGTTACACTTTGAAGGCTATTGTAAAATGTTTCTCTTCAAAGATTAGATATTGTTTTCCTCGGGATGAACTATTAGAATCCATGGCTGTGATGTACCCTCAATATTGGAGAAATATTAGCTCATCAAATTTTTATGATAAAATCAAAACCTTGGCCTACCACTTCTACATGAATTGAATAGTGAACAAACTGAAGGAATTTAGATTTGCCAAAGATAAGAGAGCAGTCTTTTCGATTTGCCACAAGTTTTGGACCATGCTTTTAAAATGGCTTGATAACTAGACTATAGACTATCTAAAATTTGAGTGAAATACTATGTGATGGTATCTCAGAATATTTTAATCTTGTTTATTTGTTCTAAATAATGATTTTGGGCTCAGTGAAAGATGAGAGATTTTTTAGTGAATTATCGATTTTAAAGTCAAAGTTAAGAAACAAATTGACAAAAATTGGAGACTCGCTTGAGGCTCTATACAACTAGATACAATGTCTTCAATTTTTCATTTAATAGTTCTGACAATTTGGTAGTCAACATCTGAAAGAAGAGGATTGACTAATAATTCTTCAAACACCCTATAATTTTGCAATACTAGATCTGAATCTAACAAATTTTGAAGAGCATGCAAATAACAATTATTAAGAATAAAATAAAGAAAATTGGCATGTTGAAATTTGAAATTTAGGCATTTGAAATCCGAGGTTGATCAAGGAAGTACAACAAATTTTGTGGTTAGTTTTGAGATTTATTTTGTTAAGGTTTTGAGAAATCTTATTAAAGATAATGCAAAGTGTATAAATGATTAAGATATAATTTGTAAATTTTTATTTATGTTTGATTAAGAGAACATGTCTATAATAGTTGTAACCTTGTTCTAGAGATGCATAAGTATATTATGGGGTTCCTATTAGAGTATGTATTTCTCATGCTTGTTATGTATTAGATAGGTATTTTGTCTTTTTTCTAGTTTATTTTATTTGAAGATTTATCCGACATTATTTAGTTAGGCTAGTTTCTAGTTTTGCATTACCTACTTATGCAAGGGCTTTCTATTCTACTAGCATCATTTTATGAATAATATATGATTTACCTTTTTGTTTGCATATCATATCTGCAACTCCTTTGCATGATATTTTTTTGTTAACTCTTCAAATTCTTAGATTTTTGGAATGATTTTTCCATTCCTAACATGGTACTAGAGCCTTGAAAGATTTCATCCATCCATTTGTTGGATGCAATTTTTAAATAATCCATCTATTTTTCCTTTGGTAGATTTTTATTTACCTTCGGACTGAGAGAAATTTAGCATGGAGCTTTATTTGGAAGCATTAATGGTTTGTACTAGTTGTACTAGTGGCTAGATGTCCTTTTGTGGAGAAGTAACATTGTTTTTTTATCTTGAAGTGCTAGAAGGAGATCCAACAAGACATGGTAGAGATCTAGAAATTTGTTTTTTATCTTTTGTGTTGAGTTTTTTTAGAACTACATGTTATCTCCTACATTTGAAGTATTCAATCATCATCTGCCATCCATTGAATATTTTTTGGTTTGCATTGGGGTTTAGAAGGCATTGGAAGTCCTTTGTAGGTGGAACATGGTGTTTATAGGAAGGGCCATGAAGGAGAAGATTAGTGCTAGAGGAGAGAAGGTTAGTGATTGAGGAAGAGGATATTTTCTTAGATTTTCATTCTATCTGACCTGCATAGAAGTGGTCGAGCGTTGGAGGTGAGGAGGATTGTGTTGGAAAGGAGAGAAAGGCTTATGCACTAGAATTGTTTCTAGATCTCTAAAATGAAATTTGTGTAAAGGTACTTGAAGATGATGTAAGAATCTAGGGGACATTTTGATCAGCATAGAAGAGGTGTCACCATCTACTTAGCTATTACGTGGAAGGTTTGCCAAGTGTTGAAGGAGATCATTAGAGAGGTCTACATTTTTTTTGTCCTTCTCTTGCTGTGTAGGTCTGCATTAGAGGAGAGATCTATGATCTACACGACCTATGTTTTTGGTAGCTATAAAAGTCGGTGTACAGCTTAAGCATGGGTGAAAAGACTACCTTCAAAACTAATAATTTCTTTTTTTATTGCTTTGTGCTATCCAGATTGCACTTCTTAGGAATAGATCTAAGTTTTGTGTGGAAGATAGTTGATTTACAAGGAAAGTGTTAGGTTTAGACAATTTAAAAAGTGAAGACAATAGTAATTATTCTCCTCTCCTCTCAAAATAGCTGAATATTTCATTATTTTATTTATTAAGCTATACTTTTTACCTTAAGAAGAAGTACAATTTGCTTGCATGTGCATAAGATTCACTTGAAAGATTATATTTCACTTTTGTTTGCTTGAGAACATCCATGGTTGGATTCCGGTTCCAACACGTGATCGAAAGCCTACCTTCATTTCCATTTGGTCACTTAAATAATTTTTTAGTGTAAATTTTTATGTTTTTGACCTATTTACAAGAATCTGTAAAACCTATAACTTTTGAACTGTATTTCAAAATTGAGTTCTATTGAATATGGATTCTAATTTTAGTATTGATCATTGTGAACCTTTGAATACACACAATTACCATACATGAAGAGTTAGAAAGGAAACAATCATTAAATGTAAATGATTATTATCCTTAATAAATGAAACTCAACCACAGTTTATAAGAGACTATGAAATTTTTTAGCATTAATGTAAGTTTGATGAGTGTATGGGTTTGATATGGACTTATGTGAGTGATAGTTTTTTGTTTCATTTGGATGGGTGTGATACTCCATTCAAAATGTGGCTTAAATTAAAAGGTTTATTTGGGAAAGTAGATCACATGATAGCCATGCAACTTAAATTGGAGTTTATTTTATTCAATTCTAATGATTTTGCCTCTATTATAGACTACCTCACTAAGTTTAAGTATTTATTGACACAATTAAAGGGGAGTGGATGAGATAAGAAAGATGAAGAGTGTATGTACTTGATTTTGTCTAAGTTAAGTGGTTCATTCCAAATCTTTGTTTCTACTTTTTTCTATAGCGTGGATGTCTTAGGTGCCACAATCAAAATATTGATTTAAAGTTGTTTTGTGGGAGACTTACTAGGGATGAATCCAAATTATCTCACCTTAAATCTTCCACCTCTAAAAAAAATATTAATAGCATCACATCCTAAGCGCAAGGGAAAAATAAAGAGTAAGAAGAAGTACACTCCTCTTCCATCTCAAAGTGCACCTAAGCCCAACACCAACACATCTAAACCCAAATCATCTTCCAAATTCAAGAATAAGTCTAACCTATCATAATCTTATTGTGGGGGGACTGGTAATGAAGAGTCTAGGTGTTTTACAATAATGTAAGCCCTAGAGGATGTCAAGAAACATAAGATTTATATCTCCAATCCTCCATCTCATGAGCATGGGAAAGCACTTAATGTTATAAGGATATTATAATCTCTTATTTCAGACAGTTGGGTTCTAAATTATAGTGCTTCACACCACATGACTTCTTCCAATGAGTCATTTGTATCTCTTAGTTTGAGTTCTACTTCCAATATTGAAGTTGGTTATTTTTCATTTATTTATATTAAGGGAAAGGGTGGCATACAACTAGATGGTGGCCATGTCAATGATGTATTATATGTTCTAAAAATCACCACCAATCTACTTTCAATTTATCATATTTTTCACTCTAGTCAGAGCAATACAATGAATTTCACATCACAAGGTGCTGAAGTTAGAGCCTCATACACTTATTACATAGGGCATTGTTGATAATAGTTCTTGACTCTATTGCTTTCATTGTTTTGATGATATTACTCCTCTAGGGATGTGTTTACATGAGTGTAGAATTTGACACGAGAGATTTGGACATCTCAATTAGAGATATTTGAAGGAGTGAATCACTCAAAGTATGGTAGAGTCTTTCTATAGTTTCATGTCTTGATGGAGTTTTCCCTAGTTGTGCATTAGGAAAATAACACAAAGATCTGTTTCCTAAGGGTATGTCCATGAGAGCTTCTTCACCACTTGAACTTGTACACAGTGATTTGATGGTCTTTTCTACTCATTTCAATGAAGTTAATTATGCACTTACTTTCATTGATAATCTCGCAAGGTGTACTTGAGTTTATTTTATCAAGTTTAAGAGTGATGTTTTTTTCACTTCAAATTCTTTAAGGCTTTGCTCAAGAAAAAATATTCTAGTTGCATCAAGAATCTTCATACAAATAATGGGTGGGAGTACTTCAGTTGAGAGTTTTTTGATTTTTTGGCATTTTATGGTATTGTTCGCTAGCATTCTGTTGCACATACTCTATAATAGAATGGCTTAATAGAAAGGAAGAACTCAACTTTGAAGGAGATGGATAACTACATGATGCATTCATAGGGTTTACCTCCTATCTATTGGGTAGAGGTAATTAATTATGCAAATTATATTCAGAATCTCATGTCACATAGAACACTTGAGCATTTGACTCTGGAGGAGGCTTGTTCTAGAACCAATGTTACATCTTGGTTTTTCTCTAAGTTTTATAACTTTTGAATCTATAGATTATGTGGTTATCATTTGATTATTATTGCTTTTATTTGATCTTTATGATATATACTAGTTATGAGATAGTGATATGTTGATTAGTTTACATGATGTAACAACTACACTTTCTTATTTTTGTACATTATAGATGTATATTTGTTAGTTATCTTTGAAAGACCATTACTCCTTCCAATTCATTCCACTCGTAATGCCCTTTTAAAGAGGGCGAAAATGTAGTAAGAAATTTGAGAAATATGGATTGAGATCATGCAATTAATCTAAAATCTACTCAAACATCAAACTACCTATATAAGATCTAGAGCCATTAGAATCAAATGCAAATAGATGAATGAACAACTCAAATCAACATTCAAATCATAAAGCTAATTGCTCCAAGATCAAATGGATATGAAAATGAGAGGATTAAATTGAGATTACCTTAGACTCAAAATTTCATCATTATGATTGCTTGATCATGGATGTTGATGATAGATTCAAAGACTTAGATTGACAAAGATTCAATGGATGCTTGAGATTGCTAGTTGATTGTATGGGCATGGAGACTTTAAAGATTCATGAGTTATTTTGTAGTTTAACACGAATATGGCATGAGAATTCAAGTTATTTACCATGAAGGATTGGATTGTTTAAACATAATGTGGAGGGAAGGATTAAAATAAATTAAAAATTCTTTGGAAGCCTCTAGATTTAGAGGCTTCTAGAGAGAAAGGGTGAGAATAGAGAGGATTCTAGAATTAAAAATTTTTAGAATCATCTTAAGGGTTAATTAGGATTAGGTAGAGGATCAAATAGGGATTAGGTGGGTGATTAGGGATTAGAGATGTAGGAGAGCTAAGAGTATGTGGGTAGGTGGGCCATGAGAATTTAAAACTCTCAAAAAATATATAAGTGGGATTAAGATGGGATAATGGAGATTTAAGAGAATTAATGAAGCAGTAGAATGATGCTATAGTTAGTGAATGAAGAAATATTGATGAGGGATATGAGATAAATGATTGGAAGGGGGTAATTTTAAGAATTTATTAGATGATATAAATTAGATAAGCAGAATTAGTGTCGACTAATAGTAATATTAGTGACATTAAATGAAGCGAGTAAATTTAGATGTATATAAGTTATGTATCATTAGTTGATATGTATGATGACTCAGACTAACTAACTACATATTATGAGGTGGATGTTGGATTGATTTTTTTCCAAAGCATGATAGAGAGAGAGCATCATCAGAGAGGATGATGTAGATGGGATGATTGAAGAATGATAAAGGAACTGCTAGTAACCCAATACACACACCACAATAGAATAACTTATTACATATTTTATTTGATTTCTTAGTTTGTTTTTGAGTGTTAATATACTTCTGCTATAATCATGTTTTCAATTGATGCTTATGGTGATCTGGTTATGTGATTTTATGTATGATTTTAGGGCATAGATATTATCATACAAATGTTGTTTTATATTTATGTAATTGATGCAAACACTAATATGGTTGCCTAAATTGGTGACAAGTTTAAATGATATTTGATAAATATCATTATCTTGACTTAATGTATATGAAATAGTCAAGGCATAAATGTAAATCTTTGATTTAATAATTATATACATATAATCCATTTACATAGGTATTTAATTAAAATAGTTATCTTATTAATTGTTTTAGTTTATCTTTTTTTTAAAAGAGATAATTATCTGTTATAATTAAATTAAGAAAATTTAATTATCAAGATAATGCTTAAGAGATAAGCCATTTGCATGGAACTCATCGAGAAGTGAAGGTCTAAAATCATCCATTTGAAAAACAAGTAGACTTAAGCTATTTATTAAAACTATCTTGAGCAAAAATTAAAAACATGCATGATTCTTAAAATAAATGAAGCTCAAGTTAAGCTATGGAAGTAGATATTAAAACTAAATGTTAAAGAATGAAGAAATTGGCATAAAAAGAGGAAGTGAATTAAAAGAAAGAAGGAAACTCAAATTTAATATTTTGAACTAAAAATGGAAATAAGTAGTGACTTGAATATAAATGAGATTGAAATAAAAGAAAAGATAGAATTATTATAAAATTAAAGAAAGGCATAGAATTAGAAGATGCTAACACAAATGGATATACAGATTTGCATTGATTCTAAAAAAAATTATATAAAAAGGATAGCAATAGAAAGAGAGGAGCAGTGAGGGAGAGTGGACGTAGGATAAAAAGAGAATATTATTATAAGATGAAGGAGTACAATGGTAATAGGAGAGAAAGGTAAGGGAGGACAGTGAATGATTGAGAAGAAAGGAAATGACAAAGGAAAGGTTTCGATGGGTTTGTCTAGTGGGTTTCTCTTTGGTGGATTAAAGTTGGTGAAATTTAGAGAGAGTAGCTATAAATAAACGAGATGTTGAATCTATGTCAAAGATATAAAGAAAAGAAAATTGAAATGGAGAACTGTATTTATGTATTGTATGAAGTTGGAATGTACACCAAAATTTACCTTACAAAATTATTTTGTAAGGCACTTTATCTGTTGCCTTAATCAAATTCAAATAAATCAGGCTAAGAAGAAGAGAGAGGTAGGTGAAAGAAAATGCAAAAACATATCATGTAAAAGCAACCTGTTATGGGAGCAACCTATTTGTTATTTGTTTTGGCTCATTGAGATACTCAAGATATATGCATGCTAGTAGGTGTATCCGAATTGTAGTGATAAAGGCATCTGCAAGCCATCTAAGACACTATTTTGAAGTGAAAAATATGATGTACAATTCATAATTATTAAGAACGATGAAATATAATGCCCTATTTCCAAAGGACAAAGAACAAGTAAAACCTCTCGAATTATGGATTAAGCTAGTTTCAAAGAAATAATACAGTAAGTGGGATACAACATGGTAGACAAAAAAAGGTATCCCTCATTAAACATATAAGTTTAAGATGACATAGAATTTTTTTTTAGCATCGGTTGTTAACTTTATACCCTTTTCCATATTCAATATGTGTTTAACAATTTACTATGTAATCAAGCCTCTGGATGTTGCAATAGTTTCCCTTACAATTCAATTACATTTCAAAAATCACTATATGCTATTTGAATAATCTATGCTGAACATATATGGGCATGTTGTTCAAGTAAATATTTAGATGAAAACTTTCAGCGTATTACTAGAAAGTTAAATCGCTTATTTTAGCACCCTAGTCTAGTAAAAACAAGCCATATCATACAATAAGAATTGTTATGTTTTTATATCTAAACAATTAATGGGTATAATGAATATTTTGGATAATATTAAGTCAAGAAAATGGTATAAAGATTTAAATGTAATTTCGGATGTGTATCCCTATGAAAGAACTTGTAGTATGAGTACATATAAAATATGAATGGGAATTATGCAATAGAGATCAATGAAATTGATCTTAAAGTAAGATGAAGATAATATGTTAATAATAGATATAAGAATGTTTAGTAGCCATTGCCAAATGACGAGTTTGGCAAAGAAAATATATAATCTCAGTTTGATTAGTAGAGTTATTTGTAATTTTTTTGAAAGCAATGAGACTTGTAAATTATAGCCAATCTATTTGGTAAAATGACTGTTGAAAACCTCACAAAAACCTTTCTTAGAATATAAAAGTTTGTAGGCATTTATTTGCAGTTATAGTTTATCAAATCCTAAAATAACTATTAATAAGTCATGTGGGGCATAAATAACTCAATATAGTATTTCATTATCTTGTGATAGCTTTACAATATGCATGAGGTTACTTATCAACTTTATCAAGTGAAACAAAAATTGAGAAATGTATTTATGAGTTAATAATAGTATGCTTAATGTGAATATGGGTATGTATGTGCTTAATTAACTTACACTTGTACATAGGAGTGTGTACTTCTACTTTTTTTTTTTTTGATGATTTAAAACTATATTATAGAATTCTGTTAAATAGAACCTTGTGGATGTGTGACTTTAAAGATAGGTTTTGAATTGTTGTTATCATAGTTTTGGTGATTTGTATAATGATTGTTAATATCATATGGAGTTTTTGACTTAGAAAAATAGTGGCCCCTAGATATAATATTTTTATATCATTTGTGTATTTATATACGATATATATTATTTTATACAATTATCTGTATATAGGAGTATAGGTCATATGCCTAAGCTTGTAGCTAAATGGGTAATTTTATTGAGTCTTAAGGTGCTTATGGGACTGGATTTATAACCATAAGAAATCAGTCTCTAATAATGAAATTAACTTATTTAAATAAATGATTATAATATAACTGAGTTATTGAATTATCTAACTCTTGAGAATAACATGACTATGCTATTGAAATATATATTTTAATAAGTACTTGTGTGGAGTACATACTATGAGTATATTATGTATAGGTAGTTAGGCATATTTAGCATAAAATAGTGCATCATGGTGTGCACCTATAAGTTTTTTTGTTTTTAAATGCTAGAACACAGTTTAAACGTAGGGTATACCCAAGTAGTATAATATGTTTTTGCTTGATTATTGTTTATAAGTGTAAGATTGTTTGTTCATGATTGAGTAGGATACTCAAGCACAATGATCTATGATATTATGGGATGTCATAAATTTTTTTAATATAAAAGTACTTTATATCCGAATGGTATATACTATAATTATTGTGTCTAGACCCACACTTATGTAAATGTATGCATGTTGGTTATTACTATAAATAATATATTTTGTAACAATTAATAGGACATTATGTATGCATGCATCAACCTTTGAGTGTGTAACAAATGTTAAGATGGAATAGTATGTGTTTTGTGGAATCTATATTTTCTTTGATTACCCCTATGTTTAACATGTGTATTATGATTACTAGTAGGATGTAAAATGATTGAATCTTGAGGTTAAATTATGTATAGTTATACATTATCATTTCATGTGTATGATTTCCATGTTGGTGCGATATCTTGAACTAGAACGGGTTTTCTATGATATACTACATGTTTAGTTTTGAAAATTATATAACACAGGGGTAGTTGTTTATTTTTCTAAATTCTCACATAGTCACTATCTATTCATCTATGAAGGGAAGGCCATTCCCTGCTGGGATTAGTGCAAGAAATCCTTGGTTTGTGGTTAGTGTAAAAAAGCACTAGGATGATACTCTCTCTCCTCACAACAATATTACTTTTGATATGACTCTTGAGAATGATGTAGATACTAAAGTGATCGGGGAACTCATGCTTTGAGGAGCCATGTATCCTATATATGCACATTGTATTATATTATTTTTATAACTGGAAACATTATCATGAAAAATTGTAATTACCTATTTACTATGGATTAACAACAGTGGTTGTGTATTATACCAATGGTGTCTAGTTATATGTAATTACTTTCTATGATTTAATATGATATGTTTTCATATATTGATAGTGATAAGTGACCATTAGATATCGTGTGTTTATTTATAGTTATCACTCTTGGAGTATTTTTATATGATCACTGATTATATTATCATGGTGGATTCTGTTTATAGTTTATATGTTTTAAAATAATTCACGTATTTCTATTTAGCACCCAATTAGGTTGTTACATGTGCTATCAAATCTGTACTCAAACTCTAGGACCTAATGAGTCCATTAGTGTTTTCATATCTTTTTGTTTATTAGAAAGGAGAATTATGAATGTGTGTGTGGTATATTGAGTATGTACCTTAAGAACATTTTTACCCCCTTAGAGTTGTTAAAAGGTTGGTTTATTGAGCATCTCGTTGGTGATGGTTATATAAGGTGATTAGATAGGTAAATACATATCATAGTTCATAAGTTGTGAACAAGAGTTTCCTACAATATTTTGATCTTTTAGATTGAACACCTCGAGTATGATTACATCTTTTTTGGCAATCAAATCACCTTCACCATTTATGTTTGGTGTTGTGAGTGTTTTTACAAGCATGGAGTGATTCTCACTTAAGTATTTATGAATTAATCTTATGTCGGATATACATTAATCCTAGGAGTGGAAAATTTTATAAATCCATTTTTAGTTTGGTACCACCTAATACGATAGGAATTTTATTGTAGTTGAGTATAGATGTCTTGGTTGATAATTCCTTTGTGTTAGGATTTTATTTATGTGGATTGGTATTTTTATTCTGGTTATGGAAGTAGGTTATGATATTACACTTACAAGTTTGGTAAGTGAATAGTGATTTGACAGCTTGGGTCATGGTGTTTCCTTTTATCATGTAAGGGTATGTAGGAGTTTTGTTTTTGAGATGTTAGTTCTCTACTTTTCACTTGTGAGTTTTTAGAGTCACTATTTTGTCTATCTTATGTACTTGACCATGAGGAATAATGAACCTTAAATTTATATTAATTCTAGTTGATTATAATTATTATATTATTATATAACTTTTTTTAGACTAATATTATTCTCTTTTTGAATCATGTTGTTTTGAAGAGTTATTTATGTACCCTTTCTCCAGGAATGGTAGGGTATAGGATGTACATAACATCTTATTAGTCTAAAAGGGTTGAGATAAATTTTTAACTTGTTGAGTTCTATCCAAGCAAGCAAGGAGACATTGTCTAGCTTGTTCCTTTATAAGGTTGTAAGGACAATATGATCCTTAGATTTTGTATGTTATGTTAATTTTAATATTATTTTTCTCTCAACTATGAATATAACACTATAGGTTAAGTTGTGAAATGTGATACTAATTATGTTTGGTTAGTGGAAACTTAATACAATTTCAAAATGATTGTATGATTTTTATTGTATGTATGTTAGTACATTTGATATTATTTATCATATAGTCTTGTTTTTTATGATATGTTAGTATAGAATTGTGATTCATTGAATCTTGTACACATTTTGGAGATCACTAGGTCATAGAGACCTAAGGGAAGAGTGATGAATTAGAAACACGAGTTCTAAGTGATAGGAGTGGATCCTACTTAGCCTCACATTGACTCGGTAATTATTGAGTTTAGATCCGATAGATGGATTTGTCAAATATGATATTTGATAGATAGACTTGTTAAATTCAATCATATGGCCATACACATGTATATTGTGGATGGGTATTTCATAATTTTGTATACATTATAAATGTAGTATTTTTATTTCCTATTTATCATCATACTTGTTAGGAGCTCCATGGAGTAGTGATAATATTGACATGTTATACTTATCAGAAGCTACATAGAGTAGTGATAGTATTAACTCATACACATCATTCTTGCTAGGTTCCCTAAACACTTTTCCCTTGAATGAGAAATACACTCTCTAAATTAAAGAGATGTGCAGAGAGGATGGAATATTTTGTAGAACTCTCCCTGAATATTTGTTTTTTACTTTTTTGATTATCTCATATGTTTTTGGAGAAGTTAGTGAAATTTTCATTGAGGTTATTGATTCTAGGATGGTCATGGTAGAACTAATTATATTAATCGACACTCGTAAAACTTTATTTATATAATAGAGAAGTGTCATAGTACAAGGTCTTGTGGGACCAATACTCTAGGGATAGTGCTACTTATAGGACTATGATGAGTTCTATAGACTAGTTTTATATTTATTTGCATGATTTGATACTAGATACTATGTTTTTATTCTATTAAACTTTATTTGTTATTCAAAAATTATTTGAATAAGTGTCATCAAGATGATGACCATTTTTATTAGGGAAGGATGTTACAGTCTAATTTCACTCTAAGTTTTATAACTTTTAAATCTATGGATTATGTGGTTATCATTTGATTATTATTGTTTTGATTTGAGCTTTATGACATATACTAGTTATGAGACAATGATATGCTGATCGGTTTATATGATGTGATAGTTGTAATTTCTTATTTTTGTACATTATAGATGTATATTTGTTAGTTGTGTATCGTTAGTTGATATGTATGATGACTCGAACTAACTACCTACTTATCATGAGGTGGATACATAATTTATTCTTTCATTAGAGTATGATGGAGGGAGAGCATCATCAAAGAGGATGGCATAGATGAGATGATTGGAGAATGATAACAGAACTGCTAGTAACCCAACACACACCACATTAGAATAACTTGTTAACTCTTTTGTTTGATCTGGTTAATTTATTTTTGAGTGCTAATATACTTTTGTTATGATCATGTTTTTAGTTAATTCTTATGGTGATCTGGTTGTCTTATTTCATGTATAAATATAAGGCATAAATATTATCATATAAATATTATTTTATGATCATGTAGTCAATACAGACATTAATATGGTTGCCTAACTTGGTGACAAGTTTAAATGATATTCGGTAAATATCATTATCTTGACTTAATGTATATGAAATAGCTAAGGCATAAATGTTAGTCTTTGATTTAATAATTATATATGTGTAATCCATTTACAAAGGTATTTAATTAAAATAGTTATCTTATTAATTTTTTTAGTTTATCTTTTTTTTTAAAGAGATAATTACCTGTGATAATTAAATTAAGAAAATTTAATTATCAAGACAACGCTTAAGAGATAAGCCCTTTGAATACAATTTATTGACAAGTGAAGGTCTAAAATTATCCTTTTGAAAAATAAGTGGACTTAAGCTATTTATTAACATGGCCTTGAGCAAAGATTCAAAGCATGCATGATTCTTAAAATAATAAAGCTCAAGTTAAGCTATGGAAATAGATTTTAAAACTAAATGCCAAAGAATGGGAAAATTGGCATGAAAAGAGGAAGTGAATCAAAAGAAAGAAGGAAACTTAAATTTAAGATTTTGAACTAGAAATGGAAATAAGAAACAACTTGCATGTAAATGAGATTGAAAGAAAAGAAAAGAGAGAATTATTATAAAGGAAAAGAAAGATGTGGAAGTAGAGGATGATGACACAAAGGGATATACATATTTGCATTGAATCTAAAAAAAAAATTATATAAAAAGGGTGGCGATATAAAGAGAGAAGTGAGGGAGAGAGGACGTGGGAGAAAAGGAGAAGATTATTATAAGATGGAGGAGTACGATGATGATAGGATAGAAATTTTTTTGATAAGAAAGAAAATGATGAAGGAAATGTTATGAGCTTTGAGACTTCACACCTAAGGCCTATGACTATGGGTTTGTCTAGTGGGTTTCTCTTTGGTAGATTAAAGTTGGTGAAATTCAGAGAGAGAAGCTACAAATAAAGGAGATGTTGAATCTATATCAAAGATATCAATAAAATAAAATAGAAATGGAGTATGGTATTTATGTACTGTATGAAGATGGGATGCACACCAAAATTTGTCTTACGAAAGTATTTTATGAGGCACTTTATCTATTGCCTTAATCAAATTCATATAAATTGGGCTAAGAAGAAGAGAGAGGTAGGTGAAAGAAAATGCAAAAAAATATCATGTAAAAGCAACCTGCTATGGGAGCAACCTATTTGTTATTTGTTTTGGCTCATTGAGATACTCGAGATATATGTGTGCTAGTAGGTGTATCAGAATTGTAGTGATAAAGGCATCTACAAGCCATCTAAGACACTATTTGAAGTGGAAAATATGATGGACAATTCATAATTATTAATAATGATGAAATATAATGCCTTATTTCCAAAGGACAAAGAACAAGTAAAACCTCTTGAATTATGGATTAAGCTAGTTTCAAAGAAATAATACAGTAAGTGGAATACAACATGGTAGAAAAAAAGGTATCCCTCATTAAACATATAAGTTTAAGATGACATGGAAAAGTTTATTAGCATATGTTGTTAACTTTATACCTTTTTCCATATTCAATCTGGCTTTAACAGTTTAGAATGTAATTAAGCCTCTAGATGTTGTAATAATTTCCCTTACAATATAATTACATTTCAAAAATCACCATATGCTATTTGAATAATTTATGATGAATATATATGGGCATGTTGTTCAAGTAAATATTTAGATGGAAACTTTCAGCGTATTACTAAAAAGTTATCACTTATTTTAACACCCTAGTCTAGTAAAAACAAGCCATATTATACAATAAGAATTGTTATGTTTATATGTCTAAACAGTTAATGGGTATAATTAATATTTGGATAATATTAAGTCAAGAAAATGGTATAAAGGTTTAAATGTAATTTGGGATGTGTATCCCTATGAAGGAACTTGTACATGAGTACATATAAAATGCAAATGGAAATTATGCAATAGAGATCAATGAAATTGATCTTAAAGTAAGATGAAGATAATATGTTAATAACAGATATAAGAATGTTTGGTAACCATTCCCAAATGACAATTTTGGCAAATAAAATATATAACCTCGGTTTGATTAGGAAAGTTGTTTGTAATTTTTTTGAAAGCAATTAGACTTGTAAATAACAGTCAATCTAATTGGTAAAATGACTGTTGAAAACCTCACAAAAACCTTTCTTAGAAATATAAAAGTCTGTAGGCATTTATTTGTAGTTATAGTCTATCAAATCCTAAAATAGCTATTAATAAGTCATGTGGGGCATAAATAATTCAATGTAGTATTTCATTATCTTGTGATAGATTTACGATATGCATGAGGTTACTTATCATATTTAGCAAGTGAAACAAAAATTGAGAAATGTATTTATGAGTTAATAACGATATGGTTAATGTGAATATGGGTACGTATGTGATTAAATAAATTACAATTATACATAGGAATCTATACTTCTAATTATAGTTTCTTTGATGATTTAAAACTATATTATAGAATTATGTTCAATAGAACCTTGTGGATGCGTGACTTCAAAGATAGGTTTTGATTGGTTGCTATAATAGTTTTGGTGATTTGTATAATGATTGTTAGTATCACATGGAGTTTTTGACTTAGAAAAATAGTGGCCCCTAGATATAGTATTTTTATATCATTTGTGTATTTATATACGATATATATTATGTTATACAATTATCTGTATATAGGAGTATAGGTTATATGCCTAAGCTTGTAGCTAAATGGGTGATTTTATTGAGTCTTAAGGTGCTTATGGGACTGGATTTATAACCATAAGAAATTAGTCTCTAATAATGAAATTAAGTTATTTAAATAAATGATTATAGTATAACTGAGTTATTGAATTATCTAACTCTTGAGAATAACATGACTATGCTATTGAAATATATATTTCAATAAGTACTTGTGTGGAGTACATATTGTGAGTATATTATATATAGGTAGTTAAACATATTTAGCATAAAATAGTGCATCGTGGTGTGTGCCTAGAAGTTATTTTTATTTTGAATGTTAGAATGTAATTTAAACGTAGGGTATATTTCTTATTATTATTTATAAGTGTAAGATTGTTTGCTAGTGATTAAGTAGGGTGCTCAAACATAATGATCTATGATATTATGGGATGTCATAGAGTTATTCAATATAAAAGTATGCTATACCCATATGGTACATACTATAATTATTGTGTCTAGACCCACACCTACATAAATATATGTGTGTTGTTTATTATTATGGATAGTATGTTTTGTAACAGTTAACAAGACATTATGTATGTGTGCATACAACCTTTGAATATGTAATAAATGTTAGGATGGAATAGTATATGTTTTGTGTAATCTATAATTGCTTTGATTACCCCTATGTTTAGCATGTTATGTGTTATGATTGTTAGTAGGATGTAAAATGATTGAATCTTGGGGTTAAATTATGTATAGTGAGACACTATGAGTTCATGTGTATGATTTCCATGTTGGTGCAATATCTAAAAATATAATGGGTTTTATATGATACAATGCATGTTTACTTTTAGAAATCATACAACACATGTGTTCTTACTTGTTTTTATGGATTCTCACACCATCACTATCTACTCATCCATGAAGAGAGGGCCATTCCATGATTGGATTAGTGCGGGGATAATTGGTTTGTAGTTTGTGTGGAAAAGCATTTGGATGATGCTCTTTTTTCCCACAACAGTACTACTTTTGAGATGACTCTTGAGATTGATGTAGATACTGTAGAGATCAGTAAACTCATGCTCTGAGGAGCCATGTATCCTATATATGCACATTGTATTATATTATTTTTATTATTGGAAACATTATCATGAAGAATTATAATTACATATTTACTATGGATTGACAATAGTGGCTATGGATTGTACCAATAGTGTCTGATTATATGTAATTACTTTCTATAATTTTAGTATGATGCATTTTCATATATTGATAGTGATCAATGATCGCTATATGTTTCATGCTTATTTATAGTTATTACTCTTGGAGTTTTTTGTATGATCACTGATTAGATTCTTGTGTTGAATTCCATTTATAGTTTATGTGTTTTAAAAAAAATAATGTATTTCTAGTTAGCATCTAACGGGGTTATTATAACCAAGCCTAATGTTCCATTATTTTGAGTCTTTGGGATCTGTGCTTGGGAATTTTTACCAAAGAATAAAAATAAAGCATTGGATAAGAAGAACAAAACTTTGATTTTTTTATAGTATTATGAGGACATGAGAGACTATTATCTTTTAGATATTGAGATGTTAATTTTTGAATACATGTACAATTTTAAGAGCACTTCACATCTCATGACTCTTCATCTTCTTTTATGCCTTATTATTAGTTTAACACTTTATCACCTCTTATTGAGGATTAATTATTTGAAGAGCTAGTTTAGGAGGTTTTTGAGCAAGTTATAGAGGATAAGGACCCTATTCATATTGATGTTGTCACTATGCCTATGTGGGAATGTACTATAGTTTCTGAGATAACACCTTTCATACATGATCTTATACCCACTCAACATCATCATACACATTCTACAAGTACTAGAATTTTGTGTCTGTTATTTTTTAAGGATCCACAACCTTTTTTCATAGGCTCATATGATACATGAGTGGGATGATGCGATGACAGATGAGTATTATTCTTTGATGAATAATCATACTTGGGATTTGGTATCTCTTTCTAAGGGAAGAAAATTAGTTAGGTGCAAGTGGATTTGCCATACGAAGTATTAAACCAATGGATTCATTGATAAGTATAAGGACTTTCTTGTAGCAAAGGGTTTCTCATAAGTCAAAAGTGTTGACTACTATAAGAATTTTGTACCCATTACCAAGATGGATTCTGTATACCTTGTACTTTCTATTATTGCATCACAAGGTTGTCCAGTGTATCAGATGGACATTAAGAATGACTTCTTAAATGGAGACTTACACGAGGAAATATATATGGAGTAACCTCTTAGGTTTGTTCATGATTATTATCTTGTCTATCAACTTAGGAGGCCTCTTTACAGTCTCAAGTAGGCCTCTCAAGCTTGATATGAGAAAATAGATTATATTCTTATCTCCACTAGATTTATTCACTACCACTCTGATCCCAAAATATATATCCAACGTATTGGGGAGGACATTAATATACTGGTCTTGTATGTTGATGATTTGCTTCTCATAGGTAGATCTTCTTCTCAAATTTAGGCTATTTAATAGGCACTTTCAACATAGTTGATATGACAGATCGTAGTCTTTTGCACTTCTTTCATGGTTTACAAATTTCACAGTCAGATACATAGATTAATTTGAGTTAGCATAAGTACACCCTTGATCTTATTTAGAATTTTGGCATGGTTGATTGTAATCAACTCTTCCTTTTTAGTTTGAAGTGACTCTCACTTCTACTTGCACTACTCCATTTTATGATCCTACATTATACAAATAGATGGTTGGGAGTTTTATGTATTTGACCCATTCTCACCTTGACATTTCATTTATAGTTAGAATTATATCTAGGTTTGAACATGCCCCTCATGACAATCATTGACAGGCTACCAAAAGGATTTTATGATATATGCGAGGCACTACTCATTTTGGATTACACTACACTAGGGGGTCTACTCAGTTGGTTGGGTACAATGATTCATATTGGGCATAATATATTGATGATAGATGTTTCACTTCTAGATACATATTTTATCTTGGTTCTTCATCTATTACTTGGTTGTGAAAAAAGAAATAGGCTATTTCACTTTCATCTATAGATGTTGAGTATAGGGCAATAGTTACAATGAGTCAACAAATTATTTGGATTCATTAGTTATTGAAGTGTTTAGCTTCATGAAAGATTCCTCTACTATAATTTGGCATGAAAACTAGAGTGAAATTCACATATCTTGTAACCCATTTGAGCACCAACAAACCAAGCAAATTTAGGTACATACAATTTCATTTATCATCACATTTAAGATGGAGTTATTAGCTTAGAGTACATTTGAACTCAAAAACAAGTTGCAGACATCTTCACAGAGCCTTTTGCATCACCAATTTCTTTGAGTTTCATAGAATGCTTGGGGTTTTAGAATTTATCCTTGGGGGGTGTTCATGAGGACATGTTCCTTATTATTCATGGATATATATTATACATGAGTACCTTATCAATCTTAGTTTCCAGGACTCATACTATGGATATGCCATTATATCATTTTTCTCTATTGTTAGCCCCTAGCTTCACTTGAGGGGGGGTGTTAGAGTATATATTTCTCATGATTGCTAGGTTATTAGCTAGGTATTTCATCTTTTTTCTATTTTATATTATGTGAGGATTTATTTCACATTGCTTAGTTAGGCTAGTTTCTAGTTTTGACTTGCCTACTTAGGCAAGGGCTTTCTATTGTACTAGCATTTTTTTAAATAATATATGATTTTCCTTCTTGTTTGCATCTCATATATGTGGCTCCTTTGTGTGATATTTTTGTTTTTAACTCTTTAGATTCTTAGGTTATTGGAATGCTTTTCCCATCCTTAACAATTCCCTTATTATTATATATCAAATTAGTTTATGTATTTATAGTGTAATGAATTGTAAATATTTATATTGGACCAACAACTTCAATTTCACCAATAGTTTGCATAAATGACTAAAAATTATTGAGAAAACCATCACATATGTATTCGATCAACTTTAATGTGTCGGCACTAATTCAATAAAAATGGGGAAAAATCTAAACCTCAACCCCATAACTTTAATTCCACATGCACCACATTGAATGCTAGAAATAAATAAACATTAAGTTTAAAAATTATTTAATATTAAGTTTTTAATCATTAAAACCATATAGAAAGAAAAGCATGTTTCTTTTATTCAGTTTTATAAATGTGTTAAGGACCACTTGTGACTTAGGACACAATAATCTCAAGGTAATAATTATATTTTGGTTGACATAGCTTGTTAATTGAAATAAAAAAATATTTGAAAGGCCATTATTTATTATGGATATGGTTAATATATTTTGGCAAACCTTATCATTATTGATTATAGATATGGTTAAGACATTATCATTATATTTATTCATTTCAAGATAGATGACTATGCATGAAAATAACTGCTTTTTGTCTTCAAAATAAAAGAAATACAAATCCATACTTTGCAGTTGCGATCACAAGAAAATAATATTAGAAATTGTTTGTACCTCATCATAATATTTTGACTTCTAGAACTTCACTTTTGCCAATAACTTGCATCAATGACTAGGAAAAAAAAAACTATCAGCAAATATCTTTAACGAAATACTTTTCAAATAACTTATCAATATATTTATTTATTTCAAGATAAATGACTATGCATGCAAATAATTGCTCTCAGTATTTAGAACAAAAGAAACACAAATACATATGTTACAGTAACAATCACAAAGAAACCAACTTATAAATTGTTTGCACCTTCATTTCCAACCTCTCGTCTCAATCTTTTGACTACTAGAGCTTTGCTTTTGCCAATAGTTTGTATCAATGACTAGAAAAATTGAAAAACCATAAGTAAATATCTTAAAAAAATGATTTTAAAGGAACTTATCATTATATTTATTCATTTCAAGACAGATGATTGTGTATGCAAACAACTTCTCTCAATATTTAAAATAAAAGAAAGAGAAATCCATACCTTGCAGTTGTAATCATAAGGAAACCAACTTAAAAATTGTGTACACCTTCATTTCTAACCTATTGTCTTAATATTCAGACTATAAGAGCTTTGCTTCCACCAATATCTTACATAAATGATAAGAAAAATTGAGAAACTATCACATATGTATTGAAGCAACTTATAGTAATTCTGCATGTGATGTGTTGGACCAACATTAAATTTTGCCTTTGACCCCTCAATATGTCGATGCTAAACATAGGGGAAGATATAAACCTCAATCCCCATAACTTTAATTCCATCTGTACCACATTCAATGCTATAAATAAACTAAACATTAGATTTGAAAATTATTTATTATTAAATTTTGTAGTTATTAAAACCATATAGAAGGAAACGCATGTGGCACCAAAGAATATTCAAAACATTTTCATAGAATAAAATATAATTATTACCTTAAGCTTATTGTGTCCTAGGTGGTCCTTATTACACACACACACATACTTGGTGATTTTAGGCTAATCTATACATGTCTCATATGATTTTTTGGCAAATCAGACCCATACATGCATAGTAACTTTGGTGAATCTGTGTCTCAAAATATGATTGAGTATAATTTATAAGGTGAATTTGTGCCCTGAGCTATGAAATTGTATAAATTGAGGATATTTGACCTATGTATATTTTTGAAAAATTAGCCATTTTCAAAATAAAAAACCTACTTATAGCCTTTTGGCTATAAATAGCGTGTAAAATTTTCCTACTCCCAATGTAGAAGAAGACTCTTCAAACCATGGTTTCTCGGGCTATTACATGTTTTTTGCATCAAAATGGTCATATTTCTAATGATTTCACGTCTAAGATCCATGTATACATGATTATTTCAAGACAAATCACAGGTTTCCTTGAGAGTCAAGGAGAAAAATAGTGTTTTAAGCATTTTTGTAGGCCATTTCAAGAAGTTACAAGGCCTTGTCATGGAGAAACTAAGGTTGAAGGCATTGGGAGGAGTCCAATGAGCATCAAAACAAGATTCAAAACCTATAATTTATTTTACAAGGCCTCTTATAAAAATTGTAGCCCCTATTACAAGCCAAATAATGAGAAATTATAGGTCTAATGAAACGTTGCAAGCTCCTGTGAGGATGTCAAGCATGAAATAAAGGTTAAGAAGGTTCTCAGGGTCATCCATGATTAGTTGAAGACCTTCAAGAGAGGAAACATGAAGACTATAGGCTAAAAATTATGTTTGAAGGTTTCTAC
The DNA here is from genome assembly GCA_037957365.1 of Torreya grandis. Taxonomy (NCBI): domain Eukaryota; kingdom Viridiplantae; phylum Streptophyta; class Pinopsida; order Cupressales; family Taxaceae; genus Torreya; species Torreya grandis. Next base: position 2,381,020 of record JARHVA010000429.1, read on the forward strand.
AAGGGAATGATAGTCACACATGGTGCTTATAAAGTTTGGACAGGGTCATAGTAGGTATTAATGCCCCCTTTGTCAATGTCAAGACTTCATAATAATGGATAAATCACGTGGATCTGATGGGGAGTTTTCAAAATCTATAAACTCAATCAGTAAGCTCTAAAACCCCAAACCTATGAAGAGACATTTTAATGGTTTTCAAGCTTAAAAAAAGCATCAAGATGAGGTTGTAGAATTTTTCAAGATCATAAGGATATTAAGACAAAGTTAAAGTAAAGAAAACCAAGTTATAGGCTTGTATGCAAGAGAATATAGGTGTTCAAGGTATAATTTATGAGATTTCAAGTTTCCATGATAGTTTAATCCCAAAATAGACAACATTTCCAAGGTCATGATCTCAAAGATCTTCTAGAGGATTTTTGAATAGGTTCTCATGAGCATCAAGATCATATCGAGAAGTTTTAGGGTCATAACAATGATCTTAAGCATATCTTCAAAGTTTTAGGATATTTTTTGAAGGTTATAGGCCTATAGAATAATAAATAAGGGTTTTCAAAACACTTATAAACCTACAACAAATGTTTAAAAGATTTTTATAATGATGAAAAAGAGAAAACAAATTCTTGAGCTCATGAAGCATATCATCATATCAACAGGCAAGTTTTTTGAGTAGATTGTAGGACTAAAGATTTATAAGAGGGTTTGCATGATTGATCAAGGGTGAAAGATGGCCTCAAAGCTCATCAACAGGCCTACAGGTTAGGGTTTCATGGTTTTAATCTCCTTTAAGAGTAATTAGGATTTTAGGTAGAATTTGAAAATATCCAATGAGGATATAACAGTAATGCCATGATTAAGATCTCTACAAACTACCTACAGGCCTTGATACAAGGTTTTCAAACATGATTCCAAAGTGTCTTGTATGTTTTAAGCCTCAAAGTAAGTTTTTACATGCCAAAATGTGACTATAGCCCTGTGAGGTCTGTACGTAATGTCTCATATGAGCTAAAAGCATGATGAAGTATACAAAGTTGTAAGATTGTAGACAAGTTTCAGACATCATCAAACCATGTAGGCATGCCTCCAAGTTTCCATAGGGTCCTAAAATCACAAGCAAGGTCTTTTGGGGTAAGTTTCTAGTTTATGGTCAAAATTTGAGCCAAAAACAAAGAATGTTGCAGGCTTTTATGGTAGAGAACAAGAATTTCAAGCATGTTTCAAGGGATTGTTAAAACACAATAAAAGGAGGTTTTCAAGCATCTACAAGCATGTAAAAAGGCCTGTAAAGATTGAGATAAGTCTTATTCAAGATAATGAATGATTTAGATTGTTTGAGGATCATCTTTAAAGCATGATAGTAGTTTGAAATTTCCTCCTCAGAAAGTGCAACCTCCTTCAACTGATTAACATTAATGAAACATGTGCAAGGATTTAGGTGAGGCAAGTTATGGTAGTTTAAGACCTTTTTTGTTAGAATTAGGACATATTTTTATGTATTATTCTTAACAAGGAATCTAAACATATAGAACATGTGAAAATCAACTATATTCTTTCCAACATGCATGCCCAAAGGAAAGTGACGAGTTTAAGACCCTTAAGGGCAAGAAGAACATGTCCGTTTCAAAACAAGCCTTCTCAAGGAGACATCAAGAGTGAAGATAGGGTGACTTACCCTCCACTATGCCAAGCATCCAAGTTGGTTAACATGGAACAAGTCTAAAGTATTGAAAGTGCTTAATGATTTCAACTTCTTAGTCTCTCCTCCTACACATGTATGAATTAATGTAATAAGTGGGAATTTATTGCTATTTTATACTCCAACTACTTGTATTCTTCTATATATTTCTATTTTTGAGATGGAATAAGTAACCCTCTCTTTGGTATAACAAAACTCTACCCTTTTGAGGATTGTAATACTAGTTTTATGCCTTGAATTCAATAAAGAATTTAAGTTTGCCTCTTTCATACTGTCAATTTTCTTGAATATTGTGTAATTTTGAGTTTTTGATCTTCAATCATGGATGTTTTTTTCCCTTTTAATGTTGTCCAATCATATTTACACTCCTTTTTACAAGTTATATGTTGTGTAGGTTTCTTACCTCCATGTAAATTAATTATGTAAAGTTTGGGAAAGTTGTAGATTGTGTGAAAGTTGTGTGATTTCCCATCACTTTTGAATATTTTTTGTGCTATTTTTTATAGGTTGAGGATCTCTCTAAAATTGGTGCATCACTATTTTATGAATTTCAATTACTTTTACTCCCTTTTCCATGATAAAATCATAGTTATAGTTGTAAATAAGTCCCTTTTAGTAGTGTTTTAAGCCTGAAAGTTGATCTTATATCAGGTGCACATGGTTTAATAATGAAGTTGTCCTTCTCTGAAGGTTCATACCAAAGATCCAAGGTCCCACACCTTGGGGATATTCCAATTACATTGAATCATATTATCAATCAAATGGATAAAAGATTCACATGACAACAATTAATAATCTTCATGAACATATAATCATTATTGTAGGTATTGGTAACAAGGAATTATATAAGTTGATTGATCCAAAAATAACAAAAGAACATGCACTAGGAAAATTTGAAAGCACTATAAGCTATGACATAAGAGGTATGGTCATTTCGGTTGATAGGCATTTGCATACATTATGTCAGACTAACATGGTGATAGAAATGTTTTCTATTCAAAAGAGTCAGAATGTATGTTTAGGATGCCAAGTGGATAAGCAATGTTCACATTCATTTGACATTGGTAAGAAATAATAATGCATTGGATTTGGTACATGTGCATTTGCATGGTCCATTAAAAACACCTTCAATATATGAAGCTTTATATTACTTATTGATGATAGATGACTTTTCTAAGAAATTGTGGGCTTATTTTCTGCATAAAAATTTATAATGGTTCTCTCATTTTGTTCTTAGAAATCTATGGTAGATAAATAAGGAGGGAAGCATGTAAAAACTCTTACATCAGTTAATGGGGATGATTTTGTCTCTAATGAGTTCATGTAATTTTACAATAAAAAAGGTATATATAGGAAGTATTATACACAACATAATGAATTCATGACAAGATAGAACATGATAGTCATAGAGATGGCACAGTGTAAGGTGGATATCTGGAATGTACCATATCAGTACTAGGCAAAAGTTGTGAATATAATTGTGTACATTCTCAGTAAAAGTCCCACACAAGTCTTGTAGAATATAACACCAAAATAATTTTGGTCTATAAAGACATTGGATGTACGTAATTTTCATGTTTTTATATTTATGTATATATATTGAGAAACGTATACCTGATTGTTGGTTATTGTCAGCAAAGGAATGCATACAAATTACTAGAGGTATATACATATAGAATTGTGGTAAGGATGTTGTAGATGAAAGAGTACAATTATTTTCTAATAATAGTCAATCCATTAATATTAATGTACTGCTACATGTTGATGATGTTTTTGGAACAAGTTTTGGTACTAAATTTGAATAGGGTTCAAGAATGGAAAAACTAGAAGAGTCAAGTTCTAGTGGTGAAAAGAGTGTTTCTCACTCTTCACAATCAAATCAAAAATACCAACACAAATGGAATAAGTGGTACCATACCATGATAAAATATGTAAATAAAGATGAATTGCCTTACTTTTTGGAAGGACAATCTACAAGGTCAGGAAAATAAAATATACTGGGTGAAGAACAAGTAAATTTTTCTCTTACTACTATTTCATAGGTATTAAAACCAAGCACAAGCTCAAAGACAAAATTCAAACCAAAATAAAAGTTTTCCATGAAGCTTCATGATAGAGGAAGGGGCATACATTAAAAATATGTGTTATGAATAGTAAATGTCCCAAAATTATTCAATTATGGAAAGTAGTAGGCATTGGGTTTTCAACAACTCGACACAGAAATATCCCTTAGGGGATAAGCTATGTTGTTTAGTCTTAATGAACATTCTAAACTTTTTGTTGGAAGTGATCACTCCATTAAAATGATAAATCATGTCACATTCAAAACATGACAACAATTCAATGAACAATAAAATCCAGTGAGTCCAATATTTAACACTATTTCCTACTCTATTTTGCAGTTACAATGGCTCATTATCCATATACTCTAGTAAGATGGATTGACAACAATAGGGACATATGGATATATTGTTGCAATGGTATAAAAATTCACTTTGGTTATGCTCATGTATGGAGTTAATCCTTTTATCATAAGAATTACTAAAACATATAGTTCAGTCGTTAAGGGAGGGTATTAAAATAATTAGTTTATTTGTTATAATCTTGGATGTCTTATTGTTATTGTTGTTTTTCTAGTAGGTAGTTAAGACTATATCAATGTTTGGTTGTACGAGCTTTCCTACTTTATAGCCTACTTTGTAATGTTCATAAGATCTATTTATTTGGCTCATTTCTTGCAATAATACACAACATTTAGATTCTTGTACCTATGAGAAAAAATTTAACTTATGGGGGAATATTTAGATTTAGACAATGAAAATAAATATTTACAAATAATAATAAAGCATCTAATAGAGCTTGTTTACAAGGTTTATAACCCTATTTACCAAGAGGGCCCAAAGCATACTATTACAATCTTGCATACTAATCCTTTGTAGAAGATATAAAGCATACCCAAAAAAATAGTGAAGAAGACCCATGTTGGGCATGTCAAATAATGATGATGCTTTATCTTCATACCTTGAATTAGAGATGAAATATACCCTGTAATGATCATATGTTACACAAATAGAACAATGACCAAGATGTGATTATCTTGATGGTGAACATAGAGATCACAATATCCTTCACATCAAATAAAACCTTTTGAGATAAATAAGTTGGGTATTTTTTCATACCATGATCGAGGGGCTTATTTAAGCCCATAAAAATATTTGTGAAGTCAAAAAACAAGAGGAGTATCAAAGTGTTTCTAAAATCCCAGAGGTTGTTCCATGTAAATTTCCATGAAGAAAAATAATATTAACATCCATATGTTGGATCTCCCATTGAAAAAGGAAGAGAGAGAGATTGTCTTGTAAATGAAATGTGAGTAGATCAGTCATTAATTAAGACATATAAAATGCAAATATAAAATTGAGTAAAGAGATAAGAGAGAGGAAAGGAATGAATACACCTCACTAGTTATATAAACCAATGCATAAACTTGATAACATCTAGTGTGTGTGTAGGAGCAATCAATCAGTGAAAAACTTGGATTAACCTGAATGGATTACTCAATCCCCATGTGTGAGTGGCTTAAGAACTCAATTTGACCTTGAATTCATGGTTTTGACTTGTGCATAGCTTGGATTGGACTGATGGATTATCCAACCCTCTTATGTAGGTGACTCAAAAAATCAAGTAGGCTATGAATCCATCATTGCCTACCCATGTGTAGTAGATGCATCTATGATTGAATTGTGTAATGTAACTAAAGATGTATGACTATAACCAAAACTATATATATTATCTCTATGGCCACTCGTGAACTTTGGAAAGAAAATCAGCTCAAGGGCCTCTTGAGAACTTGGGTATGTAGCTCAAAGACTACTCAGTAATACCAACTACTGTAGATAGAGTAAGGTATAAAATCTAGTACAAACTGGTACAAATGGTTTCTAGATTTAGAACATATAGAATGACATGGAGTTTTCCATTCCATCTAATCAACTAGTCCCTAAATCTGATATATGTACATATGGATTCTAGATTAAGTTATAATAATATGTATTTGAGTATTTGAAATTGAAGGAGGAGTGATCGTGCCATGTATGATGCCCTTAATATGAGCAAACTGGATGATTTTATACAAAATTGAGTAAAAACTAATAATATATAATTAAATCTATGCAAACCTAGACTGTACTTGCTATACTTTTGTGGAAAATCTAGATTTTCTTATTTTTTAGGTTACTAGATAGTAGCACCATACCTTAGACAATAGTGTTACAGTGCTAGTGTCCACTTTTGGTGTTAGTTTATAACTATGTTGTTTTTCTCCCACACTGATTATGATCTCTATTTGATTAATTACCATTGTATTTCCTAGATCCTGAGTGTATGCACATTAATTAATTTTCTTACATTATCATTGCTAATATTCCTATTAGTCGAGACTAATTCTGCTCATCCTAATTATTTTTAATTTATTCTACTAATTAATCCCCTCTTCCTAGTCCATTTATCTAATACCCCCTTCAATATTTTTCATCATCTATTAACATTATTCATCCCCAACCATCTATTAATCTATCCTAAATCCCCATTATCCCTTCCTAATCTATCTTATCTATCATTTGAGAATTTTAAATTCTCAATGACCCAGCTACTAACCTATGTCTAGGTTCTCTTACACTCTTAGTCCCTAGTTATCCACCTAATCCCTATCTAATCCCCATATAATTATCAATAGTCCATAAGAAGGTTTCTGGATTCCTCCAAATATATAACCTTCCCTAAATCTCCCCCTGCTCTCTAGAAGCCTCTTAATCTAGAGGATTCCAAGGAATTTTAAATTCCTTGGATAATCCTCATCCATTGATCTCCTTCTCCCAACTTCAAATTTCAACCCTTGATATCTTCCTCCATTTTATATTTAAACAACCTCCATCTTCCATTGGAGCTATCTATCATTCTCATAACCAATCCATTTTAGTCTATGATTCAAGCATCCATTATCGACATCTCTAATCAAGCATCATAATGTCAAAATTTTGAGTCAAAAGTAATCCCAATCCCAATCTCTTTTATTTTGCATCTGTTTAATCATGGTTTAAAATATTTAGAATTTGATATTAAAGTGTATAATTGAATACTTATTTCATCTAATTGCATTTATATCTTAATGGATTTAGACTTTACTTAGTGGTTTGGTATTTGAGTGGTTTAAATTAGTTATATTTAATCCATAGTGCTCAAATTGTATCTATAGTTTGGTGACAACGGTGGGAGTTAACCTCCATTAAATAATGTAATAACACTACTAGAAGTGATTTGAGTGATTGAAAGACATATTGGATGTAAATCCAAGCCTATGTTTTCAAATTTTAAACATGCACAAGTGAATCATGACTTTGCATTAGCATTCATGGTATTACAATCATGAGTTTGTAAAATCTAATAGTGATATTGTCATTTACTACTAATAGTCAAGGTTTTTTTAGGGTTTTAGCCTTTTGACAAAACCATGACTTAGATAGTCATGACTTTGTGTTGCTAATCATGGTATTACAGGCTGTAGTAGCAATATTATCAAACCTAATAGATAGGGTCAGGTTTAGGATCTATTTCTACTAACCCTTCTAATCTGCAAATAATTTGTCTATTTGTTTTATTTATATGGGTAGCACAAAAAAGATAATCCACTTGATATCCAGTCATTGATATATTTTTGAAAAAATGTAACTTGGATGTTTGCAACTTTGGATTGGTAATTGTAGTATTGTAGGTTCTAATTATCATATAGTCGAATGTAGTAGATTGGGGTAATTTTGGTATCTATTCCTTACCATTACTTAAATATAGGTATCTCTATATATTGCTTTCTCTATTTGGAAGGATATTATGAGTTGGGTTGTAGGGAAAAGGACATTAAGCCAAAATCCTTAATCTTTTGAGTGGGTTCACCAAAATCGTGACTCCCTCAGTCATGATATTGCCCTAGTAACTGTTTTATTATTAATGATAGTCATGATTTTATCTTTTCCCCTACAATTGGTAAAATTATGACCTCTATGATTCATCAATATAGTACCCTTATGCTATAGGAAGAAGGTTATAAAGATCTTAGACCAAAGATAAAAAGTGATTTTGCTAAAAAAATCTTGACCGTTTCTCAAACTAAGTATTTTGACTTCCCTTTTGTCTACAGGAAGACCCTTATAAAGTGTTGCTTCTCTATGCAGGATCTATAGGGTATAGAGGAAGACCAAGCAACCAAACATAACAAACCCCTAGACCATTCTAAGTCCTACAATATCACAAGTCATGAACTTGTGGTTTTATCCTCCAAGTTGTGACTTTGCCATTTATAGTCATGACTTTGTCGACACCTAGTCAAAGAAGTAATTTAGGTTTATTTTGGCTAGCATTAGGTTTTATCTTTACTAGTATTAGTATTTGTCTAAGGTAGATAGAATTCTATTCCAACAACATAGGACTATATTTATAAAAATTGTATAAATCATTGTTGTGTATTTATTCTATCTACCTTGTAATTAATCAAGATTGAAAATTACCTTAGTAGCACTAAGGTATTTTTATATTTTTTAATATCTATAATATCATAGGTCATGATTTTTTTTATAATTGTGGCTTTTTTGGTTTGAGTAATTTTTTTTTTACGATCACGGTCTTATTAGCTAACCATAGTGGTTTGTTAACCTTCTACAACGCTGTAACTCATGACTCACAACTTTGTCCTGCTAATTATGGTATTGTGCATTTTGGTTGTGGTTTTGCTCTATGCACTTTTGGTTTTATAGGGCTTATAGGATTGCAAAAATTTAAACTATTAAATATGTTGTTGCAGGACCCTTCAAGACTTAGGCACCCCAATTAGATTTCTAATCTTTATGCTTATAGGGAGGGGTGATTTTTAATATTTTATCCTAGTTTTCATTATATTTTTGATATATCATCATATTTTTATTGCATATATTTTTTGTTATAAAAAAATGTTTCTTGTATATATTTGTGTGTGTGTGAATTATAAACAATTGTTGTATCATGTTACCCATATAGGTAATTAAATTGGTTAATTAATCATATTATGTGTTTGCTTATTTTTTAGCCCCCCTCTAGTATAACACATGATGCATAATTCATCCCCATGCATGGGATTAGTATTTAAGGGTTAGTGATGTGGATTTCACCATCACACACTAACCAAACTCCACATTCTAATAGAGTCTAAAAATTAGGAGAGTTATCATTGCATATTTAAGTAGAATTCCCCATTAAAGGTTCCATGGAGTGAGGGGCAATTAGGTTCCAAGACATAGGATGGATAGATAACATCCTACATAGAATTGGGCCTCAATGTATCTTCATGTATATAGGGGATGCACCTAAAACCTTGTGTATACCTAGATTAGGAGACTTTGGTCGTAACAAGTGTACCATTGTAGGATTCAGTATCAAATTTGAAGTAGCCATCAAGTACAAGCAAAGTTGAGATGGATCAATCAATTTTGCAATAGGTCATTAGCCTATAGCCTCACATGTGAAGCCATTGGATGGTGTGGGCATTGGGTTACACACCCTTAAAAGTTTACTAACAATAGGTTATGGATTACTTGCTTAGATGTGTGTTGTGTTAAACATGTGTTGTGTTGGGTGAATATTTTGTCACCAGCTAACTGAAGAGAAAAATAGGTGATTTCAATGACAACATAAGGAGATTGGTTGGCCAAATGTGTAGGTTTACCACATCAGAAGGGGAAAAATCTTTCCTCTCATCAAGGGGAGGTTCCCTATAAATATGAGGCGATACATACTATAAATATAAGCAAAAAATAAAAATCAGGGGTACGACATCACCATCCATCTCTCTTCTTTTAGAGATGATGTTCACAAACAAAGGAGAAATCTAGGTGAAAACACTAAAGGCACTTGTCTTCTTTTAGAAGTGGTCTTGCAGCTAACAGTAGGAGTTCTTTCTGATAGGTAACAAGTAACTAGTAAGAGGGGCATAGTAAGCAGTAGAAAAAGGTGTAACACAAATTCTCCACCTCAACTTCCCAAGAGTGAAATACGAAGGATAATGGGGGCACAAAGTCATCCCAAGATCCTTTACACATAAATAAACTAAAAATAGACACACTAAAGGCAATTGTGGTAGCACAAAGTCTTCCCATAGTTGGCTTCAAGACACCTTCCTAATTATTTCCACTAATTCTACTTATTTCATTAAAATGGACAAGAACACATTCAGGAAACAGACATAGGAACAATCTCCTAAATGACACAAGCTATTACAACACAAAGTTTGAAAGTAACCTGCATTCTCATTTAAAATGGACAAGAACACATTCAAAAAACAGACATAGGAACAATCTCCTAAATGACACAAGCTATTACAACACAAAGTTTGAAAGTAACCTGCATTCTCATTTAAACAAAGAAATATGATTAATAAATTGAGCTCAAAGTCTCAGTTGCCTCTCAATTTTGGCATATTTTTTTTATATATCCGAAAATATCTCCTTAAAACAATAAGAAAGATTACAATATATAGTAGCCAAGAAAGGCTTGGCACTTAGTTTCATGAAACGGCCCATGTTGTGCATTTAATGCCTTGAATGCATTTGTAGTTCTATCAAGGGGCCATGCTGGAATAAGGCATCAGCCTTGACTTTGGCATGTCAATTCACCTCAAATGTCTCTTCCAAAGTATAGGTTGCCTAGTCTTCTTGATATTGGCACAACTGTCCACTTTGTCTTTACTCCATGGAGAAAATCAAGCTGCATCCTTCAGTGCTTATGCGCTCAGATGTCTACTTGGTGGACTATTCCACCTACTGGAAATAACTCTTGCACAAATATTTTAGTGTTTTTATATTGTTCTCTTTTACCTTAACATATTTTGTCTCTTCCTCATGATTTGAGCCCTTGGGCTATCTCCTTTCTCCATTCTGCAAGCTCTTTTGGCTTCCTTTTTAGCTGGTCGCTTAGTTTGTTCTTTATGTTCTATGCCATATTTGAAAACAAACGGATATTTCATTATCCTAAATTTGATGTCCGTAGGGATGTCATTGGTCATTGGTCACTTGAACCATGAACCTTTGAACCTTTAAAAGTTCATTGGTTCAACAATTTATCAGCTCCTTGGTTCCATCGCTTCTCTGGTTTGATCACTTTTTTGCTCACTAGTTGAACCATCTCTTTTGAACTGGTTGAACTCTTTGAACCAATTAAACCTTTGAACCATTTCAGTTCAAAGTTCAATGGTTCAACAGTTCAACTTCTTTGTTTGATTTCTTTGTTTCTCTAAGTCTTTTGAAATCCATTAAACCTTTGAACCTTGAACCATTTTGGTTCAAAGTTCAACAGTTCATTCTCTTTCTTTGAATCATTTATTCCTTCAAACTTTATAGATCTTTTCTTTTATGCTGAACTTGTTGAACCTTTGAACTTTGAACTCTTTTGGTTCAAGGTTCAATGGTTCAATAGTTCATTCTTTTCTCTTCGAAACCTTTTATTTTCTAAGTCTCTCAAACTTGGTAATTCCTTTGGCTTTATGTCTTTGGAATCCACTAGAAGGGAAGGTGTCCCTTCAATCCTTGAGAAAGGTCCATTATCCAATCTCCAAGAGCCACCCACAAGGGTACATGCCCTTCAGGGTTCTTCAGGCGGCCTTCTTCTTTAAAGCCTTTGGACAAAATGTCTGAAGGAATTCCTTTTGACATTTTGTCCAAAGGATTTCTTTTCTTTGCCTTAGCCACTTTTTGTTAGGCCTTTGAACCGACTGATTGAACCAACTTTGGTTCAACGGTTCAATGGTTCAATGGTTCAATCCTTTGTTTGAAGCTTTCTTTCATTTAAGTCTTTTGATCTGATTAAACTCATTAAACCTTTGAACTCGATGAACCATTTTGGTTCAAGGTTCAATGGTTCAAAGGTTCATCCTTTACCCTTCAAAGCCTTCTTTTCTTCTAAGTCTTTGGAATCCATTGAACTTGATGAAGTGATTGAACTTTGAACTTTTGCCGAAGGGCTTAACTCTTTAAGATTGTCGATGCTGTTGAACCTTTGAACCCGTCAAACCTTTGAATCATTTCGGTTCAAAGTTCAATGGTTTAATGGTTCAATCCTTTGATTGAAGCTTGTTGATGGACCTTTTGGTTGAACTTTAGCATTGAACTAGCCTTGAAAATGTTTAAGTGTTGGGAACTTGTTCCTTTGCAAGAGCTTGCTTGTTGAAGTGGTTAAACCCATTGAACCTGTGAGTTCATTAGCTAAAAAAACTTGAGTAATAGAGAATTTCAATACTCAGAATAATTTTTTGAGAAGGGAAGAGAGAATTTTGGCCTGCAGGACCAAAATAGTTCATATGTTGTCCCAAAAATGAGTAACAAATTTTAGGAACAACATGTTGTTTGTCAATCGATTTAGCATTCCATCTTGTACATCCTTGTCATCTTATCATTGACCTATCCCATCTCCCATCTTGTCTTTATCCCTTTCTAGTCTAACCATATCCATTCTTCATTAGTTATCTACCTTTATGTCCATCTCATCTTGCACATCCTAGTCATCATCCCATTGTCATATTGTCTTTGTATATCCTTGTCTTTATCCTATCCCCATCTCCCATATTGTCTAGTCATATCTATTGATTATTTGTCATATCCCAATCACCTATATCTTATCTTTCACATCCTTTCCATTATCTCCTTTCACTCTATCTTCATCTTGTCCTGGTCTAATCATATCCACTCACCATCACTCCATCACTTCTAGAGCCTAATCATCACCTTGTATATCCTTGTCTTACCCTCTTTTAAATATCTATGTCCTCTTGTACATCCTTTTAGTCATATATCATCCTATTCATAATCATCATTAGTCATACCCCTACTTATCCTAGTCACCTCTTATTTTAACATCCACATCCTATCCTAGACCCATTCATCATTAATCACACCCCCATCATCCACATATCCTAATCTTAACCACCTCTTGTCCTGCATCAATCCTTTGTCTTGTATATCTTTGCCACATCATTCTATCATCTAGTCATCCTTGTCATCATCCCATTATCCACCCTCATATTAATCCACATACCCAACACCTACATCTTGTTCTGTACATTCTTACCCCATCACTTGTGCATACATTTTTTATTTTATTTTATACACCCTTTTATCCCCTCTTATCACTAGAACCACTCATTTTTAGTCATACCCCCATCACCCAAATCTAATCTTATACATCCTTACCATCATCCCATTGTACATCCCTCATCCCTTCCTAGTACCACTATGCCCCCTACCATTGATCATCACATATCCTAATCCTCATCTTGTATATCCTTGTTTTATCTTTTTATACATAATTATCATTTTGTACATCTTTTTTACATCTCTCATATTTATTATCATCCACATCATCATAATAATCCTTCTAGTCACACCTTGTCCCATTCATCGTTATTCATACACCCTCACAATCCTAATCCCACATCTTTTCCTAATCAAACTTTTTGTCTTTGACCTTGCCTTAGCCTAGTCACCTCATCACCATATAGTCTCACCCCACCTTATCTTATTATAATTGTATTTAGGGATCACATATGGGTCTAAACCATCCCCATCTCATCCCTTATCATTTTATCAACATCTATCATCATACTTATCCCATCATCCCAATCATCTTCATCATGTAGTCATATCTCATCTTAAGCAAATCAAGCTAAGGTCTTGAGTTATTCCTATCATCCACATCATCCCAATCCACTATCATTCATCATTTGATCAGGTCTCATACCCTAGTTAGTATATTTCTAACATCTTATCACTTTGTTTGTTTTAATCTAGAAACCCATCATCATCAATCTAGTCTTTATCATCATTGCCTATTCATAACTAGCACCCATCATATCATATTATTTCTAGTTTAAATCTAGGCACCCATAAAACCCTCAATCCTTTTGCTATCTTGAACACCAAGTATTATTGATAGGTTGTTAACACCTATTATACTATCAGTCTAAAATCTCATTATAGTCCTTAATCTATTAGTCTATCTCATCCTCATCCATCATACTAGCTTGGTCCTTCTGACCTATTTTGTTCAAGAAATCATCTCTAATCCTTAGCCTCCTTTCACCATCCATATCTTATATTTCATCCCCCATGGAGCTAGACCTTGCTTTCATAGACCAAAATATATATGCCCATGAGGATGAGATCCTTTTGAAATTTATTATTATGGGTGTTTCACTCCTTGAAGGTGTTGATCCCTTTTAACTCATTTCACCTCCCATTCATTCCCCTTCATGTGAGTCCTGTACCAATCCCCCATCTACTAGTCATAAACCAATATCTATCCCTTCCCATACTAGCAAAGGGAATCTAATCTTAGCTGTCAGGAATCTAGAACAACAAGCATGCTTTGATCCACTCGTTAGGATCTTGCTCCTCAGAAAGAGCACAGTATGATTACCAAATATAAGCAATTGAATATGCGGAAATAACCAGAAACACAAGTAACTAGAATTCACCAATAGCACAGAATATGAGAGACAATACACTATCTTGTATTAACACTATACAGAAAAGAATACATCAAAGAGCTGCCACAATCTTTCACCTTACAGAGATTCGCCACACCTCAAGTGTACAGTAATTCTTCTCACACACACTCTCCTACACAAAAATGGTCCCAACAACCAACTCACACACAGAATTGGTGTTCACCTCACCAACCAGTCAGTAATAACCCTGCCGGTACATCAAGCACTCTATAGCACTTCAAGCTGATCTCTCATGAACCTGCAACCTGCAATTCAAAGACCAAACTTACATGTAGATCACCAATGAGCTTGCAACAACCTGCAACTCATAGATCTTACAACTAGAAGGAACTCTTCCTTTCTATCTCATGCCTTAAACAATACATGCCAATGGGTCTATAAATAGATCCCTAACTCAAACACTAACTAAGACTCTTAATTTAGACAATTATCCTCGCAACCCAAGACTCTGGCTGGTCTTGACATGCAAACTCATCGTTCACTTAACTAACTGTCCGTGAAACGAACACTTTGGGAACACACAGGCGACCGACGCCGGTCCCTGCTGGTCTGGTTCTGCCGACGTCGGCCGACTTCCTGCCGTCGCCGGTTGCATTCTGCACTGGATTCTGCCGACGTCGGTCATGCTGCCGATGCCGATTCCTGTAGAACTCAGCAACCTTCTGTTCCTAGTTTGCAAAGGTTGAAGCTTTTAGCTCCACAACCTAACAATCTCCCACTTGGAGATAAACAGCTGCAACCTGTACCTGTACCTGTACACCGTCTAGTTTGTTTCCTTGGCTTTGTATCCCTCCTCAAGATCACTCTTGAAGACCAACCACCACAAAATCCATGGTGCAAAATCTGTCATCCAAATTACCTGCCACATCCGCATCTACAACCATGTAGAAAAAGAACTTGACCCTGCATAGCATGTGCACCTGCTGCTGGTCCCACTGAACTGCCCTTCAGTATTACTCTCCCGGATTGACTCCAAACTTGTGACAACTCCCACTGCTTGGGAAAACTCAGGTTTAGTACATACCATGCACTCAACCCCACTATGTGAATCAAGACACCTGTTCTATGAACTGTCTAACCATCGGCGTGCTAACCGGCTTCACACAATCATCCTGAAACAAAGTCAACAAGACCTCCATGTCTCTAGAACACACTCATGCCAAAGAATCTTGCTGCTCCCAGATTCTCCATGACAAACACCTGAACTAGCTTTACCTTTAGTTCAAAAATACCTGTATATGTAACCTTGCAACAAGCACATCATACAGAAAATAGAATAGTGTAGCTAATACTATCCAACCTGGTAAAGAGAAACACAATGATCAAACCTCCATTGCCCTACAGCTAATACAAGATCATATACCCTGATCTTCCATCTCACGTATCCATTTCCGCTCTTCTTCATCCTCAACATCCATTCGTCTCTCAGTGCTTACTTCCAGCTGGCAACACTACCCAAAACACCTATTTGGTTCTCCTCCAAGGAATCACATCCTCATCCATGCCTAGCTCCCACTGTTTCCTGGATCTACCTGTTCTGCTTCTTCAATAACTTCCTGGTCCTATGCCATAAGTGAGCAACAAGTAGTGTAAAGAAGGGAAATGACAAATTTAAGAACTTACTTACACCTTCAGTCCTCCATATGGGCGCTTGAGACTCCATGACAACTCGCTGTCCACCCAAAATTCATCTCAGTAACCGATGCCGGTCACATCTTAGTCTACAACCGACCGATGTCGGTTCCCTGCGACTGCCTCTCTGCCGATGTCGGTTTCCCCTGGCCGACGCCGGTCTCTGTCTGCCCTGAGTCACCGACGTCGGGCTGCACATAGTCGACGTCGGTCCCTGTCTGGACGCCGACGCTGGTTTTCCTGCCGACGTCGGTCTCTGTGTTTTTCTTGTGAGACCTAACTTTTTTCCGCGAGCTCTTTTTGGATCAAACCCTTGTCCAAATCACCCTTGCTCTGCTCAGAATTCCTCTGCACCTTATGCTGAACTCTGTCCGTCACTTTCTCCTTGAAAACCAAGGCTTTCCCGTTCTTGTCACTAACATCGGATTCCTCAAGAAACCTCACTTTCTTCTTCTGCATACAGAAACCACGATCCATGCCTTCCAAATCCGAAAGCATATTCTTTGACTCAAGAACCAGCATCTCCTTCTTATCTATGTGACCAAGCCTATCAAGCCACATCTCTGAATCTACAGCTGAAGTAGATAACCCAGAAAGAGAATCAGTAAAACAAGTAGATAGATAAAGCGTACCTACTTTCTTACCTCTAGCTATAACAAGTGTACCCTTGGTAACCTTCCAAGAGTCCGCTGTGAGAGTTACTGTGCAACCCTCTTCACCCAAACTTCTAACCGAAATCAGATTTCGCTTCAGAACTGGGACATGCATGACCTCCTTTAACACCCATGTGTCACCTGTCTGCAATTTCAGCTTCACTTTGCCTTTGCCAACAATCTGACAAGACTTACCATCCCCTACACAAATTTCTCCAAAGTCTCCCTGGACATACTCATGAAAAAATTCTCTATGTGGAGATGCATGAAAAGAGGCACCAGAATCTAATACCCAAGATTCTACTTTATCCAAAGAACATACCAGAGCATCCTGTGCAACGTAACCTGCAACATCTGCTTCTTCTCCATGTTCTTCATGATGATCTTCACCCGATCTGCAATCTCTCTTTAAGTGCCCTTGCTTTCCACATTTCCAGCAGGTTATTCTGCCATACCTGGACTTGGATCTCTTGCCTGTCTTCGACCTTGATCTCCCACGCTCTGTCTTCTCTCTTGGCCTTCCTCTTCCTTCAACACTCAAAGCATTTCCAGATAATTCACCTGTGCTTTTCCTACGTATCTCTTCATTCAAGATTACACTCACAACATCATCCACTTTTAAGACTTTTGAAGGAGACACAGTATTAGAAACTGCCATTACCAAACCTTCCCAACTTTCAGGTAATGAACACAAGATTAAGAGAGCTCTAAGTTCATCATCAAATACAATATTAACTGAACTTAACTGGTTTACCAAACCATGGAAATCACTAAGATGGCTATGAATAGATCCACCTTCCAACATTTGCAAATTAAATAAACGCTTCATAAGAAATACCTTGTTTGAAGCCGAGGGTTTTTCATATAAATTTGCCAAAGATTTCATCAACTCCACCGTTGTCTTACACTGTGATAAGCTGGAAATCACAGATGAATCAAGACTCAATCTAATAGATCCCAGAGCCTTCCGATCAAGAACCTCCCATTCTTCATCTTTCATATCCAAGGGTTTGCTAGCAACCCCACCCAACGGTAAGTACAAATCTTTCTGATACAGATAGTCCTCAATCTGCATCCTCCATAATTGGTAGTTCTTGCCATTAAACTTTTCCATTCGTAGTTGACTGCTTTCTGCCATTGCTCAACTCCCACTCAAACAGAAACCCTGTGAGTAACCTGTAATCAAAACACATTGCCCAGATCTACACCAATCTGTTAGTATCCCAACCAAAAGCTCTGATACCACTTGTTGGTATCAAGCTCAAGAACCTACAACCAAGGCTCTGATACCACTTGTCAGGAATCTAGAACAACAAGCATGCTCTGATCCACTCGTTAGGATCTTGCTCCTCAGAAAGAGCACAGTATGATTACCAAATATAAGCAATTGAATATGCGGAAATAACCAGAAACACAAGTAACTAGAATTCACCAATAGCACAGAATATGAGAGACAATACACTATCTTGTATTAACACTATACAGAAAAGAATACATCAAAGAGCCGCCACACTCTTTCACCTTACAGAGATTCGCCACACCTCAAGTGTACAGTAATTCTTCTCACACACACTCTCCTACACAAAAACGGTCCCAACAACCAACTCACACACAGAATTGGTGTTCACCTCACCAACCAGTCAGTAATAACCCTGCCGGTACATCAAGCACTCTATAACACTTCAAGCTGATCTCTCATGAACCTGCAACCTGCAATTCAAAGACCAAACTTACATGTAGATCACCAATGAGCTTGCAACAACCTGCAACTCATAGATCTTACAACTAGAAGGAACTCTTCCTTTCTATCTCATGCCTTAAACAATACATGCCAATGGGTCTATAAATAGATCCCTAACTCAAACACTAACTAAGACTCTTAATTTAGACAATTATCCTCGCAACCCAAGACTCTGGCTGGTCTTGACATGCAAACTCATCGTTCACTTAACTAACTGTCTGTGAAACGAACACTTCGGGAACACACAGGCGACCGACGCCGGTCCCTGCTGGTCTGGTTCTGCCGACGTTGGCCGACTTCCTGCCATCGCCGGTTGCATTCTGCACTGGATTCTGCCGACGTCGGTCATGCTGCCGACGCCGGTTCCTGTAGAACTCAGCAACCTTCTGTTCCTAGTTTGCAAAGGTTGAAGCTTTTAGCTCCACAACCTAACATTAGCCACCTTGACTCCTTCCATCCCCTCATGTCAATAATAATTTGAAAATAAATCTAATACTTCCAAATATAAGTCACAAAGAGAAGTGGGTTCCTATACTCCCCTTCCTATCTTTGTGGAAATGCTTTTTAAAGAACTAGTCACTACTAAATTGTTGGTATATCCACCTATTTGACATCTTGATCCTACCAAGCCTAAGCCATCTTGGTATAAAGATAAATAATATTGTGCATATCACCAAACCTAGGGTCATATGATAAATTAACATCAACTTTTTAAAGACTTTGTCCAATACCTCATTAACCATGGTGACATAATAATCAAGAATGAACTAGATGAGTCTAAATTATTGGGTGAATAAGAAAAATAATGACAAGATTCTAATCACAATCAAAACCTTCCCTTTCCAAGCCAAGGTCAAGACACCACACTCATATTCCATGATCCCCCATCCTCGAAAAATCCTCCATCACAAATGAGTTTATTCCCCATGATCCTAGTCCTCCCAACTTTCATGAACCCTTTCAACCATCACATTAAACACCTCATGTTAATAGGTAAATTATGGATCTCCTATTAGTATAATTGTAACTTGTAAATTGGATTCTACCTCAAAGTCAGTATCAAAAGTATTATCTTTAGTAGGATATTATTTAATGCCAAGATCTAAATCAGATTCCTTATCAGAAACATCATCCCTCATCAATGATGATAATGCCTATCTTATTGAGAATGCCTCTAATGCAAATACCTCTAATCCATCACCACGCATACCTTTAGATCCTAATCAGGATGATGCATTCATAACATAATTCTTATAATCCTTATCTATCAAAGATAATTAGAGTGAACTTGCTATTCTATTGGGTGCATATACTACAACTAGTCCTCATGATCTTTTTGGTGATCTTGAGGAGATTTTCTTTGATGTCAAAATTGGGTCTCCTAGGAACCCTTATGATTACTATGCTACCCCATCACCACTCATTAACCTCATAATACCATCTCCACCACCTTCTTCCATCACAGATCCCTTTCTTCTTGTCAACTATCGTTTAATCACCTCCCTCCATAAGGACAAATATGAGCATACATCATTGGAATCTTATTTGAGTAATATAATGTGTGCCATAAAAATAAAGGTCTGAAACCATATTCCAGAAGTCATAAATCATGATCATATCTTATTTTATCCCATAAGTCAAAATCAAGAAGAGCCAAATCTTCAGCTTAATAAAATAGTGTCTTCCCCTAGTGAAGCCCAATATTAGGCACTAGGGTATAATCAAAGTCAAAAATCAATATCCTCTGGTGAAGCCCAAAATCAAGTACTAGGGGGCAAAAGCATATCCAATCATCTATCAAGTGATCAGATTAAAGATGAAACACAAAATCAAAGTGTCTTAGATCTCTTGCAATCTTTTGTTACCTGACACTAATCAAATGAATCATGTCCCACATATCCAACAATCTATGAGACTACTAGTCTTAATCCTCCATCACCCTTCACCCTATCCTATCATGATCTTATCATTCATTTTAGTCATAATCCTACATCACCCTTCATACCATACTATCATGATCCTATACTCCATCCAAGTCCTATACATCCCCATAAAAATCCAAACACACCCATACCTTCCATTACCTTCACGAGCAACATTATCTCTGGGCGATGAATACACCTGGTCTAGATATTTGGAGGGATTGCCATCAAGAATCACCAAAGGTCACATAGACCCTAATACATCTAGTAGTGACAACATGATCCTAAAATCACACATCTCTAGAATAGGTATTGGTTGAAGATCATAATAATTCCTGCATCATACATCTCATCAACCTCCAATAAATTGAGTTTCCATACAAAAAATCATTTGTCCAATGGTGAAAATTAGTCTTCTAACACCTTGGGAAAGTACCATGATGAAAACCAATTTTTAGTATCATGGTAGAATAATCTATTATCTGAATTATACCTCAACACTTGGAGGCACAATCCACCTTCCTTATCACATCCATTGTCCATCATGTCTATGTCACCCATCCATATCCCTTGTCAATCCCCTCCATCACACTCATCATCTGCCATTATATCATGCATCCTATTATTTACATCTTTCTTTCTAGTCTTGTCCATTCATAAAGGAGTTTAAGGTGTCTTGATAAATGTTCTAGAATCATCTTGACATATCCTTCAATGGACACTTAGGTAACTAAACATTTGGTTCCTTCATGATGAGGTCATTGACAATCCCTAGTCCCTTCTTCCTTGGTCCCCATCACCCTCATCCTTTTGTCATCTCATATGTCAATCCATCCATCTTGGTCATGGTTTCTAGTCTTGGTATTCCTTTGCTAATAAATCCATTTGTATAGTGTACATACATATTCTAAAAATCCTTAAAAATTGAAATATGTCAAAAAAAAAACCAACTTGAAAAAGCCAAAAATAGTCCATTATGTCTTGTCTTATCCAAAATCCCCTAGTCGCATCCATCTCTATACATCTCATATCATCATAGTTATCATCCTTATACACTATGTTTGGTATTGAAACCAAATCAAAGTGGTCACCCATCTCTACATATATTTATCATCCTTTTCACTAGGTGTTATCAACATCCATAACCTTATCACAAAATTTAATTTGGCACCCATCACTTCCATATTGGTACCTTTTCACACCTACTACCCATCACATAATCTCTTTGCTAGTGTGGAAGGTACTCGATCCCATAATTGTATTTATCATTGCCTCTTAATACCTATCACCTATCCTATCACTATTTTAATAGTATAAAAGGTATTTGATCCCATCATCTCCTAGTCTCCTTGCTAGATTGAACTCTTGCAGGGCCTTGTCTATTGGTAATTCTTGGTTATCACTTTTATTAAAACCACCTTCCTTAGACACTTTTCAACTCAATTACAATACCAAATCAATATTCAAATGCCTTCTCCCATCCTCCATCCTTCTATCCCCAAACTAGGGGCAACATCCTAGCCTAATCCTAATCATGATCACCCTATCCAAATCCAAGTCCATCCTAAGTACACAATCACATCTTGATCATCCAACCAATAACATAGTCACTCATCCCATCATTAGATAAGACATTGTGATGTAGATATTTGTGTGTGTTACTTGTGTGTACTCTATGTTGTTTGACTTTTTTACATCTTGTATATATTTTGTTTGTCTTATTTTGTTTCCATCATGTTTCCATCATGTTTATTGGGAAATGAACAAGGATGTTATGAGGCCATAAAAGACATAATAATGCTTATAAGTGCCCTTGATGATGTAGAGTTCACTATTTTTCCATGCACCTTGACATAATGTCCTCTTAGTCATACTTATATCATGAGGCATATTGTCAAGTGCTATATTTAATGGATTGTTTAGACTATGATGAGCCTTATGACATTTATGATGGCTTGATCATCTCCACCCTCATCATTCATATAATCATCCTTATTCCCATAAATAATATAATCCTCTCAACTCATCTAACTAACATCCCATATTTTATCCTTATCATCTTCATCTCATCATCTGAATCATATCTTAGAATCACTAACAAGTCTAATTATACTCATCATCATCATTTTCTAATCACTAATCTTTTTCATCATCATCATCATCATCATCATCATCATCATCATCATCATCATCATCATCATCATCATCATCATCATCATCATCATCATCATCATCCCTTAGTCAGAACTACAATGGCCTGAGGTATTTTTAGACTATGTAGATAATACTTAGCCATGTTTCAATTCCCAAGGATAACTTGGCCACTATCTCTCTCATCTATCATCATCCTCTAGTCCTAAATCAGTCAAATCCTTTAGATATAATCATTAAATCTATTTATAAATCACCATCATCATCTCCTTAATATTTTTGATCAATCACCCACACATATCGAGTGGGCCCGAAAAAATCACCACATCCATCTTTTCTTCCATCAATCACTAATTGGTTAATTTATAAATTATCTCTCCCTTGCATGTGTCTTTACCAAGTGCATCACCATCATTAATCACATTATATATCATTGATTTGATACAATCCAATCGTGTCTTTTGGTCTCTCAAACATATCATTTCTTCTCCATTATCACATATATCATTTTGATCAATTTAGCCTTGAGATATACCCATCATCAATATTATCAAATAATAATCTTATCCTAGCCTAAATATCTCCCTTTCATGCATCCTTACTTGGGATACATCTAAATCTTGTGGCCTTATATCATATCATCATCTTATTATGGTTGATTCCCCCTTGAGATGTGTCGACAACCATGACACCCATCACCTCTAATCCTTGTGCATGTGTCCTTACCATGGGTAACATCATTAATCTTTATCTCACTACTCAAGGTTAATTAATATTATTTCTATTCTATCTCACTTCTCACATCCAATCCCCTTATCTATCCATCACATCCCATCCCCTCATCTATCCATCACAACCCATCCCTCATTTCTTATGTTAAGTGATCATCTATCTTCTTCTTCCCTACATGTCCCCTCAAAGGGGCATCATACCCACTAACATTATCTATTAACATTCATCTATGACATGATTTTTATTTGAAAGACCATTACTCCTTCCACATCACTCCTCTCGTAATGCCATTTCAAAGAATGGAAAAATGTATGAACCTAAATTTTCTCACTTACATTATCATCACTAATATTCCTATTAGTTGAGACTAATTTCACTCATCCCATTTGTTCTAATTTATTTTGCTAATCAATCCCCCTTCCTAGTCCATTTATCTAATAACCCATTCAATATTCTTCATCATCTATTAACCTTATTCATCCCCACCCATCAATTAATCTATCTTAAATCCCCATTATCCCTTCCTAATCTATCTTATCTATTATTTATGAATTTTAAATTCCCAATGACCCACCTACTAGCCTATGCCTAGGTTCTCCTACACTCCTAATCCCTAGTTATCCACCTAACCCCTATATAATCCCAATCTAATCATCATTAGTCACAAAGAAGGTTTATAGATTCCTCTAAATCTAGAACCTTACCTAAACCTTCCCCTCCTCTCTAGAAGCCTCTTAATCTAGAGGCTTCCAAGGAATTTTAAATTCCTTGGATAATCCTCATCCATTGATCTCTTTCTCCCAACTTCAAATTTCAACCCTTGATCTCTCCCTCCATTTTTTACTTAAATAACCTCCATCCTCCATTGGATCCATCTATCATTCTCATAACCAATCTATGTTAGTCCATGAGTCAAGCATCCATTATCGACATCTCTAATCAATAATCATAATATCAAAATTTTGAGTCAAAGGTAATCTTAATCCCAATCTATTTTATTTTGCAACTATTTAATCATGGTTTAAAGCATTTATAATTTAAGATTTAAGCATAGGATTTAATAGTTATTTCATATAATTGCATTTAGATATTAATGTATTCAGACTTTACTTAGTGGTTTTAGATTTGAGTGGTTTAAATTAGTTATATTTAATCTATAGAGCTCAAATTTCATCTACACTAAGCTTTGTATGATGTGCTTGCATGTTGAAAACTATATTTTGAGTGCACTCGTATGGCCTGATCTTTGTGACAAACCTCTATAAATTCCCCCTCTTTTGATGGGAGTTATTGAACATATTTAAGAACCATCGTCAAAATAAAAATATCTATATGATATGTGTTAGCCTAAGCATATGTGATATATGTGTAATAAAATAATATAATGTGTATGAATGACATTTGAAGGTAAGATAATTTGAGCATAAGTTTGTAATGTATGATGTATGTTATATCTAGAATTCACAAGGCTATCAAAACATATATAACAATGTAAGCATGCGTATGAACAATAAATTTGAGTAATAAAATAAGTAATACCTAGGGGGATGAGAAGATGCATGAAGTCCCTCATGGCATCTAAAATTGGAGTGTGCAATAAGAAAGAGATAAGTGTCATGGCCATGATGCATACATGAAAGCATACACATAACACACATGAGGCACAAAAAGTAGTCCAAAGGGACATAATACAAGCGACATGGTCATATGTCACTAAATTTGAGAAATCAATAAATACAAGGACATGTTCAAATATCCACATATGTAAATGAAAAGTAAGTTGGTGTAGAGCCATATGGAAATACATGTTTATATGTTTTCATACACAATCAAGAAGGAATATACAAGGACATGGGCACATGTCCAAAGCACACATATAATAAAAGGAAGTGGCATAGAGCAGTGGAACAATGACATATTCAAATGGCCTCAAATAGATGTAGAAGCATAGAGGCACAATCAAGTCTAAACTAGTAAAGATAGAAATGAAATTATACGTGAACATGTGGTAAAAATATGTATAAGATAAAAGATGTCCATAAACTGATTCTAGAGTAGTAGTAGTTGGTAAAAAAATTATGTAGTGTAGGATGATCAATATCAAGATATAAACAATGCTAAATATATGATATAGAGTATAGAAAGATGTAACCTAGAAATTAGAACCATGTATAGGATGCCCCAAAAATGATGAATATGTCAAATTAGGAACCTATGTATGTGCCTCTATGTGTAGATAGTATCAAATCTAGATCTGTGTGGTAGACTTGGGTCCTGTAAGCATCTATGAACACTCAAAAAAAAAGTGAAGCATGTATGTATGATAAAATTAACTATACTAACATAGATAACATGTGTAGTAACTAAAAAGTATAATAAATGTAAACATGGAAAATCATATAATCTATAATTTGTATTTTCTAAGTAAATATTTGAATTTTTTTATGTTTTTGGCATATTATATTATTTTTGTCTTTTTTGGATATAAGTTATGTATAAGTAATCATGAAAATGAAACTATATACAAGGATAAAGAGTGACTGAAACTATGTACAAGTAGGGAGGAACATACTAACCAATGAGTCTCGTAAGAGACTCACTATCAAGGTGCCATGTATTAAACAAAAGAAGAATGATCATGCATGTTGTGTGAAAAGGTATATGAGGTCTAAGAACTGGCCATATTGAGTGATCTATATCTGACACTACCTGTAGAGTAGTGATATGAATTTGTGAAGCTAACTCAATTTCCTATGAAATGTTGGGCTCTTAGGGACCCATCTAGTAGAACATATTGTAGTTGATGTGGATGCTCTATGCTGAGAACCCTGTGAGATCAATAATACTAATCTCAGAATGAAATGGGTTGAGATAGGCTCTCTAAAATTATAACATGTCTTTGATGCAAGGGTCTCTCTAATAAGGGTCTCCATGGGAGAGTATGTGTATGTGGTAACACTATATAAGTAGACCTCATCTACACTGGTGGCTCAACTAAAATTTTTAGTATACTAATGGAAATTGTACTCAAAATTGTAACTGGTGGCCATTATATAACTATTTGTGGTATAGGTAAAGGATACTCATATGGAAGGCCCTCAACTATAACCATGTAATTATCATGTATATACTTGAGGCATTTATGTATGGTGGATGGAATGGATCAAAGTTATTGTATCCATGACCTACCCAATAACATGTCAAACATTCCCGCACTAGGTACAACTAAGAACCTAATGGCCACATGTACTATCCCAACCTGTAATGAGAATAAAATCTCCCCAATTGAGCTATGAACAAGGCCATTGTAGTTGAAATTTGAGTCTAATAGACTAAATCATGTAATTCAATCAGCCTAAATATCAAATTGCCTAATTAAATTCTAGAGCCATTAGAATATAATGCAAATAGATGGATTCAACCATTAAAAACTAGCATTATAATCCTAAAGATAAATGATCTACACCATGATTAAATAGATTAAAATAATAAGATTGGGATGGAGATTACCTTGAGTCAAATTTTTGACATGGTGATGTTGCTTCATCAATGGATGTTGATGATGGATTGGATTGGCATGGTTTCCTCAGAAGCTTTTTGGATGGCATTCCATGGAGGAATGGAGTGGTTTAAGTAGATTTTGAAGGAAGATATTTATAGATGAAATTTGAAGTTGGTTGAATGAGATCAATGGTGGAGAATAAAAATGAATTTAAAATTCTTCAGAAGCCTCTAGATTTAGAGGCTTATAGAGAGGAGGGGTGAGAATAGGGAAGGTTATAGATCTAGAGGGTTCTAGAATCCTTCTTAGGGTTTAATTAGGCTTAAGGATGGATTAAATATGGGTTAGGTAAGTTATTAGAGACTAGGGGTGTAGGAGAGCCTAGGAATAGGCTAGTAGGTGGGCCATTAGGAATTTAAAACTCCCAAATAATATATAAGTCAGGGTTAGATTAAGATAATGGGGATTTAGGATACATTAATTGATTGTTAGGTTTAAATAAGGTTAGTAGATGAAGAATAATAGAAGGGGTATATTAGACAAATAGATAAAATGGTATAAATTAGTGAGACAAATTAGATTAGGTGGAATTATTGTCTCTTAATAGGAATATTAGTGACAATGATGTAGGTGAGCAAATTTAGATGCATACATTTTGTCCCTCTTTGAAAAGGCATTGTGAGTAGAGTGAAGTGGAAGGAGTAATGATATTTAGAAAAAACTATGTCATGGATGAATGTTAGTAGATGATGTTAGTGGATATGATGCCCCCTCGAGGAGATATGCGGGGAAGAATAAAATGGATGGCCACTCAAAATAAGAAATTATGGGTGGGATGGTATGGATAGACAAAGAGATGGGATGCTCAATGTGAGATAGAAGATGAAGTCAACTTGAGTAATGAGATACATATTGATGATGTCCCTAACAAAGACATATGCACATGGAGGAGCGATGATGGGTGTCATAGTTGTCAACATATCCCAAAGGAGAATCAACCATAACATGATGATGATAAGATTAAAATATTTCAAGATTTTGATATATCCCAAGCAAGGACACATGAAAGGGAGGTATTTTGACCAAGGATAAGACTGATTTTATAATATTAATGATGGTGTAAATCAAAGCTAAAATTGATCAACATGATGAAAAGGATAATAGAGAATAAATGATGTGATCGAGTGAAAAAAATATTGGGGGATGAGGATGGATGATAGAGATAGTGGTCGAGCTATCCTTGAGCACTGAAAAGTGACCAAGTGTTGTCTACATAGTCTAAAAAGACCTTAGGCTGATGTAGTTTTGTCTTAGGGATAAACAATATTTGAGGGATGTAGATGATGTGATTATGAGGAATATTAGTGATTAAAGGATGATATTAGTGATTAAAGGATGATGTTAGTGATTAAAGGATATGATTTAGAAGATGAGATGAGGATAGAATATTGGATATTAGTTGGATGGGTCAAGAGTATTAGACTAGTGATGGGAAGAGGGATGATTCAATAGATGATGAGGGTGCAGGTGATATAGCCATCATAACTATCATAGAGCTCATCATAGTCTAGTCAATTTTATAAATATGGCACTTGGTAGTATGCCCCATGATATAAGTGTGAACAAGAGGACATGATACCAAAGTACATGGGAAAATAGCAAACTTTTCATCCTCAAGGGCACTTATAAGCATTATTATAGATTTAGTGACCTCATAACATCCTCGTTCATTGCCCAATAGACAAAAATAAACATGATGCAAACAAAATAGGATAAAAAAAATATGTACATGATGCAAACAAGTCAAACAACATATATTACACATAAATATCTACATCATAATGTCTTGTCTAATGATGGGATGAATGATTGTGTGATGGGTGGGATTAGGATTTGATTATTGACCAAGAATCGATGTGGATTGTGGATAGATTAGGGATGATGATGATTGAATAGTGATTTGGATAAAGGTGTGGACTTGGATGAGATACTATGATTAGGATAAGGACATGGATGAGGATATGGGTGTGAAGATGACCAAGGATTACCAAAAGATAGAATCTTGCAAGATTTGAATCTGGAAAAATATTAGGAGATGATGGAACCAAATAGCTTCCATACTAGAAAAATAGTGATTGGATGGGTTAAAGGTATGGAGAGGCATTGATAGAGAGGTGATAGGATCATATACCTTTCATACTAGCAAATAAAAAATTGGTTGGGTGCTAGGTATGAAGAGGCAATGATAAAGATAGTGATGGGATCAAGTACCTTCCACACTAGAAAAGGGATTATGTGATGGGTGCTAGATATGAAGAGGAAATGATAAAGAAGTGATGGGTGATGGACTAAATTCTTTGAAAATGTTGTGTATATCGATAATACCTTTATCAAAAAAGATGAGCATGAAGATATAGATGGGTGACCACTAGGAGTGGGTTCTAAGATGGAATATGAGATTGATATTGGATGGCTATTTGGGACGGTGATAAGGAAAATGAGATTATGGGATGGGTATTAGATGTGTTTTAGGATGGTAAAGTGGATGGTATAATGTGACTAGGGGATTATGCATAATATAAGACATCATGGAATATTTTTGGCTTTTTAAATTTTATGATTTTTAGGGTTTTTGAAAATTTTCAAATTTTTAGGTTTTTTTGGGAAATTTATGTACACTATAGAAATGGGGTTACTAGCAAAGTGAATACCAAGCTTAGAAACCAAGATGAGGATGAATGAAATGATGGATGAGTGAAAAGAGGATGGGGATGATGATGAAAAGGGGATGAGAACCAATGAACAAGGGACTAGTGATTGCCAATGAGCACATTATGAAGGAACCAACTGTTTAATTACCTAAGTGTTCATTAGGGGATATGCCAAGATGATTCCAGAACATTTCACAAGACACCTTATGCTTCTTTTACAAAGGTTAATATAGGAAGGAATTAGGGCCATAATAATATGTAAGATGTGATGGTAAGTAATGGACAAATGGATAGGATATGGATGTGATTGACAAGGGATAGGTGTGATAGCTAAAAAGGATGGATTCTGCCCCCATGTTGAGGTACAATGTATATAATTGATTTATTTTACCATGACATCAGAAACCAATTTTCATCATGGTATGTGCCCAAGGTGTCAGAGGAATAGTTTTCACCATTGGATGAATAATTTGTTTTTTGAATTTTTTGACTTTTTTTTTGTAGGCATCTCACTTTATTAGAGAAGGGCAAGATGATAGAATGTTGACACTAGATGGATCTTTAACCAACACCTATTTTAGGTATGTGTGATGTTATGATCATGCTACTAGATGTATTAAGGTTTATGTGAATTTTAATGATTCTTGATTATGACCCCTCCAAATATCTAGACCAGGTGCCTTTGTTACCCCTAGGAGAGACAATGATACCTGGGGAGGTGATGTGAGGTATGGATTCAATTAGATCTTGATTTTAATAGATGATATGATGGTATGATCTATGATGGAGGATTAGGATGAGCAGTCACACACCTCAGTGGAGATGTTGGACATGATTCATTTGATTGGTGACAATTGACAAAAGACTACAAGAGATCCAAGACACTTTGAATTTGTGATTCATCTTTGATTTGATTATTTGATGTATGATCAGCCATTTGGATACTGCTTGTGACATTATTTTTATTTCAAGATGGGATTTGACTTTGACTACCCCCTGGTGCCTAATTTTGGGCTTCACTAGAGGAGATTGACTCTGATTATTTTGACTTTGATAGTCCCCTAATTCCAGATATTGGGCTTCACTAAAAGAGAAGACATTTTTGTATTAGGTTGATGATTTAAATCTTATTGATTTTGATTAATAGAATAAAGGATGAATTGATTATGATTTATGAATTTTATAATGTGGTCTTGGACATATGTACTTGTGGCACACATTATATTACTTGAGGAAGGCTCCAATGATATATGTTCCTATTCATCTTTATGGAGGGAGGTGACTAAGTGATCATCAACAGGGATAAAGGGATGTATGATGGATAAAGGTGGGGGGATGGTATGATGAGGTCGATAAGTGGTGATGGGGTAGTATGGTCCTCGTAGGGGTTTATAGGAGATCAAGTTTTGACATCAAATAAAATCTCCTCAAAATCAATAAAAGTATCACTAAGACTAGTTATAGTATGCATATCCAAAGTAGGATCAAATTTACCTTGACTATCTTTGATAGATAACACTTGTAATAATTTTTTTTATGACTTCATCATCTTGATTGTGATTTAAAGATGTGACTGGTGATGGGTTGTCATCCTAATTGGAGGTATCTTCAAAATGGCAAGCAATTATCATTTGTTGTAACATTGATGAGGGATGATGTTTTTGATGAGGAGTTTGATTTGGATACTAGTGTTGAGCATGATCTTGATGTAGATAAGACTTGTGTTGACTCTAGTGATAAATATGATGTACATGATGTAATGCTACTAGTATAATATTCATTATCCACAATTGATCTCTCAACATGGGGTTTTTGGTGTGATGGGTCATGGGAGATGGGGGGACTAGGCTCATCTTTGATGGAGGGATCATGGAATATGGGTATGGTGTCTTGAACTTGGTTTGGAAGGGGGAATGATTGATCATAATTGAGAATGGAATATTGGCATTCCTCTTCTTGTAAACCTAGGTATGGAGACTCATCTGGTTCATCTTTGATTATTATGTCACCATAGTTGATGAGGTCTTGGATAAAGTTTTGGAAAGGATGATATCGCTTAATGGTATGCCCACAGGTTTGGTGATATGCACAATATTAATTATATTTATACCAAGAGGGCTTAGGATTAGTGGGATTAAGATGTCATATAGGTGGATAGATCATCATGTTAGTGGTAATGAGTTGTTTGAAAAGGGCTTCCAAGGAAATTAGAAGAGGGGTATATGGACCCATTTCATTGTGTGAATTAGATGTGGAAGCATTGGGTTTTAGATTAGATGACTATTGACATGACCGAGTAGATTGAATTTTAATAGTTGAGGTGGCTAAGATTAGATTCCATTTACTAGTATGGGAATGGGCAGTCGATGGTTTATGACTAACAAAGGGAGGATTGGTGTGGGACTCATAGGAAGGGGTTTGGATGGGGGGTACAATAAGTTGAAGGGGATCAACATATTTGGGAAGTGTAAAATGATCTCATCATTATTAGTAGATACATATTAGTCTATGAGAGCGGGGTCTAGCTTCATCATGGTGGTTGATAAAGGATAGATGATGGAGGTAGGATAAGGATGATTTCTTGAATAAAATGGTTCTGAAGGATTGAGCTAGTATGATTAGGTGATGATGGATGAATGGATTAAAGACTAGGATCAAATTTTAGATTAATAATAAAATAGGTGCTAATGACCTATCCATAATGCCTAGGTTTCAAGCTAGCAAAAGGTATTATGGGTTTGATGGATGGCTAGGTTCCAAAATTATCAAGACGATGATTAGATGGGTGTTAGTTAAGAGTAGGCAAAGATTATTAGACTAAATTGATGATGATGGGTTTTGATAGATTGATGCTGAAAAAGTGACAAGATGATAGTAGGATATCAATTAGGTATGAGATTTGACCATATGATGAATGATAGTGGACTAGGATGGTAGGATGATAGAGATGGATAATAATAGATAAAAACCTTAGACTAATTTTCTCAAGATAGGATGGGATAAGATTATGTGATGAAGGATAATGGGATAAGGGCTGGTATAGATAGGTGATGATGAAGGTGAGCAAGGATAAATATGGGGGTGGATTAGGACCCGAGCATGTCCTAACTAGGATAAGATAAGATAGGGTTAGACTAGATGGGTGATGAGGTGACTAGGCTAAGGCAAGGTCAAAATAAAAGGTTGAGTAGGACAAGATGTGGGCTTAGAATAAGATGTAAATAACAAGACCAAATGTGATTAGGATGTGTGAGGGGGTATGTCTAATGATGAGTGAGATAAGTATAGGATGTGACTAGAAGGATATACAAGAGAAAAAATTATGTACAAGACAATATATAGGTGATGGGGATGTGGCAAAGGATGAGTGGATAATGGTTGGACTAGGATGGGGCAAAGACAAGATGGGAGATGGGATAGGTCAATGAAAAGGTTATACAAAGACAATATGTACAATGATAGGATGACAAGGATTTAAAAGATGGAATGATGATACAAGGATATGGATGATATGTACAAA
Source organism: Torreya grandis (assembly GCA_037957365.1). Taxonomy (NCBI): domain Eukaryota; kingdom Viridiplantae; phylum Streptophyta; class Pinopsida; order Cupressales; family Taxaceae; genus Torreya; species Torreya grandis. The sequence continues at coordinate 2,413,857 of JARHVA010000429.1, forward strand.
AGATGATAGATGGGTTGTGAAAATACCTAGATAGGTGAGCATAGGCTTAGGTAAAGGCTGACTCAACTCACAAACAACACTAGTTTAACACAACACAAACCCAAGCAAGCAAACCAAATTCCTATGGTTAGTAAACTCAAGGATGTGTAATCCAATGCTCATACCATCAAATGGATTCATGGGTGAGGTTATAGTTTGGTGATCCATTAAAAAATTGATCAAACCCTCTCTACCCCATTTGCACATAATGACTACTTAGGAGCTGATATTGATTCTAGCAATGAGGTGCTTGTTATGGCTGAAGGATCCTATGCTAGGTTTGCATGGGCTCTCTAGGTGCATCCCATTTATACGTGAAGTTATAGTGGGACCTAATTCCATATAGGATGTTGTCTAACTACCTTGTATCTTGGAGCTTAAATTCTCCTCACTCCACATAACCCTTTATGGCAAATTCTACTTTGGCATTGAAAGATAGCTCTCCTAATTTTTAGACTCCATCAAAACATAGAGTTTGGTCTGGTGCATGATGGTAAAATTCACATCACCGACCCCTATAAAAATAAAAAGAGTAGGATGGTTTATAGGTAGTTTTTGATCCCATAGGAATCACCACAAGGATTCAAAGGGGAGAGAGCTTACACCAACCATAGCCCTTGAGATATAGATAAACAAACCAAAAGATTAATTAACCGATTATGATTAAGTGTGATATATTTACAAGATGAAAAAGATAGATAAGAATATACAAGACAAAGATGAAAATGATATATAAAAGATAAAGTGATCAATAATGATATATACAAGATAATATGATTAAAATGATTCAAAAATGATTTTCAAAGTACCAAATGGAGTCTTTGGCTGATGACCTACAAACACACATTTAGTAGTTCAAGTTTGGCACTCAGGGAGAGGTAACATGCAAGATAAATGACCAGTATTTTTTATTGTCAACCTTGAGAGGGAACCTACAAAGCAAAAATTAGTAGGTTTACATAATTTACCTTAGACAGATGAAACCTACAAAGGCACACATCAATTCAATGATTGAACAAAATCAAATGGATGATTATAAACAATGTTTGATTTTATTTTGGGACCAATCAACCTTGAAAATCAAATGATTAGTTTTTTTGATAATTTTAGCCTTTGATCGATTGTTTCATAAAACCACATCTAAGTAAAACATGTCAGTAGGTTTGAATGAATTTGATTCTTCTCATTTGTGAATACCTTGATGTTGAAATTTCCACCATTTTTATGTAATTATTACTCTGATATTATAGATTAACTATAATAATCTATTTAATATGATTTAAATCATCAATAAAAAGACTAACCTAAATGTATTTTTTCATATAAACATGGAATATTAGTACTATAACCATTAGATAATTTTTTTGACCATGAATATAAGGGATAAAATATAATCAAGACTATACTAATTTATATGAATTATCATCACAAAAAGAAAAAGTCTTTATAATCTGAAGTCAAACCAATATTCAACATCAGATCTCTATGTTTTTTTGGAAACATTACTGACTAATGTCCAAACACAAAATTTAAAATTTCAAATTTGTGCAACAAATTCACAAAGCTCGAGGTCATTAAATAATCCTCCAATGCATGGGTCAATGAGTAAGCTAAAGTTGGATTGATTTATCATATCTAATAAGTGGTTCAACTCTAAGTAGTTTGGATTTAATTCTACCAATTTTTAAATCTTCTAGGTAAGTGAAGACTAGGTTTTTTACTTATTGCAAAATCATCATTTAGCAAGTTTTTTCTAAGATTTTTAATAGTGGACTCATGTCAAAAGATCAGAAAAAGATGTTGGAAGCATTGGTATCCAAGAGAAAGGTGGAAGTAGAGAGTGGGGATAAGAATAAGAGGTTTAAAGGTCATTATCTTCCTACTAGAAAGCCTAATAACAAACCTACCAATAAGCATGCATAAAATCTTGGCATCAAGGCTAAGCCAAGCCTTGCTTCTACCAAGAGTAAGCACAAGGAAGTTAAAAATCCAAAACATTGAAGTAATCTTGATAGGTATGAGATGGATGATGATGACAAAGACAAAGATTAACATTATTCTAGTGTGTGTGTACAAATGGGTTTATTGAAAAAGCCTGGATCATATTATAAAAACCCTGACACAAAGGTAGTTTAATATCAAAAATTTTATAACAAATTTAGACCTTGATCATAAACAAATTTGTATAGATGAGTTTGTAATCATATTTTAACATCTTGATGTGAAAAAAATAAATAAAGACCATCCGATAATGGATTAAAAATAAAGTATCCAATAGATTAAATGCAAAATTGCACCACAAAATCATTTATCTTTGAGGAGTGCAACTTAGATCTTACTAAAAACTCACTGTTAGGAACAAATTTATGTTATGTCTCTATTCTTATTAAAAGTCACATATTTTTACTATAGCTTGAAATATTGAATATATACCAAGCAAATAAAAATCAATTTATTAAAAATTTACAAATATCAGTTCAAAACTGTTGATCATCTATAACTAACTTTAGACAAAAAAGATTTCATGTTTTTGTGGCTGTCTATTTTCCTTCTTTTAGTTCTGTAAGATTAAATAAACACATTCACAAGACAAGGATGTTATCACAAAATGAGGCCCCTCCCACCATGGTTGTCAATTTGTAGATGAAATTTGAGCCTAATAGACTAAATCATGCAATTCAATCAACTCAATATCAAACTATCTAATTAAAGTCTAGAGCCATTAGAACATAATACAAATAGATGAATTCAACCATTCAAAACTACCATTATAATACTAAATATAGATTATATACACCATAATAAAATGGATTAAAATACGAATATTGGGATTTAGATTACCATGACTCAGATTTTTGACATGGTCATGTTATTTGATCAATGGATGTTGATGATGGATTGGATTGGCATGGAATCCTCACAATATTTTTGTATGGCCTTACATGGAGGAATGGAGTGATTTAAATATATTTTTAAGGGAGAGATATATGGATGAGATTTTAAGTTGGTTTAATGAGATAAATGGTGGAGAATAAAAAATAATTTAAGATTCCTTGGAAGCCTCTAGATTTAGCAGCTTTTAGAGAGGATCAATGAAAATAGGGAAGGTTCTAGATCTAGAGGGTTCTAGAATCCTTCTTAGGATTTAATTAAGCTTAGGGATGAATTAGATAGGGGTTAGGTGAGTTATTAGATATTAGGGATGTAGGAGAGCCTAGGAATAGACTATCAGGTGGGCCATTAGGAATTTAAAAATCTCAAATAATAGATAAGTGAGGGTTCAATTAAGATAATAGGGATTTAGGATAAATTAATTGATTGGTGGAGATGAATAAGGTTAGTAGATGAAGAATAATATAAGGGAGATATTAGATAAATATCTAGAAGGGGATAAATTAGTGGGACAAATTATATTAAGTGGAATTAGTGTTGACTAATAGGAATATTAGTGACAATGATGTAGGTGAGTGAATTTAGATGCATACAACTATTAAAACCATAAACAATTGTATTGATTAGAGAAATATCCTAATTTTAATAACCCAAATGTTATATAAGTTTAATAATACACACGTTAATACTCAACCCATTATCAACCATGACACTCTGAATGAGATGACGATCAATGTAGGCCTTACAAAGAGTACATATAAATTTGAATCATCATCGACAATATTTTGCTCTAAGAAAGTGATGAGAGGTCTAGTTGGTATTATATTATGATATACACTAATGATATTATTTATGGGTTATGTGTCCTGTGTAGTAGTATGATAAGATGTCATTGGTGGATACACTTGATATTTATTGTGAACACTGTGCCTTCAGCCTCATTAAATGTATGTTCTAAAAACAAATCCAAAAATATTTTCATTTCCCTAGCTTCCATTGGTTGAAATTTAGGTGACTTTATAGGTGTGTCTACATTAATGATATTGGCATTTATAAAATCTTTTATCTTATTTCTCAAACTGAAGCATATGTTTGTAGTATAGCATGGTGCCTTGTGATAATCATAACATGCATTGGAATCATAAATCTTTTGAATATGCCTAGTCATATCAACATTTTTGATGGGAAGGAGATATGTGACATTATATTTCAAGGGCCGTTGTAAAACACATGATAGTGATTTTGGAAGATTTGTGAAAACTATCTATGGAGGAGATAATAAAACCATGCAAGGAGGTGGCTCTAAAGCTACGTTAGTTATGGCATTTTGATCATTCTTATTTTTAGTGGGCCTTACTTTATATGGGTGATTATTATAACTATTATTAGTTAAATCTAATCCAATTATGTACTTTAATTTACCCATAAAGAGAATCTTGACTTCCCTTTCTTTCACTATATGGCATAACTATACGAATGTTGGGAACTTGAATAATATAACTTCATGCAATGCTGGTAGTAAAATTTGTTTGAATCTATCTTAGAATTCTCTATCTACCATGGGGTTAGTCATATTTTCCAATATAATTTTATATCACAAGACATATTATGCTATAGGCTCATTGGATATTTGATTAAGTTGAGCCACTTGAGAATATAAAACATTATCATTGATGTTGTTGAAAAGTGTGCCAAAAAATATATGCCAATGGATTGAATGTTGTGATGGACTAATTTAGAATATCATAGAACCATGGTAAGGCATATTAGTTTAGACTATGGGGGAATGACTTAATAAGGAGCCAATCATTGGACACATAGTCTAAACATGTTCCATGTAAAGCTCATAGGTGATGTTCTATGTCACCCTTACCATCATAGAAACTAACCTTAGGTTACACAAACTAGATGGTAAAGGAGTTTCTACTATGTGTTGTTTTAAAGGTGTATGTAAAATAACATGAGAATCTAAGGCATGGGATGGCCTAGTAGTACCCTATTGAAGATGTAACACCTTGGCCTCTATATCATGTATCTCATGCATAAGGGATTGTATATCTAGAGAGGAGGAACTAGCCATAGTATGTGTTTTCATTGTCAAAGGTTATTGATCTAAAATAGGTTGTTGTACATTCTGAGTTTCCCCCATACTATGTGTAATGATATTGTTATCTAGGGGAGTAGAAAATTAATCATTATTGGAGTTGTTCTTTATTTCCATAATGGCTTGTAGAATCTATGTATGATCATGGGGATGTTCCTGAAGTCTATCTCTAAATTTTTATAAAATCTCATCCTTATTGACTATAATATTTTAATTATTAAGTGGGGGGGAGTGTGTCCCAATTCCAATCTTGTGTATCATTTTGACCTTGTTTGTATTGATCATCTTCAGATGTGTTTGCATTAAATTCCACATAATCAGGGTGTGAAGGATCAATGAAGGGTGTTATAATTGGTCCTTTTTCCATATTATAAGATAGAATGGAAGGAATTTGAGTATGCTTAATATGATTTCCACTAAGCCCAACACATCTTATTAAAGGAAGAGCTATAACTTTTTGAGATGACATATAGGAAATAAAATGAAATAGTGCTACTAAAATAGAATATATAAATTTTAAAAATTCTAACAAGGCCAAGATAAATAGGAAAAAGAAGGGTACAAAGCCTAATATCATATAAGGTTATAGTTTGGGTAGCATTTAAAGTAAATCGGGTTCACCAAATGATTTAACTTTTTAAGGATTATGGATTTTAAGTCTTATATTGTTAAAAGGTCTAAGTTAAATATCAAGGTATAAAATATGAAATAAATATAAATAATAATTTTTTCAAGAAATAACCTAATATGATATTTACTAAAATATTAATGACTAACACAAATAAGTACTTAGCTAGAAATTGACTGAGATGAAGGATCTAGAAGCTAAAAATTGGTACAAGAGCTAGTCTAAGTGTTGCAAACAAGATGTAGGTATCAAAAACCCTCCTAAACAATAACATCATACCTTGGATAGTAGTGTTATGGTGATATGTATACTTTTGGTGCTAATATCCTCTATGTAAGAATTGATTTGTACTTCTAGGAGTAGATGTGTCTAATTCTACTAAACCTGATCCTATATGGACAAAACTTAATTTATTGTTTATGACCTATTTTGACTAATTTTGTATGCAAACCCTATACCTCCATGTAATTAGGGTATTTTATTGGCATAAATATAAAAAGTGTGATATTAGATGGGTAGGTGGACATCCTCAATACCCTACTATGATGAGATTTGTCTACATACCAATACACTGAAGAGGGATTAAGCTCGATATAGTTCTTCACACCTAAATGTTGGTTCAAGTGCAAGTGAAGCTAGTATGAATGATAGTTTGAGTGATTTAAGTGAATCTAAAGACTATAAATCTATGTATTCTAAGATTATGATGTTTGCAGATGATTTTATATAGAATTAGGGAATAATATGGATTAATAACCTTGATTGTGAACAACTTATTCTGAGCTTGTTTATGTGTATTTGCATATGATTTATATCTAGTGAATAAAGAGATAAAATTCATGTATATATACTGATATTTGCTTATATAGGGTTTAAAATAGGTTTGGGATGACCCTAGGTGTCTTTGAAATTGAAAATATATCTTTTGGGGCTGAAATTAGGGAAAATGATAATAACATCAAACTAGGACACTAAAATGGGGTGATAGTGTCTAAAATATGGTGCTAATGTACAGGTGGTAGAACTTGGGGCACTAGGGGCCTAGATTCCCAAGGGAGGGCTTGAGACTAATTTTGAGATGTTTAAGGATGTGTAAGGCCCACACAAAAGCTATATAAGTGTCTAAATAGGGCCTAAGATAGGTCTAGGAATAAGCTAGGGATAAGTGGTCTTAAGTAACACTTTTGGCACTCAAGTGACATTTTAGATGACTAAATCTATAGAATAAAAGAGTAGGGAAGGTTTGAAGGTAAGAAGCATTATTGTAAAAATATGTATTAAGTGTTTTTTTGTACATGAATAACAACATGAAATTATCTTTGATGCTGATATAATGCCCCTTGGTCTTTGCATCTCAATGGATTGAAACTATATGTAGATGTAGACAAAGGAGATAAATAATATGAGTCAAAAATAAATGATGACTGAGTGAACACTCATAAATGTAGATTGGAAACTGGTACTCTCAAAACATGTTGTTGTAAAATATATTATGAATTATGATGCAAAAGCAGAGAAAATTTTATAAACATATCAAAAATGTTGATGTGACTTACAAATGTTGAAGACTTAAAAGAACCTACTACATGAGTGTATAGATGCCTACTAACTAAAACAATTTTTGAAAGAGATATAAGAGAAATGGAAACATGCCACATGTTGCTCCAACTTAATTTGATAGAGTGTAGTAGATTATTTGTATCATTAAATGTTTGGCATAAATTTTTTAAACTGGTATTTAAAAAAGATGATGAATGAAAAAATGAAAAATCAATAATTGATGGGTATATTTATGGACCTCTGTTGGATGAAGAACATGACTGACTAAAATCACAAAGTATAGTTGATGGACACATGTGTGAATTGATCTATTTTGTCATTTGTATTATCTTTTGGATGTATTCAACCTTTGATATAATAGTAGTTGATCTTAGAATGCAAAGAGTCCTTTATTTTAGACATAGTAAAAGGTTGGAAGATGACGCTTTGTAAGAGATTATAGATAACACCCAGTTATAATTTTTAATGGTTATGTATGTGTGATAGAGATTAATACAATGTTTTGAATGGTTTTCATATATTTCTTTTACTTATGATCTGTGCACAATGATCATTACAAATATTTCAATTTGTTATTCATATAGTTTATGTTGACTTTTTTATATACATTAGCTTTACATACCTTCATATAATGAGCTCGACTTAGTATTTAATGGCATCTTTTAGTCTGAATTATTGATAATTGTTCCTTTTTGTTATTGAATATATAATTATCACATTCTAGATTTTTTCAAGAACTTATGCTAACAATGGTGTAGTGAGCATAGACATTTTAAAAATATGTTGAGATGGTTCTCAAGACATAGAGATTTAAAAAGATGTTTAGATGAGAGAATCTATAAATTTATAGAGGAAGGAGTGAGAAGAGTTGGAGTGAATGTGAAGGAGATAATTCAAGAGCATATATATGGAGAGATGTATGAGATATTCTAGTGTGAATTACCTAGATTGTTAGCTACGTGGTTTTCAAGATTGGAGTATTATTTTTTAAAGTTGAGAAGGACAGAGTATATAGTTTGGAAAAAAGAAAAGCTAGATAGACTATGAGGTCTATATACTGATTGGAATTGTGTTTGAGAATGTTAGACCTAGACTATGGTTATATTATGTAATTTACTATGCAAGGTTATTTGTACTTTGAATCTAAGCAAGACCTATTTTTAAGAGGAATCCATGATAAGTTTCTTTAGTGGATACCTATGTTAATCAAAATGTTGGTTGTGGAAAATGCCATGTTCCTACTCTTGCCAACATGGAGTAGTTGATATGGGAACCATGGGGTTGAGTGTGAGATAAAAGTGAATGATGTATATCCAAGTAGAGAAAATTGAACTTGAATCCATAATATAGAGGATGAGAAGAGCTAGAGCAAGAAAAAAAAATTGGGATTAGAAAGGGAACTGCAACAACAGAGAAGATGGAATAAAATGAGTAATTCATAATTAACTATGAATAAGAGTAGGAGTAGAGTATAAGATATTGGAGATGGAAAGGTGTAGAGAGAGGTTGTGAAAGATGCTAGAAGTAATGAATGCATAGAGTATATAAAAGGTACTGATGAAGAGGAAGAAGGAAATAGAAATAGTGTAAATATGGTGTTTATGGAGCAAGAAGAAGAAGGTAGGTTAACAACAAAAAAACTAGAAGACATAAATAGGTCATAATTAATGAAAGGGATATTGGTTGGACTTGGGAAGGAATAATCCTAAGAAGAAATTAGATTCGAATCTAGAACTCTAATAGGTTCAAGTTAAAATTTAGAATAAGTTCAAAATAGAGATAATTCACTTCAAGATTATGCATCTCCCCATCCTAATTTATCATTTGGAAAGTATGATAAACTAAGTGTGAAGATAAAGAAATAAATAGATAAGAAGATGATAGAAGAGTCAAGATTCCTTTTTAGGACACCTAAAAATATTATTGTGTAGAATTCCCTAGTTGCAATCACTAATGCACAAACACATATAATCATAATCACCATTGTGCATAAACCTACAGTCATAGTCGCTAGTGTGTAGAAACCAATGTTAATATCTTCAAGTATGAAAATTATGTTTCTTAATGTAGTCATGTTTATTTATTTAATGTAATATGATGGGTCTATAGAACCTGAGTAATAATTGGTAACTTGTGATATGAAATTAAACATTATGCAGGTAACATCTGATGATGTTAAGAATTAAAAACTCATAGGGGTTTTGTTAAGTTGAGCCTTGGAGTTCATTTTAAAAATAAATGTTAAAGCTATCAATATTTCACAAGTTAAATATTTATTAGTAGCAGAGTTTAAGGTGAATAAATATACAAGCTAAACTATTCAAGAACTAAAGGAGATTTGAATTTTTTTTGGAGAATCAATCAAAGACTATGATCATAGATTTTTTAATGTTATGAATAAGATCGATTTCATCCTAGAAGACAAGGATAAGTTTTTTTGGTTCATATAAGGACTATGACCAATAATTAGATTTTATATTATGCAATATTAGTTCTTGAATAAGGTAGATGCCCAATATGTTACTCTATAAGTGGAGAAAATAAAGGATAATGGCAAATTTCTAGTAGTAGATTCTAAAGTAGAAGTGAAACTAGATGCTTTTATGAGAAAAGTGGATGAGATGCATGAGAATGATAATCCTAAATTAGTATTATGGTGTATAGAATGTGGTTGAAAATTCCACCATTTGAATGACTAGCTAAAACTTAAAACATTTTTTGTGAAATTTGTAGAGTAGTTGGACATGCTACTAAAAAGTGCCATCTTTTATAGTAATATATCTATAAATCGCATAGTATGTATTACAATTTTTTCAAATTGAAAAATCATGATGAGAGGAGTTGAAGAGATATTCAAGAGTTAAAAAAAGATATTACAAATAATTTCTTCATAGTTTCTATGCAATAGTCACCAACTGTAAAGCAAGGTATCCTAGGCCTAGATGTGGACATGATAAATATGACATAAGGTAGTCCTTAGTGGATACCTTCATCATCATAATACCAACCCCATGGTCTAGTTGGCTAGATGATATCTTTCCTACAACACCAATATCAATATTCTTATGATAATGTGAGTTCACAACAACACCAGTCTAATTAGGCTCCAAGTTCACCTTAGCACCAATATAGAGGGTACAATTCACAATAAAACTAGCAAGGAGGATATGTTGGACAATAATCATAAGGATGGGAATACCAAAAAAATAGAGATGGATATAGAAGACATATAGGAGAGGATAGTGAAGAGGGTGTCAAGGAGGCTATAACAATGTCAATCGGTAATCCCAACCACCTATTCAATGCTATTTGGGTAGAGAATACAATCACTATACAAAAAAAATGCAATACTAATTTGTAGAGACAAACCTACTATGTGTACTATAGAATTGAAGGACAAAATCCAATGGAAGATTATCCAATGATTAAGAATAAAATGAAGGATAATCTAGTATGTAATGTAATCCTGATCAATACACAACCTAAGGAGGATGCATTCATCCAAGTAGTTACTAGACAACAACATGTTGAATAAGGATTACTACCTTTAAAAATTACAATAGATCAAGGAATTAGAAAAGCTCAACCTAATAAATATTTTGATCCTATAAGGGTGAAGAATTTGATGTATCGAGTAGGTCAAGTTATACAAAATATACAATAGTATAATGCTTCAGAAGGAGATACAACAATGATTGATGTGTAGATGTATGGATATATTATACACATAATGAAGTAGGAAGGAGTTTTAAATGCTTTGATAGACTTATTAAAATTACTCAGTACACTCTACAATCATGATATATTGTATAATATTACTAACTTCTTACATATTTTATTGGAGTGTGCATTGTGAGGGCAAAACCATACAAATAAGGTTGTTTGGTATGTGAAAACTAAGAAGCCTTGGGATGTTGACTCCTACATGGATATTGAGCTTGCAGGTTAAAAAATTACTAATGCAGTATTTGATTTTGGGAGTATTATGAATATGATCATGAGATCAACATTAGAATTTATTGGTATGCCATACTTAAGCTATAGTCTTATCACCCTCAGCCTCATAGATTATGGGTAGGTAGAATTGATTGGTCACCTCGAGGATATGAAGATTAGAGTGGTTAATCTAAGTATATGGGATGATTTTAAAGTCATTAATATGAAGATTGTTGAGACCACCCTACCTTAATTTGTAATAAATGGGCTTATAATGGTCAAATGACTATTAACATAGTGTGAAACCAATTAAAGGTTTATCAATGAGATAAGATAATTGTCATCCATTTGAATAAATTAAAACAAAAGCCTTACATAATTTTAAAGGAACTATTGGCCAAATTTTGGACCATATATATAAACTCGCTTGGATGGATCAGTTATATAAGGCCTAGCATGGTTTGATCAAGATGAACAAAGTTCTTGATGAAGTGAATGATAAAAAAATGACTTGCACAAGTCTAGAGAGACTAGACAATCATGGCACATCACATAGAAATGAATGGGTCAGCTTGATTGTGAATTTAATAAGTTCACTTAAAAAGCCTCGCATGCCAAAAGATCACATGGACATGGTTTTTTTCATGCCTTGAACATGCTCTGTAAATTTCATATCTTGATATGAGTTTTATATATCAATATACAAGCATTCAAAAATAAACTAGCAGAATGGGACATGCGTGTAGACATCAAATTTGGGCCTCATGAAGTAGCCATTTAAATTAAAATGTTCTAAGGTTGAATGCATGGTTGATAAGTGTTAAGATCTTGGGTACCTAAATGGATATCAATGGTTTTCATTTGATCTAGTAGACTAAGGATCCAACAATTCATGTTTAATCATAAGAAAGTAGATTCAATAGTGTACAATCCATCGCACCAATTTTGATCGATAGCGAGTGGTGGGTCAAAAGGTCAGCATATCCTAAAAGAAAAATACATGAGTGAAAAGTGTCTTAAGTACATTAAACTAGTATATATATGGTTCATGTTCATTTATACAAAGAAAGATCAATGGTATGAGTAAGGTCAAGAAGTCAATGGAGCTTAGATCAAGCATGAGGCCACCAAGTGTCTAAATTTGATAGTCCCAAATTAATAAGTTGATGGATCATAAACAAAGGTGAGCCCAGAAAATTTCTGGTGGAGCTTTTTGAAGTTGTTTTCAACCTAGGAAAGTAAATTCATAGGATCTAAGTTTGAAGATGATCCAGGTTGAACCATAATGGATATTTCAAGGATTGAACATCACCATTAGAGCTCTATAGAGGTAGAATAGGTATTTTAGACCTAATATAGATAAATGGGAAGAAAATTATTATCAAAGCAAGGTTAAACACCTAGCAAGATTCATTTCATCAACATTATAGTATATGAAAACCAATAAATGGATTGGTTTTCAATCTATAGTAAATCTATGTTCAAATTTTATAGTAAAGGTAGATATATGGTTATAGAGAATTGTCTTATCCTTCGAAATGTCCAAATCCTTGACAAGTAGGTACTTAACACCACTCAAAGTAGACATGGCATGACTCTATCTAAATTCAATATATAAGGATTTTGTTATCATAAATAGTGAAAGCAAGTAGAAGGTGGCATGGAAAATCAAAGCAAAGGGATTTTGGGATTTGAGAGTGTAGTTGGAGTACTCAATGTTATTCAAATCTCAAGGATTTTTATTCCTTGAAAGGATCATGGCCTATCATCTTCAAAAATATTCTTATCTTGTAGTGTATATTTCTCAACCAATGAGAAGAATTTAAAGACTAATTGGAGCAAATGCAAATTAACTTATTGATCAAGGGCTAGTCTAGATTGCAGAGTGCAATGGAGATTTCAAGAAAGGTGGTCACATATCATTGATTGATTTTTGTACGCATGCTCCCCATCTTCTCTCTTCCCCTTTTCTATTTATCACACATTCTTTCCCATTTTTAAGGACGCTCATTTTAAGAAGTATCAAGGGACTCTTTGAGATATTGAAATATATTATCCTCTTTATAAGGATAAATCCTATCAAGCATTTGTAACAACTACCTCTTGATGCAATAATATACTTTATTTACCTATCTCTTACCTTGGATTAGTGTTTAGTGAGTTGTGCATGATGTCCTTGTGAAGGAGAATCATCCATATCCATTGTCCTCCTTTCTGACCTATTTTAGGGTGTTTTCAAGCTATTTGCAGGTCTAGATTAGTGTTCTTTGTGCAATTGATATAAGCTCTCAGTGAGTCTTATAACTCCTTGTTTGCATTCATTGCTACCTGAACCTAGTCTATGAAATACTTATGCAATTAGCTTGATTTTAAGGTTGTGTGAGCTAGTATTGTCTTATGTTGATCTAGTGTGGGTTGAAGCTTATGGGAGTTTCCCATTTTTATTTGGTGCATCACCTTTTTAAAATTTTTAGGATCCCTTTCCCCCTTTTTAACCCTTTTCCCTATAGAAACATTAGTTTAGTTGATTCATCAAAAGGAAGTTGGCCTTCTCCATAGGTTCAGACCCATCATAAGTTACCCACATCCTGGGGTTATTCCCATAGTGTAGCTGAATTGGAGAGAGCTTGAATAACCCTCTCTAAGGGTAAACATTGATGCTACAATAGTTTATATCATGACCAATGGGACTTTATTGAATTTTTTATCCTACTAAAAGGTTTTTGGTGTTGCCTTTTAGTGCAATAAGCCTTTGGAGGCACATTTTCAAACACCAATGGTGATTCCACTATGAAAATCAACTGGTATAAGTAGCATAGGTGCCTAATAATAATTATTTGGTATGTATAATCAACCATCTTTTGATCAAAATACATGTTCTTTCATTCTTTATCCTTCATATCAAGTTAGCAATGTTCATGGCTTCACCCCAAGTAGCCCTCAAGATTGAATGTATCAGCCTTGTCAAAATTTGGCTCTCTCTATTCAACTATAAAAGAGCCTTAGGGAGATATGGATTGATCTTGAAAAATAATTAATAGAGGTTGATAGGGAAGAAGAGTACTATAGGCAACAATAGAATCTTGAACACCAAGCTTATGTTCAAGAGCAGGGGTTGATGTTTTAGGAATAATTCTTGGTTAGGCAAGACCAAGTCAAGAGGGAAAATGACTATCAGTTATTCTTGAGATAGAGAGAATCTAACCCTAGAACCTAAATACCCTCTCCTACTCCTATTCATGCTCCAACCTAGCCCCTTATCCCACCTTTTCAAAGCTCATCTCTATCAAGAGTCAAGCTAATCTTTAAGGGTCATTTAGCTAAAGCATATTAAGCAATCCAATCATGGATCTTATCTTATGCTAGTGACCCTAATTGTGTCATACACTCTCTTTTCAAACTTCCCATTCAAGAAAAGGAGAAGGTGGCCAATAATTATGCATTCCCCTCATGGAAATCAATTAAGGAGGGTACAAAGAAGATAGAAGAAGTGTTAGTTGAGGTAGTTCAAGAACTAGTTCAATAAAAAGAGGTGTTAGATTAGATCAATGAGCTTTCCATACAAAAATTCCATGACTCTATCTCCCTCCCCCAAGATCCACCAAATATATCCTTTAAATTCCCTAGCTAGAAGGATACTCTCCTAAGCTATAAGCAAGGTGAACTTCTTCACCCTCCTACCATCTCCCTCTTGGATAAATAGCCTATTTTAAAAATAATAGAGGAAGAAATTGTAAGTATATGTGAACCTAAAGAAGAAAACACAAGTGTATATGATTAGGAGATCATGATAGGAAACCCACTCCATTTAGAGGAGGAGAAATCAGGTTCGGACCAGCTATTGTGGCATGGATTTGACATTAATGAATTATAGCCTAAAGGTAGTACTTATGCTTTCATATTTTAGGGGAGGTGTATTCAAGTTGTAGCTGAGAGAAAAAGATATTTTTATTTTATCCAAGAGATCCCATTCATTGGAGTTGAATATGAGGATGAGCAAAGTGCATAAATTGATGTGGTTTTAGTAGTCAACGAGTCAGTTGAGTAGGTTGAAGAGGTCATAAATGAGAAAGAAAAAGAAATGAAGGAGAAAGAATATTAGAATGAAGTATGGAAATAGCTATACCATGAATTCATGGAGTAGGTATAGGTTCTAAACCATCCTATTCCTCTTCTAGAGCATGAAAATGAACCTACAAATCAGGTTGAAGAATTTGACTAGTCTCAAGATGAATTGTCTATTAAAGGCAGTACTGATGTCTTCAAGAATAAAGGAGAATGGTTAGATCTAGAGCCATAAGAAAATGAAATTTTGAACCTTAGATGGGTTGATGAGATACCATATGGCTCCTTTAAAATTAAGCAAAGCAATGATGGTGTTGAAATTGGCATTGTCTCAGATGACCAAGAGGAACCTTCTTTTTGGGATGACTTAAATATTTTTTGCCTAAGCCTAGATAATCAACCTTCATGTTTAAAGGATACATTAGATGAGAAGGTTATAGGTGCTCCTATAATCTAATTTTGGAGAAATCCTTGAATAAATGGACCAATATGTCTACATTAGAGACATGTTTGTGTCATTTCATCCTCTTGAGAGCATGCCAAAAGAGTCAGCAATCATGGATCTTAGCTCACCTATCATGAGCTCTCAAAAGAAGGCGTTTTCAATCATAGTTAACCACAATTGAGTGATGTTGAATCTTTTCCATTTTATCTAGGAGGAAGATACTTTTAAGTTACATTCCTACACATATTAGAATAGTTTTCTTGTTTTTATCTAAGTGCCTTGTGCAAATTATTTTCTTGCTGTGTGTTTCCTTTGCTAAAGTGAATTGGGCACTTTATTTTTTTTGTTTCTTATTATTCATATTTTTTCAAGAGGAAGTTATCTAGAGGGAAGCCTTGCATCATTTCATGCCAGACAAGAGATAAAATACTTGATACTCCATGTACCCAATGGATCAGTAAAGGCAACTAATCTTTTGCATAGTAGGTATGCCACCTCAGGATGTCACCAAAAATATTGGCCAAATTTTGGCTTACATATACAAACTCACATGGATGGATCATTTTTGAATTCTTGGCATGTTTTGATCAAGATGAATAGTGTTCCTAAGGAAGTGAATGATCAAAAAATGACTTGCACAAGTCTAAAAAGACTAGACTGTCATAACACATCAAGCAAAAATGAATGGGTCAACTTGATTGTGTATTTAATAAGTTCAATTAGAAATATTATAATGATAAAATATCACATGGATATGGTGTTTTTAATGCCTTGAACATGCTCTACAAATTTCATATCTCGATGAATTTTCTATCTCAAGATACAAGCATTCAAAGATGAACTAGCAGAGTGGGATGTGCATGCAGACATCAAATTTGGGCCTCGTGAAGTAGCCATTTAAATTAGAATGTTACAAGGTTGAACATAGATAATAATTGTTAATATCTTTAGTACCTAAATGGATATTAATGGTTCACATTTGATCTCATAGACCAAGGATCCAATGGTGCATGTTTAATCATGAGAAAGTAGATCCAACAGTGTGTGATCCATCATACCAATGTTGATTGATAGTGAGTAGTGGATCAAAAGGTCAGTAGATCCTAAAATCAAATGCATGGGTGACAAGTATCCTAAGCACATTAAATTGGTAGAAGATCAATGGCTTGTGTTCATTCATATAGAGAAAGATCAATGGTGCAAGCAATGTCAAAAAGTTAATGGATTTCTAATCAAGCACGAGGATGCTAAGTGTATAAAATTTGATAATATTGAATCAATAAGTCAAAGACCAATGAACAAAGGCAAGCTAAAGAAACTTCTAATGGAGGTTTATGAAGTTGTTTTCAACCTAGGTAAGCAAATTCATAGGATCTGAGTTTTAAGAAGATCTAGGTTGAAATAGAATGGATATTTTAGGGATCAAGCATCACCATTAGAGCTCCATAGAGGTAGAATAGGTATTTTATACCTAATACATACAAAAGGGTAGCAACTTTTTATTGAAGTGAGGTCAAACACATACCAAGCTTCATTTCATCAACATTATAGCTATATAAAAACCAATAAATGGATTAGTTTTCAATCTATAGTAAACCTATGTTTAGATTTTGTAGTAGAGGCAGATATATGGTTATAAATAGATTTCTTATCCTTCAAAATGGACATATCCTTGATAAGTATGTACTTACCAAAACTCAAAGTAGACATGGCATGGCTCTCTCTGAATTCAAGATATAAAGATTTTGTTCTCATAAACAGTTAAAGTAAGTGGAAGGTGGCATGGAAAATCAAAGCAAAGGGATTTGGGGATTGGAGAATGTAGTTGGAGCATTCAATGTTGTTAAGATCTTAAGGATACTTCTTCGTTTAAAGGATTATGACCCATCATCTTCAAAATATATTCTTGTTTTCTAGTGCATATTACTCAACTAATGAGAAGAACTTTAAGACTAACTGGAGCAAATATAGATTTACTTATCGATGAAGGGCTAGTCTAGATTGGAGAGTGCAATAGATATTTCAAGAAAGGTGGTGACAACTTGTTGATTGATTTCTATATGCATGCTCCCCCTCTTCTCTCTTCCCCTTTTCTATATATCACCCATTCTTTCCTGTTTGTAAGGATGCTCATTTTTGGGAGTATTAGGGGAATCTTTAAGATATTATAAGATATTCCCCTCTTGATAAGGCTAAACTCTATCAAAAATTTGTAAGAACTAACTCTTTATGCAATAATAGACTTTCTTTACCTATATCTTTCCTTGGATTAGTGTTTAGTGAGTTGTGCATGATGGCCTTATGAAGGAGAATCATCCATATCTATTGTCCTTTCTAACCTATTTTACGGTGTTTTCAAGCTATCTATAGCTCTAGATTAGTGTTCTTTCTACCATTGATGTAAGCTCTTAATGAGTCTTATAACTCCTCCTTATTTGCATTCATTGCTTTCTGAACCTAGTCTATGAAATACTTATGCAATTAGCCTAATTTTGAGGTTGTGTGATCTAGTATTGTCTTGTGTTGATCTAGTGTGGGTTAAATATTATGGGAGTTTCCCATTTTTATTTGATGCATCAAATTTTTAGCTTTCTTAAGATCCCTTTCCCCATTTTCTAACCCTTTTCCCTGCAACAACATTAGTTTAGGTGATCCATCAGAAAGAAGCCAACCTTATCTGGAGGTTCAGCGCCATGATAGATTATCCATAGCTTGGGGTTATTCCCATAGTGTAGCTCAGTTGGAGAAGCTTTAATAACCCTCTCCAAGGGTGAAAATTTATGCTACAACAAGAACCAAAGTCACTGTATGCTTACGATGATAATAGTTGGATTAAATTCATCACAGATACATAGAAGAATGCATTGCGAGCTACTAAATATTAGTTTATAAACCCATATATAGAGAAATCATATATAAAAAAGTAACCATCTTACAATCTAATAATAAAAAAATCACCAACACTACAGTTTCAAATCAAAGGTTTTACCTCTCCATCAGTACAATCTCCCACTAGGTCAGATATTACATCCTAATTTCACCCTATGTTTAATAACCTTAGAATCCATGGATTAATGTGGTTACCAACTGATTATTATTGATTTGATTTGATATTTATGACATATATTGGTTATGGGATATGAAATGTTTTTTAGTTTACATGATGTGACAATTGTACTTTCTTATTTTATACATTATAGATGTGTATTTGTTAGTTTTACATCATATATATATATATATATATATGATTACTCAGACTAACTACCTAATTTTTGTGAGGTGGATGCAGGATTGATCCTTCAGTCACAACATGATGTGGGAGAGCATCATTAGAGAGGATGGATTAGATGCAATGATTGGGGGAAGATAGAGCAAATCGCTAAGACCCTACACACACCACAATAAATTTAAAATGTTATATGCATAGCATGTTTTAAATGTTAATATATAGTTATGCAATAAATCTTGTTTGTGATTGTGTTTTGTATGTAGATATAGTTCTTGATATTGTAGTAAGATTACATAAGATTTATTTACTTATAATTGTCTAAGATTTTCAAGAATAAATTAAATATATATATATATATATATATATATATATATATATATATATATATATATATATATATATAGACTAGTATAATATCTTTAAAAACATCATTGAACATTTAGCTCACTATTATTGATATTCAAAATATCAATATAAGTTAAAGACACACACACACACACACACACACACACACACACACACACACACACACACACACACACACACACACACACACACACACACACACACACACACACACACACACACACACACAATTAATTGATTATATAGTTATCTTATTATTGGATGCAATTATAGACTTATCTATCTTTTAGATAAATAAATAATTACCTTTGTTTTATTATTTTTAAGGATTTTGAACTATCCTAAAAATACTAACCTAGAGTTAATACCAATCTAAAATTAGTCTTTGTTTATCATTAATGAGACTACATTAAAAATTAGAAGTTTGGATATCATTATTTTAATGATCAATGCAGACTTATGTATGGGATAAACTTGGGGATTTATGATGTAGTGATCATTATTAAACAAATTATATGCTTTATATTATTTAATAAAGTTCAAAGAGAGTCAAATTTGGGCTTTTGGTGTGTTTAATGGAGGAGATAACTATAGATTAGTGGAGTTAGAGGAAAATAGGGATGATATGCATGGACTATGAACTGGAAGGAAATAGAGGCATGCAATTTTTAAAGGTAAGAGGTGTGCTTGAAAATACCTTTAAGAGGAAATTAAAATAAAAGGCAAGGGATGACGTGAAGGAGGAGAAATGTAGTGTAGAGTAAGGAGGAGAAATATATTGCACAACAAGGGGAAGAAAGGGATACTTGCTCTTTTCGATTTAACTTGGAAATGATTTAGAGGTTAGTGAAGTATTAATTTTTTATGTGCTTAAAAATTGTGAATGAGTTGGATGTTAAGCCATTGTGTTTATTTGGGTTTAGTTACTTGTCAGTTCAATGACCTAGTTTAGGATAGAACTTTGATGAACTATATCATTATATACATTTATAGATTGAGTTTATAGAACTCTACATGAATATACTCAGGAGTAATACGTTCAAAATAAATATATTTATATACTCAGATAGAGGAAATCATTCTATTAGGTATATACTTATATATCTATATATATACATACGTACGGGGATTTTATACAAGTCAAAACTATTGAAATACATAATTTTAAGTCAAAATACTTAGGATGGTTTAAAAAGGATTCATGTACTCTATCGATTCACCTTAGTATACACATATACGTCTATTTTTGACCTAATTGAAATACCTATGAGGATAGTGTAAGTTTAAATAATTTTGAAAAAGATTATTATATGCATATATGTGAGGTCGACTATGCCTTATCAATTGAATTAGAATCTATCATGAGGACTATGTACTTTGACATTATGAAACTATGAATATGATTGCAAGTGAATTAACATTATGATTAAGTTGGACCGGGTATATACTTGAGACTGTGTGTAGTTTCCAAACATGATTTATATATATGTATATATAGATTGTATATAAGTAACTATGAAGTTATGAGTTTATGAAAGTATAAAAAAAACTATGATTATATATCTAAACAAATTGTGCATATTTGTATAAAACTACAAGTATGAATAGAGTTTTGGCATGTGTGTTAGTTGACATTCAAACAAGGGAAAATAATATATAGTATTTTTGACTTCTAACAATAGTGAAAATTTAAAAATACGTCAGATAATTATGAGAAATTAATTTATTAGAAAACATGCAAAACTGTGTTAAGGCTCATTGATTTATATCAGATGCAAATAGAAACATTGTAAGTGAGTAGATCTCCAAATGATAAACTAAAACAGAGTTAGGAATGTTTGATTTTTATTCTTTGTTATCAGTATCTTAGATTGTATTATATATGCAGTCAAAGGACCTAATTTTGAAAAAATAAGGGATTGATTAGTGTTGAATCCAAGCTTAATTTGAATGCATGTCTCTTTCATAAATTTGTGAAATAAAAGTTGGTGAATTTTGAAGCCTTCTCACAAAAGTATTTAGCTGCTGAAACATTCAAGTTAAATAAAATGATGAGAAAACATTGTTTGTGGGTTAGACAATAATTTGTACACTAATATATAAATATACAAAAAATACCTATAAGTGAACTTAGGTTCTCATATACATAGCCTATATTTATATAGGAATCATGCCTATATTTTTAGAGAGTGACTAATAATGTAAGTCATAAAAATCCTGATGGAGGGAACTACAAATATATGCATGAAGTCTAAGTTTCATAAATGAAAGAGTAAATGTTTTTTTATGGATTAATTGGTCCTTATATTAAATTGAATGTTAGTTTGTACTGAGCAATATAGCATGATGTTGATAAATGGAAATTTTTGGTTTTACTCTAAGATTTTGGGAATGCAGTTCAAATTGTATTGTTGGGGAAACAAACTTATTTTCTATACAAATTATTATTATAATGAATATTTTGTATAAGTTCATTTATACATTTGATAGACTAAATGTATGTAATAAGATTATTTTAGTAATTAGCACGTGTCTGATATTTGCTATTATAAATAATTACATGGACTTATTAGTTATATTAATGTGAACCAAAATTTGTATTGTTGGTACTAAGTAGTCAGATGGACTTCACTAAATTAGTTAGCATCACCAATGTCAGATGAAGATAATCTAATCAAGTGGTGTGCATGAAATTGACTAATCTGAGAGTTCATATGTTATTTGAAAACTTTGGCTAAAGTAATGTTAGATAGACATTATCATTTCATATATTTGATTTGCATGTTGTGTAATATCATGTTAGAAACATATTTTTTTTATGGTACACATCATGTAGTATAAATCTTACAACACATGAAGTACTAGCACATCTCTTTGGATTCCTGCACCATCACCATCTACTTATCTATGAAGGAAGGGCCATTCCTCAATAGAGGATTATGTAGGGGATCAATGGTGCATGGTTGGTATGGAAAAGTGCTCAGATGATGCTCTCCCTCCCCAATATAGTATTTACCTAAAGACTGCACTTGAGATTATCAGAGATACATGAGTTGGTTCGACTTGAGCTCCAGAGAGCTTGGTATCTATTTATTATATTAAGGCTGAGTGCCTAATAGAAATTTAATTGTATTAATTTTTTTATACTTTAAAAAAATTTGTTGTATTTTTGGACAAGTCATGGCTGATTCTTAATGTATTTACTTTCCTTGAAGTGAAATATGTTATATTGCACTCAATATTAGAATTTAGAACTGTTATTGTTCTAAGATATTGATTATTTAATATGATTGGCTAAGTTATTAAGTATCATTATAGAATGAGTGAATGAATGTTAAGTATTTAGATTCAAAAAAATTTACTGCATTATTTTAGGTACAAATTGAGGGGTTGTAACATGTGGTATCAAAGCTTAGGATCAAAATCTAGAACTTAATGAGTCCACTAACACTTTTGTATTCTTCTATAGAGAGAGAAAGAATAATGGTACAAACTAGAGCCTCAGGTGATGGTCCTTTAAATTTCAATGACAATAACCCTCCAAATGGTCCCAACCTAATCACTGTTGAGCATTCTATAAAGTTGGATCAGATTATCATAGCCAAGAATGAAATTAGGGATCAAATTATAGCCTTGGAACAAGAAGTTCATAGCCAAGGTGAGAAAGAACATCAAGAAGAACCTATTAAGTACCTCATTGAATAGGAAAACCAATAGGGTGTGAGAGATTTGGTAGCTATAGAGTTAACTAGGAACATGAAAAAGGTGAGTCTACCTAAGTTTAATTAACTATTGTAGGTGATGGAGTTGAAACATTGCTGATAAAAATGGAGAAATATTTTGAGATTAGAAACTATGCTAAAGTCACTAAAATAGTTTGGGGAGCTTACAAGTTGGCTGGTGAGGTAGCTACTTGGTGGGTTAATAAGAATTTGGAAATGAACCTTAACTTGAACAACATAAAATAGGAGTAGTTTGTAACATTGTTTAGGTCATAGTTTTGATCAAAAGCTCATAGATTTCTAGAATCTAAAGCAGGGAGACTTATCAATGAATGAGTACTAGGAGTAGTTCAGCAAACTTCTAAAGTACATACCTTAGTACTAAGAAGATGAGAGGTTCAGAATCAAAAAGTTTATCATGGTATTAAAACTCTAGATCAGTGGTGAGGTAGATGTTCATGGACCTACCATGGACCTACCATGGACTAGGTCTTTGATAAGGTAGTGAAGTAAGAGAAGAAATTGAAGTCTCTTGTATAGGTTAGGAAAAAGTTAAAGAATTTTTTTGGAAGTTCTAAGACAAATTTCAAGAAGAAGAACTAGAAGTAGAGGAGTGGTGACTCCAAGGGGTAGTCCAAGAACTAGACTGCCAAATTCAATAGTAAATATAGCAATAAAAAACCAAGCAATGGCTTCAAAGGTGGTTTCAAGGGAAACCCATAGACTAATAAGAGAGGTCCACCTAGAGACTCTCTAAATTTTGGAAAAGACCATTATGATCATGAATACACTCAGGACAAGTCAAAGAATAAAGGTCCTAATTCTTAGTAGGAAAATTTTTAATAATGTATTCATGCATCAATTGATAATCAATAAGCCAAATTTCAAGCATCACCCATAGAGTTGTTAGGTATTTTGGTTGAACATCCAATTTCTATTTTAAGAGATATAGGGGATACTAAATGTTTTATAGCTCCTAGAATGCTTAGTAAGTTTACTAAAAAATCTAGAGATATGGAAAATGTATGGTTGGTACAATATGAAAATGACTCAAAAGTCATGGTTGAGAAATGTCTAGTCAAAGCAGAGATTGGGTTGATCAAATTTAAAATTATAGTGGATCTATATGTAGCACCACTAGGGTCATATGATGTGTTCCTAGGAGTCAACTATCTTGTTAAACACAAGGTCAAGGTTGACTGTTACTTAAATAAGCTCGAGCATCTTGATGATTTTGGAAATCAAACACAAATTTAGGGTGAAAAGAGAGAGTTAAGGCTCAGGCAAATTTTTGAAATACAACTCAAGAGGACTCAAGGAAAAGGGTGCCAAACATTTAATGTTATGATAAATGAAATGGAGGAAACTAAGGAACCATCTCTCGAGGATTATCCATTTTTTAGATATTTTCATGATGTGTTTCTATAAGAATTAATGGGTTTGCCTCCTAAACATGAGTTTAATTTATCTATCAACATCATACCTAGATAGGAACCACAGTCTAAGGTATCGTATAGAATGAAAACCATTGAGTTGGTTAAATTGAAGGCTCAACTTTAGGAATGCTTGTCTAAGGGGTTGATTAGACCTAGTGTGTCATCATGGGGTGCACTAGTTGTATTTTTAAAGAAGAAGGATGGTACTCTTTGAATTTGCATTGACTATAGAATGTTGAATAAGTAAACTATTAAAAATAAGTATCTACTACCTTATATAGATGACCTTTTTGATAAAATGTGGCGAGTAATGGTCTTTTGTAAGATTGATCTTAGAGAAGGATATCACTAGTTGAGGATTTAGGATGAAGATATTCCAAAAATAGTTTTTAGAACTTGTTATGGACATTATGAATTCATGTTGTTACCATTTGGGTTTACTAATACACCAACAACATTTATGAATCTCATGAATAGTGTGTTTAGAGATTATTTAGATCAATTTGTTTTAGTCTTTTTGGATGACATTCTTATATATTCTAAGAATGAAGAGGAGAACTTACAACATCTAGAACTAGTTCTGAAATGATTGTGAAAGCATAAGCTATATGGCAAGTTGTCTAAGTGTGTATGTTTTTAAGAGAAAGTGCAATATCTAGGGCATATTATTTTTTAGATGGTATTATGTAGATATGGCTAAGATAAGAGCCATTATAGAGTGGCCAATGCTAAGAAATGTGCAAGAGGTAAGAATTTTTATGGGATTAGTAGGCTATTACAAGAAGTTTTTTCTAAATGTTTCCAAAATAGCTAATCTAATTACCTCCTTGCAATGGAAGAACCAAAATTTTGTCTGGTAAAAAAAGTGTGAATTAGATTTTTAGGAATTGAAAAGAAGACTTAATTCAACACCAGTGTTGAGAGTTCCTAATCCCAATGGTCAGTTTTCAACGATCATAGATGCATCAGGAGAGGGTCTAGGAGGAGTCCTTATGCATGATGATGCAGTAATGGATTTTGAATCAAGGAAGCTAAAAACTTATGAGGTGAATTACACCACTCATGATCTTTAACTTATAGAAATTATTCATGCTTTTCAAGTTCAATGACATTATTTGTTGGGAAAATTGCTTGAGATCAATACTAATAAATTGGGACTCAAATACATTTTTATCTAGCTAAATTTGAATGCTCATCAAAGATGTTGGTTAGAATTTCTTTCTGAGTATGAATTTGATATTAGTTGATGATTTGAGTCATAAAAGGTACATAGTAGTTGTAGCTACTATCGTGAGTAATTTCAAGGACCGTGTGGTTAAGTTATCACCAAGAGATGAATTCTATGACTAGGTCAAAAAAAAATTCTAAGAATGCTCAAAATTCTTGGTATATAGGATTCAATTTTGACAATGATGGTATTTTACATTTTAATGAGAGGATTTTTATGCCAGATCGAGAGAATATCTAGAGCATAGTATTAAGGGAAGTTACATAATGCCCCATATTCAAGACATCCAAGAGTAACCAAGCTCATGGTAGAGCATAAAAATTTATATTTCTAAAAGGGAATCAAGAAAGATGTGGTAGATTTTGTGTCATGTTATCTAGAATGTTAATGACTGAAAGCTAAACATGTGTACTGATCTTGATTGTTATATCATCATGATATACCAAAGTGGAAGTGGCAGGTGATTAGTATGGTCTTTGTCCAAGGTTTATCAATGTCATGGAGCAAACACAATATGATCTTGGTAGTTATTGAAAAACTAACCAAGGTGGCTAATTTCATACCATGTAATTTGACAGATGATACACCTACCCTTTTAAAGAGGTTTGTAAATGAAGTGTATAGGTTGCATGGATTTACAGAGAAGATCATTTTAGATCATGATCCTAAGATGACTTCCAGGTTTTGGGTAACTCTAAACTCAGCTTTGGGTACACAACTAATTTTTAGCACTGCATATCACCTAGAGACTGATGGTCAAACTGAGTGAGTAAATCATATTTTATAGGATCTTCTATGTATGTATTGAATGGATCATTAATATAGATGGGTATATTATCTCCCATTGGTTGAGTTTGCAAACAACAACTCATACCAATTAGCTTTGAAGATGGCACCATTTGAGGCACTATTGGAAGGAGGTGTATGACACCAATTAGTTGGGATAGGTTAGAGGACATGGTAGTATTTGGGCATGAGATGTTTTAGGAAATGGAAGATCAAGTAAAATTAATCAAAAAAATATTGGCTGAGGTCAATGATAGGCAAGAGAATTATGTTGATATGAAGAGGAAAAATAGGTGGTTTTATGTTGGTGATAAAGTGTTCTTATGAGTTAAGCCATAGTATACTTGATTAAATTCAAGAAGTCAATGAAACTATCACCAAGATATGTGAGACCCTTTGAAGTGTTAAAAGTGGTCAATCTTGTAGTGTATAAGATTACATTGCCACTAGCTCTAGCTCTATTACATAATTTTTTCCATGTATCTTATCTTACAAAGTATATAGCTGATCCTTCACATATTTTGGATTGGAATGTTTTACATATTTTGGATCCTGGGGTGGTCATGGTAGAACCAATCAGAATAATTAACACTCGTAAACTTTATTTACATAATAGAGATGTGTCATAGTATAAAGTCTTGTGGGACCAATACTCTGAGGATAGTTCTAATTGGGAAGACTATGATGAGTTTTATAGGCTATTTTCACATTTATTTATATGATTTGATACTTGATATTATGTTCTTATTTATATTAAACACTTTTGATATTAAGAATTATTGTTTGAATAAGTGTCATCAGGATGATGACCAATTTTAGGAAGGGAGGATGTTACATCTCAATTTCACCCTATGTTTTATAACCTTAGAATCGATGGATTAATATGGTTATCAACTTATTATTATTGATTTGATTTGAGCTTTATGACATATATTGGTTATGGAGTAGTGATATGTTGTTCAGTTTACATTATGTAATATTTATACTTTATTATTTTGTACATTGTGGATGTATATTTATTAATTTTACATCATGGGTTGATATATGATGACTCAGAATAACTACCTACTTGTTATGAGGTTGATGTAGGATTGATCCTTCCCTTAAATTATGACAAGGGAGAGCATCATGAGAGAGGATGAAGTAGATGGGACAACTAGGGGAAGATGGAGATAATTGTTAAGACCCTACACACACCACTAGTAGAGAAATGTTTGAAATGTTAATACATAGTTATGGAATAAATCTTGTTTGTAATTTTATTTTGTATGTAGATTCATTTTTTGATATTGTAGTAATATTTATTTACTTATAATTGTCTAATATTTTCAAGAAATATATATATATATATATATATATATATATATATATATAGACTAGTATAATGTCTTTAAAAAAACATCATTAAACATTTAGATCACTATTATTGATATTTATAATATCAATATAAGTTAAAGCTATTAAAAATAAATTTAAGACACACACACACACACACACACACACACACACACACACACACACACACACACACAAGTAATTGATTATATAGTTATCTTGTTATTGGAAGTAATTATAGACTTATCTTTTAGATAAATAAATAATTACCTTTTTTTTATTTCTTTCAAGGGGTTTGAACTATCCTAAAAATGCTAACCTAGAGTTAAGACCAATCTAAACTTAATCTTTGTTTATCATGTATGATACTAAATTAATAATTAGAAGTTTGGATATCATTATTTTAATGATCAATGTAGACTTATGTATGGGATAAACTTGGCGAGTTATGATGTAGTGATCATTGTTAAAAAAATTATATGTTTTATATTATTTAATAATGTTCAAAGTGAGAGAAATTTGGGTTTTTGGTGTGTTTAATGGAGGAGATAATTGTAAATTAGTGGAGTTAGAGGAAAATAGGGATCATATTCATGGACTATGAACTGAAAGGAAATGGAGGCATGCAATTTTGAAAGGTAAGAGGTGTGCTTGAAAATATCTATAAGAGGTGAGTAAAAGAAAAGGCAAGGGATGATGCGAAGGAGGAGAAATATAGTGTAGAGTAAGGAGGATAAATATAGTGTAGAACAAGGGGAAGAAAGGTATACTGGTTCTTTCCACTTCAACATGGAAATGATTTAGAGGTTGGTAAAGTATTAATTTTTCATGTGCTTAAAAACTATGAATGAATTAGATGTTAAGTCATTATGTTTATTTGGATTTAGTTGCTTGTCAGTTCCATGACCTAATTCAGGATAAACCTTGACGAACTATATCACCATATACATTTATAGATTGAGTTTCTGGAACTCTACATGAATATACTCAAGAGTAATATGTTTAAAATAAATATTTTTATACACTCAAATAGAGGGAATTGATCTATTAGGTACATACTTAAATATATATATATATATATATATATATATATATATACGTATCAGGGTTTTATATAGGTTAGAAGTATTGAAATAAATACATTTGAGTCAAAAGACTCAAGATGATTTATAAAGGATTCATGTACTCTATCAATTCACCTTAGTATACATGTATACATATGTTGTTGACCTGATTGAAATACCTATGAGGATTGTGTAAGTTTAAATAATTTTAAAAATGATGATTATATACATATATGTGAGGTCAACTATGCCTTATCAATTGAATTAGAGTCTACCATGAGGACTTTGTACTTTGAAATTCATGAAATTATGAATATGATTGTGAGTGAATTAAAATTATGACTAAGTTAGACTGGGTATATACTTGAGACTGTGTGTAGTTTCCAAACATGATTTATATATATTTATATACATATTAGATATAATTAACTACAAATTTATGAGTTTATGAAAGTCTAAAAAACCTATGATTATATATCTAAATGGATTGTGCGTATTTGTATAAAATTGCAAGTATGAATAGAGTTTTGGCTTGTGTATTAGTTGACATTCAAACAAGGGAAATAAATATATGGTATTTTTGAATTCTAAAAATAGTGAACTTGTCAAAAATAGATCGGATAATTATGAAAAATTATTTTATTAGAAAACTTACAAACTTGTGTTAAGGTTTGTTAATTTATATTAGATGCAAATAGAAACATTGTAAGTGAGTAGATCTCCAAATGATAAACTAAAATAGAGTTAAGAATGTTTGATTTTTATGCTTTGTTGTCAATATCTTAGATTGTAGTATATATGTAGTCAAAGGACCTAATTTTGAAAAAATAAGGGACTGATTAGTGTTGAATCTAAGCTTAATGTTAAAGCATATCTCTTTAAAAAATTGGTCAAATAAAAGTTAGTGAATAAATGAGACCCAATCTGAATTTTGAAGCCTTCTCACAAAAGTATTTAGCTACTAAACCATTCAAGTTAAATAGAATGATGAAAAACCACTGTTTGTGGGTTAGAATAGTAACTTGTATACTAATATATAAATATATGAAATATACCTATAAGTGAACTCAAGTTCTCATATATATAGTGTATATTTATATAGGAATCATGCCTATATTTTTAGAGAGTGAATGATCATGTAAATCATAAAAATCCCAATGGATTGGGAAATACAAATATATGCATGAAGTCTAAGTTTCATAAATAAAAGAGTAAATGTTTGTTTATGGATTAACTGGTCCTTATATTAAATTGAATTCTGGTTTGTACTAAGCAATGTATCATGATGTTGATAAATGCAAACATTTGGTTTTACTCTAAGATTTTGGGAATGCAGTCCAAATTGAATTGTTTGGGAAACAAACTTATTTTCTATACAAATTATTATTGTAATGAATATTTTGTAGAAGTTCATTTATACATTTAACAGACTAAATGTATGTAATAAGATTATTTCAATAATTAACATGTCTTATATTTGCTAGTAGAAATAATTACATGGAATTATTGGTTATATTAATGTTAACCAAATATTACATTATTGGTACTAACTAAGCAGTGAGATAGACTTCACTAGCTTAGTTAGCATCACCAATGTCAGATGAAGATAATCCAGTCAGGTGGTGTGCATGAAATTGACTGATCTGAGAGATCATATGTTATATGAAAACTTTGGCCAAAGTAATGTTAGATAGACATTATCATCTCATATGTTTGATTTGCATGTTGTGTAATATCTTGTTAGAAATATATTTTATTTATGGTCCACAACATGTAGTATAGATCTTACATCACACGGGTTACTAACACATCTCTCTAGATTCCCACACTATCACCATCTACCTATCCATAAAAGGAGGGATATTCCTTGACAGGGGATTGTGCGAGGGATAGATGGTCTATGGATGGTGTGGAAAAGTGCTTGGATGATGATCTCCCTCCCTACTATAGTACTTACCTAAAGAATACACTTAAGATTATCAAAGATACATGTGTTGGTTCAACTCAAACTCTAGAGAGCTTGGTATCTATTTATTATATTAAGGTTGAGTGCCTAATGGAAATGTAATTGTATTAAATTTGTTACAGTTGAATAGTAGTTTTTGTATTTTTTGACCAGTTGTCGCTGAGTCTTAATGTATTTACTTTCCTTGTATTGAAATATGTTATATTGCATTCAGTATTATAATTTGGACTTGTTATTGTTCTAAGTTATTGATTATTTAATATGATTGGTTAAGTTGTTAAGTATCAATGTGGAATGAGTGAATGAATGTTAATTATTTAGTTTTAAAAATTTTACCTGATTATTCTAGGTACAACTTGAGGGGTTGTAAGATCAAAAGTGGATGTCCTATATAACACATATGTAATAATGATGGATTATATCAAACTACTCTAACAAGTGTTTTACCTTGGGAAACAACATCTTACATAAGTGGTGATTCAAAAACTCACATGTTGAACTGGGCAAGGGGAGATCATGAGTTATGGCCTCTATGTATGATGTTCATTGTTAAACATCAATTACCTCAATACTTTATGATAGAGGACATTAATCCATACATCTCAAGGTTAAAGCAACATGTGTTGGAGGTATATCAAAGAGTCAGTGTACTAAGCTATGCGATAAGAGGTACTATTTTGACTTGATGGGCAGTGTATAGAGATCTAAAGATACACTAGGAAGAAGCATGTGAATTTTTATGCATGTGGTTTCAATTACCACCTATAATGAAATATGAATGGCCATTCTTTTAATAAGGTAAATGTCTCGAGTTACACATTCATCGATGTGTAGATATATAGTCTACACAAGGAATGGAGTTGAGATATTGGGTGTACATTTTTATTGGGCACAAGTTCTTGGTACATGCATTTAGAGTGTAAGAGAGAGACCAAATATTGGGCAAAAGTGAAATAAGATTTCATTTAGACTTCTGTATTTGATGATGATAATGCTTTGGTTTACAATGCATTGTAGAAACATAAAATCTTTATATGTTATTGACGAGCATAATATTTGGGAGCTACAACATATTCATCATCATAGCAAGAAATAAATCATGATTTGAATTTGGTGCTTCACAATTACAAGGCAAGTCAATAGTAATGAGATCTTATTAAGCCTTATAACAGAATAAAAAACATGCTGACAAAATCTAGTGATAGTGATAGAGACTTGGATTTAGAAGGCCTCTTTTAACCAGAGAGGGAATTTGAACCAACACTAACCCAAAGCAAATAATAAGTTGAAGAATAGAGACTATGCAATATAAACATTCTAGAATGGGAAGGAGAGCATACTCTTCAAGAGGCTCTACCCAATACATTAAAAAAAGCATACAAAAAACCTCGTAAAAAAGATTGAATAAAACATAGGAATAGAGGTATTTCCTAAGCTTACGACTGTGGGAGATTATTGGGGATAGGCATAGACCTCAGAGGCATTACAATTTTTATGAGACTATGAAGATGTTTTCTCAACCAAATTCTATGAAATAAAAGGTGTAGATTTGTCATTGGGGGAGATGCACATAGAGTTGAAAGATTGTCTTGATATTCAATATATGCATAAATACCCTTAAGGTAGGGAAACACCATATAATACTCTTTTAGGAAGGAATAACTCCACAATGTCTCTTCGAGGGGACAACCTCCAATATCCTCTTACAATATAAGACTCAATTCTTACTTGATATCTTTACCATGATATTCATCTCCTATATATATACATCTATCTAACCCATGGATGGGTAACCTCCTAATCCAATGTAGGCCGACCATTACCCAATGTAATACTTCCACAAGTTACTCTATTATCCTAATATATTATACCCATATAACTAACTAAGGGGATGTGTGCCACATGTCATAATCTCCATCAACCCATATATCATATCCCTAGGTACATAACATTACTTCCCTCCTTGACATGTTTCATCCTTGAAACATAGGAAGAAACCAAATAATGAGTGTGCTTCAAATCATTGCACACTTGTCTCCAATCTCAATCATCTAACCATCCATATGTGATCTTAGCAGGTGATAGCTCTCCAAGCTTGTTTCCAAATTCCCTTGTGCTCCTCTATTTGCATTTATGATCATAATTATACTGCTTTGGTGTCCAATCATAATTATTCCTCTTTTTATTCCATGTACCACATTTTGTTGTGCTACTCTAATTCCAACCATGACCATAATAGGTATTCTTCCATGCATAGTCATAGTGATTTCCCCATTCATTCCATGTGCCATAGTATTTTTTCTTTGGATTCCATGCATATCCATAATGATTAGAAATTTTATTTCCTATATAGACAAAATGATTGTTATTATGACACTTCCTCACCTAGTTCCATGATTGTTTCCTCTCATGATGATGTGGGTGTCTATATACCTCAACATTTTCCAATACTTTCACCTTATTCACCTTTGCTTCTACCTCTTCCACCTTTTCCTTCTTTTTCTCTTGAGTAGATGAAGTGCTCATTTGTAGTGTGTCTTTATCTATATCATCTGAATCTTCATCATGTTCTTCATCACCTATTTCCATCTTATCCTCATGATCTACCTGGATTGTTATTGGTGCCTTTTTCACTATGATATCTGTAAAGTGATCTTCTTTTTCCTATACCAAAACTTCATGAACTTTTTTTGAATATTAATATTCATTGTTCCCAAAGTCTCTAACCATGGATATCCAAGAACTATATCCACATCATCCGTATCTAAAGCATAAAAATCTGAATGCAAAACATATTTTTCCATAATGAGCTTCAGATCTTAAAACATTAAAATATTCTTACCATCTACTTGAACCTCTTTGATATTCTTTGCTTGAACATGTAGATGCTTGGACACATTCATGTTGATGAAGTTATACTTACTGGTAGGGTTTATGGACACAATAACCCTTTTCTTTTGAATGCATCCATGAAATTGAAAAATTGACTCAGATTTCTTTAGAGCCAAATAATTTGAACCTTTATCATCCAATTCTTCTTCTTCTTCTTCTATTACTTCTTTTACTTCTTCTTCTTGTTCTTCTGCTGATTCTTCTTCTTCTTTTTCTGCTTCTTCTTCTTCTACTTCTTCTTTTTCTACTTCTTGATTTATATCCCAATGATCTAAAAACATCTGTTCCATTTTTGTCCATGAAGAAAACCTTTCTGTACAGCTTTATTGATCAAACCAATGTAGTGCAGACCCAGACAAAAAAGGAAGTTATCATCTTTGCCAATTTTTTTTTCTAAAATTATTCTCCAAAAGGATCCACCATTCTCTAGCATTAATATCATCTTCCCTTGAAAATGTTTGCAACTCCATGATCCACAAAAAAAAATAAGGTTCATGAAACCCTAAAATGTCAAAATTGATCCATAAAATCACAACAAATCACTTCAAACAACTCAAAAAATTCTAAAATTTTTACTGTGCTTCTCTTATATCTGCTTACACCTCTATTAAAATTTTTGAATAAAAATTCCCTATATTTTGGAAGATATAGAAAAATTAAGATAAACCCTAAAATAGCAATAACTCCCTCAAAATGAATAAAAAAATATCTATTTTTTTATTGTGACTTATTTGAAATATTATCCATATCTAGTAAAAACTTTGTGGAAAAATTTGCAACCAATCAAAATTTATTGATGATTAAAAAAAAACTAGGGTTTCACCCCACAAATTACCCAAATCTAAGCTCTGATACCACTTGTAATGATCTTGATATTCAATATATGCATAAATACCCTTAAGGTAGGGAAACACCATATAATACTCCTTTTGGAAGGAATAACTCCACAATGTCTCTTCGAGGGGACAACCTCCAATATTCTCTTACAATAAAAGACTCAATGCTTACTTGATATCTTTACCATGATATTCATCTCCTATATATATACATCTATCTAACCCATGGATGGGTAACCTCCTAATCCAATATAGGCTGACCATTACCCAATGTAATACTTCCACAAGTTACTCTATTATCCTAATATATTGTACCCATATAACTGACTAAGGGGATGTGTGCCACATGTCGGCATCTCCATCAGCACATATATCATATCCCTAGGTACATAACACACTCAACCCATTAAAAAGTGCCCATATAGGCTAAACCCCAACATGAAAAAAAAAAAAAAAGGTTGAACTAGATCGAATGCAAGAAGCTATAATCATATATCTAATTGAAAAAATCGACTGGGTCAGTCCCATAGTGATACATCCAAAGAAGTTTGGGAAGATATGAGCTTGTGGATATTATCAATCACTTAATGATCCTTTTCCAATATCATTCATGAATGAAGTTATCGAGTTAGTCGTAGGTCATAGTGTACTCATTCATAGATGGATTCAATGGTACCATTAGATTCTGATTGCATAAGAAGACCAAGCTAATACTACTTTTGCAACTAAATGGGGATTATTCACATATAATTTAATGCCATTTGGTTTGAATAGTGCACCATTATTTTTATTTAGAGTTGTAGTAAATGCATTTAAAGACTTCAATCATGATTTCATAGAAGTATATTTGGATGACTGGGATGTCTTTTATCTATTTAAATAGCATCTAGAGAAATTATGACTAATGTTAAAATGGCATTGAGATCTGTGTATTTTTTTGAATTTAAAGAAGTGCTTATTTTTCATATCATTTGGTGTTCTTCTGGGCATGTTGTACGTATTAATGGCATTCTGGTGGACCAAGCTAAGATTGTTGTAATAGTGGGGATGCCACCTCCCTCTAACTCTATAGAAGTACATATCTTTCTAGGTCATATGGGATACTATATAAAATTTATCTAAGGATATACAACCATATTTGTGCCTATGAAAAAATTGATGTGCAAAGATACAAAGTTTGACTAGACCTCATAATGCCAAGCAAAATTTATTGATCTTAAGTAAAGGTTGGTAATCGCACCTATTTTAATTTTTCCTAACTAGAAGAATCCATTCCACGTACATGTAGATGCTTATGGTATTGCAATAGCATTTATCTTAAAGTAGCTAGGGGATGGTGGGTTGGAATGCCCCATACAATTTTCTAGAAGGAAGCTATTGGTATTAGAAAAGAACTATACCACTATAGAAAGAGGGGATTTAGCTATGGTATTTGCATTTAAAAAAAATTACCACTATATATTGGCCACACCATTTGAGATTTTTACTAACCACCTAGTGATATTGGGTTAATAAGCCAATGTTGGGAGGATGGATCTCTAAGTGGCTCATGTTGTTTCAAGAGTTTCAATTTGAATCAATGTAAATCTAGGTTATGAAAATGTTATACCAAATCATCTAAGCAAACTAAAATATGGTGAAGAACCAAAATAAATAGAGGATGAGTCCCTAGATGTGCACTTATTCATGGCTACTACAATCTCAGATAATATGGAGGATATTGCAAATTTTTTGAAGCAAAGAACTTTCCTTGCATATTACATGGAAAGGGATAAAAATAAAATGGTCACCTGAGCTATTCCATATAGTATCATCAATGGATTTTTGTACAATATTTGGAAAGATGATGTGTTACATATGGTAGCATTAGAGTATGACTGACCACATATTATTCAATAATCACATCATGGAATTGTAGGGGGTCACTTTATAGGTGAAGCCACTATAAGAAAAATATTATAGAATGGTCTTTGGTGGTCAACTTTAGTTCAAGATGTGCATAGGGCAGCCAAGCATTACGATGTGTGTTAGAGAATAGGAAAGCCAAATCAGTGTGATAAGATGCCTTTGGTACTAATGTTTACAAAAAAACCATTTGAATATCGAGTAATTAACTTTTAGACCTATAAGTCCCCCAAGCAAATGAAGTCATGTGAGGTACATTATTACTATGACATATTACTTCACCAAATGGGTGGAAGCTACTAAAACCCTATTTTATGGTGCAAAATATGCTACCAAATTCTTATATGAAAACATTATTACAAGATTCATATGCCCAATAAAGTTGGTTAACTACAAAGGAACAAATTTACTCAATAACACTATCAATATTCTCACTAAAGAGTTTATGATCTTGCACTACAAGAACATAGTTTATCACCCTCAAGCAAATGGACAAGTTGAAGCATCGAACAAAGTATTGGGAAAATGTTAATGAAGATATGTAATGTGTAAAGAGATGATTGGGAGGATCACATTCATATTATTATTTGGGCATACAAAACAGATTACAATCATGTCATAAGTTTCACTCCCTTCCAACTTGTTTATGGTCTTGAGGTAATAATGTCTATGGAGTATATTATTCTAAATCTACACATTATAATGGTTATGAGGCTAGGTAACCAATATTATCTAAATAAAATATTAATGGACTTGGTTAGAATGAAATAAATTTGACAAAGGGCATAATGGACACAATAAATCCATAAGTTAAACTAGAAGGCATGACATGATCATAACTTATGATCTAAACAATTTCATCCAAAACAAGTGGTATTGTTGTATATAGTAGGTTTAAGACATTATTAGTAAAATTTCATATTAGATGGAATGGACTCAACATTATTCATGAAGTCTCATAATAGGGTACCATTTTGTTAAAATATTTGTAGGGAACTATATTATCAAGATGTTTTAATCGCTATAGGCTTAAGTCTTACCATCATTAGTCTTTATCATTCTTGATGTTAAATAGAGAGGGTGTCAAGTAACACCATGTAGATTAGGGTTTTTTTTAATACTATTTTGTGTTTTTGTTTGTTTTGTTAGGGTTAGAGTGTTTGTACAACATAATCTTTAAAATGCAACACATTATAATGTAGATAGAAGAGTGATCATTGTAAATTATGATCAAGTCCTAGAGATAGCTTGAAGATGGTTGAAAATAACTAAACCATAGTCATCAATTAAGTCTAGGAAGATAATGTAGATAAGATAGGTACAATGAAATGATGGATAATGGTCATTTAGGACCATTAATGACAAGGCACTTGATTACATTTCATCTTCCCTAAAGTAAATTACATGGCAAAATGACAAGTGGGGTCATAAAATAATTGGGATGAATAAAAGGATGCCCCATCACATCATATAAATATTTAAAAATGAATTAAATATTCATATGTAAAAGGGTCACTATCATCTCAAATAGAACCCAAATGAAATTAATTTTTGGGGAAAAACTCATGCAAAACTAGTTGGCACATTTAAACTAGTCGGTTAGACAGATTTGGGTGTCAAAAAATATATAATAAAGGGTATGGAAAACACACAGACATTACATACTTTTGTCAACAATATAATTTTGCAATATGGTTTCAAAACATCTCCATATGCATAGATTACACACCAGATCCAGAACAAAGTAAGTATTCAACTAAGACCACCATAACAACCATGGAGAGAGCTCAACTATTGATTACAATCTCATATGCATAAAAAGAGGAAATAGGGATTGTTCCTAGGGTTATGGAAAACTAATTATAATGACCTTGACTAAAGGGTATGGACAACACACAGACATTACATACTTTTGTCAATAATATAATTTTTCAATATGGTTTCAAAAATCTCCATATGCATAGATTACACACCAGATCCAGAACAAAGTAAGTATTCAACTAAGATCACCATAACAACCATGGAGAGAGCTCAACTATTGATTACAATCTCATATGCATAAAAAGAGGAAATAGGGATTGTTCCTAGGGTTATGGAAAACTAAGTATAATGACCTTGACCCATTTGAATTCATTAATCAAGAAGAAGTTACTCTATTTTCTCCTTGTTGCATTTATTTTCCTTTACATGGGTATAAATTTACCTAGGCACATGCCTAAGTGATAAGAGTCCAACATGTGAGCACACTAGCATTTCATAGAAGAATTTATCACACACTCACTCAAAGCATGCAGTGAGGGACCAGTTCCTAATTTTTTTGCATGAGGGTGTGTTTGTAAAGGGGAACTTGAACATATACATAATACTAAACTCATTCTAAAATCCATATATAGCTTAGCACATGTTCAATGCTTAATGATTAAAAAGAAAAAAATGGCATAAATGATAACTAACAACCTTAACTCCATAATTAGCTAAATAATGGCATAAATGATAATTATCAACATTAACTTTATAATTAACTAAACAATAGTATTAAGTCAACACAAGCTTCAGTCATCATATTCATAAGTGATATCTAAAGAATACATATTTCTAGAGTTATAATGTAATTAAATCATATAAACTCCATCATTAACATCTAACTTAACAACAACATTATAAAGTACATCATAGGGGTATTTATACTTGGTTTTCCTCAACCAAGCAGTTACAAAAGTAATTAAACTCAAGGTAACCACCAATGATCATCAATATAATTACGTAATGGTAGCCATTTACATTAAGTTCCTAAGGACCCAAGCCGTTATGCCCCTATATTATCACTTTGATGTTGGATCCTCATTGTCGAGCACCTATCTTACTGTAGGCCAGTGTTATATTTACACTTGAATTATTCTCTTCCTTCTCTACAAATCACTCCATAACTATTATCTACTTTCCACACACTCCCCGTGCTTGAATTATTATCTTTCATCTATGCAAATCACTCCATAATCATTCTCTACTTTCCAATCACTCCCCAAGTCTTTTGTTATGTTCTAAATCCTTCATTCTTGGGTTATCTATTTAACATGCACATTTAATCCATGAGACTTGGTCATTCCATGCCATGGAATCTCCTACCATGGTATTCTGTGTCATGACTCTCCATGTCAGTTATTCCAAAAAATTACTTAGCCAAAATTGGGACCCAACATCACCCTACACTAAGCCATCAGTTTGTCCCAGATTAAGTATTATTTTTAGGCTTTACCAAAAACTTAGCTCTTATCTACTCAATTTGATTTTTGACACCTTCCCAATGGTTATATGCATTATTCAAGTTGGACTTTATTTATTTTACCACCACTTTGAGCTTCTTGGTCTCCTCAAGAACATTCACCTACCTTATTGATCAAACGCTCAAGGGATATGAAAACATCCTTATGAATGCTTTCAAGTGAAGTGACCTTGGTGACAACTTATCCTCAAAGTGTCATGAATTTCATATTTATTTCTTGATGGTGAGTGTTTATTGTGTTATCTATAACCTCCACATCTTCAAATGCTTTGGCACGCTCTGTGTAGTCTTTTATTAACAAGGTTATATCTACCAATTATTGTCATTGAAGTTCTTCTACCTAGAGCCTAGCTTCTAATTTTTTTCAGGGCATGCCAACTTTAAAAAACCCAATCCAATATGGGAATGGTGTCTCCAAATCTATGGAAAAATCTTTTTGTGTACCTCTACTACTTAAGTGAATTAATTCATTGCCCAAGTTTGTTCATTCTAAGGGTTAGGCTAGTCCTTCTATCATTTAAAAAAAATATCTACCAGGGTCTCTAGTTTATCCACTACCTCACTAGAAAGGGGTACCCCATCCACAAGCACTAGTTATTGGCTCAAAATTATTTTATATATATATTCAATGTTTTAACCTTGGTGTTGTTTCAATCTCTAACTGACAATTAACCTCAATTAGTTCTTATTCAAGATTCATTCTTATCATGATGTCATTATAATATAAATCAACCATTTTTGAATGTTTATTTTGGGCTTGCCCAGTATCAGACTCAGATAAGGCATTCTACCTTATGACCTCATATTCCAACTTTAGAAGTGCCATAATAGGCTATACCTTGGTAAAATGTTGTGGGTCTACCTAAATAGTATCTGGAAGTGATATTGCTTCCAAATCTAATACCAAGCTATCTAATGGCATATGAAAATGGAATTCTTAATTTTAAATTTTATGGGAGAAATTTAATTCCCACTGAGTCTACTTGGATGCATCCTCTAGTCCAAAATTTGAAAACATGCACAAGAGTTTCTTTGACACTTCCCTCTAATATTAGGTGTATAGGTTCATGGTTGCATTAATTTTCTCTGGCCTCTAGATGGATTCATCAACTAAATATTTACCCTTATAGGGATCTCACTCAAGTATTTTAACATTTTTGTCTTTGTTTTGGTGGTTGGCCCTAATGTCAAACTCACTCATTCCTAAGCTTATGTCAGAACCATCTCTCTCTTCACTAGTAAGATCTTCAATTTCCAATTATGCCTCTTCAAGGGTGGTTTCCTTACACTACATCAATGAAGGTGTCTTGTCAAAGTCTAGAGTAATTTTCTCTTCTTATTTTTCAACAACATTTTATAGTGTATCCTTTGAGATCTATATCTTCTCTTTTAAGTCATCATCCTTAGGTGCCAATGTGTCATGTTCCAATGGAACAATTTACATTGTTGTCTCCAAGCCTTGGGGTTGAATTACTAGTGGAGTTTCCTTAGGGGGTATTAGATTAGTCCTTTATCACTTTGCATACTTTATCTAGGCACTAGTACTAGCATCATGCCCTTGTCTCTTATCTTTCTCTAACACTGGTGGAGGTTGGATAGTATATTTATCACATTTCACTCTCCTTAATGATTTATTCCTAGGTTTCAACATGTAAAATAAAGAATGAATTGAATTACCAACCAAAATTTACTAGACTTTGATGTCAGTTGTATCTGACTCTAGCCTTTCTCTATCTACCTTCTTCCCAAGGTATAAATATAGGTGGTTGAGGGTGTGAGTTTCTGCATTAATCTTCTCACTAATAATGTTCATTGATTACACATCATATATTTAGTTGATGACATTCATAAAGTATCAATTAGTGAAAGCATATGGTAATTTCAGCCATCCAAACAACTATCTAGAGGAAGCCATCTAGATGCAATCTAATGAAAA
Organism: Torreya grandis; assembly: GCA_037957365.1. Taxonomy (NCBI): domain Eukaryota; kingdom Viridiplantae; phylum Streptophyta; class Pinopsida; order Cupressales; family Taxaceae; genus Torreya; species Torreya grandis. The sequence goes on from JARHVA010000429.1 coordinate 2,455,510, forward strand.
GTGTTACTTCAATCTAAAATTTGATTGGTCCCCAACATATCCATGTAACTCCTTTGGAATACACCAATTATTCAAAAAGGCTTACTTCATCTTATCATACTGTCCTTTCATTTTGATCTTGTGGGATGGAATTATTAAACTAGGGAAAGTAAATTCTTTGAAATTCTCTATAGAGGACTTGTTTTCAAGAGGGTACGCCCATTTCAATTATCTACTAGTGTATTTAGGTACACCAATCTCATTAAACACCAGTAATAAAAGGAAATCACCCAATGAAAACTTTTGGTTTGGTAGGTGGTGGGATTTCTCTACATTTGTGATAATCCTATCAGTGAAGTATTGCACCAATTGTATTTTACTCCCACAGTAACTTGTCAAGCAATATAAATATGGCCCATATCCACCTCTTTCTCATATCAATGCCTCTAACCTTGGTCATGATAATGCACACAACCCCTTCGAAGGTAGGATATTAGAGACTTTTTATATGCATATCATGGTCTTGTTTCTGATACTCAAGTGTTATTACAATATTTTTTATCTTTTTTTGGTCCTCCAAGTCATAAGCAAGGTCCATGCCTAAGAATTATAACCTTATGACTTTACTTATCTACTATGGTGTAATCCACATATGGTGCCCAACAAAGTATAAATAATATTCATGCACTAAGTAAATAAAATACTTTAATACTTCAATTGGATTCCCAAAATAAGGAATATTAAACAACTGTAAAAGTCCTACATCATTAAGAGTATTAAAAATAGCCGAGTCATATACTAGTTCATTCCTTGTGTTTTGGTGCTCTACTCGATAGTTATATTGCAGTTATATTTCATTACCAAGTTGGTGATATTTATAATAAAAAATGTTACAAGTGGGTACATTTGATACCATGTTGTCTATGCATAGTACCACCTCTAGGTACTACATTTCCTTGACTAATATCAGGGTTAGAGGGGGTATGATTGCGTTCTACTTCACCTAGTGTGTCATTATTGATTTTGTGTCTTCTTTATCTTGTTGTGAAAACCATTACATGTGCATGCCAATCTATTTAGGTACATCCTCTCTAATCAACATAGGATGAACACCCACACTTTATAACTCTTATTCCTTTGGTATCATAGGTAAAGGCTCATTATGCTAGGCCTTTTTCTTTGGCCACATCACCCTTTGAGGATCCTAAAGGTTGAGGCACGATCGTCCAATCCTCTTGAAAGAATACGTGTTTGATTTATTATCCTACTTGGCTCCCCTACTTCAATGCCCTCTAATGGTAGACATCAACATCTACAACCTACAAATCTATAAACCTACATGCCCTTACACACCTCTCAACACTCGATTACTTCACTCCGTAATGATTAAAAATAGTCTCAAATATTTATTTTTCACTCATTTTAAAGCTTGAAAATCACTCTTTCAATACACTTCTTTGGCTCTATAATTTCACAAATATGATACTAGTAAAAGGTGAAATGACCTACATTTAACCTTTTATATACTCGAGGGAGTAACTTGCATTTACTAGCCCACTACCTCTTCGATCGCTTCACACAATAAATGTTAGTAATGGTATTGCCATAATACATACTTAGAACACTCTCCATTACCACTACTTTCCTTGTATTAAATACATGTCCCATCTTGTGATTTTCTTGAAGTGCATGACAAATGTAAAGAATTTGAAAATTTTCCATTCCAAAGGCAAGAATCTCACTTCTTTACCTTGACGTAGCTTAGTGGTTACACACCACATCTTGTGTACCCTTTTATCCTCACACACTTTGACTTACGTTCCCTTCCTTCCATGCACATTCCTATTAACTATTTCCTTGGTGCTTCATAGATTTTACTTCTTCTACTATTACCCTACACTAAAAGTTGTTCATGGTCCTCCACGACATTAAAAATAAATGCAAGACCAAGTACAAAGTGTTGAACTTAAAAATACTTGAGGGCATGCAACCAATGCCATGTTTTATTTAAAATAATCAAAATCCTAGACTAACCTAGTGGCATATGCCTTATTACTTAAAAAGAGTGAAGACTATTCAAAATAGTAGGGCCACAACCAACTAGCATTAAAATGGCCAGGAAAGAATTGACCATTTAGTCGCTTCAATCTACACGTGTCGATAGGAAAAATAATATGAATAATGAAAGGGCCATCTCAATGGACACAAAAATTTCTTGAGTGGTGCGTGAACTTGGAATCATATACTAAAACCTGCATTCCTAGATTAAAAGTCTTGTTCTTCAAATGATAATTGTGTAAAGCCTTCTGTTTATGTTTCTCCACTCCTTAACTCCAATGCATGAGAAATCAGGTCTCATCTGACTGCAACAAAGCATCTAGGTGCACTTTTTAGGACTCTTCATAATCAAGTCAACCAATGCACCTAATATGAAGAGAAGGGACAAGGAATTCAATTAGAATAACTACTTTGGTACTAAAGACAAGATTGAATGGTGTGCTCTTGTTTAACCATTTGTAAGTGGTATAATAGGCCATAACACCACAAACACCTGATCATCCTAGTTAGTACATCTAATATTACATATTTTAGTCAAGGTATTACCAAAGATCTTATTGAATGCCTCAATTGTACCATTTTCCTGAGGATGATAAGGTGTAGTTTTATGGTACGTAATAATGAATTTAGCCAAGAGGATGTGAATGGTCTCATTAAGTAAATGGGTTCCTCGGTCACTAATCAGACTTAATAAACATCCAAACCATGTGATATTCTCCTAGATGAATCTTACAGTAGTGGTAGAAGTATAATCCCTAGTTGGTGTGACTTAGACTAAAGAGTAAGATAATCAGTAGCAGTGATAACATAACATGCACTGGTAGACCTCCTTATTGGGTTGATGGGGCCGAAAAAGTCAATATACCACTTTTTAAATGATTCATGTGTCAAGACAGGATGAAGGGGAATAACATCCCTTCTATTCCCCTTTCCCATACACTAGCAAATTTCATATTAATGCACATAAGTTTTAGCATCTTTAAACAATTTAGGCCACCATAAGCCATCCAAAAATACCTTCTATGATGTAGCTTCACTAATTTAGTGTCCTCCAACAATACCCTCATGAAATTCCTAAAGAACCTCAATGCACTCATGTTGCATGATGTAGTAGTGTAACACTTCATCCCACCCAAGCTTATAAAGGTCACCCTTATAAGCTAGAATGGAGCCACATGAACAACCAACTGCTTATTTTCTTGAGTGATGAGGTGAGCTGGTGTTGAACCTACATTTAGAAAGGCAATGATATATTCCAACTCCTCAAACATGAATGTGACTTTGAAAATTTGTATGTTAGGTAAGTTGTCTTCAATGGTGCATGCTAGTTCACCAAATTTAATATGCGATAGTTGATCAAGGTTATAGTTTTCCTTTTCTAGATTCACCATTATTAAAAATTAGAACTCCTATAACAACATAATGTACTGACAAATGCACCCATGTAATACCAACTTAATTACCAGGTACTTTAATGCTTCAAAATTAATGAATAAAATGAATGGAGTGGCTAATAAGTACTGATGGAAATTTTGAAGGGCATAAACCATGAATAAGGCTTTGCACTCTATAGTTGTGTAGTTTTGCTCAACTAGAGTAAGTTTTTAACTTACAAAATAGATAGGGTGGTCAAGGTTTCCCTTACCAGGTTGAGCAAGGATAACATCTATTATCATGCCATAAGTATAGACATGGATGTGATTCATCCAATATGTAAACTAAATAATAGGGGCAATAATGAGATTATCCTTGAGTGTAACACTTTTTTTTTTGTGAGCATTGGTACAAACAAACTGACCATTTTATTTTAGCAATTTATTCAATGGCACAAAAATCTTAGCATAGCCACGAATGAACTTCGTATAATATCTAGTGTGTCCTAGGAAGGTACACACCTCTCATTGGGTGGTCAGTGCTAGAAGACAAACTATAACAACAATCTTGGTTGGATCCACCAAGAGTCTATCATGACATATAACTTGACCAAGTAAAATGCCAAAGGGGATAGAAAACACATTTATTTAGATTTAGGGAAATATAAAGGTTTTGATAGTGATCAAGTGTTGGTTAGAGATTAGAATAGTGGTCCCACACTAATCCATAAATATTCCAATCATCAAGGTAGATTTGAAGTAACTTATGAATAAAGTCATTAAAAGCCTTGAATATGATTTGGGAGAAAAAATGAGATCATTCTTAATCCCAAATGGCATTACATTGTAAGCAAATGATCCCCACTCAATTTTAAATGTGGTCTTCAACTTATCCTCTTTCATGATTTGAACTTAATGATATCTAGAGAAGCCATTCGTAAACATATAGATTTCATACCTAGAAACTCCTAGAATTTATTTAGTGAAGGTAGTCAAAAAGAGGTTGGTTATACAAGTAATATTGAGTGCCCGATAATCCACATAGACCCAAATACTATGTCCTTTTTGATACTAATGACAATGGGACTCACCCATAGAATTATATATAGGAATAATGACTCTCACATGTAGTATGCTATCAATTTCCTCCTTGAATTGAATGCAAAATTTAGGATTCGTACAATAGGGCGTCTTTTTGACATCTCGATCACCCTCTACCAACTTTATGTGCATATTAACTAAGGAAGATGCACTCCTTTCATTTTAGTATATTTCTACCGGAAGACATATTAATACTTTTTTAATAGCTCAAACCTTTCAATCCTTCTAGATTTGAAGCTCATTAGGTAAAAATAAAAAGATGGCATAAATGATAAATAAAAACCTTAACTCTATAGTTAACAATGGAACCAAAATTTTGGGTTTATTTTCCTTTACACAGGCATAACTTTCCTTAGGCATGCACTAAGTGATAAGATTCCAATGTGCTGGAATGATAGTATTTCACATAAGAAGAAGTTCTCCTGCACTCACCCAAAGCATGCAATTAGGGACCAGTTCTTGTTGGTTTTATCATGTGAGGGTGTGTTTATCCAACTACTTAGATAGGGGTGCTCAAACACATAACACTAAAATCATTCTATAATCCATATCTAACTTAGCACATGTTTAACGCTCAATAATTAAAAATAAAAATATGGAATAAATGATAACTAATAACCTTAACTCCATAATTATTTGAACAATGACATAAACAATAACTAACATCATTAACTCCATAGTTAGCTGAACAAAAATATTAAGTCAACACAAGCTTCATTTGTCATATTTATAAGTGATCTCTAAAGAATACATAATTTCAGAGTTACAATGTAACTAACTCGTATAAATTCTATCAATAACATGAAACTAAACAAAAACATTAAAAATTACATTATAGGGGTATTTATACTTAGTTTTCCATGACCAAGTAGTTACAAAAATAATTACACTCAAGGTGACTTGCCAATGATCATCAATATAATTAAGTCGTGTCATCCATTTAAATTAAGTTCCTAAGGACCTTAGCCTTTCTGCCCCTATATTCTCTCTTTGATGTTGGATCCTCATTGTTGACCTCTTATCTTCCTACAAGTTGGTGTTGGATTCATGCTTGACTTATTCTCTTTCATCCCTATAAATTGTTCCATAATTGTTTTCCACTTTTTTTGCACTTCCCAAGTCTTTTGCTAACTTTTGAGTCCTTCTTTCTCAGGTTTTTTGTTTAACATACATAGTTAATCTATGAGACTTGGTCCTTCTGTGCCATGGACTCCCATGTCATGGTATTCCACACCATGTTAGTTATTCCCAAAAATTACTTAGCCTAAGTTGGGGCCCAACACTCCTAGGCTACAAGAAGTTGCACAAGTAGGATCCCTAGTGCTCTTACATCCATTGAGAGGTTCAAATATAGAAAGACTAATCAAGATACCTACATATAGACAACTCAATAAGGTCATGCTTACTCTTTTGAGCAGGTATAATGATGGTGCTATTAATTTATCCTAGGATGTCACAATCTGGATTAATGCTCAGACTATGGCATGAGCAACAAGCCTTCCAACTCGTGTCACATTCCTTTTCCCCTACAAGTTCACTACTCCACCAATTCATTCAGACACTAGGGAGAAGTATACGACAAGGGTAGGTAGAGAAACATTGATTAATTTAATAGATGATGACTTAGTACACATTCTTTTTTAATGCATTACAAAAATGTTTTGGTAAACTACAAAATCAGCTAAGAAAGCAAGAAAAGGGGTTATAGATATTGTGTATCGCATGATACACTTGCATGAAGAATTCAACTAGATCAAGTTTTTAACCTTTGAGTTAACTACCAACATTGATAAGATACTTGTAGGTACCTCCCAGGCATTCCAATATCAATTTTTGGTCTTCTTTTTTTCATGTAGTGGAAATCATCAAAAGGACCAGTCAACCTAGCTACAAATTTTTGGCCTACTACCACATGCACAAACACCATGCAAAATAAAATGAATCAAAACTATGAGTAACTAGGGTGGTTCAATTCATGATAGAACAAGGACCTAGCCTTGAATAGGTTGCATCCAAAAATACCCCAAGATATCATTTAATATTTGAGATAACATGTATTGGTTACAAAACTGCATAATGGCATCCATATCAAAATGCATGAGTTATCGACAACAATTGTGACCGTAATGCCATTCTTCATCATGATGTTGGATGTGTGAGAAGATGTTTGGAGGTATAAATATCTAGTTGAGAGGAAGGTACAACCTCTATATTTCATCTCTCCAAGAGGACAACAATCCATGCCTAAGTAATAACAAGGGAAACCATAAATACAACCACAAGCTCCACCACAAACAATAACAATACCCTCATAGTCAGACAAAGGAAAAATATAGGCACCATCATAGAGAGCCTCACCACCTCCTCTAAAGAAGAGAAATCGACAAGCAAAGTCCTAGCTAGAAAACATAAATGTCCCAAAAATCATAGATGACTATGACTTAACAGAAATAAGAGTTGATTAACATGAAGTCCTAAAGTCTATGTTAGAAGACATCAATGATGATCATTATGAGAGTGAAGAAGAAAAAAAAATTATTCTAAAAAGCAATGTGCACCTACCAACTACATAATTAGGTAAGACAAGACCTTTGGGTTGACATCACTAAACCTTCCCCTCCATTATTGTTGACACTCTAGGTCAGGAAATAACTCGATAAAAATTGGAAACCAAAATATTACATAGAGATCTAGCTACGAGATCTTCTACTACACACCAAGAAGATAAACCTACATAAGAGAGTCAACCTCCAACCTTGACATGAAAACCAAGGACTCATCTTTCAACAAGGCCATCCCAAACAATAAATTAGAGAATGGTATTTTTTGGAGAATAAGAAGAAGAGAGGGGAGCACATCAAGCACTGGAAGCACAACCACAACCCCAAGGTTAGGATGTGAAGAAGTAAAATATGAGTCTCACTAACCCTCCTATATTAAAAAAGAAGGTGACTATGTGAAAGAGTACTATGGTTGAATCCTCTATTTTAGAAGAACCTAACTCCTATGGAAGAACTTGAAGAGACCAGCTTACTACAGCCAAAGCCATAAACAAAAGTTGTACAGGAACCAAAGGCACTGAAGGAGGAGCAAAATAAGGATGAGGAAATATATAAAAGAAGAGAAAAAGTGAAATAAGAAATAATCAAAGGAAAAGGTAGCCATCAAGGAATAAAAATGCAAACAACAAGTAGTTGCATAAGAAAATCAACACCAATCAAAACTATGCAAAAGACATGCTAGAAGTAATCTAAATAACTAAAGGCTATAAAAAATCAAGTTGAAGAAGTATAGGATGCATAGAATCAAGTTGAGGAAGCATAAGCTCAAAATAAATGAGTTGAATAAGTAGAGGTGAAAGAAAAAAGAGTAAGAAGAGGCAATGTGAAAATAACATGAAGTACAGGCTATGTAAAATAAGCCAGAGGAAGCAACATCATAAGTAAAGGCTCAAAAGGACCAAAATGTTAAAATGTTAAAAAATAATCATGCATTAAAGATGAAAAATCCAAGCACGCAACTGAAGAACAAGCAACCAAGGACAAGGCCAAAGTTAAACTTGAGGCCAAAGCTAGGGTTGAGGTAGAATCCAAAAATAAAGTTGAAGTAGAAGATAAATCCAAAGCTAAGGCTAACGTTGAGGTGAAAGATAAAGACCAATCTAAGGTAGACACTAAGCTTAAGACTGAAGTTGGGAGGCTAAAGACAAGGAGGAACTAGAGTGCATAGAACAACACAAACTAGCAACACAAGTAGGTTCACAAGAAGAGACTTAATAGTTGAAACCTAAAATCACTAACCAGTGGTTGTGGGTTGTTACCACATCATCCACTGGGTGCACTAATTTATCTTTTCCTTTCACTCATTTCAAGCCAACTATTGCAATCTTCTAACAACATCCGTATCACTTGATACCACTATGATTGAAACATATTTGGATGTTTCCTAATTACCACTAACCAAGTAAATTGAAAGCACAACTGCATTTCACCATTTCACAAAAGGCTTCAACCTTAGAATAAAAAGTTTTCCAACTGTGAGGCAACAAAGTAGAATTTATTCAACAACTTACAAATGTGCACCAGATAATCAATAATAGTTTCCCAAAACTGGTTACATAAGTCTTAGGTGACTAAGTGATGTCAAATGAAAAATAACTCATAACCTTATTGTATCAACTTTTAAAGGACTGGATGGTTGCACAACACCTAAAAGTATTGAGCACATGGGTAGAACATAAAATGAGAAATAGAGGTAATTTGAGAACTGCTCGAGGAATATGAGTATTTTTTTAACATTGTTACGTAGCAAGCATAAAAAATAGCACAAGGGATACTAAATTAAAAGTAACACCTTAACAAATCATTGATTTTTACTCAACCAGAGTTCAAAATAGTAGATAAAGCCAAATTTTTAATGGATGATAAAACAATTACTTCTAATACGATAAGCCATACCCTCAAGTAATTATTGGATTTAAGGGATACTACCATGCAAAAATTTTAGGCTTGTCATAATGAAACTTTTCACACTATATTTTCTCATGTAAAAGCTCAAAATCATGTAGATCGATTGGATGAGTTGGTTCTAGATATCTATCTCAAGGCATCTAATGGTAGATTACTAGTTACTATCATGGAAGATGAAGATGTACAAAACTTGATGGTAATCTAGATCCTGTTATGCATAATGCTTACTATGGTGTGGGAAGTACTAATAGACTGGAAGATGCTTAAGTAATATCTTTCATACATTGATCCTTTCATTGCTCAACTTGTAGATGAGCCTCAATTCATTCCATTGAAACAACTTCAAAATATCCTTAAACAAAAGAAGATAGCTATGAATCCTAAAGTAGACACCTAATAATAACTCCACTAATAGATTCTATGCAACCAAGTGATTCTTTCACAGCATAAGCAGAACCAACATAACAACAACCTACTATGCAACCACTTCAAAGCATGCCACTATCCACCCAGTAGGTACTACACACTCTAATATTATAGTTTTCACAAGTTTTGCACAAATATTTTATAATTTTATAGTGATTATTAAATATTAAGAGTGAGGCTAAGATTGTTGAAAACCCATAAAGAGAAGCCACCTAGTTATGCTAGTTTATTAAAAACCCAAAAGGGCGGTAGGCCAATATGTTACTTAGTTAAGAACTCAAAATGGTGGCTAAGTAGTGCATAAAGGGTGAAAATTGATTAAAAAAACCTAAAATGATAACCATAACTCTTATTTTTGGTTCATTCCTTCAGCTTCAGATCAGAGTATTTTATTGTGATTTTGTCTTGGGATTAGATAATAAATTAAGTCTGGAAAAGTGTTGGATGAAGAATATGACTGATTAAAATCATACAGTATAGTTGATGAACACATGTATGAATTGATCTATTTTGTCATTTGTATTATCTTTTGGATGTATTCAACCTTTGATAAAATAGTAGTTGATCTCATAATACGAAGAGTTTTTTATTTTTGGCATAGTAAAAAGTTGGAAGATGAAGAGACAATGCTTTGTAAAAGCTTATAAATAACACCTCATTATAATTGTGAATGGTTCTATAGTGTGATAGAGATTAATACAATGTTATAAATGGTTTTCCTATATATAATTTACTTATGATTTGTATGTAGTGAGCATTATATATGTTTCAGTTTTTTATTCATATAGTTTATGATGACTATTTTATATACATTAAATTTACATATTTTCATATAATGAACTCGACTTAGTCTTTAATGGCATCCTTCAGTCTGAATTATCGATAATTGTTCCTTTTTTATTATTTATGCAAGTTATCCCTGTAATTAACATGTTATGTAGTTTTTCAAAAACCTTTGCTAATAACTTCACCCAATGGAACATTTACCACTCATTAAGGTCGCAAGATCTTGGATGTATAGTCCAAAAATTAAAAGAGGTGAAAAGTGGAAGCCAAGAAAAATGTGTGTTATTGTGAGGGTATGGCCAAGGTTTTATAACATCCCATAACAAGATAGTTATAAATTTATGGATTTGTGTTGGTCAGAGTTACCATTGTACAAACCATTTCATGATATTGAGATAGGTATTGGCCTTGATGAGGATACAATAAAATATAATTAGGGTCAATTTCCATACAATCATTTTCATATAAATCAGATTATTGAAACAAATAATGACATTCAACAAGAAATAGAGGATGAAAATATTGACATTATTAAACAAAATACAACTGAACATGAGTGGGAGATCATATTAGGGCTACACCAAAAATATTTTTAACATATTTTTGAGATTGATATGTTGGGTCGAAGAGATATTGATAGATAAACAATTTGGGATGTAAATAATCTGGGTGAAGAACAAATAAAGAGAGTTATTAAATTTATAATCATGGAAAAATAAAATAGATTACTTTCTATGAAATAAATGAAGTCTATTTTTTTTATGAAAGCCTACGGGAGAAAAAAAACATAGCATTTGATATAATTATAAGACATTTTAATTAAGGACAAATTACATCTCTATTGCATCTGATAATTCAAGGAATTATAGGAAAGAGGAAATCTTATCTTATTGGAGGGATTAAACTAGCACTTTTGGAGTTATGACAACCACAATGTTTCACCATTTTACTACTTGTTTTAATTGGAGTTGCAACATTTAACATCGGTGCATCAATAATACATACAACCTTGCGAATGCCTATTTCAAATTTTGAAAAATTAGAATGAATAAGGTTAACAAGCTTTCAAGAAGAAATTAAACATGTTAGATATCTTTTGATTGATGAGATGAGATTTATAGGTCAAAAGATGTTTGAAAAATATAGATTCTTGGCTATGCTAAACATTTATAAAAAATGTTGATATGTGCTTTGGTGGAAGGTCTATTATTTTTATTGGGGATTTGGGATAATTACCTCCTATAATGGATTATCGAAGTGGATGCCAAGATCTTTGGATCAAGTAAATGCACAAGTTTTTAATAAGTACAAGTCAAGCATGTACACAACATAATAGTTGCAATAAAATGAAATCATAAATATGAGAATACTGCATAAGCAAGATAAGAGCAAAATCAATCTTTCATTGAACAATAGCTCACCAAGAGAGATGTACATATAAGAGTTCATGAGTAACTCCTAAGAAAGGTAGTCAATGAGTCAATAATAGAAGATTAACTTTCATACTCAAAATAGTTGGTCAAGGGAGTTACTTCTTATTCATCTGATCAAAATGTAACTCCAAGTACACCTAAGCAAGATTATCCATGAAGTAGAAAAAATCCAAATAAGGGTAAAATGCCCATAATAAATATGGAAAAAAATAAAACCCCCACTCTAACACCCCCCTCATAAGCATAGTTTAGGTGGGTAGTGTAAAAAAAGAGAAATGGATCCCAACAACTAGCCCTGATCAGGTGCCCAATGCAAAATAATCTCTCATAAAGTAGAGAAAATGAGAAAGCCCACAGGAAAAACTTTCCCCAAAAGAGAGACAGAAAAAGTGAAGAAGCTAGAAGCCCTCCACCCTGAAGATGATGATGTTGATGACATAGACCACACTCAAAAAGAGTTCATAGATGAATAACTTGCTCTAAGTGAAGGGTTTGGTAAATATATTTACAACCTGCTCTAAAGACTGGAAAAATATCAAGTCAATGAACTGACCATGAATAAGCTCCTAGATAAAATGCATGTGAATATCAATGTGTTTGGTTTGCTCATGCTGAAATGGATTCTTGCATATCTGTATGGTACTCTGGTTGTCATGATAGATGATGGTGGGATGCCTAAAAAGAATGCCAATCTCAAATAGAATCCCCTAAAATTAAATAGCCTCAATAACTATGTTAATATCTCCTGTGTACTCTGCCTTTGTGGATGATATAGAAATAACATTTTGTTTCTTGATAAACCAAATGATGAGACCATAAATCAAATAAAATTTTTAACCTAAAGTAGAATTGTGATTCTTAGTATCACCATCCCAATCTAAATCTATAAAACCAACCAAGACAACCTCTATGCCAAATCTGTATTGAATCCTGAATCTATAATGCCCTGAATGTAGTGTAAGATATTCTTAGTTGCTTTTTAATGCAACTCATGGGGTTCCTGCATGAATCTAGAGACAAATCCCATTACATATGAAATATTGGTCCTAGTATGAGTCAAATAAATAAGGTTGACAATAAGTTGTTGATATGGAGTGGCATCAACCAAAGGTGTTAAATAGTTAGCCTCAAGTTTGACTTCTACTAGAAAGGGAGTTAGAGATGGATTAAAATAATCCATGTGGAATCAAGCGAAAAGATCTAGAGCATACTTGGGCTATGCAAGTGAAATCCATAAATCAAACTATGAAATCTCAATGCAAAGGAAGTAATGTTGAAGACCCAACTCAGTCATGTCAAATATATCATGTAGAGCTATCTTCACCACTGCAATAACCGATGAGGAATTTTTGGTGATCAAAAGATCATCAACATAAAGGACCAGTATCAGTAAATAATCATATTTCTTCAAAAATATATATTAGGGTCTGAATGACACCTAGTGAAACCCAAAGTGAGTAGGAAGGAATCTGTCTTGGCATACCAAGCCCAAGGGCCCTATTTGAGGCCATAGATGGATTTCCTAAGTCTAAAAACTAAGGATTAATCTTGAACAAATGCAAGTGGACACTCCATGTAGATATCCTCCTCAAGGTCCTCATGAAGAAAGACACTCTTCACATCCATTTGGTGCACATCCCAACCATGTGTTGCAGCTATAGCTAGTGTGAGTCAAATTGAAGTCATCTTTACAATAGGTGTAAAGGTCTTTGAGTAGTCAATGTTGAATACCTATGAAAATCCCTTGGCTACTAATCATGCCTTATACTTATCGACTGACCCATCTATTGCAAACTTGGTCTGATATATCCACTTACATTGGACCATCTTCCTTACCTTAGGAAGTGAAGTCAAATCCTAAGTGTGATTTTTTATCAAGGAAGAATATTCTTACTACATAGCACTATCCCACTCAAGTATTCTTGTAGCCTCTAAAAATGTCTTTGGATCTGAAATTGAAGAAAATAAATCATGTGGACCAATCTAATAATCTACTTGAGTACATTTGTCATTTTCTAGATCCCCTACCCAAGTTCTTGCACTTTGAAATGTCTGACTGGCCTGAAGGGGCCTGGATGTGGGTGAATCAGCTGTTAACTCCTCATCCTCTAAAATATGAGTAGAGGTGGATTTAGAGGACTCCCCTTCATTGCCTTCACTATCATAAATGGAAGAAAAAGAAGACCTTGGCTCAGGACCATGCTTTGGATGATCTGAGTCAAAAAAAGAATCATCAAGTCTGAGTGAATCTAATGAAATAAAATAAGTGCCAAGTGTTGAGTATGTGGGACTCTCCTAAAAGTGAACACTTCTCTCTATGAAAAACTCATGTGTGGTTGGATGTAGAAGGCATTACCCCTTGACACTTATTTTATTTCATTGGAATCACTCAAACTTGATGATTCTTTTTTTGAAGTGTTGAGCATGTGGGACTCTCTTAAAAGTGAACACTTCTCTCTATGAAAAACTCATGTGTGGTTGGATGTAGAAGGTGTTACCCCTTGACACCATCTGGATAACCTACAAATATGTAAGGCTTGGACTAAGGTTTTATAACTTTTTGTATCTTCTTCAGTATATGTGCCATAGTTGGAGACCTAAAAACCCTAAGGTGATCAACATTAAGTTTCCTTCCATGCTAAGATTCAAAGGGTGTTATGCCTTTCAAATATTTGTGAGGAAATTTATTCTGAATATAGTAACCACAATTAATGGCTTTGGCTTAATACTGAGGTGCTAAGGACTTATAGTGAATCATAAAACTAGCCATCTCTTTCAAAGACTTGTTCTTTCATTCTGAAACTTTGTTCTATAAAGGACTATAAGTAACTATCCATTACAAATCAATCCCCTCTATGGTGCAAAATTGATCAAAGCTATTGTTGACATATTCACCTCCATTTTTAGTTCGAAGAACCTTAATGAATTTATTAGATTGTTTATCAACAAGTGTCTTGAAGTCTTGAAAATATTAAAACATTCAAACTTTTCCTTACAAAAGTAGACACATATATATCTCAATAAATCATCAATGAAAGTGAGAATGTACTTATCCTTTGTAAAAGATAGAGTAGGAAAATGCCAAGATACATCACTGTATATTAACGCCAATGCTTATGAAACCCTCCAAACTTTGCCTTTGTCAAATTTTGATATAGGATGTTTTCCAAGAGAGCACCCCTCACAAAGTACCTTACAGAATTGGACTCAAGGCAAGCATATGACCATGTCAATTTTGCTAAGTTGTTCAAGGTAGCGGTATTTAAGGTGGCCAAACCACTCATGCCATAATTTGCTAACTCCATCTAAATGAATCAGCAATACTATCAAAGAAGAATCAGGTGTAAAATGTGAGGTGTATAACCTGGGTTCATGATCTTCCCTACCCACTACCACTATAGTATCACTATGCAACTCCATAATGATAACTAAATTTGGTAAAAACTCAATCCTCATGACTTTGTTTATATGAATGATTTGATACACTGATAGGAGATTGGTTAAAATGGAAGGGATACTTAGAAGATTATTGAATATTTCTCCTTCCATTTCAATAGACCCTCTCTCTACAACAAGTACATAAGTGTCATCACCCAGACTGATAGAAGAAATGCTACAAGGCTCTAAAGAAGAAAACTCAACTAGTGAAGAGCCCATGTGGTGAGAAGCACCTGAGTTAACGACCCATGAAAATGTTGAATCTACAACTGCTACAAGAGCCCTGCCCTTTTATTTCTTTTTCCCCTTGCCCTTTGCCTTATTAGAATCTTGGGTAGATGAATTTTGCTTGATGGACTCAGGAACACCTATGTTGTTCTTCTCTATGAGATGAGTTAGGTGATCTATTTGCTTCTTCATGCATTTACTTTCATCATGCCCATTTTTCTTAGAGTAGACACACTTAACCTTCTCTTTCTTAGGTTTGTCATTAGAAGAAGAGGCTTCAATATTTTTTTAGTAGATGTTGATTCTTTGTTCTTCTCTTGATCCTTATTCTTCTTCTTCTCTTTATTTGAAGTCTTTGCTTTCCCATTCTTAGCAATTAGGGATTGAAGTTTTATGGACTTCAATGTGCCCATCTAGATCAACTTGTCTTGCTCCCTAATTAAGTTGGCAATGAAAGCATCTAAAGAGAGAATTTTCCATGTAGTGTCTAAAGCACTTTTAGTGGCATGAAAAGTAGAGACAAAGATTGAATAGTCAAGACCTAGTTTAGAGAGTATAAAAAGAATGAGTTGGTTATCTTCTTTCTTTATCCCATATTATTTCAACTGCAATCTTAAGGACTTGAACTTAGTGAAAAAATCCTAAAGGGTGTCAAAGTTGCAAGGACTTAGGTTAATGAGTTCATTCTCAAGATTATGATCTCTCATCATATCTTGCTCTCTAAATAGTTTACTGTGAATGGTCCATACATCATGAAGTGATTTGGTAGGCTCTAAGTGAAATAAAATATCAGGTGCTACAAAAAGACATAATAGCCCATAGGCTTCATCACTACGGTTATACCACTTAACTATCTCTACATCTATGCTAGGTTTAGTTTCATTACCCATGGTTATCCTATATGAACCCTTACTCCTTAGAATGATTATTGTCTTGATTTTTGATTCATGATAGTTAAAGGGAGTTAGTGGGTTGATTAGACCTGAATCCATTAGTGCATAAATGAGATGTAGTAGTAGTGCAAGTTGAAATTGTTGTGGAAATGAAAGTGCAAGTAGAATGTAAATAGTGACCAAAAAAGGCATAGTACACCCCTCTTGACTATGAAATGGTGAACCCCCCCCAAATGTTAAAAATACATGCTCAAAAGACATTAAACTCAGTCGATAGTGCGTCTTCAATAATCAGTGCAATGAGTCAAAAGATGAGATTTTATAAACAAAAGAGGATGTTGGACTCAGTTGATAATGTATCCAAGAAAGTAAGTACAATGTGAGCAAGTGAAAAAATGAATAACACTTTTTTTTAAAATATTGACCATAATATATTATTTTATAAAAAATAATAAAAATTATCCACTAACAATGCTAAACTTGACCAATCTTCCTATGCATTACTTGTGTATTAAAAGAAAAGTAGCCTATTTATCCTTATTTTAAATCAAGCTATTAAAAGAAGAATTTAACATGATACAAATATTAAGGAAAACTTGAATTAAATTATCTTATTTTGGAAGAAAATTTTAAGCCTTTGAAACAGTAGGAGTATTTTCTGATATTTCTTGACTAATTAGTGTGTCAGGTGTGATCAAAGGCCTAGCTAGGGGGTTGCACGGGGGTGGGCTGTAGCCCCCCTACTACAACTGAAGGCTATTTTTGATGAGTCCATTAGGCCAAACTAACGGATTTTGGTGTATAGGCTACATGGACAAGTAGTTTTGATTGGTCAGTAATGAGAGTAGTCTCAACAGGTGAAAATGTTGTATCTGCAAGCCGTCTAGAAGAAATACAAAACCAAGGTCAAACATGCATAACTAGTTGAGGCCGAACATAGGTTGATACCAAAAAGAAGAGACCAGACCCAAGGCTATATAGAGGCATGCAAATTTATTGTAAAAAAATGCACCAAGGCACACCAAACACGCAGTCATAAAGAAACCATAGAAACTGTGGTGATGGCTACCAATGAATCAGTTTTTAAAAAAAATGACTTTACCAAAGATGAAAAACCTCCCACAGATAGATTGTGAAATCTAAATTTTATTTGCAAATAAAAAATCTCAAGATTTCAAATAAACTAACAAAAAAAATATACAATCAAATACCAAAGTAACTCTGATACCATATCAGAGTGGATGCCAAGATCTCTGGATCAAGTGAATGCACAGGTTTTTGATAGGTACAATTCAAGCATGTACACAACACAATAGTTGTAAGAAAATGAAATCATAAATATGAGAATACTGCATAAACAAGATAAAATCAAAACCAATCTTTCATTGAATAATAACTCATCAAGAGAGATGTACATATATGAGTGCATGAGTAAGTCCTCCCAAGAAAGATAGTCAGAGAGCCAATAATAGAAGAGTAACTCTCATACCTAAAATAGATGGTCAGGGGATTTACTTCCTATTCATCCGGTCAAAATGTAACTCCAAGTACACCTAAGCAAGTTTATCCATGAAAGTAAAAAGACTCTAAATAAGGGGGAAAAGTCCATAATAAATAAATATGAGAAAAAATAAAAGCCCTATTCTAACATGGATAAATATCTATATGCAAGTAAAAGACAAGCAAAATTATTATGGAAAAACTTTAGAACAGTTGTTACACTCGATAGGGTTTTTAGACAACAATGGTTTTAGGAACTTTTAACAAATCTAAGATATGCCAATCTAACCATTAAAGATTGACAATTTGTTGATGACTAGAATGGATGTTGCACTTGAAAAAAATGAAAAGGAGGATTTTAATGAACATATGCATTTATTTATAATAAATGAGAATGTGCATCAACATAATAAGAAAAAATTGTATGCATTGAATCAACTCATTGCTCGAAGCATTACAACTAAAGGACAAAGTAACAATGTTGTGGAATTGGATGATGAACAATTGAAAGTGGAGTTATTGATTGCTATTGGTGCAAGGTGATGCTCTCTAAAAATTATGGACAAAATCAGGGTTTGTCAATGGTGTACTTGGATATGTTCAAATCATTTTGTATAAAATGGGATGGCACCCCCTAAACCACCTACATATGTAATGGTTATATTCGATAACTATACAAGGATTATTTTTGTTGATGCAACTCCAACTACAATTCCAATCACCCCTAGTCGTGTGTGTTAGTTGCCTTTGAAATTGGCATGGGGATTGACAATCCACAAATCACAGGGATTAACACTTGACAAAACCATAATTGATATAGGATTTATAGAAAGACAAGGTTTAATATTTGTTGCTATATCACATGTTAATTCATTACATGTATTAAGGATTGTACCACCTTTCACATATGACGAGTTCAAGAGATTGAATAATGGAAAAGGTGTAGAGAAAAGAAAAGAGGAAGAACAAAGGAGCCAATTGCTAGATCATAAACTTAGTTGTTATACAACTTATATATATCATATATATGTTGTTTTCTATTTCCCATTTTAATATCAAATGTATACAATTTTAATATCAAAAACTTATTGTTATACTATTTATATATATCAAATTTTGTGTTGCACTCTATTTCCTATTTTAATATTGCATTAGATAGTTATATTAAATATGTTTTTATGAACAATAAATATTTATCTTTACTTTATTGCAGCGGCAAGTTTTGAGGCCCCTCTATCATTCTCAATTTATTTCTTATATATTAATATATTCACTCAACCATTTTGAAGATATACATACATATGTCGTACATACATACATATGTTTATGAAATTAAATCTAGGAATTGTTTTTAAGATTTTTTATTTTTTAATATAAGAGTAATTAGAAGAAACGTTTTTGACATTTCTTCCTTAATACTAAGGTTTAATTTTTGGATATTTATTTTTTTAATCTAAAAAGATTTAGAGAATCGTTTTTGACATTTATTTATTTCTGTACCAAAGTTTGAATTTTGAATATTTATTTATTTCTTAGTATAAAAGGATTGTATATAAAAGGATTGTTTATAGAGAGTTTAATTTTTAAACATGTATTTACTTTTTTAATGTTTTTGAATATTTATTTATTTTTTAATATTTATTTATTTTATTTTTTAGTGTCAAAGTATTTAAGAGGATCATTTTTAGATATTTATTTATTTTTAATATGTAAAGTTTGATTTTTAGATATTTATTTATTTTTTAGTATAAAAAGATTATTTTTAAATATTTATTTATTTTTTAATTTAAAGGTATTTATGAAGATTGTTTTTGAAATTTTAATTTTTAAATATTTATTTACTTTTTAATCTTAAAATATTTAAGAAGATAGTTTTTGGACATTTATTTATTTTTGAGAAGGATCTTATTTTTTAATATAAAAATATTTATGAGAATCATTTTTGGATATTTTAGACATTTATTTATTTTTATGAAGGATTATTTTTAAATATTTATTTTATTTTAAAGAAAATTGTTTGTAAATATTTATTTATTTATTTTTGAAGAAAATTATTTGTAAATATTTATTTATTTGAATATGCCATTTAAATTTTGAGAGGCGGGAAGCAAAGTTCGAACCAAATATTTATTTATTTTTGAGAAAGATTATTTTTAGACATTTATTTCTTTTTGAAGAAAGATATTTAAGAAGACCATTTTTAGATATTTTAAACATTTATTTATAAGAGGGATTGTTATTTATTTGTAAGAAAAAATGTTTAGACATTTATTTATTTTTTGATGTAAAAGTATTTAAGAATATCATATTTAGATATTTATTTATTTCTAAGAAGAATTTCTACATATTTATTCTTAAATGTAAAGGTATTTAAAAAGATGAATTATTTTTGAAAAATTATTTTTTAAACATGTTTAAAGTACTTAACATTTTTAAAAATTTATTTATTTCTTAATAAATAATGTAAAATTAATTATTTATTTCTTAATGTATAATATAAAAGTATTTAGGAGGATCATTTTTAGACATTTTAGACATTTCTTTGTTTTTATTTTTAAATAATTATTTATATTTATTTTTAAATAAAATTGTTTTTAAATATTTATTTATTTTTTAATATAAAGTTATTTAAGAAGATCGTTTTTGGATATTTATTTATTTTTAAATGTAAAGATATTTGAAAAGATAGGAAGATTATTTTTGAAAATTTAATTTTTAAATATTTATTTATTTCTTAATGTCAAGGTATTTAGGAGGATCGTTTGTAGACATTTATTTATCTTTTGAAAATAATTTTTGGACATTTATTTTTCTTTCCAGAAGATCATTTTTAAATATATATAATTTTTTTAAGAAGATCCATTTTAGATATTTATTTATTTATAAGGATCATTTTTGAACATTTATTTATCTATGAGAATCATTTTTAGATATTTATTCATCTTTAAAGAGGATCATTTTTAGACATTTATTCATCTCATTTTTGGACATTTATGCATCTTTATTCATTGTTACAAAGGATCATTTTGGGACACTTATTCATCTTTACAGATGATCATTTTTTTTTTCTAGGGAGAATCATTTTAAAACATTTATTCATCTCTAAAAGGATCGTTTTCATTTTTTCGAAGGGATCATTTTTGGACATTTTTTTATTTCTTCCTACCAAAGTACTAAAAAGATTTTTAAATGAAGCTACATAGTGAACATAACAACAAAGTGAAATATCAATCATGTCTAAACCAAATTCATAAAAAAAACACTACCATCCATTCCAAGTGATCAAAAAATAATCTATTCTAAAATGTGGAAGTCAAACATCATGTGCTTTGGATTGTAAGTGCTGGGATAGGATCATGTTAATTCATCATTTGAACTTTCATTTACAAATCTGGGTAACAACCAACATGATATTTTCTTTTACCATGTATAAGTGAATTGTTTTATTTTTAGGTTGGCATGAGTTAATTTTGTTTTGTATTTATTTATGTTTGGAATGATTTTTAGTAAGAAAACCTTGTGAAATAATTTTCTACTACATTTTTACATTAGATTGGACCTTGGGGTTTACCTCACATTAACAATATTTCTGGGATAAGTGGGGTTTATCTAAAACTTACAAAAGTTACGATTGTTTAGATGGTTTTAAGTATCACTAACATAAGGGATGCAACACATCAATTGGATCCCCGTCAAATAGTTTGTTATGAAAAGGTCTAGTCCTTTTCAAAACCACTACATTTATCAGTTGCTCAGTGTAGTGTGATGGCCTGAATGATCATACATTCTGGGTCAGCTTGCCACTAATAGAGATGATTTAACCACTCAAACTACCATCCTAACGAGATGATCCTAATTTGTATACCCCTCGTGGAGAGGGGTTGAAGACAATGTCGAAAGATGAAGCTTCGGGTCAAAGCTTCCCTAAAGAATTTGTGGGAGGTAATGACATCCCCCTCACAAGCCAGAATGCATGAAATAAAATCCAAGTAAAAAGACTTTAGGATTGTTTTTAGATCACCCAAACCATACGGATTTTAGGGAGAGTCTATTCAACTTTTTTTTTACGCCTTAGACAAAGGCACAGTTTATAATGAAAATGATATTTTTGATCATCCGTGTTCCCTATAGGGGACGAGGGGAGAGCATACATGCGCAAATTCCTTTTTACTCAAATACAAATGATAGATGACTTATAAAAAAGAAAACTCTTTTGAAAAGATTATAACTTTGAAGTGAGTTTGGTTTTAAGCATTGAATTGAAATGTTTGGTGATGTTCTGTGGCCCCTTGGCCTTAGTTTGCAATTTTTTTTGAAAAACAATCACAAAATATTTAATAATAAACATGCAATTTTCCTTTTAAACACCAATGAGAAGGTTCCTATTTTTTTTTAAACATGAAATGGAAGTTTAAAAGACTTAGTTGTGCTAAAAAAACTACTTCTCCATGCAGGTTCTGCATAAAAAGTTAGATAGTCTTGTTTAGCTTTGAAGCACTTTTGACGTTGAGACAAGCAACTTTGAAAAACATGCTCTCAAATCTATGTTTTTTTTAAACATAGTGATTGACTCGGATCACTGTTGACCGGTGCCGATTCCTATAAGACTGTTGCCAGTCATAACCCAACCATGGTTGGTTAAAAACAACCGCCAACAGTCACCTATGAACCCAAATGCAAAAATGTTATGTTTGAAAATACATGTTAAGATAAAATCTCCAAAAGATAAGCTTATGGATCAATATTATGTTCAGACCAGAGACTTATAAAACTCAAATTTTTAGAAACAAACTTGAATAAAATCTCAAAATGTATTTTTTTAGCCATATTTTCCCCTACAACCCAACCGACCATGGTTAGCCCTAATCAACATCGGTCACTCAGAACCGTCATTGATCATTGTGTGACTTGTGGTGCACAAAAAATGTTAGAAACATGGGGAAAGAGCATAAAAATTATTGTTAAAGGACTTTTTAATGACTTAAATGGAAATATGAGATTGCCAAGATGTCTTCCTTGATTGAATGGATGTTATGGTCCCACCAAACGTGTCAAAATGTAGTGTTGAATTACAAAGAGGATTAGTTCAAACATTATTCATAAAAAACATAAAAGAATGCATAAAAACGAACAATCTAAGCCAACCTATTCTACGAGATTTGCTAATGACAATAAAAAGCAATTAAAAGAAAGCACATATGCATATTACCTTCCCAAATGATTTCACCATCCAAAAGCAACACTAAACATGTTTTTCCCCTTGATTTGATGTTCTCGTCTTTGTCAACAATGGATGCCAAGCTCCTCCATTATCTCAAGATCACCATGCTTAATCTAAGCTCAAGATAAGAAATCAAATCTATGTCTGTCAAGTGAAGTTAGCCTATTGCAAATAAAACACAATAATCAACACAAAGAAAATTTGTGGAGATAATCTTGCATTATAAGTTTACACAATTTAAGCTTAAAAATGATGTTCTATATCTTATTTATAAATTTTTTCAAATAAGTTAGGATCAACCATGACCATCCATCTCAAGATTGAGATGTGTGGCCATGAATTAATCTAATATTTGCAATTAAATCCATAAATATCCTCATAATAATTTGGAAGGAATGGGCATTAATAAGACATGGGTGTCCATAAACCTGTTATTTAATGCATTTATGGTTTATAAATGCCACCCTATTGATCATGTCATTAGGTAATGCAAATATTCAAAATCAATTTTCAATAAAGAAATAGTCAAATTGTTTCATAAAATTCTTACTTAAAATCTTAATTTGAGTTAATCTGCCTAAGTAAGTTTGATCGAAATTAATGTAATTTTTTGGAAAATGGTGCACAATTAATCAAAATGATCAGAAAGTCATATTAATGGCTTGTAATTTGACTTAGGAAGAATTAGGAGGCGACGTTAGATGCATACGGACCGTTATCCCATTTAATATGTTGTTGACATAAAATAACAAAAGTATGTGACATGTACTAACGAATTATAAGAAAAGAGTGATCTAGAACACCAACATGTAAAATTATCATTTTAACTCGAAATCATTTGAAAAAAGTTAAAGATCACATAAAATGCATTGCCCCATTTAGAAATACATTAGTCTAAATCGACACTTATATACAACAAGTTCGAACCATTTAACATGTTTAAGTAATTTTGACCTAAATTATGCATTTGAGTACAATTCAAATAAGATTAACAATTTCAAAACACAATAATGTTAGAAATTGGATGTCTACAACATTTAGCATACATATCTTAAATAAATACACTCATAAATATCATTCTTGAAACACTTATATTATATTAAATTATGATATTAATGAAATTTGTACATCAAAAATAATATCTATCTATTATTATTCCATGAAATAATTATAAAAATAATTAAAAATATATTATTTTATATTTTAAATTAAATTTTAGAAAATAAATGATAATCTCTACTGAATTTATTTATTATATTAATATATTCATTCAACTATTTTAAATATATATAGGTACATATATGTATACGTATATATGTACACATATATAAACATGTATCTACACAAACATATTCTAATTCTTCTTAAATTTACATTTTATTATTTTAATATATCCTCTTAACTATTATATTATAACTAATCATTATATTATAATTAGTATTTTTTTAAAATTAAATTATTCTAATACTAACGTATCCACTTAATTATTACACTATAACTAACTATTATACTTCAACTATACTAATTCACTAATATAAATATCTTGAATACATTTACCTATTACACTACGACCAATATTATAATACAAATAAAATACATCTAATTAAAATACTCTAAATAATCAACATAATCTAAAAAATATTAATCTCAAAGCTCTCAAAGCTCTTTATTTTGAAATTTTCAAATATCATATTTATTAATTCTTTTATTATTATTTTTTTAATTTCTTAATGACTTGTTACAAATAACATCTATCCATGCATATATGTGTATATATAATATTTTAATTAATAATTCTTTAAATTAAATTGTTCTAATATTAAATATCCATTTATTTATTATAAATTATAACTAACTATTACATTACAACTAATAGCAATTCATTAATACAGATATCGTAAATACATTTATCCATTACACTGCAATTAAATATGTTAAATATATCAAATTAAAATACTTTAAATAATTGATATAATCAAAGAGAGATTAGTATGAAGTTCTTTGTTTTGAAATTTTCATATATCATATTTATTAATACTTTTATTATTTTTTTCTAATTTTTTAACGATTTGTTAAAAATAACATCCATCTAACCATACAAATGTGTTGGCTCAAAAAACTTTCCAAAAAAGTTATAGACCTATAATTTTTGAATTGAATTTTCTAAACCCAAAAAAAACCTAAATTTCTAAAATGAAATAAAATGGACATAAAAAATCTAAATTTCTAAATTTAAAATAAACGTACCAAATTTTTAAAAATTTAAAATAAAGATAAATACAATGAACACAGGAAAAAAATTAAGTTTTTTAAAATGGAAATAAAATGAACATCAAATTTATAATTAAAATTATCATATAATAATTAAATAAACATAAATTAAATATATATAAAAAACAAAAATTATAAAATAAAAATAAAATGATCATAAATTTAAAAATAAAATTATTATATAATAATTAAATAAAAATAAATTTAAAATTAAACATAAAAATAAATAATCCATTACATTACCCTTCACCTAATCACTACCATTAATAAATTTGCACCATTCACTTATTCATTACATTACAACCTCCACTTAACTATTAAACTTATAAAATTAAGTGTGAGGATTGTTTTAAAAAAAATTTAAAAAAAAAAAAAGTGGGAGGATTGTTTTCAGAGGTTTTAATTTTTAGATATTTATTTCTGAGAATCATTTTTGGACATTTATTCATCTCTGAGGAGGAGGGGATCGTTTTTTAAGACATTTATTCATCTCTGAGAAGGAGAGGATCGGTTTTTAAGACATTTATTCATCTCTGAGAAGGATCGTTTCCAGACATTTATTTAATTCTTGGGAAGGTGTTTTTGGACGTTTATTTATTTCTTCCTGCCAAGGTACTAAGAAGATTTTAACATGAAGCTACATGGTGAGCACAAATGCACTGTGAAACGCTAATCATGTCTCAACCAAATTCATGAAAAACACTACCATCCATTCCAGGTGATCTAAAAATTATCTATTCTAAAATGTAGAAATCAAGCATAAGCATCATGTGCTCTGGACTGTAAGGGCTGGAATAGGATCGTGTTAATTCATCATTTCTGGACTGTAAGGGCTGGGAATATTAATTCATCATTTGAATTTTCATTTAAAAATCTGGTTAACAGCCAACATGATATTTTCTTTGTGAATTGTTTTATTTTTAGGTTGGCATGAGTTAATTTTGTTTTGTATTTATTTAGGTTGGAATGATTTTTAGGAACAAAACTGTGAAATAATTTGCCAATACATTTCTGCAATAGATTGGAACAATAAGTTGCTCCCATCATATAACAACATGCCACAGCAAAGAAAAGAAATCTGAGATACCCACATAGCTGTAGCTCATGATAAGAGAACAAAAAGCACTTTATATTGAGAACAAATGCAATGAGAACAACATCAGAGATCCAACACTTACCATGTCTAAAACAGAATTCAACACAACACTGCCCTATATACCAGATGATTAAATGCAACTTCAACACCAGTAGAGAGACCTAATACTAAAGAAAGAAAGACCAATGATTCCTACATGCAGGAAATCCTAAAAAACATGATTGCCATAAAACAATATACTAATGGATGAATGCTGCACACAGCATATACCATTCTATAGATGCAACCCAACATCGGTCAGTCAATGTTTGGCACATTAAGGGTCTCCAATAGTATTCTGCAAATGACTTCATGAGGGTGGACTACTTATATGTATGTAGGACTTTTAGGCTCCTTGGGTGACCTCCTGAGCCTTATTCTGCACATATTGTCCATACTCCTTGGCTCTGTCCTTGACATCCCTTGCCTTGCTAGCAATCCTTTGCCTTGCATAGTCCACCTGATCAGAGCCAGGTGGGTGTTTTCCCATAATATAGTTATAAATCCATGAGAGAGCAGAGAGAGCAGCCACTCCAAACCCACCAGCAGACAAAAACCCTGCCATGGTTAAGAACAAAACAATCCCAATAGGAATAAGTATAGGACTAAAGAAAACCAGCACAGGGGTGGCACAAACCAGTGTTACCACAGTCCCTGCAAAGGTCAAGCCAGCCAAAACCATGAGTGTGCCTCCCACAGCAATGGCACCGATCAGCTTCATCATCTGTTGTGCATTGGGTGTCTTCTCCTGTATCTTCTGCATCATTCCTTGTGCATGTTGGTGTGCTTGTTGCATCTGATCACCCATCTTTCCAAAACACCCACAAAACAATGTGTGTATATACTGCAAACGAAGTGCTTTAGAAATCCTTATAGCTTATATTGCTGCTCCTGCTTCACTTGAATGCACGGTAGAATAGTATTAAAACAAAGTATATTTATAAAAAAATTCAGCCAGGATCGGTACTGCTCCTTTTGGATCGTTCAGATTTATGGATATTTATTAAAAAAGAAAAAAGAAAAAAAATAATGTGTCAAAGGTGTATGAATCTTGCCATGACAGGTGTAGAACAGTTGACAAGTGTACTATCTTTCTAGCTTATAGAAAACAAAAGCCAGACAACTCAAAGCTTGTCTTCACATGAATTGCATGGAGAGCAGATTATATATATTGGACACCTGGAGACTGTTGCAGACCGCCATACTCATCTCTGTTATTTTTTTAACATATTTTCTTTTGTTTGTTTGTAATCCATTGTTACCAAGAGGACAACATTTTCTGAGTATCATCTTCTCTGGTTTTGCTTTGAATTCATAAATGTTTATGGTTTTGGGTAGCTTCCCAATGTTCTGAAATACAGAACCAGTACATTAAATCTATAGCACTAATTATTTTTTTCTGGATATCAGTTCAAGAAAAGGAAATTCTGGTGGAAAGCAGAAGCAGCATCCCATGAATCAAATTTAGAGTTCATATATACAAAAGGACTATCAATAGAAGTTTTAAAATGAAGCTCAAAGTAATATTTTCATGTTGATTCATGAATGATTCCAAACTGATGGACTGCAACTGTAGATTGTATTAGCAGGTTACAGTATTGAGAGTTAAAAAATCTCAAGAGGGGGTCATCACAATTCTAGTCATGCAGATCTTGTTCTATATTTGTTTGTCATACAACGCTAGATTAATGCATTAGGGATTTGTTCATCGTTTATCAAATGGGGTAGATGGGTCCCAAGTTTTTTCACAAAATGTTGAAGAACACAATAGTCCATGCTAGATGTTCTTCCAGAATGGATGAACACAAGGGTAGCCAAATGACGTTAAAATGGTAATGGACATCAAGGTAGTTGTGCCCATCACTTGAGAAGAAAAATCTATAAATTGTGACTAGGCAACAAAATAAGTTTACATTAACTATGTGACATAAACTTTAAGTAATATATATTTTTTATTTATTTTTAAATATCTTTTTATTAATAATACAACTTATATTGTTAATCTTAAAAAACTCAGCGGCATGATATCATACTCAAACATGTCATTTCGGTCTTTTGGCTCAAGAAATAGGAACTTAATTTATAAATAAAGTTAAAAAATATTAATTAAATAATTTTATAACAAAAAAAAGTTTGAATAAGTTCAATTATAAGATAAATAGTTTAATGGGAATCTAAACATTAAGGTAGAATAACACTAAGCCATAACAGTAATATGTTTAGGTGGTAGATATGGAGGATCATCTGATGTGTCGTTTCAATGCTAGCGACCATTAATAGGTGAATTTACTGTATCAAGTATCACCTCACATTCATTATTAGTGTTGTATTTATCTACATCATCTTTTAGGTTTAGTTGTCTAGATTGGGAAATTGCAAAGGTTGATCAACAAAATTTTCCTTGATGTTGCGCTGTCTATCCATCGGTGTCTAGGAATGCAAACCCACCACACCATAAGCATTGTGAGTTAATGAAAGATGTTGCAAACGCGGTGAGTCACTTTTTCCCATGCTTTGTGAACAATACCTTCAACGAGCTCCAAAACCACAACCCTATGAAGGTGACCGTCAATGGCGAGAATCTGGGGGGCCCTAGTTGACTACACATGGAACACTCCCCAATGGTCAAATAAAAACTGAAGAGTCAAACCTCTAGTCGGACCTTCTCAACTTGCACTTGTATATAAAGCATAAAATTATATATCAGTTGCACTTTATTAGCAACAAAAAAACAACCATCAAGATATAAATGGTTAAATATTGTATTGTTCCCTTCTTTACATAAATAAACAAGAATTTCACAAAAATATGCCATATTTGGTTTTATTGTGTAGGTAACATGGTTGAATTCTCTATTAGCACATTTTCCATGAAAAGAATTTTGGACGAAATGGCTAAAAAAAATGTATGTATCCATTTACAAGGTGATTGAGAATGATTGTAAAACCAAAAAAGATGCTTAAGGGATGCTAGGTGTTGGCAAGACAACCATAAGGAATCAACTACACCCAAATGAACAAGGCAATTACCAAAAATAAAACCTTGGTGAAGGATACACAACATGAAATGTGTCTGCTTGGGCTTAATAATTGCTTTCCAAACTCTCACAAACATTCAACCCCATGTCTCTGCAAATGAATTAACTTTCTAGTGAACATTCAAATAAACCCCCAAAATGAGTTGAGGAGAGAGCAATTGATAACCACATTGGAGTTTATACTAGTGAAAAGGGGTTTCTATAAGCCATTTCTAGTTATTTCACCACCTAACAAGTAATTGAACTCCAATCTTATGGGAGGTGTTAATCTGGGATAACTCTTTGAACCTCAATAAGCAAGAAAATGTCATTGTTATTAAGTTGAAACTTGTCATGTAAGAAAAGCCTTTCGAAATCGTTTACAAAATAGGTCTAAAATAACCTTTATCCCTTTCTTAAAAAATATGACTCTTGATTTAGGGGACCATGTCAAAGGGACACCATAATAAGAAAGAATTGGAGACTACCAAAGGGAGTGACTATTTAGAGAGAGTTTGGTTCTGAAACCATCTCCATTCAAAATTAAGAGAGGCTTTATTAACTCTTAGGGTTTGCATATATTATGAGCCACAAAGGAACCCACAATTTTGGCATGGACCTAAGTGAGAAAAAGAGATTGAATACTAAGACCCTTCAAAGTCTCCCTGCCATAGGGATTTATTTAAAAAATGCAATAGCAAAGCAAGATCATTGATGCCTCATATTTTTCAAGGGAATGAATAATCCACTTTATCTAGAGATTAGTACCTTGGATTTTGACATCATGAAGATCAAGACCTTCCATCTCTTTAAGTCTACAACACATATCCCAATAAACTTTGTGAAAACCTTTAGAGCCTTCAGAATTGGCCCAAAGGAAATATTTTAAGAGACGTTCCAATTGGGCATATCCATCCATGAAAGGTGACCAACAAGATGAATAATAGACATGAGTTTTTGCAATGACCTTAGAGAGACCCTAGAACTTACCATCTAGGGAAAGGGGTTTAGTGACCCAAACCCTTTGAAGCACATAGTTCCATAAATCTAAAGGAGATCCCTGGAATGCAAAGAGCATACCTAGGAATTTATAAGGTTGTCTAGGTTGAATCCAATACCACTTATACCCTTGAAGTCACTAAATTAAGGGGGTGTCATATTTTCTATAGCATTGAGTTTTATTCCATTGAATAGAAGATCTAGAGGCTAGACCAAAAACAAAATCATTCTGTCACGTTAGAAAGAGAAGCCTCTTCTTCTGCAAGAGTGAGGAATGGATCATAAGTAAAATGCCCATTGACTATTTATGACTAATCATTTGAAGGAGTAATTAGTTAAAATTTAGCTAAATCCTTCAACCACAAAAACATATAGGGAAGGAGCTAAAGGGAATCCTTGCCAAATGGATATGAACAAACCAAATTATTCAAATTACTTCCCAAATGCAAATACAAACACAAAAATATTTCAAAATAACTATAATAGTTTACAAACATTTGGCCCTAAACCTTAACATCTGTAGCATGGATATGATAAAAGGTCACTTAATTATGGCATAGGATTTATATAAATATATTCTAATAATTAGATACTTGTATTGTGAGGAGTGAGCTCATTCTATCCCTTTAGAGTGAAATGATATTATCAAAACTATATCTATTGTGAATGAAATTAGTTTTCTCAGGGGGATGATGAGAGTGAGCAAGTACCACACCTTTAAAACAAGATATTTATTTATGATGTTTTAAGATACATTAAAAATATTAATAAGATGTTAGTTGGCAATGAGCTTTGGGCCCTTGGTCTTAGGAATAAACTTGATATTTCCCTAGTTAATATATCTACCAAGAGATTTTGTCTAAAAAAAATCCAAGTAGTTTTTGTGTATGTCTAGACCTACAATATCCCATAAATTTTGGTAAAATTTGCAACATAAACCACTATTCTTGGGTCTTTGTTAGCATCCAAGTTTTGGCTTCATGATGGTCACATTTGCAAAAATGCTAAAGTACCAAAATAAAATAGATAAAAATGCAGATGCTAATAATTAGGATGCAAACACTATTCTTGGAGATGTAAATGTCATGACATAGGATGACAAAAATTCCAAACTACCAAAAAAATAATAGAGACAAATGCAGATGCTACTAATTAGGATGCAGACATTGTTCATATGGACAAAAACATCACAGCAAAGGTCTAAGATGCTAATCTATAGAAAATAGGATTTGAAGCTTTAAAATGACAAGTTTAACTCAAATTTGACCTAATTAGACTCCAAAGTAATACTAGCTAAGCAAACACCTTCTAACAAACAATATAAGTGAAATAAAATGGGGTTTAGTCCCATTGAGCATGCCAAGAATGTAAAAATGCAAAATTAGAGCTATACAAATAGAAAGTCAATATGACATTAAATTCCTACTCTAAATAAGCAAGATACCTTTCATTAATATTAAAATGAGAGAAACACACATTCACTTACCATGAAGATCCCCTTGTTGTGTTGCTTTGCTCAGATTAGAGATGATTGTAGTTTCTCAATTGGACATATGCAAGCATTCTAGCAACATGTCCCCTTAGAGTGATGAAAATTGATTAGATGATGTTGAGGATGACTTGGATGACTTGACCTCAAATTAACATGATCTAATTAAGCTCTATTGGATTGCTCACTCAATGGTTAAAATCTCCTTAGGCTCTTGAAGCTTGTTAAAATTAAATGATGAGAGTTGGATTTATAGATTTTTGATGGGGTAAATGGATGATTAGATTTGATTTGAAATGGATGGCTAAGATTGAGTCAACATCCTCATTCAATGGGAGGGTTGTATATTGAATGAGGGAGATTGGAGAGGTATGGTATTAATTTGAAGATGGATGCATTTGAATGATTACTTTTTGATTTGAATTTTGGGGATTTGATTAAAGATATGATGATGTGATTTGAGATGGATGATTTGATTTATTTGACTTTCCTTTATTTTGTATTTTAGATTGTGCATGGATTTTATTATTAGTGATAATAAACTAACTAATAATGATTAATTAGTTCATTAATCTGGAGGATGATTTTGGTGGGATTAGATAAAGTCATAATAGAATTAGGACAATGTAAATAATTGATTGGGGATGATGGTGTGGTTGGAGAGGATTGGCTAGGGATGTGTTGATGATGACATTAGAGTTATGGAATGATGGGATTAGGGTCATAGCAATGGTATAATTAGGGTTTAATTATGTTAGGTAATATTAGATGTGTTGATTGTAGAATTAGGGTATCAAAATCAAATTGTCGAAAGTGTTAAAAATGGAGTTGCAGAATTTAGATGTCTACATTAAGAATTAAGATCCATAAATTAACATGTTGAAGAATATGCAACAAAAATGAAGCAATATGATCAATGCTAGTTTCCACCATGTTTTTGTGGTGATATGTGATGAGAGACAACTTCACCAAGGATCACCAAATATATAGGTTGATCCAAATATGACTCTAAAAATGAACCAGAACTTGCAGAGGCATAAATGAGAAACCTAATGCTTAAAAATATACTACAGACATTTAAATCAATAAAACACTTCACCAAAATTTATTATCAACAAATACTCATATTTTTGGGTGATGCAAGATTACGTGTGGACCCAAATTCTCCTACATCATACACCCACTTGCTTGACCTCATCCAAAGGTATTAGTATGCCTTTATTCCATAGGTTATGATTCTTGCCTTCGAATTCACTTAGTGGATGAATTGAGACAAAAACTGAAATCTTCCTCCAAAATCTTGTCATCTCACTTTTATGCCATCTCGCACTTTCATTGGGCCAACCTCCTCTATTTGCACTATGCAATATACTCCTCCACTATGACACTACCTACTAAAACATTCATGTGTTTGTGGTTCACATTCTTGTTAACCTTCCTTTGTCTAGAAATATTATGTTTCTCTACATAATCACTTTCTTTCCTCTTTGTGATGCCACTTTGTATCTTTACACATTTTTTCCCTTGTAAGCGATCCTTGTTACTACACATAACCAAATGACTTTGATGTGCATCCTTCATGTTCTCTATATTTTATGGACTTATGATATGGACTTGTCCATCACTCAAATTGTATTTTCTCTCCTATCATATGATATCTCATGGTCATACTGACATGGTCTCCAAAGAACACATGACATGCATCCATCTTTAGCACATTGCACATGAAATTGTTTGTGTAACTACTAATCATCTTCTTGACTTTGCATTATTCCTTCACAATTCCATCTATACCCTCTATCAACCATGACACTCTATATGTTATTGGATGTACCTTTCCCATCATCCCTATTTTCCTCACCATTTCTACATATACAAAATTATTTGTGCTTCCACTATCTGCCACAATTGTGAAACATTTAACTCTTATCCTGCACTTAGTTTGGAAAATATGTCTTTGTTGCCTCACATCTTCTCTCTTTCTATAATCACCTAAAAGTGGTATTTGAGTGCTACTTGAGACTACCTATCCCTAGCTTATCCCTAGACCTATTCTAGAGCCTATTATCACACTTATCTAGCCTTTGTGTAGGCCACATGCATCCCTAGTCATCTATAGAATAATCTTAGTCCCTCATTCTTACATCTTGGCCCTTCATTCTTGTGTTCTACCACTTGGACACTAGCACCATAATAGGGATAATAGTTACACATGGCACTAGTGTCCCAATAATGGCTTATTGTCCTTTCCCTCTTCTTTTCACAAACAGATATATTTTCAAATCTGAAACCTCTTAAGGTTAGGCTAGACCACTTTTAGCACCCACACAAGCAACAAAATAGTATAAATACATGAATTTTAACCCTCTAGCCACTATATGGAAATCAAATGCAAAATACATATGCAAACTCAAAATAAGTTGTGCATAATTATGGTTATCAATCCCTATTCTGCCCTACTTGTGCATACTACCATCTACATAATTCCTAAGCTCAAATTACCCCAAGCACATTCAAATCACTCAAGTCAACTATCATACTGATTTCACATGCACTTGCACCAAAACTTAGGTGGGGATAACTACATCAGGTTTGATCCCTCTTCATAGTATTGGTATGTAGGAAACTCTCATCACAACATGGTGTTGAGGATGTCCATCCTATCCCACTAATGAACACACTTTATAGCTTATATCAATTGGATGCCCTCACAACATGGAAGATTAGGGTTTGATTATAAATTCAATCAAACTAGGCAATATACAAGGTTTCGTAAATTATACACGCAAGAACAAACCTCATAGATTGAAACACAAGTGCACCTAAAAGCTTGGGAAAGTCCTACATAGAGGACACTACTACCAAAATAGGGACACTAGTACCACATATCCAATTAGGGTGATATTATCCAATTAGTTTGTACCATCTAGGAGGGGTTCTAACATTGAGATCCTATTTTCAATAGTTAGACCCATATTTCCCTCAAATTTTAGTCTCTAGATAATCCATCTCAGTCATTTTATAGCTAAGTTCTTACTTGCACTATTTATTACTATTTTTAGTAAGGTCAAAGTTAGTAAATTATATGAAAAATTAGTGGCTATATCTATTTCATATTATTTCCCCGATTTAGTATACTTAGCTCTTTAACAAACATAGGATTTATACTTGCTAAGTCCTAAAAGGTTAAAACATTTGGTGAACCTGACTTACTTCAAACATTGCTCAAACCCCAGCCTTAGATGCTCTTAGGGTTTGTATCCTTTTTATTTCTATGATTATATATTAGTTCTAAAATCTCATATTTGTTTCATTATTTGATTTTTTCAATCTTTCATAGATTAAATTTCTTTAAAGGTTCAAAATATACAACAATTTGTTTTCCTACTTCCCAAACTACAATGGCAGA
Source organism: Torreya grandis (assembly GCA_037957365.1). Taxonomy (NCBI): domain Eukaryota; kingdom Viridiplantae; phylum Streptophyta; class Pinopsida; order Cupressales; family Taxaceae; genus Torreya; species Torreya grandis. The sequence continues at coordinate 2,490,734 of JARHVA010000429.1, forward strand.
ATTCAACAATCAATTTGATGAAAATGATAAGAGACATTTACAAGATTTTTTTTCCAAAAATTCAAATATGCAAGATGACCTTATCAATATTATTCATGAAGAACTTCAAAAATTAAACAATGGTCAATATTCTATTACCCTAAATAATAACATTATTACACCTACATTGGGACCAACTCAACTAGCACAAAAACCAATTGTAACTCAACAATATTTAGTGAAAACTACACTTCTTATGGATAGTTACTCCACTCCAGATGTATAATCCCTTGTGCAAGAGGTTCAGACTCTATAGGCTAAGATGTTAAATCTTGAGCAGGAAGCCACTAGGCCATCACATGCCTTGGATTCTCATGTTCTTTTACATACACCTTTATCACATCACATAACATAAAATCCTTTGCCATCCAGATTCATGGAACCCAAGCTTACATTGTATAATGGTCAAGGTGACCCAAAGCACCATCTCCAAGCTTTCCATGCAACATGTTTGGAGTATGTATCTAATGACTAGCTTCTCACTAAGTTATTTCCATGTAGTCTAAATTATTATGCCTTACAATGGTTTTATGATCTATCAACACATTCAACACATTGGAAGATATGTTTTTATCACACTTCTTAATAACCATCAGTGATAAGATCTCATATGCTCAAGTTGCATAATTGAAACAAAAATCAAATGAGCCTATTGTAGAATATGTCTTATGATATAAGACTATATTGGCCAAATTGACTAGCCCTATGGTAGATAAAGAGCTCTAGGATATATTAAAACATAGTCTTCTACCAGCATTACATGAATCTATCTTGTTTAATAATTTTACAACCTTCAAAAATTTATGCCAAACGGTGAAATAAAGAGAAGTCAAACTTCTCTCTATGGGCAAACTAAAATATAAAAGTGGATTAGAATCAATTGCTAAGATTTATAGTAAGCCTCCATACAAGGTAAGGGCCATTGAAAATAAGAGTGATTCAAATGCCATAGTTAACGCAACTTCAGAGCCATCTTCTCGCCTAGTTTTATCAACTCCTCCACACAAAGTTTTCACCAACCATCTAGAATTTCTAGCATGTGTTTTACATCAGCTCTTGGAATGTAATGTCATATCTCTCTCTCCCATCGAATAGGTTTATACAACATGGATTATTCCAAGGAATTATGATTCTAATGTATTCTATGAATATCACAGAGCATCAAGACATACTACAAATAGAGGCATCAACTTGAAACATATGATACAAGATTTGATAAATGCTAACATTATTGATGTGGGCACACCCACAGAGGAACCCAAAGTTCAAAAAATGGAAACTAAGGCATTGAAAATATTCTTAGATCTATTAACAGAAAATACATCAAATGAGGCAAGGGGAACTTTAGGTGTTCACTACAAGTATCAGGCACATCCACCACCACTTTCATATCACACTACTTTAGAGGAGGCACACCCACTGCACAATATCATTGGTGTGTACCACACTATAGTTATAGCTAGGCCATTCATCACTTTCTCAGAGTAGGATATTATTGATGATGATTCAAATTTATATACACTCTTTGTGCAAGCCTACATAGATCATCATCCTATTCAAAGTTTTATGGATAATAACAGGTCAAGTATTAGCATGTGAACTATCACACTTCTACAACATTTGGGGTATTCAGAGCATCATATATCTCCTAAAAACATAATTATTAGTGGTTTTAGTGGCCATGTTCAGATCTCCATCGGGGAGGTTATACTTCTACTATAGGTTGGACTAGCACATGTGGCCACTGTATTCTTATTAGTACCTAGTACAAGCATATTTGACATGTTACTAGGTAGGATATGGATATAGCAGTTACAATCCATCCTATCCACCATGCATATATGCCTTGAATATATACATGCAAATTATGTGGTCATAGTTGAGGGTCTTTCATATGAGTATCCACTACTTGTCCCACATGTAGTTACATCATAGTTACCAGTTACAGCTCCAAGCAAATTTATAATTAGTACATAATATAGTTCAGTGGAACCAATAGTGCAAGTGAGGTCTACTCCTAAAGTGTTTCCATGCATGCATACTCTCCCATATAGACCATTATTAGAGAGATCCTTGCATCAAAAATATGTTATAGATTCTAAACGGCCTTATAAGAATGGTAATATTGAGTTCTTAGGGTTCTCAACACAGGGCACCTATACTAGCTACAACATATTCTACCATATGGGTCCCTAAGACCCCTATAGTTCACAGGTTACCGTAATTAGTTTCATGGATTCCTAGCACCACTTCATAGGTAGGGCCAAACATAGATCAGTTAGATGATCATAAGGGGTTTGTCACAAAGATCTAGCTCTTATAATGCATTTAGAGTACATTTTCAGTGCATAGACTTAGATTACAAAAATCAAACCCAAGTAAACATAGTGGGAAAATAGTGACATAAAGACTAGTACCAAAAAAATTATAGTAGGACATTAGTGCCCAAATTGGGACACTAGAAACACATGGCACTACCATCCAAAATATGTTGTTATTATCTAGTATCCTCAATTTCATAAAAACCAAAATTGGCCAGAAAAGTATAGCAAGTACAATACATGTTTGCACATGTTTAGTTATAGATTTATCAATTTTTCTCATATGCATGCTATTTTAGCTCATATTCATACTAGTTTGCTCAAATTGGGGGCATCATGCAAGGCATGACCATTCCCATATTCAATATAGATACTCAGATACAAATTATTACAACTTAGTCTAGAATCCATATGCTCAAATATTAGATTTAGGGGCAGGTACAAAACACATTGTTTATGTATGCTCTCTAACACACCAGTTGATTAGATGGAATGAAAAATTAAATGTTATTATCTATGTTGTATACATCTAACATCATATTCCATGTTACACACCAATTTCATGCCTTAATCCATCTACAGTGGTTGGCATTTTAGAGTGTCTTAGAGCCACCTAATATACCCAAGTGGATATAGAGATGACATTCTTAGTTAGACATTTCCAGTTACATCATACAATTTTAGTTTTAGATGCATCTCATACAAATGGATAGGAAATGATGGATTTGTAACCTAATTGATTTATTGATCCACCTACATGAGAGGGTTGGACACACCATCAGTCCAATCCAATCTATTCATAGATCATGATCCACCAAGTAGGAGTGGGCAATGATGGAGTCAAAACTAGATTGAATTCTTGAGCCACCCACACATAAGGATTGAGCAAGCCATTAGCTCAATATAAGTTATTTATTGATTAATCACTATATGCATGTGCACACACACAAGTTCTCACCAGGTTTATGCATTAGTTTACATACCTAGTGAGGTGTACTCGTTTCTTTCCTCTCTCTTATCTTTTTACTTAGTTTTACTCAGTTTTATCTTTGATTTTGATATCTCTTAAGGATTGATCTATGCATGTTTCATTTCCATGACATGCATTGGAGCATGCTTTATGTACTCAAACCCAACTTCACGGGCTTCACCTATTATTTAAGTCCATGTACACTTCTTTTTCCTTTATCCCAATAATTTCTTTTTACTACATTTCTAGAATAAAGAGGGGCAAACTTAATCACCTAAAAGTGGTATTTGAGTGATAAGAGTGTTACTTGAGACTACATATCCCTAGCTTATCCCTAGATCTATCCTAAATCATTTCACTTATCCAACCTTCGTGTGGACCATAGACATCCCTAGTCATCCCTAAAGTAGTCTCAAACGCTCATTCTTGCATCTTGACCCTTTGTGCCTAGTGTTCTACCACTTGAAAATTAGCACCATAATAGGGACAATAGTGCCACATGGTGTTAGTATCCTAATAATGGTGCTACTATCCTTTCCCTCTTATTTCCAAAAATAAATATATTTTCAAACCTAAAACCTCCTAAGGTTGGCCTAAACCACTTTAATCACCCACACAAGTACCATAACAATATAAATACATGACTTTTAGACCTCTAACCACTATATGGAAATCATATGCAAAATACATATTTAAATTCAAAAAAAGTTATGCACATTTAAGGTTATCAATCCCTATTTTTCCTTACTTCTTCATACTACCATCTACAACATTCCTAAGCTCAAATTACCCAAATTTCTAGTCTTGAGTACATTCAAAACACTCAAATCAACTAGCATACTAGCTTCACCTACACTTGGGTGGGGATAATTACATTGGGCTTGATCCCTCTTTAGAGTATTGGTATGTAGGCAAGTCTAATCACAACAGGATGTTGAGGATGTCTAACCTATCCCACTAATAAACACACTTTTTAGCTTGTATCAACTAGATGCCCTAATAATATGGAGGATTAGGGTTTGCTCACAAATTTAGTCAAAATAGGCAATATATAGGGTTTCAAAACTCATGCAGGTAGGAACAAACCTCATAAATCTAGGCATAAGTGCACCCAAAAGCTTAGGATAGTCTTGCATAGAGGACACTACCACCAAAATAGGGACACTAGCACCATATATCCAATTAGGGTGCTATTATCCAATTAAGGTGTTACTATATAAGAGAGGTTATGATATCGAGATCCTATTTGTGATACTCAGACTAGTATCTACCTCAATTTTTAGCCTCCATATCATTCATCATAGTCATTTTCCATCTAAGTTCTTACTTAAACTATTTATTACTATTTTTAGAAAGGTCAAAGTTAGTCAATTCTATGATAAATCAGTGGTTGAATTTATTGCTTATTATTACCCTAATTTAGTATACTCATCTCTTTAACAAACATATGATTTATACTTACTAAGTCCTAAAAGGTTAAAACACTTTCCCATGACCTTCAAGACTCTCATCACTATTAGTAAACTTTCCCCTTGCTCAATTTCATCTATATGACGTACATGCATCTCTGTAGATTCCATGCATGTTTTTAAGACTTTTATACCACTAATTCCTCTCTAGCCACCAGCTAATTGTGCTTGAGGGAACTAAAATGCATGATGCCCTACTTATTCACATCTAAAACATGATATTATGAATATTCCACCTTTACCTCTTCCTCTACCACCTTTCACAAAAGATTGTTATCCCCTTGCTTGTGATCTTGCATGGTGCTTGCATCTTCGTCACTCATTTTCACTAATTATACTTCATTACCATCGATCATTGCTTTGCCTCTCAGATTAATATGTCTACATGTGAACTTATCTTTTTATCTTAGCACATATTTATATGATTCATCCATGGTTTTTAATGTCTCTATTTTGATTTCATCTTGTATTACCCATCGCAATCCATTATTGTACCGCACTACCTTCTGTTGGTCTATCTCACTATGACTAGATGAGATAGTGATCATGTAAAATTTCTCTATATACTCTTTAAAACTTAGCTCATACTGTCATAAATTCTATAGCTTATTCAACAAATCTAACTAATAATCTCTAAATAGAAACTTGGATTTTAATTTCATAGCCATCCTTTTCCAATGGGTGATTTTGTCTTTACCATTATGATTTTTCTCAAGTTTTACTTCCTTCCACCATAGATTTACAGGCTCCTTCAACATTTTTTGTGAAATCTCTATCTTTCATTCATTTTATACTTCATAAAATTCATATTACTCATCCATCTATATGAACCAATCTATTAACTCTTCTAGGTTCAATGTTCTAGTAAAATGTGAAACCTTCATTTGCATTCTTTTTCCAATCTTAGATATGTATTTAATAAGCCTCTTTTCTCCCTCATCCAATCACTCTCACATGGGGTCTGATTATTCATCCTTACCTTCTTTAAATTCAACCTTTACATCACTCACATCATCCCTTGGGATGAATCCTCTTCTTCCATCCTCCTTTATTGTATCCAACCTTGTTTACATAATTCGTACATTTATGTAATATCATCTAGTCTTCCATTCTTATTTGAAACTATTGCACCCACTCACCCTACTCTTCTTGATGGCATCTTGGATTCTTACAATCATTTAGATTTATTATTTCACCTCTTAAAAATCCTACATAGGCTTATTTTACACAGTCTTTTGTTCTCTACCCACCTTTGCAAAGAATGGAGAAAACCAACCTCGATCTCTCAATCCCAAAGTTATTTTCCTTTCTATGATACCAAATGATGTAATCATGGTTAGAGGTCCAATTAAGATATTTATTCCACCATGCAACCAAAAATTATATAATATAAATATAAAAATAATAACAAAATTTTATTTCTTCAAAGAGAGATTATACAACATCAGACTAATCACAAATGATACAATCTTTCACATAATGCATCCCACTAATGCCCACAAAATTACAAACAACATATTAACATCATAGTAATATTCAAGTGACTCAACTCTAATATCTCCTCTTAGATCTACACATAGATCTTTATCGCATTACTCCTTGCAACCACTCTTGAACTATTTCCTAATATAGAATCAAATGCCTTTTCAAATGAAGAGGATGTGTCTATATAGATACACGATACACCCATTTACATTAACTATTTCAAAAACCCACTAAGGCCACAAATATTAAATGTTCTTAACACATCAAGATGCACTACAATTATTAAATATGCATATGTCTTGATGGTAATACATTTAAAAATAATGCATCACATAACTGATATACCATAACACATCATAGACTCCTTTACATATTCGTAATGCTATTAAAAGCCTCATTCTAAACATGTTATTACTTATCCATGAAAGGTATCCAAATTTTAGCATTAATCTCAAGGAAGTGTAAAAGAAATAAATTAAGAACCAATATTGATAAATTAACCCATCAAAAACTACACAATTGTTAAGAACCTCTACACTCATATAATTGAAATACAAACTATATTGACATATAAATACAATATTCCTTTTTGAAAGGAAGGAATAACTCCATAATCACTTGCAACTTCGAGGGAGATACCTTCTTATCATAGTATTCAACTCTAATTGATATGTTTTGCTTGGATACCTTACAATGGCCTAAGCCCTCTTATTTATACTATTCTAATCTACCCAACTCCTTATTCTTATGCATGTGGTATTGAAATACTATTCATTATTATTCACTAATTTCACTATTATTCTATTTATGCTACAAACCTACCTCTCCCTAGGTATATTACATTTCATTCCCCTTAAAAATATTTTGCCCTCGAAACATGATAAGAATTACATATTGAAAATATGTACAAGACTAGATAGAAGAATGTTCATGTGTCATTTTTTGCTTTCACTTATTTTTATTGTGCTTGGATATGACCATGTACATCAATAATGTGAACTCAAACACTACAACATGAGGTTAAACTACGTAGAGATCTATGGATGGAGTAACATCATCTTGAAACATGAGGTTAGAGTTGAGCATTGAAAGTTGAAGTTTGGCAATCAATACCTCAAAGTTAGCATAAGGGTGCATAAAATAAGTTATTGTCTTAGCCGATAGAGGATATATGTCATCCCCCTTAGCATTGTTCCTTGATGGAGATGAAACCTTGGTTCCTTGATTTGGTACTGTGATTGTCAACTTGGGTTCATCAGAGGCTTGCTCGAGCATGGTGGTTGCCTGAATGGGCTCATTAAAGGATGGCCTAGGAACTTTTTTTGCTTGCTCAAGTTTGGAAAGTGCCTTCTTAGGCTCTTTTTGTGATTGCTCTGGTTCTTAGGGTGCAATCTCAGGCTTGATTAGGGCCTGCTTGGGCACTATTATTGCTGGATCAAGTATTACTAGTGCATGATCTAATGATTTTATAATCTGAAGAGGGGGAGTTGTGTGGAGACATTATCAGTTGATGTGGGAATATAAGAACTCATCAAAGCCTAAATCTTCCATCATTATCTGAGGTCTGAATAGTTCAAGCTCAGGTCAAATCACATCATTAAGACAATTGATGAAGCAACGTTGAAAGAAAGAATTAGACAAGCCTTTAGTCTGGTTGGTAAGTTCTACAAATGCTTCTTGGTATTCTTGTACCATGCTGATTTAAGAATCATGGGAAATGAATTAGTGATAAATTTCATGATTACAATTGATTAGATGTCAGATTCAACCAAAAACATATCCAAAGTTTTTAAAAAAAAAGCATATAGCAGTCAATAAAACTATGATAAATTATACAATACTTAATGAAATTTAAAACTTGAAAATTTTATAGAAAGCTAGAACAGAGGCACACCAAACCCAAAAATTGTTTGTCACAATTAGATACCATTTGTGAGAAATTCAAAGAACAATCAAGTTATTTGAGGGTAAAAATGTAAATCTACACTTCTTAGAATTGCTCCATGAAGCTCCAAAATATGCATAAAATATAAACACTCACCACAATACCTATATGTCTAAAACAATTTTCACTCCCCAAACTATAAATTTTCCTTTAAAAAAATCTCAAAACTCTCTAAATAGAATATTCTCACAATTCTCGCAACTCAAAGGATTAAACAATTTATTATCTAATACCTCTCACACACAAACCCAAACCATAAAATGAAACTAAATTACCTCTCAATAAAAATAAACAAATACAAGTTATATTCACTTTCTGATCACTAGGATCTTGCTAAGGCAAGGTGAGAGCATACGGTGAGTAAAACTACAAACTCTTACTTGCACAACCTACTACTAAAATAGAAAAAAACAATACACAGAAATGGCCCTATAAAGAGATCTAACACCAAATGTTAAGAACATATACACTCATATAACTGAAATACTAACTATATTGACACATACATACAATATTCCTTTTTGGCGGGAAGGAATAACTCCACAATTGCTCGCCACTTCGAGGGGGTTACCTCCTTATTAGAGTATTCAACTCTAATTGATATATTTTTCTTAGATACCTTACAATGGCCTAAGCCCTCTTATTTATACTATTTTAATCTATCCAAATCCTTACTCTTATGAATATGGTATTAAACTACTATTTGTTACTATTCACTATTCTTCTATTTATGCTACTAATGTACCCCTCACTAGGTATAATATAACAATAAAATAAAGCTTTGTTCTCAATGTCAGTTACCACCATGTTGTTATGGTGATATGCAATGAGAAATCACTTCACCAAGATTCAAGTACTCCACTTGGTATAATCAAGTATATTTCATTTTCATTATTTATTTATAAACTAAATATTTGAGAATGGCTAAGAAATTAATGAGTTTTATGTTTGCAGAATAATACAACCATAAACACAATATTTTTTGTAACTCACCTAATAGCAATGAATACTTCACTCTTCATGTGACAAATCATTGGGATTTTAGTTTGCGACATTATTTTATCTCAAAATCAATTTTAATCAATTTGAAACATGATTTCCAAATAAAACATCTTCTTTTCTCACATATATATGAGTTGACTCTTATATTTTATTTATTTTAGTTAGTTTGATTTACATTTCTTTTTTATTTATGTCTAACCTTTTTCATTCACTTATAGTTGCTAACATAACTTATTCTTATTTCCTTATTAGTTTTCTATTATATTTTCATATTGTGCTTCTAATTATATCCTTTTTGAGAGTAATTACTTTCTTCATAGTTATATAATCTAGAACTATTTTCAAGTTTTGTGTTTTGTTCCATTTGTTATTTTTTGTTTTCTATTTACCTATTCCTATTTTGGTGTTCTTATGTGTTGTTATTTCTTTTTATTTTTTGTTCTTTGGGAATTTTTTGAGTAATAAGGAAAGAAAATATAAATAAAATCATTATTAAAGAGAAGATAATATTTGATCACTGATAAAAATTAGATTGTTCAATCCTCCAAGACATTACCTCTTCCATAGGATTTTCTCTATCAGACAAAATTGATAATATTTGATAAATACTTGATATATGTTATTATTATTATTTTTAAATAAAAGGGTAAAAAATTTATTGAAAATCAGAAAAGAACATTACAAAACATCAAAGGGCTAGGGCCCCAGGAATCCATAGGAAACCATCAAACCAAGCTTGAAACAACATTATCCTTCCCCAATACCATTCCCATCCTCAGTAAGAACCCTCTCCAAGACATGTCAGAGCTCATGGGGAACCTATTCTCACTCATCAATATTCTAGCCATCTAAATGCTCAGAGGCCCCCTTAGCCAAACAATCTATTACCCTATTCCACTCCCTTGGGATATGGACAAAGGACATCATCTCCATCAAAGAACTTATCTACCAAATCTATTGCACTATCATATCCACCTACCAACTAGTGTCAGAGACCTTCTATTTATTTAGCAAGTTAATCAAAACCTGTGAGTCAGACTCATAGATATCCTTGTGCCATCCCAAAGCATAAGCCCTCTCCAAATCGTAGAGGATTGCCAAACCTTCCATAAGGTTGTTAGTCTGCACTCCTTCATGAATAGAAAATAAAAAAACCATTGATCTTGAAAAATCCCTACCCACCCCACCAATCCCAGCAGGGCCAAGATTGCCCATTGAAGAACCATTAGTATTGAGCTTCAAAATGCCAGCTAGAGGGGGTAGCCAACTCCCCACCCTTTGGAATTTCTTATTCACTCACCTTCCTCTCCTGACACAAGTAGAAGCTAGAGACAACCCTTGAATACCCAATCTATCCATTAACTCAACATCCCCTTTCTCCAAAGGGAACACCATATCACACTTAGCTTCCATTGTCTCCTGAATCATACCCCTAATTTTGTGCCAAACTTATTAAATCAACAACTTCTCTCCTCAAAATATTCTTTGATTTCATTCCAACCAAATCTGCTATAGTATGAAAGAAGGCCCAACATACCACACATCTTGCAAGAAAGAAGTCATAGAAGGAGGTCTACCTAGACTATTCCAAAAATCCTCTAGAGAGGACGCATGAACACAGGGTCTTTTCCACACATCCCACCAACAATGCCAAAGCTACAGAGTCACGAGACAATGGAAAAACAAGTGAGAGGAGTCCTCCTCTCCCAATCCACATAGAACACACATAGAAAGACCCTAAAAGCCTCACTTCTAAATCTTATCCCATGTCAAGCTCCTATTCCAAGCCAAAGTCCAAATAAAGTAGTTACACTTTAGCTAAGAGAGCTTATTCCACACTTTCTTCCACCAGTGCACCTCCACCCCATCTAGCTAGTGAGATAACAACACCTAATATCTAGATGCAATAGTATAGACACCCTTAGGATTAGGAGACCAAGAAAGAACATCTCCTTCTTAAAGGGAGCTAATATCAGCACACTCCTCCTCCCTTCCAACAATAGGCCACTCATCAGGTTTCTTCCATGTCACCACCACCAGCTACCCATGAGAAGAAAAGGAATTGAAGTCACTCACCCTTGACCATCTAACCTCACAAAACCTCTAGCTCAGAGTTACCAAATTAGGGAATTGAGAAACAATGGGAGGAAAGCTATCTCAAGAATCAGACCAAAAATGAGCTTTTGTCCCTCTTTTACAAATCCAAAATAAACCATCCTTAATTAGAGCATCCCCTTTCTTGAGTGTACTCCAAATCACTGAGCCTTTCGCCACCAGGGGATAATGAGGAATATCAATTTGAGGGATCCCTGAGAAGTATTTCTATGTTAATACCTTGGCCCAAATTCCATCCTACTCCACACACCACTGCCAATACAATTTGGTAGCCAACACCATCCCTAACAATGATGATTGCCTTAACCCAAGGCCACCAAGCTACTTCAGGCTAAAAATAATGTCCCATCTGACAAGGCTCCATTTAGAGGACAATAAGCTACTAGCCCATAAAAACTATCTTGCTAAGGAATCTAATGCCTTAAAAAATCCCAAAGGGGCCACCTGAATCATACTTCTATAAATAGGGAGTGCCTGCACCATAGACTTGAGCAGTTGAGCATGACCCATAAAGGACAACCACCGATGGGTCCAATGATTAACTTTCACATGAAATTTATCTATAATATTCTACCAAGACTCCTTGGAGAGTCTTCCAATAGAGATGGGAATACCAAGATAGGTCAAAGGGAGAACCCCAGTCTGAAATCTCAAGATATGAGCAATTATCCTCTGAATGGATCCTGGAGTATTGAAGAAAAAGATGGAAGACCTATCTTCATTAATCAATTGGCCTGAGGATACAATATAAACATCTAACACCTTGTGTATATTCGAAGCTTCCCTAATTTTAGCCATACCCATCAAAGCAGTGTCATCCACAAACTACAAGTGAGACTGTGGAGGTAAACCACCTCCCCACCCCCACCCTTGAATGAGATCTAACTCCACATTCCTTCTTATCAAGCATCCTAAACCCTCAACAAGAAGAAGAAACAAGTAAGGAGAGAGGGGGTCACCCTATCGTAAACCTTGAGAGGCACCAAAAATCTCAGAGTGCTTGCCATTATTTAACACAGAGAAGGATATCAAAGTAACACAACTCATAACCTAATAAATCCACTCATCGCCAAAACCAAAAGCACCAAGAACCTTCTAAAGGAAGGACCATCATATGCGGTCATAAGCCTTAGCCATATCAAGCTTGATGAACATTACCTTATCTTTGGAGCTAGTCATAGAGTGAATGGTTTCAATTGTGATAATAATCCCATCCAGAATCTGACGTCCTTCCATAAAACCACTCTGTTCCTCCAAAATCAACACTTTAAGCCACTTTTTCAACCTATCAGCAATCAACTTAGAGATAATTTTATAAATTACATTGCAAATAGAGATAGGCCAAAATTGACTTAACTTATCTGCCCCCTCACACTTTGGGATGAGAGCTAGGAAGGTAGAATTCAGGGCCCTTAACATCTATTTATTCGTATGAGACTCCTGAATAACCACCAACAAGTCCAACTTGATAATCTCCCAAAATTCTTGAAAGAAATCAATCGGGAAACCATCAGGGCCAGGAGCTTTCCCCCTCTTCATTTGAAACACAATCCCCTCTAGCTCCTCAATTGAGATATTACTCATAAGCTGCTCATTCATCTCCCTAAAAACCAAAGAAGGGATACAAGAAAGGACCTAGGCTTCCTCATCAAAACCCCCTTGCGAGTCCTCTCTGAATAATGAAGCAAAATATTGCTTAGCTTCCTATGTAATTTCATGGAAAGAAGAAAGAGTTTCACCCCTGTCATTCACTAGAGCATAAATAGAATTGCCAGGTCTCTTAGCTTTCACCGAGTTGAAGAAAAATGTAGTATTTTTATCCCCTTCCTGAAGCCACTCAATTCAAGCTTTTATTTCCAAAAAACATCCTCTCATAGCTCACACTCTTCCAATGCTTTCAAAGCCCTAGTCTCTTCCCACAACAGGTCCTCATTCATTCCATCCTCTCTAATCAACCTCGTAATACTATCCAACTCAGCTTGGGAAGCAATCTTATCATGGAAAATGTTTCCAAAGCACTATCAATTCCAATGTTTAAGTTGATACTTGACAAATTGAAGTAATTTATATAAAGTATACTTTGTTGTACCATAAGCAGGTCTACCATAGCTCCACCACTCAGTAATATAGTTGTTGAGAGAGGAGTCACACAACCACATAAGCTAGAACTTGAAAGTAGGAGATCGAGGAACACGAGCTAAAGAAATAGCCAGCTTGATAGGCTAATGATCTAAACCTCTCCAATCCAAATTTTTTGAGGTAGAACACCACGACCCACCAACCCAGTAGCAAGAAACTAGAAAGTAGTCAAGTCATTCCATAATGTAGTTATTCCCAATCCTCTGATTATTCCAAGTAAATTGGCCATTAGCAGACTTGATAACCACAAGATTTAAAGCTAGGATATTATCTTGAAGTAGCAATGTAGAAGGCTCAAGCCTTGCAATACCACCCCGCTTCTCAGCCAACTCAGAAATAGCATTGAAGTCCCCAACCATTATCCACAGATGGAAAGGAACCATGCTTCGGACAAACTAGATATGGGACCACAAAAGTTGTTTACCTCGAAGTTTAGTAGGTGCATAGATATTGGAGAAGAGAAAAAACTCCTCCATCTCAAAATAAGATGGAATCATAGAGATAAAAGACTAAAAGGATAACCACCAAAGAGGGTGGATCTTCTGAGGATTCCATAAACAAGCCACTCCCCCCACCGACCCTTAAGCACCAATGCACTGGCACTCTCCACTCCCCCATAGCTTAGGCACTAAACCAAACATACACTCCACTGATAACTTAGTCTCCTACATGAAAAGAACATCTAGAGATTGACTTCTAACCAAATCATGAATAGCTTTTTGTTGAGATCCACTGTTCAAGCCCCTTACATTTTAAGATAGAATGATCATTTCAAGGGGGTCAAAAAATGAGAATCAAGAGTCTTAACAGACCCTGACTCTACCAAAGTTTCCCCTATTAATCTAATCTTTTCCAAATCCTTTTTTCTACCAATATTGGAATATTTCTCCCCTACCCCTTTTTTTGGATCATTTTAAAGAAGACCCAAATGAGAAGAAGATTTATGAATCTTCACCCCCTCAGTCCCTATATTTGAGATAAGAGGAGATCCATCCTCACCACCCTTCTCCCCTACTATAATAGGAAATGATTCCACTTGGACTTCCATTTAAACATTAGTGTCCATTTTCAAATCCCTATTATCCTAAAAACCTTGAGTAGCTTTAAAAAGAAGGCCCTCCTGACCTGTATCCAAAGCACCCTGATCTAGATTCATCAAGCTTGGATTCACTTCTTGATGGTTGAGATCATCTAAAACTTTAAATCTATTGAAAGAATCTTCCTCCTACCTTTCCTTCAAAGTCCTCTTTTGACCTCGATTCCTATTTTGAGCCTTGACATGAATGAATCCATCAGCCCCATCCCCATCATCAGGGATGGGTTCTTTCCCCTTTTCAACCCTAGGGTGATTGTCGGGAGGTTGAGAGGGTTAGGAATCCACAGGCCTAGCCTTTGGGAATCTTCTCTGCAAATGACCATATTCATGACAAAGATGACATCGAAAAGGAAGAGTTTCATAATCCAACTATTTCACCCAAGAGTAAGGAACCAACACACATATCTACCAAATCTGGCAAAGGTTTACTTAAATCAATCTCAACATAGATACGAGAAAAAGTCATCATCTTCTTACCTTGAGTCTGTTTTGAAGTACCAACTATTTTTCCTAGTATCAAAGCCAACAAATGTAAAACATCCTCCCACCAACATTCCATAGGAAACCTTGAAAGTCGAACCCACACCAGAACCTAGTTTGGAAGCTCTTTAGTAGGATTGAAGCCCACATGCCAAGGTTTAATAAATAACCCAATCTAATTATGAAAATAGGGGCCTCCTTTGAAGGCCTTGTTGTGGTCCATCAAGCAATTAAATGAAACCATGAAAAAGCTATTTGCTAAAAGCATAACCTCTATTTCTCCCTCAGGCATCCAAGTCCGTTGGGCCCATGATTCAATAAATTGTAATGAAACCTGCATCCCTATAAACTTGCACAATAAAGCATGCTTCAAATAGTATTAAATATCTTCTGCAATCATCTCTAGCAGGATAACCAATTTTGGCCTCTCCTCACACCATTCAAGACAACCATTAATCTTCATAATCTGAGTACCACCAGACAAACTCAAACCAACTTGCACTAGATTTGGTGAGAACAAGTTATTATCAGAAACCTTTGAAGCCTACAAAGTATCATTTACACCTATCACTGTTGAGCAATAATCCATCTTGGGACAAGCCCCTAAAGACTCCCCAATCAGCATTGACACTCAACCAAACTAGGGCAAGCAAGTAGGTCTCTAAGAGAAGGAACTGCCACTAGGGTTTAATTGTCCCACCACCCAACACTGCCTTCAAATTGTAGACCAACCAACCAAGTACAACAACCCCACCTACACCTCTAGCTAGGGACACAACCCCCACATGCATAGGAAAAAAGGGTGTATAATGCCAATGAAAAAAGTTTAACTAATAAAAACTTAGCCCTAGGCCACCCCCAAACTACATCCACTCCCCACCTAGGTGTGACCACGAAGGAGTAAGAAGTTTAGGCTAGGGCACAAATGCCTTAGCATGACTAGAAACCCGCAGGGGCGAGCACCATTTGCAGCACTCAACAGTGCCAACTATTTTGGCCAACTCTACATGTTTTACCTCTAAAAAATGCCGCTTTCCCATCCATCATCATTCACAGTCCCCTCAACCACTCAGTGATCCTCAACCTTAGCTTGGTGTTAGTAGAAGCAGAGGCCATTGGTGTTGCCATTCGTATCTAGCCCTCAATCCTCCATGGCAGCCTTAGTAGGGGTTTCCTTCCACCTGATATATGTTATTGAATCAAAGACTATTCAAAATATATTTATGAAATTATTGTTAGAGGTATAATCACTGAGAGGGGGGGTGAATCAATGATGTTAGATAATCCAAACTTCAATTCTAATCCTTTCAAACTCTTAACCAAATAACATTATCATTCATGAAGCATGCACATCAATTATAGCAAAGAATAAGAAATATGAGCAAGATCACACACGTTACACAAGATCTATGTGGAAAACCCTCTTGGGGAATAAAATCCACTAGAACCTACAAAATATACTATATTCCTATAATAACAAGATCCAAATTTAGACTAGTAATAACTGATCCAAGAATACCCATCCCTTAATTTAGGGAGACACCCATCCCATAAGGAGGAAACAACCCCTAGGTAACTAAACACCCACTCAGCTAGCTTGATCTTATCTCCACCTTTAATCTGATGTCTTCTACTCTTGATATTGGACTTCTCTTACTTACACTCTTCTTCATCCTTCTATCTCTCTCAAATAACTCATCGCACACCCTCAAACTTTCTCATACAAGAAATGCATCCAAACATCCTTTTGGACCTCTCTAGTCTTCTTTGCTCATCCTCAATTTGATCTATACTTCAGTCTATCCACTAAGCACACTCCTTCTAATCTCTTTCCTTTGTATCTATATTCTGCACTCTCAATTCTTCCACACTCAAGCCTAGAAACCATTGCCTTGGTCTCCACTATTTATAGAGTCTTCATGAATATTATCTTCTTAGTTAGCCATAAGACTTCCCTTAAACATTAAGACATATAACATGCTAATACATAGCTCAAATACATTATCACAGGTTGATCATAGCATCTATGGATCACACTTAAGCAACTATAGCTTTCAATTAGGCCTTAATAGCCCTTATAGGTCTCATGGAGATCTATTCACCCATTAAACACTCCATCAATCAAAATTAAGAACATATGATCAATTTAAACTATATGGGTCCACTCCATATAATATTTAAGACATGTTCATGTGATTTCTCCCACCAAAACACCCTTATGCTAAAGCACAATTTGATCAAACATTATTTTATACATAGGAACACCATGAACAAACAAATAGTCAACTTTGAATCTCCATAAATTTGACTATACGAACATTCAAACCTTTTAACTAGATTCAATTAATGCATCTTGAATTCCTCTACAAATTTTCCTTTTACACCATGAATAGATTTTACATATGTCAAAAGTTATAGCTCAATAATTGTAGACTGATTTTCCATCATAAATTCAAATATTTAAATTCTAACGATCACTAAGCAAATGTTAAACATTGATCACCTTAACCTCATCTCATGCTTCTTGGTAACTATGGATAAATACACATCATCTATCTCTTCTGAGTAGCTCAGTCTATATCATGTAATGCTCATTGTTGATTTTAGATCAGAGCTCCCATGACTTTTCCACTTGATAGCTTTGCATGCCTTTTGCACACATTGACTCTTTGACTTGATCCACACCATTGATCTTTTAACTACATGATCATCCACAAATCATTGATCTTCTATCCAAGCTTCATGAATGTGACACATGTCACTAGCACGTTCATTTTTAGACATATTAACTTTTAAGTGTAATGTTGGATCAAGATCTATAATTTAACATGCACTATTAGATATACTGACTAGTTGACCTTAGACTTCAACATAGTTAAACTTGATGGTCTCTAGCCCATCATAGTTTGCAAGAGAAAATTTGAAGGTTTATAACTTGAGTTAGAAAATACTTCAAGAGTCCAAATTTTTAGGGTATATTCTTGGCACTATAGACAACATCTCCATGAAATCCTTTGAACTTGATAACTTTCAAAGACCCTATATTAAATGCATAAACTTGATTGTTCATTCATATCTTCATGATGTGTAGTGAATCTTTGGCTTCTCTCAAGCTAGAATATGCATGTTTCTCATTGTAAATGATCAAATTACATAAAAGAGCTTTACCATGACATCTATGGATGTTATTTCTCTTAATTTTTCTCATTTATTAATTTTATAAGATGATAAGAAATTACTAATAAGGGTGTGGTAGAAATACCTGGTTGTTGATGCACACGTAATCTAGACAAAGATGGAGAACTCCTCTTTGGCTTGGAAGGAATAATCTGCAAATAAGAAAACACTAAAAAATGGGGTTGTTATCAAGATAGTTAAGTGGACTTCCTAGTGTGAGCTAGATCTAAAAAGCATAAGCTTGCTAGGAGGCTATCAATCTACTTTTGATAAAAATTAAGTTAGAAATGTAAAAAGTAAGGTACTTACATAGAGAAAATAAAATGCAATACAAGAAGAAAGTAGAATATTTGTTAAAGAAAATGACTAAATATAGAAAAATTGGGTCAATACTAATGCTAAAATTGGTGAAGTCAGGTTTAAAAAATAAAAAAGGGTCTATGAACAGGTAGAAACATAGAAAGTTAGGTTTGGTCAGGGGTAACGGGTTGAAAATAAATTGCTATTATTTTCTACCATAGTGACCATCAAAAGTTAGGTGAACCATCAGTAGTTGAGAAGACCATCGATTATTGGGTAACCATCAATAGTTGGAGGATCATTAGTGGTTGTGATAACTATCGGTGGTTGCCTATTGATTCCTGAAGGTTGATAAAAAAGAAGTTATAGAATAAGTGAATGATTTGACAATGCTTTTGTTAAGGATATGGAATTTTGGAAACAAGGTGCAAATAGGTCTAATCAGGTCAAGGGGGTTAGAAATCCAATGAAATAAGGAACAAGTACAATATACATGTCGCTTGATAGATGGTTGATGGTTGAAGGCTAGGGAAATTTTGCTAGAGTAATAGTAATTTAGCCTCAAAAGAAAATTTGATAGAGGTTCGAGTCTTTTTTGTTGTTATTGAGTTGTTAAAGGAAGATTATATGTTAGAAATCTTGATCATGGATCCATTTCACCTCCTACTCGCCTCCTTTTATAGGCAAAGAGAGATGGAGGATAGAAGGTTCCCTAGAGGGTGAGGCTATTGATTTTAATGCTTGGGAGTTTGTTAGCACTGCATAAGGTGAACATATTTAATTGTGCCTCATTAGCTCACATACATCTAGTGATGTGTTATAAGGGTGAGGACCTCATCATTGATGGTCAGGCTAACCATCGATGGTTAAATTGATTGTCAGTGGTTGAGTGTATAGAGGAAAAGGATTAGGTAAGTTAAAACGGGTGATTTTAAAGTTTGTTAGTAAGTTATTGAGTTTAGTTAGCTAAGTATCTAAATAAACCCAAAGTCTGATAGGTTAGTTAGTGGGTCAAAAAGGGTTAGGTAGTCCCTAAGGTATTATGAGGCATTTTAACATCTAGTAACACTTTCTAGTGTTTACATTTTGCCCTTTTTTTATATAACTTTGAATTAACAAGCTACAAAACAAAAATATATTTCTTGGTCAAAGGCATGTTTACCCCAAGTATGGGATGAGCTGTTCCCCCTTAAATTGGGAGTTGATGAGATGAAACCAAAATCAAGTCAAGGTTTGATAATCAGTATATGGTGAGTCACGAGGTTGGTGACAAAAAGGGGGTTGGGCATTTGAAATGCAAACACATGCATAAAATATGACTAAGCATGATAGTCAAGATCATGTAAAGACTAAAATTTATAATATAATAAAAATAAGGTCGGTTCTAGAAGGATAAGTGATAGGGTAACTTGTCCATAACATTGGTCATAGATAATCGATTGACTCTATAAGTCTCCTAGATAGGGTTGATGTTTTCACTTGTATCCAAAGTAGGAAGTTCTCCCTTAAAAAACATAAATGGTCTGGTCATGCATTAGGTGGTGTAAATTCAAATGCTTAACATGGAAAGGGTGGTTGGTATAGTAAAAAATACCAATACAAGGTTCATCATGAGATATGTGATTGTTCAAGTCAAAAATGGCCAACATCAAGGTGGAAATGGTCTAATGGTTGGTTGGAGAAGGGTAATCTCCAAAAGTTCAAATTTTGGTTTGGGGGAGATTAGGCGATCTCCAAAAATTTGTACTTAGGTATAGGTGCCTAAAAATTTCAAAGTGATACCCTGACCCAGATAGTTAGGATTTCTAAGGATGATCATCAATGGTCACCTTGATCATCGATGGTTAAGGAGAAACCCTAAAAGGTTGGAGATAAAAAGTGAAAAACAAAAATCATTTTCAATTTTGACCTTCATGTTATTGTTCATTATACTAATTAATCACTTTGGCATTTAGCTAAGAGCTTTTATTGAGTGATTATCAAGGTAGCAAATGAATTTTGAATTTGAAAGAATATTTGGGTTAGGGTTGGGTTATAGGATAGATTTAAGTAGTTTATTTATTTAAATTTTTATGTTTGCTTATTTTTTGAGGAAGGTAGGTCAAGGTTTTTACCATAGGTGGTTACACACAATGATCATTGGTAGATAGACCCGGCCATTGATAGTTGATCACTGAAGGATAAAACTCACTTGACCATCGACAGTTGTTAGGATCATCGATGGCCAAATAATTAGGGTAAGTGGATTATAATGGAAAGGTATAGGAAGATGTTTGAAATGTTTTTAAAGGGTTAGTGGTAGGTTAAATACCAAGTTAAAATGTTGAAGATAGGACATGTTAAAATGGTTGTATGTTAAAATGTTTAATGTGTTGAAATAGTTGTTGTGTTTAGAACAAGTATTGGTGAGGTAGATGTTTTAGAAATTTTATAGATTTAGGGTAGATGATTTTGATGGAAGGTTTAAGTGAACTATTTTTAAAAGTTTTTAAAGGGCTTGAGTAAAGTTTAAATGCTAAGTGTGGGTCAAGTTAAATGTTTGAGATGGTTGAGAGAGTGAGTTTGATGTTTTGAGGTGGGTGGTGGTTAGAAGTAGGTGTTAATTGGATAGGTTTAGGGAAGGTGTGTGAAAATTTTGTGGGGTAGGGTAGATGTTCTTTGATTGCTAGAGGTAATGTTATAGATGTAATAGGTTAAAAGAGGTAGAAGTAGGTTGATAATGAGGTTGATTTGGAGATAAGCAATGGTGACATATGCTGACCTTGATTTTGTAGGCATGAGACCAAATCCAAATGAGGGATCATGTTCCCAAGAGCTTTGTAGAGATCCATGGAGGGATGACTAGTGATGATTAAAAACACATGGAGGAGGTTGGGATAAAAGTCATGAGACACTATCAGTGCTTGTCACAATATATGATAATAATTGTGGTCCTTATCGAGACATGGGATCTAACCATGAACACCTTCTTACTACTGAAAGGAGAGATGACCATATTATTAGAGAATGTTCATAAGATTACATGAATGCTTGTTTGAGGGGAGCCTTTTTACCATATTAAGAGTGAAGAGAGGGATGATCAAATGGATATTTTGTATGATAAGGATCGAGTGTATGCTAGGTGGCATTTAGGTGGTTTTGATTATGGGCCATTGTACCAAAGGTCTCCATATGAAAGGTGCTTGATGATGATGATGATGGTAGTGTCCTACTTCATATTGCTTGATTCAAGCAATGGATGATTTCCCTATCTATTACTCGGTGTATTGGCAGATATGTGGCTAGGGAGGATAGTGTTCATGTGGGCATCAATATTACTAGTTTAGATATATAGGGAGTTCTAGGCATTTTGAGCATACAAATAATATGGGATCAGTGTGGGGTTCACATTCCATTATAGGGCATACGAGCACATTTGAGTTTTGAGACCATTGGGGATACTATGGGATGGCTATGCTCAAGAAGATTACAGAGAGTGATCCCTATGATGGATGGGATATTATACTTTGATAAGATCAGGTGGAGGGATGAGGTACATTAACTAGTTTAAGTATGCATTATAGGGTTTGGTTGTGGTTGACATGATCTAGAGGCCATATATGGGTTGGCCTAGGTAGGCCCTTTATAGCTATCATACTCTATCTTTGTAGAGATGAGGGTGGATCTACGAGAGGAGAGAGGGTGAGATTGAGTTCATCCCACTCGATAGATTTCAGAGGTAGTATGGCTTTATGTAAGGGATTTTGGCTCCTTTCTCAAGGTACATGAGGGAGGATGTAGAGTTTTTGTTACCATAGCCATAGCCATTAGATGTCATATTAGACCATGAAGAGATATCTATGAGAGTAGGGATAGATGATGCTAGTTTTGTTGACGGCTATGCAGGATGGTACCAAGCCCAATATGTAATGGCTAATTTTGGATGGGATGATGGGGGTCCATAAGCCATGGATGTGGATCCAACTAGATCATAGGTATAGGGTGGTGGTCCAAATGGATAGGTAGAGGTAGTTTTGGTAGATGCACATGCTCAAATTATAGGTTTACAGGGATAGGTGTCCATATTGTAAGGCTAGATTGTGAATTATAGGGTCAGGTTGCCACCATTATAGATGAGAGAGATTAGGTGAGGACCTCCCTTAGTTTGGTGACATAGGGGAGGGATACACTAAAGTAGCAGGTAGGAGTAGTGACAACACCAATAGGACCACCAAGAATTATTCCTATGGCATAATACCTCACCATAGTTGAGGAGTTGAGGTATTATGAGGCTATAGTGTTGGCACAATCTCCACTAGAGCCTTGATAGGGTGAGTACAGAGCTAGTTTAGCAAGTGGGGCATCTATAGTGATTGCAAGTCAGTGGGCCACATCAGTGACTAGATAAATAGGGATTCTAAGAGGATCGACACCAGATGGTAGTGTAGGTGCAAGATCAAGAGGGGCTAGTGATAGTGGTGCCCCAGGGACATGATATAATATGCTAGATAGATATGATGTATATGTTTTTGATATTGACCTACGTGTTGATGATGCGAGATGTACATGAGAGAGAGATGATATTCATGTATTATTTATTTGATGACATGATGTATATGATGATGTTTATGATATAGATTTGATGTATGTTTCATGATATATATATATATATATATATATATATATATATATATATATATATATATATATATATATATATATATATATAATGGTTCATGGTTTACATGTTTTGATATTTTTATGCCTTATGCAGTGTGGACTTAGTAGCTTTAGGCATGTGATGATTATGGATGATGTTTTTTTATTGTTTATGGATATGATGATGAATGGTTCGATTAGGGTTATTGATGTGTTTTGTGATATGATGTTTGATGGTATATGGATAGGATGATACTTATGATATGATGCTATATGATGTGGTTCATGATGTTTTGATCATAAATAGATATATGATGTCATTCATGGATATGGTTCATAATGTTGTGTTCATCATTGATGTTTGTTGTTGATATCATGGAGATGTAATGTGATTATGGTTAAGGATGTAATGAAAATACATAAATTAAGTTAAATATCAAAATAAATATAGGGAAAAAAATGAGAATTATGAGACGTATGTCCACATGAACTAATGATAAGAGGGTAAGGAAAAAACATGATGCCTTTTCATTGGTAAGGACCTAACAAAACCAAAGTTAGATTGGCTTAAGGAATATAATCCTTTTAAATTCTATGCATTAGCATGCTTTGGTTGATAAAATGGTGTCTTGATCATATCATATCAAGTAAACTCATAATCCCTTAATTTATAGATAATATAAAAGGGAGACAGGTGATAGGTGAAAGGTAAATGGGTGGATAGGTAAGGTAACCTTATGTGAGTTAGTTTTCCCTTTTGGTAGGTGACCTAAGAACCAGAGTAGATAAGTCCATGTCTTATGCTAAGGTGTAGATTGATCAATGTGGGAAGCCTAATAATGCTATATATGAAAGTTGATTGCAACTTTCTTGGGATAGCTTCTTTTGATTTTGATATAGGGTCATTTGTTACTTTTATTTTTGATAGGTTTGTCAAGCTAATCAATGCAAGAAGATTTAAATGATTGCTTTTGACCCATTTGACTTAGCCATCCTTCAAGGTAGTGGTCTGATTTTAGTTTTATATATTTGGTCATTGTCCTTCAAGGGAACAATATATATTTTAAGAAATTTAGTTTTGGGTAGTTGTCCTTCAAGAGAGTAGTCTGCTATGCTAGAGACATGTGATCTGAGTGATATTTTGATACTAGGTTTTAGACATGGAAAATTCTAATTAGGTTTATAGTTTTACCTTTATGAGGGAAAAAATTAGCAAAATATGGTGAAAAATAGGTAAAAATGGTGGTTTTGAGAGAAATGATCATGGGATTCAGTCTTGTTAGAGATGAAAAGTATCCATGAGAACCATGCCATGGGTAGAGCTATGGTACCCATATTTATGATTAGGATATGACTATGATGGTTAATCACATGGTTCTATGTTGTAATCAGTTGTCCTCAAAGGGAGAGGGAGAGATAAGTGAATGTTAAAATCTCATAAATCAAGGGATGAGCTTAAGTTAAACAAGAAGGTGAGTTTGATCCTTTTTTTAATAAAAGAAAGGATGTAGATGTGAAGCATTGAGAGGCTCAAGTTTTAGTTCACCTTTAATATAATAAAAATGGTAAGCTCTTGATCCATACTTGTGGGTTATGATGTAGGGTCCAAGCTAATTGAAATTAAAGTTGCCTCTTTTTATTTTATCCATATTGGTTACATGTTGGTTTACCTTTAGGATGAGTTCTTCAATATTGATTTCTCATTATTTCAAGTGTTTGTTATAAACATACTTAATTCATTATTGATAGACATGAAGATGGTTAAGTGTTACGAGGTGATGTTATTAAAGTATCTCAAATCATGCTAGATGTTCTTGATAAGATTCACTCTCATAAATGATATCTTATAATGATATACGAAGAGTCTAGACTTTGAGAGGCAAGACTGCCTCTACTTTGAAGACTAGAGAGAAAGGGGTAGCACCCGTAGAGGTTCAAATTCTAGTATGATAGGCCCATAAAGTGAAAGGCATGTACAAGTACCAATATCAACCTGAAGCACTTACTACTTAGGTCAACATTTTTTAGAATATTTTATTAGAGGCTTCCACCTATCCATTTGATTATGGATGGTAAGGTGAGGAAAAGCTTAACTTGATGCCAAATGCATTGTAGAGATCTTGGACTTGCTT
Source organism: Torreya grandis (assembly GCA_037957365.1). NCBI lineage: Eukaryota > Viridiplantae > Streptophyta > Pinopsida > Cupressales > Taxaceae > Torreya > Torreya grandis. Next base: position 2,516,042 of record JARHVA010000429.1, read on the forward strand.
GTTCTTGAAATATTTACCATTATTGGTGATGATTTGTTGGTTAAAATCAAAATGATAGATGATATAATGGTTGTTGAAGTAAATAATCTTATTGGATTTGGTTGAGATGAGAGGAATATCTTCCACCCACTTGGTGAAATACTCAGTGGTGATAATGATGGATTGGTGTCATTGTGAAGAATGAGAGTCTCCATTATGAGAAGGGCCAATAGCCTTTGGATACTTGTAGGCCATGGGCAACTACATGATGCAAATTGGCATGATGTTGACATTAAACATACTTATTTACATAATCAAAATAGTCCTAGTTGAGGGTAGGCCAATAGTAGTTGAGGAAAAGGATATGTTTAGTAACAACTAGGCCACAAAAGTGTCCCCCATATATTTTTTCATACATTTCCCTGATAGCATGGGAATCTTCATGACTATGAAGGCTATGGAGAAGGAGGCCATTGAAGCCATGCTTGTAAAGGATTCCCCCTAATATGGTATAATGAGATGTAATCTAAACAAAGGCTCATTGAGCATTCCTAGAGATATTAGGAGGAATAATGCCAAGGTTGAGGTAGTTAAAGGTATTTTCATACCATATGTTAGATGGAGATTGCTCTACATGACAAATGGAAGGAAGAATATAATAGATGTAATATGGTGTGATAAAATGATAAATGGTAATAAAGAGTTTAGATCTAGAAGGTTGAGATGGGATTTGGGAAGCAAGGGAAGCCATTGTATCCACAAACTTATTGGTAGTTCATGGAACTGACTGGATAAGGTAATGATTAAATGATGCTAATAGTACGTCTACTAGCTATTTGTACTTTTACAAGACAACATTCTTACATTGGTAATATCCATTGACCTGGTTAATCACAAGTTAGGAATTTCCAAAGACAAATGGTCCTAATTCCAAAGGCTAGAGTGGTTTGGAGACCTATAACTAGGGATTCATACTTAGCCACATTTTTGGTACACTTATAGTCAAGTTTAAAGGAAAGAGGAAGAGGTTCACCATTTAGGGGAATGAGGATAACTCTGGCACCCTAATCGCACTAGCATTTGGAGCCATCAATAACATGGTCATTTGGTAGGTGGGTTCCTCTTAAGAAAGAGTCATGATGGACTCATTTAGAAATATAATAAGAAGCGGTTGGTTGTTAGGTAAAGGAAATTTGGTCAATTGGTTGGTAATAACTTTCCCTTTAATCAACTTCTATTAGAGAAAGTCTAGGTTAAACTCAGCTAAAAACTTGAAACACTTATCCATATGTTGGTTTTGGTATGGTTTAGAGTGCATGTACTTGAGTGGGTCAGTGTTAGTGATTAGGTAGGTTTTGTGATTAAGAAGGTAATGACAAAGTTTAGAAGCCACAAAGACTAAGGCAAGGAAAATTTTCTTAGGATGGGTATACCAAGATTCATACTCTATAAGTGTTCAACTTATGTAGTGGATAGCTTGTTATTTATTTTGTTAATCACGGTGGGACAACATTGCCCCTAAGGAATGGTCAGTGGTGGAGATATAAAGGTAAAATGGTTGATCCTCTTTAGGTGGGGTAAGAATAGGTGGAAAAATAAGGTATTCTTTGATTGAATCAAAGGCTTATTAATAGTCTTTAATATACTTAAAAGGTGTGTCTTTCTTAAAGAGATGGTGAAAAGGTTGGCATCAATCATATAACTAAAAGATGAAGTAATGGATAGATTGGATCTTCCCATGCAAGCTACAAAGTCGCTTGAGGTGGGTTAAAGGAGGCATCTCTAAAATTGCTCTGACTTTGGTAGGGTCTACTTCAATTCCTCAAAGGGAGAGAATAAAGCTAAGAAGCTTTCTAGAAAGGACCCCCAAAATGCATTTCTTAGGGTTGAGTATTATGTGGAAGTGGATTGGGCATTCAAATATGAAGGTGAGAATGGCTAGGTGATCCTTGCGATGTTTGGATTTCCCAATGATATTGTCTACATAGTCCTCTATAGTTTTATGGATTAGATCATGGAAGATGTAGGTCATGACATGTTGGTAAGTTGCTCCAATGTTCTTCAAACCAAATGACATGACCCTATAGTGAAATTTTCCCCATGGGGTGATGAAAGATGTTTTATGTTGACCCTTGGGGGCAATCAAGATTTGATTATATCTTGAGAAACCATCCATCATAGATAACATCACATGGCCAACTATAAGATCAATAAGTTGGTCGATGCTAGGTAAAGGGAAGTCATCCTTGAAGCAAGCAAGGTTGAGGTCATGAAAGTTGATACAAAGGTGAAGTCCACCTATGGTTTTAGTAATGGGAATGATGTTAGAAACCCATTGGGTATAGTCAATGGGTTGAATGAAGTTGATAGACAAGAGGTATTGAAGCTCTTCTTTGATTAGAAGGGCAATGTAAGGGTACATACTATGAAGATTTTGATGAATAGGCTTAGCATCAGGATGGGTGACAATGTTATGGAGGGATATATAAGGGTTAATTTTAGGCATATCCTAATATTACCAAGTAAATTCTATGTTATGGTCAAGAAGGAAAGAAGGATAATATTGTTCTTCCATAGAATCTAAGGAATGACCAATCTTAACAATGTGAGGGTTATCCTAAGTACCCAAGTTGACATTGATAATGGATTCATTCAACATGGTTTGGTTCTCAAGAAGAAGGGATTTATGGATAGAATAATCCCCTACATCAAGGTAGGTGAGAATAAAAAATCATCCTAATGTTGGATGGTGTTGATGGTAGGAGAATCATTTTCTACCATTTCAAGATGGATGAGAGAAGGGTTTTAGTTCAACCATTATTTTGATAAGTTAGGGGGCCTAAACTAATGATATCAATAAAAAAAATTATGTGGTATGATATCAAAATCCTCTAACTTTGAAGGAGATGGAGTTGGTGAGGATGGTATATCCTCATTGATGGTGGCGATGGGTTTAGGTGAGGTGAATTCTTCTAGTGGTACGAACCCAAGGCCAAATAACTCATGAGATTTTTGGGTTTTAATGGTAGGTAACTCATGAGGTCCATTCTCATAATTACCTAGGCCAAATCCATTCTAGGCACACCTATGAAGGTATAGTTTGGAAAATGCCAATTTGTCAAGATAGGAGAATTTAGAGGTAAATGGTTAGGTGATAGAGGTATTGGTGGAAGAAAGAAGTGGATGATTAAGTCCCCCATATATTAAGTTAATTTGATGGTTGGGAGGCTTGAAAGGGATGATGGTTCCAATGTTTGGGTCACAACTAGGATCATGGGTGAGGTTTTTATACTCTTGAGGAACATGGAAATCAATCAAGGTTAAAAGATGATACTCCCCCAACAAGAGATGTTAGAACATGGGTTCCAAGGGGTCCTATATGGGGATCTAAGAAGAAGGGATAGATGAGATAATTGAAAATTAATCTATAGTATGGGTGGAGGTGTTGTTGGTTTTGGTTGGTGAGGTGATGTTGTTTTTGGTTGGTGTTAAGGTGGAGAAAGGAGGAAGAAGAAAATTATTGGGTTGATATGTTATTTTGCATGAAACAAAAAGACTAGGGTTAACTCTTATGGTAATAACTTGACCTTCATGTTCAAATTTGACACAAGATGTAAGTTATAAGGGACACAACTCATGGCATAGATCCAAGGGTGTCCATGTAAGATGTTGTATTAGAACTCACCCTCTATAATGTGAAAAGAGTTTTAGAATTATATGAGGTCCCAAGTAGATGTGGAGGATGACTGTTCCCAAGGTAGTGTCCATAGTGTCATTAAAGGAGCAGAGGACCACTATAATTTTTGACAAGATATTCTTAGGTAGTTGAAGTTGGTCATAAGCATGGGAGGATATAATGTTGATACTATATCCTCCATCAATCATTACCCTTTTGATGTGAGTTTGATTTATATATTCCATGATGAAGAGGGGAGGATTGAGATCTTTCAAATGGACATAAGGTATTTTTGAATCCTAGAAGGTGATGAAGGTAGAAAGTTAAAGGGCTCTAATAAAGGATACAAGAGGTTGAGGATCTTCTAGTTGAACCTTTATCAATTATAGGGCCTCTATCAATGCTCGGTGATGATGGGGTGAGGTTTTGATTATTTCATAAAGGCTCATCTTCACTAGTGTCTTGTGAAGTTGTTTTAGAACCACTTGTTGAATAGATTTGGAAGGCTTAGAAGGAGAGGCACCCCAAATGGAATTTTTGGGTTTTATAGAAGGTGAAGGTAAAGGTGAGGGTGCTTGGTTTTGGTTGGAAGGTTAAAGGGTAGAAGGGTATGTCCATGGTATGGACACTTTTTATTTTCCCTTATCTTTTTGTTGGTCCTTAGATCAGGTAACCATATGGGTAGTGTGGATTAAGGGAGGTTTTGGGCTAGATGGTTGCTTTGGTTCCTCCTCACTTTCAAATTAGAGTGTAGGGGTAGGTAAATGTTGGATGGGTTGAGTTGGTGGCTGGTTTGGTAATGGGCAAAAGGGAGGTTCATTCAATTATAGATCATCCTCATCCCATAAACTATGGACAAGTATTTGGAGGCCTTTGCAGTTCTTCATATTATGTCTAGGAGTCCTATGGTATGAGAAGATCAAAATGTTATTTAACCATGATGGTTTATGATGTGAAGGGTTGAAAGGATTAATGGTTAGTAGGGTTAAGGAATAGGTTTGCAACAACCTTTGTATAATGGTTGAATAAGATTCAATCAAAGGCATTGAGGGTGTTGGTTTTTGGTTTTAGGAGTGGGAAACTTCCTAGGAGTAGGCTTCACCATAGAAATTATAGATTGTGGAAGGGTTTTAGTAGATGGGTTTGCTTGGGATTGTTTGGTCATGGTTGATTTAGAGGTGGAGGGTGAAGGTTTGGTGATAGGTAGGAAGGTAGAGGTAGATAGATTAGCTAAGAATGTTGGGGAGTTTGATGACTTGGTAGTATGTGTGGGTAAAGCAAAAGGAGAAGGTTTACTAGATGAAGAATAGGTAATTTTAGTAGGGTTCACCTTCTTGGTAGAAGGATGAGCTTGTTTGATGGTAGAAGGATGGGGTCCTAAGATAGAAGGTAAGTGTGAAGGAGGTGGCATAGGTCTATTTTGAGGTGGTAGTTTAGGTGATTCCACCTTATTAGTTTGTTTAGTTGGGATTTTCTTTGGTGGAATAAAAGGGGTTAAGTCCAACTTTAGAGATGGGTGAGAAAGGTTAGGTGTAGGAAGTATTCATAGATTATTGATGGGTTTGGTTAGAGAGGCATAAGATGATTTGCCAATTTTAGATAGAGGTGGGTTGGATGGTTCTCCTATGGTTTTGGAGGAAGAAGTGTTTGAGGATGGGGTTGAGGTATGGATAGGTTTGATGGTAGATGTAAGTGAGGTTGAAATTTCAAGTTTGTTTTGGTAAGGGAGCCCAAGACAGTGCCAAAAAGTGGCTCTATCTAGGTTGGGTTGAGAAATGAACTCTAGATTTTGGACTAATCTAGAAAAAAGGCTTATAAACAGGTTTGATCCCTTGGTCATTGGTTTCAAAAGTTAATACCATGGGTGGAGGTGAGGGGATGGTTTCTTCATTTATGTTCTTGGTGGATGGTTCCAAGGTTTGGGAGGATGTCTCCTCCATAGAAAGTGTATGTAAGGTGATCTCTTCTTTTGGGATGGTTCCTAAAGAGAGAATGAGTGATTCTAGGATAGAAGAGGAAGGTTTTATGACCTCAAGTGAAGGGATGGAGATGGTTGTTTCCTTTATTTGGATATCCAAAGGAATGGTAGGTAATTTAACTACTTTAATAGGTGGAGTGGGTGAAGAGGTTGTTGAAGCAATGGTTGCCTCCTTTGGTATTTATATCAAAGGAGATGTGGATAGGTCTATGGTCTAATCGAGCAAAGAAAGATGGGTGGTTGCTTCCTCTGTTTGGGTGCCTAAAGGAATAGAGGGTGAGTCTACCACTTTAATGAATGGAATGGAAGAATAGGTAGTTGAGGTAATGGTCTCCTCAATGATAGGTTCACAAATAATTACATTAACCATATGGACCTCATGAGATGAGATGATTCTAGTTTATTATCATCATAGTTGGTGGAAAGGGCATGGTTGGGAAAAGGTTTATTATGAAACATATCAAGGGATTGATTTGGTGGTGCATTTGGATTATCAAATATGAGTTATCCCTTATTAATCATGTTTTGGATAAAATTTTTAAAGGTATTTCACCTACTAACATCATGTCCAATGACTCAGTGGAAACGACAAAGATCATTCTCCTTATACCAACCAGGTGTAGGGCGAGAGGCATCAAATTGTTGGGGAGGTTTTATAGAAGGATTTTGATGTTTGATTAAAATAATTTATCCTAAACTAAATAATAAGACTCCCTTATTAGAGTATATTATTTTGGGATAACTTAGTTTTGGTTTTGATTTTATTGGTTAAAATAATTAGAGGAATTGGTCAAGTTGGATTGGGTTGGGTTGGTTGATAGTTGGAGGTGGAGTGGTTTTAAGGAAAACCAAGTTGGTGGATGCCTTTGGTTTGGTATTGAGATGGTTGGATTTATTGGTGGTTATTGTTGAAGAAGGGTCATTGGATTTAAATCTATAATTTTTGTTCCACAGTTTCAATTTTCCCTCATCAATGGCTCTAATTTCTAATTTTTGTGCCATGGTAAAAGCCTCATCAAAAGTTCAAAAACTTTGAACTTGAAGAGTAGGTGAAATATGTTTGGCACACCCATGAGAGAAGATTTCAATAAATTTAGGTTGAGGTAAGGAGAAATAAAGTTGGTTGATAATACCTCTCCATCTAGCTACAAAATCAACGATTGATTCATCATAAAATTTCCTAATGGAATAGGGGTTAGTAATAGAGACCTTTTTAGTTATGTTGACTAAAAAGTGATATAAAAAGACTTGGGAAGTTTTGAAAATGAAAATATGAAGTGATTGGTGAGAACACTATACCAATCCAAGGATAGTCTAGATAAAGACATGGGGAAGGTATGAAGGAGAAGAGCATCGTCATATGCAATCAAATAGCAAGAATGGAAAAATGTTCTCAAGTGTTGTTGAGGGTCATCCTTGCTTTGGAACTTATAAAACTTGGGTAATTACCATTCAGGAGGATAGAATTGGATAAGAATGGATGGATGGATAGGTCTATTTTAGATTTGATCATAAGATAAAAGGTTATGGGCCCTCGAGATAGATGACTCTAGGTTGGTCATTTTTTCCATTAACATTTTGACCAAATCCATTTGAGGTTGGGAAGATCCATAATTGGATGGTAAGTTTGGTTGAGGTTGGGTGGAATTAATATATGGATAAAAGGTAGAGGGTTGAGAAAATACCACATATTGTTATGTGGTCATTATAGGTTGGGATGGTACCACATAAGGGTTGATGGGCATAAAAGGTTGGGTAGAAGGTGTTATGTATCCTTATAAATTAGGAACATATTGGTAAGATTTCATGGGTATTTTTTATGGGATTGATATAGGTTGATTTGGAGGTATGGATGGGTTGATATATGGTTGAGTTTGAGTAGTAAACCTTGTGCTAATAGGTGGAAGGGTAGGAGGTATGGAAAGCACCCAATTTTGAAGAGGGGTGGAAGTTGGTGGGTTGGTGGTGATAAGAGGAATGGTGGAAATAGGGGTAGAAGATACCCCCATGGTGGATGAGATATGGGTAACAAGAGGTGAGATTTCCCCTATGTTGGAGGTGTTGGTTGGTGTAGGCAGTGTTTGGATATTGGTTGGGATGTTGGATTGGGTCTGGGTGGTGGTAGTGAATGGGATATTACTAGAAGAAGATGTTTGGGTGATCAAAGGTTGGGCAGAGGTAACACCAACCATAAGAAGGGGAGGCATACCATAAGGTGGATCCATGGGAGGAAGCAAAGCAATAGGGGTATGGTGAGCTAAGGTGTTAAGGCAATGTTGGAGGGTCATGGGGTTATTATCAAAGAAGAAAGAAAAATTTGCATCACCCTCAACAACTATCTGAGGAATGGTAGGAGGGGGAGAAAGATGAGGAGAACTCTCAACATCTAAAGTATACACCATGTAAGAAGAGGAGGAAGAAGATGGTGGTTCTTGGTATGTTTGATTCCTCAATTGTTGTCTAGTAAAGACCATGTGAGGAATATAAAAGAAATGATGAAAGTTCACAACTCAAACACAAAGCAAGCCAAAGGAAAAGAATCTCAAGGCAATCCAAATATATACTAAAAGTTCATTTAAAACTTAAGATTCTTTTTAGATCACTTTTGGCTTATGCCTTAGAAAGTGTGAAAAAAAAAATTGGTTTGTAGATCAGGTACTAAAGAGGAAATCTAAGGTTGGTTTTAGGTTGTGTTTAGGTGCTCAAAATTAATCTATATTGAATGTCAGTACATGGCTTGATATTGGGGCCTACTTCCTCACTTCACACACCACAATAAGGTACTTAGCCAAGATATACTAAATTTTAAAGTCTATAGTTAACCAGAGCGATGATTTAGTTATCCCCTTGGTAATGACCTCCAAGTAGGATTGTTGAGAAAGGGTAAGATTATCGCTAGGTGATGAAATCCTAGTCAGGTCTTGTCTCAAGTTTCTTTTGATGTTTTAATTGATTATGTGTTTTGGTAAAGTGTGTGATAACAAGAGTGAAACTATGATTAATTAGTTTACTTTTAAGTTACTAAATGAACTAAAACAAACAAGCAATCAATGTATGCAAGGTTTATTTTAAGCCCAAAATAAATTTTAGATTTCATTGGATGAACATAGAATAAAAGAAGAAAGGGGCACCTAGATGATGTTAGAGTCCCACTAGGCATGCTAAAATGTTTCTCTTAATTTTTGCTCATTTATTAATTTTGGAAGAAGATAAGAGACTAGTAATAAGGGTGTGGTATAAATACATGGTTATTGATGTGTGCATAATCCAGACAAAGATGGAAAACTCATCTTTGGCTTGGAAGGAATAACAGGATTTTTTTTTTTTTTGAAAATTTCAGTCTAAATCTGCTAAAAAATAGGTTGTATAATTAACTTAAGCAGGAGAAAAGTTGAAATTCTTGACAAACTTTTGACCAAAGTTGAGTATTTGGAGGGGAGAAGAACAAAAATCTTCAAAAAGTCTTTTTGATTTGCTTATGCATGTAGCAGTATAATTTGGTTTTTGAATGATAAAGATTAAAAAATTCAACAAAAAAAATCACTTTGTGGCAAGGTCATATGATTTGTTAAAGTGCCTATGTGTAGAAGAAATAAAAAATATTTACCAAAATGAATCTAGACTATAGGTTATACGACTAAGGGAATTGAAAAACTAATGAGGGGCAAGTATACCTGCCAATAGAGATTAAAAACTTGATCCTTATTTTTTATCATCTTGTCAGGAACATGTGTGTTTCAACAAGTTATCTCACCAATTCCATCAACACCCATTTGTTGTTGACATATTATAGGAGCATGTAAGGAGATATTTCACAACCACTATTTCTCAAATAACTAAATTTTAGAACTATATAAACCAAGATCACCACTTTTTTATTTTTTTAGTGATTGTAACTGATAATCATGTGTTGAAGAGTTCCTTCTTAAACAACTAAATGATGAAATGAACAAAGTAGTCATTAACTCTTTCTATATATTTTCAAATTGGTAAAAATTGGGAATGAAATGTTTTTGGCACCCATGGTGGAGCATGCTTTTTAAAATTTTGTGCCACCCATATTATACTAGTTTATATGACTCTATCATCATCTCAAGGACCACTCCAATAGCCTGAGTTAGACTTGGAATAATATACTTAGTTATATATCATGCTAAACCTCAGACAATTTTATTAGGATGATGATGAAATCTCTGTAACTCAATTTTGAGTGAATCCTAACTAACCTTATTACTTCTAATCAACTCAAATCTATGGCTACAACCACTTCCAAACCTAATAAATTTAATCCTTTTTACATTTCCATATTCCTCAAGGGAAGCAAAGTCAATAATTGTATTATTGACACAGGAGTCTTAGATAATATAATGCCTGCCAAAGTTGCTCATGCCCTTGGCCTAACTCGCACTAAGACCTTTGGGCATTGTTATTTTATGGAGGCAAAACAAGTTCCTCTCATTGGATAGATTAAGGATGCACAAGTGGCTTTGGCATCTTTTCCCCAAAATTAAATTGAGATCAATATTTTAGTCATAGATGTTCTAATAACTTACTTTTTTGGGGTAAATTTTTTTGCAAATAATTGGGAGGAAAAATCCAACGGGATTTACGCATGCTATGATTCGGGTCAAAGGAGTCAAACAATGTCTAGAGCCTAAATTGAAAATGAAATACATAGTTCAAAAATTTGATGATCTAAGAACTGATATTGTGTATGACTATGTTGGAATTGGTAACTGTCTTCTAATGATAGAGAAAGATGTAGAGTTACCTAAAATCATGCAATCAGATCCGAATGACATCTAGACAATGGAGTTTGATGGTAGTTGTTTGTCAAACAGCTTAGGCATAGGAGTAATCTTGATATCTCTATCTAATAAAAATTTCCCTTTTTCCTATAAATAACAATTTGACTGTAGCAACAATATACCCAAATATGAAGCACTTTTACAAGGTTTATAGGACACAAAAGAAATAAGAATCAATAACTTGAAAGTTTTGGGTGATGTTAAACTCATTGTTAAGCAAGTAAAGGGTCAATACCATGTGAAAAATGATCATCTAAGACACTATAGGACTAAAGTCTAGGATAACATTGAAATCTTTAATGCTTTCTCTATTAATATAATTTCTCAAGAACATAACTCTAAATTTGATGCTTTGGTAGTATCAACTGCTTTGATGATTCCCTATGCATATATTAATATAAAAAATACATGATTAAACTAATATGCATACCAAACATCCCAGATAATGTAGATAATTGACAAGTTTCCAATGATGATCAACATATAATTTTTTTCCTTGAGAAAGCATACATTTCCAAAAATGTGTACTTTGAAGGTAGTGACTCCTCAAACATAGAATCTTAAGTTCATACATCAAAAAAGGGAATCACAAATGAACAAGATGAATAAGGTGTCATCAAGTTGAAAGAAACAAAATTACTAAAGGCCTGGTCTATTTATAATAATTGTTTAATAAACATGATATATTTGTAAAAAGTAAAATATAAAAAAAAATTCTTAATTTTGCCAACTATGAAAAAGTAAACAATAGTTCGAAGGAACATCTTAGGTTCATAAATATTGGAAAATGTTGCTCACCTGAAGAAAAATGGAAGTTTGTTAACCTTCTTTATAAGTATATTGACATACTCATGTATTCATACATAGATATTAAGTCATTTTGTCCCAAAGAGATGCAACATACAGTTCATATAAATCATGATGCAAAAAAAATTAGATAAAAACCAAGACAATACAATCTTAAAATCATGAGAATAATTCTTACCAAAGTACAAAAGATGTTTGATACTCACATTATTTTCCATATCCACCACTAAACTTGGGTAGCTAACATAATACCAGTTCATAACAAGAATGGTGAGATCATAATATGTGTCAATTAAATAAATCTTAACCAAACATCTCTCAAAGATAATTATTCACTACTAGCCATGGATCAAGTTCTTCAAGCAGTAATAGGGGCTGAAATGCTTTCTATGCTTGATGGTTTCTAAGGATATAATCAGATCAAACTTAATAGGAAAGATCAACATAAAATGACTTTCACAACACCTTGGGGCACTTTTCATATAGATGAATTCCATTTAGATTGATTAATGTATGAGCTAGTTTTCAAAGAATAATGGATTTGTCATTCAAAAAACTAAAAAATGAAATCATTGTAGTGTATCTTGATTACTTGACAATTTTCTCAAAAAAGTGAGAAGATCATTATGCGTATTTAGAGAGTCTTTAAAAAATGTCGTTTGCATGGAATTTCTCTTGACCCTAATAAAATCTATCTTTGGAGTGACTGAAGGTAAAATCTTAGGTCATTTAAAAAGCTTTCTTTGCCTACTAGTGAACTTTTTGAGAAGATTCATTCCTAATTTTGCTGAGCTCACAAGATATATTACAGACATGATGAAAGGGAAACCTTATTTCAAGTGGAACAATGAAGGTAAAGAGGCATTTGAAAAGATAAAAACCATTATTTCTCATGCACTGACATTGGTATGTCTTGATTTTAAGAAAGAGTTGATTATTTATTGCTATGCTTCATAGCATACACTCTTAACCATTTTGATTCAAAAAAATAATGAAGGTATAAAATCCCTAATTGCCTTCATGAGTTGTAATATTAAATATTATGATTTGAAATATTATGCTAAAGAAAAACATCCTTATGTAGTCATGAAAGAAGTCAAGTAATTTAGGTATTACATATTATATTTACATTATATGGTAATGGTACCAAGTACAATGGTCAAATCTATTCCGACTCAACAAGAACCTCGTTCTAAATGAGGGAATTGGATAACTAAAGTGCAAGAATATGATCTAAAAATAAAACCTACAAAAATAATTTGAGGAAAGGGACTATGTCAACTCATGGTAGAACAAGGAAATATTCAATCAGAATCTTTGACATTTTTAGGGGAACAAGATGATCAAAAGCTTCCCTTGGTATTGTTTGTCAACTCTACTGATGAATGGTTTTCCAACATTTCTTTCTATCTAACATATGGATAATTTCCTTCAAACTTGGATGTTAAATAACACAAAATGATAAAATTATAGGCTAATAAATATGCCATATGGTATGACACTCTTTTCAATAAAAACATTGACAACTTTTTATTAAGGTGCATAGATAAGGAACAACAAAAAAAATTATTGCAAGATTTTCATGTTCAGGCTTATGAAGGGAACTTTTCTACTAGAATAACAACATAAAAAATTCTTAGAGCTCATTACTATTGTCCAAATATTTTTAAGGATTCATACGAATGGGTGAGAAAGTGTGAGGCATGTTAGCAATTTTTAGGTAAGCTCAAGCTAGCATCACTTCCTCTTCAACTTATAATAGTTAAAGAGCCTTTTCAGTAATGGGGACTAGATTTATTTGGGATATTGAATCCTTATTCGAGTGTAGGTCATACTCACATTCTCATAGCAATGAATTAATTCACTAAGTGGGTAGAAGTGATTCCTGTAAACCAAATAATTTCAGAAGTTGTTTGCAACTTCATCAAAGAAAATATTTTGGTACGATATGAAATTCCATAGAAAATTGTTACAAATAATGCATTTAACTTTTCTTTTTCAAAGATGATTGCAATTTTGATATAGATATGTCATTTATTTATCTCATTCATTGAATTATCATCTGCAAGGTAATGATTAGGCTGAATCAAGCAACAAAAATCTATTTACAATCATGCACAAGGTAGTAGATGAAAATCAAAAAAGTTAGCACAAAAAGATTTACGATGCTCTTTGGAAAGATCATATAACTCTGAAAGAGGCTATTGGTATGTATTCATTCCAATTGTTAGATAGAATATATGATACAATGCATATAACTCAGAATTGAAAATCCAAAATTTGAAAACTGGAAGAAAAAAGGATACAAGTGGTTGATAGGATCACAGAACATCAGACTTGTGTAAAAGTTCTCTTTGAAAAAAAGTCTAAGAAAAGAGAATTCCAAATAAGAGATCTAGTTCTACTTTGGGATAGTCATAGAGAACCAAAAGGGAATAATGAGAAGTTTGATTCACTTTGAATGGGGTCATTCAAGATCAGGGACTTTTACAATAACAACACCTTTTACCTGGTATATTGTGATGGAACTCATCTACTACTATCCTTTAGTGGGTAGTATTTGAAGCACTATTTTTATTAAAAACCAAATGGCCCTCTTATATACATATGTAAATACAATTTTGGATATGTTTCTTTCCTACTCTTTATTTTGGTGTGCACACTGATTTTCAATAAAGGTGACACTCTATTTGTTGCCCCTCCTTCATGCTTTGGTCTTCCTTGTCTGCACATTTTTTTGTCATGATCTCTATTTGGAAACATCATGGGTAATCACAAGTTTTACAAGAGTGACAGATGGAACAAGTTTTTTGTAAATCTCTTCAAGTGAACAAGATGATCTGACCTGACAACATGTGTTCATTTCTCATATGTTTGAGATGGGCAAATTGGGTGTCAGTTGGTTAGAATAGGGCATGCAAGTTTTGAATCAAATAAGATAATTTGGCATGATAATACATGTTCATTTCTCATATGATCGAGATGGGCAAAATAACTCTCAATTGGTCAGATCAAGATATACAAGTGTAAGAAAAACACTTCTCTTTTAGTATTTTAGTTTGTGTAAAAATGTATAACTAAAAATTCCCTTGCATACACTATGCTTTTAGATATGTGAAAGCCTTGTTAGTATGAGTACCCAACCCTCACATACATGTATTTTGATATGTGATAGCTTTTTGATGGCTTGAGGACCCATCCCTTTCTCAAAGATTAGAAATTTGAAGATTTTTTAAATCCATAAAAATTATTGTTGCAGACTCCATTACCTAATGGAAAAAGCATCGACTTATGAAACTAGAGAATTCAAGTTCTTTCCATTCCTTGTAGTTTGAAATCCCAATCGGAGCCAACTATTATCACAAATTTTGGTAAAAAAATTAACTTTTAAATAAACAATAATTTTTTTATTTTTTGCCCAAATATGTTAAAATCTTGAAAAAAAATTTAAAAAAAATTAATTATTCAAAAATTGATTAATTAAAAATTTATGGCTTTTTTTTAAAATTCTGAAGTGTTTAAAATCATGTTTGAACCCTCTATGAAAAAAGTCACACTCCCTGTAATTTATTTTAAAAAATCAATTTTTATGAGTTATGTAAACACACTTTCCTTTTTCACATGTTGTGCAAATTACAAAAAAAAATTGATCTCAAAGCAATTTGCAAAATATTTTTTGGTACCTGTGCAAAATATAATTTTTTTTTAATTATTGGGTAATTTGAAAAAAGTCTTTCGATACCTGTGCAATTTGTAAAAATGTTTTCAAATTTTATGTAATTTGCAAAAACATTTTAAATTTCTCTTTTTCATGCAACTCAAAGTCATGCTTCCTTTATTGTGCAAATACAAATTATATTTTTACAAGCCATATTAATGTAAACTTCTAAATTACATTCTTCTCATGTAAAATTGTCATTGCAAACCGAAACTTCTTTTCAAGCCTACATGCAAACTCATAAATGCTTCCCGTCAATCATGTAAATGCAATTACTTTTTCGGGTAATTTTTTTTTTAAAAAATTGTATTTATTCCAAGTTATCTTTTCAGTTTGCATGTTAAATCCAAAAAAAATTAAATGTTTTAAAAGTGAATTTTCCATCTGTGTTTTAGCCAACAATTACCAAGAGTAAATTTTCTCAAATTCATCGAATGGAAGTAGATTGAAGAAAAATAATATATTTTTGTCATGTAAGTTCACAGAGGAGTTTTAAATCTTTTCCAAGACATAACTAAGTGTTATATCAAGTTTTCCCCTGAAGGGCCTAAAGAAGAAAGAGCAAGCAATACATTTTGATAAATGTTTTTCTAATTTCCTCTGCCAATAGAAGCACCATTTCAGTCGTATAAACTCTAAAAAGAAGTGGAATTAAAATTTTCATTTTTTCTTCTTCAACCAAGCAGACCATGTAATGTCCATAAGCCATTTTTCAAATTAGTGTCTCATTTCCCCCAACCATACAACCTGCAGTCTAGATTCATTCTAGTAAATATTTTTTATTTCTTATGCATAGAGGCACTTCAACAAATCGTATGACCCTATAGCGAAGTGATTTTTTTGGTTAATATTTGTAATCTTTCTCCTTCAAAAATCAAATTGTATGGCTACATGCATAAGCAGTTCGAAAAGATTTTTTGAAGATTTTTGTTTTTCTCCCCTCCAAAAGCAAATCGTACAACCTCCATTATACTCAACTTTGGTAAAAAAAACTGTCAAGAATTTCAGTGTTTTTCCTATTTAAGCAAATGGTATGACCTATTTTTTAGCAGATTTGGACTGAAATTTTCAAAAAAAAAAAAAATTCCTCTTTTCACTAAGTTGTATGGCTCTGTTTTAGTAGACTTTGGGTCAGAATTTTCAAAATATTTTATTATTTTATTCTAACAGCGAGTCATATGGTCTCCACATGAGTAGATTTAAGCAAGGTTTTTTGTAGAAAATTTTTCATTTTCCCTTCCAATACCAACTATACAACTACCGTACATCTAGGTTGGAGAAGTAAAAATATAAAAATAAGTGAATTGTTTTTTATATTGGTAAGTAGTTATTTTTTGACTTTTTTTATAGGGGGAACCTTTGAAGACCCATGGGGAGTAGTTCCCCCTAAAGAGTCAACTATCAATGGCAAGGGAGACTCAAACATGGGACATACTGGGTAAAGCCCACCTTCTTTACCATTGAGTCACCACCATAGGGCCCTGGTTGGCAAAAATAAGTGAATTGTTGAGCCATAGATAAAAAAGAGGAAGTGGAATAATGAAAAAATATTTTGCTAAGTGAAAAAACAAGAAGAATTTGCTGAGTGGAGGAAAATTAAAAATAATAAAAGTTGACGAGAAAAGAAAAGGGAAAAATATGATTACGTAGATTTTGGTATGATAATTTGCTATTTTATGAATTTTGAATATTTTAATTTGTCAGTTTTTGATTTGTTTTATTTTTGACTTTGAGGAGGATGTTGAAAATGTTGATGGGATTTACTGATAAAATTTTGTTTTTTCTTGAAATGGTAAAAATTAGGGATTGAATTAGTAGTGGTGAATTTTTATCTTTTTGGTTCATTGCATGGTCACAAATTTCCTCTAAATTGGTGATAATTTAAAAAAACATATTTTTGTGGGATTTTTAAATTTTTTTTAAAAAAGTCACAGGGAACAAGAGAATAACTTGAAAATGAAAAAAAATATTTTATAGTTTCTTTCATTCATTTTCATTGGTCCAAAAAGTTTGTGAACAGAGACAATGAGGAATTTTAATAGGTGCATTTGCAAGCAAAAACTTTTATCAAAAGAAAAAATTGAAATTCATACAAGTAATGTTAAAAATATTTTGGATTAATTTGCATAATAGACTTGTGAGTACATCTTCAATTTGTATTTTCATCATTTCTCACAAATCAGGGGCTTTTTCACGAATTTTCAAATTTGTCAATTTTATTGTCAAATTGATGTCTTCGTCTCATACTCCAAAAAAGGAGATCTGAGTAAAGGTAAATAAAACTCATGAAGTACCAATTCCAAGGTTTTATGCTTCATTCACCACTTGAGTCCAATCTTAGAAATATCATTGACATCGATCTAGGTGACATCAACTTGGATGAGTTTTGGGAAATAATGAATGTCATACATAAAATAGATTTTGGCCAGAGTAGTTATGATAGTAGTTTGGCACATACAATAACATTTTTGATGTCATTATGGTTTTTTGAGTTAGTTTTGATTGTGGCAAATAATTATATCCTACAGACACAAGAGGTAAGAGATCCTTAGGGGGAGTTGGTAGTGATTTTTGTTCTTGAACAAATTGACAATATTTTTCACCTTCCAAATTGTGAAGCCTTTATGCATCTAACATGTAAGTCTTCCTAAATATTTTGGGATGATAATGTTATAGCATGCTCTAAACAAGTCAATAAAGCCTGGTTGACTAAGTTGAATTATTCCTCCACTCAGCTTCCAAAAAATCTTGTAAGATCATATTTTAAAGATGAGATAAGTGACATGATCATTTTATTGCAAAGGATAGTGGGAAATCAAATGGAAAATAATTTTTAGACATGTAATAAAGATTCATATGAATCATCCTTCAAAATAAGCAATATATCAATTGGGGTGAATTAATCAATAATTTCATTAATAAGCAACTCATGGAAGTAAAGGACACGTCAAAATTTTATGTGATTTCATACCTTGTTTACATTGTAACAAGTCCAATGTATTTTGAAAGATTGCATATAATGGATGATTTCATGAAAACAATGGTATATGAATTCTATCCCCAACTAACATTGAAGGAAAGTGTCAATCACTTTAAAAGAGTTAATGATTGCTTTGTTTATTTTGTCATCTAGTTGTTTGAACATGAACTCTTCAACATAAGAATATTAGTTGTAGCCACTAAAAAAATAGCAAGGTGGGGAGCTTGGTTTATATAATGATCAACATTCAATTATTTTAGAATTAGTGGTTTTGAAATATCTCATTACATACTCCCATGATATGTCAACCAAAAATGGGTGTTGATGGAATTGGTGAGATAACTTGTTGGAACACACAATTTCCTAACAAATCAATACAAAATAGGAATCAAGTTTCCAATCTCTATTAGAAGGTCTACTTGCCCCTCACTAGTGAAGGCCAAGATAGTTGAGCAATACATGTCTCACTATAACCTCAAGACATTTGAAATATGGTTTTCATTTGACAATATGGGCCTAATTGAACACAATATTGGATCTCCATTTTAGCATGTTCCACATTTTGAAGACTATTAGATGGATTATGACGATGAGAAAATAGTGAGGATTAGAGACTATTCATAGTTTACCATGACACAAATGTTCAAATTTGGTATACTAAAAATACTAAAATAGTTGGTAGATTATTAGGTCACATTGGATGCGATCTTTGAAAGAGAGAGAATCCCAACAAAGTCATTACCCATAATAAATTGGGATAAAATGGAATCTACTTATCTTAGAAGTAAGACAAGGGTTGCACTTGACAGAACTCTTAGATGGTTAAAAGGTAAGGAAGTTAATGTTTTTAATGTTGATTTCCCTACACCTCCTAGGGAAGATGAATCTAAGAGATTCTATAAGCAACAAGATGAGCCATAAAAGATAGATGAAGCAAACCCTAGTGGAGAATCTCCCATGATAGAAGAGGTGTGTGACCCTAAAGCTACTCAACAAGATGTTCAACCATGAAAGACTATTAAGCTAAAAATAAAAAGGTTTGGTGAAAATTTTTCTTCTCTTAAAATTTTAATTCCTCGAGAGGTTCCAGTTGATAGCTTTCTATTCTCTCAAGAACTAGTAGAGAACATAGCTCATCAATTCTTAGCTTTAGATGATACAATGTTCCCTATGTCATATAATTTATCTTTGCAAGAGCTTAATCTTATCTCTTCATATTCTCCTTCAAATCTTGAGTTGCCCATTGCTCCTTTTCCAAGAATTCCTCTTGAAACAATCAATACATAAGAGCAAATTGAAACATCTTTTCAAGGTGTCCCAATTGAGAAGATATCTTCTTCAACTATAGTTAGGCTCCACTTATTTTAACTTTTGTTTTGTTTCCTTCCTCAAGCATGACAATTTTTGATTGGTTATGTATAAATAATAGTGAAATGAATGAGGAAAATTGTTAAACATGAAGAGATATATTTTATAACCTCGATAACTTCTTTCTCAAAGAGGCCAAAGAAAGTGAGGATAGTTTCATGAATGGTGACTGATGAAAAGGGAGAAAAGTATGTAGAAGTGGCCATTCCTATAGTTGAATTACATAATTTAGAAATTAGGGTTGAAGACTAACATGTGTCTAGGGTTCATTAGGGAAAATCAACTAGTGAAGGAATGAAATAAGATGTTCAGTTGGTGATTGGCACCATCTTTGAAAAAATGGACAAAGACAAGGTGACAAAGGATGAACCAAAAGAGAAGGTGGAACAACTGAACTCAATAATACATAAATTGATCAGGCCAGTTGAACCATCTATCACTTCATCAATCCTTCATTCTGAGACACTATAAAAAGTGAGAGAAGTGGACCAAATAGGTAATGTGGTGAAAGATTGGATTAAAAAAGTTACAGATCAAGGGGACTCAACAATTCTTGCCATAATGATGATGTTCTTTAAATTTCAATCAAAATATGAAAAACTAGTAACAAAATAAAATGGATACACTTAGGAGAAACAAAATTGAGAGGAACTCATGCCTGGGTTGCTTGAATTCTCAAAATTTCCTTTTGTTGATCTTGTTGAAAAAGGGGTAATCAATAAATATGAAATTGTCTATCAGATTGAATTTTGTTGGGCCACCAAATTTAGAATCTAGTCCCTTCAAGAATGTGTTTAGAAATTTAGTAATTCAAGGTCACTTTGAAGTGACACAAAGATGGATTTTGACATTAAGGTCAAGAATTTGGATTGTCATTTTGTCAATGACAAGGATCAAGCGGGAAATTTGATTTTAATTGAGACCATAATTGGAGAATTCAAAGAGAGAATTCAAGACATTATCAATCCTACATCTACATTTGGTTATGAAGAACTTCATCAATTTTCCAAGTGCTAAGTGAATGTGGATAATTTGGATATGAAAATAAATAGTCTCCAAAGCAAGCATCAAGAAATGAAAGAGTTAGACTACTCAGTAGACATTGCCTATAGGTACATGGATGGACTAGATGAAGACTTGATCAGGGTAATTCTCCATAGTTTTGATGACTTATAGAAAGGAAAATAATTATCAATACAACATTATAAATAATGAATAATTTCTTTTCATGTTTCTACATTTTCTTCTCTTGTTTCTTTATACCTAACTTGTGTTATTGCACTCTTTTTCCCCTTGTAAATGTGCATTGTATTTCTACAAATTGTCTTTCCAAATTTTCCAACTTGCTTTTTCCAGTTGTACAAGTTGATGATGTGATTTTTCAAGTAGTGCAAAAACCCTAATTATTTTCTCAAGTGGTGATAATTGCTTAAAGAGTTTTTACACCTTTTCAAAATTGTAATTTCTCATTGGTGTGTTAGCAATTCTATAAAAAGGCAAATTAGGTGGTTTTTCACCATAAACACCCATTTTAGCCTATAAATACAAGTTATGGCTTCATAATAAGGGTTCAAAACAAATAAATTTTTTGGCAAAGCATTGTAAAAGGAGATTAGTCTTTCTACTCTTCATAATCAATACAAGAAAGTTGTTTATAAACTTTGCATTAGTTATATATTTTGAATTATGTCTTTCACTTAATTCATTATATCTGATTTTCATTGCCATTGTTATAAATTTCAAATTTTTAAGAATAGGAGATTAGATTACAAAGTTTCTATATAGAATTGTAATTTACATTTCCAACACATGAAAAAATATCGATGGGAATAGAGGCAATTTCTTAGTTGTTCCTATTAGAAAATACAAAAGGTTATTAGTTTCTATTATCAGAGTCAAATAATATTTTGGTGTATATCACATAGCCTTAAGGATATGATTGTGTATTTTCAACACATTGAATGAGAGAGATTTTCCTCTTTCAAAAGTCAAAATTTTCTCTCAACACTTTTGTCTAGTCTTAAGTTTCTAACTTGATGAGTTTATTGCTCAAATAACTTCTCCCCCCTCTCTCTCCTTCTATACATATTCCTTTCTCAAATCTCCTTTTCATATTTTCAAGTTAAAATTACTACCCCATGATTTACATTCAACTATTTGTAAATATTTACTACTTTCCTATTTTGGATTTCAATAAAGGTAGATTCACCTGCTAATAGGAGAGGGACTTTGTTCCCCACACTATTGATGCAAAGTCACCAATTTTTCCACCTAAAAAATTTCCACGCCAACACATACATAACTCTTACGTCATCCTCTATGATTTTTACTAGATTTTCTAAGTACATAGGGCTTGGTGTGTCTTGGATTTGTTGGTTTATCAGTTTTTTACATGTGGGAAAGTTTTTTGGCTAGCACCATGCTTATCTAGAAACCCTATTTTGGTTATTTGACCTTATGATGGTGTGTCCTATGTGCATCACACTCTACTCCTGTGAACATCCAACATTTATTTTTGGTAACATTAGGGTGAGTGTGAGTACTTTGATGTGGCCAATTCTTGGGGTCAACATCACCACACACTAGTTCAGTTGTTCATCCTCAAGAAACCCACTCATCTTTAATGTTTTGTGGTCAAACTTAAACCAAAATTTTGAACCTTTGTGGATCCAAGAGTTAAAGACTCAAGGGGGTGGGGAGGCATAAACTTAGAGAATGCATCCCTAGGTTGCTGACACCATGAATTTAGGGGCATTCTTCATTAGATCTTCTTTGAATTTAGTCCATATATGGATGGTGATATGAATTAATTATGTTACAATAATAAATTTAGCACCCAAATCCTTTAAAATTTGAGGTTGATTTGGGAGAAGTTCAACCTGTTACTTCAACATCTTCGAGGAAGATTTCCTCATTTAGGGTTCTCATCTGAAGATATGAGAAGCATAATTATAGTTCCTTTCTCTTGGCTCCTATTGCATGAATAATTAATCCACCTCTTGTAATAGTTTTCTGTGTTCTTCCTTATTATTTTTGGTGTAGACTAGGGAGGTCAGTGCCTTTTAGTATAAAATAGGCTTCCTTTCATTCATCCCGTGAGTTTATGGAGCCTATTCCTCTCTTAAGGAGCTTTAAAAAGGATCTACAATGTCTCCATGAGAACATCTTAGGTGAAGCCAATTATGTTTAAGAGGCTTGGATATGTTTTTAAAAACTAGTCACATAGCTTTAGGGCCCTGACCCTTAGATTTTTTAATTGGAGGTATATCCCCTCATGCCCCTCACATTCCTTTACGAGTGTGACCTCTACCTTGGCCTATATCCTTTTGGCCTCCCTAAAAGATTTTTTAGTTTAGGAGTGTCTTCCCCTCTCATATTTGAGGGCTTCAACTAACTCCATCATGTTTTCTAACTTCTCCCTAAAATCCCTAGAATTTAGAAAATTTTGTCGATCACCTCAATAATTAACTTCATCAATACATTCCTGACTTGTGTACCGATCATGGCCATAAGATTGATCAAAATTAATTTTGGTCCCTAGGGAACATCTCTAGATGGGGTTATTTCTATTGTCTAAGGAATTTTGAAAGGGGTTTCATCCAAATAAAAATCTAAGGCTTCATGATCTGCCATAAGTATAATTTTTCCTCTTGCATGCTTATTTGGATCCTTGCTTGGATGGTGCCTCTATATTATCCTTCACCCTTACCTTCTATATTTATAGGAGGGATATACCCTATGAGGATATGATTTGTTTTTGCTCCTTTTCCTCATCCTTCTTCCCTATACCATGTTCTTTTCCTTTCTAGGGGTACTTCCTCTGACATGGTGTCTTCTAACTCCTATGGTATAGGAATTGGTGGTTCCTTTTCCATCCTTTTCAATTTCCTCTTCTTTAGGGCTTCCTATTTTGACCCTATTTCTTCTGATATTCTCTACATATGGGAATGAGGTTGAATCTCCTTCCTCTTTGACTTCCTCTTCTCTACATAGTGGGAGTACAATAATCCACTAGTTCCTTCTTTCTCTTGAGCCTATCATCTGACTTTGTATCCTCAAACTCACTTTACATAGAAGAAGATATATCCAATTACATCTACTTACTCTCCTTCTTATGGGGGATAGAACCACACAAACTACTTGGTCTTAACTCAGGTGATTGTCTTATCCCTTGATCCTTCACTTTTATTCCACCAAGTTGCCTTTTGGGCTTTAGGTAGTAGACCAACCTACATGAATGTCATTTGATAGTCACAATTTGGGTTGGTCTGATGACACACTCAATTGGTCTAATAACACACTTAATGCTTTTTACATTTTCATCTTCCTTTAATGCAATCTATTTGGGGAGTACATATGTTGCTTAAAAAGTTTGGATATACACATTAATCCTTTGTTTGTCTATTTTTATTCTTTTTGAATTTTTATGCCTTTGAGTGTATCAACATAGTATTGTGTTATAAACCCATAGGGAATTTTAAACCATGAGGTCATGTTGTTATTGTCTAATATTATTTTTTATACAAAGTAGTGCTACATGATGATGAACTATTCATATCCTTGTACTAGTTTTGATAACATTTTGGGGACACACCACTCTTCTCCTATGGCCTTCTTTAGGTTTGTGAGCCAATGGTTAAATATGGCCTTGTATCTATGGGTGATAATTGTGTGCTAGGTATATGGATGGTACTTGACTAATGGGGATTTATAATGCATGGTGTATGACCAGCCACCTCTTTGAGCATCCTTAAGTACATCGATCTCATTAAACAATAGAAAAATAAGGATTTCACTAAATCTAAACTTATTCCTGACCTTATGCACCTTCTCCAAACCTTCAATAATTGAGTCTAATATGAACTTGGAGATATTAAACAAGGTTGCCTTATCCATTTCATGTGCAATGTAGATGAAATTCCTATTAACATCTCCCTAACGCCCTGATCCAGATAGCTTGGTGCTCACTAATCATGTTGTGATCAAGGTGGCCCTATCCTTTATGTTAGGAATGGGGAAAGTAAATCCTTCCTTTTTATACTCAAGTTATTAGATGACATAATCAATCTCTTTTGCATTTATAGTGCCTTTTTAATGTCCTGACCTGACTAAGATGACCTAGTTGCCTTATGAATCTAAGTTGTTGTGATCTTCATCCTTCATTATATAAAGTAGAACCTATCCTCATGTGAGTAAAAAACACATCAATTATTTGGATTTACCAAATAATGGGAGATCATATAATTAGAATACTCTAACCTTCTCCAATTACCTTCTAATATAATTATAAAAAATGGGGTTCCCTTCAGGGGTATTCTTTCTAGTGTTAATCATGTAATCCTTATAAAATTCAACCTTATTGCTTGTAGTGTAGTGATTATAGACTTTCTCTTTACATTTATACACCATGGACTCCCATTCCTCATCATGCTCTACACTATTGGGATATTGCATCTCTGAAAAACTCATCTTTACTACTTTTGGCCTATCTCTTGTTTGTGGTGTGGTTGGAGTGTCTTCCCTTTTTTTGGACTTAGGCATGTTTTTAATTGATCTTACCCCTCATAAATTCTTAGAAATTATAGAGTATTATCTCTTCTCTATTCTTGGTGCTTATATCACTACTTCTTCTCTAATAATAATCGATGTCCCTTTAGACCATGTGTTATTTGGAGCTATTCCTACCTCTTCAATAATAGTCATCCCAAACCATGCACCAGGGATATCGTTCTTCTTTCTTGGTCCTTTATCTTTTAGTCCCATTCATACCTTTAAACCTCTCTAGTTTACCCTTGGCTTCTGTATTTGGATGAAATCCATAATCTTGAATGTATGTACCTACATTGGAAATGGCATTATTGGACTTGAATATAAGCTTTAATGACAATTGGCAATATCTATAACCTAAAAATTATTGAATTCTATAAATTTTTTATTATAATTTCTTAAAATCAAGTGTATTTGAGTTGTCAACCCTTAGAGATCTTGATTACATCCTTTGAATGTTGGTTTATAGTTGCTTTAATCTCAAATATGTAGATATCTTTGTCACTTTGGTTTGCTTGAGCTTTGGGGTTCACTTCTGATTATTAAATGCAAAGTGATAAGTTATCATGTTTTCCCCCTTTTATATCCTCTTTGGCACATTTCCCAATGTATGATTTTAATGCATTAGTTGATTATGTAATGGCCTTTATGTTTCCCACATGTAAGCTTTCAATTAGTTCATCCTTGCATTAATTGTTTGTATATGCCAACTATTTACCATGGTGGATATTAATTTTTAATTTTTTGATTGATGTCATCATGTTATATCCACTCTCTTCATTATGTGTTCATGGGCAATGTGATTTCTTTCTTTTTCTCGTGCACTTCCTTGCCCCACATTTTTAGTTCCCAATCTATAAAACTACATGATATCTCCTATTAAATCCTTATTTTTTTGTGTCAAACCCATCTAAACCTTCCATATTTATATTAATTTTACTCTACCCCTCCACCCCACAATAAATTATGTGCTCAGTCCTCTAACACAAAAAAACCATTATTCAAAGATTATGTAAAAGTGTCAGCATTTTCAAGAAATGTCTGACCCTACATGCAGATCAATGACTGTAATGATGACTAGGGGAGTATTAAACCTTAAATATGCTATAAATTACTAGTATGATACTCATAGATAAATATATATATTTTACAAAAAATGCACAGTGACACTCTCCCATAAACTTAAGAAAATAGCGGTGATGACTTTCAAAATAAAGCCCCTGTTTGACTTGCCCAATTGGACTTATGATGCATTCACACATTATTATATCAATGATACAAACTAATGTGTCAGAATCTAGTCTAATCTACACTACCCTATAAATCAAAATAAATTCATAAAGTAAAGAGCATGAAATTATTAATGTGCTTATCATAGTTAAAGACAAACCAACTATTTTCAAGATTAGGTATTTTAGGTTTGAAAAGTTTTAAAAATATATATAATTAGTTGATGGTTCTATGTCACTTAAAGTTGGATTAGAAGCATAAATAACAAGTTTATTAGCAAGTATGTTAAATTATCTAAGAATACGTGGAAGATTAAATGCTTTAATTTTTTTATTAGTGACCATAATTCTATGTATACTTATGTAGATGTGATTGATTAGTCTTGTAAAATTTTCTAACTTATCTTATAACTAATTCAGAATCACTAAAAACCTCTTAAGTCTTATTGTTCAATTCAATGGATTTTTTAAGACCAAGACACAAGTCATTAAAATTAGCTATATTATTGGTTAAAGCATTCATGATTTTTCAAAACACAACTGATAAGCGTACTTGAAATTTTTTCCTATAGAAGAAAAAAGAAAAATATTAGTGCCACTACCATGTTGGAAGCATAAGTTTTCAAAATATAAGGACAAAATTATTTACTTTAAGAATGTTCTTGCATATTTTTGATCTCGTTCGTCTAAGGCTAAGATTTCATATGTTTGAATTTTAGTTTCAAAAAATATAATATTATTCAAAATAGGTTCAATAGGTGTATTGTTCCAATATTATCTATTCATAAATGTTATTTCATTACCTACAAGAACCCAAGCTGTTTCTTTTTTGACATAAGCACTAGTAGCTTTATAACAATCACTTTCCAATAACATAACATAATTAGAAATAATGTCTAAAACTTTAACATTGCTGACACATCTAATTCTTTCATCTTGAGCTACTTTAATGACTATATCACAAAATTTTCCATAATTATTTTTGATGAGAGTCGATACCAATAAGTTTATTATTGTCTCATTTAAATGGTATGCTTAATTGATCAATAATGAACTTAGACATGATACTCTTTGATGTCCTTATGCCAAGAATGCAATTATGATTTTTTTATTATAAATTTTAATAGACACTTAAAATGGAGGAATATAATCAAAAGGTATCTCATTGAATTGAGAAACACATATTCAAATCTATCACTATTAGTTTCTTCTTGTAAAACTACAATGTTCTTAGGATATGGATTTTAATGCCTTTATTGATCTTTTCAAATTGACTAGGTAAACCAACAACTTGAAGTAAACAAAAACCAACTTTAATATTAGCCAAATCATCAATAATATTATAAGGTCCAACATTAACCAAATCATCAATAATATTATAAGGTTCAACATTAACATTGACTTAAGGATAGGATCTAGGCATATAGGCTGATTGATAATGCACGTTATTATATATTATGGTAAAATTATTTCATTGTTATGAGCTTTCATTTGGATTATCTACAATAGTAATAGTTTGTACTACAACTTTACCTTTATCTTATGTAAAGGATTTTGAAGGGCGATTATTATTTTTTTGTATTCATATTATACTTAGGAATATAAATGTAATCCTTTTTACTTATTTCGATAACATAAACATTATCAATCTTGATTTCATTAAAAGGCTTATCATAACTACACATGTTTATAATATACTCCAAGTCAACATAAATACTATCTTTTCCTTCAATAAATTGTTTAAATTTTTTAATATCAATGCATGTATCAAGATCATGATCAATTTTGAAAGCATGAAAATAATGCATTTTATTTTCAAACTTATCTTGTGAGTATTTAAAAATTTAATTAAATTTACATGTTGGTCATTTAATTATTGTTTTATGGTTACTAGCTCATTTCTAAATTTACAAATGGATTTTAAAATTTATGCATTATTATAGTTATGTATGTAGAATCTCTATCCTTAAAACTAATTCATTTAATATTCTTCTCATAATTAATACAAAAGCTAATAGTGGCATCATATTTTATAATATATTTATCATCTAATTCCATTTTTTATATAAATTAAATGCACTACAATAATACAACCTTATTAGTTTCTTAAGGGCTCTCACATCAAGTAGAATTGTTATCTAAGTCCGATATATTTGGTTTTGAAACTATAGATTATTTTCATAGTATCTAATAAAATTTTAGCAAGTTCATTAACCAATTATAAATATTATTTGGGTTTTTTGAAACATAATTAAAGCCAATCTTCAATATTTTTCCATTCACAAATGACTTTAGTAGGTAAACTAATAAATGCTTAATAAGCTTTAACTTCTAGAGTTTGAGAAAATAATATGAAAGAATTATTCTCATTAGTAATATTAGGAGTGACGTATTAAATTTGAAGAGTCAAGATGGTCTTCCCACAACTCACTTGAATTAATATAAAATTTGGAAAAATTAACTCCTTTTAATGAAGCAAGTTTGATTGGGTGATTCTCAATATCAACCAGATTACCATGCATCTAATCATTGACCCGTTGCACATTTTCAACTCTATAATATAACTCATTATTAGTTAGTTAATCAAGTTATTTATCTTCTTTTAAACTAGACATAACATATTTGATTCAATTTCTATTTTGATCAACCATTTATATAATTTTAATAGTCTTTAAGTGGTTTTTTGAATAAATCTGAAAGTAGGTTGAGGATTGAAAACTAAGATTTATTGTTTTTCTCTCTTTAGACACTTTATTTGAACTATATGATCTTGATTTTTTCTTACAAATATGGAGTCTATTTATATTTTGAAGGTTCCGTCTTCTTTATAATTTATGACTCTAAGTATATGTTGCAAATTTTTAAGGTGATTATACTAACTAAAGTGCACTAATTCTGATGTAAGATCAATTTATTATTCTACTATATCGATATTAGGTTGAATTACTATTTCAAGATTGGTAATGGTCATAAGAATATTTCAAATATTTTTAAAAAATGATTTAACTTCCTAATAGAGTCATTGAATTTGTTGACATTTAAATTTAATAAGGTTAATTGATCTACCTATTCACCTATTAGAAAGGTTAAAGTGGAATCATATCAGTATAATTATAAGGACCTATGACTAAAATTCAATTATAATGTATGCAAAGAGTTTTTTCATGGTCGAGTATATATTTTTTAAGAATGTTTAAGACTTAACTAATTTCTAGGGATCAAAGCTTCCTTTAAATAATCAAATCAAATCTATTAAAATGAAACAAAATTGAAGTAAAAAAATCATAACTGTTTATAAATAATCACCGATGCTAGGTTGTCATTGATGTCAAAGAAAGCATAAGATGCTAATGCATTAATGACAAAGTGATCAGTTTGATATCTTGGAAAGATATGGCACATTTTTAGGTTTGTAAGGACAAATAAGAAGTTGTGAGGCATCCATAGATGTCTTGGTGAAGCTCTGGTATGTCATTTGATCATTTGGAATGAGAAACATGCATCTTTTAGCTTAAGAGAAGCTAGACCATCATTGCACATCATGAAGATGTGAATGAACCAATAAGTTTGTGCATTTAATATAGGGTATCTGAAAGTCAATTTAGGTCAAAAGATTTCATGGAGATGTTGTCTATAGTGCCAAGAAGGTACCCTAAAAATTTAGACTCTTGAAGTATTTTATAGCTCAAGTTATAAACCTTCAAAGTTACTCTTTCAAATTGTCATGGGCCAAAGACCATCAAGTTTAACTATGTTGAACTCTAAGTTCAACTAGTTAGTAGATCTAATGGTGCACGTTAAATCATAGATCTTGATCCAATGGTGCACGTAAAAGTTAATATGTCAAAGAATGAACATGATAGTGATATGTGTCATATTCATAGAGCTTGGATATAAGATAAATAGTTTTTGGATTCTTGTGTAATCAAAAGATTGATGGTGTGGGTCAAGTCAAAGAGTCAATGTGTGCAAAAGGTACACAGAGTTACCAAGTGGAAAAATCATGAGAGCTCTAATCTAAGATCAACAGTGAGTGTTACTTGATATAGACTAAGCTAATTAGAAGAGATCAATGATGTTTATTTTTCCACAGTTTTTAGGAAGCATGAGATGAGGTTAAGGTACTCAATGTTTAACATTTCCTTAGTGACCGTTGGAATTTAAATATTTGAATTTGTAAGGGAAAAGTAGTCTATAATTTTGGAGCTATAACTTTTGATATAAGTATAATTTGATCATGGTGTAAAAGGAAAAAATATATGGGAATTCAAGATGCATCCATTAAATCTAGTTATAAGGTCTTAATGTTTGTATAGTCAAAGTTATAGAGCTTAAAATTTGACTATTTATTCATTCATGGTGTTCCTATGTAAAAAATAATGTTTGATCGAATTATGCTTTAGTAAAAGGGTGTTTTAGTGGGAAAAATCACATGAAGATATTTTAGTGATCATATGGAGTGGACCCATATAGTTGAAATTGATCATATGCTCTTATTTTACTCGATGGAGTGCTTAGTGGGTGAATAGGTCTTCATTTGACCTATAAGGGCTACTAAGGCCTAATTGAAAGGCATAGCTACTTAAGTGTGACCCATAAATGCTATGGCCAACCTATGATAATGTATTTGAGATATGTGATATCATGTTAGATGTTTTAATGGTTAAGACAAGTCTTATGGCAGACCAATAAGATAATATTCATGAAGATGTTGTAAATAGTGAAGACTAAGGCATTGGTTTCAACACTTGAGTGTGGAATAATTGAGAGTGCAGATATATAAAGATAAAGGAAAGAGATCAGAGGGAGTTTGCTTAGTGGATGCACTAAATTATAGATTAGATTGAGGATGAGTGAAGAAGACTAGAGATATCCAAAAGGATGTTTGGAAGCATTGCTTTTATGAGCTAGTTTGAGGGGGTGTGATGAGTTATTTGAGAGAGATAAAAGGGTGAAGAAGAGTGTAATCAAGAGAAGTAAATCATCAAGTTTAGAAGACATTAGATCAAATGTGGAGATCAGATCAAGGTAGTTTAGTGGGTGTTTGGTTTCCTAGGGGGTTAGTTCCTCCTTATGGGATGAGTGCCTCACTAAATTAAGGGATGGGTGTTCCTTGATTAGTTAGTAATAGTCTAAATTTGGATCTTGCTATTATAGGATTGTAGTCTATTTTATAGGTTTCAATAGGTTTTATTCCCCAAGAGGTTTCCCACATAGATCTTGTGTTATGTGTGTGATCTTTCTTATCTTTCTTGTTCATTGCTATTGCATGCTTCATGAATGATAATGTTATTTGATTAAGAGTTTGAAAGGATTGGAATTGAAGTTTGGATTATCTAGCATCATTGATTCACCCCCCCTCTCAATGATTGTACCTCTAATAATTCGTATCAAATCTAGACCTTCATTGCAATTTTAACTACTTAAAGGTGATCATAGGTATAATGAAAGACAAAGAGGCTACAATTTATCTTCAAGGTGAACTAATATATGCTTTATCAAAACTCAAATATTTAAGGGAATAAATTGGATGTCTAAAATAAAATCTTGAAAGATTGAATAACATGGAAGGAAGTAAAAATTTAGACCTAACTTCTTGTATATATCATGAGTTGCTTGCAAGCATTGATAGTGTGAAAACACAAACAAGAATAATAGAAGCAATCGTAAAAAATTTACAGGTTGTGGGTGATACAAATTTGAATCAAATAATGGATCAATTGGAAGGTAAATCTATGACTTATATTGATTCTCTTTTATTTAAAGACAAGAAAAAATACATCTCTACAAAAGAATCTGTGGATGAGATGTCTTGGGGTATTGATGATCAAACTAAAGGGGCAATTAATGTGAACATCTATAGTTATGTTTTCAATGGGCATTGTTATACTTGTAATGAATATGGTCATATATATAAGGATTTTACTTACTCTCTAAGCATAATAAAAGAGGTTCTCTATTATAACTACAATCAATAGGGACATATAGCCAAGTATTGTAAAAGGGACTTTTGGAAAAAGGACTTTCAAGTTTTTGATACCATAAAATGGTTCAAGAAAGACAAAACCAAGATTCAAAGAAAGAAAGAACAAGACTAAAAAGAAGAATCCATGTTTGTACAAACCACTCTACATGATCAAGACGATGAAAACAAGAAATGGTACATAGATAGTGGATGCTCAAGTCATATGATAGGAGACAAGAGTAAGTTTCTTTCTCTCAATAAACATAATTTAAGTTCAGTGAGGTTTGGTGACAACAACTCTACTAACATAGTTGGGAAAGGCTTTGTAAGTTTGGATAATGGTCATAGTAGAACTAAAAATGTTCTAGATGTAAAAGGTTTGAAACACAATCTTCTAAGTGTTATCCAAATGTGTAAACAAGGAAATGTTGTGACTTTTCATGAAAAAGGGTGTGAAGTGAGAAATTCCAAGTCTAGAAAATTAGTTGGAAACATTCACAAGGAAAATAATAACTTGTATGTGTTCCATAAATCCAATAACTAAAAGTTATTCATGAATAAATTAGAGGAAAGTTGGCTTTGGCATAGAAGACTTAGACATATGAATTTTGATAATTTAGTAAGGATCAGTTCAAAAGGAATAGTGAGGCATATGCCTAAAATAACTAAGATTCCTCATACTCTTTGCAAGGCATGCCTTCATGGAAAGCAAGTCAAAAGAAGATACAAATATAAGGAGCATTCTACTATAGTACCATTGGAGTTGGTCCACACAAACCTTTGTGGACCTATGAGAACTCAAGGCATTCAAGGTAATAGATAATATATGTTAGTAATTTATGACTTCACTAGAATGACTTGGATATTTTTTCTTAAAGAGAAATCAAAAGCTTTTGGAAAATTTAAAGCATTTAAAGCTCTTGTTGAAAATGAAAAAGGATCAAGAATCAAGTGTGTAAGATCAAACATAGGAGGTGAATTTTGGTCTTATGAATTTGATGAATTTTGTGAGGAACAAGGAATTAGAAGATAATACTCTACTATTAGGACACCTCAACAGAATGGGGTAGTTGAGAGGAAAAACATAACTATCCAAGAGATGACTAGAACCATGCTTCAAGATTCCAAAATTTCAAATCGTTTTTGGGAAGAGGCTACCAATATTTATTCTTATATATTAGATAGATGCAAAGTTTGAGAAAATGGTGATAAGACTCCATATGAGCTATGTAAAAATAGGTTAGCTAATGTAAAACACTTTAGAGTGTTTGGGAGCAAGTGTTTTATCAAGAGGAATGAATAAAATCTTGGAAAATTTGATTCAATATATGATAAAGGCATATTCTTGGGTTGTTCCTCCATAAGTTTTGCTTATAGGTGTTTTAATAAGAGACTCCACAAAGTTATTGAAATATCTAATGTGAGATTTGAAGAGGCAGGTGACATCAATAAGCTCAACTTGCAGACAACTGACACTACTGAGGATGTTATTTCAAATAATGAAAGCATACATAATCAATAAGATGATGAAGAGGAAGAAGTAAGATAAGATACTAAGCCCCTTCTAGTAAAATATAGAAGTATCATCTAATTTCCCAAGTTATTGGAGATGTGAATGCTAGTTTGCAGACTAGGAGGAGAAGGTTGATCAATCAGAATCAACAAGACATAACTTTTCTATCTAATATTGAAACCAAAACTTTCTTAGAAGATATCAAAGATTACAATTGGACATTTTCCATAGAGGAGTAACTTGATCAAATAGTAAAAAATGAAACATGGGATTTGGTTCATAGGCTAAAACACAAAAATATGATAAGAACTAAGTGGGTTTTCAAAAACAAGATGAATGATAAAGGAGAGGTCACAAGAAATAAGGCTAAACTAGTGTGTAAAAGATATTCTCAAGTTAGAGGAATAGACTTTGATGAGGCATTTTATCCTATAGAAAGAATGGAAGTAATTAGACTCTTTCTATCATATGCAAGCTTCAAAGTTTACCAAATGGATGTGAAATCTACATTTTTGAATGGAAACTTAGATGAAGAAATTTATATTGAGCCACTTGAATGTTTTTTAATGACAAGTAATTAGGATTGTGTTTACAAAATAAAGAAGGCTTTATATGGTCTTAAACAAGCTCCTAGATCTTGGTATGATAGATTAGACAAGTATCTATTGAGTCAAGGCTCCAAAGAGGGATAGTTGATAGTAATTTATATATCAAGACATATGGCACTCATCAATTACTAGTAGTAGTTTATGTTGATGACATAATATTTGGTTCTAATAATGACAACATGAGTAGAGAGTTTGCATATACTATGAAGATTGAGTTTTATATGCCTATTTGGATGAGATTTCATTAATTTTAGGATTACAAATTAGCCAACTAGATACAGGGATATTCATTTCACAAGCTAAATACATCAATGATATTTTAAGGAAATTTTATATGATGGATTGTAATCTAATGAGTACACTAATGATTATAGATTACAAGCTGAGTTAACAAGATGACTCAGTAGAGGTTGATCAAACCTTTTATAGATCCATGATTGGAATTCTTTTGTATTCCACTACCTCTAGACCTGACATCATGAAAGTGGTAGGACTTATTGGTAGGTTTCAAGATGATCTTAGAGAATCTCACTTAAAAACAATCAAAACAATCTTATGTTATCTTAAGGGCACCATATAATATGGGTTATGGTATCCTAGGAGAAAAGAATTCACTCTAAAGACATCCACTAATGTAGATTGGGCTGGTTGTGTGGATGATAGGAAAAGTACCATTGGTGGTGTTTTCTTCTTGAGTGAATGTTTGGTATTTTGGCTAAGGAAGAAACAAGCCTCAATATCCCTATCCACTATAGAAGCTAAGTATATAATTGTTGCCTCATGTTGTACTCAATCCATGTGGATGAAGCACACCTTAGAAGATTATAAGGTAAGACAAAATGGACCTTGTCCTATCTATTATGACAATACTAGTGCAATTAGTATCTCTAACAATTTTTTTATGCACTCAAAAAATAATCACATTCCTATTAAATATCATTTATTAAGAGAATAAGTAAGTAATCAAATTGTTAAATTGGAATATGTGTGTAAAAAATAACAACTTGCAAACATTACGACTAAACCATTGACAAATGCCACATTTGAGTATCTAAGACAAAAATTGGGAGTCATCTCCTTGTTTATGAATCATTAAAAGGTCATTTTGAGTAGGAGAAGAATGTGTTGTCATATTATTGTTATCATGAAAAAGGTATCAAATTTTTATATATGACAATTTATCTATGTCATGGTTCTATGAGAATGTTTTTGAAAAGGTTATAAACTATGGTGGCTTGTAGAGGATAAAGGAAAATTATTTTATCACTATGAGATCCATATTTTTTAAAGTATTGTTGATAGACCTTGATCATGGAGAAGAATTATTTAAGATGATCTTTTTTAGATAAAGCATGGAATTAGGTGGAGCAAACTTAGATAGTTTGAGAGACTTGAAAAGATGTGCATAATGTTAGGGGATATTTCTAAGCTCTATGAGCATTTTGTTAGGTACAAGGATCAGAGAAGTCTAAGTTTAGATTGGTGCATGTCAAAGGAGGAGAAATTATTTCATATGCTCGAAAGTATGTAAGTGTCCTAAGCATCTTAATATTATTTGTATATATACATAATGTTGAGGATTGATTGTTGGCAAGTTGAGGAAGATACCCTTTGTCATTAATGTCAAAAGGGGAGAAAGATTAGTATGAAGGAGTTCAGTTAAAATAAGTATGAATTCATTATGAGGGTGTTTTGATATCAAATATAAAAGGGGAGATTGTTGAGCAATAATCATTGA
Source organism: Torreya grandis (assembly GCA_037957365.1). Taxonomy (NCBI): domain Eukaryota; kingdom Viridiplantae; phylum Streptophyta; class Pinopsida; order Cupressales; family Taxaceae; genus Torreya; species Torreya grandis. The sequence goes on from JARHVA010000429.1 coordinate 2,551,956, forward strand.
TGTTAGGATGTGATTGATGTCAAAGAAAGCATCAGATACTAATTCATTAATGATAAAGTGATTAGTTTGATAGCTTGGAGAGATATGACACATTTGTAGGTCTATAAGGACAAATAAGAAGTTTTGAGGCATCTATAGACACTAGAAAACTATACTAGATGTCAAAATTCCACAAAATACCTTAGGGACTACCTAACTCTTCTTGACCCACTGACTAACGTATTAGACCTTGGGTCTAGTTAGATACTTAGCTAACTAAACTCAATAGCTTACTAACTTTAAACCACCCCTTTTAACTTACCTTGACCCTTTTCCTCTAGACACTCAATTGTCGATGATCAGCTTAACCATTGATGGTTAGCCTAACCATCGATGATCAAGTCCTCACCCTTCTAACACATCACCAACTATGTGTGAGCTAATGAGGCATAATTAAATATGTTCACCTTATGCAGTGCTAAAAAACTCCCAAGCATTGAAATCATTAGTCTCACCCTCTAGGGATTATTCTATCCCCCATCTCTCTTTGCATATAAAAGGAGGGGAGTAGGAGGTGAAATGGATCCATGATCATCACAAGCACTCTTGCATATATGTATTCAAGCTTTCCAGCATCTAGTCTTCTTTTAATAACTCAATAATAAAAAAGAGACCTGAACCTCTATCAAATTTTCTTTTGAGGCCAAATTAATTTTACTCTAATAAAATTTCCCTAGCTTTCAACCATAAACTATCTAGAAAGCTATAGGTATATTATACTTATTCTTTGTTTCATTAGATTTCTAACCCCTTTGACTTGATCAAACCTATCTACACCTTGTTTCTCAACTTTCAAATCCTTAACAGAATCATTATCAAACCATTCACCTATTTTTCAACTTATTTTTTAGAAACCTTCAAGAATCCATAGGCAACCACTGATGGTTAGCAAAACTACCGATGTTCACCTCCAACTATCGATGGTTACCCAACCATTAATGGTTCACTTAACTATCAATGGTCACTGATAAAAAATAATATCAAGTTATTTTCAGCCCCTTACCCCTGACCAAACCTAACTGTCTATGTTCCTACCTGTTTACAGACCCTTTTTTCATTTTTTTAACCTGACTTCCCCCACTTTAACATGGGTATTGACCCACTTTTTCTATATTTAGTCATTTTATTTAACAAGCATTCTACTTTATTCTTGTACTGCATTTTATTTTTTATATGAAATTACCTTACTTTTATCATTTCCAACTTAATTGTTATCAAAAGTGGATTGATAGCCTCCTAATAAGCTTATGCCTCTTAAATCTAGCTCATGCTAGGCAGTCCACTTAACTATATTGCTAACAACACCCTTTATTAGTATTTTCTTATCTACATTTTCACCAAGTCATATAGCTTATTTTTAGTAGACTTTGGGTCAAAAATTTTTAAAAAATTTATTGTTTTATTCTAATATCAAGTCGTATGGTCTCCACATGAGTAGATTTAAGCAAGGTTTTTTAGAAAAAATTCATTTTCCCTTCCAATGTCAAATGTACAATAGGGCATATGCCTAGGTTGAAGAGGTAAAAAATATAAAAATAAGTGAATTACTAAGTCACAAATAAAAAAAAGGATGGAAGAAAGTTTGAGTGGAAAAATGAAAAAATATTTTTTTAAGCGAAAAAATAAGAAGAAATTGTCGAGTGGAAAAAAAATAAAAATAATAAAAGTTGATGGGAAATCAAATGCCAAAGAATTTTTAGACATGGATGTACATATTCATTTGGATCATCATTCAAAATAATCAATATATCAATTGGGTTGAATTGATCAGCAATTCCATTCATAAATAAATCATGGAGGTAAAGGACACATCAAAATTCTATATGACTTCATACCTTATTTACATTATAGAAAATTGTGTTAGGGTGTGGAGGTAAAAGCTACACCTTAAGGTAAATAAGAGGGTTTCTAGCATATGCAGTTGCCGGCGTTGGTAGGCCACACCGACGACGGTCAGGGGACGCAGAAGGGAAACCAGCATCGGCAGAATATCGGCCGGCGTCGGTCACCTCCAGGAAGGTAGGGACCGACGTCGGTCGCCTGTGGTGGTCTGAACTGTTGTTAACGAACATTCAGTTAAGTGAACGTAGAGTTTACATGTTAAAGACTTGTTTGAAGTCTTGGGCGGCAAGTCTAATTTGTGTATGCATGAGATCTATATAATAGACTCATGGGCTGTATTGTTAAGTGGAGAATTTGCAGAAGAGATATGTGAAGCTTGGAGAGTTCTTCCCATGGTGGAATCAAGTAGGATTCCCCATGTATGTTTAAGTAAGATCAGGTTTGATATGCAGGGATGTGTGTATGCGAGGGTCAGATAGAGATCGGCGATTGGCCAGGGTCCAAGGTGACAGTAATACATCAGCAGGATCATGGAGAGATCTACTTGGAGTACGGTTGTGTACTCAATTGTACAGATGTACAATGAGGTGAACAACAGCTTGTGTTAGCTGTATGTTGTGACCTATGAGAGAAGATTACTCAGGTGGGAAGATTACTTGGAGCCCTTGAGGAGGAAGCCTCACAGAGGTGGAAGAAGAGTGTGATCTCTTTATTGTAATTTCCTTTGGAATGAGTTGAATACAATTGTGTGTTGCCTCTCATATTCTATGTGTTTTCTCATTGATAGTTATTTGTTCTTCTGGTATTTCCACATGTTTAATTGCTTATACAATGGTAATCATGTGTTCTCTTAAATCTGACAAGTTGTGTCAGAGCTTTGGGGTGTTTCGGTCCTATCAAATTGAAGGTATTTTGATGGATTGCATAAAGTGGGTGATTTTGGGAAAGTAATGGTGTATGAATTCTATCCTTAGATAACATTAAAGGAAAACACCCATCACTTCAAAATAGTTAATGACTATATTATTCATTTCATCATCTAGTTATTTGAGAAGGAACTCTTCAACACAAGAATATAAGTTACAACCACTACAAAAATAGCAAGGTGGAAAGCTTGGTTTATATAATTCTCAACATTCCATTATTTGAGAATTATTAGTTGTGAAATATCTCCTTACATGTTCCCATGATATGTTAGTGACAAATGGGGTTTGATGAAATTGGTGAGAGAAATTATTGAAACACATAAGTTCTTGACAAGCCAATACAAAACAAGGATCAAGTTTCCAATATCTATTGGCAGCTATACTTGCCCTTCACTAGTGGAGGCCAAGATAGTCGATTAATAAATGTCTCGCTATAACCTCAAGATATTTTAAACAAGGTTTTCATTTGATAACAAGGGCCTAATTAAACACAATGTTAGATCTCCATTTTAGCATGTTCCATATTTTGAAGACTATTGGATGGATTGTGATGACGAGAAAATAGTGATGATTAGAGACTACTCACAGTTTACCATGACAAAAATAGTCAATTTTGTCATAATGAAATTGTGAAAACAATTTGTATATGATGAGGTCACATTGCACCCCATCTTTGAAATAGAGGGCATTGCAACAAAGCCATTACTCATAGTACATTAGGATAAAAGGGAATCTACTTCTCTTAGAAGTAGGACAAGGGTTTCACTTGACAGAACTCTCAGATGGTTGAAAGGTAAGGGAGTTGATGTTATGAATTTTTATTTCCTTACACCTCTTGGGGATGATGAATTTGGGAGCCTCTATAAGCAGAAGGATGAGCTAAAAAAGATAGATGAGGTAGGCCCTAGTGGAGAACCTCCCATGATGAAAGAAACATGTGAACCTAAATCTATGTAATAAGATGTTCAACCAAGAAAGACTATCAAGATAAAAATAATAAGGATTGGTGAAAATGTTTTTTCTCCTCCTAAAATTTTAGTTCCTTAAGAGGTTCTAGTTGATAGCTTTCCATTCTCTCAAGAACTGGTAGAGAACACAACTCAACAATTCTAAGCTTCAGATGATATAATGTTCCCTATGTCATCTTCTTTCCATTTTCAAGAGGTTACTCCTATCTCTTCATCTTATCCCTCAAATCTTGAGTTTCTCATTGCTTCTTCTCCAAGAATTCCTCTTGAAACAATCAATACACAAGAGCGAATTGAAAAATAGTTTCAAGGTGTCCCAATTGAGAAAACACCTTCTTCAATTGTAGTCAAGATTATTCCAAGTATTTCAACTTCTATCTCATTATATTCCTAAAGCATGATAACTTCATATTAGTTATCTATAGTGGTCAAAATAAAGAGGAAAACTATTGAACCTGAAGAGAGATTTTGGAACCTTGACAACTTTCTCAAAGAGGCAAAAGAAAGTGAGGGTAATTTCACAAATGGTGACAAATGGAAAGGGAAAAAAAGTATACATAAGTGATCATTCTTGTAGTTGAATTAGATAATTCAAAAATCAGGGTTGAATACTACTATGTGTCTAGGGTTCATTTGGGAAAATCAACTAGAGAAGGGATGAAAGAAGATGTTTTTTGGTGATTGACACTGTCTTTGAAAAAATGGATAAAGATAAGGTGATGAAAAAATGAACTGAAAGATAAAGTGGAACAATTGCACTCAATAATACATAGATTGATTGGGCTAGTTCAATCAACTATCACTTCATCGAGTCTTCATGTAAAGACACTTGAAAGAGTGAGAGAGGTGGGCCAAATGGGTAATGTAGTGAAAGACTAGATTGAAAAAGTTGTAGATCAAAGGGCCTCAGTAATTCTCACTATAGTAATGATTTTCTCTAAAATTCAATCATAAGATGAACAACTAGTAACAAAGGAAAATGGATACGCTCAAGAAAACAAAATTGGGAGGAACTCATGCCTGGGTTGATCAAATTCTCTAAATATACTTTTGTTGATCTTGTTTAAAAAGGGGTAATCAATAAAGATGAAATTATCTATCAAATTAAATTTTTTTGGGCCACCAAATTTAGAATCCAGTCCCTTCAAGAATGTGTTCTAAAAATTAGTAATGTAAGGTCACTTGGAAGTGACACAATGATGGAGATTGACACTAAAGTCAATAAATTGGATTGTCATTTTGTCAATGACAAAGATCAAAAGGGAAATTTTATTTCAATTGAGACCATAATTGGAGAATTCAAAGAGCGAATTCAAGACATTATCAATCCTACATCTACATTTTGGTTATGAAGACCTTCATCAATTGTCTAAGTGTCAAGTGAATGTGGATAATTTGGATATGAAAATAAACAATATTTGAGGTAAGCATCAAGAAATGAAAGAGTTAGATTACTCATCAAACATTGCCTATAAGTACATGGATGGAACAGATGAAGACTTGATCAAGGTAATTCTCCAAAGATTTGATGACTTCTTAAAAGGGAAAGAATTGTCAATATAGCAAAAAGAAAAATGAAAAATTGCTTTTAGTGTTTTTAAATTATCTTCTCTTGTTTATTTTTACCTATCTTGTGTTATTTTACTCTTTTACCGCTTGTAAATGTGCATTGTATTTCTACAAATTATCTTTATAATTTTACCAACTTGGTTTTTCAAGTTGTGCAAGTTGATGATGTGTTTTTGCAAGTAGTACAAAAACTCCAATTGTTTTCTCGAGTGGTGATAATTACTTAAAAAGGTTTTACACCATTTCAAAATTTTAATTTCTCATTGGTGTTTTAGAACTTACATAAAAAGGCAAAGTAGGTGGTTTTGCACCATAACCACCCATTTTAGCTTGTAAATACAAGTTAGGGCTTCATAATAAGGGTTCAAAATAGATAGAATTTTTTGGTAAAGCATTTTAAAAGGAGATCAATCTTTCTCCTCTTCAGAATCAATACAAGAAAGGTGTTTCTAAACTTTGCATTAGTTATATCTTTTGAATTATGTCTTTTGTTTAATTCATTATATATGATTTTCATTACCATTGTTATAAATTTCAAACTGTTGAGAATAGAAAATTAGGTTACAAAGTTTCTATTTAGAGATGTAATTTACATTTTCAATGCATGTGAAAATCTCAATGGAAATATAGGTAATTTATTAGTTATTTATGTTAGAAAATACAAAAGGTTATTAGTTTTTATTATCAAAATCAGATAGTCTTTTGGTGTATGTTCCATATACTTAAGGATATGATTATATCTTTTGACCCATTGAATGAGAGATATTTTCCTCTTTCAAAAATCAAAATTTTCTCTCAACAATTTCATCTAGTCTTAGGTTTATAACTTGATGATTTTTTTCTCTAACAACTTCTCCCCTCTCTCTTTCTACACATGTTCCTTTCTCAAAGCTCCTTTTCATACTTTTAGGTTAAAAGTTCTATCCATGATTTACATTCCTTTGTTTATAAATATTTCCTATTTTTCTACTTTGGCTTTAAATAAAGGTAGCTCCATCTGCTAATATGAGAGGGACTTTGTTCCCCACGTTGTTGATGCGAAGTCACTGATTTGTCCCCTTGACAAATTTTCATGCCAACAATTTTGTTTGAAGAGCTGAGCTTTGTTATCAACTCAATAAAGATTGAAACTAGAGGATTTTGCAAGCTTTGTATTCACAATTTATATGTGAGCTATATATTTTTATGTGAATCACCTATTTATATATTTATGCTTTCAATTCATCTTCATAATCATTACCAAATTTTCAGATAATGGGAAAAAACCTTTTTGAAATTAGCACCACTTGAGAGAATAATTGGTGTTTTAGCACTTTAGTAAAAAGGCAAAATAGGTGGTTTTGCACCATAACCACCTATTTTAGCCTATATATACAATTTAGGGATTCATAATAAGGGTTTAAAAAATATATAATTTTTTGGCAAAGTATTGTAAAAGGAGATTAGCCTTTCTACTCTTCAAAATCAATACAAGAAAGGTGTTTCTAAAATTTGCATTAGATATATCTTTTAAATTATGTCTTTCACTTAATTCATTGTATCTAATTTTCATTACCATTGTTATAAATTTAAAACTATTGAGAATAGGATATTAGGTTGCAAAGGGAGTTATAATTTACGTTTCCAACACATGTGAAAATCTTGGTGGGAATAGAGGCAATTTCTTAGTTGTTTCTATTAGAAAATACAAAAGGTTATTGGTTTTTAGTATCATAATCAAAGTCTTTTGGTGTATGTTTCATATCCTTAAGGATATGATTATGTATTTTTGACCCATTGAATGAGAGATATTTTCCTATTTCAAAAATTAAAAAAATTCTATCAACACTTTCATCTAGTCTTAGGTTTCTATCTTGATGAGTTTGTTGCTCAAACAACTTCTCCCCTCTATCTCCTTCTATACATATTCCTTTCTCAAAGATCCTTTTCATACCTTTAGGTTAAAATTAATATCCATGATTTACATTCCTTTATTTGTAAATATTTCCTTCTTTTATATTTTAGCTTTCAATAAAGGTAACTCTACTTGCTAATATGAGAGGGATTTTATTACCCACGATGTTGATGTGAAGTCACCGATTTGTCCTCTTGATAAATTTTCATGCCAATAGTAAGATGATATGACTTTGATAAGAAAAAAAGAAATGGATACAAACAATGTAGCAGCAGACTTGGAATCAAACACCACATTAATTTCTAGATGGGTAGGAAAGAAATATTAATTTTTGATTGATAATAGGTGAATTGTCAAGTAACACTCGTAACTCTTTAGATGCCTAGAATAAGTTGTGTCCTAACTAAAATAGTGTGTAGAGAATTAGAAATAAAGTTTTTTTGAATTATTGGTGTAATAGTTCAAATGTAGAGAGAGTTACTTGGATATTTGATTATATTAAATATATGAGGGTACCCTTTGTAACCATGAACTAGTGAACTAAAATAGAAGTGTTATTAAGTTATTATTGTCTATCATGTGGGTTATTTGTATTTTACATTCTTATCTAGTTGATGGTTATAGATAGAAGGAAATATTAATCACTCTAATAATATTATGCTCATAATTATGCACTATAGGTGTAGTTAGGTTATGGTCAAGATAACATGTCAGATTTCCCTAGATGAGCCCATTAGCAACTAACCCAACCTAGTCCATTTTTCATCTCTCTACACCTTGGGTGAGGGCATGGGATTCGACTCACATGATGTGGTGAACTCAAAAATAAAGTAAGTTAAATTTTAGATCATGTAGATGAGAGAGTTCACCAATTACTATTGGAAGCACAATGACTGAAAGGGGGATGAATCAATCTTCAAAAACTTTCAATCAATTGCCCTTAAACATTCATGAATCATTCAAAGTAACTTAGTGATCTAAAAATGCATTAAGAACCAATTACATGAGCATGAAATAAGATAACAAATCACATATATAAGAAAACCTCATGTAGAATAAAACCCACTAAAAAAATGTAGGACAAACTATCCTATAAGACAATGTATCAAATTTAGCTGAGCATCAACTCAACATGGATCACCAATCCCAAATTTATCAAGCACTTATTTTTTAGGACGCTACAAGCCCCTTTGACTAAGCACCAACTCAGTCAAAGGACACTTCTACAAGCACTAACCTACAAGGCAACTCAAAATCCACTCTTGAACAAGCACAAACTCATCCAAGATTAATTTTTCAAGCATCAACCTAAAAGGAAGCTTCAACTCCCTCTTTGACCAAACACCAACTCAGCCAATCACACTTCTTTCTTCTACTCTTCCACTCAACTCTCTATTTGCTTTATCTAAAATATATTCACTATCATACATCAATTACACATATATTATGCAACTATGATATCCTATTAATATATAATCAACATATGATGATCAGTCCTTCAGCTCTGATCCACTTGATCTCTCTCAAAATGCCTCTAGGCTTCTTCACTCAACTAGTCCTCTTCAAGACTAAATAGGTCATATGACCTTGATATTCAAATGAAAAACACTTATATGATTTTTATGAGATGTTTATCTTCTTTATCCTAAGGGTTTGAAACATGTTACCCAACCTCCTTATCCTGATTCATTTATCAATCCATTCGCTTACTCTCTACTTCTCCACATAGGCCTAAAATTCCTTGCTTATATACAAGACTCTTAATCACACACCTATTGATCATCCACACACATTAAACACATTTTTTATTAAAAAATAGGTATTAATATATTTTTAAAACATGAATCAATCATAATTAGTTAGCCACAACACCTCATAAGCCTTATTCCTCCTTTAAGACTCATGGAGACCTAGTTTCATTAGGCCATCTTATCAACACATTACCATTTGATATCTCGATAAATATTACATATAAATAAATAGAAAAAAACTTTTGAAAAACATCCAAATATACCTTATTAAACATCTTTTGAGATCCATAACACCTTTTAGGTTTGATCCCTTCATGAAACCCTTCAATAGTACTTAATCCTATTAGGCCTGTGTACACCAAAAAGTTTGTCTTTTAATACTGAAGCTCAAACACACTTAAGCCACTTAAACATTATATATATATATATATATATATATATATATTTATTTATATGAACTTATATTCATTTCCAAATGCATTTGACACTTTTAATTAGAGCTTAAGGATTCATTATTAACTCATCAAAACACTCACTAAGAACTGCCAGAATATTCAAAACACAGTCATGAAACATTTGACCTCCAATACCTATATGAATAATTTAAAAGACTATTGATGAATTAAAAATATTATCTAACATATTTTTTACATCCTCAAACAAAAAAATAATATGGTATAATATCAAAATATTGGTTTTTTAGACCAATCTCATGACCTTATATCTCGTAGACCAAACTGAGCTAGACAAACCATTTTAGCTTCAACATTTCCATATATTTTCCTAACCAAAAGGATTATTAAAAGAATGAAAATGACATAAAATCCTTGGAAAACATCTCCATGATTTTTTTTCATTATTCTACCATGAAAACACACTCAAACTCATCTTCTCATCTCTACCTAGGTTTTGCACTATTTGCTTCATTAGGCCCGTTAGCGACTAGCCTACTTGGATCACCAAATTTGAACACCTAAAGCTTAAAAAATATCTATAAACAATCATGCACATGAAATATGGGTATATAAATCATTCCTCTATCAATTTATCTACTTTGACCAAGTCAAAATTTGAATGCTACAACAAATTCTTCATAAACAAGCCCTTTCTTGTAGGGTTTTCTCACTCACTTGATAACTCAATACCACCTAGAGGTTATTTAGAGAGTAAAATATAATATATAATAGGTTTATTGACCATTTAAATCCCTTCTAAGCTTATTTTAGTAACATATTTTACATTGGGTCTTTATGGGGGTTTTAGGGAGGTTTAACACAAGTTTTGGTGTTAACAATTGTTCATAAGGATTGCCCCTCAAATCCAAAACCAATGCCTATATATCTTATATATGAACCTTACCCATCTCTCCTTAACATATAAAGTTCCCATGAAAAGGTTACACATTACAATGAACACTTAAAAGTCTTTTTTGGGTTTGCATACCTTCATCCTATGTATTGAGAGACCTCAAAACCACTTTACATGCCTTTTCCTGCAAACCATAACCTCATACTTCATGATCACTCCTAAAAAAACTTTAATTAATACCTCTATACATTATCTCCTTCACATATTCACCTTGAAATCTAATCCTCATGGCTCATTAGGCTAGGTACAGCTAAATAATGGTTTAGGTGTAAACTAAGACTAAAAGATCTACATTTAAAGACTCACTTTAAAACACTCTGAGTACATCCACACCTTATTCTCATGCTCACACAACCTTCACAACCTCTCATATGTCTGAGTTCACTCACCTCATCATGCCACTAGCTCATACCTTCACCATGTCATTACTAGGCTCAAGCTTCTAATGTACTTGACACCTTGACATGTTCCTTCCATGTCATGACCTCAATAAAACATCAAAAAATTAGACATAAGACATCAAAACACATATCACTTCACCATTATTTTTCTTATGACAACAATCTTCCATAACCTCATATATACCTAAAACAACATGATCGAGCTTCATATGACTTGACATCTCTCTTCCATGCACTTGAACACCTTTGACACCCAACCTCATAAGATACAACATTAATTACAACATTAATCTTGATCACTAATCACCTTTGACAACATAATTTTTCCAATTGAGAACACACTCTCAATAGGCTAATCATATCCACAATACTTACTCATTGATCAACACTCTCTTTATGCCACTACTATGCTCAAACATTTGACTAAATAGGCGTTTGACATTAATGACCATTATGCCTTTATATGATGCACCTTTTTGACGTCAATGATAAAAACATTCCAAAAAACTCCCCATTTTTCATTTATGACAAATGTATTGATGGAAAACACACTATAATCTGAAATCACTTCAAAATGGTACTTTTCCCATCTAATCATTCTCTCCCTTTTGACGTTAATGACAAAGGTTCTTTTATAAATTTCCATCTAATCCTTGGACCTGAAATTCAATGCTAAAAAAACTCACCTTAGGATCATACCAACTATTGGAGACAACTTTTGGAACACTTGAAATGTACCTAAAGAAACCATGCTTCTTATGACTTCTACTTCACTATCTTGACACTTCATAACACAGAGCTACAAAGCTCCCCCTAACCCTATGAATCCCTTCTCAACACTACTCACCTACTTTTAGAGCTAATGAATCACCTAATTATCTCCTCTTAAGAACTTGTCTTCCTTAATGACTTCTAGGGGTAGGAATTACACCTAATTCTTGTATTAGATGTTCAAAAGTTGCCTTTGGAAGTGGCTTGGTCAAAATATCTACAATCTAATCCTTTGTACAAAAATATTCAAGTTTAACACTTTTTTCACTTGCCTACTCTCTCAAGAAATAATACTTGATGAGAATGTACTTATTCCTTGAGTGCATGATATGATTATTGGAGACACTTATAGCACTTTTATTGTCATAATAGATAGGGCTAGGACCATCATAATCCACCTTGTTGTAGTCTTTTAAGGTTTGTCTCATCGATAGGACCTGAGTGCAACATGAAGCTATTGCAATGTATTCAACCCCACAAGTACATAATTACATAGATGTTTGCTTCTTGTTTATCCATAAAACTAGCAAGTCACCTAAGAATAAAGCTCCTCCATTAGTACTCTTCATATCATTTAGGATACCTACCCAATCTGCATCTATATAGGTTTTCATGTTTAACTCCTTGTTCCTTGGGTACCACAACCCAAACTCCATAGTCCCCTTGAGATACCTAAGTATCCTTTTGACTACTTGTAGATGATTTTATTTTTGATCTACTTGTAATCTTCCCACAAGGCCTACTACTTGAATTATCTCAGGTCTAGAGGTAGTGGTGTATAGTAAGCTTCTAATCATTTGACCTATATGAAGTCTGATTGACCTTTGGAGACTCATATTCATTGCTTAACTTATAACCTATGATCATAGGTGTGCTAATAGTCTTTCAATCTTCCATTTCAAACTTCTTCAACATATCTCTTATGTACTTAGCTTGTGAGATAAATACATCTTTTTCTAATTGATTTATTTATATCCCAAGAAAGAATGATAGTTCTCCTAGCATGAACATCTCAAACTCCTTCATCACATCTGTAAAGGCTTTAGTCATACTCTCAATATTTCCACCAAAGATGATGTCTTACACATAAACAACTATTATCAGCTGATGTTATCTTTCATCTTTATATATAAATTACTATCTACAACTCCTCTTTTGAATCCTTGATCCAATAGATACATATCTAGTCTCGCATACTAAGTTATAAGAGCTTGTTTTAGACCATAAAGAGTTTTTTAAATCTACAAATATAGTCCTTATTATCTGATAGTGAGAACCCCTCAGGTTTCTCAATGTACACCTCCTATTACAAGTTCTAACTCAAAAATTTAGATTTGACATACATGTGGTACACCTTGAACCCTTTGAATCTTGCATATGATAGAAATAATATGATGGCCTTCAATATTTATACTAGAGAAAAGGTCTCCTCAAATTCTACCCCTTCAACCTGTGCATACCCCTTGCATACTAATCTAGCCTTGTTCCTAGTGACTTCTCCATCTTTATTCAGCTTTTTTTTAAACACCCATTTTTTGTCAATGACATTCTTATCTTTAGGCCAAGGAACTAGTTCCCAAGTTTCATTCTTCTCTATTTGATATAACTCCTCATTCATATCACCTATCCAAAACTTATCTTGGATTGCTTCTACAAGGTTCTTAGGTTCAATTTTAGGCAATAGAGAAACATTCTCTTGGTTTATGTTACTTACCAATCTTCTTCTTATTTGTATACCTGCATCCTTATTTTTAATGATTTATGATTTAGGAGGATCTCATTGAATCTATCTTGAGAGGCCTTTTGAATCTTGTCTTTCATCAACTTCTTCTTCCTCATCAATATATATTATTTCTTATTTATGCTTAAAGTCCACATTCTCTTATGTATCCTTTGAATGTGAGTGTGATTTCTTTGTCTCATCAATCTACACATTAGTGTTTTCCACTATCTTCTGCAATCTATTGTTATAGCATATATAGGCTGAGCTCATAGATGAGTATCCAAAGAATATACTTTCATCAGACCTAGAATCAAACTTACCTAAATCTTCTTCATCTCTTTTGATGAAGAATTTTTTCCCAAACACTCTAAAATGTTTCACATTAGCAAGTTTGCCTTTCTGAATCTCATAATGGATCTTGTTGCCATTAGTCCTTATATATCTTCTATTCAAAATGTAGATTGTAGTGCTTACTACCTCTCTCTAGTATCCATCTACTAACCTTGACTCATTTAGCATAGTTCTTGCCATCTCTTGAACTATCATATTCTTTCTTTCCACTACCCCATTATGCTAAGGTGTTCTAAATGCTGAGAAATATCTCATTATCTCATGGACCTCACATAAATGATCAAACTCATTGGACCAAAACTTTCCTCCTCTATCAGATCTTAGGCACTTTATCTTCCCATTATTATCATTCTCAACAAGAGCCTTGAATGCCTTGAAATTTTTAAGAACTTCTAACTTTTATTTCAAGAATGCTACCCAAGTCATTTTTTTGTAATCATTTATGACTACCATGAAGTACCTATCTCCTTGAATGATTTGGATTCTTATAAGCCCATAGAGATCAATGTGGATTAAATACAAAGGTATTTTAGTAGAGTACTTCTTGGAATTAAGCCTTATTCTAGTCTACTTACCATGTTGACATGCCTTTTAAAGTGTCTTTGTTAGTTTGGTGATATAAAGCATGTTCTTCATAGACTTTTTAGTGCTTGTCTTAACCAAATTGTCAAAGTTTAGGTGACCCAATCTTCTATGCCATAGAAAACATTCATCCATATTTCTTATAAGGTATCTCTCCTTCTTGATCTCATTCAAGATATATATATTTTTCTTAATTCTCTTAACATTGGTAATTAGCTTTCCTTATTTGGATCTCCTTATATCACACCTCTCTCATGAAAGGTTAATGTGTGTCTTTGGTTGCACATTTTACTTACACTAATAAGGTTATGTTTCAAACCTTCCACATACAACACATTTTATGTCTTGGTCTTTCCATTGTCCAAACTCAAGATACCCTTGCCAACTATATTGGTGGTTATGTTATCTTAAAATTTCATTATTCCTACAACATTATTTTTTAATGAGATGAACTTTTTTTTGTCTCTTATAATTTGGATTTATAAACCACTATCTATATACCATTTCATGCCTTCATCTTGAATGTGAAAGGCAGTTTGAGCTAACATAGATTCTTCTCCTTTAGTCTTTTACTCCTCCTTAGAAAATAATTCATCTTGAATCTTGGGTTCAATATGATTAGTCTTTACTTTATTTGGATTATATACCAATTTTTTACCCTTCTCATGCATTATAATAACTCCATATACCTTGTTAAGTCTTCAGGGCCTTCTAACTCTATTAGGATAGAATCTTGAAATGTGTCCCATATTATGACAACCATAAAAAACAAAACATTATTTTAATTACCTCTTGATTTCTCATTCCTTATCCCAGGGTCCCATGATAACTCATCCCTTGAGACCATTCCACAATCACTTGCTCTATGATAAAATCTATGACAAGAAGAACAATAACCATTGAAATAATTGAAATATCTCATTGAATTGGCCTACCTGATTGGTCTCTTCATGTTCACTTTCATGTTGGTGATCTTAAATTATTTTGACTTCTCATGCTATTTCTCAAACTTTCTCATATTGTTTATGAGTTTCTCATGCTCAACCTTCAAGGAATCTAGCTATGTCTTCAACTAATCATACTCAACTTCTTTTGATCTAAACTTTGTATTGACATGTTCTAATTGATTCCTAAGATCCTTGATGGTTTTCTCATCCTTTTTGTCTCCTTTGAACATGTTACTATTTAAGGTATAAATATGTTCCTTATGATCCTTGAACATATATCTCAACTCAACTTCCTCTTCTTTTGATGCTTCAAATAATCTAGGATATTATGAGCTTAACTTCAAAATCTACTTCAGTGTCTCTTTATTCATTTATATTTTAGACTTATTCATCATACATGTTGTCTTCTTCCTCTTGATCAGTCTATATCTTGTGCTTCTTAAAATCACCTTCAAGATATTAGGCTTACTTCAAAGGAACAACCTCTGATACCAATTGTTGGAAGTACAATGTCTAAGTTGGGGGGTGAATCAGTCTTCAAAAAATTTCAATCAACTATCCTTAAACATTCATGAATCATACAAAGTAACTTAGTGATATAATACATTAAGCACCAATCTCATGAGAATGAAACAAGATAACACATCACATATGTGGGAAAGCCTCATGTAGAATATAACCCACTAAAAAAAAGCTTGGGAAAACTATCCTATAAGAAAATTCAAATTTAGTTAAGCACCAACCTAACATGGAGAACCAACCTTAAGTTTATCAAGAATCCACTTTACTTTAGCAAGCACCCACTTGCTAAGAGGGTACCGTCCCCTATGACTAAGTACCAACTTAGTTAAAGGACACTTTTAGAAGAACCACCTACAAGGTAGCTCCAAATCCATCTTGACCAATAAAAAACTCAACCAAGATCAATTTTTCAAGCACCAACCTATAAGGAAGCTTCAACTCCCTCTTTGACCAAATACTAACTCAGTCAATCACACTTCTTTCTTCTACTCTTCCATTCAACTCTTTATCTACTCTATCTGAAATCTATCCACTATCATACATCATGAACATGTATCTAATTCAAATCTGATATCCTCTCTATAAATAATCAACATATGATGATCACTCCTTCATCTCTACTCCACTTGATCTCTCTCAAAATACCTCTAGGCTTCTTCACTCAATTAGCCCTCTTTAAGACTAAATAGGTCATATGACCTTGATATTCAACTGTATAACACATATATTATTTTCATGAGATGATTATATACTCTTTATTGAGGATTTAAAACATATTACCCTACCTCCTTAGGCTCATTGATTTATCAATCCATTCGCTTACTCTCTACTTCTCCAAATAGGCCTAAAATGTCTTACTTATAGACAAGACTCTTACTCACACACCTCTTGGTCAGCCATACACACTCACTATATTTTTTTTATCACATAATAGGTGTTAAAATGAATTAAAAACATGAATCAATCATAATTATTTGGCCACAACACCTCATAATCCTTATTCCTCCTTTAGGTCTCATGGATACCTAATCGAATTAGGCCTTCTTATCAACATGTTACCATTTGATCCATTATAAAATATTAGATCTCCATACATGAAATAAAAATTTCACAAAAAATCAAATTATACCTTATCCAAAATTATCTAATCTCCATAACACCTTTTAGGTTCAACCCCTTCATGAAACCCATCAATAGTACTTAGTCTTATTAGGCCTATGTACACCAAAAAGTTTGCCTTTCAATACTAAATCTCAAACACACTTAATCCACTAAAAATGATCAAATAAATAAACATAAATAATAAAAATGACCTCATATTCATTTACAAATTTATTAGACACTTTTAATCAGAGCTTAAGGCTTCAATATTAACTCATCAAAACACTCACTCAAAACTACCAGAATACTCAAAACATATTCATGAAACATTTGACCTCCAATACCTATATGAAAAATTTGAAATACTCTTGATGGATTAAAAATATTACCTAAATTATTAATTACATCTTCAAACATAAAAATAATATGGTCTAATGTCAAAATATTAATCTTTCAGACCAATCTCATGACCTTATATCTCACAGACCAAACTGAACCAGACAAGCCATTTTGACTTCAACATTTTCATATATTTTGTTGAATAATAATATTATTTATAGAATTAAAATGACATAAAAGTCTTTAAAAACATATCCATGAACTTGGTTTCATCATTATACCATAAACACACACTTAAATTCATCTTTTCATCTCTGCTTGAATTTTGTACTATTTGCTTCATTAGGCCTGTTAGCAACTGACCTACTTGGATCACCAAATTTGAACACATAAATCTTAAAAACTATCTATAAACCATCATGGACATAAAAAATGTATCTATAACTTATTCATCCATCAATTTATCTACTTTGACCAAGTCAAATTTTGACTACTACAATAAATTCTTCATAAACAAGCCCTTTTTTATAGGGTCTTCTCACTCACCTGATAGCTCAATACCACCTGGAAGTGAATTAGAGAGTAAAATATAATATACAATAAGTTTCATAATCATTTCAATCCATTCTAAGCTGATTTGAGCAACATATTTCACATTAGGTCCTTATGAGGGTTTTAGGGAGGTTTAACATAGGTTTTGGTGTTAACGATTATTCATAAAGGATTTCCACTCAAATCCAAAACCAATTCCTATATATATTATATAGTAACCTTACCCATCTCTCCTTAATATCTTACATTCCCATGCAAAGGTTATAGGTTCCAATGAACTCTCAAAGTCCTCATGTTTGCATATCTTCATTTTGTGGACTTGAGAGACCTCAAAACCACTTTCCATGCCTTTTCCTACAAACCATAACCTTATACTTCATGATCAATCCTAAAATAAATTTAATTACCTCCATCCATTCTCTCCTTCATAAATTCACCTTGAAATCTAATCTTCATGCCTCATTAGGCTATGGCAAGGCTAAAGAATGGTTTAGGTGCAGACCAAGACTGAAGGACCTACCTTCAAAGGCTTCATTTCAAACACTTATGAGTGCATCCAAACTTTATTCTCATGCTCACACAACCTCTCACATGTCTAATTTCACTCACCTCATCATGCCACCAGCTCATACCTTCACCATGCCATGACTAGGCTCAAGCTTTCAATGCACTTGACACCTTGACATGTTCCTTTCATGTCATGACCTCAAAAAAAACATCAAACAAGTAGACATAAGACATCACAACACACTCATTTCATTACACCATTCTCTTTCTTATGACAATAATACTCCATAGCCTCATGCAGACCTAAAACCACATGACCAAGCTTCATATGACTTGATATCTCTCTTCCATGCACATGAACACCTTTGACACCAAACCTCAAAAGATACAACATTAATGACAACATCAAACTTTATCAATAATAACCTTTGACAACATCATGCTACCAATTGAAAGCGCACTCTCAATAAACTACTCATATCCACAATACTCACTGATCAATAATCTCTTTATGCCACTACCATGCTCAAGAATTTGACCAAATAGGCCTTTGACATTAATTACCATTATTCCTTTACATGATGCACCCTTTTGACATCAATGACAACAATATGCCAATAGTTACCACTAGACTAGCACAATAATTGTGTTCTAAACTGTAAAAACTGCTTGTAGCTTAGTGGTAATAAATTACCCCTAGTTTGGTAAACCTTAAATCTTCATTTAATCCTCATGATTAGCCTAAATTATCTATAAATAAAAAACATTCAAGAATAATAATATGATAAACTATTGCATTCAATTTAGGAACTGATGAATATCCAAGTATGTTTACTTAGGTGTCCAATGTATAGCTAAAAATAAAATTTTGTTTAGCAAGTTGTTTAAATAATGTATCGATGTTTTTTCTTAGTCATACAAATATTTTAAAGGTTATTATACTTACATAATTCAACATGATATACCTATTGAACATGGTATAAATCATGTTAGGAAAAAACCTCGTAAAATTATCCCCTTGTTTGAAAACACCATAAATATGGAGCTAGATAATATTTTGGATGGTGATGTCATTTATCCAGTTAGATATTCTAATTGGGTAACTAATATGAAGTTGGTGTGCATGAAATTCATAGAGATGAAGAATTTTTTGGGTTAATAAATAACTTTTAAGATCCAAATTACATAGAAATTTCCATGATGAAACACATATTGTTAAATCCTCCAAAGGATAATAATAAGATGGTGCAAAGGAAAATCCTTTTCTTAACAATGTGAAATTCAAGAGGAAAGTGTTATAAAGTGATTTTGATTAGTGATAGTACTAAAAATTTGGTGTCATGCAAGATGGTATAAAAATTGGGTTTGAATAAAGTTGTGCATCTAAACCCATCAAGTTGTCATGGATACATAAGGGTCATCAAGTATTGGTGAACAAGTAATGCCTTGTAAATTTCAACATAGGTACATACTATAGACACTAAAATTAAATCAATAAATGTTGGGCAATAATAGTCCTTAAAATTTTAACCTTGCTTGGCAAAGTCACCATTCAAATAAACATTTATCTACATGAGAGACTTCCAAGTCCTAAAATTTATATGAATATATTATGTACTTCCCTAATTTATTCCTAAACATAAGGAATTAGTAGACACTTCATTATCAATTTAGTTTCAAAAGCCTGAGTCCAATCTAGAAAAGTGTGTACTAGGTAGTCCATGGCTTACTACACACTTGTCCACTAGTGTGAGCTTGTCTCCCACACTCCAATGGCTAGTTTAAAAAAATTACATGCTTCTTAATGACTCTCTCACATGACCCATAAGTTCAGTTATCAGAAATAAATCAAATATTCTCTTATAAGATCACATCAAGTGCCTCACTTCAACCTCCCTTGATTACTCTCTAATAGTCTCTTAAAAAATCAATTTCAAAAGCACTCGTCTATTTAGCAAAGAATCCTATTGCAATTTTGTGGCAATAATAAAAAAACTGGAAAAAATAACATTATTTTCCTATAGGTTGAGGCCATCTTTTAGCAAGCATTCTAATCAAAATTTCTAGTTGTATTCATTATCTTTATATGATCTTCTCCATAGGGATAACTACATTAGCCTAAGGTCCACTCAAACTATGTAGGCAACACTTAGTCAACAAAGGGTTTTCTAATGATATCTCAACCATATCCCACTTCCCCACTTTTTCTCCATTTGTAATTGATCTTGTAATCTCCTTGTACAGGTTAGGGTTTTATCTCTTATAGGTTATTCATGAATCAAAATAGAGATCACACAAAAATATTCGACCTACATAGTGAGGTGAATAGCCTTAAACTTTTATATTCAACACATAGTACAAATAGAGTCACATTAGAGGACAATGATGCACTATGGCCTTATTTTGATACTACGAGCTTGTCCTAATATACATGGAAGAATTTTTTTCAATTAACATTGTGTTTGAAGGTCCTGTTGGGAAATACGGAAGCACACAATTGATTACCAAATACAAGCAACTTACATGCAGAATTAAACCAGAATCACAAGTAACTAGAATTCAAAAACAACACAGAATATGAGAGACAATACACAATTTTATTAATACTCTTCCAGAAGGAAATACAACAAAGAAGATTGCCACAGTTCTTCTTCCTTACACACCTCTAGGGCTCCCACACTTCTAGGGCATAAACAGTAAATCTTCCCTCAAAGCTCTCTCTCTTATGGTCCCAACACACAACTCAAACACTGAGTTGGTGTTCACCTCAAACCAGTCAGTATCCACTACTGCCAGTACACCAGTGCTCCATGCACTCCACAAGTGCTCCACACACTCCAAGTACAGAAACATACTTCAAGTAGATCTCCCCTGAACTGCAACAACCTACAACCCAAATGATCTCACTTATGGAAGGATCTTCCTTGCCTTCCTCTTTGCTCTCTTTCTGAGTACACACTGTACTCCAAGTAGATCCTGCCTGATCCTGCTCCTTGTTGTGTTGTTTTCCTCCCTGATCTTGCACACCTACAAATCAATCTAGTTCTGCACACCTGCAAACCTAGATCATGCACACACATACACCTACAGATCAATGATCTTACTTACCATGTAGATCTCCTAACGTAGCCATGCACACCTGCTGACCAAGATCCTACACAATTGAAGAACCCTTCTGATTCTCCAAAACCAGCACCCACACTTGGCACTACTGTGGAACTAGGAGGAACACCCTTGCTCACTTCACACACAGAAGGAGATAACTTTGCTCAACTCAAACTAGCACACTTTTACAATACAGCCCATGAGTCTATTATATAGATCTCATCCAAACAAAATTAGACATCTAATTACAATAATTAGATCCATAGCTTCTAGTCTAAATTTGGCTCTTGACATGCAAACACTTGGTTCGTTAACTAACTACCCGTAAAACTTGTAGTTTTGAAACGCACAAGCAACCAACATTGGTCCCTATCTGCCTGGAGGTGACTGACGTCAGCCGATCCCTGACTGACGTCAGTTGCTTCTCTTCACTAATCTGATCGACGTCAACTGATCATACCAACGCTAGTTGCTCTGCAACTCAGCAACCTTCAGCAACCTCCTCCTTTGTTTGCATCAGTGAAGCTTTTAGCTTCACAACCTAACAATCTCCCACTTGGAGATAAATAGCTGCACTATACCTATACCTATACCCCGTCTAATCTGTTTATTGGCTTGTATCCCTCTTTAAGATGAATCCTGAAGACCAACCACCACACAACCTGTGGTGCACCTCCTGTCATCCAAGTAACCTACCAAATTTGCATCTACAAACACATGTAGAAAAGAACTCGACTCTGCATAGCATGTGCACCTGCTATTGGTCCCTCTCAAATACCTAAGAATCCACTGAACTGCCCTCTAGTGCTTCTTTCCTAAATCAGCTCTAAACTTTCTGACAGCTCCCACTGCATGGGAAACCCAGGTCTAGTACTCATGTACTTAACCTCATCATGTGAATCAGGACACTGCTCATAAAACTATCCAACCCATCGGCATGCTCATCGGCTTCACACAATCATCCAGAGACAAAATCAACCTGTGATCTCCATGTCTCTAGAACCCACTCATGCCAAAGAATTTTGCTGCTCAAAATTCCTCATGACATACCTTCTGAACTAACTTTACCTTTAGGTCAAAAAAAAACCCTGTATGTGTAACCCTGCATGCAAACACACAACATACAGTAATAGGATGATGTTGCAACTCATCATCCACCTGGTAAAGTAACCCACAGTAGTTACCCTGACATTGACTAAAGCCATGCTTTGTCTTCCACCTGTCAACCCTGTACCACTATCCTATAGCTTCCTCAAGACCATATGACTTGGCCTTTCATCTCATGTGTCTATTCTCTCTATTCTTTAACTAAGGTATCCATTCGTATCTATTCTTTCATCCCGCTGGCAACCCTACCAAATCTCCCGCTTGGTTTTGCATACCTATTCATGCCATGCTCCCATTATTTCCTGCATCCTTCCTACTCTATAGTGAGCAATGAGTATAAAGAAGAGGAACAACAAATTTGAGGCTTACTTACCCTTTCAGTCCTCCATATGGGCATTTGAGACTCCTTGACAGCTTGTTATCCACCCAAAATCCATTACAGTGACCGACCTCGGTCACCACACAGTCTGCATCTGACCAACATCGGTTTCCATGCACCTATCCTGACTACCAACTCTATCAACATTGGTGTCCCCTATTGTCGATGTCAATCCTCCTGACCGACGTCAGTCTTACTGCCACTGACGTCGGTCCTCCTGACTGACGTCGGTCTTACCCTACCCGACATCACCAGCTTCAGTCTGCACATGACCGACATTGGCACCTGTCTGTTCGATGCTGGTTCTTCTTGATCGATGCTAGTACCTATGTTTTCCTATGAGTGATGACCTTTTACTCACGAGCTTTCTTTGAATCAAATCCCTATCCAAACTGCTCTACTCAGAGTTACTTAGCCTTCTCCACTGATCTCTGTCCACCATCTCCTCCATAAACACCAAGGCTTTCCAGTTCTTAAGCCTATCAAACACATCTGACTTCCTCTTAAGAACATGCATCTCCTTCTTGCTCATGTGACCAAGCCTAAAAAGCCACGTCTCTACAATAGAAGAAGAATCAGTAATATAAGCAAGTAGATAAAGAGTACCTGCTTTCTTACCACTAGCTAATTCAAGTGCATCCGCTGTGAGAGTTATTATGCATCTCTCATCACCCAAATTTCTTGAAGCTATTAGCCACATCTTCAAGACCAAGACCTGCATGACCTCCTTCAACACCCATGTGTTGGCCACCTGCAATTTCAGCTTCACTTCCCCTTTGCCAATTTTTTGGCAAGGCACACCAGCCCCTAAATAAATCTTTCCAAAGTCTCCAAAGACCTTACCATGAAAAGATACTCTATTTCAGACTGCATGGAAAGAGGCAACAGAATATATAAAACAAGATTCTACTTTATCTAAGAAACATACCAGAGCATCCTGTGCCACATCACCTACAACATCTGCTTCTTCAGTTCCTTCATGCTGATCTTCCACAAACTAGCAATTTTTCTTTACCTGCTCTTTCTTTCCATAACACTGTAAGTGATCATCTGTGCTTTTCAATTCCTCCATTTTTAGTGTACTTTCTTCTACCATTGCTCTACTCCCACTCAATCAGAAACCCCTGAGAGTGACCTGTAACCAAACACAAAACCTGCTCCCTACAACCTTAGCTCTGATACCATTTGTTGGTATCAGACTCTTGAACCTACAACCAAGCTCTGATACCACTTGTTGGGAAATACGAAAGCACACAATTGATTACCAAATACAAGCAACTTACATGCAGAATTAAACCAGAATCACAAGTAACTAGAATTCAGAAACAACACAGAATATGATAGACAATACACAATTGTATTAATACTCTTCCAAAAGGAAATACAACAAAGAAGATTGCCACAGTTCTTCTTCTTTACACACCTCTAGGGCATAAACAATAAATCTTTCCTCAAAGCTCTCTCTCTTACGGTCCCAACACACAACTCAAACACAGAGTTGGTGTTCACCTCCAACCAATCAGTATCCACTATTGCCAGTACACCAGTGCTTCACACACTCCACAAGTGCTCCACACACTCCAAGTACACAAACATACTTCAAGTAGATCTCCCCTGAACTGCAACAACCTGCAACCCAAATGATCTCACTTATGGAAGGATCTTCCTTGCCTTCCTCTTTGCTCTCTTTTTGAGTACACACTGTACTCCAAGTAGATCCTACCTGATCTTGCTCCCTGTTGTGTTGTTGTTCTCCTTGATCTTGCACACCTGCAAATCAATCTAGTTTTGCACACCTGCAAACCTGGATCATGCACACACATACACCTGTAGATCAATGATCTTACTTACCATGTAGATCTCCTAACGTAGCCATGCACACCTGTTGACCAAGATCCTACACAACTAAATAACCCTTTTGATTCTCTAAAACCAGCACCCACACTTGGCACTGCTATGGAACTAGGAGGAACACCCTTGCTCACTTCACACACAGAAGGAGATAACTTTTCCCAACTCAAACTATCACACTTTTACAATACAACCCATGAGTCTATTATATAGATCTCATCCAAACAATAATTAGACATCTAATTACAATAATTAGATCCACAGCTTCTAGTCTAAATTTGGCTCTTGACATGCAAACACTTGGTTCGTTAACTAACTGCCCGTAAAACTTGTAGTTTTGAACCGTACAGGTGACCGACGTCAGTCGATCCCTGATCGAAATTAGTTGCTTCTCTTCACTAATTTGACCGACGTTGGTTGATCAGACCGACGCTGGTTGCTCTGTAACTCAGCAACCTTCAGTAACCTCCTCCCCTATTTGCATCAGTGAAGCTTTTAGCTCCACAACCTAACAAGTCCTACTAATTAGTTTTGCGTAGTCACAATCATATGAAGTATAATAAATTTTGAATGAAGTAGTTTACAAGGACATCTCTCTAACCCTAATATTAATTTATATATTTAGCAATTTACAAATTCTATAAATTTTGTATATCATTGTATTTTATAGGAGGCTACCTTATTTATCTCTCTTAAATTAGATTTCAAGTTTAAAATACTTTAGAGTTAATCAAATCACTATAATTAATTGTAAGGGTAAACATTTTAGTGAACCCTATTTTAGAATAGAAAATTACTTATAATGCTTGTTATTTTAGTTAAATTATGAAAATTCTAAACACTAATGAATACAGTCCTCAACCTTGGATATATTTTTTAATATAATGATTCATATTTTTTAACTTTGGAGTAGTACAACACAGAAAAAAATCATCTTGTCACCTCAAATAAATACCAACACAAAGGATATTTATTTTTAATTTGGGTTAAAAAATTTTGTTGTCCTTTCCAAAAATATTTTTTCTTTGATTTTGTTTATTTTAGAGACTGTATTCTAACAATCTTTAATCTCTTAGCTACCATCATTATGAAATTTATGATGTTCTATTTACATACATCATGAAATGAGGATATTTTTAAAATACTCATAGGCATTTTATAGAGTTAGTCATAGATTTTAGGATCCCATTGTTTACATCAACTAGGAAGTTATATCATTTGTTTGATTCTATAGTGCACTAACAAGCAGTTAGCTTCAGGAAGTTACTCTCAACTTACCTTGAAACCAAATTTAGTGGGATATGGGTATAGTTATACCTTTATAATTAGTGCTCTAAAATATTGGGATAACACTTTCTAATGGATACGTAAGTATCTTTGAAAGCCTACACATTGTTCAAAACCATTCTAGATCACCCTTTCATCCTTGATTTATGCTTACATTGTCATCTTATATCATAGATTTGTTTCTTTATTTTTTGTATTCATCATGGGTGTAGTATTTATATGTTCTTGTAGACACTCCTTTTTGGCCACTTCCATGTCTAAACAAACTTTAGACTGATTTCTATCAAGCAACACAAATTAAGCTTAGAAAACACTAAAATGTCCAAATTTATTCGTACACTTAGTATTCAACCTCTAAATCATGTTAATACATATCTATCTAGGGTAATGCACTATACAATATAACAACCTCTCATCAATTCATCCCATATGAATTTTAACCTATCAAATCATCAATTTTGACTAAAATTGAAGGACAACCATGTCAAAATTTAGAAGTGGCAATTAATCTAATTATAATTTCTCAAATGATTACATCTAATTAAATTTTTATTTAAAATACTCATAGATAATTGGTGAATTTTTAAAAATATAAATTCATAAAATTCACTAAAATATCCAAAAAAAATGACATCATGCATGACATGGGTTGAAAGTTGTCAAGCACTCAAAATTCAATACAAATAAATATCAATTTGAACGAACCATGCCTCATAAGTGCAAAGTTAATTATCTCATTTATGGCCTTGGGCCTCCAAAATTTATTGGGAGATTTGTGGAAGAGACGTGTTCTCATTGATTTAAATTGGAATTGGTGATGACAAAGTGGTATGAGAGTGATCTTGGTCTAATATGCATGATCTTAGTGCTCAATTCAATCTTGGTTACTATTGAGAAATTATGGGAGCAGTTGGTCATATAGAGGTTTGTGAGGATGTCATGGAGCATGAAGAGAGAGAAAATGGTATGTCCATGTGGTTGAGAGAGAAATTGGAGTCCTTCTAGGTGGTTGTCAGGTGGAGTGCAAGTCATCTTATGCCTTGTGTGCTTGACCTTGCTAGGTTGCCTAATGAGATAAGAGGTATATGACTTTTGTATCTTTAGTTTTTTGTTATAGTACTTGACATGAGTGGATTGAAGATATATAAGGTGATATGATATCATTATATAATTTTCCAAGTACCTTTAAGAGGCAAGTTGGCTTGGTGGTTCAAGGCCTAATATGAAAAGTGGATAGTGAGGTCCTTGTGAGCAGCCATGAAGAGATTCTAGTTGGTAGAGCTCATGTAAGCATGGATTGTGGTATGAAATTGTTGTTCAAAGGTGTTTACCAAGTTTTATGCCTTGAGGAGGAATATAAATCAAGATAGTATGTTGGGAAGTATTCTGTGAATGCAAAATAGAGGTTTTCTAACCCAAGAAGAAGTTTGTGATGCTTATTGGCATGTGTAGATTTTGCATGGTGACCTGATACTTTTTGGAGAGGTATCACATGGATCTAAGAAGGATTTACAAGTATTTATTATTGGATTGAGGGATAGATCTTTATGAACATTTTTTAA
Source organism: Torreya grandis (assembly GCA_037957365.1). Lineage (NCBI taxonomy): Eukaryota > Viridiplantae > Streptophyta > Pinopsida > Cupressales > Taxaceae > Torreya > Torreya grandis. Next base: position 2,579,400 of record JARHVA010000429.1, read on the forward strand.
GAATGAAAACTAGTCAGAACCCTCCTAGAAACCCTTATAGTGACCCAATTGGAGAAAGCTTGTTGGATATGACCCAGAATGAATTGGTTGACCAATTTTGACTATTATAAGGTATATATTAATCCTTTAGGAATATACAATTGGTATTGGTGTGTCAAGGAAGTGATCATAAAGTACATAAATATGCTTATTTCTAAATCTTTTGGTACTACAAGTAGAGTTGACTAGGTCAATGCATGCAAGTTGTTGGAGCTTGAAGGCCAGGACTTGTTATTAAATTACATAGAGTTGTTTTTTCAAGAAATAATCACTATGTAAATTATTTTGGTCAATAAATTTGACTATTTTCTAAAATATAAATGGTGAAAATAGTGAACAAATATCCAGGTAGAATGAATATGTGTTTAGGGAAGTGTTCTAGGTGAGTAGGGATGAATCCAAAGGATTGGGGTATTTTTTTAATACCTATGAATTATGTTACCTTGATTTTTATGTAATTTTCATGACCATACATAGGCAATAAGGTTCCTTCAAGATTACTTGTCAAAGTAATGAGGACAGTGAAGATGTATGTCTCATGGAATTAACTATATGTTTCTTATTTACTATTAGACATCCATGTTTTTGTGCTTAACATTTATATAATTATATTGAAGAATCTCATGAATAAATTTTTAGGTCAAGTAAGTGATTATATAGATGATAGGAGGCATGTTTATCATGGCTATGTTTTAAGTCAAGATGACTGCTATAGGCATGCAAAGGAAAGTGATATGTTTAAGATCTTTTGACAAGTGATGATGCATAAATTGGGCATGATGAAGTTATTTAAGACATAAATAGACTATTTAATATTTTTTGAATCTGAAGAGATAGGTTATATGAATTAATCATGCATGACAAATAGGCTTGTCTGGTTGTGCTAAAACTGTGAGACAGTGACCTAAGTGATTGGACTATAAGACCAATGTATGTTGCAAGAATATGAGATCTAACTTTTGTAGGTTGATATAGAGGTATCATATAATATATTAATGTGTATTATAAGTGTTTAAATATTAATTTAAATTACAAAATATGAGTTTATATATGATTTTAATTTGGTAGTATGTGAATTATTTGAGTGAGCCTGTGATAGAGGTAGTTTGAGGACTATTGACCTATGTTAGTGTGTCTAAAGAACATATAGGTGTTTTATATCTATTTTATGTTATTTATATATATATATATATATATATATATATATATATATATAATTTTTTTAGTTTATTGTTTGATAAAATCAATAGTATGCCTCAATTCTATATGATAGACTTTTCTATGTTTCTAGGCCTTTTGGCGAGTAGGTTAAAATGGCTTGGTTTATGAGGTGAGTTGGTGTTTCAAGTGGCATGGAAATTTGTGCAAGTATTAAAGGGTATATTGGAGGTATGTTTGATGTTTTTTAATAATTAATGAAGACTTTAGATGGGCCAAAGATTCCAAGGTGTAACATGTTAGTTTGTAGGCCTAAGTCTTTTAGGTTTTTATTAAGCCTAATTGATTTTTTTGGGTCTTAAGGGAAATGGATGACCTAAAGAGTGTATGGTTATTACATTTAAAGTGTATAAGGATATATTTAAAGCATATATCAAGCATGTAAATCATCTTTTCTGACCATGATGGGTTGAATGAGAGTATTGTATATATACTAGGCCTAATTGGCCTATTTGTATAATGAGAGGGAGTTTGGACAAAAGTGAAGAAAAGATCTCATTCAAGGAGTAGAGATAGTTAATTGAGGACCTTTAGAGGTTGAATAGGATTAGTCATGTTTTTTTTATTAGGTTAATTATCTAACAAGTCATTAGACATAACAGTTTAAAGGGTGACTTGATTGAGCAAATGAGGTATGAGTGACTACCTAGAGAAGAGTAGTAAGTTTAAAGGTGTTAGATAAAGATAAGGTCATCATCAGATGTAGAAGACATTAGATAAGTGGTGGAAATTAGAGTTGAGGTGGTTAAGTGGGTGCTTAATCACCTAGGGATTTTAGCCTCATTGTTAGTTGAAGCTAGCTAAAAGTCTAGTAGGTACTGAACTAAATTAATGAGTGGATGCTCCTTGATCAATTGATGTTGGTATAAAGGTATATTATTTGACCTATCATATGGGATACTTATTCCATTTGTTGTAGGATTGAGAGTGGGTTTTCTTCCACTAGAGGGTTTCCCACATAAATGATGTGTTGATTTTCTTCTCATGTTCATGCTTTGTATGTGATCTCTTTGTCTTGATGCTTGTCTAAGTGTTTATGCTTTGTGATGATGAATCATGAATGAATGATAAGTGAAATACAATAAAAATTAGATAACTTATTCACCTTGCCTCTCAATCATCGTTTACCTCTAACAATGGGTATCAAAGCTAGACCTTTGAAGGAGGCTTAATAGCCTATAGGTGATCCTAAGAAGCTTAGAGGTGATTTGTATGATAACCTGGTGTATGTCATGGTTATTAATGTTTTATAAGTTGTGTTTTTAATATTGATGAATTTTGAAGGCTTCTATAAGATGGATAAGGATGTCAAGGTATGGATTTTTCTTTGCTCAAGCTAAAGTGAGTTGTTTATTGTTATAGATGTTTTTTCAAGCATGAGGGTTTGTCAAAGAAGGCATATGGAAATTAATAAGGACTATGTTGAAGCTAAGTCTAAGATAAAACATATGTTGATAGAAAAAAGGAAATTGAAGACATATTTAAATATAGTCCTATTTTTATTAGGTCTCCATGAGACTTAATGAGGGTATGAGAGCTAATGAAGCTTTTTGAGTAAGAGTGAATAATTTGTGGATACCTATGCATGAATAAGACTCTTAGAAAATGGGAAAAATGTATATGACAAGGTCTAGTTAATTAAGAGAGATTTTGAAGTATGTTTTTTTACAAGAAAAGCTCCATGGAATTTGATTGTGTCTCAACGCCTCTTGATTGACAGACTAGTGTGAATTGCTAAGTTGAATAGTGACCTTAAACTCTCAAGGTGACTAATCAAATTGTATAATAGTGTTCCTAAAGGTTGCACTGTGAGGTGCCATGGTTATTTGCTATCAAGATGACCTCAAATTTTCATAATAGGTCATATTTCCATACCATAGATCCCATGAAGGAGTTTAGTATTCTGAAGGTGAAGAAATTTAGAGTTTGCATGAAGATAGAGTTTGAGTTGATAGAGTTGATAATGTTCCTTGTCATGAAGATGAAGATATTTTGGTGAGGATTATAATGAACCAAGGATAATGTATTAAATTATTTCATGTTGTTCTTTTCATAGTTGGATCAAGAAGGGGTCTAAAGTACAAGATTCAGAACAGTTGAATGGAACTTGCGAAACATTGACACACTGAGTTGACATATTCATAGTGATCACTATACTATAACATCATAAGGTTATTATTTTATTGAAGAGATGTTTTTATAATTATTCATGAATTTATGTTGTTGATATCATGAAAAGGATTTCTACTTTTTGTAGGTGGTGAAGCATGTGAGTTCTTTAGGAGGTATGTTCAGGTCTCTAGGTCCTAAAATGTCATTTTGATCATTTTTAGATGCTAGGTATGGGTGTTGATTTGAATAAGGATGATGTAATGGATTGTATGGGAGCAGGAATAGGATAGTAATGATTAATTCCTAGGTGTTTTGAGTTCTTATTGAGCTCAGACATGAGTTTTGTGGTCAAAAGTTAAAGTTGACCAATTTTCATAGTGGTGATTGCCTAGAAGGTGCCCAAGTTCCTCAAGTGTTCTAAGGTATATATAAGTTTGAAATTGAGTGATTAAAGTTAATTTTTGATGTATCAAAAGAGGGAGGATGGCTTGGAGATGTTTATGAGGTGCTCAAATATGATTTTGACCATTTGGTCAAGATGCTTGTTGTAGATAATAAGCTTGTATGCACATATTACTTGGTTTCAAGGGTCATTCAAAGAATATAGATGTGTCATGAAGTTTTTTATGGTTAGTAAGGTCTTTACATGTGATTTAGACATGTTATAGGTGGTTTCATAGGTTGATTAATGATTTTATGCCAAGTGGAGTATTTTGAGTGGTCTCTTATTCTTCTTCTGAAGAGCATGTGTTTGGAGGCTTGAAATTTTGCATGGAAGTGAGTTTTTATGGTCTCTAGGTTCGGTATCCATCTTAGGTGTCTATGTTGACTAGAGGTTGACCTTTGACCAAGGTTTACTTTGAAGGCCTAGTCATTTAGGCGTGATTGAAAAAGTGGTCATTATTTGGATTTGAGTTATAAAGGCTTAAAATCAGTTGAATGGGCTAAATGGGTTGCTGGAATAATCCTTATAGTGGTCTGAATGTAAGCATATTTCAATTTATTCAAGTTTTGGTCTTCTAGGAGACCTAATTGGCTAAAGGGCTAAAGAAGGAAGTATGCTAAGGAGGATGATTTGGAGGTTCATTATTGGCATGTATAATGGGGAATAGCAATGGACTTCATATATATATTTTCATGGCTCTAAGTGATCAGTGCAAAGAGTTATGAGGTCTATAGTGGCCAGATAGATCTACAAGGGGTCTAAGTAGGCCTAGTGGAGAAATTGAGCAATTTTGTGATTTATTTCCAAATAAGGATGGAATTTTTAGTTTGAGATGAGTATTTTGGCCTATTATAAGTGTGTTATAGGTATCATTATATGCTTTGAGTGCCTCTATTATTCTATATGGTGACCTGAAAATGATGGTAAGTGAGTTTACATGATGCTTTGGTACTCATATTACTATCTGAGTTGATGATAGCAACATGGGGAGATTAGTTCAATTATTATATAGAGACAATGGTCTAAGAGGGAGATTTTTTAATTTCCTAGTGGTCAGGTCCAAGGATATTATAGGTCTTTTAGAGCAATGACCTAAGTTAGTTCTTGAAGGGAGCTTGGTCTAAGGGGGATCACTATGGTTGCTTTGCGATCCAATGCTGATAGTTGGTGTGATTTGAGTTTAAAATTATGAGAGATAAATTTATGTGATCTTGGTTATGTTCTTGGTTTAGATCCTTAAATTGCTTTATTAAAGATATAAGAGCTTATTTGGTAGAAGAGTCCACTATCATTTTAGCAAAGGGGGACAAAAGTAAAGGAGGTGTTGCCATCAATGATAAAGGGGGATAATTTTGGTATATTGGTGGTAGTGATGTTTTGTCATTGATTTCAAGTGGAATTAGTGATGACAAGGTGGTATTAGAGTACTCTTGGTCTAATATGCATGATCTTAGTGCTCAGTTCAGTCTTGCTTACTAATGAAAGCTTGTGGGAGTAGTTGGTCATATGGAGGTTTTTGAGGATTTCATGGAGCATTTAGAGAGATTAAATGGTATGTCCATGTGGCTAAGAGATAAATTGGAGTCTTTATAAGTGATCTTTAGGTGGAGTGTGAGTCATCCTATACCTTGTGTGCTTGACCTTACTAGGTTTCCTGATGAGGTAAGAGGTAAATGTCTTTTGTATCCTTGGTTATTGGTTATATAAATTGACATGAGTGGAATGAATATATCTAAGGTTATATGAACTTAGTGGATAATTTTACAATTACCTTCAAGAGGCAAGTTGGCCTTGTGGTTTTAGGCCTAATAGGCAAGGTGGGTTAGTGAGGTCCTTATGAGCAGTCATGAAGTGATTCCAATTGGTAGAGCTCATGTAAGCACATATTTTGGTATGACATGGTTGGTAAAATGTTGTGACCAAGTTATAGGCCCTAAATAGGAAGCAAAATCAATATATTACATTGGGAAGTATTTTGTGCATGTAAAATAGATGTTTCCTAACCTGAGAAGAAGTTTGTGATACTCATTGGCATGTGTAGAGTTTTCATGGTGACATTAGCCTTTTCGAAGAGGTATCACATGGACATAAGAATTATTTCCAAGTATTTTTTATTGGATTGAGTGATAAATCTTTATGAACATTCATTAAGAATGAAAATTGGTCAAAACCCTCCTAGAAACCCTGATAATGACCTGATTGGGGAAATCTTGTTGGATATGGCTTAGAATTAATTGGTTGACCAATTTTGACTATTGAAAGGTATATAATACTCCTCTAGGCATATATAGGTGGTATTTTTGTGTCAAGGAAGTGAGTATAAGGTACACAAATATGCTTGTTTCTAAATATTTTGGTACTACAAGTAGAGTTGACCAGGTCAATGCATGAAAGTTGTTGGAGATTAAAGTCTAGGACTTGGTATTAAAGTCCATATAGTTGTTTTTTCAATAAATAGTCATTGTGTCAATATTTTGGTTAATCAAATTGACTAGTCACTAAAAGATAAATGGTGAAAATAGTGAACAAATATCCAGGCACAGTGAATATGTGTTTAGGGAAGTGTTCCAAGTGAGTAAGGATGAATCCAAAGAATTGGGGTGTTTTTTTAAGACCAACGTCTTATTTTAAATTTTTTGGTATTTTATTTTGATAAACATACATAGGTAATAAGGTGCCTTCAAGATGACTTGTCTAAGTAATGAGGACAATAAAGGTATATGTCTCATGGAATGAACTATATGTTTCTTATTTACTATTAGGCATCCATGTTTTTATGCTTAAATTTAATCTAAAGTAATTTAATAATCCCATGATTACATCTGGAGGTCAAGGAAGTGATTCTATAGATTATAGGAGTCATGTTTATCATGACTGTGTTTTAAGTCAAGATGATTGCTAGAGGCATGCAGAGGAAAGTGATATGTTTAAGATATTTTGACAAGTGATGATGCATAAATTGAGCATGATGATGTTATTGAATGCCTAAATAAACTATATAATATTTTTTTTAGATGAATATATAGGTTATATGAATGAATCATGCATGACAATTAGGCCTATCTAGTTGTGCTAAAACAGTGAGATGGTGACCTAAGTGATTAGTCTGTAAGACCAATGTATGTTGTAAGAAAATGAGATCTAAAATTTAGAGGTTGATATAGAGGTCTAATATAATATATTAATTTGGATTATAAGTGTTAAGAGCATCTTTTCAAGTACAAAATATGATCTCATATATGACTATAATTTGGTAGTATGTGAACAGTTTGAGTGAGCCTATGATAGAGATAGTTTGAGGATTGTTGCCCTATGTTGGAGTGTATAAAGAACATGGAGGTGTTGTATAGGTGTTTAAGGTTGTATATATATTATTTTTTGATTTTATTATTTTATAAAATCAATAGTATGCCTCAATTCTATATGACATACTTTTCTATGTTTCTAGGCCATTTGGTGAGTAGGCTAAAATGGCTTGGTTCATGAGGTGAGTTGGTATTCCAAGTGGAATGGAAATTTTTGAGAGTATGAAAGGGAATATTGAAGGTAGGTTTGATTTTTTTGAAGTTTTTGTGAATACTAAAGGTGGACTAAATATTCCAAGGTGTAACATGTTGGTTTTTAGGCCTAAGTCCTTTAGGTTTTTATTAGGCCTAATTGATTTTTTTGGGTCTTAAGCGAAACGGATGAAATAAGGAGTGTATATATCTTACATGTAAAGTGTATAAGGATATATTTAAAATATATATAAAGCATGGAAATCATCTTGGTTGACCAAGATGGGTTGAATGAGAGTATGGTATATATATTAGGCCTAATTGGCCTATTGGTATAATGAGAGGGGGTGTGGACAAAAGTGAATAAAAGAGATCATTCAAGGAGTAGAGATAGGTCATTTATGACATTCAAAGGGTGAAGAGGATCATTAATGTTTGTGTGAATAGGTTCATGAGCTAATAATTCATTAGACCTAATAGTCTAAAGGGTGACTTAATTAAGTGAATGAGGTAGGAGTGTCTGCATGGAGAAGAGAAGCAGGTTTGAAGGTGTTAGAACAAGAGAAGGTCATCATCATATGTAGAACACATCATAGTATTGGTGGACATATGAGATAAGGTGGTTGATTGGGTGCTTAATCACCTAGGGGTTGTAGCCTCCTTTTTAGTTAAATCTAGCTAAAAATCTAGTAAGTACTAGACTAAATCAAGGAATGGGTGCTCCTTGATCAGTTGATGTTGGTCTAAATATCTCTTGTTTTCTCTATCATATAGGATAGGTAGTCCATTGGTTTCAGGCTTGAGAGTGGATTTTTTCCCCTAGAGGGTTTCCCACATAAATTATGTGTTGATTTTCTTCTCATGTTCATGCTTTGTATGTGATCTTTTTGTCTTGATGCTTGTCCAAGTGCTTATAATTTATGATGATGAATCATGAATTAATGATAATTGAAATAAAATAAAAATAAGATAACTGATTCACCCCCCTCTAATTCATCTTATACCTCCAACAAAATTTAATTGATTTATGGCACACATTCGATCTCAATATGGATGGTTACAAATCAATCTCCTCCTTTTTTAAATTCTATAAATAGAAGGATCCTCACATACCTTCAGCAAACTTCTCAATCCAAACTTGATATGCACAAATCCATGGAGAAATTTTCACAATAAATAAATTCCATAGCCAATTTCCAAGTTGAAAAGAAGAGATGATGCATGTGTATTATTGATGAAGACTCTTTTCCCACAAAGCCAAGCATAATACCCCTTAGGCCAGCTTGCAATTTCAATTCACAAGGAGGGTAAAGAGTATTGTTGTTTTCTTTACATTATTTTTTGTTTACTTGTTCGTTGCTCCCCCAAGTATATAAGCTTGGAATGTTAGTCTTATATGTATTTTTCATTGATTTATCTTACTAAAACATAGACTAACATTGTCTTTGGATTCCTTGATTACATAATGGCATGCCCAATGGGACCACACACATCACATTCATCTTAGGAGTGTTTTCAGACTCTTAAAAATTAAAAAAAAAACTCATTTTAGGCCTTATTTTGATCTTTTTTCAACTAATTTTGTCATGTTTTTTATTGAATGCACAATTATGAAAATTTCCATTGTGAAACTAAAAATTTAGAAAAACCATCAGCAAAATCACTCAATAAAATTGTTTTCACCAAATCTCGCACCCTAGAAGAGGGTGTTCAAATCTCTTCCATATTTGGGCAACATAGGAACACTCCCAAGTATGTGGGTGTACCTATAGTGGAAGTGAGCCTCTAGATTTTAAGGGCTAGCTCCTTGAATGTATCTTGAAGTGCTTTCACCTATGTTAATTCTTAATTATGGTAAAATAATTAAAATTTCCATGAAATAAACCTAATCTAAGGGGGTGATACACCAAGATGTATTCCATATGACCATCATATTTTCCTGCACTAAGAAACAAGGCACACAAACTAACTTCTAAGTCCTATGGATCCTAACATGAGTATTTCAATATGGAGGTGAGATGTATTAGATCTATCTAAGTTAATTGAACCATAGGATAGTTACAAACTCTAAGGCTCATTTTACACTTGAAATATAGGACCACACACTTGACAACACTTCATATGACCTATTAGAATATAGCTCTCACACAAACATGAAAGGACAAGGGGAGAAAAGGATAGAGATTAATCACTTTGAACCATCATACATCATTTTCACACTCATAAAATAATCCAAGAACTATAAAATCAAAAATGAATTAATGTTAAAAGGCACAATATGATGTCATTCCAGCAGGGTTTCACCATACCTAAAGTGGAACTTCTCTTACAATAGCTCTAGATCTATATTTATAGGATAGGGGAGCAAGAGAGAGGGAGTTTTTGGTGCTCAAAATGGAATCAAGTGAGTTCAAAACCATTTGAAAAGTGGTTCCAATTGCCTCTACAAATATTCTCATTCAAACCATTTGATTGATCCAGGTCACCCTAGTTCATTACATCATTATAATATCCTCTTAGTGACATTCTATGCTGATTGCAATGGTAGGATCAAGTTGTTTCTAGTTGGGTCTTGGTAATAGTGAAATTACAACACTCAGATCTATCATTTAGAATCATGTCTTATTGCTAATTATTCTTGAGTGTTTGTCATGGTGTGCATAGAGAAGAGAAAGGTCACTTTCAAGCAGCTAGTCCATTCAATGAACTATTGGGGTCCACTTGTTTGCCTTCATGGCACCCCTTGAAATATTATATTTTTCTACTAGAAATGGTAAACACAGTTATATAAGGATCCCTTTGACATAAAATTATAAGCCAAAAGTCCATATTTAACCACATGGGTGATCCCTTTATGTTTTCTATGCTTGATTACATTGGCTAGACCGCTCCATGGTGTTTGAACTAGCTTTAATGGCATCAAGAAAACACTACAAATTCCTACTTTCCATGGTTAAAAATGCATTCTTGACTTCTATCAAAAACCCTAGGCTCACCTTTACCCTCAACCTTAATTTTCATTGGTTGTCGATGCTCGACTTGGATTATTGACATATTGACCCAACTCATTCTATCAGATCTTCTAGATATGAACAAGCATGAGCCTTCCAATATTATTTTGAATCATAAACCTTGTCCCTACTTACACCATGTGTAAAAAACTTGTTAATCTTTAGAATCTATCAATCTACTAGTTTACATGCTTATGCCATGTGTTGATCTTTTGATCTATTTGAACATTTGACTCATCTCACACCCTTGGATCTATGTTTCATGATTGAGCACAAGTTGTTAGATCTTTTGACAACCTTGAGCATTAACTCTAACCAGCTTATGATCATTGGGTCTCTGTCTGATAAGATATATTAATGTGACACTTGTCACTTGCATGCTCACTTAGAGCTCCTTTTGACAATTTAACTTCATCTTTCTCTGTTAGATCATCTACATATGATGAATCATGGGTCATTGATCTTATTGAGACCCATATTTTGAAAGTCAATGGCTAGTTCATAATCTTAAATTTGATGGTCTGTGGGACATTAAATGACATTCATGGGACCATCATTATGTTTTTTAACCAACTTTGAAAGCTTGGATATTGAATTACAAAAATCATGGAGGCATAAAACTTTAAAAATATGTTCTTAAGGTCAAAAGGACAAACCCATTTGATTTATTGGTCTTGAGAGATTTCAAAGCAAAGATATTCAAAGTTCAAGATGGCTAGTCCATAACTGCTTCTGCATGACATCCTAGTGACGACTAAGCTCAAATGAATAAGTACAAGAAACTTAGAAAAAATGCCTAAAATCCCATCTTTGCACATGGATAACTTTGTGCTTCAGTGAAGGACCTCAGACTTGGCACATATGAACCTGGGACCAAAATGAGTAAACCCATGTAGTCACTTTCCCCTACAACTATCATTTATGTGAGATATTGCTTTATGAAAGTGCTCACTTGGCTCTGCTAAAACCTTCCTAAAAATGGATAAGTATGGGAAAACAAGTAGAAAGTGACTAAGGAGCCAAGTTTTGGCATACTCACTTGGCTCTACTAGAACCTTCCTAAAAATGGCTAAGTATGGGAAAATAAGTAGAAAGTGACTAAGGAGCCAATTTTGGACCTTTGTAACTTTTGATATGCTTGGGTGGAAGACCTAAGATTTGGAACATATGGTCTTGATATAAAATTGAATAAACCCATATGACCAATTCCTCTTTACTTTTCCACATGTGTGATATTTGGCCTCAAATAAATACCCACTTTTACTTTTTACCATTGGACCCAAAATGCCTAGGTGAACACAATGAAGAACTAGATGAAAACCAAGAGCTTCCTAAGTCATTATTAACACTCTTAACACCTCATAGGGTCTATGAAACACTCTCCATCTACTCATTCATTAGCAACCTAATACATGCCCTAACTACATTGATCACCATGAAGACATACCACTTGCATAAAATGACTCTAAAATGGTCCCTTAGACACCAAATGACACAAGGACCAAGCTAGACTGTGACTAAAATATAATGGCATTAAGAATGGCACCAAATAAGTTGTAACATACCCTATAACATTATAAAAATCCCCTATACAATATTTTGGCTATAGGGGGTTGACCCATTTTGGCCTATGGGGAAAATGGTCAACATTCTTGGTGATTTCCTAGGGGTTGCATGCCCATTTATGAAAAAATAACCCAAACTAGTTGCCTAATCCTATCCATTGGTCTATGGAGTCACATGTATATCAGGTTTGACATATACAAATACTTGAACAAAACACAAAGCACAAGGGAACCAAAAAGAAAAAACATATAAGATGAGAAATAACATGTGCTTCAAGGGAACTCATTGAACATGTTGTTCCCAAAATATGTCACTCATTTTTGGGGACAACATATTAACTATTTTGGTCCTGCAAGCCAAAATTCTCTCTTCCCTTCTCAAAAAATGTTCTGAGCATCTAAATTATTCATTGTTCAAACTTTTTTAGCTAAGGAACTCAAAGGTTCAACATGTTCAACCACTTCAATAGGAAAGCTCTCACAAAGAAACAAGTTTCCAACACTTAGGCATTTTCAAAGCCGGTTCAATGCCGAGGTTCAACCAAAAGGTCCATCAAAAAGCTTCAAACAAAGGATTAAACCATTGAACCAATGAAATTTCAAAGGTTCAAAGGTTCAACGGGTTCAAAGGTTCAATAGCATCGGCAAGCTTAAAGAGTTAAGCGCTTCGTCAAAAGTTCAAAGTTTAACCGCTTTGGCAAGTTCAACAGCTTCAAAAGACTTAGAAGAAAAGAAGGATTCAAAGAGTAAAGAATGAACCATTGAAACATTGAACCTTAAACCAAAATGGTTCAATAGGTTCAAAGGTTCAACAAGTTCAATAAGGTCAAAAGAGTTAAATGAAATCAAGCTTCAAACAAGGATTGAACCATTGAACCATAAGTTGGTTCAATCATTCAGTTCAATCGATCGGTTCAAAGGCCCAATAGAAAGTGGCTAAGGCAAAGAAAAGATTTCTTTCAAACAAAATGTCTAAAGGAATTCCTTCAGACATTTTGTTTAAAGGCTTTAAAAAAGTAGGCCACCTAAAGAACCCCAAAGGGCATGTACCCTTGCAGGGGGCTCTTGACAACTAGGAAATGGACCTTTCTCAAGGCCCGAAGGGACACCTTCCCTTCGAGAAGATTCTAAAGACATAAAGCCGAAGGAATTTCAAAGATTGAGAGACTTAGAAAATAAAAGGATTTGAAGAGAAAAGAATGAACTATTGAACCATTGAACCTTAAACCAAAAGAGTTTAAAGTTCAAAGGTTCAATGAGTTTAGTAGAAAAGAAAAGATCCAAAAGTTTGAAGGAATAAAAGATTCAAAGAAAGAGAATGAACCATTGAACTTTGAACCAAAATGGTTCAAGGTTTAAAGGTTCAAAGGTTCAATAGAGTTCCAAAGAGTTAGAGGAAAAAAGGATTCAAAGAAGAGGATGAATATTGAACCATTGAACTTTGAACCAAAATGGTTCAAAGAGTTCAACTAGTTCAAGAAGTTCAAACTTCACATAGAAGCTTCGAGTGAAGAAAGGAAAGTGATAGAACCAAAGAGATGATAAGACCGCTTGAACCATTGAACCATTAAACCAATGAACTTTCAAAGGTTCAAGGTTCAAAATGGTTCAAGCAACCAGTGACCAATGATGTCCCTATGGATGTCAAATTCAAGGTAATGAAATATCTGTTGGTTTTCAAATATGGTGCAGAACACAAAGAACAAACTAACATGACTAGCTAAAGAGGAATCCAAAAGAGCCTATAAAATGGAGAAAGGAGATATCCTAAGGGATCAAATCATGAGGAAGAGACTTTAAAATACATTAAGGAAAGAGAGAAAAATAAAAAAATACTAAAATATCTACATAGGAGTTATTTCCAATAGGTGGAATAGTCCACCAAATAGACATCTGAGTGCACAAGTAGTCAAGGATGTGGCCTGATTTTCTCTAAGAAGTAAAGATAAAGGGGATAGCTATGTCAATATCAAGAAGAAGACTAGGTGGCCTATACTTGGGAGGAGACATTTGAGATGAATCGACATGCTAAAGTCAAGGCCAATGCCCTGTTCCAGCATGACCCTTTGACAGAATTGGAAATGCATTCAAGGCATTTAATGTAGCATGGGCCATTCCATGAAACAAAGTGCCAAGTCTTTCTTGGATGCTATATATTGTAATCTCTCTTATTGTTTGAAGGGAAATCTCTCTGAAGTAGAAGCGAAACTCTACCAAAATTGAAAGGCAATCACCGAGACTTTGAGCTTAGATTGTTAATCATAGTTATTTATTTGAATGAGAAAGCAAGTTAATTTCAGACTTTGTGATGTAATAGCTTGTGTCATTTAGGAGATTGTTCTTATGTCTATTTCTTGAATGCATTCTTGTCCATTTTAATGAAATAAGCAGGACTAGTAGAAGTAATCAGAAAGGTGTCTTGAAGCCAACTATGGGGAGACTTTGTGCTGACACAATTATCTTTTGTGTGTGTGTGTTTTAGTTTCTTTCTATGTAAAGGGCCTTAGGATGAATTTGTTCCCTCATTATCCTTCGTATTTCAATCTTGGGTAGTTGAGGTGGAGACTTTGTGCTACACCTTTTTCTGCTGGTTATTGTGCCCTTGTTACCTATCACTGTTACTTTCTAGAAAGTATTCTTAATGTTTACTACAGAACACTTCTAAAAGAAGAGAAGTGCCTTCAGTGTTTTCACCAAGATTTCTCTTTTGATTTGTGAACATCATCTCTGAAGAAGAGAGGTGGATGGTGTAATCCTACCCTGAGTGTTATTTTTTGCTTATATATATAGTATATAGCTCCTCATAGTTATAGGGAACCTCCCCTTGATGAGAGGAGAGATGTGTCCCCTTCTGATGTGGTAAACATACACATTTGGCTGACCAATCTCCTCATGCTATGGTTGAAATCACCTATTTTGCTCATCAGTTAGCTGGTGACAAAATATTCACCCGATAGTTTTTTGGTGACTCTGTTGGGGAAGAATGAGTAGTTTCATTTCTTTTCCATATCCATTTTCTTCATTGGGGACAATAATTTTGTGCAATTTGAAGCCTAAAGCTTTAGATTGAAGCATCACCTATGTCTTATACATTATCATTATATCCTTATCCATTTCCATTATATACTCTGAGCTGCAAAACTTGAGACACTGGAGATTGAGTGTTTCATTTCAAAAGTCAATTCTCTGCCAGCTCCATGCCAACAATTTTTGGTGACTCTAATGGGGATGTTACGTGTAGTTTGAAGCCTCAAGATTCAAATTGATATAGTCCCTATCTTTATCCATTTTAATCTTACACTCTAGCAGCTCCACAGTATACAAGAAGCTAGAGGTCCAAAGGTATTGTTGACCCTATTTTTGAGTTGGTGTAGCAAAGTAATTTCGAGTTATTTCCTCCACAACCTCACCTTCAACTAACTAGGAGTCTTCCTCCTACCAACACCAGGTCACCAACACAAGGCAGAGATTTTTTATTTGATAGTAGAGCTTTGCCTGTACATACCCCACCAAGATTTTTTATCCCCCCTTTTCATAGTCATACAATGGCAGTTCAAGGCCCTTGGGGTAACTCTTTTGGCCCACTCAATCTAACTCCACCTCTACATAAACTGCCTCATAGTTCCAAGAAGAATTTCCCCAAGTTTTTTGATGATGGGAGAGTTAACCTTGATGAACATATTTCAGCCTTCAGCATAGCTTGTGGCATGATAGGCATGGAGTACGAGGATTTAGTAGTCACGTTGTTTGTGGAAACATTACAAGGTGCTACTGTAGACTAGTTTTACCATCTATAAGCTCAGTCAGTGACTGATTAAAACACTCTTAAAGCTAAATTTGAAGTAACGTTCAAGCCTATAGAAGATGCACATGCCCTACTAGTCTAACTCACACAAATGAAGAAAGAGTCTCATGAACCTATGAGGGACTTCATATCCAAGTTTGACAAGCTGAGGAATAGGATCTCTGCAATTTCTCAACCAACAACTAATAACATTAAATGTTTTTTCATCAACTCTCAGCTTCCTAATGTAATTTTTTTATTGAGATGTGTTGGCCACATAGACCTTGCTGCTGCTCAAGATTTGGTCACTGAAGTGGAAGATGATCTCATCTTGGTAGGGAAGATAAAGAGAGATCCTAATAGAGGTAAATCTCCTTCATCCTCTGAATATTCATCTACAAGCACCATTGATCCAATGGTGCAGAAGCTAGCAAATGAGTTGCTAGCTCTCAAAAGGCAAATGGTGTAAGTGATGTCTACTACTCCGTACAGAGATATACCAAGGAGGACATTCTCTAATCAGTCATACTAAGGCAATCCTGCCAAGAATCAAGGGCAACCAAATTGTCTCCCTCCCCCATAAGGAAAGCTTGCCATTGAAGCACCTCTAACCAATTCAGTAATTGCATATCTTGAAGCAGAATTAGATTTCTCTTTCCAGCTTGAGTTGAACCCAAAAGATGACGCTAATCTCTTCACAAAGGGAGAAGAAGAATTAGTTGATGACTCCAACATGAGTTTCTTAAATTACGAGGATGAACTCAAAAGTGAAGGTAAAGCAGTTGAGGGATCATATGATGTGTTCACCCAATCCAACAATCAATTAGCCTAGCAAGCTGAAAAAGAAAAATTAGAGGAGTGAGCTCAGCCTGCAAATTCAATTGCCAAACGAGGAACTTCTCTACCTTTCCAGCCAAAGGACCCAGTGAGTAATAAAAAATTAAGTGCCTCAAGTATGCCTTCACCTTCCACTTAAATTTTGCAGAATAGTGCCCCCTAAAAACTAGAAGGATGAACTTCCTTCCTCTATTCCTAGTCCATTTCAGTCATTTGACATAGTCGACCATGTCAAGAAGACCAAAATTCAAATGACTAAATTTGAATTCCTACAATCCAACCCTAAATAGTTAGATAGATTAGTGGAATGTGTGAAGGGTAAAGCCATCCCTATAAGACAAGTAGTTCTACAAGTAGCTCTTGGTCCCCCCAAGAACACATCCACCTAGAATTACCTTTTGATTACTCCTCCTACTGCTCCCAAGAGGATAGAACCATTTTATGTCTCCCTACTGATAAATGGACACTAGTAAAATAATTGTCTCATAGACTCAGGTGCATCTGAAAATGTCATGCCTACCAAAGTGGTTGAATCCCTTGGTCTCACATTGACCAAGACATTTAGGAGATGTTTCTCCATAGAAAACAACTAAGTGCCACTGCTAGGACAAATCAAGGATGCTAAATTTGCATTTGTAGCATTCCTGGACAAGAGAATCAAGATGACAATCCTGGTGGCCAACATCTTAGCCTCATACGACATCCTTCTTGGATGAAATTTTTGCTAGGATGTTGGAGGAGAAATAAGCATGGACCTATCCAAAGCAAGGATCTCGGTCAAAGGTGTCATGCAGAGATTACTCCCTGAGAAGGAGGTAAAATACATTGTCACTCAAGCATTAGCACCTGAAGCTCAAATTATGTTTGAGTCTTCAGGCAGGGGTAATTACTTCTTGACCACAGAGGAGGTTCATGTGGTGACTGACGAAACTTTTGAAAATGACAATCTAAAAATTAGCTCAGACAAAATAGTAGAAGGATTGGCAGAATGCAATAAAAGTGCAAAAGAATCCTCCCCTTCAAATGAAGAAGAATCTAAGGTGTTTGATGTTGACAATCAAATCATGTACTTCACTGGACCAAAAGAGCAACAAGCTATGCTAGTGGACCATATTGTTCCATGCTAAAGTCAGGAAAAGAAACTCTTCACCAAGAGAGTAAGGATTTATGGTTTTTAGATTGGAGACCACATCTTGCCATGGGGCAAGAAGAGAGAACCAAAAGGAGTGCACATAAAATGTGATTCCTGGTGGAGAGTTCCATTCGCCCATCACTGATTCTGGGGAGAAAATGGTTTCTTGCTAGTTTATCAAGATGAAACACCATTTTCATTACCTCACAGTGGGGAGCATCTGAAGCACTTCAATTTTTGAATTATCAGATAAGTCTGGTTATACATATGTATATTTTTATAGTCTTTAGTTCTATTTTGTGCTTTTATTTTCATTTTTCGTGCCTTTATTTTTTGGGTAGCATGACTCTGTAGCCCAATGGCATACTTAAAGGCACTAGAGATTCTAGATTCTAATCCCTTCAATTATTTTTACAATCAATGAAAGTTCCCCAACTGGAGCCAGCTATTGTTACCAAAATTTGTCACTCATTTTTGGGGACAACATATCAACTATTTTGGTCTTGCAGGCCAAAATTCTCTCTTCCCTTCTCAAAAAATGTTCTGAGCATCTAAATTCTTCATTTTTCAAACTTTTTTAGCTAAGGAACTCAAAGGTTCAATAGGTTCAACCACTTCAATAGGTGAGCTCTCACAAAGGAACAAGTTCCCAACACTTAGGCATTTTCAAGGTTGGTTCAACGCTGAGGTTAAACCAAAAGGTCCATCGGCAAGCTTCAGACAAAGGATTGAACCATTTAACCATTGAACCAATGAAATTTGAAAGGTTCAAAGGTTCAACAAGTTCAAAGGTTTAATGGCATCAGAAATCTTAAAGAGTTAAGCACTTCATCAAAATTTCAAAGTTCAACTGCTTCAACAAGTTCAACGGCTTCAAAAGACTTAGAAGAAAAGAAGGCTTCGAAGAGTAAAGAATGAACCATTGAATCATTGAACCTTGAACCAAAATGGTTCAATGGGTTCAAAGGTTCAACTATTTCAATAAGATCAAAAGACTTAAATGAAAGCAAGCTTCAAACAAAGGATTAAACCATTGAACCATAAGTTGCTTCAATCGTTCAGTTCAATTAGTCGATTCAAAGGCCCGACAGAAAGCAGCTAAGGCAAAGGAAAGATTTCCTTTGGAAAAAATGTCTAAAGGAATTCCTTCAAACATTTTGTCTGAAGGCTTTAAAGAAGTAGGCCACTCGAAAAACCCTGAAGGTCATGTACCCTTGCGAGGGGCTCTCAGCAACTAGGAAATGGACCTTTCTCGAGGCCTGAAGGGACACCTTCCCTTCAAGCAGATTCCAAAGACATAAAGCTGAAGTAATTTTGAAGTTTGAGAGACTTAGAAAATAAAAGGATTAGAATAGAAAAGAATGAACTATTGAACCATTGAACCTTGAACCAAAAGAGTTCAAAATTCAAAATTTCAATGAGTTCAACAGAAAAGAAAAGATCCAGAAAGTTTCAAGGATCAAAAGATTCAAAGAAAGAGAATGAACCATTGAACTTTGAACCAAAATGGTTCAAGGTTCAAAGGTTCAATAGAGTTTAAAAGACTTAGAGGAACAAAAAATTTAAAGAAGAGAATAAACTATTGAACCATTGAACTTTGAACCGAAATGGTTTAAATGGTTCAAAGAGTTCAACCAGTTCAAGAAGTTCAAAGTTCACAAAGAAGCTTCGAGCGAAGAAAGGAAAGTGATAGGACCAAAGAGCTGATAAGACCACCCGAACTGTTGAACCATTAAACCAATGAATTTTTAAAGGTTCAAGGTTCAAAATGGTTCAAGTGACCAGTGACCAATGACATCCCCATGGACGTCAAATTCAAGGTAATGAAATATCTATTGGTTTTCAAAAATGGCACGGAATATAAAGAACAAACTAATGTGACTAGCTGAAGAGGAAGCCAAAAGAGCCTATAAAATGGAGAAAAGAGATAGCCCAAGGGATCAAATCATGAGGAAGAGATAAAATACATTAAGGAAAGAGAGAACAATAAAAAAAATACTAAAATATTTGCACAAGAGTTATTTCCAGTAGGTGGAATAGTCCACCAAGTAGACATCTGCGTGCGCAAACACTCAAGGACGCAGCTTGATTTTCTCCATGAAGTAAAGACAAAGGGACAGCAATTCCAATATCAAGAAGAAGACTAGGTGGCCTATACTTGGGAGGAGACATTTGAGATGAATCGACATGCCAAAGTGAAGGCCAATGCCTTGTTCTAGCATGGCCCCTTGACAGAACTAGAAATGCATTCAAGGCATTTAATGCAGCATGGGCCATCATGAAATAAAGTGCCAAGTCTTTCTTGGCTGCTATATATTGCAATCTCTCTTATTTTTTGAAGGGAGATCTCTCTGAAGTAGAAGTGAAACTCTACCAAAATTGAAAGGTGATCACTGAGACTTTGAGTTCAGATTGTTAATCATAGTTCTTTATTTGAATGAGAAAGCAAGTTACTTTCAAACTTTGTGCTCTAATAGCTTGTGTCATTTAGGAGATTGTTCTTATGTCTATTTTTTGAATGCATTCTTGTCCATTTTAATGAAATAAATAGGACTAGTAGAAGTAATCAGAAAGGTGTCCTGAAGCCAACTGTGGGGAGACTTTGTGCTACCACAATTGTCTTTTATGTGTGTGTGTTTTATTTTTTTTCAATGTAAAGGGCCTTGGGATGACTTTGTGCCCTCATTGTCCTTCATATTTCACTCTTGGGTAGTTGAGGTGGAGACTTTGTGTTACACCTTTTTTTGCTGGTTACTGCACCCTTATTACCTGTCACTATTACTTTCTAGAAAGAATTTCTGTTGTTTGCTGCAGACCACTTATAAAAGAAGAGAAGTGCCTTAAGTGTTTTCACCAAGATTTCTCCTTTGATCTATGAACATCATCTTTGAAAAAGAGAGATGGATAGTGTAATCCTGCCTTGAGTGTTATTTTTTGCTATATATATATATATATATATATATATATATATATATATATATATATATATATATATATCTCCTCATAGTTATAGGGAACCTCCCCTTGATGAGAGAGAGAGATTTGTCCCCTTCTAATGTGGTAAATCTGCACATTTGGCTGACCAATCTCCTTATGATGTGGTTGAAATCACCTATTTTTCTCATCAATTAGCTGGTGACAAAATATTCACCCAACAGAACATAACACAAAAAGAAAGGAAACACACACCTAAATACTAACTAATCTGATATGAACACTTCCTCTCGGATCAAAGTGAAAGTTTGACAATTTTATTGCATCATGAGATGAGGGATTGAATAAAGTAGGTAGCTCCTTGACTCTTGGTTTTGATGCATGCTTCTTCTTTGTTGTAATAGTCAACCTCTTTAGCATGATGTTTAGTGAGAACCAAGTAGCTCCAAATAGGTTAGCTATGTGCATCCAGATATCCTCAACCTTTTCATATGGTTCATTAGCTATGAATCCAATGGTGGTTAAACAAGGCTTACCTTCTTGATCCCTATGGTTCTCTCAATAAGATTGGGTTTCTCTTTAGCTACAAGTTCCTCAAGCTCATCAAGGAGCTCTGAATAGTCCATCCAATATGGTTAATTATCCTCCATAAAAAACTTTTCCTCCACCTTCGCTTGTAATTGGCCCTCAATTTGGCAAAGATCTTTGAGCTCTTGAAATAGCTCTTTTATATCTACCAATCATCATTGACATAATGTGCTTGATATTTAAGAGCATCAAGCTTCTCTTCTTCATGTCCTCATATATATGAATATGGCTCAATACTAGGGTGTATCTCAACTATTCTTGAAGAACTTAAACCTCCACCTTTCCCTCACTTTCCATGTCTACAACATCCTAGACACTAGCATCACTAAATTTTTCTATGGTAGTATATTCTTGATCAACAAAATGACCTTTGTCTTTATTCTTGAGATGGTCATTTATAACTTCATTATTGGATAAGGAGTCTTCCTCAAATGCCTCTATGTTCAATTCTTGGACACATTTCTCATAGATAACTATAAAAGAGTTTTCACTAAGTTTCTTTTCCATATTAAACTCTACACCAGTAACTATGATAGGATCTACAATATGCTTTTATTCATCCAAAAAGGTAGAGTTAAACTTGTAGTCACCAAGGGGGGTCCCTATGGTGATTTCCTCCTCATAGTCACTCATGACATCTTCTTGGTCTTGGATTTGTTCCCATCTACTTACTTCCCTTAAGATGGGCTCATATGAAGGAGATGGGATATGAAGTGTAGTGGAAGGTTGGTGAGTTGGAGATGAAGTGTGGGATGGAGGAGAGGCCTTGTGAGTGGATTTATAAAATAAAAAAGAACTAATAAGCTCATAAAGAAGTGACTTCTTGGGTTGACTGGAAGGATGGACACCTACATAAGTAGGAACTGCATCCTACCAATAGATTTCTCGAAACTCTTTAGTATAAATGTGTTTTTTTATCTCTTTATCCTCCCACACACTTAGCCTATCTATTTATCATTGAAGGCACTTAATTGCTAAGTCCATTTGTTCCATGATCTCCCATTGAGTGCCTTCTAGTTCTTCAAACATATTCAAAGTCTGCATATGACTTTGGATAACATTTCTCAACCATTCCATGAGATGATCAGGGATTATATCATAGTCATCATCCCATGTCATCATTTCATCTTCAGGAACTAGTAAATGTGATATGGATACCAACAAAGACTTGATATAAGATGTAAAAAATGAAAGAGGAGGATAATGATGTGGATCGAGACTAGATTCAATTTGTTGCATTCTAGCCTATATGAATCTATATCTTGACTTATAATACCTTGATATAGAGTCCATAGAAACATCTTGTTCCTCATGACAAGACTCATAGGAGTACTCTTGAGGTTCATAGGTAATAGGGTATGATTTATAGGGTTCATATTGGGAGTAAGAGGGAGGCATTTCTTGATAAGTATCTTGGTATCCTTCTCCATAGGTTTGTCTAACAACATGGTGTCTATTTGGTGGGGAAAATGGTGGGTTATAGGGCTGCCATGGCTCATAGGACTGATAGCCATTTTGATAGGGCTATTGGGGAGTATATTATGGTTCATAGCAAGGCTAATAAGGAGTTCCATGGTAGGGATATTCATCATGTTTGTTCATGTCAACCTCATATAATAAAGGAAATATAAAAAAATTGGTCAAGACTTTAATGAGATATACTTGGGCTACTAATAACTAGAAGCTATCATTTGGAGTCTCCATTGGTTCTAGATTGATTGCTTCCAAAAGCTGATAGAGGAAAGAGACACCAACAATATTTTCATTCTCTTAGGCCTTGGTCCCATTGGGCATGCCATAATTATTTTCCCCAAATATTGCTCTCTAGAAGAGGGTGTTTAATCCTCTTCCATATTTAGGAAACATGGGAACACTTATAGGTATGTGGGTGTACCTATAGTGGAAGTGAGCCTCTAGATTTTAAGGGCTAGCTCCTTGAATGTATCTTGAAATGATTTTACCTATGCTAATGCTTTCTTATGGGAAAAGAGTTAGAATTTGCACGAAATAAACCCAATATAAGGGGGTGATACACCAAGATGTATTCTACATGATCATCATATTTTCCTACACTAAGAAACAAGGCACATAAACTAACTTCTAAGTCTTATAGATCCTAACATGATTATTTCAATATGGAGGTGAGACGTATGAGATATATCCAAGTTAAGTGAACCATAGGCTAATTTCAAACACTAAGGCTCATTGTACACTTGAAAGATAGGACCATACATTTGACAACACTTCATATAACTTGTTAGAATAAAACTCTCACATACACATTAAAAGACAAGGGGAGAAAAGGATAGAGAATAATCACTTTACACCACCATACATCACTTGCACACTCAAGAAATTATCTAAGAACTACAAAATCAAAAATGAATTAATGTTCAAAGGAACAATATGATGTCAATCCAATAGGGCTTCACCATACCTGGAGTGAAACTTCTCTTAAAATAGATCTAGAGCTATGTATATAGGAAAGGGGAGAAAGAAAGAGAGTTTTTGGTGCTCAAAAGGGAATCAAGTGAGTTTAAAACCATTTAAAAAGTGGTTACAACTACCTCTATAAATATTATCATTTAGACCATTTGATTGATCTAAGTCACTCTAGTCTATTATATCATTACAATATCCTCTTAGTGATGCTCCATGGTGGCTATAACAACAAGATCAGATTTTTTCCAACTAGGTCTTGGCAACAGAGCAATTACAACACTCAGATCCATCATTTAGAATCATGTATTATTACCAACTGCTTTTGACTAGTTGTCATGGCATGTATAAAGGAGAGAAAGGTCACTTCTAATTACCTGGTCTATTCAATGAATTGTTATGGTCTACTTGTTTACCTTTGTGGTTCCCTTTAAAATATTATCTCTTTTGACTAGAAATGGAAAACACTGTTAGATAAGGATCCCTTTATGATGCAAAATTACAAGCTATAAGTCCATATTTAGCCACATGGGCAATCCACTTATGCTCTCTATGCATGACTACATCGATTGGACCATTCCATAGCATTTGAACTAACTTTGATGGCATCAAGAAGACTCTAAAAATTCCTACTTTCTATGGTCAAAATTAGATTCTTGACCTCTGTCAAAAACCCTAGGCTTGCCTTTATCCTTGATCTTAATTTCTATTGGTTTTTTATGATTAATGTGGCTCATTGACACATTAATCCAACTCACTCCATCAGATCTTCTAGATATGAACAAGTATGAGCCCTTAAATCCACCTTTGAATTTTTAACCATGTCCTTGCTTGCACCATGTGTCAAACACACATTAAACTTATCCTTGCTGATGGGTGTCATTATCCCCTTCATTTAATCAACTTTCTATTGATGTCATATTTAACTAGGGCTATGTCTAAAGTTGTATGCAACAAGAGGAATCATAATGATTTAGTAATTGCATGGGGGTATTTGTATATTTTTTGTTTTGGGGGGTTTTTAATGTCTTAAGGATTTCTTGGTTAAAACCTTATTGAAATCAAACTATGCAAATCTACTAGAAATAAACACACATTGCAAAAATGAAATAGATTGCTGGAAATAAACACATGTTGTAGAAATGAAATTGATTGTTGGAAGTCTACAAACATTGTAGAAATTAAATTGATTTCTGGAAATAAGCACATGTTGCAAAAATGAAAATTTAATCTAAAATGCCTGCAAGAACAAATTTACAACAAATCTTAACTTTAAAGAGTTGGAAGCATTTATAAATTTAGTAGAGTTACCTATTTACTTTTGTGAATAGAAATATAAATATTGACAAAAATGAAGATCAATAAATGTGTAGTAGAACTATGTATAACCCTTCTTATGAGGATATAATTACAAATGACCCCTTTGATTATGAGCCTTATGGTGATAATGTGGCATACAAAGTAGATTTGTATCTTATGTGTGTATCCTCTAACACAGTTTAGGGTAAATACCAATTCATGTAATACCTCACAAACACACTTGATAATCAATGGAAAGATCAAACCCATTTACATAATACCTTACCAACTTACCATCTATTATGAAAATAGTCCAATAACAACAACCATACTTTATGACAATACTTTCTAGTACCAGTTATGATCCATATCTATTTAATCACCATATTTTAGATAATATAGATGAGATTATTGTTAGAGTGGTTGAATTATGTGCCAAATTCCCACCAGATTTCCCATAAGAAAGTCTACTTTGTTTGGTTAAAACACCTAGTCATGAATCTCTCATCAAACCATTTGATCAAGCCTTCTCTAGTCAAACTTAGGACCATGTATCAATTCCTAACCAAGAGATTGTTTCACTTGATAAAGGAAAGGGTCAAATTGTTAACTAATTACATAAATGCAACATGCATATCACACTTACCTTACCTATCCAAAAATTATAATTCCAGGACCATTCTAAGTACACCACTTATAGAGTTATCTCCATTAAGTGGAATACAAATTGACTTATTAGGTTATTCCAATATAAACACATATCCTTTGACTCAAAGCATGTTGGTTGCTAACATGATCAATGTTAATAAAAATAAAAAAGAATTAGTGGATTAATTAGGACACCCTTTTCAAAATGTGGTGAATAACACATAGTTGTTACCCAATCTGCACCAGGTTAAGTCTAATATACAAAAGAACATCCCTTTAAACAATTCACAATAGATTCATCCTTCTAATACATCAACTAGACCATAAAAATAGGGTTCAAATACATCTACCTTACAACCATAATACAAAATTATCCCTTTATAACCATCCACTTCCTCAAATATACAATAACGAGCAGGTAAATAATCATAGTCAAATAACCCACCATAGTAGGTGGCAACCAATTTTTTAACTCAATAGGTGATAATTAATACCCCATTATGGTAGGTGGTAACCAATTTTCCACCTAAAAAATTATTAACTAAGACTCCACCTTAATAAGTGCATACTAATGTGCCACCACAACAAGTTGTAAAAAATCCATCTGAGATGTTGTCTAATTAGCAACGTACCCTTATTGGTCAACAACATCGTATGACTAGCAAATAACAAGTACCTAACATATAATAAGTGTCCAACATGCAAGTGATTAATAAACAACACGTTTTGAACCCATAATAATTTCCTAACATATAAAAAATACCTAATAGGCAACAACTACCTCACACCCAACACGTGCCTAACAAACAACAATTTTTGCATCTAACTTTTAACCAACAACACATGCCTTTAATATAGTAGTATCTAAATAATCAATAACATGTTCCATTTTGAACCCACCATGCACAATTCAATCCTTAAAACTAAAAACCTCCATTCAGGCCATAGTTCCCTCCAAGCCATAGCCATAGCCATACCATAAATCCTAACCAGAATGTTTACCAACATGTACCATACTAGCAGTATAAACCTAACCGATGTGTGTGTATTCTTGGTTAGGTGACTAACCAAATAAAAATTCTAGTGTATTTCATTCCTCCATTTGATCCTCATCAAGGTAATCCACCTAAGACTGCCCAAACATAAATATCCATTCCTTCCCATGTTACACCCCTAGCCCTAGAATTACAACAATTGAAGGATGCAATTGCAATTATTCAGATCAAAAAAAAGGAAATAAAGTCAAGTTAGATGAAATATGTTCATACCCATTTAACATATATTACCATCAGATACCATTTCTTTTGGGTTTTGAGTTGTTGAAGTTTACCCAATACAAAGGCAAAGGTGACCTAAAAGAAGATTTGAAAGAATTTTATGTTGCTTGCAAGGTAGTATTCTTTAGGGATATTTATTAACTTATCTTTAATCCTTGTAGTTTAGTTACACATGTCTTAGAGTGGCCTCTCCAACTTCCAAATAATTATGTTCCTAATTTTGGATGACCTATCAAATAATTTTGTGCAACATTTTTCATATAATTTTGAACACAAGATTACCATGGTGATTTGGGCCAATCTCAACAAAGTAGCAGTGAGATTATATCAAGCTACTTAAAACTATGGAGGGCATTTTGTATCTATTTCACACAAAATTTATTAGACAAATAATGGGCATTTATATTTACTTGTAATTTATAAAGTGATATATCCTATCACCTTGAGCTTTAATATGTCCACACATTTAAAGAAATTATATACAAACACCTACAAATAAATAAAGCCATTATCAATAAAGGGATAATCAAATTACACTCTCCCAACTAGAACCATAGCTAGAACCAGAATCAAGGCCAAAAGTAGAGCCCAAACAAAATTTATATGTAGGCTCTTACACCAACCCAAGATAGTACTTTTAAGAATCCTAAAGCCTATAACCACAATAAGAATGGTGTTGGTAATGGAGTTACTAAATCACACCATGTATAAATGATACAAGCATTGTCTATATAAACAACTCCACTTATGCATCCAAGTCCACTTATGCATCCACCACCACCTCTTCCTTTGTAAAAACCACCTCCATGAAGAATACCAACTATAGATAGAGTTTTTAGTGACCTTGGAGAACCAATTGAATTAGTATTTTGGAAACTAGTTATCACTAATATGATTAGTTGGCCCATTCCAATGCCTTTACCTAACGGTGTTCCTTTCCCTGTATGGTATAAATTTTGTGAATATCATTAATTAAAATAGCATTACATATGTTGGTATGTGCAATCAAGGCACCTAATTGAAAATATGTTGGAAAATGGATAAATAAAGTCGGATAATAAGGCTTCTACTTCTAATTAGAACCCTTTTCCAAAGCATAACACCAACAATCAGAATCACCAAAAACAAAGGCCACCACAACAATAGGACCAATAGAAATAGCAACAACAACCATAAAATGGTTAGAACCAAGGTTAGAATACCCATCTAATCATGAGGCATATCATGTTATCACATGTACTATAACAAAGTTTTAGGATGTAAAATGGGCAGTCATATATCCACTATCACCATTAGTCTTAGACCAAGGTCAATCACCCATGACCATTACCTAATAATACCAAACCCCCTACCTATGTTGATAATCCTCTTTTAGCCTGTGTTAGCAACCAAGCTCATCAGTACCTAACGGTCACCATCCTAGGCCCTTCTCCCTCTTCTTCCAATTATAAAGTCCCATCACACAGTCCAAATTTTGCAATCACAACTCAACATACTAAGGTTATCATTCAAGGTCTACAACCTCTTTCTTCCAATGAACCTATCCACACCCCCATACTAGTAAGAAACAAGCCAATTACCGAAATCAAGGATAAAACATATGATATTATAAAACAACTAAAAAAAACACCCACACAAATCTCTATCTTATATTTGTTGCATACCTTTAGTATCCACAAGAACATCATTGCCAAGATTATGAGCTGGTACCAAGTGTTGAATGATATTATGTCAAAAAAATTCTAAGCCTTGATAGGACACTTAGCTCCTGGGCAATA
This sequence comes from Torreya grandis, assembly GCA_037957365.1. Taxonomy (NCBI): domain Eukaryota; kingdom Viridiplantae; phylum Streptophyta; class Pinopsida; order Cupressales; family Taxaceae; genus Torreya; species Torreya grandis. The sequence continues at coordinate 2,608,003 of JARHVA010000429.1, forward strand.
ACTTACCTTTGACCAAAGAGACATGTCATCCTTGGGCCCTCTATATAGTAACCCTTAATATATTGAAGTTGCCATAACCCAACACAAATTTAAATTTTTCCTCATAGAAAATTGCTTAGGACTTAACATTGTGTCTCTAAATTTCATCAAGCATATTGGTTACATGGTAGCTGACCTTCAGCCAAAGACAATTACTATCAAGGCTTATGATAATGAAGAAAGAGAGTCATAGGGTATAATTTATTTACCAATTGTTCTTGGGCCTCTGACCCACAACTCACTTTTTAATGTTATTGATTTAATCATATAACTTATTTTTGGGCCTACCATGGATACATGAAATCTATGTAATACCTTATATATTGCACTAGTGTATCAATTTTCCTCATCTTGGGATGGAAGTGATTATTCCTATAGACCTAAAACCATATCAATTTTGCAAGCATCTAGAATATAACTATGAGAGATACAACTACCACTTTGGCCTAAATCCTACACCTAAAGAGGATAAAGAATTACTAGTTGAATTACCAAAATCCAACTACATAGATCTAGACAACCATGTCTCCACTTCATATGAGCCTCCTCTTGAGATAGCTAATTAATTTTTTATTTCTAACAAAGGTCCAAATGAATATCTCATGCACAATGCATTTCACATAGGTAAAATTTTAAGGGCTCATAAATCCTATGGAAGACCTAAGGCCAATTTTTTTCATATGGAATGACATGAGAAAGGATAATCTAATGCCCAAAGACTTATTATTTTCACATAGACCACTATCCAAGCACAATACCCACTTACTGAGGATGATTCATGGCTCTATAATGATGATTTAGTCGACTATTACTAGAGAAAAAGGTATCCCATCCCTAATCATATCATGGATAATTAAGCTTATGAAGTTAGAGGCCTGGGGAAAATTAGTAAGGCACTCTTGATCCTATCTTCATAACTAGATACAAAGGAACTCATGGTATTAGATTTAAAACAACTGGGGGTGATCCCATGTATCTTATTCATTTTCTTACACTAATGACTAGTGATGATGATGTTGACAATGATGTAGAGTTTAATTACATTATATACAAGGACTTATCCAATACCAATCTATTTAACCCTAATACCATATATACCATTACACTTGTTATTCATCATTCCCTACTTTTCCTCCATCATTCTCAACTTATAGACTAGGACCAACAAGAAGCCACAATATCACTCGATAAGTTTGAAAATGATGAGGCCATTATTGATTTCATGGGCCTAAGAGACAGTATTCCTATAGGAGATCATAAACAAGTTTTCTCTATTACATTGAATCATGCTACCTATTTTAGATAGTGGGTGAACTTCCTTAGCCAAAAACAAAAATAAAATCAATCATTGAGGTCCCCAGTGAAAACCTCTTTAAGACACTTTTAGACCAAGGTAATAGTAAAGAAAAAATTCAGTCTCTTGGTAAAAACCTATTTCAAACACCATATGATGGGGATGTTCACCTTTCTTCGAATAAATCTCAAGAATCCACCAATCCCAAGATCATATTTGGGTTTGATATTGGTACATAAGAAAGTGGGACTTTGAGTATATTGTCCAAGAGTGTCCATAGGTATTTATTACATGGCCTTTGCCATGGTTCAGTGATTCTAATTCATCCTATATGGGTGAACTTGATGAACCAATTAAGCCAAAGGACTATGGTAATAATTCTAATTCATCCTATATGGGTGAACTTGATGAACCAATTAAGCCAAAGGACTATGATATTATCAATTAGTTTACTTCTTTACCAACTCTCTTTGAAGATGGTTCTACACTCCTTATGGAAGACACTTCCAAAGTCAATATTGGAACACTGACCAATCTAAAGTGGATAAAACTAGGCACGTCCCCCACTAAGGAGGAATGTGAAGTCCTTACTACTCTCCTTATGGAATTTATTGATATTTTTGCATGGGCCTATCCTGATATGCCAAGTTTTGATCCCTCCTTGGTTGTGTGTCATCTTGTAGTACATCTTGATGCCAATCCAATTAAGCTAAATCTAAAGAAAATGTATCTTCATATTGTCATTTTTGTCAAAAAAAATAAGAAAAACTCCTAGAGGTAGGATGCATTCATCCCATGACTACTCTAGGTGGATATCAAACACTATGTTAGTTAGAAAAAATCTAAAGGGCATCAAGTTATGTACCAATTTTTACAACATCAACAAGGTTTGATAAAAATATGACTCTGCTTTGCCTAATATTGACATGATTGTTGACTCCACAACTGGATATGAAATGTTTTCTCTTATGGATGTCTTTTCAAGGTATAATCATATCAATATCATGTTGTAAGACTAACACAAGATAATGTTCACCACTCCTTGGGGAACATTTTATTATCAATTAATGTCATTTGGCCTCAACAATTCTAGGGCAACATAAAAATGATCAATGACAATTATTTTCCATGATATGATGCATGCCATTGTTGAGGACTATATCGATGATATCTTGGGTAGATATAAGACCCATGCAGACCCTCTAGTATTACTCTAAAGAATTTTTGAAAGACTTCATGAGTATAAAGTTATGATTAACCCCAAAAAATGCATATTTGACATCACTTTAGGTAAATATACAAGCTTCATTATCTCTCACAAGGGCATTGAAGTAGATCTAACCAAGGCTAAGGCCATTATTGAGATGTTGTCTCCATTTACTTTGAAGTAGCTCTATAGTTTATAAGGTAAGATATAGTCCATTATATGCTTCATTTAAAACTATACAATAAATGTCATCCATTTACCCACTATTTGAAAAAGGACACCACCTTTTCATAGAATGCCGATTGTTAGAAGGCCATTGAACACTTGAAGGAGTATTTGGTCAGTCCACATGTTTTGTTACTACCCACACCAAAAAAATCATTATTAGTCTATTTATCTACAATTGAACATGCCCTAGGGGAATTTTTGGCCCAACACAATGAGCAAGGAAAATAAAATGCAGTATATTGTCTAAGTTGCACATTGGTCATATATGAGCACAACTATATGTCAATAGAGAAATCTTGCTTAGCCATAGTCTTCACAACCTAAAATTTACATCACTACATGCTTAAAAATAAGACCATTATCATCACCAAGGTAGATCCACTCAAGTATCTACTGTCAAATATAGATTTATAGGGATACAAGTGGATCATGCTTTTAATTGAATTTGAGATTGAATATGTTAATCATAAAGCCATCAAGGGATAGGTACTTGTAGACTAGCTTATCGAAGCTCTCCTTTTTGACACTCAGCCACTCACTTTTGGATTTTTACATGAGTCTATAATGATTGTAGTAAAAGCACCTCTATAAGCATAGCAGTGGACACTTTATTTTGATGGTTCCGTCACATCTCATAAATAGGGAGTAGGAATATTATTCATAGCACTGCAAGGGGATCTCATTCCAAATTCATTTAATATCATTTTTCCATGTACCAATAAATTGGTTGAATATGAAGCACTCATTTTAAGACTTCACCTAGTAGTAAAATGGAATATCCAACACTTATTGGTTCATGGAGATTTTCATCTTATTATAAATTAGATCACAGACCAATATCAAGTTCGTGCATTATAAATGCATGGTAGATACTCTCAAACAAAAAATTGCCCATCTTCAATTTGACTAGATACCTTAGGCCAATAATAGAATAATGGATGCCATGGCCATGATTGGTTTTATGATCATGATCATAGATAAGGCTAGAAATTATTAGTTCCTTATTGAACATATTATATCACATGCTCATGAAAATTTGGCTATCAAGATGATTTATGATATTGTTGGTCCTAATTATTCTTGGTATTCTAAACTATATGATTACCTTCATGACCAAATCATCCCACCTGACCTTTCTCATAAAAATAAAAAACCCTTCATCCATCAAACCTCTCATTAAACATTACTTAGACACACACTTTATCATAATTTTTTTGATAGAACTATGCTTCATTTTTTAACTTTGATAGAATCAGGATTAGCACAGAGGGAAGTTCACACAAGATTTTGTGGGTCTCACACTAGTGGGGTCATCCTTGTGAAAAATTTACCACATACTAGTTACTATTGTCCAAATATGGAATTTGATACTATTGCATATGTTAAAAAGTGTGTACAATGCCATAAACATGCTAATTATTGAGTTGTGGAGCTAAAAGCTTCACCATATGAGCAAATGTAGAGGTTGCTAGAGTTACACAGTCATCGACATCGGTTAGGACCAACCGACGTCAGTTAAGGATCGGTCGACATCGGTCATATGCAGATAGATAGAGACTGGCATCGGTCATCTGTGCATTCCTAGAATTCTAATTTTGAGAAAAATAGATAGTTTGCATGTAAAGATTAACTGTTAGTCTTGAGTCTGCTTTTCTATTTTTGGTAGGACAGATTTGAACCTTTGATTAAGAGGTGCATCTAATGGTGGAGAATGCATGGCTCATGAATCCTAGTATTATATAATAGGGTTAGATCTTCATAGTTTGTAAGGTGAATCAATTCAAGTAGTTGAGTTGGTTGTAATTGAGAGAGAGAGAGAGAGAGAGAGAGAGAGAGAGAGAGAGAGAGAGAGAACTCTTCAGGGAAAGAGATCTGTACATCTGAGAGGTGTGAAAAGAGAGAGATTTCTTCATTGTATTTCCTTTTGAAAGAGTTCAATACAAGATTGGTTTTTTCTTATATCTCCTATTATTTGTTGTTTCTAATTTCTAGTTACTTATTATTTCTAGTTTAATTCTGTGTTTAGTTGCTTATACAAAATTAATCAATTGTGCTATAAGATCCTAACAAGTGGTATTAGAGCTTGGTTCACTAACAAGGTTCATCAAAGCGGGTTAGTGTTTGTTGATTACAGGTTCACTCTTAGGGGTTTCTGATTCAGTGGGAGTAAAGCAATGGTAGAAGAAAGTAAACTAAGAATGGAGAAATTCAATGGCAAGAATTATCAATTATGGAGGATGCAGATAGAAGATTATCTATATCAGAAAGATTTGTACTTACCATTGGGTGGGGTTTCAAGAAAGCCCACAGATATGCAAGATGAAAAATGGAATGTTCTTGATAGAAAGTCTCTTGGATCTATAAGGTTGAGCCTGACATTTTCTGTGATTTCCATCTTATCACAGGTAAAGACAATGGTAGAGTTAATGGATACTTTGGCAAATTTATATGAAAAGCCCTCAGCTTCAAATAAGGTATATCTTATGAAGCAATTATTTAATTTGCAAATGTAGGAAGGTGGATCGGTATCTAGTCATCTTAATGATTTCCATGCAATAGTAAATCAGTTAAATTTAGTCAAAATAGTTTTTGATGATGAAATTAAGGCTCTCTTAATCTTATGCTCTTTACCTAAAAGTTGGCATAGTTTGGTAATGGCAATTAGTAATACTGCATCTGCTTCAAATATCTTGAAATTTGATGATGTTGTTAGTGTAATCTTGAATGAAGAAATTCATAGGAAAAGCACAGAGGAAACATCAGGTAATGCTTTAAGTATTGAGAGTAGGGGAAGGCAAAGAGAGAAGGGCAAGCAAGGGAGATCAAGGTCAAAGTCAAAGATGAGAAGTAGATCCAAATCTAGAAATGGAAGAATAACCTGCTAGAATTGTGGAAAGAAAGGGCATGCAAAGAAAGATTGTTGGTTGAAGGATAACAAAGAAAATCAGCATAAAGGTAATAAAGAAGAAGCAAAAGTTGCAGGTATTGTTGCATAGGATGCTCTTATATTTTCTTTGTATAATAAAGTAGAATCTTGGGTTTTAGATTCTGGTGCCTCTTTCCATGCAACCCCAAATAGAGAATTTTTCAATGATTATGTCCATGGAGATTTTGGAAAAGTTTATTTAGGGGATGATGAACCTTGTCAAATTGTTGGCAAAGGAAAAGTGTAGCTAAAATTGTAGAATGGCAACAGATGGGTGTTGAAGGATGTCATGCATGTACCCATCCTAAAGAGAAATTTGATTTTTGCAAGAAAGTTGGGTGATGAGGGTTGCATAGTAACTCTCACAGCTGAATCTTGGAAATTTTCCAAGGGTGTACTTGTATTAGCCAGAGGTAAGAGAGTAGGTACACTTTATCTATCTACTTGTATTACTGATCGTTCTCCTTCTATTTTTATCTACTTTAGATGTAGATGTAAAGTTGTGGCACTGTAGGCTTGGTCACATGAGTGAGAAGGGAATGAATGTTCTTAAGTCAAAAGGTAAGATTTCAAATTTGAAAAGCATAGATCTAAATTTCTGTGAGCATTGTATTTTTGGAAAATAGAAGAAAGTGAGGTTTCTCAAAACTAGGTCAACAAAGAAGAAGCACAAGTTAGAGCTGGTTCACACAGATGTGTGGAGACCAGCTTAGGTAGCTTCTATTGGAGGATCACGGTATAATGTTTCTTTCATTGATGATGCTACAAAAAAGGTATGGGTTTATTACATAAAGAGGAAATCTCATGTTTTTGACACATTTAAGAAATGGAAAGCTTTGGTTGAGAATGAAACAGGTTTGAGATTGAAGTGCCTTAGATCTGACAATGGTGGTGAGTACTATAGCAATAAATTCAACAATTATTGTTCTATGAATGGAATACGCAGGGAAAGGATAGTTCTAAGGACACCTCAGCAAAATGGAGTTGTTGAAAGGATGAATAGAACAATAATGGAGCATGCACAGAGTATGAGGTTGCATGTTGGTTTGCCCTTATAGTTTTGGACAGAAGTTGTAGATACTATAGTTTACCTGATTAACAGAGGACCTTCTACTGCACTGGATGGTGGAATTCTAGAAGAGGCGTGGATAGGTAAAAAGGTAGATCTTTCATTTCTCAGAGTTTTTAGTTCTAAAGCTTTTGTGCACATTGATAAAGAAAATAGAAAGAAGCTAGATGCTAAATCTATGTGGTGCACTTTCATTGGTTATGGTTCTGGTGATTTCAGATTCCAGTTGTGGAATTTAGAAACTAACAAAATTATTAGAAGTCGTGATGTAGTTTTTAATGAGAAGGTGATGTACAGTGATCAGCTCAAGAGGCTAAATAATTTTGAGCAAGGCAATCATGATTTGGATGAGGTTATGATCCAAAATGAGCTCGCGAGTAAAAATCATCACTCACAAGAAAACACAATTACTGACATCAGTCAGGCAGGAACCGATGTTAGTTAGATAAAAACTGACGTCAGTTAGGAAGAAAATGACATCGGTCAGGTGGAACTGACGTCAGTCAGTTTCAGACCGACATTGACTAGAAATGACCGAGATCGGTCACTGATAAAAAGAAATTTGGGTGGACATCAAGCTGTGAATGAGTCTCAAACACCCATGAGGAGGTCTGAAAGGGTAAGTAAACCTCCAATTCATTATTCCCCTTATTTATACTACTTGTTGCTCACTGATAGTGGAGAACCAAAAAGTTTTGATGAGGTAATGCAAGTAGAATCCAAGAAATAGTGGGAGCATGGCATGAATGAGGAAATTGATTCCTTGGAAGAGAACCAAACATGGGATTTGGTTGAGTTTCCAGCCAGAACGAAAGCATTGAAAAACAAATGGGTTTATAGGTTAAAGGAAAGAGAGAATGGACAAATGAGACATAAGGCCAGGTTGGTAGTAAAGGGATTTGCACAGAAACCAGGTATTGATTTTAGTGAAATTTTTTCTCATGTAGTAAAGATGAATTCTATTCAGACTGTATTCTCCTTAGTTGATATTGAGGATTTGCATCTTAAGTAGCTTGATGTTAAGACATCATTTCTTCATGGAGATTTGGATGAAGAAATATATATGGATTAGCCAGAAGGTTTTGAGGTCAAAGGTAAGGAGAAACTTGTGTGCAGGTTGAAGAAAAGCTTATATGGTCTTAAGCAAGCTCCAAGACAATGGTATTTGAGGTTTGACAAGTTTATGACAGAGCATGGCTTTAGTAAATGTCAATCTGAAAATTGTGTTTATTTTAACAGATTGGATAATGGTAGTTATATTATCCTGTTACTATATGTAGATGATATACTTGTTACAGGTTCACACATGCAGGATATTACTAAGCTTAAGGTAAAATTAACTCACACATTTTCCATGAAGGATATATGAGCAGTAAAGAAAATCCTTGGCATGAGTATTAAGAGAGATAGGAAAAATCACAGTTTGATTTTGTCTCAAGAGGATTATGTGAATAAGGTGTTGGAGAGGTTCAATATGCAAGATGAAAAATCGGTAAGCACACCTATGGCTGGACACTTCAAGTTGAGCAAAGAACAGTGTCCTAAATCACATGATGAGGTTGAGTACATGAGTAGAGTTCCATATGCTTCAGCAGTTGGAAGCTTGATATATGCAATGGTATGTACTAGACCTGATATTGCCCAAATAGTGGGAGTTGTCAGCAAGTTTATGGCCAATCTAGGAAAGGAAAATTGGAAAGCAGTTCAGTGGATTCTCAGATATCTGAGAGGGACTAGCAGTAGGCATTTATGCTATGGAGGGTCAAACACTTCTCTACATGGGTATGTAGATGCGGATATGGTAGGTGACTTGGATGGCAGGAGAAGCACCACAGGATATGTTTTCACTGTTGGTGGAATGGCGGTTAGCTGGATTTCAAAGTTGCAAAAGGTTGTTGCCTTGTCTACTACAAAGACAAAATACATTACAGTCACAGAGGCTAGCAAGGAAATGATTTGGATGACTCGGTTCATGGAAGAGTTAGGAAAGGAGCAAGAGAGTTGTAGATTGTATAGTGATAGTCAAAGTGCAATTCATTTGGCAAAGAATTCAGCCTTTCATTCAAGAACCAAACATATATAGCTTAGGTACCACTTCATTAGATAAGTATTAGAGGATGGACAGTTGAAGCTGGAAAAGATCCATATGGATGAGAACCCTGCTGATATGTTAACAAATCCGGTAACAAAGGAGAAGTTGAATCTTCATTCAACTTTTGTTGGTCTTCAAGATTGAACTTGAAGATGGAGAAACAAGATAGAGGATGTTGTTGTATAGGTACAGGTGCAGCTATTTATCTCCAAGTGGGAGATTGTTGAGTTGTGGAGCTAAAAGCTTCACCAGATGAGCAAATGTAGAGGTTGATGGAGTTACACAGTCACCGACATTGGTTAGGACCGACCAACGTCGGTTAATAGAGACTGATGTCGATCATTTGTGCATTCCCAAAATATTATTTTTTAGAAAAACAGATAGTTTTCAGGTAAAGATTAACTGTTAGTCTTGAGTCCGCTTTTCTATTTTTGGCAAGACAAATTTGAACCTTTGATTAAGAGGTGCATCTAATGGTGGAGAATGCATGGCTCATGAATCCTAGTATTATATAATAGGGTTAGATCTTCATAGTTTGTAAGGTGAATCAATTCAAGTAGTTGAGTTGGTTGTAATTGAGAGAGAGAGAGAGAGAACTCTTGAGGGAAAGAGATCTATACATCTGAGAGGTGTGAGAAGAGAGAGATTTATTCATTATATTTCCTTCTGAAAGAGTTTAATACAAGATTGGTTGTTTCTTGTATCTCCTATTATTTGTTGTTTCTGATTTCTAGTTACTTATTATTTTTGGTTTAATTCCGTGTTTAGTTGCTTATACAAAAGTAATCAATTGTGCTGTAAGATCCTAACACTAATTTGATACATGATCCAGCCTAAACACTCAAACCAATTACTATGCCATGGTTGTTTTAAACATGAGGACTCGACCTCATAATAAAGATTAACCCTACATCCTCAGATGGCCATAAACATATCCTTACCACCATTGAATATTTTATTAAGTGGGTGAAAATTATTCCCCTAACTTATGTGACTTGTATATAGATATCCAAGTTAATTTTTAATTACCTCATCTGTTGCTATGGCACTCCCTTTGACCTTATATCTTATAATGGTAGTTTATTCAAAAATAAATATGTCAAAGACATTTATGCCCAATACCATATTACCCAACATTTTTCCACTCCATACTTATTACAAGACAATAGCCAAGTAGAGGAATTTAATAAGACCATTGTAAATATCCTCAAAAAGATCATCAGTAATGCTAGAATTAATTAGAACTTACAAATTTTTCATTCCCTTTGGGCTTATCATACTAATTTATACACTCCAATAGGATCCAAACCTTATTCCATAATCTATGGCACTGAGGCCATTCTTCATGTGCAGGTCGAGTTGCCTTTTCTATACATTTCACTAAAGCATATCCTTGATGATGAGTATTATATAGTAGCTCATTTACAAGAGCTATAATTACTGGATGATAAATAAATGGCATCCTTGAATATCCTTCAATCATATTAAAATTGGTTGCACGTTTAATACAACAGGCATGTAAAGCATAGAGAATTCAAGTTTTGTAATTTTTTACTCAAAGAAAACTAGAAAAACACCAATGTCAAGCATAATAAAAAGGGAAAACTTAAGCCTAACTAGTTAGGACCCTATGTTATTATCGCTAACTATGGTTATAGGGCATATATGTTGGCTACACCAAAAGGAGAATAACTTAACAAACTGATGAACATAATACATCTGCAACACTTTTCTACTTGAGTGACCTGAAATATTGTCTATGAATATTGCTTATGTTGTGTCATATCATATTTTTTATACCATGACATGTTCCTTTCCCATCATTTATTTCCTATTTACCTCAATGTGTGTCTCTTCTCATTTTACCCTTTTTGATTTTGGTTCCAATATATTGGTACTTTAGATAGTGTTAGTGTTTGGATTTAGATGCAATTTTAGTAGATGATTCAGACTTGGGACTATTGAATGCATTCTTTAAATGGAAGTATCTTTGAGCTTTATGGATGTGAGCCTAGAAATTGCATTCTTCACATTTTCCAAGTTTTGTATCATTATACATTGTTGTACCATTTATCTATTCACAATCTTGTTGTTACTTAGTCATATTCCTCGCTATAAGGTGAACTATAGTGGCTTGAGGTTCATTTGGAATATGTACGTAGTGCTCAATATTTCATGAGGTCCACTCAACTACCCTTATTCTAACACTCTCACTATTTTGTGAGAAACCTAAGCTAATGCTCTCACCATTTTGTGAGTAACCTAAACCAATGTTCTCACCATTTTGTGAGCAACATAATCTAACATTATTTCTATTTTGTAAGAAACTTAAGCCAATGGTCTCATTATTTTACAAGTAACCTACGCCAACACTCTCACCATTTTAATATTAACTTAAGCCAATGCTCTTGTTGTTTTCTGAGCAACTTAATTCAATGTTTTTTTTGTTTTATGAGTAATCACCATTTATATCTTGTCAATCTATAATGAGTTAAGATACCTCTAAAATATTTCAAAACATTCAAAAATTTTCAAAATACTAAACATTTAAATAATCACAAAATCTTAAACATTTGAAAAGGATTCCTATCTCTATGGGAGATCTAAAGACACAAAAATTTAAAAACATTTATCTTGTCCTAAACCTAGTCAACAATATTAAATTTTCCCACTTTGGAGCACCTTAGTCTTTAAGCCAATTATTTTTAGAAACCATTGGGATGCATCCTTCCAAAATCCTCTCTATAGTATTAAATTCATGGTTGGTTCCCATTTTAACTTTTAGGCCAAGTATATTTGGGAGCGTGTCCTTCCCTTTGTAGGTATTCTTACTCAGGGGCACCATCCAATTTGTATTTTTAGGCCAAGCTTGTAGCTTTCACCCTACTAGGGAAAAATCAAAGCACCCACATGTTATTCCATTACATATAAACTTACTTGGTGGTACTGTGTATATTCATTTATCATTACATTTAACCTTCACACATATGTATTGACTTGGTTAATGATGGGATGCTTTTTGTTTCTTTTATTTTCAAGTTGTGTGTGTGTGTGTTTATTTGTTTTTTTTTTGTTTGTTTGTTTTTTAGTTTATTTTCTTTCATTATTGTGCCTTGACTTGGTACATATGTGTTCATTGCATGATTCCTTGTACTTTTAATTAAGTCCACCCATATTCATATGTCAACATTATCATCATGGTTTTTTCATTAATGCATTATTTTCATTTATCTATTGGATCAAAAGTTAGTATTTATTTATGCTTATGACATCCAATGTTATCATGGTTTATTTATAATTATGGTGCATAATGTCATGCCAAATTAAATAAATGGATAGATAGTCTAAAATAGATGATGTTATGATAATTACCCTTGTTCACTTTGGCAATTATCCCCTTATCCTTGATCAAATCAAAACCAATTGAATAGTCTAATTTTATCAATGTCATTCAAGACGTGCATCTTTGCATTAGTAGGTACAACTAGATCATCCACATTGATCAATTATAATTATCATTCTTATTCATCTATTTCTTCATTACTCATTCCATTTTCTCATGTTTCTAAGAGAATTAAATTTGCTTAAGGTTCATTTTGACTATGTATGCGATGTTTAGATACATAGAGTATCTTGGGTCATTTCAGTCATCATTATCAATATCTTATTCCAATAATCTCTTTCATCACTTTGCACATCCTCATGTGTCTAGATTGTTTTAGTTTCTTTAGTCTTGAAAAAATCATTATACCATCATACTTATGTTTGTGTTTGCTCATACTTAATCTATGTAGCAGGTTATATCCTTGAGTTATGCTTTCTAATCTATGTTATTGGGGTATAATCAAATTATCATGATAAAATTTTCCCTACTTGGGTACTTCATTATTCAATCCAAACCACCCTCTAGGGGATGAACCTATACTTGTTGACTTGTCACAACCTATAGTTATCCACAACAACAATTATATTTTCATCATTGGAAATCAACGCATGTAATTATTAGCTCAATTCGATTAATCTTATCCATTTGTTAATTTCATTCTTATTCTTACTTATTTTCAATGGACTATCCATCAATATTATGTTTTGGACACTCCCTTGATGGAGCATCATAGGCTTCCCAAACTTTGTTTGGAGCATCATCTTCTTCTTTTTCTTAATAACTTTTATATTATTTGAAAAGGCATTATTGTGCCTATGTCTCACAACACCTTCATAAATAAGGGCAAAATGTAGACACTCATTTTTAGCCACTTCCATGTCTAAATGAACTTCAAACCAATTTCTAGAAAACAATGCAAATTAAGCCTAGAAATCACTGAAAGACCCAAATTCATCTATACGCCTAGTATTCAACCTCTGAATCATGTTAATGCATCCCTATTTGGGCTAATACATTATACACAATAATAACCTCTCATCGATTCATCCCCAATCAAATTTTGATCTAGCAAATTGTTAATTTAAACCAAGTGTGAAGGACAATTATGTCAAATTTTAGAAGTGGTAATTAACCTAATTAGAATTGCTCAAATGATTAGATCTAATTAAATGGTTAGTTAAAACACTCACGGTCGATTAATGAATTTCTAAAAATATAAATTCACAAAAATTACCCAAAATATCCAAAAATAATATGACATCATGCATGACATGGGCTAAAATTTGTCAAGCATTGAAAATTCAATGCAAACAAATATCAATTTATGCTAGCTATGCCTCATAAGTGTATAATTAATTGTCTCATTTATGGCCTTGGGCCTCCAAAATTGAATTTATTTATGGCCACACATCTTGATCTCAAGATGGATGGTCACAAATCAATCTCCTCATTTTTAAAAATCTATAAATAAAAGGCTCCTCACACACCTTTAATAAACTTCTCAAACCAAACTTACTATGCATAAATTCATGGAGAAAGCTTCACAATCAACACATGTTATAGCCAATTTCCGTGGTGAACAAGGAGAGATGATGCATGTGCACCATTGATGAAGACTCTTTGCCCATAAATCCAAACATAATCCTTCCTAGGCTAGCTTACAATTTCAATTCATAATGAAGGTAAAAAGTATTGGTTTTATCTTTGAAGTGTTTGTTGTTTGCTTTTTAGTTACTCCCACAAGTATGATGGCTTTGAATTCTAGTCTTATATGGATTTTTCATTGTTTTATCTTACTAATGCATAGACTAACATCATCTTTGGATTCTTTTATTATATAACAGCATGTTCGTTGGGAGCACGCACCCCAAATTCATCTTAAGAGTGATTTGGGACTATTAAAATTGAAAAAAAAACTCATTTTAGGCCTTGTTTTTAGCTTTTTTCAACTAATTTTATCATGTTTTTTTATTGACTTCTAAATTACAAAAACATCCATTGTGAAACTAAGAATTTGGAAGAATGATCAATCAAATCACTCGATAAAACTATGAAATCACTCAGGGAAACAATGAAATCATTGTGGAAAGTTACAAAATCATCCCTATTCCAAACCTTCTCTACAAAACTATGAATTCAGAGCTCCTTTTAGTGAAATCATCAAGGTATTCACAAAATTGTTCTTTGGATTTTTATTGTTATATGGGTTTTCCTACATAATTAAAAATTTGTAGATATTAATCATGAAATCATTCTACATATTTTAGAAATCATTTTCCTCTATTTATATGTTTTTTATGAAGGTTTAGTAGTTGTAAAATCATCTTCTAGAATGGTGAAATAGTTGACTTAAACTACAAAATTGAGGCCAGTTGCAAAATTGATAACCTTAGTTAAATCATTCAAGCTAGCACTATAAAATTGTATTCTAGAGCAAAAAATTTGATATTATGATCTATGAAATCATTCAATAGCTAGAGTTTTGAAAGTGACAAATAAAGGAGTGAATCATCTTCTTGAATAGCAAAATTATGTATAAGAGTTTTGAAGTCATTACAAAACTATGAAATCATCACTTCTCTTTGTTTTGTGTTGTTTTTTTTGTGATTACCATTTACCTATTAATATGTTATTATCATTTATGTTAAAAGGGTACATCATGAAAAGGCATAATGGTCATTGATGTCAAGATGTATCATGTCAAGGTTGTATTGTCAAGGTTGATGTCAAAGGTGACTAAGGATAGATGACAATATGTGATATGTCGAGTTACATAAGAGTGTTGCATTGATGAGAATTGTCATGAGTGATGTGATCATAGAAGGTAAAGGTCATAGAATATATTTGAAGATAAATAAATTATGCATAGTAATCATAGTGTATGAAAAGGTTTGTGTAATTCATTAGTGTCATGATATGAATAGGTATGTGTAGAGGAATGTATGTGTATAGTGTGGCATAATCATGACATGAAGAATTTTAGGGTAATCCATGTGACAGGATGAATTTGAAGGAAATAGATGATTTTAAGGCAAGAGATAATTTAAAGGTAAGAGATAATTTTAAGGCAAATAATGTTTTATGGTTGTATGAAGGTATAGGTCAATGTATCAAAGGTGTTCATGTACATGGAAGAAAGATGTCAAGTCATATGAAGCTTGGTCATGTTGTTTTAGGTATATATGAGGTTATGAGAGATTGTTGTCATTAGAAAGATAATGGTGCAATGATATTAGTGTGTTTTGATGTCTTATGACTGCTTGGTTTATTTTTTGTTGAGGTCATGACATGGAAGGAACAGGTTAAGGTGTTAAGTGTATTGGAAGCTTGAGCCTAGTCATGGCATGGTGATGGTATGAGTTGGTGGCATGATAAGGTGAGTGATATTAGGAATGTGAGAGGTTTTGAAGGTTTTTTGAAAATTATAATAAGGTGTATAATCATCCATGAGAGTCTCAGGGTAAGCCTACAAGGGTAGGACCTTTAGATCAAGTCTGCACCTAGACCACTCCTAGATGTTACTTGGCCTAATGAGGCATGAAGATAAATTTTCAAGTAAATTATGAATATGTGAGCATGTAAATAGGTAATATATGTTTTTTTAATCATGTTCACAAAGTATGAGGTCATGGTTTGTAAGAAATGGCATGAAAAGTGGTTTTGAGGTCTCTCGAGTGCATAGAATGAAGGTATGCAAACCTGAGAATGACTTTCAGGTGTTCGTTGTAATGTCTAACCTATACATGCTAACATGAGATGTTAATGAGATATGGTTAAGGTTATTATCTAATATATATAGACATTGGTTTTGTATTTAAAGGGCATTCTTTTATGAACCATAATTAACACTAAAACATGTGTTAAGACTCCCTAAAGCCATGAGAAGGACCTAATGTGAAAGATATTATTAAAAAAATACCATAATGGTCTTAAGTGACTATAAAAACTATTTTATAATGTATTAAAATCTCTTAGGTACCTGCAGCTTGTGGTGGTTAGTCATATGAGAAAGAAAATGTGCATATATATGCTTGTTTATGAAGAATTTGTTGTAGTAAGCATAAGTTGCATTGGCCAAGAAAATAAAATGGATAAAAGAAGGAGATAGAGACTCATAATACATTCCCATGAAAATTTATTTATATTTTATACCCTTCAATTATGTTAAACTGGTCACTCAAGTTAGCCAGTTGGTAACAGGCATAATGGTGTAAATAGTGTAAAACCTAGGCAGTAGTGAGAAGATGAATTGGAATGTGTTTTCATGATATAATGATGAAAAAAAGTGCATGTATATGTTTTTAATTAATTTTAAATTCATTTATATTAGTTATATAATTTTTTTAGATTAGTAAACATGGTGAAAAGTTGTTCACAAAATGACTTGTCTAGTTCAGATAAGACAGTGTCATATAAGGTCATGAGATTGATCTAAAAGGCCAATATTTTGATATTATAACATATGAGTTTCAAATTTAAGGATGTCATAAGGATATATAATAAATATTTATATGCATCAATATTTATTTAAATTTTTTGCATAACTGTTGGATATCTAAGTCACCATGATTGTGTTTTTGAGTATAATGGCAGTTCTGAGTGAGTGAGTTATAGAGGTGTTCTTGAACCCTTAAGCTCTAGGTGAAAGTGTATAATTAATTTTGTGATGATGCTGAGGTAATTTAGATTATTTCTATGCATTTTTTTATCATATTTTAGTGACTTAAGTGTGTTTGATATTCATTATTGAAAGACAAACTTTTTGGTATACACAGGCCTAACAAGAATGAGTACGATTGAGAGATTTTATGAAGGAGTTGGATCTAAAATGTGTTATTGAGATTAGATTATTTTATATAAGGTATATTTAAGTTTTTTATGAAATAATGTCGACATATATGGAGGTTAGATTCTCTTTAACTTATCAAGTTTACACATTACTAGACAAACCTAATGCGATTAGGTCTCCATGAGACCTAAAAGTGAAATGAGGCATAATTGAGTCATGTCAGGCCAAAAGGAAATAAAATTTAATTTTAATATTTTTTATAATATTTATTTAGATCTATTGTATTTCCTAACTAATAGGTTAAGTGTATGTTGATGACTTAGTGGTATATGACAAAGAAAAGTAAATATGCAAAGTAGTTTTAGGCCTATTTGAGTGAGCTTAGAGGTAGCGAATGAATTGATAAATCAATGAGCCTGAGGAGGTTTAGTAACATGGTTTAAACCTAAGTAGAGAAAAATTAATCATTTCATGATGATCATATAGGTATTCTATAGATTAATATCAAGGACACATGACTTATTCAATCTTGAAGATGGATAGTTGAGCAAAGAAGCCTAGAGGCAGTTTTAATAGAGATCAAATGAAGCAGAGTTGAAGGAGGCTATCAGAGTTGAATTATATATGTGTTTATAATGTATTAAAATGGCTAATATATATATATATATATATATATATATATATATATATATATATATGACTATAAATAAGTTTTATTGACTGATTTGGTGCTTAAGAGAGTTGAAGCTTCCTTGTATATTAGAGCTTGCAAAATTGGTCTTGATTGAGTTGGTGCTTGGTCAAAAGGGAGTTGGAGATGCCTTGAAATTGTGTGCTTAAATAAGTGTCCTTTTATTTATTTTATATGTATTCATAGGCTTTTTATCCTCCTATCAATTGGGTGCTTGCTAAATTCAAGTGGGTGCATGATAAATCTAGGTTTGGTGTTCCATGTTGGGTTGGTGCTCAACTAAATTTCATACATTATCTTATAGGATAGTTTGTCCAAGATTTGTTTTAGTGGGTTTTTTTCCCCATGAGGGTTTCACACATATGTTATGTTTTATAATTTTTCATACTCATGTGATTGGATCTTAATGCATTGATAAATCATTGTGTTACTTTCATAGTTCATAGATAAGTGGATGTAATTGATTGAAAGTTTTTGAAGACTGATTCACCTCCCACCCCATCTTAGCCATTGTAATTTAAAGTAATCCTAATAAATTAAATGTGATATTAAGAATCACAATATGTTTAATGATCAATTAAAGATGTCTACTATGATAGTGAAAAAAGAGAAGCTAAAATAGACCTTAAAGCTGAGCTCATAAGTGTCCTAGATGATTTGAAGCATTAAAAAAGGAAGAAGAATGAGTTGAGATATATGGTCAAGGATCTTAAGGAACATATATTAACCTTGAAGATTTACATGTTAAAATAAGGAAAAAAGGATGAAAATACCATCAAGTATCTCAGGAATCAACTATAAGGTATCAATATAAAGTTTAAATCAAAATAATTTGAGTATGATCGGTTGAAGGCAGAACTAGATTCCTTAAAGGATGAACATGAGAAACTAATAGATAAGATGAGAAATTCTTATAAAGATCATGAAAATTCATAATCATTCAAGACTACCAACATGGATAGGTCAAACAGGTAGCCTAATGCAATGAGGTATTCCAAATCTTTCAATGGTTATTGTTTTTCTTATCATATCTTTGGTCATAGAGCAAGTGATTATAGAATAATCTCAAGGTATGAGTTATCATGGGACCATGGGATAAGGAGTGATCATTCAAGAGGTAAATAAAATAATTTTTTTTGATACATTTGTCATAATATAAGACACATTGAAATATTTTGTCCTAATAGAGTTAGAAGGACCTCAAGACTTAACAAGGTATATAGAGCTCCTAGATTGCATGAGAAGGGTCAAAAATTGGTATGGAAGCCAAAGACAGTTAGGATTGATCATATTGAGCCCAAGATTCAAGATGGATTATTTTATAAGGTAGATCAAGGATCAAAAGTGAAGGAATGTCAAGAACACTTGTTAGATGCATATATTGACAATGCAGTCAAAGTGATTAAGAAGGATGACAAGGTAGATGAATCTAATGCTTTAGTCAAGCCTAAGTGGATTCTAACTGGGGACCATCAGTCTCATAGTTTTAAGATGGTTGAGAAGAATGGTTTTATAGATCTATGAATATCTTTAGTTCATGGTGTTTTGAGAGCCCTATGGAAAGGGGTGACTCAATTAAGCCTCATACAGACACTCTTCTATTATTAGAAGCATGAGGTTATAGTCAAAGAAGGATTCATCTTGAGAGGATTCTAATTTTTCTATGTTATAAGGTATGATTTGTTTTCTTTCTAGCTTGTATGTATATGACATGGTGAAAGGAGTTCTGATTATTATGAGCATTTATTTTGGAGATCATTTCATGAGGAACCTGGTATGGAATGTAAGTCTGAGCATACAATTGTGTCTAGAGACATATGAAATATGGATTGGTCTACAAGACCAATATGGTCATAAAGATAAGTTAGATGTTGTTGATAGAGCTAGAAACATGATGAATGTCAAAATAATTAATTATCTCCAATAATAGTTTATGAAGTCCAAGAAGGTTTGTGAAGTCTTAATAAGCATATAATCAAAGTGAGATATAAACAAAAAATCTAATTGTTATTTCATGGAATGTACACAGCATGTTGGATATCAAAGTGATTGGATCAAGTCAATTTTCATGACTCAAGGAATGTGAAGCATGAGGATATATTATCTAAAATATCACTATTAATCAAATAGGTCTAATGAGGGCATAACATAAGAAAAAGAAGTGAGAAGTCTAAAAATGCACCTATAGATCTATCATAGGCAATATAAGAGAAAAAGCATACTTGTGATGTGGACAATACTACTAGTGTGACCCAATGACAAGGCTATTGTATACATGTTGAGAATGGTATGTGAGTCCTGATGACTCATATGATGAGAACAAGTTGTGAGGACAAACAAGGAGCTAATTAGATGATTCATTATCTTCAAGAGTATATAAGTAATGGTCTATGTCAAAGAAGGTATACTAAAAACATGAAGACAAATTGAAGAATGTGTCCAAGACTAAGAGCATGATGGATGTTTATGAAGTTGGAATATGGATATAAAGATGGATATTATCCATCTATATAGAATCAAGATGCATAAATGAAAGTAAGTGATCTTGTGTATCTAAGTCCATTAAAGATCCATGTCAGATAAGAATAGATGTGATGGCCTAGTAAGTGATCAATAATTTGATCTATACCATACATATCAAGGTCAAAATAAGTGTGTGATCATAGGAATCTAAGAAGGGAGGTTAGTAGAGTGTTATAACAAGTAAACAAAAATCAATAAAAACACACTAACACTAACACTTACAAGCCTAGATATTAGGGGTGAGTTTAATGAACAAAACCAAATGAAGAGCAAAACTAAAATGAAAAAGACACACAATATTTTACCTTCCTTGAGAGCTCTAAATTCTTTGTTGAGTGGCTTTCTCAATTCATGCTCAAAGAGTCTTTAGCAATGGAGTTTTTGTAGCTCTCTCTCTCCTTGGCACCATTGTGGCTTGTGTTGGCTTGATGTGGCTTAACTTAATATTTTGGCATTATAACACTATTGATATGAATAATGCAACAAAACCTACATTATAACTCTATAATATCCAAGCTTTTTTATTCAATAGGCAAGGGCTTTTATTTATAGGCTTACGAATTAAGCCCAACCTAAGGTGAGTTAAGGTGTAGTTAAGGCTTGTAATGGGTTCAAACCTAACCTATGTGAGTCAAATATAACCCTAGTAGAGTTAATAGTTAACTAATGAATAGGCATGGGTATCCAAATTAAGATATTTTAAGATATTTGCAAAGGGCTTGACAACTCACAAAAGATAATCATGAAAAGCTAGGCTATTTCATATTTTTGAATTTAATTTTTTATTTATTCATTAATTACACATGGATAATTTAACTAGGCATTTAATTTGGTTTAGATTATTAATTAATTATAATTATCCATTTATCTCTTTCAAGATTTTATTTTAGTTCATGTGCCCTACTTAATAGATCTATAGGCCAAATTGACTATTGTGATGCCACATGATGATTAGGGATGAATCTGTGAAAGGTTATGATTAAATATAATAGGATACCCCAATTAGGGATGTCTTAATGTGATTTTGAGATTTGATTAATGAGGCACAAGAAAATTTGGGACATTTAATGATTCATAGGCTTAATTTACAATGGTTTGTAGGAATCATTTTGTAGTCCGATCGAAAGCCAGTTGTGGCTAGTTTTAGGTGTTTATAGTTTGCCTCTATTTGGGAAGGCATTGTAATCTATAGGCATAGTAACATCTTCTCAAACAATTAAAAGGTCCTTTATGCCTATGACTTCAATAGGAATAATGGCTTCAATGCCATAAATAAGTGAGTGCAGAGTGGCTCCTATTGGAGTATGGTGATTGGTATGGTATGCCCAGAGAGCACAAAAAATTTAGAGATGCCAATCATGGATGACATCATTGAAAATATTTTTAAGGATGTTAATAATGGTTTTATTAGATGATTCTACCTAGCCATTACCTTGTGGGTAATATGCGGTTAAGAAATGTTGAGTAATTTTGTAATTGGCACATAAACACTTGACATCCTTATTTTTTAATGATCTACCATTATCAAATATAATGTCAAAGGGGATTCCATAGTGTCAAATGAGATGGTTGAATATGAATTTGGAAATTTGGTTTCTGGTCACATAAGTGAGGGGTATAACTTCAACCCACTTAGTGAAGTATTTGGTGGTGGTAAGGATATGTTTATGGCCATCGAATGAGGTGGGGTTTATCTTCCCAATGAGATAAAATCCCCATGTAGAAAATATCAATGGTGTAAGAATTTATTTTAGAGTCTTAGATAGGGCATGAATCAAATTTTTATATCATCGACATTTGTTGCACTTTTTGACATATGCAACTACATTTACATCCATCATTGGCCAATAGTACCTAGTATGCAAGAGATTTATGGATAGGATTATCCCACTTGTGTGGGATCCACATACCCCATGAACTTCTCATAAAAATAATGTATATTATACCCCAAAGTTAAAAAATAAAGTAGTGTTCCATCAAAACTATGGTGGTAAAGGGTATGTCTAAGTAATGTATATCATGAGGCATGGTGGATAAAGGCTTTGGATTGTTTGTGGGATAGGTCAAGTGGCATAATGTGGTCATGAAGATATGCATAAAGGTTTGAATATCATATATAGTTGGGACCAACAATATCATAGATCATTACAATGTTTGAAGGTTCATGAGCTGGTGTTAGCATATTTTCAATGAGAAAGTAATATTCCTTGGTCATATCTATATGTCTAATCAAAGATCCAATGGTGGCCATGGCATATTTGATCTATTATTGGCCCTTGGAATATGTTTAAATTAGACATCAATAGTATATTATTTGAGAGTGTCAATCATGGCCTTGTATGGTGCCAATTTGTCATCCTTGGTCTAAAAATGGTTTGTAACCTGATTGGTGATTAATTGAGAATCACCATAAACTCTAAGATACTATATGTTCCACTGTACTTCCTATCAAAGCCCTAAAATGAGTGATTTATATTTTTCCATGTTTTTAGTACAAGGAAAGATTATTTGAAATGATTTACAAATTATATCCCCCTATGGTGTAATGAACAAAAGGCCTACCCTCAATCCATGTGTTGTGAATGATCCATCAAAATATAGCTTTCAGTGTTGCTCCTCAAGTGGTGTTTCAATGATGGTCATAATGGATTGGTCTGGGAATTGGAATGTTAGAGGCTCTATAGCTATAAGGGGTGCTTCAACAATCTAATATGTAAGGACTTATCCCTTGGTGGATTTTTGATTGACATATTTTATCTCAAACTCATTGAGAATCATGATCCATTCAGCCATGTGACCTTGTAAATCTATTTTGGATAATAGATATTTGAGTGGATATACTTTTGAAATAACCATGGTCTTGTTGTTTAACATGTAATGTCATAGTTTTTGAGCTATAAATACCATAACTAAACAATATTTTTTAATGGGTGTATAATTATGCTCATACATGACCAGTTTATAGATTAAATAATACATGGCATGCTCCTTTACATTATCAACATGTTGAGATAGAAGTGCCCCCAAGGATTTATCTATGATAGATAGGTACAATAAGAATGGTTTTTTTGGCATTGGTGGCAATAAAATAGGCAAATTTTCTAGATAGTCTTTGAGTTGCTAAAAATCTTTTTAGCATTGGTCATCTTAATGAAATGTAACACCCTTCTTTAGGAGGTGTGTAAAATGGTGGCATTTGTTTTTCAATTGAGATATGAATTATATGATAAATTGGATCTTGTCATGCAAACTATGGAGTTGATTCAAATTGGTTGGTGGTGGCATTTGAGTTATGGATTGTACTTTGGTTGGATCAACTTCAATGCCTCAATGAGACGCAATGAAGCAAATTAATTTTCTTGAAGTAACTCCAAAAACACACTTATTATGATTAATTTGGACCTTGTATTCATGTAGTCTTTCAAATATCCTTCATAGTGTTGCTAGATGATCGACCCTAGTCTTTGATTTTCCTAGTATGTCATCAACGTAGTCTTCAATAATGTCATGCATCATATCATGAAATATGATGATCATGGATCTTTGGTAGTTAGACCTATCATTTTTAAGACCAAATGGCATAACCTAAAAATAAAATGTTCCCCATGGAGTGGTGAACACTATTTTATGTTGGTCTTCTAGTGCAATCTAGATTTGGTTGTACCCTAAAAATCCATCCATCAGTGAAAGCATTTCATAACCCATTATAGAGTCAACTATTATATCAATGTTTGATAGAGAAAAGTCATCCTTTAGGTAAGCCTTGTTTATATCTCTAAAATCAATGCAAATCCTAATTCCTTCTAGATTATTTTTGATGCGTACAATATTTGAGATCCACTATGAGCAGTTGATCAATCGAATACATCTTGCTTCCAAGATTTTTTCCAACTCTTTCTTCACTAATACAACAATACGAGGATGCATCTTATGAAATTTTTATTTTACAAGTTTGGCATCAAGATGTACCACAAGGTGTTACACAACCAAGGCAATGTACAAACTTGGCATGTCAAAGTAGGGCCAAGAAAATATATCAACAAACTTCCTCAATAGGATGGTATAGACTTCATGTTCCTCCTCAGTAAGGGATGCACCTAATTTGATCCATTTGAGGTCATTTAGAATCTTGATGTTAACTTTTGTAGTGTCTTCCATAATAAGCATTGAACCATATTCTAAAATGGTTGGCAAAGATTTGAACTGGCCTAAAACATCATAGTCTTCTATTAGAATTGGCTCTTCAAGTTCTCCTAGGTATGAGGAATCAAAATCTCCCAGTGGTAGGGATGGCCATGTGATAAAAATTATCTCTAACTCTTAGATGATTCAATAAAAATCTTGTTTTTCTTCAAAACTGAACTCAAACCCATAGGAAATTTCATCAGTGATGGTTTCATGAGCCATGTTTGAAGAAGGTTGAACACCCTCATCTTATGGCACCTGAAACAGGTTTTCACCACTAGACTAGCCTTTCTCTTTACTATTTCCCTAGTCCAAAAGTGACTTGAAGAGGTTTTCACTTTGGGACCTCAATATTTTATTTAATTTTTTGTGGCTAATGGTGTTCAACCATTCTCCAAAATAAGCTTTAGGATCTAACTTGATTGAGAACACTTGTTTGGGGTCTCCCAATGAAACATTATCCCTTAGGCCTAAAAAATATCAAAAAGCCTCATCATTCTAAAACTCATTGATTGATACTATTGACTTTTGTTGGTCCCAGTCTATAAGTTGAGGATAATATAAAGGAAGTGGGTTATGGAAAATAATTGGTTGAAGGGTACAAATGGCATTAGTGTCAAACAAATTGGTATTGGTTAAGTCATCAAAAGGGTTATGATCAGACTCTACTTCACTGTCGATATCACCATCACTAGTCATTGGTGTTGAAACATGAATAAGGTACATGGGATCACCCCTAGGTGGTTTAAATCCAATATCATATATTCCTTTGTAATGAGTGGTAGAAATTGGCTCAAACAGACCCTATTGATTTAGCCCAAGGCCTCTTCCTTCATAAGCATGCTTCTCCATGATTATATTTAAAATGGTATAATTGGCATTTAAGTAATAATTGACCAATTTTCCATTATACAACCAAAATTCATCATCTGTAAGTGGGTCTTATTCTTAGCCAGTGGCTAGTATGAAAATGATAGGTGCTGGGCTATGCAATTTTCCTTTTCCCTTTCTTTGTCACTTCATGCAAGATGGTTTGGCTTTAGGTCTTCCATAGGACTTGGGATTATATGGAAGCTTAGTGATATGGAATGTATCATGGGTCAAATATTCTCTTAGATCATTAGTCGAGATAGTATAATTATTAGATATTTCAGAAGGTGACATGTGGGATAATGAATCAAGGGTATTCAAGTCAATATAATTGGCCTCTAGTGAATCAACAAGTATTTATTTCCCCTTGTCCTAATTAAGAATTGTATTCAAGCTAAAATAATAGTTATAACTTTGGTAATTGACCTCTAAATGCTTGTAATGTTCATATGGATATAAATCCCCATGGATAGTACCCTCCATACCCAAATGGGAGAACTTGATATACTGGTCTAATTTTGAAGGAATTATACAAATCTCATGTATCCAAGGTCTACCCAAAAGCATATTATATGACAAATCAAATTCTAATACATGGCATAGTGTATCATGGGTCAAAGACCCAATGATAATTGACAAGTTGATGGTACCTTGTGATTCTCTCTCTTTATTATCATAGACCTTGATTATGATCATTTCTGGTTGGAGATCAATTATAGTGTACCCAAGAAGCTTGATGAGATTTAGAGACACGATATTTAGAATTGATCCATTGTCTATGAGGACATGTTTCACTTTGTGCTTCATTATGAAAACTTTTGAATATAATGGATTATTATGCAGAGGGTCAAAGGATGACATATCACTTTAGCTGAAGGTTAATTATTGGCTTGGGGATAAATGTCCAATTAAAGCTTAAAATTTGTCTAGAGATGTCATTAAGAACTTGATATTAGCTAAATAACTCTATCAATATATTATTTTATATAGTGGATGTATGTAAAAAATCAAAAATGGATATTTATGCAGGCACATTTTATAATTATTCCACAATATTGAATGTCTTTTCTTGCATAATGGTGAATGGCTTGTTCCTAGCCAGAATGGTGGGTTGGATGGTTGAAGTGGAAGATGGTTTTGGGCTTGGGATGATAATCTTAGACTATCAAGTTGTGATTACACAATCTATATTAGATATAGGACCATTGTTACTAATAAATGATGGTAGTGTGGGACCAGATAGGATAAGTCTCGACTATTAGTGTACTTGTGCATAGTCACAAGCCAATGACAAGTTATCGATATAGGGTCTAAAAGTAGGAATCTTTTCTTACTAGTATACTTGTATGTAATCCTAGGTCAAGGAAGGATCACCATCATGGGTTGGGTGATTATAATTAATTATCAATGGACCTGTTTGATTGGTATTTAGTCTCAAATTGATGGAAATGGTGGAAATACAGCCTTCCACAATATGGCCTACAACCTTGTTGCAGTCATGTGCAACTACATGATAGGTTTATTGGTTATTAGCATCATTATGGCCTTGGTTCTATCCATTTAGTTGACATTGTTAGTTATACTATTAGTTGTTTTGGTTATGTCTTGACTGTTGATATTGTTGTTGCTTCATTTCTAGCCTTTGTTGGTGTTGTTATTGATTATTATGTTGTGGAAAGGAGTTTTAATAGATATCGAGGTTATGATTAGATGTGTAATTTTCATTATCCAATGTTATCTCTCCATTTTACAACATATTCTCAATAAAAAAATTAATTTGCACACAATGACACAAATTATGTCCATTAACCTGATGATACTAGTAAAATTCATTTTGTTGGTACTAATCTAGCTAAGGAATGCCCTTAAGATAATGTTTCAAAATAGGCCAACTTATCAGATTAGTGGTGGAGATCTTGAAAATCATAGATTTAATGGGCCCTCCAATGTCACTAAAGACACTGCAAGTAGGCATAGTTCTCCTTGGAGGAGGGGTTTACAAAGGCAAAGGTTACTACATTTTTTGCATTGTTCTAGGTTATTGTGCTTACTGCATTTGCTGAAGAGGTTATTAGTTAGGAGTAATTTGCATATATAGAATAGGATAAACAAATTATGTTTTCACCATTTGTACATTTCATGACTCAATTACTCCATTCCCCAAAACATTCTAATTATGATTGAACTACTTGGTTTTGTCATAATTATTGGCCTAGTCAAGATGTAATGCTTGCACTTGGATTTGGTTATGGTTTTGGCCATTATTTTGGTTTTGATTTTGGTTATGATTTTATGAGGTTATCTTAATTATCCCTTTGTTAATTTTTGATCAACAAACCTTTGTTGATGTTTTCCTTAAAAGTGAGTACACTCTATAGTTCTATGTGGTAAGATATCTCACTGTGCAAATTTTTGGTAAACACAATGATTAATTACTTGTATGGTAAACTATGGGTGAATCTACTGGAAATTTATCTCCATCATTTTAGATAACTTTAAAATATTTCACCGGCCTTCTATTTGACTTACATAAAATCTACCAACAAAATCTCATGCTCAAGATTATAAGAAAAGTGTTGCACAAACTTATCTGAAAGATCATCAAAATCAAAAATTAAATTCTTGGGTAATTTTAGAAACCACTCCAAATCTTATCATGATATACTCATTGGGAACAATAATATGAGGTATATGTTGTTGTAGGTCATTGGTTGACAAGAAATAAATAATTTAGTTAAGTGGGCCTTTGGGTCTCCTTTCCCCTTATATTTGTCAAATTTTGGTGATTCATACCCTGGAGGAAATGGTAATTGAAAATACTCCATGTTGAAAGGTTAAGAACACACATCATCCAACTTAGAACTTTTGGTTTGTTTCCCAATTTGGATGGTGGTAATTGCATCCTTATGTTTTGATATTCTTGGGCTAGGAAACCAAAGGGAATGTTGGTCTGAGGTGGAGGCTAGGTGGTCAAAAGTGGATTACTTTAACCAAGGTATAATGAAGGCATAGTTTGTTGTGGAATGTTGGTTTGACTAGGGAATTGAATAAGAATATTCATGTGTGGATTAGGATGTGATTTTTGTAATTACATGCATTGTGGTCTAATATTCTAGTTAGGATTTGGTATATGGGCTTGGTTTTGGGGAAATTATGGCTGAGATGGAGGGATATGGTTGGGAGTAAAATATTGTCCCTGTTGAGGTTAATTAGGGACTTGTTGTCAACTAGTCAAACCTTATTGATTAAGGGGAAATTATGAATCAAGGCCTTGTCATTTAGTTTGTGGCAAATTAAGAAAAAAAGGCAATTTTTATCTAATCAATACTTATGGAACATTATAACCTCTTGGTTACACGAATCCCTATTAGGAAATAGATGCATGTTGAAGGTTTGGCATTTGTAGCTAATAAATACTCATACACCATTGATTATACATTGTTTGTGATTGTAATGGTATATTAGTATATGACTAAAGAGGTATGTTTGTCACTATATAATGAGGTGGAACATCAGTTTCCCCTATTGAGGTGGCAGAATGTTTTGCCTCTACTGTGTGGGTATTTGGATGATGATTATTATTGTAGAATGTTATTCATCACCTATTATGGTGGAATAACATTTTTCACATTTTTTTGAGGCATGAAACTAGTTTTTTCTTGACTACTTAACCCTTGTGGTTGTGTGCTTGAATAAGTAGTTGGTTGAGGCTTAGAGGTAGGTAGTTGTGGTTGGGAGGTAGAAGTTCCTACCACTTCTGTTTGTGAACCACTTATGGTGTTAATTAAAGGCACATTTTATTTTAGACTAATTATCTGTGCATTTATAACACTTTAGTCAATATTGGACATCACTTACATGTTATCCACTATGTTTGGCTCACTATTCTATGTAGAAGTAGAAGACACTTCTTTGATAGCTGGGGCATTGAACATGTCTCCCACTGAAGTACTTCACATGAATGGTTTTATACCTTGATTATATTGGCCTATTAACTTGATTAATATTATTTTTGAAGTATTTATCTCAATAAGAGGAACATTTGACATGGTCATGTTATTAAAGTTACGCACTAAGTTCAAATAGGTCTGATATGTTGTCTGCATCTGTATGAAGTGGTCCTCCATGAGGACTTTCCCTATGATAATTATATGAGGGGTTTGATATGGAATTAGTACTAAAACTTGAGGATTTATAGATAATTCATGTTCAATGTTTTGATTATAAGGCATGTTCTAAGGCACTCTTACTAAACTTGGCAAGTTTTCATGGGGAAAATCTGCAAGAAACTTAACCCCTACCTCCATGGATCTGATTAAGACATAATCCATTTTTGAAATAAAGTGATGATCAAACAAATATGAGTCATAGGTTGATGGAACTAGAATTTAATACAGTTTCTATTAGACTTATTCTACAACTCAAGGTACTCTAGCTAGGTATTATGCAATTTTCTCTTGGTCCTACTCTGACTATGGAGGCATGTTGACCAAATAGTGGTCCAAAGGATATTGAATTTATTCCTGCATTTGAGTGTTGTAAGGTAGACAAGGATACATCTCAAAAATTACATCATCTCCATAGTGGTCTTGAATAAAGTCTTCTTATATGACCACATTACTATACCCTGGATTATACATGATGCCACTATGAGTATAGTGAGACATGTTTGACTCAATGGTGAATGTTTCATGACAAAAGGGTTTAGAGTTATAAAAAATCTAAAGAATAATATCTAAAAAGATAAATGGTTTGAACTCAATCTAACTTGGTCAAGGGATGGAGTTATATCTCCAAAAAGGGTCTATTGTAAAATTTGGTAAAAATAGTATAACTTAATATGTCTAACACTAAATTTCTCACACAAAAAGGTCAAGTAGATGAACTAAAAATAGAATGCCAAACTCTAGATTTAGAGTGTTCTAAAGAGGTCTAATCTAAGAAAATAAAGGTTGATAGGTCTTTTGGCCAAATGCAATATCAAAAACTAGGCTCAAACAAAGGGGTAATTCAATCTAACAAATCTAAAACATGTTGGCATAGACTAGGCATTATACTTTAGACATGAACTTGATCAAATTGGTATAAGGCATGAAATATAACGCACTTGGAGATAGACTATTTTTTCCTAAATAAAGTCACAAACAATAGTTTTCAAAGTGGGTAATGAATTAACATAAATTACATAACCCAAAAGAGAAAGATCAGTGTTTAGGCCCAAATTACACAAGGCATCAATATAAATCAATCAATGTTTGGATTTGAACTTGTTAAGATTAATTAAAAACTCAACTTAGGAAAAACTAGGTTTCTTTGATCAACAAGCTAGACAAAAGTGAAGGACATAATGGTACTAAACAAAGACCCAAAAGACATACATGTATTGGTTTCAAATTAAGAACTTGGACACAAGGCATAATAAGTCTATGAAATGATCTGAGTAGCATGATAGTATTATCATGCTCTAAATTTATGATCGATGGTTTGTTTCAAAACTCCAAGGCATAAAACTTGAAATGGATTGGGTAGCATAACATTACCTTTTCCAATCAAGTGACACATACACAAAGATTTGTCAAAATACTAAGAAAAAAGTGTGGTATCAAATGGATGGCATAATTCTTCCTCAAAAAATGGAGTGATGTGGACACAAAAGTCATTTTGACATGGCATAACAAATAAAATAGATAGTTTAGACTAAAAAACTATGCAATAAAGGATAAAATGACATAAACATCTAAATGTAACATCCTATATCTTAAAACTAATAAGGTTGGATAGTAATATCAAATTTCATCTATATATGTTCCCTTGGGAGTATTTTAAGTGTTAATCCAAAAATAAAAATGCATGAAGTAGTAAGGTTTTTACACCTCCTTCTCCTAAGAGATTGTATAGCGACATGGAACTTTGGGCTACTCGCCTTGCATCAAAAATATGTCCACAGCAAGTGGGGTTGTTATAAAACTAAATTTTCAAACATCTAGATGGTTCAAAGTGTGGTTAACACTATATATGTCTCACATCAATTGAGTTCATACTAGCTAACTTGTTATGCAAGGGTCAATTTCATTGCATAACAATTTCATCCTTGTACTTCTTAGTGGAATCCCATGGTTATCAAGACCTGACTTGGGTTTTTTTTTTATGATTGGAGAGGTTAGCCACTCAATCCCCTAGTAATCATAGTAAACGTGCCTTGATTTATATACCCCACCATGGAGTGAAGTTGAAAAAAATTTGAGAGATGAATTCCTAGGTCAAAGCTTCCCTAAATAACTCATGAGGTGGCTATGAACTCTTGCTCACAAGCCAAGTTGCACAAAAATAAATGACTAAGTGAAAAGACTTTAAAGGTTGTGTTTAGATCACCCAAACCATACAGGTTTTGAGGAGAACCTCAATAATGTTCTTTTCATGCCTTAAATAAGGCACAAATTACAAAGAAAGAGTGATTTTGATCACCTGAGTTCCCTAAAGGGGATGGGTGAGAGTATACACTCATCCTTCATTTGTGAAAAATAAACAACTATAAAATGATCTAGTATAAAACAAATAATTTTTTACTTTAATGCACCAAATGAAAGTGTTTATGAAATTTTTGTCCCCTTGGCCTTAGTTTTAAACTTGTAAAACTTTCACAAAATGACTAAACATAAACATCTAGATTCTTTTCAAGCATTAAAATGAAATGTTAAAGAATTAACTAAATTCCTTTTTTGGCACCAAAACAAAATGTTCAAGACTTAGCACTTGCAATTTTATGTCTCTTTTCCACTTTGGTCCTACACATTTTAAAGGGTTTTGTCCTGCCTTGAAGTACTTTTATGAATTTAAAATAATATTTTGGAAATAAGAGCTTAGGTTTCTCTTTTTTTATTACATGAATATTGATGTTAGTCCATAGAGACCGATGCCAATTACAAGGTAAATAATACTGGTGAGTTCCATAAAGAACTGATGCTGATTACAATAAAATGATGTTAGTCAACTAGAATTGATGTTAGTTACTTATGAACCCATAGGCAAAATAAAATGATTTAAAAAATGTTTATTAGCCCTAATAAGTATGAAAACTCTAGAAAACCTACAATAAAATGGTGGGATAGAGAACATGTAAGTTAATAAAACCAACCAAATTAACTTACAACTTTCAAGAAAACCCAAAATCCAAGTTTTTCTATCATGTTCTACCCTGCACATGGATTGATACTGGTTAGGATAGGACTAATGTCAATTAAGAGAAACCAATATTAGTCATTGTGTAAACTATGTGTGACGATAAAAATAAAATATGTAAAAACCAAGTAAAAACTCATTTTTAAGATGATTAAGCAATAATTTACAAAACCAAGAGTTCCACTTTTGTCTCTTTGATATGTGAGATGATTAGGTCCCACTGAGCATTCCATTTGTGATCATAGAAATCCAAGAATAGAGGTTAGTAGAGTGTTATAACAAGTAAACAAAACTCAATAAAAACACATTAAAACTAATACTTACAAGCCTATATCTTAGAGGTGAGCTTAATGAACAAAAGCAAATGAAAAGTACAACTCAAATACTAAAGACATACAATCTCTTACCTTCCTTGAGAGCTCCAAATACTTTGTTGAGTGGTTGCTTAGTTTGTGCTCAAAGACTCGTTGGCAATGGAGTTTGTGTAGCTCCCTCTCTTCTTGGCACCATTGTGGCTTGTTTTGGATTGATGTGGCTTGGTTAAATATTTTGGCATTATAACACTATTGATATGAATCATGCAACAAAACTTGCATTATAAATCTACAATATCCAAACTTTTTTATTCAATAGGTAAGGGCTTATATGTATAGTTTTAGGAAATAACCCTAGCCTAAGGTGAGACAAGGTGTAGTTAAGGCTTGGAATGGGTTCAAACCTAACCTAGCTGAGTCAAATATAACCCTAGTAGAGTTAATAGTTATCAATTAATATTGATTTTCAATGAATAGGCATGGGTCTCTAAGTTGAGATATTTTAGGATATTTCCAAAGGGCTTGACAACTCACAAAAGATAATCACGAAAAGCTAAGACATTTCATATTTTTAAATTTTATTATTTATTTATTCATTAATTACACATGGATAATTCAATTAGGCATTTAATTTTTTTTAGCTTATTAATTAATATTGATTAGCCATTTAGCTCTTTCAAGATTTTATTTTAGTTTATGTGCCCCACTTAATAGGTCTATAAGCCGAATTAACTGTTGTGATGCCATGAGATGATTAGAGATAAATATGTGAGAGGTTATGATTACATAAAATATAATTCCCCAATTAAGTATGTCTCAATGTGATTATTTTCTTTGATAAATGATGTACAATTAAATTTGGGATGTTCAATCATTCCTAGGCTTAATTTGAAATGGTTGGTAGGAATTGGTTTGAAGTCCAATTGAAAGCTAGTAATGGCCATTTTTAGGTTTATACAAAGTGTTCCTATGTATCTAAATTCATTTGAATAATGTATGCATGGAGTTAAGGGGAGAATTTTTGTATGATTCTTCATAGACTCTATGATCCTATTACCAAAAAGGAAAAAGAGATCAAAATGGGAGAAAGTTCAAAATGGGAAAAAGTGACCTATTTAGAGATGTTTCTAAGAGTGGCTTCCATCTTATGATTCAAGAGGAGAGTATGGAGTTAGGGGGAGCTTTGTAGCAACATGTTGTGAAGTGTCAAGATAGTGATAAAAAGCATGGTTTCTTGAGGTATAATTCAAATGTTTCAGAAGTTGTCTACAACAATTGGTATAAGCCTAAGGTCAATTTTTATCAGCATTTTTTGTGATGTTCATTGAAATTAAAGTCCAAATATTAGATAAAAATTTGTATAATACCCTTTGTCATTAATTTCAAAAGGGGGAGAATGAACAAAGGGGGTGTTTTCATTGCATGTTGTTGTCATTAATGTTAAAATGGTGCATCATGAAAAGGCATAATGGTCATTTAGGTCAAGATGTATCAGGTTAATATTATACTTTCAAGGTTGATATCAAGGTTGATTTCAAAGGTGACTAAGGATAGATGGTAGTATGTGATATGTCAAGGTACATAAGAGTGTTGCATTGATGAGAATTATCATGAGTGATGTGATCATGGAAGGTACAAGTTATGGAATATTTTTTAAGACAACTAATTCTTGCATATTAATCATAGTGTGTGAAGAGGTCTATATAATTAAATAATGTCGTGATATGAAGAGGTATGTGCAGAGGAATATATGTGCATAGTGTGGCATATTCATGACTTGAAGAGTTTCAAGGTAACCCATGTGATAAGATGCATTTTAAGGCAATATATAATTTTAAGGCAAGAAATAATTTTAAGGAAACTAATGTCTTATGGTTCCATTAAATTATAGGTCAAGGTGTCAAAGGTGTTTAGGTGCATGGAAGAAAGATGTCAAGTCATATGAAGCTTGGTCATGTGGTTTTAGGTCTGTATGAGGCTATGAGAGATTTTTGTCATTAGAAAGAGAATGGTGTAGTGATATGAGTGTTTTTTTATGTCTTATTACTTGGTCGATGTTTTGTTGAAGTCATGACATAGAAGGAACAAGTCAAGGTGTTAAGTGCATTGGAAGCTTGAGCCTAAGCATGGCATGTTGATGGTTTGAGCTAGTGGCATGATGAGGTGAGTGATATTAGGCATGTGAGAGGTTTTAAAGGTTTTTTTATAATGATAATAAGGTTTAGAATCATCCATGAGAGTCTCATGGTGAGCCTATAAGGGTAGACCTTCTGAACAGGTCTGCACATAGACCACTCCTAGACACTACTTGGCCTAATGAGGAATGAAGATAATTTTAAAGAAAATTATTAATATTTGAGACTATAAAGAGGTAATATATGTTTTTTTAATCATTTTCACAAATTATGAGGTCATGGTTTGTAGTAAATGGAGTGCTTTTGAGGTCTCTCAAGTACACAAAATGAAGGTATGCAAACTTGAGGAATTTCAAGTGTTTGTTGGCACATGTAACCTCTACATGATAATATAATATATTAATTAGAGATTATTAATTTTCATAGAAAATATTTATAGTCATTTTTTTTGGATTTAAGAAGAAGTCCTTTATTAACCATTGTTAACACTAAAACCTCTGTTAAACTTCCCTAAAACCCTAATAAGGACCCAATGTGAAATATATTATTCAAAATTGACTATAATGGTCTCAAATGAATATAAAAAATATTTTATCATGTAATAAACTCTCTCATTTACCTCTATGTGGTGGTGGTTAGTCAGATGAGAGAAAAAATGTGTAGATAAAAAACTTGTTTATGGAAAATTTGTTGTATCAATCAAAAGTTTCATTGGTCAAGAAATAAAAATGGATGGAATAATGATATAGAGACTCATAATACATTCACATAAAGGTTTTTGGATATTTTCCACCATCTAATTATGTTAAATTGGTCGTTCAAGTTAGTCAGTCGCTAACAGAC
Organism: Torreya grandis; assembly: GCA_037957365.1. Taxonomy (NCBI): domain Eukaryota; kingdom Viridiplantae; phylum Streptophyta; class Pinopsida; order Cupressales; family Taxaceae; genus Torreya; species Torreya grandis. The sequence continues at coordinate 2,643,772 of JARHVA010000429.1, forward strand.
CTAATGGTGTAAATAGTGTAAAACCCAAGCAACATTGAGAAGATGAATTGGAATGAATTTTCATGATAGAATGATGAAACCAAGTGCATGGAGATTTTTTTAATGAATTTTAATTCATTTTTATTATTTAAATAATTGTTTTATATCATTGAATATGGTGAAAGTTTTTTCACAAAATGACCTATATGGTTTAGATAAAATAGTGTGTTATAAGGTCATAAGATTGGTCTAAAAGACAAATATTTTGATTTTAGACCATATGAGTTTTCCATTTCAATATGTCATGAGGATATATAATAACCATTTAAATTCATTAATATTATTTTGAAGTTTCCAAATAGGTGTTGGATATCTAAGTCACCATGACTATATTTTTTAGTACACTAGCAATTCTGAGTGTGTAAGTTCCAGAGGTGTTCTTGAAGCCTTAAACTCTGAGTGAAAGTGTATAATGAATTTTTTGATAACCTTGATGTAATTTATAGTCTATATATTCATTTTTATAATTATATTTTATTGAATTAAGTGTGTTTGACCTTCAATATTGAAGATAGACTTTTTGGTATACACAGGCCTAATAGGACTAAGTACTATTGAGAGGTTTTATGAAGGAGTTGGATCTAAAATGTGTTATGGTGATTATATTATGTTGGATAAGGTATATATAAGTTATTTAAGAAATAATATTTATGTATATGGAGGTGAAAGGTGTTCCAAGATATCAATTTTACATGTTACTAGAGAGACCTAATGCAATTAGGTCTCCATGAGACCTAAAAGTAAAATGAGGCCTAATTGAGTCATATCAAACAAAAAGGGACTTAAATTTCATTTTAATATTATTTATGATATTTAATAATATATATTATATTTCCAACCTAATATGTTAAGGGTGTGTGTCTAACTAAGTGGTATGTGAACAAAGAATGGTATATGTATAAGGCAGTTTTAAGCCTATTTGAATAAGCTTAGAGGTAGTGAATGAATTGATAAATAAATGAGCTTGAAGAGGTTGGGTAATATATTATAAAACATAAGGAAATATAATATAATAATTTAATGGTGATAATATAGATATTATATATATGAAGATCAAGAACACATGACATATTCAGTCTTGAAGAGGGTTAGTTGAGCGAAGAAACCTAGAGGCAATTTTGAGAGAGATCAAGTGGAGTAGAGTTGAAGGAGTGATCATTGATTATTGATAGGATATTATATTTTAATAATATATGTGTTCCTAATTTATGATATTGGATATAATATATAGAGATCTGAGTGGAAAGAAGTAATGTGAACAAGGAATGGTATGTATACAAGGTAGTTTTAAGCCTATTTGAATAAGCTTAGAGGTAGCGAATGAATTGATAAATAAATGAGCTTTAAGAGGTTGGATAATATATTATACAACATAAGGAGATATAATATAATTATTTCATGATGATAATATATATATATATATATATATATATATATATATATATATATATATATATATATATATATATATATATATATATATTGTTTATATGAAGATCAAGAACACATGACATATTCAGTCCTGAAGAGGGCTAGTTGAGCGAAGAAGCCTAGAGACAGTTTTGAGAGAGATAAAGTGGAGAAGAGTTAAAGGAGTGATCATTGATTATTGATAGGCTATTATATTTTAATCATAGATGTGTTCCTAATGTATGATAGTGGATAGAATAGATAGAGAGCTTAGTGGAAAGAAGTATGATTGATTGAGTTGGTGTTTGAGGGAGTTAAAGCTTCTTTGTAGGTTGGAGCTTATAGAATTGGTCTTGATTGAGTTAGTACTTGGTCAAGAGGTAGTTTTATATGCATTTAAAGTTGGTTATTTTATAAATGTCCTTTGACTTATTTTTTATGTAGTCATATGGGGTTGTATCCTCTTATCAAGTGGGTGTTTGATAAATATGGGATTGGTACTCCATGTTAGGTTGGTGCTCAACTAAATTTTATATATTATCTTATAATATATTTTTTCCAAGATTTATTTCAATGGGTTTTATTCCTCATGAGGTTTTCCCACATATGTGATGTGTTATCTTGTTTCATTTTCATGTGATTGGTTCTTAATGCATTGATAGATCATTGTGTTGCTTTCATAGTTCATAGATAAGTGGATGTAATTCATTGAAAGTTTATAAATATTGATTCACCCCCCACACATTCATTGTTATTCCAACATGACCTACAATTTTATAGTTTGGCTTGACTACACAATTATAAAATCATTTCAGAGAGTAAATTTTTAATGCTTTTAAGCTAACTTTGTAGGTTATCTTTCCTTTGTTGGTTCAATCATATTTATAACGAGTTATTATAGGTTTTATTGAGAAAGGAGAAACAAATTTTCATCTTAACAAACACATTCATATTAAAAATTAGTGTTTAAAAATTCAGTCACACTTCCATTTGGTGCTAAAGCAAAATAACATTCACATTGGTTTAGTGCTCCTAAGAGCACTTTTATTTCATGTTATTTATTTCAAGCACTTGTTTATTTATTTATTGATTTACTTGATTTAGTAAAAGCATGTGTATGATCTCCCATTTTTTAGAATGACTAAAAAATGCAGTTTTACTTAGTTTGATTGTTTGTGTGTCTACTCAAAGAAAATAATGTATGTTCTCTCCTCATTATTAGTAACTTAGATAACTCAAAAATGACCTTTTATCCCTTTATTTTTTATTTGACTTAGCGTGCAAGAATTCATAGCCTCCTTGTAAGTCCTTTAGGGGTGTGTTGACCTTGGGTTTCATCTCCAAACATTGTACCAAGCACACTTCTCGAGTGGTGTCTATAAATTGAGCATGATAATTGATTGGATAGTGGTTGAATGGTTAACTTGACAAGTTGAATAGATCCTCAGATATTATACTTACTAGACATCACATTTCACTGAGCAATTGATGGATTAAGTGGTTGAAAAAGGGACAAGATCCTTTCATAACAAGCTAATTCTACTCGCATCCACTTGATGGATATTCTAAAGTTCCCTTTGGGGACCATCTATAAGGCCAAAGCAAAAATTTAGACTAAGAGATCCACTTACCATGGATTATCTTACCAATATTGATTTTTTTTTTAACACTCTCAGTCTTATGCCACCTACAAGTTCTTGAGAGATAGAGGGGGGCTAAAACTCTACCTTCATGCATATTTATTTATTGGATTAACACATAATTCCTCTCAAAAATGGGTATATCAATATATTTTGGTGGATATGATGAAACCTTTTATCATTTATCAAACTAGGAGTGTGTACTCATGTTCTTCTTGTCTATTTGTATGTTGAGTCAAAAATCATTTCACACAATCAAACAAGTCCAACATCAAAACACATGATACATACACATTTACCCCAAGAAGTGTTATATTAACCAATTGTTCCAAATGATTTGCATTAGTAAAAAAGATCAAAAACCAATTCATGTTTTAGTTTCTATAAGGAATTATTGTGATGTTTACTTAAATCCATGAGCCTTTGTCAATGTCCAAATGCCTCTCAAACCAAGTTCAAAATCCACTTTCAATTTTATATCTAAGGATAATTAGTTTACACTTGAGTCTTGCCTACTATTTGGGCTTGAGTGGGTTACTTTTTATGTTTTGATTGTGTTACTTGGATTGGTTTTTAGTTTCATCTTTAGAACTAGACCTAGTTTGTTTTTTGTTTAGTTTAGATCTTTACCAAGGCAAATCCAAGTTCCTTTTTAGACCTAGACCAAGTTTGACCTTGTTTCCAAATTTCACCTAGACCAAGTGTACCTTTTGTTTCAAACCAAAATCCTTAGACTTAAATTAGTTTCACTTTTGTGCCTATACCAAGTTCATTTCCGAGACCAATCTAGTGTTCTTATGCCAAGACCTAGTTCAATTTCATTCTTAGACCTAGACCTAGTTTAAATTTAGTTTTTTAAGATCTTTGCCTAGACCAAGTTCAATCTTTCATTTCAAAATTCAAATTCTCTTAGACCTAGACCTTTGTGAATACAAATTTCAAGTTTCCTTTTTATTCCAAGGGCCAAGTATATTTTTGTGTTAGTTTAAACCAATTCTTGGTTTTTAGTTTTCAAGTTCTTTTTATCCAAGTTACAAAGGTTTGAAGCATTAAACCTACATTTCCTAAGACAAAGAACGTTGATTTAACCATGCCTTGGTATATATGTATTGAAAATATGTATAAACCTTATTATGAGGACATCATTACAAATGACCCATTTGATTATGAGCCTTATGGAACTATGTCTAAATGGACTTCAAATTGATTTCTAGGAAACAACATAAATTAAGCCTAAAAATCATTGAAATGTCCAAATTCATCTTACACTTAGTATTCAACTTATGAATCATGTCAATGCATCCCTATTTTGTGTAATACATTATATGCAATAATAACCTCTCACTGATTCATCCCCATTCAAATTACAACCTAGAATATCTTCAATTTTGACCAAGTGTGAAGGAGAACCATTTCAAAATTTAGAGGTGGAAATTAACCTAATTAGAATTTCTCAAATGACTAAATCTAATTAAATGGTTATTTAAAACACTCATGGATAATTAGTGAATTTTCAAAAATATAAATTCACCCAAAGTATCCAAAAAAAAATGACATCATGCATGACATGGGTTGAAAGTTGTCAAGCACTCAAAATTCAATGCAAACAAATATCAATTTATGTTAGCCATGCCTCATAAGTGCAAAATTAATTATCTAATTTATGGCCTTGGGGCCCCCAAAATTTAATTGATTTATGGCCACACATCTTAATCTCAAGATGGATGGTCACAAACCAATCTCCTCATTTTTTAAAAATATATAAATAGAAGACTCCTCAAACACCTTCAACAAGATTCTCAAGACAAAATTATAATGCATAAATCCATGGATAAAGGTTCACAATCAACACATGTCATAGCTCATTGCCAATGTGAATAAAGAGAGATGATGCATGTGCACCATTGATGAAGACTCTTTTCCCACAAATCTAAACATAATCCCGCTAGGCCAACTTAAAATTTAAATTCACAAGAAAGGTAAAGAGTACTATTTTTATCTTTACATCATTTTTTGTTTCCTTTTTAGTTTCTCTCCCAAGTATCTAGGCTCAGAATGTTAGTCTTATATGTGTTTTTCATTGATTTATCTTACTAACACATAGACTAACATCATCCTTAGATTCCTTAATTACATAATGTCATGCTTGATGGGAGAACACACCCCACATTCATCTTAAAAGTGTTTTAGATCCCTTAAAAATAAAAACACTCATTTTAGGCCTTATTTTTAGCTTTTTTCAACTAATTTTGTTGTTTTTTCTTGGATTCCTGGATTACACTTCTCATTTGTCACATAGAATCATGTGGTTTCTTTTAGATTATAATTTTCCTTTACACAATGTTATTCATTATTTTTTTTCATGAAGCCCTTACAAATAAATTAATGAAACTCCAAATCTTCCTCTTCATAATTTTTTTACCTCATCTTGTTCTCTACTTGAACCTATTATTTTTGTCAAATATTCAATGACTTGGGAATAAGAAGAGGCCTATGTTGGGAATATGTCACCACAAAAATTATAAATATCCACCCGTATCCTCTCAATGGGCACATAATGGCCATGATTTTTTACCTTGATGTTGAAGCCAACCATGCTGACATTCAAGATTATGCTAGAGCAACCCTTGAAAAGATTGATTTTTTTCTATATGTTGCTCGAGATGAATTTAAGAAATCAACTTCTAGCAGTACAACTCTTTCTCCCTTTGTGCCTTCAATTGACTATGTTCCTTTATTTGGTTCTAAAACCTCTATTGGTACTTCCTAATTCACCATGCCCATGCCCACTCATAGTACCTATACTCCTCCCATTACCACATCCAATACTTCCCTTGAGCAAGCCCTTCTTCTTTTGTAAGCCAAGATAACTAAAATTAATCAAACCATTTCTCATGCTAGTCTTTCCTTAGATTTTAATAATCTATTAAATAACCCTTTAGCTCCTCAAATTACATCTTTCTCTCTTCCAATTGGCTTTGTGTCTCCCACACTTCCTGTAACAACCCTACTAGGGTCAACAAGAAATACATGAATTTATTTTTTTTAAATAAATATACCTTAAATAGATTACACCACCATAATATATGTATATCATATTAAATACACAAGCATGATAATATCAACAAGTATAATACATTACATGTCAATGATCTCTAATATCATGCTAGCACATCAAAATGCGAATGTAGCAAGTGATTATATTGACTCAACCATGCATGATACAAGTCTATAGCCTCTACTAACGTTATACTATAATAAGTATTTATAACTCTCATGATAATATTAAATAATAATTCCAATATAATACAATGTACATATGAGATACATGGCTTCCCCTAGAGCATAGTTACTAAACTCAAGTATCAGTGGTAATCTCATGTGTCATCTCGATAAGTAGTACTGTTATGGGAAGGGAGAGCATTATTATATAAATTTTCCACACTAACCATGGATCAATGATCCCCCACACTAATCCAATCAATAAATGGTCCTCCCTTCATAGACGAGTAGATAGTGATGGTGTAAAATCTAGAAAGATAAGCAAGTACTCGTGTGTTGTATGATTTCTAAACTAAACATATATTATATCATAGAAAACCATTATATTGCAAGATATACACAAACATGTAAATCATTCTCATCAAATTATAATGTCTCACTAAACATAATTATCCCAAATATTTACAAATAATAACAATTTAAATCAATCAAATTCATACACACCACTTGATTGAACTACCTTTAGCTGTCATTGTGATACTAGTAAGCCAGTGAAGTCCATCTCACTCCTTACTCTGAATCAACAATGTAGATTGGTCAAATATAATTCAATCACAAGAATCATTTTATTTACATCCTACTAGTAAACACAATCATACCACATGTTAATCATAGAAGCAACCAAAGCATACATTTATTTCATCAAGCGTATAATGAATCTTACATTATTTTATATCCCATACTAGAAATAATGACTATAATTTACATCATCTAGGTAAATATACATTTAACTATAGAATTTCACTACCAAAAATAGTTTTCAAACATACTACTCCTATGATATCCCATATTACCATAATCTAGTATTTTAAGACATAACTACTAATTTTCTACAATTAGTCTTAACTCTGCACAAAAACACATCTTATATTCAAGCAACTAAGTATAACAAAGCAAATCATAGTTCCCATATAACATAATAATATACTATCATGGATTTATTTAAACTCTCAAGGTTGTATGCATGCATACATAAAATTAATCAAATGTAGCTATGAGTCTAGACATAACAATTATAGTATGTATCATCTAGTATAACATACATGTATATTATAGCACTCTATGATATCCCATTCTATCATAGGTTCCCAACTACATAATAAAATAAATCCAAACTTATGATTTCAAGAATCAAGAAGCACGCATATATAATAATAATTTATCAAGTATGGGGATATACCACCCAGGTATACCCTAAGTCTAAACTACATACTAGTATTCAAATAAATATAACATATAAGCATGCACCATGAAGCACCAATATATGCTAAATACAACCAAACATTTATAGATATAAACATCCTCATAACATGTTTTGTGCACAAGTATTCAATATTGGATGCATATAACTAAAAGCCAATCAAACATTTGTAAAGAAGCAGAGAACTCATAACCCATTATAATTTTCATTTAAACATCTCATTTCATTTTTCTAGGAAACTATTCTAAAGGGTTATAGTTTCTAGTTTATGAGAACTTAATGACTTACACAAACCATCTTTTAAACTATGAGCACAATCCCTATGTACGAACACTGGTATATTATGCACCACAAGTAATTATTCTCAAAGTTATACAAATGCTCAACCATTGTCCATTTATACTTTAAATTAAGATCTCCCTAAAGGTATTTATAACTCTAATTGAGGATCTCAAATCACATAATTATTCCCAAATAATGAAAATCCATGATAAGTTATAAATATGCATCTACCATTAAATGATAAGTTAGGAGCCTAGGACTTATTTGGTATAGTTTCACAACTCTTATTTCCCAGACACCCTATGATCAATATAACGATCCATTATTTTCCAACAACAATTTGTGGTCTAGGCTATGGTATACCAATCTTTTACACTACATATAGTTTGAAAAAGTACTAACCATTAATGGAATGATCTCATCATATACCATCCACTAATTCAAAAATTGGCAATGCATTGAGAGTCACATTAGCTATCAATGTAAGTTTCCTTATGAAAGATGGTTTTATAGCTAGCTCAACAAGCTAAGAGGCTCAAGTGACATAATGCCTAGATATAATAAGTCATTTATAATATAATGACTTAATTATGATTTAAGGCATTTTATATACATTAAATTAATTTTGATTACATGTATATCATTTCTAGATATCTCTTATACCCAAAGTATAGCCAAATAATAAACACTCTATTTTTAATTCATGTTATAATAACATATAAAAAAAACCTAATGTATCTTAATGTTATATGTTTCCTCAATCTCGTTCAAAACGTACCAATTGCCTTCATGACACTTCATCTAAAATGAAGGAAAATGTTTTACTATAATTCCCAATTTAAATCATAACTATGAGAAAATATACCACTTGGTATCAAACATAACCAAAAAGGATACATAAAAGGAGTAATAACATAAACTCTTAGGCTAACTAGTTATTTTATCTTTTATCTTTGTTGCTAGTGAAGATAGCTAGGGATAAAGTTTAACCTTATTATTTTATCATAAAAATAATAATAAAATTTAACCTTAACCAAATAGCTAAAATAATGCCAGTGATAAGATATTAAATTTCATCATACGCCTAGCACATGTCTATTTTTTATAATTTTGAGCCATTTTTTTAAAACTTTGTTAACATATGTCTATCTTTAAATTTCTAATGAATAATAACATATGCCAGTGATAAAGTTAATTAGGTAGAGAAGAGGAATAACTAGCAACTACCAATAATAAATTATTGTCAACTTTTTAAGATGTTATATATAAGGTGACACTTACAAATAAGACATGACTAAAGATTTTAATTAGTAGTGCTTATGAATCAGGAGAGTGCCCTTACCACGATAGGTGTGGAATGTGTAATCAAGGTTATACTTTTCAATATATAAATATGCCTGCAAAAATTGTGTAATGGTTGCATGAAGAAGATGTTCAAGATTAAAAAGATGCTTCTTTTTGTTCGAAAGATAAAAGAATGGTGCAGTGATTTAAGAAATGAAATAATTTTATAAATCAATAGGTTTTCAAAACATATTGGCATACAAACATGTATCTAGATTAAAAAATATACCATGGCTATAAGTTCAATCCAACAACCTCTAAACATTCCATGGGCTAATATCTAGATCAAGAAAAGAAGCTATAACATCAAGATTGTAGATTAAGGTTATAATAATGAGATCACATCATTGACTACGCTATATCATTTTAGGAAACTATCATGGTGTTTAGAATGGATTATTAATATCTTATAAATCACCAAGAAATTAGAGCTAGATCATAAGACCATTATAAGAATATCTATATTACTAATATTATATGGATTATTCACATGTTATAAATATCTTCTAAATCACCAAGAAATCTGATATGAATGGATTTAAGCAAGTACACTAGATCATATTCATAGATTAAGCAACGTATTTCCATGGTGTATTAAATTTCACTATAAGATCACATTCATTAGGTTATAGAGTATCTCATAAGTGTAAGCCTTACATTTACTTAATAATCCATCCAATTTGACATATAATGGCTTCTATGACATTTTCCCTTCCCAAGATAAACTCCATTCATAGTGGAAAGGTTTTAATATTGTCACTTATAATTCTTTTGCTTAAAGTATCATTATTTAGTCTATCAAACACCACTTCTACATAGTTTAACATGCCACTTAGAGCATTTAATTTATTCTTGAACTAAGTCTATGCCTTAGAAATTGTTAAGTCAATTTTGTAGTTGGAAAAATGAGTCAATGTACAGAATTATCCTTATTAACCCAACATGAAGCCTCTTTAGATATTTAACTCATGGAAGTCATTTATTTCTATATATACCTACAGATAATTCATTTGATGTTCTAATCTTTTCCTAAATGTTATAATATTCAACATGAATAAATAAAACATTAATGCATCACCTACCTAAAGGAAACAATTTCTTTTTCCTCTCCTTGATTTTATGCTGCATATTATCCTCTGAGTTATGCCTCATTTCTTTTTCCATCTTATATGTCTCACTTCCCTTTTCCTCTTCATATTTTTCTCCTTTTATGCAGTGTTTTACTTTACTTCATTACCTTTCCTTTTTTCTGAGAAAAGCATAGCTTTTCTTCTTTTTTTTTTTTTTAAATTTATTTAGTATTTAATTTATTATTTTTTAATGAATTATTCTTTATTTTACTTTTATTAGTTTCAAAACTTTCTATTTCTCTTTTTATTTTAATATAATATTCCTTCTTCATATATTATTCCAATTTCATTCTTGCTTTAATATGTTTTATCTCTTATTTTAATATTTTCCAATAATTTAATAATAAATAATTATTTAGTACAAATAATTAATACTAATAACTTAAATATAATATGAATAATGAAAACCTAATTATATTCCTTAAGCCAGTCATCAACATGAACACCAAAACATCACTATGCCTATTCTGACAAATTTACATTATTGGATGCATTTTTGGTCTAGAACATAATAACATGACATACACACAACCAAAATGATTAATAAATTAATTATTTAAATGCATCATTCATCAAAAACATGTTAATGCTAACAAATCAACTATGCATTTACTATGTACTATTTATGTGGTGTGTGCAAGGTTTTTCTAGCTCTCTACTAACCTCTGACATCTCCATTTACATCACGGTATGAGGGATGAATTGTCCTGCATCAACTTCACAAAAAAATAGGTAGTTATACCATAACAATCATGATATATATATATATATATATATATATATATATATATATATATATATATATATATATATATATATATATATATAATGATAAATTAACATGATCATAAAGTAAATATTTACTTACAGCTAACTCATAGCAAGGTGATCATATAACCTAAGGAATATCATGTTGCCCCATATCAACATATATCTCATAGCTTAGTTAAAATTATCTAAATCTAAATTTGTCAACTATAAATATCCATAGATAATCTAACAAATTTGTTTGGCAAGGAATCAGGATGCAACATCCTTCCTCCGTATAGTTAGTCATCATCCTTGATGACTCTTATCCAAACATAAGTTTTTAATTAAAAATATTACTTAACAAAGCAACAAAATAGTATACAATATCAAATTAATCAATACATGAAAAATTAACTTTAGAACTCATTGTAGTTCCTCCAAGCTACACTATTTCTATATTATCGGTCCTACAAGACCCTACTCTTTGACATCTCACTATTATACAAACAAGGTTTGTGAGTGTCACTTATTATGAATGTTTCTATCATGACCATCCTGAAGTCTCAAACTATCAAGACAAACCCATATACTATAGGTCTAACCACTTCTTTTACCTCGAAGGGTCCCACATATCTTAGTGAAAGTTTCATTGGCTTCCTAAAACACATGAGATCATCATAAAAGTCAAAACAAATGACCAAGAAGAGTCCCAAAAAACCTTCCATCTTGTTTACATATCTCTCTAACCTAGAGAGTGTTTTCCTCATTCTAAAGAAAAATCATTAGGGAACTTGGTAAGAATGATGTGCATAAGTTAGTGTATCTCTTGATAAGTATAACATGTCAATATTTCCACTACTTCTTAGAGCTCTTGACAAGTATGATGATGAATAAGAACTATAAATACTATATTTCTAATGTATACAAAATTAAAGAATAAAATTTCCACTGTATACATGCATATGGCCATATGACTGAATTTGACAAGTCTGCCTATCAAACCCTAGATTTGATAAGTTTGTCTATAGGATCCAAACTCTATAACTTTTGATTCAAAGTAAGTCTAAGTAGGATCCACTCCTATCAATTAGTACTCATGTTCCTAATTCACCACTCTTCTCATAGATCTCCTTGACTTAGTGATTTACAAAATGTACACAAGGTTTGATGAACCAAAAATCCATACTAACAAATAATATAAAACAATACTATATTCTACATAATGCTAGATGTATCAACATACATACAAGATAAATCATATAATCAATACATAATTGTATTAAGTTAACACTAGCCAAACATAACTAATATCATATTCATAGCTTAACCTATAGTGTTATGTTCATGGTTAAGAGGAAATAATGTTGAACATAACATATAAAGGCCAAGAATCACACCATCCTTAAAACCTTACAAAGGAACAAATGAGATATATTTCCCTACTTGCTCGACTAGAATGCAACAAATTAAAAGTTTATCTTAACCCTTAGATTGACAAGATGTTCTGCACCTCCTATACCCTACTAGCTTTTGGTGAAAGGTATAAAATTATCTCTTAAAAACAATATGTATTAACCAAAAGAGAACAATAGAAATCTAATAAAGAGTGTATAATATCATTATATTTATAATCAACTTATAATTCTTAATCTAAAATCTAGTATTTGATTTAAGATTTGCCAGTCCATGTGGTCTAAAATCACAAGTTAGATAAAGTAGTGAATATAAAGAGTCACAAATGAAAATTAGATAATTATTTTCTCAACAACAAAGTTCGTAAATATCTGCACAAGGTAAAAAGCAATCACCATAACCCAAGTTTCCAAATTCACTACATACTTACCAAATCTGTAAGTATAGTATGACAATCTATTTCCACAATCGGGAGAAATAAAATACTAACCACAAGATGTATCAATCCATACAATACTAAAACTTCTATCTCAATAAGAAGTATAAGACATTATCCCACAAACTCAGGGGAATATGATCCAAAACAACATTTCATAAATAATTTTCAACATCATGAAAATAAGAATCTTCTCAATAGCTTATAATGATGTCAAAGAGAATAAGATAACAACAAATCATCTCTAAAATAAATAAGAGGGATGAGACTTTTCAACATAACTTAAGGATGTTAATCCTTAAACAAACTCATAACACATAGGAATTCTCAACCAAGACAACAACACTCTACTATTAAAATATTCCCACTGCACTAGGTGGTACCAACTAAAAATGGTCTTATAAAAAATTTCATTCCTAGAATTTATGAATATAGGACACAAAACTAAAGCACATACATATAAGTGAGAAGAATCTCATGCTTATAAAACACTCACAACATAAAACACAAATGGTGAATGTGACTTTTTTACTGAGAAGGATTTAATCATACTCAAGTATTCGATCTAAGTGATCAAACTATGGTAGAAATCTCTTGTTCACAACTCATGAACTATACTACATGCTCACCTATCCAAACCTAATATACAACCACTACCATAGGGACACCTGGTAACCCAACCCTATATAAATTTTAAGAGGGTATAAATGATCTTAAGGATGCACACTCACTATACCACACACATTTCATGAAAGCAACATACTTACAAAAGTCACCAAGCCATACAGGAGGATCTACCAAGTTTCAAAACTCCAATCATGGAGTAACATGGTTCCACACTTAATCACTAATAATAAAAAATACCATTGCAATACTTCATGTTGTTAGGTTCACATTGGTGAATAAAAAGACACAAAAATGCTAATGGACTCATAGGTCCTAGAGTTTGAGACACATCTCTAATACCACATGTAACAACTCTATTGGGGTTAACAAGAAATACATGATTTTTTTTTTTAAATATACCATAAAAATATTGCACCACTATAATCTACAAAGATCATATGAAATACACAAAGTGTGATAATAACAAAAAGCATAGTACATTACATGTCATTGATCTCTAATACCATGCTAACACATCAAAATGTAAATGTAGCAAGTGATTATATTAACTCAACCATGCCTAATACAAGTATACAACCTTTTTTGACATTATACAATAAAAACTATTTATAACTCTCATGATAATATTCAATAATAAGTAGAATATAATACAATGTACATATAATATACATGGCTCTTCCAGAGCATAATTCCTGAACTCAAGTATCAATGGTAATCTCAAGTGTCATCTCAATAAGTAGTACTATTATGGGGATAGAGAGCATCATCCGATCACTTTTCCACACCAACCATGGACCAAATATCCCACACACTAATCCCATCATTAAATTTCCCTCCCTTCATAGATGAGTAGATAGTTATGGTGAGAGAATCTAGAGAGACAATCAAGTACCCTTATGTTGTATAATTTCTAAACTAAAAATGTAGTGTATCATAGAAAATTGTCCTATTACAAGTTATTGAAAAAACATGTAAATCATTATCATGAAATGATAATGTCTCACTAAACATACTTTGGCCTAAATATTTATAAATAATAAATAATAATGATCTAGATCAATTAAATTCATACACACCACTTGATTGGACTGCCTTCATCTGTCATTATGATACTAGTAAGCTAGTGAAGTCCATCTCACTCATTACTATAAATCAACAATGCAAATTGGTTAAATAAAATTCAACCAAAAGATTCATTTAATTTAAATCCTACTAGAAAACACAATCATACCACATGTTAATCATAGGAGTAGCCAAAGCATACATTTATTCTATCAAGCATATGAATGAATCTTACATTATTTTCTATCCCATACTAGAAATAATGAGTATAATTTATACCACCCAGGTAAATATACATTTAACTAAAAAAATTTATTACCATAATTAGTTTCCAAACATATTACTCCTACGATAACCCATATTACCATAATCTAGTATTTGAAGACATAACTACTAGTTTTCCACAATCAGTCATAGTCAAGTAGCCATAACTACACACATTTTCTATTCAAGCAACTAGGTATAACAAAGTAAATCATATTTTCCATCGAACATAATAATATACTATCATGGATGTCGTTAAAATCTCAAGTCTATATGCATGCATATATAAAATCAATCAAATGTAGATATGAGTCTAGCCATAACAATTACATTATGTACCATCTGGTATAACATACATGTATATTTTATCACTCTCTGATATCCCATACTATCATAAGTTCACAACTACACAATAACATAAATCCAAACTTATGATTTCAATAATCAAGTGACACACATACATAATAATAATTAAGCAAATATGGGGCTATACCACCTGGGTATACCCTAAGTCTAAACTACATAATAGTATTCAAGGAAATATAGCATATAAGCACATACCATGATGCACTAATATATTATAAATATAGCCAAACATGTATACATATAATCATTCTTATAACATGTATTATGAAAAAGTATTCAATGTTAGATGCATAAAACCAACATCTAATCAAACATTTGCAAAGAAGCAAAGAACTTATAACTTGTTATAAATTCTATTTTAACATATCATTCCACTTTTCTAGGAGACTATTCTAAAGGGTTATAGTCTTTAGTTTTTGAGAACTTGATGACTTACACAAACCATATTTTAAACTATAAGCACAATCCTTGTGTACAAGCACATGTATATTATGTACCACAATTAGTTATTCCCAAAGCTATGTATATATTGAACCACTATTCATTTATACTTTAAAACAAGAACTTCCTAAAGGAATTTATAACTCTAATCAAGGATCTCAAATCACATACTTATTCATAGATAATGAAGATCCATGCTAATTTATAAATATGCATCTACCATTAAATGCTAATTTAGGAACCTAGGACTTATTTGATATAGTTTCACAACTCTCATTTCTCAGATACCCTATGACTCAATATAACCATCCATTAATTTCCAAAAATAATTCATGGTCTAGGCTATGGTATATTAGTCATTTACATTACATATAGTCCAAAAAATCACTAACCATTAATGGAACAATCTCATCATATACCATCCACTAGGTTAACACTTAGCAATGCATTGAGAGTTACATTAGCTAGTAATGTAAGTATACTTACAAAAGATGGTTTTATAGCTAGCTCAGCAAGCTAAGAGGCTCAGGTAATATGATACCTAGATATAATAGATCATTTATAGTATAATGACTTAATTACAATTTAAGGCATTTTATATACATTAAGTTAATTTTCATCACATGTATATCATTACTAGATATCTCTTATACCCAAAGTATAGCCAAATAATAAACACTCCATTTTTTATGTTATAATAACATATAAAAAAAACCTAATGTATATTAATGTTATATGCTTCCTCATCTTGATCAAAAGGTATCAGTTACCTTCATGATACTTCATCAAAAATGAAGGGAAAATATTGTACTATAATTCCCAATCTAAATCATTGTTGTGAGAAAATATACCCCCTGGTATCAAACATAACCAAAAAGGGTACACAAAAGTAGTCATAACATAAACTCTTATGATGACTAATTATGTTATCTTCTATCTTTGTTGCCAGGGAAGATAGCTAGGGATAAATTTTAACCTTATTATTTTATCATAAAAATAATAACAAAATTTAACTTTCGCCAAATAGCTAAAATACTGCCAATGATAAGATATTACATTTCATTCTATGCCTAACACATGTCTATTTTTTAAATAAGTTTGAGCCATTTTTTTAAAACTTTGTTAACATATGTCTATCTTTAAATTTCCAATTAATTTTAACATATACCAATGATAAATTTAAATAGGTAGACAAGAGGAGTAACTAGCAGTTGCCAATAAGAAATTATTGCAGGTTTGTGTAAGATGTTATATAAAAGTTGACACTTATATTAGTTAAGAACCAAGTCATGGATAAAGAGTTTAATCAATAGCGCTTATGTGATCAAGAGAGTTCCCCTACTATTGGGGTCAACATACCCCCTATTTATGATAATTTGGGAACCTTGAGAAACCCTAAAGATTGATCTTAAAAACATGACATGTTTCAATCATTTGTAAAATTTGATCATACATTTAATTAAAATTAGGTTTGTTAATTTTTTTTCTTTAATTTTATATAAACATTTATAATAAATGCTCTTCATGTATTTTAGTTGCAATTTCCATAGTATTCTTGCTAAAAATTCATGTTTTGAAACCCTAGCAAAACCCTTAGTTCAAATTTGAATATTGGCAGAAACTAAACTGATGGGAACTTTTAAAATCCATTTTAGACTTAAGCATAAATTTCATGTTTTAATCTTATTCATTATTTTAAAATGACTTAAACTTAGCCTAAATATGCTTGACCCTTTTATTAGTTCCCCTTTTAATTCCTTTTATTTCCAAGTCTAATGTCGAATTTGTAGGGTCCCTTTTAAAGTTTCCTAACTTGGTCCCTTTGATTAATACCTTAGCCTAAGGTTTTAATCTCAAGGCCTTGACATATTTATTATTAAAAATGGGACCTTATTCTTAACATCTTAGCCTAAGTCTTCCATTTCATCATGAGTCCTAACTTAACTTCCTTACTTCTCATAAATCCAATGGCTTGCACTCTATCACAAGGTTTGATCGAATAGAGCGAGAAGGCCCTGAGATTTAGATTAAAAGGCATGTAACTCAGATGATCTAATGGTTTTCACTTTTCATTACATTTCAATTAAACATCATGATGGAATCTCAATAGAATCCTACACATAGGCCCTTGGACCAATCACATTCAAGCTCTCATAACACGATCAATGGTTCTCATTTCTTCACAGATCAAAGATCAAATGGAACAAAGGCATCATGGAAAATTCAAAATACCTAAGAGCCTTATGAGATCAACACATAGAATCCTAACATTCAAATATTAAAACCAAAGGGACCCACCTGACTGAAATAACTAATCATGAACAAGCTCTTAGATCATGATCCTACAACTCTCGTTTCATTATAGATCTTGATCCAACAAAGCAAATTAAGTCCAAGATTTTGGTAAGCCTTACGAAGGTGCCAAGTCTCATTCTCACATTGAGTTGTAATAATTTGACTAGATTAAACATGGTAGTCATGCAATCATCATTTGACATCTATGAGGATGTATTTGACATCCGTACAACCATCAACTTTAAGTCCATAAAGTTTAAAACTTCACTAGCTTAAAATTGATGTTCTCACGACCATAATTTGACATCTATGAAGACATTTTTGACATCCACGAGACCATAAAATTTAATATAATTAATTATTTTACTCAATATTAAAATACACTCCAAAATATTGCTAGAAAGCTTGCGAATTTCTTTGTAGGTAACTGCAAGCCCCCAAAAGATGCTCAAACACTGGAAATCTTCAAGCTAAAAATATTGAAATGATCTTATGTTCTAAATATATGAAAAATTAACCTAATATAATTCTATACTTTAAGGTTCCCATTGCATTTTGTTTGAATACCATGAACCTTAAACTATAGACTTATACCAAGTCTTATTTTAAAGAGTCTTTTTAACATAGAGCTTAAACAAAAGGTTGTAGTGTGTTTGTTAATTCAATAAAACTCTATTTTGACATTAGGTCATTATATCATTTTAATGCCTTTAAGCATGGTATATATACTTGACATAAATTTTAGTCAAAAGTATACATTGTGTTTATTAAAACATAGCATAAACTTTGGCCTAAGATATTTAGCCATGGTCTCCTTTGTATGAAGCCAAAAAACTTAGGCATAAACAATTTAGACTAAATTTTATTTTGTGTTTAATAAACATGAAATAAACCTTAGCCTAAGGGGTTTAAACCTAAGTCACTACCTTAATAATATGCTAACCTAAAGCTTGGGCATCTTTGTAGATCAATGGTTCATGCTTCATCATGGAAAGAGGATCCAATGGTGCAAAGACCCTGAAGACTTTTCAATGGAGTCTCAAGAGCCTAAAAGTTTGATACATGGTGAAACCCATTATAAGTAGAATTGATATATGATATAATGGTTCCTACTTCATGATCTAATGGCATGAAAGCATCGATGACTTTTCAAAGGTCTATGATCTCACCACATGGCCAATGCTTATTTAAGAAATGACTAACATAGGATATAGAGCTCTGAAAGGCATATGAAGATGTAAAATAACACAACCATGAGGGTTAACATAGGAAATATCCAACCAATAGAAAGGACCTAAATTATGATCAATAGTTTGTGGTCACTCATAAGATCCTTATCCATCGAAGCAAAATAAAATGAAGCATTTTTAAATGCCAATGGCTAGTGCTCAAAAGACATATGTGAAAAATGTCATGAAATGTCTAGATCAATACCACATAAGTGCCATGCAAGTAGAAAAGGACAAAATAAGAGATATTGTGTGCCCAAAAATGTGAAGTTATAAAGGCAAAGGTCCAAATCAAATACCAAGCATGTATGAGCTGAATGTTAAACAACTTACCACCATTAAAGCTTTAAAACCCTAAAACCTACACAAAAAAGACCTTAATTAAAATAATTTTATTACAATTTGATTTGAGAGAAGCTTAATTATGTTTTTGAGCATGAAAGATCTTTCACAAAGATCAATTTCAATCTAGTGTGAATTTTTTTCAAAATTAGAAACCATGGTAGCTTGCAGGCAATAGTTGAGAGAAGAAATAGATCTCTACCTATCCATAGACAACAAAGGGAGAATATTCAAAGACATTGAATTGGATGTTATAGCCCTAAACAATGGGAACAAGAATTTGTTTGAGCTCTTCTTCCCCATAGAGGAGTTGAAACCCATCACCAAGGAGGAGAATATAATTACCATGGTTATCAAGAAGCATTATGACCTGTTTGCTATTTAGATGGTTGACCTTTGTTATATTGTTGTGAAACCAGAAGTACTTCATTATATTAATGTGTTTGCTCTAATTTTCATATACTTTAGGATAGATAATGATTAAATCATATGTTAGGTAAATTCTAAGAAGATAGCCTACATTTCCCCTTTGGCCTTCAAAAAATACTATAAGCTCCCAATACCACATGTGGACTTGTCTAAGATTAAGGAGTTGAGCAACAAGCATGACCTAGATATTGTCCTCAAACCATGGTTACACCAAGGGAACCATGTCTTCAAAAAATTTCAAGGTAAGATCCCAATAGTCTACTTTAGGGAAGGATTAGGGTAATCATGACCCTATTAAATAGAGAATTAGGACCCCCCTAAACCACATATGTAAATAGGAATTGGGTCCCCTATGTGTATTTCATGGTGGAAGAGAAGCTCACCCCTCTAATTGGAGACCTAATCAGTGTTTTCCTAGCCAAGTAATTCACCTTTATCAAAAATAAGACACCTAAGTAATTATATATGATGTCATATTTGTTAGATGCCCTAATTGCCTCCATTAGCTTCCCAGGCATTAAAAATTGGTCTCTTGAGGGCAAAACCACTATATCCTACCATTATTCAAAATTAAACATCTTCAAATATAGGAACCACATGCAATTCATTTGTGACTATGTATACCCAGCTTTGGTGGAGGCCATCACATGTTATTCCATGCCTAAGGTTCATCCATTAATCAAGAAATATGTAGAAATGATGGGGGATGCCTAGTTCTACCCTAACTGTATAATTATCAAAATTGAAGGAATCATGTCCCAACCCTACAGATTATTTATGTATGTTCCTAGTAAGTTGGAAAAGCAAGAAATTGCCTCCCAACTCATCCATGGTGTTGATGGGGTCTGTAAAGAAAAGAGGAAGGGCCTTCTCCACCCCTTTTATATAACCATTAGAAGGACCATGCTACAAGAATGGAAGTAGGTTGAGACTATGTCCAAGCATAGAGACTCATTAAGGTTCTAATTAGATGACCTCAAAATGTGGGATTCTAATAATATAGTAGGTGCTCATTTAAAGGCAAAAAAACTCCCCAAGCCTATATATGTTCATCATCTCGGTGTTTATAATACCATTTACATCAAGGCAAATAACTATGAATAAGTGTTGGCTAGGATCAAAGGGTACAATATTAAGCTCAAACATCAGTTAACAAGTGAGGATAAGCTAGCAAGAGAGGTATGGAAGATGCATCCTCTCCAATATCATTTGCTACCCTCATCTTCCAGACCACCCCAAAAGGATCTTCAAATGGAACAGCCTCCACCTCAGAGTTAAATTGATCAAGGACATGGAAAATAAAATCTAGAAGAGAGACCTGGAGAGGGGTCCTCATCTTTAACACTACCCCAAAGGCCACCATCTCTAGTAGAATATTTGGATATGATTTCCTTAGAGTTATAAAAAATAGTTGAAGGAGCCCTCAGATATCTCATCAAGACATATGGCACTAATGGAAAAGGATATATTGAAGAGGTCCAAATCCAAGTAGAGGAGCCTGAGAGGGAGAAAGGGAAAGAGGTTACTCTTAACCTAGTCACAATGGTACCCCAGGAGAAGAGGAAAGTAGAGTTAGCCCTGGTCCTTATTATATCAAAGATACCAAGATTCACCATCTCTCACACCACAAGTGAGATAAATCTATTTAGTGAGGAATTCCTCATCCATGAACCAATCATCCCAGATTGGTTTATCTATGAAAAGTTTCAAAATATTCCCTCTCTCCCACTCATGGGCATTAACAAAGACTAGTGATATAGAGGTTCATGAAGACATCAATCCATGGATCAAGGCTTTGATGAGAGAATAAGAAGAAAGGAGGATAGTGGCCATTGAAGGGATAGAAAATAGGAAAGTAGATGCTTTGAGAGCATCCAATAGCACAAGGGTTGAGGTCACAGATCCTCCAACATATATAGAGCCAATAATCATTATCCAATTTAATATAAAAATATCTAGACTAGAAAGGGTCACCATGAGGAAAATAATAATAGGAACTAAAAAATTTAGCTTCCAAAAGGTTGAACCATTTATGGGTCTAATCCTAGTTGAAGGTTAGCAACTACGAGAACATCCCATCCATGAGGAGGATGTTGAAAGCTTAATTAAGGCTCGTTAGCTCAATCCAAGGCTAGGATCCAAGGGATGAAATAGAGAATCCATAATTTAGAGAAGGAAAATCAAAACCTGGAAACCCAGGCCATTTTATCAGTGCCTAGTACCATCATTGACATGTTTGAGGATTCGTTATTTGATATGTATGATTCTTTGAGGACAATAAATTTGAGGTAGGATGCCTTAAACTAGAAAGATGAGGTGGCCAAGGAATTAATGATAGAATGGCAAGGGACTGAGACTAAAATAAAATACCTCATTAGCATTTTGATTAGGGATAGAATCTCTAAGTTCAAAATCATCAACCTAGCCCACCTGAATGCCATATGGGAATAATAGTAAATGAAATTAAAATTTTAAGTGTATGGACAAAGAATTTGAAAAGACTCCTAACAAATGATAAAGGATTGATCACTAGGATTGAGCAGCTCTTAGGAACCATGTTGGTTAATCCTTTCAAAACTATAGCCTTGGGGATCATTGATGATGCATAATATAAGCATAGAGTCACTTTAGTGATGAATGAAGTAAAAATAAAGAGCTAGGGTAGATTAAGTAGTGCCAATAACAAGATTATAGGCATGATCTTTAATGCTAAAGAAAAAAATTTAGAGCCCAAGAGTATAAAGAAAGCTATAGCTAGGGACAACAGAGATCTTGATGACCTAGTTGACCAAGAAGAAATCTACCTCATGAAGCTAGTTGTGGACATAGAATTGATCAAGGATCAACATAAAAAGGCTATGGGACTATTTTAATATCAACAAGGGAGACCCAAAACAATGGGCCCACCCAATAGTTAATATTCCTTCTGTAAAAACATTGTAATATTTAAAATAGGAATATTATTTTGTAAGGCATATGCTAGTCTATTAGGATATTACCCTTAGGTCAGTTTAATTGTAAAAGACAAGTGTATTCTAGATATTTCTAAGGAATTATAGTTGTCCTTATCTTTTGTACACTTGAATATTGTAGTTGACCGGTATATTGCCTAATCTTTCTATAAAAGACATGTATCACCATTTTGTAAGAGAGAATTTTGTATACTTGGATCAATTAATATAATCAAAGAGTTCTAAAAATATTATCCATATTTGATATGTCAATTTATAACATGGTTTTTCTCTCAATTTCTAGTTCTATGCCTTAAATTTGAATAGATTCTTTGAATTTTGGGTTGCATTCTAATCACAGGGTTTCTAATTTGTGCATAAGTTAAATTAGTTGAAGGATCTTGGATTTTATTCACTTCAATTTTATATGTATTCAAATGTGTAAATGTTATTTGATTATAGTAGTAAATATTTAAAAGTAAACCTAGATCTTACTTGTGAATCTTTACATTATCCTTCAAAGTTTGTCTGGTATATAGTGAAATTAGAGCTTAGGGTATTTTGCATTATATATAGGTTTGAATGCATACTTAGTTGAAATTGATGCTTTGTCATAATATTTGAGACTAACATAGGTAATCACTCATTTTTTTCTACCTTACCCTTCTCTTTGCTCCATTTTTTACACCAAATCACTTTAGTTTAAACTTCATTATAAATATAAATATATACTAATTTATAGCTTAAGTTTGGATCATAATTCATTGACTTAACATAGATCCTCTACAATTCACAAGGAATGGACCATGATGGCTCCCAACCATCACTTATTATAAATTTTATGGAATAATCATACATATATATGTCATTATTTCACCATGAGTGACATCAAGTTACCACAACCTACTAATCATGCTCTGAATTCTTGGAATTCTAAAATGAAAAGTGTTATTTGAACACTAAGAACCTTTATGGTCCATTTAGAGACATCAAAAGGTGATTTCATTGGAATTAGAAGGAAGGATATAAGGCTCAAAGTTTCTCATTATTTGATTAAGAATGGAGTCTTATACAAGAACTACTTGGAGGGAGTCTACCTCAAGTGTGTTTCAAAAGAGAAAGTTGATCAAATCATGAGTACCTTCCATGAGGAGTTTGTAAATGGACACCCATTAGGGAAGACTAATGCACATAATACTCTCATATATGGCACTATTGGCCAAATATCTTTAATAATGATCACAAACATGTCAAATAATGCCACTCTTTCCAAATTTTTAGCACCAAGGAGCCTAAGGCAGCAATGCCTCTACAACCAATCATGGTTGATAAACCATTTGCATAATGGGGGTTGGACTTTGTAGGAGTAATCAACTCAAGTTCATTTGAAGGTCAGAAATTCATCCTAACTACCACATATTATTATCTAAGGTGGGCTGAAGCTATAGCCACTAAATAATGTAGAGTGGAAGAAGTGATCAACTTCATGGAGGAGAACATTTGTACTAGATTTAGAAATCCAATCTCTCTAGTGTGTGAAAATGAGTCTACATTTACATCCATAGAGATGACTAAATAGGCTTATGATAATGGTATCTATCCAAAGTTTTCACCCAACTATTATCCCCAAGGGAATGGAGTTTTAGAATCTACTAATAAGAATCTAATGAAAGTAATCAAGAAGTATGTTGAATACAAACCTAGGAGTTGGCACAAGTTTCTCAAGTATGCATTATGGGCAGATAGGATTAGGGTTAAAAAAGCCTTAAAGGCATCACTTTTTCTATTAGTGTATATCTAGGAACTAATCTTTCCTATCACTCTTAAGTTACCCACATATAGATTCATGTAGGAATATATGGAAGAGGGTCAAGAGTTATCAAACTTAAGATTGTTGGACATAATTAAGATGGAAGATGCAAGGGAAAAAGCTTATGTTGATTTAAAAAAACATCATACCATAGTCAAGAGATGGTTTGATAAGAGTTCAAAGATTAAGGTGTTCGGAAAAGGGGATCTAGTTCTCCTTTGGGACAAAGCATCTGATCCCAAAGGCAAACATGGCAAGTTCACACCTTTATAGATTGGCCCATATCAGATTGTAGAAAAATTGGGAAATAAAACCTTCAAGCCCAAAGATCTAGAAGGAGCATAGTTCACATTTCCCACCAATGGATAGTACCTCAAGCACTACTTTTCTATTGCTCCTCCCAAGGTCTTCATGGAGTAAAATGTAAGATGATTAGAGTTAGTGTAGGTAGGCTAGTTAATTTCTTTTTGTTCTTTCCTCTCTATCCCTTGTTTGGATATAAGTGGTACATATTTTTTTGATTTCCCTTGCTTTCTTGATTTTATACTTTCTATTGTGTGTTTATTTCTTGTTGTTTTGTTCCTTGATTCTAATAAGTCCTAATGGATAATCCTAAGCCCAAAATTAAACAGCGTACTTGAAAATCCCCAAAGTTTAGGAATGTAGGTATGAGATTAATACATATGTTGACCATGGTTCAAGAATGTAAGCTTGATGTTTTAATTTGAATAATTTTTTAAAGACTAATAGAAGAAGCCAATCATTTATTAATAGCTTAAGCATTGTTTTGACCTCAAATTGGTTTTAAGAAGACTTACACTTAGACAATGAGAGATCAAACTATTAAGGGATAGCCATACTTTCACTTAATCAACATCTTTACTTGGGATAATGGTTATATCCAGAGCTAATTTTCTAAGGATCAAAACACATGACCAAATCATTGAAACCTGGTTGCCTTGGTTTCCAACTTTACTAAAAGCATAAAACTCCTAGAAAAATAAAAAAATGAGAATGCAATACAAAATCAAAATATTTCAGGTGTCAGTGATTCTAGTAATCTCCGTTGAGGCTATAAACACAGTTGGTAGTGGATCAAGGCCTTGATTAGATCTAGAGGCATCTCTATCAAATCTATGGATGCTTAGTTGGCAGTAGAGCAATGCCCAAGCCTTCCGTAAGCCAAAATCATGGTTCTTAATGAACATCTAAACATGTTATAAGTTAGTTTTAGTGATTAAAGACATGAAATCTATAAGTTATTTCTTGAAACATAAGGCAAATAGTAAGTGGAATCAAATCACACACACAGTATGGCTATGTCTTAATTTTGACAGTAACTCTACAGTTGCAAGGTTTGTTTCAACTATAAAATGATCTAGATAGTGATATTGGTCTAATGGAGTGGATGACCTAATTATTTGTCTAAATCATAGTCTTTAGGTTTTAAAATATTTCTATGTTTCCCCTTATAAGTTGCCATTTGTTGGGGCTAATATAACCCTTATTTATGAAAATTGGGGACCCTTGAGAAACCTTGAAGATTGATCCTGAAAACATGACATGTCTAGATCATTTGTAGAATTTGAAGATCATCCACTTAATTAAAATTAGGCTTATTAAATTTGTTTGATTTAGTTTCGTCTAAACATTGCTAATAAATGGTCTTCATGTTTTCTAGTTGTAGGTTCCATGGTGCTATTGATAAAAAATCATGTTCCAAAACCCTAGAAAAACCCTTTGTTCAAATTTGAATATTGGCAAGAACTAAACTGGCAGTAACTTTTAAAATCCATTTAGACTTAAGCATAAATTTCATGTTTTAAGCCTAGTCATGTTTTTAACATGACTTAAACACTTAGCCTAAATATACTTGATCCTTTTATTATTTCCCCTTTTAGTTCCTTATATTTCCAAGTCTAATGGCAGTTTTGTAGGGACCCTTTTAATGTTTCCTAACTTGGTCCCTTTGATTTATACCTTAGCCTAAGGTTTTAATCCTAAGGCCCCAACATATTTATTAATACAAATGGGACCTTAGTCTTAACACCTTAGCCTATGTCTTCCATTCATCACAGGTCCTAACTTAACTACCTTGCTTCTTTAAGATCCAATAGCCCATGCTTCATCATGGGGTTTGATCAAACTTAGTGAGGACTCTAGCTTTAGTTTAAAAGCCATGCAACTTAGATGATCTAACAATTCATGCTTCCTAAAAATGTTCAATCCGGCATGAGGGAATCCTAAAAAAATCTCAAAGATATCCCCTTGGACCAATCATATTCAAGCTCTTAGATCATGATTAATTGTTCTCTCTTCATCATGGATTAAACATTGGATGGAGTGAAGGCGTCATGGAAAATTCAAAAGACCTAGGATCATCATGAAATTGACATGCAACATCTTTACATTTGAATATTAAAAGCAAAGGGACCCACTTGAATATAATAGCCAATCATGAGCAAGCTCCTAGATCATGATCTTTGCAGCTCTTGCTTCATTGTAGATCTTGATCTAACAGAGCAAATTAAGTCTAAGATCCTGGGAAGCCCCATGGAGGTGCCAAGTAAAACTATAGCATTGAGTCATAAGAAGTTTATGAGCTTAAAATTGATGATCACATATCCATCATTTGATGTCCATAAGGATGTATTTGATGTTTGTGCGACCGTCAATTTTAAGCCCATAAAATTTAAAACTTCACTAGCTTAAAATTGGCATTCTTGTGACCATAATTTGACATCTGTGAAGATGTACTTAACATTTATGAGACCATCAAATTAAATTTAATGAATTATTTTTCTCAAGATTAAAATACACTCTAAAATGCTACTAGAAAGCTTGTGAATTTCTTTGCAAGTGACTAGAAACCCCTGAAAAATGCTCAAACATTGGAAATATTCAATCTACAATATTGAAATGATCTTATCATATAAATATATGAAAAATGAACTTAGTCTAGATCTATACTTTAAGGTTCCCATTGCATTTTTTTTTAATACCATAAACCTTAAACTATAGACTTATACTAAGTCTTATTTTAAAGAGTCTTTGTAATGTAGAACTTAGACCAAAGGTTTTAGTGTGTTTGTTAATGCAATAAAAATCTATTTTGACATTATATATTTATAACACTTTGATCCTTTTAAGCATGTTATATAGACTTGAAATAAATATTTTAGCCCAAATTATACATTGTGTTTATTAGAACACAACATAAAATTTGAACTAAAATATTTAGCCATAGTTTCCTTTGTGTGAATCCAAAAAACTTAAGCATAAACACTTTAGCATAAAGTTTATTTCATGTTTAATAAACATGAAATAAACACTATTCTAAGGGGTTTAAACCTAATTCCCTACCTTAATAATATTCTAAATTAAAGCTTGGGAATATTTGTAGATCAATGATTCACGCTTCATCATGGGAAGATGATCCAACGGTGCGAAGACCCCAAAGACTTTTCAATGGATTCCCAAGAGTCCATGGGCTTGATGCATGGAAAAAACCTATTTGAATCATAACTGACAAATGATCCAATGGTCCATGCTTCATGATCTAATGGTGTGAAAGTTTTGATGACTTTTCAAAGACCCAAAAGCTCACCATATGGCTAACGTAAGACATGGAGCTCATGAATGCACGTGAAGATGTTAAGTGGCACAACCATGAGGCTTGACATAGAATAGATCCAACCATAAGCAATGACCCAAATCATGATCAATTGTTCACAGTCACTCATAGGATCCCCATCCAATAATATGAAATAAAAGGGAACATTTTTAAATGCCAATAGCTAGTGCTCATAAGACATTTATGAAAAATGTCATGAAAGGTCTGGATCAATGCCACATAAGCACCATGCAAGCAAAAAATTACAAAATAAGAGATCTTGTGTGCCCAAAAATGCAAAGGTATAAAGGAAAAGGTCCAAATAAAATCCCAAGCATATATGAGCTAAATGCTAGATAAACTACCACCATTAAAGCTCTAAAACCCTAAACCCTACATAAAAGATGCCATAATTGGATTCATTTGATTACAATTCAATCCAAGAGAATCTTAACTACATTTTGGAGAATTAAAGAGCTTTAACAAAGATCAATTGCAATCTAGTGTGAATAATTTGTAGAAGTGAAAACCATAGCAGCTAGTAGGTAATAGTTGAAAGAAGAAACAGAGCTCTACCTATCCACAGACAATGAAGGAGAATCTTCAAAGATATTGAATTAGACATTATAGCCCTAAATAATGAGAAAAATAATTGGTTTGAGCTCTTCTTCACCATAGAAGAATTAAAAACCATCACCAAAGAGGAGTAGAGAATTTCCATGGTTAGTAGAAAGCATTATGACTTGGTCATTATTCAGATGATTGGCCTTCATTATGTTGCTATAAAACTAGAGGTACTTCATTGTATTGATGTGTTTTCTCTAATTTTTCTAGACTGTAGGATAGACAATAATTAGATCATCTATGAAGGAAATTTTAAGAGGGTATCCTACATTTCCCCTTTGGCATTCAAAAAATATTATAAGCTCCCAACACCCCATGTGGACTTGTCCAAGATTAGGGAGTGCACCAACAAGCATGACCTAGTTACTATCCTCAAACTATGGTTGCACCAAGGTAACCATGTATTTAGAGACTTTAAAGGTAAGATCCCAATAGTCTAGTTTAAGGAATAGATCAGGGTAATCATGACCTTATTAAATAGATCATCAGGAGCCCCCTCAACCACATATGTAAACAAGAATTGGGTCCCCTATGTGTATATCATGGTAAAAAATATCACCCCTCTAATTAGAGACCTGATCAGTGTTTTCCTAACCAGACAGTCAACTAATATCAAAAGAAAGATATCTAAGTAATTTTATATGATGTCATATTTTCTAGATTCCCTACTTACCTCCATCAACTTCTTAGGCATTATAAATTGGTCTCCTGAGGGCAAAACCACTATATCCCACCACTATTCAAAATTGCACATCTTCAAATATAGGCACCACATGAAATTCATTTGTGACTATGTATACCTAGCTCTAACAGAGGCCATCATAGGTTATCCCATGCCTAGGGTTCATCTATTAATCAAAAAATTTGTAGAAATGATGGGGGATGTCTATTTTTACCCCAACTGCAAGTTTTTAGAATTGAAGGATTCAAGTCCCAACCCTACAAATTGCCTATGTATGTTCCTATTAAGTTGGAAGAGAAATAAATTACCTCCAAACTCATCCATGGTGTTGATGATGTCTCTATAAATAAAAGAGGAAGGGCCTTCTCCACCCCTTTCCTCTAACCATTAGAAGGACCATGATGCAAGATTAGAAGAAGGTTGAGACCATATCCAAGCATAGGGACTCATTCAAGTTCAAATTGGATGAACTCACAATGTGGGATCCTAAAATATAGTAGGTGATCATTTAAAGGTGAAGCAACTTCCCAAGCCTATATATGTGCATTAACTCAATGTTCATGACATCATTTACATCAAGGCAAATAACTATGAAGAAGAGTTGGCTAGGATCAAAAGCCATAATATTAAGCTCAAACATTGGTTAACAAGTGAGGATAAGCTCGTAGGAGAGGTATGTCATAGGTATTCTCTCTAATATCATTTGTTGCATTCATCTTCTAGAACACCCCAAAATCAACTTCAAATGGAGCAACCAACACCTTAGAGGCAAATTAATCAAGAAAGTAGAAAAGAAAAATTAGAAGAGAGACCTAGAGAGGGGCCCTCATCTTTAGCACTACCCCAAAGGCCACCATCTCTAGTAGAGTATTTGGACATAATTGCCCTGAAGCTAGAATAAATAGTTGAAGGATCTCTTAGAGATCTCACTAAGGCATATGGAACTAATCGATAAGCATAGATTGAAGAGGCCCAAATCCAAGTAGAAAAGCCTTAAAAGGAGAAAGGGAAAGAAGTTACTCTTGAATTAGTCCTAGTGGCACCCCAAGAGAAGAGGAAAGTAGAGTTATCCTTGGTCCTTGTTGGATCTAAGAGACCAAGATTAACCATCTCTCACCCCACAAGTCAGATAAAAAATTTAATGAGGAATTCTCCATCCATGGACTAGTCATCCCAGATTGGTTTATCTATGGCAAGCTGTAAAAGATCACCTCTCTCTCTCACTCATGGGTATTGACAAAGACCAGTGATATAAAGGTGCATGAAGACATCAATCCATGGATCAAGGATTTGATGAGAGAAGAAGAGGAAAGAAGGATACTAACCACTAGAAGGCCAAAAATAAGGAAAGTAGATGCCCTAAGAGCATCTAGTAGCATAGGAGTCAAGGTCTTAGAGCCTCCAACATATATCGATCTAGTCACTATAGTCCAATTTAATCTAGAGACAACTAGATTAGAAAGAGTCACCATAAGGAAAGCAATAATAGGAACTAAAGAATTCACCTTCCAAAAGGTTGAACCATTTGTGGGTTTGACCCTAGTTGAAGGGTTATAACTAAGAGAACATCCCATCCATGAGGAGGATGTTGAGAGCTTAATTAAGTCTCAATCAACTCAATCCAAGGCTAGAATCCAAGGGATGAAATAGAAAATCCATAATTTGGAGAAGGAAAAGTAGAACCTGGATACCCAGGCCATTTTATTAGTATTTAGTGCCATCATTGACATATTTGAGGCTTCATTATTTGATATGTATGATTCTTTGAGGATAATAAAGTTGAGGTGAGATACCTTAAACTAGCAAAGTGAGGTGGCCAAGGAATTAATGATGAAATGGCAAGGGGCTAAAATTAAAATAAGAGACCTCATTAGCATTTTGATCAGGGATAGAATCTCGAAGTTCAAAACCATTAGCCTGACCCACTTGAATTCCATAATAGGAATAATAATAGATAAAATTTAGGGTTTAAGTTCATGGACAAAGAATTTGAATAGACTCCTAGTATATAATAAAAGATTGATCACTAGGATTAAGTAGCTCCTAGGCACCATACTAGTTAATCTTGCCAAAAATATATCCCTAGGGATCATTGATGATGCAAAATACAAGCATAGAGTCACTTTAGTGATGAATGAATTAAAAATCAAGAGCCAGGGTAGATCAGGTAGTGA
The DNA here is from genome assembly GCA_037957365.1 of Torreya grandis. Classification (NCBI taxonomy): domain Eukaryota; kingdom Viridiplantae; phylum Streptophyta; class Pinopsida; order Cupressales; family Taxaceae; genus Torreya; species Torreya grandis. The sequence goes on from JARHVA010000429.1 coordinate 2,675,608, forward strand.
TAATGGTAGGATTCTAGGCATGATCTTCAATGCTAAAGAAATAATTTTAGAGCCCATGAGTATAAAGGAAGATATGGCCAAGGATGATAGATATTTGGATGACCTAGCTGACCAAGAAGAAGTCTACCTCATGAAGCCAATTTTAGACTAGGAATTGATCAAGGGTCAACATCAAAAGGCTATGGGACTGTTACAAGATCAATAGGGGATTCCCAAAGCAATGGGCCCACCTAGTAGTTAATATTCCTTTTGTTAAAACATTGTAATATTTAAAATAGAAATATTCTTTTACAAGGTATATTATAGTTTGTTAACATATTTCCCTTAGGTTAGGCTAATTATAAAAGACAGGTGTATTCTAGAGCTTTCTAAGGAAGAAAAATTGTCCTTATCTTTTGTACACCTATATATTATAACTGACTGGTATACTACCTAATATTTATATAAAAGGCATGTATCACCATTTTTTAAGGGAAATAATTTTTTATACTTGGAAAAATTAATATAATCAAAGAGTTTTACAAAGATTTTCCATATTCTATATGTCAATTGCTAACATAGTTTTTCTCTTAATTGCTACTTTTATGCCTTAAATTTGAATAGCTTCTTTGAATTATGGGTTACATTTTCTAACCACAGGGTTTATAATTTGTGCATATATTATATTAGTTGAAGGATCTTGGATTTGATTCACTTCATTTTGATCTATATTTAGATATGTAAATGCTATTTGATTATAATATTAAATCTTTAAAAGTAAACATGAATCTTACTTGTGATTCTTTACATTATCCTTTAAAGTTTTCCTAGTATATAGTGAAATATGAACTTAGGCTATTTTTTATTATATATAGGTTTGAATGCATACTCAGTTGCAATTGATGCTTTGTCATAATGTTTCACTATATACTAGGAAAACTTCAAAGGATAATGAGATAGGCAATCACTCATTTTCTTTTTTGCCTTACCCTTCTCTTTGTTCTTTTTTTTACCCCAAATCACTTTAGTTTAAACTTCATTATAAATATACATCTAGATTAATTTATAGCTTAAGTTTGGATAATAATTCGCTGAGTTAACATAGATCCTCTAAAATTCATGAGGAACAGACCATAATGGTTCCTAACCATCACTTATTATAAATTTTTTGGAACACTCATACATATATCTACCATTATTTTACATAGGTGACATCAAGCTGCCATAACCTGTTACTCATGCTCTAAATTCTTGAAATTTTAAAATAAAAAGTGTTCTTTGGACACTAAGAATCTCTTTGGTGCATTTAGAGACATCAATAGGCACTTCCACTAGCACTAGAACCAGATTACACTCAAATACAAGGGAACCTTTGCTTGAACTTGAGGTTCATAGAAAGGTTAGGTGTGACAAAGGTAGATGCAAGAGATCCAAATCTTTGCCAACTTTACCTCTTCAAGGTAGATTTGCCTTTGACCTTCATCTAGGTATGGTTTAGTTGGGAGAATCTTCAATTAATGTGCTAGGTGTGGTATATGATCTCCCATGAAACCCTAAGAAGTATTTTCCTACATTTAGTCTAACTGGTATTACAGCTGCTAAAGAGCACATTAAATCTTTTAAAGTTACCTTAAATTTTCTAAATGTTTTGTATGAGGATGTGGCTTGCAGGTTATTCCCCTTTACCTTTAAGGATGTTGCTTATGAATGGTTATTTAACTTTTATGATAATTACATCACTAGTTGGGATGGTTTCACTAATATTTTTATTAGTCAATTTGATAAGATTGTCAGTCCTTGTGTTATTTACCATCAGTTCACCACCATTAGAAGAGATTAAAGTGAGCCTATGGGGTCCTTCAATGATATATTTCATAAAATGTATAGCAGGACCATAGGACCTTATAATCCTGATGATATCTTAGCTTTGGAAATCTATAATGATGCAGTAGATCCCATGACCTTTATATTTTTGAAGTGATCCATGCCAACTATAACTTCATTAGCTAGGGCTTATTTTTAGGTAGTAACCATAAATTATTAGATGTAGCCACAAAAACAAATGGACTATTTTATTCCAAACATTAACCCACACATGCCCCTTCTGAACATCTTTTCAAACAACCAAAATATCCCAGCCTTAAACCAACTCCCAAATCTCAATCAATTTCCATTGAGTCATGTTGCTTCCAATCATAACTTAGGATTATTAAATCATCCTATTGATGGATTCATTACAAATGATCAAATGGATTTAATACCATCTACTAATGATAACCATGTACATAATTCTAAAACTTCTAAAAATGAGAACGAATCTATCTTAAAAATGGTCCAAAAGTTGAGCACTAATTTTATTTAGCTACAAAAACAAGTTGGAAATACTACTAAAAGCTATGGTAGGAACTTCTCATTTCAAAGATATAATAAGCCAAATAAGAGATTTTTTAATGATAGTTTTCATAATAATAGGAATAATGAGCCATCTTCTTAAAAAAGACCTTGGACATTAACCTTATTGATATTGCATTATCTAATTATTATAGAGTGCATTGCACAACCAAGAATGGTGAAATTAAATACTTTGAGTTTTACAAAGCTTTTGAGGCTTTCCAAGAAGAATTAGATACATCTAAAGTGGCCCCTAACAAGGATAATGGTGTAGGTACTTCTAGATCCAAGTCATTTGATCAAGCCTTCATGGTGGATACTTTTGATTTCCCTTTTCAAGAAGAGAATGAACTTGATGAGATCCCTAAGGAGATCTAAGCCTTTCAATAGTTCTTTAAGAAGACCTATCCCTTGAGTAATAGAGATCAGAGGTAACCTTTAACTACCTCAATGCCTCCAAAAAATTTTATAACTCCTCTAGACACTTCTTCAAACAACAGTCCTAAGACACCTAAAGGGGTTACTTCTAAACCTAACATTGATATTCCTAGTTTTTCTAGTAAAACTAGATATAACATTGTTGAGGATATGAAGAAAATAAAGACTAACATCACTTTGTATGAACTTACACATATTATAGAGTAAAGGGTCCTCTTGTTAGAATCTTTATCCAAGAAATCCAACAAGCCATCTAAGGCTAACCACGCTAATGTGACTATACATAAAGCCAAAGTTGAATCTCCTCCTTTCATGCTCATTATTAGGAGTTTTGGTAAGAACTTGCATAATTACTTATTGGATTCAGATGCATCTATGAATATCATGCTTGCAAGTATATGTAAACAATTTGACTTAACACCTATAAAGTTTGATAGGGTTGTCACCCAACTAGACAAATCTAGAGTTAAGGTAATTGGGGGGTTGTTAAATGTTCATATGTAGCTAGTTTCTGAACCTAGAATGTAGCAATTCATTGATATTCAAGTTTTTGATATACTTGATGTTTATGGAATCATGTTGAGTAGGGAATGGACCAAGGCTCTGAATGGTTACATTTCTACAGATTGCTCACATTTGTGGCTACCTTGGAAGGGAGTTCTTAATCAAATCAAGGTTGAGAGAGAACCAAGGATGAAACATATGATAATGGAGTATAATTTTATGAATGAGAGGGTCAACATAATTGACTCATACTTAAGGGTTTTCACCCTAAAGACTGATAAGGTACGTGATCCCAAGATTGCTCATGTTATTTTAGGACTATAGAAAATGCATTTTGATGGAGCTAGGTGTAAGGTTGGATCTAGAGTAGGTATTGTCCTTACTAACCCCATTGGTAAGAAATACCATGCTTCTTATACACTCCAATTCCATTGTACTAAAAATCTTGTTGAATATGAAATGCTTATCATAGGTTTACAATTTGCTATAAAGAATAAGGTCAAATAACTACTAGTTTATGGGGATTCAGAACTAGTAGTCAACCAAGTAAGAAGCAAATACCAATGTAAGCTCTCATATCTTAAGAGATATAAGTTCAAGGTTTATGATTTGATTGAGTCCTTTAATGCTTTTATTATTACCTCCATCCTAAGATAATAAAACCAAGCTACTAATGAGTTGGCATCTATTGCGGCCAACCTCATGCCCAACCAAGATTTCCCTAATTTTAGCATTGAGCTAATTCCTTGTCCTTCAGTATCTGATAATGTTAACTATTTTCAAGTTTTTAGTGATGATCAGTCGATATTAGATTTCATGACCAATTATAGAACATTTTATGCCCGTATTATTAATGAGACTAATGAAAATGCATCTAAGGAGGACAAGTTTGATGGTAAAGTCATTTAGTTGAATGATAACAAGATCCCTAAGGGGATGATTACTTTAAAAAGATTGTTTGATCAGAGTAAACTAGTTAAAGTTTCTAAGATTCCCAAGGTTAGTGGGAAGGACTATAATGTTGTTGATCTTGGTCTCCAAGATCAACTCCAACTAGTAAATAAGGTTATACTTTTTAGGATATAAATATTCTTGTACAAATTGTGCAATGGTTGCATAAAGATGTTCAAGATTAAAAAGATGTTTCCTTTTGTTCAAAAGCTAAAAGGATGGTGCAGTGACTTAAGTAATGAATTAATTTTACCAATCAATAAGTATTCAAAACATATTGACATACCAAATGTATCTAGATCAAGAAATATACCACAGCTAAGAGTTCAATCCAATAGCTTTTGAACATTCCACAAGCTAATATCTAGATCAGGCAAATAAGTTATAACATCAAGATCATAGATTAAGGCTATAATATCTAGATCACATCATTGAATACCCTATATAATTTTAGGAAACCATCATTGTGTTTGAAATGGATTAATAATAACTTCTAAATCACTAGAAAATTAGAGCTAGATCATAGGATCATTATAAGATTATTTGTATTATTAATATTATACATATTATTCATAGATTATAAATATCTTATAAATCACCAAGAAATCTAATATGAATGGATTTAAACAAGTACATTATATCATATTCATGGATTAAGAAGTGTATTGCCATGTTGTATAAATTTCATTATAATATCACATTTATTAGGTCCTAGAGTGTCTCATAAGTGTAAGCCTTACATTCACTTAATAATCCATCCAATTTGACATATAATGGCTTCTATGATGTTTTCCCTTACCAGGATAACCTACATTCATAGTGAAAATGTTTAAATATTGTCACTTCTAATTCCTTTACTTAAAGTGTTGTTATTCAACCTATCAAGTGCCACTTCTACACAACTGAACATGCCACTCAGAGCATTTAATTTATTCTTGAAATAAGTAAATTTTATAGTTGGAAAAATGAGTCAATATACAAAATTATCCTTATTAACTCAGTATGAATCCTCTTTAGTATTTAACTCATGGAAGTCATTTAGTTCTATATATACCTACAGATAATTTATTTGATGTTCTAATATTCTCGTAAATGTCATAATATTCAGCATGAATAAATAGAACAATAATGCATCACCTACCTGAGGAAAGTAGTATCTTGTTCTCCTCCTTGATTTCATGTTCCATATTATCCTTTGATTTATGCCCCATTTCTTTTTCCATATTTTATGCCTCACTTCCCTTTTCCTCTTCATACTTCTCTCTTTTTATGCAGTATTTTCCTTTACTTCACCACCTTCCCTATATTCTGATAAAAGCATATCTTTTCTTCTTAAATTTTTATCTCTTTTTTTTCTTTTTCATTTTTTTTGTCTTTACTTTTTTTTTTTTATGAATTATTCTTTATTTTGCTTTTACTAGTTTCAAAATTTTCTATTTCTCTTTTTGTTTTAATATAATTTTCCTTCTTCATAGATCTTCCAATTTCATTCTTGCTTTAATACATTTTATCTCTTATTTTAGTATTTCTCAATAATTTAATAATAAATAATTATTTAGTACAAATAATTAATACTAATAACTTAAAAATAATATGACTAATGTAGACCCAGTTATATTCCTTAATCAAATCATCAACATGAACACCACAACATCACTATGCTTATTCTTACATATTTACGTTACTGAATGTAATTCTAATCTAGAACACAATAACATGACACCCAACCAACATGCTTAATCAATTATTTAAATTCATAAATCATCAAAAACATGTTAATACTAACAAATCAACTATGCATTTACTATATACTATTTATGTGGTGTGTGCAAGGTTTTTGCCAACTCTCTATCGATCTCAGATATCTCCATCTATGTCACCCTCTCTGATAATGTTCTTCATATAGCATGCTTTGAGGGATCAATTATCCTACATCAACCTCATAAAAAAAGTAGGTAGTTAGACCATAACAATCATGATGTGTGTGTGTGTGTGTGTGTGTGTGTGTGTGTGTGTGTGTGTGTGTGTGTGTGTGTGTGTGTGTGTGTGTGTGTACGTATATGTATACACACACACACACATTATATATATATATATATATATATATATATATATATATATATATATATATATATGTATATGTGTATATGTATATGTATATGTATATGTAGATGTATATGTATATGTATATATATACATCATAAAATATAGTTAAAATGACAAATTAACATGAACATAAATTAAATATTTACTTACAACTAACTCATAGTAGGGTGATCATGTAATCTAAGCAATATCATGTTGTCCCATATCAACATATATCTCACAACTTAGTTAAAATTAGTAAAATTTAAATTTGTAAACTATATATATATCTATGGATAATCTAATAAATTTTTCTGGTGAAGAATCAGGATGTAACACTTCTTTATGAAGGCAAAAGTGACCCTAAAAAATATTTGCATGCCTTCCATGCAAAATGTTTAAATTATGCAAATAATGCTAGATTGTTAACCAAGCTCTTTCCAAGAAGCTTCATCAATTAAGCTCTTAGGTAGTTTTATGATCTTCCTCTAAAATTAGTTACAAATTTCAACTCATTGGAAAATCAGTTTTTGGTACATTTTTTTTTTCAATATTAATTAAAAATTATCCTATGCTCAAATAGCAAAGCTTAAGAAAGGTAGACATGAGATTATTAGTGAATATGTTCTAAGGTGAAAGACCATGGTAACCAAAATGTCAAATTAAATGGAAAATAATGAGCTTCAACACATTTTCACTCAAAGCTTTAAAACTCTTATCCAAGAGTTTATCATGTTTGATAAGTTTGAATCATTTGATGAGTTATATCATACACTTCAAGAATGTGAGATCAAATTGATTACATTGTACAAACTCAAGTATATCTCTAATATTACTTCTACATATATTATAAAGGTTTAAGGTAAGCCTAATTACAAGGTCAAACTTAATGAAGGAAAAAATTAGGCTAAATTTATCATTAATGTTACATCTCAACTACAACAATAACTACAATACAAGCTCCATTGAAGAGGTAATTTTCAAGGCTACCTTTACCTCATCATGTGTTATTACAAAGTTTATTGGATGTAATATTCACTTACTCCACCATGTGAAGTAGATCCATGTAGACCTTTACCTAAAAGTTTTGATGGGAATGCATTTTATGATTATCATCGATGTGTTGTGCACTCAACAAATAGATATATGAAGTTTAAGCATAAGATACAAGATCTCATTGGTGGAAATATTATTGATGTTAATAAACTTATTGAAGAGGATAAGCCAAATCAAATGATAATGAAAAACTAAAAATTAATCAATAATCCTTTACAAATCATGGGGCATAAGATAAAAAGCAAAATTTTGAAGTACACTATACATATAAATCTCATCTTCCTCCATTTTCATATAGGCATCCACTTGATAGAATTATTGGTACAATTATGAGCAAGCTATTGTTGATGATGATTGTGATAGACATGCATTATTTATTAGAACATTATTGGCATGCAACTTGTTGATGATGAAATTTGTCATGCCAACAAATCAACCCATTCACCTATCATGAAGGTTAAGATGGAATCATACTAGTTTAATCATAAGAGACCTATGATTGAAAATTAGTCCTAGGCATGTAAATGGGTCCTTCAAATTTTTCAAAATTACTATGTTCAATAATAAATCTAAATCAAGCTTACAAATATTTATTAAGTTGATCAAACTCAACATGAAAATCAACTATGTCAAGAAAAGTTACTTATAAACCATGTTTTAATCTAAGAAGCTAATCATTCCTTAAATATATATAACTCAATCTTAAATCTGATATAAATTATCATCTAACCTATCTAATAGATTAAAGTCTATGAATTAGACAATCTCTTGAAAGATAAAAAATTTAAATTGTTGAAAAGTTTATTTTATGTCTGTGCTCATAAATGATCATCAAAAGATAATAAACAAGAAAGCACAAAAGATCAATATAACTCAACAATCCTAAAGAGATGATAAAAATAACAATATCTATCTACTGAGAAACTAAACAATAAACTAATTAAGAAAACTAAAAATAAGAAATCTAATCTAAACTAAAACTAACACTAACTAAAAAAAGAAATCGTAAATAAATAGAAACTATCAAAAAAAGAAAACTAATTTTAATGAAAACTAAATTATAAATCAAACTCAAATAAATAAAATACATTATAAAATAGAAAAATTATGAGTTTTAATAAATAAGAGCCATCTTAGAAAATCAGATCAATTATATTTGAAAAATCAACATCCTTCATACAAAATATCTTCAAAATATATAATGAATCTTTGATCTCCATTTAAATGAATCTTTAAAATATATAATTTTTAAATACCTATGTTGTTTATCTTCTTTAAATGAATATTTGATTTCCTTTTAAACCTTCAAAATTGGTTGAAAAAGAAGTTATAACTAACTTTAGTTAGTTATTTGTCAATTTTATTAATCGAATTTTAAAAGTTAATTAATTTGACAATTACAAATTAAAAATTATTTAATACTTTTAAAAGTATTAAGAGATCAAATATTTGAATTTAGACAAGGTATTCCTAATGGGTGGGGACCCCTTTTTAGCTAACTACAAAAATTTAGAATATCAATTAATCAATAAATAATCAAGTAACATATCATATTAAATGAAATTCATCTTTACATTAATTATATTTTGCATTTTAATTTACTCAATAACATATATATTATTGTGTATATAATCAATCCACTGCTAAACAATATACCAAATCTCCAAAAACTCACTTCACTACTTTTTATTCCATATGCAACACCATGCCTCTGGAAAATAAATTATTTTATAAACTAACTTGATAGTAAAAATATTTTGACTGTATCATGTGAAAGATGAACCAAAATTATCCATAAAACAACTTTTATTTTGCTAAAAATAACAATTTTACTATGTTTTCTAGCCAGCTTAAATTTGATGTTCAAATGACCGTCAAACTGCATAATTTCTATTTTGCGATTATGGTCACTTGGCTATCAAATTTAACATCACAAAAAAAATTGTAGGTGATCATTTTATAAATTTTGTATAGCAGAAAGAAATTCAATCAATTTTTAAAATCAAATGAAAACCCATTATTTATCTCCCATTCACTATCATGTTTCAACATCATGAATAAACCATAAAATTATATTAATTTAATAAAATTTTATTCTTCATAATTTTATTCCACAAATTCTACCATACTTTGTGAATATGATATCAAAATATAAACTAAACCAATTTAAATAATTGAAATAAATACTTCTGAAAAAGTCTTAATCATGACAAGTATTTTTCAACTATAAACCCCATATTTTTCAACATCCGATTTCAACAGAAGTTTGAAATGAAATCTTGCATAAAATATATCTTCTATGAAACCAAGAAATCAATATTTATTTCTTATTCATTTATTTACGATTCTTTAATAAAAACCCTAAACATTTCCTAAATATTTCAACCTATTATATTTTTAACTGCACATTATGCTTCAAAGTGAAAATCAAATCTGATACTGATAATTGAAGTTGTGACTTTAACACACCAAAATATAAATTCACATTTATATTTTCAACCACTTCAAATGACCTTCTAAACATGGTTGACCAAAAAATCACTTAAAACTCAAATTTGAGATATAAAACTAGCAAAAAGTTTTATTATTTCAAAATCTAGCCTAATATTTTTTTTAAACTTTCATGTAAAAATTCTCTTCAAAACTAATGTTTTGAAATATATACTATAGAAAGTCACAACTAAAACTAGATTCACGTATCAAACAAGTATGTTATCAAAAATTGTGACAAACCATATATTCATCTATACCCTTCAAAATATTTTTGACAAATAGACGAACCATTCAAAACCATGAATATATTCGAAAAAGAAAATCAAATATATTTGTGAATATATATTCATAAAACCAACATGCAAATTTTATGTTGAAAAACCAAGTTCGAACCCAAAATAAAACACAACTCCTGATAAAAACTCTATTATCCTAAAGTTCCACAGGTTATACTTCCATATCATAGCATGCAGGATTTCTTTCAAAACTAGCACTGATACTGCAAATGACATGCTAAATCATCATATCTATTATATAATCCCTAAACAATCAATACTAACTGAACAATCTCATATTCTCAAATCTCATGCTCAAAATGATATGGTCGCTTATTCTTATCCCATTCTAAGAAATACCAAAAACTAAATCTATTTGCTTCAAAATTTCATGCAAGTGAGATATTCAATCATCAACTGATCATTTAAATGCATGCATAAACCATTAATCATATGCAGACCTAAGTCTATTTTTTCCATGCAACCATAAAAATTGTTCAAAACAATAAAAAAACCATTCTTGAAACTCATTTCTTCTACTCAAGACATACTTGGATAAACTTCCTTATAATTTTCCACTTGAAATCCTTCTCTGCAACTCAAGAATCCAAACTAATAGAGTTTTACTTCCATAAACAAGCTTTGAGAATGACCAAAATAATGAAAAATAATATTATTTATAGTGTAATATCCTATTGTAATTGTCTTATCTAGGTCTCCACCTTTCATTGGCTCATCTAAATCGAGGGTATACTTAGCAATTCCACCAATTAAGTTAGTGAAACAATCAAACTTAGCACTAACCAAATTGCCTACTAAACTCTTTAATAACATCTATCATTTGAGATATGTACGCCTCGCAATAACTTTTTAAACCACCAAAGATCTTATCATATCTTGAAACATCATCAAATATGCCTTTGCATTAACTCTTTTACCAACTAAATGTGCCTTGATGGTTTATTGAATAGACTCCCAACTTGAATGCCAACTCACCAAACCACATACCATATCAAGAAAATTTATGACTAGAAACAAAATCATATATATTACCCTTTACAACTGCCAATCTTATATCCTTTGAAATATATGCCATCAAGATATAAACTTAAGTAAAAACAATTGAAACACCATGGCTTGATAGTTATTATTAGTCCTAAAGGGGGACTATAGGAATCAAATGACATTAACTTGTAATTACCTTTTACTCCTGTAACCAATTAGAAGACAGTGATTTGCATGTTAAAAAATATTTCAAACTTTCAAAAAATAAATAGCAAGATCTTTAATGAAACAAATAAAAAATATTATTTTAAATATTTTGATTGGCTCAAAAACATTGTATGTTATGAGCTTTTTCACATTAGCTAAGAGCTTATCATGCATTTAATAATGAAAAGCAATAAATTTTTTTCGAGGATGGGTAGTTCATGAGTTGGCCTTCTATCGATGTCTGTGTCTATCAATCAGTGTAATTAATTTACACTATAACATCATGCTAGTATTAGTGAGCAATGTGCATGCCCTCTCACTGGTTAGGGTTTGAATTTTAGTCATGATAGCAATCAATGTGGACATGCACTTAAATCACACTAGTAGTTTTTTGGTATTTTATTAAGATCCATGGCATCTTACTGAGTATTTTGTCAAAACTACAAGCTTTGTCTCTAAACGTCTCTATAAAACTCCCCACTCCATTAGCAATTTTTTTATCTTCATCTTTTAATTTAAGAGACAAGGCATAGTTCATAAGCATTCCAGTGCTAAAGACCCATTCGAGAAAAATAATTGACTCTGTAATTCATGGCCAGGTCCTAAGATTAGTTTTCTCACAATCTTTGCCAAGTCATTCTTTCTTCATGTTTATGATTTTTCTTGGTGGCCTTGTTTATTGCGGGTGATTGTTTGTAAAAATTTTGAAATGTAGTTAAAAATCAAATAAATAAAATTGTTTGTCATATGTATTTGACTCAAGCCTATAATATTTATAAGCTTGGTGGCTAGAACCTCACCAACAATTAAACTTCCTACTCAAAGGTTACAAATTTCTTGCAGCAAGTAAGTTAACTATTCATGTTCCTATTTGAATATCATAAATATAGTATTTTATATATAGTAATTATATATGTTGGGTATTGGCTGGATACCATCCATTTTGATCTATCACTAATGGATTATTGGCTATTGGATACACTTTTGGTGGCAGTAGGATTCTTATATTGATAATAATGCATGCTTAATAGAGCATCTTAAAGGAATGAGGCTGTCGAGATTGGGCTTATTTAATAGTATTCAATTTGAAAGTCCTAATAAATTGTGTGCATGGTTGAGGAAGAAATTTAGAATGCAAGGGTGGGATTCTATTCAAGTTGCTAGAATGGGGAATCAAAGCTAGTCTGTTGTGTCCTATTCTGTGCATTAAAGCTATAGATGTGAGTCTTCAAGTTGAGCTCCACTATATATAAAAATTAAGTTATCTTATCGGCTATTATATCAATAGTATTTTTTTAATGTCTTATAGTATGAGCTAGCAATATAGTTTAATATTTTCCATAGGATCTCTATTTATTGCTTATCAATTGGATATCATTTATTGAAAAGTGCAAAGTACATCTTTGTGTAAAATAAGGGCTTTTTGATAATTAAAGTAGCAGACCTATTAATAATATTTATGGATTCTGCCTTGTGTCTTTCAATGTTGTGATACATATAACCCATGAGTGATAGCATTTATGCTTTCCTAAAGTTTTAGATGAATATTTGTAGAGAAAATGTGCATCCTCTTAAAATGAAAAATAGAAGGACAAGAAATTGCTAAGCATATTATTTAACTTTCTAGGTGAAATCGATAGTCAATTGTAGTGTTTGGACTAGGATTCATTGGCCTCTCTAATGGGCATGTAAGGGAAGGAACCTACTAATATGCATGATGGTTTTTGAACCTACAAAAGCCTAAGGCTCACTAAGTGGATATAGTTATCTAAAAGATATTATGAGAGAATAGAGTAAGATAATGACAAAGAAATATTCTATTATGAGACTCAATATGATGAATGTAGCTCAATTGATTATGGTATAGATTATTCCCTTTAGCACAAATAATAATTTGGTGATTCATGAGGACATCCATCATATGGAATTTGAATAATGAATAACTTGGGAAACATTTGCAAGCTTCAAAATCCAGAAGCTTGGTAAGCCACCATGTAGAAAATAAAATTGGATGCAATTTTTTAGAGATTGGGAATTGACCCAAAAAGGATAGAGGCATAAAATATTATAGCCATTCCATTAACTGATGTATCCCTATTATTAAATGATTCAATGCTCATGAACTATAATTAAATTTTGTATATGTTTCAATTGCAGGCACAAGTTGTCATGATGCTAGAAAATGATGGAAATTGTATGACTAATGGGTTTATGCCTCCTTCTCAACAAACCTCGTGTGCTTCAATTCTAAGCTCCATGAAAAGAGAATCCTTGTCTCTTAAAACTTGTGGGTAAAATAAACATGATTCCATTCCTACTTTGACTTTGCCAAGCGATCCCAACCAAAACCAATTTGGTAAGATACCTTGATGCTTTTCAAAATATGAGTAGATTTTCATTCTATTAATTTAAAATACAAATCTCCATGTTCTTCCAATGGATAGGGCTCTCGATACTAAAATTCTACAAAATGGGTAGAAAGGATAACAAGCATGTCTAAAAACTCATCTTTTTGTTAGTATGCCATTTTTTTTATAAGATAACATCATCAAGGTAAAGCTAAAAAGTTTTTTCTAGGTTAACCACAAGCCAAAAACCAATTTGGTATCTGATAGTCTTAAAATTACACACAAAAAAAAAATCCATTTACATGCATGCCTATAAAGTTTGAAGTAAATCAACATTTCCATTAGATTCTTAAAAGCATTGCAGTTAATCAATTCAATTTATTTAAATTTATTTTAAATCAACCTAAATAGATTCCTTATTAAAATCTTGAAATTATGAAGTTATTAATTCTTTAATTTAATCCCACTAGTCTAACCATTTTAGATGGCCATAGTAGGCTTCATGAAAATAGGGCAAAAAATCAAGTAAAAACTCTTCATTTCAAAGATCTCTATAACTATATACCTTTTTTTTCCTTCTCAATAATTGTTTCTCTAGCGCTAGCAATAATAATTACTATATTAGTTTATATATTAATATATGATACTATATCAATTTTGTTATATATATTACATAGATATGGCTTATATATATATATATATATATATATATATATATATATATATATATATATATATATATATATGTCAATGGTATTGATATTAAATTGTGTTCAAATTTAAAGATCAGTTTGCAATTCACTAAAATAAAATGAATATTATTATTATTTTTTAAATAAAATCTATTTTTTGATATCTAATATTAAGCATTCCTAATTATTAAGCATGTTTGCTTGCATAGGGGCAGTGCAGTTCACAAGAGCTAAAGACTTTAGTCAATTTCAATTGCACATAGTATAGAAGGAATACTTGATGGAGGCAACAACCGCATAGTTAGCGGTGGTAGCAGGGGTGCATGTATCTAATAACAATCTAGGTAATAATAATAATAATAATAATAATAATAATAATAATAATAATAATAATAATAATATACATGTAAGCAATTCCAAATATCAGGCATTTAAAATTGAAACACATTGCATCTAAATATAAATTTCTAGTGTATCTTTGTTGTTAGCAAACTACAGGTAGACATGGCAATAGCAAGTGTCATCACTTATAGCTTATCTATTAAATCCTTGTAAAATATCATGACAGTTATCATTCATACAAGAATGGATGGCAACTCTTTGTAATCAGTCCATTTAGACTACTCATATTATTATTAGTTACGATCTACTTTTATAAACATTTGAAATTTAATATAACATGATTTAATCATTTTTCTATTTAATCTACTCCCATATTCAATTTCCCTTTCCATAGGAACTTGGCACTCTGTGCCCTTGTTAATATCATTTCAATACCTTAGGATAAATATTCCTAGGTCAAGATCTTTATTATATTTGATAATCCTAGGACAAGCTTAGAACCTTTATATCTCAATCATAACATAAGCTTTAAAACTTTTGAAATGAATAAGTCTTTCATGACATTAGATTTTTTTTTATGTCTATCACCTTAGCTTTAGAAACACTTAGAATATAATACTGTTTTAGATTTAAAACTTAAAACCCCTAAGTATTCCTTAATAACCTTAAGAAATAATTTAGGTTTCAAGGTTAATATCAAATCCCACTTATATATGCAATTAAATAATGTCATTATTTTTGCATTTGAAATAAATTGAATACTTGAATCATATGAATATTATAATTTTTAGAGATCAATCATATCCCAAGATGGTAATCAATATTGTGTTCAGAATGAAACCTTAATTTTTAAAATGCTATAATTTGACTGTCCATCCATCTGCAAGTGAAATTGAAGTGTTCATTTGATCATATACATAAGCTAATTTTATTCGTTAATCCACAAATGCTTTTCAAAAACACTATAATGCAAACAAGAATTCATAAATATGATAATTGCCAAATTATTAAATTAAAATTATGAATATTCAAAAATAACACTAATTGACTTCAGATCCCCAATTATAGTTTAAAATTTTATGACTAGGTCATCACTATGGCAGAGTATGAATAATAGTATATTATTTCAAAAAAAATGGGGGGGGGGGGGGGGGGGGGGGGGGTGTGGGTGGTTTGCGGTGGGTGAATGGGGGTTTTGTGATGTGTGAAAATTAGGCATAACACAACCCATCCAAAGTGTTATGATAGACAATGGATCAAGTGAAAACGTGTGTACATTACATTCTACATTATCTTGGATATATAGAAAATGATAATCAACATACATCTAAAGTTGTGAAGGAATTTGATGGCCACAAACAAGATGCTCTTGGACACATTATCTATCCCTTGCAAGTGGGCCCTCTCATACCACATAATTTCTTCTTAGTGTTACTAATCACATGTGTTTTTGATATGTTATTAGGAAGACCTTGGTTATAAATAACTAGATTAGTTCTTTCCATGATTCACAAATGTCAGTATATTCATGTTAATCAAGTGGTTAAAATTTTAAGCATTTGATATGAAATCCATTGGCACCTATGGTATCTCCTCTTACTCCATAATAGTTTGTTTCTATAGTTATTGATAAAATTGGTAATGAGTTAGTTTACAATACTATTCAAGGTAATGATTCACATTCAAAGAGGCATACTCCAAATTATTTTTTACATCTATACATGAGCCTAACCATATTCCAATTTCTTCACCTACTAATGAACATGATGATATTTCATTTTTTCCACCTATTTTTGAGCATATATAATTACTCATGAGCATGATCATTTTGCCTAAAGCAAGGTATATACTTTTACATAAGTATAAGTTATTCAAAAGGATCCTATAGAAGTACATATTATTAAAAAGGCTCCTACATAGGTACAAGTTGTGAAATCACCTTTTCTTATGCATAAGGATATAGGTTTGGGTAGATTTATACACAATGATTCAAAAAGGCTACTTGACAGCATATGGTTCATATTCAGATTCATAAACTCCAACACATGGCATGACATATATGGCACAAGAGATGGTTCTTTCTTATCAAGTAGTTGGGTGCAGATATGAGCATCTTATTGATGAGATCATTGGTTTGACATGTTCTGAAATTCCCTCCTACTCTTATAGTTTGGCATGTTCCCTTGATTAGATTCCTTACATAATCCCTACTTGTGCATAGATTCTTTATTGCTCATTTTTTTCTCACTTATTCTTCTACACCTATCTAAACTTATTCTAGTCTTTTGGTTTTCATCTTTCACTTTGGGGGCACTTGTTCCCTTGATTGATATAACCCATTTTAACAACACATAGTATTAATCTTACTATACTTTTGAATTTACCCATCTTTCTATTTAACCCTAAAATCTAGATTAAGAAGAATCTAGGGTTAAAGGGGTAAGATATAGCTTAGGGCACAAGGATGGTAGACTATCTCTAAATCAAGGAAATTGTTTATGAAAATTAGATAAAACATATACTAAATTTATTATGTTGAATTCTAAATATGGAAAGTGAAGATATGCTAGATATTATAATAATAAAGAAAATAAGATACTTTTTTTATTCTGATGCTAATATTGATTTAGATCTAGAACAAGTAGAAAGTAGACAAGATTTATATTCTTGAAAAGTCACCTGATTCTATAAATTGTTCCACTATATCCATGAACACTTACATCGACCTAGGATGGTTGCATCGATTCTAACTTCCAATTTAGATGCAAGTGTCTAGTGCAAAAAACCTACTAAAACTAGATGTGACCACCTAGATACTTCTAGGCTGTGTCACCTTCACTCTAGTGCATTTAGATCTAGGTCATGGATTGTCACTTTTTGTCAAATGAAAAAGTATTAGTTCATCTTCATATTGGCTATGGAAAAAATGGGTTAATGGGTACATTGTATTGCTTTGCCCCAAAGACTCCTCTATCAATGAGTACTACCTACATAGACAATACTCCAATGAGGGATTAGACATATGTAGTTCTCTTATACATGTTGGCTTATATGTGAATCATGCAATGTGTGAGAAGTAAGTACAATAATGACCTAGATTTTAAATTAGAAAATATGACTCTTGGGATGATCCTTCAGTACTTCAAACCTGTATATGTGATGTATTTATGATTGATATGGAAATATAAGAAAATATGGAAGTTTTGCTCACTCAAGTGCTTGATTGAGTACTTTTGGTAAGTTGCTTTGGTATCTCTAGGTATTTTGCTAGGTAAGGAATGAATGATGGTTGAACTTATATTTGTACCAATCTTTTGGAGAATATCTCATAGTAAAGCACTTAGGTCGACCATAAGAATACATTTTATTTGAAAATTGGATGATTTTAAGGTACTAAACACTTACGTTAGGGTAGGACACTTGCATCGACATAAGAGTTTGACTGGGATGCAAGTGTCTAGGTAGTTAGAAAATAAGTACAGGTCAAAAACTTGTAGAGAGGGAAGATAAGTAGGTTTATAATTTTTTGGAAAAGATAGAAGGCCTGAGTCATCAGAATAACATAGGTCAAACTAAGAGATAAGCAATTAGGCATAGAGAGATAGTGTAGCGAGTTTTTTGGTAGCAAGAAAAGTCTAGAAGTTGAAGGTACATTCATGATATGTATTTTCCAAGTGTATAAGATTGAGGTATTATATAATTCATAAATAGTGTCTATATTTGACCCCCTTTTAATATAGTAATGAAATTTCTAATTTAAATGAAAAGGAATGCATACCTAAGTGTGTATAAGACACCTTATCTTTTTTAAATCCAACTTGAGTATTTGTTGATGACTATAATCAGTGCATATAATCTAAAATTAAAAGTATTAAAATGATTGAAATTGAAATAAAATAAGGTTTAGGAGTACACTTACGTATTAATGCAACTATCTTTCCTGATGGTAATTTGATTTGAAATATATATCATTATGAATCATTGAAGCTGAGATTAAGACAAATATAAATCTATAAAGTGAATATATATAAAGAGATAGATAGAGATTGGAGGGTACATACCTTCAACCTTGGGGAAAATATGAGTTGCCACCTGATAATTGGATTAACTCAATTGTGCAACCCAATCATACTTATAACCTGGTGAGTATGAGTGAACCAAGTCAACTCACACTATAAAATTGGTGAGGATGGATGATGTAATTTAGTCAAACCTATAGACTTGGAAAGATTAAGTGATTTAATCACCTCAACCAAACTAAAAATAACTAACTACTACAATAGATTTGCTCAATACAGTCCATAAATGTCTAACCTAGTGGGTGGTGATTGTCCCTGAAAGAGTTTTAAATCTAAAATTAATTTGATTTTGCAATAATAGGCACACATTACATAGCATATGCACCTCAAATATGTCTCATGTTAAATTTATGTATAAAAATGGTACCAAGTTATAGAATTCTACTGCAAATGTGTATCTAAATCATATAACTATGCAATTTGGCCAATCTAAAATTTTGTAAGTGTGTAGAACATGTTTCCAAAACATTCCCCCACTATATATATTAATAAATCTAAAAACTAATATATGTATTAATGTGGAGAACATATTTCCATAACATGCCCCCACTACAATCTAAATCTAAGAACTAGTTTAAGTGCCAATGTGGAGGACATGTCTCCAAAACATGCCCCCATTGCAATTTGGTTATGTTGAATACTTAATAAGTGTGGAGAAAATGTTTCCAAAATAGGCCATCACTAAATCTAAAACTGTGAAAATTTTGGAAGTCGTGCCTCTATGGCATGCCCCCATTATAATCTAAGTTTGTGATCTAATGTAGAATTCATGCCTCTATAACATGACCCCACTAATATGCCCCCCTTTTTGAGGTGAGGGAAGTAGCAATTATTATTTAACTTACCTCAAAAGGATAAGATAACCATGTAAACTATGAAAGTACCATGTAGCATATATAGGGAACATGACTAGGTATATATATCATTGAAGCACAAATAATGTGATCATGCCAAGTCCTAAGATGCATGATATAGATCATAGAAATGTCTAAATAGTAACAATATAATCTCAACAAACAATCAATTTCATACACAAGAGCACTCAAAAGTAAGTCAAAAGATAATGGTCTAAGGAAACCTCAAACAAGGGGCATGTTCAAATGTCGCACAATCAAAGGAATATGACTTATTCAAATGGCCACAAAGTAATAAATAACATATTTAAATGTCAACATATAATAAGTAATGACATATTGAAATGTTAAAAAGGTAAACAAAGCCACAGGTATTGCAAACAATGGAACATGTTCAAATGCTCAAATGAGTAAGATAATAGCAAGGCAAGACACACAAGGAAGTATATATATGAAATCATAAACATGTCATACTAGTCCATGGATATATGTATTAACAAAAAATGTCAAGTAAATTGCATAAATAGTATATTTAAAAAGATATAAGAATGTATAAAGGCATGTGTAAGTAAATATATAAGCTTAAATATGATAATGTAAAATGACCATAGAATGATATAACATTGGTGTATCATGATCATAGAGGTGGATGCCCCAAAATTCATGGTAATGTGAGTAGAGGGAAAACCCAACATCCAAAAGTGCATGGATCATGTATATGTGTATGCCTAAATCATAATAAAAAGATGTGTGAAACACATGTGTATATAGTAAATATTGATATGCCATCTATCAACATGCAACCAACAACATATAAGCCAAGGAGTTAATAGGACATGTAAATGTTGAAAATATTTTTTGATTTTTGAAGTTTTTTAATTTTTTGGCATATCTAAAAGGAAAAACTATCCTATGATTACATCCAAAGGATTCTCATAGATATCCCCCATTGTAAACCTTGTGTAATAAACTATTAATATTATCAAAGAGCATATATAGGTGTAATATATGTCACTATAGTATCTATGATGCTTTGTGTATATAAAATAAGATTTATGGTTGTGAAGTAGTAATAGCAAGAGTATGGGTTCATGGAACCCATCATTGATTGCTTTGTGTTTTTTCATAACAATAGTAAGAGTAACATGTGTAGGTACTCTAGATATCTGAATAAGGTGTGTAATAGATGAGGATTCTATGGAAGTCACTATATATCTCTTATGCAATGGTCTCTCAAATGTTAGTCGCCTAGTAAATAAAATTATATGTTGCTTACCCTTTTGTAAAGGATTAACCATAGGTGGTTTGATAATTAATAGTTTGGATATGGATTTATCTTTATTGATAGGATGTTCATATGGAATACTGAAAACTATAATTACCCAATTAGCATGATTGTATTTAACACATACATGCAATGTATAAAGTACTAATTAAAGTGTATGTATCCTAGGTCATCCCAATAAAATATGAAAGACACATATAGAAGGTGTAACTGAGAAGGTGGTAACCACATGGGTGGGACCCATCTGTAAATATAATTTGATCTCACTAAGAACCTATTGTGAGGTCCCATCAAATGCTCTAACTGACCTAGTCAAAAGATGTAAATCATGATTTGTATAACCCAAATGTCTGAGTAATGTCATGGTCTAAATATTTTCAATTGTACCATTATCAATCATAACACTATGTATAGGTTGGTGATCAAGGTATGCTTAAATGAATAAGGAATGAAGATCTAAGTTATCATCCCTAATCTTACTATCATTTAAAGTAATAGAGGGTCTCTGAACCATAGGAGATGTCTGTTAGGTATAAGTTCCAATAATCTTATCTAATGGGTTTTCGTAATGAGATGGAGGATGATGTGCATTATATGCCATTTTCACTTCTAAATCCTTGTTTAGATCATTAAATACTTTCTATTTGTGGTGGTCACTATGTTGTGAACCTGATTCCTTTGGAGGATCATCAAATGTAATCTTTTGGTCATTGATAAGGTCCTAGATCTTACACTTTAAAGTGAAACATATGTTTTTAGAATTCCCAAGGCCTTGGTGATAGTCATAATAAACATTCACATCATACTTCTTGGGTAGATGTCTACTCATATCAACCTTTATAAGATGAGGGAGAGATATAAGATGACACTCTACAAATTATGGGAGTAATGAAGAAGGAAACTCAAGTAAACATGTAAATTGTCTTTGTGGTGCATTGGATAGGATAATCTTATTAGGTTGTTATGACACCACATTAATCATGGTAGTTTTTTTAGGCTCAAAATGTTTGACCTTATAACTTGGTTTGATATCAAACTTGGTATTAGATGTAGATGTAGTCGATGTCTTTGTTATATATTTAAGTTTTTTAAACGAGATAAGTTTAATTTCATGATCATGAAAAATATGGCATAAGTCATCAAAATATTTAAATTTTTTGAATTTAATAGATTCGTGTAAATGAGCAATCAAAGTTTTCTTGAAAATATCTTGAAGCTCTTTATCTACCATATGATTTGTCATTTTAGCCAACATTATCTTATATCTCAAAACATACTCATTAATAGGTTTATTGGTTCCTAGTTTAACTTTTAAAATTTGGACATGAAAAACTTTTTAGGTAATGTTTTAATAGATAAGTGTGCCAAAAATTGATCTATAAGGATTTTGAAGGCATTTACTGATTGAGTTGGTAAATCATATAACTGCCTTAAAGCATATTCTTTTAAGCTCCTTGGAAATAATTTAGTCAAAATTTTATCATTGGAGGCATAATCAACGCATGTCACATAAAAATATCAGAGATGTTGTTCATGATATATAATATTTATAAAAATAGATGAAGAAACAACAATCATAAAATATATGGGAGGTCGATGAAACAACAATCATCAGGTAGCATAAAATAGCTATGCCCATCAAAGCAACTAACTTATTTACCCAATTGGTTAAAACCACTATAATCAAATGCATAGGTAATATACCTTAGTCATAAACCTAAGGTGTTTGAAATAATATGCTAACACTGTCCCTTAATGACTAAACTAGAAAAAAGATCAAGTTTATCCATGAACTTGTTGAACTAAGTGGTTTGGTCATTATATCATTTAGTTTCTCTACAGTGTGGCAATAGAAGAGACTGATATCTTCATTTGTAACTAGCTTTCAAATGAAATAATGGTGAACCTCAATGTGTTTAGTCTCGACATGAAATAATGGATTCTTCACCATCTTTAAAACACTTTAGTTGTCATAGAAAATTGGAGTAGACTTTGATGACTCAAACTGAAGATCCTCAAATATTTTATTTATCCACATACTTTCACAACTTGCACTGATCACAGCTTTATACTTTGTTTCTATCAAATATAATGCCATTATAGTTTGAATTTTTCTCTACCATGAGAAATCTTAAACCAAGAGTGAATACATAGCTTGTTGTAGATTTTCTTGAATCTATTGATCCTACCTAATCAAAATCAAAATATCCTAAATAGCTCAAAATCTACTGGCTTCTTATAAAGTATGTCAAATTTAAGAGTACATTTGACATATCTTAACACCCATATTTTAGCTAACAAATGTACTTCCTATGGTTTAAACATGAATTGAGATAGAAAACTTATTACAAAATAAATATCCAATCTAGTGGTAGTGAGATAGATGAGACTATCCACTAGCTATCGATACACTATTTCATTGACTAGTGGTGAAGCAGTGCCTAATGAAATTTTAACTCCAAATTCCATAGGTGTGTGAGTTGTATTATAATTCATAATTCTAAACCTTTCAAGTAATGATTTGGCATACTTATTTTGTGACATGAATATAACACAATTACCTTGCCCAAAATCTACACCTATATAATATTTTAGTAGTCATAAGTCTATCATGTCAAAAGTACAACAAATAACAACTTTCATTTGTTAAATGAGACAAGGAACTACTCCCATATATCATCACTAAACACATTTACATAGAGATTTTGGTTCATAATTACACCTTTTGAAATGAGACTCCCTAAGGTAACAATCTATTTTCATATACTAGGCTTGAGGAGCCTGCTTAATCCCATATAAGGACTTAATCAACCTATAAAGAAGATGTTCCTTACCAAGTACGTAAAAACCTTATGTTTGTGACATGTATACCTCCTCCTATAGATCACCATTCAAGAAAGCACTCTCAACATCCATTTGGTGCACCTACCATCCAAACTAAGTAGCAATAGCAATAATCAAACAAAAATTTACCATCTTAGTAGTAGGAGCAAAAGTCTCCTCATAGTCAACCCCTTCCTCTTGTGCATAACCTTTTGAAACAAGTATGGATTTATATTTGTCTAAGGAACCATATACCTTACACTTTACCTTATAAATCCATTTACAAACAATAGATTTCTTTCATGGTGAAAGCTTTGTTAGCTCCCAAGTCTTATTTTTCATCAAGGAATCATATTCCAATTGCATGGTTGATTCCCATTCAGGCTTCCCTTTGGCCTCTAAAAAAAAACTTAGGTTCAAATGCCTATGAAACTACAGTTTTTAAATCAAAATTAATATGATCACCTCTATTACCAAGATGTTTTCATGATCTCAATCTTCTTCCTTCCACACATTGTGGCAAGTCTTCCTCATTTAGTGGATCTATTATGGTAGAGTACCACTTTGGCTTCTTTGGTTATTCTACTGGAACCTCACAATGACCTATATCAATTCCATCCCTAAAATGTGATTCCATTGATGAACAAGGATCCTACTCAATTTTCACATCATAACATATAATATAATCATTAGAAGGAAACAATGATTCAATATCTAAAACTCTACCAGTTGTATAATATGGTATCTATTCATTTACTATGACATCTCTATTTACCAAAACTTTGTTAGTGGAAACATCAAATACACTATACCAGCAAACATGTATGTTATGCTCTTCTCATCTAAGTTACTTCTTTTTTGACTAGGAATAACTGCAAAAGCTACACAACCAAAAATTCTAAAATCACTTACATATAGAGTTTGACCTAACCAAGCCTCCTTTGGAGTCATATTATCCAATGATTTTTAGGATTTATATTGAGGATATACACTATTGTATTCATTATTTTTACCCAATACTTATATGGGACATTTCTACTTTGAACCATATAATGAGCCATGTCCATCATTGTCTTATTCCTTATTTCCAAAATATTGTTTTGCTATGGAGTGTAAGGGTTAGTATATTATATGTGTATGCCTTAAATGGCACAAAAATCCTTGAACTATTTTCAGGAGAACTCACCTCCATTATCCATTCAAAGCTATTTCACTAGTTGTCCCACCTATTTATCAACCATAGCTTTCTAAGATGTGAAGCTATAAAAGCAATCACATTTCAAATCATCATCATATTCCTCCTTTCCATGATTTTGTTTTGATGTAGAGTGTAAAGGGTAGTATATTTTCTATGTATGCCTTTAATGGCACAAAGCTCCTTGAACTATTTTGAGGTGAATTCACCCCCATTATCTATTCGAAGAGATTTCACTATTTGTCCCACCTATTTTTCAACCATAGCTTTCTAATATGTGAAGTTATAAAAGCAATCATATTTCTTCACTAGAAAGTATACCCACTTTTTCATAGATAATTCATCGACCAATAAAATAAAATAATGAGATCTATTAGGAGTAGGTGTGTGCATTGGACCATGTAAATTAGCATGAAATAGATCTAATATTCCTTTATCTCTCTAAGCTTTACCAACATCAAATGAATGTCTAACTTGCTTCCCCAACTGACATCTAGTACATACACGATGACTATCTCAAATAGAAGGAATCCAATTAACCATCTTAGTCTTTCTCAATGTATTCAAATACTATAAATTTGAATGCCCATACTTTTCATGCCATAGTGAACTTGTGTTATCAACTACTACAAGTGCAATTTCCTTTGCCCTCTATGGATATGTGAGCTTATATAAGCCTTTCTCACCAATCCCAACTACAATAATCTTGTTATCTCTGATAGTCACTAAACATTTTTGTCCTTAAAAATTAACAACAAAATTAAATTTTGTAGTAATCTCGCTAATTGAAAGCAGATTTTTATTCATATTAGGCACACAGCTAACATTTTAAAATGTATACCAGATAGTACCATTAAAAATGATATCATCTTAGGCACATAACTAACATTTTAAAATGATACCAGATAGTACCATTAAAATTTATCCCAACTACAATAATATTTTTATCTCTGATAGTCACTAAACATTATTGTCCTTGAAACTTAACAACAAAATCAGATTTTGTAGTAATCTCACTAATTAAAAGTATATTTTTGTTCATATTAGGCACATAGCTAACATTTTTAAATTTATACCAGATAGTACCATTAAAAATGATCTGAACATTACCATACCATTTTACAAAGCAAGTTCTACCATCTCCCAAAGATACAGATTCATTACTACTATTATTTTCAACAAAATCCACATACCAATCCTTATGGCATGTATAATGGTGAGATGCCCCTGAATCAAAGTACCATGATTTATCCACCATAGAATTAACACTGGAATCCATGAATGCAAAATTAATAGATGTTTCCTCTCCTTCACCTTCAGTTATATTTTCATGATGAGCTTTATTTATAGGGTTAGCCATATCTTATTATTTTTTCTTACAATCTTTCTTAAGGTGACCAAGTTGCTTACAGTAAAAACATCTCCACTTAGATATCTTATTGAAACCACTTACTTGTGAAGGTTCTATATTATAACTATTAGCTTTACTAAACTACTTACCATTTCCCTTGATAAATAATACACTCTCTATAGAAGTAGATGTAGACAAAAATGCATGCTCCTGCCATCTCTCCTTTTGTAGTAGCAATGTAGACAACTTTTCAAATTCCAAAGTCTACATCTCAGAAATCATGTTAAAGGACTCCATAAATGACTCAAATGAAGATGGAAGATTATACATAACTAGAGTAATCAAATCTTGCTCATCAATAATCTTTTGCACATCGTTCAATTGATCACTAATGTCCTTGATTTGTAGCAAAAAATCAAAAATGGAGCCACCTTCTTGCATCTTAGTGGAAAATAACAAATTCTTCAAATATAATATCCTCAGAATCTTGATATTTATAAGTAATATTAGTTAATAGGGTTGATGCATCAATCATATTTATGAACTTTAAGATTAGATTATCTACTACTGATAGTTTTAACAACATAAGAGCCTCTTGATGATGTTTATCATAGTCATCAGTATTAGTGGCAAGCTTTTTTCCTTTATTGATCACTATTTGTGTTAGGAATATAGAACATAGATCAATATTAATGAATTAAAGACAAAAATAAAATGCAAAAAACATAATACAAGATAGACATATATTTAACATGGTTCACCTAATATGGGCTATGTCCACACAGAAATAGCCAGTTATTCTCTTTATTCAATCTAATAAACTGAAGGGATAAAACCTACAATACATCCACTACAATCTCCTCTTCACCCACATAGATCATTTTGTTGTAATTATAATACCTTTATATCAAAGGAGGGTTTCATATTAGGGCAAAAATACACAAACATAATTTCTACTATTAGATATGTAACTTAATAGTGAACAATCTAGCTATACTATGAACTTACAATATTTTACAATGCATTTTTAACAAAAAATTTATTCATAGGCACTTCTCCCTAGACCCCCATGGCAATCATAGTGGGGAGACTTCTCCCCCACACCCCCTCTATCGAGAACTGGGCATTATAATAAGATCAAGCTCTATCATCCAACAATCTCCCACTTGGACACTGATTGTTGCAACTCCACCGCTACAACTCTTCCTTGGAATTTTATTTAAACTTTGAACCTAGCATGTTTCTCATCTTATTTGTTATCCCTGAAGACCTATCGAAGCTAAATAACTCTCCATCTTATCCTTTGTGACTATTTTTGTTAGCATATCTATAAGATTCTAACTTGTATGGATCTTTTCCAACTTTAGTTGACCATCCTCCAAAACTAAACGAATGAAGTCATACTTGAGTTGTATATATTTGTTTCTTGAGTGGAATGTTGAGTTCTTTGCTAAATGAATCACACTCTAGCTATCATTGTACAACCTGCAATCTTCATGTTTATGCCTCAACTCTTTCATGAACCATTACTTCTATATCATCTCCTTGTTAGCTTATGTAGCTGTAATATATTTTGCCTCTATAGTTGACAAAGCAACTATCTTTTGCAATTTTTAAATCCAACTAACTGTTGTATCACCAGTAGTGAAAACATAACTTGTGGTGCTCCTCCAACCATGTAAATCTCAATCCATGTCTACATCAACATATATTTGTAAGGTAACATCTTAACCTTCATATCACAATCATCTATCATTGGTCCCTCTCAAATACCTAAGAATCCACTTGATTTTATCCTAGTGCTCTTTTCTTATATTACTAATAAACCTATTGACAAATCCCACTACATGAGCAATATTTGGTCGTGTGCACACCACAACATACATTAAACTTCTAAGTGTTGAAGCATATGGAACTTGAGACATGTAATTATTTCTTCCTACATTTTAGGACATTGTTCCTTGCTTGATTTGAAGTGCCCTCCTAAATTTGTACTTATAGGTTTTACATCTTGCATATTGAACCTGACTAACACCTTCTTGATGTACTCTTCTTGATACAATGTCAATTTTCTATTTTTCCTATCTATTGTTATTCTCAAACCAAGGATTTACTTTGCAGCACCCAAATCCTTCATTACAAATGAATTTGCTAAAAAAAAAAATTGAGATCATTTATGTCCTACCTGTTAGACCCTACAATAAGCATGTCATCTACATACAATAACAAGATAATATAGTTGTCATTATTTAATCTCTTAAAATAGACACAATGGTTAGAATGACATCTACTATAACCTTGTTTTATCATAAACATGTCAAATTTTAAATACCATTGCCTTGTTGTTTGCTTTAGACCATGCAAACTCTTCTTCAACATGCACACCATTTTCTCCTTACTTTTTACTTTATATCCCTATTATTACTCCATATATATTTCCTCCTCCATATATAATTACTCCATATATAATTACTCCATATATATGCCTGCTAAGAAAGAAGTCTTCACATCTAACTATTCAAGGTGAAAATTATCTAATGCTATCAAACTTAAAACAATTCTTATGGAAGTCATTTTTACAACTAGAGAAAATATTTTATCAAAATAAATACATTTCTTTTATGCAAACCCCTTTAAAACAAGTATATCCTTGTACCTCTTTTTGCCTCCATCTTTTTCCTTCAACCTATAAACCCATTTATTTTCAATGTTATTTTACTAAGAGGCAACTAAACCAAATACCATGTTTGGTTATGTACCAAGGAGTCCATCTCCTCTTTCATGCCTTGCTCCCACTTCTTTCTAGTTTCTACCTGTATTGTTTCTTCATAGATTTTTGAATCACCACCATTAGTCAATAATAAATAATAAAGTGAATGAGAGTATCATTCAGGGAGTCTACTTACTCTGGTAGATCTTCTAACTACACTTTTAGGAGTTTGAGGTACTTTTTATTGTACTTGTTACATAATTTGATTTTCTATCACTTTTGGAATTTCATTTCTAGTTATTTTGTCAAGTATTGCATATTTAGTATTTGGTTTTTCTTGTTTCTTTCACTGCAACTGATCTCTTTATATGATCTTCTCATTAAATATCACATCTCTACTCCTAATTTTATAATTTTCAAAATCCCATAAATGGTAACCAAAATCATTAACTCCATATCTAATAAAAGTAGATTTCTTGGATTTTGATTCTAGCTTGGTTCTATTTTCTTTATCAATATGGATAAATGTTTCACAACTAAAAGTCTTTAAAAATGAATAATTTACCTTTTTACATGTTCATGCTTCTTCTGGAATGTCACCATCTAAAGGACTTGAAGGTCCTCTATTTATTAAATAAACAATATTATCCGCAACATCTACCCAAAACTATAAGGGCAACCCTACATGTAGTCTCATGCTCCTTGCATGCTCCACGATTGTCATGTTCATCCTTTCTAACACACCATTTTGTTGTGGTGTTCTTGGAACCATCTCTATAAATCCCATGGGATGAACAATAATTACCAAATTTCTTGTTGAAATATTCACCTCCATTATCTAATCTGAGACACTTCACCTTATTTTTTGTCTAATTCTCAACCAAACCTTTTAATTTCTTAAAAGTATCAAAAATATTAGATTTTATTCATATGCAATAAACCCAAGTTTCTCTAGTTACATCATCAATAAAAGTAACATAATAAGAAAATCCAATAAGGGATGATACCTGAGCCAATCCCCATACATTTATATGTACAATCTCTAATTTTTCATACTTATTTATCTTCCCAACTCTGAGAAATTTGACTCTCTTAAATTTTCCATACACGCAGTGGTCGCAAAAAATCCAAATCCACCTTCAAATCTGGCAACAAATTCTTTGAGTGGAGAACTTGTATCCACTTCTCACTCATGTGCCCAAGTCTGTGTTACCACAATTTTGTATCCATTTTTATAGAATCTAAAGCAATAAAAGATTCAATATTATCATTAGATAAATATAATGTACCTTCCTTCTCTCCTTTTTCTATTACTTGTTATCCTTTAGTGACCTTTCACAAAATTTTTACAAATGTAACTATGCAGCCCTCACTTCCCAAATACCATGTTGAAATTAGATTTATTTTTAACTCAAGAACATGCCTCACCTCTTTTAACAACCATTTGTTTTCATTTTGTAATTTTATCTATATTTTACCCTTTCCTACAATTTTACAGGGTTCACCATCACCTAAATAAACCTATCTAAAATCACCTTGAACATAGTCTTGAAAATATTTCTTATGAGGTTTAGTATAAAATAAATCCCCTAAATCTAACACCCAAAAATCATTAATATTATCTAAATAACAGATTAAAGCATCTTGTAACACATCACCTACTACATTTGCTTTCTAATTTTTATCTTGTTGTCCATCTCCTTATTTTCCTTTTCAAAACCAATAATCTTTTTTTAGATGTCCTTTCTTCCCAAAAATATAGCACACCAACATTCCTCTAGATTTAGATCTACCCTTATTATAATTTTCATGATTCCTTGGGCCCTTTCCTCTATCCTTTTGTCTTCCCCTATTCTCCATAATCAAATCATTACCTAATGTCTCACATGTGCTTTTCTATTACATTTCCTCACTAATAATAACATCATCAAACTTTAAAGTGTTTGAACCAGAGATATAATTACTCACAGCCATGACCAAGACATTCTAAATTTCTAGCAATGAGCATAGATTCAAAATATCCCTAGCTTTATCACCAAAATTTACTCTTATAGAGCTTAGCTAATTTGTGACCATGTTAAATTCATTTAAATGATTAGCAACAGACCCACCTTTTGACATTTCCAAATTAATTAAATGCTTCATAAGAAATACCTTGTTGGAGGCTAAGGATTTTTCATACACTCTATCCAATGCCTTTATCACATCCTTTGTTGTCTTTTCTTTTGAAATATTGAAAGCCACCGATGTTGCCAATCACAGTCATATTATTCCTAGTGTCTTTCTATCAAGAACCTCCTAGTCTCCATCCTTCATAGTCATCAATTTCTTTGCTATTACACCCAATGGTAGGAAAAGATCCTTATAATATAGATAGTCTTCCATTTGCATATTCCATAGCTAGCAATTTTGGTCATTAAATTTTTTGACATTGAACTTGCCTTCTTTTACCATTACTCCCACTCAAACTAAGAACCCTCTTTTTCTGTAAGTTTATCTACCAAATAAGCCTTCAACTTTGATACTAGTTGTTAGGAATATAGAACACAGAGCAATATTAATGAATTAAATATGAAAATAAGATGCAGAAAACACAATACAAGATAGACACAAATTTAATATGGTTCACCCAATATAGGTTATGTCCACACAAAAACAACTAGTTCTTCTTTTTATTCAGTCCAACAAAATGAAGGGATGAAACCTATAATACATCCACTGTAATCTCCTCTTCACTCATATACAACATTTTTTCTTAATTATAATGCCCTCATATCAAAGGAGGGTTGCGTATTAGATAAAAAATACACAAACATAAGTTCTACCATTAGATCTGCAATTTAATAGTGAACAGTCTAGATTTACTATGTAATTACAATATTTTACAATGAATTTTTAACAAAATTTTGCTTCAAAGGCACCACCCCCATGAACCCCCATGGAGACCATAGTGGTAGGGCATTCCCCCCCCCCCCACACACCCCCTATCTAGAACTAGGTATTATAATAAGATCAGACTCCACCATCCAATAATTTGATCAAGATTTTAATATTCGCATATCATCAAAACCTTAAGACTTCATAAATTGAAATACTTGCTTGTCAAATTTGTGAATCTGGCAATAAGAGGTGTTATAAACTAGTCATTTTGACCTAGTTTTTTCAGAAAATGAATGTACATGAACAAAATATAATGACTTTACACAAAATTCTTCCTACCCATGGACTCAAATTACAATCTGGACTATGCCTCTAGTTTTCAGCAAAAAAACTCAACATTGTTTGGTAAATTTTAAACTTTTCATTTTTAAAAACACATTAAAATGGAAAAAATAATTAAATCAGAAGATATACAACTCTAATTTCAATAATTCCTTCTCCATAAACATCTAGATTAAAAACAGTTTGCTCCCAACATAATTATTTGTGTTCCTCCAGGCAAATATTTATGAAAAAAATCAATTGTCCTAATTTTTAAAAAAGAAATTGTTTGTATCAATTTTTAATTTAAATAACATTTACCTTATTTTTGATTGGATGGATTAAAACATAGGATAAAGACTTGCATGAAATAAATCCACCAAAAGAAAAACACCTGTGTATTTGTAGAGAAATGGCCTACCTACAAAACTTTTGAGGTTGATTTCAAAAGCAATTCTTAGCCAAATTGAATGTTGTTAGATCTAGGAAGCTTATCCCAACTAAGAGAAAATTGTATAAATAATAAATAGGATAAACAATCAACAAATAAATTTTGGCTTCATTTATGGTGCCTTTTAGTGTCATATAGCATGTGGGGGCAGGGGAAAAATAAAAATAGACCTTAAATCCTCTTCTTTGACTTTATCTCTCTTTGTCTTGGTCTTAATAGGACTTCTCCTTCTTTTCTCTACTTATTTGGCTTTCTAGCAATCACCAAAAAAATAAAATTTATTTTCTTCCTCTCACAGCTCTCCACTGAGTGATTCACACTCCTTGACAAGTTCATCCTCTCTCACTCCACAGGCTCCTTCCCAAGCTTCCTATACCACAAGATCTATGACCATATTATATTTATCAAAATAAATAAAGATAAAAATTAACCAATGTATTCAATAATACATGAGGATCCTATTAAATAGGCAAAAAAGAACCACCCAAAAATATAGGATATGGGTGAAAAAACAATCATCAAGTAGTGTAATGGTGAAGAGTTGCTCTGATCTATGTTATCTTGGATTGTGATGAAAATGGTGGAAAGAGAGAAGGAAGGCGCACGAGGGAAGGAGGGCGTGAAGGGGGAGAGTGCAGGTCGCAACTATAGGGTGGCATTGGGAGTGCAGCAGTCAGCCCAGAGAGTGCAGCAATCAGCCTAGGGAGTGCAGCAGTCGGCCCAGAGCCTGAGGAGTGTTGAAATGGTTTTCCCCCCACTATTTCTAGGTCCAAGTGACACTGAAGAGCCAACTAGCATGAGACTTCCCAAGGTCAATGGATGCCTAGAAAGATGCAAGGAGAGGCCCAAATTGGTCATACCTATGGACATGATTGCTGAGGATATCAAATATTATACAAATCATTCTCTGTATTGCAAGTTTTTGGGGCTCAAGACTTTGTTCCAGTTCTTAGAAGTATGGGCTCAGAGGACATGGGCTCTGAAAGGAGAAATGGATATCACAATGTTAGACAATAGTTATTTTATGGTCACTTTTACTTGCTTGACTAATTGTAGCAAAGTCTTTGCTAGAGGTCCATACTTTCACAATCAGGTGGGGTTGTTTATCAAGCCATGGCATGTTGGTTTTATGCTTTTAGAGGAATTGCCAAACTATGTTCCAATGTGGGTGAGGCTGCCTCACTTTCCAGTGGAATGATGTCGTGAAGATACCCTGTAATTGCTTGTGTCCCTCTTGGGAAGGCCAGTCGGTTCATCAATGTCAATCCTTGGTAAAAAGGTAATGACTTATGCCCGCATCTGTGTTGAAATTGATCTTAGTAATTCAATACCTGATGCTATTGAAATGAGTGCGAGACCCTTTTCCTAGGTACAATAATTGAATTATGAAACTCTTCCCTTTCACTATCACCTTTGCCATGCTTATGGTCACTTGCAATGATGGTGTCCCAAATCTAAAACCTTTGAATCTCAGTCTGCTCAACTTGCTCGTAATCAGCCTGGAACTAACAAAGGGAAGGGCCTGATTCCAGGTGAGGTGCCAGAAACTGATGGTTTTATCTTAGTTAAAGGGTGATATAGAAGTAGGGGTCATAAATAGTCTTTGAAGGAAAGACAGGTAGATGACTCGCTTAACAGATTTGAAATTCTAGATGACCTTAACCAATAGGACGTGAACCCAGGGTTGATGATTTTGGATCAGCAGATTGAGGGCCCAACCCAGGAAAACAATGTTTCAGTTGATTTAACTGAATCATAGGATGTTGGGGATGGGCACATGGATATGGACTAGCAGATGTTGATATCAGATGTTTTGACTTCCTCAGTTGTTCCCTCTAAAGAAGATGGTAATTTATCTTTAACAGGGAAATCCAAAGAATTAGGAGCACCAAGGAGTAGTAAATCTTCTCCTCACTTGGGACTTTTGAAAAAAGACCTTAAAAAGGGTGGGGGGAGAAATCGGTCAAGCTTGGTAGGAAAAAAGACCTGGAAAAGATGGAACTAATGAGAGAGACTTTGGTGGAGTTGGGGTCAATGAAGACTCTAGATGCTCACTTTCTAAATCCTTTGAAATGATTGTACTATCCTAGAATGTAAGGGGTTTGAACAGTAGCCCTAGACAAAATGATGTTCACAACTTGATTAGAAGTCAAAGACCTGATGTCCTTTTTTGTAGGAGACTAAGCTTTCAGTAGATGTTATGTCTAGATTATCACCTAATTGTGGAGACAAGGGGACTGTCAATGCATTGGGGCAACCAGATCTTTAGGAGGATTAGCTTGCATTTGGAACCCCCGCAAGATCAGCCTCATAGGATGGTTATCCTCTAAGTTTTCCTTGACTATGATGGCTTCCAGCTTTGAGATGAGGGAATCATTCTTCTATCCAATGTCTATGCCCCTATTGACTAGTGGGGTAAACAATCCCTATGGGGCCACATTAGTTTTGTCCGCAGCTTCGCTCCCCTCCAACCTTGGATTATGGTTGGAGATTTTAACACTATTTTGGATTTGATTGAAAAACATGGTGGTATGACAAAGCTTGACCCCTCTGATTTGCTTATGTAAAATTACATTGAAGTTTTGAATTTAGGTAAAATTTGGCCCAACAATAGACAGTTTACTTGGAACAATCGGAGGACTAGCCAACATTTCATTGCTAAGAGACTAGATCATTTTTTGGTTTCCGGATACTGGGTTAAGGGTATGTGGTCTATAGGGTCTAAAATTTTGGACTAGAGAGGATCTGATCATTGACCTATTAAATTGAATAGTGTTTCAAAGTACCAGCCTCGCTCTCCTTCCTTCAGATTCTAACTCATGTGGTTGTGAGATCAGTCATTGTTCGAATGTGTGGCCAACTGGTGGAAGTGGGGCAGGCCTGCCCATGGTACGGTGATGTATATTTTTGCCAAATCACTGCAGTTTGTGAAGTATAAGATTAAAAAATGGAATCATCAAAGCTTTGGGAATATTTTTCGTGCTAAGGTTGATGCATAGGCTAAGCTTGATGGTATCATGAGAACAATTAGGGAGGAAGGATTGACTGAAATCTTACTTCAAGATGAAGCTCAGGCTGTGAAAGACCTAGAGGAATGCGAGCTATGAGAGGAAGTGTTTTGAAATTAGAAAGCTTAGATAGAATGGCTCCAAGAAGGTGACATAAATACTTCTTTTTTCTTTCAATCATCCAAAGCCAGGAGGCACGGAAACTCTATCTCAGTCGTGGTCAATGAAAGAGGTGAGCGGCTCAATTCCTTTCCTACAATGTTAGAAGAGGTGGTGCAGTATTTCTCTACTCTTTTTAGGGAAGATGTGAATGAAGAATTATCAAAAGAAGCATAGGTTCTCTACTGCATTTTGCCCCAGGTGACATGTGAAATGAATGAGAATTTAATGAAGGATATCACACTTGGGGACCTTGAGGTGACTATTTCCCAGATGAAAAAGGGGAAAGTGGCTGGTCCTGATGGCTTCTCAGCTGAATTCTATCAAGAATTCTGGGATATTATCAAATTCAATCTTTTAGCTATTGTTTAAGAATCTCAGTGGAATAAGCAAATGCTTAATCCTTTAAATGTGACTTATCTTTCCCTCATACCGAAATGTGAAGGCGATGATATGCTAAGTCAGTTTTGCCTTATATCTCTTTGTAATGTTATTTATAAAATCATATCTAAAATCATTGCAAAAAGGTTAAAAATTGGGCTCAGTGATATTATTTTTGAAGAACATAGTGGTTTTGTGGAAGACAGGCAAATTTTTGATGGTATTGTCATAACAGTTGAGTCCATTCACTCCATGGCCAGCTCTAAGGATAAGGAAATGTTTATTAAGCTAGTTATGGCCATGGCTTTTGATAGGGTCAGATGGTCATTCCTATGGAAGGTTCTCAAAGCTTTTGGTTTTATGGATGAATGGACCCAATGGGTCATGAGCTACATTTCCTCAGTTTCCTTTTTGGTGCTTATCAATGGGGAACATATAGAGTTATTTGGTGCCTCTAGGGGGCTACAACAAGGAGATCCCTTGTCTTCGTATCTCTTTCTTCTTCTTGCTAAAGTCTTGGGGAGGATGATCAGAAGGAATAGAGAGGATGGGCATATTCAAGGCTAGGGATGGGGGGTGAACTGTTGGTGCGATCTCACTTGCAATTTGTTGATGACACTATTCTGATGGGAAAGGCCACAATGAGTGAAACCGCTAATTTGTGTAGGGTGTTGGATGTTTATTTAATGGCCTCAAGGAAAAAGGTCAATGAAGATAAGTCATCCATCTTCTTCTTTAATAGACCAGCTCTCATACAGCAGTGAATTACTCAGACTATGCATTTCCAGATTAGGACTCTCCCCTTGATTTATCTGGGTATTCCTATTATAACTGGTCGTATACGCAAAGAATCTTGGCAAAATATTTTGGATAAATTTTGGGTGAAGGTGAATCATTGGACTCACAGGTTGCTTTCTTTTGTGAGCCGTGTTTAATTAATTCAATCTATGGTGCAGCCTTTTACCCATTTATAGATGTATGTTTCAGCTAGCCCCAGTGGGAATTGTTAAGGAATTTGACTCGATTACTAGGCAAGTTTTTTGGGCTGGTACTTTGATGACCTCAAAATGGAGCTTAGTTAGATGGGAGATTGTCTATAACCCCAAACAACATGGGGGTCTTGGCCTAAGGCAGACGGACTTAAATGGAGATGCTTTGGTGGCTAAGCTTTATGGGCACTGGTGCAATAAACAAGACAAGGCTTGGGCCAGAATTCTCTCTTAGAAGTACTATTTGGGGGCCACTCAGAGTGATATTCCTCATTATTTACTCATTGGGAAAGGCTCAGTAATATAGAGGACTCTCAAAAAAGGGGTTGCTCTTATTAAGGAAGGCTTATTATGGATTTGTAAGTGGTGATCCAAGTCCCTCTTTTGGATTGATTCTTGGAATGATAACCCTCCCATTATTTCTCATTTCCCTAATCTATCAAACCTTTGCCAGAGATTCCTTGATGCTGGTTGGTCTCGGGTGAGTGACTTTAAATCATACATATCTTGCAAACAGTAAGAGGTGGCAAAATGGAAAGTGCCTAAGGTTTGGTCGGTTGTTGGAACATAAGAGGAGCATGATGAGCTGTTGAACCTCCTTTCTAGATGTTGATGTAGCTCCCTCCAGGAGAAAGATGAGCTTGCTTGGTCTCCCAATCCTAAATGAAATTACACAATTGCTTCTGGATATCAGGCTTTATTATCTCAGAGATTGGGTAGGGGAGAAGTGCAATGGTGGAGATAGGTCTGGAATAAATTTTCATGGCTAAAATGTAACTACTTTGTTTAGTTGTTGGCTTGGAATAGGTGCTTGACCTGGGACAATCTCTGGAAAAGAGGCAGCTAAGGAGGATTCTGTTCACCTATTTTTTCATTGCTCCTTTGCTTTACAACTCTGGCATTATTGGTGGGATGTATGGCAGTGCCCCTATCTCCATGTTTCATCCTTGGTTGATTTTTGGAGTGGCGTGGGAGAACCCCCCTCAAGGATGGCTTTTTTGTAGAATGTTTGGTTAGGGGGGGCCATCTTTTTGTTGTGGCAGCTCTGGTTGGAGAGAAATAGGTAGATATTCTAGAATGAGAGGATTATGGTGCAATAAATATGGCAAAAAGTCATAGGGATGATTTAGGAGATTGTGCAAGCCAAGAGTGAGGTTTGTCTCCCTTTATCCAAATAAGATGCTGAGGTGGTGGCGTGCCTAGGAATCCAGCGATTTGTAGGTAATTCAGCTTGTGTCAAGAGAGGTCAACAGGGAAAAAAGAAGATTCATAGGGATGGTTAGTGGCAATACCCTCCTAATGGGTTTCTCAAGATCAATATGGATAGCTCTTCCAGGGGCAATCTCGGCCTTTCAGGTACTAGTGGGATAGGTAGAGACTCTGAAGGTATGATGATTTTTCTCTCTACGATCCATGAGGGGATGTAAAACAACAACATGATGGAAGGCCAGGCTATTCTCTATGCTCTTGAGAAGGCTCAAGCATTGGGTTGGCATAGGATCATTTACAAATTGGATTCTCAAGTCGTGATCAACTTGCTTGTTAAGAGGAAAGTGTTGGATGTCAATTGGCAATTGGCTGGGATTGTGCAGCAGATTTTGAGGATTAGCTCGCTCATGGATACAATTAGGTTTGTTCATATCCCTCATGAATAGAATAGAGTAGTGAATTGTTTGGCAAAATAGGCGTCTGAGCATATAGATGGTGGTAATTTTGAGGATTGGGAGTCTCTCTCCTCGGAGCTTCACTTTAATCTGGAATTTATTTTGGAGGAAGGTAGGAAGGCTCATATCAACATATAGGTGGGTTCGTCCCTAGTTTTTTTGTGCTTGTTTTTTTCCTTTAGGGATTTCAGTCCCCCATTCTTCTTGTAATGCTCTTGTTCTTTTATTAATATATTTTTACCCTTTTTATTAAAAAAATCATCAAGTATCGTAAA
The DNA here is from genome assembly GCA_037957365.1 of Torreya grandis. Taxonomy (NCBI): domain Eukaryota; kingdom Viridiplantae; phylum Streptophyta; class Pinopsida; order Cupressales; family Taxaceae; genus Torreya; species Torreya grandis. The sequence continues at coordinate 2,714,799 of JARHVA010000429.1, forward strand.
ATAACTAGGCATGTCAAGCCAACTAACCTATTTACCCAAGTAGCAAAAACCACTATAACTAAATGCATGGGTAATATACCTTATTCATTAACCTAAGGTACTTACAATAATATGTTAATAGGATCACCCTTGCCATCATAAAATTTGAACTTAGGTGTAGTAAAACTAGTTGGCAAGGGGAGAAAATATATATATGGTGCAAGAGAATTATGCAAAACCTTTTATGAATCAATAGCATAAGGTGATTTCATAGAATTTTGTTTAATATTTTTAACCATAATTTTACAAAAAAATTATAATTTGGACAAGAGCTTGCACCTCTTGGTGTTTTAGGTTTGATATTTGAGAAGTCACCAAAGGAGGTGTACTCATAGGTTGGGTAGATATAGGTATTAAAACTGATATTTGAGTTGAAACATTTAGGTTTAACATGTAAGATGTGGCAATGGTAGTTTTAGGGAACAAAGGTTAAAATATATATATATATATATATATATATATATATATATATATATATATATCTATTTCCCCCACTATAAGTATGAAGTGGTGATGTGCTCAAGGGGAAGGTTGTTGATATATGGGGATGAGCCATAGCTCAAATAACATGATCAATAGATTGGCTTACTTTGTATATATGTTTTTTTCTTTTTTAGTTTCTAATATGGTTCTTAGGATTTCATCAAGATCTTCAAGGTTTTGATAAATACACTCATGAAAAATCCTACACTTTCTTATAATCTATTTGTTCATGTTTATCGATTTCATTAGACTCATGGTATTCATTATCAAAATCTTCTTTGATGATAACCTCATCAATAGGTTTTTCATTCTCAATGTTATTATTATCATGATCCATAGGATTATATTCCTCATTGGTTTTATACATCTTAGGTGTAGGAGGGGAATCTCAATGTGTTTAATAGGCACACCTCCCAAATTAAGGTTATGCCTAGGTTACATGTAAAATAATATAAGTAAGAAATGAAAAAGTACACAATATAGAACCCTAGCTGATTGAAAACCCTAGGAATCAAAAAAATTACATTCATATGAATTGAGTTCATCAAATGTTTAACCCTAAAATATATATTATGGGGAATCTAGGGTTAATGGTGAAGAGATTACCTAGGATATAAGGATGGTAGACTATCTCTAGAGCAGGCCAATTATTTATAAAATTAAAATAAACATATACTAAATTTATTATGTCAAGATGCTAAAGATAGAAACTATGTTAGATATTGTAATAATAATAAAAATAGGATACTTTGTTTTAATGTTAATACAGATCTAGATCTAGAACATGCATAAAGTGGACTCGATCTAGACTTTGAAATAATCACCTAATTCTATAAATTAGGCCTTTGTAACCGTGAACACTTTCATCAACTTAGGATAGTTTTATCGATGTTACTATTTGAATTAAATGCAAGTGTTTAGTATAGAATACCTACTGAAATAAGATGCAACCATCTAGATACTTATGGGTTTTATGTTTCCTTCACTCTAGTGAATTTAGATCTAGGTCATGTATTATCACTCCTTGTTAAATATTTAAACCCTAATTATTCATCTTCATATTGGTTATGGTAAAAATGGGTTAGTGGGAACACGATGTTGAGCTACCCCAAAAACTCATTTGTTAATAAGTGTTGCCTACATAACCAATACTCTAATGAGAGCCTCAAATTTATGTAGTTCTTTTCTACATGTTGACTTATGTGTGAATCATGAAATATGTGATAAGTAAGTACAATGGTGACCTAGCTTGTAACTTGTAAAGTATATTTGTTCGACTACTCTTTTAGTGCTTCAAACTTGTAGATGTGTTGTCCTTATGACTAATATAGAAATAGGATAAATTAGGGAAGCTTTGCTCATTTAAATACTTGATTGAGTGATTTTGGTAAGTTTCCTTGGTCTCTCTAGGTCTTTCTCTAAGTGAGGAATGAATGAGAGTTGATCTTATATTTATATTAATCCCTTTGTATAATATATTGTATTAAATCACTTAGGCTAACCATAATAATATGTGTCATTTGAAAAATTCAAATTGGATGACTTTATGTCATTGAACACTTGTGTTAGGGTAGGGCCCTTCTGTTGACATAAGCATCTAATTGGGATGCAAGTCTTTGGGCAGTTAAAAAATAGGTGTAGGTCCATAACTTATAGAGATGGAAGATAAGTAGGGTTATAACATTTTGGAAAAGATACAAGGCCTTCATCATCAGAATAACATAAGTTGGGATAAGAGATAAGTAATTAGGCATAGAGAGATAGTGTATGTAATACTCTTAGCATTAGGAAAGGTCTAGAAGCTAAAGGTACATCCATGATATGTATTTTCCAAGTGTACAAGACTAAGGTGCTATATAATTTATAAATAGTGTTTATAGTAACCATATGTATGGGAGCTACTATAAAAGTAAACTGATCTCTCTAAGAACCTATTATGAGATCCCATCAAATGCTCTAATATATTTGGTCAAAGGATTTAAATCATGATTTATATAACCTAAATGCATAAGGGATGTCGTGGTACAAACCTTGTCATTAGCACCATTGTCAATCATAACATTGTGTATAGGTTGGTGGTCAAGGTATGCTCAAATGAATAAGGAATGACAATCCAAGTCATCATCCTTAATCTTACTAACATCAAAAATAATGGAGGATATATGAACCATAGGAGGTGTATTCTATGTATAGGTACCAATAATCCCATCTAACAACTGCTCATTATATGTCATTTTCACTTTTGGATCCTTCTTTGAATGATCTTGTAAAGGATTATTAAATATTTTATATTTGTGGTAGTCACTAGGTTGTGAACCTAATTCCTTTGGAGGATCATTAAATATAATATTTTGGTCATCAATGAGGTCTTGGATTTTATGCTTCAAAGTGCAACATTTGTTCATATAATGCCCAAGGCCTTGGTGATAGGTACAATAAGCATTCACATCATACCCTTTGGGTAGAGATCTACTCATAATAACCTTTATAAGATGAGGGAGGGATATAAAATAAAACTCTAAAAATTATGGGAGTAATGAAATGAGAAACTTAGTTAAATGCATAAATTGTCTCCTCGGTACATTAGTTAAGACAAGTTGTTTAGGTTTTTGTAATAGTGTATCATCTAATGTTGTGTTATTTGTAGGATAGATGGGTTGAGTTATAATATACTCATGTTTTCCCAATCCTTGTCCTTTTTATCCATGTTTTATGAAATATTGAAAGCCAAAATCATATGATGGTGGTTTAGGGATTAAAAGTAAAGTCTCTTTATCTTCCTTAATATGGATCAACTCATCTCTTGAAATGGTGGAAGCATGGACCTAGTTAGAGGGATGGTAGCTATCACCATTCAAATATTTGAGATTAGATACTTTAGAATTTAGAATAATACAAGAGTAATCAATTTTTACTCATTATTTGATATAAATTTGGAGAGTTTCATAATCACACTCATCAAAGCAATCAATATCATCAATGATAAGAGAGATCAAAAACACAAAGATTGGGATAAAATAGGTAAGAAACATCCTATTTTGGGTAAGATACTATGCCTAGATCATTATAATAACATTAGTTATATTAAGAGATAATAAATTAGGCATAAATATATAGTATATGTGAGCCTTTTGGTAGCAAGAAAGGTCTAGACGTTGAAGGTACATCCATGATATGTATTTTCTAAGTATACAAGACTGAGGTGTTATATAATTCAAAAATAGTGTTTACACTTTCATGGCAGCCCATACATGATCTAAGCTATCATATATACTTTCATGCTTACATTTACATACTCCTGCATTAGTTCACATGGATATGTTTGACATCCTCACAAATACTACATCTACAATGGGGGCATCTTACATGCCTTCCTCCTTGCTATAATTTTCTTCAACATATTGTTGAGGGTTGTTTAAATCTTTCCCCTCTTACTTTTACAAATCATGTTTTATTTTACTTTTCATATATTTTTCTTTCATACATATTTATTTCATTTCAAATATGAAAAATATGAAAACATTCATACAAGTTAAAAATAACAAAAAAATAAAAATATTATATAAAAATAAAAAATAGGACCTGTAGGAATCTTTATATGATGTTGAATATATTTTTGATTATGTCATATAACCTTCTATTTTAGCATACAACATATTTTTCAATGCATGTTAATTTTCACAAGGTATTCTAATTGTGCAATAGGAAAAATATTATAGTGAAAAACAATCTTCATACACAGTAAAAGGTTTCCTACTCAATTTTTTTTTAAACCAGTCGAACTAGACAAAGTCACAATAGGTAGACAATTATGAACTCCACACATGTCCCCTATTATACACTTGTCCCTATGCATCTTCGATCTATATTTTTAATGGTAACTTGGTCACATGCACTCTAGTGTAGTTGTTATACATAGAACAAAATTCTCATTCAAGTATCAGTATAATTTCAAATCTAAAGCATAGCTTCACATGGTTTAATGTTAGTTGAGCCTCTCCCCCAAAAAAATTGATTAATTGGGGGCATCATGTTGTTCAATATGAACACCTTATAGGTTGTACTACTCACAATCTTGTTTCCATGTTGAGTTATAAATGCAAACAAATTATTTAATAATTCATTATATCCTCACCTATGTATCGGTAAAAATGCTACATGTTAAATTCAAACATAGATCAATATGATTTACTTATTCTAGCTCCATGTGTAGTATGTTATTTTCATATGCTTATCTCAATTTCATGACATGTTTTCAAAACTTTTTTACTCATTGTATGTGGCTATTAACCTTGTGTATGTTCAAAATACACTTTGTTTGTCTGGCAAAACCATGCCTTTATGTTTATGGCCTTCTATGACTTATGTGACATTTATGCAATATTTTATACTCTCTATGACATATTACATGTCCCTCATATGTGGCCTCTAGGCCTTATTTCATGAAACTTGTGTGACTTTGCTTACATGTTTCTCTTTGGTTACTATGTACTACTATGTGCAGCATACTTCTCTATCTATGGTGCCATGATATGTATCATGCACAATATTATCTATATGTTTCAAACTTTTCAACTCTATGCTAATGATGTATATTCAAATCTTGCAAGTTCATTAAAATGCTTCAATTTTATTATTACATTGTTATATCAAATTTACATGATGCAAGAAAACATATAAATTTTTAAAATGCTTCAATGATTACATTTATGTGCTTTCAATACTAAATTCAATATATGCAAATGACTATTACATGTTTTATATATCTTTCATAAATTTTCTCACTTTTTATTATGATATAAGTGATTTTTCAAGCATTATCTCTCATATAAAAATGGGGGCATCATAATGGACGTTTTCAAGCAATACATTTTCAGTTTTGGAAACTTATAATGTGCAATTATCAAAATTTTCTAATTATGGGGCCATTTGGCTTGTTTATGCACTCCATGCAGCTACTTGAGCACATACACACTTCTATAAAGATAGTACAAGTCTGCAAATAGTTTTCAAAATATCACATTTGGCACTCTATGTATTACATGGGGCATGATATACATTCATGACCAAGATACTATTTTTAAAAAAACTCTTTTTTAGAGTATCAAGTAATTTTATAAGTTTTTTGTTCAAATTTGTATCCATATATAGTGGTGTGATTCATATTTTTAAAGTGTACCACATTTGAGCTTAGTGATGCTCCACATCTTGGTTTTACTTTAGCAATGCATCTATTGGTTCCCTCCTCTTGTCTCTCAATTTAGTAAGTGGACCACATGAAAGTTTAATGATGCTCAGTGTTTTAGTTACACTTTAGCGAACCACTTTGTTGGTTCCCACCTATTTACACATTTTCAAGAGTACTCTATGAGGTTTGAAGCATGAATATTTTCAACTCAATAATCTACAATAATTCTTAAAATTGAGACTTGATCACTCTCAATTCATCACTTCTTCACATGCCTCAATAAGGTGTTATGCACATCTCCATAACAAAGACAAAGTGTATTTACACACCCATGTATCATATTCCCTTTACTCTACTAGTTTATGAATCACTAGAATAAAGGGGTGGATATGTAGAAACTAAAATTAAATAAATAAATGTTTGATAATACTGGTCCTTAACAGTTTTACCTTGTTTAGCCAATTGGCCATTTTGATAACCATTTATCTACATGAGACCCTTCCAAGTCCTAAAATTTATATGAACATATTCTAGACTTAAATATATTTCTAAATATCCCTAATCAAAAAACACTTCATCACAAGTTTAGTTTCATAATCCTCTATCCAATCTATACAAGTGTGCACTAAGCATACCGGGGCATACCCACACACACCTGTCCACTAGTGTGAACTTATCTCCCACATTCCAATGACTAATTTTTTAAAATGACACATTTCCTAAAAGATCTCTTGTGTGATCCATAAATTTCATTATCAGAAATAATTCAAATATTCTCCTATAATATCACATCAAGTGCCTCATTTTAAACCCCCTCCAATTACTCTCTAACACTCTCTTACAAGGGCAATTTTAAAAACACTTATTTATTCAGCAAAGAGCTCCACTACAATTTTTTTGTAGTAATACAATCATTGGCCAAGTTAACATTATTTTCTCATAGGTTAAGGCCATATTTTTTCACTCATTCTAATAAAAATTTATATTTTCATTCATTACATTTATATAATCTTCCCCATAAGGAAAAATACATGGGCCTAAGGTCCACACGAACTATGGTGGTAACACTAAGTCAACAAGAAGTTTTTTTAGGATAGCTCAACCATATCCCACTTCCCCATTTTTATCACCTTTGCATTTGATATTATTTATTCCTTGTATAGGATAGGGTTTTGTTCCCTACAGGTTATTTGCATGTGAAATCAAAGATTGCATAGAAATACTCAACCTATAGAGTGAGGTAAACAACCTCAAACTTTTAGATTTAGTGCACAATTAGTATAGATAGAGTTGTAGTAGAGGACAATAGTGCACTCTGATCTTGTTCAGTTAGTGCACACTTTTCCTAGTATACATTTATTAGTGGAAAAATAGGCACTTTTGGTAATTCTTGGGTTGTGACTCACCCAATGTGAAGTGACACCAATTCTCTAATAGTTATATAAGTCATTGTAGGAATGGTAAATATCCTCTACTTTTGCGAGGGTTAGTTCACTCTTTGGATATGAATCATTTAGGGATTTTTGTGTAATTTTTACCTAAAATCACAAAAGGAAACAAAATATAAAACAAAAAGATAAAATGGGAGAAACCCGCAGTGGGATAAAAATAGAGAACCGCCGGCATAACTCAAGACAAATAGTATAAATTAGATTCCTTCCTATTAAACAAGAATGAACAGAAGCAACAAGCATTTTGGGAACAAAAGGCATGCCTAGAAGCACAAAGTTTCCTTGCAAACTTGATTTTACACACTTGGTATGAAGTTATATTGAGATAAAACATGCAAAAACTCATGGACATAAAGAAAGCTCATACATAATCAAATAAATGCAAAATTTTAGTGGAGTTCTTATTCATAAATAGGAAATCATAATTAATGAACAAAAGACATTAAAATTTACAAACACCCCAAAAGAGTCTCACCCACTTGATTGCATTTCATTACTCTAATCTAGAAATAACATAGCTCCACACAAAGTTGTAGCTTGCTCTCTCCAAGAGATTGAGAAAAAGAAGAAGAACCTCTATAACATCTAGATTTCTCCCTTTTGTGCAATATTTCCCTTTGGAATATAAAAAGTTATTCATTTGCCTCTCTTTTTCATATTTTATTTATTTAGGTAAATTTACAATATTTAAATGAACTTTTCAATTTATATTTGCACACAATATTAATTCTAAAAATAATTAATATACTAAATGACCCACAAATACATAGTCATTAATGACTTTAATTAACATTAATCAATTATGAAATAATTAATAATGTAATTAAGTCAATAAATTTATCATTGAATCCACTATATCAAATCTATAATTTATAACTTGTGGGTTAGTCAAAAATCTTGCCTTGTCTATTGGGCTATGGAGTCCTATAATATATTATAGAAAATAAGATGAAAGGAAAAAATGACAGGAAATGATAAAAATGGTGTAGTGAAATTTGGATGGCTAAATTTCACTACAATAGTTGGCTCTGACTATGGGACTGCATTCCCTGGTAGAATACAAGAGAACTCTATAAAATGTTAGTCACATATGCCTCATCCATCCTGCTCAAATTATCATTGCTCTCGCACCATGATTAGACCAACTGGAAGCCAGTTTGCTTATCTCAATTATATGGGAATGAACTTGAGATGCCAAGGTAAATCTATGCATGTGAAAATTTTGCTATCCACATACTAAAACACCCTATTTTAAAGATAATTCCCCCTGATTTTGCATCCATTTTTAAGACAAATCCTCTAATTTGTATATATTTTGTGCCTATTTTTAAGTATTTTAACATAAAATGGTAAATATTTGTATGGCTCAATACAGTTTTAGGAGAATCTTTTTGTTTATTTATCTACTAAAAATGACCTATTACATTCTTCTTATAAAACTAAATCAGTCAATTCCTCTTGTAACCTAAATATTTAAAAACATTTCATGCATTCTATTTTCGAGAAAAATTCTTTGATTCCACAAATACAATATGTGCATAGCTAAGTATTTCTCTCCAAATGGTTCATTATCAATAGAAATTAAACCATTCATTTTTCTTGTACATCTTTACTTGGAGTTCTAAAATTATAAAAGTATACCAAACCTAGTTGTAACTATGTAAGATAAGGGACACCTACTTGTTTCATAAAAATGTCATTGTATTCACTTTCATTCTAGGTGATTTCTATCCATAGATGTCTTACAAGTTATTAATTCATACAGCACTACTTTGAAACTCCAAACATCACTCTTTATATGAGAGATGTTGAATTTGAACATATTTAGGAGCTACATATCCCATAGTGTCTACAAACATTGTTGAAACATGGATGATCCCTCCTACTGGTCTTTGCCTAGCCAATTAGACTATGCCCACATGTTTCCTCCAACATTATTTTTAACCTTATCATCCAAGGAAAAAAAAAGAGATATCAACTCACTAGGTGATCCTCAAGGTTTTTGTTTAGCATACCTCTTTCATCATCTTCAACACAATAACCAACCCATTTCACCTAAAAAAATTATAATCTAGGGAGGGAGGATCTTCCACCTCATTAAGTAAATTTTACACGTATCAATTGCATTTGATTTAAATTTACAAGTGATATGTGAATTTTTTTGAAAAAATGGCTCAAAATAAATTTAGGTGTGCATAATTGCTTGACATAATGCTCTAAAATAATGTGTCCACCTAGAGGCACATAGACCACTTGACAAAATGTCTCAAAGAATTTTTTTGCTAAGGGGGGGGATGCATCGACCTACCCACCTAACATGAACTAGGAGTATGCTTCCAAAGGTTATGGGAAAAGTTTACACCTAACAACCAATTTACTTGGTTTTTGGCCTTCCACTTTGCATTATTGACCCATACACTTTTCATTTAAATATGGAACAGACTTCATTCTCGTCTAGCATGTTTAAAATAACCTCTTTTGATGTGATGGTTTCACTAGAAAACTCAGTTGAATCAAATTTGTGTGCACATTCTAAAAATTATTTTGCAAAACTTGTAAGAGAGTTAAAATCCAAATCTAACTCATAATATTTCTTGCTAAACACCAAGCTACAAGCCCTACATATTTACCTCTGTCTAAGAAGAGCACTCTTAGATTGTTGATCCATCCACTTTGACACCATTGATAAAATACAAAATAAAATCTAATCTCTTTCCTCATAATCTCTTTCCTCATAATCTCTTTCCTCAAATAAAATAAACTCAAATAACATATGTGAAAACTTTTCATTAGCTTCTAGATCATACCTTAAATTTACAATCTGATCCACACATTATTCTCCCTTGTCATATGTTTTGTAAGAAACTAGAGTATCAACTCTATTAATTTGGTTATCAAAATAATAAAACTTCACTAATTTATAATTCCTTATCACTCTTTCTGAATATTGATGTTCCATCTCAGTTCAACGACACCTATGATGGAGAGGAAGAGAAACAAGAGAAACATTCTTGCAATGCTACTTAGCATAGAGATGATGAATTTTCCTATGAGGAGGCAAATGGAAGGAAATGTACAATAGGAAACAAGGGGAAAATAGGTGAGGGGATAGACAATGGTTTCTATGTAGGCAAGATTTTATAGCCACTTGAGACATCTTGCTCCAAATCCATACCATAGAGGATAATGTTTGTTGTTAACCAATTTTGACCTCCGAGGTCAAAATGCAAACCCCTATAGGCAAAAGAATTATTGTCATGTATTTTTATACATATTATTAGCTTTGTCATGATTTAATAGGTCTTTATATAGCCTTTTCAAAACCTTATTAGCATTGTTTAAGGTAAATTTGGAGATATTAAGGTAATGTCTTATTTTGGTCTTGTAGTGATCTAACCATGTCATGGAGTGATGAAACTTGGTAATTTGGTGTAATAGGTCCTTAAGGTTATTTCAAGGTAATTGCATGCCTTAATCAACTTAGACAATCATTTCATGTTGGTTTGGAAAGTTTCAAGTTATTTTGTGGACTTTCAGGTAAGTTTAATGAAGGAAAATGATGTTTTCAACTAATTCTAATGTATGAAAAAGCTCCATAATAGAATAATCCATAAAATAACTCTTTTAAAAGTCCTTGGAGTAGTTACATAACTTACACATATGTCATCAATTCATAAATTGGTCAAAATATTGAAATTCAACACTTAGAAGGGAGTTTAATACACTTATATAGACTTCAAGAACTCACTATTAGGTAGAAATAGTTCAAGAGTGTCATTTTAGATTATATGGGTCATAATAATACATGTAATGAATTTTTATGTCTTAGGAAGGCATAATACTCTTTCTCTCTCCCATTACTCTCTTCACAAACTCATGAAGGCCATTTTCAAGTCAATGGTATAGGTCGTACAGGTGGAGTTGGAGTCTAATATTTTGACCAAAGTTGGGTACCCTTATGGGATATCAATTAGTGGCATTGGTGATTTGATTGTGCTCCTTATATTTATAAACAATATCTAAGGAGCTAAGGTGCTTTTTTGAGGCTCAAATCCCCACTAGCTTTATTTTGGGCAAATTCTCTTGCAAAAATGAACTCATTGATGCATGAGGAAGCTTGTATAGGGTCTTTATATGTATGGAAAATTATTCCATACTATTAATCGATATAATTATATGTGTGGCATTGAAATTTGAGCATGAGAACCTCATAAAGATAGTTTATAGGTGTTGTACTCAAGGTTGAGAGTTTATACAAAGTCTAACATATTCAATTTAATATTAGATATTTCCCATAAACTTGTAACTTCATTAAATTCCCTCTAAACATCTGAGCATTCTTTACTACTTTCCCAAGGAGTCACATAATAAATTACCATTTGGACTGTGTCTTGGAGTTGCATGTATAACAAGGTGAATTGAGGAGGGTCTAAGTTTGCATTTCTAAAGGCATTTGAGGGTTATGACTTCTTGATAATTTTGTTCATGAAAGAAAAGAATGACATTAGAGCTCAAAATACCATGGTTTCACCTTTCAAAAGTCTAGAAACATAGGAATGTAAACCTATAGGTCTACATTTTAGGTGAGGTTCAATGAAATATGTCAACATTTGAGTTGTAGACCTAAATAATAATTTTTAAAAAAAACTTTACATTTGGATAAGGTTATGGACTAATGGGAGGTGTTATCTCAAAGACCAGTGCTCAAGCCACCTAAAGATGACCTAGAGGCAGAATGGTGATGCATAGGTGTGTTTGAGATTTCAATTTGATTTAATGTTTGAAATAGAGTGGACAACACAAGTCATTAGATAATTGGTTTAGATACATAGCTCAATGCATACATGAAATGAATGCATAGACTCATGAATACATCTAAATTAGTTGAGATTCAAAAGAGGGTTAAAGTGACTAAGGTCAAAACACTAAAAGAGTCTACAAGCTAATACTCATGCATAGGCCTACGTATGAAGGTAAGCAGAGAAAGATTATAGATCACTATGAAAAGGCTAATAGAACCTGTAAAAAAGTGAGAAAGAGCTTCCAATGAGGTTTGGATATTGTTAAGGTGTCATGATGGAGTTCATAAAGCCAAGTTCAAGACCTCATGATCAGACTCTTTCCTAATAACCACCTACTACCACACTTTGAGAAGGTACAAGAAGCAAGTGTGTGTTTGTGAAAGTGAGGGGTTTGGGTAGCTTGAAAATTTTATAAACTCCCAATAGTATATCAAATTTATTGAAAGGTTTAAGGGTTTAAATTAGAGTCCTAAAACATAAGGGTTTCAATTAGAGTCTTAAAACACAAGGGTTTCAATTGAAGTTTTAAAACAAAATGCATCCAGACACCTAAAGGATTATCTACAGGTTTGCTCAGGAAGCAAGATAGTCTCAAAATTAAATAGAAGGCAATTTATGAGGTTAATTAAATTCAAATCAAACATAAATAAAGTTATATGAGAAAGTGTCTATCTATATAAAAAAGTTCATACCCTAAACACACACACAGTTCTCCACCTACAGGCCTAACTGCCTAAAGTAAAGAAATTGATTGTTTTGAAGAGCATTTGAAGTATGTGGAGGGATTCAAGTCAACATGAAGATTTTATCTTATGCCAATATGGTTTCATATAATCCTCATACCCAATAACAAAGATGGAAATGTTGAAAATCTTGTTTAAGCTAAATAAGCCTAAGACCAAGCACAGGCAAACCTACAAGTACAGTCATGTGAATAATGGTCAAATGAAGGTTAGACAAAGAGATGAAGGAATTGGGAGTTAAATAGGATTGTTCTAGACCTATTAAAGGTTATTTAAACCAATGATGAACATTTGGGATACTTTTAAGCCCAAAACTTATATCTCAACTTGTGTGCACAGTCCTCCATACCTGAGAAGGTCTGTTGTGAAGCCATTACTCACTGCAAGGTGATGTATGGATGGGAATTTTAATTGTATATGTTGTGGGGTCCTCATAATCCATTTTCATGGTAATATTTTTTTATTTGAATACATATAGGCCATCAACAAGTGTTAGGAGTGCAAGGTAGTCACAACATGCATATTATTTCTCTAAAAAAATTCTTTATTTCCTATTTATAAAGAGAGTAAAACTTAAAATAAGGGTGAGGTTAGTAGAACCTGAATGTAGTTTGCATTCCGAAATCTAGATGGTTGTGAGAGCTCATCTTTGGCTTGGGAGGATGACCTGTAAAAGAAAAAGATTATAAAATGGTCAATGAGCTAGTAGGAAGGTGGATTGCCTAGCAAGCTAGATCCAAGAAGTACATGACTTCCTTGGAGGCTATCAATCCACCTTTTAAGACAAGTTAATGCTAATAAAATAAGGTTTCATAATAGATATGAAAGTATCTAATCTAGGTGGAGAAAATACTATTCAAAAGAAATGCTTAGATTAATAAGATAATATTAAGGTGAATGTCAAACTATCAAAATATGGTTTAGGTATGGTCAGATTGTTGTTTCTCATATGTATTATGATATAAGTCAATAAAATATGGTTTTGGTTGAGTAGTGGTTTTTGTTTGTTAATTTTGGGTGTCTAGTTTTACATAGTGACCATCGATGGTCAAGGTGATCATCAATAGTCAAGGTGGTCATCAATGGTCAGGGTGATCATCGATGATTACTATTGGTTCTAGTTTGGGTCAAGAAGTTTTCCTAGTTGAGATTGTAGAATGGTTATGCAAGGTGGGTTTAGGTTAGATATTGGTTGTGAGGGAGAGGGTAAGGTTCATAGGTGGTTGGTTTGAGGGTTAGTTATTCAGATGACTTAAAAGAGGTTATGGGTGGATGGGTATAATTTATAAACTCAATAATTAAAACTTAAAATAAAGAAAAATATACTTATCTCATGGTTTGATAGTTGATGGTTGATGGCTTGAAGAAGTTTTGGAGTTTTCTAAAGATGATTTCTGATGAAGAGATACCTACATAATAAGTTGATGGTTGATCTTGATCTATGTCCTTTCTCCTGCTCTTACCTCTTGATGATCTGCTTACCTCCCCTCTCTGTCAAGTTTTCTTTTTTTAATAAGGAGAGGTGTAATAATATATTAATAAGGGGTCCAAATCATTTTCTAAATATAACTCATGTATGCATTGGTTTGAACACAAATTAGACAAACTAATTATAAAAAACAATTTGGGTTTAAAGGGCCAATTAAGTTATTTAGGCAGTGAAACCTAATCATCGACATTCAGGGTGATCATCGATAGTCAGGGTGATCATTGATGGTTGATAGGGCCAAGGTATAAAGGTTAAGGTTGGGTTATCCAAGTGGGTTTAACTAGGAGGTCAAACTGACTTTATTCAGGAGGGTTTACCCAATAGGTCAAACTAACTTGGGTCAAGTGTGCTAGGATCACTAAGGGATCAAAAGGTCAAGGTTGGGTCCAAAGGGGTCCTAAGGTGGTTCAGGGGAGTTGTGACATTTAGAATTATAGTGTACATATTTTTTATTTTTACATTTTGCCCCTTTTTATTATGTGACTTTGAATTAACAACATATAAAACAAAAACTAATTATTGGTTAAAGGTCTAGTAGACCTAAGTATGGGAGGAGGGGTTCCCCTCAAACTGAGAGTTGATATGGTAAAATAGAATTAGGTGTGGGTTTGATAAAGTGTATGAAGTTGATGAAAAAAGTGGCCATCATGAAGGTGGGTGATAGGATGGGCACTGAAGCATAAACAAACACACCGAATATGACAAAAAGAGTGATAGCTAAGATCATTCATAAACTAGGTTGCCATAGATTGTAAAAATAAAGGTTGGTGTTAGAAGGACAAGTGATAAGTAGACTACATGACTACATTTAGGCATGGTGACTGGGTACACTTGTGAATGCAAGTCTCCTAAGTGAAGCATGTGTTTTGGTGGGTATCCAAGGCAAGAAGTGCTCCTAGTAAAAACAAAAACTAGTCAAGTTTCACGGGTATCCAAGGTAAGAAGTACTCCTAAAAAGACACAAGTGTGTTAGGTGTGCGCAAGGTAGTGCAAGTTTAAAAAGTGGTCAACATGGCAATTTTTATCATTGTGATCAAAAGGACTAGGCAAAATTCATCACAAAATGCACACTAGTTGGGCCAAAATGGACCAATGGCAAGATGAAAAGGTAGTCAAGGTGGGTGGAGAAGGAAGTCTCCATAGGTGGGTGATAGGTTCGTGGAGAAAGGTGATCTCCAATGGTTAGTTTAGGTAATGCTTCTAGTTGGGTTGTGGAGAAAGGTGATCTCCAATGGTTATTTTTTGGATAAAGGTAATCTCTAATGGTTGGTGGTGTTCAAATTGGTTGCCCAATTTGAGGTACCACTTGGTTTGGTAAAAAAATGCCCCATTTCCTAGTGAAAGGGTGCAAAGTGGGTAGTTAGAGGTGTTAATGACCCAAAAAAGGAAGACATACATATTGACAACATTGTCATGAAAGTAGGAGTAGGCTAAACACTCCAATTGGCAAAGACCATAATATAAATATGGGTGGGCTTAAGAACATAAACCCTTTATGCTTTGCTTAGTTGTTAGTTTGATGGTTAAAAAGGTAGCTTGATCATGTAGTGTCAAGTAAGCTCAAAATCCCTAGATTTGCTAGATGGTAAAAAGGGAGATGGATGAAAGTGTGACCTTCATGTGGGGACCACTTTCCCCTTCTGTAGTTAACTTAAGAACCATGATAGACAATTCCATGCTTTATGCTAGTTATAGATTGATCGATGAAAAAAGTATAATAATGTCATTGTGAAAGTTGATTGTGGCTTTCTTGGGATTACTTGGTTTTTTTTTTTAATAGGGTCTTTTGATTGCTATGTTTGATGGTGGTAGGAAGATAATCAATGTAGGAAGCTTCCAAGTGATTTTTGGCTTGACAAAGTTGACTTAGCCATCCTTCAAGGGAGTGGTCTAAGCTTTAGATTTGCACATGTTGATAGTTGTCCTTTAAGGGAGCAGTCTATATTTTTAAGATTTTTTATAAGTATGGGCAGCCATCCTTTAAAGGAGTGGTATATAATGCTAGAGATGTAACCTAAGTGATATTTGTTATCCCAAATGGATTTCTATTGGTTTAGACATGTACGAGTCTATATAGGCATAAGGCTTTCCTTTATGGAGATAAAACCATAACACAAGAAGGTTGATGATTGGTAAAAGAGGTTTAAGTGACAATGTCCATGGGAATTTATTCTATAAAGGTGTGAATAGTACCATGAGAAACTTTCCATGGGTAGAGCCATGGTACCCATGCTTAATATTAGGCTAAAGTTGTGATAGACAATCACATGATCATGTTTGTAGTTGTTTGTAATTAAAAATAAGGAAATAAAGGTGGTATGACAATAAGAGATGAGATTAAGCTAGAGACAAGATGACTTATGAACTTGTTTTTAACAAAAGAACATACAAGAGCACAAAGCACTAAGGGGTTTATTTTCAGACATGCCCCAGATCCATACTTACGCATGAATGGTTTGGGCCTTGATTTGGTGGAGAAAGGTGATCTCTAATGGTTAATTTGGTTTGCTAAGCCAAGGCTAGATGGCTAGAGCCTTTTGGAGGGAGAGTTCCCCTAGTTACTCTTTCCATAGGGTTGAGCTAGGAAGGGATCCCAAGGAAAAGATGTTGGTTAGCAAAGAGGGATTAGGAAGGATGAATATTACTTAATTTACCTCCAAAGGGTTGTTATTTTTTAATTGTTAGTTTGAAGTTTTAGTTATAGGTGGTGGTTCAGGCAGGATCTTCGTTATGGTGATATGGTGAGGGAAACATTGTTGGGTCAAATTTGGGTAGGTTTGGGGTCTAGAAAAGATGTTGGGAACATCATCTTAAAATAGAGGTTAGGTGGACAAGAGAGTCAAATTGTCCCAATAAGGGAGCTTAGGTGAGGTTTGGGTAGCTTGGATAAAAAGGTAGCTAAGACTCAAGAAATCTTGAATGGATGGTTGATGTTAGTTTGTGTTGATAGATAAATTGTTTATGGTTGGATTAAAAGATGGGTTGATCATGGTTGATTGATTTGGTTTAGAGTTTGGTTTGATTAGTTGAGGGAGGTAATATGGGTGGTTGATTTATATTTTTATTTGGGTTTTCTTGTTTGTTTGGTTTGTTTGGTGAGATATGGTGACAAAGATTTGACCATGTTCAAAAGGAAATCGAACCAAAGACAATGTCATTAGGTAGATGAAAACTAGAAGATTACAGAGGAATTAAATGGGTTTCATTTTAGTTAAAGTCGGATTGGATTTAGTTATAGGTGAGGTATTTTGAGCTTGGGTTGGCTCCATTAAAAGGTGAATTGGAAGAGGTGGGTTGGTTTCCTTAATGATGGTTTTAAAGGAAAGTTGAGAAGGCTTTTCTTGGTCAAAAACTGGGTGGTTTAAGGTTGATTCTTCCTTAGTGATGATTTCAAAATGAAGTTAAAAAGGGTGCACTTGGTTAACAAGTGGATCGGTTGGGGTTTTGAGTATGGTTGCCCTGATTATAGATGCACTAAGGACCAAATTTAATGAAGGGACCTCATTGTGTTAAGGGATTTGGTTATGGGTTTACATAATAATCAATGAAAAAAGAGGTTCAATGATTTATTTATTAAATAAATTTAAGGCTAGGTTAGGGGGAACACAGAGAATATCATTTGGAACCTCCTCTTGTTCAATAAGGATTTGGACAAACGTCTTAAAAGACCCACATCTATCTACCACATGTTTTTTTGTACGATGATACATACAAAACTCATTCTTTATGAACCAAATGGGTTTTGGAAGAGAAGCATTGATAGGTTTTATTTGAGGGAGTCTAATGATATAATCCTTTAAAAGTATGTCAAGGATTGAGGCATATGATTCCCCTAATGGGGTATACTGCCTAGGAAGAGGGTGAACCAATGGCTTTTGAGGTTGTGAGCTAATTGGTTAGTTTGGTGAAGTTGGTTGGTCGAATGAGTTGGATTAACTCGACAAGTTTGAGTGATTCGATAGGTTGGGTATGCTTGATAAGGTTGGTAGATTATAAAAATTTGGTCGATAGTTATTGGTTTGATTTGGTGAGGTTGGTTGGTTTAATAAGATCAGTGTGTTCAAAAAGTTTGGTTGGTTGGATAAGTTAGATAAGGTAGGTTTATTTGATAGGTTAGGTAAGGTTGAGGCATTTTTTATATTTGACATGGTTGACATGGTGAGTAGGTTCGATATGGTAGGGTGGCTTAAAAATTTTGGTTGGTTCAATATGGTAGGTTTATAGTTATTGGTTGGATTTGATGGGGTTGATAAGGAAGGTGGGTAAGGTAGGTTGGCTTGATAGGTTTGATAAGGTTGAAAAGGTGGGTAAGTTAGGTTGGATTGATAGGTTTGATATCATTGGCAAGGGTGATAAGATTGATTAGTTAGAAAAGTTTGTTTGATAGTTTTTTGTTCGATCATTGTTGGTTTAATTTAATGAGGTTGATGAAGTAGGTTGATAGTGCTTGGTTTGATAGTGGTTGGGTCAATAGTTGTTGGATTGATATTTTTTGGTGGTATGACTAGGGGATAGACCAAGTCTTGGTTTTGAGATAAATAAAGTTATCACAAAATAGGTATAGGTGAGTGATATGATGGTTGAGGTAGGTAATCAAAAGTTTGATATGGTTGAGGTAATTGATATGGTGGTTATGATAAATAACCCAATGATTGGGGAGGTTGAGATAGTTGAGGTGGGATATGAAAAGGGTCTAATAAGGGTTGAAAGTTTATTGGTTGGTTGAGGTGATAATCAAGTGGTTGTTGAAAGGTTGTCAATTGGTTGTAGTTGAGGTTGAATTGATTCTAGGCAAGGTTGGGTTGGTTATAAGCGAGGTTGGGTTGATTGTAGGTGAGGTTAGGTTGATTATAGGTGGTGTTAGGTTGATTATAGGTGAGGTTGGGGGTATAAGTGGCTCTTGATGCAACGTAACATTCTAAGGTAAGAGGGTTGTCTTCTAGGAGTCTAACAAAGTTAGTATCTCTTGAAGAAACTAAAGGAGGACTCTCCACTAAACAAAGCAATGGAGATGAGGTGGATGAAGGCAAAATGGTAAAAGGCTTCCAAGGTAAGTTAGATTCCTCACAACTCAAATAAAGAGAAGACAAGAAAAAGTCAAAAAAAATAAAATATATGTTAAAGTACATTAAATCCTAAGGTTCTTTTTAGTCTTTCTTGTGGCTTATGCCTTAAGTTTGAATGTTGTGACTCAACTAGGCTTCTAGAGTGGTTACTAGCAAAGTAGTCTATGGTTGGTTTCAAGTTGTTTAGGCTCTCAAAAATAATATATATTGAGAATCAATTCATGGCTTGGTATTGGGGCTTACCCCCTCACTTCACACACTATAGAAATAAGGTTGTCAGATGCTTAGCCAATATATACCAATTTCTAAAGTTTATACTCAACTAGAGAGCTGAGTTGGTTCTCTCCCTTTGGTAATGTCATCCAAGTAAGATTTCCAGGAAAAGGTAAGGTGATCACTAGGTGAATAAATCCTAATTGGGCCTTGTCTCAAGTTTGTTTATGTTTAATTGATAAAGGTGGTTAACTTTAGTGTGTACAACAAAAAGTGATGCTACAATAGGATTACTTTGCTTTAAGTTAAACTATGTGAGCTAAACTTGCAAGCAATTGATGTATGCACTTAATTTTAAGCCCAAAAGAAACCTGGATGTCATTTATTAGCACAGAATATAGAGAGAAGCATATAGATGCAAATAAAAGAAACTTGAGTAAATACATAAGGGTCCCATTGGGCATGCCAAAATGTTTCACTAAAATTTTGCTTTATTTTTTATTTAGAAAGAGATTAAAACTTGAAAGGATGAGGTTAGTAAAACCTAGATGTGGTTTGCACTTTGTAATCTAGATGATTGTGAGAGATCCTCTTTGGCTTGGGAAGATGACCTGCATAAGAAAGAGACTAGAAAATGGTTGGTTAGCTAGGTAGGAAGGTGGATTGCCTAGCAAGCTAGATCCAAGAAGTACATGAATTCCTTAGAGGCTATCAATCCACCTTTTAAGAAAAGTTAATCTTGATAAAAAAAGGTTGCATAATAGATATGAAAGTAATTAATCTACTTGGAATAAATACTATTCAAAATAAATGCTTATATTAACAAGATAACATTAAGGTGAATATTCAACTATCAAAATATGGTTCAGGTATGGTCAGGTTGTTTTTTATGGTCTATATTGTGACAAAAGTCAAGAAAATAGGGTTTTGGTTGAGGTTGAGAAGTGGTTTCTTCTTATTGATTTTGGGTGTCTAGTTTTACATATTGACCGTCGATGGTTAGGGTGATCATTGATGGTTAGGGTGATCATCGATGGCTAGGGTGATAGTTGATGGTTAAGGTGATCATTGATGGTTAGGGTGATCATTGATAGTTACTGTTGATTATGGTTTAGGTTAAGAAGGTTGCCTATTTGAGTTATAGAATGGTTTTGCAAGGTGGGTTTGGCTCAAATATTGGTTGTGAGGTAGAGGGTAAGGTTCAGAGGTGGTTGGTTCGAGGGTTAGTTATTCAAATGACTAAAAATACGTCATGGTTAGATGGGTGCAATTTTTAAACTAAATAATTGAAACTTGAAACAAAGAACAATATACTTAGCTCATGGTTTGATATTTGACGGTTGATGGCTTGAAGAAGTTTTGGAGTTTGATGAAGATTATTTTTGATGAAGAGATACCTACACAAGAAGTTGATGCTTGATATTGATCTTTGTCCTCTCTCTTGACCTTACCTCCTAATGATCTGCTTACCTACCCTCTCTCTCAAGTTCTCTTTTTATAGGAAGGAAGGAGAGGAGTAATAATATGTTAACAAGGGGTCCAACTCTCTGTCTAAATATAAACCATGAATGCATTGCTTTGCACATGAATTAGATGAGCTAATTATAAAAAATAAGTCAGATTTGAAAGTTCAATTAAGATGTTCAAGTATTGAAACTTTACCATCGATGGTCAAGGTGAAACATGACCGTTGATGGTCAGGGTGATTTTTGATACTCAAGGTGATCATCAATAGTCAGGGTGATCATCCATAGTTGATAGGGCCGAGGTAGATAGGTTAAGGTTGGGTTAGCTAGGTGGGTTTAGCTAGTAGGTCAAATTGACTTGGTTCAGGTGGGTTAGGATCAGCTAGGGGTCAAAAGGTTAAGGTTAGGCCCAAGGGGTCCTAAGGTGGTCTAGGGGAGTTATAACATTCAAAATTGTGGTGTGCAAATTTTTGGTGTCTACACATACTTGAGCTCGAGATACCACAAACTTTTAATTATAACCCTCATGAGGTTATGAATGGGATTGATTAGTGTTTTTAGGTGTTTTAGGGGCCCCCTAATTCTACTTTGTGGCATTAAGAGAGAGAAAGAGTATTTGTTCTTTATAAACAATCCTTAAAAATAAAACATGCCTTAAACCCTCCTAAAACCCTCTTGGTAACCCCATGTGATAACAATGCTTTAAAATTAATTAAAATGGATTGATTGGAACTTGTAATGACATTTATGGCTCTCAAAACTCACTTGAACCCCTGATTAGGGTATTGGTTGGCATGTGCAAGTATAGTACTATATAGAATAGGGTAGAATACATGACTATAAACTTATTTACAAGTATGTAGGATATAAAGTGGCTTAAAATCAATAATTGAGATCTATCAAGAATTTTTAGGGGTCATATAATCATCCAAACACCTAATCAGTTCTCCCAAGGTGACATCAAATTTCCAAGTTGTTAAGTTAGCCAAGAATGGAGAAATGCACTAGTTTGCAAGCAAAATGGCCTATCTACAAGCCTATAGGATACTTAAAGATACCTCTTTTCAATGGATGAAGTTGAATAATGATTTTTTAGGCATAAAAAAACTATTTCCATGCACTAGATACTACAAATTTCTTTCCAAACACTCAAACTGTCTCTCATGCCTACATAATTGCCTAAACTAGGGTTTTTGACCAACCAATTCATACAAGTTCTTAGTAGCTAAAAATTAGAATGGAGTTTGGTTTTAAAATGGGTAAATTGAATCACACACTTCCTATAAATTTCACATGTGTGGGAGTGCTTTTGTGCCAAAATTCAATTTCAAGACAAGGAGGCCTAATTAAGAAGAGAGAATGGCATAAAAAGGACACTTTCACTTGCTCTCAGGTCTTAAAATTTGGCATGGAGTTGTAAAAACATACTAATTCCATATATATATGATAAATTTTATAATATCCTCCATAAATTCTTCTACACAAGGAGTTTTACACATTTTTTGGGTTACAAGGAATGAGGCTAAATGAGACCTTTTGGTGCAAAACAAGATCTTGGGGGTAGCTTGAGGCTTCCAAATGATTTTTTTTAGGTTTTATATGATGTTAATATGCCATATATGGATATATAATACCTTGGTGAAGATTAATTAAATATTTGACACTTGTAAGCAAGATCAGCCTAGTGAGACAAAGAGGTTTCAAGACACCTAAGGAGTTATTTGATGATTGCCACTAAGATTTCAGTTTGGATAGCTCCTAAGTAGTTTAAAGGTTTCAATAGTATATCAATAATGTAACTTGACATAATATGATGGTCAAGAGTTCCATTTATCCATTAATAAGATAAGACAAAGGGCAGTTTTAAAGAGTGAGGTAAGGTATCAAGCAAGGTTTGAGACTTCCACACCACTTGGAGTAGGAGACCATCTTCAGGAGAGGAATCTTGTCTTATAAAACCTATTTAGGTAGTTTCATAACTCCTCTACTGATTTTAACTCTTTTTTCTACTCATTTCTCTCTCACCTATGCCCTTCTCTTCTTCCCTCTCATTTTCTATAAATTGAGCCTTGATAGGCTATGTTTGTATCCTCCACCTGAGTGATGGTGAATCCCTCCTCAAATAAACACTTGTATTTTACATTTATACTTGAATAAAATTGAGTATTTCCTTCTCATGGCTTGTGTCTAGTAGATGTGCTTAGTTGGTTGATGAATGACTAGTGATAGCAAATGTTTCCTTTCATTTGTCATTTCTGAGTTATCTCTATGCAAGTATTAGTCATATTTATAGGTCACATAGTGTGAATAAAATCTTGTGTTCTTGACACATGAAGAACTCCTTATTAGCATCTTTAGAGACCTATGGATCAGCTTCCTAGTCTATGCATCATGTACTAGCCTCTATGTAAAACACTCATGCCTAGAAACCTTTATATTTGAGTAGCGAAAATGAATTCATGTTGTAGTTCATGTCTTTAGTGTATGATATATAGGTGTAGGACCACATATTTGGTGCATCAACCCCATTTGAATTGGTTTCTCTCACTTTTCCTAGAAAGTAGTATATTACTGTTTAAGCTTAAGTGATTCATGAAGGGGAGTTATCCCTATAACCTAGATATTCACATCTCTAATAGGTCACCCATAACCTTAGGGTGATTCCATGTTATTTCAAATTTGGAAGTCTTAAACTAAATTCTAAAGGATGCAAATTTGGATGATAATATTTTTAGCATGCTCAGAGGGACTAAGGTGAAAAAGTAGTGGAAGGATTGTTGGTGTTGTTCTTATATGTTTTAGCCTTTGGATGCATTTAAAACATCAATGGTGACTCCATTCTCAATTAGTTAGTTCTAGATCCCCATCACTTATTCAAAGTAAGTTATATCTTTAAGTCATTGTCTTGATGAAGTTGTTATGGTTGAGTTTGAAGTAGAGTTTGATTTCATGTAAGTTGGTGAAGCTTTTCAAGCCTATAGTACTCCTTATCAGCCTCACCATAAGCCTTATCAATCCTATAATGAACCTTACCAACAACATTATGGTTCACATCAATCCTATAGTACTCTTTACCAACCTCCTTGGCAACCCAACTACATATCTCAGTAGCCTTATGAATCTTGTCATATTCCTTACTACCAAGAACATCACTCTTACCGTCCTTAGATCCATATCAATCTTATGATCGGCCTACATCATCCCCATATGGCTATGATAATTCATATGAATAGCTTTATTTTCAACCATGTTATCATTCTCCTCCTCCACTAGCTACCCAAACTTTTCAAGATGGAATGGATGAAATGGAGAGCAAAGTATTAGAATTGTCAAGAAAGGTTTGTTAAACTTCTTAATATGAAGAAGTGATTGGGTGGTTTGTATCTATATCTAATGATCCACTATAGAGGAATGAGTTGTCTGATTTTTTATTGGAGAGGATGGTGATTTGGGAAAATCAAAAAAATGAGTTTGATCAAGTTTTTCAAGAAACCCCTTATGTTCCTTATCAACCTTCCTATGATCCATATCCTCAAGAAGTGCCTCCAAGAAATCCAATCCAATCTCATAGAGAACACACTAGTGTCAAAGTTCTAACTTGGAACCAAGTATCAAAGTCTTGGGAGAAGCAAGAGGAAGAAAGTCAAGTTCAAGAGATTGAAGTCAAAGAAAACCTTGAGCCTATTCAAACCCCATTGCCCTCTCCTCAAGAATTCAAATCTACTCCATATTGGAGGTCTATCCAAGAAGATTTTAAAAATAAGAAGAAGGTCCTAATCGAGAAGCTTGAAAATTAATTTATAGATTTGAATGAACCTTAGGGAAACTATAAAAATAGTGAAGTGCTTGTTGAAGAGAATGAAGTGTCCATTTCCCAACTCAATTTGATTTCCCTTCAAGATTTCCTAAAAGAGTCTTCCATATCTTAGACCCCAAATTACAAGAGTACTCCCTTCATTCCCAAGCCCATTCATGATCCATCCACTATACCTCATACTCCCTCTCTAACTCATAAACCTATCCATCACCCTCTCACCATCTCCCTTCTTGAAGAGAAACCTATCCTATGGGAAGCAAATGAAGAAGAGATTATAGTTATATGTGTGGTTCAAAGAGAATGTGAAGAAGATAATTTAAGTGTATATGATGAAGAATTCACCATTGTTAGTCCACTTGGTGAAGATAGACACAAACTAGTCTTCATAAATGAAGAAAGGAATGATATTGATGGTGTTACAGTTGCTTATGAGAAGAGTGCTAAGGTTGTTACCTTGGCCAATGAAGAATGTGGTAAAGGTATGGAATAAAAGTATCTTGAGAGGAATATTATGTTGACTGATCTTATTGATTCAAATGAGCAATTCCAAGGAGATTTGAAGGACATGTGGTGGACCTATTTGCACATGTTCTAAGAATATGAAGGTTTTGAGAAATTGGTACTTCTAGGAGAATAAGATCACATTGATGATTAAGAATGCAATGTTCCTAGTGAGCCAATATAATTTCAACTTCATGATAAAGCATTCTATGATGAAGACATTATTCAATGCAAATAAGAGATTAGATTGGAAAATCCAATAAAAGATAAGGATGTTACTACCTTCATGGACCAAGAGGACCTATGGTAGAAGTATTGGGAAGTTTGCAATTAATTTGAGGCTCTCCAAGGGTTTATATCTCATATTGGATAGATTGGGGATGTTTTTTAGGTTGTCTTCCCTCTTGAAGGACAATGTGGCAATCTCCAAGGTACCAAGTTTGAGGTTGCTCCTATGAACCAAGAAGTAGTCATGTTTGAATTGAAATAAAATATCAAGAAAGACTATGACAAGGATCTTAAACCAAAAAATGAGTTCATCTCCATAGATGATTGGTTTGTTGCTATCGTTTCACTTGAGAACATGCCAAGAAGTTTGGCAAGCAATAAGAGGGTGAAGATAACAAGAGAAAGGTCTAAGAGGTAGCTTGACTCATGTAATTTTTTACCTCATGGACTAGAAGATAGTACATGCTTCCCCTTTGATCTATGAGGAAGAAAATTTGTTTGGGTCAATTGTATATATTAGTTGTTTTCTTCTTTATTGTGTTCCTTAAATGCTTAGCTTGCACATGTGTGTGTGTTATTTCTTTACTTGGTGTGTGTTGTCCTTGTTTTGTGTGTTTAGAAGTCGAATAAGTCTTTTTTTTCATGGTAATGGTCTATTCAAGTCTGAATTTGAGTAAAAGTGACTCCATTGCCCAATGGAAGGACAAAGCTACTAGTTTATTTAGCATAGCAGGCATGCTACCCCCATGAATCACCAATTTGTTAACCAATTTTGACCCTCAAGGTCAAAATGTCAACCACTATAGGTAAAAAAATTCTTGGCATGTCTTGTTAAAACTATTTATAGCTTTTTTGTGCTTTAAGAATTCTTCAAATAGCCTTTTTAAAACTTTATTGGCATTATTTAAGGTAAATTTGAAGATATTAAGGTAATGACTTGTTTTGGCCTTGTAGTGGTCTAGCCATGTCATGGAGTGATGAAAATATGTAAAGTGGTGTCATAGGTCCTTAGGTGTCCTTAAGGATCATTTCATGCCTTAATCAACCTATACAAGAATTTGGAAAGTTTAAGGTTCTTTTATCAACTTTAAGGTAAGTTTAATAAAGGAACATGAACATGATGTTTTCAACTAATTATAATGTATGACAAAGCTCCCCAAGAAAATAATATATAAAATAAATTTTTATAAGGTCCTTAGAGTAGTTACATAACTACCACATATGTTATTAAGCCATAAATTGGTCATAATCTTGAAATTCAATGCTTAGAAAGGAGTTTAATGCACTTGTACGGACTTCAAAAACTCACTTTCAGGTGGAAATAATTCAGGAGTGTCCTTTAAGATTATATAGGTTATATTCATGCATGGAAGGAAGTTTTAGGTCTCAAGAAGGCAAAATATTCTTTCTCTCTCCCATCACTCTCTTCACAATCTCATGAAGGCCATTTTTAAGTGAATGGTATAGGTCATACATGTGGAGTTGAAGTCTAAGATTTTGACCATATTTGGGGACCCTTATGGGATATCAATTAGTGATATTTTTCATTTGAATGATCTCCTTAGCTTTATGAACAATTACTAAGGAACTAAGGTGCTTTTTTTAGGCTCAAATCCCCATTAGCTCTAATTTGAGAAAATTTTCTTGCAAAAATGAACTCATTAGGGCATGAGGAGGATTGTATAAGGTATATATGTATGCACAATTTTTCCATGTTGGTACCCAATAGAATCACATGTGTGGCATTATAATTTGAGCAGGAGAACCTCATAAAGACAGGTTGTAGGTGTTGCACTCAAAGTTGAGAGTTTGTGTAGAGTCCAACACATTCAAGTGACTATCAAATCTTCCCCATCATATTGTAGCTTAATTAAAAGCCCTCTAAGCATATAAACATTTCTTAATAGTTTCCCAAGGAGTCACATCATCACTCACCTTTTGGATTGTGTCTTGGAGTTGCCTGCATAACATGGTGAATTGAAGAGGGTTTAAGTTTGCATTTCCAAAGGAATTTGAGGGTTATGAATTCTTGATAAGTTTGTTTATTCAAGGAAGGAATGACCTCAAAGCTAAAAAAACCATGTTTGTACCTTTCAAAATTCTAGAAGTATAGGAATGAATACCTACAAGTCTGTAGACTTGTAGGTAAATTTTAGGTGAGGTTCAATGAAATATGTCAACATTTGAGTTGTAGACATGAGTAATGAAAACAATATAATAACTTTACATTTGGATAATGTTTTGGACTAATGGGAGGTGTGATCTTAAAGACCGGTGTTGAAGCCACCTAAACAAGACCTCCATGTAGAATGGTGATGCACATGCCTATTTAAGGTTTAAGTTGATTTAATGTTTGAAATAGAGTAGACAACACAAGTCATTAGAGAATTGGTGTGGATACATAACTCAATGCAAACATGAAATGAATGCATAGACTCATGAAGACATCTAAGCCAGTTGAGAGTCAAAAGAGGACTAAATTGACTAAGGTCAAAACACTAGAAAAGTCTATAGGCTAATACTCATGCACATGCATGTGTATGAAAGTAAGAGGAGAAAGGTTGTAGAACATTATGAAAAGGCTAATAGAATTTTTAGAAGGTAAGAAATATTTTCCAATGAGATTTGGCTACTATTAAAGTGTCATGATGGAGTTGATAAAGCTAAGCTCAAGACCTCATGATCAGACTCTTTCCTAATAACCATATACAGCCACACATTGAGAAGGTACAAGGAGCATGTGTGTGTTTATGAAAGTGAGGGGTTTTGGGTAGCTTGAATAGGTTATAAACCCCCAATAGTATATAAAATTTATTGAAATATTTAAGGATTTCAATTAGATTCCTAAAACATAAGTGTTTCAATTGGAGACCTAAAACACAAATGCATTCATATACCTAAAGGAGTATTTACAGGTTTGCTTAGGAAGTAGGTTATTTTCAAGCCTAGAGAGAAGATAGTGTATGAGGTCAGTTTAAGTCAAATAAAACATAAATAAAGTTAGAGGAGAAAGTGACTATCTATAGAACAAAGTTCATACCTTGAGCACACAGCCAGTTCACCACCTACAAGCCTAACTGCCTAAAGCAAAGAAACTGCTTGTTTTGAAGAGAATTAGAGGTTTGTAGAGGGATTTAAGTCAACATGAAGATGTTATATTATGCCACTATGGTTTCATATAATCTTGAGACCCAATAACAAATATGGAAACATTAAAACCCCTATTTACTCTAAATAAGCCTAAGACCAAGCATAGGCATACCTACAAGTATAGTCATGTGAAGAATGGTCTAATGAAGGTTAGATGAAGAGCTGAAGGAGTTGGAAGTTGAATAGGATTATCTACAATCCCAACCACCTAAAGCAAAGAAACTACTTATTTTGAAGAACATTAGAGGTTTATGGAGAGATTTAAGTTAACATGGAGATGTTATATTATGCTAATATCATTTCATACAATCCTCATACCCAATAAAAAAGATGGAAATGTTAAAAAACCTATCTAGGAAAAATAATCCTAAGACCAAGCACATGCATACCTACAAGTATATTCATGTGAAGAATGGTCTAATGAAGGTTACATGAAGAGCTAAAGGAGTTGGGAGTTGAATAGGATTATCTACAAGCCTAACTACCTAAAGCAAAGAAACTACTTATTTTGAAGAGCATTAGAGGTCTATTGAGGGATTTAAGTCAACATGGAGATGTTATATTATGATAATATCATTTCATAGAATCCTCATACCCAATAAAAAAGACGTAAAGGTTAAAAAACATATTTAGGCCAAATAAGCCTAAGACCAAGCACAGGTAGACCTATAAGTACATTCATGTGAAGAATGGTCTAATGAAGGTTAGATGAAGAGCTAAAGGAGTTGGGACTTGAATAGGATTTTTTCATACTTATGGAAGGTTATTTCAACCAATGATGAACATTTGAGATACTTTTAAGCCTAAAACTTCTCTCTGACCCTATGTGTATAGTCTTCCATACCCAAGAAGGTATGTTATGAAGCTCATTTCTAATTGTAAGGTGATGCATGGTACATAATGTCAATTTTGGATGTTATGTGGGTATTCATACTCCATTCTCATGTTAATAGTTTATGATTTGAATACCTATAGGCCATCAACAAGTGCTAGAAGTTTAGGGTAGTCACAAAATGCATACTTGAGCCTAAGAGACCACCAACTTTCACTTTGAACTCTCATGAGGTTGTTCATGGGACTGAGTATTATTTGGAGGTGTTGTAGAGGTCCTCCCACTTCTACTTTGTGTCATCAAGAGAGAGAAAGAGGATATGTTCTTTATGAACAATCCTTAAGAACAAAACATGCCTTAAACCCTCATAAATCCCTCTTGGTAACCCAATGTGAGAAACATGCTTTAAAATGCATTCAAATAGATTGATTATACCTTTAAATTAAATTTATGTCTTTCATAACTCACTTGAACACCTGATTAGGGTAATTTTTGGCATGTGCAAGTACAGTATTATATGGAATAGGGCAAAATACATGACTGTAAGCTTGTTTACAGGTATACAGGGTATAAAATGGATTCCAAATCAAGAATTGAGGTTTATAAATAATTATAAGAGGTAATATAATCATCCAAACACCTACTCAATTCTCCCAAGTTGACATATCAACTCTTTAAGTTGTCAAGTTAGCCAAGAATGGACAAATGCACTAGTTTGCAAGCCAAATGGCCTACCTACAAGCCTATAAGACACTTCAAGAGACCTCATTTCAATATATGAAGTTTCCTAATGATGTTTTAGGCCTTAGAAAACTATTTACATGAACTATATCCTAAAAATTTCTTGCCAAACACTCAAATTATCTCTCATGCTTACACAAGTGCCTGGACTAGAGTTTTTGATCATTTCATGGTTGACCCATCCGTACAAGGTCTCAGAAGATAAAAATTAGCATGGAGGTTGGAATTAGAATGGGTAATTTTAATCACACACTTCCTATAATTTTCACATGTGTTGGAGTCTTTTTGGGCCAAAAGTTAGTTTCTAGGTAAGGAGGCCTAAGTGAGGCCCAATTGAGGAGAGAGAATGGCATAAAAAGACACTTCCACTCACTCTCAGGTCCTAAAATTTGGAATGGATACATAAATAAATATTGGGTCCTTAAATATATGATCATTTTATAAATATATTTCATAAATTATTATGCACAAGGAGGTTTACATGTTTTTAAGGCTACCAGGAATGAGGCCAAATGAGATCTTTTGGTGCAAAACAAGATCTTGTGGATAGTTTAAGGCTTCCAAATGAGTTTTTTTAGGTATGATATGATTCAAATAGGTCATCCATGGAGAGAGAGACTACATTGGTGATGATGAATTCAATATTTGACACTTGTAATCAAGATTAGCCTAATGAAACAAAAAAGTTTCTGTTAGAGTGCTCAATGCTCTCACCTGAAATCTAATCAAAAACTCAAAAGATTTGGTTGAAAGATAATTCAAGAAACAAGAACAACACAATTGTAATAATATTATCTCTAAGAAGAGATTTTTTATTTATCAAATTTACAGACCAAAACATATGCCTATCTCTGAGAAGAGATGTTTGATTTCCATTTTAGGTTACATCTTCATTTATACACATTTTGAAGGTAGGAGGAGGATGTGGAAGGTCAAAAATATCAATGGAGAATAAGTTGTTCAAATTCCATGATTTACAACAATACATAATTTTAGGAATTACTATTTTTAGAAACTTACTATTTTTAGATTACACTACTAAAATTGAAATTTGGGGCACTTCCATTTGGTTTTTAGGGGTCAAAACCCACCAAGTTTATCTTGGTGCCATCTCAAATTTTTCCATCATTCTTATCTTTCCAACAGTTTAAATGGGGAGTCAAACGGAGCTATGGTGTAAAAGTTATGGCTCTCAGAAGTTATGCCACCAATTGGGGTAGAACCATCACCTGAATTGTCTCCTGAAATATTGCTCGGATCATGAAATATCTCCAAGAGCTCATTACCATAGCCATGGCATTAACACATTAAACAAAAAACTCAATAAACTATATATTACTATATTATTTATTAAAATTCAAATATTCAAAACTCTATCTTCTTCTCTCACATTATGTTACACCTTACCTTTATATTTATAACAGTTGGGATAGGTGAGAGGAACACATTTGGCAATGTGAAACCAACTAATTTCCAAATGAATACTCATACCATGTGCACAAATCCATACCTACCTTTTTAACTATTATCAACAATCAAACCTAATATGTTGAATAGATAATTAGACATGTGGGTGTGCAATTTTAAACCACACATAAGTTTAACTAACTTAGGTTAAGCAGCCTTGGTTAACACCCAAGTTACATAAGTTAATCCCAAGTTACTCTTAACCTAATTTTTTTACTCTAACACCTTCCATTAATATTAACTTGGGAGGTGGAGAAAAAAAAACTCTAAAAATGGGTTTTGACAACAAGCCTAATGAGATACCCATGTATAAAATGCAATGTGAATCTAAATGTCCCTATGGACACCAAACCATCTTTCCAGAATACATAGATGTTGAGTCATTGTAACCCTCAAGTCTAATTAAGAATGGTTTTGAATATGATGATCATTGAAAATTAGCATTAAACTCCAAAATACTAGTTAGAATGATTAACCCAGGGAAGTATTTCTAGAACACTCTCCAAAAAGATGGTGAGAAGTGAGCACAAAGACTAATGGGGCTACCACACTAGTATCACTATAAGAATCACCAAGAAGGCCATGGAGTCAAGTAACAATCCTCATATGGGTTCCAACAAACAAAGTGTCTGATAAGATACCCATGTACAAAGGAGGAATTTGGATAACACGCAAAAAAGTGCAACATAAATAACTCTCATAAAGTGGAGAAAAGAGAGAAACCCCATAGGAAAAAACTCCACCCCAAAAAGAGATGAAATAAGAAGAGAGAGATAAAAATCCCCCAAAGATGATGTTAAAGTAGTCTACACTCCAAGTACTCACAAGTCACAAAAGAACTCATATATATGAGTAGTCTACATCCACTACTCGATCACAAAAACAACTAACACTAAGCTTCACCAAAATAGCTCCAAAGAAGGTGATCGTCAATGGTGATAAAAGTAAAAAAGAGTAATACATGTGCAAGGAACACTCAACACCTAGGAAGTATAATGTACATCACACCCCCCCCATACTATTGACTAGGTGAAGTGGAGTAAAAAAGGTCTACATGAATGGTTTGAATTCACTACTTAAACACTGAATAAGTTGACACTGTATACACCTTAATAACTCCATATCATGCTGAAAGAGACTGTTAAACTATTGAAAAAGATAATACGACACTATGATTCACTATAATAGCTACACTTTATGCTATGGGACAATGGTAATCATTCAAAAAGTGGTTTTGACAATACATAGAAGGTCTCCATAGAAGAAGACAAATCGCTACGAAAGGGGCCTTGATGGAGACATGACACAAACACCAGTGTGTCAAAGTAATAATTGCATAATATATCATGTCATGGTTTGAGGAAGAGTGTGTAAAATGGAAAAAAAAATCCATCATGTATGTAAAAAACACAAAAAAAGGATCATCATCCAAAAATAACAACATGCAAAGCATAGGCAAAAGGACATTGGGCTCAGTCGAAAATGCATCTGAGATAGTGTATGTGTGAAGTACAATGCAATAAGTAGTAAGACATATAGCATAGGAAACTCCCCTTGAATATGTCATAAAATAATGCTTTGGAACCCCCCAAATACTTATACTTATGCATTTTTTACAAAAATTCTTCACCATATTGTAATTTTGAGTTAAACTAAAAAAAGGAACAAATATTTGTTTCTTTACAATATGACTCAATTTGAACTAAAAATATGTATTTTAGGTGAAAAATAATGAAAATTCAATAAAAATGGCACCTTAAAATGTGCCCAGAGTATGGATAAAAGTGCCCAAAAAGTTTGACAATATTCACATGTCGAGAAGACCTTTGAAATTTTGAAAAATGATTACATTTTTTGATGTAATAGCAAAAAAATAAATATACTACATGGAAGTGCTTAGAGATAGATTTGCAATGCTATATAAATCACTATAAAAATCCAAAATATGCTCAAGATATGAATGAAAACATGCAAGTGTGTCTATATAAATGTTTAATAAAGGGGGATATGGAAAAAAAATGAACATGCAAGTATGAAGCCCAAAAACACCAAGTGAGCAAGTAGGTAGCACTGATTGGAAAAAATAAGTTTTTTCATGGGGGGGATAACCACCTATCAGACTAGGTGCCACCCTCCAGTCTTAGTAAAATAGAACATGCCATTGTGGAAGCCTCCGTAGTGCCAAAAAAAAAATTGTTGAGGTTGAACCTATGACCTCCATCACACTAGAGAGCAAGAAAATGCAACCAAAAAACATACCCACAAAAAAAATCAAACACAAACCTTTCAAACACAAAAATGTGTTAAAACAATGGTTCAAAATTCAAAAAAGATGCCCAGTTGGTAGGTGGTAGCAGAGTCCAAAATTCAAAAATAAGGGTTGATTTGGTGGTTGGTTGACTTCAACAATGCACACTTTCAACATGTTAATTAAAAGCATGTAGTTCTAGTTTAAAAGTCAACAAATGACCAAACAAAACACATTTCCAATGTTGCAATTGTAATCATACTACCAAAAATGCTAAATTCCAAATTGTGTGTCTATGTTTGGCACGTAGGTGAAAATCTTGGCATAGACGAGCTATGTTGGATGTATTATGAAAGCAATAGGGTACAACCATGGTAGAAAAATAAGCTTGACATAAGTATGGGCATAGTTGGGTAGTTGAAGGTTCCAATGGTGAAGGCAACTTGAAGATTAGTGGTGGAGGGGGTTCGATGGGCATGTGGGTAGACAACAGGTCTTTGGATGGAGTGTTGGATGGGAAATCCATCATAGGCTAAACCAGTAGTGTCTAGGCCGAGTTAGGAGGTTTTGGGGTGTGGTGATGCTTAGGCAGACAAGTACATAGTAGGGGGTTGGGGGTGTTGTGGATGCCGTGGGATGGGGGGTGGTCGAGCAAGGGGCTCAGCCATAGTGAGTTTTGTGTGTATGTTTTTTTTATAAAAAAACACAATATTAAAAATTTTGTTTATAAATTTTCAAATTTTGGTTTTTTTTAACTAATTTAAAATTTATAAACAAAAAATTAAAAAATATTTATTTTTTTTAATAGATGTATATTTAAAAAAGGACCCCCCAAAATTTAGAAAAAAAATCAAACCCATTCACATGCTGATGACTAGAATTAATTGGGAAAAAACACCACACTAGGAGCACCACAACTCTATTTTTTACCAAATGAAGATCTACCCCACTAAATCAACTATTTTGGATGCATCCATATAGTCAGATCTCCATCAAAATGTGTAGATGTTCCTAAAAATTATTTAATGACCAGCAAGCTTCTTGAATATATCTAAAGCGCTAGGTGACCAATTTGATCAAAATGAAAGGTTGAACCACCTTTCATAGCTACAAAAACTTTTCCACTAGATTTGATCACTCCAAAATGTAATGTGCTTGCCAAAAAAGAAGATTTTACCACAACTAGCCTTTAGGGCTTAAAAAATCTACTTTTGACATTACTACACAAATTTGGGTAGTATGACAAGATGAAGGTCTTTAGAGAAGGAGGTTCAATGGTAAGACAAAATAATGAAATGATGCAAGTTGAGTAATAGATGCTTAGAGATAGATTTGATACCATGTTAGAGTTCTCAATGCTCTCACCCAAGATCTATCCAAGAGATCATTACCACAGCCATGGTATTAACACATTACACACAAAACTCAATAAACTATCTATTACTAAATGATAGATTACAATGCAAAGATTCAAGACTCTATCTTCCTCTGTCACATTATGTTATACCTTACCCTTGTATGTATAATAGTTTAGGGTAGGCAAGAGGAACACATTTGGCAATGTGAAACTAGCTAGTTGCCAAATGAATAGTCCTATCATGTACACAAATCCATACAACTTTGTGCACTATTGTCAACAATGAAACCTAACATGTTGACTAGATAATTAGATATGTGGGTGTGAAAGTTTAAACCACACATGAGTCTAACTAACCTAGGTTAATCAGGCTTGGTTAATACCCAAGTTACATAGGTTAATCCCAAGTTACTCTTAACCCAAATTATTTATTCTAACAGTTTCAAGACATCTAAGGAGTTACTTGATGATTGCCACTAATATGTCAATTTGGATAGCTCGTAAGCAATTGAAAGGTGTCAATAAAATATCAAGAATGTAACTCAATATGATGTGGTGGTCAAGAGTGTCATTTTTCCATTCATAAGCCAATACAAAGGGTAGTTTTGAAGAGCAAGGCAAGGTGTCAAGCAAGTTTTGAGACTTCCACACCACTTGGATCAGGAGATCAT
Source organism: Torreya grandis (assembly GCA_037957365.1). NCBI lineage: Eukaryota > Viridiplantae > Streptophyta > Pinopsida > Cupressales > Taxaceae > Torreya > Torreya grandis. The sequence continues at coordinate 2,750,751 of JARHVA010000429.1, forward strand.
CTTTAAGAGAGTACACTTATCTTATAAGACCTATTAGTATAGTTTCATAACTCCTATCTTGATTTTAACTCTATTTGACACTTCTCTCTCTCTCTCTCTCTCTCTCTCTCTCTCTCTCTCTCTCTCTCTCTCTCTCTCTCTCTCTCTCTCTCTCTCTCTCTCTCTCTCTCTCTCTCTCTCTCTCTCTCTCTCTCCTATGACCTTCTCCTCTTCTTGTCTCTCATTTTCTATAAATTTAGCCTTGATAGGCCATGTTTGTACCCTCCACTTGAGTGATGGCAAATCACTTCTCAAATAAACACTTGTATCTTGCCTTTGGACTTGAATAGATGTGCTTAGTTGGTTGATGAATGACTAGTGATAGCAAATGTTTCCTTCCATTTATCCTTTATTATTTATATATATACAAGTAGTAGTCATCTTTGTAGGTGAAAAAGTGTGAATAATAGCTTGTGTGCTTGACAAGTGAAGAATTCCTTCTTAGTGTCTTCATAGACCTATGGATCAGCTTCCTAGTTTATGCATCACGCAGTAGCCTCTGTGTGAAACACTCCTGCTTAGAGACCTTTCTATTTGAGAAGTAAAATTGAATTCATGTTTTATTTCATGTCTTTAATGTATAATATATAGGTTTAGGACCACATATTTGGTGCATCACCCCCATTAAAATAGGTTTTTCTCCCTTTTCCTAACAAGTGGTAGATTAATGTTTGAGCCTAAGTGATTCATCAAGGGGAGCTAGCCTTATAACTTAGAGATTCACCTCTCTAATAGGTCACCCATAACCTTGAGGTGATTCTATGTTATTCCAAATTTAGAAGGTTTGAACTACCTTCCAAAGGGTGCAAATTTGGTTGATAACATTTTCTAAACAAAATTTAAATTGAACCCAATGCTCAATGCATGACTTGGTGTAATCAATCATTTGAAGGCTAGCCTTCCAAGCATGAATTATATGGATTTCCATCCTCAATATTGCATCTTGAAGCTTGATAAAATATATTTTGTCATAGACCCATAGATCCACCCAACCTCTTTTCCCCATTCCATCTTCTCTTCATATCTACAACTGATAACATGGATGGCTTCTTTGATAAGGGAAGTTGGATTGATTGACTCTAGAACCACTCCATTCTCCATAAGTGTTGATGTAATGAACACTAAAGATTATCCAAAATATTTTTCAAAGCTTCTATGGGACACTACATCATAATTAAGAATGTAATATTTTGAAGATGTGGAGTGGCAAATGAAAGGATAGATTGCTTTCAAGCAAAAAAGGACTGTATTTAGGGATCTAATCCCTAAAAGAGCAAAATAGAGGACCTAAGAGTATTGTGGAAGCTCTACAATAGGGTTGCAAGTGAATTTTGATGCATATCATGACCTTGTTTTGTAACCTATATCAAGGACAATATCATGGCAAAGTCTAAGAGGTAGAATATTATAAGATGATAGCAAATTGAGGAGCCCAAAATCACATTTTATGCACTAAAATCAATCAATAAAACCTATAGGAATGTTCCCCAGAAGAGACCTTTCCACCCAATGTCACAATTTCAAACCATGCCTTCATGTTGAAATGGATTTGATGGTGGAGAAAAAGCATGACAAGGTGAATAAGGAACCATCAGAGGAGGTTGTTATGCAATTATCAAGTTTCTTGATAGCTACAAGTACCCCTTCCAAGGAAAAAGGTACCTACAATCATTACCAGTTGACTGAGGCAAACTGTGAATAGAGTAAATGTTCAAAAGGATGGCCTTATATTAGGTAGGGTGAAACCAAGTTACTCCAAGTATGTGTTAAGTGACTCTAAGTAATTATCAATTATCCCTTAAATAGTATTTCAAGTTTGAATCATGAAAAGTAAACCTATAGAGTACACTAGGCAGAGTATACAATCATTCACCTATGACTGGTATTAGTAAGCCTTTTAACCTCCAATTGATTGTCTAGCCAAGTTAGGTGAATGAAAAGGTTTAAATCATTAGTAAGGATCTTATAAGTTTATGGGGGGGCTCATGACCTATCACAAACACCACTACAGGTATCCCTTGTCTGAAAATATGCACCTATATCCAATCTAAGTGACTATGAGTGTTAAGCATGGGATATACTGAGAGGGAGGTGAATCAGTATATCATATATCTTATAAAACTTTCCCTTAATCAAAATCCACTTAACCAAACATTCAAGATATGCAATAAAACTGAAACAATAAACACCACACAAGATAGAGAGAGACACCAAATTTAACGTGGAAACCCAATGTGGGAAAAACAATGGAGAACAATCTCAAGTATATGAATGAGCACCAACTCAAACAACAATATTCACAAGCACAAACTTGCAGGAGTACCAACCCCTTTGTTGAGCACCAACACAGCAACTATTTATGAGCACCAACCCCTTTGTTGAGCACCAACACAGCAACAATTCATGAACACCAACCCATAGGAGCACCACCCCCTTTGTTGAGCACCAACACAACAATAATTCGTGAGCACCAACCCACATGAGCACCAACACCTTTATGTATACCACATAACTATCTTTCAATGTTTTTATCTCAACAAATGATAGTTCATTACAATATCTCTTTCCTCTCTCACATTTACTCTTCTAAGCTAGATATAACAAATACAAATCATATTCATCTCTCGCAATGCTCTTCTAAGCTAGATATTATTATCTCAAATCAAAATCTATCTCACACATTACAAATGGCTTCTCAAGCCTTTATTTATAGCTTTCCAAAAGACTTTTGGCCTTCCCCCTTTGTGACCCTTCAATCCTCATAGAAAATGGCACCAAACTTGCATGACCCTTCGTATCCTTTCTTTTGAAAAGTCATGTGGTGAACCTTTATGAGAAAAAACATCCTTCCCTCTCTTGTCTTTACCTTGGTGACATTTCGTATTCCTCAAAGTGTCCCTTCATGATAAATTGTGCCCTTCCTCTTTTGTCTTCACTTGGTGACTCTTGGAATTCCCCAAGATGACTCTTCATAGAAAAATGTGTCCCATTCTTCTTTTATCTTTATCTCATGACTCTTTTACTTCTCCATGGGCCCTTCTTTTGTCTCATATGCAACCAAAAATATATTCATTCATATTAAATAAATATCAACACACATTAGCCAAGATATAACTATTATAAACATCATTAAATGCAATGGGGCCTTTATCACCAATAATGCTAGACCTTTGACATCAATGACAATATTTCCAACAATATCCCCCTTTGTCATTGATGGCAACCTCAATCCTGAAACTACCACATCTTGAATCCTACACATACTATCATCTGAAAAACCTATAGTAACTCCCCCTTACTATATCAACTTGTACCTATTTCTACACCTGTACCTATACCTTTTATTTTTTCACTTTGACATCAATGGAAAAGGGCCTACCTAGAGCTAAAACTTAGCTCCCCCTCAACTGATGTTAAACCTCAATGGCAGGAAGTAAAGAAATTTACTCCCAACTTCTCTCACAGATACTCAAATGTGTCTTTTGGTAGTGCCTTTGTGAAAATATCTACAATCTACTCTGTAGTACTAATATATTCCATCTTAACCTATTGATATGCAACCTGCTCTCTCAAGAAGTGATATCTAATGGGAATATGTTTTGTTCTTGAATGCATTACTATATTTTTTGAAATATTTATAGAACTTGTGTTGTCACAAAAAATGGAAATAAGTTCATCATACTTTACCTTGATATCTTCCAAAATTTGCTTCATCCAAAGCACTTGAGTACAACACAATACTACTGCAATATATTCTGATTCAGCTATAGGAAGTGATACTAAATTTTGCTTCTTACTTATCCATGATACTAAGCTATCACCAAGGAAGAAAGCTCCTCCACTTGTACTCTTTCTATCATCCAAGCACCCTACCCAATCTGAATCTGTATAAGCAACCAAAGTGAAATATTTACCTATGGGATACCATAATCCATAATCCAATGTCCCTTTGATATATTTGAATATTCTTTTCACCAATTGAACATGACTATCTCTTAGAGATGAGAGATATCTTGCAACTATAGCTATTGTGTGCATGATGTTTGGCCTCGATGCTATCAAATATAAAAGACTACCAATCATAGATCTATACAAATATTGATCTGTAACAGGTGAATTTTCATCCTTGCTCACCTTATTTCTTATTCACATAGGTGTGCCAACTGGTGTACAATCCTCAAAACCAAAAGTTTTCAACATTTCCTTGGCATATTTACTTTGAGATATGAAAATTCCTTTATTTGATTGAAATATTTGCAATATTAAGAAAAATAATAATTATCCAAGCATAGACATCTCAAATTATTTTTATATTCTATTAGAAAATTATTTTTTCATCTTTTCAATATTCCCTCCAAAAATGATATCATCAACATATACCATAGCAATCAATTAATGCTTACCTTCTATTTTGATGTAAAGATTACTATCATCAAATCCTCTCTTGAATCCTTGATCTTGCAGGTACTTATCAAGTCTTGCATACCAAGCTTTGGGAGCTTGTTTTAATCCATACAATGCTTTCTTCAATCTGCATACATGGTTACTAATATTTGAGAGAATAAATCCCTTAGGCTGCTCAATGCAGACCTCTTCTTCAAGATTCCCATTTAGGAAGGCAAATTTGACATCCATCTGAAATACTTTATAAATTTTAAACACTACATATGCAAAAAACATTCTAATAGCCTCTAACTTTGCCACTGGTGCAAAAGTTTCTTCAAAATCTACTCCCTCAATCTGATCATATCATTTACATACTAATCTTGCTTTATTTAAGGTTACTTCTCCATTTTCATTCAACTTATTTCTATAAACCCATTTTGTTCCTATCACATTATGATCTTTTGGTCTAGGCACTAGTTCTCAAGTATCATTCTTTTATATTTGATTTAATTCTTCATCTATAGCCTTAACCTAATATTCATCATGTCTAGCTTCTGAAAAAGTTCTAGGCTAAATTTTAGATAAAAAGAGAAATTAACTTGCTCAAATTCACTTACCATCATTCTTCTAGTTTGAATTCCTTCTTTTATGTTCCCGATGATGTCACTTTTATTACGATTTATCTGAACGTATTTGGATGGATTCTTGGTGCCCTTTTTCTCCTTTTCCTTCTCCTCATCTTCATATGATTCTTCAAAGCCTTCCTTTTCAATGATTTCAAGAATGTCTACTAGATCACTGATTCTTTATGTTCCATCTTCTTCTATCTTGCAACTTGCACTTTTAAAAAATTTCTTGGTTCTTTTATTATAAAATTTATAAGCTTTACTTTTGCAATAATAACCAATAAATATACCTTCATCTACTCTAGATTCAAACTTACTTTTCATCAGTTCTCTTTATGAAGCATTTGCTACCAAAAATCTTGAAATAATCAACTATTTTTGGTTTATCTTTCCATAGCTCATAAGGAGTCTTGTCACTATTGACTCTTAATAAATCCCTATTTTGAAAATACACTATTGTACCAACTGCCTCTCTCCAATATTTATTTGTTATCTTGGATTCATTTAGCATTGTCCTTGCCATCTCTTGAACTATTCTATTTTTACGTTCAACTACTCCATTTTGTTGGAGAGTTTTGACTGCTGAATAATGTCTCTTTGTTCCATGATCTTCATAAAACTCAATAATTTATCTAACATGAATTCTCCTCCTCAATCTGATCTTAGACATTTAATCTTCAAATTAGTTTCATTCTCAACTAATGCTTTGAATGCTTTGAACTATCTAAAAGCTTTTGATTTTTTCTTTAAAAATATTACCCAAGTTATACGTGAAAAATCATCAATAAGAAACATGAAATATTTATCACCTTGAGTAATTTGAGTCCTCATAAGTCCACATAGGTCATTGTGAACAAGCTCTATTATCTAAGTGATCGAGGACTCTTTTGTTTTGAACCGCCTTCTAGTTTGCTACCCATGCTGACAAGGTCCACAAAGCATGTTAGATGGCTTTGTAATCTTTGGAAGATTCCTAACTGCTTGCTTTTTGTTGATGTTGATAAGATTGTCAAAATTTATGTGCCCCATTCTCCTTTGCCATAGCCAACTTTTTTCAATCTGACTTAAACAATATTTTTGACCTTTGATATTTGATAGCATATACAAGTTATTACATGTTCTTTGAGCATCTGCAACCAATATATCTAAATCTTTTCTTATAATTTCATAACCTTCTACATAAAAATTTAGTGTGTGCCCCTAATCACACATTTGACTTACACTCAAAAGATTATGCTTAAGACCTTCTACATATAAAACATTTTCAGTTTTAGTTCTACCATTATCTAAACTTAGTGTACCTTTTCCATCAATTATGGTAGTAGTATTGTCTCCAAATTTCACTGTGCCACCATTGATCTTCTTCAAGGTTATGAACTTGCTCTTGTCTCTTGTCATGTGCCTCGAACATCCATTATCAATGAACCATGGATTTTCTTCATTTCTTGCATGCAAATCTATCTAGACCAACATAGAATCTTTAGGTAATTTCTTTTGCCAAGTCTGAACCTTTTTCTTGATGAATGGAGCCTTGAAACTCTACTCCTTCTTGACTGACTCGAACACACTTCTACAATACTGAGTTATGTTTTTGAAGTTGTTACACTTGTAACAAATTATGGCCTCTTTATCAAAGCTTGATAGAGGAGAAAAAGAGTTGTAACTTTTGTTTGACTCTACATGACTTTTTTTTCCTTATTTCTGAGACTGTTAGCTCTTTTTATACATTCTAATTTATTATGACCATATTCATTATAATAAAAATAGTAACCATAAAAATAGGACCTATTTGTGTATCTCTAATCTGATTGTTTTTTGTAGCTTTGTTCCTTTTAGCCTTCTTTGTTTGAAATGTCCTCTGTATTCTTCACTTCTTCCCTTCTTGTTTCCTCTTTTGTAAGAGCTTCAACATAGCTATCTTTATTTTCAAAATTGATACATGTCTTATCTGATATTACCTTTTAGATTTCTAATATCTTATTCAACATATTAGTGCTATTCTCAAATTTTGAATCATTAGTTGCTCTATCATTGATTACTTTATCAAGATCTGCTATTAAAGAAGCAATTTCAATAACATACCTTTTACATTATTTTCTTACTATTTTCAACTATGCTGTTAGATCTTCTTCATTCTTCTTTGCTTCTTCAAAATGTGCTTGTAGATTTTCAATTATCTCCTTTGACTCCTTTTTATTTTTCTCGGTCTGGCTCTTCAATCTTCAATTTTTCTTTTCAATAGATTTTAACTCTTCTAAGGCACAAATGAATTCTCCTTCCAAATTTACTTCAGCTTCATCCTCTTATTCTTCTTGATCAACCATTCTTTTTCTTGAAGAGGCACATTCATGGATGGCCATCTTGTGCTTTCCTGATCTACCTTCAAGCTATAAAAAAAATTCAAAAAGGAATCTGCTCTGATACCAATTGTTAAGCATGGGATATACTGAGAGGTGGGGTGAATCAGTATATCATATATCTTATAAAACTTTCCCTTAATCAAAATCCACTTGACCAAACATTCAATATATGCAATAAAATTGAAACAATAAACACTACACAAGATAGAGAGAGACACCAAATTTAATGTGCAAACCCAATGTGGGAAAAACCATAAAGAAAAATCTCAAGTATATGAATGAGCACCAACTCAAACAACAATATTCACAAGCACAAACTTGAAATAACACCAACCCCTTTGTTGAGCACCAACACAGCAACTATTTGTGAGCACCAACCCCTTTGCTTAGCACCAACACAGCAACAATTAATGAGTACCAACCCATAGAAGCACCAACTCCTTTGTCGAGAACCAACACAGCAATAATTCATGAGCACCAAACCATAGGAGCACCAACACCTTTGTGTATACCACACAACTATATTTCAATGTTTCTATCTCAAAAAATGATAGTTCATTACAATATCTCTTTCCTCTCTCACCTTTACTCTTCTAAGCTAGATATAACAAATACAAATCATATTCATCTCTCACAATGCTCTTCTAAGCTAGATACTACTATCTCAAATCAAACTCTATCTCACACATTAAAAATGGCTTCTCAAGCCTTTATTTATAGCTTTCCAAATGACCTTTAGCCTTCCCCCTTTTTGACCCTTTAATCCTCATGGAAAATGGTGCCAAACTTGCATGACCCTTTGTATCCTTCCTTTTGAAAAGTCGTATGGTGACCCTTCATGAGAAAAAATGTCCTTCCCTCTTTTGTCTTTACCTTGGTGACTTTTTGTATTCCTCAAAGTTTCCCTTCATGAGAAATTGTGCCCTTCCTCTTTTGTCTTCACTTGGTGACTCTTGGAATTTCCCAAGATGACTCTTCATGGGAAAATGCATCTCATTCTTCTTTTGTCTTTACCCCGTGACTCTTTGACTTCTCCATGGCCCTTCTTTTATCTCATATGCAACCAAAAATATATTCATTAATATTAAAAAATATTAACACATATTAGCCAAGATATAACTATTATAAACATTATTAAATGCAATGGGGCCTTTATCACCAATAATGCTAGACCTTTGACATCAATGACAATATTTCCAACAGTGAGAAATAGTGAGTAAGTTTGGGATTCAAAATGATGAGAAAAGATAAAAAAGTGAAAAATTGGTCCCAAAATTGGTAAAATTATATTAAAAGAGATATATATGTCATATACACTATTTTCAAGCCTCATCTAGGCACAACTACCTACATGATTCACTGTTAGGGAAGACAGGCAGGGTATGATGTAGTGACCTAAGCTTGATGCACAAAGTGGTGTTTGAAAGATTCAAAGAAGAATACCAATTCAAATAAATTTTGGGGAATATCAAAGTGGATTTATGGAGTTCTTTTCAAATAAAAACCCAAGGATAAAAACTTCACTTACACCTACAGTAGTCAGACACAAGGTTTCTCAATCACCTTGGAAAAACCCAGTCTTGTAAAGCCAATAGTATAGAGGGTGTTTGAGAAGTCAAGGAAATGGAGGGAGATTAGAGGCACTCTATTTTTATTATGATAACATAAATTAACCTCATAAAATATACATGAATCAATGTAAGGGTTATAAAATGACAAAACATATTCTACTTTCAAAAATGAATCATACAGTCTTGTTTCTAGGAGCCTATTTTGTTTTTACAGGTTTAGGGGATCAAATGAGTATAATAGAGGATACTTTTTTGTGAATGGAACCATTAAAACTTGTATAAATCCATATAATGATCATTTTTCTTGATAAAATAGGAGAAGTACCCCTATTTTATCTCAGCCAGGGGGTACTTCCCCTCATGCATACATTAGCAGTTTAGGAAAGGGGTGAAAAAAGTGACTCTTCAAAGAATGGTTTAACTTTCCAAGAAGATTGAGGAAGCTAAATTACATCTATTACATCATTTAAAATAACTCACATGGGAGAGAAACTAAATATAGTACTCCATACTCCTAAGGTTACACTCAGACCTAATTGGTCATGGTTAGGTCTAGGTCCAAATGGAGAGTCATCTTCAATTATGTCATGAGATGAGTATTCTTCATGAAGTGAGACATGTTTATGAGGTAATATAGGAGGTACATAGGCTATTTAAATTTAGGTTAATCTATTAAGGAGACATTTTGAGTCCTAAGGTGTAAACAGACCTATCGAGCAAGATTAGGCCTACCCTCCAAAAGAGGGGTCAACTTCATCTTTGGCTTTAGGTGACCAGTAAAATGGGTTAAAATATTATTTTTGGGTCATATTAGAGGTTTTAAATCTCTCATAGTTCAAATAAAACATCAAGGAATCTATTTTTGGCTCAAGACCAACACTAGCATGCAAGAGAACCAAGAACAATCTCAATAGGTTAGGTTGAAATGCTTACATCTCCTTGAAGTATTTACATGGGAATATAAGAAGTTAAAATGAGTTATAGGAGGTCCCTATAAAGTAATTTGTGGAATTATTTTTAAATTTTAATGTCTAAACTTTATGAACAATGCTTAAGAACAAAATTAGGTCTAAAACCCTAGCTAGAGACCTGATTTGGAAAATGGAGTTGGATATGAAATATGTTAGACCATTTTTACTATAATATATATTGTAACTTATAGAAGACTCCCTCAGGTTCCCTCGCATGCTAACTAGCTATATGTACTTGTACGAATGGGGGGAAAATTAGGGGTTTTTTTCACTATTTTGAGTGTTTTATAGGTTATAGCAGGTTTAAAGAGATTAAAATCATAAAAATGAAAATATTAAGACCTAATAAAACTATATATATCACTCTCATCCCTTTAAACAACTCATAAGTGTCCAAAATAGGTGTTCTAACTCAGCTAGTCAAAACTAGCCTATTAGACAAGCTAGTGAAGAAGATGGAAAACTTCAGATGAGCTAAATTTAAGGTATCCTTAATGAATCTAAGGCCATGGAGGGACTTGAAACATGTCATTCACTACCTTTTATGTATTTTTAAGATAAAATAATATCTTTTTGGAAGCCAAGCGTGTAGGGTGCATGAAAGGAGTGTTTTTTTGACAACAGATGACGATGGTTCACCGTAAGAGGTTTATAAAGGACCAAGCTTGAAAATAATGAATGGAGATGCATTTTTGATGTCCTTAAAATTCATTAAAATTATTTTTACTACTCCTCATTATTTATATAATGTTCAAATAGCTCCAATCATGAGGGTAATTTTTTGAGCCAATTGAAGAGTTTTCTTGCCAATTTTCATGAATTTTGTGACTTGGATAGACACTTATTGCACCTAACATTGCATGTTACATCCCATATCCTCTCCACATTCACAATTAATTCCTTATATCATCTTGAAAATTGTCTATGTGACCCTTGGACTTCTCTCTTCTTCTCTTTCTCACAAGTTCTATAAGAACTAGCCATTTTGGCATTATATTAGATGCTCCACCTGAGTATGGTGAAGCCCTAATTGAATGTATACCTTTGATAAATAAATCAACTGATTGTTACCTATTCCATGATTTTTATTAATGTGTTAATTTAGAATGTTTGATTTTACATAAGTGAGACTATGGATTCCTTAGCATGTTTTGTCATTTTTCCATCCTATTTATAATTAGAAAACTTCTTCTACAGGGCATGTGAAGTGTTTTAGGAGATGTCAAGGATTTAATGAGTTATTATTTTCATTATTTATTTGATATTACTCTTTTTTAGTCCTCTTATCTTTTCACATTCATTCATAACCTCACAATGTAACATTGATGTGAGAAGATGAAGATTGGAGAAGTGTATATTCAGTCTGTCCTTTGATTTCAAGTGTAATATGCATATGGTTGGATGTCATCATGTTAGTTGGTGTATCACCTCCCTTATATTAGTTTAATTTTAGTTATCCTTCTCTTTTTTCACCTTCCAAGTTTAGTATTAATTGTAATCCAAAATGGTATATCAAGGGAGCTAGCCCTATCTAGAGATTCACCTCATTCCTTAGGTTGTCCACAAACCTAAAGGTGATTCCATTATGACATTTAGATGAGAAGATATTTTAATCTCCTCAAAGGATGAAAATGTAAGTGACAACATAAATCTTGTCTATAAAACACACATCTTATACCCACATCAATTCTTATGGTCATCTACATTGATGGTCTTTAATTGACATCATAAGCAGCTATGACATGAGGAGAGAAAATAATTGTAGATGGGTTTGGATATAGATAATTTTGTTGTGGATGAAGTACCATATTTATGTAAGTCTTGTATATAAAATAACCATCTTGTACCCACATCCACTAGACCTTGGATTCTATCTAACCCCTTCATGTTTATATCAAGGAAGACTATGTTTCAATTGGAATATCTATCACCATGGTTGATACCATCAAATATCTATGGAAATTGAACATAGCACATTTTTATACCAACCATAGGGTCCATTATGAATCACATTACCTCATGAACAACCTTGATATTATTGACATAGTGATCATAATCTAGATTCAGAATGTGTGGTGCATTTGTGAGCATTATAGATACTCAAACCAATGCAATCACAACATCAGCCTTTTTATGATACTAGTAGCCAAGAATTTCCTCTCAAGAAATATAAACTAGGTATGGGATCTCATTATCTTCTATGTTGTGTGCTCCTGTGTGTCCTAAAAATACCTAGATCATCCCAGGGTGACTATGAGAGCTATTTACAAGCCAAGGGGATCCATCATAAATCATCCATCCATCATTGGGTGTCTTTTGAGCTTATGCTACCAATGCATTGATCTAAATTTTGAATTTTTCATACTCTCTTTTAATTTCCCTATGCTCCTTAATGAATTTGGGTAATGAATTTAGGTTTCACCTTATCTTTCAATTAATCAATCTTTTAGGTGAAAAAGAATTCAAAATCTCAAGGCTAAATGTTAAAATCTTACAAAAGTTTACCCACTTCCTTGTAAACTCAAAATTTTTAGACATGGTTTCATAGGTAATCATGGTTGATCCATCATCAAACACAAGTAGTAAAATTTGTCTATGAGATAATCCATAGCCAGAATGGATAGAACAATAGGGAGTAATTAGAGGAGGCTTTTCAGTGAATTATGAGAAGGCAAACTAGATATCACAAATAATAGAATTTAGTCACAACCCATATGAATTGTCCACTAGGGTGGTTACTCTATTTTGTTTTATCTCCCACAACAACTTGAGGGCATGAAACTTTCTATTGCTTCCTTATTTTTGAAAACTTAAGAAAATATTTCAAGTGAATGGATGTTAAATAAGATTTCACAGTGATTGAAATCCTTGAAACTCAACCTCTCCATTGATTGAAATTTTAAATTAATGGTGTCTTGCTTAAACTGAACTATTTGGCCCTCACATTAGCATGAGTTTTAGTAGAAACAAAGTTCTATATCAAACCACATTTCATGACATATATATACTACATACAATTTGGAGAAGTTTTTGAAAAGCCTTGTAAAGTTCCCAATCTTAAAATTCATCATTTTGTCTTAATATGTGATTTGAACCATACATAATTTTTGTAGCCATAAATGGTGTAGATATGATATAATCTAGTCTAGATACACATTCTAAGACAACTTTACAAATATTAAATTTCTCTACAATTGAGAGTTCTTTGAAAAAGAACAAAACTACCTAAATGCCATGAAGGCTCAAGGAAGCAACATGGGGAGAAGGGGAAAACAACATAATGAACAAGCTAGGGTTTTATTGAATGCACACACACAATATAAAAATAAAGGGGAAAATCACACAAGCCAAAATTGTGTAAAATGGGAAACTATTTATAAAGAGACAAAAAATAAAACAAGGCTAAACAAAGTCATTTATCAGTTAGGCAAAGTATGAGCCTTTGTGAGACACAATTTGGCAAAATGAAGACATTGTATACACAAAATATTTTCAAACTTTATCAATTATTGATGCTTTCTATCTTGTAAGAACCTATTGAGTTTTAATTTCTCTTAGTGCATGTCTTAAACGGTGCACTGGGAAAGGGGTGGGCAGACCATTGATGCTTTGTAGGATTGTTGTCCCCTATACCACCACTTGTTATTTACACAACCATCTCCTAGACACTTCCCTAAGCCTTATATCCTCTCTTACACACTCTTCCAACCATTTATCACCTTTATTATCCGACCCCTAACCCTAAAACGCTTTTTGATAGTTTAAATTACATTGTTGGCCCCATCAACCTTGTGTTAAAATTGATAAAACACGTTAAGGGTCTAAGTTGGCTCCTAGATTACCTAGACCAAGACCTAATTTATTTTTATCAATAACGATACAAAGTTGATTGCGTTGACCCTATCAACCAAACTTTTGAAAAGTTTTAATATTAGATTCGGCTATATATACACATTCATTTTGCCATTTCTTAAAGAGACAAGGAGTTAATTATTCATTTGTGCTTTTTTATAATATAATCTTAATCCATTATAATTGAGGAGTTATAACTTAGGGTTTATACTTGGAGAAGAATCTTGTCTTATGGAAAAGACTTGGATGCTTTGAACTTTTTTAGTGATCCTTACAAACCAAAACAACCTCTTGAAAATCACTTTTATCCAAGGAAGAGATTGAGCCTTGATGGGTTCATCTTCAAGGTAAGTGTTGACACTTGGATTCACACACTTGAGGATATGCTCATCTCTCCTCATCCAAGTGGCATAATGAAAACATCTCTCTTATTCTGGGTGACTTGCTAAGATGAATATCTATATAAGGGGCTAGCTCCTCTTGATGCATCTTTAAAGCTCTCTCTCTAACTTAAAATTTTTTGTATGAAAAGGGTTAAGGAAAAAAACTAAGAAACCAAGTGGTGATGAATCAATGTATAATGTCCTCCTAATTGACTGAAACCACTACTTAAAGACAAACAAGGTGTTTCTCACACAAGACTCACAACTCATGATTCATAACTACATCAATGTTTCATATGCTAGATTCAAGAAGGTATATGATTCTTAGGAAGGGAATAAATGATTCCAAAGAGGGATACAATCATGGACCACTTCTAGGATATCTCTAAACTTATAAAAGAATACTAGCAAAGACCTACAACAATCTCCTTTTTGCAAATTGGTAGACCATCAAGAGTATAAGCTAGAAAATATAATCTTTCACTACACTAGACCAACAAGATTTAATTCTTACTCAATATTATAGCATATGAGTGGCAACAACACTTGTATATTTCTTCAAGAGTTATTCAATTACAAATTTGGCTAGAGTTTTCTCAATAACTAATGGAGGCTATTAAACAAGACAAAAAAATGCATATATATAGCCTTTGAGAGGGAGGTCAAGCAAAGGGAGTCCAAGGGTCACTTGGACATGTGTCTATATGAGAGAATCAGCTACATTTGTATGTGGGAGAGAGGTGGGTGAGCTATGTCATGTGACTAAATAAATCAGTTACAATTGCACTAAATGAATCAATTATAATTGAATCAGTTACGATTGAACCAAATGCTTGGAACATTTTGCCATTTATTACCTCTATATTCACCTTCATGTTGTCACTGAGCCTTTTGACACCAATGACTATTTTCCATAGTTTAAAATTGACTTTTTGTGATCTATCATCCTTTAGGTTTTTTTTTTTGACTTTTCTTTCCTCGGACTTCTCTTAAAATAATTCATTCCTCAAACATTTCCTTTAGACAATTTATTCTGAATAATCTTTCAAGCTTTTTTTGGAAGTACCTTTTCAAAAAAAATTGTCTGGGCCATCTCTCTAAGGAATTGACTCTTTTCAAAATCTTGTAAATGACCCCTTTAGCTTGAGAAGTATCCTTTCAGAACTTCTGTTTAGACCACCTTTTAATAAAAACAATCTTTCAGACCTTTTGTAAGTGTCCTTTCAGATTTTTGAAAACAACCCTTTGGGAAAGTTGAAGTTCCCTTCAAAATTTTAGTAAAGTTCCTTTCAGTCTTCCTACAAATGCCCTTTTAAAAAATTGAAGTGCCCTTTAGAAAATTTGAAGATGACTTTTTTTTTAAGTGCCCTTTAGGAAAGTTATTCGAGACATTTTTTCAAAAAAAGTATCCTTCAAAAAGAATGAAGTGGACCATTTCCTATAGAAATGCCCTTCAAAACTTGTAAACTACCCTTTGAAAAAGTTGAAAATGATCCCTTAGCCTAAAAAGGTCCTTTGAGGAAATTGTTCAGATAATTTTCCCAAAGGAAATAGTCTTCATCTTCAGGAAATTTGTCTCAGACAAATTGTCAAAAATAATTTAACACTTTGGCTGAATGAAAAGTCTATAAAAATAGAACTTTATTCAAAAAATAGAAGACCCAAAAGGATTACTATGCAAAGGCTTAGCAAAAGACCAAAACCAAACTTTTTGAAAGAATTGGACTTGTACATTTGTTGCAGGGTTGTATATAACACTTCTTCCAAATGAAACCTGCATATTAGACCTAGCCAAATTTATAGACTTAAGATGCTAAGTTTTCAAATAGGGGTGCCCAATTTTGGCCTGAAGGACCAAAATTTAGTCAACATTAAGTATCTCTAACTTTACTTCTATATTTTAGTAAATATAAATAACATAAGTAATGGATTTTGAATATATTTTTCCCTCCATACATTAGGGTTTTAACTATACACAATTTAATTAGTATTCTCCTATGCATATTTAATTTTTATGTTTATTACCCCCACTTTGTGTCATAATTTTTGGTGAACACTAGGTTATATTTTAATTTACTTGTCATTTACTTTGTGAATATGAAAACATAGGACCTAGCTAGGGTTATTAAATGGTGTTGCTTGACTAAAGGCTTTGGAATCCTCTCTATTGATGTTATTATGATAAGAGATCCATTGGTTAGGTCTATCAAATCCATCTTGGTCATGATCTTAAATAGCTAATGTACCAACACTTAGATGTGTAAGTAAGATTTATCTTCTCTGAGCTAGGATTGATTAATAGATCAGTTACATTTCCATTTGCATACATTATAGTGAACCTGATGAGAATCAAACCCTTGTAAGTTTTCTTTCACACTTTCATTCTTTCATCATATTATATATTTATATTTTCTAAGTATTGTATCAAACAATCAATATAGTTCTAATAGTATGTGTGTAGGTTTGATACAAAGTCACTCTAAAGTAACTATGTTTTGTTTGTGCAGGTCATCTCTAAATACAGGTGACTAAATCGATCAGTTTAGAATAATCTTCTTTTTTATTTCTAAATTTGCATACATAGTCAAAGTAGTCAACTATGTCTACAATTCTCTTCTTTCAGCATATAGGTCTACAAACATAGTCGAGCCAGTCAACTATATTTGCAACTTTTTTTAGCACACAGGTTTTATAAACTCTATCAAACCAATCCACTCTGTTAGCAAAATTTTTGAATCACTATTTGAACATCACAACATAAAATTTTGTAATCTAAACATCTTCCAACCCACCAAGGTTCATTCTTACTCTCTCTATCATTTTAGTTCTTCCTTTTAGTATTATTTTTCACAATTTTATAGTTTATAAAACTCCATCCCTATATCCAACTAGGTTGACTTGCTCAAAATAATCCACCTATTTAATTGTGTTCTCTCAGATCTTGCTTTCATAGAATAGTAGTGACCCAGTTGACTCTATTTTGCATTGTTTGCATACAATGTCCTATAAACTAACTCTGTACTCTTCACAATCAAAGAATTAACCCCATTTTTTATATTAATTAATTCACCTTTCCTTTCAATTATTTACATGCTTAGATTAACAAATATAGTTTAAATAGGTGGTTTTCCAAATTACGATTTTAATGACATTTTTTTCTCTTTTTCACACACTTACAAATTATTTTATACATAAAAACCATTAAAATTTTATCTTCCTAAGGTTTACCTACTAAGATTTCATCACCAAGGGGGAAAGCCAACTTGGTTTTCTAGCCAAGTATAAACACGTGGTTGATTGTATATATTGGAAAATCACCCAACACCCTTAACATTGTGGGATTGTGAAGTGAGGGGGTAGGCTCCAATACCAAGTTAGTACCATCACCAATATAGATCCCTTTAGCTTAAACATCATGAAACCAACCTTAGATTGCTTTCTAGTTCCTCATTACAACCAACTTCCTAATCACATTAAAATTAAACTTCATTATAACTTAATAACACTTAGGATGACCAATTAGTTAGTTCTTACTTTCAATTTGTTGCTTGTGCTTTGAGTATTACATGTTGTATTCTAAAACTTGCATTAGCCAATATTGGTGTAAGTTTTGTGTTGTGTATTCCAATTGGATTGGTCATATTGATCCAATTGATTGTGCGCTTAATTTCATTTGCTTAAATTTTATTTTGTAAAACTTTTCTTTGTTTTCATTTGCTTAAATTTTATTTTGTAAAACTTTTCTTTGTTTTAAAACACTATTATTTCTATCAAAATAGTCTCTTACAGAATTTTTATCCTATTTTATTGTAGTACATAGTCAACTTGTCTAACTGTGTCTCTTTATCTTCCTGTTCATCCCTTATCTAAGTATTACATAGTCAATCTATCTGATTGCATATTCTTATTTCTCAGCTTATTCCTTGTTTAGTACTACACTATCAACCCATACAACTATGTATTCTCTAGCATGTTTCAATTTCATCCCTTACAACACATAGTCAACCAGCTTGACTATGTTCTCTTGTTTTCCTATGATGTGAATTTTATTCACTTACTTTGTTGACCTAGTTGACTTTATACCTATTAGATGACATTATTCTCTATTTATCTGACTCTATCTCTATTCTTCATTTTTGTTTCCTAATATCATATTATTTCTTCAATCATCATGAAATCCTCTATCAGAATCTTTTTTGACACCCTGAATGCATTTAGACACTATGTGCGGTGCTATTTTATTCCTATCTTTACAAGATGATCCTCACTCTTGGAACATCTATTCTCCTCCCTCATATTTTGATTTTAGCATGGTACAAATCACTCAAATAGATGAGATTGGTGGATCATATCCTCTCCATACCTATCAAGATAATTCCCATCTTCAAACATCTCACTGTAATTTGAGGCTAAATGACACAAGTCTATCCAATAACCCCACAAGGATTCTACCACCTAGCAACCCACACCCTAATACCATTTTAGGGAATCCTCCTACCAACACTAAACCACCAATTGATACAAATCATATTATTTCATGGATAGTACAACAAATGAACATAATGCAAACATCTAACACCTCCCAAATGAGGTAACTACAACATAATTTGATCAACATGGTTAATCAACCTCATATTCTTCTCCCTCAAAATAATCAAAATTTTATTCCTCCACCTTTTAGAGATGCTATGGGAAATTCCATCTCCAAAACTACCATAAGAATAATATGCTTCAACACATTGAAAATGATCCTTTATCCCCTTTCATTATTTCTATTGATATTGGTAATATATCTCCAACTATTAAATATGATGGGACTAAAGATCCTGCATCTTTTATTAAGGAATTTGGTAATCTTTATAAGGAGTGGATCCAAACTAATACTTTTTTCACAACCAAAATTTTAGTCAAAACTTTCAACATGATGTATTAGAATGGTATAGCCAACTTTCCTAACATTCTATATGGAAACTATATGATTTATTCAATCCTCTAGTTAAAGAGTTTCAACACAATGATCTTCCCAAAAATTGCCTTAGCCATTTCATCAATGTTAAACAATCTCCCACTGAATCAACACATGATTTTATCAAATGATGGAACTCTTTGGCTCTTAAGGCTGATCACAACATGACTAATGACAACTTTCTTAAAATCTTTATAACAACAATAACACCTTCACTCTAATATAATGTTTGAAATTTCACTCCCCAAACATTAAATGAAGCTCTTGACCAATCTAAAGACTTCTTAATCAATCAATTTGAACCCAATAATAAAATCATGAAAGGATATTTTCAACATTCAACCATTTTGATAATTGATAATCCTCCTTAGCCCAAACTAGGAGTAGCCAAAGTCAATAATCCCTAACCTTCTCATACACCCTTAATTGTACAACAAATGAAACAATTTTTAGTGCCCTCTAAACCATTCACCTATCATAATAATCCTCTTAAATGGTATGACCCTAATCAATTTTGTTGGTTCCACACTAACATAGGTCATTCCCATGAAACATGTAAAGGGCTTACAAAAATATATATATATTTTATGCTTGGTGATTCCTTTTATCATAATGACATGATTCAAATCTATCATCAATATTACATTAACACTTCTCCAAAGAAACAAACTTTCAAAGCTTCCTCTTATAAAAACAAAAAATATTTATCCACATCTAACCCTCAACAAGAAAACAAGGATATGTGTGTGTTTAGTGTTGATTATGATCAATATTACACCAATTCCCAATACATAAATGTAACTAAGGTCAATTATCAATGCAAACCAACCCACAATGATCTTATCACCAAATCTATGAAACCATATTTGGAAGAACAACTTATCAAAGATACTACTACTCCTCACTTATCTTCAAAAACCAATGAGAAACCACCTCCTCCCTCTGAACCTCCAACCACTTCTCTTCCTTCTAAACCTATTTTA
The DNA here is from genome assembly GCA_037957365.1 of Torreya grandis. Classification (NCBI taxonomy): domain Eukaryota; kingdom Viridiplantae; phylum Streptophyta; class Pinopsida; order Cupressales; family Taxaceae; genus Torreya; species Torreya grandis. Next base: position 2,770,888 of record JARHVA010000429.1, read on the forward strand.
TCTTATAAACCTCTTATTGGTTCTTATTCTTCCATAACCCATTGGTACTTACTATAAGATCTCAACTTTATGCCTTGAAAAATTACTCTCATGGAGTTAGTTCGTACCTCTCCTTATCATTGTAAGTTCCTCATGCAACAACTTCAATAAATTGAAGATTCATCACCTTTAAAAGAGGAACCATATTCTCAAGAGCCTTAACCAACCGAAGTGCATATTATCGAATCCATTTGTCCTTCTTTGAAGCCTTCCATAGAGTTCCTCAAAGAAGACATGATCAACAATGAAATCCTCTTTTAAACTGATGATCCACCCCTATTTATTAAAATATCCATTAATACCACCCTCATTCATAAAGTATTAGTAGACAAAGGGTCTCATATTAATGTAGCATCTATTTGGCTCATTCAACAACTTGGTTATAATAAATATCATCTCAAACAAACTAATTAAAATCTACTTGATTATATTTGGCTCCCTCTTACTATTGGACCCAAGGCTATACAAACTAATAATATGGTCCTTGATTTATCATTATCTTATAATATACTCCTAGGATGCCCATAGACTCATTGCATGAGGGCCATCACCTCTTCTGGTCACTAATGTATCAAGTTCCTTCATAATGGAAAAAGGTATAAACATGATTCCAATCCTAATCCATGGAGTATTTAGCTTCTAAATCCTAAATCTCAATATTGGATTCCCACTATTTTGAAGATTAATAGCGCCCCTTTACCTAAATTCATCAATATGAATCCATATTTACATGTCACTCTAATTGATTCTAACGATGATGAACCCAATGACCTGTAAAATACATGAAATACTACTAAGATACCTCCTTACATCTCAAAGTGGCTACCTCCCTCCTTATTACCTCATGATTTTACCATCCCTCTCATTGATGAGATCATTGATTTCCCTCCTCTATGCAATGCCCATGAAGCATCTTATATATAAGATGACTTCACATGTAATGATTATGGAGTAACCAAATTAATTCAAGATCCTTAAATCATGTCTCCATGTAAATTTGACAATTTAGGCATTTCCCCTTCCAATGTTCCTCTTGAGTGACAAGCGTGTATAATTTTTCCATCTTATGATGCTAACTAATTCATGGTTTAATCTCAATCACGAGACTTAGATGTTCAAAATTACTAGAAAACTTTAGCTCAAATACATGATTTCAATCATTATGTTCATACCATTTCCACATATTTTGAGTTAGCACTTGAAGGTCATGTACCTCCTGCTAATTCTCCACTTCTCGATGTTCCTTGGTAGAACAAATCCTACCTCCACACCTCTAGAACTTCTAACATCTTCTATGCCTCTCACCGCATTAATTATTTTATATTATCCTCTCCCTATTAATAATGATAATGATAAACCAATTGAATCTAATCGACCTTCTTCTACCATTCCACCTACTCATAAGATTACCCTCGATGCCAATGCCATAGATGTATGTTAGATACATTCTAAATATGACCATCACAGTAAAAAAATTAATAATATTGAAGTAGATGTGGAATATTATGGCCCTTTACCCACATTTCCTAGTGATGAAGCCATCATTGAATTGTTTCATGCCCGAGAATCTCAACTTCCTTGGCAACATCATAAATTTGGGAATTTCAGTCAAAAATCCCTTTGTTTTAATGAATTAATCACTAGCATCAATCCTTAAACAAATCACATTTCCTCTCTACCTAACGTGCCATATCATTTCTAAGATAACATTGTTATGCTTATCGAGGAAACTACAAGAATTGAATATGGCACCCCCTCTTGCCCTTAACCTATAACAGTCTCTAGAGAACTCACACCAACTAAACATGATAACTTTAGTTTATTATTTGATAAATATCATGAGACTTTTGATTGGTCATATGAGGACATGTCAGGCATTAACCTAAGTATCATGGTGCACAACATCATCACATATCCTGACACTAAACCCATGTGGCAAAAATAGTGAAAATTTCCTCTTGAAGTTTCTAACTTATGCCATAAAGAAATCATTGAACTTTTAGATGCCAAATTTATCATCCCTATGGACTATTTAATATGGGTCTTAGAAATTGTCCCTATTTGTAAAAAATTCACCATGGCCATTTGCATTTGTATTGATTTTCGTAACCTCAACCTTGGTTACCCCAAGGACAACTTCCCATTACCTTTGATAGATGCCATCATCAATTCCACTATTGGCTATGAAATGTTGTTCCTCATGGATGGTTTTTCAGGATATAAATAAATTCATATCACTCCTAAATAGTAACACAAAACAACTTTCACCTTGACGTGGGGCACCTATTGTTACGTTAAAATTCCCTTCGGCCTCAAAAATGCCAGATCTACCTATTAATGGGCTATGACCCACATTTTCCATGACCTTATCCATAAGATTGTGAAAACCTATGTGGATGATCTCATTTCCAAGTCTAAAATCCATAAAACTCATATTTTTGATCTTGTTATCATCTTTGATCAACTTATGAAATATAAAGTTAGACCAAACCCCTACACATGTGTCTTTAGCATCACATCTGGTAAATTATTAAGGTTCCTAGTCTCTCTTCATGGTATTGATGTTGGCCCTACTAAGATCAACACTATTGTCCACATGCATATTCCTCATTCCAGTTTAGATATTTGTACTTACCTTGGTAAGCTTGGGGTAATATGATGATTTATCCCCAAAAAGACTTATCTCATATATTCTATCAACTCCTTCTTAATAAAGGTAATGCTCTCAAATGGATCGATCTTTGTCATAAAGCATTTGATAATATGAAAGATTCATTCCTTCATCTAGCCACCCTTCATCCACCCTTTAATGGTTATCTTTTAATCTTATACACTTTTTTCACACCCATATCAGTTGGGGTAATGTTTTCTCAACAAGATGATACCAGAAGAGATAATGTCATCTATTATATAAGTTGAGGTCTCATTTATTATGAAAAACATTATACAAAAGTAGAATGTGATTACCTCATTATCTATTCTGTAGTTGAAAATCTTCATCATTATATGTTATATCAAACAACTTATGTTATATTTCATTCTAATCTACTCCACTTTTTCTCTAAAGCCTTTCTCCCTGAAGATAGAATTGGCAAGTGGATGGTCCTTTTAATGGAATTTGATCTCCACATTGTATACATCTAATTCTTATCATTTTTGTGCTAAGATTGAAAATATGAATAACATTATACAACACATAATCTAGACCAAAATCACTAAAATGCTCTAATTCATCCACACACATCACATGCAAGTGTTGATTTGTGCTCACGTGTCCTTCAATGGTTAAATGCATTTTATACAATCGTTATCTTCTTCCAATTCATTATGTGTCAAGTTTGTGACCAAACAAATTATCATTTTAGACCATTTAAACACTTTAATTTGTTTGCACATGTCACGTACAAGTGTTGATGTGTGCCTATGTATCCTTAAATGGGGAAATGCATCATTCACAACTATTATTGTCCTCTAATTCAATTCTAATAAAATTATGACCAAGAAAATTAACATTTTTGACCATTTTGATTAAACACATGACCAATTTACAAGAATTGAAAAATACTAAGATCATTAAGCAAATCAAATTATATTAAGAGCCTAAGTGGAAAATAATGAAAATTTATTGAATGACTATTATTGGAAATTCATAAATCAGAATATCTGGGCCATGACATCATCAAAAGGGTGTCAAGAACTAGGCATTAATGGAGATAAATATCAGGTTTAAGGTTATCCATGCCTTATTAATGCTCCCTTATTTCAAAACATTAATTGATTTGTCCTCCAAAATTGAACTAATCCTTGGCCACACTTTTTGATCTCAAGATTAATGGTCATGGTTGATTCTCAACATTTATGGAAAAGTATAAATACATGAGCCACCATAGGCAAAAAGATAAGCTTTTTATTGAAAATAATCTATGCAAAAATATTGGTAGGAGGGATTCACTAATTCCTTCAAACTAACCAATCAAGGAGTTGAATCCCTTGGTGTTAGAAGATATGACAGAGGCACTTGCCCAATCACATTGACAAATACTTAGAGCAAAAAATCTAGGCAAAAACATGTTTATGGACCATCTTTGAAGGAGATCTGCTTTGGGATGGTGTTATTTGTCTTTATTTCCTCATTAGTTTCTTGATCTTATTGACACCACCCCTTGAGGAAGTGGGCTTAGCATGTTAGGTTATTTATTTTTATTATTAGTTTTCCTTAGTAACACATGAACTAACCTACTCTGTAATCCTAATCTACATTTCAGCACACCCAATGGGACAACACATCTCATGCACCCATTTAGGGGCCTTTTTATCCTTCAAATTGCACATTTAGACCATCTTTTGATGTTATTTTGCTTTTTTTTTCCATTTATTACATTTTTTGTCTTCTAGACTAATGACAAGGTTGCCCTTTAAATTAAAAGGTCATCCTAAACATCAACAATATTGACCTTTGGAATGGTGAGATCACCTTGAGTAATAATGAGGTCACAAACACAAATGGTGAGGTTAGTTTTTATTTTTTTATCTTTATTTATTTTTACAGATCAACAAGATCAACCTATGTAGTAGTGATATCAACCTATGGAATAGCGAGGTTGACTACTAATCAACGAGATCATGTTAGACCAAAATTATAGTGAGATCACTTTGTGGAATAGCGAGATCATTCTATGGAATAGCAAGATCACTCTGTAAAATGGTAAATTCACCCTATGTCCAAATCCAGCAAGTTAAAAACAACAAGCTTTAGTTTCTTTTGGATATCCTACACCCTTGCTTGACTACTAAAAACTCTATTTTATAAGACTAAAACACTTTGCTAGTTTACTTAAAAAAACAAAAAAGGCAAACTTAAATTCACACTTCACTTAGTGATTTAAAATAAACACAAATCCTAGACTAAGTGCTCTTAAGAGCTTTTGTTTTTATTTATTATTTGTTGTTCGTTTTGTTTTATCATAAACTGGACTTTATGCATATGCTCTCCCCTATCCCCTTTAGGGAATTCAGATGACCAAAATCACTTCACTCATTGTCTTGTCGCTTAATCCAAATCCTAGAAGGAACATTGTCTATTCTCTCCCCAAGTTCAAATAAACTTGGGTTATCCAAAAAATGACCTTTAAAGTCCTAGTTTTATTTATTTCATGCACTTGGCTTATGGGCAGGATTTCGTCACCTCTCCATAAGTTCTATAGGGAAGTGTTGATCTAAGATTTCATCTCCTAGCATCATTTCAACCCCACTCCATGGTGGGGAATACAAATTGAGGGTGACTTGCTGGGATATTAATTTGAGGAATTGAAATAACTCTGTTAACAATATCTACTTTGAAACAATGGCCTAATTTGGACATCACACTACACTAAGCAATATGATAGATATAGTGGTTGTAAAAAGGACAAGACATTTTTACAAAAAGCCCATTATCTTGGATCTAAATGACATGTTTCTCCCTAGTGTTAACCACATATATGGGACCATCTAGATCAATGAAAATTTGTAGTTTTTAGACAAACCTCATAAACTACAGAGTATTATTGGTGCAAGGTGAGTAGCCCAAATTTCCATGTCACCATATGATTTTTTGAGAGTAGAGGGGTTCTAAACAAACCTAATTTTTATGTGCCTTTAATTTTTGGATTAAAAAACTTAATTCCTCTCAATAAGGAGTATATCGATGGAATATAAGGGTACAAAGCAACCTTATCAATTTCTAGGGTAGGATTTACATTTCAGTGTTTTCTTATTCTTATTTACTTGCATAAACTTTTTGAGTCTAAATTTTATTTGTATGTGTGTGCCACACCAAAAATTAAAACCAAAACACATCCAAAAATAAAGACACATTTTAGGCCCCACATTTTGAATAAGAAGGCATTACACTGGTCAAATTAATTCAAAGTAAATTACCCTATTCAAAAACAAATCAAATCATTTATGCTTGTGCCTCCAAAAAGCATCATTATGATATCCATTTAGGTCTAGGTTATTCATCACTTAGATATCTAAGGTCCTTTAGTCCAAATTTGAAACTTTTAGCTTTCTAAGCTCTAACCCAAAACATAATTGGTCTACATTAGAATCTTGCCTACAATTTGGGATTAGGCAGTTCACCTTTTTTGCTTGGCTTGTGTAATTTGGGTGATTTTTTCTATTTGGTTTGAAAGACTTTATCTAGACACTACTCATTCTATTATTTTTTGAACTTGGGTTATCTTGTGTTCGCTCATGCTCTAAGTTCTTTAATCATTCAACTTTATTTTTTATTGGGCACCATTGTGCTACCCATTTGTTTTTGGTTTTAGACTTAGGATTTTTTGTGTTGGCTTACATCCTAAGATTCTAGAATCACTCGATCCTTCTTCTAATTTTTCTCACGACAACCCATCAAGGTCGGGCTCATATATTTATGATACTAACATACTTCAAACTTAGGATTTCTTTTGCTAACCTACACCCTATGTTCCAAGGTTGTTCTACCTTCCTCTAAATTTTTGATTTTGAACAACCAAGGTCGAGTATTTTCATGACTTATTTTTCCTCTTCTAATTGTGAAGCATCACACCATTTGTTTTGAGGATGAATCAAATTATATTAAATCTAATTGAAAATTACATAGTCGAGCTACATATTTATACAGGAATATGAGCTCACAATAGCTCCTCAAAAATAGGAGAGATAAAAATAATTAAATTGAATATCTCCTAAATATTACAAGAGTAAAAAACATCACGATTAAAATATTTTCATGATTTACCCCTAAATAACCCAACAACTTATTTATGATAAATAACCATATTAAAGACTAATTGCAAAAAATTATGAGTAATTAAATATTATGCATTTATTTATAATGGTCAACTAATCACCCTAACATTCCCCACCTTAATTTAGCATTGTCTCAAGTGAACAGGAGAGAAATTCTCTGAATGCTTCAATTTTTTCTCGCATAAGTGCTTTAGTAAAAACATTTGCACATTGTTGATTTGTTCAGAAATACTAGAGTTGGATGTTTTTATTCTAAAATGTTCAAGAATGAAATGTACTTGCACCTCAATGTGCCTATTGCAGTCATGAAATATTAGATTACGAACAAGCTTCACTACTCCTTCATTATCCACATGAAGAATTATTGGTTGATCCTATGGTAATCCAAATCCTTCAAGTATATGTCTGAGCCAAACTGATTCACATATAGTTCCTCCTATGAAATGATATTTTGATTTTGATTCTTACTCCCCCATGATATTGATCCACATCCCAAAAAGAATACAAATCCTTAAGTGGATTTCCTATCATCAATGTTTCTTGCATGATCTAAATCTGAATATCCTATCAAGAAAAAATTATCATTTTTTTTGTATTCTACACCAAAATCCATAGTTCTTTTGATGTATCTCAATAATCACTTTGTTACTTTCTAGTGACTAATCTTAGGCTCTTACATAAACCTTGAAAGATAATTGATAGCATAGCTGATGTCTAGCCTAGTGTAGGTTAGGTAAATGAGACTCCCCATCAACTATTGATATAGAGTTACATTTACCTGTGGTGATGGATCTACTTGAGCTAATTGAAGATTTATCTCCATAGGTATGGAAAATGGTTTGTTATCCATCATTTTAAATTTCTTGAGCGTTGTCCTAGCATATTTGAGGTAAGATACAAAAATGTGATTTTCCCTCTACCAAAATTTTAATCCAAGACAATAATGTAGAAGCTCAAGATCTGTCATGTTGAATGATCGATTTACATCTTTCTTTGTTGATTCAATCATCTTCATTGAACTACCAGTGATGACTAGATCATCGACATATACAACTACAATTACTATCTCCCCCTTGTTGTTTGAGGTAGAGATTCAAATCATATGGACTCCTTTTGAATCCATGTTTCAAAAGATGTTTGGAACACCATCCAATTTTGCATCTCTAAGTGTATTTCTATACCATTTAGGCATACATTGAGTAGTTATTATGGGTGGTGGAGCTACACCATTATTCCCATCATCATTACTATATTCATTTAGGAGATCACCATGTTATATATTTTTATAGGACTAATTTGTTATTAGGATAACTTATAGAAGGAACTTCTACTTCTTTCTTTTCAAAGAATTAAACATCCCTAATGGTGTAGATATGTTTGGTTTCTAGATACATGAGTTTATAGGCAAATGCTTATTCATTGTACCTTAAGAACATATTTTGGCTTTCATATCAAGTTTAGTCTATTTCGCGTTGGGAATGTGCATACTTGATTGACTTCCAAAAACATGAAGATGTGTTATAGATGGATTTTTCCCTAACCAAGATTCATGTGGATTTAATCCATCAAGAACTACAGTTGGTACTCTATTGAGTAGATATATGGTAGTTTTGGTAGTTTCTGCCCAAAATGCCTTTATCAAGCCTTAATCATGTATCATACATCACATCATTTCTACAATAGTATGATTCCTTTATTTAACAACTGCATTTTATTATGGCATATGCAAAGGTACCATTTGATGATGAATGTCATTTGCTTGCAAAAAATGTTTAAACTCATTATCGATGAATTCCCCCCCATGATCTGTGCAGAGGGTCTTGATTTTTTGACCAGATTCATTTTCAACAACCACTTTGAACTTATTAAAAGTTTTAAAGGCTTGATCCTTTATTTTTAGATTGTAGACCCACATTTTTCTAGAACAATCATTAATAAAGAGCATAAAGTACTTAAATCTGCCATGGCTAGGTGTCATTGATCTGCATAGATTTGTGTGAACAATATCAAGTTTACCATTGGATCTATAGGTACTTTTTTGAAATGGAAATCGATGTTGCTTTCTTGCTAAGCAATCATGACATTTGTCTATACCCTTTTTAAGAGGTGGTTAGCCTCTTACCATGTTTTTTTATTGGAGTGTGTCTAGATATCAGAAACTAATGTGGCCAAATCTTTTATGCCATAAATGTGTTAAGTGTGTACTTTGCTATGAGTGATTGATTATTTTTTTGAATGAAATCAAGCTAAAACATATGGTTCGCTTTGGATGCTAGTGCAATAATCTTGGAGTTTATGAATTTGTCTCTAATCAAATACAATTTTGTTCCACCTTTATAGTCAAAGTCAATCTTCAAATTATGGTTTAAGAGTGGAATTACTGATAACAAGTTTTTGGTTAATATAGGTACATAGAGAACATCTATGATTTTACATGCTTGTGTGTCTAGGGGTAAGGAAATATTTTCAATTCCTTACACACTATATGAGGTATTTTTTATGCCTAATTTCTCCCCCACCTAAATTTTTCAAAAAAAATCAATACTTGCTGCCATAGAGATGACCCTATCATAAAGTCTAAAATTGTGTCAGGGAATCTATTGATTGATAGTATTTTAGATGCATTTTTTATTATGAAATGATAATGATTAGTTGATGAATTCATGTTTATGTTTCTAAGTATTTTCAAAAATCATGATAGATTAATGAATAAAATTTGCATATATATTTCTTAAATATGATCAATCATTTTGATTTTCAGTATAGTTTCAATTGAGAAATGAACATTCAGTTATAATAGTTTAATAGATTATAATGATTCTATAAATGATTTGATTACTCGATTAGAGGAGATAATAGTGATATTGATTATTGCATTCATAAAATGTTATATTTGCAAATCAATTCACTTCATTATAAGACTATCATGAAGGTACAGATCAAATTAAAGTCTCAATTTTATGTATTACTTGTGATTTAATGACCATTCAGAATATTGATGGAAATAATATGGTGATGTTTTGAAAAGTTTCAGATCTATATAGGAGCTTGGGGTAATCCATTTGTCTAATGATTCATATATTGAGCATTATTCTTGTGTATCATAAATTCCAAGTCCTCTTTGATACTATTAAGTCATTAACAATTTCAACATTCTAGCTATTATAATTTCTAATGCATAAAGGGCATTTTATTATTTCCTTGGTCATAGAGATTCATGTGGTGAAAAGGTTGAGATCTTAGATTTGTTTCATGAGATAAGGTTAATGGCATGTGAGTTTCTTTGCAATAGTTACATCCATTTTCAAAAGGATTAACATTGATTGAATTAAGACCTTTGAAATGACTTTAAAGGGATTTATTTATCACATGGTTTGGCTTTAGGACCTAAGGAGTCATGGTGATATGGTATTAACATTGTCAAGATTATGACTTCATCATGAAATATATTGTTTGGCTTAACTATGGGTTATATGTTAAAAGGACTTATCATAATAGACCATGGCACTATGTGAATTGGCAATTACAATGTCCATTGTGATGATTATGAAACATCTATTGGTTGTGAGCTAGAGATCAGTTACCAAGGATGGACACCAAAGCAATGTGAGTTGGCATAAACATTAATGTGAAGGTGTGGCCTCAAACTTTCGAGATTGGCAAACAGATTTGGTGGTAATGGAATTAATGTGAAACGATCTTTTCTTTGAATTATGGAAATGAGCTGATGATATAGTATGAAGGGATAGTTATGGATAAATTTGTCGATGCCAATAAATGAACTGGTAGGATTGCTAGGTACACATTTAGTAAATATATCCAATACAAACTAAACATGTCACTTGGTTAGTTACAGGGAAAGTTTCTAGACATAACTTGTGAGTTTCTTGGTTTTTGGTTCAGTTGGTTGTAAGTTTTGATGTAGAAGCAAAGCCCTGGCTAGATAATTATGGATTTATAAAATGAGATCTTGCTAAAAAATATTGGGTAGAGAGATCAAGTGCATCACTAGGTATATTATGCACTGTTAGTTATTTTGTTTTATGGTGACTTATGGAAATTTTTATAGTTTTTAATAAGGAAATAGTCATGTTTGAATCTATATGGATATGACTAAAAGTTCTCAGTATTTTGGTATGATTTCCTATGTTGATATATGAGCTATAATGTGAAAGTATGTGAGTTTGATATCATGCAAACTATTTGAAAGATATGGTGGTCATTTTTGAAGATTTTTGAGAATATTGTCTGTTGTATGGGTATGCATGATGAAGAGAAGTTACATGGTAAACAAATATTTTGTGTTTCTTGTTTATTTTTGGGTCAATGAAAGAATAAAAGTTTTTGTTGTCAAAATACAAAATATGGATTTGTTATTTTTGAGTAGTATCCTTTCGAAACATTATTTCATAGACTGTTCAGGATAGTTTGATAGTCATGCATGCATGTCTCTTCCATCTTGTTAAAGGAGGTCAAAATTAAGTTAGAAATAAGTTAATGGGTTCTTGTTTGTTTGATTCATGTTTGTCCAAAGGAGTTTTTAAAAGTTTCTCAACATGCATGTTAGGTTCCTAGCTTTGATATTTTGGGTTTGTGAAAAGATAAAATCCATTTATTCTAAAGCTGAGTTTTAAAGAATGGAGAATTATAGATTGAAGGAACCATTTAAGCCTAGATGCATGAGACATTTTGTGAGTTTCAATGATTTTATTAGGTATATTTGAGGTTTCTCTTCACTATAGTCAAGGGTTTTGGTGATTTTCTAGATAAGGAAAAAATGCTTTGTATGTTGTTTCTTGAAGTATGATTCAATGGTTTTTCCAACAACTTGATATTTCTATTTTCAGCTTGTTGTTTTGGTGGAGAGACAATAATGCATATCGTAGATGAAAACTTTTTGATTGATTTTATATAGTTTGTGAAGAATAGAGACATTGTGATTCATGGATAAAATTTGTCAAACAAAGGAAGTTCATGGTTTCTATGTAAAAAACTAGACGTATTGGTTCTTCTAATTTTTGAAGTAAATGGGTTTGATAGATTGGTTGTTTGAATGGCATGAGTATTTTATAGTTTCAAAATGGCTTTCAAGGGTTTCTATGTTTAAGTGTTATCAATAGATTAAAGATTCAGAATTTTATTTTAAACCCTAATCTGAGAAATAAAAAATATATCCCTTCTCAATAGATTTGATCTCATTTTTTGAGGTTGTGATATCTGAATATATATGGGGATCATTTTTTAAAAAATTGAATTTGGTTTTAGAATAAATGATTTTTCAGATTGACAGTTTTAAATCTTACAATGATTATGTAAAAACTTGAAGAGAATTAGTCGGTCATTTTGCAAATTGTATGCTGAAATTTGTCATGGATATATAAGATGTTCTTGAATTTGTAAACTTATTTGTTAGTTTACAGATGCAAAGGTGATTTAAAGTTTAGCTTAGATGAGATTTATGTTAAAATTTCACCTCAATATTGTAGTTTTAGGTTTTTCTTTGAAAATGGATGTTAAGATTAAGGTTCTTTAATCCTTTTCATTTTGAAATTTATATCATAATCTTATATTGGAATATATGATTGGCTTTAGATAGTATTTGATGTTCTAACTTGGTAAATAATGGATGGGGTTTTATATTGTCATTTTACAATGATCTTTAGTTGATGAAATAAGGGTAGAAAATTCAAAAAGTTATCAAGGCATAGACAGTATTAATATGATCATTGAGATATTTTGACAAGTTCTTGGTTGTATTCGATAGCTTCATTAAAGTGTTAAAATCATATTTTGAGTCAGATAGATGATTTTCAATTTATGATATAGTTTAGTTACAATTTGATGAAATGAAGCAATTTTCAATCTTGTTTATTTGGTTTCCAATCCTAGATTTGATTGTTATATTCTAGATTTGTTTATAATGTCTGGGTGAGACCAATTGAGTTTAACAAGAAGTAATGACAATAGGGGATGGGGACAGAATTTCAATAGTAATGTTAACTAGCCAAATCCTAATAGAGGCTTTCATAAAGGTAGTTTTCATGCAAAGAATTTTGTTCCTAGATTCTATAGGAGAACCAGAATGTCTATTCACTTTGATGCTTCAAACATTGAATTTTGAGACATTCTAAGTAATTTACCTATTGATCCAGCCAATAGGGGTAACAAAGATTTCTTTGGCCATAGGTTTGGAGCCTAAACCCCTTCTCAAAGTAGTTAATCCCATCATTTGGAAAATAACCCTCAGCACTTACCACTCCAACCTCCTAATGTTGATAGAGTTGAGCCTGTTGTTGAATCCCTACCTACAAATCAGACTACATAATTAGAAGTTGAGACTGTCCATGCAAAGATTTTAGAAACATGGCCATTCCTTCTAATGCACCTTCTTATTCCCTTAGAGATCCTACTAATAAATTTAAAAGGTTGAGTCTAGTTACTTCTCATAGTGAACCTATTCTGAGATCTAAAATATTGAATTTGGGAGTTCAAGGTTATGCTAGTAGAAGGAAGCCAATTGATATTCCACCTTCCACTATAGAAAAGAGGACTACATATAAGAGAATTAAAAGCCAATCTGAGCCAGAGACACCAATGGAGGTCAGGATATTGAAGAGAATCAAATTAGAGATTGATGACAGCACAACTGATTCAGGAACAAGATTGGTGTCATTTCCTGCCATAGAGATGGAATATAATGTTTGTCTTCATGAGCAAGACAAACATTTAATTGAGATGTCTAATTTAGATGATTATTGGTCATCTAAGGGATAAAATTTTTATTTATGCTAAACCTTTCATGACATAACTTGATGTTTCAGTTTGATACTTTGATTTTTAGACTTTGACATATTTTAATAAATTTTGAAAAATACAATAATTCTAGAATTTTGATATAAATATATATGCCTAAGTTAATTGATATGCATTATGGATTACTATAAATAAGGTTTGTTAATATTTGAGTTATTTATTTTATGATTAAATATGTATTCTATTAAATTATTAATCATAAGGAGCCCCACCCATTAATATTAGTACCCCCAATCAATTTTCAATAAACTTGATTAATTAAGACTATTAAAGTTTTAATTAAATCTGTACTTAACTAATAATTTAAAAATTCAATTACTTAACATAAATTAATAACTAACTAAAGTTAGTTGTAACTTATTTTCAACTAAATTTGAAGATATAAGAAGGGATCAAGGATTCAATTGAAGATAAAATAACAATAGGTATTGAGGACTTAGACATTTTTTGAAGTCAATCATGCATCTTTCTTCTTTTTATGTGAATCCTCTGAGATAGTAAAACTTTTGCAGATAGACCCAATGGTACTTTATCTGATGGTTGAGTAATTACTCATGTAACATAGGTATATCCAACTTTATTTATCATTTAATACTAATTATCTGAAGATTGCTAAGCTTAACATCTTTTGATGATTGTTATTTGCAGTCCTATGCACAGATTCCAAGTATTCAATATGAATAATGAATATTTCATTATTTTGTGACATTTCATTTATTTATTTTGTTTGTAAAGTTGTCATCCAAGTTTTTGTAAAGGAAGAATGTTGATTTTATCAATAAAGTTATCCTTTTTTGCTAAAATGACTCTATTTTGAGACTTGCACGCTTTATTGTAATCTATTTGACTCTAACTTTAATATAATTTAATCTTTAGTTATCTTCTAAATCTGATTTTATTTCTATTTGTGTTTATCTTTTTAGCTTTTAGTTTTAGTTAAGTTCATTCTTATTTATTTTTTTATTAGTTTCTTCCTTATCTCTTCTTTATGTTTCTTTAACTATAGATCTTTTCTTAATAAGTCTTCTTTTAAATATTTTATTTAGTCTTTTATCTTAAATCTCTATTAGTTCTTAATTTGTTAGTTTTCAATTAATTAACTCTTTTGTTTTCTTTAAGTTAGACATTTGATAGTTTTTCATAGCTTAGTACTTGTTTATTTTCTTTTATTTATTTTCAATCTTAATCTTAATAGATTTCTAAAATCTATCCAAGTCTTTAGATTAATAGTTTTTTATTCAGTTTAGATTTGGTTTAATAATTGATTTATAATTATTAGATTTATTTCTGTTTTAGCTTATTTTAGTTTATTAGTGTGATATTTCTCTTTTAGTTTTTATATTGTCTTGAGTTTGTTTCTTGATTAGATTAGATTGTTTAGTTAGACTTTAGTTACTTTATTAAGTTTGTTATTTCTTTTTTAAGAGCTTAGTTATTTTTTGTTTTTTCTTAGTTTGTTGGTTAATTGTCTGTTGTCTCACTCTCTTGTTTACATGATTGAATCTTTTCTTTTATCTTTAATCTATATATTTCTACTTCTGGTTTTCATTGGAATAAACTTAGAGAAAATTACAACAAGAAGAAAGATATTATTGAATATTTATTGAATCAAATTTTTATTCTTTGAGAGACTATCTAACTCATAAATTTTCTCTATCAAATAGAATAGATTATATATTCTTATTTTAACTAATTCATGATTTGACAAAGTATATTTTTTATTGTTACAATGGAATAAGTTATATTTGATAACTTATTGATTATTTTCTAAAACTTTAAAAAAAAACTTTCACATCTTTAAGATCATATACGAAACTTTAGAATCCTATGATTAGATTGGTATGATTCCAACTTGACTTTTGCAACAAGTGAAATGGTTGATTTGTTGATGGTACAATTTCCATCATCAACAAATTTGGCTACTCCATTGGGAGAACTCATTCAAAAATCTAATTTATTTTGAGTTTTGTTTAGTTTTATTTTTCTTATTGTTAATGGTTCTTGGAGGTCAACAACCTCCTATTATTCAACCTAGAATAGCTTTAAAAGATGATCAAGTTGATGTTGATTTTGATTTAATCCGTTATGCATGGTATAATCATCTTAAAAATCTTCATCAGGTTATCAAAGTCATAAATCAAGAAGAAGAGATTACTAAATTTGAAATTGATTGATATTCAAATCTTACATGTGAGACTCAACATGATATTTTGAATTCAAATAGAAGAATCCAACAAGATAGATTAAGAGTTTTAACTACTAATCCTAGGCCTAGAACTCGTTTCCTTTCTGATTCTTTTCCATTTGATGATTTTATTGTGCCTATTAAAACTATTTTTATAAATTTGCAATTAAATCAAGTGTATTAGGTTCAAACTAATCAGTCTATTTAGGTAGAAATTGTTGAAACTTTCAATGGGAGATCAACTAGTGGGGGAAAAACTAGTAGTAGAATGGAGACTAGAATATATGGTTCACAGGCTACAAAATCATAGAGATCAAGATGATCTCACTAAAGGTGAAAATGAATCAGAAGCTCAAGAAGAGCATCAAATAACCATAGCACCATGCATTTTTGCTAATCTAATTAATGTTGAAAATCATCCTGGTAAGTTACCTTCTCTTAAAGGATTGAATATACCAAAGTTTTTTGGTGTTGCTAGAGAATCTTGGAAAGATCACTTAGAAGCTTTTAGATTAGTTTGTGCTACTCTTGGAATAACTAATGAAAATATTTGCTTAAGATTTTTTGCCCAAATAGTAGAAGGAAAATCTTATCAAGAATTTTTTATTTTATCTGCTAAGGTTATTAACACTTGGAGAGACATAGAATATTGGCTAGAGTTATCTTTTAGGAAAGCTAAAGAAGATTTTGATCTAGTCAATGATCTTGTGAATTTTTTTATTAATCTAGGTGAGACAATTTATCATTTAATTTCTAAATTCAATAAACTGCATCAAAATATCCCTTATGATCTAAGGCCTTCTAAAAATTTATCTAGACTTTATTTTTACAATGCTTTACCTTCAAAGTATAAGATGACTTTAGAAGATAAAGACATTAAAAAATATAGTGACACTTTGGGTTTTTGTATTGAATATGAAAATAATCTTAAAAAAATTGGTTTTAAATATAGGTATTCTATAGTCTTAAATTTAGATAATAGATAAATATTAAAGGCCATACAAAGTCTAGTAAATGAGTTGGTCATTGTTAAAAGATAGCTTAATAATAAATCTGTTGACCAAATTCGACTTTTAGGTCAAATTAAGACCTCTATAGGTAAAATTTTATTTTTAAGTGTTTTAGGGGTTAATATATATGTCAAAAAGTGTTTTATATGTTAGTTAATGTTATACTAGCCTTGGTCCTTAGTCATTTTAGTCTTTTTGTTCATTTTGAAGTCAAAAAAGGGGTATTTAATAAGTTTTATGGATTTATTGGGAAGAATAAAAGTTATAAAAGATGATGTCACATCCCATGTAGTCCAAAATGTATTAATAAACTAACATAACTGAAAATTGATAGGGTTTTTAGTAGAAAGGGCAATTTTCTTGAGAAAGAAGGTGATTTTGGCACTTGTATGGCCCATAAGAAAGTGTGACGAATGGAATAAGATCTTAGAATTTCTCTTCACATTTTTCAAGCTTAGTTCCACATTTTAATTTATGTATAAGTTCCATTTCTATCCCAAAATTATTATGCTCTTTTTTCACCCTTCTTGGCAAGCAAAAGAGTCTATAGGTTTGTACTTGGTATGGCTAGCAGAGGAGGTTTCAAATAAAATGCCTTAGAAAGGTTAAATTAAAGGTAGAGATATTAATTTTCATATAAATATTTTTAATAATTATGTCATGTGCTTCATGATCCATCCTCTTGAAGTTAACTATATTTTTTTGCTTGTTAATTTATGTACCCTATAGGTTTTGCCTTCGTTTGAGAATTTTTATACAATAAAATTGATTATATTGGTTTCATATGATTTTTGATTCATCCTCAACTACTCTTCATACTTTTTTTAAATTTTCATGATATCTGGATGAGTCAAATAGCTCAAGGTTGCAAGAGGATACACATTTCTAAGTTACAAGTAGTTTTCACCATTTTCAAGAACTTCATGTTTGTTCATGGTTTCAAAGGGATGTGATAGGTCCATCATCATGTATCCATGTTGTTTTTATCACCTTTACTTCATTATTAGTCTCAAAACATCATGCTTGGCTCCAAATTTTAATCTATAGTCCTACTCAATCAACTCCTATCTACTCTTCAGCTTTAGTCATGGATTGTAAAGGTTTTAAGGATGTCTATAGAAGTGTGATAAAGGTTTAATAGTTGTGTTATATCCTCTTAGAAAATTAAATAGTGAAATTATATTTAAAATAGTGTAAAACATGTTATGGTAATGCACATTGCTCATACTTGTACTCACTGTCTGCTATGGAAATGCACCTATAGGTGTTTGGAAGAGGTTTATCATGTTGAGAGTAAAGGTTTTGAGACCTATTTAGAGACATCCATGTTTGAAAATAATGAATCATAAGATAATATAAGGATTGGAACTTATCAAAGGTCCATACATCATGTGTTGTTTGAAGATACTGACTACCTGTACTTGACCATGTATACCTATAGGTGACATTGATAGAGGGTTAAATAGCCACTTGAAGATGTTAAAGCAAGTAGTGAAACCCTCATTAATGGTTATAATTGATTAAATAATCATGGCATACTAATGAGGAAGGATAAATTTTAAAATGGAAGGATAGACCACCTTAAACATGATGACTGTGTGTTTCAGGACTCTTTTCCTCTAAAAATGCTAAATAGAGTTCCAAGCATTGCTATGGATATCTTAAAATGTGGTTATCAAGTGGTTGGAAGAATTTAAATGTGTTTATATAGTATCCCTATCATGGTACAAGAACCTTTAAAATTTTTAAGAACAAAGGGTTAGGGGAGAGTGGTGATTAAGAGGCCTAAAGTTGCCCATAAAGAGACTAAAAACAGGCAGTGACATCTACAAGATTGATCCTAAAAGAGGATTTTTTTCACCAAGGTTGGAAATTAGACATTAATTCCATGGTTAGAGGGTTATAATTTTTTAAAGGACCTTTTTGGACCTAAAGGATCATCAAGAGGAGATGACAGGTGGTTCTTGTTCCTCATTCACACCTAAAGTCTGTATAAACAACCTTAACATTCACCTTTAGCCCAATATGGAAACAATGATCTAAAAATCATATTATTATGATTTTTTATCACTTTTAAGGTGAATAAAGTTATGAATTTGATTCTAGTTGACCCTCATATTCCAAATTGGTCTCTACACATCATGATTAGGGCATAGTGGAAAAATATACACCTATAGCCACTGTAGGTAACTATCTCAGGTAGAGAGCAAAAGGTATGAATTTTGAGGACAAAAAAACACAAAAAGGATTTAAAATGAGTTTAAAAGGCATAAAATAAATCCAAATAATAATAAAGGGTTTTAAATGATATTTTCCATGAGTTTTGATGATATAAATCACTTATAGAATCTACTTACAGTCACCTGTAAGTGATTGTAGGTAGACAATCAAATGAGGAATGTATCTCAGGGGTGGTTTAAGATTATCAAGATGAAAAATGGATAAAATAGGTCTGAAATGAACCTAAGTAATTTTATTTATGTTGAAAACATTTTTTTCAAATATTATTACACCTATAGGTCCAAGCCTAAGAGCACTAAACAGGTCAGCACAGTCAGTCAAAGTGAAACCCAATCTTGAGGATTTAAGGATGGGAAGGATATGAAAAAAAATTTAAATAGTAAATGGAAATAGAAAAATCTCATATTGATCATGATAGTATATATATCCTTTTTGACATGGGATAAAATTATATAAAGGGTTCTTATAATGCAAAACATAGTTCATTGAAAGAGACCCTACACACAGTCTATTTTAGTTTTGGAAGAAGTTTGAAGGTCAAATGGATAGACCAGGGGCTAGTTTTTTGTGTATGTAATTATTTTCACCTATATAATATAATAAAAGATTTAGATGGTCTAATAAATTAGGGTAAGTACCCTGTATTTTGTCTCAAATAAAGGGTACTTCCCCCTAATGCAAATTGGTAGGCTTAGTGAACAAGATGAAAATGGTAGGTCAAGGGATTGATTAAGCATTGAAAAAAGGTGTAGGTGGCTGAACCACATCCAAAATAACATGTAAAAACAATCACAAAATTTAGAAACCTTATAGGGTGCTAAAAAACTCTAAGATTGCAGTCAAACCTAAAAGGCAAGGTTTAGGCCAAGTGCCAAATGAGGGGGTCATTTTCACTTCTAGTCATATATATGATTTATAGCCTATTGGATAATGATTATGGGATCATGATAGAATTTTATAATCCATTGGTATATATAAGAACCATAAAAAAAACTCATATTGTGGATTTAAGGAGTAAATAAGCCTACTCAGCATGATTAGGCCTGGCATCCAAAAAAGGGGTCAACTTCATATTTGGCTTTATATTATCACTAAAACCTATTGTATCATGCATATTGGGATAAATAAGATGTTTTAAATATTTTTTAAGGCAAATAAACCCCTGAGGAAGCCATTTTTGGCTTAGAGAAAACACTAGACCTATAGGAAAAGGAGAAAGGAGCTTGATAGGAGAAGTTTAGATGCTCATATCTTCTTGGAAGTTATGCATGGTAATATAATAAGGTTGGAGGTGTTATTAGGGTCCTTTAACATCAATTTTTTTATATTTATTTTTAGGTTTAATGTCAAGTTTTTATGAACAATGCTTAAAAGTGAAAACAAACTTAAAACCCTTGCAAACCCCTAGTCAAGACCAATTTGGAAAAATAGAGTTGGATAGCTACTCTAATGGAATATTTTGTCTATAATGATGATTTTACATCTCAAATGACTCTTTTATGCTCCCTCTCATACTTTTGAATTATGCAAAACTGTATGGATGGGGTATAAAATAAGGTTTTTCTCATTAGTTTATGTATTTTATAGGTTATAGAAGGAGTCTAAAGATGAAACCAACTTTGGGAGGAATATTGAGACTTTTGATAACTACCAATGTTCATTTAATGACCCAAGGAAACTCCTAAGTGCCTCAAAAGAAGCTATCATCTTAGCCAATCAAATTGGCATAGTGAATAAGCTAGTGAGAAGGGTGGAAAACTTTAAGTGGGGTAATTTTAAGGTGTGTCTAATGATTATAAGTCCATGGATGGTATCTAAAATTTTTATCCAATCCATCCCACATATTTTCATGAGAAAATAAAGCCAAATTTGAGGCCAAGTGTGCAAGGTGCATGAAAGAAGAGTTTTTTGGACTATAGATGATGATGGCTCATTCCTAGATCATTTAAAATGACCAAGTGTAAAACCAATACATGGAGAGGCATGCCTACAAACCTTCACCTTAATTATATTAATAATACCTATTCCTAATAAATTTTTGAATGTTCAAATAGATCTAAACATGAAGGCAATTTTTTAAGCTATAATGAGGAGTTTATGCCACTTTGCAAGAGTTTGATGACTTGGATGGACACTTGTGATTCCTAACCTTTCATGGTTCATACCATATCCTATACTCATGCACAAATAACTTATTCTATTATCTTTACAAGTGTCCTTGTGACCCTTTAACTTCTCTCTCACTCAAGTTCTATAAGAACTAGCCATTTTGGCCATTGTAACTTATGCTCCATTTGAGTATGGTGAAGCCTTGCTCATTTGTATACCATTTTATCATTAAGACTACTAATTTTTACCTCTTAATGAATATTCATATTGTTTTATACATGAATTTTGGATCTTTTTTAGTGAATACTATGGATTCCTTAGCATGTTGTCTCATTCTTTCATCCTATTTGCAGTTGGAAAGCTTCTTCTTGTAGGGCATGTGAAGTGTTCTAAAAAATGTCAAGGATTGAGTGAGTTAGTCTATTAATTAGTGTCATTAAATTCCTCTTATTTCTTATTCCTATCTTTGCACATTCATCCATAACCTCATAATATAACATTGATGTGAGAAAATGCAGATTGAAGGAGTGTATGTTTGGCTAGTCTTTTGTTCTCATGTGTAACATGATGTTGATGTTGGTTGGAAGTCATCATATTATTTGGTGTATCACCTCTATTAGAATATTTTCTTTCATTTATCTCTCTCACTTTTTCACCCCCCCCCCAAATTTTAGTTTTAGTTACAATCCAAAGTGGTACATCAAGGGAGCTATCCCTATCTAGATATCCACCTCATCCTTAGGCTACCTACAAGCCTAGAGGTGTTTTCATTATGCCACTTGGAAGAGGAGAGATTATGAATCTCCTCAAAAGTTGAAAATCCAAGTGATAATAGTTTTTAGCAAGCCTAGTGGGACTCTTGGTCCAAGAGGTTGAAATATATTTTGTGTTGTCTTTTAACAATTAACCTTTGGAGGCATCTATCAAAGCATCAATGGCAACTCCAAATATACATCAGCTAGTTAAGTAGCTTAGGTTTATTTTTAAAGATTTTTTATAATAGATTTATTTATTTTCTTTCTTTCAATGAATTTTCATGGCTAATTTTGGTGTTGAGCATTGTTTTACACAAGTTGGTGAGACATTTCAAGCTTGTGCCATTCCCTATCAACAAGAGCAAGTTCTTAATCAACCCTATCATGAAGTGTACTAGCTTCAATATGAAGTGTATCAGACCATCCAAGAATTTTATCAATTCTATAGCCAACCTTCTCAATATCTTTTTTCTCCTAGTCAATCTAGCCACTTCTCAAGTCAATCTATTTCCACCTTCAAACAAACACTTTTGGGATATGAGAGGTATATGTTAAATATTGACGCATAAATAGGATGTGGTCAAGAGATTCCTTGTCATCTTATTAATAAGGTAAGAACTGCATTAGATTTGGCCAAAAGAGAGTGGGAACCTATTGAAGGAGCCAATTGGAAAAGGCTCATAAGTGTGATGCTTGATGTGAGTGGCCTAGTTTCTTCCTTAGAAGATAGGCTAAGAGTTTATGAAAGAAAACCTCACCAAACCTATCAGGCTTCATTCCAATTTCCCAAGTTTCCTATCAACCATATTTGATCCCAACTCATGAACCCAATCAAGGATACTGAAGTTATCATTTTCCCAATCAGTTGGAAGAGAGAGTTGAA
Organism: Torreya grandis; assembly: GCA_037957365.1. NCBI lineage: Eukaryota > Viridiplantae > Streptophyta > Pinopsida > Cupressales > Taxaceae > Torreya > Torreya grandis. Next base: position 2,793,700 of record JARHVA010000429.1, read on the forward strand.
AAGAGAAACCTTGTGTTTAAAGCTAATCTTGATAGGAAGATTGAGTTGGCTAATATGAATATGTAGGTGTCCATGTTAGCATTAAAATAAGTGGATTTCAAGTTCTCATTTCCCTCTCATATTTCATCCCCATATCAAAGAGTGACACCTAGATATGAGATTCCAAGTTGGAAACAAGGTGGAGAATCCAAGCCTAAGGAGATTCCAAGTTCCTTGAACATTTCATCCATTCCTCAAATTGAATCACCACCTCAAGAAAATACTTCTAATCCTAATATCTTAAGCTAGAGTAAGACAATGGAATTAGGTGGAAAGAAAAAGGATAGAAGCATTGATAAGGATTGTGAAGCTGAAAATGAAGTTGATCCTTTGCAAGCCCCTCCCACCCTTCCTTAAGAAGAGACCTCTTATCTTTCATCTCAGCCCTCTTACATTCCTTATCCTCATGATGATGCCTATGAACTTCAATAAATACTTTTCAAGAGAACCTAGCCAAGCAAATTAAATATTTAGAATCAAGGATGAAGTTTTTAAGTCAAGGTGTGATAAAAGGTTTAGACCCAAAAGAATATCCCATGCCTAAGAGTTCCCAAGTTGAATCAGATGTGAATGAAGTGATTTTAAAGTGGAAGGAAGATAACCAAGCCATCTTAGCCCAATATCTACATCCCTTTCCTCAAGAGGTCCCAAAATAATCCCCTACTATGCATTTTCAATCTAATTTTGAACCCTATTTCTACTTCCACCAACTAATTCCTCTTGTCCTCATCTCATCACCATTTCCCTTCATGGAATTGTGGTATGGGAACCTAAAGAAGAGCGGTTGGTTGAGAAAAATTTATAACTCTTACTTAAAGAAAGAATACCTCCTTAGCAGCCTCATTGGGCTAGGTCACATGATTTCAAGATGCCTAGTCTTGGCATCACCATGAAGGAGAAGGAACTGGAGGATCTTGAATCCCTTGAAGAAGACTCTACATCTGATCAAAATGTTGTGGATAATCATCTTAAGTATAAAGATGAATGTGTTATTATGGATGGATAATTCCAGAGAGATTGTAGCCTTAGTAAACTCTCTTAAGACCAATGTACAAAATGTTGTTCTTGAAGATGACCCAATACCTCAACCTGATCTTGAATCACCATTAGATGTATTAGATCTTGAATAACACTAGCTTGATGACATCATACACTAAGAGAAGATTGAATAGGTAGTGGTACTAGATGGTAAAGAGGACAAGGATGATTTGCAGTTGTAAATAGAGTTCTTTCAAGGGCTTGAAGAGTTTTACCAAGTTGAGAATTAAGTACATGGCAAGGTGAATAAATAGGCTTCCATGGAGGACAATAACCAAGATTGGGAAGAGTATGCAAATTTCCTTGATGAGCTAGAAGAACTTGTAGCTGAGAGGAAGCCTAATCTTATTGAGAGTACTATAGAAGTCAAGAAGGTATGCCTTGTTGAATCACCATTTGAGGTTGTAATTGAGGATCCATATGAGAAGGCTGAGGTTTTTTGGATGCAAGAGGAATAATTTTACATTGCAGACCTATTTGAAGATGGTCTACTTGAGAGTATGGCAATTGAAATTCCAAGAACTAGATCAATCTATTACGTGTTTAATCTAAAGAGTAACATGATTTTCACCATGTTTCATCTCATGAATAAGATGATGCAAGAAACTTTCCTTTTGATCCTGGAAAGGGAGGTATGATTAGTTTTTAATGTTGGGGGATCACAAGAACAACCCCTATTCTGATCCCACTTTGTTAGGATCTTGCTCCTCAGAAAGAGCACAGTATGATTACCAAATATAAGCAATTATAAATGCAGAAATAACCAGAAATACAAGTAACTAGAATTCACCAATAGCACAGAATATGAGAGACAATACACTATCTTGTATTAACACTTTATAGAAAGGAATACAATAAAGAGCCGCCACACTCTTCCACCTTACAGAGGCTTCCCACACCTCAAGTGTACAGTAATTCTTCTACAACACTCTCCTACCAAAAATGGTCTCAACAACCAACTCACAAACAGAATTGGTGTTCACCTCTCCAACTAGTCAGTAATAACCAAGCCAATTCACCAAGCACTCTAAAGTACTTCAAGTTGATCTCCCATGAACCTGCAACCTGCAATTCAACAGACCATACTCACACATGTAGATCTCCTATGAGCTTGCAACAACCTGCAACTCAATGATCTTACACTTAGAAGGAACTTCCTTGCCTTCCTTATCTTATATCTCTATAACAATACATGCCAATGGGTCTATAAATAGATCCCAGACTTAAACAATAACTTAGACTCTTAATTTAGACAATTATCCTCGCAGCTCAAGACTCTAACTGGCCTTTACATGCAAACACTTCGTTCACTTAACTAACTGTCCCTGTAACGAGCAGTTCTGGAACACACAGGCGACCGACGCCGGTCCCTGCTTGTCTGGTTCTGCCGACGTCGGCCGACTCCCTGCCGTTGCCGGTGGCCTTTTGCATTGGTCACGACCGACGTTGGTCCTGCTGCCGACACCGGTGCTCTTGGATCTCAGCAACCTTCTGTTTGCAAAGAGTTGAAGCTTTTAGCTCCACAACTTAACATTTAAGTTGTATATAGGTGTTTGCTTCCAATTTTTCCTAAGTGCTTTGAGCACGTGTGTTTTTATAATTTTTGCTTTGTTTGGTGTGTGTTTTTTATTTTTTGTGGTTGAGCTAATAAAGTGGTCTTGTCTTGATAAAAGCATATGATTAAAGGTCTCTTTGTTTTGTTTCAGACTTCAAATGACTTCCCAACCCCAATGGATTGATAAGGCTATTGGTATAGTTAGTATAGTAGGCATACTACCCCTATGAGTCAATAATTTGTTGACCAAATTTGACATTTATATGTTTTAGAGGTCTAATACATATGTCACAAGGCATTTAATAGGTTAATTAATGTCATTTAATGTTATATTAGCCTTAGTCATTTTAGTCCTTTTAGTCATTTTGAATCATTTTGAGGTCAAAAAAGGGGCATTTAATGAGCCATATAGATTTATTGGGAAGTATGAACATTCCAAAATGTGATTTCACATCCCATGTGTCTCAATAGGTCTTAATCAACTGACATAACCAAAAAGTGGTAGGTTATTTAGTAGAAATGGTAATTTTCTTGAGAAAGAATGTGAGTCTGGCACTTGTACGGCCCATGGAGAAGTGTTTCATGTGTAAGAAGATTTTAGAATGTCCCTTTAGCTTCCTAAATCTTAGTTCCACATTTTAAGTGCTCTATAAATTCTATTTTTGGCCCAAAACCATTCTGCTCATTTTTTACCCTTCTTGGTAAGCAAAAGTAGTCTTCAAATTTGTACTTGGTATGGATAGTAGAGGAGGTTTCAAATCAAACACATTGGAAAGTTGAAATTACACTAAGATACCTTCATTTAAATATAAATATTTTGAATAATGATGGTTTATGCTTCATGAACCATCATCTTGAAGTTGATTATGTTTTTCTGCCTGCTAATCTATGTACCCTATAGGTTTTGCCTTAGTTTGAGAATTTTTGTACAATATTATTGATTATATTAGTTTAAAATGATGTTGGATTCATCCTCAGCTACTCTCCATGCTTTTTTTAAAGTTTCATGATGTTTAGATGAGTCAAGTAGCTCAAGGTAGCAAGAGGATACACCTTTCTAAGTTACAAGTAGTTTTCACCATTTTCAAGAACTTTATGCTTGTTCATGGTTTTAAAAGGTTGTGATAGGTCCATCATCATGTATTTATGTTTATTTTATCATATTTTCTTCATTATTAGTCTCATTACATCATGTTTGGATCCAAATTTTAGTCTATAATCATACTCAGTCAGCTCCCACCTACTCTTTAGCCTTAGTCATGGCTTGTAAAGGTTTTGAGGATGTATGTAGAAGTGTGATGAAGGTTTAATAGTTTTTATATATCCTCTTATAACATGAAATAGTGAATTTATCTTTCAAATAGTGGAAAAAGCTATGGTAATGCCCATTACTCATACTTGTACTCACTATCTGCCATGGAAGTGCACCTACAGGTGCTTGGAAGAGGATTATCACATTGAGAGAAAAGGTTTTGAGACATGTTTAGAGACCCCCATGTTTTTAAACAATGCATTGGAAGATAATATAAGGAGTGGTACTAATCAAAGGTCCATACATCATATGTTGTTTGAAGATGTTCATACTGACTACCTATACTTGACCATGTATACCTACAGGTGACATTGATATAGGGTTAAATAGCCACTTCAAGATGTAAAATCAGGTAGTGAAACCATAATTAATGGTTCTAATTCATTAGGGAATCATGGTAGAGTCATGATGAAGGCTAAATTGGCAAATGGAAGTATAGACCACCTTAAACATGATGACTGTGTGTTTTAGGACTCTTTTCCCCTAAAAATACAAAATAGAGTTCCACGCCTTTCTATGGATATCTTAAAAAAAAGTTATAAAGTGGTTGGAAGCTTATAAATGTGTTTATATAGCATCCCTATCATGGTACAATAACCTTGCAAGGTTTGAAGGACAAAGGGTTAGGGGAGAGTGGTGATTAAGAGGCCTAAATTTGCCCATAAAGACATTGAAAATAGGTAGTGGCATCTATAGGCTTGATCTTAAAAGACGCCTTTTTTCACCAAGGTTGTAAATTAGACATTACTTCCATGGTTATAGGTTTATAATAGTTGAAAGGACATTTTTTTACCTAAAGTATCATCAAGAGGAGAGGATAGGTGGTTTTTGTTCCTCATTCACACCTAAAGTCCATACAAATAACCTTAACATTCATCTTTAGCTCGGTATGGAAACAATGATCTAAACATGGTATTACGATGATATTTTAGAAATTTTAAAGTGAATACAATCATTAATTTTATGATAGTTGATCCTCAACTTCAAAAATGGTCTCTACGCATCATGATTAGGGTCCTAGTGGAGAAATATACACCTATAACCACTACAGGTAATTGTCTTAGGCAGAGAGCAAAAGGTTTGAATTTTGAGGAGAATATAACACAAAGAGGATTTTAAATGAGTATAAAAAGCACCAAATAACTCAAAATAATCCTAAGGTGTTTATAAATGATATTTGGCATGGGTTTTGATGATATAAATCACCTATAGAATCTACCTACAGTCACTTATAGGTGACTATAGGTAGACAGTCAACTGAGGAATGTATTTGAGGGGTGGTTTAGGCTAATCAAGGTGAAAAATAGATACAAAAGGTGTGAAATGAACTTAAGGAACTCTACTAAGGTTGAAAACATTGTTTTTAAAGCTTATTAAACCTACAAGTCTAAGCCTAAAATCACTAAGTAGGTCAGCACAGTCAATCAAAGTGAAAACTAGTCTTGAGGATTCAAGTATGGGAAGGATATGTAGAAAGTTTAAAATGGTAAATGGACATAAAACACTCACATATTGATCATTATATTAATATATCTTTGTTTACATGGAATAAAATCAAATAAATGGTTCTTATAATGCAAAACATAGTTCATTGAAAGAGACCCTGCACACAATACTCAAATATACAATTTGTTTTAGTTTTGGAAGAAGTTTGAAGGTCAAATGGATAGGCCAAGGGATATTTTTTTGTGTATGGAAAACCATTATAACCTATTAAATTTGTCAAATGGTATTGTAAATTAGGGGAAGTACCCTTTATTTTATCTCAGATAGAGGGTACTTCACCCTAATGCAAACTAGCAAGCTTTAGTGAACAGGATGAAAATGGTAGGTCAAGGGATTGATTGAGCATTGTAGAAATGTGTATTATGTTGAACTACATCCAAGGTAACATGAAAAAATAATCATATAAGGGAGAAACCTTACAAGGTGATAAAAAAAACTCCAAGGTTGTAGTCAAACCTAAAAGGCAAGGTTTAGGCCAAGTGTCAAATGAGGGGGTCATTTTCACTTCTAGTCCTATATATGATTTATATCATATTGTATAATTATTATGGGATCATGATAGAATTTTATAAGCCATTTTTATGCATAATAACCATCAAAAAACTCATGTTGGGGCTTTAAGGAGTAAACAGGCCTATTAAGCATGACTAGCCTAACATCCAAAAAGGGGGTCAACATCATATTTGGCTTTATATGATCACTAAAATATATTAAAGTATGGATATGAGGGTGCATAAAATGTTTTAAATCTTTTTTAAGGTAAATAAACCCCTGAGGAAACCATTTTTGGCTCAGAGACAACATTAAACCTATATGAAAAGGAGAAAAGAGATCGATAGGATAAGTTTAGATGTTCATATCTTCTTGGAGGTTGTACATGGGAATCCAAGAAGGTTGGAGGTGGTATCAAGGTCCTTTAACATAACTTTTGTGAGATTTTCTTTCAATTTGAATGTCAAGTTTTTATGAACAATACTTAAGAGTGAAAACAAACCTAAAACCCTTACAAACTCTCAATCAAGACTCATTTGGAGAAATGGAGTTGGATAGCTACTCTAATGGAATAGTTTGTTCAGAATGATGATTGGAAATTGTAGATGACTCTTTCAAGCTCCCTCCCATATTTTTGAGTTGTACAAAATTGTATGGATAGGGTGTAAAATAGGATTTTTCTCACTATTTTTTGCATCTTATAGGTTTTTAAATGAGTCTAAGGATGAAACCAACTTTGAGAGGAATATTGAAACTTGTGATAAATCCCCATGTTCATTTCATGCCCCAAGAAAACTTATAAGTGTTGAAATAGGAGCACTCATTTCAACCAGTCAAATTGGCATAGTGGACAAACTAGTGAGAAAGATGGAAAACTTAAGTGGGGTGATTTCAAGGTGTGTCTAATGCTTCTAAGTCCATGGAGGGTCTTTATAATTTCCACCCACTCCTCATATATTTTCATGAGAAATTGAATCCAAATTTGAGGCCAAGTGTGTAGGGTGCATGAAAGAAGAGTTTTTTAGATTATAGATGATGATGGCTCATTCCCAGATCATTCCAGATGTCTAGGCTTGTAACCAATGCATATAAAGGCATGCCTAAAACCCTTCCCCTTCATTCCAATAATCATACCTATCTCTAGTTAGTTTTGAGATTTTCAAATAAGTCCAAATCATAAAGATAGTTTTCTAAGTCAGAATGAGAAGTTTTATGCCACTTTGCAAGAGTTTGATGACTTAGATAAAAACTTGTGCTTCTTGACCTTGCATGGTTCATCTCATATCCTCTTCTGATGCACAATTAACTTATTTTCTTAGCTTGAAAAGTGTCTTTATGACCTTTGTAATTATCTTTTCTTTTTTCTCTCTCAAGTTCTATAAGAACTAGCCATTTTGACCATTATAACTTATGCTCCACCTAAGTATAGTGAAGCCTGACTCATTTTTATACCATTTGATCAATAAAACTACTAATTTTTACCTATTCATGACTTTTAATAAATTTTTCTACTTGAATGTTAGATCTTACTTAGTGAAGACTATGGATTCCTTAGCATGTTGTCTCCTTCTTTCATCTTATTTGTAGTTGAAGAACTTCTTCTTGCAGGACATGTGAAGTGTTCTAAAAAATGTCAAAGATTGAGTGAGTTAGTCTATTCATTAGTGCCATTTAAAACCTCTTTTATAGTACTCTTAGCTTTTTATATTCATCCATAACCTCATAATGTAATATTGATGTGAAAAAATACAGATTGAAGGAGTATATGTTTGGCTAATCTTTTATTCTCATGTGTAACATGTTTTTGGTTGGAAGTCATCATATTATTTGGTGTATCACCTCCCTTAAAAAAGTTTTTTTTTCATTTATCTCTCTCTCTCTCTCTCTTTAAATTTTAGGTGTAGTTACAATCCAAAATGGTGCATCAAAGGAGTTAGCCCTATCTAGAGATCCACCTCATTCTTAAGCTACCCACAAGCTTAGAGGTGTTTCCATTGTGCAACTTGGATGAGGAGAGCTTAGGCATCTCTTTAAAGGGTACAAATTCAAGTGAAAAAAAACCTTCTTCCTCAAATAAAAACATTAATTAAGATAAAAATATTGACATTTTATATTACTATAATGTTTGTGAACTCAATCATAATTTGGACACTTCTCTAGCAATCTTTTGTCAGAATTAAGAGCACACACATGATTACCATTGTATAAGCAACTTCCATGTGGAAATAACCAGAAAAACAAATAACTATCAATGAGAAAACACACAGAATATGAGAGGCAACACACAATTATATTCAACTCATTACAAAGGAAATTACAATAAAGAGATCACACTCTTCTTCCACCTCTGTGAGGCTTCCTCCTCAAGGGCTCCAAGTAATCTTCCCACCTGAGTAATCTTCTCTCATAGGTCACAACACACAGCTAACACAAGCTGTTGTTGACCTCATTGTATGCCTGTACACTCAAGTACGAACCGGTACTCCAAGTAGATCTCACCATGATCCTGCTCCTGATGTATTGCTGTCACCTTGGATCCTGCTCCCCCGCTGATCTTTGTTTGACCCTCACATACACACATCCCTGTAGACCAACCTCATCTTACTTATCACATGTAGATCTCCTCCATGATACTGCAACACTCTGCATATCAAACCTAATCTTACATACATGGAGAGTCCTACTTGATTCCACCATGGGAAGAACTCTCCAAGCTCCACACTTGGATTCTGTAAATTCTCTGCTTAACAATACATCCCATGAGTCTATTATATAGATCTCATGCATACACTAATTTAGACAAGCGGCTCAAAGACTCAAACTAGTCTTTATCATGCAAACTACGCGTTCACTTAACTGACTGTTCGTCAACAGCAGTTCTGACCGCCACAGGCGATCGACGTCGGTCCCTGTCTTCTTGGAGGTGACCGATGCCGGCCGACCCCTGTTGATGTCATTTTTTCTTGCACTGTCACCTGACCGACGTCGATTGTGGCCTGCCGACGTCGGCAATTGTCAAGCTCCGAAAACCTCCATGTTTGCCTTAGGTGAAGCTTTTAGCTCCACACCCTAACAAAAAAAACCTTCTTCCTCAAATAAAAACATTAATTAAGATAAAAATATTGACATTTTATATTACTATAATGTTTGTGAACTCAATCATAATTTGGACACTTCTCTAGCAATCCTTAAATCAAAAAAAAATCATGGAAAGATGAAATAACGAAAGATTTATCATATAATATAAACATTCTTGATTATCCCTCAAAAAATGAGAATGTTTATGTTATAAATACTAAGAATAAAGATTATAATTCTACTCAAAATAATAAAATAACAAATGATAAGTCTTCTTTTGATGATAAAGGAAATCAACTCAGAGTAATGCTAATAATATAATGATAACGTTGCACAAAATAATCTTTTTTGAAAATAGATATAATAACAATCAATATAAGTATTATAAATCTAAAAAAATTAGACAAATTGGTTCTAAGACTTATAACATAGTTGATTATTTATCAACAATTAAAGCTAGATTTTTTTTTTTGCAAGCAGCTAGTCTTCTGAGACACCTTGATAAGATTAATGAAGTGGTAAAAAATCTTAGAACTAATGTAACATTGTAAAAGGAAAGTAATTTTGAACATATTTATGCTCAGCATTTTGACCCTCCTGCTAATTCTATTTTTCTTTTTTATGTCACAGTTAAGATTGCTAATAAAATATTATATAATTACATTCTAAACAGAGGTGCTTCAAATAATATTATGCTTAAGTCTATTATAGATCAATTAGGCATATCTTATGAAGCAGATAGTAGGAAGCATATTGGTTTTGATTCTAGACAAACTAAGAGTTGTGATAAGTTTCATGATATAGTCATTAAATTTGCATAAAATAAATGAATTATATGTATGATAAATGTTCAAGTGTTGGATATTCTTAGTAATTATGCAATGTTGCTAAGAAGATATTGGTTTAAAGCAATTGAAGCTTTTATTGTAAAGGATATCACATGGGTTCTTGTTAATAATGAAATTTTTTTATTAAAAGGGAAGATTTTTTTGGTGCCCCTATTGAATTACCTTCATCTAATATTTCTTATATTAAAACTGGAAATGAAACTTATGAATTATTGAATTTAGATGAACCAAAAAACTAGCATGAAGAAATATTCAAAAATAACATTTTATGGTCACTTTATTTTGATGGAGTTTGTTCTCAACAAGGTAATGGTATTGAAATTTGTCTAATTTTTTTTGTAAGTAATTTTTTTTTGTTATTCCTTTAAATTGTCTCTCAAAAATACTAATAATACAACAAAATTTGAAGTATTATGTTTCAGATTAGAAAAAGTCATAGAATTGAACATTAAATATTTAGAAGTTTTTGGAGATTCAAAGTTAGTAGTTAGACAAGTTTATAATATTTATAAGACTAATCAAACTCATTTTCACCATTATACACAAAAGGTTTGCTCATTATTTGAGCATTTTAAAGCTTTTAATATCACATATATTCTTAGAGAATTTAATGTAAGCGCAGATAAGCGTGTTGTTTATGTTTTTAATCCAACTCTAAGTGAAATTGAACCTACTATAGACTTTCTTTTTGTTAAAATTTTTCATCCTAAAATTCTTAATTTAAATGATAGATGACTTGCGTTTAATTGTGATGAGCATATAGATTTGTTCTTTAAAGATAATTGCTTTGATCATGATGACCATGTACTAAATTATGGTGATTATTTGTAATCAAGTACTAACAGATTATCTACCAATTTGGTGAGTCTAGAATCTATATTCACACTTAATGACCAGCCTAAAATCTCTAGAATATAAGAGCCATTAAGAAGAATTATAAGTGAGACCACTCCTATTAATTTATGCACTAAAAAGGATCTTAAGTATGTTTATTTAAGAATTTAACTGACCGAAAATGAGAAGGTTAAGTTCATTAAATTATTTAAAAAATTTATTGGTATTTTTTCTTAGTCATACAAGGACCTTAAAATTTATGATACTAATATTATTAAAAATGACATTCTTATTAAACTTGGTATCAAATTTAAAAGACAAAAAATATGAAAAATCAACCTTTTGTTAGAGGACATCATTAACAAAGAGCTAGATAAAATGATTGATTTTGGTGTCATTTTTATTATAACATATTTAAAATAGGTAGCTAATTTAGTTCCGTTAAGAAATAAAAATGGTGACATTAGATTATGTGTTGATTTTAGAGATCTAAATAAAGCTAGTGTAAAAGACAATTTTCCTCTACCAAGCATAAATTAAATTTTACAGTAGGTTGCAAGATCTAAAATGATGTCTTTATTAGATAAATTTTTAGGTTATAATCATTTTTTTGTGAATACTAATGATAGACATAAAACTACTTTCACCACATGTAGAGGTACTTTTAATTATAACAAAATATATTTCGATTTGATGAATGCAGGGGCTACTTTTCAAAGAGCGATGCATATTATTTTTGATGATTTAATAGGCATAGTTATTCAATTTTATTTAGATGATCTCATCATTCAATCTAAAAAGAGAAAAAAACATTTAGATCATCTTTGTGAAGTATTTACGAGATGTATAAAATTTAGCATTTATTTGAATCTAAAGAAATTTATTTTTGACGTGACTTGAAGTAAATTGTTGAGACACATAATTTTAAAATATGGTATTTCAATTGATCCCAAATGTGTTAAATCAATTAAAGAACTACCTCCTCTTAATGATCAATCAAGTCTAAGATCTTTCTTTGATAAGATAAATTTTGTTAGAAACTTTATTTTAGATTTTGCTAATAAATCTAATCCATTACAATTTTTATTTAAGAAAGATAAAATATATATCTGGGATGAAGGTGCTAAATTAGCTTTTAATTCTATTAAAAATACTATTGTACGTAATCTTGTTCTTGTTAAATTTGATTTGAAGAAAGCATTTATTCTCTATGTTAATGCTACTAAAAAATTATAAAAATTGTAATAACTCAAGAGTTTAGAAATAATGAAGAAAAATCAATCGATTATATGAGTCAAGTTTTAAAAGATGCAGAAACTAGATACCTCTTTATTGAGAAATTTATTTTCTCATTAGTTTTTTTTTAATTAAATTTCATTATATATTGATGAGAAACAAAATTTTTATGTGATCTAATGTACCTACTTTGTCTTATCTTTTAAAACAACCAACCATTCAAGGAAGGCTTGCTAAGTGGATTTTACGCATTCAAAAGTTTGAACTTGAATTTAAAACTTTTAAAACTATTAAAAGTAATGAATTAACAAAATACTTAGTTGAAAATGTTGCCTCATATATTAATGTCTTAGTTTTATTAGTTGATGAAAATCTAAATGCTAAACCACATTTAAAAACCATGAAGGTTGCTGAATTTTTTTAAATTTTTAAGTTTGATCTTGAAATAAATGAATGGGACTATTTTTTAGTTCAATATGATTAGCACCATGATTTAATTTATTATTTTCAGAATCAATCATGTCTTAATAACTTAGATAAGAAACAAAGGTGTTCCTTAAGATTAAAAGCATTAAATTTTTGTTTGTTGGAAAACTTTCTATTTTATCGTAATCGATATAGAGTTTTATTAAGATGTCTTACATATAATCAAATTCAGAAAGTTCTTAGAGGTTGTTATGAAAAAAACTATGGTGGACATTATGTTCAAAAAATAACTGCTTATAAAATTTTAAGAGCAAGTTATTGTTGCCCTACTTTATTTCAAGATGCTTATAAGTTAGTTTGTTCTTATATGCCTTGTCAATTATTTATTGCAAGAGATAAACTATTTGTAATGCCTTTAAATCTAGTTATTCTTGAAAAAACTTTTACAAAATGAGACATTAACTTTATTTCATATATTCATCCACCTTCATCTATAGGTCATATATATATATATATATATATATATATATATATATATATATATATATATATATTCTCTACGGATTATTTTAATAAGTGGTCAGAAGCCAAAGCACTTAAAAGTTTAGTAACAGGTGAAGTAATTTCTTTTCTAGAAAATCATATTTTCTTTAGATTTAGAGTTTCATATGAAATTATTTCAGATAATGGACCTCAATTCATTTCAAACGAATTCTTAAAATTTTTAGAAAAATAATCTATTATCTATAGTCATTCATCTAAGTATTATCCATAAGGAAATGGACAAGTCGAGTCCACAAATAAAAATATGATTTCTATTATGAAGAAACTAGTTTGTGATAACAAAAGAAACTAGCATCTGAAAAAATTTAAAGCTTTATGGACTAATATGACTATGGTTAAAGTAGCAACTAGTTATTGGCCTTTTATGTTAGCATATAGGTTTGTGGCTACTTTGCCAATAGAATTTCAAATTTTTTCAACTAGGACTGCTTTATAATATGTAGTTGAAATACAAATTTAATTAAACAAATATTATATGATTTAATAGCTCTTGACGAATCCAAAGTGACATCATTACAAAAATTAGAAAGAGTTAAGCAAAAAATAAAAAAGTTTTCTGATAAAAAGGTTTCTAACAAAAAATTTAATGTTGGTGATTTAGTTTTATATTTGGATAAAATCCATGAGGATCTTAGTAAACATCATAAGTTTGATTCATTATGGCTTAGATCTTATAGAATTTTCACAATTCTTGGAAATAATGCTTTCATTTGTAAAAATTTTAAAAAAAATTGGTTGCGTTACTCATTTAACGACCATCATTTGAATCCATTCCATGATTAGTTATCTTTCAATTTGTCTTTTTTGCTTTGTTTTCTGCTTTTTTTTGGTTTGTTTTATTTTTTCTCCTTTTGTTTACCATTTTTTCCTTTCAGTTGGTTGTTTTGCTTTAATTTTTCATTTTGTTTTGTGTTTGTCTTTGTTGTACTTTGATTTTGAAAGTAATCAATGAAAGGTTGAAAATGGAGAAATTTACATTATGAAGAAACAATACAAGAAAAATGCAAGATTGTTGTATCATTCATTTTTAGAAGTTACTCTTATAAATTCAATTTTTGTACTAAATAGATAATATGGTTGAGTTGTATTTGGTTGTTATAGTATTAATTCATTTTTAGATTTCATATTTGAGGTATTTGTAATTAATTGTGCATCCAACCCGAACTTCCCTATTATTCATTTCCCTTTATTTGTGCCATGCTAGCCAAACAATCTATCCCTTGTTGCAATTCATTATTTAAGGGGTTCATGTTTAGCTATTTGAGAAATAATTTTTCTGGATCACACTCTCAAGATAAATTTGTTTTATACAGTAAGTCATTTGTTGCTACTTAAATTTATTATATAAAATTGATTAGAAAGGTCGCTAGTGTTATGCCTATTTTCTCCCCCCCTTAAATTTTTTAAAAAACTTAATACTTACTATCACAAAGATGATTTTATTATAAATCTAAAACTATGTCAAGGACTCTATTGATTGATAGTATTTTAGATGTATTTTTTATTATAAAATGATAATGATTGGTTGATGAATTCATGTTTATGTTTCTAAGTGCTTTCAAAAAGCATGATGGATTAATAAATAAAATTTGCATATATATTTTTTAAATATGATCAGTCATTTTAATTTTCAATACAGTTTTAGTTGAGAAATAAACTTTCAATTTTAACATTTTAACAAATTATAATGATTCTATAAATGATTTGAGTACTGGTTTAGAGTAGATAATAGTGATATTGATTATTGCATTCAAAAAATGCTATATTTGCAAATCAATTCACTTCATTATATGACTATTATGAAGGTACAAATCAGATTAAAGTCTCAACTTTGCATATTACTTGTGATTTAATGACCATTCAAAATATTGATAGAAATAATATGGTGATGTTGTGCAAAGTTTTAGATCTATATAGGAGCTTGGGGTAATCCATTTGTCTAATGATATATATCTTGAGCAGTATTCTTGTGTATCATAAATTTCAAGTCCTCTTTGATACTATTAAGTCATTAATAATTTCAAAATTCTAGCTATTATAATTTATGATGCATAAATGGCATTTTATTGTTTCTTTGGTCATAGATTCATGTGGTGAAAAGGTTGAGATCTTAGATTTATTTCATGAGATAAGTTTAATGGCATGTGATTTTTTTCGAAATACTTACATGCATTTTCAAAAGGATTAACATTACTTGAATTGAGACCTTTGAAATGATTTTAAAGGGCTTTATTTATCACATGGTTTGGATTTAAGACCTAAGGAGTCATGGTGCTAGGGTATTGACATTGTTGAGATTATGATTTCATCATGAAATATATTGTTTCGCTTAAGTATAGGTTATATGTTAAAAAGACTTATCATAATAGCCCACGACACTATGTGAATTGGCAATTACAATGTCCATTGTGATGATTACGAAGCAAGTCCAAAGCATTTGGTGGTTGTGAGCTAGAGATCAGTTACCAAGGATGGACACCAATGTAATGTGAGTTGGCATGAACATTAATGTGAAGGTGTGGTCTTGAAGTTTCAAGATTGGCATGCAGATTTGGTGGTAAGGAAATTAATGTGAAATAGTCTTTTTTTTTGAATTATGGAAATTAGCTGATGATATAGTATGAAGGGATAGTTATGGCTAATTTTGTCAATGTTAATAAATGAATTGGCAGGATTGCTAAGTACATATTTAGTAAATATATCCAATGCAAACTAAACATGTCACTTGGTTAGTTATGAGGAAAGTTGGTAGATATAACTTGTGAGTTTCTTGGTTTTTAGTTCATTTGATTGCAAGCTTTGATGTGGAAGTAAAGCCTTGGCTAGATAATTATGGAGTCATAGAGCGAGGTCTTGGAGAAAAATATTGGGTAGAGAACTTAGATGCATCACTAGGTATGTTGTGCATTGTTCATTATATTGTTTTATGGTGACTTATGTAAAGGTTTACAGTTTTCAGTGAGGAAATAGTCATGTTCGATTATATATGGACATGACTAAAAGTTTTTCGTATTTTAGTATGATTTATTATATTGATATATGAGCTATAATGTGAAATTATGTGAGTTCAACTGCATGCAAACTATTTGAAAGATATGGTATTCATTTTTGAAGAGTTTTAAAAATATTGTCTATTATATGGGTATGCATGATGAAGAGAAGTTGCATGGTAAACAAATATTTTATGTTTCTTGTTTATGAGCCATTTTGGGTCGATGAAAGAATAAAAAGTTTGGTTGTTGAAGTACAAAATATGAATTTTTTATTTTTGAGTTATATCCTTTTGAAACATTATTTCACAGACTGTTAGACAGTGTGATAGTCATGCATGCGTGTCTCTTCCATCTTGTTAAAGGAGGTCAAAATTAAGTTAGAAATAAGTTGATAGATTCCTCTCTATTTGATTCTTGTTTATCCAAAGGAGTTTCTAAAAGTTGTTTAACGTGCATATTAGGTTCCTGGCTTTGATATTCTAGGTTTGTGAAAAGATAAAATCTTTTTATTTCGAAGCTGAGTTTTAAAGAATGAAGAAGTATAAATTGAAGGAATAATTTAAGCCTAGATGCATGAGACATTTTGTGGGTTTTGATGACTTTTTTAGGCATATTTGAAGTTTTTATTCACTATAGTCAAAGGTTTTGGTGATTTTCTAAATAAGGAAAAAAGGATCTATATGTTGTTTCTATGAAGTATGATTCAATGGTTTTTTCAACGACTTGATATTTCTATTTTCAGCTCATTGTTTTAGTGGAGAGATAATAATACATATCGTAGATGACAACTTTCTAGTTGATTTTATATCGTTTGTGAAGAATAGAGACATTGTGATTCATGGATAAAATTTGTCAAACAAAAGAATTTCATGGTTTCCATGTAAAAAATTTAGATGTATTGGTTTTTCAAATATTTGAAGTAAATGGGTTTGACAGATTGGTTATTTGAATTACACGAGTATTTGATAGTTTTAAAATGGCTTTCAAGGGTTTTTGTGTTTAAGTGTTATTAATAGATTAAAGATTTAGAATTTTATTTTAAACCCTTATCTAAGAAATAGAAAATATATCCCTTCTCAATAGATTTTATCTCATTTTTTGAGGTTGTGTTATCTAAATCTATATGGGGATCATCTCAAAAAAAATTAAACTTGTTAGTTTCAGTATAAGTGATTTTTGAGATTGACAGTTTTAAAGCTTCCAATGATTATGTGAAAATTCGAATAGAATTAGTTGACCATAATGTAAACTATATGCTAAAATTTATCATGGATAGATAAGATGTTCTTGAATTTATAAACTTATCTATTAATTTATAGTTGTAAAGGTGATTTAAAGTTTAGATAAGATGATATTTCTATTAAAATTTCACCTCAATACTAAATTTTTAGGTTTTTATTTGAAAATGGACATTGAGATTAAAGTTCTTTGATACTTTTCATTTCAAAATTTATATTAGAATCTTATATTGGAATAAATGCTTGGCTTTACATAGTATTTGATGTTGTAACTTGGTAAATAATGGCTAGAGTTTTATATCTTCATTTTCCAATGATCTTTAGTTGATGAAATAAGGGTAGACTTTTCAAAAATTTATCAAGGCATACACAGTATTGACAAGATCACTGAGATATTTTGACAAGTTCTTGGTTGTATTCAATAGCTTCATTGAAGTGTTCAAAGCACATTTTGAGTCAGATAGATGATTTTCAACTTATGATATAGTTCAATTGTAGTTTGATGAGATGAAATAATTTTTAATCTTATTTCCTTATTTTTCAGTCTTAGATTTGATTGTTATATTTTAGATTTTTTCATAATGTTTAGGTGAGACCAATCAGGTTCAACAAGAAGTAACGACAATAGGAAATGGGGACAAATTTTCAATAGTAATGTTAACTAGCCAAATCCTAACAGAGGCTTTCATAGAGATGGTTTTCATGCAAAAAAAATTTATCTTAGATTTCATAGGGGAACCAAAATATCTATTCACTTTGATGCTTCAGACCCTAAATTGTAAGATATTCTAAGTAATTTATCTGTTGATCTAACTAATAGGGGTAACAGAGGTTTATTTGATCATAGGTTTGGATCTTGAACCCTTTTTTAAAGTAGCTCATCCTATCATTTGGCCAATAACCCTTAGCACTTACCACTCCAACCTCCTAATTTTGATAGAGTTGAGCTTGTTGTTGAATCCCTGCCTATAAATCAAACTACATAGTTAGAAGTTGAGACTACTCATGTTAAAAAATTTAGGAACATGACCATTCTTTTTGATGCACCTTCTCCTTCCCATAGAGAGCTTGTTGAGAAATGTAAAAAGTTGAGTCTATTTGTTGCCCATAGTGAAGCTATTATGAGATCTGAAAGATTGAATTTGAGAGTTCAAGGTTATGCTAGTAGAAGGAAGACAATTGATATTCCACCTTCTACTGCATAAAAAAAGACTGTAGCAAAGAGAACTGAAAGTTAATTTGAGCCAGAGACACTAATGAAGGTTACGATGTTGAATAAAATCAAATTAGATATTGATGATAACACAACTAATTCAAGAACAAGATTGGTGTTATTCCCTGTCACAGAGATGGAATATAATGTTTATCTTCATAAGCAAAACAAATATGTAATTGAGGTGTTGTCTAATTTAGATGATTATTGGTCATCTAAGGGATAGATATTTTTTATGTTGAACTTTCGATGAAAGAACTCGATATTTCAGTTTGGTACTTTGATTTTCAAACTTTGACATATTTTGATAAAATTTGAAAAATATAAAAAATTTAAAATTATGATAGAAATATATATATCTAAGTTAATTGATATGCATTATGGATTAATATAAATAGGGTTTATTAATATTTGAGTTATGTATTTTATGATTAAATATGTATTCTATTATATTATTAATCATAAGGGTCCCCACCCATTAAGATTAGTACCCCTGATCTATATTCAATAAACTTGATCAATTAAGACTTGTAAAGTCTTAAGTAAATCTTTCCTTAACTAATAATTTAAAAAGTTAATTAGTTAACATAAACTAATAACTAAATAAATTTAGTTATAGCTTATTTGTAACTAAGTTTGAAGGTATAAGAAGAGATCAAGGATTTATTTGAAGATAAAAGAACAACAAATATTAAAAACTTAGACAATTTTTTAAGTCAATCATTCATCTTTCTTCTTTCTATGTGAATCTTTTGAGATAGTACAATTTTTACAGATAGACCCAATGGTAATTTATCTGATGATTGAGTAATTGTTCATGCAACACAGGTATATCCAAATTTATTTATTATTTAATATTGATTATCTGAAGATTATTAATCTTAACATTTTTTGATGATTGTTATTTGCAATCCTATACATAGAATCCAAGTATTCAATCTGATTAATGATGAATATTTTACTATTTTGCAATACTTCATTGATCTATTTTGATTGTAAAATTGTCATCCAAGTTTCTGTAAAAGAAAAATGTTGGTTTTCTCAATAAAATTATCATTTTCTGTTAAGACGACTCTCCTTTGAGACTTGTATGCTTTATTGTAATTATTTAACTCTAAATTTAATATAATTTAATATAATTTAAATTTTAGTTATCTTCTAAATCTCATTTTTTTATGTTTCTTGTTATCTTCTTAGCTTTTAGTTTTAATTAAGTTCATTCATGTTTATTTGTTTATTAGTTTCTTCCTTATCTCTTCTTTATGTTTCTTTAACTATATATATTTTCTTAATCAATCTTCTTTTAGATATTTACTTTAGTATTTTATCTTAA
The DNA here is from genome assembly GCA_037957365.1 of Torreya grandis. Lineage (NCBI taxonomy): Eukaryota > Viridiplantae > Streptophyta > Pinopsida > Cupressales > Taxaceae > Torreya > Torreya grandis. The sequence continues at coordinate 2,813,405 of JARHVA010000429.1, forward strand.
ATCTCTATTATTTCTTAATTTGTTAGTTTTCAATTAATTATCTCTTTTATTTTCTTAAGTTAGACATTTTGATAGTTTTCCATGGCTTAGCACTTGTTTATTTTTATTTATTTATTTTCAATCTTAATCTTAATAGATTTCTAAAATATGTCCAAGTTTTTAGATTAATAGTCTTTTATTCAGTTTAGATTTGATTTAATAGTTGCTTCATAGTTATTAGATTTATTTCTATTTTAGTTTATTTTAATTTATTACTTTGATCTTTCTCTTTTAGTTTTTATAATATCTTGTGTTTGTTTCTTGATCAGATTAGATTGCTTAATTAGACTTTAATTACTTTATTTTGTTATTTTTTTGTTAAGAGCTTAGTTATTTTTCTTTTTTCTTAGTTTGTTAGTTAATTATTGTTATCTTGCTCTCTTGTTTACATGATTGAATCTTTTCTTTTATCTTTTATCTATTTATTTTTACTTTTAGTTTTCATTGGAATAAATTTAGAGAAAATTATAGCAAGAAGCAAAATATTATTGAATATTTATTCAATGAGACGTTTATTCTTCAAGAGACTAACTCATAAGTTTTCTCTATCAAATAGAATATATTACAGATTCTTATTTTAATTGATTCACAATTTGACAAAATAATTTGTTTTTTGTTCTAATAGATTAAGTTGTATTTAATAACTTGTTGATTATTTTTTAGAACTTATTAAAAAAACTCTCATATCTTTAAGATTATACGCGAACCTTTAGAACCCGATGATTAGACTGGTATAATTCCAACTTGGCCTCCATGATAAGTGAAATGGTTGATTCATTGATGATACAATTATCATCAACAATATCATCACCCAAAGAAACATGATTTTTATTAGATTGTCCTTCAAAGTGAAAAACCAATCTTTTCTACATGTCATGTGTTGGGTTGCACCTAAGTCAACATACCATATGTCACTTTATAATGTGGATACATCACGGGTATCTGTAGAGTACAAATAGTCATCTTCCTAATCATGTTCTTCCTATTTAACAATATTGTTTTATTGCTTTGATTTCTTCTACGAAGTCCCTTTTTTCTATCCTTGTGGCTTACTGAAGGAGCCAAGGGATGATTGTTGGTTAGTGAACTTCTGACCACTAAAAGATCTTTTTGTAAAGGTATTATACTAATAATTTTTTAGGTCATGTGCCTAATGACCACAATGAGACATTATTTTTGTGATTTTCTTCCTTGTGAATTCTACATTGGATTATGTTTTGATGAAATTTTTTTTTGGGTTTCTCTCTTTTTTGATGATGAGAATTCAGTACATGTTCTTGTTTGTCATGAGTATTGAAGTACTCTTCATGTTGCAACATATTCACTAGTTTTTTAAAGCTTAATTTTTATTTTGTGACAGTCAAAGTGGTCATAAAAATATTGTATGAGGGTGGCAGTACTCTCAAGATAATAAGTACAAGAGAGTCATATGAAACTATCTCACCCAAAGATTGAAGTGATGCGCTTAGTATTGCAACACGTCTTTAAAAAGCCTCCACTATTTCTCTTGATCTCAATTTGAGAGAGTGGAGTTGAAATTATAAATATAAAATTATGCTCTCATTTTTTACCTCATATATAGTTTGGATCTTTTCCCAAGCTCCCTTAGCTCTTTTGGCTTCATGGATGTGTGGTTGAACTTTATCCGATACTCTTAACATGATTATGAACTTAGCCTTTTGATTGGCTTTGTAAAATTTATATTATTGATCAACGTCTATTGCATGTTGGGCATATGAGCCATTTACTACAAACCAAATTTATTCAAACTCTAGTTGATTTATGAGTTTTATCTTCAAGGTAAAGTAGTTATCAGCATTGAGTAATTATGAATCCAACACAAAGAATTTTAGAGCCTGTGTAGCCATTACCAAAATTATGGGTAATGGATTGGTTCTTTATCACTCTAAGTACACAGGTATCCCTTTTTATATACCATCAAACTGATATACTAGACATTTCTTTATATGCGCCCTTCTTTTATACCCATCGATATATAGAAGAAGCTCGCCCTTTTGTATACTCGATGATATGAGAAAAAGGTGTAAAAGTACAAAAAAGAATGTAATTCTTGATATCTAGATAATATTGAAAAGGGTTCATCCAATCACTAACACCTACTTAGATGGATTTATGCATACACGTATGTAACCTCGTTATATACTTAGAAATGCCACCGGTCAAGATTTATGCATTTTGATTGTAACGAACGGGTAAATAAAGGGAAGGCTATGAGTAATATGTCTTATTTATCCATGATGATTTTAAGAGATGATGCCCAAATGTTATTGGTGTATCTATATCAAGTTGTGTATGTAGTAACTCAAGAATTGATAGTATTATCCGTAAACATTGATCAAAGGCATAGTTATGACCAAACATTGCATTGAGTTTAAACACTCATGATTTTGTGCAATATAATTACAATTTTTTGGAATACAAAAAAGAAATTTACAATAATTTATAAAAAATAAAAATTCACTTTTCTCTTTTTTTCATTTTTTTGACCTCTTTGACCTTTTTTTAGGAATTTTTTTTAATTTTATTTTGCCTTCTCTCTTTTTAAAAAAAGAAAAGAAAAATTAATACTTTTGTTGCTAGTTTACTTATAATGAAATTTAGCAATTTGTTGACTTTGGAGGTCTTGGCAAAATTTGGGTATATAAGCCATCTACTACAAACCAAATTTATGCAAACTCCAATTGATTTATGAGCTTTATCTTCAAGGTAAAGTAGTTATCACCATTGAGTAACTATGAATCCAACACAAAAAAATTTAGATCTTGTGTAGCCATTATCAAAATTATGGGTAATGGATTGGTTATTTATCACTCTAGGTACACAGGTATCCCTTTTTATATACCATCAAACTGATATACTAGACCTTTCTTTATATGCGCCCTTCTTTTATACCCATCGATATATAGAAGAAGCTCACCCTTTTTGTATACTCGATGATATGAAAAAGATGTGTAAACGTATGGGAAAGAATGTAATTATTGATATTTAGATAATAATGAAAAGGGTTCATCCAGTCACTAACACCTACTTAGACGGATTTATGCATACACGCATGTAACCTCGCTATATACGTAGAAATGCCACCAGTTAGGATTTATGCATTTTGATTGTAACAAACAGGTAAATAAGGGGAAGTCTATGAGTAATGTGTCTTATTTCTCCATGATGATTTAAAGGGATGATGCCCAACTGTTATTGGTGTATCTATGTCAAGTTGTGTATGTAGTAACTCAAGAATTGATAGTATTATTCATAAATATCGATCAGAGGCATAGTTATGACCGAACATTGCATTGAGTTTAAAAACTCAAGATTTTGTGCAATATAATTACAATTTTTCAGAATACAAAAAAGAAAGTTACAATGCTTTATAAAAAATAAAAAATCACTTTTCTCTTTTTTTTTCATTTTTTTGGGCTCTTTTACCTCTTTTTAGCAATTTTTTAAATTTTATTTTGCCTTCTCTCTTTTTAAAAAAATATAATAAAAATTAATACTTTTGTTGCTAATTTAATTATAATGAAATTTAGCAATTTATTGAATTTGGAGGTCTTGGCAAAATTTTCACCAAAAAAATCACTTGGGGCATTTGAACCTCCCACCTATCCTCTACCAAAAATGCTTACCCACCAACTCACATATGCATCATTTCTAGAACATAAAAGGACTAATTGATATTTAAAGTCATAAAATTCTTTTTTTTTTTTTAAACCACCCTCCCACCTTATACCACGGATTTCTCAATAGGTGGTTTTTACAAAATTTTACAGCAAAAAAATTATTTTTAGGCAGTTTTGAGAAAGAAACAAGCAGCTTTGGGTAAATAACAAGTGGTTTTGAGAATTTAACAAGTGGTTTTGAGGATTTAAAGATAGATTGCACTTTTATTTGAACCTATAAATTTATAAGCTACAAATTTTGATTTATAAACTAAAAATATATATTTGACCAACCTCTTTCTTTAATGTAGCTTATTATGATGTTGTTATATAGTTCCTTATGACACTAACCAGATATTGCTTTTGTATTTTTAAAACACTAACCTTCTCATTTTTAAAATGCTAAGCTTTTAGGATGATGTTCAACTGCATTTGTGTTTTGCAAATATCATATCTTTTCCAAATGCCAATCCAAGCGTAACCTTTGTTTGTTACTTTTTTAAATTTATGTAAGGCATTTTGTTACAATGGTGGTTATGCTTTGTTCTAGCTAAAACATAACTAGATATGAATGCCAATGAAGTGTATGGAATATAGATGCCTTAGATAAAGATGCATTTCTCCAATGTCTTGTATTTGATTCCTCTTTTTTGAACACTTCCTTAATGCTTTTTTCAATGGCTTACACCAATCCTCCAAAGCTAATTTCCAATGCTAAAAATAAATAGGTAGTGAATTATAATATTGCCGCCTATATAGCTTATGTGGCCACTTGTTTCATGTTAGTGATTCTTTGTAAGAAACTTTCATTCTATGTAGCTTTTGTTACTTCTTCATTTGTGGCTTCTACTACAAATGTCCATCAAAGTGCACGGGTTTCTCTAGGGTTATTCACAGGGTCAGAGTTGTAGGGCTTTGATACCAAATCTTGATGATGAATCAAATTATATTGAATCTAATATTGAATCTAATCGATAATTATATAGTTGAGATGCATATTTATATAGGAATATGAGCTCGTAATAGCTCTTAAAAAATAAGAAAGATAAAAACAATTAAATTAAATATCTCTCAAATATTACACAAGAGTAAAAAAATACCATGAATAAAATATTTTCATCATTTACCCCCTAAATAACCCAATAACTTATTTATGACAAATAACCATATTAATTACTAATTACAAATAATTATAAGTAATTAAATATTACTCATTTATTTATAATGGTGAATTAATCACCCTAATAATTTGTTTATGATTATAGACCCGAATCCACCTTGTATCTATTAGATTTTAAAATCCAAACACCTTTTGATGTTTGCAAACCAAAATTTGAAATATTTCACAAACATAGAAAATCATTTTCAAATATGCAAAGGTATACTCATAGTGGGGTCTCTTATGGCCTTAATTACAAGGATGAGAATTGTTATGATGGGGAAGAACACCCCATCCTATTTGATGACACCCCAACTATGGTAGGATCTGAACAAGGTTATTTTAAACACCAACCTACAGAGGATAAAGACTAATCTCTCCTAAGGTTGATAGAATTGGAAGCTAGAATTCCCCTTAATTTCAAAATGGAACAATTACATACACTTGTTTGAGTAGAGGAGCAAATGCTAGAACAACCTCTTACTTGTATCACAAAACCAAACATCTCTTATTCTAAAAAAGGGAAAGGTCCACTTGTGAACTCCTCCCTAACTAATCAATATCTTGTGACCAAAATATAATAAATTAGTCAATGTATATTGATCAATTCATCACAGACTTAGTGGATTCTTTGGCTACAACTTTAGTTGATAATACCACATTCATGGAGTAGGAACAACCATTAGAAAAAATGCAGTAAGACCTAGTGAATTCTACATCTGATATAGACCTTATGGATTCTCCTAAACAAAATAAACCCATAGATATGTTGCATCAAGTTCCACTTGAAATGATGCACACTTTCTTTAATCATCAAGATACTCATGCCCAGTCATAATAGCACATTGTTAAAGACTCATTATAGGTTGTGGGTATTTAACACAACATCTTACTGAGTTCTTCTCAACCATAACAAGTTCCCCTTGTGAACAAATAATAGTAATGCCCTCTGATAAACCAATAACAAATACCATAAAACCAATAGATTTTTTATAGTTCACAACAATATATTCTTGGGAATCAAAATCAAGCATCTAGGAATCGATAACAAAATCCTTTGAATCAACAGTGTTAGACTTATTCACAATCAAGGATGAACCACAAGTAAAATTTTGGGTAAAGGGTCTATATCCATAATAGTATTACATAAGGTGGGTACACTCCTCCCCATCAAAACTACCTTCCATCAACAAACACACAAAATATACAAGAGTGGAATTCAATGAAAGAGATAGTTACGAGGCTAGAAATAGGCAATCAACTCAAAAAATGCAAGTTTGACGAGATATGTCCTTATCAATTTGACTTGAGCATTCTTCAAGTACCTTTTCCACCTCATTTCAAGCCACCAAAATTTGATAAATATTAAGGGAGGGGTGACCCTAGAGAACATATTCAAGCCTTCTTAGTGGTATGCCAAGAGGTAGCTTACAATAATGTCTATTTGCTTCGCTTATTTCCACGTAGCTTCAGTGGACAAGCATTAGACTAGCTCCTAAAATTACCTAAAGGATTGGTGACAAATTTCAATGGTTAATAAAAAAAAATTGTCAATCATTTTTCTTATAACATTGCACATGAATAAATAGAGGTTGACTTTTGTAAAGTAAAACAAAGATATAGGGAAAGATTTGTGGCATATCTATAATGATGGAGAACACTAGTTGGTTGCTTTCAGCACAATTTGCTAGATAGGTAGCTAGCTGACATCTTCACATAGAACCTATACCCTGAGGTGGCCCATAATATGAGACTCACTTGTGCCAACACATTCAAATAAATAAGATCAAGAAATCACTTATTACCAGAGGTTTAGTAAAAATCTATTCATGGGATTAAATGTCCAATCAGACTCAAACACATGTTCAAGTTAATTCTACAAAGAAACATAAAGCTTTTAATAAAAATAAGAACATGGTGGGTAATGAAATAATAGAGTCAAAACATATGCAAATAGTGCGAGCTTCGTTAGCTCAAAATGCACAACCTAATTCACCACCCACTTTGCATAGATCTCCTCCACATAGAGGATTTAATAAATATAAACCATTCAACAAGCTAGGAGAACCTGTTGAGGCAGTATTCCATAAACTGGTTGCAGTCAATTTAATCATACGGCATTTGCCAAAATGTTAGTGCAAAAGGTTTATCTTCATGTCTGGTACCTTTTTCGGGTCTTTTTCTCACTTTCCAGTGTGAAAAGGGTTATTCCCCTAACTAGTTCCATCACTTGGACCTTTTCACACTTACTTAAGCTTACTTTGGGGTTTTTTCTTTTATCACACATTTCATGTGTTTTTAATCTCCTAGGTGGTATATCATACATATGCTCACCTCTTGCTCTCTTTTTAGCTATAGAAAAGCATGTGAAGGCTTTGTATTAGTATTCCTATTGAATAGAATATAGTTTATTCTATTAATTTTGGTTTCTTTATTATGCTTTCCTTTAAGTCATTTTGATCTTTGAGTGGCTTTTCAACTACATCTTACATGGTACCAGAGCGGTTGTGAGTTGTGAGATAGCTTTCTAAGATATTTGGGAGTGAAGATCTATTATTTTTTGTATAAAATGAGTATGATCTTCTCTTACATCTTAAAATAGAATCAGAAAGTTGTGAAAGAAATACTAGATTCTTATGGGGGTCTTTATCTACTTGCTAGTCGCAAGTGATTTTTGAATTCATTTGGAGCAAATTTAGAGCTCACCACCACAATCTGATTATCCAATAAATATAGTAGTGCTCCTAATGTTGTTCCAATTGAACATTGGAGGCTTCATCTATAGGCAGTTTTTCAGTGATTCTACATGAATTTGGAGAGGTTTGCAGTAAATTTAAAGTTTTTTATCAAAATGCATTTTGTTGACCTTCAAGAACCAATACGATTTTTTCATTATATGTAGGGTGTATGAAAAACTTAGATATGGATCTTATTTTATTCTAGTTGGACATTTTTAGCTATATTTGCCATTTATAAATGCAATTATAAGTTTTTTTTTTTTTAAAACATGTTTGTTCTTCTTCACACAGATCTCTAACTGTAATAAATCGCTCAAAACAATTTCTGAGTTTTATGCACCTTGCTCTTAGATTTCCATAACTTTTTGAATTTTTGAATTTCACTAAATAACAAAGTCATCACAATTTTACTAATTTTTACTCAAAAAATAATTCTGGTAGTGTTGTCTCCACTAAATTTGGTAGCTCGTTTAGCAGTTCTACCAAATGTAGCAGTTCACTAAGTTTGGCAACATATTTAGCTACAACTAAATTAACTAAATTTAGTTAGCAACAACTAAATATAGAGGTGACCCTAAAATTGGAGGTAGTTCCACCAAATTTGGTAGATGACATCATACTGATGTTAGCATAAAATTTTGAATTTTGATCTCCTTCACCATTACAGGGTTTTAAATTTATAGTTCAACTTTAGAGGCTCATTTCTCAGGTGTACGGATTCCTTTTTCAGTGCAATTTTTTTAATTTGGGGTAGAATTTCATGCTATCTGTAGTGGTGCAATCATATTTTTCTCATTTGGTCCTATTTTTTCATAAAATCAGATTTCTTATCAGCTCTGGTGGATAGTCACAGCTTTTTGACCTTCAAAAGCTTGTAACTTTCACATATAACCTCAAATAGAGGTGATTCTTTTTTTTAAAGTGCATATTTTTTTGATGTCAACATTGGTATCACTTTGAAGTTATAATTCTGTAATTTGACTATAATTTCAATTTTGGGGTCCATCTTAGACTTTGTAAAACTCTATAAAAATGAACTCTAGCAATGTAAATGCACTGAATTATAAAGTGCCAAAATAATCAATTTTTAGGGGGATTCTTTATTGAGTGATTTTTGGTTGGTGATCTTGTGGTAATATTTTATTTTTTGGTTCTAATCATGGCTCCTAATCTTTGGAAAATCAAATGTGAGTGCTATGGAAATAAAAAGCATACCTTCGATGATTGCATACAAAGGAAACTTGATGATATAATATCACTCATTCAAATTCAATAAATGAGGCAATTTTGTATTGCAAATGGTATTAGTTTGATAGAATTTTTTGATCCCACACTAGCAGATATTTCATCATCTCTTATGATTTTTCCACATTCTAATGATTATATAGTGACAGATTCTACAATTATTCATGAGTTGACAGTTTCAACTCAGTCATAATTAGCACTCTCTGTAGGAGCACTTGATTCTTCTCTATTCAGTTCTCTCACCGATGGTGAGAACCATACATCCATGGTTATTGACCTTGAATTGTGCATTACTCTTGATCACATTGATTAGAATTTGTTACCCATTGACATCCCTTTTGAGACATCTCAGTAGTTTTTAGAGGCATCACCCAGTCCTCCCTCTCCTGTTTGTAATAATTCAGTACAATAAGACATTCATGATCTTCTAGATACAACTCTTTGGGATGAATACTCGACAAATATTATAGCTCTATTTTGCGAGTCTTATATTTTAGATTTGGAGGACACCATTGAGGACATTCATTTCCTATTTCATGATAGATTATATGGATCTTCTTCTTCAGATGATGATTTGAGGACACATTTAGACCATCTTATTCTTTCATTGCCTACATCTGCTTATATAGTGATAATTTCTATAGATATTCATGAGTTGACAGTTTCAACTCAATCATCATTGACACCTATAGAAGTACTAGATTCTTATTAGTTCATTTGTCTTGCCAATGGTGAGCACCATGCATCCATGGTTACTGTACCTAAATATTTTATGGTACATGATCCATCATATTATCATTCATCATTATTTGGCACTAGCTTAGAGATCATTGAGCAGCATTTGGAAAAGACATCTTCAAAAGAGGAATTTTCATGTTTGTATCCTACTCTAAATTAGTTTCCACTTGGATTTAGATTATCATCCTTTAGCATCAACATGGTGATAATTGAGTAGCTTCTAGAGACCTCATTCATCTTGAGACTTCCTTTCTCACATTGATTCTTAGAGTGGGTACACAACTCATCCCCATCATAGGTGCCCCCTACCTTCCCACAACTGATAGAGAATTGTGTATCTTCTACATGACCATTGGACTTGTTTCTTCCCAAAGGGAGAAATGCATTTTGTCAACATCAGATCATCTTCATAATGCATCTTTTGGCATTCACCATTGGCACAAGAGTTAATTCATTATGGGGGGGACTCATAGTCTCACATTTCCTCCCTTGTAGTGGGGTTATTGATTGTATATTCATGATGGATTTATGACTTTGGAGGTCATTTTGATACCACCTTCTATCATTTGTTCATGTTTTACATCTCATCCTCTCATGGATGGAGATTTTTCCCATTGGGTTTTCTCATTTTCTTCTTTTCTAAGGGTTTTTTTGCATTTTACATGCGTACCTTATAAAGCCTAGTTATCGAGATCCATTCTTGTTTGCTTTTTTAGGTTTTTTCCTCAAGTTGCACTTAAGGGGAGGTGTTAGTATAAAAAGTTTATCTTCATGTCTAATACCTTTTCAGGGTGTATTTTCTCACTTTTCAGTGTGAAAAGGGTTATTCCCCTAACTGGTTCCATCACTTAGACCTTTTCACACTTATTGAAGCTTACTTTGGGGTTTTTTATTTAATCCCATGTTTCATGTGTTTTTAGTCTCCTAGGTGGTATATCGTAGATATACTCACCTCTTGCTCTCTTTGTAGATATAGAGAATCATGTGAAGGCTTTGTATTAACATTCTTTTTGAATAGAATACAATTTATTATATCAATTATGGTTTCCTTGCTATGTTTTCCTTTCACTCATTTTGATTCGTAGGTGGCTTTTCAGCCAAATCTTACACAAAACCATTTCCTAAAGGTCAACCCAAAACTGATTGGTATCATGAAGATGAGTTCTATGATTTCCATCATGTGATAGGGCATGTCATTTATCATTGTGTACAACTAAATCATCTCATTGAATACTTGATTGAAATCAAAGAGATTGAATTAAAACAAGTAATACAAAACACCAATCAGGGTATTGGCATTTACAAAGACCCATTTCCCAAGCACAACCAACAACATCAATGAAATGATTTGAACCAAGGATAGGTCCAACATCAATAAGGACAAGGTTAACAACATAATCAACATCATCATCATCAAGATCATGATTCTCAGTCCAATAACCTAGGCTACAATACCATGTTATGTGATTATAATCATATCATGGAGCATATTTCTAGTAATCACATCACCACCATTACTATCAAATCCCATGTACTATTCAAAGATTATCAAAGTGTTGGTCCCTCTATTTTAGGCTCATCACCCTCTTCCTCAAGTAAGGCTACACCTAGTTCAAGCAATTATATTGCACTTCAATTTTTTTGGGTTACTGTTCCTAGACCACCACCCAATTCTTTTAATTATGATAACTCCCCACCACCTCAAAATTGTGTAGTCATAATGAGACGGTCACAAGTTACCCTTCAAGGTTCTTTGTCTTCTTCCAATACTGAGCTGAATTTGAACCCTGTGCCTTCTAATCCTAAACTAAACCCTGTACGAGCTAAGGCCAAACTTTCTCACTCTACTATTGAGAAACCATATAATATTCATGAACAACTAAGTAAAATGTTTGCACAAATTTATATCTTAGATATCTTGCATACATCAAAATTTCACAGGACCATACTAAATGACTTCCTCCAATAGTCCACTATTCCCAAGGACATTAACCCTATCCAATTCCAAACACTCATTGAACATCTATCTCAAAGCCAACAACTTACCTTTGATCAAAGATATATGTCTTCCTTTGGTCCTATCCATAATAATCCATTATATATCGAGGTCATTATAACACATCACAAGATCAATCAGGTTCCTATAGACAATGGCTTGGGTCAGAGTATAGTGTCACTAAAAGTGATACAATGGTTGGGATATACAGCGAAAAACATGCAACCAAAACTAATCACAATCAAAGCATATGACAACATTGAAAGAGAGTCTTCAAAGACCATTTGTTTACCAATTATTGTTGGGCATATAACCCATGATACCCTGTGCCATGTCATAGACATATAATTGCCTTATAATTTACTTCTTGGTTGTCCTTGGATACATGAAGTATGATTTGTCTTTTTTGCCCTACATCAATGCCTCAAGTTCCCCCATTCTGGAATTGAGGTCATTATCTATGTTGATCTATAACCATACCAATATTATAAGCACTTAGACACTGAATATAGGAACTATTATTATTTCTTTGGTTCTAAATTTGTATCTAATAAGAACAAAGCCATAATTTTTGAACCATATGAATCCAATTATATCGATCCTAGTGATCTTACTTCTACTTCTATTAATCCATTTCTTACAGCCACTGCAAAACTATTTTACTGATGAGGACACCAGTATTTCCACATACCATTTAAAATATTCTTTCATATAGGAAAGTTGCCCAAATATCCCAAGTCCCATGGAAGAACCAAACCTTTTGAAATCCCTAACAGGCCCAACATGATTTGGCAAAAGAAAAACACAACTCAACAAAAGCAGTGAATGGTATTTGTACCAAACACTTCACCAAATCAAGATTAAGAGGACATTACTGAAGGAGATTGGTTGTATGTTGATAGCCTCACCAATTGATTTCATAATCATAAATACCCTATCCCTAATCAAATTATGGATAGTTTGGGCTATGCAAGTAAAGACCTGGGGCCATGAGAGCAAGGTATTCTTGAACTTCTATCTGTTGGTAAACCTACTAAGAACTAGGGCCTTAGATTTATACTTCCTGTGGGTGACCTCATGTATTTTTAAAGTGATTTATTTTTCTCTGCTAATGAAGAAACTCTAGTTAGTGACACAACATCTCATTATAACACCTAAGATGAGTTTGCTAATACCAACCTATTTGATTCCAATTCCATCATGATAATCACAGCGCATTACCCACTTACCCTTTGTCATCCTGACCTTATCGATTAGGAAAAGCAAAGTTATATTATACCTCTATATGAGTTTTAGAATGATAAATCTATTGTATAGTATATGGGCCTTATATATGGCTTTCCACTTGGAGATCACAAACAAGGTTTCAACTTCTCATTAGACCCTGCTACCTACTTTAGAGAGCAAGCAAACTTCCTTGGTCACACAATAGAAAAAACATCGAGATCTTCGGGTGAAAACCTCTTTGAGGCACTTATTGGTTATGGAAATAATAAAGATAAATACAATCCCTTGAGTGAAAACCTATTTCAAACACTCTTAGATAGGGAAGTTTGCTCACTTCCACAAGAACTGCAATGTCCACCAAGTCCAAACTTTATAGCCAGTTTTAGTATTACTTCTAAACAACATAAAGTCTTTGAGCATCTTACTCCTGACTTTATTGAGAAATTTTTCAACTAGCCATTACCATAATAGGTAGCCTTGAATTCATATTCCTATATAGATGAGCCTTGGGACTCACATCCAATAGTTGAAGAAGATGATCAATACCAAATGTTGTATGCTATTCTAGAAGATGGCTTCACACTCCTTGTAGAGAATACAACTAAGGTAAATCTTGGAACCTGTGAAGATCCTAAGATCATTTATCTAGGTGCATCCCTCACTAATGAGGAACATGACTATATTATTACTATTCTAAGGGATTTTATTGATATATTTGCATGGGCTTACTAAGACACGCTAGTCTTAGACCCTGCCTTGGTCATGCATTGACTTGTAGTACATCTAGATGTTAAGCCAATCAAGCAAAAATTACATAAAATACACCCATGCATTATCATATTAGTGAAAAAGGAGCTAGATAAATTATTGGGAATTGGATTCATAAGACCACTTGACTACTCTGAATGGCTATCAAATATAGTCCTATTTAGTAAGAATTCACAATGCATACGTTTGTGTATTGATTTTAGAGACATCAACAAAGCATGTCATAAGGATGATTTCCCTCTACCAAACATCGACATGACTATCAACTCAACTTCAGGGTACAAGATGTTGCCCCTCATGGATAACTTCTTTGGGTACAACCAAATCAAAATAGCACCAAAAGACCTTCATAAGACTGTGTTCACCACACCATAGAAAACATTCCATTACCAAGTCATGCCTTTTGGCTTGAAGAATGATGGTGACACTTATTAATGTGTTATGATTATAATATTTCATGACATGATGCATGTAAATTTGAGGATTATGTTGATGACATATTAATAAATAACCCATGTCAAACATCCTAATGTTCTGTAGGGAATCTTTGAGAGACTTTGTGAATACAAAGTTATTCTCAATCTTAATAAATGTGTCTTTGGTGTTACTTTGAGAAAACTGCTAGGATTTATTGTATCTCAGAGAGGGATTGAAGTGGTTCCCTTTAAGGTCAAGTCCATCATGTAAATTCCTCCACCTTAGAATTTGAATAGCTCTGCATCCTGCAAGGCAAAATCCAATCTATTTGTAGGTTCATACCATAGATGCAGACAAGTGTCATCCTTTTATGCACCTCTTAAATAAAGGTGTCATATTTAAGTGGGATATTTAATTTCATCAAGCATTTGCAATACTAAAGACATACTTGGCCAACCCACCATTATTGAGACCACCAACACCTATCAATTCATTGATTCTTCATATCTCAACAATAGAACATGCACTAGGGGCACTCTTGACCCAACATGATGAATAGGGTAGAAAACATGCATTATATTATCTAAGAAGGACACTCATAACATATGAGTATAAACTATTCACCTATTAGGAAATCTTGTTTGGTAATGATGTTTGCTTCCCAAAAGATACGACACTACATGTTGAACAATAAGACTATTGTCATTGCTAAGGTGGACCTTCTCAAGTACTTATTATTTAAAACAACTCTTACATGTTGAATGGATATATGGGTTATGATACTGAGTGAATTTGATGTTGAGTACCAAAATTAGAAAGCTATTAAGGGGTAAGTGATTGTAGATCAACTTGTTAAAGCTCTTATCATAGATACTGAACCACTTACATTTGATTTTCCAAATGACTCTATCATGATGATAGAGGAGGTGGCTCATGAATTTGAACACTAAAAATTATATTATGATGGCTCATTCACATCTCATGGATCTTGATTCAGTATTTTATTGGTTACACCACAAGGGGACCTCATCCTCAAAGCATTTAATACCAGCTTCCACTGCACCAATAACATGGCCGAATACAAAGCCCTTATTATAGGACTTCATCTTGAAATATAATGGGATATCAAATAGTTAATGGTTTATGGGTACTCTTAGTTAATCATTAATCAAACTACAAACGAGTATTAGACTAAGGATGAAAAGTTTGTACCCTACAAACATATTGTGGACAATCTCAAGCCACATTTTAGGTCACTACAATTTGAACTAGTATGATGGGTCAATAACTGATCATCCAATACAATGGAAATAATTGGGTCCATTGTACATATCACAAGTAATGTTAAAGAGTATTATTTTCTCATTGAGAACCTTCTATAGCCTACTCATGTATTAATATATTTAGAAAGGGTTTGTACTATTGTTGGTCTAAACTTGCCAATTGAACCTCCTTAATACCAAGATATTTGTAACTATTTTCATGCCAAGTTATTCCTCTCGACATTTCAAAACATTGCCAGAAACTTTTCCTTCATCACCTAACTTGTTATACCCTCCTAGGAAACAAACTTTATCATAGGGCTTATGATGGAATGCTTCTTCATTATTTATCTTTAGGAAAATTTACATTAGTGCTTAAATAGGTCCATAAAAGAATGTGTGGGGCCCACACCAGTAGTGTAGTCCTTGCCAAGAAACTCCTAAAAATAGGATACTACTAGCTCAAGATGGAGATAGATGATTACAAATATGTCAAGAAGTATGTTGCCTACCAACAATATGGTAATCTGATACACACACCTTTATTACTATTACAGTCGATTACTACACCATGGCCATTTTATATCTAGGGTTTCGATCTCATCAAGAAAATAAACCCAACATCCTTTGATGTTCATAAACACATTCTTATTTTTATGGAGTATTTTAGTAAGTGGATCGAGGCCATTCCTCTCACATATATAGTTGAGAAGTAAATTTCCAAGTTTATCCATTACCATATCATTTATCATTATGGTATCCTTGCTCGAATCATATCCAATAATGGTGATTCATTTGTGCATAAAGATGTTAAAGCCCTTTGTACCATGTTCAAAATCAAATACAATAAATTCCCATCATATAACCCGTAAAGCAATGATGAAGCTGAGGCATCCAACAAAACCATTATCATAATCCTTAAGAAGATTGTCAATAACGATGGCCATAATTGGCACTTCCAAATATTTCCTACCCTCTGGTCCTGTCATACTAGTCATCATACCCCTATAAGAGCCACCCTATATTCCTTGGTTTATGACATCGAGTTACCCTCATTATAGGTATCTTTGCAACACATTATTGATGATGAAGACTATGAAATTTCCATGTTCCAAGAGCTAGAACTTCTTGATGGCAAGGATTTAGTTGCCTTGGATAATTAAAGAACATATCATAATAGTTTCATCATATCTATAAAAAAACACATTCTCCCTTAGGAGTTTAAATTTGGTGATTTGGTACTAAATGAAATTAAAAATAATAACAATGTTGAACACAAGAAGGGTAAGTTTCATCCTAATTGGTTGGGCCCATATGTAGTTACAACAAACTATGGTTCATGTGCATATAGATTGGCTACTCCAGAAGGTGAAGAGCTCCTAGAACCAATGAACATTGTACATCTCAAGCATTTCTATGCTTGAAAACCTTTTAAACCATTGTCTATAAAGGGCCTTACTTAGGGGTACCCTATGCCAAAATTGATTTTTTCCCATCATACTTGTACCTTGGACTATTGTAACCTAGATCATTGTAAGCTAGACCATTGTACCCTATAAGATTTTAACCTAGACCGTTATACCCTATACCATTGTAACCTATACCATTTTTATTTCATTGTACCTAAACTGATATTAATTTTACCTTGATTATTCTAATTTTGTGCCCCTCACCAATTATGAACCTGATTATGATTCACTGACATTTTGTACACATTTAGGGGCCATTCTATGAGGTAGTTTTGCTTTATCAATATCTACTACTTCTTTTATACACAAGTGTACTGGGGTATGTCAACAAATGGTTTTTGCCTATTGTATGGTTCCTTGGGACTTTTTTTATGCTACTTACTATTTTATTCTTATTTTTCTACTACTTGGTATCTATCACTGCCTTAATATGGTCATTGCACAACCCATTGTAACCGGTTTAGTTGTCAGTTTAACTCTTAGCTTTGGAAGTGTATCTCCTCAGCTAAGTGGTTTCATGTACCTTTGTTCATATTGTGTTTTTGTTACTTATCCTAAAAACACAAAAAAACATTAGAAAATAATAAAACAAAAGAACACAAACTTTTCTAGTTTGTGAAGATAGGCTTAAAATCTCCATAGGAGTTCTAAGTTCCTATCATCTTCTAGATGGGTTTTATTTTTATTTTGATCATCGATTTTGTTCATTTATTATGGGTCATTCTGATCCTAAACGCTCTTATCATTCTGTGAGTAATTTAATCCACGCTCTCCCTGTTTAGCGAGTCAGATCGTTTAGTATCTCATAATTCTCAATCAAGTTGAGGCACTTAGAAAATTCCAAAAATATTTGTAAAAGATCTAGAAAATCCTAAAAATCACAAAATCATGAAAAGTGGCTTAAAATTTACATGCAAGATATAGATTCATCAAATTTTTCTAGGATGGGCCATCTTGTTTATTCAGTTTATTTATAGATCACCTTGGTCATTTTCCTCCAATTTATGGGAGAACTACATTACCCTGAAGTACACACGAACTATGTAGGAAACACTCAGATACATGGGGTATTTCGGGTTAGCTTGATCATACTTTATTTTCTTTTTTGACCACATCTTTGCTTTAAGGATCCTGGGAATCCTAATTATCTCATGAGTAACCACGTGTCATTTAGTTTCCCCATCCTTATTGGCCTTAGTCATACGCTCACATCATTTTGCAAGTTCACGTTGTGAGCATTATGTATTCAACTTTAATACACTAACGACCACTTGTATTCGTCTTATGCTCTCACCATTTTGTGAGTATTATATGTTTCAACTCTCTCACCATTTTGCGATCCTATTCTCATTTTCAACCTTAGATGTAGTAGATACTATGAATTATCAATCTATTTCATTTATGGCTACTCATCTCTTACCTTTTCACGTGGTTTTAGCCTAAACCATACTCTCGTGATTGCATGATTTTTTAGTGTTCATGCTTTTATGATTGTGAGCATCAACCCTCTCTCTTTTCTCACATAGCTACCATTTTGTGAGGACATTCCCATATCCCTCTACACATCAATCATGTTTCCTTATCATTAATTTTCTTCTATCTCATATCTTGGGAGAACTACATTTGCCCTAAAGTTTATGTTGGATCTTGCATCCATAAAACTATGTAGGCACCATCCACTTGCCTAGTGCATCTAGAGTCAGCTCACCTAC
This sequence comes from Torreya grandis, assembly GCA_037957365.1. Lineage (NCBI taxonomy): Eukaryota > Viridiplantae > Streptophyta > Pinopsida > Cupressales > Taxaceae > Torreya > Torreya grandis. The sequence continues at coordinate 2,831,855 of JARHVA010000429.1, forward strand.
CCCTTCCTTTTCTTTTATTCCCCCCATTTTGTTTGTTTTGTGTCATTATCTCCTATAGCCTAAGGGAAACCTTGTACCAATTGTCATTACATTGTTGTACTAGTGTCATTGATACCTAGCTTAGGGGTCACCATCTCACCAAGAATAACACTTCTATTACACATACATTAACAATTTATTTTTTGTTTGTACTAACATTGTGATTAACCACTATTTTTGTATTTGTTTAGCTTCATAGACATGCATATTGATTGATTAATTGCTTTATCTTATTATTTTGTGTGTTTTGTTTATTCCATTGTTAGCTTATTTTGAGTGTTGTGTTTGAATACGTTTTGTAAACCTTTTGAGTTTGGCCTTAACATAGGATTGAATTGTTTACGTTTGTATTTGAATTATTTTATTGCTTGTTGATTTTTCAGTAAATTCTTGTTCCTACTTAAGTCTTGATAAATCATATCTTGATTTTGATTTGGTTACATTTTTATTTGAAACCTCTTTTTCTTTTTCTTTTATTTGTTTTTTGTTCAAACGTAAATGCTTGTAACTTTGGTTTTGGTATTTTTATCATTATCTTTAGTTGTAAATATTCACCTTTGAACCGGTCCATTTGCAATCAAAATACAATGTCATTATAGGTTATTCATACTTATGATACATAATTTCATTTTCCAAAGTAAAAACTAAGGGATCCAAGTCTAAAATTCAATATGGCATCGAACAACATCTCTAACTACACTATCCTCCATATCTGGGGCATACCCAAGATATTGTAAGCACCATAGAGGCTAAACATTGGAAACAAACAAGGCTCTCTATGTAGGACATGCATCTCTTGGCATACACATTGAGTCATATTGGTTATTTATCTGATTGATTTAGGACATGTACCTCCTAAACTATCCTCTAGCATCTAGCCATACATCAAACAGAGCAATAGATAAATCAACATCTAAATGCCAACTAAGGATGTGCATATCCTAACACTAACATATACCATCATATCATAACAAGATCAAAAGGCATCATGCAACACATAAAATATTAATAGTCCATGTACAAAGTAGCTATCAGACAAAAAATAAATATCACATACATACATACATACATACATACTCACACACACACACACACACACACACACACACACACACACACACACACACACACACACACACACACACACACACACACACACACATCAAAATCATGTTTTATACATTGAGATAATATATATACATCTCATATACAATATAGAGCTACAAATAAGCACTAATTTGGGTCATCCCTTAGGGGACTATGTTGAAAACTCTAGCCCATGACTGACACTGGTGATGGTGGTGGGCAAAGTTTCTTTCATAGGATTGTTCTCCCCTATACCACCACTTGTTATCTACACAATCATCTCCTACATACTCCCCTAAGCCTTATCTCCTCCATTACACACTCTTACAACCATTTATCTCCTTCATTAGCCCCTCCCTAAGCCTAAAACCTTTTTTGATGATTTGTGTTACACTGTCAGCCCTATCGACCCTGTATTCAAATTTATAAAACATGTTAAGTGTCTAGGTCAACTCCTAGTCAACCTAGACCAAGACCTAGTTGGTTTTTATCAATAATGATTTAGATTCAATTGGGGAGACCCTTTACACATTCATTTTGCCATTTCTTAAAGAGACAAGGAGTTAATTATTCATCTATGCTTCTTTACAATCTGTTATTATGTTATTATATTTGAAGAGTTATAGCTTAGGTTTTATACTTGGAGAAGAATATTGTCTCGTGTAAAAGTCTTGGATTATTTGGCCTTTCTTATTTATCTTTACAAACCACAACCACCTCTTGCAAAGCATCTTTGACCAAGGCAGAGATTGAGTCTCAACAAATTCGTCTTCAAGGTGAGTATCTCTAACTTTACTCCTCTATTTTAGTAGATAGAAGTGACATAAGTAATGGATTTTGAATATATTTCTCCCTCCATACATTAGGTTTTACCTATGCATAACTTAATTAGGATTCTCCTATGCATGTTTATTTTTTATGTTTATTACTCCCACTTTATGCCACAAGATTTGGTGAGCACTAGGTTATATTTTACTTATCATTTACCTTGCGAATATGAAAATATAAGATCTAGCTAGGGTTATTGCATGGTGTTTCTTAACTATAGGCTTTGTAACCCTCTCTAGTGATATTATTATGGTAGAGATCCCTTGGTTAGGTTTAGCATATCCATCTTGGTCATGACCCTAACTTCTAATGTATCAATAATCAGAAGTGTAAGTAAGATTTATCTTTTTCGATCTAAGATTGATTAATAGATCAATTGAATTTCCCTTTACATAAAAACATCACATGAAAATACAAGATTAAAGGCAATAATGTGATTTTAATTGTATCAATGGGGAAGACATGAAGCATGAGACGAAATATAAATATTGATTCAAACACTTGACCTTGCACAACTAGAATTTACTTGCATTTTGTTCATGATTTAAGGCGATTTACATCGATTTCAAATTTGAAACATGAACAATGTGAGACATACCTCTAACACCTTAATTTATTAGTTGTTTTTATGATTATTCAATAATGATTGGTTGAATCGAATCTCCCATAGGCACCTCCAAATGTGAGCTTGGGACTAAAACTTCTTGGCACTCGACATCACTAGAAATTTCTTGTGGATTGCATCTTGTTTGCTCTTCAAAACCTGTTATGTGCTCATGATCAACATCATTACATGCCTTATATTCACCCATATGAAGCCCACTACCTTCATGACTCATTTCATGCTCTTGGAAAGGTGGTTGAATTTTTATTTTTTGTACATTCTTCCACTTGAGCTAAACTTTGACATGAGCAAATTTCTCGATCTTTGCACTTGTACGGCTCCATAGAAGTATTTCAAAATTTTGACTCTTTTCTTATCATCAACAAATTCTTGAATCAAATTTTCTTTGAAAGCTGGTATGAAAAGGAAAATATTATTTATTATATCATCTTTTTCATAAACCCAATCAGCCCTTAATTTGGGCTCAATTGAAACATTTATCTCTTTTATTTTTTCTTTCTTTCACCCCCTAATGTTTCTCAAACATACATACTCTTTTTTTGTTTGAAATATTTTATTCCTAAAACCAAAATCAGACCATGGACAACAATAAAAAAATCAAAAAATTATAAGTATGGATTGTGTTCCATCATTTCCAGGCCTCTTTTCAATGGAGTCACCAATCTTCTATTTCAAGGGGAATATTTCCTTCCAATTTTAGGAATCAAAAGGCACATTTTCAATCACTAATGGAGTCACCAAAAAATTTGGTGGAAAAATGGGCACTTTTGGTATTTCTTGGTTTATAACTCACCCAATGTGAAGTGACACCAATTTTCCAATAGTTGGAGAAGTCACCGTAGGAATACTGAATCTCCTCTAATTTTGAGAGGGATAGTTCCCTCATTAGATAAGAATAATTTGGGGGTTTTTGTGTACTTTTTACCCAAAAGTAAGTGTAGTCATATCAAATACAAAAATTGGTGACTAGAGCATGGCTAATGACACCCAACCAATAGGTCCCTCTTACTTGCTCTCATGACCCTCTTAGGCTTATTTTCATTGATTCCCAATCATCCATAGCCTTTTGTAATTGAACCCAACTAAGCCAAGACCCTTTTTTCATGGCCAATCCATCTCCTCAGGTCCCATCTTCTCAAGATAATAGCACCACACTAGGATAATAGTACTAATGCAACTGTTGTCTGCTTTTAATGTTGTTGTCTAAGCTCATTTCTGACCCTAATGGTCAATTTATTCTAGTTCCCCATCCTTCTCCTTATTAGCCTAACATGATCAAATTCAATCCATGACCAATATATCCTTATAAAATCGCATTCAAAGATAATTTGGAAAGGGTTGGCAAAAATTACAATCAATCAAGAATATAAGTGAAACCACTCAAGCAATATTCCCTATTCTCTGCATACAACCATCTAGTATAGTCCTAAGCACATCTAAATCTCTGCACTAGTCCCTAGTCATCTTAAGCACACCCAATTTATTAATTCCTTGCATTTTCATATCACAATTGCACCAAGCACTTTCAAAGGAAGAACTACATATGGTTTGATCCCTCTTTGAAGTATTGGTATGTAGACAACGTGCCTACACATGAGGTGTGAAGCATGTCCAGTGCATCTTACACACACTAATCTATTTTCCCTATTTTTAAAAGTTTTGTTCAAGTACATTAAAGACATAAAAATGAAGAAAATCATCTCTACAAGGAGCACTATTGACAATAAAGCTTTGAAAATTTAAAGATAGTGTCACACAGACCTATCAAACAAAACCCAAAAAGCTCAGACTCTTAGGACAACAGTGTTGGATAAGGACTATAGTATCAATGACACTTATATCCACTTTTAGTTCTCTTGTCTAATCAAAAAATAAGTTTAGATCTCAGTTTGTGACAGTCTTGTAGTCCTGCACAGTCAATATCAACCTTTGTCTTAGTTAGATCAACACAATTTCAAGCTAAGTTTGATTTCTCTCTATTTACTTGCTATTTTTACAAAGTCTAAACAACAATCATAATTAACAAATCATTAGGTTAATTATGGCATAATTATTGACTAATTTTACTACCCATACCCTTTAACTAAATTAAGAATAAAACCCCAATATTCCTAAAACTATTAAATCATTTGGTGAACCTGAATTACTTCATTTATGCACAAAAACCCTAGAAACCTTAGGGTAATATACCTACTGATTTTTCCAATAAATTTCTAAATTTTTACTTTCATATTTAAATCAAAAATTCATTTCAAATTTTAAAAGTTAGTAGTAAATTTTAAAATAATTTTCTTTCAAATCCTAGTTGCCCATACTAGATGCCAATATTTTTCCATTATTTTTCCAATAAATTTCTAAATTTTGACTAGCATATTAAAACTAGAAAATCCAATCAAAGTTTAAAATTCAATAGTAATTTCAAAAAAAAAAATGTCAAAACCCTAGTTACACATACTAGGTCCTATTCACTCAAGCATTTTCCAATAATTTTCTGAAATTTTAGTTGAATATTTAGACTCATAAATTCACTTTCAATTTCAAATTTTCATAGTAAATTTTCAAAATGATTATATGTAAAACCCTAGTTGCATATACTAGGTCCCATTGTTTCTTCAGGTATCACCTTATATGTTTGTAAGCTCTATATCCTTTTTTTATGCATATTCCAATTCCTTGTTTAGATTATATCCATTTAATTTTTTATACTATTATCCAATTTGTTTTCCTTATGCCACCTAAGTTCCTTGCATCTCTTCTTTTGAGATGAAGAGAAAGACTTAGTGGTAATCCTCCTAAATTCACCCAAAATCCTTCAGCTTGACCACATAATATGGATAAACAACCAGGTCAAACTCTAGCTATAGATTCTACACATCCAAATTAAACTAATTTAAATGAGAATGATTCAAAAAATGAGAAATATGAGAATATAAATGATGATGTACACATTGATGCTCATACTCCACCACATTAGACTACTGATCTGCTTCCACCCATTGTTGATAATGAAGTTATACTCAACAAATATTTGATCCTCCAAAGTTTCAGAGAAAGACTTAGGGAATAGCCTCGAGATCATACTCTTAGAAATAAAAAAGGCTAAACAAGTTTAGTTTTCCATTCCTACAGAATAACCAGTGGTAAATTACACTACGAGGGCAACTATGTCTCAACAACCCCTTATAGCAGCCCGACCTACCTCTATGCCACCAGCTATAGCTAGTAAATCTTTATCTCCTAATATAGCAGCCCTTGTGCTAGAGATAAAATCTCTTCAATCCAAGGTGCTACATCTTGAGCAAAGTGCCTCTAGACCTACACAGACTTTATACTCTTTTGCTCTACTGCATACACCATTGGCACGTCACATTGCTTTGACACCTTTGCCACAAGGTTTTGTTCAACCCAAGCTTACTCTTTGCAATGGCAAGGGTGATCCAGAGACACATTTGAGATATTTTCATGTAGCATGCTTGGAATATGTACCAAATAACTGGATACTTACCAAGATCTTTCCACAGAGCCTAAAGGATTATGTTTTATAATGATTTCATAGTTTACTAAATCAATCGATCAGTGCATTCAATCCTTTAGCTGACATGTTCTTAGCCCATTTCAGCATTAACATTAGTGACAAGGTTTCATACGCCTAAGTTACACAATAGAAACAAAGGTCAAATGAGCATCTCACAGATTGTTCTTCAATATATAGACACATTTAAGAGCTTTTCACATAGCATGCTTGGACTATGTACCAAATAATTGGCTACTTACCAAGCTCTTTCCATAGAGCCTAAAGGATTATGCTTTATAATGATTTTATAGTTTATTGAATCAATTGATCAGTGCATTCAATCCTTTAGCTGACATGTTCCTAGCCCATTTCAGCATTAACATTGGTGACAAAGTTTCATACGCCCAAGTTGCACAATAAAAAAAGATGTCAAATGAGCATCTCATAGATTGTTCTTCGATATAAGACTATCTTGGCTAAGATGACTAGCCCCATGGTTGATCAAGGGTTACAATATCTCTTCAAATAAAGTCTCTTACCAACTCTGCATGAATCAATTATGTTCAAAATATTTTCTTTCTTGATTAAATTATGTCACACACTAAAGGAAAGAGAAGTCAAGTTAATTTCAATGGGAAAACTCAAGCACACAAGTATCTTAGAAACAACCAACAAGAGTAACAACAAAGTCCTATATAAGGTCAATGCCAATGATAACAAGTCTCAGAATCAACTAACAACTAATGTAGCTTTAGAACCCCCTCAACGTATGGTTTTATCAGCACCTCCTCAATGTACATTTACTAATCTACTAGTTGCCCTAGCCAGAGGTTTACAATAGTTATTAGATTATAACATCATATCTCTCCCTCCTATTAGGGAAGTTGACCCAATAATGCCTCTTCCATGGGGATATGATCAACATGCATTTTGTGAGTTTCTTAGGGCACCAGGCCATACAACAAATAGATGCATCAGTTTGAGAGACAAGATACAAGATTTAATATATGGTAATCATATTAATCTTGGCACTTTAGTTGAGCCTCCTTAGGCAAAGCAAACATAGGATAAAGTACTAAAAATATTTTCAGATCCTTTTCCATAGCATTCCAAATAGGAGACAGGGGACACATTAGGGGTTCACCATGAATATAATGCATAGCCACCACCAGATATATACATGGCACATCTAGTTGAATCACATCCTTTGAGCAACATAATTGGTGTATACAATTCCCAAGTTTTAGCTAGACCTTCTATCTCCTTCTCAGAGCAAGAGATCATCAAGGATGATTATCATGCACTCTTTATTAGAGCTCACATTCATAATCATCCTATTCATAGTGTTCTCATAGATAATGGATCTAGTGTGAACATGTGTACTATGGCATTATTACAGCATTTGGGACTTCTAGTAGGGGATTACACTGACAGACATAATTATTAGCAAATTCAATGGGCATATATAAAGTCCTTTAGGTGAGATTGTACTTCCTCTACAGGTTGGTCCAACACACATCACCATGCCATTCACTATAGTTCCCAGTGCAAGAGTTTTTGATATGTTACTTGGTCAACCATGGATTTAGAAACTTCAAGTAGTACTTTCTATAATTCACAGATGCATGAAATTCATTCATGAAAATTAGGGTATTACAGTTGGTGGAGTTCCATATGAGTTTCCACTCCCCATTTTAGAGCCATCTTATACAATTCAATCACCAATTTTAGTACAGTTTCATAGTTTAGTTTCTCCACCAGTTATAGTTCATCGTCCAATATAGATTTAGACATAATTGAGGCATCCATCACCATCACAAAGGGTTAATACACCTCCATAGCTTCAATATTCTAGATATCTTATAGCTATAGTGTTCACACCCAGGGTAGTCTCATTGAAATTTCATGCATCTACACATAAAGCACATGTTCAGAGAGCTTCTCCTACTACCAGATGGTCCTTAAGAGCCCTACAATTGCATCCACTTCTTAGAGGTATGGGGGACCCTACAGTTGGTTTCTACTTCAAAGATTTTAGAGTTTTTTCAACATATATAATTTTCAAAGCCATAGTCTCAGCATTTCCATCATGCTTCACGATCATGCACAATACCTCTCCTTGATACAGGAAACCATGATAGGGAGTCTCCCATGATACTCATCAGTTAGTATCATCCTTTCCCCATTTAACTATACATAGTCTCCTTTACTTGATTGTACATAATTTCCCTGTGATGGATTGTACATAGCTCAAATATTCTCAAAATTCAAAAACAATACAAAAGCATTTAAATAATTCAAAAACACAAAAAAAAAATTGATTGTATGCATCATCCATGATTTAAATTACTACTACTATGCTAGACTTACATTTGTTGTTTCATGCTATTGTTTGTCAATTTATCTACATTACCATGCTTCACTTGATCTTCTTTGAGTGTGTGCAGTGACTTCCAGACTCTTGATTGCTTCACTCTACCCATCGAGAGGGCATCCTACTCCGACATGAAAGATGCACATTGATATAAATACCCACTGGGGGCATCTTCTATATGACTACACCATCTAGGTTATATCATTCCTACACCACACACTCTAGTTATCACATTGATGTGCATTATTTACTAGCTTACACAAATTACTCTATTGACACTCACTAGTATTTAACGCTTGTGTATTTATTTGTATATACCTAGTCTTGTACTAACATGTCTTGCATACTTTCATACTCTTGCTTTGATTAGTTAGATGTGCTTGTATGTTCTATTCTTTGCATGATTTATCTTCTTGCTTAGTGTAGCTTGATGTGATTACATTCTTAGTTCCTATTTATTTCTAGTATGTGCCTTAAAACATTCACCAATGCCATTTGCTTCTATTCATGTGTTTGTCTTTGGACACTTGCCAATGTTCCTTGCTTGTACTCTTCCATGTGATTATGGCTTTCAAGCCAACTTGCTTGTTTCAATTGAATGTGTATGAGGCATTTGAACATGCATTGTATGCTTGCTTTCCAATTTGAGTGACATATGCCCATGTCCCTTGTTTGCTTGGCCCCTTGGACACCCTTGTACGCTTATTGCTTCTTACCTTGTGTGCTTGTTGCTTGATTGCTTTTGATTGTTTGTAATACCATGATTTAAAACATGCATTATCTTGCTTCTTGGATTCCATGATGGACATCATGATCCATCCCTCCATGATAAATAACAACTAATAACTAACTAAAATTTAAATTCTAGTTCACTACATTACACATGCTATTACATTGTTACATCTATCTAGGCACACTCCCCTATTGATTTAACAATCTCTCAATACAAACAGTGTTATATCTTGTCAATTATCATTGTTATATCATATATTTTCTAGCATAACACACTTGTAGGTTGTTTCTTCTAAGGGCAATCATTGCAAGGTATCCATTCCTACCCTTAGAAGGGGGCAACAAATAGGGGTTTTATTATAGAGATCAAAGCTCCTATCAACTAAACAATTCAGTTTTAGAATACTCAAAATAACTAGACATCAAACTGGTCAAAATAGAACAGGTAGATAGTCAAAAATCTGGAATAGTCATTAGATTTGGCCAAGGAAAACAGTGTTGAGATTGGACTACAACATTGATGGCACTACTATCCATTTCTAGTGCTCCTGTCCAAACATCAAAAAAATTAAAATTTCCAAAAACAAGCAAAAAAGTAGGTTCAATTACATATTTGCACAACCAAACTAGTTCAGAATCAACAGTTTCAATGCACATTTTGCTTAAAGAATCTAGATATAGGGGCATCATGCATGACATGATGGCTCTCACTTCCAATTTTAGATATGATAGTCGGTATAACTTACAAATCAAAATCCATGTTCCAAACATCAGTGATTGGAGGCAATCTGCGTAGCACATTTATTTATTTTCTTTCCTCATTCAGCATTGTTCAGACATTCTCAACAGTTACTGCCTTACTCCATCTGCAGTTGGTTGGCATCATTTTGGTTTGGCTTTCATACAAGCCTAACTTCTGAGTCCCTGACTTCCTAAGTGGCTTCCACATAAGCAAGATTCTCATTTTCAGAGTGGCTTTTGTATAAGCCTAATCTCCATCTTTTAGAGTCGTTGATTCAGAGGTCAATTTGGAAAAGGACCTAAATCATATTGAAACTTGCACCATCCCTCCTAGAGTTGGTGTGTTATGCCAAACGAACCACCAACAGTAACCCAACTTGAACTTTTTCCTTCTCATTCGAGTCAATTTTAGGGTCTTTCTTCCCCTTCTTTCCCACTACTTGAAATTCCTCATTTTCAAAGTCTTTTTTAGCTATCACTTTTAGAGGACAATTATGAGCCGGATGACCATAGGGATGGCACACCAACCCTCAAAAATATAGATTTTCATAGTTCAAAACTCGCTAAAACCTACTTCCATCCATAAAGTTTAACCATATCCATTTAGAAAAAGATTTATTCACATTCATTTGAACATAAATTTTTATATTTCTTTGGAAATGCACATCATTTCCCCGAAGAAGTGCAACTATAGAATGTGCACGAAAATACATAAGAGAAATTAAATAATGCATGAGCATAAATGCTTCAAACTCAATACTTCAATAAGTATTCCCCTCATGAATAAAGATATTTTTGGACTAAAATCTGGATGAGTATGCAAAAGCAGATCAACTCAACCAGTATCATATTTCAATATTGGGATGTTTGAATTTCTTATGGAAAATACTTTGCAAGTAATACTCGTTCCCTTTAGCAGTAATCACAACCAGTCATTCACCTATCGAAACTAGTAATGAATTTTCACCAAAATCAAGCCAGATAAGTGCCCTATATTTACAATCATTAGATTTGGCCAAGGACAACAATGTTGAGACTGGACTACAACATTGATGGCACTACTATCCATTTCTAGTGCTCCTATCCAAACATTAAAAAAAATCAAAATTTCCAAAAGCAAGCAAAAAATTAAGTTCAACTACATATTTGCACAACCAAACCAGTTCAGAATCAATAGTTTCAATACACATGTTGCTTAAAGAATCTAGATATAGGGGCATCATGCATGACATGATAGCTCTCACTTCTAATTTTAGATACGATAGTTGGTATAACTTACATATTAGAATCCATGTTCTAGACATCAGTGATTGAGGGCAATGTGTGTCGCACATTTATTTATTTTCTTTCCTCGTTCAACATTGTCCAGACATTCTCAACAGTTACTGACTTACTCTATCTGTAGGTGGTTGGCATCATTTTGGTTTGGCTTTCATACAAGCCTAACTTCTAAGTCCCTGAGTTCCTGAGTGGCTTCCACATAAGCAAGATTCTCAGTTTTAGAGTGGCTTTCATATAAGCCTAATCTCCATCTTTTAGAGTCATTGATTTGGAGGTCAATTTGGAAAATTTCCTAAATCATATTGAAACTTGCACCATCGTGTAAGGCCCATTGAGACATTTTCAATGGTATGTGGAATGTGAAAAATGGAGCTCATATGCTCCTTATGCAGTTGGTCAAAGTTGGTCAAACTACATAAAATGACCATTATGAAATAATTCAAAAATAGTTCCACTACAAAGAGCTCATCATGATTTTTCTATCACAATTTATGATTCATGAAACAAAGTTCATATGCAAAAGATATGGCCAGTCAAAGTTATGGTCAAACTTGGTCAATAAGATGACGTGGCAAAAATGTGGACCAATAAGAACTTGACTTGTGGCAGTCAGTGCATGTGGGAAAATAGTGGATTTCATAATTTGTCTTTGACAGGGGAATATAGTCATCTTCGACATACGTAATGTAACAGGGCAAAAAAAAGATTGGGGTTTGAACAGAGCATCCAGTTGGGCGTCAACAAGTGGGGAGTGGTCGACAAATGGTGAGTGGAGATTGGCCCATGTGATGGGTCTGCCACCAAATATTTTTCATGGTCCAATTTTAATTAATTCCTGAATGTTCCAAATAAGCCATTTAACTTACCCTTTCCATGTGACCAATCCATGCCACCACATACCTTCCACGTGACATCCACAAACATTCACGTTTCATCTACGTGATGTCACTCAATATCCACGTGAAGCCCCAAACACCACCACATACTTTATAATTCCCACATAATTATCATATGCCACCATAATCCTCACCAAAGCCCATCAAAATACAAGTTTATGCAAAACACTTGGCAATGGAGACCATGAACTCCATGCTATTTAAATATTTGTGATGCCACCCATTTACTAATGTGGGACTAAAGATTTCATTAGAAACCAAAAACTATGCCAAGAGTTTCAAACCCATGACCTACCGTCTAAAAGAGACAAGGCCCAATCACACCATCTATGGGTTTTAATTTCTAAATAAAGCCATAGAATTATACTTCAACGATAACGAATGGAGTCCTCAATGAAGGCATAAGGACCCACTTCTGCTCTTCCTTTGATTCGAGGCATCTAGAGGCATTTTTAGTATTTGGTGTAAACTAAAGATTTGTTTTAGTTTTTGAACCAGTTCCAACCATATGTTGAATGTCTAGATATAAGGCTATTTGTTTTTGATTTGATGCTCAAAAGTGATATTTTGAGTGGAAGACATCCATAGGTGTTTTTTGGGAAGGTGGAGAATATATGCATGGGTTTATCAAGATTCTTTGAAGGTCTATGAAACATGAATTCATTATTGTTCTGTAAGGGTTACCTTGTACTTACAAACATTTTATAATTAATTGGTTCAGTGAATTTGTGAACAAAAAGATGTAGGCATTATGAAACTCCATAATCAACTCCTGTGTAGTGTGGTTGGTATTCTTGCATTGCTTTTCATTTAAGTTGATTTTTTAATGGAATAATTATCGATATATTTAATAATTTCCTACAAAGTATCCAAGGTAAAAATTTTACATGAAAATTATTGCTAGTTTATAGATCAATGGCCAAGAGTGGCCTAATTTCCAACATACATTCGATTATCCACACCAACATCATCAAATCATAGTACACTCATGGGCTTCATAAGCCATCTCATACGACATACATTTCATATCAGTATCAGTTTACAGTTTCACTTCACAAGGCAATGATGGAGCCAAAGGTCTAACTAGCCTTTGTATTCTTGAGCTACCTATTCAAAGGGATTGGACACACAATCCAAACATCGATCAACACACGCATGACCACCTTGGGGCCAAAGGGCCAATCTTTGTATTTTTGAGCCATTTTTTAGGGAATTAAGCACACAAATCCATTCATGATATTAATCTTGTTACAATATCATCGAGCATAACTCAACATTACTTAGCATCACAATAGGTTTTGTATTGGTTAGCATGCTCGATGAGGTATATTCATTCCTTTCTCTTCCTCTCTCTTACCCAGCTTTGTACATTCTTATTTTAGATATAATATATCTAGTAAGAATTAATATATTTTCTATTTTCTCTTACAGATTTACACTTCACAACGCACTCTCTATATGCACACCCAACATCACACAAGCTTCATGAGCTTCACCCTTGCATGTAAGTTTAGGTACGCTTTCTTTTTTTTCTTTATCCTAGTATTTCATTTTGTTGTATCATTAGAATAAAGGGGGGGGCAAATGTAGTCATATAAAATATAAAAATTGGTGACTTGAGCATAGCCAATGACACCCAACCCATAGGTCCCTCTTGCTTGCTCTCATGACCCTCTTAGGCTTATTTTCATTGATTCTTGGTCATCCATAGCCTTTCGAACTTGACCCCAATTGAGTCAGGACCTTATTTTCATGACCAATCCATCCTCCCAGGTCCTATTTACTCAGGACAATAGCACCACACTAGGACAATGGTGCCAATACCACTCCTGTCTGCTTTTGGTGTTGTTGTTTAAGCTCATTTTTAGCCCCAATGGTCAATTTCTTCCAGTTCCCCATCCTTCTCCTTGTTGGCCTAACATGAGCAAAGTCAATCCATGAACAATAGATCCCTATAAAATCCCATTCAAGGATCATTTGGAAAGGGTTGACAAATATTATCAAGTAAACAAGAATACAAGTGAACCACTCATTTAATCTTCCCTATTCTCTGCATATAACCATCCAATACAGTCTCGAGCACATATAAATCTATGCACCAGTCCTTAGTCATCTCAAGCAGACCTAGTTTAGCATTTCCTTGCATTTTCATGTCACAATTGCACCAAGTACTTTCAAAGAGAGAATTACATATGGCTTGATCCCTCTTCAAAGTATTGGTATGTAGGTAGTGTGCCCATACACAGAGTGTGAAACACATCCAGTGCATCGTACACACACTAACCCCTTTTCCCTATTTTTCAAATTTTTATTCAAGTACATTAAAGACATATAAATGAAGAAAATTAAATCTACAAGAATCGTTGTTGACAACAAAGCTTCACAAATTTAGATACAGTGTGACATAGACCTATCGAACAAAACCCATAAAGCTTAGACTCTCAAGACAACAGTGTCAGATAAGGACTACAATGTCGGTGCTACTCCTTTCCACTTTCGACGCTCCTGTCCAATCAAAAAATGAAGTTTAAATCTTAGTTTGCAATAGTCTCATGGTCCTACATAGTCAATATCAACCTCTATCTCAGTCAGATCAACACAATTTCAAGCTAAGTTTGATTTCTCTCTATTTACTTGCAATTTTTAGAAATTCTAAACAATCAAAATTAACAAATCAGTATGTTAATTATGGCATAATTATTGACTAATTTTACTACTCAGACCCTTTAACTAAATTAGGAATAAAACCCCAATATTATCAAAATTGTTAAATCAACAAGAAAGAAAATAAAACAGAAAACAAAAAGAGAAAATGGGAGAAACCCACAATGGGATAAAAGCGAAGAACCACTGAAATAACTCAAGACAAATAACAGAAATTAGAATCCTTCATCTTACATAAGAATGAACATAGAAGCAACATGGGTTTTGGGAATAAAAAGCATGCCTAAAAGCACAAAGTCTCCTCACAAACATGATTTTACACTCTTAATAAGAAGTTTTATTGAGATCAAACATGCAGAAACTCGTGGACATCAAGGGAGCTCATACATGAGGCCTCCCAACACAAAGTTTGGGAAACACCATTGTTGCACATAATCAAATAAATGTAGAATTTTAATGGAGTTATTATTCACATATAATAAATCATAATTTATGAACAAAAAACATTAAAATATACAAACACCCCAAAAGAGTCTCACCCACTTACCTGCATTTCATTGCTCCAATCTGTGAATAAAATGGCTCCTCACAAAGTGGTGGCTTGCTCTCTCCAAGAGCTTGAGAAAAAGAAGAACCTCTACAAAATCCAGATTTTTCCATTTTGTACAATCTTTCCCTTTGGAATATGAAAAGTCATTCATTTGCCTCTCTTTTTCATTTTCTTTTTATTTAGGCAAATTTACAATATTCAAATGAACTTTTCAATTTGTATTTGCACATAATATTAATTCTAAATATAATTAATAACTGAATGATCCACAAATGCATAGTCATTAATGACATTAATTAATTATAAAATAATTAATAATGTGATTGAGTCAATAAATTTATCGTTGAACCCATTATATCAAATCTACAAATTACAACCGGTGGATTAATCAAAAATGTTGTCTTGTTGTGTGTTGGATGAAATATGTGTTTACTCATTCATATTCATTATTCTTATTCTTATTCAAGTATTGTTTGAATTGAGAGCTATGCATTAACATAAGAAAAATACACATTTAAAAATCAAAAGTAAGACACAAAGTTCTAGAATTTCCTCTATGTTCTCAATTTGAATAATAAACAGAAAGTTTCTTTCTCCTTCCTTTCAAGTATATTATAGTGGATATCAAACAACCCCTGTACAATTGTCATTTCTCTTATTTATAAAGATATGAGGGAATGAACTTATCCTTCACATTACAAATTGACTTTTGAAATTCATAATTTTGTCATATTCTCTTTTTACTATTTTTCAAAATTTTACAACAAAAAGAATACATTTTCCTGAAATAGAATAAAAAATAGTTTTGAACATCCTAGGATGTATTATTTGGAGTAACAACTAGTATCAAATATCCTGAAGTAGTAACAAAGCTTCTAGCTTATTCTTTTGCTTTAGCAGTTTTGAATATTAGAAATTTTATTTACTGATTCAATGATTGTATTCCCTTTAATGACTATGACATGCTTGCAATGTGTCGACCATATATTAAACACTAAAATCATGGTGTTTGGGACTTATATGAGTTCAATCAATTGATTATTCATTTCTTCACATGAAACATGGATTTCATTGAGCACAACCATTAAAGCTACATTGAAGGCATTTTATTTAAACAATTTTTATTTTATCAACTTCTTGAATTGGTCCTTGACATCGTGCTCATTAAATGGACTAGTCCCATATTCTTTCAATAGGTTACAATGTAATCCTCCAAGATTAGAAGAAATCTCTTTATCTTTATCTATTCTGATTTGGACTTGCTCTTATAACTCACCTATAGCTCGATTAGAAAATTCAATATTTTGAAGGATGCATTCTGACCATTTGCAAGATGTATCATCTTCAACCTTCTAAAAAAATCCCATCTTTAGCCATTTATTAAGAGTCAACGTTGATCATCTATTGAACATCACCTTTCACATTTTCCTAGACCTTCAACTCTTTATCATGGCACTTGATTTGTTGGTTTATATTGATAATTTCAGAAATGATTGTTCCATTTAGCTTTACTACCTCCTTGATATACTTCATGCCATCCAATAGTAATTCTTCAACCTAAGCTTCAAGATTTTTCTAGTAACTGTTATATCTATTGATGGTAGTTATGGCCTCCTTGTTAAATCCAAGGACTTGAGTAGGGGTGTCTACCTAAGGAGTTGTTGGTTTATCGATTGGGTTGATAAGATGGTTAACATATATAGATAATTGTTAAACTTGATCCTTCAATTACTCCTAAGTGAGTACATCCTATTCAAATATCTTGATCATCTTCTATGTGGTCTTCCACAAGTTGTGAACATCACTCTCCTAGGTTGGCTCTCTAAAAGATACCCTCTTTAGAGTATAATCACTCGCAATCATCTCCTCGTTTTTATCAACATTATGCTACAAAATCTCCATAAATTGGGCTCTTGAGGGATCTAAAACTAAATTTGATGTGGTATTTGCCTTTTTTGGAGGAGTATCAAGGAGATTAGCCACCATATCAAAATCAAGATTTTCAGCTTCAGTGATCTTCTTTCGTTTGTTCAACATGGGTTACATCCATTGGAATGACATTTGATTGAAACTAGTCATTCGAGAACTTGAAGGTGGTTACTTTGGAGGTGAAGATTTAAAAGGAAATGGAATTGATGGAGAAACTATGGGAGAGGGGGATGTATAAATTGGAACTTCAACATCACAAATGACTGCCTATTGAATTGCTCTTTGAGCATAAGATATATATTTTTAAGTGGTGTTATTGATTAATAGAGATGGGTCTCCAAGAGGAGAGGAACACTAAAACATGATCGAATTATTAGCTTTTAGCTTCTTACCCAAAACCAAGATTTTTTAATGAGTCTTAATAGGTTATTTTTGTTCCTTAGGGTCTTCATCATCTCCATCATCAAAACTTACAGAGCTAGATGACTGAATTACAACACTAGCACTATATTTTCCATGAGTCTTGGGGTTAACCATAGGTGCTTGTTTTGGAAATGTTGAAGTCTTTAATCTCTTGGAGCCTCCTGCTCTAGTGAATTCTACAAGTTATTTGTTAAACCATTTCATGGATTGGTCCAACACATGCTTAGTCTACACCTATAAATTTGAGAGCTCATTGACATACTAATTGAGGGTTAGAAACAGGGTAACGATGACTTTTTTGACATAGATAGGATAGAGGATATCAATATTATCATCAATCATGTTGTATGGAATCCATGTATCAGTGAAGGTCTTGATTTGTTATAGGCTCATTCTTCCCCAATCACACTTTATTACCTTATATTCATCATAACAATCTACCTAGTAATCCTCAAAGTGTGGAACATCCTCATATGAGGCACCAATGTTGAGGTGATTTCACACAAACCTCTTGTTATCAAAAGAATCTTGACTAGAATATAAATGCAAAGTGAAATATGTAATTACATATTTGATATCATGAACATTCATTGCATTATTGCATGTAAAATGTCCTAAATATATAGGGAATGCAACATCCAAAACATGCTTGTCTCTACAACGTTTATGGACTACACCTAATTATCTACACAATTCAATCAATATGATTTTTTTATTGGTTAACCTGGGTAGTTGCAGAGGGTATTATTCAAATCCTCCAACTCTAATATATGTGAATTTATGGAATTTAATGAAGTATTTCCTATACTATGAAATCAGGTTGGTTACTTTATCAAATATTCTTCTTCCCCAAACCTCATCTAAAGATTGGGCTAATATCAGTGTAAAATCATCATTGACTCATCTAAAATGCTTGTTGTTTTGATCTAGAGTCAACTGAGAGAAGAATTCATATACCTAGGTAAATGCATTAGCATTGGCTACTTGAGTTACACTAGGGAATACTCTTTGAGAAGCCAATGAGTATACCAAGTATGAAGTCATGAAAAACTACTTGGTTGAATCCATGTTGATTAGTTATTGATGCATAACTTCACTAATCATATCTCCCCAATCAATGTATCATTTCCTATTGCAAACTATGCTCATAACCATAAACATCCATGGATAAAAAATCATGATATTTTCACTATCGACCACACGATTGAGAAGGGTTATCATGTCTGATAGATCTTATTTGAAGTCAGACCTGAAGAAGTTATTCAAGAGCTTAGAGGGTTGAATTCTCTTATGCTTCAACCATGAATCATTGATGGTGGTCAAGTGATTGTTGGGATTTTTGTCTCAGTAGTGTTGTCCTACTGCCATACTCATCCTTACATAAGTTTCATGTACTATGATTCTCAAGGTCATGCCTATTGATATTCGATCCAATTCAGCCATCAAAGACCGACTATTTGGTTTAATCTCCTTTGTATTTGAATCATAGTGTTGAGCAAAAGCAAACACCAACTATGAGCATTTCACTAAAATAGGAAAGTCAGTTGCTTCAGGTATACCACTTTCTGAAAGGCAAATAGTCATAAAACTTGGATTCTCTGTATTAAGCCTTTTGTGAAAATATTCTAGGTCTACATGATCAATATGAGAATCCCCAATCATAGGGATACTACTCTCTAGCAACAATAAAGGCTCGAACCCCATATATTTATATTTCATTTTTATTGATTTAGCGAGTTGAAGGGTTGCTTCAACAAGAACTTGTAGATTGGGCAAATCAAGAGGTAAGAAGTTTTGGTGTGGTTGCAAGGAGTATACTGTGGTAGTCATGAAATACTTCTCATCTATTCAAAATACACTTGAAATGAGTATGGTGAAAACACAAAATATTACAAGACCCCAAATATAACAAATTTCCCTCTGGTTAAAAATAGCAAAAAATTTGAACCAATGTCACTGAAAATTACACCAATGGGAAGTACTCAAAAAATTGGAGATTTTGACTATAGTTTCACAATATTTTGTCTTCATAGAAGAGAATGGGAGCCAGGGAGAGATTGGTGATGCATCTGGATGGAGTTGAATTAAATGAGCCCTTTGAGTGTCTTATAAAGAGCTCAAATGCATTTTGGCACATTACGGCCACTAGCATTTGTACATCCAATAAGGGATTAAGAAGTTTAAAATACACATGGCTTGGGATAGAGATGGTTTACAATTAGAATACCTAAGAATGAAATATTTAATGTGGTTATTCAGAATGGATTCCCATCAGAATGATCAACTAGCTTAATTATCCCTTTGTTCAAGAATGGGGACACTAATTACTCCTCAAACTACCCAACTATCATGGTCAATCATCTCTTCACACAACTTTTTGGGAGCATGGTAAAACTAGAAACAATAGGTTAGACGAAGAAAAAGGAAAGAGATAAAATGGTCAAGCATGTTTTAGACCAAATAATTGAACAATATACCACTTTTCCACATTAAGAGACTCAATTGAGAAATTCTGGGATAAAAAAAAAGTCTACCATTATTTCATATATTTCAAGAAAGTATTTGATATAATACCGAGGAGTAAATTATGGCCTAGAATGAAATAAATAAATGTCCCAATATAATATAGAGCAATAGTCGACAAGATATATGAAAAAATCAAGGCCAAAATCAAAACATAAGATGGGTTGTCCAAATGCTTTGGGGTGATATAGGAGTCAAACAAGGTTTCCCTTTATCTCCTACTTTGTTAGAGTTATATTTTGACAAACTAGAATAATGGATAGATAAGTAAGAGGGTGGAGAAGTTCACTTGTCCAACATATGTAGTGAAACTTCTATTATATATTTATGATTTAATTCTAATTGTTTAAACAATCCAAGGCTTGCAAGGCCACCTAAAAGTTCAAGAGCATTTATGTAAAGAGGTAGGGATGTAGGTTAACATCAACAAAACCAAGATACTAGTCTTCTCTCTAAAAAGAAAAGAATAAATAATTCAACTTCAAATTCAAGGGAGACATGCTTGAAATGGTACTAGAAAACAAGTACCTTGGCCTAGACTTACACAACAAACTCAGTTGGGACACATATAGAACGAAAATAATACAAGGTGGATAAAAAACTCTATATGCACCACAAAATAGGTGCAAGAATGCATAGTTGTGAGTTTGGAAGACCTTCAGTGTCTTATTTGGGTTACTTATCACCCCAATGGTCATCTAGGGATGTGAGATATGGAGTAACGATACTTTGGGTTTTAAATGGAGGTAGATAGAAAGGATTCGAAAGTACTTAATCACAAACAACTTCAAAATCAAGGCCTCAGTTCCTTATGAAATACTATTGGAAAAAACAAACACTTTCCCTTTAGAGGCAACAACTATGATCAAATTATTATGTTACTTGAAAAAAATATAGAACACAGGGAATGATAGGTGACCTAAAGCAACAACGAAAGATGAGTTACACAGGAGAAAGAACACATGGATGAAGCAAAACCATAAATGGATGAGTAGATGGGATATTGACATAAAGTAATGTTTAAAACTTAATAAAGAGGTAAAAGTTAATGATTGAGAAGTTTATAATAGTCATACTGAGAAAGAAAGTAAACAAGAAATGATAATACTATCTCATAGAATTCAACCCAAATTATGAACATTATAAAAAACCATACATTGGGGCTGAAATCATATAAATAAAGAAGATAGTCATAACTCAAACAAGAACTAGTTTCCATAGTTTTATATGCAATATATGTAGATGGATGACCCATAAGGAAGAATGGGAGTAAAACATGTTATTTTTGCGCCACATGAGTAATAGCGATAGAAAAACACTTCATCCTATAATGTTCAACCTACATTGATATCCAAGTCAAGTATACACAAATATTGATAGTAGACCCCACGTGGGAGCTATTTGAAGAGACAAGAATAAAAGAGTTGGGGGAGTTGCTAACTCAAATCAATAGAAGAATGAGTGAATATAATTCCAGGCATCTTGAGCCCTCACACAAAACCAGAAAATGTGTCGACCACAAGCTAGGCATTTAGAAGGAGAAATCCCCATCTATAACAACCTTTCTCCCATAGGGAGGTCTTAGTATGACAAGCATCGAGCGAAAAGAACTTTCTTGGGCTCCACAATAACAACCATAAATTTCCTATTCCAAATAAAGGGTGGGGACCAGGGATGCTAAGATGTCAATGCTTGTTGAGCACTTCCCAATGAGAAGTTGGGGAAAGCCACTGATTTCCAAGCCGGGGTTTGTATTGAAGCAGAGGTGTGGAAGTGGACCAATTCTAGACCTTCCACCATGGAGGGGATTTAGTGAACCTAATTTTATGCAAGGCATAATCTAGTACATCCATTTGAATTTTAGAGATAGATTCAAAGCCCTAGGTTAACTTAAATCCTTGAGGACCTCCCAAGTGAGCCAAGATCTATCAAAAATATCCCTCAAGGTTTTAATGCCTCGACGATACAATCATAGAGCTTTAATCCTGTGAGCTTCTCATTGATAGTGATAACATGGGACCACCATGAGAGTTGACAGATAGCCCAGATTTGAACCCATCATCTTTTCAAATCAACCATGGTTTGATAGTTTCCCATGCCTTCCAAATGTTGTTGACAATAAATGTCCCAATGATATTAACAGTCATTGGGGTGACCAATAGGGTTTGAAAGCCTAGGTTCCTTTAGAATTTCCTGAAGAGATGCAATTATTGAGAAGAATTTTCCAAGCCTCTTTTCCTTCAATGGCTGTAATAATCAATTATGCACATAAAGACCTTGCTTAATCAAGCCAAGGCCTCTAGCCTCCCTGAGTTGGTAATAAATATCCCAAGCCACTTGATGAAAGCCTTTATTGCCTTCCATCATTCTTTTAGGGGATTTTGTTGTCCGACCTACAAAGTTGAAGCAAATTTGACATATTTTCTGCATTGAAATTCTCTTTATGCTATAAAAAGATAAGAATGTTGTTACTTTTAATATCCTAGCCAGAGATTTTAGGACATTTGACCGAATCTATGTGCTCTCTAATGTCATGCTTCATATTCAAGTGCAAGTCGACAAAGTGGAAATGGAGGTTTGATATCTCTGCACTCTTCTCGAGCACTAGGGTTGTGCTCAAGGAACTGTTAGTAGAGTTCCAATAGAGGATCCCCAACAGAGTGAACATCACACAGACCAAACTTGAAGGGGACGTGGTTGAGTAAGGAATCGTGACCACTGCAGATCACAGAGTCACTCCGTCTTCTATCCCCTTCCTCCTCCTCCCAAGTAGCAATTTTCTCCTTCTAATGGTTTTGGAGGGCAACATCATACGTTTGAATGACGATGTGAAAGATAAGTTATCAAAATTGACTCTTAGAATCTCTCCTAGTTGTAAACATAACGAAGAAGAAAAAAACAAATAATAATAATAATAATGTTAATGTAAACACGCATGCCATCACATACCCGCAGAAACTTAACCTCTTGGAAAGAGTTTGGTGAACCTCTCGAGCAAGAAAAGAATAACATCGAATACCTTATAAAAAGAAAATCATGATATGGCAACTTTACAATCATATGGCAACCATAGTCGTTACAGATTCGGTTTACTCCGTGTTCCTCTCGTTATATAATTTTCTAGAAGGCAAGTTTTGTACCATCTTTGAGGCAGAATAAATTTGTATACAACTACATAAATCAATCTTTGTATTTATATCAGTCTTCAATGGAGTTGTCTGAGCGGCCAGGTGCTAAGAGATGGCTTCCTCTCGAAGCTAATCCTGAAGTAATTAATCAGGTACTTGTTCTGCTTGTATTTGTTTTCCTAAGGTTTTTGAGAGTATTTTTTCTGAAAGATTTCGCTACCTGAAATGAAACCGACCCATAAAAGAAATGTCATTCTCATCAAAGAGAAATTTGGGTGCAGTTCAATTAACATAGCAAGGAGTTATTGTCTGATAATGGGTTTTATGGGTGGAAAACATATTGTAAGGAGGATGTAAGAGAATTATAATAATAAAATGCCCTTGTGATTTTATGATTTGGGTATATGATATCATGCATGTTTTTTATATAGCTGGCTCTGGTACAAGGATGTTTTCCAGTTTACCTATCTCTGGTTTGTTCAGTTGGAGGGCTTTTGGACCATTGGTTCGCTATGGGATATACTTGGATTTATTTTTTTAATTTTATTAGCTTGTTAATTTTTAGTGAAGCCATGGACCACCGTTTAAGAGGGTGCGGGGTAAGGTTGGTTTACGCATAGGTCATATACTCAATCCACCCAATAGTCATTACACCCAACCTTACCACGTGTCTTCTGGATTTATAAGTTGCCTTACCGCAGAGAGGGGGATTTGAACTTGTCTTAATGAACCTGTTTGTTTAACACTGTGTGGGGTAAGCATGGATCAGATACTTAAGTTTTATAAACATCGATCATATTCAAATCTAATCCTAATCATTACACCACAATTCACCACATGCCCGCTGGAGTTATAGGTTGCCCAGTTGCGGAGAGGAGGATTTGAACCCGTGTTAACGAACTTGTTTCCTTAGCCTGGTGGGGGATAATCATGGATCATATTTTTAATATTTGTGTACAGGATCATACTCATATCTACCCCATGATCATTACACACAACCTCACCACATGTCCGTTGGAGTTGGAGTTGGAGTTATAGGTTAGCCAGCTGCAGAGAGGGGGATTTGTACCTGTATTATGAACCTGTTTCTTTAACATGGCGTGTGGTAGCATTGTTCACATTTTTAAGTGGAGACAATTCTGTTCCCTTGAGTTTAGGTTGGCACCCTCTTCCTGTTTGGTCTTCGGGCTCGGGGATCATAATTTCAAGAAAATACTATCTTTTTTTTTTATCTTATCATCATTTGTAAGGCCACCCTGACTGTCTTTGGGGAGGCTATGTTTCCATCCAACTAGGTGAAGAAAGATAAATATACACCCTTCGAGATTTAAAGAAAGAGATTCTTCATTAACACCCCCTTTATTAAATACCAAACTATTCAAATTCTGTATGCCTAGACAATTACATCTTAGCCTATTATAAATAGAGTTTACAGTGGTCTCTAAAATTAGTTTCTAAAAACAATCACTATCATAAATCGAATTTTCATCCGCTATCATAAATTGAAGGTCTATCAGTTATCCTTGATTTCCATCTTGATCCCCTTTCTTTATGTTTATGTTTATCTTTAACTTCCTTACATATTTTAAGTCGACAACCCTGAAATATGTCAGGAAGTTAAAGATAGCACTAATCTAATTTAGTATGCTCCTGTATCAGTTTTAATGCAAAATTCAAAGGTTAGCACTCGTTTGATTTTTAAACTGCAAAATTTAAAGGTTAGCGCTGGTTTGATTTTTAAACCAATTACCAAATTTCTAATTAAGTCGATGTGTCTTGAATTGAGAGTTGAGCCAAAATCCAAATAATGGCAAATTGAATAAAAGAAGTGCGATAAAATCTTTTTTGGCTAGATCTTTACAGGAACATGCATCTCACTGTATATGCTATTTTACACGGTTTAGAATGCATATCCTATTTGGCTGGTATTTTCCAATTTTGAAAGAGGTTAGTCAAAGGAGACATTGAATGCATTTGATTCAAGGGCAATAAGGATGCCTCCTTTCAATGACAACCTGTATGGAAACACAGAAATGCTTGGAGTTGAGTCGTAGTCATAATTCTTCTTTTGGGAGTTATTGCATGTTAATTGTACGAAAGGCTTAGATTACAACTTCTTTTTTCACTAATTGTTGGGTCTGATTACTTGTTCATGTTTTCATAAGAGAATTATAACATAATGTCACTTGTTTTTCCATCTTACATCTTTCTGAATTTTAGTACTATCATATTTCATTTTTTTCATATTTCTTTCTGAAGTGCGTGCGTACGTCCAAAGAAAGCTATCATTATAAAGGATTTTTGCTTTAAGGTAGCTAATTTATTATTATTTTATGCACATTGCAGTTTATGTGGGGCCTTGGTGTTCCTGCACAAGAAGCAGAGTTCTGCGATGTTTATGGTTTTGATGATGAGCTATTGGATATGGTTCCCAAGCCTGTACTGGCTGTACTCTTCCTTTATCCACTCAATCAAGCAGTAAGTGGATTCCCATTTCTATTGATGAGTATTTGAAAAAATGTAGACCTGTATGGTATCCATGTAGTCAATGGCTGGCATTTTGTTCATTATTCCCTTTCAAAGATCCATGACTGAAGTCTGAGTCATATGCATATTGAGTTAAGAAGCCAGTTCTTTCTATTCGAATTATTTGGCCAGTTACTTACCTTAGCATGATCCTTTGGGACCGGATATCCAATTTCCTGTTGCTAAACATTTATTCTCATTTCCTTTTTAGCTTGTATAAACTATTGTTGGCCTAAGGACTATATAATCACTAGTTTTTGTGACGATTTAATGTTGAGATGCATATGTTAATTGTTAAGTTGTCTCACCAAGCTCACCATTGTGAAATATAACATGTTAGCCTATTGTTTATCTGCATGAGTATAGTGAAGCATTATTACAAATCTTTTTTTTTCAGTACAGGTGACAATTCTGATGCTAAACTTGTGGTTGGCAAGAATCGGAATCATTGATTTGAGGCTTCCACAGTCTATATATACCGAGAGAACAAATATTTAGATAAAAACTGTGTATCGAATTTTAACATCGACATTTAGGATCATATTACATGATAATGAACAAATTCTCTACACAGATTTTATCAAAAAATTTGGTGTCTCAATTGGAATAATGTTTTGCATAGACACGAAGGGTAATAAAGGTACTCTGTAAGCCATGATACTGTCTTGTGAAGGAGAACTACACATTCCGATAAGATTCATTGACTTAATTGTCATGCAATTAGGTCTTCTATAGAAGCATGATACTTGAGAAAGCAACTGAAAATATAAATTATACAATAGGGTTTGAAAAGCTTTTCACAGATGTGAAATCTTTGTCCAAAGGCTATCGGTTTTAAACTCGGGATTTTGATGTCTTAATGTTAAACACTTAGATATTCTATGAAGCCTGAGGTATGACAAAACAACTGGAATAAAGTAATGCAAAGACATTGAAAACACTTGTTCAAATACATACTGTTTTCACTATATTTGTTGGGAATAAAAGAACTTCGTTCAACATCGATATAAAATAGCTTCATTAAAATGTAATATAGTTGTACACTTTTTCTTATACCCCCATACCCTATCTCAAAATGACGTGCTTGTTCCCATCCCTACATTTGTATCCCATGTCTGCTAGTGACTATGAACCCACTTTGCCCATACCAAGGTTACAATGTCACAAGGATGCAATTGGATTTTCCTTGGAACCCCTTTTCCCATACCAAGGTTACGATGTTGCAAGGATGGAAAAATGCAATTGTGGTTGAGATGGGCAACCCAAAAGGGTGTCAGGTACTAGTAAACTTTATCCTCTCAAAACCATAAGAGAGTCACCTCTCTTTGCCTTAGTTGTAAGTTGTAACCTCTTCACCCTGCTACAATAGGCCCTCTAGCTCTCTTGAGCTGGATCCCAATGGTTGTCCACTGGAAAACAACCTCTGCCTCAGGCCTTGGAATGCCCTTAGTTTACACAAACACATCTAGCACCCCAAGGCTCTTGGAGAGATAGCATGCACATGTAGAACAGAGCTGCCACATAAATTTCACAAGGATGTGTGCCTTTTAATTGCAGGATTCTTCCTTTATTTTCTCAGGGTTCTAGGCTTTTCTACAAAATGGTAAAAAGGACAGGTGGTGCTCATGCAAAGGTTGCATAAGAGACAAAGGGTGCATCCTCTTCCCCAGCTTGTCATTTTGTTGTCTCCTTGCAATTCTCACTTGGGCATTGGGTTTCCCTTTAGGTTACAATACTTTTATTGTACAGTTTCCATCTAAGTATTTCCATCAAGGTTTTGCATTGATAACATAATGTTCACAACAGTTACTTTTAAACCATGGTTCTTCATAGATCTCAATTTTTAAATGCTAGAGGAAAACCTAATATTGTTTCTGCAAAATATTCTGTCATGCTATGTCACAATAAATGTAATATTACAAGATTGCATATGTTTATGATACAAGTACAAAACTGCCAATATGATACTTAAGAAACATGGAAACACATTTGTTTTTGTATTTTATGAATAGTGTTTCAACTTTCTTCTGTTTCTTTCTGTAGTCACTTGACATTGGTTTGGAAAAACTCTTAATTTCATTCTGCTCAATGTAAGTGCTTGTTTTAGAAGTTTCATTGAAAAGGTGCAATTGTTTTTTCAAAAAGTGGAATCTTTGGGGCGTCTCTTATTTTGAAATTCATCCTTCTTTTATTTCTTGTTGTACTGCAGCCTTTATTAGATTGTATGTGGTTGTTTGAGGCTATACAATGACACTACATAACAATATTGGATTTGCTCAGGCTGTTTTTTTTTTAGATTTTGAGTAAAAGTTAAGTATCAAAAATACATATCGCATGATTTAATCTTGAATCTATAAGAAACTTATTTTGAAATGAAGATTTGGTCAAGGATTTTCTTGTTGGTCATTCTTTGAACTTGGTTCATTTAATTTAAAATTGAAGCCATTAATTTAATGGATCCAGAAAGTTATGGCTTAGTGTTTTTATATTTGGTTTGGGTTGAAGCAATGCTGTGTTATCAGGGTCGAGCCTTCCTATTCATAATTTATGTTAATGAGAGCCAAAGATATTTATATCAATAAGTACTGGCAGGAAGGTAAGTCTTATGTAACAGTGGCTATTTTTTATGTTTACAGACTGAAGGGAAACCAAATGAGGAAGGACCAAAGGTATTGAAATGTTAACCTGTAATGTTTCTGTTGCTCAAAGTTTCATATTTATTAAAATTACTTCTGTGTTAAAGATTTGGAGTATTTACTTAGTATCTTACGAGGACATGCACTGTGATCACAGGGATCAAGCAGTAATCTTTATTTCATGAAGCAAACTGTTGGGAATGCCTGTGGGACTGTTGGCCTCCTCCATGCAGTAGCAAACATTAGATCAGAAGTTCAGATGGGTAAGTTTCTAGAATTCTTTAAATCGCTTTCTGATGTTTAGTCATAGTATCATTTATTTGTTGTGCAAGTCATATTTTTGCCTATGACTCTGATATTAGATAATGATCTGTGGTGTCCACCATTCTCATTTTTTTGTTATTTTTATAAAGCTCTCAATGGAAATACCAGGCTCAATTGCTATCTATATCTTATCATTCAAAATGATATATCTGACAACAAATTAGTTTGGAGCAAGAGAAGCTACCTGTTTTATCTTCTTTTTTATGCTTAAAAAAACATGCACTAAAGATAGTGATCCGAATTTCAGATCTTGTATGTTAGTCATGCGTGCTAACTACTTCCACTATTGTCATCCGCATAATAAATGCTTGTAAGACACTTCTTGAAGGCAATTTACCTAAGAATCTCAATTAGCAAGGTGCATGAGGAGTTTCCAGCGTTACAGGAAATCTTAGAAAGATCTGGACAATTTGGTAGTACCTCTCTGTTTTGACATATACTTGATGTCTCAACTTTTCATAAGAACCCGCAGCAGCGTCGTGCCTTCTTAGAAAACTCGCGGTGGGGCTGCAGTTTATCATAAATGTGGGGCTTGAGTTCAAACAAGTAACAGTTGCACATGTGGCTTGTTTTTGGACTTTCTGTTGTTTCAGTTCATCTCTTGGGCGATTTGTATACATCTTGTTGCTGAGTTTGTGTATAAATACAGGCCCTTGGGATAAAATGAATCCTTTCCATGGAAGTTGGGTTTAGTAGTGCAGTTGCGAGTCTCGAGTCCATGAGTTAGTGTTCCATTGTTCTCGAGACTCGCAACTGCACTAACTCATGGAGTCGATAAAGGACAGCCTTGTTTGATACCTATATCACTCCCGAAAAGTTTGGACAGCCTTGCTTGCGATGTGATTTTATCCTTGACTTGCTCATACAATCTGTGAACTGCTGCCCTATAGTGCGTTGGGACCTCTGGCTCTTTTATTCTGCTCCAAAGCTTGCCCCTTACTACTGTGTCAAATGCTTTTTTGAAGTCTACAAAGCAACAATATGTATCCCCTTTTTTATCTCAAACCTTTTCAACTAGGTGTCTAAGCATGACACAATGATATATAGTTGAGTGTCTGGGCCTAAAACCTGCTTGCCCCGTTGCCCTCTTTTCTTTTCCCCTTGCCTAGTTGCTAATTCTGCGTTCCATCATACTCCCAAATAGCTTTGCAAAAAATGGATTGACCATGATAGTTTAGTAATTTGAGTGGTTATTTACATCTCCGCTTTTAAACAAACGTATGGTTACGCTGGTTTTCCACTCTGTCGGAAAGCCATTTTGGATGACCTCATTGAAAATTTCTTTGATTTGAGGTGCTAGGATATTTGCTTCCCATCTTAAATGCTATGCTTATAGGTTGTCTATGTCTTGGGCTTTACCCGTTGCTAGCTATTTAATTTTTTGCATGATGTCATCTATCGTGAAAAGCTCTTCCTTAACATTAATTGTGGGAGGTGTATCTTTTTCACTCTCACCCTCACACAACTGTTTTGAGTTCTCCAACCACTGTCCTGTTGTTATGGTGTTCTTAGTTTGCTTATTTTCCTTGCGAAGCTCCCTCCAAAATATTTTTTGGTTCATGTTTTCCTAAGTAAATCAGCTTTTTCCTCCAAGTTCTTGTATATTCTTTTTTTTTCCTTTACCATTTTCTCATATGTTTCCTTGTTTGCCTTTGTTCTACCTACTAGTATTTTTAGCGATCTCCACGTTGCCTTGCATTATTCATCGTATCATGGGTTTGTCAGGTAGCTATTGTTCTCCAACCACTGTCTTGCTGTTATGTTGTTCTCAATTTGCTTATTTTCCTTGTGAAGCTCCCTCCAAAATATTTTTGGTTCATGTTTTCCTAAGTAAATCAGCTCTTTCCTCCAAGTTCTTGTATATTCTTTTTTTTTCCTTGTCATTTTCTCATATGTTTCCCTGTTTGCTTTTGTTCTACCTACTAGTATTTTTAGCGATCTCCACGTTGCCTTGCATTATTCATCGTATCATGGGTTTGTCAGGTAGCTATTTCATTCTTTCTTTTTAATTTTAGCTCTCTTGCATGTTTTTAATGCCTCTTGAATTGTGTTCATTAACCTCTTGCTTTTAGTGTACTCTGTACCATTGTCATGCGCTCTTTTATTTACCCTTCCCTGCATCTTGCTATCCAATGCTGCCCTGAAGGCTTGCTGATTTTCCTCTTTCAAGAGGATGTTTCCTTTAGGTGGTGGCTTACTTTGGTTGACCTTGGTGTGTTCATCATGCTAATTGTCTCTTTGTAATTGGAGTTTTATAAAATGTCTTCATGCTTTGACCACATTGGTTTTCAAAAGTTTTGAGCTCCTTCAACCTATCTAGGACTTTGAATATTCTGATGCAGAAAATACACCCAATTATATGAACAATCTCCGATTAGATTCTAGTCTTGCTTTTTCTTCCTTCATTTTTTTTGCCTTATGCTTATAAAAAGTAGACCCTTCACAAATGTCATTCCTTAAAACACAAAGGGAAGCCATGGACCATATTCAATATGTCTATATGTTGCAAGTAATGTGCAAGTGACCCATTATTTTATGTCACAACCAACTCATATCATCAGCATGAACAACAAAAGCACAAAAACTTATAAAACTTGTAAATGCAATTATGTTGAAACCATCATTAGAATCCTACAATCCTACAAATTTTGAAATTTATTGGGCCAAAAATCTACCTTCTTTCCAGTCTGTTATTCTGTATGTAGTCAAATTGGAGGTTATCCTTTATTACTTTTCAATCAACAAATTACAAAAGCCTTTCAAATCTTGACCCTCAGCATTCTTACCAAAAACAGTCTAACTGGAAGATTTTGCAATATGATTGTGTCTTCTGTGTCTCTTCTTAACTGCACCTGATGTTCTGGAAGAGATATGGAATGTGAGAAACATTAATAGAATCTAGAAGGGCAGGCACATTGCATGGACCACAATAGACTGATAAAAATTTGATATGCTTATAAAAAGTAGACCCTTCACAAATGTCATTCCTTAAAACACAAAGGGAAGCCATGGACCATATTCAATATGTCTATATGTTGCAAGTAATGTGCAAGTGACCCACTATTTTATGTCACAACCAACTCATATCATCAGCATGAACAACAAAAGCACAAAAACTTATAACACTTTTAAATGCAACTATGTTGAAACCATCATTAGAATCCTACAATCCTACAAATTTTGAAATTTATTGGGCCAAAAATCTACCTTCTTTCCAGTCTGTTATTTTGTATGTATTCAAATTGGAGGTTATCCTTTATTACTTTTCAATCAACAAATTACAAAAGCCTTTCAAATCTTGACCCTCAGCATTCTTACCAAAGACAGTCTAACTGGAAGATTTTGCAATATGATTGTGTCTTCTGTGTCTCTTCTTAACTGCACCTGATGTTCTGGAAGAGATATGGAATGTGAGAAACATTAATAGAATCTAGAAGGGCAGGCACATTGCATGGACCACAATAGACTGATAAAAATTGGATTATCTCAAGGGAAGGTAGTCAGCATTCCTAACATTATTTGTGGTTCTCTATAACTAGCATAGCTGCTATGTGGTAGGGGTAGATTCTTGGCAGAACACATTCAAATAATATGAAGATTAGTTATGTTCTTGACTGCAGGTTGGAGGTTGAAACTGAAAATTTGGCTTTTTTGTTTGACAAGTAAATGCAGGCTCAATTTGCTTAATATATTCAATAGAACTGCAGATCGGATAAGCACAAGATGTGCCATGGTTTTTGAAACTAGCCAAACATAGTGGCAAACAAACCAGGAAATATAATAACCCTTGTGAGGATTAGTTTGGTCCTATTGCTTCTAAAACCATTCTTTGAAATAAGATAGGGTACTGACCAGACACTACACAATAATTAAAAAAATAACCTACTGCTCAAATGACAAAATGGGCAGCAATCCCGACCCACCACAACAAGCTCAAGTTGATAGGTGGGCAGGGTTCTCTGTTCACTTGGCTTTGTGAAAAAGTTACATTTTTCGGCCATGTAACACTGCCATTGGAGGATTCACTTCTAATGCTGTTGCATGCTCACTCAAAGCCAGCCAGCCACCATTTGTGCACTTTTGCTTCCTGTTCATGCCTTTGGTCACACCTATCCGAATAGCCGATAACCACCTAATTCCACCTCTACTGAATCCTGAATGTGTGTGCACATCAATACCCCTGCTTTCAAGTTCTCTTGCTTTTTTGGCTGAGGTTTCAATTCCAAAAACCATGATGATGTCATCTTGGCCCTCAGATTGAGTTATCTGAAGGCCCTTCTGTTTACTGATGATCCAAATCCCAAGAGGTATTCAGGGTACAAAACTCTAAATGGGAATTTGCACGTGTTATATGGATGCAAGAAAGCAATATGAAACAATATTTAAAATAGAGAACATAACAGAACTGAAACCAAAAGTTACTTTAGTTTATGCATTTTGTACATGGCATACTCTCGATGGGGATGTATGGTTGTTTATCTTCCACTATTTGATGCTATCCACTCATGCAAGTATGTATGCATAATATTACAAAGTTGTGATGGCTACAAACCTATTATGGAAGTTGGAATGGATGAGCTTACATGTGTGACTCTTCACCTTTTGTTGTTGTGTTGAATGGTGTCAAAATTGATGATCAAAATCTGGCTTCGCCCACTAGGAGTGAAGGGAGCAATGTTGTTTATTGCATTGCACAAATCCCGAGCTGTGTGGATGTTGAGGTGCACGGATGTTGTGCTGCGTGGATGTGTTTTGTGAATGCCGTGTTGCACGGATGCAAAGCTGCACAAAAGTTGAGCAATGTGGATGCTGCATTGTGCGGATGTTGAGTTGTGCAGTGTGTGGTTTGGCGCTCGTGGGATGTGCTAGGTGCGTAGAACTTCCCGGGGTTGCATGGAGTCGCACAAATATGGTGAGAGGGCAAATTGGTGTGGCTGCATTTGGATCATTCGCTTTTTCATGAGGAGCAATAGTCCCAATTGCGTTAAGTGTAGAAAAAAAGTGTGGAATCTTGGCTTCTAGCTAAGCCTTGTTAAACATTTTTCTTGGTGAGTGAGTTGAATCGCTCTTAACAACTTTGTATATTGGCATAGAATAGTTCCTTGTGTACATGGTTTCTAGAATTTGATATGTTTCTATTGGCGGAGATCGTTTTGTTGTAGGAGGTTAAGTTATGAATGTAGAGAATGCATAACTATATGGTGCAATCTTCTTAGGAATTGGTGCATCATGAGTAGAGCCTAGGATAGCTTTAGGAATCCTATATCTTTAACTACCCACTGATATGTTGACACTTTGAAGATTGACTATGTACACCCTGGTGACTATGCATGTAAGAATACCTGAGGGTCACATATCAAACATCAATTGGCACTACATCACAAACTAGCACCACTTTTACAAGATGGATAACATATGAGAAACGACATTGGTGTGTGATATGTGTACCTTTGGTGTTGCAAGAGCCAGGAATTGAACCATCCGAATTTGTAATGTTGAGGATGAGGCATGGTTGGTAAATGCAGTCCTTTGACAGTTGCTTTACAAATGAGGTTTTACATGCTAATGATATCGATTAAAAAATCCTAGCATTGATGTTGCACCCACATCTGTGAATGGAATAGGCGTTTTGCTTCAGCATCTTCTGCTGTTGGTGTAGATGTTGTGGTTGCAAAAAAACATTTGGATCGCATTTCATGACTTCTAGCGAGGGCTGGAATTTAGGATCCTCTATTTTTGTTCGCATAAGCAATTTTTCCTAAGCATGGATTGGCTGATGGTTTTGTGTTTGTCACACCATTTACATGGCTTAGATGGTTGTGGCTTCTTGTATGAAGAAGGTGATTTATTTAGTGCAAAATATTTCACGTTTGCCCTTCATCCAACTTTAGATTGGATTGAATGAATGGTCATAGGCTGCAGTGATACTTGAGAACTTGTTTTGGCTTAGACTCACAGGAGCCTAGTTTTGCATGCAGGTCATGGAAGGAATCGACGAAGGCTGGGATTGATTGGTCATATTCTTGGTGTAATTGTTGGCATTGAATGTAGCGGTCATGATAGACATCTTCAGGATAGTATTCATCCTTGAAGGCTTCAATGAACTTCTCGTATGTCGGTTCAAAATATATTTTTATAATCTTTTCCCACATTATGGGCTTGCCACCACTTCTTGACAGGTGAAGAAACTTGTAGAAGTGCAATCTTGATCTTTTATTCATCAGAGAAGTCATTCATAGAAAAAAATGACTCTTAACTGATCTAAGTAGTTATGGCATCTATATTTATTTTACCCTCAACCACAAGAACATATGAATTCACTTGAAACTTAGGGGGGATTACACCACCAAAAATTTTACTTGATGATTGCGCTGATGCAACCACCCAATTGAGGATTTTTGCAAACTGGTTGAATAGAAATTTATTTTGCTCTTTAAGCGTTGCAATTATTTCATTGATCATCTATTGGACTTCATTTCGTCCATCGTTGACTCTCTCCATTTGAACTTTCTTGAAATGACATGGTATATAATTTGAGAGATCTTGTGGTTTGATGCCGAGCTTTAGATACTCTGGCCTCTTTCGATGGGACATACGTGAGCAAGATGAATTGCTATGATACCAATGATGTGAATCCCATGAGTTACTTGGGGCACACTACTCTAAACAAGGATTTAGATGTTTTATAATCGTGTGCAGAAGCAATATGAAAAAATATTCAAAATAGAGAAAATAATAGAATTGAAACATTAGGTTTTATTAATTTGTGCCTTTTGTCAATGGCATACTCTCGAGGGAGACGTATGGTTGCTTAGCTTCTACAATTTGATTTTAACTACTTGTGCCAATATGTATACATAATATTACAAAGTCATGAAGGCTAAAGAATTGTTATTGAAGTTATAACAATTGAGCTTCCATGTATGATTCTTCACCTTTCAATAGTTGTGTGAACGCCATCAAAGTTAACAGTCTAAATCTGGCTCTACTTGATTTGGGAGGGAAGGGACAAAGTTGTTTGTTGAGTTGTGTTGCCTGGGTGCTGGGCTACAAGGGTGTTGGGTTGCACAACGTGGATGTTGAGCTGCATAATGTGTGGTTTGGCACTACGTGGGATGTGTGCAACTTCTTGGGGTTAGATGAAACTGTGTGGATGTCCAAAGCACTCAAGGTGAGAGTGTAGACTGCCGTGATTGCAGTCAAATCACTTAGCTTGTTTCTTACGCCTATCACATTCATGAACCCTCTTAATCTTATGGATGAAAGCATATGTTGTTCCCTGTCTTGCATCTGCACATTCTATTTTGGCAATGATAATTGCCATGGAAGTTGTCCCATTTCGAATGAGGACAACGTTGTCTAGGGAAGGCATCTCATTCTTAGCCCCTTTCTTCTCTAAAATACATTCGATCGCCAACTTCCTCACAAAGTTGCTAGGGATAAACTTCCCCAACTCATCTGTAAATTGTCTTATGAAGTAGGTTTAATGTTGTTAGGGGTTGTTGATGGGAAAACGTATCTCAAGTATTCACACTAGGTAAACCACTTTCGGTGATCCATCACAGAGCATCCTTTATTTTGCATACCCAAAAACAACAACACCATGACCTTGGCCCCAACCTTGATTACCAGTGCCTTGGCCTTGCCGACCAATTATAGCACACCCACCATTGCTTTTGGGTCTGTGCTTCACAATTGGAGGTTCCACCATTCATTTTGTAAGTGCTTAAAGATAGATGATAGACAAAGAAGAAGAGGACAAGGGATTAGGAGAAGGAATGATGGAAATGAGAGGCTCAATATGATATAAAATTACCAATCCTTGACATCTCATCTCCGTCACGTCCTTTGAAGTCCTTTTGAAAAGACAAGTAATCAAGGTGTTGTTGCAATCACTATCTAGAGATTCCCCAAGGCATTATATGCTCCCTCAATTCTCATTTATGTTTTAAACACTAATAGATTTTTTTAATTCCCTTTTTTTAATTAGGTGGATCCCTAAGTGCAATTCTAGATGTCGCTAGGATCCCTCCATTCCTCCTCATCTTCAAAACACTTAAAGTTTAGCGAGATCGATATGAGGTCCACTCCCAAGTTTTCAAATAAGTTAGGTACTTTGTTGGCTTTGCGAAAACAATTGCCAAAAGTGATACCAGTGAACTAGTCTATCATTGGGAGGGTCCACTGAGAATGATTCTAAGGTGCCAACATGACATATTATTGATTTGCAAATCCTTGATAATGATCTAGGAGCCACCTTCCATCACAATGAACGAGTCTATTGTCTCAAAGGCTTCATTGAGAATGCTTCTAAGCCATCAATATGAGATGTTCTTGACTTGCAAAGCCTTGATAATGATTTGGGAGTCACTTTCCACAACAATTGACTTGAATTTTTTTTTACAAAGTATTCCTTAGACCCGGTACACTAGCAGAGGCTTATGCTTCATTTTCAGAGGTTTTTTGGAGGCCTAAAGAGTATGAAAAAAGGAGGTTAGCCTTGAAGTCCTGGAAGATGCTTCCTTCGCCAATGGTTATTGGGTTTCATCTCACAATTTCATCAAAATTTAATTCAACCCAACCTGGGTTTGCATCCCCCATCTAGCGTTGCTTCTATTATTTATTTTTGCATGAACCCTATTGGGGGGGTAGCAAACTGACAATTTGGTATCACTGTCTAGGGGACAGTGGATTCAAATATGCTGGCCAGCATTAAATAACCTAAGTGTGAAAATCTCTTCTAGGGAAAAACTCTGATGCTACATGCAAATGCACTGGGAAACCTTTCTGAAAGTGGATGGACATTGAGGGCCCCATTAATGTTGTCAGAAGTTAGTCTTTCCCTCTTATGGTGGTGGATTAATATATTTTATACTTGTGCTGAATCATGTGGTTTATTTTGACTGTTGTAAAGGCATGCTTGCATTATGCTTAATGTAGTATCAAGAAATGTTTTGAGTTTGTGGGTTTTCTTCTGGTGAAGTTCTTGTACATGTGCCCTTAATGCCATTTCCTTTAGGATGTGTTAATTTTATCTGTGTTTATGTTTTCTCTATTGCCATTTATTGGGATAAATGGAAGGGTTTCCCGCCACTCTGCGCTCTGTCAAATGGAAAAAGTAAATTACTTGTCTTATATTCACTTCTATTTTAAAAAATCCTCGTGAAACTTGCTGGTTCCATCTGTCATGCAATTTAGCTTAAATTATAGCCATGGAGTTCCTCCTTCGTTGAGAAACTCTATTTTAAAACATTTGTTTTGTTCTGTGTCATTTCCACATGTGGTGAGACATAATCTGGATTTAATTGAATACGGCTTTGTTTTTCTCATTTGCTTGTGCAGTTACTGGATCATATTTTGACCGATTCTTTACATCCACTGAAAATATGAATGCGGAACAGGTGATAATTCAGTTCTCTTAATCAAATTTTGTTTTGAACCTGTCCTTGTAAGGAATAGTACTTTTTTTCTTTTGCAATATCTAAATAACCACTTTCTGCATAGCCAGAGGGCTGAGTTCCTTGAAACAGATACAGAATTGGAGAATGCACATTCCGTTGCAGCCACTGCGGGTGATACTGTTGTAAGTCATAAGCATCCAGTGTTCTTATCTATTTGGATTTCGAGGGGTTTGTTACGTGTTTGCAATAATAATAAGAGATTATATTTCTATGTTGATCTAGCAATGTTCTTGTAAGTTGTGGTTGAGTTTGTCTTTGCTTCTATAGAAATTTCCAGAGTTTTCTGTTCTTATTTTATGATTACATTTCTTTAGTGATCTTGCTGATACGACTTCCTTTGCTCTTTAATGGACATAAATTTATATAGAAGGGTTTTTTATACGTAGAGAACTTACAGATCTATTATAGAGTTTAAATCACTTTCTTTCTTTTTCTCTGCACATGTTCTAGTTCATTGTTCTCCCTGCACATTTGTTGGAAATTCCGGATAATTCTGTCCTCTTTTCCATATTGCAAAGAGAATCTATTGTTGGTTTTATTTTGTCATACAAATAATTCTATGATCTGTAAACTAGGTCGATATTCCACACTAAGCTTCACCAACACGAATCCTTTACTAGACATGAATTAGTCCCCAAGTTCTATGCCATAGAACAACACCCAAAATGCTGTAACAATACGTATTCCAGCCCATTGACTGTCATTTTGAGCATACAAAAGAATATGCAACCCTTCACTTGCAATTCCAACGTGCTACATGCATTGCATACTACCCTTCACATACCAAACATGCTATACTACATACATGACTGCAATTGAAATGCTTGTATAGAAGTGCAAGACCAATCTGAAGTTTGTTGACCTTCAAGAACAAGTACTATGCTTGTGATGCATGATTCTTGAGCTCTCTTAAGTGTTTGATGTGTTAGACTAGTTCCAATGTATT
Organism: Torreya grandis; assembly: GCA_037957365.1. NCBI lineage: Eukaryota > Viridiplantae > Streptophyta > Pinopsida > Cupressales > Taxaceae > Torreya > Torreya grandis. The sequence goes on from JARHVA010000429.1 coordinate 2,871,081, forward strand.
GAAAACATGCAAGTAAGAAAGACAAACACAATATAAAAGAGATATACACAAGACATACCTTAGAGAAACTCAATACAAGAAAACTCCAACTAGAGTGAAGCCATGCTTTCTCATCTCCACTATGTTCTGCAGTTTACAAGCTTTAGCCTTATGGGGCTTACAAGGATGCCAACCCAAAAGTTTTCTACTCTTGTAATGATCTCTGCACTGTTTAGTGGATGACTTGCTTTTTTAGCAAGAGAGACTACCAAACTAAGCCATCTCAGCTGTGTAGTTTTCAAATCAGAGCTTCTATGCACTTGACTGCCTTCTTTGCACTTCACGGAGCTGCGATTCACTCTTGTGCTTCCTCTGCTATCAATTGCACATCTTTGACCAATCTGAAGTTTGTTAACCTTCAAGAACAAGTGCTATGCTAGTGATAGATGATTCTTGATCTCTCTTAAGTGTTTGATGTGTTAGACTAGTTCTAATGTATTGAAAACATGCAAGTAAGAAAAACAAATACAATATAAAAGAGAGATACACAAGACATACCTTAGAGAAACTCAATATGAGAAAACTCCAGCTAGAGTGAAGCCATGCTTTCTCATCTCCACTATGTTCTGCAACACATCTTTGAACAATCTCGATTACACCCAACACTGAGTGAATGCAATAATGAATAAGAATTGAATCAATGGATGCTTTCTATGAACTCTGCAGGTTCATATATATGCACAAGTACATTCCTTGGGCTCGAACAAGTAGCCCAACAGTTGGAAACTAAAGCCCAAACACTTCTTATGTTCCCTTAAACTTCATGTGTGGGCAAAACCACAGCTTTATGCGCAGTTGAGAAACCACCAATGGCAGTTACAAAACTGCCACTTACATTAATCGGCAGTTTTGCAATCATGAAAAGTCCTCTATATACCAGAGGCCATAACTTTTGCATACAAACTCGGAATCACATGCCGTTTTATTTGAAATTGCATAAATTGTAGAGAGGAACCTTAATATGTACTCTAAAGGTACTTTTTATGCCAACCACATGCTGTTAAAGTCCTTTCAACAAAAACTAGCTCTTTTCAAGGACTTGGCGTGTTGCAGATAACCCCTGTTTGACAGTTTATTGTCTTACTGATTGAATTGGATGATCTTCTTGATCCTAATTTGTAATCATTTTGTCTCCTTGTTAGTCAGTCCTTGAAAGATATAACTATATGGTATCTCTTTCTTATTATTTAAATCTCCTTTTTTCATTATGGCTTATGAAGGGTGACCAACTAGTGGGGCTCATTTCTTGCATGTTGACTTATCGAACATGCACTTATGAATTTCTACAATTTATAGATTTTTCCTTTGGAAGGAATATTATGTTAAATATTTCAATTGAAGAAAAATGACACTCAAGATGCAGCACCGTTTCAATGGTATCTTGTTTTCCATTGTATGCTTTTCATGTACTTTAAAAAAAACATAAACAAATGTTGCTTAGATGGATTAGTAGAAAACCATATTTTTTAATTATATCTGAAATTCTGTTTCAACTATGCAGGCTCCGGATCTGAGTGTCAGTGTTGATTTGCATTTTGTTTGCTTCACTTGTGTTGATGGTAAGCATTTCTTGCAGTCATGCTTTGGTTTTAATTTCTCTCCATGTTTATGATTGATGTCTTTATAAGATTGGCCCAATGCAAATATGAAGATTGCTTTATGAATTCAAATTCAATTCAGCAGAAATTTCTGTCCATTTCAGTGTATAGACAGAGATGTCTATTAAAAATTTCCTGAACAATGATACTACCTCTGCCATGAACCGGTACTGGGTACACGAGTACATGAAATAGGTTGCCACTGTTCAATGAGAATCTTGAACATAAATTATTTGTGGAATCTGCTTCCTTAGATGGTGCTGATGTATTTTGGAACCACAGGAACACCGTTTTATGTAGTATTCTTGGTTGGGGGCATGAAAAGATTTGTTTTATGCATATCATGAACTAAACCTCAGATTTTAGTTTTTTAATTTTCTGGGTCAATCACATCCTACCTGCTTTTTCCACGAAGAACGGTAAGAGATATTGAGACCAAAGTTACTGGGTAAAAACTTTGTGAAAATAATTTTTACCCAGAAATTCTTTTCACACAGCTTTTACCCAGAAACTTTATCTCATTATCATGTGGAAGTATTATATCTCTCTAGAAGAGATTTTGAAAAGATTTACAAGATGTTCAACCACTGAAATGAGAACCATCATAAACTACATCTTGCAAACTAGGGGATAGCAAAAATTTTAATTGCTAAAGTTACCAAGAAATGGTTAGTCACAAAATTCATCTCAAAGGTATCTATTGTATTTAGGCAATTAAAATTTTCTCAGAAGAAGAATCAAGAACTTAGTTTTGAGTTTTCAAATTATTAACAGAAAGGCAACCTGATTTACTGTCATCCCTTTTCCATGACATCAATTCAAAACCAGGGATATATAAATGGAATGATTTACTATATGCCGCTGAAATTCTGATTTGCAATTCCTGCGGCTGTGAATCTGCATGAAGGCTTCATTGTGAAAAATTAGGTCTGAGATACTACTATTCATTTGTAAATCAATACTACAAGGTGCAGGAAGTACAATACAAGTGGGCATGTTTTGCCTTTGAAGCAAAGAAGATGCTTTAAAGTACTTAAGTGGTGTATTAAAATGCTTAAGTGGGTACATGCTATTTAACAGGTTGGACTGAGAGTAAAACAATGTACCAACAGTATAACCATAGATAAAGTGGCCCATCAGAATCCAAAATGGGCATTAGCATTTCCAGGTGCACACATATATAAATACCAGTCAAGTCTTCTACACGGATATTTACTCACATATATCTCATTCTAGGGATTTCACGCTAAGGCTCATGATGTTTCCATGTCTTTTAACTGTATATAATCGTGTCAACATGTTTATATACATCAGTTCTAGGCCCATAATCTGAATAGACTAATACTTACAAATATACATTTTTCAAATACAAGTAAATGCCACTGCAATTTCATCCTTAGAACATGCAGCGTTAAAGAAGTTATATGCAGGTGACAAATTCTTAAAATTGAGTTTCAGGGGTTATCTGAGTTTTTGGAACCCAACACATGAAAACCGGTGACTAAATTCTGAACTGACTATTGAGACTCGTGGAAAAGCTTATTCTTTTGTGGGAAAAATTGAGACTTAAAATTTGATTACTATGTGTGAGCCAAATCTATTTTGAGCCCAAACATTAGTTAATTATATGGGCAATAATATCATTTTGGTATTAGGGAAAAGCCATCATTATTCTGTCCCAAATATCACTCTTAAACCTATAGATTTTTGCCAATTATGGCACCCTATTTTCCACCATATATTTTTTGGTTTTGTCTCCCTCCTTGCCATAAATGCTGTGCAACGTTTTGGCTGGCTCTTTATTACAAATGAATGGGCATTGAACTGTATTAAAAAATTGGATGATTTTTAAAATTTTATCTTTGCAGGAATAGAACAGAGTTTAGGCTGTAAAAATAGTTTTCAAGTTTTTGATCAAATGCCATTGCTTATTGCAACGCTAGTTATGTATGTTGTATTGATTGAAGAAGCCTAATGTGCATAGTTGTCTTATGACAGCTAGCCTACATGTGCATAGTTGTCTTAGGGCAGCTAGCCTACACGTGATTAGTTGTCAAGAGTCATTGTATTTCAACACTAATCATGTATTTTGTATTGATTGAAGAAGCATATGTTATGGCAGCTAGCCTACATGTGAATAGTTGTCAAGAGTCACCATTTGTGTAGCGAGTGTCATTATTTTTTGCTTGCTTTTTCTGACTTCAACTTTTGACACAGGTGAATTATATGAATTAGATGGAAGGTGGTCACATCCTGTTTATCATGGACCTAGTTCACGTGAAACTTTTTTGAAGGTGAGTAATACTTAACACTTCTGTTTTTCAAGGCGATGTTCAAGAAACAAATGTTTGTGTTACCATAAGATATTGAATTTGGTTCATACATGTGATTTGTTATTTTAAGTGTCAGGCCTCTCTGCAAGTTTATAATTCTTTTTAATTAAAATTCTGATTGTAAATAATCCACACCAGCAATCTTGTGTAGTCTAAAGCTTCTCACATCAAATGATAGGCTTGACAAAGGAGTCAAGAAGCTATCAAGGTAACCAACCTAAGTTGGTTCAGAGTTCCATTTCCCAATCAGTTCTAATCCTTGGATTTTGCATATCCTTCATTTGTTTTTTGACCTTGTCCTCAGACAGCTTAGTTATCATTTCAAAGATGAGAAATCAGAATCCTGACATTTGTTTGAGGCCTCTAGATTAATCTAGTATTGTCTGTTTATTTGCACATATTGGCTACTGGTTAATTGGTAAATATGGATTTTTGCTATGAAAGTAATTTTTCACAAACCATCCAATTCAGTTTTAATTTGCACCAGCTGCTGGAGGACATGAATCGTCAAATCCATATCTCTTTCCACTGCTACTGAAATTTTATTTGTCCTTAGTTCCTTACAATGTCTCTACATTTCCTTGAATGTGAGAATGAGTCTGGTAGTTTAATTTTAATTTTGGGACCTTGTTAATGTTTACGATTCTACATTTTCCTTCAATTAGCTTAGTAATTTCCTTTGTCTAGAATTAAATTCAAACCTTTATTATAAAAATATCCTTTATATATCAGTTAATCAAAACCCTACGAGATTTTGTTCCCTTTCATGGAATTTATCATTGCATGTTGTTTTATAGAGTGCTATTCTTTCACATATGTAATTTACTATTTTGTATTTCATCAAATGTTTTATTGTAAACACAATAAAATATTTTATTGTGTTTTTCATCAAATTGTATTTCCTGCCATTACAGGACACTGTAAAGATCATTCAAAATGTTGTCCAGAAATGTCCTGATTCAGTCAACTTCAATGTCATAGCACTTTCAAAGAAAACATGAGCCTGAGTTGGTTCTTTAAAGTTTTGGTGTTTAGGAACATCTGGAGGTAGCGTTATATTTTCTGAAGGAATTTTTTGGCTTGAAAGAGGGCTATATGGTGTGAATTGAGCAGCAAGCTATGAAATCAAGAAATTTTGCAACTGTTGAAAAGTAGTGCTAGTAGTAGTCATTTGTAGGTGTCTAAAATGTTGTATTTATCCATGTAAAATATTAATTCAATGGATTATTATTGTTTCTAGCGATATTTGTTTTCTTTTAATGAAAATATTTGGAGATTTTGTTCTTAAATTTAGCTTATATAAACATTGTGCAAATGACTAGCTGTTACTGCTTGCTATTTCAGCATCAACCCTGACCCATTCCTTAAGACTAGTAAAGTCGTGCATATGTGTAAAGCACTTTAATGCCCTTCTGTTCATAACTCTGGTATTTTGAGAAGTGATACAATCCATTCCTTTAGAAGAGCAGTTGGTACTACAGAAGTTGTAGAGATCATCAGAAGCAATATATTATATATATTATTAGATAATTACATTGTGTTTTAAGTCATCTCAAGATGACCTTCATGAATACTAATTTACCCTAATGACTTTTTTCCTATGTATTTTTGCCTTTGTTATTATTACCAAAAGAATTAAAATACATTCAGGAAAAATGTGTCATTAGAGTCACGAGTACTCATGGAGGTCATCTTGAGATGACTTACGGAGTATAATTCCGTACAAATTAATAATCTAATTAAATTGCTCGTGGAATTAATATTTTGAATCATTGCAAGATTATATAGTTCTTGGCCTGAGAGGCCAAGCAAATCTTCATGTAGGAAACTTTAAAGCTAAATTGAAAGATAGAACGAGGGCAAGGTAAAAACCCTAGTGAGTATGAAAAATTTCAAAACAGTTGACTCCTTTTACAATACTCTATGTTTCCATTTTCCACTATAGAAATCTGTAACATAAGGCTTTACCAATACTCAATGTTATTGTAACGCCCCACTGTTTTTATTTTACTATAATTTATTTATATTTCCTTCTATGGTAATCGCTCTGCCACATGCAAACAACTGTTCAGTCATTTCTAGTAACACTCTGCTGGCAAGCATAGGATCCCTATCACAGATAACATGAAAATAGCAGTCGGATATTGATGTCTTTTAGCTTTCTTAATATCATTTTCCTTATGGGAATGTCTGATCGTCTTCCTTTTGACCTCAAAGGCATTTCTTCTGCAAACAGGAGGGTTTCTCCTCAGAGAATCAGTCATACTCAGACCCTGAGGTGCATTGTAATTATTTTTATGGGAATGTGGGGGATTTTATATTAACATGGGCTTTTGGGAAAGAATAAATTATTACTTTATTCTCTCTGCATTTTTTGGAAGAGCTTCTGTTTTTAATGCTTCTATTGATCATGGCTGAGTTCAGACTAGCAGCCTCTGGATTCCTGAGCCTTAATAATCTTTTTCTTATTAGATGTCTAATGTTTCACAGTCCATAAGATGAGGGAAATAGAGCTTCTAGAAACAACTGCATAGAAGAGTTTTTTGATAAATGTTTCGTTTTGATCTTTGTCTTGCATGGCTACCCATACAATATGCCTATCAAGCCATATTGCCAGTTTATATCCAATTTCACTCCTGTATCAGGTTGATCCATCGTGTAACATGGCTGTTATTTGATTCCTCAAGAAAGTGTATGAAATGAAAGAAAAATGTTTGAATTTGATAATATCCGACTTACTTCTGGCTGCTAGTGCTCTGCGAGTTTTAAATGAAGACTGATGATAAAACATGGCTAATTTTTTGAATAACCAGTCCTGTTATGATGTATGTTAGCTGATATGGTGCCGTAGTCATGTTCATATTTTGGTGTTATATGAACAAGCTTTACAAACATAATATTAGATCAATACAAGTGAGATTTTATTGTCCAACTAAAGTTTGCACCTATAATCTTCATGTGCTGCAAATATACACTCCTACATATGGCTATGCAATTGTAACTCTTTTACATATGCATAACCTGCGGACATTTGCTTCTTGAGATATGATGTGCTGCTGTTGTACCCTATTTACCTCTCCTCTTTTCACTTCACAAAATATCATTTCAACACCATGCACCTTTTCCCTGTTCTGTAATGTCTTTGCTTTTGGATTTATTTGCCCCTTTTTTGGTTTTGGATTAGGATTCTTTTGCCTTTTTAGAATTGGCCTTGTGAAATAAAATGTGTCACTGTTTGTTTTACTCTTGATTACCTAATGTCAGTAGAATTGTTTGGCTTGAGTTTAATGGTTCTTCATGATGGTTTGTGCATAGCCTAGCCTGAATAGAGTTATACTATTTTCTTTACTTTCATAATTTCATTTCAGCTTTGGTTATTCTGTTTGTAATAATCTGTTACAGATAAACCTTAGACATGTAGACCTTTCAGCTTTTGGCTCTCGTTGGAGGGTCTAAACAGGTAGATCTTAGGCATTAGCAAGAATGTTGAAGCGATCGTTTCCCAACCTTGGATGTTAGGAGAGTCTCTAGTTGACACAAGTTACAATGCTTGTCAGGCAAATCTTTGCAGTCCTAATTACATTTATATTTCTTTTTTGGGTGTGTGTATTTCTGGCATTATTTGCCTCATTATATTTATTCTTACATCTCTTCGTCTACTTCGATTTTTAACTCGAGAAATTACAAAAGTGAACACGTTAAACTCACATAGTGTAGGATAGAAAATGAGGGATTGTCAGTGCCATGTAGACCTTGGCAGTTACATGGAAATATCCCAATGATATTCGATATTTTGCTTGGATTCGGTTCATATTAAATGACAGTGATGTATGTAACCTCTCAAGCTGGTTTGCCTTTTTACAACCTTGTTTGTCATCTCTGGTCGCTAGTGGACATTAAATATTTAACATGTTAATTTCAATTTTTTTGAAGCTGCACCTGAATGAATTGACTCAAGTCCACTGTGAACTCCTTATGTTGAAGGTTAGCACATTGCCAACATTCCAGACATGAAGGTGCCCATTGTGATTTGTACTTGGGTGGGCAAAGCTTAAGTCCATCCACCTTACCACTTGAGCTACCTCATGCTTTTTACGAACTTGTTTGGCATCTGTTGTCACTAGTAGACATCAATATTTAGCATGTAGGTTAAATTCATTTAAAATTCTTTAATTCAAACGTCATTGTTTTTAATAGAAGTTGTATAGAACAACATGCATCAGAAACACATTTCTAAAACCCAAAGGGGAAATAGTTTCAACAATATAACGACGAGCAACCGCCGTCAAAAATTCATATAACTGAACACCCAAAGGAGGAAACAGCTTTAACAAGGTGCCAACATGTTGACTTTAAAATAAAATTGACTCAACAAGGAAGCTCAGTTCGTAGAACAGAACAGCAAAACAATGATGCTTACAAATTTAGAAATCTACATAATCTGAAGCTGTTCGCTTGACCATTTTCAAACTCACTCATTGCTTTTCCATCTTTATCATTTATGAGCCAAATTAGTGCTGGACGTAAAAGCTTTCTGGAGCAACCTGAACATATTGTGTATTTTTAAAATAATGGCAGTGTAAAGCTTTTGCATAACAACTTCAAATAGAATACTAGATTTATAGAAAACAGCAACGCATAAGTTCTTTCACAAATGGTTGATAATCAGCTGTCTAAAAGATTTAGTGACCACATTATAAGAAATATTAACTCCCAAAACATGTTTCCAAGACAGCGGGTGTCCAACGATAGTAGGTTGTCCATTGTGGACAGTGGCGCATCACTAGTAGATTTTGATGTTTCTGTTTTAGTGGTAGCGTCAAAATCACGAGTTTTTTTTTGGTCTATTTTTTTTCCCGTTCTTGAAGCAAAATGACATTTTTTGGTGATACTATTTGTGTTAGCCATTTGGTGGAAAATTTTATCGGGTTTTTTATAATCAGATGCATTTTTTTCCCAGATGTATGTGATCCATAGCTGCCTCTGCACATTTCCTAATATTGCAAAGATGCATTGCAGCCATTCGAGGACATGGTTAGCAACAGGTTTCCAACCTTTGCCAGCATACCGGGTTTCAAAGCTGTTAAAATTGGTCAACCATCTCAACAAAAGCTTCAGAATTTCTATTACAGTGGAGTTCTTTATATTCTTAAATCATGATATCAGTTGTTCTGATTATTTTAGTGTCATGTTCATCCCACACTTCAAGGAAATGAATTGAAATCAGCAATAATGGATGTCATGATCGGGTGTCCCAGATACAACCTACTAGTTTCAAACATTTCATTGCCAATGCCTTCCACCTCCAATCTCAATTTAAATCCATTAGGACACATTACACAATTATCCAAGGCCTAATTTTTCAAAATAATCTTAACATGTTGATGTGTCGGAGTTTGGTGATGGTGACATAGACATTGACCAAATACGATCCAATCAACATATGCTTTTGTTTTGGGTGTCAACAACCTCTACACAACAAAAAAATCATCAATTTGAGTCACACTAATAACCACAAATAAATTTATCATAAGTTGGAATCACATTACCTAGCATTCTTTGCTCTGCTCATCCATGCCATCACCCGTACCCAATATAATGGACTTTTGTTAGATAGTTCAAAGGGGTGGATGAACAATAACAAAAGATAAATAACACCTTTTCTTGTAACGTCTTCAACCTACACCCAAATGGCATGGTTTTACCAAATGCAATGACAAACTGATACATTTCACTTTTATCAGCGTACCTTTAGTCCTTGCCAAAATTCTGAAGTAGTATAAACCATCTTTCTCAAATTATGGATTGTGAAGATCTTAAATCTCAAATTCTTAATTAATATATCAACCACTAACTTTTCACAAAAAATACATTCAAACCATTCGATCATTTTTTTAATTAATATGTGGACATATGATTCGCTCTAATAAGATGATGGGAGTTAATATTTTTAACTTTTGTTAGGAGTTGATGCAAATTTTGACTCAATTGTGTTAGAAATTTGAATTTGAATTTTTGGAGGGACTTATTATTTAAAAAAGAAGGTAATGTTTATGTCTTATTTTGCATAAGGTCTCATTTTTGAAGACACTACTACAATATGCATCGGTCAAATCATTGGTGTCACTTGCCGACGCAAAATTTTACGGTGTTTGTGTCAATTTTAAAAAACCACAAGATTTGGAGGATTGACACCATTTTGGGGGTGGTGTCTGTTTTTTAACAAAATGTGTCAGGTTTTTTTTTTCATGATGCAAATTAACGTCTATTGCAAATTCATGAAAATCTAAAAGTGCATGCGTGTTAGAAAATATACACCCCAAAAGATATGAATGACAGTCTTAGGTTGTTTTTAGACTTGACACTTAGTATCAATTGCAAGAAACCGAAGTAATCTCCAATAGGAAGCTTGTGGAAGAAACGTTTCAAAGCAATGGTTGGAGCCATGGCATTGGTTTTAGACTTCCAAATTGCAATCTCAACGTGTTATCATTTCGCTTCATTGAGCTTACATTTCCACTTTGAGTTGAGCCTTTGTTCCATGGACAAACCGTGGATGAATTTCTGGTAAATACATTTACGCTGGAAGTTGTCTAGCTTGATATTGTTAGGTCATCTTTGATCCTTACAAAGTTGCATCTTGAAAAAGGAGTGAGGTGTACATGAGTTGAGTGATTTTAGTTATCACTACCTTGTTAGCAGCGTGCAACTGGTAAATATTTTTTGAAAGAGACCAAATTTTCCATTGTGAACATGACAGGGTAGAGGTCTCCAAATTGGCATATGCCTTTTTTAAATAAGTGTTTGCCTTTTGAGTCTAGGATGCAAAGCAAGGCATAACACATTAATTTGTATGTGTCTACTACACCAAATGGAGGAGGTGGGAAAGCTAAGCCCACGACGAAGGGATTTATCATTCCAATCTAGTTGCCCAAAAACTTCTTGCCATGCTTTCCACATACTTTTAAGAGGAACAAAGACAAAAAGTTTGAAGTATTTAGTAAGCAAAAATTTGTCATATATATGCACTTTGCACCATTGTCCTTTGGTAGACGTTGAAGATATCCTATAATGAACAAACACTTTCCAATGCTCAAAATTGTGAAGAACACGACTGATCCACTTAGAAATTAAACATTTACCTTGTATCCAAGGCCTCATTGGTCCTCGGGTTGAATGCATTGTTTCCAAGAGATGCTTCGCATACCTTTGTTGCCATTTGACTTAGCTCAAATGAAATTCTTGATAATCTAGGTAAACTTGTTATAGCACAATTTAGAAGGTAGCCAACATGAGAAGTAGTAGATGTGAGTTGCAATAAAGACGTTACTTCAATTCTTCTCGCAAAGGAGAGGAATTTTAATCCTGCAACAATCAAGCTTTTTATGGGATTTATTCAAGAACCAACACCATGTCACTCAAAGATGCTCCAAGTTTGAAGGTGATGCCCAAATATCTAGTAATCTAAACATGTTGGATTTGGCACCATTCGAGGGGAATGTAATGGGGAGTGGGAAAGCTTGGACCATAATGACTTCCATTTTATGCATCAAAAGTTTTGGCTGCGATATAACACAATACAACTCCAAAACTTTGATTGTATAATTGATTTCCTCTTCATTGTTGCGAAGGAACAACATATTATCATCAACAAAGTGAGAGTTTAGAGCTTAAGTTTCATTAGGAAGATGGATCCCTTTAATAAGTTTCATGTCTTGTGCTCTTTGCAACAGGGGTACGGGATGCCCAAATATCTAGTAATCTAAACATGTTGGATTTGGCACCATTCGAGGTGAATGTAATGGGGAGTGGGAAAGCTTGGACCATAATGAGTTCCATTTTATGCATCAAAAGTTTTGGCCGCGATATAACACAATACAACTCCAAAACTTTGATTGCATAATTGATTTCCTCTTCATTGTTGCGAAGGAACAACATATTATCATCAACAAAGTGAGAGTTTAGAGCTTAAGTTTCATTAGGAAGATGGATCCCTTTAATAAGTTTCATGTCTTGTGCTCTTTGCAACAGGGGTACAAGAGCATTTGTGGCCAAGACATACAAGTAAGGACCTAGAGGATAGCCTTAGTGAATGGATCATTGTAGAGCAAAGGGTTTGGTGAGAGAACCATTCATTGAGATTTTGGGCATCATTAAATAACATTTTGTATGGTGAATCATTTTGTTCTCAAATTGCAACCAATTGAAGCTTTGTCAAAGTTAAGCTTGATGATTGGAGCATTTTGGTCTATTTGTTGGGCCCATTTTGCAATTTCCCAAGCCAAAATTAGGTTGTCTAGAATGTATCTCCCACCAAGAAAGACTGTTTGCTCAGGGCAAACAATTCCTTGCAACGCAACTTTGATGCATTTGGCAATAGCCTTAGCAGTGATTTTATAAGAGGTATTAAGGAGAGTGATGGGTCTCCAACCATTTATGTTGTCTTTAGGAATGAGTTTTATCATGGTTTGATGGATAACAATGCTAATAGAGTCGATTTCTTCAATGTTAAGATAGACTTGGTCGAAATCCTCATCCACCGTAGGCCATGTAGTCTTGAAGAATTTGACTGGTAAGCCATCCAAGTTAGGGCATTTTTCACTTACAATAAAGAAGAGAGCGTGTTCCAGGGCCTTTGTGGCTAACAACTTGTCTAGATGATTTCGAAGAGCACCCCACAATTTTGGTGGGGATGCATTGACTTGCCACATTGCATAGTTCATGATAGGACATATCATGGTCAACTTTATTGGTGAAAAGGGTTTTGAAATGACGATTGAATGCATTGATAATGTTGGCAGTAGAGTAACAACAGTTCCCATTGTGGTTTATGATAGAAATCATCCTCTTTTTTATATTTATGATTTAGTATTGGAAGAAAAACTTTGCTTCTTTGTCCCGTTCAATAATCCAAGTAATTTTGAAGTGCATGTGAGCACCTCGGCCTCGATACAACTCAAATTTTCTTATCTGATTTTCCATAACATCTATTGCATTTTGAAGGCTTTCATCCAAGGGGTTAGAGAGGAGGAGTTTATGTCCTTCAAGACGCCCCCTTAGAGGTCATTCCCTTCTCCTTTTGGCTTAGTCAATGTTTTACCATAAGAGCAAAGAAAAGAGGTACATCTATCAAGAGTCACTTGCCACCAAAGGATCCAAATGCCCCCTTGTTGAGGCTTGGGGATTGAGTTCCAAATAGCTATAAGGGCAGCCTCATAGTCCTTATTGTTTAGGTGAACAACATTTAGTTTGAAGTGCAAGTTGCAAGGAGAATTTTGAGCATTGATGAGAGAGTTGGATAATTAAAGGAAGATGATTAGATAATGTGGCAGAAAGATTTAGGCGCATTGTTTGCCCTTAAGAAGAGGGAATGATTTGAAGATTTTGAGATAGATAAAACCTATCCATATGATTGAATTTTTTCTAAAGGTCCATTTTGTAATTTTAGCAAGTGTACCAATGATCTGTATGAGTGTCATACTTACCATATATAGGGTCACAAATTCCTAAATAATTCCAGAAGCAGAGCCAAGCCCCAAAACTAGTAGGAGAAAGTTTATTGCAGCTAGGCCAACTATGGTCTATCTTGTTTTCAATCATGTCAAAGTCTCCTTCAACAACCCACTCAATTGAGGGGAAAATGTCTCCCATCCATTGCCATAGTTGGGTCTAGTCATGGTGATCATTCGAGAAATATACCGAGCAAAAACCAATGATTATTTCTTAAATGAGGATGGTGCATGGAATAAACTAGCGAGAAGGATCTTCCCCTTGATGAACAGTAAGGTTTTTGATCTAGGGAGCAACACCAAGCACAACCCCACCACCACCATAAGTTGAGAGGATTGAAGAAAAGTCAGTTCAATATTTACTTGAGGGCAAACTCTAGTCTTGCCCCCCCAAGCTTCCCCCCTTGAAGAAAAATAACATCGTCGTGGCACATAGAAAAGAGTTTTCTTAATCTGATATTTACAGGCATGGATTGACATTAAGATCTTCCCTGTGCTAAACAATAAGGTTGTTGATCCAAGGAAAAACACCAAACACAACCCCACAACCACCATTAAGGTGAGAGGATTGAAGAAAAGTCACTTCTTTTCATATTTGCTTGAGGGAAACCTAGTCTTGATCCCCCAAGCTTTCATTCATGAAGAAAAACAACATCCGGGTGCCAAATAGAGATGATTTCTTAATATGAAATATGCGCATAGGGATTGTGATCTAAATTTGGATCTCATTGTACTAGTCTATTACTAGATGTTACCACTATACCCAATGTATGTAATTCGTTCATTCTTGTAAGACAATATACAAAACATCAATTCAAAAACGTTACAATGGCAGATTCAATATGGGGGTGATCCAAACATTTTTCTTATGATGAATTCAGTGGTTTTATGAGTTGAATTCTAAGGGGTTTGCTTCACATAGTGGAGCCACCACTATTTGTAGGTGGTGGTTGTGTAATCATCAATCGTCATTGTTTATAGGGGATGAATGTGAAACTACGGTCTGCATATACTGGTGATTTTTCGCCACCATACAAAAATCCCAAAGATGAATCAATTGCAAACATTTCTTCTTCTTATTGTTGGTTTGTTTGAGCTTCTTGGTTGACATCAAGAATGAAAGGACTTAAACATAGGTCTTATGCAACACAAAAGAAAGGGGAACAGCCTTGGAGTGGATTCACATTGCAAGTTAGCAAGTTTGAGTTTGTTTGCATGAGTTCTTTAGTTGCTTCTAGTTGTTTAGTGGTTGTTATCAGTGTTGGTATGTTTTGAGAAGTGTCTAAGAGGTGCAAAACGACTATGTACAAGCTTGGATAATGTGTTCGTTGATAGTTTTGTCTATAAAAGACCAAAGGTGGTAGCATCTTGTACATTTTTATGAATACAGAGTGGAAAGAGGAGTGCAATTTGCCTCACAAACTAGAGTTTTTCCCACATTGAGTTTCTTCAGGATAAACCTTGTGTTCTTCTTGTCTTTGTGTTACTTTATGCTATACATTGTGTTTAAAGTTATGTACTTTCATTTCTAGCACATCATAGCCCTATTTTTACAAGCAACTAGTTTAGAACAATAACTATTTCAACCACTTGTTGAGTTAGAAGTTCAAGACCCATGTTGGTGAACCCTATAGTGGAATATCCACCTGGTTTATGGATCAAATTGGTTGATATCAGAGTAGAGTAAGTATTAGTCCTTGTGTGGTTTTGTGTGTTTGTGATTACATTGCAAGTTTATGCCCATCAATAGAGCAGATACTGCTATTGGTTAACATATCGTAGTTCCCTTTGAAGCAAATATTTTGACAAGTCAATTTAAACAAGAGATTAGAAGTATGGCCCATGCTAATGAAGAAGATGCCTGAATAGTAGAAGAGCAATTTCGCAAGCATGAAAAAAGAGTAGCTAACATTTATCTTTCTATGAGCAAGCTTGGCTAATTGGAGACCATAATGGGCATTCTCATGGAGAAGCTTGGTGTTTCTATGGAAGTGCTAAGAGCAAATAAGGATGCTCCCGAGAATCATGAGGAGGAAGAGCAGTGCGATGCCAACCAAGCTCCACCTCCATTCAACGCTGAGGCAAAGATAGAGATTCAACCATATGGTGGGGATGTGAATGTGGAGAGGCTAAACCATTTGGCTAGCCCAACTTGAAGTATATATCAATTTGCATCAGATTAATGAAAGTCAACAAATTTATTTTGCAAGGTTAAAATTAACCAATCGTGCTTTGACTTGGTTTGAGAGCTATGTTCATACTTTGGTTGTTAATAAGCTTCCTCCTATTACTAAGTGGGATGATTTTAAGATGCTAATCAAGAAAAAATTGTATCCTATTTGTTATGAGGAAGACAAGTCTATGTATTGGCAATATCGTAGGCAAAATCAAGGCCAAAGCATGCAGGAGTACACGAGTGAGTTCCACAAGAACGTTGTCCAAATGGGCAAAGATATAATGGACCGTGACATCTTGATGAAGTATGTGGATGGCTTCCATAGCCATTTGAGGAGATTTGTCTTCTTGGCTAAGCCTACAAATATAGACGAGACTTGTTTTCAAGCTCACTACTTGGAGATGGAGAAGAAGAAAGCTCCATCTACTTCTCAAAGCACTTCCAAACAACAAGGCAACTCCAAGAAAAAGGAAAAGGTAAAGGGAAAGGTAAGCATATTGCTACCTCCGTTTCTAAAAATGATACTAAAAAACATTGTCAGAAATGTGACGTGGATAGTCATTCTGAAGATCAATGTTGGAAGCTCCATTTGGAATTGCATTTGTTCAAGAATAATAATAAGAAGACTATGCCTTCTCTGCAAGGTGAGAATATTGGTTGCAACTACGATGTGGATGACACTTTGTGTTGTACCTCCGTCAACAAAGAGGTGTGTTTGGGTAGTAGTAGTGCTAAAAAAAGTGAACTTTCTAAGTTTTTCCATATTAAAACTCAAATGAGGAAAACAAAAGTGGATGCTCTTTTTTATACTTGTTCATAAGCAAATTTGATAAGCAAGGAGTTGGTAAACAAATTGGGGTCTGAGACTTACAATCATCTAAGTCCATATTCTTTGAGTTGGGTGATGAAAGGTGTAGACATCAAGGTGACCAAGCAATGTAAAGTTTAGTTTGGTATTAATGCACATTTTATTTATGAAATTATAGCAGATGTTGTGTGTCTTGATGTGTGTGGTGTTGTGTTTGGCAGCCCTTACTTGTATATCTAGGATGCTATCTTCATGAGAAAAGCCAACTAATACCATTTGGTGAATGATGATAAGAGCTGCATCATTTTAGCCTATAAGGATGATTTCAAAATGACCTTAGTAAGTCCTCTCCGGCCAAAAAGTTTATTAATTCTAGTGGGAAGTTTGTTTTTTGAGATATTCAAGATAAAGAAGTGGTTGAACATAAAACTTCTTGTAGCTTGTTTACTAAAAAATAACATGAGCATATAGGAGAGTTGGTGTAATAGTTAAAGGAAGTCTTCCATGAGTCCATAGAGTATGAAATTCAGGAGCATGAAATAGGGTTGCCACCAGTGAGGCCTATGAAGCACGGAATATAGTTGTTACTCGATAGTCCACTTCCAAATCTTGGTTTGTACAAGTAGTCTTTGAAGGATGTCAATGAGATAAACCAACAAATTTAGTATTTAATTAATTGAGGTATAATATGCCCTAGTACTTATCTTTGTGGTTCTCCTATTGTTTTAGTACCTAAGAAAGATGGTTCATAGAGAATGTGTGTTGATTATAGAGCACTTAACAAAATTACCATCAAGAATAGGTACCCTCTTCCACAGATTAATGATCTTCTAGATCAACTACTACATGTCAAGTACTTTACTAAGCTTGATTTGAAATCCGACTATCACCAAGTGAGAATTATAGAGGACATTTGGAAGGCAACATTCAAGACAAGAAAAGGGTTGTTTGAAAAATTGGTTCTACCTTTTGGGTTATGCAATGCATGGACAACCTTCATGAGGTTGATGAATGTGGTAATGAAACCATTTATTGATTCTTTTGTCATTGTTTATTTTGATGACTTACTTGTTTTTAACAAAAACTTTGATGAGCATATTGATCATTTGAGACAATTTTTGGAAGTATTGAAGGAGAAACAAGCTTGTGTTGAATGAGAAGAAATGCAAGTTTGCCCAACAATCACTTGTCTACTTAAGGCATGTGGTTGGAGATGGAAAGTTGAGGATTGATTCGACGAATATAAAGGCTATCTTGAATTGGCCAAAGCTTACCAATGTGACCGAGATAACGAGCTTTGCTGGCATAGTTCAATACTTGAGAAAGTTTATTAAGGTCTTCTCTTCCATAGCCACAACTTTGCATGTCATTACAATAGGTGGTAAGGTTTTTACTTGAGGTAAGAAACTACAAGATGCATTTGATAAGTATAAATATGAGATTAGCCATCCTCCAATATTAGCTTTGCCTAATTTGCATCTGCCCTTTGAGGTGGGACAACTGCTAGTAACTATGATATGGGGTTTGTCCTATTACAAGGAGGTAAGTCTGTATGTTACCATTCATAGTTATTTCATGGTGCAATTCAAATTGTTATACATATGATAAGGAATTTTATGCTCTTGTTCAAACGGTAAATAAATGGACACATTATCTCACAAGTACGAAAACTATTGTCCACATGGATCACCAACCTCCAATATTTGCAAGCAAAAAATAAATTTCAACAAGCTAGGCATTACAAGTGGATGGGTTTCTTGCAACAATTTCATTTAGCTATCAAATATAAGAAATGTGTGACTAAAAAAATAACTGATACATTATTTAGACCTCTTTTACTTTCAACCACAGGCGCCATAACTCTTCTTGAACCTTTTATCTGTGAGTCTTATGCAAAGGGCTATGAGCATGATGCAGTTTTTGGGGAGCTGTTTCTTCAAGAAAAGAAGTCCCAAGGTGCAGGTTTTGAGCCCAAGGAGGATCATTACCTTCAATATGGCTTGATCGACAAGTTGGGTAAGCTTTGTGTGCCCAAGGAGGAAAGAGTTCAACTAATGAGGGAAACACATACTTCAAAATTTGCAGGGCATTTTGGTGTTACAAAGACTGTTGCACATTTGCAAAGGTATGTTAATTGGCATAATATGCAAGTAGATGTTGCCAAGTTCATAAGATGATGTGTATTATGTAATATAAGAAATCCTAGTCGCAATAAATTGGGTTTGTATATGCCATTCCCAATTCCTTCAAGTCCATGCGAAAGTATTTCCATGGATTTTGTAGGCAGGTTGCCTATGTCAAGGAAGGGGCATGACCATGTCTTTGTGGATGTGGATCGGTTTAGTAAGATGTGCATTCTTATTCTTATAAGAAGACCCTCAAAGGCAGTAATGTCGTTGAGTCATTTTTTTGCTAATGTGTGGGTAAACTTTGGTTTGCCTAGTTGTTAGCAAGTTTTGGGCCACATTGTGGGAGAAGATGGATACAAAACTAAACAAGCCTACCGCTTCTCATTCATAAACTGATGTGCAGACATAGGTTGTGAATCAGGGATTGGTGAAACTCTTAAGAGGGTATATTAGGAAGCATCCCAAGACATGGAATGAAAAATTGGTGTATATGCAACATTCCTACAACATGTTAGTTCACTCTTCTACTAGTAAAACTCCTTTTGAAACTTGTTTTAGTTACTTACCTCTGTGTATTTGATGTTTTGAGACAACCATACAAATACAATGGGCAAATGGATCTAGAAGTCCACAACACTGAAAAATTAATTGAGAAGATTCAAAAAATTCACTTCCAAGTGTAAGAGAGGTTGAAGGAGTCACAAGTCAAATACAAAGCAATGCATGATCAACATAAGACTGAGCATAGTTTCCTTGT
This sequence comes from Torreya grandis, assembly GCA_037957365.1. Taxonomy (NCBI): domain Eukaryota; kingdom Viridiplantae; phylum Streptophyta; class Pinopsida; order Cupressales; family Taxaceae; genus Torreya; species Torreya grandis. Next base: position 2,890,430 of record JARHVA010000429.1, read on the forward strand.
TGGAGACCAAGTATGATTGTACTTGAGTAGAGAAAAGCTCTAAGATAAGTCTAAGATGCTTAATCCTATTAGATATGGTCCATTTAAAATTTTGGAACAAGTGGGCAAGAATTCTATTACACTTGATTTGCCTCCTTATATGAAGATCTATTCGGTTGTCAGTGTTGATAACTTATGTCTTTTTAAGCCTTCTATGCTAGATAATGAAGATGGTGGGTTTTTGCTATCTTTGATTGAAGACCTCGCTCCAGATAGTTAGTTGGAATTGGAGGAGGATGTTGTATTGTAGAAGAAGGAAATGACAACACGAAGAGGACAAGAACATTAACTTGTCGGGTTAAAGAGGCAACTACTTGGAAAATCCAGAAATGATGTGGGGAAGATATTTGTTCACTTAATTAGTTTCTGAATTTTTTATGGACTTAAAAGCCTCAAATTGGGGAGGCATGATCCAAATTTGGATCTCATTGTACTACTATATGTTTCCACTATACCTAACATATGTGATTCATTCATGCTTGCAAGACACTTCACATACAAAACATCAATTCAAACATGTTACAATGGCGTAGTCACTATGAAAGTGATCCAAACACTTTTATTATGTTGAAGTCAGTGGGTTTATTCTCTGGATTTTAGGGGGTTCGCTTCTCATAGCGAAACCACATCTATTATCAAGTGGCAGTTACACAACCATCGTAATTGCTGGTGTTTGTAGGTGACGAATGTGAAACTATGCCAACAGTTACGTGACCACCGATCTACATACACTGTGGTTTTCTTGCCACACAAAAAGCTCAAAGATGAAGTGGTTGCAAACATTTCTTCTTCTCATTGTCAGTTTGTTTGAACTTCTTGGCGGACATCAAGGATGAGAGAGCATAAATACAGGTCTTGTGCAAGGTTGAAGAAACAAGAGGAGCCTTGAAGTGGATTCACATTACGAGTTAACAAGTCTGAGTCTATTTTCATGAGTACTTCAGTTGCTCCTAGTTGTTATTAGTGTTGGTATTATTACACACAATTTTTAAATATTCAATTAAAAACATTAGTTACCAATGTGTGTTAGATTTTAGTAAATATTGAGAAACCCACTTACTTTTAAAAAATATTATATTATCATGCTTTTTTGTGATTTTTATGATCGTTAGTCATCTATTATAAAAAATAATAATTACTTAATTTTCATTCAATTTTTTGATCCACAGTCGTCCCTTATAGAGACACAACATAGCTTTTATCTTTTCTATTCATTATTCGACCAATTCAGAAAAATAACATAGCAAATATTTGTTCACATGTTTTTTTCCCTATTTGTGTGATGTGGGAAAACATTGCTATCATCTATGGTCATTGTTCGTCTAATACAAAAATAAAATAAAGTTGTCACTTATATTCATCGATCAACTATTACAAAAACAAAACAAAGCTTTGACATCTATGATTGTCGGTTGTCTAATACAAACATAAAACAAAGCTTCGTCATTTATGTTCGTTCATTGTCTAATATAAAAACACAACAAAGCTATATTATTTGTTTTTCGCTCATTCATTAATACACAAAATAACTTTTTGTTGTTTTTTTGTCGATCATCTAATTAATAAAGTAATACAAAAATCAACATCCACTTATCAATCATAATTTGAAAGCCCTAATTGGCGAATAAACCAGGTTAATCTTTATTTATTGTAAATTAATAAGAGTAATTTTGAAGGGCTGTTTTTTTTACAGTTATCTTAAATTTTAGATTAAAAAATCATGATGTTTTTGGGATCAAAGTTTGTTGAATTTTCATTTAAAACATACATATTTGTTAAATTCACCAAAATATGCATGTACTAGTAGTAAGTTTCATATTTTTCTTTTGAATTATTATGCCATTCATATATCTTGTGTTTAAATTCTTTGACAATTTAGTTTAATTTCTTTTATGTGGTTGTTTTACAATAATTTTTTTTGTAAACCACAAATTCCTTTGCTAAGAATAGGAAGACCTAAGGCTAATGCATACGATTAGCTTCCCATATTCCCACCAAGCAATGCCCAATTGAAATACACTTGTCCTAGAATAAGAAGAGTTGTTTCCCATGCCACTGATGTTCTCCATCAACGTGAAATAAATATTGATCAAAACAACTTGGCCACTAATTTCAGAACTCCACTATTATCGACAAATCCAAGTATAATGGATGGCAGTGTTTCTCAACATTCCATTGGTTAGTAACCTTTAAATCCAATTGAGTGAATTGCACTCAAGACTTCCTAGAGCGTACACTACAACCTCTTTCCACCAATGAAAGTACTAATGAAGTTTTAGTTAAAAGTTCATACCATTGAACAACCTATTATTGCCAATTTAAGGACTACCCCTTTTAAAACATGTATATGTTGTAATTTGCTTCTTACAATCTAAGCCAAAACCATCATATGTTTCAGTCTAAGCTTTAAAGTTTTACATTCATGGCTTGGTGTGGTTTCTCTAATCAAAAAAATTATGTTAGCCTTAGAGCATTTTTAATTCTTTATATCATGCAATTGTCAAGAGTTGATTATGATTAATGGCTACACAAATTTGATTGGCATTGAGAATAGGAAATGTTGAGTAGTATGTGAAACCCTTTTAGAGGTATATATGCAATGGTATGAGTGAGCATTATACAATATTGAAGTAAAAAACATTTGATAAAACATTAGAGGGGAAGACTAAATCTTGAAACCATATCTAAAACTTGTTAAGGTCTTGGTTGGAGATCATTGCAAGACTTTGAAACGTCTGTTAAGACATATTTTTGAGGTGTTAGTATATTGTTTGAGATCCTTTTGAACCTTATAAGAGATTTAAGCAAGGAAAGATTTATTGATAGCAATCCAAAAACTCTCAAGGTAGTAGGGCTTTTAAAAATAACAGGTGATTTTATTAATTGATTTTGGAAGTACTCACAATTTCATCAATGCTAAGTTTGCTTTACATTTGAATTGATTTTTAATCAAACACCAGAATTCCAGGTCATGGTTACAGATGGAGGTTCTATTAAATGTTCAGGAAAATGTCAACGTTATACTTTCTATGGGAGACTACTTATTGCAAAGCCCTATGTTTCATATTGCCATCGAGGGCGCTGATATTGAATGGGCGTCCAATGGCTCACAACCTTGGGCACGATTGAGATGCACTTCCAAGAATTTTTCAAGTGTTTTCATTCGAAAGGCAAGAAGTTTGAGTTGAGAGGGGTGCGTGCGAAGTCACCATAGATGGTAAGCTCTCATCAAATGCAAATGATCCACAAAAAGGGATCATTGGAGCTCAAAGCACAATTATTTTCAATGGACGAAAAATAGTCACACGTGCAAATACTACTATATTCTTAGGGAACGGTGGGAAAACATTTAGTTGTTGTTGAAGATATGCCAACAAAGAGGCCACTAAAAGAGGCAATTATTCCAAAAACTCTCCATTTAGGGTATTTTTTTTATTACCGATTACCATCCGACACACCTTCCTCAAAGGTAAATACATAAATCAAGCAGTCAAGGGACACCCTCAACAAGGGCTTCCTCAATCAACAAAAATACACCTAGTCATTCATGTTTTAGATTTTGGCCAAAAGTTTCCATCATTTCAAAGTCATCGAAGATTAAAGAAGAAGGAAGAATATTCTTAGAACCAAAAGATATTTTCCCAACTAGATTCAAATGGATGCAGAAGATGGCAATTATTGAGTCTCTTATCAAGTGGAAGGCCCTGCCAAGAGAGCACATGCAAGGGGAGCACAAAGAATTCATATTGAAGCATCCAATGATCATCAACATTGAAAAAAATGCTTGTTTAGAGGGAGGCATACTATGCCCTTAGCCTATAGCATATATTAGGATATGTATGGTTGACTTCTATCTTTCATAACCCATAATTAAGTCATATGATCATTTCTATAGCTTCATACTATTTGTGGGGTCGGCTTAGGGTGTGTCCATAAGATAATAAGGGTATATATAGGAGGTAGAGGCTAGTAGTTTAACATCATATTGCAAATTTTGTTCTTATTTCAAGGTTGTGGAGGTTGCCCCCTCGAAGTGACTCCTCATTTATTCATATATTTTTCTCTATTTTAATCATATTGTGATCTATTACTGTTATTCTAGTTTATTTGTGAATTAATTTTATTACAAGGATTTTGCCACATCTTAGAGAAACCTTATAACCATAATCAATGCCTTGGGACAATCATTGGTCTCTAAATAAATGAAGGCAATATGATTAAGTGGCCATTGCTATCAAAACAAAAGAACCTTGGAATGTTTTGCCTTTGAAGCATACTTGGTTATTCATGGCTCTCCGAATAACTGAAATTGTTTTATCAAACAAAACCAACTTTCCAACTCGGTCCACACCCATATCAATTTGACTTAAATCTTTTGAAATAATATTTCTAAAGCAATACTTAGGAAAAACATTATAAACATATTTGACAACGAAACATGAAGCGTGCAATTTAACTCAAAAATGTATACAAAGCATAACGCAGTTCAACACCCTGAAAACCAAACCTTCCATATGATGAACCAATAAACCCCAAAATTTGTAGATCTAAATTCGTTCATAGATAATCCTTTCAATAATAGAGACATCATTCAGAGATAATCCTTTCAATAACAGAGACATAAAGAACCAATGCATTGGCAAAACAATTTTCAAGAAACCCAAAACAAACTCTAGAACCTTTGTTATCTATATGTTGCATGCCAAACTAGAAATGAATATATCTCTAAGCTTTATTCATATTCATTTTGAAATCGACACCCATAATCACTGCTTCACCAAATCAAGGAATGGGCACAAAACCAGATGAAATAAACAACTCAAATTGACCATGAACGATGACAAAGTATCTTAATAAGATAGAGCTCAAAATATTACTTGAAATGCTACAATACAAGCTAAAATTAACCTTTGAATTGCAAATCTAGAAGGGTTCATTGCCTTATAGAGACAAATGAGAAAGACTAAAGCAAGGGGTATAGTTATAGCAAATGCCAATAGCTTGCTAAAGACATTTCATGGATTTCAAGGTATTTAATATAGGTTTGCATATGTTGCAAGTTGAGTGGGGTATTAATGGAGGGTGTTGCTTAAAAAAGTGCCACCATCTTTGTAACACGTGTCCTCACCACATACTAAAAAAAAACATGACCAACCTTTTTTTTAAATTAATATCCACATACATCTAAAAATAATATGATAACAAGGAAATGAATCCCCTTAACAAAAACTTCAATTTGTTTGTTGTCAAGAATAGATGTCATGGTTACTTTATATCATGTCATGTAGTAAGGGATAGTTCTTAAATATTGACCATAACCAGCCAATGGTGAGTACTTGGTAGCACAAGCTATCAACAAGATGGATACGTTCAAGAAGTGTAGACATGAGAAGGATCTTAAGAATTTTTGTTAGGTTGGTTTCACCCATGGTAAACTCATTTTTACATTCCTCTATTCCTAAACCACATGGAATATTAATACCTTAAGGATTCAATCCTCCGTACAATATTCAACTAAAAGAATACTCAATTCTTCACTTCATTTTGATTTGTTTCCTATCAAAGTTGGGTAGACTACATAACTTTTCATGTAGAGTACTAACATAGAATGATGAATCTATCTCATCATGATAAAAAGGTGACAAGTCCTCATATAAGTTTCGTACAAGGGTTAGTATGCAATTAATTGATTTTATGATTCCATGGTCCATATCAACACATAATAGTAATACCTCAAGGGTATATGAGTTTTCTATTGGAGACAAGGTTCAGACCTATCACCATCACATTGTAGCATGGTCCAAAGATGAGAGAGTCATAAAGATGGTGTTTTCCCATCCTTTATAAGATAATGTAATAGAGGACATATTGTACAATTCATAATATTTTATAAGCATGATCATACTTAATCCAAGATAGGTATGAATGTTAAGTCTAATAATAGAGATGGAGCTTGTACCTTTAGTTATAAGGCCACCAATTCTTTTTGCAATGAACAAATAGGGCATTCAACTGATATAATTCCTACACCTTTAATAAGAACAAATCCTTAATATTATATTTCATTTCAAGGATTATTCTTCTAGCATAACCTATCCACTAGTCCAAGCATGCTTATACACCTCAAGAAGGGTTATGTTCTTCCGCAGAATAAGGCATTGAATATATCATTATAATTAAATTTAAGAGGTCTAAGCTTATCAAGATGATAATAAATTTGACACTCTGAGACAAGTTTATCATTTTAATTCCTTTTCAAGGGTTTCTTTCCAAGCCTAATTACACAATAGATCTCTATTATTGATAAGCAAGAATAAAGGCATTGATCTTTAATTTAAGACTCTTGGTCAAGAAATAATACAAGTTTTTTCAAAGATGTGGGACAACATAGGTTTTGTTCCATATCGAACTTCTTAAGTTAACCAAGTCCTCCTAAAACCCCTTAAGTCTTTATCAAAATGGTAAAAGTAAAGCTCTTGAAGAGCCTAACATATGTAGAATTATTCAATAAATACATTTACTCTTGTACTACCATTTCATAAACCAACTACACATCATTCATATCTTAAATAAATTATATATAAGCTTTATATATATTTAACATGTGCCCATATTATCTAAGTTCTAACCACATCTATTAATTGCATCTTATTTACATTACATTTTAACCATATAATTCTAAAACATTACAATCCTTTCTTTCACCAATACTAATAATTCACTAAATATTAATATTTATTCTCTCATACTATTTTTCTCTATATTATTTACTATTGATGCCACACTTCCCATTAAAACATACTTAATGTGAACATAATAATAAGTTTTACCCTTATTTTGTATTATTCATAATTAAAAGGTAAAAAGAGCATGTTACGACCCAACATCATGATCTAATTTCAACATAATGACTACATGATATTCCAGGATAACTTATGTCATTAACATTGCTCCATACAGTTTAAATAAATTATATAAACAATACAAAAAGGTACAAAGACTTTTTCAACAAAATCATAGATAAAGTCCTAATTTTCTTTATCAAATGATCAGGTCTCATGTTGAACCCTACATTAAGATGTCAACAGAAATAGAGTCAACATATCGTTGACATGTTATACCTATCATAAACAACCTCCTAATGCTTAAATCATTACTAAGGTAGACAAGTGGGTAGATTGTCAAACTCATTCAACCTACCTTGAAGCTAATTGTTAACAAAAAAAATTTAGTAAAATTAAGGGTCGCAAGTTCAACTAATCCCAAAGACAAACTTCTTAATAATTACATACATGGTTTAAATTAATTAAATTCCACTCCCTGTAGAATAATTAATTAATTTCTACTTTCAAAAAACAAAATAAAAATAATCAATTTCATAAATAATTGCATAAAATTTTCACAACAAGAAATATAACTCACCCACCAAATAAAATTATCACAACACAAATTATAATTCACCCTAGAAATTAAATTACTAAAACAAATTATTTATAAGTAAATAAAATTATCACAATATAAATTATAATTCACCCCCCAAATTTTAAAACATAGTAATCAAATAACTAAATTCTTTTATTTAAAGATAAATAAAATTCCCACAAAAAGTTTATAACTCACCCACCCAAATTTCTAGCATGATTATAATTAAATAATTAAATTATTTTATTTAAAGATAAATAAAATTACCACAAGCAGCGTATATTTATTAATAATTCACCCACAGAATATTCCATATAACTAAATTTTTTTATTTAAAAATAAATAAAATTATCACAACTAAAATTATAATTCACCCATCAATTATTCCAGCTTACTTGGCCTCCCTTCTTTCCCTAAATAGGGCATCCTCCTTGATACCAGATCCAGGGCTAAATTATTTTATCTCCACATTACTCTTGCCTGTAAATAAAATCTATATATCCCTATTTCACTTATCATAAGGAGAGGAATAATTATAAAATTTGCACCCATTTGGAAGTTTCAAATAAATATTTTTTTTTATTGCAAAGTTTTAAATGCCACGATGATGGTGCTCTCCCCAAAAACCTAATCAATATACTCTTCTCCCAAGGCCTTAAAAAAAAAATTGTTATTATTTTTTATTCTAACTGAGGCATTGTAAAAACAAAAGGCACTAACATTTAAAATTTTACCCAACTCCTATAAAGAAATTTTTTCCAATTAATTATCTCCCCTAAAGATGCACTCTACCCATAATTTTTTTCTATTTGTCCGAAATAACTTATTTAAACCCATTTAAATATTATATTTTACGGAACTCCATCTCTTTTCAAGAAATGTGCCCACCGAAGACAATAACAAACTTAATAAAAAAAAAGTGTGCTCCACAAGATTTACCATCCTCATTTTATTTTATTATTATTATTTACTAAGTAAGATTATTATTAAAGTATGATAACACTATTTTATTGCACCCTGCATATAATCCCACACATTAAATTCTAAGTTGGAGATGAGGAAGTTATGCAAGGTTAGATCACCATGAATTAATAATTTTGTCTTTATAGGCCTTACTTATCAATCATATAGTCTTACATGATCATGATTATTCCGAAGAGTGGGAGAAAAGATATTTTTTAATTTATTTATCGAAGGTAAAGTTCGCAACTCATGTCATTGACCTTCTTATAAAAATCTCACACAAACCACAAGTTGTTAAGCATGCTTTCGTGATCAAAATATATAACACACTAGCCCTTCTACTATGCCATAGTCAGGGCTACAAGGTAGATTCTGAAACATGCACACACACACAAAGCCAAACAAGTCGAGGATAAGGACGATATCACATAAAATCCTTTTATCATAGGGTAGGGCAGTACAATCTTCATTGTCATTTCACATTTAAACCCAAATATCACGATGAAAACATCAAAATTAATTTTCATGTTTATATTGTCATGGCACACAAGTCAAAGGAGAAGGCACTAGTCACTTAAGGCTAGCCATTCATAAGTATAAGAGATGGAATCACTCTAGCATAGTCATGCCCTCAGCGACCCATTGAATCCTCAACAAATTGAAGAGAAGAGAGCAAAAGGATTATGTTTTAACTACGATGACATGTACAATCGATGACTTAAGTGGGCTGAAAATAGATTATTATACATGGTGGGCATCAATGAAGACAACGAGGATGAACCAAATGGTGTAAACATTGTTGATGAGCTAGAGTATCGGGATTTTTAACCAGCTATTTCTTTTCATGTGCTATCTTAACCCCATAAAACACTACATGAGTGTCGATGTATTTTAAATACATCAAGGTCTTATGGAACATGCTTGATTCAACAAACACCGATACTAAGTTATGAGGCTTAAAGTCATTGTGGATCTCATCCATAATGATCAATCAAAAAATTTATAAAAAATTATCAAATGGTGAAATCATGTCGTCCATTGTACACATTTTATCATAATTATTACTTATGTAGTACCTCATTGCAACAATAATGCCATTTTCATCCACATCATCAATGAATTTCTCAAATTTTCATGACCCACCATTTGATGATAATACCATCTTGATATTTCTTTAGGTTCATAAAGTCTTTTCTTCATCACCCCTTTTTTTTCAACATTGGATTCACTACCTTCATTTGCACTAAAAATTGAATAAATTAAGTTCTCATATTTTATTGACTTACATTGTGTGTGTTATGAGTGGTTACATCTAAATGTGTTTCAATTGTATATTTGTCCACATCTTGTATAATCAAAAGTCAATAACCAAATTGCTTTAGAGAAACACATGTTTGTAGTTTTATGGCTTGCCAAGTTGAATGGCGTTCGATGACCTGTCATGAAGGAGTTTGACGACCTACCATTTTGAATGGAGTTTAATGTCTTACCATAAATGGAGTTCGATGGGCTTCCATGTTGAATAGATTTTGATGTCCTACTATGGAGTTTGATGACCTACCATATTGAATAGAGTTTGATGTCCTATCATTGATGAGAGTAATTGAGACTCATCATTTAATTTAATTTTGTTAATACATGATTGGTGTCCAAGGTTGTATGAAATAGGGAAAAAGAATATTTATGGTCAATAGTTATTTCTAATTAAAAATGAAAGCAACTCTCATAAAAAAAATTGAATCAAATCTAATTCCATTGTAAAAATCAAATCTAAACTATAATGCAAAATAAATTAGAATTAAATATAATTGTTGGAATCAAAACTTACATGATTGAAACTACAGAAATGAAACTAAACAGTTGTTGTACCATGGATCCAAATGAAACCAAACAGTTGTTGTACCATGGATCCAATCATTTTTGTAGATTAACTCTTAAACACACATCATAATAAATAAATGATGAAAACAAAATCATGGCACAAAACTAAAATAATACATATATATAAATACCAAATTTTGTCCTCTTTTTCAGAAAGAGTGCCCTACTCCTCCCTTGGAGTTGGACCAAGATCAATTAATCAAGGGTTGCACTCAATGCTCTAGCTTCTTATTGATGAAATTAGTTGACCGACATGCCCCATTCTTTTTAAAACAATGACCCACATTTAAAACAAAAAAATGAGCAAAACATTATAAGCTTCATAGAAATAATTATTCAAATTTGATTGAGTAGGTCCGATAGACCTTGTTATTTTTAAAACTTGTTTTAAATATTTGCCAATGATTATCTCATAATTATTTCATGCTTATTTCGAGTTGGAAATTTTGAAACTAGGTTAACTATGTTTAGATCTTATTCGTAAATTTTCATAGTGTTTTGGCTTATTTTCACATTATTTAAGAAAATTTATAATAAAGGATTTGTAATAAACCTATTTCTCTCTTTCAAAGCATTTTTAATCATATTTTTACTTAGTTGATTGCTTAAATTATTGCTCATTGACTTTAGTGCTTTGTCACACAAACTCAAAGACTTGGTTGCAGTACTTTGCAAGCTTTCATGCCTTATTTGCAAGGTTCTGCATGCTTCTTTTCATTCTTATAAGGCATTCACATGAATCGACAACATTTGGACCAAGTCGCATCCCTTCACAAATTTTTAAAGGTAGTGACTCAACTATTTGGGTCCATGTGACACGTATTCACAACACTACAACATTTAGACTTGATCATAGGATCAAAGACTTAATCGCATTTTTGGCGCATCCAAAATCAGCACGAGATTGTCTGTTAAAAGCACCAAAGGATTTCATCAAGTTACCTTTGATATTTGTTGCAAAACAAAAGCTCTCGATGGTCTTGGTCTCCTCAACATCAAAATCCAAGGTCGTGCCTTATGTACTAAATAGACCATTCAAGCCTTGGAAGGGGATGAAGTTTGAAAAATTCTACTCAGAAACTACATCACTCAAGATAAGCTTATGGGAAAGGGTGCTTGGAGAGGTTTAAACCTCCAAACTTTTTTAATCACTTAGATCCATGTTACTATTGCTGGCACGTATGTTGCTAAGAGTATTTGGAAGGCTTGTGAACTTCTCAAACGGCATTGAAGATGGGATGGAGATGGTTTCAAGGCTAAACTCTCTCTCAACTCCCACAAGCTATGGTTGTCTCTAGTCTTGATTTTTTATGAAGGGCCATTCACTCTTGTGCCTTGGATCAAGAGCCTCTAGCTTTTCAAAAAAGGCACCAAGGTCATCGCTGAACTTTTTTGCAAACAAACCAAGGATTGGATTCCTTGGCAAATTCTCAAGTTTCAATTTAATTTGCAAGCTAGTGACCAAAAGTCCATTTTGGAAATTCAAAGACATATACTTGATGTGCATCTTCACAAAATTGGCTTTCAATCTCCCTCTAGATGATTGATTAATTGGAAATGTCCTATTGAGACATTATTCCTACAGTACCAATCCTAATTAGGTTATCATTTCTTTCCCTCAACGCCTTCAAGTTAATGCTCTCAATGCCAAGTGGAAAGTCAATTCCACTAAATAAGTTTAGAAAATAAGTTTTGACCCTGTGGGGGCTGCCATCATTGAGCCCAAACAAAGCACCTCTCCTCATTTATCTTCACCACCGGCTTCTAGTTGACACTCGGTTAAGCTCACATGGGATTGGCCCATCTTGTCCATTAAGCATGTGTTTTGGTTCTACAAACATGCCCAATCAGATCAATTTGGATTCATACCCTTTTAAACCTTTCCAACAGAAATGTTTCATGAGAAGATGGTGCTTTAAAGGGACTCGATCTTTTTCAATGCAAAATTCACACAAATTTGACATATTTTTCAAGCTCAGATTCTCTTTCAATTATGGAAAAACAGATATGATTCTTTCTTTCTCAATGCACTCTTGAAGACTACTTCCCTACTTCTAATAGGTTTAAGGTTCTATCTAATGTCATGTTTCAGATACAGAGACAAGCAAAGAAAGTGTCTAGAGATGCAAACTCTTTTGAATCACTGGGGGAGTGCCCCGTGTCTTGTGAGTCAAGTCCCCCCAGACTCTCCTTATCATTGATTGCCCCCACAAGACCGTGAGTTCGGACAATGGGGGAGAACCCGCTCCCAAAGCAAATGTCGCAACGACTTCCCTCAACAACATTTCCCTACACTGTGGATGAGCAACCCTGCTATTAGTGGGTATGAGTGGTCAACGCTTCCACAAGGGAAGTTCCCTCGATTAGCACTTGCCATCTCACCCCCCAAACATGTTGATGTTGTTGATGAAGATAACGATAAAGAAAAAGACAACAATGGTTGAGCACCTATCCTTGATACCACAAACCGGCATACTGGAAATCATTGGGGGTTGGGGAGACAAACTCAATGACCCACCACTTCCTCCACCATTGATTATGGTTGCTCCTATTGCATAATGTTCTTTTGTTAGTTGTTGCCTCTATATGGCTTTTAGTTTTTTGTGCGTTCCCCTTTTTTGGTTGAAAAGCTGTTTTAAGTTAAATTGTAAATTGTTTCTTGGCTTCGCTGATGTCACTACTATGAAATGTGATCCTTCCACTCACTTTTTTGTATGATTAGCTTTGTATCATAGTGTTATATTAATATATGGTAAAAGCTTTTCAATTAAGATTGGCTATATATAAAGCAAAGCAAAGCAAATGAAATGTTAATGAACGCATATCGCAGACTTCTTCTAATTTCAATTCAGACCATTCCTCAAAAGAGTAGATACTAGCAATGATGGCCAATTCAATGTAAGCAACAAACAGATATCCAGTCATTCAAAAATTCAACTCCTAAAAACCTTAGTTCTTCATTTTGTGATCTTTGAGATTAGGATAGATCAAGTCCTAACATGCATAAAACAGTTTATTGCTGTATAGAAAACTTAAAACAAATTTCCATTTATGTCAAAATCTCCAGAAGTACTATTGATACCATAACACAATACATAGGAAAAGACTTCAAACTCGGACACTGCCTGAATCCATTTATTCGTAAAAGTAGATCCCATAATATTCTTATTGATGGAATCATATTGAAAACAATAACTGCAACTGATAAATTAAGAAATTATTCCTTCAATGCTTACCTTCATGTCCAACAAATATGCAGCCATTTTGCTACAATGACTTTCCTGCAATAAAACTAGGAAATAAGAAACAACGGATACACGGATTGTACGGTTCACCTTCTTATGCAAAACTAAAAAGAAATTTGGTTAATGCAGACAGTGCAATCATAATCTGAGGACTCTGTGGTTTGTGCTAAGAATAGCCACAATCAAATATGACCCCTAAAAAAATTGTAATCTGCAAGTGCTATAACCTGAATTTGCATATGAAGTCCAAATTACAGTGCGGGAACCAGCTAATCTCTCCTATGAGGACAAGACCTTCAACCTTTAATGTCACACTCATGAATACCAATCACTATCTTCTCCTGGTGTTCCCGGTAAATTCTTGGTACACTAATTCAAGCATGGGCTTCTATTCCTTCAACCCTCTATGAAACTTTATCTGTTAGCTGAATTGGTGTTAGAATATTCGTTTTGTTCGTCTCCACGATACAACCATTCATAACCATCTCTTCTAGCATAAAGTGAGCTTTCTCCAAATGAAACATTATATCCAGTTCACACTGCAGTCAGAACAAACAAGTAGTAGTTATCGAACAAGGACCATCGAGGAGGGCATAAATAAAAACAACGTCAAAGTTTAAACAAAACTTATAGAGACTCTTCTCGATATCCATCTTGGTTGGCAAGATTTTGCACAAAAACTTTACTATTTCGACAACGCTTGCTTCAAAGATGCAAATAGAATTAAGAATATTTTATTAGAGATTATTAACATAAAATGGTTTATTGTATCTTGCCTGATCAGATGCAAAAATATATTAAAAAAATAACTGGTTAAAGAAAACCTTGAGAAGAGAATCAAATACATCTTGAAAAAACTTTAGACACATTACTGAAACTGTAGTTCACTCACCACATTTCCAAAATGACGGTCCATTGTCTCCACCACTAGATGGATGAATTCCAAGATTGCTAACTCGTTCTGCAAAGGAAACTCCAATTCTTATGTCATTAATTGTGAAGACAATCTTGGGAACTGTAAATAGAATGTCTAAAATGTAAATAAACTAATATGTCTAGAAAATCATGACAGAGCAAGACCAAGAGATAAAGGAATGAATACATGACATTTGACTTCATATTCACTAGACAACGTCAGTACGCTAAGCAAACAAGGGTATGGGAAGAGGGGGAAGAGGGAATGTTGTGCTTTCCCTTTTTTTCACAAGTTACCCAATGGAAATGCCTATTTGTTCAGGTGACTAGTTATACAAATCTATTTGACAAACATATTTACCTCGAAAGAATTTGAAATTAAAAGTTTAAAATTTAACCCAGAACTCGTGGAAACAACTTAATCTATATGCATAACCTGATGCATCCTACCAGTCATCTGTGACCACATTTCACAACCATGTGCTGTGCATAAAACAATTTGTAGGAAAAGAGGAAATGAAATAGTATTGGATGTTTAGAATATGAGTGCCATATATTTTATCTTCCCGTCCCCATGGCCATCATACATATTGTTAATTCTTCCCATCATGGCTACCCCGGCCATGCATTCAGTTTCAAATTGATTCTGTCAAATAATTTATTTTTTGACAAAGTTCATGAATTTGGGAAATGTTTTGAAAAAGCTCAAAGTTCAAATCTCACACTCTCTACTGATGTTTGAAGTGTTCATACAGAACGCTTAAAGTTTGTCTTGCAGAGAGAGAACATATTTAATTCTTGACATTATAACTGCTCAACATTGAGTTCACATTCTTAAATTTGCATTCTTTTTATCTTGCTTATGAGCCTTAAATTCTCTTTTTCTTATTCAAAGCCAATTAGACAGTCAGTCAACGAGTCCATTTCAATCCTTTGTCTACTCTATGAAATCTAACAAGTGCCTAGTTGACTTTAGTATTTTAGACTTAGGAAATACATACGAGCTAAAATTATATTTGTCTGCTTTTCATTGTTTTCAGGGTTTCCTAAAGGACAGGAATTTTGTTCAAAGGATTGACCAACCTAGAATAAAAGATTAGCTGAAACAGCTAACTTGCTTGTGAACATTGAAATTTGACAAGATTCAAACTTGATTTTATTTTTTTTGTGGGATTTGACCTGTGTGTTTTAAGTCATCAAGATGACCTCCATGAATAGTCATTACACTATGGACATTTTTCCTCGTGTACACTGGTAATAATCAAAAGGAAAAGGGACGGACTTAAGCTCACAAGCACCTTAAAGTAAAATCAGGTTCTCCAGTATGGTGATTTTTTTCCTTGGATACGGCTTGGTTCAGCCATACAAAAAAATATGTAAATTTTTTTAAAATGGAAATATTCAAGCCTAATAAACAGAAATTAATCACAGAATATACAATATTTGGGCGTTTTCGCATTATTTATATGTTTTTTTGTTTTGAGGTCAACAGTCAAAGTCAAAATTTTGAAAAACTAGATTCACTTCAATTTCATGCCAAGCATGCCTGCATTCTTCAGCAAGAGGAATTGGGCATACCAAGGGCGAATCAAACCTGTACCCAGACTGGGTAAGTCCCAGACCGATACTGGGGAGGGGGGAAGAGGACAATTGGGATACTTAGCCTTATAGCATTTGTTAGGAGGGAGGAAACGTGAATGTAATACAATGCCTTGGCTTCTCACCCTCTAGCCTATGTTGTTTGGGTACGGGTACGGGTACGGATACGGGGACGTCTCGGGTACGCGGGTACGTCATTTTTCAAAAACCTTGATTTGGATACGTCGTGGGTACGTCTGTATATATATATATATATATATATATATATATATTACTCATTTTTTTAGTAAAACACTTGAAACTACATAGTGTGAAAATATTTGTCTATAAATGATAAAACACTTAAAAATATATAATATTCATTCATTCATTACTTCAAAGACAAGATGTACATTCAAATCTAGAATAAATCATCTCGATTGTCCACAAAATCATGAATGCCACTCCCATTATTTTTCAACTTTATCATTTACTGACACTTTCTCTCACAAGGGCTCATCGGTGCATTGAATCTCACGAGTGCATGCCTTAAGGGGTGCACAGGGAATGGGGTGGGATCGGCTTGTGGCACTTTGCCAGAGATATTCTCAAACTATTCTATCACGCATAAATCCCTTCATGCAGCCTTCATACCTCCTATGATGTCTCCTTGAAATCTTGAAACCCTGAAATATGGCTAAGTTTGAAACCCTGAAACCCTGGAATCTGACTAACTCTGAAATATGACAGGATCCTCCAAAACCTAGAATTTGCATTATAGCTCCTAGTAGTCCGAAACCCCTCTCAAACACCCTGAAAGTATATAAATAAAATATAACTTAAAGTATAAGAAACTAGATGTCCATATCTAAATGTAAACTTATACTTGAATGTTTATTTTATTTCTATACGTTGGGGTCGAACTGGATTTACATTTAGGGTTGCTTAGTTTTTAGGGTTTTTTTTTTTAAGGATTTTTTGGATTTTTTTAAAAAACAACTCGCCATTTTTCTGCCGGAATCCCTCGGGTACGCGCCAGAAACGTCCCGGGTACTCCCGGAGGCGTCCCTGAGGCGCTCGTCGGCTTGCCGGACGTTTTCGGCAAGCCGACGGGCGCCTCAGGGACGCCTCCGGGAGTACCCAGGACGTCCCCGTGCCGGAGGCGTCTCCGAACAGGGGGCGTGGGGCTGGGGGGCGTATCCCTGCAACACAGCCTCTAGCCTCTTTTCCCATTGGCAAAGCTTTTAAAGCATGTAATGCCTTGTATATCGCGCTTGTCTCACAATTATTACCAATGTGGGATTAACCCAATCATGCATTTGTGTTAGTAATTAAAGGCTTCCATGGGCATTTTTAATTAGATTTTTTATTGTGGAATCTAACCTGTGTCTGTTTACTTTTAAGTTTTAAGTCATCTCAAGATGATCTCCATGAGTAGTCATTTTACCTCATGTTGGTGACAATCACAAGACAAAATGATCCACTTAGCACACAAGCACCTTAAAGCATATGTTGGTGAGGGTGGTACAAGAATGCTGAACGTAATCCATTGCTTCGGGCTTCTTACCCTCTAGCCTCTTTCCCCATTGGCAAAGGTTTTTGGGCATGTAATGCCTTAAAAGTTACCCTTGTCACATAATTCTGACCAATATGGGATTAACCCAATTGTGCTTGAATGCTCCAAAAGGGTGAGACAAGGGTGACTTATAACGCATTACGTGCTCCAAGAGCTTTTCCAATGGGAAAAGAGGCTAGAGGGTGGGAAGCCCAAATCACTGAATGCATTCACCGTTGCTCACCCTACTAGCAAATGCTTTAAGGTGCTTTTGTGTTGGGCAAAACTCTTGGGTGTATTCAGAACCATTCATATGCAAGAAATATGATTCTGTTGAATCTCATATCCATTCAATCTCTCTTAAACTAATTATCCCTAAGTACATAGGGAATACACACATCCTCTTGTTTAAGCAACTCGGAAGTCTCTTCTTGTGTCTTACTTAGGAGCAATAGCAAATCGGTAAAAGGGTAAGAACATGCAATCATCCCTGGCCTGTTTTTAAAAGTAAAAAGGACTCGACTACCAGTTCAGCAAACTGGGATCAAGGACTTTAAAATTTGAAAAATTACATGTATGGAGTAGCTATTTTATGTGGATTTGTATTAGAGGCGCTCAAAAAACTGAAATTTCAAATAACGAATAGTACCCTTCTGAAAAACTGGAAATAATTTAGACAGAATATTTTATATGAATTGCGATCTACTCCATCTATATATCGTATAAAAAGTGAATCAGATAAACCAACATGTCACAGGTCTAGGAAATCATAATTATCCATTATCCTTTTCATTTTTCCATTGCAACTTGGATCCTATTCCACGTGAAGCTATTCAGAATCCATAGGAATATTACTTGCCATCATTTGTTGGATAGCTATCGCCCAAAATTAGTGGGAAAATCAAGCATGTTTTGCCTTGGAAGCATTCCTATATGAGACATTTTGGTTTGCCAGTCTTCGAAACAATAAAAGATTGTGGAATGTTTCCTTACCAATAGCTAATCATAAAGTGACCACGCACCCAGTCTAGTAATTGCAAACTATTTTCAGATTTTCCCATTTTCTCTTGTAAAATTATCCTTACAATAGAAGCTACTCTTTAAATTCTAAAAAGATTGTTAATAACTATCACTATTAATTTTTCTACTTGCAGAGATAACTTAAACTGTGATGTGTTTCATAACAAAACAAAACAGAGGAAGGTGTACAAATTTTTCATGCTTGACAAGATGGAAACACAAAACTTACCTCGTCTTCATCAACACCAACGAGGAAGAACAATGAAGCATATCGCCTGTAAATCACTTTGTAGTTTCGATGTTCAACAAACGAACACTGTAATTGAAGACGTAATTCACTGTCATAATTATATCCTCTAAAACAATTTCTATGAAGACTGGCAGCTACAGTACAAATAAAAATTAGAAAGTTTGAATTATTCAAATGCTTCCTGAAGAAACAACTAGATATGCCATAATATTTGCAATACTTGAGGTGAACAAACTCATTGAAATATATATAGAATAGAGGAAGTAAATCAAGCAGAAAATATACCAACCCCATGAGAAAAATTTCAACCATAACATGTCTAGTGAAACAAGATCTTTCAAATAGTCTAATCAACAATCACATGGTATGCTCTTGATGACTGACGACACTTAATGGAGCCTAGCAATACGTTTTAAAACTTAGTAGAAAACTTAATTTGCTAAAATACTACAAAACATGAATCACTTGTGCATGCGGAAAAAAAGAAGAGAAAAAAACAGATGTGTTAAGACTTAATCCCTATAACTGATCAAGTGATACGGTACTATGAGACATTCATTTTCCAAGCTCTTGCACAGACTTAAATTAAGTTGGCTTGAGCTAAGTAAATCACCTTGGGTAACCTTAAAAGAAGAAACCTCATCCTTCAATGCAATGTCACAACATCAACAAGTTCATTAGTGAGACTAAGAAGCCAGTTATAATTAACAAAAGGAACTGCCTCCCAGTCCACTTAATCGTGGCCACTGTAATATAACCGTTAGACATGAATATCCAGAAACGTTGGTCAATGAATCATGAGACAAGAAGTTGTATGGCCAGTGTTAGGCTGAATTGTTTAAATTAAAAAGCATCATCTTGGAAATAAGTATCAATTTTAATTTCATTAGCTTTTAACATTTTGGAGATGACCCAATGCTAATGAAGCAAATTAAATTGGCTTTGAACATGCAGACAGAAACTATAAATATAACACACGCACACAGGCACACACTTCTAACCATAAAGCATGACAGCTAGTATGTGCAAGCTCTGCAAATTTAATAATTAGAAACACAGAAACATGTAGTGATACTTTTTTGTTTGTGCTATGCAAATACCCACTAAACTCTTCAAAGTTTTCCAATAGCAAGCAGGGTAAAATAGACAGATAATATACAGTATTCTGAATTATTCCTATATTGAATTGCTCTACAACTTCAATAAACTAACCGAGCATATTAGTCTCTGTCAGCTTAAGCAATGAACAAAAACCAGTAACTTCATCTATTAAATGAACAAATTAAATGCCAATCAAGATCTGTAATCACATAAATTAACATTTACGCTGAAACAGTGTACTTGTGACCACCCTTTTTACGCACTTAGCTAATGTCTGATCCCACGGTCTTTTGACCACTTTTCCTTCACTTTCTATGCGGATGACCATTCCTACAAGTAACTAATGATCATAGAATGTTCTTATTCCTAATTCAAACAGCTCAAACTTATCCCCTAATTGATCCATACTCCCAACTCCGTTGTCTTTGCTCCTAGGACAACAGCACACCATTTGGACTATCCCGCTCCCTGGTAATGTCCAATTCCACCAGCCGTGTCCTCCCACCAAATAAAGACTAGTTGTTCATTTTTAAATTCATATAATGAGTCTTTCCGCATGTTTAGCAAGCCCTATCCAAAGAAATTCCCTATTGATAACTATAAAAGCAAATTTTCAAGTCAATTTGCACACAAGAGGCTTTCATATTGAGAAGCACTATAATTTTAATTGCACATTGAGAGCGATTTCCCTAGTTCTCCCAATTCTTAATACATACAACCTTAGTAGCCCTGAGCTAAACTCTGAGTACACCTCCAAGGTTGCAAGTCATGGTTGAAGCACTTAATCACACTAGAAATGCATACACATCTAGCATTACACCAACCTTTCACACACATAATTGTAGCATGGGAGAACTACATGGAGTCTGACCCCTCTTTGGAGTATTGGTATGTAGGCACTGCTGAACACAAGGGATGTCGGGGTATTGAGATCTAGCACAACTTCAACCGCATACCCCTTTTTCCGTTTTATCCATTTTATCATTCATGGTCTATTAAGATAGGGTTACAAGTGAAGAAGACAGCATACAATAGTTTTTGCAACAACTTGAGAGCTCTCGCACAATTAGACAAAGCACACAAGGGAAGCGAACCGGCCTTATCAGTCTCAAAGCGTAAAACCCTACAAGACATCGGCACGCCCTAATGACAACAATGTGCCCCTATCTAATTCCAACAACCTTGTCTGGAGAGCAAGCGAAATATTGTCCCTGATTCACAGCATCATCACAAAGCCTCTCAACCAGTTTTACAGTTTCTGTCTATGTTGCATTGTCAAATTTCCAGCTAAGTACTTTGTCTTTGTTATTTTTCCTTTTAACATCTTTTCAAATATAACAAGTTCCAAATCAGTGTGTCATTTATTGCATATCTGTAGCATTATGATTTTATGTAGCAATTTATCTAATTAAATAACTTATTCATATATTTGTGAAATTTGATAAAACATATTAGTGAACCTGCCTATTATTTATCATTGCCAAAAACCCTAACTTGCCATTAGGGCTTCCTTCTATCTTTAGTACTTCCATTAGAATTTCAGATCCCTGATTTTTTGATTTCTAAATTCATCATGATTATCATGACTGAATCTATCTATTATTTCTTGGTTCAAAGTTTCTTGGTGTTATTTACATGTTCCTTGCTTATAACTTGTCAAATCTTTCGCATGTTAGTCCATGGATACATAATCTAAAGGCAAACATAACATCTTATATCAATCAAGAGCCTAGTAATGAGAATTTTTGTGGCGATTATTGTTACATGGCTCAATTTCAGTTGCCACCTATTACTACTAGATGTCAGAGAGCTCAGATGGTTCCTTTTGCTCTTCCTACCCCTAGACCTCACAACTATCTTAGTTCATATCCCGCCTCTACCATTCACCCTAGGCTTATAGTAGATGTTGCAGTTTGAGTTGTTACTAGATAAGGTCAAGTGCCTCGTGAGCCAAGGCAAGAGGAACAAATTCAGGCAATTCCTCCTTGTCCCCAACATAATCCAATGGGACCAGTTAATCATTTAATAGGATATGATATTGTTAATCACTTAAGGAATAGAACGGCGAAGATTTCCATGCTAGAATTGCTTCAAAAGGCTACTATTTTCAAGGATATTCCATACCAAGCATTGAATCAAAACCTATGCCTTGTGAGACAAAGCCTTCTTACTTTGCATCTGTTGTAAACACTTTGAAGGATATTGAGGATGTTATCTCTTTCGGCAATGAGGATTTGCCTTCACAATCAACTATTGATCAAAATTTACCTTTGTTCATACAAGTTCAAAGCAAATGTACAACAGTAAAAAGGGTTTTAATTGACAATGGCTCAAGATTGAATATTTGCAATCCTAAATTCTTGTAGACAAAGGGTATGGACATGGCTACACTTCAAAAGACATAAGAATATCGAAGGATTTGATGATGGGCCTCCCCAAGCTTTGGGTTCTATCACTTTGGATATTACAGTATGGCCCAAAACTCTATCTACACAATTCCAAGTAATGCTTAATCATTTGCATTACAATTTACTATTGGGTAGGCCATGAATACATGCCATGGAAGCGGTACCTTCTACTTTACATAGTTGTGTCAAATTTCTACATGATAGATATTTATATACATGCCCAACCGATACTCAACCATTCAAATATTGTAAGATTGCAAAGCACTACTGAGAGTCCATCAGGGTTGGGTGCACCTCAATCTACTATAGTGCCACCACCACATATCATTCCTATTGAAAAAATGTACACATGAGGTTGGTGAGTCTAGTACAAATGATCAAAAGTTACAGTTTGCAGATAACTTTGAACCACAGTTTTCACCTCAAAAGGTGGACCATGGGTAACCTGTATAGGAATTACCTTTACTAGTCAATTCAGAAGATTCAAATTTCATATCTATCAAGGACATTGGTGATGATTCCAATGCTAGTTCTGATGATGATACTAATGCAATACAAATAAACATTGATGATTATTTATATGGTTTGAATTTTCCACTAGTTGCCCCAAGTGAATACAGAGATGATTCAAAAGCAATCATTCCAGTGCATACAAATACAGGAAAAACAATACTTTAGATATGGATAAAAAAAATTGTTGCCATATAGCTACTACACAGCATATAGTTCTATCAAGTGTCCCATGGACTAACATTTTTGTCAGATCTAGCATTTCTAGAGAGTAGGAAGCACAATGCAGTAATCAATGCATTACAGGGACCAACAACCCCCTATTCACAGATTAGGTAAATAATGTGGAACTCATGGATATGGACCTAGTTATTAGGATACAAGCCAACAATGCACATGAAAGATCACATGTGATGTTACAAATGTTACTTGACAGGGAATTAATTACTTTGCCAACAATATGACATATATCTACTAGCAAGTTATCAAATCAAGAGGAAAACCCCTTTTGTCACTTTCATAGAATAACAAGGCATGCCACAAATACTTGTTCAACATTACAACAGAAACTTCCAAAATATAAGGCTAAAGGAACTCTTCAAATTATACAATGCGTACCGCAACTTACTAGGGCTCAACAACGTCACATTCGCAGAAACTACAAGCATTCCAAGTCCACTCATTTGACTATTCAGGGCTTTATCAAGAATGAGAATAGACAAACATGTGGAAATAGATGAGGACACAGAACCAAATGTATGCACACTTGCATTTCTTCAACACATAGGGCATGTCAAGATGAATTGCAGAAAGTTATATATTGCCAAGATTCAATAGGACACATTACCATACCAGTTGCATGTGGTCCTAGAGTTGTGGATACACTACTCTTTGTTAAGAACATAGGAAATCAAATGAGTGCTACATTGGGTCAACAATGTTTGCACAAAATGGAAGCTACACTTGATAAGCTATAGAAATATCTTACATTCAAATTTGAGGACAATACAATTTGCATTCTTCATGATGGCATGGATAACAATTGCAGATTCCAAAATGAAAAATAGGGCTCAAAGTTGGTTTATCCAAAAAACTGCACATGGGGCTTTTTACACAATATAGCAACATGCCATACAGATGCACAAGATTCGGAATAGTGCCAAAGGCTGCAGTTATAATACATGGATGGTAATGATGACCACAATGATGATGATCTATGGGAGTTCGACAAGAATCAATATCCAGCACTCGATGATCTTCCACCAGATCCACCTTTCAATGATCCACATCCCGTGGATGTGTTGTTTGATTCTTAAATTATCATATTGTTCACATATGCAAAAAAACAGAAAAATATATATATATATATATATATATTCCAAAAATTCAAAAATCAAGTCCTACGCATGATTTGTGCTCAATATACTCAATATTTCTCTATATATCCTTTTTTATCAAAAATGCTTCACAAATTGTACATAAGTGAATGCAAAACATACTAGTCACCATTTACAGACACGATAGCATGTTATTTCTCTGTCTTAGACTCAGAAATTGCAAACAGACAAAAGCGCTCTGTCCAGACAATAATGCAATATGGTCGTCTAATTCCACCGATATTGTCCCAGTGAACACAAGCTAACAATTCTCAAAATCAAACAAGTCACAGGCCTCCTACAACTTGTTTATACTTCAACAAGTTCACTAGGGGCATTCTCTGACACAAGTTCTACCACTCTTTGGCTATCCCTTATTGTTCATACCTCAATTCTTTACTTTGCACAAAACTTATCAATATTGCTCACTTACATTCATATTGCTATATTCATGGATACGTGAGTTACTAAATATATTGATATTACAAATTACTAATGTGGATCAATTACTTATATTTGTGCATGTTTTTCAAGCTTATTTTTTTGCTTCATGTCTTGTGTGCATTCTTTGTTGGCTTGAGGAAATTTGAACATGTCCTTGTGTGTGGCTCTAAGCCTATTTTATGTTTCTATATTTGTGTGAGTGACATTTGAATATATCCCTTGTATGTGTCCCCTTGGCTTTCTATTGTGTGTTTTTTGTGATTTGTGTGTACTCTTTGCATGTGTGTCATGGCCATGACATCTGTTTGCTCTTGTTTGCTCAATTTTTGATGCCATGATTGACATCATGCATCTTCCCTATTTCCTGATGCCATGATCAATATCATACATTCCTCCCCGAGTAGTTCTATTCAACTTTCATCTTCCCTATTTCCTGATGCCATGATCAATATCATGCATTCCTCCCCGAGTAGTTCTATTCAACTTTCATCTTCCCTATTTCCTAATACCATGATCAATATCATGCTTTCCTCCCTGAGTAGTTCTATTCAACTTTCAGTAGTCAGTTTTGATAATTTCCCTACATGCTTCATTGCAAACATCTATCTTTACAAGGTCACAATGTATGTTTGTGTCCACGTGCATCTTACATTATAGTTATTTTGCTCAGTTTATATATGATGATGCCATGCTCCTCCATGCTATCATTACTACTCAAATTTACATCTTTTCATAACATCTCTCACATAACTTTTTCTTTTGAGTTAAGTTATTGCGCATGTTCCACTTCTCGCCTCAAAAGAGGGGCCATACACAGTGGGTTTGTCTTAGAGACTCAGCTGCTAAAGTACATTGCACAGACAAACTTTTGCAAGTTTTACATAGTTGATCAGGTTTTATACCAAAAAAACAATTTTAGACAACAGCACTTCATTTGGACAAAGCCATAGGGCAACCATGTCCAAATCAACGCGTTGTTTCCTAGTAAGTAGAAAACAGTCATTTTCAAAAATTCTCATAATCACAGACATCACGAGGTAGTTTGCAACATGTTACCAATCACAGTTTTCAAAAAATTACTCAGATTTTTGTCTCAGATTTGCTCAGTTTGGGGGCATCATGCATGACATGTGTTCCAAGTTAGCACACAGAGTGTTGATCAAAATTTCAATTATTATTACACAATTCCAGAATCCGTATACACCTAGCTATCAGATCGAGGGCATGTCTGCGGCACATGACCACCTCCTTCCTCAATTTTGCACCAATTTCGCAGATGGAGTGGCAATTCATGTCATTCTCCACGTTGTATATACCAGACTCAAATCATACCATCTTGTACACCAATTTTTCCCCAGTTTTGCATTAGAAATGAATCTTATTCTATCTGCAACAATTGGTTCCCCTTTTTGCACCAGTTGAACAATCCATTGGAATTCATACAGGGATTCCAAACTACTTCATCACTTTTGGCTATGTAATGATAAAGTCAAGCACACCTTTGAGTTCCTAAGCACACTCACCTATCAATGAGGATTGAGGCATGCATAATCCAATCCAAGTTCATCAACGAAGAAGAAATCTCCAAAATTCCTACCCTCTCCAATCACCAGTTTTTTGCACTAAAACACAACGGTTAGCGTACCCAATCAAGTGTATTTGTTCCGTGTAATTAGATCTATAAGTTTTCTTGTCTTTACTTCTTGATTTTTATTTTAAGGACTAAGTTCATACATGTTTCATTGCAAGGTTTTGCGCAAAGCACAATTCATTGTTGTGGCCTACATTCAAAACTATTCTTCATAGGTAAGTTCAAATACGCATTTTCCTTTTACTCTAGTACTTTTGCTTTGTTGCATTACTAGAATAAAAGGGGGGCAAATATAGACACATAAATTAACATTTAAGCTAAAATAATGTACTTGTGACCACCTTTTTTAGGCACTTAAACTCATGTCTCATTCCACAATCTTTTGACTACCTTTCCTTCACTTTTGGATGACCCATTCCTACAAGCAACTAATGATCTCAGAATGTCCCTATTCCTCATTCAAAACAGCTCAAACCTATCCCTTGACTAATCCATACTGCCAACTCAGCTATCTTTGCTCCTAGGACAACAACGCATCATTTGGACTATCTAGCTCCCTAATCCTATCCAGTTTCATCAGCCATGTCCTCCCACCAAATAACTAGTTCATTTTTTTACTTCATGTAACATGTCATCCCGCACGTTTAGCAAGCCCTATTTGAAGGAATTCCCTATTGATCACTATAAAAGCACATTTTCAAGTCATTTTGCACACAAGAGGCTTCCATATTGAAAAGCACCAAAATTGTAATTGCACATTGAGCGCAAATTCCCTATTTCTCTCAATTTTGAATACATACAACCCTAGTAGCCCTAAGCTAAACTCTGAGTACACCTCCAAAGTCACAAATCATGGTTGAAGCATTTAATCGCACCAGAAATGCACAAGCATCTAGCATTACAATAGTCTTTCACACGCACCACTGTAGCATTGGAGAACTACATGGGATTTGATCCCTCTTTGTTGTATTGGTATGTAGACAACACTCAACATAGGGGCTGTTGAGGTCTAGCACAAGTTCAATCACCAACCTATTTTAAAGTTTTATCTGTTTTATCATTCGTGGTCTATTGAGCTAGGATTACAAGTAAAGAAGACGCCATAAATGGTTTTCACAACAGATCGAGAGGTCCCGCACAGTTAGACAAAGCACACAGGCGAAGCGACCCTGCCATATCGATTGCAAATCATAAAAGCCTACAGAAAGCCGATGCACCCTAAGGGAAACAATGCTTTACAACCCTATCTAATTTCAATGACCTTGTCCAAAAAGCAAGCGTAATATTGTCCTTGATTCCCAGTATCATCACAGAGCCTCTCAACCAATTTTACAATTTATGTCTCAGTCTTGCATTGTCAAATTTCCAATTAAGTACTTTGTCTTTGTTTTTCCCTTTTTAGCATATTTCCAGATATAGTAAGTTTCAAATCAGTTTATGTTATTTATTACATATATGTAGCATTCTGATTTTATGCACTAGTTTATCTAATTAGGTAACCTATTCATATATTTGCCAAATTTGATAAAACAAGGTCATGTTATAAAAACAATGGGTTCCAGACATTATTGAAAGAAAAGTGATGGCTTATATTATATATACACTGATGTAATTTGGATTACATTTAAGAATTTTCCACTTCTAATTGTTAGGGTTTGAGACCCTTCACTAAAATGGGGTGAACCTCGATCACATTTGCAACTTTAGTTTTAATACCTCTGGGATTATTATGTTAGGGACCCTTAAGGTACATGCCGTAATTCTACACTTGAAACTGCACAATAAAGATCCAAAATCCTATGTGTTGAAATTTTATGCTCTGATGTAGTTTAGTCAGTCTCTCAACCATCCATTTTTGCAAAGTCGTTCTCAAAGATGCTACTCCATAACATACTTATAAATTACAAACCGAATATCTAGCAATGCTTCTCTCTAATCCAAATTCTGTTTTAGTCTCTCATTTTTGCACCATTGCAGAAAGTTACTTGGGGAGAACTCTAATAAAGTTCTAAAATCCTTTGTTTCTGGATTCGCATGAAAAGAATACTCTACGAACACTTAGCTTAGTGTAGTGTACAACATGCAAATGAAGACTAACTCTCATGTTCATCAATGCATTTACAAGAATAAGCCATTCAAGGGAAACTAAGAAACTATGGGAATGACATATTAGCATTATATTAGGGAAGCCACAAAACCATCAGGCCCTTCCTCAACACCATCTACCCACTAAAATAGTGCTTACCAGATTCCTAAGAGACCACTCTTCCCTTGATCATAGAAAGCCTCATCATAGCAAAGTCACCCTCATGCCAGCTCAAGGATATCACCAAGGGAAATATGAACATTGAATAGCCTCTGAGTCCAATGAATCTTAGAAGAAAGCAGTTCGGAGATGCTTATACAAAATCCGTCATAACATGCATAATGTAACAGAAATAGGGTGTCGTATGGGTACCTCAGTAATCTTTTACATACACATGCCGCATTCTCAGAAGTCACAAACTTAGTATAGTTTCTAACTGAACGTCATAAGATTTAGTCAGATAGCAAAGGAAACATAAAATTTAAATTTCACTTCTTATAAGCAAGTATAGATCTGGTTTTCGGCTTGCAATTTTAAGATCAAACACAGTTTTGGAATAATGATTATAAAATTCAACATTTTGGTAGTAAAGGCCAAAAGAGCAGGCCATTGTAATTGGAGCTCCCTAGCCACTAAAGGATGAAGCTATGCACCTTTTTACCTGCGCTACATTTTTTTATTGGAATCAAGCTAAGTCACATTCACACATCTATTCTGTGACAATCAATTACATGGCACTCAGTGTCAATTAGCCAAACGCGTTTTTTATACATATAAAAAAAGAACATACTACCATAATAATCGTACATATTTTCCTTCCCGGTTTTGAAAGATCATCACTATTCAGCATATAAACAGCTTAGGTTGCACAGTATCAATGTAACTGAGCGTGTTCAAGGGTAAATGTGCTGTAATGGTAATGGGGTGTGCCATCAAGAGTCTGACCCGGGTTCATTAAAATCTCCCTCATTGTAATAAGGGGAACCGTAACTCCACTAAACATCCGGCAAGGTTGTGATGTAATAATTATATGGTATATTTGATCATAACCCACGTTTGCAAATCTTAAGAATGTGGTCCAAGCTTGCCTCACGGGCCTTGAAGGCTACCCATAATCTCATCCAAGGTTTATTTACTAAGCCAAAAATATTGTATCCGACTATTGAATTCGATTAGCATGACTTGTACAGAATTTTTACTCTAAATAAGAATTCATAAGCTGTTGAAGCAACATGTCTGAGAACCGGCAGATAAATACAACCGATGAGACATTACAACAATATAGGCAGTTTTAATTAACCGGCAGAGAAGAACAGAATGGCACTATGCCAGTCACCATCATAAAACAAACTTCAAACACTGCCCCAACCAGTCAAGCCATTTCACTTGCAGAATATAGATTCTAGATCCCAATATACCGTCTCTTAGAATTTTAGCCATTAAAATTATAAATCAAGATCCCCACAAAACAGAAAATGGTGTACCCAAATAAGACAAAAAAAAACAGAACCCATATTCAGGTTTCAAAATGGGATGCTAGATCATGAATGGGTATGGGAAATTCAAGGCTTTAAAAACATACCCAAATTGGGTGAAAAGGAGAAAACAAAATGGGTATGACAAAAAAAAAAGTTACCTGGTTTTCTGTGCGAGCAAGACATTTTCTAACTATTTCGCCCTCCAAAGCGCGCCTCTCTTCCAATGTGAGGTACTCGTAATATTGGGCAAGTCTGGTTTGGCCTTGCTTATTCACTAACAAAATGAATCGGATTGCCATCTTAGCCAAAAACTCTCCCACGCCGCCGGCTTTCGTCTTGTATTTGGCTTGGCACTGACCTGGTTTTCTATTTACCAATGTATCTATGCCTAAATTGTGTGTATATATATATATATCTAAGTTTGCCATGGGAGTAGGATTTACTAATTTTTTAAAATATATAATTATATGTTAAGAGTTGTAGACACTCAAATTTACTATTAGAATGTATATCATAAAAAAGTAGTTGTTTTGAAGGTACAAGTTATGTCGAAAGGAATGTATAAGTATTTTATTTTCATTTATAGAGTATATTTTCATTTTTAAGTAAACAATGTTGACACCCTTCCCTTTAATGTTTGAGAATTAAACCTATCAGCTATTTCTGCCACTTGGGACCAATCACTAATCGATCATATTTTCTTTCAATTGATAACTCCTCTATCATGATATTCATATTGTATCAACAATGACGTCCCCTTATGCACCCATGTGGCATGCACTTTGAAAAAGCTTTGGTGTTCACTTCAACCACAACGAAAGCAATAAGATAGACTCCATAATCTCAATTTATTTCCCCCACATCAACGACATTGCATTGTTGGTTTGATCTGCACATCGGATGTCGAGATATTCTATAATTAAATAAAAAATAGTCGATAAAAGATACCACCACCATGCAAGCTACAAACCCCTTCGTAATAGGTGCAGGTTAAGTAAATCCAACAATTGCCCTGAAGTCGGGCCATGTGTATGATATAGGCCCTCTGGTGTACGATATCACATGAAATACCATGTCATTGCCCCTCATCATCACTACCCGCACTTTGAAATCTTTCACCACTTGCAAGTTTTGTATGGCCTTACCCTTTATTCCATGGGTATGAGTATGATGTTTTTGTATGTTTTTAACCTGATATAATTTATCTAGATGTTAGTTTAATTTCATAAGTTTCAATATATTGGCAATATAGACGAACATAAGTTACAATATAGATTGTAGAACCTCAATGTCCTGTCTCCATATAATTGACATTGCAATGTTGATATAAGTGGACATGGGTACGTACAATTAGTATCAAGATTGAAGTTGCAAAAAAGTCCAATCGTTTGTGATGTGAAAACTTATATTGAATAGGTGAAATCTAAACATAGAAATGTCGTAATTGACTTTGATTGCACTTAACTTTTACTAATGCACTGAATGTGATGTAAAGCCAATATTTTTTGAGATGATTAACAATGTTATGACCTATTTACCCATCCATACGTGTTATCAAACTCCTCCAACTTATCCACACTGTCATCAACCTCTTTTGCTTCTCAAAACATTTGGTTTCATGTTATTGCATGGTAATTGCATTCAAACTTTATATATATATATACAGTCGATTTATACTCTTTCATTTTTTATATATATAATCATAGTAGATATTATATTAATATATTTAAATATTATAATTATTAATGCTATATTATAATTAAAATTATAAGTTAAATCAAAAGGAATGTAAATTTATATGTTGGTAATGTGTGATTTTATAAAATGAAAGAGTATAAATCGACAGTTGTACTTTACTCAAAACTTATAACCAATGGAACCCTTAAAATATGATGAAAATACCAAATCTAATATCATGATCCATTAACACACATACTAATGAACCTTTTTAATTTTAACTATTTAAAAATCAAATGTCATTTGATCGAATGCCACACTTACGGGGTATATGAACTCAAATTCATTTTTATTAAAAATTATTAACATCCATCTAAATGAAAACATGAAATTTGAGACACTTGTAAAGTATGTTAACATTCTGAAACTTAGGTTGTGTAAATTGTGTGAGTGTTGTAATAATTGCGAGTCCGATCATATAGAACAGTATGCTGAGTACTTCTAGGGCCAGACCAGCCTTAGTGGACCCACCACTGTGAAAAATTAAAATTAATATTCCCCGATAATATAAGTTAACATTTTCCTTCTTTGGACAATGGTTGCTAGTAGTGTAGGTTTAACGTGTGATCAAATGACAATAAACAAAATGCAAAGTGGTTTTTTGCTCAAATTTTAATTAAATCAAGCATTTAGTGCTAGCCATATGTTTCCTTGGCAGCAACGTGGCATATGTTGGCTCTATGAAACCTACAGGTGTATGCCCTGGGAGTCGTAAATAATTTACTCAACTATTCAGGAAAATATGAGTGTTTATTTTGAAACGGAATGAACTTGCCAACAAAACTTGTGAATGATTTTATTTATATAATCAGTGTCCCTTAATTGCAAGTGATTGGGTATTCGACATTTTAAAGGAGTTGCACTAGAAAATTGTCTTGCGCTTATGCATAGGTTTCATTTAGGGTGTAGGGTCTTTACCATGCTTAGCATATTTCTTATTCTGGTGCAAGGCTCATTGTCGCCCATAGGTCTGCCATGAACAAACTAGGTTAGAAGCTCACAGGGCTCAATCACATATTTGATGGAATATAGTATGTATTCAATAAACATTCAAAGACTTAAAGCATTAGTCTATTAACTATTTGCACAAAGCATTCTTCATTAAACACATTAAACAATAATGCATACATAGTCCATATAACTGAGTAAGTGCTCAACATAAACTACTAAGGCCCAAGCTCACAGGGGAACTTGGGCATTACAAAGGGGAATGTCAAAATGCATCCTAAACTAAGTTATATGCCTAAGATGATCTTCCAATAATAATTCACTAGAGCTTCGCTACTCCAGTTCGCCTCCCCTTCATCAGTTGAACTCAACTTCCTTTTATAGGCTTCAAAGTGTCCTAGGTTCATGGGAAGTGGGGCATGCCTACTGTTGAGCTAGTGTTGGAGGTACGCATCTTATCACCTCCACTATGCTTTGCCTTCAATGTGTAGTCATTATATTATGCACCTGCTTCCCAATGCTGCATGATTCAAAAAGGAGCCACTTGTCTTTAATGGTTGGTCATTGTCATGCATGCCCAATTCCTGATGCTTTTTGGATTTATTAGCCACCAGAGAACTAGCACCACTAAAAGACAAAAACAACAACCATCCACATAGTTACCTCGCACCTAGGTGTTTGCTGAATTAGCATAGATCCATTACTTAGCATGAAATGGGGCCCAACATTACCCCATACAAAAATGTTAGTCTACCCTCGGACTATCCTTCTAGTGCCTTAGTTGCACAAAATTTGAGCATGCTCTATTATAGTTCTGCCTCGAAGTCATCAAAGCCTTGGATCATGAGCTTGATTTCTTTGATAGAGCTATCAATCTTTGTAGAGGCAGCCTCAAGCATGATCACATTAATGTTATCTAGTTCTTTATGGAAGGCTTCCAACCTTTCCTTAGCCTTTCAAACCTCGCCATCTAAGATGGCTCCCTACTCACTCACCTTAGTCTGAAAGGCATAGAAAATTTCCTCCAAGTCTTACTCTTGGGTCTTTAGCTAGGCAGTCAAAGTGTTCACATGTGCTATTATTTGTGTGCACTTAGCCCTATTGATAGTGAATGCTTATTTCATCAATGCATCTTTCTCCCCTTTCACCTTTTAAAGGTGCACGTCAATGACTAATGATTGGGTGAAAAGTTGCAAAATATGGTATTGGCATTGTATGCGCAATCCACCAGCCTTACAAAGAGGTCCTCAACTACATTAAGCTTTTTTTAAGCTCTTTATTTAGGACTCATAAGGGTCTTCATGTTCTTCCTATGTCGACTTCATCTGATGGAGCATTTGTTCAACTAGTGTGCACACCTTATCAACTTCAAACATATTAGAAGTGTTAATAAAATCCAAAAGGGATGGCTCTGCTTCTTCAATGTGCTTGGCCAACTCCTTGATCTTGAACTTCATAGTGTTGAGTTATTTTTCTACTTTGAGTGCAATATCTTTCTATTTGGTGGCATAAACATCGTTAACAATGTTCTTTCATGCCACCTCGGAGGCCATCTTAAGGAGGGTGTTAGCTAACCTTATTGGGTTTATGTATCAAGGGTTGACCAATTGGTAGTCATGCCCCTCTTTTAGCTTTTTGATGCTCCATATTACCTTGGCTAGTACCTCAAAATGAGGCTCATCCATATAACAATCAAGTGCAAAGGACACTTGATGGTGCATCAACATTGTTATAGCTTTAGAGGGCATGTACTGCAACATGTAGAAGTCCTCATCTATATAACCTTTTTGTGCTTTTTCTTGGTAGTTCGGCTCAAATTCTTCTTTCTCAATGGCCAACTCTTTCTGTCATATGCTTATTTGCTTGCATTGCTCTCTTCTTCAGTGCCTTCTTCTTCTCTTTCCTATAGGGGTTCTTCTTCAGACTTTTCCCCTTCATCCACTTCTTTTTCTTCTTCTTTTGTTTGTTCCTTTAAGGCACCAACATCGCCTTCTTTGTCCCCATGCACCCCTTCAGTACTAAGGCACACCAATTCTGTAGCTTCCTCTATGGGGTTGGTGTGGGCGCTAGGTGCCTTTACTATTTTATCTTTAATAGGTTACGTGCTTGTGGTAACCCTTTTCTCTTCTTCCTCCCTCTTGGCCTTCTCTTTCTCGGCCTTCTTTATTTTTTCCATCCTCTTCTTGATGATCATGGCATTTTTCTCCTCTTTGGTCCTTATCTCTTTGGCCTCCACTTTATGAATTTTAGCTTGGGTAATGCCCTTGGCCCTCATAGCCTCTCTCTTGTGGTACAACTTTAGCACCATGTTAATGTGATCCTAATCTATGCCCATGCCTTTCCATTTGTGCTTTAACTCCTCTTCGATTGGTGCACCTGATGGTCCTGCTTCTCTAAGCATGATAATAGTGTCACCTTGGAGAGCCTCATATACTTCCATTGCAGTGGGATTTTTCTCTGTTTCTCCTTCTGTCAGGCACTTTTCTTCTACCTCATCTTTCTCACTCTCTTCCTCCATCATTCTTGCCTTCTTCCTTTCTTATTTTATATTCTGAAGCTCCCACACCTTCTGAATGTATGCATCGCTAAGGCCAAGCTTGCTCCTACCTTGTCTCTTCATTTTGGGGTAGTGGGAGAGTTTCCTCATTGAATGAGGAGTTTTTTCTATCACAATATACATCCGCTTTCCCACTTCTTCCCTCTTCTACAGTTCTTCTTGTGCCTTTATGTCTACTAGGATAATAGTGTGCATCACATATGGGAACTTCAACTTCTTTTGTTTCTCATTTAAGATAGGATAAGTATTTGGTGTGATCTTTATGCACTTATTAGTTGAGGACGATGGGGAGGCTTCATCACCTGAGGCCATTTTAAACTTTATGTGCTCCTCTATTTCTTCTAGTGTCTCCCCTTTCTTCTTCTTGGGAGACTTCCTTGTTTCGATTGGTGCCAATGTGCCCTCATCATCGATCCTAATGGGAAGGTCATTGGTATGCTCAACACTAGAACTGGAGTCCTTCGTAGGCTTCATCTCATAGTAAATCCTATGCATGTACCTAAGTATAGCTACTTCTTGAAGAGCGTGGATGTCAATATGATCTGACTCATCCTCTTCATCCCTTATCACTCTTCCATCTGGTGCATGAACTAGTGTTGTAACTTGTTTATTTATATATCCAGATCCCTCACTGGAATATCCAATTATCTCACATTGGGGATCTTCTTAAGTGCATCCCTAAAAAGTTTAGCCAAAAAAGCATATGGGAGCTTTAACCAGCCAAACTTGTTACCATCAATCAGTGCCAGGAAAACTACGTAGAAATGTTGCATAATGACAAAGGTTGTCATCCCATACATGCTCTTGAGGAGCTCCTATGGGATGCACCACTTGATCTTGAATGCCTCTATATATTGCTTGCACCATCTCATCACATGCACCTTAGACTTTGCATTAAAAGAACTAGGGCAAGCGAAATCTTTGTATTTTTGCACTGGGGACTCATTGTGGTTTGAAAAAACCTAGAGTTTGTCCTCATCCCCATATGGTATGTCGATTTACTCCATGAATCAAGATGAGATTGGAACCCCACCTAAAGTTCCCCTTCGTTGTGTGGCACTTTAGCTTATTCTTCATGAATTCTTTAACATTAAACTTGGCAATGTTAAATTTTACACCCTGCGCCATATGGTACGTAATGTAGAGGTACACTTTTGTCACATCAATCTAACGACCATCAGGGAAAAATTTTGAGCTCGCGAGGCATGAGGCCACCCTTGTGCCTGGGTCCTTGCAATATTTGATGGGGAAGGTGAATCCCCCCTTGTAGTAACTCAAGAGCTTTGCCACATGCTTCACCTCTTCATCATCACCCATCCTCTCATGGATCTCTTTCTCGATGTCTGGGAGCCCAGTTATCCTTCCAATGAGGCATTTTGATATCTTCATGCTTCTTCCCAAGAAGTATATGTGGTCACCATAGACGCATGATAATAGGAATTGCACTAGCTTTTCTAGCTTCCCAAAGCAAGGCAATGTGTATAATTGAGTTGTGCCAAAAGTTGTTAACTTATCTTGAATGGTGATGTCAAATAACACCACGCATTATTTCATCTTCCTCTTTGTATCCACCATCTAATTTGATCCCAGGTCTTGCGTATGGCTATAAGATTTCTAGGGGAAATTGCATTACTTGATAGTATATCTTGTTTAGTGCCTCAAGGTCTAATTGTATGATGTTGACCCCTTTTATTGTTGGTACTACTATTCTTACAAGGGATGCTTCTACCATCATGCGTGTTCACTTTAGAATTTGTTGTTGTGGACCCATTCCCTTTTGATTTTTACCCATCTTGAACCTATTATGTTGAAGTATGGTATGTTGGGTCTACCGAAACCTTGAATTATTATTAGTTCTTCATAGTTGTGGGATCTACGATTGTACCTTTGGCTTTGAGCTTCATAGGTCATTAATAGCATCTTCGGTGGCAACTCACTTTTTCACTGACTATTTCATACTCAAATTACTTTTCACCCTTTTCCACATTGATCTCACCTTGAGCACAATCTCTCCAACTTCACAATTGTTCACTCTAGGTGTTTGTGGGGCTCGGATTCTCTCTTTGGAAGGGTTTACATGCTTCAGCTCTCTAGTTCCTATTTTGCTCTGGTTTACTTGAGATCTTAAGGTTTGCACAAAGTTTGTAATGGAAACTAGTTGGCCACATAGCATTTTATACCCTTTTTTCCATCTACCATTTTTAATGCAAGTGGGTTAATGGTGTGACAACATTTAGATCTCTTGAACCCCATAAAAATCCACAAAATCCATGAAAATCCTCTACCACCAACTCATTTATTATGGATCATTGTGCCTCCACCACCACCTCATTTAATGTTTCTAATGATATTTTGGTGAAGTGACTTATGGTTAAAATGGTCATTTCTTGCTCAAATCTGGGTGGATGCTAGTTGTCTATGATGATTCTTTTTTATGATTTGTTCTCTTGGCACAACCTTCACCTTCAATATGGTAACCTGGGCATAGCACCTCACATGCACATGATTCACCCTCCTCAATTCCACCTCTTCTTGTTGCACTTTTATTTTAAGTGCGCTTATCTATCCTGGTTGATTTCTTGTGCTTCATCTTGCCTTGACCTGTCCTACCCATATAAATCCCTTGCACTTGTCCTCCAATGTTTGATTCTTCTTTTTGGTTTTCTTACACATGATCACATGGTGCATCTTCACTATCTTTCTTGCACATGATCAAGTTATGCATCTTCACTTGGCTCCTATTTTGTCTAAGTTTAGCAACCTATTTGTACCCAAAAACTTAGGTGTCTAGCCATAGGTGATAGGAAAGCAAATGGGTCTAACTCACCCAACTAATATTATGCACGAACGCACCAAAACATTTCTCCCTTGGACCTCTATGGCCCTGCAATCTATTTCTTGCACACCTAGAGTTTATGCATCTTCTTCTTAAGTTTGGCAAGTTTTACGCACCCACCACTTAGATGTTTAGCCTCAAGTGCTTTTAGAAAGCACAAGGGCTCGAGTCACCCGATTGGATTTATGTGTGAAAGGTCAATAGACTTTCTCATTGGGCTTCAGAGTACTGCTTCTACACTCTTTACACTACTTCCCAAGGGAACAAAAATAAAACAAATTTGTTTAGCTTGTGCCAAACATTATGTTGGTCATCTCAACTTAAACTGACTAGTGACCAAGAAGCCAATGGGCTTATGGCACAAGTGCCACCCTATTGCTAATATGGCTTTAACCTAATATTATTGAAATGCCCAAGGAGCATTTCACCAGTCAGAGTGTGCAACTTGCATGCACTTGTCTCTAATATGTGGTGGATGATATAGGGACCCATCCACCTTATCTACATTTTACTTGTATGCTTGAAATACTTAGAGTCGGATAAAAATGAATGTTCTTTTTACTATCACCTTATTCTTTATGTACTTGTCATGCCAGAGTTTTTGGTGTGCCTTTTCTATCTATTGGTTCCAATTTTCTCAGGCATGCATCTCATCTAGGTGCTCCAAGTCTTCTAGCCTTACATTCAGTAATTTTTGGTCATCTAGCTGACTAATGCATGCGATGTATAGTGATGGCACCAAGAACTCCATTGGTAGGATTGATTTAATGCCAAACACCAGTTGCAGCCTTATTCAAGCATTTATAGGTTGTGTGATACGCCCATAACACTTTTGATTCTTAATCATTCCAATCCTTACAACCAATGTCACATATCTTTATGAGGCATGTTCTCAGAACTTTATTAAATGCCTCAACTATGCCATTTTATTGTGGATGATAAGAGGTCATTTTTGTGGTGTGCCACCATATACTCAACCAATAAGATGCACACCATTTCATTTATAAAGTGAGTGCCCCTATCACTAGTCAGGCCGAGTGGGCACCCGTATTAGCTTATGATGTTTTCCCAAATGAAGCATGTGGATGTGGTGACTATGCAGTCTTTGGTTAGTATAGTCCCAGCCCACTTTGTGAAGTAATCTATGGCCACCAAGATATACTTTGCACGTATGTGTCATGCTGCGAGAGTTATCAGCCCAACAAAATCAATGGTCCATTTATCAGATGGCTCTTAGGCAAGAATAGGGATGAGAGGCATCTCATCCCAATGGTTGGGCTTCCCCATATGTTGGCATATATCACATGCCTTGGTATATTTAATCGCATCTTGGAATAAGCTTGGTCATCACAAGCCTGACTGCAACACTTCTTTTGCCATTGCATCTCCCAACGTAATGTCTTCCTACTATGCCTTCATGTGCTTCTTGCAAAATGGATTCTCGTTCATGCTCTAAGATAGATCAACATAGCACCTCATCTCTACTTAGCTTATACAATTCTCTACTGATGAGTTAAAAAGGGGTGGCATAAACTACTAGCTATTTCTTTTCCTTATTTGTCATAGTCGAGGGCATAACTCCAGACATTAGAAAAGTGATGATCTCCACCAAATCCTTAGGGATACACTAAACTTTATATAGTTGTGCATCTATCATGTCATCCTCGATAGGCACCACCACATCTCTAGAATTAATGTAGGATAAATGGTCTGACCCCAAATTTTACTTTCTAGGCTTAACCGCAACAAAGAACTGGAACTCTTGGAATAGAACTATCCATCTATAAATGCACCTATGTAAAATAGGTTTATTCATGAGGTACTTGAGTGCCTCATGGTTAGTGAAAAATATGAATGGGGTTGCCAACAAATATTATTTGATTTTTTGCAAGGCATATACCATGGCGAGCACCTCATGCTCCGTGGTTATGTAATTTTGCTCTGCTAAGGTTAAATTTTTGTTGGCGAATGAGATGGGATGATCTATTTTGCCTTCGTTAGGTTGTGCCAAGATTGCACCAATAATATATCCAAAAGTGATGACATAGACATGAAAGGGCATTGTATAGTCAGGGAATTGTAAGATAGTGCTAGCTAGTCTAAGCTTTAGGGTCTCGAAGGCATCTTCTTGCACTTCTCTCCAATAAAATGGTCTATCCTTGTGTAAAAGCTCTTCTAGTGGTACTGCAATCTTCGCATAACTTCTTATAATTTTTTTTAATATCCAAAATGGCTAGAAAAGGTGTGAACATCTTTCTATGTGGAAGGAGTTTATAGTTATATGATGATGGCAATCTTTGTTGGGTCAATGAGCAAACCATCCTAATAGATGATGTGCCTGAGCAGGGTTCTAAACGGTGTTGCAAAGACACACTTTTTCAAGTTCAGGGAAATATGAAGCTACCTACACCTTTAAAACATTAGGCATAGGTTATCATAATGGTCATTAACAAGGCCATACACTATCTAATCATCTAGATAGACTTGGAGGAACCTGTGGATGAATTCTTTGCATGTGGTGATCACCACTCTAGAGAACACGATCGGTGCATTCTTGAATCCAAGGGGCATCATGTTGTAAGTAAAATAGCACCATTCAATCACAAAGGTTATTTTGGGCTTATCCTTCTCAATCTAGACTTGGTGGTAGTCTGATAACCCATCAGTAAAGGTGTAGATTTTGTAACCTGTACTGCCTTCTAGGACTTCATCGATGAATGGGGTTAGGAAGGGGTCATTGATACAGGTGACATTCAACATTATATTATCGATGCAAATGCAAATGTACTCATCCTTCTTCATGCTTATTACCATTGGGCTCACCCACTCAAACTCCTACATAGTGTAAATGACCCTTGTGGCTTTCATAACATCCATCTCTATTTTCATCTTGGCACAGAGGTTGGGATTCATCTGATAGGGGAACTTTTTGATTGGTCTTACACAATCAATTAGCTTTATGCTCATCTTTCCTAGGCATGGGTGGATTCCCTTCATATTAGGATAGGTCCTAGGGAATAAATCTTGGAACTCCTGTAGGAGGTCTATGATTTGTGCCAGCTCTACATTAGACCAATAAGCATTTAGAGTACCCATTTGGCTCTCCTTCTATGATGATATCCACTTGATGGTCTTGAGTGGTGCACGTTATAGCTCATTCCTCTCTTGGTGAGAATCCTCAACCTGTTAGGTTCCCTCTGTTGTCTCGATGTGAAGATGAGTGGGGTTTTCTTCATCAAGAGTGTTATCATATGCTTGGTGCACGAGCTTTCTTTTGGTATTTTATGTTTTCTAGTTGCGCTAATTCTAAGTTTCATCATCTTCCTCACTAGAGTCACTTTGAGCTTTTATTCCTCAAAGAAGGTCAGAAGCACCAACCCTTTTTCTCCAAATAGATCTTTCAAGGACTCCTCAAGGATTGTGGTGTCTTCAAACATTGCCCTTTGAATCACTTACAATGGCTCGACCAATTCCAAGTTCTATGAAGAGAAGGAACAAGTATGCACAAACTTCTCCCTAAGAACCTCCCAACTATTTATCTCTCGATGCATCTCATTCACCACGTACCATGCCCATGCCCATGTCTTTAGACTCCTATAAAAGGTTTGTACCCATAATTTCTTTGGGGCAGTCATGCCACATTCAATCCATGTCTCTTTGCATAGGCATACGTGTGTCATGGTGTTAGAGTCGCTAGAGTATGCTGAGATATCCAAGTTCTCATTACTCCTAAATTTGGTGCACACGGTCACCTTTACCTTTGGCCAAGTTGGCAAGTTAGACCTTTGTGCTACCCACCAATACATGGTAGTGCTCTTTGAGGTGTACACAAGTACACCCATTTTATCTATCTCCTTGGGGATGCATGCTTCGAGGTCTCTAACATACCTTTCCACTGGGTTGCTCCCCTCAAATTTTGGGAGTGCCTCAAGCTT
The DNA here is from genome assembly GCA_037957365.1 of Torreya grandis. Taxonomy (NCBI): domain Eukaryota; kingdom Viridiplantae; phylum Streptophyta; class Pinopsida; order Cupressales; family Taxaceae; genus Torreya; species Torreya grandis. The sequence continues at coordinate 2,932,305 of JARHVA010000429.1, forward strand.
GTCTTTGCTTAGGTGAAGTGCCCTTTTTTCTCTTACCCTAGTGTGGGACCCATCATTTTAGAGCATGATTAATTTGGACCCAGCCAGTCCTTATGGGCATTGGTGCCCTTGCACGCACTAGGCAACATCTACAACCACTAGCCTCATATGCCTCTTCAATCCATTGATCATAAATGACATCAATGATATATGAGGTTGACTACCCATCCTCCCAAGAAAGTACTCCTTGATAAAAAAAGATGGAGATTCTTGATGCCTTGCATCATGATGTTATAAATATGGTTGATCTCATCCTCTAAATCAATGGTCTCCACATATGGGGGACCTTGGTCACTTGAAAGGGGGATCACTACCCTTTCCTTACCATTTTTGAAGGTCATGTCTTGCTTCTTGAAGCACATATCTGCATTATTGGTGTAGCACTAAGGCCTCCCTAGAAGTGCCAAGTAGCTATCATATTCAACCAACTCAATAACCTCAAAGTTGGCATAGAATTTGGTGCCCATAATATCTAAAATGGTGCCCTATAGAATTTTGATTAGCTAAACTCAGGTTTTGTTGGCTATGGAGAGTACATGGGGGGAAGGTTTTAGGGTTAGCTTGCCCATTTTCTCCTATGTGTTCTTTGTCAAGATATTAACCTCTATAATGATGTTGATCAATACCTCGCAGATGAACTAGCCATTGATGGTGGTGTTCATTAGCAACTCTTAGTCATACTTTGCATTCTAAGTATGCTTTACTTCATGTGCCCACTCCATATGCGGTGTAACAACTTCAATTGCATGGGTCTCAACAACTTCACTTGGTCCATTCCTTGCATACTCTAAGAGCAATTTTTTTAATAGGGGAAACATCCCATACATTTACAAGAGGAGCATGATCTTTATTCGTTCCTGTACTTCAGCCTCCTAACTCTCTTGCTTTCTACGTGAGGTGATAACCTATGCTTTGAGATCTCTAGCCAACTAGAGTTCTCCCTAAAAAAATTGTATTATGCTCATAGATTATTGTAGGACATCCTTTTGATTTTGGCTCAAGACACACTATTCACTCAGTGTGGCTTGGTTCACTATATTTCGAGCATGGTTCTTGTGTTGGCATAATTGGTGGTTGAGTGGTGAACCCACTCTAGGTGGTTGCCTACACCTTGATCATCTCTATGCATGCTAGCTATGTTTTTGGAGCCCACTTCATATCCTTAAGTTCATGCCTAATCATCCTTGCACCTCTATCGATGCCAATTTTATTTTTGGGTCAACTTTTTATACAAGTCAGGGCACTCTTCGACCACATGTGGTCCTCTACAATACCTGCATGTTGGATGCATCAAGCAGTCACACTGATAGTATTCAGTTGACTCATACTTGTAGCATGATCATGGTGGGAATCTTCCTCTATTACATCTTCTACCTCACACTATGACACCTCTTTGGTTTTCATAGCTAGCATTATGTTGGTCATAACCCTCATTTCCCTGGTTTGCCTACCCTCTAGTGGTTATAGTTGCCTGTCATGTGCCTCTCTCTATGTTTTGGCATATTTCATCAATTGTTCAGTAGTCAGTTATGTTGTGAGTGTAGGATCTCATAAATTATATTAGATGGTTGTGCTAACCTGATTGGTGCATTACAACAAGGGGAAATTATGAACATCATGTGCTTCATGACAAACTTCATAGCTGAGAAGCAGTGTGTGCACACTCCATTGAGGGTAGTTGTTCATGTTATGACCCTCCATCTCATAACTAGTGCACCACAACCTACTTTGAGCATCTTATGATGAACTAGTGGTCATCTTCTATAGTTAGGAGGCCAGGGATGTAATTTGTGCCTCCACAAATGGGTTGATGATTGTATCAACATTCCCAACTACCTCAGCTCTAAGCATAGCTTCCAATGCTTCTTGAGGGTCCATGAATGTTTTTATGGATAGTGCACTTCTAAAAGGCATTAACAGTCCTCCAAAAAAACATTACGCATGTTGGGAAGGGTGGATATTTTAATGGACTTAGAGAGGAGTGTCTTGAATCTAGCATCATATAAGTGCACACTGTATGATAATTCCTAATTTATCTCCTTAAATGTAGCAATGCTCTATTACTCAAGCATATATCAAACTACTTTAGGAAGGCTCCTTTCAAGTGTCATAATCAACCATCGCCTAGTTAGGATCAAACTTCCTATACTAAGTATGGGTGCAATCAAGTAAAGTTAATGTGAACTGGGTTGCCTTATGCTTGGATTGAGTTATTCCCCAAGCATGCGATTGTAACTCACACTTGAGTACATGTTCTATGACATTTTCCATGCCTTGGTATTTTGGTAGGTGCATGGCCATCTCCTAATAAATATAGGGTTGGGGGATAATTGATGCCTAAGGTTTTTGTCCTCCTGATACTTTTCCTAGTTTTGGTCTCCAACACCTCTAACCACTATGCCAGGCACTAGTTCGATGGTTATTACTGGTACCATAGAAGATGATGGCATCATATTACCCATTAGTGGCATAGAGCCACTTCTTATAATTCAATTGGATCCCCCAGGCATTCAAGAGGATATAGTTGCTCACATAGTGGAGAAAAAAATTGAAATTGAGCAGATAATTAGGATAATGAGGGAGCCCACTTCCATGAACATCCACCATACCTATTTGGCCAATACCCTAGAGTTGGTAATAGTTTAAGTTAACTTGATAACGAGTCAAATTGATAGATGGAGGTCATATAGGGATAGTTATAGGGCTTACTATGCTGACAAATTGTTAGCATATGAGGTGAAGAAGAAAGAAATAACAAAAGATCAAATTTGTGCCTTATTTATTGACCCAACCACCAATGCCCCATTTCCCATAATGACCAAACATTTCTCAATTCATCAATGCCAACACAATTTGATTAAAGCCAATTTTTGGGAGTGATGGTGGATGGTGTTTGATTATCCACCTTATCATAACCATGAGGTCCATTTGTACTCTTTGTGGAAACTCTATTATGATTTTTTCCTCAATGAAATTCCAAACTACTTTGACTATGGTGAGTTTCAAGGCTAAGGGAAAGGCTTCACATAGGATCAAAAAGGTATAGATCATGCACCTAATCGGCTTGCAAGGATCCCTACCCAAAAGCCACTTCATTCAAAGATTCCCTCTATGGTTAAGTTGTGGAGATAGACACTTTACATGCCCTTAGTGTGCTTAATGATACACTCATTCATCATACAAGTAGACTTTCAGAGATAGATGCTCGAGATACTCTAGCTAGTGGTCATACCCAACCCCACCCATACAGATGTTGTGGTGCTATATGTACTGGACCTTTAGATGATGATGGTGGTGCTTCAGGGGGCTTGGAGGATATGGTCTTCACTGATGATTTATTGGCACACACATTTGGTTTGGATAGGTTGAAAGTCTCTACACATATGCAGGTATCGTTTATATAAATTTCATGTTAAATTTTTAAGTTATATTTGCAAATTAAAAAGGTAAAAATTAATTTACACATTTAAATAGAATAATATATGTGTATTTTTTTGTGTTCCAGGAGGAGACGTTGCCTTCAACATCATAACTAGGTAGTGGGTCAACCCCTACTGCATCTATCCATGTCAGTACAACACCATATACATTTACAAAGGTAAAATTTCAAGTGAATCTTATATACTCTAGATGTACATTCATATACCTTAATTGCATCATTTGTAGATTTTGTGTAAAAAAATATAAAATATCTAATATAATTCTGTTGGAATTTTTATTATTTGATATATTAACATGGATTGGCATAGTGTCATAAACTCATCTTCCATCTCAAATTTATTGCTTTTATTTAAAATTTCAAACTATGTTTTCAATTACCAAAATAATGAGTTGAAGATTTACTTGATATCCCATTATATGTAGTTCCCATAATGGGTTAATTCATTTTATAAAAGTTGTTTGGTAAAATATATTTCTATCAATTTCCCAATCAAGCATAGCATGTCTTCATCGATATGCACACCACTCCTTTCTTTTAAATACCAACCTCATAGCTAGCCACTTGATTCCTTGTTATCCTAATCACATATAACGGTTTAATCTCTATGATCAATATCCAAAATGGTCATAACTAGCAATCAATTCCCATCAATTCCAACTAAGCATAACAATTTCATATATATCTATGGAGTTATAAATTTAGATGGCATAGCCTGTTGATCCCATTATACCTAGTTAATTCTAATTTCCAACTAGACTCTATTAATAGAGCTATATAGAGTAGGCCATTAGATCCCATTGGTTTGTTGGGAGATAGTTGAATATAAACTATAGCCTATATGTATATGGCATAGGTCTTGTGACCATATACAAATAGGGGACCTCAACCCCATATAGATAGATGGGGTTGAGTAGTTTGTTACCACCACCTACTTAGGGGGCCCAAAGACCTACTATATCTAGTTAGAGGAGAGGGCCTATCTATATCCATGCACTTTTGTCACTCAAGTGAAATGCTGACTCTATAAGACTAACACCTTTCATTAGGAAAGCCCCCCTAAAATTAATATTGAGCGTTGACAAGACTATAACACCCTTTGTTGACCTTAACCTACTTACACTGTATACATATGGACCTTCCCTTACAAAAATTTAGGGTAATTTAAAGATAGATAGTCGACCTAATGTCACCTATAGGGCAACCAAAATCATGCAATTGTAAATAACACTGTCCACTCACTCTTATCTTTAAAATATTCATTTATATTTTTTATCTATTTTTTTAGATTTTGATGAGACCTATTTTATGAGGTTCTATACACTCTTAAAATTCTCAAGTATAGATGTCCCCCATAAAATCAACCTATCACTCTAGGTATCTTAACCCGATTAAAACTTAGTTTACCAACTTCTCAACTAATACCTATATAGGTTACTTGTCTTATCACAATGATTATTTCTAAGGGATTTTTGATCACATCAATAATTAGTTGGACTAAAAAGTAATGAATGTATGTAAGCAAAGTATTCAATGTGATAGCATGATCAAAATTTCAAAACAAATCAATGTAGACACCATAGCTCATAGGATTGTCCTCAACTATACCAAGTCACTGCTTTAAGACAATTAGGCCTAATGACCTTAATCAGATCAAAATTTGAAATACACCTCAACAAAGCTATACAAGTATCCAAACCAGTGTATATAGGTATATCAAGGATGTTTTGACACCTTACTTGCATTCAATGACTCAATTTCACAAAATTCACTTAAAATTCTCCCTCGTTGTCTTATCATTCTCCCTCATGAAACTGACATTTCTTGTCTTCAGTGTGGTGTTACAAGTCACATGTCCCACATATCCACTTGTCACATTCATGCTTCTTGTGACCTCATTATATTTTTTCATATCTTATGCAAGACTAAGTTTTTTAGAAACTTATTTAATCCATGAATTGCCCAAGTTATTAATTATTAGGTTGTTTGTTCAACTAATGACTAGGGTGGACACTCTATCATTACAAGTTAAGACAGACTCGATCATTGTTGCTATAATGTCATCTGCACAAGCACTTATTAAGGTATGTATATTCAATTGTTATTTAGTAATTTTGTTTTAATAATTTTACTATATACTTTAGCAAATATAACTTATATGCATGAATGTATTGTGTATGCAAGGCTATCATATGACATTTGATAGTCTGATTTAGACAACTAATGTGATAGCTCCTCATGTTTCTTCATCATTTGACATGCTTGTTTGTGTAGTTGAACTTGGCACTAACCCATTCGAGCGTCAACAGTAAATTGAGAAGGAGCATGAGATTATGGTAAGTGCATGCTTAAATTATTATTTTTTAATCATAGTTTAAAATGAGTTTCTTAACTTGATTTCATGTATACTTGTTAATTTTATAATAATTTTTATATTTGAATAGGTTCAATTGCAAGAAAGATATGAGCATATTACCTGCAGTCGAACCTTAGAGAAATCTAAGGCATTCATGATATCTCCATCTACAAGTAGGGCATCCTAGGGAGAGTCTTATTCTAAGAAGGCAAAGAGAGAGAGACTATTTGATGATTAGGATGTTGTAGCTGATGTACTTTTTGTATGCCTATATGGTAATGTATGCATTTTTGGCATTATACATGTGTATATGATGTAGTCACCCAGCATTAGATGCTATGTTGTTAGACATGATGTAATTTTTTGTATGCTTATATGACAATGCATGTATTATTGACATTGTATGCCTATATATGGCATTCTTATATTTTACATGAATATTTAAGAAAACCAATGAAGTGAATCTTGTTTGAATCACTTGTGTTTAGAGTATTATGAATGATTGGTTTTGAAGTATTTTTAAGGATTACAAATGTTATGAGATTGAGAATAACTTCTTAGGATAATGTTGCAAATCATACCCTTATAAGAAATAAAGAATATCAATGATTACATTTGAATTATGTTTGTATGCTGATTGAAAGGTACGGAGGAGAAGTCTACAAAAACATCATTATTTGGTTTTAAGCCCAACTGATCACATTCACTTGCTATGGTTTGATTTTAATTTTTTTGCACAAGTTAGCTCCCCTTTTTGACTCTTTGGATTTAATTTATCTTCTTACACCTATTATGTCAGGAAACCTACAACAATAAGTATACTCTGATACCAACTGTTAGGTGACCCCTTATCCAACGGAAGCACAATTGATTACTTTCTTATAAGCAATTAAACATGGAATTATACCAGAATGATAAAGTAACTAAAAACTAGAGACAACAAAGAATTTGAGAGACAATACACACTCTTGTATTAAATATTACTAGAAGAAAATACAATAAGGAAGATGCCACTTCTTCCTCCACCTCAAAGGCTTGCCACACCTCAAGACCTTCTTCTCTCTCTCTCTTGCTCAACACAACAACTCTACAACCTGAGTTATTATCCCTCCTTGAATGCTTCAGCTGATCTCCTTGACCTTACACCTGTAGATCTCCTTGACCTTGCTTGCTTCAATGCTTTTTACTTGCCTTCTTGATAATTACAATACATGCCTTATGGGTCTTTAAATAGGATCCCATGCTTACAAAAATAGAACTCTAACTACAATAATTAGACACACAGCTCGTGACTATAATTAGTCATTTGACATGCAAACACTCACTTCACTTAACTGACTGTTCGTCAACAGCAGTTCTGGAACACACAGGCGACCGACGTCGGTCCCTGCTTGCCTGGTGCTATTGACGTTGGCCGACCTCCTGCCATCACCGATTTCCTTCTGCACTGCATCTGATCGACGTCGGTCATGCTGTCGACGCCGGTGCTTCTGGTTCTTCAGCATCCTCTTCTTTGTGTCTGCAAACAATTAAAGCTTTTAGCTCCACACCCTAACATATTACTTATTCCTTATACTCTTAGTAGCACCTCCTTGATGGCATTGACCTTTTTCCATACATTCACAACTCATTCTTTACCTCATTCCATTCATCTCATTCACAAACTTCATCTCAATCTCTTTCTCATTTCTTACTAGGCACCTTCATTGGGTCTCAAGGACCAAATCTTGGTATATGTTTCAAGAACTCAACCTGTTATCACATGTGGTCTTAGATGATCATAACATAGATGGTATAACACCCTTCAAGTACTCAAACAATCTTTGACTCTCATTCCACACCTTATGGACACAATGCTCTCTCAAGTCTTGAGGCCTTTTTTTACTATATTTTTCCTTGTACAAAAAATTTATGATTTATTAAAATATTATAAGGGCATTTATATGTGCACTCTGTCCTTTTCCATGTCTATGTCAAATTTCATAGCCCAACTCCACCTCTAACTATCACTTCCTTCATTAGCCGATCCTCATTTAGGCCTAATTAACCTGATTCTAAACCCTCAGTCCTAGAATTTGTACACAACCATATAATCTCAAGTTAAAACCTCTTGATTCACCATGTACATGTATAGGGGACCAATATTACAAAGTTTCACTAAACTCCCATGGTTAAATCTCTTGAAAATGCCAAACCCTAATTTAGGGTTTCCCATGCCCTGTACATACTCTCCAAAGGACTAAATTTACCTTGGAACTGATATTATTTACTTGAAAACATCCTCATGACATACAAAACATCTCATAACACCTTTCCAATGATAATAAAACCAACTTTGCCTTTATTCCTTTGAGACTACCTATGGGGATTGCATGAATTTTGGAGTGTGAACAGCCTTAAAAGGTGTTTAATACGTTTAAAATCATACTAACATACTTATCAAATACTTACCTAAGATTTTAATCCTCAAACACACCTTAAAACTCCAAAAAATATGTCTATATGAATAGTGACCATTATAAGACATGGAGGGGATTGTGATAAAACAACGAGCACTTACACTTGTCATATAAACTTTAAAATATTATGGAAATTTATATTAGGTCATTAAACCAATATTACCAATATTTAAGTCATTTGGATATGTACTTTGTCTTATAGACCCTTTTTACCATAATTTACCTTGAACTACCTACATGCTTCCTTCATGCCAAAACTTGTCTTTATTCAAACTTTTGCATGAAACCCCTAAATGCAATCAATTATATAAGACAATATAAGTTTAAAACATCATATTATATGGTTTTAAGACCTCTCCAAGGCCTAAACTGCTTCCTAACATCCATAACTGACAAAACTTCTAGAAATCTCCAATGGCTGCCTTCTTGATTGCAAGAGAAATGTCTCAAAATAGAGGGCACTTTCACTCTTTCTAGGACCTTGAGTATGGCATGGGATGTTTTTTTATGTCATGGATACCATTTTTACTAAATTTCATGCTTTGAATCATCCTTTAGATTCCCTAAATTAACCAATTTCTCCAAGGCAGGCTCCAATGTTGAACGTGAGTTGACATAGTGTTAACTGTACTAAAATAGTGAATAGTTCCAATTGTCAAAAATCCTCAAAAAGATACATTTTTTTAATTTTTTAAATCCACCAAAAATTCTTCAATTTCCATCCAAACATGCTTTCTTATAAAAAAAACTATCCATCTGTTCTTTCACAAAAAAAATTTGGAATAAATTCCCTAGCTAATTTTGGCAAAACTTCTATGCCACACTCTTGCAAAATGTTGTTAGTATGCAAAATATAATGAATATGGTGAAAAACATCATACTACATTAAAAAATCAACATGCTGCTTATAACAACAAGTGGTGCATGTATGATTTATTTTTACATAAAAAGGTTTGGCCATCTCAAAAAATCTTTGACTAATAGCAATCTACGGATGTTTTTCCAAAAATTTAGAGGACAATTATGTTTGAGTCATATCCAAGAAATGTTTCAGATGTGGTTTAAAATTATGATAACCAACTCTTATTTTCACTACATCTCTTGTATATGGTGAAACTCTTGTATTATCTTTCCAAAATTGTGCAAGTAAGTCTTTCAAAGCATCAGCTATAGCCTTAACGTTTCATGGAAGTCCACTAGAGAATGCCTAGAGCTCTTTTGTATAGGGTTCATTAAGTATTTCACATATTAAAATTGATTTTATTAATGTTTTTATATTTATATAGTGTTCGATTTGTTTTTGAAATCATTTTTTCCCCTTGTTTCAGCATTTACTGCACAAGTTATCATTATACACTAGGCATCATTACAATCTTTGTTACATGATTTCAGGCCTGTAATATGATATGCATCATGTAGATTTTCAACAATTTCATCATTTTCATCATCTATGTTAGATGTTATTAGTACTAGTGTGTATAATTTAGGTCTCATCTTAACCAATTTCATCAATGAAATAAATAATTGACATCTTTGACTATCATACTCCAATCTATGAAAGAAACTATCCCAAATTTCTTGAGCCAGTCTTCTAGAATGGCAGTCAAGCATTTTGTTATGCATTGGTTTCAAAATACTTTCATCAACTTCAATTAAGTACTTCTCTTTTCTATGCACAATTCTTGGATGTGTTATTATTGGTGGAATCCGTTCAGAGGGTGTTTTAAAATCATTATATGTTTCCATGAAATTTTATTCATTGTTTGTTTCTTCATTATATGTTTTCATAAAAATTTCTTCATTGTTAATTTCATCATTATTTGAGTTCATTAAATTTTCTTCATTGTTGGTGGGTAAAGTATCATGCATAGGCTCTTCATCAACAAAATCAAAAACTTTAAACTTTGAATGTAAATTTCCAACATTATCTAATTTTTTATTGTCAATTTCATCATAATTCAATTCATATTGTAAATTTCATCATAATTCAATTCATTATTGTTAGTTTCATCATTTTTCAATTCATTATTGTCAATTGCCTCATTATCTAAGGCATTTGGCTCATCAGGGTTAGTGTTTGTACCTTGTTTGGAATGAAATGCTTGCATTCGTACCTTGTTTTTTTCTCTCAACTCTTCTAATTATTCCATTGTTTTGTTCTTAAACTTCTTCCTCTTCCCTAAACATGAACTAGTGCCCATTTTGACAAAATCAACCAAAAATGTACTTCAAAATGTGGGGTCCAAAAAAAGTACAAAAAGGGTATGCAGAGAATACACAGAGTATGTAGGGAATGTTTGTGGGGACAACAATCTCGATTTGAGATTAAAATAGACATTGAAAATTAAGTTTTTATTTTACTTCAAGGAACATGTACGCATTATAGTAACATGTATGTGTTCCTATAATGCGTATGCATTTCTTGAAGTATAGGAATATACTACAAAAAACAAGTATAAAGGCTCATATTCAATGCATAAAATTCGCTATAATACTATAATATGATGAAATCAGACTCAATAAGACTATAATATGATGCATAAATGCATAATATGATGCAATTAGACTATTAGATGTTGCAATAAGGCTATCATATGATGCATTAAGGCTCAATATGATGCAATAAGGCTATCATACGATGCAATAATACTATCATATGATGCAATAATACTATCATACGATGTAATAAATCTCCAATATGATGTAATAAGGCTATCATATGATGCAATAAAGCTTAATATGATGGATAAATCCCCAATATGATGCATAAATATTCAATACATGATGCAATAAAGCTCAATATGATGCAATAAAGCTCAATATGATGGATAAATCCCCAATATGATGCAATAAAGCTCAATATGATGGATAAATCCCTAATATGATGTATAAATATTCAATACATGATGCAATAAGACTCTTGATAAGACTATGAAACAATAAGACTATCATATGATGAAATAAGGCTCAATATGTAAGACAAAATGAGCTAATTTTACCCAAAATCCCATCATAGGTCCTTACAAAACTAGGTGAATAACAAGTTCATAAATTGACACTCATCACATTCATGGATTTATGCATTTGTGATGAAATCAGGGAACTTAGGGGTTGTGTTTGTTATAAATTTAGGATTTAGGGTTAGGGGTTTAGTGGAATGGGTTTGCACATGTGTATATGACATGAAATTAGGGTTTAGGGGAACTATATATGTTCAAACTTGATAAAATTAGGGTTTACAATAAACATGTCATGAAATGTGACCTAATTTAGGCCCTTTAATCACATCATAGATTCAATTTTAGGTTCAATGGGTTGAAATTGGCCACATTTGCATTCATATTTGCACTTTTGATTAAATTAGGGTTAGTTAAGCCATACATGTTGCATCTAGATTATACAATTGATTAAGCCATAAATTTATTTTAGGGGCTTAATTTTGGCCAAATCATGTCCCTAATTAAACCAATCGACTAATTGGTTCAATTCATGATAGACAGAATAGTACTTAATTTTATCCCAAATCATATGTCATGCTTTTATAGTTATGTCAATAAGGGGTTCAAATTAGCCTCCCACACCTCCTCGATTGAATTACCCATATAATTGAACCTTGTTGTGCCACATGTGTACCTCATACACCTGAAAGTATTAAAGTTATCAAATATACAACAAGTCCTGGAAGTTTTAGAGTTGATAATGCCTCAGGAGGCCAAATCTAATTACATATCACTAGGTGTACCTCGTACATGTTTGGAAGTCTTAGCACTATTACAGGTGTTAGGTCCTAAAAGCATTAAAGAGCTATTAGATCCCTATGAAGCCCGATCCAATTAGATACATCACCACATGTGTATCTTGTACACACATATACTTGTGTTAGAGATATAATTGTCAAGTCTTAAAAGCATCATATTTGTTAGAGCCTCAAGATGCCCAATCCAATCAAATATTTACACATGTGTAGGTCTAGTACACCTAGAGAGGTGTTAGAGTTGTTAGATATGCACATATATTCTTGATCCCAAAAGCATCAGAGATGTTATCACCTTAGGAGTCTTGATCCAATAAAAAATGGCCACGTGTACTTTTGTACATAAAATGGCTAATTCAAATAGATAATATTGATAAGTTGGGCCTAGCCCTAATGTTTCAAGTCTTCAAAAGTACTCAATGATCCCATAAAAAATAAGAAACACTTGAAAAAATATGAACACATCTTAGATACCATAAGCACCAAATCTAGGCATGTATATGTTGTGCACTCTCTATACATTTATTAGCTCACATGAGTGGAACTCATGATCTTTGGTACCTAGACAAGTACCATCAACTCCAACTAATCCAACTAAAGCCTAAACACAAATATTGTACATACATATAAGCCAAAAATGTTTAAATATTGATATCAATCCCATCATCTTATGTCTAGTAAATAATTCACATGATGTGAGCATTTGATATGCTGGGTCTAGCCCTGTTGTGTCAAGTCATCAAAAGTACTCAATGATCCTACAATAAATAAGAAATAATTGGAAAAATATGAACACATCTCAGATGCCATGAGGGCTAAATCTAGGCATGTGCACATTGCACTCTCTGCATTTATTAGCTCACATGAGTGGAAATCATGATCTTTGATACCTAGACAGGTCCCATCACCTCCAACCAATCCAACTAAGTCCTATTCACAAATTTATCATACATACATATTAGCCAATAATGTTTAAAGATTGAAATTGATCCAATCAACTCATGTCTAGTAAATAATTTATATGATGCAAGCCTCTGACTTGCCATTATTATACAAAAATTATCATATAGAGCCCTTTCAGGTCCCATCTAAATTGAGTGAGCATCAAACGTTACCAGTTATATATATATATGTATTCAAATTATCTAGATTCCTCTACCTTGAATTACTTATAGATCCCAAAGTACATTCATATTAAGTCCTACACGTAGGAGAGAACACAATTCAACAATGGATTCCTCAACCTCAAATCCCAAGCTGAAGCAAGAATTATGAGATACTACATTCTTGTAGTCCATATCATAAGGTTCAAGCTCATTACAATGAAATATGAACAAGACGATTGAAGATATGTACAAAATATATAATCTTGAAACCTTTAGTGAGGGAGTGCACACTAGTATTCAATTATAATCAACCATCTATATGAGGTGAGCAGTTCATCATCCACATTAACAATTATTGGGTCCCTCTACTCAGCATCATGCTTGAGAAGAAGCAGGTCTCAGATTTAGGGGACATTGTCACCTTTAATGTATCTTGAATAAGCTCAATAGAGTTTGAGCTGGGGTAACTTATACATATGTCATACTTGGTCAATGTCAGGTCTAATACACTCTATATTTCTAAAGCATAGCCATCCCTTAATGGTTTTGAACAAAGTCCTTAGTGCATTTATATATTTTTTTAGCTATACATTTATCACTACAGGGACCGCATCTTAAACCCACATCATCACTAATGGATACATGTGACCATTTCAAGTTTGTTGAACTCAAAACCACATCTTATACAAAATAAAATGTGTACCCAACTTGACCAAATATTTAAGAAAAATATGTACATACTTGTACCCATCATCATACTTTCTTATCTTACCATCCCAATTACATAGTAAGGCATAAAACTCTATAGTATTGATAAGCACCAAGTGGTGTCTAACTTGTTTGTGAGCTTGCAATTGTTGCATCCATGGTGTGGCTAGGACTAGTCCCATTTCAAAGACACACTCTTGAGATGAGGTGGAAATGGATGGAGTGGTTGATGGTTGTCCCATGTGTGATGGAGGGGTAGATGAAGGAGGTACATGGAATGGAGGATTAACCATATTTTCACAAGAGATCTTATTTTTAGGGAAAATTTGAATAATGTATTTGAATACATTAGGGGAATCTTGAATAATTAGAACAATAGAAGACTCTTATTAGACTTTCAATAGGGATCTCAAAATACACCTATTGAATTAGATGCACTAAGTGACATTAGAGGAAACTCAAGGGACTTTATTCAACACATTTTAGGAATGTTTTTGGGACAATCCAAGGCATGATTCATAGGTATTAGGCTCCATTAGATAACATTCTTGAAATAGATATCCAAGAGATGCAATGTTACACCAAGGGCTCAATTCTTATTTCTACTAACACAAGATTATCTATACTACATATTCCAATTCAATGGATTTTATAATTAAACAAATTAGTTCAAAATTTATAAATAAAGGGGTTTGGTCAAAGATATCAAAGAAACAACAAAAGGGTAAGATAGGGTTTTAGGCAAGTAGGATAATATCAATAAAAACCATGAAATTTAAGGGCAAGTAGGATTTTAGGCAATTAAGGTAGTAAGGTATATCCTTGCCCTACTAGGAGAAAGGTCATAATAGATGTGCATGTTCCAATTGTCAAACAAGGTTTTGTTAACATATGTTCTATTGATGAAACATATTCGTGTATATAAATATTAAAGTGGACTAGAAACTGAACTTTTAATATCTAATACCTCAACATCTATTCTATAGAATTAAAAGTAACCAATCACATCTTGACATTTAAGAGTCAAGTATTGATACTCTAATGCACATTGATTGGTACTCTAAAGGTTAAGTTTTGATCATAGGGTTAAAAATGCATTTTATGACCTCTTCTAATAAAATTAGTTATATTGTTAAATGTATAATGTGTTAGATCTTGAAACCTTAGTTATAAGTAGTTAAGATGACATATTAAAATGGATAATTTTTTCGAAGTCTAATACGATGTTATGGTACCTTAATTCACTATCTAAAGTTAGGATGCACAACTAATGGGACCTTTCCCCTATAAAAAACATGAAATTTGTTTGTTTTGTGTTATTTTAAAATAATGCATATGCATTATATAGTGTGGTATATAATGCTTACACATTATATAACAATATAATGCATACACATTATATAACAATATAATGCATATGCATTATTTGAATTTGAATTAAAAACTGAGCCTCTAGGCTTGTAGATGGCTTGGATTTTTGAGCCAGAGGCTTATGACTATGCATCTACAATCAAGACTGAGAGTTTTGACAAAAACCAATAAATTTCAACTTCAATCACCAAATACACTATGGATTGTAACATTAAAATTCAAAAAATTATCACCATCATGATGAGCATGTTGTCTTCTTTCCAAATATATGATTTTTATAATTTTTAGGCTATTTTAAGTCTTCAAGCTATATATATTTCTAACTACACCTTTTTTAGGCCATTACATGTCACACATATACATGCCTATTCATGTTTATGTAATTTGTTTTTCATTGATCCAAATGCAAAATAAATTATATGGTAACAAACTAGGCCTAATTCTACACACATTATATATATATATATATATATATATAGAGGTATTTAGGGGGCCGCACAGTCAGCTATCCATTTTTTATCAGTTTTTAGGATCTACTTAATTAAAAAATTAATAAAAAAAATACTCATTGAAAAAAATAAAAAAAATCATAACACATTAAAAGATCTTATCTAAATATTTACCAAAGGGTTTCAAACAATATGTAACGATGCTAAAAAAATGGTGGGTCGCACAACCATCTATCTACTATGTTTTCTTTAAAAAAATAGGAGGTCCTCTTCAAATTCTAGATGTTTGACCTATTTATACTTAACCATTTTTCAAAAAAAATAATTTTTGGAAACTAAACTCTAAATTTTACAATTCATGTTTTTATATCATCTTCAAATTTTGAGTGTAGCCATCTTAAATTATCTATAAAAGTTCAAATTTTTTGAAATTTCAGAAAAATCATGTCCACATGTAGGCCCTTTTTTGTCTCCCAAATGTGTGCACTTACCCATAAATCAATAGTTAATGGTTTATAACATTTTATTTTTAATTTTAAATAACCATTAAACAATAATATAGATATCTTAAATATATTTATTGAAAAATATTGAGACATATTATATATGAGGAGTTTATTTTTTATTTTTCATATATCATATGATTAACGATGCTACTACCTAATTATGAATTTATTTTAAGTGGCAATAGATGGCCTCAATTTAATTGCATCATAACGTAGGGTTGGAAAAATGTTGACGAGTAGAAATAATGAGCTCTAAATTCAATTATATGCTCAAGATATCATAATTTTTAAAAACTTTATCCAAACAACATAGATTACTCAGGGCTTGGAAACTACAACAAATATATTTGCTGTAGTTAGCCTAATATCATTTTTTACCCTATTTATGTTCTTTGATGCTTGTATTTGTGAAATCATCAAATCTTAGAAATTTGAAATGGGTAAGGGTTTGGTTTGGGTGTGTGCATAGATAGGTTTTGCATTGAACCTTTTCCATTCTAATTTGTCAAAATCTTATTAGATGATAGAGAATATGTAAATCGATAAATATAAATCACATAACTAAAATAGTCCCACCAAAGTGTTCTAAGAGTGCTCACAATAAAATATTTGCTAAGGATTCAATAAGTGCTTGATGCTCAAATGAACCTAATCAATTATTTATTTATAGATGATTTGAATTCAAACTTTGGTGAAATTGGAACGCATGATTGATGTCCAATAATTTGAAAAGGGAAAGGTAATAAGTGATGGATGGGTCCATCTGATTAAAAGGTTGGCACAAGAGAACTTTCTACGATAATATAGGTGACACTAGTAAGTGTCATACTTGTACGTATAGTTTTGACATCAAGACCAAATGATTACAAAAATAAATATGTAAATTGTATAGGCATATACAAAAAGGATTTTAATCTTCCAAAGTTACCGGAATAGTTCACTAACGCTTAAATTTTGACCAATCACCAATAATAAATTTCATAATGCATTTAAAATACTTGAAAATAAATGGCAAAGGGCCATCTTTTAGTGTTTGCATATGTGTGTGTGTGTGTGTGTTAAAATATATAAATAATGATTGATGCAACATTTCTATTCATATCTCATAAAAGAGAAGGGAGATACACATTAAGAATAAAATAATTATGAATGTATATATTTATTAATTTTTAGGGAACTTCATATGACACTTGTGAATAGTTGAAGAACTTGAAAAAGAGAAGGTTTGCATCATTGATGCCAAGGATGACACTTCATAAATAAACACTTTTGAAGAGTTAAAAAATATGAAGGATTAGAAGAATTGAAACAATGGAAATAATAATGACCTCAAAGGTGTATCACACAAAGAAGTTAATGATAAATTAGAATCTATATTTGAATATGTAGACACTTAACTTTAGTTATTAGTCATAGATTTACATTATTTTAGAGTATTTGTGTGTTTATTGATTATAAATTCATATTAGGGTCTTATTGTTGCATTTTCCTAGTGTTTCTCCTTGTTCCTCTCCTTTTCCTTCGTCCTTCCTCTTTTTCCTCCCCTCCCTATTTCCTTTGGTTTTAGGGATTTGTCCCAAAACCATACATTGTATAGTTTTTAGGTAGGCCCTTGTGACCCTTGTTTTGGGTCTCTCATGCTTTGTATTCTAGATTTTTTTGGCTTTTCCCACATATTGTTTATCATCTTGCTTGTCAATATGGCCCTAATTTGATTAAAAAATGCACACACAACTACATCTAGAAGCATTCACAACAATCTAAATGGATTGTGGAAATACTATTACTCTTAATTTATAAATACATAAGTGCATTAGTACATTAAGGACATCAAAAGATATGAAAGACTTATGTGGCATGCATGCAAAAGATATTTTGAAAGTACAAAAGTAGTTAAGTCAAGAATTTAAAGCATAAATCAAGCAGATGTGAAGCATTTTTATTTATTTTTAACACATTCATTCGAGCACAAAAATTCACATAAGACTAGGCCCTGCATTCACTAAACTTTATGTTAAACACACATTATACTTGGACTGTTGATTATAAAATTTGTACATGCATTGTAATGACTTGTTAAATAATTGAGGGATAACAAAAGGCCCCAAATATGTCCCCCATTTTTTATGTTATTTTTATACGTTATTATACTACTAGGGGTTTGAAGAAGGCTATTAATTTCTTAGAGATCTACACAAAATTTTGGAAAAGTAAGCAAGATTTTTATAGCCCTAAATTTGATAAAACAAGATCACCAAATTAGATTTAGTCTACTCGACAGTTCCCATAACTATTACTTAACACTTCTATAAGGGTGCATTGACAATTTTGGGTAGCGGTCTCAATTCACTCTATTTTTTAGGGGTTTTTTCACCTCATTATTTGGACCTGCTTTGCAATGTCTATTTCTAATGAATGTCTCTAGATTTGTGATAAATCATATATTCTTCTTAAACCCCTCTCTCATTATTTATTACTACACCAGGGCATTATTTAATGTAATTAAGTCTAATTTTAGTGTTTTAAATATGATTAGGATTATTTTCAATATGTTATGGCTAGTTGTATTACATGTTGATGTAAAAACACTTTACAGTACAAACATTTGGTCAATCCACATTTTGATTCATGCTTTATAGTCTTTTAATCTTTGATATTGCTTCTTTGATAATAAATTTGATTTTTTGGGGGATTTTCTTTCTTTGCATCATCCTAGATCTCATAGTCCTAGCTATCATTGTGATTGATTCCAAGCCCTAGGTAATTTTAATTTATAAAATCAGGTTAAACTTTGATACACTTGTGATAGATCACCCTTTAGATGTAATTTTACAAGATGTTACAAATTCTTTTGTGAATGTCATGTATTTTCATAATGATGTAGAAGGTAGTGGTTATGATGATTATAATATTGCGGATAACATTGACGAAAGATTATGATATATTATTCTTACCTTAATAATACCAAATGGATATATAGATGATATGCATGTTTTTGGTGTTGGTTCCCTTCATGTAAGAGAACCACATAGTAAGGGAAAAGGTGTTAGCCTCACACAAATCAAGCTAAAACAACATGGATTTGGGTTTAGATGTGCACAACAACATGTGGATTCATTTTTAGAATGTGATATAGCCCTAACACAAACTATAAGGGGTGATATAGATTTAGATTCATGTTCTCATGTAGAGATTAATTATTCTTCTTTGAATGTAAATGTTGATAATAATGTGAATGATAAAGGCTCTCAAGATAATTATTAAAACTCGAATGATAAAAATTGTGACCATGATGACAAATAACAAGAAAAAAAACATTGATAGTATTAAGAAATATGCTATAGACAATCCAGTTGTTAAGGTGTGTTTAGACTAAATATATTCTATTATGGCATGACATTATATAATTGGTGGGAACATTATATTAAGTAAAATAGAAAAGATAATGTGGAGTTGAATAATCAAATAGGAAGTTGATATGCCATATAGGGAGTTGATAAGTCATCTTGGTGGATAAAAGAGCAAAGAAGTGAAACATGAAGTGTGGAAAATGTACGGTTAATAATGTTTATCCCATAGCCTCTTGACCATGTTCTTAACACATTAATGTGTTTTAATTGATATCTCTCTTGATTCTATTAGTGTCTCTCTTTCTCCTTATCTCATTTTATTATTTATCATCTCAATTATTTTCATGGCTTCCCATTATATCAAATGTCTCACCAATGTTGTGTATACTATAAATAGGGATAGGCTGATTGGGCATATTATAAAGCATTGGGCTACTGTGAATTCTGAAAATAATTTTTTTCAGTGAAGATATTTATTGGGTGAAAGTTAAATGAGGTGGACAAGGAATCAAATCATATGTTTTTTCTAGTTGTTCATGATGAGATTGATAATGTTAAGATGGATTTCCAGGCTATTAGGAATTAGTTTGCTGCTAAAGAGATTTTAGCACGTGTTTTGAGATATCTTATCGATGATGTGTTTAAGTAAGGTGAACAAGATTGTAGTTATTGTTCCTATATAATTCAACAACTACAACAAAATAATCACCAAGGATGTTAGACAAATTGTTTGGTTGGATCACCTGATGGAAACTTTGATGAAACTTCTTCAAAATGTTTTGTGTATTGATGGAAATATTTATTTTCATAGTGTAGGGAAGGGATCCAAATAGAGAAGCAACAATGTTTGCATTTTTGTAAAATTGGAAATGCATTTGATATATGTGTTGAGCATTTTTTGCCCAACAGGCCAAAAATTGGTTCCCTTTTGTCCCTGCTGTTCTAGGCCATTTCATTTTCTAATTTTGCATGAATCTATTCATTTCTACGGTGACGTCCTGAAAGTCATCAAATTTAAGCAGACAAACTAGTCATTGGGTGACGGCCGCATGAACGTCAAATTTAACATAGTGAAGTTGTTGTTGTTTTTGAACTGCCTAAGCACCAAATCATGGAAAAAATCCCAAGGAACACAGTGACCCGCTAGAAGATCGCCCCCAAGGGTTGAAAGAGTAGGAAGAAGACAAGGAGAAAAAACAACAAAGCATTCAAGTGGCAAAGGGAAGGTGAGTTATTGCAGATGAGCGGCGCGACCTATTTTTTACAGTTGCCATTGATAAAGGGATAAACCACAGTCTGTTTGCAGAAAAGAGGTGCAACCATGTTCTTACATTAATGCTTAAACACCAAAGTCAATTTTGGTGATTATATAGCATGGTTCCAGCAGGCCTTTTCTGAAGAATGACATCAGTAATAGTGGTTTCCTCTTCCCAAGATTTAGAACGCACATGGGCCACTAGCAGAAATGAGCGCCAAAAAATCTTTCCAGGAAGCACCGAGTTTTCTTCCTCTTCCTATATATTGTAAAATTCTCTTTTGAGAAGAAATCCGCTCTCAGCCTTAAGGCAAAAATCTACCCAAAAAATCTCTCGGGTTTGTAAGGCAGAGCTTTGCCAGAATTTTACCTTGAATCGAAACTTAGCATTTTTTACCTCCATTTTGAGTTTTGCATCTTTAGTATGTATCTATGCATTTGATTCTGTGTTAAGTCATTTTCTTAATGCTTTTGCAGAATGATTTCAGCATGTCTGGTGCAATTTTTGAGTTTCCTTTTATAGGTCTGTCAAAAGTGTCCTTAGAGGAGTATAAGTGAAGTGAATAGGCTGTTGTAGTATGTCTCAAAATGCCTCTAGTAGTTATTTCCTCCCTGTACCTCCACGGACCCCTGACCCACTGATGCAGAAGGTTTTGTCACTTCAGATGAAGTGTATAGGCACTTCCTTTTGGTGAAAAGTGTATATTCGGGCTGGGTGGATCACATTTTCTGGTGTATCACCTTTTCTTTTTTAGGCTTAGGCTTTGTTTTCAACATCTCTCTCTCTCTTTTCATCCCCCCTTTTTTACATTTGTTTCTTAGCAGTTGGAGAAACTAGGGCCTAAATGATACATCAAAGGGAGATAGCCCTTATCTAGAGAATCTCCCCTTCAGCTTCGTCGGTCCCACAGGCGAGAGGGGAGTTTCCATTGTTGCGTGTGGAAGGGCGGGAGCTAGGCGTCCTGCCCCCGGGTGCAATCCATTACATCAATAGTTTTTGGCATGCCCGGTGGGACCAACTAGGACAAGTTGTGTCCAAAGTGTTGAAGAATTTTTGGTGTGTTCTTCAACTGACCAGCCTTTGGAGGCTTTTGCATCAACACCAATGGCGACTCTGAGTTGAATCAGCTGGTTAAGTAGCCTGGTGCCATTAAGAAATCACCTCTGTATGTATAATACCTCTACACAAAATCATGGACCTTATTGTCCTTCCTATAATTTTAATCAAGCTCAACCTTTTTATGGCATCTCCCCAAGTAGCCCTCCTAGTCGCCCTTCAACCAGAAGGGAAACTTCCAATTTCGAGATCTTTCACCCTGATGGTATGCTACTGACTTGGAAGGAAATGATGGAATCATGGGATAGGAAAGAAGAGAAGAAAGGTTTTGCTCAAGACCTTGAGGAAGATAAAACTGCTCTTACCCATGATTCTTATGATCTCCAAGAAAGGCTCTTCCAAGAAGATCTATCCAGGAGAATCGCAAAGTTGGAATCTAAAGAGAGATTCCTCAGCTAGTGTGTGATGGATGGTTTAGACCCAATGACACATTCCATGTCTGAACACACCCCACTTACACATTTCCAAGAGAAATATTAGGCCAAACCTGATATAGATGAAGTGCTGACCAAGTGGAAGGAGGAGAATCATTCGATTCTAGCTCAAGCACTGCCTCCTCTTCCACACGATTTTCTCACTTCACCCATTCTCAAAGAGGAACCTATTTTGTAAGAGGCAAGTGAGGAGCAGAAGATTCAATCTGCATTTTTCCAAGGGGTTATCATGAGTGACAATGAAGAAGAAATCATCATTGAGGCTTTTTGTGAAGCCATCATCAGCAATGGAGAACACTTAGGTCACGCATACATGTAGATGTTCTAGTAATACGGGGAGGAACAAAAGCATAGTGAGCTCTCTTCCCCCTTGTTCGATGAACTTTCTTGTTGCTTCGATGAGGAGGATGACTATGCTAAAGAACCTGAGTTGGAGGAGGAAAAGGAGAGGTCTGTCTTCTTGGAGGAAGGCCTTGAAGAAGAAAACTTCAAACAAAGAGGCGATGTTTTGTGGGATGAGCAATCATTTTGTGAGTCCATTTTAGACATCACCATAGTCACCCTTCTTCAAAAAGGCCAAGAGGGAGCAGAGGATGAGTCTGACAGAGTCTTCAATGAAGCAGAAGGAAACGGGTCAGACCATGATGCACTGTAAGGGAGCTATACATGTCAAAGGGCTTATGGTGATGAGCCAGCAACCATAGATTTCTTGGTGAAGAGCACCAACATGAAGAACCAACATTTAACAAGCTTCCAAGAACAAATAGAGTACACATATGTTGGGAGCATGTTCGAATCTGATTCACTCAGATACCAACCAATGCAGGTGACAGGCAAGGGGAACAGGTCACCAACTCTCTTTTTTATTCAGCTACTTGCCTACCACCATAAGTCTTCTTTCCAGGAAGGGGACTTTAGAAATTTTCCCTTTCATCCAGGAGGGAAGCAAATATTCCTGGTTAGCTGTACATAGTAGTTTGCTTTCTTTTTCTTTCCTGTTTTCCCTAAGTGTAGTTTACACAGGTAGTGTTTTTAGCCTTGTGTGTTTCCCTTTGCGTTTGGGGTAAAAAGCTTCATGTTTCATTCTTGGATCTTTGGGGCTGTTGCTAACATTTCTTCATAGCTACATCTGACTTCGTGCCCAATGGACTACAAGGCAATTGGTCTTTAAGCATAGCAGGCATGCTTCCCATGGGAGTCGCCAATTTGTTGACCATTTTTTGCCCAACAGGCCAAAATTGATCCCCTTTTGTCCCTGCTATTCTAGGCCATTTCATTTTTTGATTTTGCATGAATCTGTTCATTTCTACGGTGACGTCTTGAAAGCCATCAAATTTAAGCAGACGAACTAGCCGTTGGGTGACGGCCGCATGAACGTCAAATTTAACACAGTGAAGTAGCCATTATTTTTAAACTGCCTAAGCACCAAATCATGGAAAAAGTCCCAAGGAACACAGTGACCTGCCAGAAGATTGCCCCCGAGGGCTGAAAGAGCAAGAAGAAGACAAGGAGTAGAAATGATAAAGCATTCAAGTGGCAAAGGGAAGGTGAGTTATTACAGATGAGCGGTGCAACCTATTTTTTGCAATTGGCATTGATGAGGGGACAAATCGCAGTCTATTTGTAGAAAAGAGGCACAACCATGTTCTTACATTAATGCTTGAATGCCAAAGTCAATTTTGGTGATTATACAGCATGGTTCCAGTAGGCCTTTTCTAAAGAATGACATCAGTAACAATGGTTTCCTCTTCCCAAGATTCAAAACGCACATGGGCCACTAGTAGAAATGAGTGCCAAAAAATCTTTCCAAGAAGCGCCAAGTTTTCTTCCTCTTCCTATATATTGTAAACTTCTCTTTTGAGAAGAAATCCACTCTCAGCCTTAAGGCAAAACTCTGCCCAAAAAATCTCTCAGGCTTGTAAGGCAGAGCTCTGTCATAATTTTACCTTGAATCAAAACTTAGCATTTTTACCTCCATTCTGAGTTTTGCATCTTTAGTATGTGTCTATGCATTTGATTCTGTGTTAAGTCATTTTATTAATGCTTTTATAGAATGATTTTAGCATGTCTGGTGCAATTTTTGAGTTTCCTTTTATAGGTCTATCAGAAGTGTCCTTAGAGGAGTATAAGTGAAGTGAATAGGCTACTGCAGTGTGTCTCAGAATGCCTCTAGTAGTTATTTCCTCCCTGTACCTCCACGGACCCCTGACCCACTGATGCAGAAAGTTTTGTCACTTCAAATGAAGTGTATAGGCGCTTCCTTTTGGTTGAAAAGTGTATATTCGGGCTGGGTGGATCACATTTTTTGGTTTATCACCTTTTCTTTTTTAGGCTTAGGCTTTGTTTTCAGCATCTCTCTCTCTTTTCATCTCCCCCTTTTTTACATTTATTTCTTAGCAGTTGGAGAAACCAGGGCCTAAATGATACATCAGAGGGAGCTAGCCCTTATCTAGAGAATCTCCCCTCCAGCTTCGCTGGTCCCACAGGCGAGAGGGGAGTTTCCATTGTTGTGTGTGGAAGGGCGGGAGCTAGGCATTTTGGCCCCGGGTGCAATCCACTACGTCAACAGTATGTATGTATGTAGATCAATTATGAGTTAGTTTATTGGATTTCAAATGTGGATGAGGAAAAATCACTAGGTAGGAGTTAATTTATTGGATATCCAATGAGGACAAGGAGAAAACATTCAGATAAGTGGATTAGAGGGAAAAACACATGGACATAGGATAATTAGAAAATGAGATAGATAACTTGAAGTTATAGTGATAGTTGGTGATTTTAGTTGTTATAGTTATATATAGACAGACACAAACTTTTATATACAGTGCCATGATGTATATACTTGATGGGTGTAGCGGCTAAACACCCTTGCAACCTGGTAAGATGGGATGTGAACTATAGAAGTGTGACCCAAATGCATCATGATGGATAAAATATAAAAATAATTGGAAGAGTATGGTCTCAAGACTAAGTGTCTTAGGATGAGACACCTAGATTCATATCTTATAATTGTTAAGATGTGTTTAGACTCAATATATTTTTATATCTCATTATATTATGTAATCAGTGGGAATATGAGAAAAATGTTTGCATGTATTATGTGGAATAGAAAAGATAATAGTAAGGTTAATAGGCAAATAGAAGTTGATCCATATTATATGAAGTTGGTAAGTCATACTAATGGTTAACAGTGTGAAAAAGTAAAACATGAAGTACCATGGGAAATGTATAGTTGGTAATATTCAACCATTGGCCTCTTGGCCATGCGCTAAACACTTTGAAATGTTTTAATGGATATCTCTCTGAGTCTATTTTCATCTCTATTTTTTCCTATCTTAGTTTATTATTTATCATCTCATTTATTTTCATGGCTTCTCATTATATTAATGTCTTGCCAATGTTTATGGTTTACTTTTCAAAATATTTGGTTATTCAATAAATAAATATATAACAAGTTTGGGCATATATCAAAACCAATATTTTCATTAGTCAATAAATGAAAACAATATAGGTATAATGAGTTTTACCATTATAAACATGAAGATATGTAATGATTTGCGGGAGGAGGAGGATGACAAGATTGTGATATTCAAGAGTTTCAATCTAATTACAAATGGCCAAAAGGGACAACAAGAGCACTGTTTAGAATTGAAGAGGACTAAAAAGAGTCTTCAAATCATTAAAATGGAGTGTAAACACCTTCTCATAGGAATACGATATGTTGCATGGGAAAGGAAGTATAATGCCTTACAAGAGTTTTGATCTTCTTGAATCAAAAATAAACTATGGAGGTCGATCAACCTATGGTGAGAATCAAACTTAGGAATACCAAAGCAATAGTAGCTACCAAGGAAGGATGGAAGCTAACTATTGTGAAGGGGCAGAGCTGAAGATGCCCTTTGTGGTTGCAAATACTAGAAAAAATGGTATATTGCTTGGGAAGATTGTGAAGCGTTAGGATGCTATGAATATCAAGAATTCTTTATTTTCAATGAAAAGAGAGTTGAATGAGGTGGAGGAGGAATAAAAGTAGGTGTCTTATAGGATTTTTCATGATGATAACAATAATTTTAAGCTATACTTCCTGACCATTGGGAAGCATTTTATAGTTAATGAGATTTCTTAACAGGTTTTGAGAAAGTTTGTTAATGATGCATCCAAGTTTATAAATGATAAGGTGAATAAGGTTATAGATATTGTTTGTATATATTTCAATGACTCCCACAAAATAACCACCAAGGATGATGCATGAATTCTGGGTTGGATAACATGATGGAAACTTTGATGTAACTTATTTAAATTGTTGCGTATTGTTGTAAATATTTGCTTTTAATGTGTAGGGAAAACACCAGAGTAAATTTGAAGAAATCCAAATAGAGAAGCAACAATGTTTACATTTTTGTAAAATTAGAGATGAATTTGATCTATGTATATATGTAAATAAATTAGGAATTATTTTAGAGGATATCAGATGGGACCAAGGAAAATACACTCATGCATATTAGGTAGGAGTTAATCTAGTGGATATCAGATGGGACCAAGGAAAAAACACTCAAAAAGATGGAGCTAAGGAAAAAACACTTGACGTAGGATAATAAAAAAATGAGATCAAGAACTACAAACAATCGTGATATTTGGTTATTTTAGTTGTTAGAATTACATACAAACAAACATAACCATTTTTATATTGTGCCATCACATATAGACTTGGTTGGTGTAGTAGCTCAACACCCATGCAACTCGGCAAGACGGGATGCACACTATATAAGCATGCACAAAATGCATCATGATGAAGTAAAGAAATAAATAATCGAAAGAATATGGTCTCAAGATAAGACACCTATATTCTTCTGAAAGAATTTTTATGGTGTGTTTAAAGTAGATATATTTTATTATTTCATTACATTATGTAGTCAGTGCAAAAATGAGAAAAAACATTTACGTTTGTGTTATGAAGGATAGGAAGGTGAATATTCAAATATGAAGTTAATCTATCATATAAGAAGTTCATAAGCCATATTGGTGAATAAAGGTAAGAATAATTAAAACATGAAGTGGTGTGGAAAATGTACGGTAAGTAATGTTCAACCTATGGCCTCTTGGCCAAGTGTTGATGATTTTCACTATAGGGGTCCAGGAATAGGTGCATGAGGGAAAACTACACATTAGAGGTAACTCACAGTTATAAAGAGTGAATGCACATGGAATAATTTAGATAAAATAATCAACACACATTCAATGGAGTAGAATTATAATGCTTGTATAAATGGAACTTCTATTCAATGTGAATGAATAGGGAAAATAATATAGATATGTACAATTCGTTATGACATAGTAAATAAGAAAATCATGTTACCTACCACTATGAGTATGTATGGCATCCCCCCTTTGTTATATGCATATGATACATATTTGTAGATGTAACATAAAAAGTAGTTACAATAATTGTTGATTATAAAGAAGACGGTTACAATTTGTTTCATCTTCTTTGTTGCACGATAATTGATCTTCTAGGTATATGGTAAATAACTACCCAACTAGCTATCTGGCAAGTCCTAGGTTGAGAAATTCCACTTGTTAAACCACACATTTAGAACAAGTTGATGTGTGGATACATTAGAGGAAGTCAATTATAGAGATGCGTAAATAATGGCATGATTAGTGGGTAGGAGAGTGTGTGGGACTATGAGCAAGCACGAGTGTAGTATATAGGACTATGAGCAAGCACGAGTGCAGTATATAGGACTATGAAAAAGTGCAAGTGAGGCACATTGGACTATAACTAGCTTAGTGTAGATAATAACTATGTGTAGTGTACATACATGCAAAGGAGAAGTGTATGTTACATAAGAGTTATACAAAGATCATCCATCCTTCCTTAAAGAGCAATGGTCTCCATTGCATCTATGTGTAGCTATAGGAACTACACTTGAAGTTTTTAAGAGTTGTAACACCTCACTTAATCATAATCTAGCCCCATTTTGACCATCATGAATAGTTATTATGTGCCATTGTGAGTGTATGTGTCTATCACTTCGGTGATCTAGTCCTTATCTACTAGGTGTAAGTTTTCATGATCAATTTTATAAATATGTTGTGTTATTTTTGGTTGCATACCCAAATACAAATCAAGAATGAAGGTATTTTCACTAGTTGTGTGTAGAATGGTGTAAGGACCATAGCATAGAGGTTTGATGTTCTGGTGTGGACCTTTAAAGTGATCCTTTTAAAGGTGAAACTATACTTTATCACCAACTCAAAATGTATGAAGAGTGTGATATGCATCATGGTGATTTGATACCAGTAATCTATAATATGGGGGCCTAGAACCAGGGGTGTAGGGGAAAACTATGTGTTAGAGGTAACTCACAATTATAAAGAGTGAATGCACATAGAAGAATTTATATAGAATAATCAACACACATTCAATGGAGTGGAAGTCTGATGCTTTCAAAAATTAAACTTCTATTCAATGTGAATGAATAGGGAACAAAATGCATAGATGTGTAACTTGTTATGACAAAGTAGATATGTAGAGCATGATATCTATCAATATGATTACACATGGCATCCCCCTTGTCCAAATGTATGTGATACATATTTATACATGTAATAGAAGAATAGTTAAAACTATTGTTGGTTACAAATAAGATGGTTACAAGTTGGTTTCAACTTCCTTTTTAGATGATGATTGATCTTCTAGTTAGATGGTAGCTAACTACTCAACTGGATATCTAACATGTCTTAGGTTGAGAAGTGCCACTTGGTAAACCACACATTTGGATCAATTTGACATGTGGATATGCTAGAGGAAGTCAAGTGTAGATATGCCTAAATAATGACAAGCTTAGTGTGTATGAGAGTGTGCAGGATTGCAAACAAGTACAAGTGTAGTGTACTAGACTACAAGAAAGTGTAAGTGAGGTACATGGGACTGGCTTTGTGCAACTTAGAAATGTGCACAGTGTGTAGACATGCAAAGGAGAAATGTATGTTGTGTAAGAGCTGCACATGGATTAGTTAAACACATTAACACGTTTTAACGGATATCTCTTTAAGGAAAATGTATGGTAGGTAATGTTCAACCCATGGCCTCTTGGCCAAGTGCTAAAAATATTAACATGTTTTAATAGATATCTCTTTGAGTCTATTTTCTTATCTTTTTCTCTTTATCTTAGTTTGTTATTCATCATTCCATTTATTTTCATGGATTCTCATTATATTAAGTCTCACCAATGCTTATGATTTACTTTACAAAATCTTTAGTTATTTAGTTATTCATTTTGTGGTAGGGTCGGTTGTGTACTCAAGACAATGCTAGTTGATATCTCTAAAATTACGATTGTATTAAAAGGCATTCATTTTTAAAATATCTCTTCTCATGATATCACTTCGAAAGTTCCTCCTCAACCTACTCATGTTTTTATGTCTTCTACTATTCCTTCTACCCAAAATAATGTGTGTCAAAATTTACAAATGCTTCTATTAATTTTCCTCCTCCTGAAACTTTGAATTCCTCCAAATTATCAAAATATTTTATTGTCTTCTCAAGCTTTCTCAATATCTCAACATGCTTCTTTAATTCCTCTAGTTCAAGCATCCATTGTTTTTCATTTTTATTCTAATGTTGTTATTCCATTTTAATATTCTTTTATACCAATCTACTCTACTACTTATTCTATTCTGATGCAAAATTTCAAAATGAAAAGCATAATGCATATATTGTGTGATTTTTGAAAATGAGTTAATTTTTTTTCTCGATGCTATCAAAAGCTAAGTGATAGGTTCACTTCTCATGATATAATTTTAAAACATTTGGCTCATGATGTACTTGTTAGTACTCTTCCAATTGGTTTTATTACTCCCAAATTTGTACTGTATAGTGGAAAAGGATACCTTATCACCATATTGTATCATTTTATTCCTCTTGTTTATACATTGTTCAAGATAATAATTTTTTAACCTAGTTATTTCTAATAAGTTTGATTTACTATGCTTTTGATTGGTTCTATAATTTACCATTTGGTTCTATACATTCTTTTTCACCTCTAGTTGATATTTTATTGGCTCATTTTAAAATCAATATTTCTCAAAAGATTACATTTGTGGAATTAACTCAACTTAGACAAGCCTCTAATGAGTACATTAGAGCTTATGTGCTTATATTCAAGACTAAGGTAACTAAGATGATTTATCAACCACCACATAGTGAGATTTAAAGAATTTCATCAATAATCTATTATAAATTATCAAAGATAAAGTAGCTTTCAATATTTGTCCATCTTTCGATGAACTTTGTCATGTGATTAAGGTCTTCGAAGTGAAAATTTTAGAGGAAAATAGGCTTAAATATGAGGTCAATGCTCCAAAAATGTAATTTTTCAAAATAGACCAAATTACAAGGCTAAAACAAATGGCCATGAGCTTCAACATAAGAATGATGCTAAGAAGACAATCAATGATATAAAATAACCATATAAAAAGCTTCCATTACCTCAACAAAAGGATTATAGAAAATTACAATATTAAGTGAAATTCTGAAAAATGTCTCAAAGTAGTTACTTGAATGCAACATGATTATGTTACCACCACAAATGGAATTTAACACTTCAAAACCATTGCCTAAATATTTTGAAACCAATGCATATTATGATTTTTTATAGACTTCAATGGCATTCTACAAAGTGATGCATCACTTCAAAACACAAAATATAATGTTTAATTAATAGTGATCAAATTCAATTGGATGGCACACATATAAGTTCAAGTGCAAAAATAGAAACATATACTCATAAAGAGTAATAAACTAATAATGGAAATGCACATATGGTAGACAAACCAAACTATAACAATGTGCATATGGATTACAAACAACATCCACTTAAGGGCTTTATTAGAGTAATAGTTTCATTCAATAAGGAGGTGACATCTATTCAAAATTTATTTATTGAAGATGATCTATCATACGACAATTCATATGATGAACCAATATTTATATGAGAATCATAGAAGACAAAGAAAAAAATGGCATAATGATTGACAATGGCTCAAAATTGAATATATGTATTGAGAAATTTATTTACATCCTTGGACTTATGGATCATGTTCTCTTGCTTAAACATGTAATGTAAGGATAGAAGGCTAATTATTGAGAAGATGGTTAGAGAAGGGTTTTCACATTTTAATGTAACATTTTGTGACATAAAAGTATATTTTATTGGATGAGCAATTATGAAATACAAAACTTTGTTCTTCATGGTAATAGATATTGTGATTTATTTGCTCTTGTATCAACACTTAAAAAGGATGATATCCGATCATATGTTTAAACAAGGTATTGAGCAATTATTTGTCTAGATCATCTATATCAAAGCATTTATATGATTAAAATGTTGATTTCTAGGGCATAATTGAATATTATCTATCAATCACGAATATTTTTTAATTTCTTAGTATGATATGAAATTGCATTGTGATTAGTGGCAATATTATACCTATGTTATTTCTTAGACTATGTTGACAACCTTAAATCATTAAATTCTCTTATTATTGTATAATGCACTAATGGATCAAAATGCACTCAGAATTAAGTGGTTTTTTCCTATTTCTAAGTAGGCCTATGTAGACACCTAAAATTTGCCACATTTAGTGTCAAAATTATCTTTTCTAAATATCAACACACCTTCTATTATCCATCATTCTAAATTCAAATTTCATCCTAACACCATTTCCCTCTCTTTTTCAAATAGTTAATTAATCCATATTAATTAATTATTCATGGATCACATATTCTAATAAACTAAAAAGAAATTTGGAATTTATAAGTCACCAAACATATTTCATACTTATCTCAACCAAGTGTTGAGTTATCCAACCAAATCATTCACTTCCTTGGCCAATTGTTGAGTCATCATTAAACCTTCCAACGAACTTGGTGATTTATCTAACTAAATTGACTCATTCATGATAAATTTTCAACTACTTTCCCCTTTTATCTTAAACACATGAGGAATTGGTCTCTCCCACTTGGATGAGGACTCAAATCTGACTGTCCAAAATTAACATAATCCAATAAGTATGGATTTTTCCAACCATCCATATTCTCACCCGAAAGCCTATAAATTGAAGTGTCATCCTCCATTTTCAGGATACATCATCAAGCTATCAAAATCACCTTATGCATCTATAATGAAATCAATAAATTACATCCATATGTTGTTGAAATTCCCTTTGCCTTGAAGAATGAATTGAGCATCAACATAATAGAATAAAAAAGTAAATTTAAGTTCATCAATGGAGAAGGTGATTTACTTTGTTGGTAAGATGGTACAGTGTAAGTATGTTTGTTTTGTAACTTTTGATTGATTAACTCTAACTGAGGTTTTAGTTTATCTTTAGAATAATAATTTATTTGTCTATTTGATTTCCTAGCTTGCATAGGTTATAAAATTATAGCTATATTATTCTGACACGCCGGGTGGGACCTTCCTAAATCTTTTTCATCTTATATGTTTTTCTTAGATTTCTTGAGTTGTTTTCAAATTTTATTAAGGTCTATAGTTGTTTAATCTTGGTTTGGAAGGTTGTATTTGTTGTTTCATGTAATTTTTTTGGAGTTTTCTAAGTTGTACATTTTCTGTGAAATGGTAGTTTCGTTACGTAAAATGGAAATCTTGTGTTGTATATTAATAGTTTTGTTATGGTTGAGTTTTGAGAATTCTTGTTGATTTTGTCTTTTTGCTTTTCAATCTTTTCAACTTTCTTGTCTTCCTATTATTCAGTTTTATTCATCTTTATGTTTCTATTTTATTTTTTTGGTCATTTTGTAGAGCAATAGTTTTATAGTAGAAAATGGCAAATCTGGTACATATTTTAGTGATTTTGTTACAAACTTTAATTGTTTTGTTACAAACTTTAGTGATTTCATTCTGTGAAATAGTGGTTTCATTTCCAGTTTATTTATGACTATTTATGGTTTATGTTGCTAACATCTAGTTTCTTCTATTTTCCTACTTCAATTACTTTTTGTTCTCTAAATTTTTGATTTTGCAGAACATTGGTTTTGGAGGACAAAATAGTGAATTTATTGCAAAATTTAGTGGTTTTATGGTAAACTCAGGTGATTTTGTTCAATATAGTGGTAGTTTTATAAGGTAATCATTTTTTCTAGATTTTTACCTTTATTTTTGACATTTTTTGTCATTTCATGAGCAGTGAATTCATTCTATGTAATAATGATTTTGTTCCAGAGAGTTGTTTTTTCTACTTTAAACTTTATTTTAACTCTCATTTTTACTAACTTATAGTTTTTGGATTACTCAAGTCTTTATATATAAAATACCAATGATTTTGTGTAGGACCGCAAGCCAAAGACTTAATAGACTAAACCAAAAAGTAATTTTTTTGGTGCTTATCTTTATTTTCATTTCAATTTTTAACTAATTAAGTAGTAATTAATTAGTTTCATATCTTGTAAATTTGCTTGTGTATAGTACAAGACGTTATGTATGCTCTTTCCTCATGTACATTAATGATGATCCTTGGAAATTAAAAATAATTCCTATAATTTTGTATTTACTTGAGCTATTCTCGCATATGCTCTTTCCTCGCATCACATTGGTTATGATCTTTAGAAATTAGAAATGAGATAGTCTCCTTTTTTCTAAAGTTTAAGGGATTTATCGATCATGGATTTCATCACTACATGGTAGGCCAAATCCCATGTATCAACAAGGTATATAAATTAAAGATCAGTTATTTTAATTACCTAAGCAATTGTGTGTTATAAGCACACCATGATGTGAGGGGGTTTCATCTTCCAATACTAAGGGTTTCAATAGCTACCTCGAAGTATGATTTTATGATGACACTCTATTGAAATCCTATATATGGAGTGGGCACATAGGGACTAGACCTTTTTGTCCAACCCATCAATCAACTTTTTTCGTGGTCTTGGGCCTTATCATACCAAAAAGTATATAGATGACATATTTTAGTTAAAAATTTAAAAATTATTAAATCATTTGACTTATGGTGCACCTAAGAGGAACTTATTGCCTAGAGAAGTTACTTTATGTACCCATGAAACTAGTTTTAGTGGGCTATGGGTATGACACTACCTCCATAGTCAGTGCTCTTAAATATTGGGCCATCACTATTCAACGAGCAAGAAAATATAAATAAAATCCCACATATCATTCAATTCCCTTGCCTAACTTTTATCCTTTTATGTGATATGTATGCTTTTTTATCTAATTAGATCTTGTGTGTTATATTTGCTTTTATCTCCTTGTGGAAAACTTGCAATTTAAATATTTTTATGTTTTGAAAACCAAAGTTTGTCTTTTGAAGCAAAATTAAGTCCTTATTTTTCAAATCAAAGCCTTAATCAAGAGAACATTATCCAAATAAATCGAAGACCAAGTAACTTAAAAATCTCATAAGATAATCTTATTTTTAGTTTGGAGTCATATAACTTTTAAGTCAAGTATAACATTTAAACAATGTCTCCAATCACTAGGCTTCAAGCCTATTTAAATAATGCTCGATATAATCCAAATAGAGAAGAACCCTTTGAAAATGACCCTTTCCATTTTGGGAATAAAAAACAACATGTTATGGTCAATGATGATGATAACAAACCCTACCAAGATGAGTATGGACATTATATTAATTTCCCTAAATATCCACTAGCCCAAGTTATTGATTACCTCGTAGAAAATAAGAATGAAGTATTGTTACACTTCTTAGGGCTATGAACCAAGTTTCCACTTTATTTTGATCCTAGTGACTTATCTATCCTAATTTATAGGAAGGATACAACACTTCATACACATGATCAAGGAACATCTAATGTCTCCTTAGGAAGGAACAAGGCCATCATAAGATCATCCAATGGAAATCTTGAAAATGTTTCCCTTACCCATGTAGATAAGGGAAAATTAGTTTTAGATGACACATCCCAACAAAGCCATGTATTTAACATTGAAAACCATGTCAAAAGGTTAACTAAAAAAATATTTGATCTTCAATGCAACTTATCAAATAATCCTTAAAATCCAATAATCACCAAATCAAACAAACAAAACCAAAACCAAAATCAAAATCAAAATCAAAACCTAAAACCCAAAACAAAATCTATGTCTAAATCAAAATCAAAGTCAAAACCAATCATCATCTCCACCACTCAAAGACATAGAATTTGTCTAAGAATGAAAAAGCTTCAAATATTAAATACAAGGACTGCAAGATGGAAGTTATTCCCAAAGCAAGAAATTTAAGTTTGAAGAATTATGTCCTTATCCTTTTGACATAAACATGATGAAAATATCTTTTCCTATTCATTTTGAACCTCTAAATTTTGATAAGTATAATGGGAAAGGAGATCTTAGGGAACACATTAAAGAGTTTTACATGGTTTGTCAAGAGGTTGCTTATAGTTACAACTATCTGTTTAGAATCTTTCTATGTAACCTAGGAGGTCAAGCCTTTGAATGGTTCTTACGTATAAATAAGGGGTCAATCACTACTTTCACACATCTTTTTGAGATATTTTTACAACACTTTTCATATAATTTTGAACAGGAGTTGACTATGCTGGACTTATTCAATACTAAACAATGCAATGGTGAGAGCTTCTACTCTTTCCTAAAAATATGGTGTGCACTTGTAAATCGATTTCCTTGTTCACTTCTTAAAAAATAGCTCACTACAATTTTCATAGAAAATATCAATCATGAAATGGCCTTTCAAATTTAACTCCATTGCACCACTTCATTTGATGAAATAATTTAAAAGGGAGTTGAAATTGAAAGAGCGCTCATTGGCAAAGGCTTCATCAAGATTTTCACCAAGGACAATCAAAACCAAGTTCAAAATGATAAATCCAAAAAAAATAATGTGGTAGGTGATGGTGTAATTGATGTCAAATGTGTCTACAATATCCAACCTATCAATAACATTAGTGTACCTAGCGGCCAACCTAGGTAAGACTTTAGGAAAATAACCTATACCCCCTTGGGGTTACCTCTTAAAATAGTCTTTCAAAAGTTGGTATCCACTAATATGATCATATTTCCAAACACAAAGACTTTGATTAACATACTCTAAAGCGCGAATGGTATAGAGAAAAGGAATATTGTCCATTGCATAAGATCAAAGGGCATTCCACAAATAGATGCATGAGAATTAAAAACTATGTCCAATATTTAATCAATCATGGTGACATAGAATTAGAGAATCATGCATCTACATCAAAAAATCAAAATTTATGGATATATCAAGATCCCTTCTTAGAATATGAGAAAATTCATAATAAATAAAGCCAAGATAAAAAAAATAAGCCAATAATGTCAATCAAACCAATCATCCATTTGATTCCATTGTTAATTATATTCAACATATGGATAATCATGTTTCCATAAAAAATATTAAAGCCCAATATTGTGCCATCACTACGAGGTGTAAGCATCCAATTCTTATCACTATTGTGTTAAAATTGTAATCAAAATGATATTTTGCAACACACAATCTAGACCAAAATCACTGAAACACTCTAAATCATTTTTGCACGTCACATTTAGGTACTGATTCTTGTCTATTAATCCTTGATTGGGGCAAGGCATTTTATAAAATCATTATAGTTTCTTAATTCACTTCGAGACAAATTATGACCATGTAAAATGATGTCCTAGACCACTGAAATCTTATAATTTGATCGCAAAGGTCATGTGCATGTGTAAATTCACATCTACAATGCCCTAATTGGGGTATTACCTTGTACACAATTGAGATCTTCTTCTTATTATACTCCTATCAAATTATAGCTCAATAAATTGACTTTTCTAACCAAGTTGACTAAATGTGTAATAAATTTTCAAAGAATTGTAGAAAACTAATTAAGGTCATTTAAGCAAATCAAAACTATAATAGGAGCTTAGGTGGAAAATCCATGAAATTTGTTGAATGTCTTTTTACTGGAAATTCAGAATTCAAATCTATATCACTCCATGACATCATCATAGGGGTGTCATCCACAAGCATTAATGGAAGAACCTATCTGGATTAAGGCTTTGCATGCCTTATTAATGCTCCATTCTTCCAAATATTGATGATCATATTTATTGCTTGTCCCTCCAAGATTGAATCAATCCATGGCCACACATCTTGATTTCAAGATGGATAGTCATGGTTGATTTTAAACATTTCAGAAAAAGCTATAAATAGGTGAGCCAAGACAATAACTTTTAAGCTATTTTTGTGTAAACTTACTATGTAGAAATACTTTCATTAAGCTTTAACCGATTATCATTATTATGCAAGAATATTTATAGAAAAGCTTCAAACATTCCCCATAATCGAAAAATATAGGAACCAAGATCCATTGGTGAGCTAAGAGATGATGGAAGCACACTTTACACTACATTTATGAAGATGAGCACTAAATCTAGGCATAGGCATGTTTATTGACCACTTTTGAAGAAAAGTCACTATTTAGAAGGTATTGCTTGTCTTACTTTCATAATTAGTTCTTTGAATTCATTAACATCACCCCTCGAGGGAGTAGGCTTAACACGTTAGTTCTTTATGCTCATTTTGGGTTTACTTTACTAATGCATGGACTAACTTGTTTCATAATCCTAATCTACATGAGGCACATAAAAATCACCATTCCAAGTGTTCCTTTACCCATCTTTGAAGGTAAGTATAGTGTTATTTAATAAATTGAGAAAACACATGAATTTCTATTATGAACCTTCTCGAGACATCCATTACATATAAGGATGTTTTGTACAAATTTATACAAGAGTCAAAATTTATATAAAATGTTAATCCATCAAGTTTACAAGCACTTGTAGGTCATTTATCCTTTGATAATCAAGTGATTTTTAACCATATGGATATTGCCCCATGGGTACATCACATAACCTGCCATTGTATATTAAAGTCATTATCTCCAAATTCAAAGTAAAGAGGGTGTTTATAGACAATGGGTCTTGCTTGTATCTTTGTACACTAAGTTTGATAAAGCATTTGGGACATTCAACATCAACACTAGAACCCAACACTAATAATTATAAAAACTTATGATAATGTAAAGCAACAGTCAATTGGAGCTATATATCTTCCTCTTATGGTGGGGCATGTTATGCAAGATATCTTAATTCATGTCTTAGATCTTGATTTACTATACAACTTACTCCTTAGTCGTCCATGGATCCACACCATGAATGCCATTCCATCCACCCTCCACCAATGTCTCGAGTTTTCCAATTATGGTATAAAAGTTATTGTTCCTAGTGATCCTCAACCTTTTCAATATTGTAAACTATTGGAAGTGTGATACATAAATACTAACTATTTTTCATTCACTGAAGATACTTATGAGACTAACAAGGAATCACCAACATTATCAAACTACATCCATCTCGATGATCTACCTTATATATTTGCCAACAAACCATCTACATTCAAAAGTCAACCATCCACATGTAAGTCCACAACTCCACCATCTAGGTTTACTATTGTAGATAAATGTATGGGACAATATGAAATCCATGATGCCCATTATTTAGAAAATAACATGCCCCATCATAGGAATCAATCACAAGTACTCTAATGGTTTGGCAAAGCATATTTTTTAAAACATAAATTCCTTTCGAAATAGAAACTTGAAGACTCCAATCATTATTGGCTCCATAGTGATGAATTTGACACATGTTTCCAAAATAATCAATATCTCAAATCCAAAACTATTACGTGCAACATTATGAATTATAAAGGCAAAGGACTTGGTATTCATGAATAAGGGATTGTAGAACCTATAATATCTAAAATAAGCAAAGATTCTTGAGTTAGTGGATTTAAACTACCTAATGTGAGCCTATAATATTACAATAGTGATTCTTTTGAACATCTAAGGAGTCTTCTTTAGATATTGAAATGAGTTCCATCTATAGCCACTATGAAGAAATTTCAACCACAAACCTAAACTTGATCTTAAATACCCATAGCTTATAACCTAAAACCAATAAAATCCACCCTCGACCATTTTCAAAATGATGATGCAATTTTTGAACTCATGAGAGTTAAAGATCACATTTCAGCAAGGGATCATAAGAAAGGTTTTTCAATCCACATAGA
This sequence comes from Torreya grandis, assembly GCA_037957365.1. NCBI lineage: Eukaryota > Viridiplantae > Streptophyta > Pinopsida > Cupressales > Taxaceae > Torreya > Torreya grandis. Next base: position 2,971,790 of record JARHVA010000429.1, read on the forward strand.
TAATTCAACATACTTTGGAGAGCATATAGACTCTAATAATCCACACAAAATTAAGATCCTAACAGTTAAGTCTTTTATATAAATATCAGATGACAACACTCAAAATTAGCAAGACATTGATGAGGAATTTAATCTTCCCTTTCCTCCTAAAAAGTTTCAAGAAGAGTCCACATTATTGATTGAAAATATTATTGATGTAAAATTGGGAGCAAATGAAAAACATAAAATGGTGAAGATTATTACTTCCCTTGATCCTAAAGAATAAACAACCCTAAGTATCCTTCTCAAAGAATTTTTAGATGTGTTTGCCTAGTCATATGTAGATATGCCTAGTTTATACCCATCACTTGTAGTCAAATATCTTATTGTTCAAAAGGATGCTAATTCTATCAAATAAAAACTAATAAAAATTCATCATAAAGTGGCACTACTTGTAAACACTTTAGTCAATTTCATAGATTATTTAAAATTTAACATAGTGTCAATCAACAAGAAACCAACAAGGATCAGAGATTGTATAGATTTTTGAGACACTAATAAAGATTGTCTAAAATATGACTTTCCCCTTCCTAATATTGACATGAGTGTAGACTCTACAATAGGTCATGAGATGTTATCCTTAATGGATGCTTTTTCAGGATATAAGTAGATCAAAATTGCACCTGAAGATCAATATAAACCAATATTCATCACACCTTAGAGCACATTTTGTTACCAAGTCATGAATGTCGAACCCACATATCAGTGTGCTATGACAACCATTTTTCATGACATGCTTCATGATATTGATGAAGATATGTAAATGATATATTGGTAAAGTATAGGATATGAGTAGAGCACCCCATAGTACTACACAACATTTTTGAACGGTTAAGGGAATGCAAGGTTCTCCTAAATCCAAAGAAGTGTGTGTTTCATGTTACTTCATAGAAGCTTTTGGGATTTATTGTATCACAATGAGGTATATAAGTGGATCTAGCAAAGGTCATAACTTTAATATAAATGCCTCCACCTACTAATCTCAAATAACTTCATAGTTTGTAAGGGAAAATTTAAGTTATTTGTAGATTCATATCTCAATTTGTAGACATATGCCACTCATTCACTTATCTACTTAAAATAATGTTGATTTTAATTGGAGCGATGAATGTAAACAAACATTTGAAAATATCAAATAATATGTATCAAATATACCAATCTTAATGTCACATGCCCTAGGTAAACCTTTATTGTTATATATTTTAGCTTTACAACATGCATTGGAGGCATTATTGGCACAATATGATGATCATGGGACAAAAATATAAATAGACTATTTAAGTATAACCTTGGTATCTTATGAATTAAACTAATCTACAATTGAAAAGGTTTGTCTAGTAGTCGATTTTACTTCCCGAAAACTTTGTCATTTCATGGTTAATATCAAATTAAAATCATTACAAAAATTGATCCAATTAAATACCTCCTTTCAAAATCAGCTATAACAGGGAGGATATCCCAAGCAGGTTATATTATTAAGTGGTTTTGATATTATGTTAATCAGAAGGTTATCAAAGGGTAAATTCTTGCAAACACATTAGCAGAAGCACCATTAAAAACATACAAACTTTGACCACAAACTTTCCTGATGAGGTTGTTTTGGCCTTGTACGATTCAACAAAATGAAAACTATATTTTGATGGATCTTTCACTAACCATATCTCAAGGGGAAGGAATTTTTCTCATCACTCCACAAAGTGATTTTATTTCTAAAGTATTTCAAATAGGATTTAGTTACACCAACAACATAACAAAGTATGAATCTCTTAACTTTGGTCTAAAACTCATTGATTTGATGGCACATCAAACATCTCTTCGTTTATGGGATTCAAAGCTTATTATCAATCAAGTTAATGATGATTACCAAGTGAAATACAATAATCTCATTCCTTATAAATTAATGATGGATAGTTTGATGTAATATTTCATGTACATATAGTTTGATTAGGTTCCTCATGTAAATAATAGAGGAGCTAATAATGTGGCAATAATTGGTTCCCTTCTTGACATACATCTAGATGTCGGTCATTGTGAGTTCTTTAGTGACTAGTGGATGATTCCAACTAATTATGATCCTAAATCCAAAATGGTAAGTGAGATTGTTGGTCCTAAATCCCCTTGGTACCAATACATTTGTGCATACCTTCATGACAATGTTATCCCTCCAAACATGTTCCACAACTATAGGAAATAAATTATCCAAAGAACTTTCTGATTCATAATCCTTAGACTACCCTTTACCATAGAGGCTATGATGGAACTTTATTATGATACCTAAATTCTGATGAGGTGGCCTTAGTTATTAAATAAGTTCATGATGGTATCAATTGTATGCATGCAAGTGGAATAATCCCTGCTAAAATCTTCTTAGAATCTAATATCATTGGCCTATAATGGAAACTATTTCTTGTTAATATGTCAAAAAGTGTGTCCCATGTCAAAAACATGGTGATATCATCCATGCCTCATCTCAAGCACTATAACCCATTTCCATGTCATGGCCATTTTCAACAAAGGGCTTAGACATCATGGGTAAAATCAATCCCAACTTCTTTGATAGCCACATGCATATAGTTACCACTTTTGAATACTTCACCGAATGGGTGAAGGCCATTCCCATTACTTACATAATAGGCAGACAAATGTCTAAATTTATTGAGAACCATATTTGTTGTTATGACATTCCATCCACTATCATTTTTTATAATAGTAAGTCTTTCAAGAATAAATATTTCAAATCCCTTTGCCAAACTTATCATGTCAAGCACAAATGGTCTACACCCTATTAACCCTAAGGAAACGGTCAAGTAGAGTTGTCCAATAAAAATATTCTTAAAACCCTCAAATAATTTTCCAATGATGTTAGCCATGATTATAATTTTCATCTTTATCCTACTCTATGGGCTTACCATACAAGCATTTGAATACCCATGGCAACCCCATATTCCCTTGTCTATGACACCGATTCTATCTTACCAGTTGAAATTCAATGTCCTTCATTGCACATCTATTTGTAAGACTTGGTTGATGATGAAGAATACCACACATCCCAAATACATGAGTTTAACCTCTTAGATGAGAAATGACTTTGTGCCCTTAATCACTTGCAATCCTATCAAAATCACCTCCATCATAGTTATTACAAAAAAAATAGATATAAGGAGTTTGAAGTTGGACATCTTATTCTGAAGGAAAGTTAACATAATATAAACATCGATTACAAAAATAAGGGTAAATTTGAACCTAATTAGTTAGTTACTTATATTTTTATTTCCAAGTATGGATCTGGTGCTTATAAATTGGATACTGAAGAAGGTGAAGATCTTGATGAATTACTAAACATCACCCCCCTCAAACACTTTCATGCTTAAATCACTCTAGTGTCAATATATATACGTGTGTGAGCGCACGCGCATGTGTGTGTGTGTGTGTGTGTGTGTGTGTGTGTGTGTGTGTGTGTGTGTGTGTGTGTGTGTGTGTGTGTGTGTGTGAGAGAGAGAGAGAGAGAGAGAGAGAGAGAGAGAGAGAGAGAGAGAGAGAGAGAGAGAGAGAGAGAGAGAGAGAGAGAGAGAGACAGAGAGAGAGAGAGAGAGAGAGAGAGAGAGAGAGAGAGAGAGACAGAGAGAGAGACAGAGAGAGAGAGAGAATTTATCCAAAACTAAAAACCATTAGTATGGCACTTTGGTAAAGTACCATAGTGAAAATCAATTTGTGGTGCCATGTGTAACCCATTATTTATACACACCCTTGTTACTTGGGGACATTTACAAATCCATATCATCCCATCCTCCATATATTAAATTGTGTATATCCCCCTTTCCATTTCATCCTAGTCACCTATGACATTTTAGTATAGGGTTTGATCTTGGTGGTTGCATAGATTTGCATTTACTCATGTTTTGAAAACATCTTGTGTATATATATATATGAATTTCATGTCACAATCCTTGGATAACCACTCCTTTGTCCATAATAATACCTCCTTTCTTTCCAAATGTACAGAACTGGTTTTTATTTATGTACATAGTTTGATCATCCATCCTAAAAAATCCATAAAATCCATAAAAACCATAAAAAATATAAAAATTTCAAAAGCCAATTCAAAAACCATTTGTCTTTAGTTTAATCACCCTCATCCTACCTTAAGTAGATTAAAATTCACAAGAATATCATTATCAAAAATCTCATATGCCAAAGGGTTTCTATCTAATGGACATAACAAAAAGACAATTTTTTACTTTATTGTGCAGTTGTTTATTAGTTTTTATGTACTTTAAGTGTCTGATGGTTTTATCATTTTTTTGAATGATTTTTCATTTGTTTTATCTTTTTTTCATTGTTTTCTTTGAGTCCAATTCACTATGCGCATTACAAATTATATTATTATGATCTTCCATATCATTATGCATCATGCCTTGTACCTGTCAATATAATTGTCCATACACATATTACACAATATACATCATGGTTTTTCTGTACCATGGGTGCATATTGTCATGCACAATATAAAAAACAAGGTTACTCAATTCATGTTTGCAATCATGTTGGAAATTGTGTTAAAACTCCATACAAAACCTATAGAAAAGAAATATCAACCTATGTCATTCTCCTAAAATCCCATCATGAAGCTAACAAAAATACTTGCATGTGTCAAATATCAAATGTAGAAGAGACAACCTAATAACATGTAAATCAATCTATCCATCTACACTTTTACATTTACTGTAATCACAAATCACTAAAACATAAATCTTGATAATTACCATACACAATTAGATCCCAAAATTAATCATATATATGTCCATAAATACATCTCATAATCTCATATACATATACAAAATGTATATACATCATATCAATATCAACTCTTACTTTGTTCCTCTATAGGGTTGATCTTAAATGAGAATGTTGTGGTGTACTCCATGAAGGACCCATGATGTGATGAGATGACTGACTTACAAAATAATCTGATGTTGTCATCTATGTTATCTTAGTCACAGATCTTGATCTCCTAGTACTCGAATACTCTATAAATGATGGTGCTCATTAATATATCGACACCTCCCACTTGTAGAGAATCTTGTACTAAGATGCCTACTCTATAGCCCTCATAATGTCTGATAATGCCTTTAATTGGCTCAAGGATATCAATAGCTCCTTTGATCTTTATAGCTCAATCTACAATGGATCCTTCTCTCTTTAATATCTTTATGTTAGCCCTGTGTCATCATATGTCTGAGTGTTTACATCACGGGTCATTGAACCCTCCTATCACAAACTAATATCCATTGTCATCTTATCCATCTTAGCTTGTAATCAGGCTATTTCTACAGCTGTGGAGTCTCCATCCACTATGTTTCCCCAGAAGCTTTCGATCTCCACATCTCTAGCTCTAATCTCCTATTGTAGCATCTCAATCAAATCCTCATCTTCCACTGACCAAATTAACCTTGATAGCTTTACTCCATCACCAATTATGTGACTCTCTAGTGCTAGTTGTGTCATTGTGTCCTCTCCATATCCTTCCTCCTTTCTATCGATCACAACCATAGGTTTAGATCCTCTTAATCCATCTCCCTTAGTACCATCCACCTATACATCCTCAATCAGTATATCCTCAACACGTACATCCTCAATATGAACATATTTACCCCTATCTCTGTCACCACCACCATCCTATCCTCCATCCCTTAGGGTAGCTACCTAAATAGGTATCTTCATTTATCCTCTCCTCTATGGTCATACTATGAAGGCACTTTGTAACATCTTCATCCATGTCCTCAGCCTCTGATAAGGAATTATTAATATCAATTATTGCAAGTGATCCCACCATGTCATGTAGGCCTCAATCACCCCTGCATCTACTATGTCTCTCCTCAGTTGATATGGTACTATCTGTAGCTATACCCAGCTATGTTTTTCCACTCTTAGGTTTATACTTGCTCCTCATTATGGTCTATCCTATACTACCTATGCAAAAACATGTGACCCTATCGACAGATTCTGGTGTATGCCAAAATACCTAAAAACCCTATTTGGCCTATATCACTTTATAATATACTTGTTTCTATTAGTAATGTATAACAATGTCAGTGTATAGTCCATATAGCATGTATCCTCTCCCCATTGTGGATCAACCTCCCTATAAGTGCTATTGAAATCACCTTGTGTATATGTAAGAAAATTAAGAAATTACGTCTATATGTTATTATAATTCACTTTGCCTTGGAGACTGAATTGAACATCCACATATCACATTGCAATATCAAATAGAAGTTCATCAATGGAGAAGGTGAGACTTACTTTTTTGGTAAGATGGTACATTGTAAGTATGTTTTCTTTGTTTACTTAGATTGAATAGCTCTAATTAAGGTTTTAGTTTAGTCTTTAGAATAGGAAGTTAATTATATATTTGATTTGCATAGGTTCTAAAATTATAGCTATCACAACCTACTATTTGGTTATAAAACCAAACTTGGTTGGAAGTAATAGTTTGAATCTCCTAGTAGCTTAGAACTATGGAATTGTGTTAGCTCAATGCATGTTAACTAATCTAAATTTACTTGTGTATCAAAGGCAGATCAAGACGACTGAGTGGGAAACTTATCTTCATTTATTTCATTCATTTATTGTCACTAAGGAAACCTAAACCTTGGTAATTCTTTAATAATGGGTAAATATTACATACATCTTATCTAGGGTTCTACACTTAACCTTCTGATCTAATGAACAAATATTAGTAGATAATGTTGTGATTGAGTTATATGAGGAATTATCATGCTTGAAAAACTAATGTGTGCCTCTATCCTTATGGTTTCCTAATCTTGTTCTTAATCTGTATTGGATCAATCCAAGAGTTATATCATTAGTGTCCTATCCAGAAAAAAGTATGAGGGAATGATGGGGGGAATTGTGGTATAGGTTGCTTGTCACTACTAGGAACATCGTTACACTTGATTCCACCATGATTGATGATTTTAAATCTATCCATAATATAGGGTACCTTATTATTATTTTTTATTCCTACACATTTTTCTAAACACTTAAATCAAAGTTGGTATTTGGGTCAAGCCAATGTACCCTTTTACTTTGCACTTTTCCCTACATCAAGGTTACATGATAAATATCATTAGAAACACTCTAGTATGATAAGACTTGGTTGAGATAAATGTGGAAGTGATGTAAAAGTAGCATTGATGTCAATAAAAACATACTTTTTATTTTGATAAATATTTAGGTATAAAGTCTAAATGTTTAATTCTATAAAAAAAATGCGGTTTGGGTTTTTCAAGATTATGATAGTTTCTAGAGTCAGGAGAAGTCTTTAAGTGATCTATAAATTTTAGGTGTATATTTATTTTTTTAATAAAACTTGATGTTGTATATTTTTATGAAAGCCCATGATAGTGTTTCTCCCTTTCAAGGAGTCACATAGCCTAAATTCAAATGAGTAAAGTTGATGAGGCCAGGATATGACTATTAAATATACAATAAATGACCTCATCTTACTCTCTCTTTCTATTAAGTTTGACTATATTTTGTGACTTTTATTTTGATCTGATGTGAGTTAGGATGTAATTGTCCATCTTTTGTTGATTGTGATTATAACATTTAAAAGCTCTGTAATTCCTAACAAGTGTTTTGGAAAATTCAAGTTTTGTAATAAAACAAGTCATCATCAGGCTGGAGAACAAATATGAATCAGATTACATGTTGTTTTTAGAAGCATTGGAATCAATATAGCTTAGTTCTAGAACTCCACCACGCTATTACAAGTTCTCACATTTTCATACTTAGTTTCAGAACTCTATATTTAGTTCCAGAATTATATGAATTAGTTATGGTACTCCTGCAGATAAGCTCCAAAACTTGCATAGTTAGACATGGAATGATTTCCTTTAGTTTCAGAACTCTTCTAAAGTTCTAGAACTGATAAAGATCTATTCCAAACATTTGGCGATCTATCAAATCAATGATCCCATTAATCAAGAATAGACTTCTGATTTCCATACTTACAGATCAAAGACACTTATCACACAGCTGGACATTCAACCACATTTTAATTCAGCATCTATTCTGGGCACGATTCAGTTCCATCGTATCTGTAAAACAGTTATGGCCATCAATGCACCACAAGAAGAAGAATATATGTACAGACTTGAAGAATATAAGAATAATGGTAATAATTGAAGAATAGAGAGATAAGGATAAATTAGTACATTTTTGTAATACAAAACATTTTATCAGTAAAATAGCCATTTCTGTTTTGAGAGAGAATTAAGTTGTTCAATCTTGTTTCTAGGTGGAGCAAGGGCCCACTCCTCCAAGAACCAGGATCTTCATTTTTGGTCGGTATTTATATTTTATTTTCAAAAGAAAATAGGTATCTCTATTAAATTTATAAATGATATTAACTCCTTAAGTTAAAATTTGTTGTAGATTTGTCCCTGCAGGTGTTCTAGATTAAATTCTCATTTATTTGCAATCATTTTCCAAGCATTCTAAATAGTGTGTTTGTTTTTAGCAAATTTAATTCTACAAAGTGTGTTTATTTCCAACAAATTTAATTCTGCAAAGTGTGTTTATTTCCAGCAAATTCATTTCTGTAATGTGTGTTTATTTTCAACAGATTTTTATAGTTTGATTCTAATAAAGTTTTAACCAAGAAGTCCTTAAGACATTAAAGATCTCCCAAAACAAAATAAAAAATACAAATACCTAGAATCAATTACTAAATCGCTAAGATTCTTCTTGTTGCATATAGTTGTGGACACAACCCTGGTTAAATGACATCGACAGAGAGTTGATTAAATGAAGGGAATAACGACACCCATCATTTTTGGCATCGTGGTCGGGGACCCACTAGTTGGAATTTTATAATTAGGTGTCAACAAGAGCAACAATTATACATTTATTAATTGAAAAAATCTTCCCTAAGTTATTACAAAATTTATGAGTAGACCAATAGACTCCAAGGGTAGTTTTCTCTCAAAAATATCTGAACAAGAATTTATATCATCCTCTAGTTTAAATAAGGAAGTTGACCAAGAATTGGAGGCACCATTATCTTCTACAAGACAAGAAGTAGAGTTGCCATCTTTAGAGTTTTTGGATCAATCACTAGAAGTAAGTAGAACATTAGGGAGGAGGATTATTTCTCAAGATCTATTGAGGGAAAGTGTTCATTCTTAATTGAGTAGTCAACCTCCAACTCCTGACTTTTCACCATCCCCAAAGCAGATCACATACCACATTGACTGGGAGAAGGGATTAGAAAATACTAGAGAGATGGCACAAGAAACTGGAAGAGAACCTTTACCTATCCCATTCAGTTGGGGGATGATGAAACCACTATGAAGAACATTTCACCTGCACACTTGCCCACACTTAGAGGAATGTCATATGAGGATCTTGACCAATTTTTGTTTGAGTTTAAAGTACTATGTCAGACTTATGATTATAAGATAGATAATCAAAAACTCAAGCTGTTTCCATCTACTCTGAAGGATGCAACAATGAGGTGGTTTATGGGATTAACATCTAATTCTATTACCAATTGGGAACAAATGGAAGCTGTCTTCCTAGACAAATATCAAGATTATTGTAGAGGAAGAAATCGAAAGGAAGATTTTTTTAAAATCAAACAAGAAGAGGATGAAAATATGGAAGATTATTTGGACAGATTGCTCTTTGTGAGTAAAAGATGTGGATTTGTACTTCAAAAAGAGTTAAGTAAAACCATCTTTATTAAAGGTCTGGATGATGAATCTAGGGAAACTCTTGATTTAATTGGTGGTGGAAACATTGCTCAATTAAGAATGAATGAAATCATAGAAATTTATAGAAGCTATTAAAGGATAAGGGGTGGACCTAAAAAGGGAAAAATGGTTAAAAATTTGAATCTAGATATGAATAAACTGATGGATGAATTGACAAACTTTAAAATAGACATATTAGTTCAATTAAACTCCACTATGGATGGATTGTAAGCTGAAGTAAATGCCAAAACTGAACCATTAGCCATGTATTATCCTAGATGCAAGATGAAGCATGCAATAAGGGAATGTCCTTTGGATAAAATAGAAGTATGTCTTATCTATGAATCTAAAGAATATGATACTCATGCTTGTTCTCTTCTTTCACTCATAAAAAATTAGCTCAAACAAACCAATACATCATCCACCACATAAGAATTGAATTTTGTTCAAAAACAACCCAACCAAGGGTAGTTTATGCCAAGACCAACTCCTAATCCTTGGATGATGCCATGGGCAGCTCAAACAGTAGCACAAAGTTGGGGACAATCACCTTGGGCCCCTTAACCAACATGGCATCCTCAGGATTAGGCAAGTCAATCTTGGTATACTCAAGGACATCAACAACCTTGGGCTGGTCAAGGAAATCCTTATACTTGGCCACAACCTAGATGGGGCCCTAGTAATTATGTGCAAGGGAAAACATATCCAAATCAAACCAACAAGCCATAATGGGATCTCCAACACAAAATCCATAAGATAAAAATGTAGTCCAAACACAAATGCCAGCATAACTAGTAGCAAACCTAAGAAACAAACAAACAACTCCTATATATGAAATAGAACTAGAAAAATAAGTTGATCTAAATGTAATGGATTGTAAAGACATTTAAACTAGATCTAGCAAAATAGTTAGCAGTCCACCTATTATAATCACTGAGATGACAGAAGAAGCTGAAACCCCTAGTCCAGTTGCACCTAAGGAAGATGAAAAAGATAAAGATAAAGAATCAGAAAGAAACTTTATTGAGATTCTATTTCTAGAAAGATTTAAAGAAGCCATAAAAATTAAGGAATCTGAATTGGTGCAGGAACTAAGAATATTGAATATTGAAATATTGTTGTTACAAGCAATCAAGGATATTCTAGAGTTGAACAAGTTAATCAAACTGTTATGTTTTAAAAAATCTAGAAGAAAGAAGCAGTACCCCAAGACTATTAAGGTAGATGGGAAACTTGCTAATTTATTAGCAGCAAAACTCCTACTTCCCAAATATGGAGATCGTAGAAGCCCTATTATTTCTGTCTCTATAGGGAATAAAGATATACATAATATTTTGATTGATTTGAGAGCAACTATCAATGTAATGACAATGGACACTTTGAAAACATTACCATTAAAAGGCATACAACCTACTAACACCATATTTCAAATGGCAGATCAATCTGTAGCAAAACTAGGAGTTATTGAAGATGTGGCAGTAATGGTGGAGTCATGGGAATATCCAATTGACTTTCTTATATTGCAACCAAAAGGTAAAACACTTGGTTATCCCATTATTTTGGGTAGACCATGGTTAGCTATAGTTGCTACCTTAATTGACTGTAGGTCTAGTGATATGACTTTTTTAAATGGTAAAAATGCTAGGCAAATTTCATTATATCCCTCTGCATGACCTTTTATTGATAATCAAGAGAAATTATGGGTTGATAATCCTAATATTAATGAGCAAAATCTATCTTCTTTGGCTATGATAACATTGTAGGATCATGTATGAGAAATAGAAGATATGGTTAATCCTCTATTGAATGTACACTAATTGTCATTAGAGCAGTCGAGATTAGTTTTGAAACCTATAGAATCTATTCTAGAAACATCATAGTTAGTTTTGGAACAACACCAACAACAATTCTCTGTAAATGAAGCTAATTTCACTCTGGAGGAATGAGATTTCTGTTGGGGAGAGGAAGGATCTATAGCTTCAGATTTACAAATATCAGGAGATGATGAAGAATTTTTAGAAAACAACAGTAACAAGGAGTTTGACCTACAACAAGATAAGTATCATTACTCTTCCTGCTGTCCTTTATCCAGTATTCTATCTCAAGGAACTTTTGGAGATGTTGCTACATATCATATGTTTTTACCACATGCATGTCCACTAAATACCTTAATGGACCCCTTTCAACAAATCAATTCATCATATACTGGAACCAAACATGTTGAGATTCAACCAGGTAAAATTTTGAATATTAATAGCTGGTTAAAGAATGATGAAGAAGCCAAACTGTTTGATGTTCTGAAGGATCATACTAAAGCTTTTGCTTGGGACTAGAGAGACATGAAGGGAATTCATCTAAGTCTCTGCACCCATCACATTTATAATAAAAATATTAGACTAGTTAGGCAACCTCAGAGAAGGATTGATTCAACCTTAAGGGATATAATCAAACAAAAAATTGAAAAACTATTATAATTAGGTTTTATCTACCCTATCTCAGCCAGTGGGTGTCTCCTCTTGTAATTGTCCCTAAAAAGACTGGAAAATGGAGAATTTGTGTTGACTATAGGGAACTGAACAAAGCCATCTAGAGAGATTATTTTCCCTCACCATTCATAGATCAAGTCTTAGATAACCTTTCAGGTAAATAGTACTTTTCCTTCATGGATGGATTTAGTGGATATCATCAAATCAGAGTTATTGCTGAGGATCAGGACAAAACTACATTTACTTATCCATGGGGTACCTTTGCTTACAGGGTATTGCCATTTGGACTATGTAATACTTCAGCAACCTTTCAAAGAGTTGTATTAGTAATTTTTGTAGACCTAACAAATGACTGTGTAGAGGTATACATGGATGACTTTACTATGCATGGAGATACATTTGATGATGCCTTGAAAAATTTGGAGAGAGTATTAATAAGATGTGAACATCACTTGTCTCTTAGTCATGAGAAATGTTTGATGATGGCTGATGAAGGGATTATATTAGGACACCATATTTCAAAAAGAGGAATTCAAGTTAACCAAAACAAAATAAAGATTATTATAGACTTACCTATTCCTCAAACTCCCATAGATATCAAGTCATTCTTAGGGCATGCTGGATACTATAGGCATTCTATCAAGGATTTCAGTAAAATTGTTGCCCCCATGTTTAAGTTTCTTACCAAGGACTGTGAATTTATTTGGGATGAAAAGTGTCAACATGCTTTTGAAGAAATTAAAGAGAAATTAGTAATTGCCTTAATATTGAGAGGACTTAATTGGGAGAAGCCTTTTCACATTCAAACTGATGCCTCAAATAATTTAATCAATGCAATTTTGGGATAAAAAGTGTTGAGTTGTGGAGCTAAAAGCTTCACTAATGAGCTAATGTGGAGGTTGCTAGGCTTACACAGTAACCGACATCGGTCAGAACCAACCGACATCGATTAGGGGTCGATCGGCATCGATCGGTATCGATCAGAACCAACTGACATCAGTTAGGGGTCGATCAGCATCGGTCAGAACCAACTGACATCGGTTAGGGGTTAGTCGACATCGGTCATCTTCAGACCGACACCGACTTCTGTGCGTTTCCAGATGTTTCTAGATTTTCTATTTTTAGGAGAACAGTTATTTTGCATGTAAAGACTAAAATTAGTCTTGAGTCTATTTTTCTAATTATTGTTTGCTTTCAATTCTATTTAAGAGACCCATGGGGCAGTATTGTAATCGAGGGGAACAATTCAGTAATTTAGTTGGTTGTAATTGATTGAGAGAGAGAGAGAGAGAGAGAGAGAGAGAACTCTTGAAAGAGAATTACTATACATCTGAGAGGTGTGAGAAGAGAGAGATTTCTTCATTGTATTTCCTTTTGGAAGAGTTTAATACACATTGGGTGTTTCTCGTATCTCCTATTATTTATTGTTTTTGATTTCTAGTTACTTATTACTTCTGGTTTCAATTTCGTGTTTAGTTGCTTATACAAAAGTAATCAATTGTACTCTAAGATCCTGACAGAAAGATGAAGAAAGACAAATGTATGCTATTTACTATCTTAGTAAAAATCTTACTCCCACTGAAAGAAATTACACTACCACTAAAAAAATAATTTTTGGCTGTGATCTATGCAATTAATAAATTTAGACATTACATTACAGGGTACAAAATATTTGTACATACAGATCACTCAACAATTAAATATTTAATGAACAAACCAGTGGTTGGAGGTAGAATAATTAGATGGTTATTAATTCTACAAGAATTTGATATTATCATTGTGGAAAATCTAGGCAAATATAATGTGGTAGCTAATTTCTTGTCAAGGCTGACCACTACAGGGGAACAGGATCCAGTCAAGGACAACTTTCCAAATAAACAATTTTTTGTTATTTCAGCTGATACACCATGGTTTGCTGACATGGAAAATTATCTTGCAATAGGGAAGTTTCCTCTTTTCACTAAAAAACAAATAAAGAAGTTAATCAAAACCAATGCACAGTTCAAATGGTTAAATGGAATGCTATTTAAATGTGGTCCTAATTTAGTTTTCCGTAGGTGTGTAAGAGAAGAAATCTTTGACAACCTCTGGGCATGCCATGATGAACCAAGTGGAGGACACTATTCATTGAAAAGAATAATTCACAAGATATTTGGCACTGGTTACTATTGGCCATCTCTGTACAAAGATGTGAAGAGATATATTAGGCGGTGTGATCCTTGTCAAAGGATGGGACCTTTACCAATGAAATGCCTCTATAACTTCAAGTAGTGATTTAACCATTTGAGATATGAGGATTGGAATTTGTTGGATCCTTTAATCCTCCTTCATAGGGAAAAGAGAACATTCTTGTGTGTACTGATTATGTGACAAAGTGGGCAAAAGTGCAGGCTTTAACAAATGCCACTGAAGAAGTAGTTGTTGATTTCCTTTGGCACAAAATTATGGTAAAGTTTGGAGCACCAAGAAGCTTAGTTTTTAGACCAAGGACCATAATTTATGTCTAATATGATCCAAACTTTCATAATGTATTATCAGACCAATCATAAGAAGTCATCTCCCTATCACCCACAAGCAAATAGACAAGTTAAAGTAACAAATAGAGAATTGGAAAACATCCTCACTAAAATAGTTGAAGCAGAAAGAAGAGATTGGGTAAAGAGACTACTTGAAGCTGTTTGGGCTTACAATACAACTTAGAAAACCACAATAGGGTTTTCACCATATGAGTTAGTCTATGGGAAAAAGCCCGTGTTGCCTATTGAGTTTGAACTACAGACATTGAGGACAACAACTAAGGTGGGAATTGAATTGGATGTAGCTCAAAAGAAGAGAATCCTTCAACTCAATCAGTTGGATGAATTGAGAATGGAAGCACTTCACCAGACAGAGATAATCCAAGATCAAAGGAAGCAATGGCATGATTCACATATCAAGGAAACACAATTCAAAGTAGGAGACTAGGCATTGCTATTTGATTCTAAGTACCAACAATTCAAAGGCAAATTGAGCACCAAATGGTTGGGACCTTATCAGATTGAGAAGATATTTAACAATGGTTCTATCCAGTTACATCCCATTGATGGTAGTAGAAGAATACTCTTGGTCAATGGACACAAGCTAAAACTTTATAGGAAGCCTCCTACTAAGGATGAATTCTTGAAATAGATTGAAGCAAACAAAGAATTTGATCATATAGAAGAACCTAGTTCTTACAAAATGATCAAATAATCAGATGAATAGAACTAGAATAAAGGGAAGAAGATGAAAACCAATAAATGGCGTTCTATTCCTAAAAAAAACAAAAAAAATCTCTCAAAAATAAATTAAAAACCAACAATGGCAGTTGATCTTCTCAAATAAATGGCTAATTCAAAATAAAAACTTCTTTGAAATTCTAACTGTTTTCTAACCATTTTCCTTTTTTTCACTTTTTAGGAATGATGATTCATCATGACAGAGGGATTACATCATTAAGAATGGTAATTATATTTTTTACTTGTTAAAGGTTAGATTGAAAGTTCACATGTGTGATTAGACTTGATTTAAAAACATTAGTATGATGAGTCATCAATTGTACATCATGATTAAACGTGAGAAATCATGAGAAGGATATTGATAAATTGGCGACATAGTTATAAAGAATCATTATTATTATTGAATCGACAAAGTAAAAACTAGCTGCAAAAAAACTTCAAGAAAAATACATCAAATTAAATTTGTCAATTTTGTAGCTAAGTACAGTAGTTCCACAGCAAAATTTGCCAGTTCTATAGCTGAGTATAGTAATTCTACAACTAAATTTGCCAGTTTTGCAACCAAAGTCATCAGTTCTACCGATAAGAAAAGAAATCTTCAACTAACCTGCACAAGATTAAAGAAGAATGAATCATGGGGATTAAAAATAAGTCAGAACCAAAGCATGATACTCAGCTCCTTGTGGATGAAGAAGTAGCAACTATCTTTCAATAGGGAGGATGGCTGGAGTTTCTGAGGAAATTCCCCAAATATAATGATGAATTGGTAAGAGAATGTGTTATCAATTTAGAACAAACAAGGACAAAAATTAGAAAGGTTTTCATTCCTTTTTCTATGAATGTAATAAGCGAGATATCTAGAATACCAATGGTGCATGTCCCAAACCCTGTCAAAGGGACATTAAAAGACTTGGTTGAAACCCTGCTGAAAGAGGGGGAAGCTGAACCCTAGTATATTTACAACACAAAGAAAATCATCAAAGAAGTAAGAAGGGCTAGCTTGCCCAAACTCTTTGACAGAGTAGCATTTTGGATAGTTAAGTATTTAACCTGTGATGGGAAATTTGGGTCAGTAGGAAAAGAAGTCCTAAAAATCTTCATATACCTTAGATATGGAGCTAAAAAACCAGAATATATAGTAAACCTTCTAGGGTTTCTTTTTGACTCCATCCATACAATGGCCCAGAGGTATTCTTGGGGTGTAAGAACAATTACACATCATGGGTTAGTACATTTAGTATGCCAACACCATTTCCTTTCAAAAAAAAATGGGGAAGAAATGTGGGAAAATTTTCTTGACAAGTTTGGGCAAAACCCTAGTATTTTTAGAAGAGTAATATCAACTCCTCTTGCCCCTTCAATTCATTTAGAAACTGATACCACTGCTGAGGAAAAAAAAGAACTAGGGGAAGAGATAATACCAAACAGAAGAAGATCTAGAAGAAGAGCTAAAATTGCAGACCCTACTATGCCTTCTCAAGAAATTCCTTCTTTTGCAGAAGCTACAGGAGAACTAATACCTGTCTCTAATAGTGACAGTTCACCTAGGCCTGAGCAAAAGGTGAAAATCAGAAGAAGCTCTAAGAGGATACCCATTTCTGAATATTTTGAGGCTCCTCAAAGAAGGAGAAGTCTTAAAAGGTCTAAAAAAATTCTAGAGGAGATGAAAGAACAATAAGGGCTAGAAACTGAAGCTGCTGATATTTTATGCAGCATGGCCATGACTCCTCCTGGACCAAGCCAAATAGAAAAAGAAAAAGAAGATGAAAGATTTAAGGAGTAAGTTTTCCAAGAAATGGGTGAGTCAACAACACCATCACATGAAGAAGATGAATAGGGATATTGGAAAAGTTAGGGGAAATTCCCTCTAGTGGAAGAAGAATGCTTAACTCCCCAAGAAATTTTAGAAAAAGAAAAAAATTAGTAGGTTAAATAGGCTCTATTTTTGTCTAGAGCAGAGCTTATTATCAAGTAAAAGGACGAGGAATTGAATTTCCTCAAACTCAAATTAGAATACAGAGAAATGCTCTTTAAAGAATTAATAAACTAGTTCACAGCCAAGACTAAGGAAATAACAGAGATCAAAAGGCAACTGATGGAGAAAGAGGAAAAATGTAAAATTTCCAGGAGACAGACTACTATGTTAATAGTTTCTACACAGACTGAATTGACTTATCAGCCACTCAAGCAGTTATGGGATGATACATGCAGAGAACTCAGTGTAGTCAAGACATCCAATAAGGACTTGAAAAGCAAAATGGAGGAAGAAAAGAAAGTAAGGAAGGAATGGGAAGAAAAAATTTACAAGAAGGAAAAAGATAAATATAAATATCTTATGAAAATACAAATAGTTTACATGATGAGTGAGAAACTGCTTGCATGCAGAAGACCTTCTCTTGCATATAGTATGTTTTTAGAGGAATAATTCATTCGCTGGCAGTTGGCAAGGATAGCATGTGGCCTTCCACATGAAATAAAAGATGAAGCTAATTTCTCGGTAACCTACTCCTTAGCCAATGTAGAACAAAAAAATCTTCTCTATGAATTTTACCTATGTAATTTCATGCTGGAAAAAAATTCAGGTTTTATGATCAATTTATATGTAGGGGAAAGCCAGCTTAATGCATTTGTCTCTATTCTTCAAAATCAGATTACATGGAAAGAGAGGGATTCAGAGCATCTGTTAAAGGCTAGTTCATCTGGTCTCTGTATGAGAATTCATCATGGCAACCCATTCGCCTTTGCTTCACATTTCCAATCCCATGCATTTAATGGAAGGTTCAAGGAACCTTATCTACAGAAAAGCATTAATGCCTTCACCTCTTATGAAAAGGAAAATTTTGATAATATCTATGATTCATGTTTGAAAAGATGGGAATTTCTCCCAATGGCATTGAATAGAAGGGAAGTAATATCCCCTTCAAATTTGATCTGGAGTCTAGAAAGGGCAAAAACTTTATGCACAATAATTCCTCATATGAATGAAACTCCCATGTGCATATGGATAGGAATACGGACAAGGCCACCTCTACTTCTCATCCCCATATCTCCTTGGCAAAACAAAGAACCTCAAGATCTCACTCAATTTGAGGAATTGAAAATAAAAGTAGAAGCAGGAGCAGGGTATAGTACCTCTGAATTAAAGAATTGGGATATTCAATTCCAGCCATTTGATCTAAGCAATCAAATGGAATGCAGAATATACAATCTTGAATTTGAAGAGTAAAGTTTGTAAAGGGACTTACAAACAAGTATGGGGGAAATGATGAGGTCAGGATATGCACATTAAATGTACAATAAATGACCTCATCTTACTCTCTCTTTCTATTAAGTTTGACTGCATTTTGTGACTTTTATTTTGATCTGATATGAGTTAGGATGTAATTGTCCATCTTTTGTTGATTGTGATTTTAATGTTTAAAAGCTCTATAATTCCTAACAAGTATTTTGGAAAATTCAAGTTTTGTAATAAAACAGGTCATCATCAGGATAAAGAACAAATATGAAGCAGATTGCATGTTTTTGGAAGCATTAGAATCAATACAACTTAGTTCTGGAACTCCACCACGCTATTACAAGTTCTCACATTTTCAGACTTAGTTTTGGAACTCTATATTTAGTTCTAAAATTATCTGAATTAGTTTTGGTACTCCTGTAGATAAGCTTTGGAACTTTTTCAGTTAGAGATGGAACAATTTCCTTTAGTTTTGGAACTCTTTTAAAGTTTTAAAATTGATAAAGATCTATTCCAAATGGCTGACGATATTTCAAATCAATGATCCCATTAATCAGGAGTAGACTTCCGATTTCCATACTTGCAGATCCAAGACACTTATCACACAGCTGGACATCCAGCCATGTTTTAATTTAGCATCTATTCTGGGCAAGATTCAGTTCCATCGTATCCGTAAAATAGTTACGACCATCAATGCACCACAAGAAGAAGAATATATGTACAAACCTGAAGAATATAGGAATAATGGTAATAATTGAAGAATAGAGGGATAAGGATGGATTAAAACATTTTTGTAATACGGAACATTTTATCAATAAAATAGCCATTTCTGTTTTGAGAGAGAATTAAGTTGTTTAATCTTGTTTCTAGGCGGAGCAAGGGCCCACTCCTCCAAGAACTAGGATCTTCATTTTTGGTCGGTATTTATATTTTATTTTCAAAAGCAAATAGGTAGCTCTGTTAAATTTATAAATGCTTCCAACTCCTTAAGTTAAAATTTGTTGTAGATTTATCCCTGCAGGTGTTCTAGATTAAATTCTCATTTCTTTGCAATCATTTTCCAAACATTCTAAATAGTGTGTTTATTTTCAGCAAATTTAATTCTGCAAAGTGTGTTGATTTCCAACTAATTTAATTTTTCAAAGTGTGTTTATTTCTAGCAAATTTATTTTTGTAATGTGTGTTTATTTCCAGCATATTTTCATGGTTCGATTCTAATAAGGTTTCAACCAAGAAGTCCTTAAGACATTAAAGATCCCCCAAAACAAAACAAAAAATACAAATACCTACAATCAATTACTAAATCACTAAGATTATTCTTGTTGCATATAGCTTTAGACACACCCCTGGTTGAATATGACATCAACAGAGAGTTGACTAAATGAAGGGAATAATGACACCCATCAAAGGTTGTAAACATGGCTCATTTGTGGACTTTTTATCAATTTAGTTCATCTCCTAGGCAAGTTATGTACCTCCTTTTGTTGATTTTATGTATAAATATAGGCTCTTGGGATAGGCAGAGGAATTCAATGAAATTTGGGTTTAATAGTGTAGTTACAAGTCTTGAGTCCATGAGTTTTAATTCCATTATTGTCCTAGCTAGTATTGATTGTTAGGTCTTATGAGACTATCTAATAAGTGTTGTAAAAATACAAAGCATTTTAAAAGCTTTCATAAATTTTGAATTGGAATGTTTCCCATGAAGGACAATTGATGGTAGTATCCCTATACATGAGAATGATATAGTAAAATGAGGAATAAAGACTTCACTCTATTGGAGTTTTCTCATAATGAATTTCTCAAGGCTAAACTATCATATTATTTTGTGTTCTTTATGCTGGCATCTTGTTTAAGTTAATTTCATTTATTTATATCATCTTATATTTATGTTTTCTTAAGTAAATTAATGCATAATAGTAGACAAACAATCATGTATATGTTAGGATTTTATAAGATTCACATTGATGAATCATGTTCTGTATTATCCATGTGGATTATGGATCATTATACTTTTGAGGTCACTAAAAGGGTCAAATGCCCATTTTTATATGGCCCATTGATCATATTTAGTAATTGTATGGTTTTGGGTATCTTCAATTTCTTCTACACTCAACCCCTTAAAATCCCCATCTTCCATGGTGACATAATTTATTTCCTTAAATCTTTTCTTGTAGGGTTCTACAATGAATGCCGTAATCAGCTTCAACTCAATCCTCAGTCTAGTACCATATTGAGCCTTTAAATACACATGCATCCAATCTAGAGTTAAATACATATTTCAGCAATAAGATATCTTGAGAGGAAAATCCCAAACATATTCCAAAGATCTATCATATAAATATCTTACAAGATATTAACAATTAGGGAGGCCTAGAGGGGTAAATGAAGATCATTATTGACACTAATAGTTTTCACCACCCTACCATATAACTATGTGACATTTTTTATAAGCAATGGTATATGTCACTCCTAGAATAAATTTAATTATTTTTGGCATTAATATACTACTAGCACCAGAATCAAACAATCAATTATGGACTAAATGCTTTCCCATAATAAGAGTAACGTAGATAACCAAGGATTTTATTTCACATGCTTTTGGTTTCATAGTCTTACCTATCTTAGAAAAAGGGATTTTATCATAAGATCCTATGGGATTATGTATTTAGTCACTTTGAGCATCAAATTCATATTTCTCTCAATATGCTAGGACACCTTTGCTTGTTGCAATTCTAAGCTTTTGGGCTTCCTTAATTCCTTGAGGTCATTGGCTTATATAATTTTGTGCCATAAGTGTCTTCTCATGATAATGTATAAGGAAATTATTGGAGTGGTTTATAAGTTATAAGGAAAACACCAAAATGTTTGTTCTTATATCAAATTTTGTTGCAAATAGAATATTTTTCTATTTGAGTTGTTTTTGTAATGGGAAATCCCTTGAGACCCTATAATTGGTTGGGTTTGGGATTGTTTGTTGATTTTGAGTTGTAGGTCAGGGTTTTTTAGGTTGATAGTGATGAATTTCTGCATAATAACACCTCGGATGATTTGAAGAATAATTTATAGCTACAAGTTCATTAGATACCCTTCTTAGTAGGTTCATCTTTTCATCTGGGTCCCTTGTATGTTTTGGAAGGGATGTATCGATTCTTGTATAAGTAAGAGGCTTAGGGGTGAATTCAAATTTTAGGATTAGTGGAGGGTCACGAGTTTCCAAAAAATTAGAATTTCAAGCCTAGGTTAAACATTTACAACCTAGATGAGGTTATTCTTAGCTAATATGGCGTTGTCATATGCTAAAGCAATGTTATTACCTCCTATAAAATGGATCGTCATTAAAATCTGAAGGTTGAAATCATTCAAATAATGCAAGAAAGCCATATCTACTATAGGATGAATATCGATGGGAATTTTTAATGCATTAAAATGTTTGGTTAGTTAAACCTCCATATTAAACAAAATAATGGGATCTCTACTCAATGTGGGACTGCTCCTTTTAGAAAACCTCCAGAGCCAACTAGTTTTGATTTTTAACTTAGTTTTACTCTACATAAGCTAAGTGCATAAAGGAAAAATTTGAAGTGAAAAAGAGTTAGAAGGATACATAAAAAATTAAATGGTGATGCACCAAAATGGAAATAGGATGATTTCCTATCCATATAAATATGGAGCTTAAAGTATGCAAGATGGAAAATGAACACAACATAGAAAAACATAGTGCAAGGGGCAAAATACAACCCATATGATCATGAAATTGTAATAGAAAGACAAAATCTAAGGTGTAAAAAAATAAGAGCCATAGTAAATTTATCACTTGTAAAAGGTATGCAAAATCACATTCTATTTCAATGAGGGCTCAGGATTTTCTTACATCAAAAAATAGTTGAGGCTCAAAGTTGAATTCTAGAATTCAATAGACTTAGAAAGTTTAGGAAATCAACCCTCTAATAAAAATGTAAAAAATGCATATACAAAAGAAGATAGAAGAGAAAACAGAGGGAAGAGCATTTGAAAGTTTAACTACCCAATACCAATGTAAAGGGGAGTTAAATGAAAATTTTACTGTTTGTCCTCTGTTGTCCCAACTTCCTTTCATTTTTTGTCACTCAAGAAATCTCCCCTAATTTTCCCATGAATCCCATGCATCCTGACATAATTTTCCTACATTAGTTTTGACTTCAACAAATACCATATTGTTGAAAAAAAGAAAAATCCTTATTTTTAATATTTAAACAATATTGGGATCCCTTTTCCTTTCTTGTAGGTTCTTCTTTTTGGATTCATACACCTTTTATTTAAATAGTGGTATGATCCCACTATTTAAATATAGATTTATCTCTGCAATTTAAATAAGTTATTTAATCACTAGAGAAGTATTTGAAGCCTAGGTTGGACCATTTTAAACAAGGAAAACTAAACTATTAAATAAATGGATCCTGATGTCATAATTTATCAACAATATTCTCTCCAATGATTTTTAAAATTTTACATTGAAGTACGAGATAATATATATTTGGCCTCTCTTGATAATGTTAGTTTTTCCATGATAGATGTATCATCTCCCTTCTATTTGAACTAATTATATAGATCATAACCCAACTCATCCTATTTATTTATATATTTGGGTGCCAAGCATATGAACTAGCCCAAGGCCTTACCCTTAAAAGATGTCACAATTAGTTTGATGGCTACATTAGGCTCAGTAATATGATGCATGTCATATAGATTAGCCACTTGTTGAATGTGATTTATGGGGGTAATGTGTTTCTCCCATGTGAAATACTTAAGTTCTTATAAGTTTGATAGTGGAATATGAATATAATGTAGTATCCTAAATGGAATTCTTGAGTCCCAAGAAATAAAGAGCTAATCTCTAGCCATGATATTCTTATAATGGATATAATATATATTTTCTCAGGCTTATCGAGGTTAATGATTTTAAAATTTTCCAAGTGAACAAGAATAATTATCCTCTTAGAGAAGATATCCCAATACCTTGACCAAGTCTTGTGGTGAGATTCTTGATAAGGGATTTATGTATACAGATTGTAGTATTCACATGAGTATCCAAGTAAAGGAGATGCTGACACCCATTAGTTTATGTCTTTTAGATTGTTATATTTGAAACTTGTTAGTACATTCCAATAGGTGCACAAAAAACTATTGATTGCCATTAATGGCATAACTAATGCACCTAGAGTTGTAAAAATCTCATAAAACTATCAAACAATCAACATATGAATAAAAGTGTTAGGGATCAATTCCTAATGGAACTTTTTAAATTATTATTATAAAATAAAAAAATACCCTTATTGTAGATGATAGAGCTCTCTCTCTCTCTCTCTCTATATATATATATATATATATATTCCAAACTCCATTATGGTCAAAAGATATCATGACATCTGCACAAATCCCCATCATACAACTCTTCCATGTTGAGACAAGTGTCGATCTGGGAGGAAGGGAAATTTATTCATATCAAATGGTCATCTTGTTTGCCCATAATTTTGATTGTCTATAAAAGTGAGACTCTAGTTTTTTAGTATTTAGAGGGTGTAAAAGACACACAAATTTTGGATGAGTCGTGTGTGAAGGCATGGGGCACAATAACGAAACATATCACGTAATACCTTATTTTTGAGAAAGTCCAATAGAGTACTACCTAGCACAAAGCACAGTGAATGGGAAGGATGTTGCATGAACCATGAAGTGAAAATTGAGGAGTGCCAATCTATGGAATTGGCATAAAAAACAGGTCTTCAAAAAAAATAACACTAATGAAATACATTTCTTGAAATGGTTTTGAGTGAATCTACATAATCTCGAGAAAATATACGATTCAGTTAGTCAAGGTATTTTATTGTCAAGTAATTATTCTCTATTATATTTAGAATTTTTTGTGCATTCTAAGGAACATGTTTAATTATTGTAACTACAAGGTCATGGCTTATACCTATAAAATCTTACCTTGCCTCTTAGTAAGGTTATTGGTCTTGTTGTTAATGTTAAGACTGAAAACATTGATGTATTGTTATATTATTGACTATGTTAATGCTAAGAAGTCTAGAGTTTTCATCAATGTTGATGATATTATTGAGGTTTTTTTACTAAAATTATGATGTTTATGGTGGTGTTTGTCTCTAAAATTCATGTATATCTCATATTTAAATGTTTGAGATAAACAATTATTAAGATTAATTGGTCTAAGTCATATTTTTCAACTAACCCAACACACCCTAATAGTCTTTCTTTGTGACTTGGGTGAGTGTTCAAGTCCACTTGCGTGATATGCTAGTGTAGTGAGTATCATTTATAAGGGTAAATATGGTGGCATATATATAATGACCGACACATAATAAAATATCCTAACACATCTCATGCCTCAGTTTATGATTCAAATGCCTCCATACATCACCATCTCCATGGTTGCCACAATGAGCTCAAAATGAAAAAGATAAGTGTTTTTTTCTAAAGGAAAGGGATCATTTATTTGAGCAATAAGTGCCATGATTTGATTTTATAGGTCTAAAACCATTTATTTTTCAAACTATCACATTGATGACATAGATCCATTCTTAGGGAGGAAAAATGACATAAGCAATTAGGGGCATAATTATCCTTTGTCATTTTTTTAAGTTTATTAGGCTTTCCACATGGATTATTTCACATATTTGATGGGTTTGGACCCATGAATTCCTCCTTAAGGTGGTTCTTTCACAATTTTTTTTGTATATTTATTAGACATCCAACGCTTTTTATCTTGGAGAGATCAACAACATGAGAAATCCCAAGAGGTTTTTTAGGGCTAGAAAACTACTTGAATCACCGATGTTTGCCACATGGATGTGGGGAGACACTATAAGCATTTACTCAATTAGGCTCTACATTTTTTATTTTAACCTTATTAGGCCTAAGGGTAGGCCATTGGATTGAAATAAATTAATGATTTAAGCAACTCCTTGGATTTGTTAGGGCTGACAACCCTCCTGAGTTTCCTTTTTCATTTGATTTGGATCATCAAATGAATGTTGACCATCATCGATCTCTTAAAATATTTATTGTTGTTGCACAATTAAATCATGGAAATAATAAATTTTCAATTAGGAAATATTAAGAAAAAGGCTACTAAAATAAACTTGAGCTTTATAAGCTTCATTTTATTGATCTAAGGCTAAGCCTTCAAAATGTACTTTTAAATTCCAAGGACTTTCAAGATGGTTTTTTTTAACAACACATGTTCCTTTGGTTGCCTTGTAGCCATGGGTTGTGCTATATGAATTCTCATTAAATTTGACTTATGTGTTTGCACTTTATTCTTTCTTAACATAGGTACTATTTTTTTTCTTACCTTGGCATATCTTTGTGCAAGACCTATTTTTATTAATTCTTTTGGGTAATAGATGTTCCTTATAATAGTAATCATTCAATCCCTTTGTCCAAATTATAAACATTGATGTATAGTAGAGGGAATTACTTTCATTTGATGTGTCTAATGTCTATCGAGTAACACATTAAATGTTCCATTATTGCATACCACATGAAATAAGCTTTGATTAATATTAGTACTGACTTGAATAAGCAAATCATGTAACAAATAGATTATTTACCTATGACATTATATCAAATTATAGTTTTTGGAGTATATGTTAAATATTTGTCATTAATTTTAACACTATAAATAAATTCATCGATGCATATATTGAGATTTGAACCATTAGTGACCATTACATACTTGTATGTCCATTTATAAAATCTCATTTGAATGAAGGTTCATTCTATGAATTTTTATATGGTATGTCATTCTCGTCAAATATTATCTGAATGGAGACTTTTCTCATCCTAATTGAATCCACCACACCAATAAATCCATCAAATGGATGAGTCTTATAATCTAACGGTATGTTTTTATAAGTTTCCTTTTCTCCCATGTGAACATTTTCTTTGTCACTTGCTTGATTTTTTTGGTTTGGAAGAGGTTTTATGTGAAAAAACTTAAGCATTGATGTGGAGGTGCTTCTAATTCATTAAAATTCTTGTTGATTCCATCTATTTGGATTTAATTCTTGTTAATGAGATCTTGAATCCTTTATTTCAAATTTATGTACCTATTTGAAGATTAACCTAGAATGATCTACTAATCATAAAATCTATTGGTATCATATATTTTAGGTATTGATTATAAAATTCATTAATTGGAGGAAATGTAGTCATGTGTTACACTCAAGCAAAATCTTCAAAATTTTTTATGGTCATCCACTTAAAATAGTGAATTATTTGCACTTATTTTAGTAAGATAAAATAATTACTTGATATGTTTATTCAATGGCATTGACAACATTATTTTCATCATTTGTAGGTAGAAAACCACTCTCGTTGATCCTAGCCTTGAGATTTGACTTGTTAGTTGCATCCCTTCTAAGAGTATGCTCTAGAATTGGGTGCACAATAACTAGTAGTCCCAAAGTGTTAATCTCAGGGGTGTTTAAAAATCTAACCAAAGGTTTTATTTGTTTAAGTTTTTAAATTATGAGCACTACAAAGCCATAGTCTTCCATGGCCCATAGTTTATCTAAAAATACCCTTGTTGTCTTCTCCCATTAGACTATGGATTTTTTTATTTATAAACAAGCCAAGCTTAGAATCCTAGTCTCAATAAAGTTTTAGGTATACCTTTTCCCCTTTTTCATTTTATATATTGACTAATCAAGCTCTTAGGTTGGTTCATATTCCCCAATTAAAACAAATTTTATACAGATAATCTACAAAACCATGTTTGTGTCAAGGTCAAATTTTCCAAGGATATTAAGGAAATAATAGGTAATCATATAAGAGTTAAGCATATCTCTTAACGTGTGTTATATATAATCATTTCAAAGACCTACTTTTAATGTCAACCCATGAATCCATGAACCATAAGTTTTGTGAATGCCATCTCATAACTAACTCCTATTCTCTACTCTTAACCAAAAACTCTCCTGAGGTGAATAAAATTATTGTTACTTCTACAGATTTGTGGAATCTAGTCACGAATAAAAATGCTAACCAAGAAATTCATAGAGAAATAAAATCATTGGTTATTATGTACAAATCCATGGTTGTCCTATTACAACTAGTAAGTAGTGGGTTCCTACACTACTCAGGTAGCATTGCCCATTTCTCACATTCCACAAGAGATAATGCTATTTTTAGGTCTTCAAATCCAAGTTACATCTTCCCAACTATTACAACCTCCTATAGAGGGAAAAGAATTGGACTCGATCGATAGTTTAGTTGTCTTTGATCATAAAATGGTTATATTTTTCTCTCAAAACTTGTCACCCCCTCCTTAGGATGGTGAATATGCTAATAAAAATTGCACACTTTCTATATTAGCAAATTTATACATGGAAAACATTAGGTCTATTTTCCTAATAGCTTTTATACTCTAGACGAGGTGGATGAGGAGTTCAACATGAAGCTTTTATGTTTCCTAGTGATGGTTTACTCTTGGAATGTGTGAGCCTTAATAACACATCTCAAAATTAATAGTAAGGGAAACTTGTCATTTTTTTGGTAACATGAAATTTTTGTGTTTACAAATTAAAATCTTTATATTTTTACTTCATTCTAGTGCCAAATCTATTTGGTCGAGAGCTATTTTCCAGATATTTAATCATGAGAATGTGAAAATAAAATCATTGAATCATTTTATTTATAAAATCAAGAGATACTTATACAAGTGTTTTCTCTATCATACTAGGCGTCAATCCTCATCTCTCCCTATTCTCACTAACCTATTCTTATCTATAGTTGAGTTTTTATAACAACTCAACATACACACATAATATAATATTTTATGACTAATTATAAGATTAATAAACTAATGTACTATGATATACAAACCTTAGATATATATATATATATATATATATATATATATATATATATATATATATATATATATATATATATATATATATATATATATATATATATATATATATATATATATATATATATGACAACCCCCAATGCCCCCACCCCCACATTAGTACAAAAATACTTCAAAGGACAAGGAATAACACCTCACAAAAACTAGGACATATTCATAGTTTTAAATATGCATTGATAGATGGGAACACATCACCAATCTAACAAAGATAATATGAATTAGGAATCACAATAAGTTCATACACATTACATCCATATGAACAAGGACTCACACATTTGTTCACACTAAACATATTAACTATGTATAAATAGGGACACACCCAACATTTATCATGAATCCAGACATGTAAACAGGGACATACACAATTGTCTACTAATATGATCAGCTAGAATGAGCCATACTGACCATTACAATGTGTCAAAAGAGAAAAATGCGATATTCACTAAAAGTGTCTCATGATCCTTCACTCACTATTTGATTATGCTCCTCTGGTAGGATGAGGTTTCACTGAGTGGGTAAAAATTAGAAATGGTGGGACCAAGTTCTCACTATGCCTTCTCAGTGGGTATTGACCACCTCATTAATCGATGCATATATAATTGAAGTAACTAATCACTGCCACTTATCACTAACAATATTATGGTACATAGTGCATTGATCACCATCCTTGGCTTTAGTATATTTGACATTAGGTTTTACCACTATAGAAGATAAATAATCTCATAGTTAATGATGAACTCAAGATTGGTAACTGGCCACCTTCCTCTATTTTCATAACTTAACTAAACTAGGTAGGTCATACATTTTGGTCTTATGGACCACCACATGTAACACTTTGATAGTTCTAGCAAATACTAGGTTTTGAATTTATAAACAAATTCTCCCAAGAATAGACAAACATATTTAGATGGATATCAGGTTTTCCCAAAAATGTGTCCTTAAAAAGAGTAAATATTAGACTCCAAATTACAACATGTACATGGATGAATAACATGACAAATGACACAACAAAATATTAAATGGTAAGCTAAAAAACTATAGACTAAAAAAAGACTTTTACTTAGGTTTATAAACCAAATAAAATACATTATAGTTTAACAACTATCAACTATATGATACAAATTTTATTTCATTCTAATTTGTTCAAAAGTATTATATGAAATCATTGAATTACATATAATGTCACTATTTCTCTTCATATTTTAGAAATAAATATATAGAATATTTACAATGTTGAATAAGTATACATATAAATCAATGAGATCCTTGGGTTAAGCAACGACGAGTAAGGGGCATCCATGTTGTCAAAATTATCCAAGACACGTGAGCTCTTGGGCATCCATGTTGTCAAAATTATCCAACACACGTGAGCTCCTTTGACGAAGCAGTGATGAGTAAGGGGCATCCATGATGTCAAAATTATCTTGGACATGTGAGCTCCTTTGGATAAGTAGTGATGAGTAAGGTGCATCTCTATTGTTAAGCAACAGTGAGTAAGGGTCATCCATATTGTTAAAATTATTTAGAACACATGAGCTCCTTTGGTTAAGCAACATGGGTAAGGGGCATCCATGCCATTAAAATTATCCATGACATGTTCTTAGCCTTAACTGCTTGACTCTCTATATTAAATATCTAGAGAGATTTGTACCTTGATAGATGGATATAAACAACCATCATCCTGACCAATCAGACCATAACCCTTTTGATTCTATATAATATAATTAACAAAACATAATAAATTAATAATAATAATAATACTATATACTTGTTAAACTAGGCTTGCAACTTTTTCTATGAGGCTTTATATTGATGATATCCACATGCTTACATTTACATAGTAGACTAGACATGCACAAGGAGTAAAATTTTTTGTAGAGAGAGCATATTGACTGATGATGGCATTAATTCCAAATCCATACGAAGGTGACATATATTTTTGAAATGGTGATTAGGATTCAAAGTAATTTCATTTTATGTAGATGGAGAGAACATAGTGAGTGAATAATCCAAATAGAAGCATAAATGTAGTTAGAGATAAACGCTTGGGTGGATATATTTACATAGTTATTAGAGAAGATGTGAGCATAGATGTTGACATGAATAGGTGGGACTACAAAATGACTGGATGCATAAATAGACAAGATCAATGATGAGATGTGATAGGAGTCTAGGGTTGAGTTAGATATAGAGTTGCAACAGACTCACAAGTATCTAACAATAATCTAATATTTATGGTGGAGATGATAGTGCCAAATGATGTGTGTTCGTTCATATTGTATGGTAATGTGTTGTGTAGGAGGACACATTTCATTGAGATTGAGAAATGGTGAAATGGTGGGGAAGAGTAAGGTTATACAAAACATGGAAGTGTTGAAAGATGCTAAGGTGAATTATACAGTAATGGTGAGGGAAATGATAGTGTATATCAAGTGATGTACTCAATGAACCCTGAGAAGATACATGTTCAAAGTGAATAGTAACATGTCACATCTATTAATGCAATTTGTAGCATTGATAAATGAAAGAAACAAGATAGGCTCTGATACCTCAATGTCTTATCCCTACATCAATGCCATTAGATCATTGATTCGAGCCACACGTCAGATGTAGATCCCTATTGTAATCAAATCCTCTCTCATGACATCCTTGTCCTCCCTTGACAATAAATAATAGCCATTCAAAAATGTCACCACCTTGCAAGCCACATACCACTTTTCAATGGGTGACGGTCATTTAAATCCAAAATTTGCCATGAATATGGGTTTGGGGTTCGATATGGGTCCCTTGATGTATGATATCATTGGGAATTCCTTGTCATCGCCCCTCACCATCACCTTTTATCTCACCTTGAAATATTTCACTATTTCCATGTTATATATCGCCTTGTGCATTCTTCCAAGGGTTTGAATATGGTGTTTCCATATGTTCTTAAGCATGAAGTAATTGATCTAGGTGTCAATATATTGACATCATAGATGAATGGAAACTACAAGATAGACTCTGGAACCTCAATATCTTGTCTTGGCATCAACAACATTACACCATTGATTCAAGTTGCACATGAGACATGGAACCCTATCGTAATCAAATTGAATCTCGTGATGTTCTCATCTACCCTTGACAATAAAAAATGGCCAATTAAAGATGTCACTACCTTGATTTGATATAACTCACATGTATCATTCTTCATTATTGTTACATTGGCGTGCCAATTTGAAATTTAATGTAATTACATGTATATATGTAAATTGTATGGGATAAGTATGAAGTTCAGTGACATGCAACATATGTCTGCTTTAACTATATAAAACAAAATTAGATGGATTTAAAACCAATTTGATAGAAAATGTAAAGGCTTCCTCAATGGTAATATATCTATTATATTATTCTCTTTGTATAAATACTAATAATAATATAGTATAGTATATATTATAATGTAAATATTTATATATAATATAACATTATAGTGTAGTGTAATCTAATATAATATATTACATTATTATACAATATAATTTATTATATTATTGTATATATTTATATTATCTATTTAAAATTTGAATGAATATATATATATAGTATTATAAATTACTATTGCTATTATATTAATAATATATAACCTATTATGTATGATTAATAATATTAAACAATATTAATTGGTAAATACTATTATAATTAACATCTTATAATATCTCATATTATTATATTATATCAAATATATCATATATATGAGATTATATTAATTTACTATTATATTATATTATATATAACAATGTATATTATGAATAATATTATATATAATCTTATATTATAACATATAATTATATATTTATTAATATTTCTTATTTTATATATATATATATATATATATATATATATATATATATATATATATATATATATATATATATATATATATCTGTGTGTGTATAAAATAATAGTATATAATATTATGAATCTATAATATATATTATTAGTAAATATAATATAATATAGGTACCTTGTATTATATATATTTATTACATACTATTATTAAATAATTATTATATATTTAATTTAATATTAAATATTTTTATGCAAAAAATAAACTCTCACATTAAACATCTAAAATAAGTCAAATGTTAAACCTACAAAACCCTTAACATGTGGTGGGTGCTTTTCATTAAATTTGACTAATGTGTTGCTCCATTCTTTCTCCACCTCACTCCTTCCATGTTTTTTCCCCTGTTTCTAAGCCACATATTAAGTCTATGTCATCTTTAATTTGTTTGATCTCTTCTACAATAGTTGTTTCACTATTCTTATACATGTGTTGTTTTGCTTGATATTTGTTACTAACCATCTACCAAAAGAACATAATTGTTGTTACCTTTCCTATCTTTGTTTTTATGTTTGTAAATTTAAAATCAAGGGGACTTTCTCTAATTGGTTGTGTTTTAGTGTCTTTTCCTACAAATAGAGGTTGTGCCACTTGAGAAGGCATCGATTCCTCCACTAACTACATGACACCATTTATGGATGGGTCTAACATATAAGTTTTACACTCCATCTCACTATTACTAGTGCTTCACTTCCGTTATCTCCTCCTAATTGAAAGGTATTAATATGGGAAATTAATAAGATACAACTAATTATAAGATGAATACATTAATTTACTATGATATACTTGTTGGGGTTCTAGATTTTCACCCTAGATGAGAAGGGGATTGTCCAAGTCCTCTACTCAAATCTAGTCCAACATGAGATTAATCCTAGGCTGTGGGTCACCTATCACAAGGTTAGCCCTCTGGAGAAGGTCAGCTTCCTTCCGGATCTATCACTTAAACTAAACTCTAAATAGGAAAAGGGGGAGAGAAATGGGTAACAAAGCATAAAAACATGAAAAGGAGGTGATTTACCAATAATGTGATTGATCATCTGCAACTCCAAATGGTTGTTTATGAAATAGTGTTTCATGCAAAGGTTCATCAAATAATTAAAACCTAAGGGAAGTGATCAAGAGGCCTGATTCAAGGCACTTAACTAGTCAATATATCCACTTGTTAGCTTTAATCAAATGACATTTGACACTAAACATGACCTGCAAAACAAAATAATCTAGTAGCTAGGTGAGATCAGGATTTCACAAGGGAGAGATTTCTACAACATATGCAAATCCATGTGACATTAAAACACT
This sequence comes from Torreya grandis, assembly GCA_037957365.1. NCBI lineage: Eukaryota > Viridiplantae > Streptophyta > Pinopsida > Cupressales > Taxaceae > Torreya > Torreya grandis. Next base: position 3,005,678 of record JARHVA010000429.1, read on the forward strand.
ATACTAGAATAATAAAATCTGAAAAGATTCCTTTATGCATCTCAAGAGGCTACAAAGATCAAATTTGGGCAGAGTCTAGTCATGCCCAAGAGAGGGATTACCAAGCTAACAATGTTTAGAAGCTTGCATTTATAGAAAAGAATGAGAAAGAGGGAACTGTACGTTGCAAAAGGATCAACTGCTTCTGATGGATTAACACCAATTCAAGGATGCTGCTGAGTTAGGATCTTATCAAGAAGGCACAATTTCAAAGGCCTTGTAAAATAATTGAATGCTCACTACCCTTATCCAACCATCAAATCTTTTCTTGGAAGTCCATGATATCATCTAATGATCTGTTGACAAGGATCATGTCTTGGAACTGGCATAAATGTGCCACATCTACATTAGGTGGCCATCTAAATAAATATGAACCATAATGAGGTGAGACACAGGTCCACTATATGCAAAAACCAATCTTAGATCATTGGTTTTCACACAGTCACTGGTCTATCCTCGACTTTTGTATTAGACCCAAAGAATCTATTTCACCTATATGAAACTTTGTTGATGATGTTTGGTTTATACACTGTGGTTCACCTTCGAGCTTGACTCTTCTATATTTGCTTTGTCTGGGTCCAAAATGACCTCTTTGACTTTTGTCAAAAATGTCTTAAGCTCACTCTCACTTATTGGTTGTCGAATGTTGACTCGAATCCTTGACTTTTCTATCTCTCATTCACTCTATTGATCTACTTGTGCACGAATGCCCATGAGCCATCAATTTTTTACCAACTAAATGTGCTTGTGCCACTTGTCCTTAACTCATTATCTTTGGATGGTCCCACTTACGTCATCCTTGTCCTCACTCCATTGGACTTGGTAGTTATGAACGAGCACGAGCCCTTAGATCTATATTTGAATTATCAACTCTATCCCTACTATTGCCACTTTGTAATCTTGCATTGGTTCTTAGGATCCTACTATTAGTTTTTCAATTTACATGCTTGCATCATGTGTTAATCTCTTGAGCTCTCTAAGATGTACAAATGATCAAGGACTGTTGATATTGTCAGGACCCACAGTTTGAAAGCCAATGGTTAGTTCATGATCTTAAATTTGATGATATGTGGGATGTTAAATGATGTTCATGCAACCATCATTAACATTCACATGACCATTAAATTTTATTTCAAAAGGACCTACTTTGTTTGATCTTAAACTTGACATTAGCATGAGCATCTCACTGCACAAGTCCAACATTGAAAGCTTCTAACTCGAACCAAAAAGCTCGTACAGGTTTGAAAATTTATGAGGATGATCTTGGCATGTAAATCTCTATTTGCACTTGATCCATTAGTCAAAAAAGGTTTCCTGATCAAGATATAAAATGCACAAATAGATTGGTCCATTATTGTTATGCATGACATCATGGTGACAGTTTAGTCTTTCAAAGCTTGATTTTAATTTTTTACAAAATTTATAAGGCTCTGAATGAAATCTTGAGGCATATGCAAGCTTGTCCATGACCCTAAATTCATTGAATACCATGACATGTGCTCGGGGACCAATTCCTTACTCGACATCGAGACCATTTACAACCTGACCTATATGGGCACATGCTTGGTACATGGGCCAAATTTGGCCAACATTTATGGTGACTTGTAGGGAAACATGCATGTTATGATTATAAACCTAGACTAGTTTGCCTTATCTAGTCCATTGGGCATGGAGTCACTACTTGGGTCCAACATATTGCTTTGGATCTAACACAAAGACCAAAGGAGCAAAACAAAAAAGAGTGCCCATGACGCTTATTAAAGGGAAACTAACCTAGAAAAAAATAGGGAAAACAAACAAAAATGTGTTAAAGCAACACTGAGAGGAATTTTAAGAAATACCCTAATATATACAACTCAAAACAATTTATACCTTTCCTCCTGGATCAAAAGGAAAATTTGACAATTTTCTTGCATCATGAGATGTGGAATTGGATGAGACATGCAGCTCCTTGACCCTTAGCCTTGATGTTTCCTTCTTCTTTGTTGTATCTATCAACTTCATTGGTGTGATGTTTAGTGAGAACCAAACAACTCTAAATAGGTCAGCTATGTGCATCCAGACAGTCTCAATTTCCTCATATGGCTCCTCAATAAGACATACCTTCTTGGTTTCCATGGTGTCTTCAATAAGACTGGGCTTCTTCTTTGTTTCAATTTCTTGAGGCTCATCAAGGATCTGATAGTCTATTCTAAAGATTTGAAACAAGTCCATGTCTGTAATTAACTCTTAAGGTGGCAAAGTTGAAAGATTGCTCACTCCATCCCCTTTGATCTGCTTGGTAAGGTTGCTCTCTTTCATTGCAACCAGACCATAGTCCCTTTGTAGAGGAACATAGACTACTCTCAAGATCTTGAATAAATCCTCGAATGAGCCCCTTGGTTGATTAGTAGCCTCTGACTACCCCACAAGTTCACTAGTTTGATCAACTATTTCATTTATTTCCTCATCCTCTACATAACATGGTAGCTCATCATCCTCATTCTTGAAGGTATAATGCCTCTTTCACATCCAAGAGGGGTACCAATAACAAATTCCTCCTCATAAATGATTGCATCCTCAGCACATTCTCTTTCAAGCTCTTTTGAATCTATAATTTCCTGCTCTAGTTCCCACATAGCATGCTCCTCTTCTTAAGTGTGAATGGTAGAAATGCAAGATGGCTCCACTTTTGATATAACTTGAATTGTTTAGGTTTCCTCTCCATAAAGGAAACTCATGAAGCTTGGAAATGTGGACCTCTTAACTTCTTTCACCCCCTCTGATTGATCATATGGACTAGGCATAATAGGATCCTCAAGATAAAGGCTAGGCATCACATAATCTGAGTGCATAACCCATGAGGTCTCCAAGTTTGAGATGAATGGGTTTCATGAGGAATGGTAAGTGGAGTGGGTGGAGGGACAATTATTTCTTGGGGTGGTAGGTGGAGTGGGTCTTGAGGCATAGGAGGAATTGGTGTGAAACTTGGTACCTTTATGGATTGCTTTTAAGGGGGGGAATCCATGAAGCTGGGAACTTTCAATGGAGTAGATTCCACTCGATGAAATTGTTCTTGAATTCCTTTCCATGAAGGAAAAGATCTAGGATTTTGAGGAGGAAGGGATGAAGGCTGAGTAGCTTTAGGTTTGCTTGATTGCATGATTTGGTTCAAAGATGGGAAAGATAGAGGTTCTTTACCCTTTTGATTCTGATTCTCCTTCTCTTTCCTTGTCTTCAACTCCAAATCTTTGATTTGCCTCATTATATTCTCTTGGAATAGATTTTTCTGGGGAGGAATAGGTGGCACATAAGAAGGTTGAGGTGGTGTATATGAAGGCACATAAGATTGTTGAGGTTAGACTTGTTTTTCTTCAAGGCCTTTTAGTGTATCCTCAATGTTCTGAATGTAACCACCTACATCCATCATCTCACCTGTGAGATTGTTCCAATTTTCTCTTTCAATAGGTGTCCATTCTTCTTTCACTTGCTACAATGACTCTCTCACATGATGAATTAGGTGAGTAGCGACATCTTGGCCATAAATTTTATGTGAGCATAACTCTAGTGCATGCTTATCAAGGATTATTAGATTTTGTTTAAGAGTTGGTATGGATGGCTCATGATGGGGTTGGTAAGGATCAATATTATGACAGCCTTATTGTCCATAAGAAGGATCAGGGCAATATTCTTACGTTTATAACTGATATAGGTCCTCATATTGCTGGTGAGGATGATGAGGAAGGTAAGAGTCACTCCATTGATAATAAGGATCATGAGAAACTTGCCAAGGCTCCTCATTACTTTGATATAAATATTGTTAGGGTTGATTAGGCTCATATAGATCGTGGGGATAATATTGGGGCTATTGATAAGGAGGTGGATCATAGGAATATTCACCAAAACTATTCATATTGACCTCATATATCAAATGAGATGCAAAAACTAATTAGAAACTTCATTGAGACATACCTAGTTTGCTCATAACCAGAAGCTTAATTGAGAGTCGCCATTGGTGCTAATTTAATTGTTTTCAAAAGCTGATCAGAGGAAAGACACACCAAGATATTCCCTCTCTTTTGGACTTGGTCCCATTGGGTGTGCCAAAACTATTGGGGTTCTAGATTTATACCCTAGTTGAGAAGGGGATTGTTCAAGTCCTCTACTCAAATCTAGTCCAACATGGGACTGACCCTAGGCTATGGTTCACCTATCACAAAGTCAGACCTCTAGAGAAGGCCAACTTCCTTTTGGATCTATCAGTTAAACTAAAATTTGACTGGGAAAAGGGAGAGAGAAATGGGTAATAAAGCATAAAAAAATGTAAAATAAGTCATGCACCAGTAATGTGATTGTTCATCTACTCTATCTAGACTTCTAAAAACACTAATGAGATTAGATCTGCAACTCCAAATAGTCGTTTATGCCTTACTATTTCATGAAAAGGTTTATCAAATGATCAAAACCAAGGGAAGTGATGGAGAGACCTAATTCAAGGCACTTAACTAGTCAATGTATCCACTTGCTAGTTTTAATCAAATGACATTTGACACTAAACATGACCTGCAAAACAATATAATCTAGTAGCTAGGTGAGATCAAGATTTGACAAGGGAGAGATTTATACCACATGTGCAAATCAATTTGACATCAACACACTATACCAAAATAATAAAATTTGAAAAGATTCCTTTATTCATCTCAAGAGGTTACAAAGATCAAATATGGGAAAAGTCTAGTCATGCCCAAGAGAGGGATTACCAAGCTAACAAGGCTAAGAAGCCTGCATTTATAGAAAACAATGAGAGAAAGGGAACTATGCATTAGAAAAGGACCAACTGCTTCTGATGGATTAGCACCAATGCAAGGATGTTGCTGAGTTAGGGTATTATCAAGAAGGCACAATTTCAAAGGCCTTGTAAAATAATTGAATGCTCACTTGCCTTATCCAACTGCCAAATATTTTCTTGAAACTCCATGATATCATCCAATGGTCTGCTGACAAGGATCATGTCTTAGAATTGGTAAAAATGTGCCACATCTGCATTAAGTGGCCATCTAAACCTAAAAATATGAACCATGATGAGTTGAGACACAGGTCTACTATATGCAAAACCCAATCTTAGACCATTGGTTTTCACATAGTCACTGGTCTATCCTCGACTTCTATGTTAGACCCAAAGAATCTATTTCACCTATATAGAGCTTTGTTGATGATGCTTGGTTTCTAAATTGTGGCCCTAGTTAAACTCTAGTTTGCCTTCAAGCTCATCTCTTCTATATTTACTTTACTTGGGTCCAAAATAACCTCTTTGACTTTTGTCAAAAATGTCCCAAGTTCGCTCTCACTCATTGGTTATTGAATGCTAACTCAGACCCTTGACTTTTCTAACTCTTGTTCACTTCATTGATTTGCATGTGCACAAATGCCCATGAGCCCTCAATTTTTTGCCAATTGAACATGCTTGTGCCACTTGTCCTTGACTCATTAACTCTTTGGATTGTCCCACTTACATCATCCTTGTCCTCACTCCATTAGATTTTTTAGGTAAAAATAAACGTGAACCCTCAAATCTATCTTTGAATTTTCAACTCTATCCCCACTGGTGCCACTTGGAAATCCTGCATTGATTCTTAGGATCTTGTTATCAGTCTATCAATTCACGTGTTTATTCCACATGTCAATCTCTTGATCTCTCTGATTGTTTGACCCATTTCATGTCATTGGATAGAGATGTATGATCGAATGAGGACCGTTGATCTTATCAAGACCCATAGTTTGAAAGCCAGTTACTAGTTCATGATCTTAAATTTGACGGTCTATGGGACATCAAATGACATATGCATGACCATCAAATTTAAGTTCAAAAGGACCTACTTTATTCGACCTTAAACTTGACATTAGTGTGAACGTTTCACTGCACAATTCCAACTTTGAAAGCTTCTAAACTCAAACCAAAATGCTCGCACGTGTCTAAAAATTTATGAAGATGATCCTGGCATGTAAAATTGTATTTGTGCTCGATCCACTAGTCACACAAGGTTTCCTGAGCAAGATATAAAATGCACAAATAGAATGGGCCATTCTGGTTCGGCATGATGTCTTGGCGATAGTTTGGTCCTTCAAAGCTTGCTTTTGAACTTTTGTAAAATTTCTAAGGCTCCAAATGAAATCTTGAGGCATATGCAAGCTTGTCCATGACCCTAAATGCATTGAATACCATGACAGCTGCTTGAGGACCAGCTCCTTACTATGCATCAAGACCATTTTTAACCTAACCTATATGAGCACATACTTGGTACGTGGGCCAAATTTGGCCAATAATACTAACTTAATATATTTCTAACAGAGAATGGATGTGGGGGAGTGGTTATACATATTAGAGCTACTTTATCTCTCCATGTCATTAGTGGGGATCTCACCCCATTTATTAGACAATGTAGATCCCTTTTGATATCAATATTTATTCCCTTTATATGGCCAACATTTATGCCTTCGATGATGTTGTTGAAAGGGCGATGTTATGGTAGTTGATTATATACATGTTTCCAAATCCCAACTGGATATATGTGGTGATTTTAATATGATTGAATTTAGTGAGGATAAATAGGGGATCCTTTAAATGTAGTGGTATGCTAGAGAAAGAGAGGCATGGTTTTATATGCATAATAAGGTCATCTACTCCCAACCACCACTCCTAGCTCTCTTCTATCACCCTGTGGCTTACCTTGTCCAACTTTAGACAAGGTGGCAATAGGGTGGTGAAACGAGTAGATAGAGTATAATTTGAAAAGCATAACCTTTTCAAATAATTTTGATCATCCAATCAATGTTGTTTCAAGATCAATTTTTTTAGACCATCTCTCCATTAGATTTGATATTGAATAACTAACTCCCCAAGTAAATAAGGCAAAATCTCAGTTTTACCTTAACATTGTTCATCTCCACCATGAACGGACTCATGCATGTATCATTTTAACTTGGAAGTAGCTTGGTGGGAGGTTGCCATTTCTCAAACTACATGTATTCTTATGTATATATGATAAACAACTATGTTTCACTATAAAGCTTGTAAGGCCCATCATATTATGAGTACTTTTGGTCATCTCAAGAGTCAGAAATGTATCCACTCAACGAGAATTTGTAAAATGAAGCTATCAAGTGGAGAAATAAGATCACTATTAAAGAGACCTATCGAGCTCATGACACCAAAATTTGTGCATGTATGCATTGATTAAAATTTGGATATTCAGCATCCATGGAATTTTTCTACCTTATTCATTCTAGTTAGGTAGCAGACAAAGTGAAGGCAATTTATCATGTAGATCAATGACTAATATAACTTTTTGATATTTTAAGATCTTTTATTTCTCATTATCATGGATTTTTTATCACTTATTCAACTACCCTTGCATGTGAAAAGGCCCTCGTAAAACTTATATAAGTGGTTGTTTTCAAGCTCTCTAAGATCTAGAGAGTCATTTGTGATTGATTAATATCAATTGATGAGATCCAAGAAATAACAAGGCACATGGTTGTTGACAAAGATCCTATAATTGATGGTATACCTTGTTGTATTTACCAGGTTATGTGAGATAGTGTAGGACCAAACTTTCACATAGTATACCATGAAGTTGTTCAACCCAGGTCCCTTGGCAAAATCATCAATTAAGATAACATTAAGTTCATTCCTAAGATAGGAGACCCAGAACTCATTACTACCTAGAATACTATAACTCCTTTGAATGTATCTTACAAGATTGTTTCTAAATCACGTGTTCTTTGAGTGAGATACTTGTCGCCTCTCATAATCCTCCCAAAGGAAATTATTTTCATTCATAATAGATACATTTTAGAAAATATTATTGCATTCTGAGAAGAGATGGAATGGGCTTGCTCGTTGAACCAAAAATACTTAATCACAAATATTTATTTTGACAAAAGGATATAATTGAGTGACCCTTTATTTTGGCCATGCTTCAGGCATTAGGGTTTAAGGCAAGATTTATGGAAACTGTTAGTATGTTTTTTAATATGTTGATGGTTATATTGCCATTAATGGAGTACAATATGAACACTTTGGGTTCTTTGTATCGATTAGATAAGGTACCCTTTAGTGTAACAAAAGTACAACACCACTAAAGTAGAATAATAATAATAGATCATAATATGATTGAATAAGAGTAGTGAAACCACTTCAATGGGGAAACCTCCATAACCTTTAAATAAGAATATATTTTGTAATATGATGACAATATACTAACCACTACCTCCTACATATACCTAATTATACAATGGAAACACCTTAGTTTGACCTTGCAAATAATATGAATAGAAATGATCATATGACTTAATTAAAGGTTATGATAGCCACAAATCAGCCATACATTTCCCAATACATACTAGAGGTTAAGGGCATAACATGACCCTCCCCTTCAAACTAATGTTGATGCTTATTGGATGCTTATGCATGAATGGTTCATCCTCCCATGTCACATCTTCATTAGCCAAATTATTCCACTTGATTAGATACTTTTTAATCACCCTCATTCATAACCTCTTAGTATGTGTCTGAATTATTTTCTCGATTTCAAAATTGATTCTTCCCTCTTCATCAAGATATGGTAACTTTATATGGGCTAAAACAATTTTTCCAATTACCTTATTCAAGTAAGAAATATGGAACAAAGGATGTATTGTACTGTGTGAGGTAAATCATGTTTGTATGTTATGTTGTCAAACTTTTGCAAGATTTGATAAGGGCCATAATACTTAGGTGAAAGCTTGTTATCCTTGTTTTATTCTTTCAAATACATTAACTTGTATGGTTGTAAACATAAAAGAACCTAATATTCGACTACAAAATATATTTCATTGCAGTATTGGGTAGATTTATACTTCATATGGATATGCACCATTTCTAGGGTCTCTCTAAGACTAGAGAATACCTTTTGCTAGAGTTAAATGTGTTCTTCAACTACTCAAACCTTTGGCTAAAGCCTCAAAGATGAGGTGATGAATATTGGATGGTACACATATAGTGCAAAAAATGGAGACAATTTGGATGAGGTATGGAAAGAAATGTTATACCAACATTATGCTAGTGTCAGTTGTTGAACCCATTTCTCCTGTTTATCCATAACAAAATAATGAAGATAACCCTCCAAGCATTTATTGACAAACCCATTTTTTCTATCTAACTGGGGATGATAAGATGAACTAAGATCTAGTTGGGTACTAAAACATGAGAATAACTCAATCCAAATATTATTGGTAAAGATAGGATCATGATCATCGATAACGAGCTCGATGGCTGGGAGCGGCGGGAAGGAAGGAGACGGCCCGGGCAAGGGATCTGGCAGCGGGAGGACGTGACAGGAGGAGATTCGAAAGGGAAAGGAGCAAGTTTCTGACAATGAGCGACCCAGAATGCAGAAAGTCAATGGATGTTTTCCACAGTCTCAAGATAGACCTGTTCTGGTGATTTTGGAAGACGCTGTCAAAGAAGAGGTCGACTATTTGGCAGCGCACACCCTCATATGCAAGTTTATGGGTCTTAAAATCTCCCAGATGGCTTTGGAAGCCTGGTTACGCAATTCTTGGCAAATAGAGGGTGACATGGATATAATGTTGGCTGGAAATAGTTACTTTCTGGTAAACTTTTCCTCTGTTTCAGATAGAAATTGAATTTTTGAAGGGGGACCCTATTTCTATGATAGAGTAGGACTGTTCATCAAACCCTGGCATTATGGCTTCAACTCTGCGAAGGATTTACCAATGAAGGTTCTGGTGTGGGTCCGTCTTCCTAGATTACCCTTGGAATTTTGGAGAGAGGACATTCTCCGTCAAATAGCCGCATTGTTGGGGGCTCCAATTGTTGTAGCGCATCAGTCCCTGGACAGAAAACTCATTTTCTATGCCCGAATCTATGTGGAAATGGACTTGAATAACCCGCTTCCGGATGTTATGGAAATTTGCCTGGGAGGCTCGTCCTGGGTCCAACAAATTGATTACGAAGCCATCCCTTTTTGATGTAGAGTGTGTCATATGTATGGTCACTTACATCGTCAATGCCCTCAGGCCAGGAGTTTCACTGGGATAGAGGCTAATAGAGGTAAGGTCTCAGAACAGGCAGACAAAAAGGGCTCATCCAGACCTGGGTCGGATAGGACGCTAAGAGGTAAGCCTCAGGGGAATATGGATAATTTGGCTACGGGGCAGTCAGAAGCCTATGGACCTATTAAGGAGGGATTCACCCTTGTAAGACGGCGAGTTAAAGGTCGAGGACAAAAACGTAGGAACCAAGACAGACCTCTTGAGGGGGGGTTTAATCGGTTTGAAACCTTGGAGTGTATGGCCCTTAAGGATGGCATTCCTCTGGAGGAGCTGGCAGCACCTATGGAGGGCGAGGAGGTGGGTTCCATCCCTATGGAGCCTCAAGATATGATTGTCCAGTCAAACAAGCAGATAGAGGATGTCCCGAAAGAAGGGGCATTGGCAGCAATTTCAGTGCAGCAGCATAATGATACCAGTTGGGCTGATTTGGTAAAAGAGAAGGATACATCCTGGAAAGATAAGGGTCCATTGACAGTGCTGGGCATTATGCAGAGGCCACTTAAGAAAGCATCTTTCACCACCCCGGCTAAAGCAGGGCGCAAGAAGGATCAAGAGAAAATTCAGCGGATGGGGGATTTATTGGTGGAGACAGGGGCGGTCAAGACCCTGGATGAACATTTCACCCAGCCCACCCAATGATAATGTTGTCATGGAATGTAAGGGGATTGCATAGTCTCCCCAGGCAAAAGGCTATGCGAAAATTGCTTAGAGAACATTCTCTGGATATCATCTGCATTCAAGAAACCAAACTCCCTGTAGATGATATGATCAGTTGTTCGTCAAAGTTCTGGGCCCGAGGGCAATGCCAGTGTGTGGGGGCCTTAGGTAGTGCAGGAGGACTTGCTATTTGTTGGGATCTAGTGAAGATTACTCCATAGTTATGGGTGGTGAATCTCTCAGCGCTGACTATGGTGGCTTCCTCCCCTGAGTGTGGGGAGCTGATTCTCATCACTAATGTCTACGCACCGAGGGATTTCTCTGGACAAATCAAGCTTTGGGATCATTTACGGTATGTGCGGAGCTGCTTTCCTTATTTGCCTTGGATAGTGAGTGGAGACTTTAATGTTGTTCTAAATCTGGAAGAGAAAAGGGGAGGACTTCAACGCCTTGGCTCTTCGACGGAACTGCTAAGAGATAATATTGACAAGATGTGCCTGGAGGATGTTAAGCCCATTAATGGACTTTTCACCTGGAACAACAGAAGATCAGGTAAGGAAGCTATTTTTGAGCGCTTAGATTTTTAGTGTCTTTTTTTTGGCTTTCTAGTGCCTTTTCTTTGGCTTTCGAAACTTTGGACTGGCATGGGTCGGATCATTGGCCTATTAAGCTGACAACCAGATTTATATCCGGACCTAAGAAATCACCGTTTAAATTCCAGCTTATGTGGCTTCGGGATCCCTCTCTTCATGACCTCATAATTAGCTGGTGGAGGCAGGGAAGACCGGCATATGGTACGGCAATGTACTCTTTCGCTAAAAAACTCCAATTTGTTAAACGTAAGCTGCAGGACTGGAATAGAAACAGCTTTGGGAATCTCTATGTTATGAGGAATAAGGTGCAAGAAAGGCTGAATTTTATCACAAGACAAATTCGAGATAATGGTTTGACAGAGGATTTGCATAAGGCTGAATTCTCGGCCTTGAATGACCTTTCAGAATGGGAACTTCGGGAAGAAATTTTTTGGAAGCAGAAGGCCCGTATTGACTGGCTTCAAGAGAGGGACAGGAACACATCATTCTTCCACAAATTAGTCCAGGCGAAGCGTAATACAAATTTTATACCTTCTCTTGTGACTTCAGCGGGTACTCGAGTCTCTTCTTCTTCTGACATTTCTGAGGATGCTGTCAGTTTCTACTCTGAACTCCTATCTAGCGCACCACTTCCTGCTGATTTAGAGGAAAATGAGATTTTGGCATGCATACCTTCTATCATAACGCCAGAAATGAATGATGCTCTAATGAAACCGATTGACAAGGAGGAGGTTGAGCGAGTGGTGTTTAGTATGAACAGAGGAAAAGCTCCCGGTACGGATGGGTTTCCAGCTGATTTTTTCCAAGAATTTTGGAGCATTATCAACCTAGACTTAATGGAAGTTGTTCAGGAGTCCTTCCATAACAAAGAAATGCTCAGAGCGCTTAATGCGACCTTCCTGATGCTTATTCCTAAGGAGAAACAAGTTCATCAACTGGACCATTTCAGGCCTATAGCGCTTTGCAATATGGTCTATAAGGTTATCACTAAGCTTATTGCTGAAAGGCTAAAAATCTAGCTCCCAAAGATCATTTCAGAGGAACAAGGAGGCTTCGTTGCTGGGAGGCAAATTCTGGATGGAGTGGTGATTGCTTCGGAAGCAATCCACTCAATGTTCAAGTCCCAAGAGAGGGCTATGTTCATAAAGCTGGATTTGGCGAAAGCTTATGATAGGGTTGATTGGAATTTTTTGAGGAAAATTCTGCTGGCATTTGGCTTCGGGCAGGATTGGGTAAAATGGGTGTTTAGTTGTGTTACAACACCCTCGTATTCAGTCCTCATTAATGGGACGCCGTCCAGATTGTTTGGTGCCTCTAGAGGACTCTGCCAAGGGGATCCGATTTCGCCTTATTTGTTCATTATTCTGGTTGAGGGGCTGGGACGCTTTATTAAAAAGGGGGCTTCACAGAACATGATTCAGGGGTGGCAGTGGGGAACTGGACTGGATAAGCTAACTCACCTGCAATTTGTGGATGATACTATACTGGCTGGAAAAGCCCAGATTAAGGAGGCAAAAGCGTTTTGAAGTACTTTGGATTTCTATCTTACAGCTTTCGGTCAGAAAATCAATGAACAGAAGTCTTCCATCTTTTTCTTTAATACTCCTGAGGCTATCCAGAGGAGGATTGTGGCTATCCTTAGACTTTAGGCTCAGACTCTCCCAGTCACCTATTTGGGGGTCCCTATTGTGATTGGCAGGCAACCCAGACTGTTTGGCAAAATGTTCTGAATAGACTGAGGCAGAGGGTTAATCATTGGACTCATCGTTGGCTCACGACTGCAGGAAGGGTGACTCTTTTGCAATTCGTGATTCAGGCATTGCCCATTTATAGAAGCATGGTTCAGGTTGCTCCGATGTATTTCCTTAAGGAGTATGATGCGCTGGCACGACAATTCATGTGGAGTGGCAATCTTAAAAACTTGAAATGGAGCCTTGTTAGCTGGAACATAGTTTGCAGACCCAAGAAGGAGGGTGGTCTTGGGCTGAGATCGACCATTTTGTCTAGTCAAGCTCTTGTGGCTAAGTTATATTGGAGGTGGTGTACCAGCCAATCACAGCTTTGGGCTCGTATCCTTGCATCCAAATACTTCACTGGTGTTAACCCGACTGAGATTCCCAGAATGAAGCTTGAGGGTAGAGGTTCCATGGTGTGGAACACCCTTAAGCTCAGAGCGCAACTGGTGCAGCCGAACCTTTTTTGGATCTGTAACTGAGGGTCTGAAGCACTTTTTTGGGATGACTCTTGGAATGGAGCCCCCCCCTCAGGTCCTCCCATCCTCAGCTTCAACCTTTGCAGGACTCCCTTATCAATGCTGGCTGGACTACTGTGGAGCACTATAAAAAAGCCTATAGGGTGGGGCCCTGTATTGCCTATAAATGGAAGGATCAACTGGACTGGCCGTAGGGAGGTACGATTGAAACTAGACAGGAGCTCTCTCAAATTCTGACAGGTATAGCTTGTAGCGCCTTGATGGAGAATGATATTCTGGCCTGGGGGAGGGAAGCCAACGGGCAGTATTTTGTTTCTTCAGGATATCATGAACTCTTAAAGAATGAGGCTGGAGGAGTGGATTTTGCCTGGGGAAAGCAAATTTGGAATGCTGCCTCATGGCCAAAATGCAATTTTTTCATCTGGACCCTCTCCTACAACAGGGGCTTGACATGGGATAACCTATGTAAAAGAGGCTATCAAGGTCCGTCAATTTGCCTTCTCTGTCACACCAGTGAGGAGAATGGGGCACACCTATTTTTCCAATCTTCCTTTGCAAAGAAATTATGGCACCTGTGGTGGGACGCCTGGTAAAGACCATGCTGGCACGTTTCTTCCTTAACAGAATTCTAGCAATGCCTGGGTCGACCTCCCTCAAAGGTGTCTGTATTGCAGACCGCTTGGTATATTGGACCAGTTTTTATTCTTTGGAATATATGGGTTGAAAGAAATGGAAGGATCTTTCGGGAGACTCGTAGAGACATCAGACAAATCTGGTTGAAAATTCTAAATGCTCTTAATGAAACGCTGGAGACAAAATATGGTAGGGCGGCAAACTTAGACCCAGCTGCGTTGGAAATTGTTAGACGGCTATCCCCTGTTTTGGATGCCGAGAACTCTCTTCCTCACACTCCACGGCTTGCGCCTAGGAACAAACAACAGCTGCGACTGACCAACCGCCTGGGAAGGTGGACTAGGCCTGAAGAAGGTATTATTAAAATAAATGTTGACGGATCCTCAAGAGGCAATCCGGGGCCTGCTGGGATTGGCGGAGTGGGCAGAGACAGCAATGGTTCGACCCTGTTTTTATTCTCCATCTACAAAGGTCACTATACCAATAATCTGATGGAGGCTCTCGCAATTCTGGAAGTGGTTCAGTGTTGCTGTAAAAAGACCTTCCTTAGTGTTATTTGCGAATCCGATTCGCAGGTCATTATTAACCTGTTGAATAGTGGTAACTTGGATAGCGTAGATTGGCAGTTGGCTTTGGTTATTAAATAGATTCGTCAGATGAGTGCTACTTTTGAGTTTATATCCTTTAAACATATCCCTCGGGAATGGAACAGAGTTGCAGATGGTTTAGCCAAATGGGCCTCGGAGAATGGGCCGGGCTGGTGTATTCAGGATCAGCAGATGATTCTAGATGATTTAACCAATGTTTTGGCTCAGCTCCTTGAGCAGGACTTGGGCATGTAATGTCTCGTTTTGGTTTGATCTTTCAATAAATTTTTACCCCTTTTAGTTGCAAAGATAGGATCATGATTGCTTACTATGATTTTTGGTGTCCCATGGAGCTTGTGAACTGTATCCATAAATGAAGCTAATAATTTACTTGCTACAAATAGATGTGTTAATGCAAAAAAATGGGAATATTTATCGAGTCTATCTACAAAAACTATGATAACATTTTCACCTTCATATTTTTACATCCATGTGATGAAATCTAGGGAAACATCCTCCCACCTTTGACTACGAATAGCCAGAGGTTGCAATAGATGTAAGGTCTTGATTATCTCCCCTTTATTTTATTGGCATATCATACATTCTACCATAAATTTTTGGACTTCCCCTTTTAACCTTTCCCAAAATAAATCCTATTTGACTCTATGATTAATTATCAAAAACCTTGAGTGCCCACCTACTGTAGAAGCATGAAGTCCCATAAGCACATTATGCTTAAGGGTTGAGTTTTTACATAGGTATACACACAATATAATATTTTATGACTAATTATAAAATTAATATAATGATGTATTATGCTTTACTAACCTAAGATATATATATATATATATATATATATATATATATATATATATATATATATATATAACACCCACTCCCCTCTGCCCCCACCACAATAATACAAAAATAGTTCAAAGGACAAGGAATAACACCTCACGAAAACTGGGACGTACTCATAGTTTGAAACATACATTAATAGATGGGAACACATTGCCAATCCAATAAATATAGTATGAACTAGGAATCACAATAAATTCATACATATCACATCCATATGAACAACAAGGACACACACATTTGTTCACACTAAACAAAGTAATTATGTATAAATAGGGACATATCCAACTATTTATTATGGATCCAAACATGTAAACATGGACATACACAATTGTCTACTGATGTGATCAGTCAAATTGAGCCATACTGACCTTTATAATGTGTGAAAGGGACAACACTATATTCACTAAAAGTGTAGCATGAGCCTTTACTTACTCTTTGATTATGTTCCTCTGGTAGGATTAGGCTTCATCAAGTAGGTAAAAATTAAAAAGGTGGGACTAGGTTCTCACTATGATTTCTTGGTGGGTGTTAGCATTTATTACTAACAATATTATGATACATAGTGCATTGATCACCATCTTTGGCTTTAGTCGATTTGACATTAGGTTTTGGTTTTACCATTATAACAAATAAATAATCTTGTAATTAATGACGAACTCAAGATTGGTAACTGGCCTCCTTTCTTTATTTTCCTTTAGCAACGTCCTAACTTAGTTCAAGTAGGTAGGTCATACATTTTGGTTTTGTGGACCACCACCTGTAATACTTTAATAGCTCTGAAAATTTCTAGGTTGTGCATTTGAAAACAATTTCTCCCTTGAAAATGAACAAACATATTTAGATGGATATCAAGTTCTCCCAAAAATGTATCTTTACAAAGAGTAAATATTTGACTCCAAGTACAACATGTGCATGGATGAAATGACTCTATCTTCGCTAACATGACAAATGACATAATATAATATTTAATGATAAGCTAAAAAAACTATAGACTAAAAAATATTTCTGACTTATGTTTATAAACCAAATAAAATACATTATAGTTTAACAATTCTCAATTATATAAATATGATTTTCAAAAAAAATATTTTTTATTTTGATATGTTCAAAAGCATTACATAGAATCACTGAATTAGATAGAATGTTAGCATTTTTATCCATGTTTCAGAAATAAATATATAGCATATTTATAATGCTAAGTAAATATACATTTAAATTAATGAACTATTTTAGCTAAGTAGTTATGAGTATGTGGTATTCACGCCGTCAAAATCATTCATGACACTATCTTCGTGTTAGTTCCTTGACTCTTCATATAAAAATCTTAAAAAATTATACTTTCGTAGATAGATATAAACAACCATCATCCTTAGTAATGGGAGTACAACACTTCCAATACTATATAATACAATTAAAAAATAATAATAATACTATATACTTGTCAAAACTAGGCCTGCAACTTTATTATGAGGCTTTATATTGATGATATCCACATGCTGACATTTACATAGTAGATTAGACGTGCACATGGAGCAGATTTTTTTCGTAGAGCACATTGACTGCTGATGGCATTAAATCCAAAGACATAGGCAGGTGACATATAATTGCCAAATGGTGATTACGATTCAAAGTAATTTCATATCGTGTAGGTGGCGAGACCGTAGTGAGCAAATAAGCCAAACGGAAGCACAGATGTAGTTAGAGATGTACGCTTGGGTGGATATCTGTGCAGAGTTGTCTGAGAAGAGGTGAGAGCAGATGTTGACATGAAGTGGGTGGCACTACAAAATGTCTGGACGCACAAACAGACAAGATCGGTACTGAGATGTGACGGGCATGGGGTTTAGTCGGATATGGAGCTGCAACAGACTAAATAGGGGCTCCTCCAGAGGTAGTGGTGTGTTACAGAAAGAGAGGCATGGTTTTATATGTATAATAAATTGGGTCATTTAATTACAAACATTTTTTTTGGTTTTCTTCTATTATTTTATGGTTTACTTCATCCAATTTTAGATAAAGTGGCACGTGAAAAGAGTAGATAGGGTATAACTTTTTCAAAAAAATGTATATTTTTTTATTGAAGAGCGTATTAATATATTAATCAAATAAGGATATTGTACAATGTTAATCATATTAAAAAAGTAAGTGGAAAAGTCACACCTTACGAGTATAACCATGCTGAGAACTAAACCATCTTCAGAAAAATTCAAAAGGTGGTCAAAAAATGACCACACAGACCAAAAAAAACATCACTTCAATAGTTTAATAGCTAAGTAGAGAAAGCAATGAACAAAAAGCCATAAAGAGGATTATTAAGCAACCGCATCAAACATGGACGTCGAGAGAGGCGATCGAGACGACAGGTCCTAAGGTTTATCACCCCATCCTCCCAGAGCAAGGGGATCCTCGTCCATAGGTAAGGGCTCCCACCCATCAATTTGTTGAGCTTCTAATGTCTCATATTGGTTTCTTTTAGGAGAAATTCCAGACCCAGTCACAGAAATTGTCCTCGGGAGGGAGGACTCCAACCCCTGATGTCACCATCGTGAGTCGAGGGAGGAGATCCCCAGCGCCTACCATTACCACTGAATCTGGAAGAGCAACTCGGACCACCACATCGTGGGGAAGACCAGCAAGGTAGTAATCGACGAGGAGAATGACTCCCGTGTTTGGTTCTAGAATGCTACCGGTGTGGTCCATGCCTTCGTCCTCGGGCAGGTGTAGGATATTGTGGAGGCTCAAGAGGTTCATGGCTAACCACACACAGGGCAATTCCCTAGTGATCGAGCAAATGCTAGAGGTGGTTAAGTTCCAAGCGGACTTTATCTAATTGGCTTTGAATTTGAAGAGTAACATTGGATAGAATAGTAATTTTATTAGTAACAAAGAAACTACATTCCAACTCTTTATGATTAAAGCAAGCATAATTTTTAGCTTTCCATATTTGAAATAAAATATCAGCTCGAAAAAACTACCAGAATCTATTGTATTTTGTAGATAACAGAGCCAAGTCCTCCGAGAGAGCCATTTTCCACGTAAAAAACTCAGGTCAGAAGCGCTGAAAAAGTGAGTGAATCCAACACCACACAGGTTGTGCATGAGATCAAAACCAAAAGAGGTGCTTAAAAGTCTCTGGTTGCTGACAAGCTGAGCAAATGGGGTTTAAAACTCCCAAATGCTTGAGCTGGTCACCCATAGGCAAGCCCTGATAAAGGAGACACCATAAAAGTTGAGCCTTTTGAGGCTCAATGGTAGCTGTCCACGCAGTATTAAAGCATTTAGCCTAAACCCCATGTCTGGAATGAAGGTTCCATATGAGGTTGAACATTTAATCTAGAATATGTTGAGAGGCTAGCAAATTATAACCCAGTCGAGGAGAATATCGAGTGAAGGGGGTGGCTATAGGCCAATGCCAATCCCTCCACCAAGGAGCAGGGGAGTTGACCCCTAGTTTCTGCAAATATTCATTAGGTATGGAACCTTGAATTTTTGTTATAACCTCTACATTTGAGTTGTTTAAATGAAATTTGTTCTAAAGTTGTTGCCAAGTGAACCAAGATTGATTCCCCTTGCAAAAGAGATCTCCTATAACCTTCACACCTTTTGTGAAAAGCCATCACCCTTTTAACCCAAGGGACTAAGGCAAAGGGAACATTGTGAAAATTTAAGCAAGGCGACCACCAGAGAGACTGAGAATTAATAGAGAGGCCATCCCTGAAATCCTTGACTATCCAATTAAGATGAAGCTTAAGCTTCTCCCATGCTTTCCATAGGCTTTGAACAACAAAGGTACCCTTGATTTTAACTGGCACTAGGATAATAAGAAGATAATGAAGTCTCAGGGCTTGCCACGCCTTTCTAACAGATGGAAGCCCTTGAGAAAAATAATGGCGAAGAAGAATCTTTTAGGGTTCATCCCTAACAAGACCTCTAACAATTCATTTGACACCAAGAGCAAGGACTTGACGTTTAATGTCTAAGAGACCCAAGTCACCAGCTTCTCTGGGTCATCACCCATTCAATGTTGTTTCAAGATCGATTCTTTTCGAACACCTCTCCAATAAATTTGATATTGAATAACTAACTCCCCAAGTAAAGAAGGCCAAATCTCAGTTTTACCTCAACATTGTTTATCTTCAACATGAATGGACTCATGCCCATATCATTTTAATTTGGAACCTTTGTCCTCAGCCTAGTGGGGAGACTTTTTGGATAGCTTGGTGGGAGGGTGCCATTTCTCAAAATACAACATTCTTTTGTATATATGGTAAACAAAGGACTACGTTTGACTGTAAAGCTTGCGAGGCATCATATTATGAGTACCTTTGGTCATCTCAAGAGTTGGAGATGTCTTCATTCAATGAGAATTTGCAAAATGAAGCTATCAAGTAGAGACATAAGATCAATGTCAAAGAGATCTATCGAGCTCATGACACCCAAATTTGTGAATGTATGCATTGAATACAAATTAGACACTAAGCATCCAAGAAATTTTTCTCCCTTATTCATTCCCGTTAGGTAGTGGACATAGTGAAGGCAATTTGTGATGCAGAGCAATGACTAATATAACTTTTTGATATTTTAAGATCTTTTATTTCTCATTATCATGGAGTTTTTGTCACTTTTTTGTCTACCCTTGTATGTGAAAAGGCCCTCATAAAACTTATGTAAGTGGTTTTTTTAAAACTCTTTGAGAGCCAAAGAGTCATTTGTGATCGATTATTGTCAATCAAAGAGCTCCAAGAAACAACAATGCACATGGTTGTTTACAAAGCTCCTAGAATTGATGGTATCCCTTATTATCTTTACCAGGGTATGTGAGATAATGTAGTACCAGACTTTCACAGAGTATACTTTGAAGTTGTTCAAACCAACTCCCTTGGCAAAGTCATCAATTAGGGTAACATTAAGTTCATTCCTAAGATAGGAGACCCAAAACTCATTACCAACTAGCGTCCTATAACTCTTTTGAATGTATCTTACAAGATTGTTTTTAAATCACTTGTTCTCTGAGTGAGGTACTTGTTGCCTCTCGTAATCCTCCCAAAGAAAATTGATTTCATTTATAATAGATACATTCTAGAAAATATTATTGTAGTCTAGGAAGGGATGAAATGGGCTTGCTCCTTGCACCAAAAAGCCTTATTCACAAATATTTATTTTAAGAATTCCAAAGACATAATTGAATGTCCCTTTATTTTTTTGCTTCAAGCATTAGGGTTTGAGGCAAGATTTGTGGAAACTGTTAGTATGTTTCTAAATATTTTGGAGCTTATAACACCATTAATGGAGTACAATCTGAACACTTTGGGTTCTTTGTATCCATTAGGCAAAGTGCCCTTTAGTGTAATGAAATTATTACACCACTAAAGTATAATCATAGTAATAGATCACAATATGATTGAAATAAGAATAGAATAATGGAAAATATGACTAATCCACTTTGATGGGATAGCCTCCACAACATTTCAATAAGAATAGAATTTGTAATATGATGACAACATACTAACCACTACCTCCTACATATACCTAATTATACAATAGAAACACCTTGATCTGACCTTGCAAACAATATGAATAGAAATGATCATATGACTTAATTAAAGGTTATGATGGCCACAAGTCAACCATACATATCCCAATACATGCTATAGGTTAAGGGCATAACATGACCCTCCCATTCATACTATTGTTGTCCTCAATGTTGATACTCATTGGATGCTTCTACATGAATGGTTCATCTTCCCATGCCACATCTTCACTAGCCAAATTCTTCCACTTGATTAGATACTCTATAATCTCCCTCGTTTGTAACCTGTTAGTGTGTGTCTGAATTATTCCCTCAGGTTCAAAAATGATTCTTCCCTCTTTATCAAGATACGGTAACTCTATCTAGGCTAAAACACTTTTTCTAATGACCTTCTTCAAGTAAGAAACATGGAATACCAAATGTATTTTTATTATGTGAGATAAATATAGTTTGTATGCGACATTTTCAATCTTCTACAAGATTTGATAAAGGCCATAATACTTTGGTGAAAGATTGTTATTATTATTCTATTATTTCAAATACATTAACTTGTATGGTTGTAAACTTAAAAGAATCAAACATCCAAATGCAAAATAGCTTTCATTGCAATGTTGGTTAGCTTTCTACTTCATGCAGATATGTGCCATTTCCAGGTTCTCACTAAGACTAGAGAATAACTTATGCTAGTGTTAAATGTGTTCTTCAACTATTCAAACCTTTGGCAAGAACCTCAAAGATGAGGTGATGGATATTGGATGGTACCCATATAGTGCCAAAAATGGAGGCATTTTAGATGAGGTATAGAAAGAAGTATTATACCAACATTATGTTAGTGTCATTCGTTGAACCTGTCTCACTTGTCTATCCATAACAAAACAATGAAGATAACCCTCCAAGCACTATTTGACATCCTCAATTTTCCCATCAAATTGGAGATGATAAGATGAACTAAGAGCCAACAAGATACTAAAACATGACAGTAATTCAATCTAAATATTATTGGTAAAGATAGGATCATGATCACTTACTATGATCTTTGGTGTCCCATGGAGCTTGTGAACTACATCCATAAATGAAACTATTAACGTACTTATTACAGATGCATGTGTTAATGCACAAAATGGGCATATTTAGTGAGTCTATCTACAAAAACCATGATAACATTTTTACCTTCAAATTTTTACAACCATGTGATGAAATATAGGGAAACATCCTCCCACCTTTGGCTAAGAATAGCTAGACGTTACAATAGATGTGAGGTCTTGATAATCTCCCCTTTATTTTACTAACATACCATACATTCTACCACAAATTTTTGGACTTCCTACTTGACTTTATGATAAGTTTTCAAGAAGCCCAAGTGCCCACCTATTGTAGAAGCATGAAGTCCCATAAGCACATTATGCTTAAGGGTTGAGTTTTTTTCATAGGTATAACCTATCCTTATACTGTAGATTGTCCCCTTTTGACACAAATTTATCTAATATGTTTGGATGTTGTTGGAGCTTTTGAATAAGATATTTTGTAACTACACAATTCTCCCACTTTGATCTTGCTTCATCCACCTAGTTGGCATGTGTTATGGAGATGGTGCACAACATTGCCTTTGTGGACTCGTACTTATTGAATAGTGCATTAGCCACGACATTCTCATTTCCTTTCTTGTATATAATCTCAAAGTCATATCCCAAAATATTTATGACCAGATTTTGTTGTTCTTCTTATGACTACCTCTGTTTCAAGAAGTATTTTAGACTATCATCACTTTTCTTCACTTTAAAGTGTCTTCCATCAGATATGGCCACCATTGTTTTACTCTGTGAAGGATGGCCATCATTTCCTTCTCATTAATAAGCTTTAGAAAATTCTTACTTTTGCGTTAAAAACACTCAAATGTAACTAGTCGACCTTTTTGCATTAGTACCACTCCAGTGTTATACCTTGAATCATCACATTCCACATTGAATGTTTTGGAGATTTTGAAGTGGCTAGAACTAGGGTGGTGAACATGGCCTCCTTCAGTTTCTCAAATGCATGGGTGGTTTCTTCATCCTAATGAAATGATTCCTTCTTCAATAATGATATGAGTGGTGCTAATATGTTACCATAATGTTTTACAAATTAATGATAGTAACTTGTGAGCCCAAGAGTCCTCATAATTATTCTAAGGTTATAGGCACTTTCCATTCTACCATAGCCTTGTTCTTATAAGGATTTAGATTGATGCCTTCATGTGAAATAATGTGGCCCAAAAACTTGACCTTCTTCACTCCAAAAGTGTATTTGCAAGGCTTGGCATAAAACTGGTGTTATTCAATAACATCCAAAACCTCATTCACATGATACAAGTGTTCCTCCTATGTTTTGTTGTTTATTAAAATTTAATCAAAGAACACTAAGACAAATTTCCATAGAAATTTCCAAAAAATAGATTTAATCAAATTCTGAAATGTAGATGATGCATTAGTGAGGCCAAAAGACATCACCAAAATTCACAATGTCCATCATGGGTTTTAATTTTTTTCTTATGCATATCTTCATCTCTAAATCTAACTTGATGATACCGAGAACAAAGATCAAGTTTTGTAAAATAAAAAATGTCATGTTATTCATCTAGTAAATCATCAATTATATGAATAGGAAACTTATCTTTGATGGTGTACTTGTTGAGTTCCATATAGTTAGGACACATGTTAAGTTTCATGCTTCTTATGCAACATCACCACTAGAGAGGAATAAATGCTCTAACAATGGCAACTAATACCTATTTCCAGCATCTCCTATGCCATCTTCTCAATCTCACACTTATAGACATATGGGTGCTTGTAATGCCTGATGTTGGGTGGTTGGTGTTGGGTGAATATTTTGTCAACCAGCTAACTGGTGAGTAAAATAGGTCTCTTCAACCATAACATAGGGAGATTGGTCATCCAAAGTTGCAGGTTTACCACATCCAAAGGGGACAAATCTCTCCTCTCATCAAGGGGAGGTTCCCTATAGGTATAAAGGCGCTATATACTATATATATAAGTTGAAAATAACACTCAGGGGTAAGATACACCATCCATCTCTCTTCTTTCAGAGATGATGTTCACAAACAGAGGAGAAATCATAGGTGATTGGTGAAGGTACTTCTCTTCTTTTAGAAGTAACATTCAGCCAAGAGCCAGATCCCTTCTTGGATAGTAGAAATCTTGGTGAAATGACAGGAGGCACTTCTCTTCTTTTAGAAGTGCTTGTTCTTGCAAACAACAAGAATCTTTTTGGTAGTGACAAGTAACTAGTAACCAAAGATGTAGAGTAACCAACAATCTAAGATGTATCACAAAGTCTCCACCTTGACTACCCAAGAATGAGATACGAAGAACAATGGGGGCAAAAAATCATCCCAAGGTCCTTTACACAGAAACAAAAAATAAACACACACTGAAGACAACTATGTTAGCACAAAGTCCGAAAGTAACTGGCTTCAGAACACCTTCCTTATCACTTCCACTAATTTTGCTTGTTAGATTAAATAAACAAAAACACATTCAAAAGACAAACATAAGAACAATCTCCTAAAATGATACAAGATATGACAACACAAAGTCTGCAAACAACTTGGTTTCTTATTCAGATAAAATAATATGAACAACAATCTGAGCTCAAAGTCTCAGTATTCGCCTTTCAATTTGGGCAGAAATTTGCTTCTGTGATCAAAAAGGTCTCTTTTACTAATGAGATAAATTACAATCTTATAGCCACCACACAAGGCTTGGCATTCTTTCCCATGGGACGGCCCATGCTACAGTCAATGCCTTTAATGCGCCTTCAATTCTGTCTAGAGGGACCATGCTGGGAACAGTGCATTGCCATAACTATGGCGTGTCCATTCCTCTAATATGTCTCTTCTTAGTATGGACTATCTAGTCCTCTTCCTGATGTCTGCACAGTTGTCCAATTTGCCGTTACTTCATGGAATAAAAATAGGCTTGCGTCCTTGATTTGGTGGGCTCAGAAGTCTACTTGATCCACTATTTCACCTACTAGAAATAACTCTTTTGAAGATATTTTTGGTCCTTTGGTCTCGCTCCTCTCTCCCCTATAGCAATTTGAGTCTTCAAGCTCTCTTTTCAGCCAATAACTTGGTTCTCCCTTTAGTTTCCGCACTCTAGTTGAATTTCCACGAATATTCCCTCAGTTTAAATTTGATGTCTGTAGGACTGTCAATGGTCGCTAGCTGCTTGAACCGTGTTGAACTTTGAAACCATGAACCATTTGAAAGTTCATTGGTTCATCGGTTTGTCGGTTCATTCTATCTCTTTTGGTCCATCGCTTCCCTACTTAAGCACTTCTTTGCTCTTTGGTTGAACCATCGCTTTAATTGAACTTGCCTTTGGAATCATCCATGTTGCTTCTTTGTCCTTAATTTGCCCTTCTTTTCTAAGTCTTTGGGGGGTCCTTTCTGCGTCTTTGACAAGTGGCAAGTTCCGTTGTTATGAAACTCATTAGAAACTTACGAAAAATGGGATCCACGACACGTCTTGCCCGAGCAACTTCGAAAGGGGAACGCGGATGTAAACACTTGTCACATTTCATTGAGTCATAACAGGACACATGACGTATTCTGCTTAACTTATAGAAGCTTTAGAAATCATTTGAGAGTCCTACAAAAGATGACATGTGGTGGCTTCTGTTGCACTTTGTCTTTTCAGTTGGGCTTTTCCTTAGCTTTCGATCGAACTTTCTTCCCGAGTGAATTCCTTCAGACAAAATGTTCGAAGGACTCTACTTTGCCTTTTGCCTTGTTCATTTTTCCGAAGGAGTTCACTTTGTCTGTTTTTGCTCGCCGCCCTCCGCAAGGGTTTTTGGCCTTGGTTCACCGCCCTCCGTAAGGGCACTTGTTCCTTTGGCTTTGGGGCAGCCCCTTGAACCTACCGATTGAACCAACTTTTTGTTGCTTCTTTCCTTGACTGAAGCTACCTTTGAACCTTTGAACCTTTGAACCCATGAACCATTAAACTTTGAACTCTTTCAGTTCAAGGTTCATTCGGTTCATTGGTTCATCCTTTTTATTTGGCTAAGTCCTTTTGATCTTTTTGAACCAAATGCGTTGAACCATTTGGTCATTGAACCTGTTGATCCATTGAACCCATTGAACCTTTAAACCAAAGTGGTTCAATGGTTCAAGCCTTCTTCTCTTTGATAAGTGTTTTGAAGCCGTTGAACCTTAAAGTGGTTGAACTTTGAACCTTGACAAATGCGCTTAAATCTTGCTGATGACGTTGAACCTTTGAACCCATTGAACCTGTTGAACCAAAATGGTTCAAGGTTCAACGGTTCAATGGTTTAATGGTTCAATCCTTGCTTAAAAGCTTGCCGATGGACATTTTGGTTGAACCAACCTTGAAATCACCCAAGTGTTGAGAGCTTGCTTCTTTCCTGCATAGTCCATAGAAATCAACCTGCGAACCCTGTAGAACTTGCCTTGTACAGTCCATAGATTTTCTTCCTGCAGAGTCCGTAGATTCAAGCTTGCAGAGTTT
Source organism: Torreya grandis (assembly GCA_037957365.1). Taxonomy (NCBI): domain Eukaryota; kingdom Viridiplantae; phylum Streptophyta; class Pinopsida; order Cupressales; family Taxaceae; genus Torreya; species Torreya grandis. The sequence continues at coordinate 3,032,413 of JARHVA010000429.1, forward strand.
GTAGATTTAAGCTTGCGGAGTCCATAGATTTAAGCCTGCAAAGTCCATAGATTTAAGCCTGCAGAGTCTGTAGATTTTTGAAAAGCTTGAAGAATGAAGAACTTGAATGCTCAAAACAATTCTTGAAAAGGGGAGAGAGGATTTTGGTCTGTAGGACCAAAATAGTTCAAATGTTGTCCCAAAAATGAGTGATATTTTTGGGGGACAATAGTTGGCACACTTGCACTAGTTAAATGGCATGATCATGATCCCTTTTGGGAGGAAAGTCTTATGGCATATCTCTTAAGACTATTGAGTGCTCCTCCACAATAGCTTGTAGATATGGAAGTGTAAACCCCTTTTGTGGTTGTGCCTCTATTGAAAATAGTTGAGACACAAATGCATCCACTCCCTTTTTAGATGATTCTACATCTAATGAGAACTCACCAATTAGGGGGACTCTACATGTAACCTAGGCAGTTAAAATTTCCTACCCTCTAAATGGAAAAACATGAATAAATCTAGAAATTCATCTCAATTGTTTGCAAGGTAGTTAGTCATTATACTACTAACACAAAATTTTCTCCACCCATAGATTTTGAAAACTCAGGCCTATCTAGTAGACATTAACCCTTGGAGAGTTTAATAAAATTACATTTCTCAAAATAATTGACTATGCCACCATCTACAATCATGACTTGAAAGTATGGAACTAGATAGATAAAATAATTCAAGCGCATAGCCAATTTATCATTGAGGATGTTGTGAGTACTACCCAAGTCAATTAATATTGTCACATCCTATTTTCTCAAAAAACCCACTACCTCGAGGGTTTTTGGAGTGTTAATGCTTTAAAGTGCATGGCAAGAAATAGTTGGTTGGGTTTCTTTTGATTCTTTCCCTAGCTCATCATCAACCTCCCATTCTACATCTTCACCCTCTTATTCTCCATTGACACCTTCAATGTAGAATATTTTATTTTCTACACACTTGTGTTCTCAATTGTACTTGGTATCACAGTTTAAAATATCAATGTTGCCCTATTCTCTTAAATTTGTTTAAGATATAGTCTGGTAGGTCAAGGAAATGACTTTTCAAGAGTACGCCTATCTCTTATACTTGTGAATGGTTGCCTTTAATGACTATTCCCATCTCCTCTAATTTCCATGCCATGATAATAGCCTTAGATAAACAACTCTAAATAAACATGCAAACCTTGTGTTGGATGTGATCGTTGAGCCCACAAAGAAACGAGTCATTAAATTTTTCATTCAAATCGTATCCAATCACAAGGATAAATTATGGAACTGTTGAATATAATTCTTGACATATCTTTTTTGGCATAGCTTTGCTCACTAGCTGAAGTAATTCTCCATCACATTATTATGATAGTGTAATTATAGTTCATTATTAAAAAATTGACCATTTAACATTGAGATTGTTCTTCTTATAAGCACACAACAATCAATACCAAGTGAATTGCTTGGGTTCCAAATATATAAATGCCATTACCACCTTCTGTCCATAGATAATTTGATGTAAATCAACAAAAAAATCCATTTAGTTGATTTAAGTGACTAGATTCTTCTGATACAACTTACACATTTCCAGTTTTGACATCATGTTTTGTGATTGCAATGTACTTGGATTTGGACTGGGTTGGCTCCAAGATCCACCCTAGTTGGGTTATGCAATGGTGATAGGTGGTTAGTTTTGTTAATTATTCTACAAGGCCATCATGATCTTTACAGAGTTTCTCTGTGATGATTCTTATATCTCCTTTGATTGTGCTTAATTTTCCTTTGATGTTGTCCACGTCTCTTTTGCTAGCCATATTAGACTATATGTTTTTCACATTGTACTCAAGATAGCTCACTTTGTGATTTGCTGAAGAAAACCTTGGAATAAAAGGTCCAATGATTCTGGTTCTAGTTCTATGTCCTCTTTGTTGGGAGTATTTCCTAGAGTTTTGGAACCCTTGAATTGGTCCCTTGTGTATAGTCTTGTCATACAAAGGTTTGACAATGCATAATTGGTTTTCACCTTTGACCAAACTTTGACCAAATAGTTTTAGACCTAGGTCAGCCTCAAATCCAAAAATTTAAATAACATACCCCCACAATATTTTTTTGAGTTTTCTAAAAATTTAAATAAATAAAAAAAATCATAAAATTGTAGGCTATAAAGTGAATATAGGAAAACACTAAAACCATAATAACTCACCCAAATTGATCATATAACCCTAAATTTTTTAGTATAGTTTCGTTGAATGATTCTTTAACCTCAATAAAAAAATTAGTAAAATATTCACAATAGTTTGTGAAATATATGTGATTCTTCAAAGTTATGGTTTCAACCATTCTTTTTCCCGAGTCAAAGCTCTAATACCATTTGTAATGAAATTACCACACCACTAAAGTATAAACACAACAATAGATCACAATATGATTTAGATAAGAGCATAATAATGAAGAATACGACTCGACCATTTTGAGGAGGAAAACTCCACAATCTTACAATAAGAATATAATTTACATTATGATAATAAAATACTAACCACTTCTTCCTATATATACCCTAATTATGTTATGGAAACACCTTATGCCAATCCTACTAATAAATAAAGCTATTAAATGATCATATGACTTAATTAAAGGTTATGATAGCCATAAGTTGGCCATACATATCCAAATACATGTTATAGGTTGAGGGCATAACATTTAACCCCCTCTCTATATTCTAGTAGCTAAGGGGTTTGGTTATGTCCTAGCTAAATTAAACCTTTAGAGGGTTTGTTGAAGGTATTTCCCTCTCTAAATTATATGAATAATGGAGACTTCATTGATGATGAATTTCTCACTCTTGCTGAAGAGGAGGCCTATGTCTCCAATTCCATGGCATATTTAGGCATCTTCGTTTCTCAAGGCAACCCTTATAGTAGGAAGACATAGAAGGATTTTGGTATTCAATATCATTTTCTCACTCAAGTCCCTGTCAAATTTGTGGGTTCCTCTACATTGAATATTATTATAAAAGTGTAGGATTTGATTAAGCATCACTTAATTTAGGATGGAGATGGTTTAATATCATGGCTCTGTCTAAATTCTCACTCATTTGGTAGTCTCTAGTAAATTCTTACTATGGTGTTTGTTTTGTCATGGTCCCCTAGGTCAAGAGTCTCACACATTTCAAGAAAGGGATAAATGTTATTTCAAACCTATTTTGTAAATTATCCCATGAGTGGATCCCTTGGCCTATCCTCCATGAAAAAAACCAACTTAATGATAGTGAAATTTCCTCAATTATTGAGGTTCAAAGACCTTTCCTAGATTAACATATCCATAAAATTAGAGTTTAAACACCACCTTGATGGTAGACTGACTAGAAGTTCCCTGTTGAGATCTCTTTCCACCAATATCAACCCAAAACTGAGTATCAATTTTTCTTTCCTTAATGCAATCAAGTGGATTATCTGACTTCTCACTAAAAATCCAATTCTTTTGCAAAGACTTGAGGATGAAGGTTTTCTAGAGTATGAAAAATAATTATTGAGCCCAAATAGGCACATTTATTTGGGTATATCTTGCATTAGGGTTTACGTGTTGATAGACACCTTATCCACCTAGGTGTGGCTAATCCCTTATGCCCATCTTGCCAACACTCAAAGTATCTCGAGCATATTTTTTTAGTTTTGCAAGCATGCTCAGTCAACCTGAAGGCATATTCATACCATTTTTGAACCATTTCATATATAGTTCTTTTCTTATAAAATGGTGCTCTTAGGGGATTTGCCCATGATACCCACTTAGTATAGCCAAACATGGCATATTTTTGGTTATGAAAATATTTTTCATTTGTGTAAATAAAAGAGCAATGTAATATTTAATCATGTGTCTTTAGGTTTTTATCTTTCTAATACTAATAAAGTTCAAGTGATGTCATGTAATGTTATGGATACAAGTGCAAGTTGAGAAGGTTTGGCTAGAGATTGAACACTTTTGGACTTTGTTGGACTGTTGGGGGAGTGCTCTATATGCAATCATTTGGGTCCCTTTATATTATCCTCATTGGTGATCACCTTCACAGGGTTATGGTTTTACAATTTGTGGTAGGTATCATTCACAAAATAGGCACCAAAAAGTTTTGATGCATCTTTCATCGGCTCATATCTCTCATGGTCACAAATTTATGTTCTCAAACATTGGTGGATGGAGGGATCAACCACAAGGAACATTTCCTTAACTTCCCTTAGTCATTTAGCCATCTAGACAAAAGCTAAAGGATGGTGCTAATAAAGACAAGATTAATAACGGGTGGGTGTTGGTACATGATACAACAAATCCACCCGATGGAAGTGGTTGGGGGTAGGGTGATAAGCCCGATAATCCTCTGCCTCTACCAGCTTTGTTGATTACTCTTGTGTCTTATTTATTTTGCCTTGTTGTCTTGTGCCCATTGGGCTATTTATCATGTTTTTTGGATATGTTCAAACTATTTTTTATTGGAAATTTGATTAAATTTATCCTTTTTAACTATATTCTAACTTAAACTAATGATTATGTATCAATCCTTGGGATCAATTTGATACATTGGTGTGCAATGCCTCTTGCTAATTTTTTGTACGATTAAATATGTTATAATATGTATTATTAATAGAAAACACATTTAATTAAAATTTGATCTCAAAGTCTCTTACCTATTGGAAAAGGGCCTCAAAGTAATGACAAGTGTAAAATCCACTTTATCTTTAATGATTGGAAGTAAATTATCAATAAGTGTATATTGGATCTCACTATCAGGTGGTTGATATTTCATCCTAGTAACCATAATATTGTATCTAAACATATAATTGCTAATGGTTTCATTTGATCCTTGCTTAATTTAAACTAAGTTGGAAAAAGTAAACTTTCACACCGATGTTGATTTGAAATTGCGCTGAGAAATCATCAACCAATTTGGTTAAGGTATGCACATGTATTCACTTGATAAAGCACATAGCCAATCAAGGGCATAATCCTTAAAGCTTATTGGAAATAGCTTCATCAATAAATTTTCATTATGAGCAAAATCTTAAAAAAAATCATAAAATGCTCTAATTGTATGTGATAGTTCTCTTTTTCCATTAAATAATTCAAATTTTGGAGTTATAAAACTTGTGTAAAAGGATAAACAAACTCATAATAGGACAAACGGTTTAATTATTTTCATGGCACACAAAGTATGCATCATAGTAGCCATTTCAGGAGTTGGAGAAGATGTAGAAGGTGAACAAGTAGCATGAGTTGGAATAGAAGAACTATGAAAAATTGAAGGATTAGTACCATGTTGTGATGAAAGGGGAATGCTATAAGCAAATGTTTGTTGAGAAATATAAGGAACATTAAAATAAATAGCATGTTAATATAGGTACGTTGAGAAGGAATAAAAACATTTTGAGGTGGAATAGGAACATTAGAAGCAATAAAAGCATGCTAAGAAATAATATAAACATTTTAAGAGATAGGAGTTATGTTAGAAGCAATAAAAGAAACAATAAAAATATGAGGTTAAGCATCAATATAAGGAGAAACAAATTTATAAATGACTACAACAGGAGGTTCACCTTGACATACAACTTATTTCATAATATTCATGAATCTAGGTATGTCATCAGGGCGAGTTGAGAATTATTCTCAAAAAAATCTATATATTTATTCTTATCACTAATTTCTTGATCAATATCATCTATATGAACATATTATGGTTTTTTACCATTCATAACATTTTCATCATTTGATAGTAAATGGATAATACATGAGATGCATAAAATGGTTTGTACCATATAATATTATTGATTAAAAATGGGTTATATCTTTTGTTTATAAATACTTGTTAAGAGAAACTTACATCATAAAATCTAGTTGCATATGAGACTCAACCATCCACAAGTACCCACATAATAACATATATTAATAGATTTTAAACATACTAAAGGGGGTGTCTCACTAGGATATGCATACCATGTACATAATACTAATAAATAATAAATATATAAAATAAATCTTAGCTCACTAGACCCAATAAACCCCCCTTGATCCAAAGCAGACCAAAATTTCTAAAGCAAATAACTTTAAATCTATCCAACAACCCCTGTCGTAACTTAATTGGCCATTTGTACAAAAGGCATTGATCAACCTATGTCAAAATGTCTACTACATCTAAAGCCTAACTCTTCTGCCCTATCTTATATGACACTACTTGAGACAAAGATGAACATCATCTTGGGAGTGCTCGTCCCTTTGATCATCTGGGAGTACCCATCCCTTTGATCGTCTGTAATGTATTGTAGTATGAGCATCATCATGGAAATACTTGACCATAGTTATCCCTGTCTAGATGATAATTGTATACCTTTGTATGGCACATATTACCTGGTGCCCAATAACTTTGACTACTTTACAAATACTAATGGTGTTTACAACCCCTAGTATAAGAATAACAACCTGAAGACTAATCAAAACCAAAACAACATATTCCCCCTATCAAATGAGAGGTGATAAGTCTATGAAACAACAAACACTACTAGATAGTTGGTCTGCTACTCATCATAAAAGCTAAACAAAAACTAAGAAAATAACTAGCACGAAAAAACTAAACTCAAACAACATTGGCAAAACTATAAATGTGACTATATCACTTTCCTTATCTTAGAGTTAGCAAAGAACTCAAGAGGGGTGAATCTCTGTCTCTCATAAAATATTGTCAAGGTCCTCTATACCATACCCTTTAGCAAATAAAAATACTTCTTGATCAGACCATGATGTCTCAGAATAAGAAGAATCTCTACTAGGCTCAACAACATAATGTGCTTCTATCTTCATTTTATGTCACAGAGGACTTATTTCTAGAAGGACATTCAGGAGAATAGTGTCCCAAGTGAACACATCCATGACATCACACTTTTTCCTTATTTCTATGAGATGATTTTTGAGTGATAGTAGTGACATATGAAGAAGTATCACTTGTCCAATCATGACACTGAGAAGACTGCTTATGTTTATGTTTGCAAGATTATCGAAAATGCTTGTTTTTCACATGTTTCTTATCCACTTTGAATTTTCCTACCATTGTGAAATAAACATCCTTTGTAGGATTAACACTTTTTTTTTTTCAAATTGATGCTCACGTTGAGTGATTAATTCACAGATTAAATCAAATGTTGCTTTATTAAGTTGCAACATTTTCAAGAAGTTTTTGTAATTTGAAGTAAGTCCATTCAAAACAATAGAGATCAACATCATTATCAAATTTTCTACCTATGGTATTGTATTCTTATTTTATACTTTTCATCCTAGAGATGTATTCTGAAACATATTCATCATCATTAAGTTTAGTGTTCAATAATTGCATTAGTAGATCAATTTTATTATATGCATATTGTTTTTCATATAGTCCTTAAGTGTTTTCCAAGCTTTCTAAACTTTAGAAAATCAACAATTAACAAATTTGAAAGCCTCAAACAAATTCTAATGCCTTCAGACACATATTTAATCATTGCTCCAAGTAATATAAAATAAAATGCAATGTTTGAGCACTTATGCTAGCACTCATTCTCCAACCCACAAAAAACAACATTATTTTTCAGTTTCAAGTGTTTTTTTTTAGTTTCAGGCATCATGCCTAGCAAACAAAAACAATGCTTGTTTTTACAATTGTTAGAGCATCATGTCCTAGATCTCACAAAAAATGCATGCTACTCCTTTGTTTCTAATGTCTAAGACATTTATTTTCAAATAAAATAAACAAATAGAAACTTTCAAAAATGTTTTTAAACATCTCTTTCCTTCTTCTTCATATACCCAACTTCATGGAAGCTCTGATACCACTAATAGTAAATGGACAATACCATGAGATGAAAAAAATGGTTTGTATCGTATAATATTATTTATTAAAAAGAGGTTACATATTTTGTCTATAGATACTTTTTAAGAGCAAGTTACAAAACAAATTTTGTTTGCATATGGGACTCAACAACCCACAACTACCCACATACCAACAAACATTAATAAACCTTAGACTCAATAAAGGGGGTGTTGCACTAGAAGATGCATGCCCCATACATGATACTATTAATTAATAAATACATAAAATAAACCTTGGATCACTAGACCTAATATCATTTCTATTTAAATTAAACACACTGGCATTTTACAAAGATACGTCATTCATATATTTTGCTAAAGAAACCTTAATTTTAACACCTTTAGACATGTTTCCAGGTTCTATTTTATTTTTGGTCTCATAACATCGATAAAATTTATGGGCTCTTAATTAATTCTGGCACTTTTTCTAGTTGTAATCACAAATCTAAAAATTTAGGTGGCATAAGAGGGCATCGAACATGAAAAATATACATTATGCATGCAGAACAAGGTTAGAAGAAATAACTTATGGCTTAGGATCAAGTAAAATGAAGCTAGGGATTTTTAGAGATAGCATAATAAACCCTAATTTTTTTTAGAATTTGAGATCTAACACTATATAGAAAATATATAACCCTAGGGGGTATGAAGATTCACTAAGAGATGACCTAAGGAGTATGCAAGATTATTGGAGTCACTAGAATGTAATAGGGATACTAGATTACACCTAGATGTATTAGAAAGAATCTAGTTACTTTTGATTAAGCATAACATACACGTATAAAACAATGATAATGCCTAATTGATATTTTCTAAATCGATGAGTAGGACATTCACTAGGGTTTAGAGGTATATCTATTACAAATCATGCTTTGGTAATAGTCAACGAAATATGAAATTGGAAACATGCAATTGTAACCTACAAAATATACTTTCTTCTTCTTATCCTATAGAAATTACAACACTCTTGTAATATCTAAGGACTTAAGTAAATAATGCTAGCTTCAAGGGCATGCATTTCGGGTTGACTAGGTTTTAAAACATTGTCTAATTATCAAGTCCCTAAATGTTTAGAACCACTCAATAGAACAACATTTTCAAAAATAGTAATTTGCATAATTAAAAATGATTCCACTCATGTATAAAACCCCAGAGGCGTGCAATGTTTATCCTTCCTCCTCCAATTAATTATTCTAACATGAATTTGTATGCCACGATAAAGAAATAAGTGTTCTAATGATTGTTTGATCTCTTTTAGAATGCATGTGAATGCTAACAATATTTTGTTTAATTTATTGATAATCTTTTGTGTGAGATGAACTACAATAATTGTGTATTTATAGGTAATTAAATTTAAATTAGAACCTTCAATTAGTGCACAAAAAATGACATCAAACAATTGAAAAATAAAAAATAAAGGCGACGAGTGCATCCTATCCAAGTGAAGATCAACAGGCTTGGCAAGCCTAGAAGTGTCGAGTTGCTTTTAAAACGAGAGGGGGGGAGGGGAGGATAATACAAACCACGAAAACTTATAAATACGCCACCAAAACTTAATTTAGACCAATAATTGATCAATAAACAAATCCCTAAAAACATTGACAATTAAATATTAATAAATACCTTGAACCATTTTTAGGTGTCTATATATATATTCTTTTATTTCGAGTAATTTTATAAACAAAAATATATTTTCTCTGTTCATAACTAAATTTCGTGTTGAAATATTTCTTGTACTTAAACTTATTCATCATAAATTTTATTTAGAACTTGTCAATGCTTGTTATCGATGTAGAGTCTATATATATTAATAGGGATGTCAAAGATACTATTGAGATTAATCTATTTGCTTGGTGACTAATAATTTAAAACAAATATATTAATTTAATTGATTGTTGATACTTACATAAACAACATAGATAATATAGAGAAGAAATTATAATTGATTATTGAAGGAGTGAAGTTTGATTGTTAGAGAATATTTATTTATAAAGTATTTATTAAAATTTAATTTCTCGAAAAATACTGAAATAAATAATGAGATCGAGACAAGCCTTAAACGATTTTAATAAAGTAGATATTATTTAATACTTTAAAATTAAATCGAAAGAGATCGATTATCTATACATCCAATACCAACGAACTAATTTATTCTCTAATAAATATATAATTAATAACAAATTAAGAAGAGCCTTAAAGCATTCAAATTTTATTTTAAGAGCCTTTGTGAAAATATCAAAACTATACAAAAGGTTGAAAAAGATATCTTCTTTCATTTTTAGTTTTTAGATGTGTTGAAACGTACATTTGCCAGCCACTTCTCACCATCACATTAATGTAAAATGTGGGTGTTATTAAAACCATTGCTATCATGGCCATACACATTTTAATAATTGATGGGCGTTTAACACCTAACATTTGGACTCTTTCAAAATGTGAGGGAGTAAAAATATATGATTATTCTTTAGATATTCATTTTTTATTAAATTGTATGTTGATAGAAAATGTATGTTTTTGTCATTTTAAAAAAAATTATAGATGTATTTACTAAATTTTAGTGGTCCTTACACTTTTTCATAATACTTTTTTATTCTCAGTACTTTGTTCTCAAATTTGATCACATTATACTCTTTTTAAATGGAGCATATAATTACACTATAGACATGTCAAGAGTATAATTGTATAGTTTTGGTAGGGAACGTTTGGACCCCTCTGCGCTTCAACTTATATGACTCTTATCCCATTTTTTTTAATTATTTAACCATTAGATGTTGATTTGCTCACCAATTAGGTCCTAATTTAAATTCAAGTCATATAAATACGTAAGCACCCTGATGTATTTAGGCATCCGAAAAACATCTAACAATCATTCAACATTTAGAAAGAAATCATTATTGTTCAAAAGTGTTTATTAACCATATACTCGCATTCTTGAGAAATCAAGTAATCACTGGATAATCCATTGAAGCACTGAACTTCATGTTAAAAACTTAATGCATCGTACTAGTTTTTATAGTTAATAAATTATTGTGATTATTTAAGTGGTTTTTTCAATATTGTACATCACTGAGGGGCCTAATAAGAATTAAGCCAAGTGTAATGTAAGGCCTACAATACATATTGTTTTCTTTACAATTTTCAGATCTAATTGCCTAATTAGAACAAGTACGCTTTCATAGTGATTTGAGTGAAGGTACAAAAAACTTAGTGAGGTTTTTTGCAACCATGAATCAAACAAACACAACTATCAAAATAGAGTTCTATTATCTAACTTTTGCCAAAAATGAAACTTGATGATCCTAACATTACATGAAATGGAACTTGATGGGTTGTACATCATTTTTAGATTGTCGTAAATTTTTTAGGTTATCTTTATGTCACTAGGTGTATTGTTCTTCATTGTTATATTTTGACGATTGTCACCATATCTTGAGATATAATAGAATAAGCCTAAACCTTGCATGTCTCTTACTTTATATACGGGTAGAATTAATTAATTAGATTTTATTCACTATTTAATATCTATTTTTAGGCCTAGTTAAATGTTTATGGGCATTTTTGTGGTAAATTAGCTTAGATCCATGCATCTACTCTACATTTCTATGAACGCATGCTCTCTTACATCCTTTCTTGAGTTAGATCTTGCTCCATTTTATGACATTATTGATTTTTTAGGGCAAATTACTTGCATGTTCCTTTTGAGTTTCACAAAAAATCTAAATTGGTGTGCCTTCACCCCAAGGTTAGATCTTATTTCACATACATTCAAATTTGAATGTATCTACTTTTACTAGGGTAATTTCATTGCATGCTCTTATAACTAATAGATATAACTTCCTTTTGTTGGATGTGCTTGATCCCGAGCCCTAGGTCATTAGAATTTCTAAAAAAAGGTTAAATCTTAGTGTGTTTGTAATGTCTCACATTTTAGATGTACTTTTTAAAAATAATGAAAATTCTCCTGTGAATGGCATGACTTTTTAAATTAATGTGGATGACATTGATTATGATGATTGCGATAGTGAGGATAACATTGATGAAAATTTATAATAAATAATATTTACCTTAGTAGGTTCAATTGAATGTACAAATGATATGTGTCTATTCGATATTAATTCTCTTTATATGAGCCCTCATGATTATGGATTTTTTTTAATAGGAGATAAACAATTAGTAAGGGGAACAAATATTATCTTCACACAAAGTAAGCTAGATAAATATGAACTTAGACCTAGATGTACATTACAAAGTGTTTATCCTCAATCAATTGATTCCTTTATATCATACGCTAAAACCCTGACACAAACTATGGATGATAATTTAAATTTTAGATGCATGTCTTCATATGGAGACCAATGTTTCTTCTTTGAATACCAAATGGTGATAAAAATATGAATGTTAAAACATCTTAGGGTGATTGTAAATAAGGAAAATGAAGAATATTTTGATTTTGGGATTAAATTAGAAGAGTAACATAGGGAGGAGAACATTAATAATATTGAGAAACATACCACAAATAATCCCATTGATATATCTAGAATTATGAATGTATTGAAAATGCTTGTGCAACATGTGACTTGGTGTTGGGATAACTCATAAAGGTACCACAAGATGAATCAAGTGATGTGCATGTGTTATAGGTGGATGTGTTGCGTGTGAATTTCAAGAGTACAGGCACAAAAGTAGATTTCTATGTAGTAAGTGACATAATTTTAGGGAAACTTAGCTAGGTATTTCCACCCTATGTGTGAACTACAAGATGCCACATGTGTAGAAAATCCAAATTCTAATTTAGGAGTGTGTAGATCAACTTAGAAGCTAAGCATGGATCATTCATCCAATTTGTATAAATAATGGTCCCTATTGCACCTTTGGTCAATTCAAATATTTGAACCTAAAGTTGGTAAAGGTTATACCACTCAACTTGATCAACGTATTTCCCTAGCTTGACCACTCAAAATAACTAATGTGTGCCCTAGTGAATGCAAGTTGTTGTCACTTTGATGATCTAATCCTTATTTATTGGGTGCAAACATTTAGGGTCTAAATTTTAAGGATGATGCACTAATATTGGCTTAAACATGGGTAAGAAGTAAAGCTTGAGAAGTTCTACATTGAAGACTAGATGTAAACCCTAAGTATTATGGCAAGTCAGAAATAAAATTGTTCCCTCCAATTGTATGCATGATGGTGTATGGGCCATAGTGTAGAGGCTTGATCTTATTATAAGAACCCTTGAGATATTATTTATGTAGATGCAACTAGACCTTGTCAAGCCCTTAAACTCATGAGATTTGTGATGTGTGACATGGTGTTATTTATACTTCAGTAGCTGGCATGAAGGTATCTACCAAACCTATTGATGAGTGTTATGAATATGTTGCAAATAATTTTGTGTCTCTTCTTTTTCTCTTTATTTTGCACACGACTATGTGATAGATAGTGCATGGTTGGATATTTCTAGAGGGATATTTAGTTGGAACTCAAGACACAACTATAATTGACTATACCCCATAGAATTGTGCAAAGGTCCATTATTTTCACGTTGAATGTATATAAATTTATCATCCCAAGTGTGAGGATGTTGTGTGTACATAGAAGATGAACAAGTGTTTAGTTAATAACTTCCGTTTTTCCATTTGTCTAGGGATGAAATATTATAGACCGGTCCAACTATCTATCCATTATTTCCTAAAAAGTTTTCTATAAGTGGCTAAAAAATTGTGCGTCATATTCAAACACAAAAGATGTTGGTAATATAAAATGAACCCAAACATGGCTAAAGAAAGAGTATACATTTTCCTACATGTTGATGCCATTCTTACAGGTAACCATGATGGCCACCTTAGAGAGCATATCTAGTACAAAAAGAAAAAAGTCATTCTGATGTTTTGTCATAAGTAGTCCAGTCATGAATCCATGTTGATGGATTCCTATGGTTTAGAGGAACTAGCAAATGTATGTAAAGTCTTAGCTTCTTATTTATGGGCTTGGATAAGAAATAAGGAATGTAAGACTTGCTATAGCACTCAAAAAATGTATGCACGTGTGGCCAATATAAGTGTTATCATAATGATACTATTGCCTTGGTTATGTTAAAGTTTCCTATTATCTTGACATAATGCACCTCCTATATCAAAATCTAGCAAGGTGCATCTTTAAGAACATAGAGATGTCCAAGATTATAGATAATATTTTTGAACATGTATAACTCCCAAACACACTCACTATGTAAAGGTGGTATAGGCATCTACAAAGTCATTGTCTATTGAATATAGATCTACCCAGTTAGTGAAGTTATGGTCATGTGTGTCCAATAATGTGTTGAGTGTGTGAATCGATGATCAACTAAGGTGATTTATAGCCTTGTTATCCTTACCCTTCTTATGTTTTATCACAAGATGGAACTGTTGCATGTCATATGGTATGCATATTCCATATTTACTTACGTATGTAGGAATTAAAGTGGCTTATAATCAAAATGAATGAATGTCTCCTTACCTAGGATGTACTACCACCATTATTAAATTGATTTTACAATAGTGTAAAACTCTTCATCATAGGTGGAGTAATGCTAAACTATGTTGTTGAATGTCTTTGAGTGATAGAAGACTGGATGTCCATATTATGTGAGTATTGCATTGAGTGCATAGTCAGAGGCATTAGTGAATGTTGAAGGAGTGAATAATGTCAAGCATTTCCAAAATAAGTGTTAATCAAAGCCACTACTTGATCTACATATATCCATTAGAATGCATCTTTGGCATGCATGATTTAATTGAGATAAAATTTTGTGTGTGAGAAACTAAGAACAAACCTACAGTATAAGTTAGCAAGTCCAAGAAAACTCTTTAATTTAATGAGATTTCACAAATTTGGCCAATCTTGGATTACTTTTATCTTCTCTAGATCTACATGTAGGCCTTGGTGGTCAATGATGTAGCCCAGGTATTGAAAATGTGTGGAACCAAATGTACTCTTTGCTAAGTTGGCTTTCAAGTTGTGTTAGCATAGAATGTATAAGACATGCATGATTTACTCCACATGCTTGTCCCAAGTTTTGTTAAATATGATGATTTCATCTAATTAAATGCTAATGAGATACTTGAGGAAGGCCTTTAATAGATCGACCATCGAGCACATGAATGTTGTTGGTGCATTGGTTAAGTTGAAAGGCATGACAACTATTAATGGCACATCATGATTCCAATGTCAATGTTTCCAACATACTACTAATGGTTGCAGCCCCAACTTGTGCATCATAACATCAAGATAAGCTCTTGAATACATCAAATTTAAGGCATATTAGAAGGGAACAACTTGTATTTTCTCTAAAGAATGGGTCATTAAATCCAATCCTGATAATAGATAAGAACTCTCACAGTACATATGCTATTTTTAGATATCTAAAGGGACTTAATCATAGGAGTTTTAAAAAAAAGGTTTTTTGGGTGGTAACGGGGGACCACCAAATGTTATGACCATTAAAATAAATACTAGATATAAATCCATCACCTACCCATTTGAGATATGGTTGGAGAGGCTTTCCAAGTGCTCTGAGCAACAAAAAATCCCTCAATATTGACTGAGGCAGAGGTAATGAGAAAATTTTGGAGACTAATATTTTTACATTTGGTCTTGCCATAAAGTGAACCTATAGAATTATAGTGCAAAAATATAATTTTCCAAGCTTCAGGGCCTTTATTGCCACCAACAATCCATTCAGTTCATAAAAAAGTGATATGCATGAGAACATCAATAATACCCATGCCTCCTTTGTCATATGGTAGATAAAAATATTCTCAAGCAAACCTATGAGGGCCTAAAGTTTGCTTGGCATTAGCCCATAAAATGTCTTTGAGAAACTTGTAAAGTTTGTCATAGGATGCCTTGGAATGTTCCCAAAAAGAAGAGTAATAAACATGCATAGTTGTAAGAATCTTGATGCAAATATTAAATTTACTTGCCAAGGAAAAGGGTTTGGTGATCTAGAAATAAATTTTATTTCCCAATCTCTACAAAACATATTTCCATAGCTTAGAAAGGGAGGTTTAATAGAACAAATAGATGCCCCATAATTTGAACATCTTCACTTTGTTGATCCACTTCCACTAAATTTTTTCCAACCAATTTGGCATGTGCATCATACTTTTGTGGTAAATTTGAGTTTTGGACCATTATAAATGTGATATAGAGGCTTTACAAAAGGTATCATTGTAATCCAGAGCTTCAACAAGGGAAGCTTCATTCTCAACAAGAGTGAGAAAAGAATCCTAAAGGAAATTACCATTGATAAGTTAACATTTTCTATTTGGGAACACAATACCATGAATGACACCTTGCTTGACTTTTCAAGCTAGAAGATAAACAAAAGCTTAGGCAACTAAAACATAGAGTGCAGGGGGTAATGGGAAACATTATCTGATTGCATGGAAAATGCAAAATATTTCACATTTACAACCATTAATGGTTAAACAAGTTTTTGCATCGGAAAAAGTGTTTATACACCAAAGAGAAAAAATATCCAAACCCTAAATATTTTAGCATGGCAAATGTAAAAGGACATTACATGTAGTTATAGGCTTTTAAAAAGTACATATTAAGAAAAAAAGTAAATTGGTGAGAGGCATGAGTCCATTCTGTCCCTTCCCACATAACATTGATGTTGTCAAAGATGCAAGGACTTTTAATAAAATGTGTTTGCTCTACTTTGATAACTACACGATGGATGTGCCACAAGCATATCACAAAACCTTTGTCAATAATATTTTAAGAGACATTTAAAAAAGTAACGAGTCTCCAATTGGTAATGAGCTTGGGATGCCAAACTTTATGGATAAATTTAACATTTCCTTGATTAATAAATTTCCCTGAAGCATTTGTCTTGAGAGCTTTGTTGTAAAACTGAAGTAAGTTGGTCCAAAAATATTCCATGAGGCTTTGTAGAATTCATGAAGAAACCCATAAACTCTTAGAGCTTTATCATTATCCATATTCTCCATTGTCATATATACAAATCTTCAAGAGAAAGTGGTGCATCATAAAGACACTAAGAAATATGCCTGAGATTGCAATGAACAACATAAGGATATTCCCACAAAGCTTGAGCTCATTCTAAAGAATCCTCACATGCCTAAGACACTCCTTTATAGTGATCTAGAAAGATCAAAGAAATCTCAAGAAGTTTTGTGAGGTAGCCATGAGAGACTTTAATTGATTTAATCTAATATCCACTTGTTTTGACCTTCAAAATTAAAAAAAAACTTTTGATCCTTGATGTCCCACTTTAAGCCAATGTAGGAAAGCAAGGATTTGAGCTCCTTTGGTAGTGCAGTACTTTGCAAGCTTAAGCGTGTGTTTGAGATGAACAACCACTATCTCTAACTTAATTTCAAACTAGATATGTTCGAACTATAACGTAACCCATAGGAGTTCCTTAGCCAAAACATTATTGGCATGCTTTCAAACTTTCACCACTTATCATACTATCTGAGAAAGGTAGGAGTGTAAATGACATCGTCATTCCACCACTCAATCTAGATCACAACATAAGGTGGATGTGGCACAATATTCCACACTTAGGGAATATTTTTGATGGTATCCTCATGAGAAAAGAGTGAAGTGTTTAAATTAAACTGAGTATGAGGGACTTTATGTAATCCATCTCCACAATGGAGCCATAAAGTGATGGGGTCGTTATCGAAAAGGATAATATATGGATGGATGGTGACAACTCTCCCATTAGAGATGTGAAACTTCAACATGTGTTTTTCAATGACCATTCCATGATTTATCCTCTTGAGGATGCAATTAGAGTCTACATGGAAATTAGACCATGTAAACCAAGGGTTTGGGATATTAAGTCACCACCAAAATAGAGGGTTTGAGAAACCCCAATGGTTTTTGAACTAAAATAATTTTTATTTCTCACAATCATATCGACAAAGGGCATTCCTTATCCTCGAGGGTTTCAACCATATTAATGTCTCCATAGACAAGCCCAATTGGCGAGAGTTTTTACCAACAAATGTCATAAAAATACTCTTTCTAATCCATCATTAGGTGCATAAACATTACTAAGGCCCAAATCATGCCCATTAATATCAATCTTGGCCCATTCAACATGATGCATGAGATGTTTCTACGAAGAAATAATTGACAATGTGATTTGGGGGAAATCAATATGCTCACACCACCACACCCATCCTCGTGAAAGGTGGTCTACTATGTAGGGTCCGACCAAATACATTTTAATGTAATTTGCAGAAGAAATCCATAAAGTTTAACTTCTTACAAATAAACAATATCAAAGACACCAAGCTTCCATATATACCACAAAGAAATTTTTAAGAGGACTTTGTGAAGCCATGCACATTCCATGAGAGAAAAATTATAACCCCACTAGGTTAGACCTAGAAAAATGCAATTTTCTTTAATTAAACATATATATACCAAATATAGACTACACCATGAGAATATACATAGACTATAAGAAATACACCAGGTGATATTAGCAACAAGCATAATTCATCACATAATACTGATCTCTAATATCATGAGAGTACACATCATAATGCGAATATAGAAAGTAATCATAACAACTCAACCACAACTAATACAAATGTACGATCACCACTGTCAACATGAAAAAACCAATAATTACAACTCTTCATGACAATTTTTAATAATAAGTACAATTTACTATAATATACAAATAAGATACATGGCTTCTCTGGAGCACAGTTCCCAAACTTGAAGTATCTGTGGCAATCTCAAGTGTCATCTTGATAAGTAGTACTGCTATGGGGAGGGAGAGCATCATCCAAGTGCTTTTCCACACCAATCACGGACCAATGATCCCATGCACTAATCTCATCAAGAAATGGCCTTCCCTTCACGAATGAGTAGATAGTGATGGTGTGGGAATCCAGAAAGATAAGTAAGTGCTCATATGTTGTATGATTCTAAACTAAACATGTAGTGTATCATAGAAAGTTGTTCTATTACAAGATATCACACAAACATATGAATCACACTCATGAAATGATGTCTCACTAAACATAATTTAGCCCAGAGTTTTGTAAATAATAAATAGTAATGATCTAGATCAATCAAATTCATACACACCACTTGATCGGACTGCCTTCATCTGTCATTGTGAGACTAGTAAGCCAGTGAAGTTCATTTCACTCCTTACTTCATATCAAAAATACAGATTGGTAAAATGCAATTCAACTACAAGATTTGTTTAATTTATATCCTACTAGCAAATACATCATATAATATGCTATACATAAGAGTAACCAAATCATACATTTATTTTGTCAAACACATAAATGAATCTTACATTAATTTTTATCCCATACTAAAAATAATGACTACAGTTTACACCACTTAGGTAAAACATACATAACTATAGATTTAAACTACCACAATTTGTTTCCAAACATACTACGCTTATGATAACCCATATTATCATAGTATAGTATTATAAGACATTTCTACTAGTTTTTCCATAAATAGTCATATAAAGTAGTCTTAAAATCATGAAAACATAAATATTTATACAAGTAACTATATATAACGAAGCAGGGCATAGTTCTCATAGAACACAATAACATACCAACACAACATTTATTAAACTCTCAAAGATTGCATGCACACATACACAAAATCTTACCAACTGTTACAAAACATGTTATTCACAATAATAACCAACATGTATACAGTAAGTCAATCAAATGTAGATATGAGTTTAAGCATAATAAGTATAGTATGCACCATCCATATACATCACACTTTTATATTGTAGTACCTTATGATATCCTATATTATTATAAGTTCCCAACTACATAATAACACTTAATACAAACTTATGATTTCAAGAATCAAATGACACGCACACATAATAACAACTAAGCAAGTATGGCACTATACCACCCAGGTATATCCTAAGTCTAAATTACATACTAGCATTCGAGGAGATATATCTAATTAGCATGCATCATGATGCACCTTATATATTCTAAATATAGCCAATCATTTATACATATTAACACTCATATAATATGTATCGCTCGTAAGTATACAATACTGAATATCATATAACTAATAGTCAATCAATCATTGTAAAGAAATATATAACTCATAAAATTGCTATGACCTTTTGTTCCAACACTTCACTCTATTTCCAGGAGACTATTGCAAAAAAGTCATGGTTCTCGATGCCTAAGAAACTTAATGACTAACTCAAATAATCTATTGAACTATAGGTATAATCCATATATATATATATATATATATATATATAATATGCACTACACATAGGTACTCTAATGTTATGCAATTACTAAACCACAGTTCAGTGTTTTTAAGCAAGACTACTAAGCCTCGAAATCAAGCTAATGAAGTAGTCATAAATACATGGAAACACACATTGCATACAATAGTTAGAACATCCAAAACTTCATTTTCTTGAAACACAAGAAATATAGTCTAACAATCAGTTTATATTTAGAGGTTTATATGCAATCATTTGCTAAGTTCACTTTAATCAATTCTTTCAATTTTCAGTTAATATTCCACTTGAGAATAATAACTAAAAGGGTCTACCCTGAGTTTTTAAATAGACTAATAGTCATAAACACATAACTTAAAGCAATGCCAAATTCCACGTGTCAGTTTCCACACATTAAGGAATCTGAAAGATCCACAAGTTTTAACTCACAATAGGAGGTAGCTACGTTTAACCATTCAACTCTTTTGATTAATCTAATCCACGTTTGACAACAAGAGTTTATAACCACATACACATTATTATGTTAGGATATACAACTGTTACGATTAATTACGCACTAAGGGCTAAGATTTTAGTTGGTCCTATATTACCACTTCCCATGACTTTTGCATATTTGTGTAATTTTAAAACTAATTTCACTATAGCTATTGTGGAAATCTCTTTATAAGAGTAAAAAGTTTATATTAAAAATCATATTTTATTTATGTTCCCTACACAAGTCAAATCAATAGAACTTATTCGAGTTCTGCCCCCAAAGGTGAATAATTAATAATTTTCCTCTATAAAACTTCCCTTAGTGTTGACCAACGCCTACACAAAAGACATGTTTACTATGCTCAAAGTCTATACCACATGGGTCGATAAATAACAATGTTATACGTCCTCTACCATTATAATAGGTTATAGTTTCCATACCTGTTTCATACATCTTTTTTTTTAACATAACTCAATAAAATGACATATAACTAAATCTCCACGACTTTATTTTATATGTATATATATTCACTGATAACTGTGATAAAGTGTATATAAACCAGGGTAAATATCCGACATACAAGTTTATATATCCCATTTACTTCATCAATTAAATTCCCCTATATATGCAATGTATAGTCTTAAATGTACATAAGACAAAAGCCAACCACTCCACCCAATTGCTTAGTTGGCATAATAACCTAAGTCGCTATTTAGCATTGCTTTATATAATTAACTTTGAGCTTATATTATTTTCACATGTTGAACATTATATAATAATATAACATTATAGGTTTACTTTTATGCATAAGGATGCTACTATCACCGTATTATAAATATAGCACAATATGGCTTATTTTATTTTTTGCTAATACATTGTTGAGAAGTAAATATATATTTGGAAAGTTCAGCTCATCGGGTAAGGTATATGGGGTAAGGTATATACATAAGATTATTATTTAAGGATATAAATTATGATTTCAGGGTCTGATTATATACATAAGATATACAAAATTGCAAAACCATGACCTTCCCAAGGCTTAAACAGGTTTCCATACAAGACAAATCTTTTTTTAAAAAATGAATTTCATAAGACTGGAAAATATAAAAGTGTGTTGCTATATGACCCGCGATCCACCCAAGTGCGATCCCTGGGAAAGGGAAGGTATGTGAAGACTAAACTTATTTGAAGTGTTACCAGTATAACAGACTGTATGTTTAATGGAGTTTATATATTTATTTTCATTTTCTACACAATTTAATTGTGACTCATGTATGTAGAAAACAAACATTCAATCGTTTTCCCTAAACGCATAATCAATGGACTAAGTAATTATTTGATAATTGAATTACAACACCTACCTGATATTCTTTGTTTTCTTTTCTGAAATCGCGTCCCTTGCTTTTTTTTTGGTCTCCTCTCAAAAGATGCGCCCCTCTTCTTTTTCTTCTTCAATGCATATCCTAAAATCCTACTTCAACCATTTCTTTAAGTAAAGGTAGGCGTAGCTTTTCTTTTTCCAAGATTTTTGTTTTTGCTTTCTCTTTTCTTTGTTTTATTTTTTTGTTTTTGCTAAATTTAAAACCTTTAATTTTTTTTTGTTTTTCTAAATTTTTAATTATTTATTTTCTTTAATTTCATTGTTTTTTCCTTTTTTCCAAAATAATTCCCTTTTTTATATTTTAATATGAAATGCCCAAATTCCATATTTTTAATATGTTTTAAATTTAGAACGCTAAACCCCCAAATTTTACTAAATTAAATTAGAACCCAAATATATTGTAATAATTCTAAATGGTATTTTCAAAATTTATAAATAACTTGTATTTTAAATTTACCCTTGCCAAATTATTTCTTCCATCATTAATGACAAGACATGTCACATTCATAAAAGAAATCATTACGATATATACCTATACTGGCAAACTACATAAAGCAATATTCCAAGCAAGAAATAAACACACCCTAAGCAATTATTTTTAATGCATTTTTACCATGTACTATCTACTATGGTGTGTGCAGGGTGTCACAAACTCTTTTTAGACCTTTGATGTCTCCATCTACATCACCCTCTCCGATGATGCTCTCCCTTTGGCACGTCCGAGGGATGAATTCTCTTGCATCCACCTCACAACATGCAGGGAATTAGATCATATCACATGATAAACATATAACAATACTATAACTGATACAATACATTAATATGCTCGAAACATAAATGCATACATTAATCCAACTCATAGTAAGCATTCATATATCATCTTCTAACTAAGCAACATTATATTATCGCATAATAGCATAAATCTTAAGCTTAGTCAGAAATATAATCAAATTTGAATTTGTTAGCTACAGATATCCACGAATAATCTAGCAAGTTTGCTTGACGAGGAATTGGGATGTAACAAAAATCATATGGTTGAATCCTCCATATGCAATTCCCTTTGATCATATTTAAACTATTCCTCCACAGTTAAAGCTGAATACTTGTTACTCCAAAGAGGTTGTTGTTTTGCTAGGAGATAATCTCCTAGTGAGATGGAGTGATGTTTGGCCCCATTATCCTTCCTCTATGTATCATTGTTACTACAAGTCAAACTGCACAAGAACTTAGAGGGTAGGGGAATAGTCGAGGATCTCTCGACATTAGAAGTAATAACTTGAGGAAGAATAACTAGAGAAGCTTAACCTTATGTCACATCGCCTATAGGGGTTATACTAGCCTCAATTATTTTGACATAATGTTGTGGTTTGTCATTAAGGAATATATTTTGAACTTTAGGTTTTTCATGACCAATCGATGCTTTTTTATCATCGATAGTTATCCAACCATCTCCCTTTTTGGTCATCACCAACTTTTTAGTTTCTCATTTGGGGTTTAAGTGGACCATGGGCAGATAATCATGAATTTTTGGTTAGGGACTTGATAGTGAAAGTAAGTAATGTACATATTTATATACTCAACCTTTTGTGTGAAACACACAATCCCCACTTAAATGGTAAAGACTCTTTCAAGTCTTTTGTGTGGTTAACTTCAACATAAATTCACTTGTTGGGCCTAACTAAATAGAATATGTCTAGTTAATGATAAATCACACATCCTATAGGCTGAACTATGTGGTAAGTGAAATACCAAAGTGAAACTAGCATAAGAAACTCAACCTACATGGGAAATTTGAGCAAGGCTTATTCAGTAACCTTAAAATCTTAAGTTTAAATTGATAAAATCATCAAGGTGTTGCACATGAACTAATATCTAGAATTAGACAATAGAGTCTACACATATTGTGGCTCATTGAAGGAAAACAAAAAAAACCTTTGGTAAGGATATAGACTTCCCCTAACTTAATAACACGAGATCCCAAGTGCATTTAACCCAAACTTGGAGAGTGTGCTTAAAAGGAACACAATTAACATAATAACTTATAAGATGATGATTTCATGCCAACTAAAAACAAACTCTACAAAATTAATAGCTAAAATCATGTCTACAAGATAAGAAGGATTAACAAATCATTACTTCATTGTAGACCTTTAGAACAAACAAGTCTAAGCTCTCTTTGGTGTCATGCTCCCCACCCTCTGCAACAAGAGTTGTATCTCACTAGTTTAGAGCCATATATAAAGACCTAGAATGTTCTGTAGATGCAATATGATGACCATGAATGACATGACAAGAGGCCCCAAGACTCAACATACGAAACCCTAGTAGAGCTCAAGCTTCGTCTTTCATTCGTTCCCACCAATTTAAAGTTTAACTCAAATACAGAACATATATATATATATATATATATATATATATATATGCAATATGATGACCATAAATGACATGACAAGAGGCCCCAAGACTCAACATACAAAACCCTAGTAGAGCTCAAGCTTCGTCTTTCATTCGTTCCCACCAATTTAAAGTTTAACTCAAATACAAAACATATATATATATATATATATATATATATATATATGCAATATGATGACCATAAATGACATGACAAGAGGCCCCAAGACTCAACATACGAAACCCTAGTAGAGCTCAAGCTTCGTCTTTCATTCGTTCCCACCAATTTAAAGTTTAACTCAAATACAAAACATATATATATATATATATATATATATATATATATATATATATATATATATATATATATATATATATATATATATATATATATATATATCAACTAGCAATAAATTTTGAGTGATTACAAATCAATGTACCACAAAATAGTCATGAAGGACTTGATGGAATGGTATGTTGGCATATTTATTGTAGAGAGACCAAAGTTTTAATCCTGTGAGCATCCCCACGACGTATAATTCAAATAGTTGTGAGTTTTATCATTAAATAAATAATTTATCTATTAGATAAGGTGAATGTTTTTGACCTGAGCTATGAATTGGTTTTGGGGCACAACCAGGGGCCCAGTCCCCACAATAAATAGAAAGTAAAGAAGGAACAAAAAACCAATAACAGAAGCCGTAACTGATGAAACAATAAATCACTGACAAGCACGAAGCTACCTTGTGACCCAAGAGGTTGCATCAAAAGCAATATAATGCAAGGCCTTCGTAGTTGAGAAATTGTATCCTCTTGCCTCTGGAAGAGGTTAAAATCACTGAATGAAATAGAGGTTTGGAAATGTCGACGAGGGAATAAACTCTCACAAATCTTCCATCTAACAACCTCCCATTGATTTTCACAAAAGAACCCACTTTATTAACTAGGTTCTTAAAAAATCTCTTCCTTCCTCAAGATAGGTGGTAGATGATATAATCTGTTCCAAAGGGGAGTTGAAGTGATCTTCATCTCTATAGGATTGAAGAAGGGAGACCAAGGGCACAAGAAGAGCCTAGAGTTGCGGTAGAACCAAGGCCTAGAGGACCAAATGAAGTCTCTATCTGAATGATTTTGAAAGAGAACATGAAAAAATCTCGTGTTGATCTTGGAGAAGGAAGGGGCAGCAATAGAGCTCTAAGTAGATCACACCCAATGAGAAAGCTCTTCAACTGAAGGATGGGATACCACGCATTTGACAAACAAGGATTTATGGCCCAAATATGTCTCCATATCCTCAATCGAAGAGTTAGGGATGTCCAATTCAGGAACTTCATTTGAAAAAAGAATTGGGGTATCTGCCAAATGGAGAGAAGGAGGAGCAAAAGGTGGGACTGAAGCCTTAGATTGTAGGTTCCCAACATCCGACATTCCAAATAAGGGAGGATAAGCAAAGCAGGGACAACGAACCAAGGTAGGAGTGGACGAAGAGGGGATAAAAGCCTTGTAGAAATCCACACATACATGGTGAGGATTGTCAACATTTTTGGTGTTGATGAACAAGCACCCGAAATTGGGTTCAGGATCCATGGAGACACCATGAAGGGATGCCACCATAACAACAACATAGGAAAGAGCATGGTAGGGGGGAAGCGTATGGGATCCATAACTGGGGATTGTCTCTGAGTGTGAACGAGAGGGACCAACCTAAGTAGAGGTATCCAAGTTATTTCCTTCAATAACCTACACACAAATAGGGATGACGACTGTGAAGTCAGAAGGGTTGTCGTTGTAACCCTTGCTTTGCTCTAAAAAAAATCCTGCACAACGCTGAGCCACTGTCACTTTGTTGAGCAGTAGACCAGACAAGCATTGCGCTTGCTCATAATCAATGATCGTTAACTCTTCAACACCCCTGCAACAACCATTTTCATCCACAAACATAACAACATTAAAATCAAAAAAAAAGAAAAAAAAGAACCAATCTCCCTCGAAAAGACCGTTACACCGAAAACGAATGAAAAATTTCAATTTCAATTTATGTTTTCCTCTAAATACTCTATTCCAAAAGAGAAGAGAACATACAAATAAGCCCAAAGCAAAAGCCTTGATGAGAAAAACAACTTGACAATGCTTAATTCCCATTGGAATTTGGAGCCCTTTTCACAAATAATAAATAATTAAACATCCCACTATTCTATATAATTGCCGAAATGAACTTGAAATCTTTAATAGGTAGCTTTACTTTGGTACAAAGCCTATGTACCAATCAATGTACTAAATCATTTTCACTTTTACCTTGGTACATACCCTCTCTGCAAAATAAAGTTAATGGACGACTATCATATAGTTTTGGGTACCATCATAAAATTTTGGGTGATTATACCAAACCATGATAAAGTTTGGGTTGTATCTTTTCAAATCTATGTAAACAGAGAGACAAGATTTTTGACACATGGACAATATTGTTTGACTCTTGTGGTACTAAATGATTCATCATACAATTTGCTCTCTTAGATTATTAATATTTGGGGGATTTTATTCTCCTCATTTAAGTTATTTAAGATGACTTTTATTATTAGTTGTTTTTTTAATGATTTGTTTCATTGTAAGTAGGGACGAGATTTGAGAGTGAACTTTATTTGTTATTGGAATTTTAGAGACAATATTATTTTTTAAATAATAATAAATTTATAATTGAAAACGGTTGATAAAAGTTATTGTATTAAAATTCACGTCATAATTATAATTTACAATTGTAGTTGGGAGTGGCGATAGATTATAATATCTGTGAAATGTTTTTTATTAAGAGTAAATAATTTTAAGTGAAATTACGACGTGGAAAATATTTTTGACTAGAATTATGAATTGAATGAAAATAGTTTTTTTAAAATTTGGAGTTACAAATTGAACTTAGGACACTACAAAGGGCCCAATCCCCCAAGACCATAAAGTGAACAATAACATCCAACTCCACGTCCATGACGAAGGATAAATAGTTTAATAGAATGACCCACACCTTCAACAAAAGGACATAGATGACCAAACAACCAGAAAAACCTTCCAAAATGAGTTAAAAAACATCTTGCATTGAAAAAAGGTTATAAACCTTTAGCAAACCGTCAACCAACAATGAATAAAAAATCGCTTTGAGGAAAGATAAACAATCCTTTAAGAAGAAGTGGGTCTACTCATGAGCATAAATCTGTCTTCTCCCTCTATGAGAAAGAAGATCTTCCAAACTCCACCGCATACCATCGTCAATAGCTATCACTTAATCCATCCTTAGATGCTCTAACTCTATCTTCCTTCCTTTCTATTTGGTAGAAGGATGATCATTATGAATAATAATAGACTATCGAGAATTACATCCATCGAAAAATTTATAAAAAAACTCACGTTATCAAAACACAACTCAACACTTGTCATCCTAACATCTAGAGCTCCCTGACGAAGCTCCTCTTCACCAAAAAGGAAGGGAAATGAGGTTCTTTCCATTAAACAAAAGGCGTATCAACTTCAAAATTGAAAAGAAAGGACTCGTAAAATCATTTCCCATAATTCTTCTGAACAAATTCCTATGAAATGTTAATAATTAATAACTAACTTTAAATTTGACGTTCCTTTGATCATCATAGAATAGTTTCAATTTTAAATTTGATATCTATTTGATCATCAAATAAAAAATCTTCTTACTTTAAAAATCGATTGAAAAATTGTAATAGCTTAAACTACAATAAAATTTAAAACATTTTTTAATCTAAAAATATTTTCTAACCCTAATATTTAAATTGAAACTATTTATCACATATTAAAAATAATAAAAATAAAATTATTAATCAATATCATATATAATAAATTTGAAATAAATATTTAGAAATTAATATTTTAAAATAAATTTACTGATTACAATTCATCATCTTTAAACCAGCATGCAGTATACATCCTTTTCAATAAATAATAATAATGAAATAATAATTCATCATCTTGAGTATAACCCAAAGTTCAAGCCCCATAGATACCTTACCTAACGAAGTAACATGTAAACTTTTTCCCTAGTAGACAAGTTATTTTTTTCAACCAATCATTCCACAAAATTTGAAAGGTTGACATTAGGGTTCATGAAACACTGTTTGGAACACTGATGCCCATGTCATGGACGGCTAAGGAGGTATAAAACACATGCATTTATAAGCAAAAGATGCTTCCTTAGGGGCAATTCTTTCCCTGATTCTCCTACTTTAAGTGGAGACTTTTACCCCTGGGTCAAAGAACTGTGTAGGCCTTGAAAACATGAGTGAAATTCATATCATGGCAACCTAGACCATGGCATGATAAATGTCCCCATCGTAATGATAATGTTTTTTTTCCCATAGAGGGACCGACCATGATAGTGTTCTCACACTTTGAAGCACCTAGTTTGAGTCAAAATTTGTATTCCAATCACTGAGGCCCACATTAAATAGACCCAACACATTATTGATGGATATACATTGCAGAAT
Source organism: Torreya grandis (assembly GCA_037957365.1). NCBI lineage: Eukaryota > Viridiplantae > Streptophyta > Pinopsida > Cupressales > Taxaceae > Torreya > Torreya grandis. Next base: position 3,061,340 of record JARHVA010000429.1, read on the forward strand.
CTACAAGTAAGAATGAGTCCAGTTGAGAGTTCCATTTGAGTCTCCATCATACAAATTTAACTATTCCAAATACGGAGCTTGTAGACTTTTATGGAGCCATGCTCTCTCCCACCTACATGGGAGAAGGGTATAAGAGTCTAATTCATGTCATTTTTTAATCATGTATAAATCGAGAAATTCTCAATTTTTCGGTTTGATAGGGTAGTTCAATTGATTAAAAAGTTATAATTGAAAGGTTAGGTGTTAGATTCGGTGTGAAAAATGTTGAAAGCCTATTTTATTTGGTGGTTATATCGGGTCACCAATCAGGGAGATCCTACAAAGTTACCATTAAAAAAAGCATAATTTATTCTATTCAAGGAGTGAATAAAACTATTTATAATTGAAAATAAGTCTTGAGTCATAAGGTTCCAAATTGAGTTTATGTTTGATGAGGATAAAGTTCGGTTCAAATTTGTTAATAGATAAAGTTTGGAAAAAAATATCATTTTGTTTGAACAATATTCATTTTAATTTTCTATAAAAATACCTAAATATATTTGAGATACAAAGTAAAGAGAGCTTTCAATCTTATATTTTCAATTGACTTTTGTGAACACGTACAGTCATATTTATAAAATAATACAAAAGCATGCCAAAAACTTCTTGTGTAAAAATTATAGATAAAGTTCGAGTTCATGTTTAACGAAGATAAAGTTTGACAAATTTTAAACTTTTCGGGCATAAACTTTAGCTTACCTTGTGATTCAAGGTAGACCCTTAGAATTTAATTTATTCATTTTTTTAAAGGGTAATTTTATTAGATTAAAAAAGTTGTATAGTAGTATTACATCGAAATTCACAATTGAAGATAGGGAATTGAGGAGTACATGAGGGTTTAAGAGAAATTTAATGTTATTGGAAAGGTACTTGCGAATAAGAAGAATATCGAGTGTAATAAAAAATTGAAATAGTTCTAACATCATGGAAATTTCAGAAACAAAAGAAAGCCAAAACCCAAGAGCACACAAAAACTCTAAAAAAGGTTAAGTCATTTGGATATCCATCCTCTTGAGTCACTATAAGACTGTGGAGCTCTCACAATCACCAAGTCATATGACTTAGTTATAATGTGGACCATTAGAACAAAGTTATTGGGTATAACTTGGTCAATAAAATGAACATCGATTAAGAGTATGTTGATCTTTGTATGCAAATTGAGAGCATAATGACACGTCTCACTAACAATTAAATCATGGAATTGACTTTGTTCCTCCCAATTAGGGAGCACAAGTCAATGTATTTAGAAGTTGGGGATGCGATTCTCTACTCTCTGAGTCTTCTAGAAAAGGGTATCAATAATATCAAATCGTTGCTTGATTTGCATATGATGTGTATTGAAAACATTATTAATACATTAGAAGCATTGAGATACTTGTTGAAAGTGGTGCAAAATGCACTTGTGGTGATTTAGAATCTCTCTTTATATGGGATGCAATGGATTTTTTACTTCATTTACACAATGACTCTAATAGTGAAGACCATGATAAAACTCCTCACTACAAGCTCTGACCTCAAAATTTGCATGATATTGATGATAATAGGTTGTCTCTCAAATGCTTGGAGAGAGTGCTTACCAAAAATGATGGTCAAATATATATTCTTCAAGTTATAATATTACATAGTGAGTATTACAACCCATATACTACATCCAAATGCAATAAATTGGTAATTTTAACAAGAATATAATTTCTGACATAAAAAATGAATAGCCCCATGTGAAAGTCAAATTGTAGTGAGTAGTGTGATTGTCAAGTGCATTGTGCCTCCAATCATACATATCCACTTCAATAATGCATAAAAGGTGAGTCTTAACTACAACACACAAGAAATGATTCATGTTTTGATAGTGTAGTATGAGCCAAAGCACAACATTACCATCAGGGCAACCTTCAAACACCCCAAAGTTAGATTATGACAACAAATTTAATATATTGTGTGAGAGGATTTATAAAGAAGAAAAAAGTCTCTTAAATCATTACTTTAGTGGAATATGTTACAGGGGCATAAGGAAAGAATGTTTGTCAATAACATTAATATTGGACAAATGGCATAAAGAGAAGTAAAAGGTTCTTTTGGAGTCAACTCTGTAATAATTTTGATCCCAATGTTTCGGATCTCATTATTGGAAATCAAAATTATTATAATTGACTTCAGAAGAGCCCTCTACTTTTCTAGACTATGAAGAAGCTTATCTCAAAACCAACATAGAGAGAAGTTGACTATACATTTTAACTTCATTGATAAAAAATATTTTTTTAATAGGGAAACGATCACCTATTAATAAGGTGGTCATATTCATGATACAACTTGTTATATTCAAATTGAATATAAGAAACTATTTGTCAAGATCCAAAGTAATTCTCTTATTATTTGTAATCTCAAGACATGTAGCCTAGAGACATATTTTCTTCCGATAGGAAACCACTATTAGTAAGAGCATTGCTAGGATACCAAAAGTGTGATTAATTTAAAATATGCACTATAAAAAATGCATTTAACAATGTTTTGTGTTGATAATATTAAAACTGAGTCTCAAGAATATTAAGACATACAAGAACACACATCTAAACTTGCCTTATTTATGAAAGTTAATAATCTTAATAATATATTACTATTAGTTGTTGTATATATGTAATCTCTTCCCACCAACTCAATTTATTTTATTTATTTTTATTATTCATGTGGAACAAGCTTTCATTATTAAAATATATTATTATAATAAAAAATTCGTAATAATTTTTTTACGTAAACATAAACATGGGACTATAATAACTTTCTTTCTTCATGGTTGGTTCAAATCTAAATTAATATTAAAAAATGTAAAGGGTTTTGAAAATGTTTCACAAGAAATAAACTTATGAAACAATCTCAAAAGATTTTTAAAGAGATTTCAAGTCTCTAATTAATACCGCAAAACACTATACCAACTCAATTTATTTTATTCATTGTTGATATTCATGTGGAACAAAATATCATTATTAAAATATATTATTATAATAATAAAAATTCGTAATAAAAACTTTACATAAGCAAGAGACCACAACAACTTTCTTTCTTCATGATTTGGTTCACAAGAAACAAATTTGTAAAACAATTTCAGAGGACTTTGAATGAGATTTCGAGTCTCTAATTAATACCACAAAACACTATACCAACTCCCTATGGTCATTTGGAACTAATTGTTAAAGATATAGTCAAGTAAAGCTTTAAAAAATATTTACATAATATTAAAATTAAATTGAGATTAACTTGTTAGTACATTATTGGAAGTGATTGTTAAAAAAAATAAATTTACAGCCTCCCAATTTCAATTATATATTTTTAACTACTTTAATCACGTGCACAAATGCTAAAGATACACCTAATAAATATAAATCAACTATAATTGAATTCGTTAACTCACCAATAAAATAGTTTCTTCCCAAAAAATATAGATACAACGAGTATTTAAGAGAAGTTGATGTTAACATATAAATATGGAAGAAATGTTTATAATTTTGTTTATGAGACGTAACATTTTTTGGGATTTTGAATTGTTACAAGTTGTTTCCATGGGGGAGACCCTGATATTTTGGGAGAGGAGTCCCTCCCTCCTGGAGTGTTTGGTGAATATAAAGGAGGGACCTTGGATGTTGGTTTTCTAGAGGACCAATTGGCTTCTCCAAGGCCCCTTTTATCTATCAGATCCATAGTTGGGACTCCTAAGGCTAACTTAGGCGTATCGACAAAGCATAAAGACCAAAGATCCGAGGCGGAGAGGTTGTGAAAAGCAGCTAAAGATCTAATCAGAGATGGGTCCTAGAGGAGGTTGGAAGACTTTCCTTCCAAGAGAAGGTTTATCCTCAACTACAGGGGATTCCTTTATTCTTTGCTTCTTAGACTCTTTGTTTCGCTTTTGTGGTAGGTGCTGGTCATTGCTGGTTGGGAGGTGCTCATGAGATTTTTGGTATTTTCACTGACTAGTTGTTGAAGGGTTTCAACTTTTTGTTGACTTGTCACCTTCAGTTTTTTAATTCGGAGTCCTTTTCTTTCTCTCTTGCTATACCATTGCTTAACTCTTATGTTATTGAGTTTTTCTGATGGGTCAGTGTCGTTGGGGACTGGGCACCTTGTTGTGCCCCAATTCTCATTTGGAGCTTTGGTATATGTAAAAGCTCCCCTTGTTGGGTTGTGGGCTTCCATCAAAACCTCATCTTTACTCGTACCAAATTAAAAAAAATTCATTAAGAAAATTTAAAAGCACCAAGACTTATCAATGACCCAAAATGATGGTAGATGAAGGGTTGAGTAGGAGGAAGAGCACATATAAAACAAAACAAATGGATGGATAAATAGAGCATTAGCATGCAAGAGTATTTGAACACCAATAAGGAAATTAAAAGGTACATGAGAGAAAAATTCCAGGGAACCATGTGGACAATGCAACTTAGGCAGAAGAAAGAATAACATGTCAAATAATTTAATCCCACCATGACCAAAAAGCTTATATAAGAGCATAAAGTAGGTGGAATGTGAAATTGTCGATGGCTCAATGGAGGACTAACTCGCATCATCTTATATGTGAAACTGGCATGTGGAGAGTGCTTAAAGAATAATGAAAAAAAGAATATGCCTATTTTATACCTTGGGAACATTGGAGACAGAATGACATTATATCATAGAGTGCCCAAGTTATAATAAACTCTGAATCAAATACATCGACAACTTGAAAGTGGACATCCAGAAAAACCTCATTTGAAAAGGCTAGACTATACACAACAACAAATTTTCTGATCAAAATTCATAATAGAAGATCTACATAAAAAAAGGAATGGACGAATATTTTCCAAATTTAATGAGACAACCCTTATTTCAAATTGTTGTTTTCTATTATTCATTTAATCCTACACACAACTTAATTTCGTAAATATTATTAAAATATTTTATTTATTGATTTGGATCAACAACTTCCCAAAATTTATCATAACCCTGAATATAAATCCACAAAACTTTTAATCAAAAATACCTCTTATGAACCACCTAAGATGAGTGTACACATAGCTATCAACCATTTCAACCTCGACAATAATGACAATACCTATGATGACTTTGAAGCACCACTCCATTCTCATGCAATCCACTCACCTAGACATCTTCTGCATAATGTATATCATAACTAATGTTGTCCTGTATAAAATAATTAAAGTGGGTAGTTTTTTAATGTAAAGGAAACATTAACTAAAATTCTTTTGTGTGCCCAAAAAAACAAAAAACCAGAAAGCGACAGACCAAGAGTATAGCAAATCAATTTGCATGGACTCTGTATTCATCTATCTCTTCTTCTTCTCTGCTGCATGTCATCCATTCATCAAATCACTGTGCCCCTTATCTCAATTCACAAAATAAAATCACAAGTTTGTGTTGACTGAACGGTTTCTGTTACACGCTGTTAATTTCTGCTAAAATTTATCTGGCTTGATTGCAGATGACTGGAAGGGGAGCTTAAAGGGACTTCCAGGTAGATCAAATCCAAACCCTCCGCATTTTTAGCCATTGGGTATCTCTGGTTTCATGTTATGGTTATATGGGTTTCTGCCTGCAATGTGCCCTGATCCTTTATATAGCTCAGAGTTTTTGATGGAGTTCAATAGTTTTAACTGGATTTTTCGGCAGGAGTCTTTTACGGGTTGGGTTAGATGGAACGTTGCTTTTGAATGTCTTAGTAAATGGTTCAGACCCAGATTACAACAAAGGTTAGTTAAACAGCCTGCGGGAAATCAAAACAATTTTTATTGGGATTTATTCAAAATTAATACCCATGGCCAACAGAACAATTACTTGGATTAGAAAACTTATGTTGTTTCGTTTTATCGATAACAATGGTAATAATTCAAGTGAAATGCAGAATGTGGAATCTGTAATGTTGGATAGAAGTCTGGTATGTTGCTTCAGATCAGTCACCTTACTTATTTTGATGAGGGTAATTTGGAAATCTCCTGGTTTATGTTGTTGAGGGTATTTTGGAAATTTTTATTTTTATTTTGCTAGGTAGACTCCTTATGAAAACCGTAGAATTTGCTTAGCTTTGTGCGCACACACACCCATCACATCAAACTAGGCTTCAAAAACCACATAACTACAGGGAGCATACCTGCTGGGATTTGAACCTGTATCATTCTGGCTGTAGGCACTCGAACTTAACGCTAGACCACTGCCCAGTGGCCTATCTTGGGTTTTGGAAATACCCTTTGCACAGATTTTGTCTTACGATAATTGAAACTTAAGTCAGACTTTAGCCCATGTACATTTACCGAGAGACTTAAAGGTATTGGAAGCCAGGACTTTGCCCACGACGGACCGTGAACATACCAAAATTTTCTAAGCAAGACACTCGAAATTGTCATCAGGGCTGTGTTTAGCAGTAAGTTGGAGCACTTACGACCATGATGGGCCACTCAAAATTGTTATCAGGGCTGTGTTTAGCAATAAGTTGGAGCACTTACGAGTTGATGGGCCAGGTTCGATCCTTGGCAGGGTCATGCTCCCCACAATAATTAGAGATATAGTGTTACTATTACAATTGGAGTTAACTTCCCTCTTTGAATAATAGCAAAAGCGTTTGGCTGTTGAAAAAAGAAGATGACTCTCGGTTTAATTCAGAAGAGTGGGAGGACCCAAATGGCATGCAAGGAAGTCATTTGTCAGTGAAAGCGATCAGTGTTTGCCATGCTATCTGGATTTTTTGATTGGAGGAATTTGGAGGTGGCAAAGTGCTTCCACGAGTGGAGAGTCCCCCTTCTGATGGAGTCCATGATCTTCTCTCACACTTAGGGATTTGGCATATGCCTGCCTGCACCTGGCTATTTATAGGCTGCGGCTACGTGATATCTACACTGCCCCAAAGCATCCATAAGCAATTGCCAAATTGACAGGGCTGCTTCAGCACATGTCCTACTTTATTAGACACTTGGAGATTCTCGTGACATTGTTAGTGATCATTTCTATTTTAAAGACATGGGAGCATTTCCTCTGCCATGCAACCAATATCAGAGATTTGGAGCATGCTCCAAGGTAAGCTCTTAAATGATTGAATGCATTTATGGGATCTTATAGACCCTCCTTCTTCACTGTGGTGGTCTTCAGGGGCTTCCTTAAACCTGTTTAGGGTCTGCTTGAAATTAGAGAGCTCATCCTTTCTAAAGTGTGTTTTTTAAGGTCCACTTCCTAGGATGTCATTAGCTATGTCAGCCATAACATCCAACTTTCACACTTATAAGTGGAAACAACATCAGATTATACTAATGGTAGACAAAATAGACAGCTTAATTATAAACATGAAATAATCCTAGACGAAGATAAGTTACATAATGAAGTGGGTACAAAGCAATGTGTAAAGTTTTGTCCACTGCCATCTTCCTAAAGAATCCTTCGATGTTCAAAACCAAGCGCATTACAAATGAAGGTGAGTGCATACTTATACATCCAGATGCATGCTTATAATTCTTGGAACTGGTTCGGCTCATTTGTGTCCTCCTGCAAATCCTGGCATGCCAACTCTGATTTTGGAAGTATGTGCAGATTTAGTTCTTAATCCACACACACGACATTACACACATTGATCAATCCACGCTATTAATAGTAGTTTAAGGGGATAGTGAACAAAGTCTTCCCACTTATCATGACTCAACCTTGAGTTGTAATTCAGAAATTGCCTATGTTTATGGTATTTTTGTGTGTTATAGTGTGTTAGCAAAAATTCTAACCAAGCGGTATGTGGTTCTGGTTTTCATTAAATTCCCTGTAATGAAGCACCTGCTGTGGACCCCCAAAACTTTGCTATGTGGGTGCAGGGGTGCGTCTTTATGAAGAATACTATATGGATGCTGTAGGTCCTTATGTTTACCTTGACATTAGATTGAAATGTTGTTGCTTGTTGGGAGGGGGAAGGTTTTATTGTTATGTTCTTGGTAAGTGCCCTTTGTTTGTTTGGGCATATGGGTTGTTTTACTGTTTCTAGATTGATTGTGAAGGAAATGATTTTGGCTATTGTGTCGACTTCATGCAAGTAGGGCTTTCAGATCAGTATTTGGTCTCTTATTGGTAGTTTAAAGACCATTTAGATTTTACCATTTTAGGTCTGGAATTGTTAATGGTGTTTTGTTCTACTTACAAAATTGTAGGCAAGGCTCTGCTAACCTTAGTCAATTTGGATGCAATGTTGTGTTCTTATCATCACGGGTTGGAAGAAAAACCTTGTAATGCCTTATTTAATGCTGGCTGTAATTGAAAAGGGTAATGGAGAGATGGGGGAGGGCAAGAATGAATAGAGAAATGTTTACATGATAAGTGATTATGTTAAAAGGATGGGGGAAAGAGTTTTCTTTTGTCTTTAGTTATGTGGTGCTAAAGGAATGGACATAGATATATAGATTTGGATTTAATATTTTGAATTTTCATATTGGGAGAAAGAAATACTATGAGAAATAGAAATATAATAATACATAATATTGAAAACATACTGCAATGTTCTGTAATTCAGTATTCTAGACGAGTGGACTTTGATCGTGATCAATCACTAATCTCCTGTGTGTATTCAAAACTATATTGTCGCTTTTCAGAAAACTGCAGTTATTTGCTGTCAATAGAGTTTTAATAATTCCTAAATTAAACTTTTCAGTACATCAATGCTGTAATTTTGAATGCTGCAACTGCAAAATAGGATGTGTTTCTGTCTGCGATAAACTGCCTCTGCAAGACTCTGAGCAATCACACACTAAAATTTCAATGCATAAACTGGTCACTGCTCTGACATTAGTGTCATGGCATGTGTTTCCTTGTCAATGGTGTGACTGTGAATTATCTCCGATTTCTCGTAGGAGATTGCTGAAAAAAACTGTATAAAAAGAGATTTGGAAATCGGTGTGTCGGGTCATGCATCATGACCAATCATTAAGATGAAGAATGCATTTGGATTACAAATTCAAGCTCCTTATATAGATAATTCATTGCAATAAAATGAGGTCAGGTGGACTTTAACCCAAAAGAAAATTTAATTAAATAATTAATCACATTCTTGGGCCCAACCCATAAAGAGTTCCATCTATGGAAAATTTATTCTAGGTAAGCTTAATGATCTGTAATATACTCAAGCTCTGCCTGATACAAATCTTCACAAAATACCTTTAGTTTCCTATGTTGTTGAATCTCGATCCAATGGAAAACTGCTAAAGTCCAATATGCGTAGGCGGAAAATTGATGTGAACTACAGCTGTAAACTGTCAACTTCATCCTTCATGCTGATTTCAATGTACTCATACCTCAAGTACAAGCTCACACTACTGAAATCAGATTTATATACATTCTTAGGCTGAAGCACATTCTCCCGTATCAGAAGTACATGCTACTACAGCTGATGTCAATTTTTACATGGATGAAATATTTGTAAATATGCTGAAACAGTGCCCTATACCACTTTATATAGCCATTATCCATTTTCTTGCAATATTATCCATCCTCTCGATTCTCAGAGATATGTCAATCTTTTAGTGATCACCCACAAAAGCGTCACATTAAATAAATAAATAACTAATTACAAACTGGGTTGGGCCTTTCTCTAAGCTTATGGATGACAGGCATACAAGATTGACTTAAGCTCAAGTCATCATCCTTGCTGAAAATGTTAGGGTGTTTCTCAATCTTGACAATTTCCCTAAGCTAACTTTTAGTGTAGTGATCCTCCCTAGCGATGACTTTCTCTTTCTTGATGCAAATATTGTACATCATGGAAAGTGAAAGAGTGCTAGTGCTGACTTCCACACTATGCTTTAAAATTTGTGTTTGAATGGATCTCCTTGTTTCCCCGGTGCATGGTCGGTCACAAAAGCATGATATGAGATAGACACAACTGTTTTATTTTATTTTAAGATTGGTCAGAGTCCTTCATTGACTCAAGCAATTTCTTTAATGTGTTCCGAGGAAGGAAATTAGATCTTATATATCTCTGGAGATTATGTTAAATGGGGTGCCCAAAACGTAGCAATTTGTTTCAAATAACGTGATGGATCCAGAAATCTTTATCTCAAATTATATGTCTCCTCTTTAAGATCTTTGTGATTCTATTAGAAATACCCTTGATGTAAGGTAAGAAAGCCTCTGCCTGGTTATTTGAAGCCTCAACTGTGAGTCGTGGTTCTGGATCTCTTCTTGCACCCTGGAAAGCCCTTGTTATCTCTTATTTATTTGAAGGTGACATCTGTTTTTCACATCACAACTCAGCTTCAACTTTCAAACTACTGGTAATATGTTTTTGAACTAGATTTGAAATAAGAATTATTGTTATCTACTCGAAACTGTGCTTTTCAATGACTTTTATCCTCTATAATTGCAAATTGAACTTCACTTTGAAATCTTAAAGAGCGTTTGTGCGTTTCATCCAAATCCTTGTAAGCTGAATTCATTCAACGCTTTGTTTGCATTTTTCTGCAACAGATTGAAATAGAAGCATACGGTGTTGAACATCTGCAGAATTTTGTTTTCTGAGTAGTCTTCATACATGTTTAGGATTGATGATATTTTTGTGATAAGATAGCTTTGTTTTATCTTTGACAGTTGATACTTAAATCCTTTCAAAGGTTTTCAATACTTCCTTTTCAATTTTTTATTTTAGGTCCTCATCACGAGGAGGTTATTTCCCCAAAATTTTAGCTATTTATCAGATTCTTTTTTCCAACCTCTTGTTTGATGAAGATGCGTTACACATGATTGTTGAGCAATGACAGGAAGTCTATCGCGTTCTAGTTTTGTTAGCTTGTGTTTGTATAACATATACCGTTCGAAGGCTTCATTTTCAATGGGCATCATACCAGCTTCCATGAGAAGGATAGGGTAAGGTGTATTGCTTTTAATTTTGAAGTAAAAATAATGATTTTTTTTTGGATTTGCTCAAATTTGTTCCAAGTTTTCCAAGACATGCTTTCGGCCCAAACATCATACCGTGTAGAGTATCACAGGAGTTACAAGGCAAGAGAATATTGTTTTTTGTTTATCCTAACACCGAAGTTCATTATATCTGCAATGGTTTTTCTAGAACATAAAAATCCTTCCAACCTGCGAAAATTCTTTTTTCGATCCTAAGGTCCATTTTAGTTTATGATTAAGCTCAATACCAAGGTATTTATAATTGTGAACAATCTCAAGAAGATGATTATTGAATGAAATTGTAGGGTAGTTTGATTTAGTTTGATAATCATAATTTTGGTTTTATCAACATTTACAGTTAAACCGGACCTGTTGCAAAATTCTTGAAGGAAATTAACTGTTTTTCCATGCCGTCAAGGTGCTTGGCAAATTATTAATGTAAGTTTGTTATTTTATAAATCAGGGGCATTCATGAATTACTCTGCCTACCTTAACTGCCTAACATTAATTGTTGGTCATGTAACTAACTAATATGTTGAATGTTATCAACTTATCTCTTAAACATTTTCCCTCACTATGCCCTTGAGATACTATTGAGGGTGACTTACGATAGAATAGCACCAAATAGATCCTGGTGTAAGCCTTCTGAAAACAAATAATGGCAATTTTTTTCTGTAATGACCACGTCAAAAGGAAGGGAGAGAGGGAGGGCTCTTTACTTACCTATAATTATGAATCTTACCCATATGGTGTTTATGTGTGACGGGAAGGATTAATTTGTCCCTGATGCAGTGATACAACTGTTACAGACTGCCTTCTCTATGTGCAGAAACACAAAACATAATGATAAAACTAGGCTGATTAGTAAGTATGGAAAGTGATGCTCACCAAACCACCTGTAGACTAGCATATCGTTGTGTTCTTTGCCAATCCCATTAGGATACCATGGCTCTCTAATTTGGGACTCCACTCAACTCGTCAGCTCTATGATCTGTCTATTTCAATGAACAGACAATAAGAAGTTATAATCTTTTTGCCCGTAGGTGTTAAATGTAGTAATTGTGCCCGTAGGCTGCTGATCCGTGGGGTTTAATCTAACTATTTCTACTCATGGCCTGACCTGTAAGGCTTATTTGTAGTAAATGTGCCTGTAGGCTGATGAGTGTGTTTTTATTTTAAGTATTTGTGGTCATCGGCTGGACTGTAGGTTTTTTTAGTTTTTTTGTAATAATTGTACTGTTTGCTGTTCCCATAGTCTTATATTCAATGTTTATTGCTTTATGCTGACTTATAAGTCTTATATCATGTTTTGTGCACGTATGCTATTCCGTAGGATTATGCATTATTTGTTTGTACTCATACGTTGACCCTAGTCTTCATTTCAATTCTCATGCCCCATAAGCCGATCCATATATTTTTGCATTAATATTTGTACCGTAATGCCGACCCGTAGGTCTTTATTTCAATTCTTCTATCCTTTTTAGTAGTTGGTTGCTTTGAAGTGGGTTGAGTTTTTTGGTATATAAAATTCAAATACAGGCTCTTTTTAATAACAATTTACATATAAGCTTCAAAGATATATTTTTTAAATTTCAATCTTTGATTTTTTTTGAGAAGCAGGCCGAGTTTCTTCACTTTTCTTGCACCCAAAATATCCCTTTCGAGTTCCTTTCTCTCTTGAACTGTGACTAACATTTATATAGGATCCTATGGCTTTTCAGGTAAATCTAGCTGAAGTGATTTTATTTCTGCTTTATATAATGGAGTATGGTGGAAAAGGTTGATACGATTAGCATGGTTATGAGCATGTGGAGACAGTCTACATATAATGGAAATTGTAAGGAAATAGCCCTGGGAAAGCTCTCTATAAACTGATGGCAACTTTTAGAGCCCCTAACACTGGTTTGGAAAAGTCTTCAGAAGAAGTTAGGTTAAAGAACTCATCTGGTAAAGGAAAATTTCCGGTTGGAGAAACAGGCCTTTTGAAGAAGTCTTCAGCTTTAGACAATTCCCAGGGGAGAGAGACTGGTACCATATATGATAAAGAGTTGAAGGGAGTGGGTAGACCAACAGCATCAGATATTTCTCAGACTGTTGAGTCAGCTGTTTCAGAACAAGCACCAAGAGGAGAAACCTTATCTAAAGCATCTGAAATTCAAACAGAAAAGACACCAACCTTGAAGCAAGCATTGAGAGGTGCAGGTTCTTCTCAGGCGTTGTCTGCATCAGAAGTACCGACCTTGAAACAAGCTCTAAGAGACATTGGACCTTCTCCAGTATCCGAAGCAGGTGCATTGGAAAAACTTACATTGAAACAAGCCTTAAGAGGGACAATCATTTCACATTCATCATCAGTAGCTGCTTACAGACATTTATCAAGAGGAGCAGAAGAAGTAGACACTAAAAAACAAATATCAAATGCTGCTGTTATTTCTCAAACTTTAGAAGCAGGTATTGGTAAACAACAGTCAGATGGGGCAGGCACTTCTCAGAGTTTAGCAGTTGGTACTTTGGAAACTCTTAGTAGTCAAGTTAGTGGTTCCAATGCATTTGAAGGAGGTTCATTGAAAGAGACCTCTTTGTTTGGCACTTCCCTACCATCATCTTCAGGCACAGCACAATTGGCCGAAGGTTCTTGTCAGCTTTCAGAATACAGACTACCAAGCTCATTAGAAGTTGCACATAGGAAATATAACAAATCAATATGTGAACCGGACAATGAATGCATATGGGATTCTTCCTTACCTCCAAGTGGAAGCCTTAGTCCTCAAAGCAGTATCGATGGTAGTGGCATTGTTACCGGGGCAAGTAGTGTTAAACATAGTTCTAGTGCAAACATAAGTGAAGCGCTAGTGAGTGATGAAAAATCTAGTGCTGCAAAGAATAGTGAAAGTACTAAGCCTAGCGGGAGAGGAGACTCCGTTGAAAGTGGCAAGAGTAGTGTAAGCAGAGGTAGTAATAGCAGTGGGGTCAGTGACGATAGCACTTGGAGTAACATAACTGCCAATGTCAACAAACCTCACAAAGCAAATGATCCAAGATGGGAAGCCATCCTAGTGGTTAGGAAGCGAGATGGAATTCTAGGCCTGAGCCATTTCAGATTGTTGAAAAGGTTAGGTTGTGGCGATATTGGTAGTGTGTATCTTTCAGAGTTAAGTGGTACAAAGTGTTATTTTGCAATGAAGGTGATGGACAAGGCATCTCTAGCAAGTCGAAAAAAATTGCCGAGGGCACAAACTGAAAGAGAGATCCTACAGTCATTGGATCATCCTTTTCTCCCAACATTATACACTCATTTTGAAACCGACAAGTTCTCATGTTTAGTTATGGAGTTTTGCCCTGGAGGAGATCTGCATACACTTCGGCAAAGACAACCAGGGAAGCATTTCTCTGAACCTGCAGCACGGTATGGGACTTAACTAACCCCTTTCTAGTAATGTCATATTTAAGGAAGTATGAGTTTGCTGATAAAGTAATATGATGTTGACCCCTATGTCTATATTTTTCTGCAATATTATTTTTCTGAGAATTTTGGTGTATTTCACTAAATCCACCCATGCATTAAAAAGCAAGAGATATGAATGTGGTTACATAATATTTTTGTTCTTTGTTGTCCTTTAGAAAGTTCACACTATCTTCGAAATTTCTAGTTACTGTCTTTATCGTTCTTACAAACATGAGTGCAAGATTTTCTACTGGTAAGACAATTGGGTGGTGCTACAATTAAGCCTTGATGAAAAACTACGAGGTTACAACTTTCTGTAGGAGGAAAATGATCAAAACTGTAATTGTGGTGCAGAACCAACTATTTTGTGAAAGCTGTACTGTATTTTTCATGCAGATTGATATTGGGAATAGCGTGGGGCACATGCTTTCTGTGTATTCTCTCTCAGATTTCTCCTCCATGATAATAATTGTAGGTGATCTAATGTAAAATATTTTTATTGTCTATTGGGTATTATAATGAGGGCCTGATGGCATACAATTATCAACAGAATAGCTATAAAACTTTCATCTTACATTTAACAATTTGTTTGTTTAAGCTCTATACATGCAAAAATTCTTTTTTATGTTTAAAAGGAATTGAAGTTATGCTTTGGAAAACAACCGGCACTCTAAAATAATATCATGAATATTCTTGATGTTGTAAACTTGTTGTATACTTTGCATGATTTATACTCATCTTGACTGTAAATATGGAATGGGGCTAGAATGAGACCTTAATCCTTGCCCCCGAAAGGTTTTGGGTTCTTACATGTGGTTTTGGGCCTGGGTGGGTGGTTTAAATCCATGCTATTAAATAGGTGGTGTTATTATCCATAGTTTTATGGGAATTGTCATGGGTTGTATGCTTGGCGTAGGGTTTTAGTATCCATGGTATTGTAATTCTGCTTAGGCGGTTACCTATTGATGTGCCTACATATACTCTTACAGGGATTAGGGTAAGTCAGAACTTTGAAGGATGCTATTGTATTGTAAATGGTAAGTTAATACAATAAGGAAAAACTGTGCTGGGCTTTTTTCCCAAAAGGGGTTTGCCATGTGAAAATATTGTGTATCATGTGTGTGCCATTTTTCTTTCTGTTATAGATCTAGATTTTCTAAGCATTTCTTCCTGTGCATTAGTTTATCAGTCTATTTTCTCCACTTGATACTCCAACTGCTTAGGACGAGTGATAATAGTTCTATAGTCACACATATTTGTGATATGGATTACCATTGATCGTCTGTGGACATTAATATAATATTTATCTTTCTTTCAATAATGACTTGAATCTGATATTTCCATTGTCAGGGAAAATCTGCTTTCCTTTATTGTTTCATGATCATGTTGATTTCAATAAAAAAAGAATTTTGTTGGAGCTTATTATGTGGTCTGGCCTAAATTTACTGTTCCTCCACCTGGGCGTATAGGGTACAGAAATCTTCTCTATGTTGCATGATTTGGCCTATTCATCGACATGGTTGGGCTTGTGCTTATTCGGACATGTGATCATCCCTAAACTTGAGCTAGATTTACCAATACCCACACGATCCTCTTACATATACAAGAATAACCATGAATACAACCACATAAAACAGCGCATAAAGTTTACTGTTTATGTACAATGCTCAAATGTAAAATCAACATAACATCCATGCCAAGCCCATGAGGAATAAGCTGTAGAAATTCGGGGTTGTTCTTGATAGTGACACAAAATGACCTTAACCACCAGTTAGAGGGGCTTCTTATGTGACCAGCATGAGCTGTTGATCTTTTTATGACATAAATTACTCATTAGGTTATATCATCAATCCTTTCCACAATGCATGCCTAGGGGTCAACCTAGACCAGCCATTCTGTCGTTTTTGCTCATACAGGTATGCATAAAAATATATTTTGAATTTATCTGTTGAGGGGAGAGAGTTGAGGTATAAATTTGGAACAGGATTCACAGAGTGTTTACCATGCACTGGGAAAGGGAATGAATTTCCAAATGCTGTGTTTTTATCAATGAAATCACTACAAGTTTGCAGCCCCCGAAAGGGCTGGGTTCAGCTGGTATAAGGTAGATAACTTGGATGTAATTGCATCAGTGGGAAAGCCCCCTTTCTGTTTCATTCTTCTTTGAGTCAAATACAACTTCCCTTAACTAATCTTGACTACAGCAAGTTGAAATCTGATGCGGACTAGAAAGAAATCTACTTTTGTTTTGGAGTGAGAAATTGCAGTGCGTTGCATTGTGAAACGAAATATGCTTTATTTAAATTTTAAGGTATAATATCCACTTTTTCTGCAGCAAGCAAGTATGCATGCAGTCATTAAATTCATTGTTGAATTCTTGGGCAAATTCTCGAAAATGCTTTCATCTAACGCGGGAAGTGTAGCACAAATTCACCTGTCACACCCCATCACAGGAACATTGCTCAATGAGAGCTCTTTATAGCCTCTTAATGAATCTTCAAAGCGTTGACTTTTGAGTTCTTGGAAGGCATCTAATTCACTTCATATTCATACTTTTGGTGTTTTTTCAAGTCCCTTGGAGTTTCCCAAACAAGGTGGCTCCCTTTTTGTCCTTGCTAGTCTTGTTCTTTTGTTCTTGTTAGGCTCAAGGTAGGTGTCCATCTTTGTCATTATGTTTGCTTATTGTCCTTATTAAGATTTTTTGTGGGCCCTTTCTTAAGAATTACTAGGTTTAAACTTAAATCTATGAGTTCAGTTGTTAGGCATGTTAGATAAGAGTCCAAAGGGATCACAGGGGACTTATTGAGACCCAAGCCCGTGACAGGCTGCATCAGTGCTCGTCAATAAGGGTTTTGTCTTTTGTTGCCAAGCCAAGGGAGTTTGTTCAAGCTCATTGAACTTATTTCAAGATTAATTAATTTTGCATTCTTTTCAATGCTAAATTTCTTTTATACTTCTAACCCTATCATATAACATGTATACATTGTGTAGGCGTTGAAAACTAGATCACATATCAAACCATGAAATAAAATACAGAGAAGCAATAGGAACAAAATCAAAAAAGTCAAGCAGTCAAACAGAATCTGCATACCTTTGGTTGGATCGAAGTTGACTATACCCTTCTTGCTTTACCTTTGTTCCTTGAGTAGTTGTTGTTCTTGTGACCATGCAATTAAGAGCTCTTGATCTTCAGAGAGTTGTAGAAGTGTACAATGCTCTTTATCTCACCTTCCTGTGTTTGAAGACAAAAGAACAGAAAGAAAAAAAATCTAAAATTCCTCTCGTGTTTGTTGTTTTCCATAACTGATATTTAATTGATGCTTTCCAAAAAATAATGGAAGGATATTTGTAGCTTTTTCTGGGATTAACATGTTCTCAAGTTGGTGTATCTGATTTAATTTGTTATTGCAAGCTTTTGCACTTTGGAGAGTCTGTGCGGAGTCATTTACATTAGCAGATATCTATATCTCTTGCAAAAACTAGTTTGAGCTTCCGCCATCAATCTCTTTTGCCATTTAGGGTCCTTCATGCTTGGACCTTACCAGTTAGGAATGCACCCAATGCATTATTTGCAAGGTTTCACTTTTCTGGGTATGGCCAAAGTCAACATCAATAGAGCTTTCCAAAGGTGGCTTGCTGATCAGACAAATCTGGGACAAACTTGCCTTGAATCGGTCAAACAGGCCATACTTGATGACTTTAACCAAGATTTGTGAATATTAGTGAGCTTTGGCGAATCTCATCTGTTGAAATTGTGATGTCTCGATGTAGAAATGTCTAAAAAACAAAACTGTGCTCCCATGAAGTTTCGGGATGGAGATTGGATTCTTAAAGTGTGAATTTTGAACAGTTATTAAGGTTTGGTTCTTGAGATGCAATGGGTAGTGGGTTGTGATTTTTGGGGTTTTCTTCAACTAGCTGCTTAGGAGAATCAATGGGCCAATAAGTAAGGTACTATCCTATTTGGAAAAGACGAGCCACTTCTCTTTTCTTCTTTGAAATCATTAAAAGGAAACAAAAGAAAAGGGAAGGAAAAATATTTTGCTTGGGCACATTGCAAAGACCTTGGTGGTGCAAGGTCCAATGCAATTTTCACAATAAACAAGTGAGTGAGGAAATGAACAGTTTGAAATTCAACCTTGCCCAAACAAATCAGCACGGTGTCGTTTCATGCAAACTAAGTTACAAGTTATGGCCCCTCCCCCCCTCTGACAATGTTTTAGAGTTGGCAGGTGGGTAAACATTTCTAAAATGCTGGGATGATTCTAGAAATGACAATGGTGTTTCTGGCGGCCATGTCCGTTAAAAACTAGAAAAACCTACCCTAAACCTAACCTGAGCACACCCTACCCCCCCAAAAAAAAAATAGCCTCCCTGCTTGAATCTAACCTGCACCACACACCCCACCTGTTCCATCCACCCCCACCACATGCGCCAGTCATATAATGAGAAAACACAAAAAACAAAACTCATTGTCATGTCCCCTTTTTCGTGGACATTGACAGACTTGATGATTAGCCTATTATGCGACCTTCGTAGGCTAATAGGATGGATAGAGGGTCATGATGGAGATTGGCTTGGCTTCGATTTGCAGAATTCCTATAGTTGGCTTTCATTCAGGTTATTTCAGACACATTTGGCCTGAGCTCCTATTATTTAGGGATATTTGATATGCAACGGAGTGCCCTTATTTTGGTATGGTCATGTGCAGAATCACTCCCTGGTTCACCAGCTTCGAACGGTTCGAGGATCCGATATGTATTGAGGGAGATATTAATATTTGATTGATTTAATCAAATATTAATTATTTAGCCTATTTTAAATTAGAAACCCTAATTCTAATTTAAGAAAACCCTAATTAGGGCAAGCATATCTTTTGAGGGTATAAGGGTTTCTCATGGAGGCCATTATTGATTATGATTTGATTATTGATTTTGATATTGAAGAATTCTTCTGTGAAGACTGAGCCAAAGGTTCCAGGATTCCATTTGCATTGGAGAACGCCAACTCTTCAGTGTGTGCGATTCAGAGGCTGTGATGATCTATTGCCGATTTGAGAGATAGCTTCATACAGAAGTTATCACAGAGGTTTACAGATTTGAGAGGTAACTTCATACAAAAGTTGTCACAGAGCTTTTCAGGGATTTATTTCATTATGTTTTTTATTCAGATATTGCACAGATAAAGATCTTCTCTATTAGAGCCGTCCCAGATTTGCAAAAGATCAGATTTTGAGACGATATTTGTATTCGTTTATATGCGTGCCAGAGATTCATTATTGTAATCATTCTGAAAAATAATAAGAGCACTGATTTGCTAGTTAAGTGATTCACTGTGGTTTATTTATTATTTGAATTTATCTTGCAAAATCGTATCTTATTTCATGCAAAAGTAAAATATAGTGAAATAGTCAGAAAAATATCAGGGTTTCAGAATTGAAGAGAAACGGGGATATTACACTGACTGAAAATTGCTGCCTTAATGGAAGGACCAAGGTGAATGTGACTGCCTGAAAGTTGAAAGGAGGGTTTTGTCCGCTCCCAATCTTGCTAGTGCTATCCCTCCTTCCTGCTGAATATATTAAGCTATTCAGGTGGACTCTACATGTGCAGGCTACAGATTAATAATTAAGGCAAAGGACTTATTTGGAATATATATTTTCAGTATATATATAAATCTTAATAGTTTTTGTATGGATGCTTCCACACAGATTCATTTCCAGGGGTTCCAAGAAAATTGGTTTTTTTTGTACTTGTTTCCATTTCCTTTTAACTTAGCATGCAAATATGTATGTTTGATCTTAAAGGTTAAATCAAAACCAGCTTAGATTCCATCTGACCTTCTGTTAGCACCAATTTTGTCACCTTTATCCCTTTGTAAAGATGACTCTTGCCCAGTGGACTATGACAAGAAATAAGACTAACTAATAGGAAACGAAGACTGGTAGTTTCCATCTGCATTTGAGAGGAGCAGCTCCCCTGTATGATTTAATATTTAGGGATTTTTATTCACTTTTTCCGGAAAGTGAGAAAAGTAGAACTGTGATGAAAATGGATAAGGCTAGAAACTAAAGACAGGGAGCTTCAAATCGATATGGACTTCCTGAGAACTGCTTCAGGAAACCAAGCAAAGTGTAAAATGAATTGATCCCTGATGATGAAAATATGGAAAATGTGAATAAAATATTGGGTGGCTATGAATTGACCAGATTGTTAGGATCCTCTCTTTAAGAGTACACTTGATTACCTTTGTATAAGCAATTAAACACGGAATTAAATCAGAAGTAATAAGTAACTAGAAATCAGAAACAACAAAGAATAAGAGATACGAGAAACAATACAATCTGTATTAACACTCTTCCAGAAGGAAATACAATGAAGAAATCTCACTCTTTCCACACATCTTGGGCGTACAGTAATTCTCCCTCAGGAGTTCTCTCTCTCAATTACAATCAACAATCAACTCAATACCGAGTTGTTCCCTCCATGTGACAATCAACTCAATGGTTGTTTTACCTACATTCCAAGTGACAATCAACTCAACCGTTGTTGCCTCCTTGCAGCAGATCTTCTTGATCTTGCACTCTGCAGATCTTATTGATCTTGCACCCTGCAGATCTAATTGATCTTGCTTACATTACGATACAGCGCCATGGGTCTGTTAAATAGATCCCAAACCAAACAATAATTAGAAACGCAGACTCAAGACTAAAATTAGTCTTTACATGCAAACTAATTGTTTGTCTAAAATTAGAACAATTCTGAAACGCACAGATGACCGATGCCGATTACTGTTTGTTTGGAGATGATCGATGTCAGCCGATGCATAACCGATGTCGGCAGATTCCGGTTCCTGCCTGGTCGATGTTGGCAGGTTCTGACCGACGTCGGTTACTGTGTAACCCAGCAACCTCCACTTTGCATATCAGTGAAGCTTTTAGCTCCACAACTTAACAATCTTCCACTTGGAGATAAACCGCTGCACTTGTACCTGTTTCTGTACAACATCATCTAATTTGTTTCTGGCTTGTTAACATATCTGCAGGGTTCTTATCCGTATGAATATTTTCCAGTTTCAACTGTCCATCCTCCAATCCCTGTCTAATGAAGTGGTACCTAAGCTGTATATATTTGGTTTTTGAATGAAAGGCTGAATCTTTTGCCAAATGAATTGTTCTTTGACTATCACTATACAATCTGCAATTCTCTTGCTCTTTTTCCAACTCTTCCATGAATCAAGTCATCCATATCATTTTCTTGCTAGCCTCTGTGAATGCAACAACTTTTTGCATCTCTGAAATCCAGCTAACCGTCGTTCCACTAACAGTGAACACATACCTGTGGTGCTTCTCCTGCCATCCAAGTCACTTGCGATATTTGAATCTACATATCCATGTAGAGAAGTGCTTGACCCTGCATAGCATAAATACCTGCTGCTGGTCCCTCTCAGATATCTGAGAATCCACTGAACTGCTTTCCAGTGCTCTTTTTTTGGATTGGCCATAAACTTGCAGACAACTCCCACTGTTTGGATAATATCAGGTCTAGTACATACCATGTACTCAATCTCATCATGTGATTTAGGACACTGTTCTGTGCTTAACTTGAACTATCCATCCATAGGTGTGTTTACCGGTTTTGCATCCTGCAAATTGAACCTCTCCACTACCTTATTCACATAATCCTCTTGAGACAAAATCAACTTGTGATTTTTTCTGTCTCTAGAAATACTCATGTCAAGGATTGCTGCTCCTAAATCTTTCATGGCAAATGTCTTAGCTAATTTTACCTTTAGCTCAGTAATTCTCTGCATGTATGAACCTGCAACAAGCATATCATCTACATACAGTAACAGGATAATGTAGCTAATATTATCTAACTTGGTAAAATAAACACAATGGTCACATTGACATTGATTAAAGCCATGCTTTGTCATAAACCTGTCAAATTTCAAATACCACTGTCTTGCAGCTTGCTCAAGACCATATAACCTAGCCTTCTGTCTCACCTATCCATTCTCTTTTTTTTTAACCTGTAAATCCATTCATCTTTCAGTGCTTTCTTTCCGGCTGGCAACTGAATTAAATCTCATGTTTGGTTCTTTTTCAAAGAATAAATTTTCTCATTCATGCCATGCTCTTACTATTTCTTGGATTCTACCTGCATTGCCTCTTCAAAATTTTCTGGTTCTCGACCATCAGTGAGCAACAAGTAGTATAAAGAAGGGGAATAACGAATTTGAAGCTTACTTACCCTTTCAGACCTCCTTATGGGCGTTTGAGACTCATGGACAGCTTGTTGTCCGCCCAAATTTTGTTTTAACAGTGACCGATCTCGGTCATCTCTCAGTCTACACCCGATCGATGTTGGTTCCATGTGACCGATCTGATCGACGTCGGTTCTTACTTGACTGACGTCGGTTTCCATGGGCCGACATCACCGACTTTGGTCTCCATCGGATCGACGTCGGTTCTCACCTGATCGACGTCGGTATCTGTGTTTTCCTGTGAGTAATAATTTTTACTCGCGAGCTCATTTTGGATCATAATTTTGTTCAAATCAACATTGCCCTGCTCAGAATTATTCAGCCTCTTGAGCTGATCACTGTCTATCACCTTCTCCTTGAAAATCAAGGCTTTTCATTACTTAAATGTGTCAAAAACATCAAATTTTCACTTTATGCAATAAATCCATACCTTTTTTGTAGCATCATCAATGAAAGAAACATAACACTGTGATCCTCCAATAGAAGCTCTCTGAGCTGATCCACACACGTCTGCGTGAACAAGCTCCAACCTGTGCTTTTTCTTTGTTGACCCAGTTTTGAGAAACTTCACTTTTCCCTGTTTCTCAAAAATACAATGCTCACAGAAATCTAGATCTATCAAATCTGAAAGCTTACCTTTTGATTTAAGAACATGCATTCCCTTCTCACTCATGTGACCAAGCTTACAGAGTCACATCTTTGCATATACATCTGAAGTAGATAAAACAGAAGGAGAATCAGTAATACAAGTAGATAGATAAAGTTTACCTATTTTTTTACCTCTTGCTAATACAAGTGCACTCTTGGAAACTTTTCAAGATTCAGCGGTGAGAGTTACTGTGCAACCCTCATCACCCAACTATCTTGCAAAAATCGGATTCCTCTTCAGGATGGGTATATGCATGACATCCTTCAACACCCATGTGTTGTCATTCTGCAATTTCAGCTGCACTTTTTCTTTGCCAATAATTTGACAAGGCTCACCATCCCTTAAATAAGCTTTTTCAAAGTCTCCATGGACATAATCATCAAAAAATTCTCTATTTGGGGTTGCATGGAAAGAAGCACCAGAATCTAAAACCCATGATTCTACCTGACTATCCAAAGAAAATATAAGAGCATCCTGTGCAACAATATCTGCAACATCTGCTTCTTCATGCTGATCTTCTTTCAACCAACAATCTTTCTTTGCATGTCTTTTTTTTTCACAATTCCAGCAGGGGATATTTTCATTTCTGGATTTGGATCTACTGCCTATCTTTGACCTTGATTTTCCTTGCTTGCTCTTTTCTCTTTGCCATCCCCTGCTTTCAACACTTAAAACATTATTTGATGTTTCTCATGTGCTTTTCCTGCGAATTT
Organism: Torreya grandis; assembly: GCA_037957365.1. Taxonomy (NCBI): domain Eukaryota; kingdom Viridiplantae; phylum Streptophyta; class Pinopsida; order Cupressales; family Taxaceae; genus Torreya; species Torreya grandis. Next base: position 3,085,350 of record JARHVA010000429.1, read on the forward strand.
TTTCATTCAAGATTACACTAATATCATCAACTTTCAAGATATTTGACGCAGACGCAGTATTACTTACTGTCATTACCAAGCTATCCCAACTTTCAGGGAAAGAGCATAAAATTAAGAGAGCCTTAATTTAATTATAAAAAACTATTTTGACTGAATTTAACTGATTTACCAAACCATGGAAATCACTAAGATGACTATATACCGATCCACCTTCCTGCATTTGCAAATTAAATAATTGCTTCATAAGAAATACTTTATTCGAAGCTGAGGGTTTTTCATATAAATTTGTCAAAGATTCTATTAACTCTACCGTTGTCTTTGCCTGTGATAAGTTGAAAATCACAGACGATGCCAAGCTCAACTTTATAGATCCCAGAGCCTTTCTATCAAAAACATTCCATTCTTTATCTTGCATATCTGTGGGCTTACTTGAAACCCCACCCAACGGTAAGTACAGATCTTTCTGATACAGATAATCTTTTATCTGCATCCTCCATAATTGATAATTCTTGCCATTGAATTTGTCCATTCTTAGCTTCATTTTTTCTGCCATTGCTTTACTCCCACTCAAACAGAAACCCCTGTGAGTGACCTGTAATCAACAAACACTAATTGATAATCTTCTATCTGCATCCTCCATAATTGATAATTCTTACCATTGAATTTCTCCATTCTTAGCTTATTTTTTTCTGCCATTACTTTACTCTCACTCAAACAGAAACTCCTGTGAGTGACTTGTAATCAACAAACACTAACACGCTCTGATACCACCTATTAGTGAACCAGGCTCTGATACCAATTGTTAGGATCCTCACCTTAAGAGTACACTTGATTACCTTTGTATAAGCAACTAAACACGGAATTAAACCAGAAGTAATAAGTAACTAGAAATCAAAAACAACAAAGAATAAGAGATACGAGAAACAATACAATCTGTATTAACACTCTTCTAGAAGGAAATACAATGAAAAAATCTCACTCTTCTCACACCTCTTGGGCGTACAATAATTCTTCCTCAAGAGTTCTCTTTCTCAATTACAATCAACAATCAACTCAATACCGAGTTGTTCCCTCCATGTGACAATCAACTCAATGGTTGTTTTGCCTACATTCCAAGTGACAATCAACTCAATCGTTGTTGCCTCCTTGCAGCAGATCTTCTTGATCTTGCACCCTGCAGATCTAATTGATTTTGCTTACATTACAATACAACCCCATGGGTCTCTTAAATAGATTCCAAACCAAACAATAATTAGAAACGCAAACTCAAGACTAAAATTAGTCTTTACATGTAAACTAACTGTTCGTCTAAAATTAGAACAGTTCTAGAACGCACAGATGATCGATGCCGATCACTGTTTGTCTGCAAATGATCGATGTCGGCCGATGCATAACCGATGTCGGCAGATTTCAGTTCTTGCTTGACCGATGTTGACAGATTCTGACCGACGTCGGTTACTGTGTAACCCAGCAACCTCCCCTTTGCATATCAGTGAAACTTTTAGCTCCACAACTTAACACAGATTACTCAAAAAAGACAAGTCCATAACCAACATTCAATAGACAAGCATGACACTTAGATCATGTTGAACTCCGCAGACTCAAAAGTTAAGTGAAAATATTACAGATAAAATATTGATTTTATTGAAAACAATGTGTGTGAACCATTTTGCATGGTAGAAGCTGAGAAATACACACATTTATTTCCATTTGCAAATAAACATTCATTTTAACCTCACAATTTACATATGCAGAGCATTTGAGTGTACAAGCCAATCCCAAAGTGCAGCGTCTCCATTTACCAAAATGACAGTATGTAAGCAGATAGACATTATTTGCATAGTTCCAAAACGGGTCGAAGAAAGAACCCCCCTTGCATTCATTTTTGCCTCCTTTTTACAAAGCCAACTTAAGTGGTAGTTACACAACATTTTTAATTACCAATTAGTTTTCTTTCCCCTTTCGATACATTTAAATATCTTTCCTTTGACTTACCTCATCACTTGTTTTATGTGAGCCGATATTTACATCTTACAAGGTATTATATTTATAACAAAATGCCCTCACTAATTCATAAAAAGATTATCATGTCAATACTATGTGTCTTTTTCTCATTTTCTAATTAGACTTTGGACCTAAGACATGTCACCTTATTGTATAACATCCTCTTGTCTCATCACTTATACTATAGACCAATCCGCATTACATTTGTATGCCGTCACTGGGTTATCAAAATAACATGAGACTATGCCTAGGTGCGTGTCACTTTATATGCTATTTAAAACATCATCTTTACCCATGTGATACTTGCAAAACGATTGGACTATTGGACCATACACTACAAACTTGACCAGTGGACTTGCATTGCATTAAACTTAGTTGTTTTAAAGCTTCTTGGCTTTGAAGAGAATTCATATGCACATTCATAATTTTAATGGCGACTCTGCATATGTGGAACCATTTGTGTCCCAATAGGGGGTGCAAAAGGGAGTTACACCGATTGGAAAATATTAGTCTTAACACCTCCCAATCGTAAAAGAGAAAAAATGAGAGAGGAGATATGCTAATTTGAAGGAAATGTTCGATAAAACTAGTTTAATCAATTTAAAAAAAATAAACAAGCACCTTTTAGCAGGTTCTTGTCTGCCAATATGACCACACCTTAGCACCTTTTGAAAGCAATAATTGTCCAGCCTTAGTTTTTCGATGCAAAATTCAACTCAGCAGGATTTGGAACTGTGTCCTCATGTGTGCAAATTCAACCATCTTAAACCAATAAGCCATACCAACCGCTTCATTATGGCTTCAAACCGGAAAAAAATAGCAGCAGCTAGTCACTGACTTTTCACCACAAAATTAATAGTGCTCAATTATTTTTACAAATCCTTTTACTATAAATCATTTTTAAAAACCCATGGCCAAGATTAGACAACTTTTATTCTCATTAAAATATTACTGCCAAATGATCTTCATGTAAAAAGCTTTTCACCATAAAATAACCTTTAAACCCTTAGTGCACCATGAACCATATGATCAACACAAATATTTTGCACCATAAACCCCGAGCTATTTTTTTTTTGAAATCATTGTACCAAACAAACATATAACCAACCAAACAAAAAATTTTAGAAACCTCAATGCACGTATCCTAATTTTTGAGATGCAATGTAACATGGATATAAGCAACCAAGCAAAATATTTTAGAAACCTCAATGCACGTACCCTAATTTTTTGAGATGCAACTTGACATGGATAAAATTTTCCCATGAAGAAGCTTTGCCTTAGTACCTCTATAGATGAATAGGTGCAAACACCAAGCTTGTACACAGAGGGCCATTGGCTCACACCTTAATCTTTGATGGCATGTTGATAGGAGCCATAATTATTCACTTTCACATTTACATTCACTTTCACAAATCAAAGCAAAGCAAACCACAATTACACACTATTGACATGGAAAAGAGCATACACTAAAGTTGGCTTCCTCTTGGTATTTGGAAAGACACAAGTCTCACATATGGGTATCATTTCTCTATGTCAAGTGTGGGATCATTGCGAGCATATTTATAATGATTCAACAAGGTTTGGTACACCAACAGCCATGCCCTTGATCTGTTACTAACCTGACAATTGAATGGAGGCCCTTGATCACAATTTACTCATGGTTGTCCATTTACACTTGATTCATGATTACATGATGCAACCAATAAATATTTACATCAATGATCAAAACAGGAAATATATCAATTACAGGGAGCTAGTCCGCCCTACTGTTACCCAAATTGCTTTTAAATTTTGTTTCATTACAAGCCATAAATTCCCAAATGAATAATTTAAAAACCATAGTGATAGATATTGTGGCATTGATCTTTAGTGATCTTTGTCAGAATTGGGGAAAAAAGCGGCAGGCTACATCTATGAGGCCATGGAGAGGGTCAATGAGTCCATTTGGGCAACATATATGGGCCAAGAGAAGAAATGCACACCTTTGTGGCCGATTATGGAATGCAGGTGTTGATATTAGATACATAAACCTTTGCCATAAAAACCTTTGATATTAGAGACATGAACCTTTGCGTCCCAGTACTATCTTAACCCTACTTTCTTGTATAATATCAATTTAGTGCAAAGTTGGAGGTCGTGGTATTTCTTTCAATATGCATCCGTTGTAATGTTAAAAAAATAAAGCGTACATGATTGCATCAATCGCCAGATCCAGAAGTATAAGAATGTTGATTGCTTATTTCGTTATAATTTAGCAGTGTCAGCTAAGGACAATTTCATACATATTTACTATGTGTACCTAGTAGGTAGGTGATAGATTTTCACTACCAACCCAACGCCTTCTGTTTTCTATATCTTGTTCACTGCCAATCCAGTCCATTCTGCTGATGTTTCTACTTTGTTACCCCATATTTTAGTTTTCTACCCTGTTTGGTATGCATGCTCATGCACCTATATCTATTCATTAGTGATTGGGTTCCAATCTTTAACCATCACTGTAAGACACAGCTCTCTGTTCAGTTTAACTTATATTACTAGCAAAGTCTGTGGCAAATCACTACAACAAACTTAGCCAATGTTCAAGCATATCTGATGCATACCTATACCTGTATCAATTTAAAGGATGTTATTCTATGGTATCACAGGAGAAGATTGCTTTTCTTGTCATGTTATTCATAACATACCCGTACAAATCAAGTATGTGCCCACCAACCCAAACCCATATCTGTGGATATGTGGTAGCAGAGAAATGCTGGAATGTTGGTGGCAGTAGCTAAAAGTTTTTCCAATCATTGCAATGGTCATTCCTTCAACTGACTGGAACAAATTCATTTTAACTCATCATTATTCATTCATAATGATTACTTTCAACTCATGATCATTTTCTAGTTAAAACAGAGATGAGCAGGCTAATAATGTTATGGGGAGATAATATTCTGTGATTGTTTGACTTCCTTGGTAGGGGTTGCAGCTTATGAATTATGTACTAGATAATGTCATTTTTGTAATATTTTTCTGCCTTCTCATGCAAGAAGTTTTTCTTTTCATGAACAATAAAATTCATTTCTTGCAAATACAAATAGTTCTGTATCTAAAAGCTAAATGCTGACCTTGCAGTCTTGACATGATCAGATGCATGGTTTGTGTTGAACGTTCACCAGAACCCCAATAACCACCCTTCTGACATGAATCTGTATAAGCAGAGACCCATACAGTCAGTTCTTCATTGTTGCTTCCATCAGCAAGATAGTCTGATTTAACAACTTTCAAATTTTTTGTCCCAAGGATTCTGATTTGTAGCCCAGATCTTGATCGTTTGGTTTCTTTTAGTTGATGGACAGTCAATAAAATATTATTGAAGTATTCTTATGGTTCATGTTTGCCGAATGGGCAATTGATAATCTTATATGAGGGCAGGGTGTCAATTGAGAAATCAAACTCCCGTTTGGGCAGAAGTCCTGGTAACTCCCCGAGGGATAAATCTTGGATCTCATTCAAGAATGGGTAGTCCTCGAGTGTTGGTACTTTCTTCTCTCCCCCATCAATGTGCATTTTGTAAAGAATATACACTTTTCGCTGTGTTTTCTTCAGCTATATAGCCGATATCTATCTCAGGCCAATGGGCATCCATAGCAAGATGGTAAACTTTAAATTAGAATCTGAAGAGTGCGAAGAACACACAAGAGGCTTGGGAGGTTTGCGCTTTGTTTTCAGTAACTAGGAAGTAATGATGCATGAGAAAATATTGATCCCTTTACAGAGACGTGTTCTCTCCTATTTTTCTGGCACCTGTATGTGGCAGTTGCAAAGATGACTGGGGACTATATGATACATGAAATATTTTGCACACTAACATCACTGAAGCCCAGAGATGTGTACCTTGAGGAAGGGTACATGTTCTCAAGATGGGTACACATCACGAAGATGTGGAAACCTGCAGGAGGTGTGTCAAGTAGGCAGGGAACATTCTGTAATAGTCTTCTGATACAAAAGACAAAATAAAATTAAAAATAAGTAAAATGAAATACCCTAATCCCCGAAAGATCAAAAGACCTCACCCAGGCACCTTCTTGTACATTCAAACAAAGAAATAGCAGGAATGTTGGAGAGCATGCAAAACATGTCAACAAGATTTCTCAGGAAAAGAAGAGCTATATATAAAAATTGCACGTTAGGGAAGCATGATTTGCATGGAAGATTATCACACAACCAAGGACAGCTGAGAGTGGGAGGAATTACTTTATTTTCAGAAATGATTCAATGTTTATGACAATTCATTTTCATTTTTAAGTTTTTGAAATTTATATATGTGTATGAATCAGACATACCTACATACCCACGTACCTTGAGTCTAAAAATGACAATCTTTTCCCCATACCCCTCCCTGCCCACGTCTCCTAGTGACTATGACTGGCATGAAGTACAACATAACATAAAATACAACCCACGATGAAAATTACAAACAAATTGGTTATTACATCAAAATCTAGATTGAAGAATTCTACAATTTCATGTAAATTGCAAATTTTTTATTTTTCACAAATTTTTAGTTTGCCACTTCCTACTTACTAAAGGTGAGTAAAAATCAGCTTTCTGTTTTCCTGTTCCTCTCCTCGAGTATGTTGCTGTATCTAGTTGGGAATACGATTCATCAGAGAAATATTTTTTGATTGAAAACCATGTAAAGAATTTGTTTTACTTGAGTACCTGTGCTAGGTAAAAAACCATTTTCTGAGCCTAATAGGTAAAATAACTATGAGCTTTAGTTTTCTTTTGAGTTTAATTTAGTGTCTGTGTTACAGGGAGACTGGGCTAGTCTCCACTGTCAACACACGATTTAGTTAATCATCATATTGTATATAGATGCTATTAATGACTGCATTCCCCTTTCCATTGGCAGTGTATTCTAGTAATAATCCCCAAAATGAGGAAAAAACATAGAATGCATTTCAAGAGGTAAAAAACCCCAGCATTGGTTTTTGTTTTAAGCAATCGATTTTAGCTTAACAAGTCTCAGTTTATGTGACAGGTTCTATGCAGCAGAAGTTCTTCTTGCTTTGGAGTATCTACATATGCTTGGAGTTGTTTACAGGGATCTCAAACCAGAAAATGTTTTAGTAAGGGAAGATGGACATATCATGCTTTCAGATTTTGACTTATCCTTAAGATGTGCTGTAAGTCCTACTCTAGTTAAATCATCATCTGTTGACCTTGATCCATCAAAGAGAATTCCAACGTATTGTGTTCAACCAGCCTGCATTGAACCTTCTTGTGTTCAACCAGTTTGTGTTCAGCCATCTTGTGCACAGCCATCATGTTTTGTGCCCCGATTCTTCCCACAGAGATCAAAGAAGGTCAGAAAACCCAAAGTTGAAGTAGGTACTCAAGTAACTCCTCTTCCTGAGCTCATTGCGGAGCCAACAAGTGCCCGTTCTATGTCATTTGTGGGAACCCATGAGTATTTAGCCCCAGAAATTATCAAAGGAGAAGGTCATGGTAGTGCTGTAGATTGGTGGACATTTGGGATTTTTCTACATGAACTTATTTTTGGGAAGACACCCTTCAAAGGATCAGGTAATCGTGCTACTCTTTTTAATGTAGTTGGGCAACCTTTGAGATTTCCAGAATTACCCACTGCAAGTTTTGGAGCCAGGGACTTAATTAGAGGTTTGCTGGTGAAAGAACCTCAACATCGTTTGGCCTTCAAGCGAGGGGCAACTGAAATCAAACAGCACCCTTTCTTTGAGGGTGTAAACTGGGCCCTCATCCGTTGCACTACTCCTCCTGAAATTCCAAAACCTTTCGAAACTGAATTGCCTGGAAAGACAGTGCCTACAGCTTCTAGCAGTGGCAAAAAGATTGCTGATTCAGACTCAAATTCTTCAGGGAACTATCTAGATTTTGATTTCTTTTAAGGTTTGATGAATGCTCATGTATTGAATTATGGAAACCGACTGTTTTCCCTGGACGGTGAAAACTGTTCTCTTTCAATGTTTCAAGGAGTTTCACATTTAGATCGAAGTCTATCGAAGTTGTGTACTCCTATTATGAGAAGCACTAGCTTCGAGTTGATTCTTTTTCTCTGACATTCCTTAGTATTAAACTCTGTATTATAGATTTGAGTGGGAAGTTAAAAGTGTCTTAAGGGATTCAAGGGTGTAAAGCTTAAGCTTTTCAGTATCTTCCTAAATGTAATTCTCTGGACTCAAATATGAAGTATAAAGCTTTTCAAAGTATTTCAATGGTGAAGCAGATATCTGGTGCATGAATTCATGCTACACATTGATTGTCTAATGATTTTCTGGTGGGAATTGCCATTGTTGTTACAAGGCAGTAAAATGAACTCTTACCTTCCATACAAGTATTGTACAAGGAAATAGAAAATAAAAAATCTTACTTCATTTAGAGGGTTGGGATGTAAAAAGTTAATGAGGGAGGGGCCAGTACTTGTGCACCCTAATCTGGCATTTACACATGGCATCTAAATAGTGACACATCAGCACTTTAAATTTATTCCATAGTATGTGTGCATAACATATATTTGTTTCATATGTTTAAGTGGAGGGAAAGTCACTTTTTGAATTGATTTAAATTAGAAAATTTGAAATACTTAAAAAAAGTGATTGGTTTTCAACCTGTGGATTGTGACCCAAATAGTTATAATTATGATGTGCCATGATGCGATCTGCTATTTATATCATTATTTGGTGTAAGCTGTACAATAATGTGTAAATTATACAACTACTTTTAATTTTAGTGTGTTCAAGTATTGGGTGTTCCCTTCTAATGTTCCATCACAAGTATTAGTCCTATTACAACTATTGGCTCCTCTTCCCTGATTATGTGCCAACTTCTAAAACCTTTTTTTAGAAGTTCTTGTCACTATAAATATAAGTATTTTTGTATTTCCATTCCCAGAGGCTGAGATAATAGAGTTGACTATGTGCTCATTTATAAATTTAAGAACAATTGATTATGAAGTCACGAAAAAACTTGGGTACAAGGATTGAGATCATCCTTTGCAAGCACAATGGCTCTCCTAGTGATTATTTAAATTTAATAGTACTGTTCCCTTATCCAAATACTTTCATATCCAATTTCATAAATGTTTCTCGTATCCAATTTCAAACTAACTTTGAAATGATTTTAGAGGCTTAGTGGAGTGGTTAGTTGGGGCACTTACTATAAGACCAAGGTTCCTGTGCCACGGGCATGCCCCGGACCAATGTTTGCATGCAGTGTATAATTCAGGCCATTATAATTGCCATGGTTGTATGAGCCCACTATTCTATGTAATTTTTGAAATGTCAATGAAGACAATTTCAATAAGAAAACAAGTTTAGGATACATATATAAATTAAGCTCTAATTGCAACATGTATAATTAACTCCAACTCTATTGCCAAGTTAACCTTCAATTTGGAAAATGAAGAATTGTAATCGCATAGGAAGTGTGCTCATTTCATAGTTGGTTCGTGTAGATTGCCAATGGAGGTAAAAACTAGAGTCATGTTTCTTAATTATTTTGAAATCATACTATTTTTTGATGTTTCACAATACTTTTGAAATCATACTAACTAATTTATTGATTTATGTGAAATATGTATCATAGGATTATGAGGAAGATGTTAGTTTCTCTTATTAGTGAAATAAACCAAAAACAACTCAATGAAACTAGCATTCCAAGCTTAAGAGCTAGGGTGAACAATATAACAAATAAGACAAAAAGACAATAAGATAAAATGACATTTTTACTTTCTTTGACAATCGGAATGGCTTGTTGGCATGAGAGTGGCTTGTGCTCGGTATGGTGGACAAATGGTCTTTGTTAATGCTTGATGCTTTGTGGGCAGCACCTCCTCTTGTCTCTTTGGAAGTTGGCTCTTGGCTTAGTATTGGCAATGAAATTTGTCTCACAAATCTTGCATAGTAAGTGTGCACAAAAAAGCTTCGTTAAGAACGGTCAAGGCACTTGTATTTATAGGTTTCTTGTAATAAGGAGGATCAACCGTGACCGTTTCATTGAAGATCTAGATGTGTGACTCACAATTGACCCAATTTTAGAGGCAAAACGTTTTAAATGCTTCCATTAATATTTGGAAGAATGGAGAAATCAATAGGCATGGCTTGCCATTTCAAATATTTGTTTTCATCGGCGTTTTAAGCGTTTGCCAACTTTCAGGGGGACATCATGATGATGTCACACCTTGATATTTTGCATTTTTGAATTTATAATTTTAGATATTCACTAATTGAATATGGATTTTTAACTTAAGCATTTAATTATGTTTAATTAATTAAGTGAATCTGATGAATCTTTTGGCCCTTTCTAGAAGTTGGTTAAGTATCCCATTTATTTGGTTGAAAATGTTAGTTTGCTTGGTTGCAAGTTGATTGGGGATGAATCCACGAAAGGTTATTATTGCGTATAAGGTATTACCTCAAATAGAGATGCCATGACACAATTTTGGGCAATTTATGTCCAATGTGTAGACGAATTTGGAATGTTCAGTGATTTTCTACGTTTAATTTGCACAATTTGGTAGAAATTAGTGTAAAGTTTGTTTAAATACAAAAGTGGCAAAAAAAAAGTGTCTACATTTTGTCCATGTTTGAGTAGATGTTGCAAGACAGAGATGATAACATCTTTTCAAAGAATGAAAAAATCATTATGTTGAAAATTTTAATGCTTTGGAAAAATGATGTGTTGACAACCGTAGGTTATTATGAGTCAATAGTCACAGGTTGATGCCCTAGAGGGCGGTTGATGAGCCTTGGATGCCCCCTCAAGGGAATGGGCGACAAATAGTGTCATCGAACAGGTCTTCGAAAAGAGGAAAATGAGACAGTCTATCAATAATGGAGGTCAAAATAATGATTTATCCAAAGACGATTATAATCATTGGCAAAGTGAAGGTGCCCTAGCAGGACGGTTGTGATAAGTGATCAATATATATAATTTACCTTGTTATGACAAATTAGCAATGGGAGTTCGCATAATGAACCCATAATCACAAATTTTTGATGAGTTGGAACATAAGACATGTATGAATTTGGGTTATCTACTAGTACAGAGATGCACATCCTAACTAGCAATGATTACTATTCATTTGTGATTTAGTTATTGTGTGTTTGGGTAGCTCTGTTGAGAATAAGAGAAGATGTTGCTGACACCATTGTTTAATAGATCATTTGCCCTGATTCTTGCTATAACATGTGCCATTAGGCATCATAGTTATAAACAAGCCATAATAACAATGTGTGTCATATACATGGAAATTTTTTAATTTAAACGTAAATATAATCAACTTAGATGTGAGATATGATCAATCAAATCACAAGTGTACTGATAATGCAATAAACTAAGTTTAGGAGTAAAAACAAATAGTTAAGACTTAAGTACAAAATATAATGAATCAAGATTTAAGTGTAAACATAATGTAATAAACCTATGACAACTAAGGGAATGGAGACACAAAAACACAATCTAAATTCAAAACGTAAACAACTCAAGCCCAAGTTGTAAGTAAGACTCAAAGTGTAAACTAATTGTCCTTACACACACAACACTTAAAATGAATAAACATAAAACCAATAAACAAGTTAATCTAAGGTGCATGAAACAAACAACTCCTCAAAGGGATATAAAACAAACAACTAATCTAATGCGAATGAAAGAAACAAACAAAATACATAAAATTAATAAACTAACTACTTATCATGTGTAACAGAAGTGTTATGCTTGGCAAAAGGTTGCTCTTACGTTATAGGGAACAATGACACATGCATGATGGCATGGGAAGGGGGAATAGAAGAATAAGGAAGTGGTGGCCGAGCTAACTCCAAATGCAATAGGTAAGTGGATGTTACCTACATAGTCTCATGGACACGAGTTCCAACATGAGTTTCAGGCTACATGTAATTCTCTAAAGAATTGGGAAGAGAGGAAAACTGATAATCAAGTAAAATAGATTGATCATAGAGGAAACTAAGAATGGGCTCGCAAAATGGCAAGAGCGTGAAACAAAAAGGGGGTGATGCTCATGATTGTTACAACATAGGGCACGAGAACTCGCGAAACTATGAGAGAGTGGTTTAGTTTAAAACCACACTAAAAGACAAAAGGTGAGTGTTCACAAATGAAATAAGTTAATAGTTCATAGTGTTCACTATGTCTAAGGCTTAGAACAAGAATAAGCCCCCAAAATGATGAGAATGTGAATGATATAATTCGTAAAATGAAGAGAGCGTGACTTAGGTTGCTCATAAAATGACGAGAGTGTGGCTTAGGTTGCTCGCAAAACAATGAGAGTGTGACTTAGGTTGCTCACAAAACACTGAGGATGTTAAAATAAGGGTGGTTGAGCTGACCTCATAAAATACTGAGCGTTGCCTACATAGTCCAAATGGACCTCAAGCCATTGTAGTTCATCCTACAGTGAGGAATCAGACTAAATAACATCAAGTTCATGAGTAGGTAAATGGCATAATGGTATAAGGGTGTGGCAAGGCATAATGATACATAACTGATAAAAGTGAAGGATGAAATTTCCAAGCCCACTGTTGTAATGCTTGATAAGATGACCGCTTCAAAGAATGCAATCAATAGTCTCCACCTTGAATTGCTTGCTGAACTACATCTGAATCTAATCATTGACGTGATCTGAAGTACCAATGGATCAGAACCAAGGTCAAAAGAGGGATGAGAGACTAAAACCTAAGACAAATAGGAAAGGCACATAAAGAAAATGATCCTCATAGATAATAATCTAGGGCACTCAAGCAGAAAATCACTTGAGTTGTATTATGTTCATTGGTTTGTCAAGTTCATCTCCTTTTGGCGTAGCCAAGTTGTATGCCACAAAACCATAATTAGTGACAATTATATAGGGTCCTAACTGGTTAGGCTTAAACTTGCCTTTTTTCTCAAGTTCAACATTGGTGTTATTCTAATTTTCTTTAAGTACAAGATCACTAAGATCAAATTCTCTGTGTCGGGTGCACCTATTGTATTGACCATGCAACTAATTTTGGTATGCTTAAAGGCTATTCAAGGCTGCCATGCATTTTTCATCCAATAATTCTAGCTCTTGCAAGTGAGCTACTATGTAATCCTCATCATCAAGGATATGCTTCATTGAAATACATAGAGAAGACAACTCAAACTCAATAGGAAGAATGGCCTTCGTACCATAAATTAGGGAATAGGGTGTGGCTCTTGTTGGAGTGCATAAATTGGTTCAATAAATCCAAAGGGCACGAAAAATTTGTAAGTGTCAATCACGACCAACATCATTGACGATCTTTTTGAGGATCTTGACAATGGTTTTGTTAGATGCCTCTTTTTGGCCATTGCCTTGCGGGTAATATGCAGTGGAAAAATGTTGGGTACTATTATATTTGGCACAAAAGGCTTTGACATCCTTGTTCTTGAATGAATTGTCATTATTTGATATAATGTTGGAGGGGATACCATAGTGGCAAATAAGGTGATTGAAAATGAATTTGGATATTTGTTTTAAGTGCTTGTTCATACTTTAAACATGTTATTTCCATGTTTTTGAATTTTTTAGGTATTTCAACTCAATGGAGGATTATAAGATACAAAATGAGTTAACTCATAAAATGGTGAGAGCATGGCTTAGGCTGCTTGTAAAATGACGAGAGTGTGGAAATAAGGGTAGCCACGTTGACCTCATAAAATACTTAGTGTTGCCTACATAGTTTAAATGGACTTCAAACCACTGTGATTCACCTTACATTGAGGAATCCGACTAAGTAACAAGTTTTGGAATAGGCAAATGACACAAGTATAATGATATGGCAAAGCATAATGATATAGAATTGGAAAAAGTGAATGATGCAATTTCCTAGCCCACTATTGTAATTCTTGAAAAGATGATCACTTCAAAGAATGCAATCAATAGTCTCCAACTTGAATCACTTGTTGATAACTGCATTTGAACCTAACCATTGACATTTTTTGAAGTATCAACAGAGAGAAGCTAAGGTCAAAAGAGAGATGAGAGACTAAAACCTAAGGCAAATAGGAAAGGCACATGGTACAATATAGTATCAAAGTGAATGGTCACGACATAAGGAAGCGATCCTCATAGTTAATACTCTAGGTCAATCAAACGAAAAAACGCTTGAGATGTATTATGTTCATTGGTTCGTCAAATTCATTTCCTTTTGACATAGCCAACTTATATGTCCCAAAAATATAATTAGCAACAATTACATAGGGGCCTAACTAGTTAGGCTTAAACTTGCCTTTTTTCTTATGTTTGACATTGGTGTTTTTCTGGTTTTCTTTAAGTACAAGATCACCAAGCTCAAATTCTCTATGCTAGACTCCCCTGTTGTATTGACCATACAGTCAATTTTTGTATGCTTGAAGGCTATTCAATACTGCCATACGTTTTTCATCTAGTAATTCCACTCCTGCAAGCAAGCTAATCTATAATCCTCATATTCAAGGATATGTTTAATTGAAATACGTATAAAAGGCAACTCAACTTCAGCAGGAAGAATGACCTCAGTACCATAAACTAGGGAATAGGGTGTGGTTCCTATTGGAGTGTGGAAATTGGTTCAGTAAGCCCAAAGAGAATGAAAAAGTTACAAGTGCCAATCACGACCAACACCATTGACGATCTTTTTGAGGATCTTGACAATGGTTTTGTTAGATGCTTCTGATTCGTTGTTGGTTGTTGGCTTGTGGGTAATATGGGGTAAAAAAATGTTGGGTGATATTATATTTGACACAAAGGACTTTGACATCCTTATTTTTGAATAAACCACCATTATCAGATATAATGTTAGAGGGAATACCATAACGACAAATGAGGTGATTGAAAATGAATTTGGATACTTGTTTGTATGTTGTGTAAGTTAGGGGGGTGGCTTCCACTCACTTAGTGAAGTACTCGGTGGCGGTAAGGATATGTTTATGGCCATTCGAGGAGGGAGGGTTGATTTTTCCTACAAGTCCCCACATTGAAAATGACCATAGCATGGTCAGTGGTTTCAGTGTTTGAGCTGGAGCATGTATCAAATTGGCATGTTTCTAACATTGTTTACACCTTTTCAAATAAGTAGCTACATCTGCTTCTATGGTTGGCTAATAATAACTAGTATACAATAACTTTTAGGCAAGGATGGCCCCACTAGTATGGGGCCCACAAACCCCTTCATGAAATTCCCTCAACGCTAATTCAAATTTTGTCGAGGTTAAACAATGAAGCAAAGTTCTATAAAAGCTTCTACGATAGAGTGTATGTCCAAGTAATGTATAATGAGTGGTTTAGTGGATGAAGACCTTTTGTCTTTTTTGAGACAGGTTAGGTGGAATGACTTGACCATGAAGGTAATTATATAGTTTTGTATACCAGGTAGAACTGGGACCAACAATGTCACAAATTATCTCGACGGTCGAAGGTTTATGGGCTGGTGCGAGAAGATGTTGAACAATAAACTGATAATCTCTAGCTTTGTCCGTAATTTGGATCATAGATCCAATCGTGGCCATGGAATCTACTATTATATTAATAGCCCAAGGTATTTGTTCAAACTGAAGATGAGTAATTTGTTGTTTGAAAATGTCCACTATGTCATTGTAATGTACATAAATTATCATCCTTGGTCTAAAATTAGTCTATAACTTGATTGATGATAAGCTGATAATCTCTATAAAGCAAAAGATATTGAAAATTCACTATATTTTTAAATGAATCCCTGCAATGAGTGATTCATATTTGACCATGTTATTGGTATCAGGAAAACCGATACGGAAGGACTTGGGAGTGAGATCCCCTTGAGGTGTGATAAACAAAAGTCCTGCCCCTAATCCATGAGACGTGAAGAGACCATCAAAATAAATTTTCCATTGCTATTTTTCAGGAGGTGCTTCTGCTACGATCATGATGGACTCATCTGGAAACCCAAAGATGAGTGGTCGAGTATTGACAAGGGAAGTTTCAGTAAGCTGGTTTGGAATTAATTCTCCCTCAATGACCTTTTGGTTGGCATATTCAATCTCTAACTCACTTAGAATCATTATCCATTTAGCAATGCGGCCCTGTAAAGCTATTTTTGAAACTAGATACTTAAGTGGATCTACTTTGGCAATGCCAATGGTCTTATTGTTAAGCATGTAGTGCCACAACTTTTGGGTTGTGAAGACCATGGCTAAACAAGATTTGTCTCTCAGTGTATAATTATGATCATACGTGACCAATGTGCGACTCAAGTAGTATACATGTTATTTTTTGTGCTCATCATGTTGGGCCAAAAGTGACCCCACAACATTTTTAATTGTAGAGAAGTAGAGTAGTAATGGCTTGTCTGGCATAAGTGCTAATAAAACAGGTGGATTGGCCAAGTATTATTTTAAATGGTCAAAGGATTTTTGGAAATTGGCATTCCATGATAACGTGGTTCCCTTCTTCAATAAGTAAATGGATGGCATTTATTGGCCAATTGAGAAATGAAATGTCTGATAGACTGTATCTTGTCCTGCAAACTACAAAGTAGCTTTAAAGTAGATGGCGGTGACATATTGATAATGGCTTTAAACTTGGTTGGATTGACTTCAATGCCCTTGTGAGAGATAATGAAGCCTGAAATTTTTCCTGAAGTGACACCAAAGATGCACTTTTTAGGGTTAAACCTTATTTTATACTCACTGATGCATTCAAATATTTTGTGTAACACATCTAGATGTTTTGATCTAGGCTTAGATTTACCTAAAATGTCATAAATGTAGTCCTCGACAATATCATGCATCATGTCATGAAAATGAGAGTCATTACACTCTGGTATATGACATCGACATTCTTGAGACCAAAAGACATTACCTGATAACAAAACATTCCCCAAAGAGTGGCAAACACTGTCTTATGTTGGTCTTCTGGTGCAATCTTGATCTGATTGTATCTTGAAAAACTATCCATGAGAGAAAACATCTCATACCTAGCTATAGAGTTGAAAATCATGTCAATACTTGGCAAAGGAAAGTCATCCTTTGGGCATGCTTTGTTGATGTCTTAGAAACCAGTACATAGTCTGCTACCCTCTGGTTGCTTGCTAACTAGCACAATATTTAAAATCTGATTTGAATAGTCAATGGGACAAATACATACTATCTCTAAGAGTTTTTCTAGTTCTTTCTTGACTAATACAATAATACGAGAATGTATTTTCCTCAGCTTTTTTTGGATTGGTTTGGCATCCAAATGTACAAGAAGATTATGTACAAGCAATGAAGGGTCCAAGCCTGGCATATAAGAATAGGCCCATGCAAAGATATCAATGAATTCCCTCAAGAGATTGGTAAGTAATTCATGTTCCTTAGTGAGAGACACACCTATTTTGATCTACTTTGGATCAGCTAGTGTTCCAATGTTGACCTCAGAAGTGTCCTCCACAAGGAGTGTAGAACCATCTAGCAAAGTCGACAAAGAAGTGAATTGGTTAGTAATATCAAAGTCCTCTAGGCAGATGTGTTCATCAAGTTCTTCTAAACAAGATGAATTAGAATCACCTAATGGTGGCAAAGGCCATGTTATAAATACTTCTGGGCATTCTTAGACAATTTGTTCAAAGACCCTCTATTCTTATTCACTGATTTCAGACCCAAATATGATTGTGGCATTGGTGGCATCCTAAGCTTCATCTGAGGAAGGGTGAACATCCCCATCTAATGGTGTATGAAACAAGTTTTCACCAAGAGACTAGCCTTTTTATTTACTATTACCTTGGTCTGAAAGTGCTTCAAAGGGGTTTTCACTTTGGGATCTCAATGTTTAATTTTATTTTTATCCAAGGAAGTTCATTCAATCTATGAAATAGGCATTAGGATCTAATCTAATAGAAAAAACTTGTTTATGATCTTCGAGTATAATATGGTCTCTTAGGCCCAGAAGTTGTAAATAGCCTCATCATATTCAAACTCGTTGAGTGATACTATTCTTGTTGGTCCCAGTCGATGAGTTGTGGATGATGAAGGAGAAGTGTGGATGATGAATGACAGGGATAATGGTACAGATGACATGAGGGTTAAACAAGTTGGTATTGGCTAAGTCCTCATATACACTAATCAAATTCTATGTTGCTATCAACATCATCATCATTAGTCATTGGTGTAGGAACACATATAAGATACGTAGGGTCACCCCCAAGTGGTTTAAATCCAATACCATAAGTTCCTTTGTGTTTGATCATAGAGATGGGCTCAAGAGTTCCTTGCTGATTTGCCCCCAGGGCTTTACCTTCACGAGCTTGATTATCCATGATTTGATTAGGGATGGAATGCTTTTTGATTTGGTAATAATCAACTAGATTATCATTATAAAGCTAGGATTCATTTTCATCTAAGGGGTCTTGTTCTTAGCTAGTGGTCGATGTGAAAATGATGGGCATTTGGGCATTAAGCTTTTATTTCTATAACCATTCCATGCAAATGGCCTTGGATTTAGGTCTTCCATAATATTTAGGGGCCTGTGGAAGCTTAGCTATGTGGAAGGCATTGTGCAAGAGGTATTCTCCTGGACCTTTGTTAGAGATGGAAAAATGATTGGATATCTCAGGAGGGGGTGCAAATGAAGTATAGGCAAGGCTATCTGGGTCAATATAATTAGAATCTGACAATTCAACAAGTACATCCTTATCCTTCTTTGGCATAATGTCTAGGTCGAATCAATAATTGTAGTTTTTATATTTGACTTCTAAATGCTTGTATAACTGATATGGTTGTAAGTCTATAAAAACAATAACCTCCATCCTAGAATGGGGGAACTTGATGCATTGGTGTGATGAAAAAGGTATTACCCAAATTTCATGTATCCACAGTCGGCCCAGAAGCAAATTATATGATAGATCTAAGTTCAAAACATGGCAAAGCGTGTCGTGGGTCAAGGGCCAAATGATAATTGGAAAAAAAATTGTTCCCTGTGTGTTTCACTAAAATTTTGTTTTATTTTCTCAAGAAGAAAGAGTAAAACTGAAAAGAAGGGTAAGTTTAGTAGAACTTGGAATTGGTTTGCACTCCATGATCCAGATGGTTGTGAGAGATCCTCTTTGGCTTGGGAGGATGACTTGCAGATAAGAAAGCACTAGATAAATGGTTGATTAGTTGGATAGAAGGGTGGATTGCATAAAAAGTTAGATCCAAGAAGGACACGACTTCTTTGGAGGCTGTCAATCCACCTTTTAAGACAAGTTAAAGCTGATAAAGTTGCTAATAAAAGAGGTTGCATAACATAAATGAAAGTACTTAAACAAAGAAAATAAATACTTTTCAAAATAAATGTTTAGATTAATAAGATAACATTAAGGTGAATGCCAAACTATCAAAATATGGTTCAGGTATGGTCAGGTTGTTGTTTCTAGTCTATATTGTGACAAAAGTCAAGAAAACAGGGTTTTGGTTGAGGTTGAGAAGTAGTTTCTACTTGTTAATTTTGGGTGACTAGTTTTACATAATGACCATTAGTGGTCAGGGTGACCCTTGACGGTTACTGTGAATTTTGGTTCAGGTCAAGAAGGTTGCTTGATTGAGGTTGCAGAATGGTTCTGGAAGGTGGGTTTAGGTTAGATATTGGTTTCAAAATAGAGGGTAAGGTTCAAAGGCGATTGGTTCAAGGGTTAGTTATTTAGATGACTGAAAAGAGGTTATGGGTGGATTGGTGTGATTTATAAACTAAATAATTGAAACTTAAAACAAAGAACAATATACTTAGCTCATAGTTTGACAGTTGATGGTTGGTCATTTGGAGAAGTTCTAGAGCTTGCTGAAGAGATACTTGCACAAGAAGTTGATGATTGATCTTGATCTATGTTGTCTCTCTTGCTCTTGCCTCCTGATGATCTACTTACCACCTTTCTCTCTCTCAAGTTCTCTTTTTATAGGAAGGAAGGAGAGGTGCAACAATATGTTAACAAGAGGTTAAAAGTGGTTGTTTATTTTTTTGTACCAACATGCATTGATCCACACACAAAATAGATAACTAAAAATAAAAAGTAAGTTGTAGTTGAGTTAGAGTTTAAGTGTTCAGGCGGTGGAAACTTGACCGTCGACGGTCAGGGTGACCCTTTGTGATCAGGGTGACCCTCAACAGTTGATAGGGCAAGGGAGAAAGGTTAAGGTTGGGTTAGCCAAGTGGTCAATCCTAACTTGGGTTAGTTTTGGTTTGTGGTCGAGAGGTGAGGGTAAAGTTGGGTTAAAATGTGGGTTTAACCAGTAGGTCAAATTGACTAGCGTTAGGTAGTTTTGGGGTTGAATGGTCTAGGCTAGGTCCAAGGGGGTCCCAAGGTGTTTTAGGGGGATTGTGACATTTGAAACCATCATGTGTGGATTTTTGGTGTCTACATTTTCTCCTTTTTGTTATGCAGTTTGTATCAACAAGCTGCAAAACAAAATGGATTGTTGGTTGAAGGTTCAGTTGCCCCGAGCATGGGAGGAGGTGTTCCCCCTCAAACCAGGGGTTGATGAGGTAAAATGAAATCAGGTACAGGTTTGATGAGTGGTAAAGGTGATGAAAAAGGTGGACATCATGAAGGTGGGTGATAGGTTGGGCACTGAAGTGCAAACACGTACACAATATACGATAAAAGTGTGATAACCATGATCGTGCATTGACTAGGTTGTCATAGTTAGTAATAATTAATGTTGATGCTAGAAAGACAAGTGATAAGTAGATTGCATGAACATATTTAGGTGTGGTAGTTGGGTACAATTGTAAACAAAAGTCTCTTAGGCAAAGGTCAATGTTTTCATGGGTATCCAAGGTAGGAAGTGCTCCTAAAGAAAACATAAATTGGTCAGGTGTAGTCACGGGTATCTAGGGTAGGAAGTGCTCCTGAGAAGACATGAGTTAGTTAGGTGTGCACAAGGTAGTGCAAGTTTAAAAAAAGTCCAACCTGGCAATTGTTGTCGATACGATCAAAAGGACCAAGGCAAGGTCATTGTAAAACATGTGATAGTCGAGCTAGAAAGACCCATGATGAGGTAATGTGGTTGGTTATGATTATCGATGGAGAAGGGTAATATCCAATGGTTGGAGGGTTGGGATAAGGTAGTAAAACAAGGTTGGTACTAGAAGGATAAGTGATAGGGTGACCAGGCCACAACGTTAGGCATAGCCGATATGGGTTACTCCTATAAAATCAAGTCTACGAGGTAAGGTCTATATATTTGCAGGTATCCAAGGTAGGATGTGATTCGGAGAAGTCAAAAATGGTTTCAGGTGTTGGGACCACAAAGGGCCATGATTTGAAGCACTTAAATGGTTAGGGCACATAAGTAGTGTAAGTTTGTCAAAAATGGCAAGGAAATGATGGGATCAAACTGACCAAGGCAAATTTGGGTCACAAAAAGTGCTAAAGGTGGGTCAAGATGACCAAGTTGAGGTTAATTGGTTTGGTTGGGTGGTGGAGAATAAGGTGCTCTCCAATGGGTGCATGGTTGTTTGGTTGGTTGGAGAAGGTTATCTCTAGTGGTTTGGTAGTGGAGAAAAATGTGCTCTCTGATAGGTGGTGTGGTTATGGTAATGTTGTTTGTTTGAAAAGGTTTGGTTGGGTTTTAATGACTCCAAGAGGGGAAGACATATGCCTTTGCAAGTGGTCATGAAAGTAGAAGGAGACTAAAATGCTTCAGTTGGCAAAGACCATAATGCCCTTTTCATGCATTGCATTGGTGTTAGTTCATTGGTTAAAAGAAGTGGCTTGATCACATAGTGTCAAGAAAGTTTAAAATCCCTTGATTTAGTAGAGGATGAAAGGTGGAGATGAATGATAGGTGGATAAATGGTAGTGTAACCTTATTGTGGGGATGTCTTTCCCATTCTATAGGTGACCTAAGAACCATGATAGATAAGTCCATGCATGTATGCTAGGTGTAGACTGATCGATACGGGAAGTCTACTAATGCTGTGTGAAAGCTAATGAATTTTTTTTTGGGATTGTTTTGTTTTTTACTTTTGACTTGAGGTCATTTGATTGCTTTAAGTTGATGGTTTTAAGAAGTTGATCGATATGGGAAGAATTCAAGTGATTGCTTGCTTGACAAATGTTTAGTTTAGCCATCCTTTAAGGGAGTGGTCTAAGATTTGGATTTGTTTATGTGCGATAGCTATCCTTCGAGGGAGCAGTCTACCTTTTGAAGCAATGTTTGGTAGTTTTAGGCAGTTGTTTTTTAAGGAAGCAGTCTGCAATGATAGATATTCTTGACCCAAGTGATATTTGGTATCTCAAATTGAATGTTATGTTGGTTTAAACATGGACTAGTCTATATAGGTTGAAATACTTTCCTTTATAGAGACAAAACTATAACACAAGAAGGCGAATGATGGGTGAAAGAGGTTTAAGCGAAAATGACCATAGGAATTCATCCTACAAGGGGTAAAAAGTGTCCATAAGAAACATGCCATAGGTAGAGTCATGACACCCATGCTTAGGATTAGGCTGAGGTTGTGATGGATAATCACATGATCCTATTTTAATCGGTTGTCCTTAAGGAAATGAAGGTGGAGGAAAATAAGGGATGAGCTTAAGTGAGACACAAGATGACAAAGAACTTGGTTTAACAAAATAACGAGATGCAAATGCAAAGCATTGAGGGGTTTAGGTTCTGATATGCCCCAGATCCATACATGTAAATGGTTTGAGCCAATTAGGAGAGAAGAGGTCCCCTAATTACTTTTTGACACTTGATTATACGTGGAAAAGACTTTAGGTTGGATAGAGTAAACTTTGGTTAGTGACAATGTTGGTTGGTTTTCAGTTTGGTTAGGTAGATTTAGGTCTTGGTTTGGGTTATTGATAAAATTTTGGTCAAGGTCAAGGTTTGTTTAAGTTTAAGGTTGGTTTGGTTATAGGCAAGGTTGGGTTGATGGTAGGTGTTAAGGGTTGGTTTGGTCATTAGTTAATGTTGAGAATATTGCTTGGTCAAAGCTTTTGGAGGAAGAATTCCCCCAAATGCTCTTTCCATGAATGTTGAGGTGGGAAAATATTCCCAAGTAAATATGTGGGTTAGTAAGGAGGGTTTAGAAAGGATGAAGATGACTTCATTTGCCTCCCAAGGGTTTTTAGTTGTTAGTTTGGAGTTCAAGTTGTAGGTGGTGGTTTAGGTGGGATCTTCGTTATGGTGATATGGCGAGGGAAACGTTGTTGGGTCAGATTTGGGTAGGTTGGAGGTCTAGAAATGATGTTGGAAACATCATCCTGAAATAGAGGTGGGTTGGAGAAGAGTGTCAGATTGTCCCAATGAGGGAGCTTAGGTATCAGTGTGGGTAGCTTGGATAAAAGGGTAGCCAAGCTTTAATAAATCTTGAATGAAGGGTTGATGTTGGTTTGTGTTGATAGATAAGTTGCTTATGGTTGGATTAAAAGTTGGGTTGATCGTGGTTGATTGATTTAGTTTAGATGTCAGTTTGATTGGTTGGGGGAGGTAGGATGGGTGCCTGATTTGGTGTGTTGGTTGGGTTTGCTTGTTTATTTGGTTTTTTTGGTAAGGTGAGGTGACAAAGATTTGACCCTGTTCAAAGGGGAATCGAACCAAAGACAATGTCATTAGGTAGATGAAAACTAGCAGATTATAGAGAAATTGAATGTATTTGATTTTAGTTGAGGTTGGGCTGGATTTAGCTATAGGCGAGGTATTTTGAGTTTGGGTTCGCTCCATTAAAAAGGGAAATGGAAGAGGTGGGTTGGTTTCCTTAGTGATGGTTTTAAAGGATAGTTGAGAAGGATCTTCTTGGTCACCAAGTGGTTGGGTTAAGATTGATTCTTCCTTAGTGATGATTTCAAAAGGAAGTTGAAAAGGGTCCACTTGGTTAATAAGTGGATTGGTTAGGGTTTCGATTATGGTTTCCCTAGTTATAGATGTACTAAGGACCAAATATAATGAAGGGACCTCATTGTGTCAAGGGCTTTGATTATGGATTTGCATAATAATGGGTGCAGAAAGAGGTTCAATGATTGATTACTTGAAGATGTTCAAGGCTAGGTTAGAGGGAACACAAAGAATACCTTTGGAACCTCCTTTTGATCGATAAGGTTTTAGATGATCATCTTAAAAGACCCACATATGTCTACCACATGTCCATTTGTTTGATGATACGTACAAAATTCATTATCTAAAAATCAAATAGATTTTAGAAGATAAACATTGATGGGTTTGATTTGAAGGAGTCTAATGACAGAGGCCCTTAAAAGTTTGTCAAGGATTGAGGTATATGATTCCCCCAATGGGGTACTGCCTAGGAAGAGGGTATACCAATGGTTCTTGAGGTTGAAAGCTAATTGATTGGTTAGGTAAAGTTGGTTGGTTGAATAAATTAGATTGACTTGACAAGTTTGAGTGATTTGATGGGTTGGGTATGCTTGATAAGGTTGGTGGGTTGGAAAAATTTGGTTGATAATTATTGGTTTGATTTGGTGAGGCTGGTTGGTTTGATAAGATCGGTGGGTTCAAAAATTTTGATTGGTTAATAAGGTAAATGAGGTAGGTTTGTTTGAGAGGTTGGGTAAGTTTGAGGCATTTGATAGATTTGACATGGTTGATATGGTGGGTAGGTTTACAAAGTTTGGTTGGTTTAATAAAATGGGTTGATAGTTATTAGTTTGATTTGATGGGGTTGATAAAGTTAAAAGGTGGGTATGGTAGGTTGGATTGATAGGTTTGATAACATTGATAAGCTAGGTTGGTTGGGTAGATTCGAGAAGGTAGGTAAGGTTGATAAGGTAGGTTGGTTTGATAGGTTGGGTAAGGGTGATAATATTGATTGGCTAAAAAATTTTGGTTGGCAGCTATTGGTCGGATGGTTGTTGGTTTTATTTGATGAGGGTGATAAAGTAGGTTGATAGTGGTTGGTTTGATAGTTGTTGGGTTGATATTTGTGGGTGGTATGACTAGGGGGATAGACCAAGTCTAGGTTTTGAGATAAAGAAGGATGCCACAAAGGGGGTATAGGTGATTGATATGATTGTTGAGGCAGTTAATCAAAAGTTTGATATGGTTGAGTTAATCGATATGATGGTTGGGATAGGCAACCCAAAGATTGGTGAAGTTGAGACAGTTAAGGTGGGTTATGACAATGGTTAAATAAGGGTTGAAAGGTTATTGGTTGGTTGAGGTGATGATCAAGTAGTTGTTGAAATGTTGTTAATTGGTTGGAGGTAGGGTTGAATTGATTACATGCAAGGTTGGGTTGTTTTAAGTGAGCTTAGGTTGGTTATAGGTGAGATTGGGTTGATGGTAGATAAGATTGGGTTGGTTGTGGGTGAGGTTGGGTTGCTCGTAGTTGAGATTGGGTTGAAGGTAGGTAAGGTTGGGTTGATTAAGGGTAAGGTTGGGGATACAAGTGGATCGTGATGCAAGGTAATGTTCCAAGGCAAAAGGGTTGTCTTATAAGAGTCTAACAAAGTTAGGATCTCTAATTGAAAATATAGATGGGATCTCCATTGAATAAGGCAATGGAGATGAGATGGATGAAGGCAAGGTGGTGCAAGATTTTCAAAGGGGGTTAGATTCCTCACAACTCAAACAAAGAGAAGACAATAAAAAGGTCAAGAAGATAAAACACACACTGAAAAGTACGTTAATTCCTAAAGTTCTTTTTAGTCTCTTTTGGCTTATGTCTTAAGCTTTTAAGAAATTGTGTGACTCAACTTGGTTTGTAGAGCGAGCACTAGCCAAGAAGTCTATGGTTGGTTTCAGGTTGTGTTTAGGCTCTCAAAGGGGTGTGTATTAAAAATCAATACGTGGCTTGCTATTAGGGCTTACCCCCTCACTTCACACATTGTAGCGATAAGGGTGTCGAGTGCTTAGCTAATATATACCAATTTTCAGAGTTTATACTCAACTAAAGAGCTGAGTTGTTTCTCTCCTTGGTAATGACCTCCAAGTAGGATTGTCAGGAAAGTTAATGTGATCACTAGGTGATGAATCTCAGTCGGGCCTTATGTCAAGTTATTTTGATGTTTCATTGTGAAGTTGATTTGGTTTGTGTGTGTGATACAAGTGATGCTACGATTGAATTACTTTGCTTTAATTTAACGAAGTGAGCTAAACTTGTAAGCAAGCAATGGATGCACTTGATATTAATCCCAAAAGAAACTTTGATTTAGTTTATGAGCATAAAATTTAGAGAAGAGCAAATAGATGCAAACAAAATAAATTCAAGTAGAGACTCAAGGGTCCCACCGGGTGTGCCAAAATGTTTCACTAAAATTTTGCTTTATTTTCTCAAGAAGAAAGAGTAAAACTTAAAACAAGGGTAAGGTTGGTAGAATCTAGATTTGGTTTGCGCTTTATGATCCAGACGGTTGTGAGAGCTCCTCTTTGGCTTAAGAGGATGAGCTACATATAAGAAAGCACTAAAAAAATGGTCGATTAGTTGGATAGAAGGGTAGATTGCCTAGCAAGCTAGATCCAAGAAGTACATGAGTTCTGTGGAGGTTGTCAATCCGCCTTTTAAGACAAGTTAATGATGATAAAGTTGCTGGTAAAAGAGGTTGCATAACATAAATGAAAGTAATTAAACAAATAAAATAAATACTTTTCAAAATAAATGTTTAGATTAATAAGATAACATTAAGGTGAATGCCAAACTATCAAAATATGGTTCAGGTATGGTTAGGTTGTTGTTTCTGGTATGTATTGTGATAGAAGTCAAGAAAATAGGGTTTTGGTTGAGGTTGAGAAGTGGTTTCTTCTTACTAATTTTGGGTGTCTAGTTTTACACAGTGACCGTCAACGGTTATGGTGACCCTCGACGGTCAAGATGACCATCGATGGTTACTATTGATTTTGGTTCAGGTCAATAAGGTTGCTTGGTTGAGGTTACAAAATGGTTCTAGAGGGTGGGTTTGGGTCAGATATTGGTTGTGAGATAGAAGGTAAGGTTCAGAGGTGTTTGGTTTAAGGGTTAGTTAGTTAGATGATTGAAAAGAGGTTATGGGTGGATGGGTGGAATTTCTAAACTAAATAATTGTAAATTGAAACAAAGAACAATATACTTAGCTCATGGTTTGACAGTTGACAATTGATGTTTTGGAGAAGTTCTAGAGCTTGTTGAAGATGATTATTGATGAAGAGATACTTACACAAGAAGTTGATGATTGATCTTGATCTCTTTTCTATCTCTTGGTCTTGCCTCCTGATGATCTGCTTACCTCCTCTCTCTCTCTCTCTCTCAAGTTCTCTTTTTATAAGAAGGAAAGAGAGGTGCAATAATATGTTAATAAGAGGTTAAAAGTGGTTGTTTATTTTTAAGGCCAACATGCATTGATTAACATGTGGAATAGATAACTGAAAATAAAAATCAAGTAGTAGTTGAGTTGGAGTTTAAGTGTTCAAGTGGTGGAAACCTGACCATCGATGGTCAGGGTGGCCCTCGACGGTCATGGTGACCCTCGATGATCAAGGTGACCCTTGACGGTTGATAGAGACAATGTAGAAAGGTTAAGGTTAGGTTAGCCAGGTGGTCAATCCTAACTTGGGTTAGTTTTGGTTTATGGTCGAGAGGTGAAGGTAAAGTTGGGTTAAAATGTGGGTTTAGCCAGTAGGTCAAATTGACTATCACTAGGTAGGTTTGGGGTTGAATGGTCTAGGCTGGGCCCAAGGGGGTCCTGAGGTGGTCCAGGGGAATTGCGACATTCAAAACCATTGTGTGTCGATTTCTAGTGTCTACATTGTGATTCCCTTTCCTTATTATAGGCCTTGATGGTAATGGTATCTAGTTGAAGGTCAGCTACCATATATCCAAGGTGTTTGACCAACCTTAAAGACACAATATTGAGGCCTGACCCATTGTCTATGAGGATACATTTAACCTTGTGCTGAGCTATGACAACTTTGATGTATAATAGGTTATTATAGAGAAGGATAAGGGATGACATGTCACTTTGGTCTAAGGTCAATTGTTAGCTAGAAGCTAAATGTTTGATCAAAGCTTGGAATTTATCTTGTTTAATGTCATTTGGCTATTAGGATTGGCTTAGGAGTTATATAAGGATGTTCTTAAGGATAGTAGAGGTACACAACAAATCTAGAATACATATTTGAGTGATCATCTTTTATAATTGGTCCATAATATCATACATCTTCTCCTTGGCATAGGTAATTGAATTATTTTTGACTGGTATGAGAACTTGGACAAACTCATTGGTAGAGGAAGGTTATGATCCTAGAATGGTAACTTTCATCCTCTGAGTTACGATTGCATAATCTAGATTGGGTAATGGACCACTGTAAATGGAAGGAGGTTATAGGATGTTAACTCTTAGGTACTGATGAGCTTGGATGCCCACATGAATCACAAGAGGATTACTGACATAAGGAGGTAGTTGGGCATTATTTGGTACTAGACGTTGGAGATTTGTTGTTGGTCTTGGGTTGATGGTAACAATGGCTATATGATCACCCACTATATGTCTAAATAATTTGTTGTAGTCATGTGCAACGACATGATACACCCATTGGTTATCATTCTAACCTTGGTTTTGTATATTTTGTGGCTATGGTTGTCATTATCATTTTTGCGGTTGTTGCGGCTATGGTAGTGGTCTATGCTGTTGTGACTATTGTTGTTGATTTTGGCTGCTAGAATTGTGTTGTGGAAAAAGGTTCTAATAAATGCTTAGGTTTTGATTAGAAGCATGGGCCCTATTATCCAACTAAATTTCTTCATTTTCTATCATGTTCCAAATGAGACATCATAATTACACACATCAACATATATAATGGCCTTTGACTCGATAGTAGTCACATAATTCATGCTCTTTATACTAGTCAGGGAAAGGAAAACCCTCAGGGAATGGTGTGGGAATGGGCCAACTAATCATATTGGTATTCATATGTTTTTGAAACACAGATTCAATGGGCTCTCCTAGGTCACTACAAATTCTCTTTACAAGTGGTCTTGCTCTTGGTTGAGGCATCTGTAAAGGAGGAGGCCTATATTTATGGAATTGGTTATATATGTGGAGCTAGTTTCAGATGTAGAGTTGGTTGAGCAGATGATGTTTGCACCGTTTGGACATGGTGTGATTTTGTAACTCCATTATCACACCATTCTTGTTGTGGTTGTAAACCTTGGGCTTATTAGAAGTAATAGGTTGGGATGGCATAGGATCTTGTATTTGAATTGGGATCTAATTCTAGTTTTTTCCTTGGTACTAATTTTGACTCTAGTTTAGGCTTTGGTAATAATTTTGGCTATGGTTAGGAGTGTATAATTTGATTACCCCTTTCTTGATGATGGCTTTCTCAATTTGTATTTTTTTGTTGATAATATCCTAAAAAATGTGGGCACATTGAAGCTCTAAGTGATATGATATATCACTTTGTAAATTATGAGTAAATATTGTGGCCAATTATTTATCTAGTAGATTATGCGTGAAGCGGCTAGCAAGTGCTATCCATCGTTGTAAATAGCTTGAGAAGCTCTCACCAGGTCTCTGTTGTGCTTGGCCCAAATCCACCATAGTAATCTCATGTTCAAAATTATAAGAGAAGTGTTGCACAAATTTATCTAAGAGGTCATTAAAGTTAGATACTAAGTTCTTTGGTAGTTGGAGTAGCGACTCCAAGGTTTGTCTCACTAGACTACATGAAAAGCAGAGAAGTAAATAGATATCGCTAAATGCCATTGGTTGGAAAGTAACATAAAACTCATTCAAGTGATCCTTTGGGTCACCTTTGACTTTGTATTTATTAAACTTTGGTGGATCAAAACTTGAAAGAAATGGTATTTGAAGATAGTTCATGTTGAAAAGGTACAAGCATATCTCATTCAGTTTAAACTTTTTTGTCTGCTTTCCAATCTGAATAACTATAATTGCATCCTTCATTTATTGCAATTTTTGGGCTAAAATTGTGATGGTATAGATGGTACAAATGGTTGTGGTTGGACAATCCAAGGTAAATTACCTTGACCAAGATGCAATGGAGTAATGAGAACTGAGGGATGTTTGCTTTGTTGTTCATCTGACTAGGATTACACATTCACTGGTTAGGGTTATATCATTTGCATGGTATTTTTTGTTGTTACATATTAGGGTTAAGATTGATATTGTGGTTTTGATTTGGAGGGAACTAGGGCATAAATAGAGGTATTTGGTGTTGGGGAATGAATTATGTGGACTGGTGTTGGAAGGGAACTTGTTGTTGGCTAGTTGAACCATGCTGTATGGAAGGCCCCTGTTGTTGGCTAAAGTTCTGTTGTTAAAGGTGTTGCATGTTAAGCCCTTGTTGTATGTGAGGAACATGTTGGGTATGGGGTAACTGTTGTCTAGTGGGTGCTTGCTTTATTTTAGGCCTTCGTTATGGATTATTAAGCACTTGTTGAATGTTAAGTACTTATTGCTGACTAGACACCAACTGTTATTGGCTAATAATGATATGTTTTTTATTAGACAACTTTTGCGATAATGTATTTATCACTTGTTGTGGTGGCACACTAGTATGTATTTATTACTATGAAACATTGGTCACCACCGGTTGGGGTGGAGTTCACCATCTATTGGGGTGGAGTATTGGTATGCATTTGATTTCTTTCCCCCTGTTATGTGTTTGAGAAATTAGTTGGAGGGGGAGTAGATGTATGTTACATTTGTGAACTAGACATTTGTGCCTCATGTTATTGTGAACTACTCACAATGTTTGTAAGAAGAACCTATTGTGAATTGCTCCTTTGAACATTCATTTGAAATTAGTTGGGATTGGGGTACACTCGTGTGTTACTTGTCATCTTTTGAGAAGGGTCTTCTAACAGAGCTACATATTCTTCTATGGTTACAAGAATGTTAAACATGTCTGCAACATACACAATTTGAGAAAATAGGTTTGTATTTGGATTGGCATAACCTAATGAGTCAATTTGTATCCTAGTTGAGAGAGCTAAATTTATGAGAGGCATATTGGAAATGCTCATGGCATTTAGGTTTCTAGATAAGTTAAGATATGTTTGATACACTTGCTACATTTGTGTTAATTAGTCAACAATTTGACCTTTTCCTTTTACGATTGTGATAAGCTCTTGCTTATGCATTGGTATAAGGCCCTAATTTTGGCTAGATGAAACTTGCTTAAATGGTTTGACGAGAGGTACGTTATTAGGTTCTCTAACCAAGATAGGTATACTTTCATGTGGGAAGTTTGATGGGAACTTAGCACCTACCTTTACCACTCTAAAAAGAATTTTGTCTCTATGGTCCAAGACATGGAAATCAAACAAGTAGGGATCATAATTGGTATTGGTCGGTGCGGTCATATAATAAGACTATTATTGTTGGACTTGTTCCATGTTAAGTGGTATGTTATCAAGGTATTGGGTAATTTGGCCTTGCTCTTGTCCTAGATAAGAAGGTGTGTTGGTAAGGTAGTGTGCTAATGGGCCTCGCTCCTATTCGGTATAGTGGGTAGCATACGTGGGGTACAGATCCATCTTGTAGGCTACATCATCTCCATAAGACTCTTGAACAAAGGGGTCACTCATGAAAATGTCCTTATATGAAGGATTATACATAGCTCTGCTACATGTATGTCGAGGCATGGTGGAATCAATGGTTATGCGTTTCATGAAAAGATGGACTAGTGTTGTAAACATTTGGAAATTGGCCTAAAGGATTATTGAAAACTTGATTGTGGTCTAATACTATCAAGAAAACACATTTAACTCTTGGAAAGAGGTCTAAAAGAGAAACATGAACTCGGTCTTTGGCAAAGGTCTACGCTAAGTCTAAGTCTAAGTGAACTAGAATGAAAGATTGAATCCGGTCTTGGCAAAGGTTTGAACTAAACTAAAGGCCAAACAAACTAAATCTAGGTCTAAGAATGAAGATGAAATTGAGCTAGGTCTTTGACAAAATTCCTCAAATCTAGGTTTGGAAATGAAACTTGATTGAGGCATGAATTTGAAATTAACTTAAGTATAAGGCAATTGACTTGAAACAAAAGGCATGCTTGGTCGACGTAAAAACTTAGAAACTAGGTCGAACATAATCCTGGTCTAAAAAAGGGAACTTACAATCTAAAAATGAAGGTATGAAATTATTCTAGGCAAATATCTTAAATCGATTGGAAATCCAATTCAAGAAATACAAACTAAATACAAAGAGTAAAACACTCAAGCCCAAGTAGTATGCAAGACTCAAGCGTAAACTAATTAAGTTTAGACATATACTTGAAATTGGGTTTCAGACTTGGTTTGAGAAGGCAAGTTGGCTTAAGGCAAAGGTTCACAAACTTATACAAATAACGTAATGATGCTCAGTTTGAATTTGGCTTCACACTTTTTGACTCTCAGAAAGTTGGTCGTGAATGAACTTCAAATAATCTAGACCAAAATGGGCAGTGTAACAATGCCCTTTAAAAACAAAGGCATAAATTGGTTTTAATCTTGGTTTGAACTAAGGCAAATGGTCTCATCGAATTCAGGTAGCATAACACTTTTGAATGTGAATGGTGTGCATGTCAAGTGTTTGTTTGACACTTTGGATGATGTTTGATTTTGTGAAAAGTAATTTTAGACCCAAAATGCAAGTAAAGAAGAAGAAACACCTATGTGCATGCTCCTATACTAAACTGACACAAGGTATGCATAGTATCCACCAATATACTAGTTCTTGAAAGGAATTAATTGTTAATTTGATAAATAAAAAGTGCATGTAGGTAGAATTTTTTAAGTCCTCCTCTATCTCTCAATAACTTATACGTGGCATGAAACTTAAAGCGCTGAAGCAACTCAACATCGGTGGGATAATCTATGGCAAGTGGGGTCAATTAATCTAAAAAATTTGAGTGGATTTTTTAGATGGTCCACAAGTGCCTAAAAACTCTTGGACGCAATAAATAACCATCAAATGGATTCAAACCATCTAACTTGTTATGAAAGGGTCTTGTCCCTTTCACAACCACTTTAGTTACGTACTACTTAGTGAAGTGCGATGTTTATTTTTTAGATGGTCCACAAGTGCCTAAAAACTCTTGGACGCAATAAATAACCATCAAATGGATTCAAACCATCTAACTTGTTATGAAAGGGTCTTGTCCCTTTCACAACCACTTTAGTTACGTACTACTTAGTGAAGTGCGATGTTTAGACCACTACATGCCCTGAGACCCTATCTGACTGGTGAGCTTAACCATTATCCCATGGGATAAGAGGGGTTAGAACAATGATGGGAGATGAAAACCTAGGTCAATGCTCACCTAAAGAACTTGCGAAGCAACGATGAACTATCGGTCACAAGCCAAAAATAAAATAAAATGAAGAACTTGGTCATGTTTGAGTCATCCAAGTCATTACAAAAAAAGAGAGAGCATACATGACATTTCTTCGAGTAAACTCTAACAAACAAATAAAACAATACCTTTTTGGTTACTCAAGTTCCCTAAAGGGGACAAGGGGAGAGCATAAGTGCAAGGTTTTACTAAAATAAAACTAAATCAATGCTTTACAAAAGTAAAGAACAAAAATGAAAGTGTTCTTAAGAGATCTAAGTATAAATGTTATTTTTGAGGACCTATTGGAAATGTGATTGAAATTTGGCCTTTGTTTGAAACTTTAAAATGACAAAAAAAGAAATTTGATTTCAAACGTTTTTTAGACACCAAAAGACAATGTGAAATGGATTTTTTGGAATGCAATATGATTTCTCCTTGCTTGAGAAAACTTGAAAACCCTTGTTAGAAATTTTTTTTGGCCAAGAAAGTAAAAGAACCCTACAAATTAGTTCAAAAAACTATGAATATATGTTATCTGGAATGATTTTGTAATTACACAGTGAAGTGTAAATTGCGCAATTGTAGTTAAATGAAAAATATAGAAGCATAAATGTAAAAAACTTTACACTATAATTTCATAGTTCCTCAATGATTTCATAATTTTTTTTTGATGATTTCACATTTATTTTAGATGATTTCGTAATTTTACTCTTCGATTTTATGACTCAGTTAAATGATATCGTAAATGTGACCAGATCCTGAAAAAAGTAAACAATGGCTACGGTTTTACAATTTAAAAACAATTTTGCAACCAAAAATAATAATTTCTCCACTCAAGATAGCAATTTCATTATCATTTCCATCTATTTTATGATTTCCACGATTTCACAATTAAATCGCACGATTTCCCAACTATGTTTGCCAATTTCACAATTCTTAGAAAATCTACAACAAAAAACATAGAAATAAAGGACATAATTTCACAATTCTCTTTTACGATTTTGTTATTAAATGCTATGAATTTATGATTTTCAAAAAAGACTTAAAAGATGATAAAAATTGTAGTATGAATTCGTGATTCCCAACGAATTTGTAAAACAATGTTCCAAATTCACGATTTTGCACAGTAGCATCCAAACAGAAGTAATTTCATGATTTTCTGAGATGATTTCACAAATTTTGTCAATGTTTTCACTAAACAGAGCTTTAAATATGAGAATACACAGAGGATGAATTCATAAATCTGCAGTCAATCACAAATATGATAAAGTTAGACAAAAAAATTTAAAAATAATGTTAGTGAGCTTTTCCTGATTTTGAAGGATCCCAAGATGCTCCTAGGATTGATTATGGAGTGCTAGCCCCACCGGGCATGCCAATATGTATCATAGAATTATGAGAAAGATGTTAGTTTCTCTTTTTAGTGAAATAAACGAAAAATAACTCCATAAAATTAGCATTCCAAGTCTAAGATCTAGGGTGAATAATATAACAAACAAGATAAGAAGGCAACAAGAAGACAAAATGACATTTTTATCTTCTTTGACGATTTGAATCAATTGTTGGCATGCGAGTGGCTTGTGCTCGGTATGGTGGACAAATGGTATTTATCGATACTTGATGCTTTGTGGGAAACACCTCCTCTTGTCCCTTGGAAGTTGGCTCTTGGCTTGGTGTTGGCAATGAAACTTGTCTCACAAATTCTGCATAGTAAGTGTGCACAAAAAAATTTCATTAAGAATGGTCATGGAACTTGTATTTATAGGTTTCCTAAAATGGGGAGGATCAACCGTGACCGTTCAATCTAAGAAGTAGATGTGTGGCTCACAATTGGCCCAGTTTCGGAGGTAAAAGGCTTTAAATGCTTCCATTAATATTTGGAAGAATGGAGCAATTAATAGTCATGGCTTGCCATTTCAAATATTTGTTTTCATTGATTTTTTGGGTGCCTACCAACTTTCAAGGTGACATCATAATGATGTCACGGCCTGATATTTTGCATTTTTTAATTTTCAATTTTAGATATTCACTAATTGAATATGGGTTTTTAACTTATGCATTATATTGGGTTAAAAAAATTAAGTGAATTTGATTAATCTTTTGGCCCTCTCTAGAAGTTGGTTAAGTGCCCCACTTAATTGGTCAAAAATGTTAGTTTGTTTGGTCACAAATTGACTAGGGATGAATCCACTAGAGGTTATCATTACGTACAAGGTAATATCTCAAAGAGGGATGCCATAACATAATTCTAGGCAATTATGTCTAATGTGTAGATGAATTTGGGATGTTCAGTAATTTTTAGGATAAATTTATATAGTTTGGTATAAATCAATCTGAAGTTTGTTTAGACAAGTGGTCGAAAAGGAGTGTTTACAAAATATATTTTGGGATTAAACAATGTAGTTTCAAGTCATTTTATATTCATTCATATTTCACAAGTAGTGGTGCCTAAGATACCATCTTTCTCAACATGAATGATCCTCTTAGCAAACACATGGGTGAAACATCAAGATTTCTAAAGAAGTGAGCAAGAGTGAATTGAGTTGAATAATCTTTCCATAACTTGAGTGCTTTAACCATATGAGAATCACATAGATATGTTATAATTTTCAAACATATATGTCACGGCATTTATTTATGACAGTTTTCCATATATTATTTAGTTACAATTTGTAAGCATATAGAAAGAGAGTTTTCCACACATGGATTGGAAAACATACTCACCATAATATTCACATTCACTTTAAAAAACATATGAGTGATTGCATTACATTTGTCGCCATCAAAGACCAATCTTTATTCAAATACATCATACAAAGAATACACTCTTAAATCCTTTAAACTCAAACTTCATTACTTTCACAACTACATTAACTCAACACCATGAAACATGTAACATGTCTAAGATCTCCTAAATGAGAGGTCAATGCCATTATTTATAGTATTCATGGACATTTACCAGTTATTATTGATTCAACGTCATCTGTTCCTTCCTTTCCAACTGTCATGCCCCTATCTTGTACATCAAAATATTCCCCTATTTGAATATTAAACATGTTTTTCATAATACTATATTCAATTGCTCTAACAACATATTCTTGTCCATCTTGGATTGATCCCATGCAATCCACATTCTCTTTATGTGGATGCTTTCTATCTGTTAACTTCTCCTTAACTATGTTTCTTCTTATGTTTCGTTCTCATTTAAAAAAATAAAAATCAAATGTGTGCTTGTTTCAACCCGCACAATGTGTTGGGTGAATATTTTGTCGACTAGCGAACTGGTGAGCAAAATAGTTCCTATCACCACATCATAGGGAGATGGGTCATCCTGGTGTGCAATTTTACTACATCAACAGGGGACAAATCTCTCCTCTCATCAAGGGGAGGTTCCTTATTAAATATACGGAGACTATATACTATATATATATATATATAAGCAGAAAGTAAGACACAGGGATAGAACAAACCATCCATCTCTCTTTTTTCAGAGATGATGTTAACAGAGGAGAAATCCTAGGTGATTGGTGAGGGTACTTCTCTTCTTTCAAAAGTAACATTCAACTAAGAGCCAGATCCCTTCCTAGATGTATAGATCCTAGTGAAATGATAGAAGGCACTTCTCTTCTTTCAGAAGTGCTTGTTCTTGCAAACATCATGACTCTTTTTGGTAACGAGTGACTGGTAACCGGGTGCAGTGAAACCAACAATCTAAGATGTAGCACAAAGTCTCCACTTTGACTGCCCAAGAGTGAGGTACGAAGAACAATGGGGGCACAAAGTCGTCCTAAGGTTCTTTACACAGGTTAAGAAAAGACAAACACACTAAAGGCAATTGTGGGGGCACAAAGTCTCTCCATAGTTGGCTTCAGGACACCTTCCTTATAACTTCCACTAGTTTTGCTTGTTAAATTGCATAAATAAGAACACACTCAGGAAATAGACATAAGAACAATCTCCTAGAATGATACAAGCTATAACATCACAAAGTCTGAAAGAAACTTGCTTTCTGATTTAAACAAAGAAATATGATAAACAATCTAAGCTCAAAGTCTCAATGATGCCTTTCAATTTGGGTAGAGTTTTGCTTCTGGTAAAGGGAAGATCCCCTTGTAACAATGAAAAAGTTTACATTATATAGAGGCAAGGAGAGACTTGGCATTTTGTCCCATGGAGCGACCCATGCTGCGCAATTAATGCCTTGGATGCATTCTTGATTCTGTCAAGGAGGGCCATGCTGGAGCAAGGCAATTGCCTTAACTGTGGCATGTTGGTTCATCTCCCTAGTCTACTCCTGACCTTGAATCACTCATTCCATTACCTGCTATCCGCGCAACTATCTATTCCGCCCTTACTCCAAAGGGGACAAAGAGGCTGTGCTTTCAATATTTGCAGGCCCCAAATACCTACTCGGTGAACTAATTCACCTACTGGAATTAAATCCTACTGAGTTTCCCTCTGTCTCTTCCTTTTCTTGGTCCTGGCCTTAGGGTTTTTGGATGCATTCAGGTTCACGTTTTAAACCTGCAGGGATCAACAAACACTTCAATGCAGCAAATTTGATGTTTGCGGCCCCGTCATTCTTCTTAACAACTTTCTCATGTCTTTCTCACTTGTTATGGTCGCTTCCCACTGTGACACGGGTGAGGATGCATGGTGGCACCCACAAATTTGAAATAGGTTTATCAGAATAAGCTTTAAAACTTGTTAGAGACTCAAAAACGTGGATGCAAACACTTGGCAGCTTCCACTACACTAGGATGGGACACGTGGTGAGTTTCGTACTTTGAAGGTTCATTTGAATTGTGTCTCGACATGTGACACTTGGCAGCTTCCATTGCACTTTGAGGCTCGACCCTTTTTGAAGGGAACTTGTCCTTCAGGGTCTTGAACATGGTCCATTTCTAAGTGTCGAGTGTCCCCCCACAAGGGTACCCACCCTTTAGGATCCTCCAAGTGGCCTTCAGGTTCTAATTTCTTCAGGGGACTATTGTCCTTTTATTTCCTTCAGACAAAATGTCCTAAGAAATTGCTTCAGACAAATTGTCTAAAGGAAGTCCCCCCTTGGTTCTGTGTCTCTGTATTGAGTGTGCCTCATTTTTGACATGTGGCACGTTTCATCATTTCGAACAAGTGACACATGGCATCTTCCATTGAAACTCATTACAACCTTCCACTGGTGACATTTGGCACTTCTCGCTCTCGGGCTTTTGCGACATCGTAGAAATGTTTGGGGTTCACTTGGGTTCTCGTGGATGATGACACTTGTCGGCCTTTGCCGATCTCTATAGATGACACATGGCATGTTTGACTGTGTCAAGAAAAAGACATTGAAACCTTTCGCAGCTGCCACTTGCCAGCTTCTGCTTGTCCTTCTCCTAGCCACTCCTTTCCTTCCTTTCAGTCAGGCTTTCTTCTCAGATGAATTCATTCAGACAATTTGTTCGAAAGACTCTACTTTGCCTTGTTCATTTATTTGAAAGAGTTCACTTTGTTCATTTTGGCTTGTGGCCCTCCGCAAGGGCACTTGGCTTGGTTCACTACCCTCTGCAGGGGCATTTGTTCCTTAAGCCGTGGGGCAGCCCCTTAAACCTGCTCATTGAACCATCTTTGGTTCAACGGTGCAACGGTTCAATCTGTTCATTCTTCATTATTTGGATATCTTTCTGATCTCTTTGAACCAAGCATGTTAAACCAATAGGTCATTGAACCTGTTGAACTGTTGAACCAAAGTGGTTTGAGGTTCAACAGTTCAATGGTTCGACGCCTCACTTTTTGCTAAGTGTTTTGAAGCCATGGAACTTTGAGGTGGTTGAACTTTGAACCTTTGGCAAATGCACTTAAAAACTGTTGATGACATTGAACCTTTGAACCCATTGAACCCTTGAACCTTTTTGGTTCAAGGTTCAGCGGTTCAATGGTTCAATCTTTGCTTAGAAGCTTGCCAATGGACATTTTGGTTGAACCTTGTTGATGAACCAACTTTGAAATCACCTAAGTGTTGAGAGCTTGATTCTTTCCTATAGAGTCCGTAGAGATCAACCTGCGAAGCCCGTAGAACTTGGCC
The DNA here is from genome assembly GCA_037957365.1 of Torreya grandis. Classification (NCBI taxonomy): domain Eukaryota; kingdom Viridiplantae; phylum Streptophyta; class Pinopsida; order Cupressales; family Taxaceae; genus Torreya; species Torreya grandis. The sequence continues at coordinate 3,124,651 of JARHVA010000429.1, forward strand.
TGCAGAGTCCATAGATTCAAGCCTGCAGAGTCCATAAAAATGAGCCTGCGGAGTCCATAGTTTTCTGAAAAGCTTGAAGAATGGAGAATTAGAATGCACAGAACAATTTTTGAAAAGGGAAGAGACAATTTTGGTCTTGCAAGACCAAAATAGTTCATATGTTGTCCCAAAAATGAGTGATATTTTTGGGGACAACAGCTGCCTCAGTTGGGGAACTTCCTTCAGTTGAAAATTTGGAACAACTGAGGGGAGTAGATACTAGAATCTCCAGTGCTTTGAAGTATGCCATTGGGCTATGGAATCATGCTACCCAAAAAGAAAGGCTCCAAAAAATAAAAATGAAAAGAAGAAAATAGAAACAAAAGACTATATAAATATACATATGTACAGGGAAACTCATTCGATACTTCAAGAGTTGAAGTGCTTCAGATGTTGCCCATTGTGAGGCAAAAAAAAGAGAGTGCCATCTTGATACTTCAATAGGAAACTATTTTTATCATTGAGCTGATGAATGGTAAAAGGGCCCCTCCACAGAGAATCAAACTTTCCATGCATCCCTTTTGGTTCTCTTCTCTTGTCCCACAGTAGGACTTGATGTCTAATCTGGAAATCATGATTCTTTGCTTTTTGGTCGAAGAGTTTCTTCACCAGACCTTGATGGGCGACAATTCGATCTACCACTGCAGTTATCTACTCTTCCAACTCAGTTAGGCACATGATCCTCTTATCAAAGGCACTTTCATACGTTTGATCTTCAATTGCCTTAGCTAATTTCAATGCTGGCAATTTCAGGGTGATTGGTATTTCAGCATTGAGTCCATAAAGGAGTTGGAAAGGAGACATATCAATTGCCCTCTTTGGCATAATTCTATCTACCCATAGAGCATCAACCAATGCTTTATGCCACGTCATTTGGTTGTCATCCACCAACTTTTTGATGATAGCCACCAGGTTCTTATTGCTTGATTCAACTTGTCCATCCCCTTGTGGAAAGTAATCAAAAGAGTGGGAGAGCGTAATCCCATAGTGGAAATAGAATTGAGTAATCTCCTAGGAAGTGAAACAAGCTACATTATCAGTGACAATCTTGGTTGGGACCCCAAACCTGGATATGATGTTCTCTTTAAGTAAATTGCATACTACTTCAGAAGTAGCTTGTTTGGTTGGAACAACTTCCACCCATTTGGTGAAATAGTTTATTGCTGTAAGGACATAATCATGTCCAGCACTTGAAGATGGGTTTATAGCTCTAATAAAATCAATTTTTCATTGTTGGAATGGCTCCTCTATGATCACTGGTTTGAGAGGCAGGGCAACTAACTTGGGCTTTCCAACAAACTGCTGACACAATTCACACCCCCTAACCCACTTGAATGCATCCTAAAAAAGAGTTGGCCAGTAGTACTTGGCTCACAGGATCTTAGGAGCAGTCACAAGAGTGGAAAAATGTCCTCCACAGGTTGAATTGTGGAAGGACTTCAGAAGTCAACTTTGTTGCTCCTTGTCCACACAACAAAGGAAAACTTCATCAAGGCTCCTCTTGTATAGGCCGTTGTCCCATAAGACAAAATTAGCAACTTTCAGCTTGATGGTTCTCCTCTCTTTATAGGATAGGTGAGCAGGACACTCACCATAAGTAAGGAAATGAGCAATACTTGAATACCACTCATTCGTGGTGGAGACAAAGAGGACTGCTGGTGTGTCTTCCACCTCTAATTTTTCATGCTCTGTTCTTTTTGGCTTGTTATCAATAATTAGTTGGCAGAGCCCCTTTCCACGCACCAATTTTGTGGGCTTGATGACTAGATCAAACTCTTAGATCTTTGCAACCCAATTACCTCGTTTCATCCCAAACTCTTGCTGAGTTAGTATGGATTTGACCGTGGTGTCAGGAACCAATGAAGTTGTGTGTGTATTCAAGATGTAGAAGCGGAAATGCTTCACCGCCTTCACCATTGCATAAGCATGCTTCTCCATGTTCGAGTACTTTAGCTCATGAGATTTGAGAGGACAACTCATGAAATAAATGAGGGATTCCATACCTTCTTTATTCTATTGAACCAAAATTGCTGAAAGCGTATGTTCTGAAGCATAGCTATAAATGGTGAACTCTTTGTTATAGTCTGGACAAGCCAAAATTAGAGCATGGGCAATGACAGTCTTGATATCTTCAAATGCTGACTTTCCTTTTTCAGTCCAGTCGAAGGTGGCCTTTCCCTTCATCATATTTACAATGTGCCTAGTCTTCTCAGTAAACTCAGGGATGAACCTCTGTAAAAAATTCACATTTTCAAAGAAAGAGTGAACAACAGTCTTACTTGTGGGCAAGAAAAGTTCTTAGATAGACTCGACTCTATTTGAGTCAATCTTTATGCCTCCTTTGGACACAATATGTCTAATAAATTTTCCCTATGTTACTCTAAAAACTGACTTCTTGGGGTTTAAGGAAATGCCATTCTGGCGACAGCGTTTCAACACTTATTGCAAATGGCTCACATGGTCTGGGCGATGCTTAGAAAAGACAGTCAAGTTATCAAGATAAACTATGATGAACTTACCCATCTCATCCTTAAAGGAAAGGTCCATTGCTCTTTGAAATGTGGCACCAACATTTATCAAGCCAAAAGGCATCCTTCTATATGCAAATGTGCCCCATGGTGTGGTGAAAGTGGTCTTATGGTGGTCTGCCTCACCAACTTCAACCTGATTATATCCTGAGAAGCCATCTAACATTGATAACATCTCCAAACTTGTCACACTCTGAAGCACTTGATCCATGATTGGCAAAGGATAGTTATCCTTCAAAGATGACTGATTCAAATTTCTAAAATCTACACAGAGGCAAATTTCACCATTCTTCTTCCTCACAGGCACTATATTGGCAATCCATGTGAAATCATGGATTGAGAAGAGTATCCTGGCATTTAACATCTTTTGTATCTCAGATAAAATAGTACTTGATATTTTTGAATTATAATGCCTAGACTTTTGCCTGTAAGGTGTTGAATCAAGGAATGTCATGTTGAATTTCATCAGGTTAGAGTGACTTTAGGTCTTCATAAGAATATGTCAGGATGTCCATGTACTAGTTGAGTAACTTAGTGAACTTTGTTAGGTGAATATTTTGTTGGCCAGCTAATTGGTGACCAAAATAGTTCCTATCACCATAGCATAGGGAGATGGGTCGTCCTGGTGTGCAGGTTTATTATATCAACAGGAGACAAATCTCTCCTCTCATCAAGAGGAGGTTTTCTATTAAATATGTGGAGGCTATATACTATAAATATATGTAGAAAGTAAGACACAAGGGTGGGATAAACCATTCATCTCTTTTTTTCAGAGATGATGCTAACAAACAGAGGAGAAATACTAGGTGATTGGTGATGGCACTTCTCTTCTTTCAAAAGTAACATTCAGCTAAAAGCCAGATCCCTTCCTGGATAGTAGAAACCTTGGTGAAGTGATAGAAGGCACTTCTCTTCTTTCAGATGTGCTTGTTTGTTAAGTTGTGGATCTAAAAGCTTCACTGTTATGCAAATATAGAGGTTGCTAAACTTAACCAGTAATCAACATCGGTAGTATCGTCGACATCGGTCAGGCGTGGATCAGAATCGACTGACATCAGTCAGAGATTGGCCAACGTCGGTCATATGTAGACTGACAGCCACCGGCGTCAGTCACCTGTGTGTGTGCATTTGCATGCATTTCCAGAATAAGATTTGTTCTAATTTTAGGAGGACAAAGTGTTTGCATGTAAAGACTAATTTTAGTCTTGAGTCTGTGTTTTTAATTATTGTATGCCTTGGATCTTATTTAAGAGACCCATGGGACATGTATTGTAATTAAGTTGTAAGCAAGGTCAATTAGATCTGCAAGGTGCAAAATCAAGAAGATCAGCTGAAGCAAGGGAATAACAACTCTGTTATTGAGTTGATTGTAATTGATTGAGAGAGAGAGAACTCTTGAGAGAAATACTGTACACCCAAGAGGTGTGGAAGAATGAGATTTCTTTATTGTATTCTGGAAGAGTTTAATAGAGATTGGTTGTTTTTTATATCTTCTCTTATTTGCTATTTCGTATTTCTAGTTACTTATTACTTTTAGTTCAATTTCGTGTTTAGTTGCTTATACAAAAGTAATCAATTGTACTCGGTGTATCCTAACAAGTGGTATCAGAGCGGGTTAGTGTTTGTTGATTATAGGTTCACTTATAGGAGTTTCTGTTTGAGTGGGAGTAAAGCAATGGTAGAAAAAAGTAAACTAAGAATGGAAAAATTCAATGGCAAGAATTATCAATTATGGAGGATGCAGATAGAAGATTGTCTGTATCAAAAAGATCTATTCTTACTGTTGGGTGGGGTTTCAAGTAAGCCCACAGATATGCAAAATGAAGAATAGAATGTTCTTGATAGAAAGACTCTTGGATCTATAAGGTTGAGCCTGGTATCTTCTGTGATATCCAACTTATCACAGGCAAAGACAACGGTAGAGTTAATAGATACTTTGGCAAATTTATATGAAAAACTCTTAGCTTCGAATAAATTAGTTTGTAAATGCAGGAATGTGGATCTGTATATAGTCATCTTAATGATTTCCATGAAATTATAAATCAACTAAATTCAGTCAAAATAATTTTTGATGATAAAATTAAGGCTCTCTTAATATTATGCTCTTTACCTGAAAGCTGGCACAACTTGGTAATGACAATTAGCAATACTGCATTTGCTTCAAATATCTTGAAAGTTGATGTTGTTAGTGTAATTTTGAATGAAAAAATTCACAGGAAAAACACAAGAGAAACATCAGGTAATGCTTTAAGTATTGAAAGCAGGGGAAAGCAAAGAGAGAAGGGTAAGCAAAGGAAATCAAGGTCAAAGATGGGAGGAGATCCAAATTCAGAAATGGAGGTATAACTTGCTGGAATTGTGGAAAGAAAGGGCATGCAAAGAAAGACTGCTGGTTGAAGGATAACAAAGAAAATCAGCAAGAAGGTAATAAGGAAACAAATGTTGCAGATATTGTTGCACAAGATCTCTTATATTTTCTTTGGATAGTCAAGTAGAATCTTGGGTTTTAGATTCTGGTGCTTTTTTCCATGCAACCCCAAATAGAGAATTTTTCAATGATTATGTCCATGGAGATTTTAGAAAAGTTTATTTAGGGGATGATGAGCCTTGTCAAATTGTTGGCAAAAGAAAAGTGTAGCTGAAATTGCAGAATGGCAACACATGGGTGTTGAAGGATGTCATGCATGTACCCATCCTGAAGAGGAATTTGATTTTTATAGGAAAGTTGGGTGATGAGGGTTGCACAGTAACTCTCACAGTAGAATCTTGAAAAGTTTCCAAGGGTGCACTTGTATTAGTAAGAGGTAAGAGAGTAGGTACACTTAATCTATCTACTTGTATTACTGATTATTCTTCTTCTATTTTATCTACTTCAGATGTAGATGCAAAGTTGTGGCACTGTAGGTTTGGTCACATGAGTGAGAAGGGAATGCATGTTCTTAAGTCAAAAGGTAAGCTTTCAAATTTGAAATGCATAGATCTATATTTTTGTGAGTATTGTATTTTTGGAAAATAGAAGAAAGTGAGGTTTCTTAAAACTAGGTCAACAAAGAAGCACAAGTTGGAGCTTGTTCACACAGACGTGTGGGGACCAGCTCAGGTAGCTTCTATTGAAGGATCACATTATTATGTTTCTTTCATTGATGATGCTACAAGAAAGGTATGGGTTTATTGCATAAAGAGAAAATTTGATGTTTTTGACATATTTAAGAAATAGAAAGCTTTGGTTGAGAATGAAATAGGTTTGAGATTGAAGTGCCTTAGATATGATAATGGTGGTGAGTACTGCAGCAATAAATTCAATAGCTACTGTTCTATGAGTGGAATATGCAGGGAAAGGATGGTTCCAAGGACACTTAAGCAAAATGGAGTTGCTGAAAGGATGAATAGAACAATAATGGAGCGTGCACAGAGTATGAAGTTGCATGCTGGTTTGCCCTTACAGTTTTGAGCAGAAGTTGTAGATACTATGGTTTATCTGATTAACAGAGGACCTTCTACTGCACTAGATGGTGGAATTCTAGAAGAGGTGTGGATAGGTAAAAAAGTAGATCTTTCATTTCTCAGAGTTTTTGGTTCTAAAACTTTTGTGCATATTGATAAAGAAAATAGAAAGACGCTGGATGCTAAATCTATGCGGTGCACTTTCATTGGTTATGGCTTTGGAGATTTTGGATTACAGTTGTGGAATTTAGAAACTAACAAAGTTATTAGAAGCCGTGATATAGTTTTCAATGAGAAGGTGATGTACAGTGATCAGCTCAAGAGGCTGAATAAATTTGAGCAGGGTAATCTTGATTTGGATGAGGTAATGATTCAAAATGAGCTCGCGAGTAAAAATCATCACTCACAGGAAAACACAGAGACCGACGTCAGTCAAGAAATCGACGTCAGTAGTCAAGAAAAAATTGACGTCGGCCAGACAGTAACTGATGTCGGTTAGGTCGGTCAAACAGAGACTGACATCAGTCAGTTAGAACTGACGTCGGTCAAGTGCAGACAGAGAGATGACCGAGATCAGTCATTGATAGAGAATTTGGGTGGACAACAAGCTGTAAATGAGTCTCAAATGACTATGAGGAGGTCTATAAGGGTAAGTAAACCTCCAATTCATTATTCCCCTTCTTTATACTACGCGTTGCTTACTGATGGTGGAGAACTAGAAAGTTTTGATGAGGCAATACAGATAGAATCTAGGAAACAGTGGGAGCATGGCATGAATGAGAAAATTGATTCCTTGAAAAAAAACCAAACGTGAGATTTAGTTGAATTGCCAGCCGAAAAAAAAGCACTGAAAAACAAATGGGTATACAGGTTAAAGGAAGGAGAGAATGGATAAATGAGACATAAGGCCAGGTGGGTAGTAAAGGGATTTGTACAGAAACCAGGTATTGACTTTGGTGAAATCTTTTTTTCTATAGTAAAGATGACTTCTATTCGGACTGTATTGTCTTTAGTTACTATTGAGGATTTGCACCTTGAGCAGCTTGATGTTAAGACAACATTTCTTCATGGAGATTTAGATGAAGAGATATCTATGGATCAACTGGAAGGTTTTGAGGTCAAAGGTAAGGAGAAACTTGTGTGCAAGTTGAAGAAAAGCTTATATGGTCTTAAGTAAGCTCCAAGACAATGGTATTTAAGGTTTGACAGGTTTATGACAGAACATGGCTTTAGTAAATATCAATCTGACCATTGTGTTTATTTTACCAGATTGGATAATGGTAGTTATATTATCCTATTATTGTATGCAGATGATATGCTTGTTGCAGGTTCACACATGCAAGAAATTATTGAGCTAAAGGTAAAATTAGCTCACATATTTTCCATGAAGGATTTAGGAGCAGCAAAGAAAATCCTTGGCATGAGTATCAAGAGAGACAAGAAAAATCACAGTTTGATTTTGTCTCAAGAGGATTATGTGAATAAGGTGTTGGAGAGGTTCTATATGCAAGATGCAAAATCGGTATGCACACCTATGGCTGGACACTTCAAGTTGAGCAAAGAACAGTGTCCTAAATCACATGATGAGGTTGAGTACATGAGCAAAGTTCCATATACTTCAGCAGTTGGGAGCTTGATGTATGCAATGGTATGTACTAGACCTGATATTGCCCAAGTAGTGAGAGTTGTCAGCAAGTTTATGGCCAACCTAGGAAAAGAGCACTTTAAAATAGTTCAATGGATTCTCAGATATCTGAGAGGGACCAATAGTAGGCATTTATGCTATGGAGGGTCAAACACTTCTCTACATGGGTATGTAGATTCGGATATGGCAGGTGACTTGGATGGCAGGAGAAGCACCACATGATATGTGTTCACTATTGGTGGAACAATGGTTAGCTGGATTTCAAAGTTGTAGAAGGTTGTTGCCCTGTCTACTATAGAGGCAGAATACATTGCAGTCACATAGGCTAGCAAGGAAATAATATGGATGACTCGATTCATGAAAGAGTTGGGAAAGGAGCAAGAGAGTTGTAGACTGTACAGTGATAGTCAAAGTGAAATTCATTTGGCAAAAAATTTAGCCTTTCATTCAAAAACCAAACATATACAACTTAGGTACCACTTCATTAGATAGGTATTAGAGGATGGACAGTTGAAGCTGGAAAAGATCTATACGGATAAGAACCCTGCAGATATGTTAACAAAGCTGGTAACAAAGGAGAAGTTGAATCTTCATTCAACTTTTGTTGGTCTTCAAGATTGAACTTGAAGATGGAGAAACAAGCTAGAGAAACAAGACAAATGATGTTGTTGTATAGGTACAGGTGCAGCTGTTTATCTCCAAGTGGGAGATTGTTAAGTTGTGGAGTTAAAAGCTTCACTGTTATGCAAATATGGAGGTTGTTGGACTTAACCAATAATTGGCATCAGCAGTATCATCAACATCGATCAAGCGTGGATCAGAAGCAATCGACATCGGTCAGGGATCGACCGACATCGGTCATATGCAGACCGACAGCCACCGATGTCGGTCACTTGTGTGTGTGCATTTGCATGTATTTTTAGAATTATATTTGTTCTAATTTTAGGAGGACAAAGTGTTTGCATGTAAAGACTAATTTTAGTCTTGAGTCTGTGTTTCTAATTATTGTATGCTTTGGATCCTATTTAAGAGACCCATGGGGAATGTATTGTAATTAAGTTATAAGCAAGGTCAATTAGATCTGCAAGGTGCAAGATCAAGAAGATCAGTTGAAGCAAGGGAATAACAACTCAGTTATTGAGTTGATTGTAATTGATTGAGAGAGAGAGAAATCTTGAGAGAAATACTGTACACCCAAGAGATGTGGAAGAGTGAGATTTTTTCATTGTATTCTGGAAGAATTTAATAGAGATTGGTTATTTCTCATATCTCTTCTTATTTGCTATTTGCTATTTCTAGTTACTTATTACTTCTGGTTCAATTTTGTGTTTCGTTGCTTATACAAAAGTAATCAATTGTACTCGGTGTATCCTAACATTGTTCTTGCAAACATTAGGACTCTTTTTGGTAACAAGTGACTGGTAACTGATTCTAAATTAACCAGCAATCTAAGATGTAGCTCAAAGTATCCACCTTGACTACCTTAGAGTCAGGTACGAAGAACAATGGGGGCATAAAGTCATCCCAAGGTCCTTTACACAAAAATAAAAAAGAAAAACACACACTAAAAACAATTATGTTAGCACAAAGTCTAAAAGTAATTGGTTTTGAGACACCTTCCTTATCACTTCCACTAACTCTGATTGTTAAATTAAATAAACAAGAACACATTCAAAAGACAGATATAAGAACAATCTCCTAAAATGATACAAGATATACAGCACAAAGTCTGTGAATCACTTGTTTTCTCATTCAGATAAAATAATATGAAATACAATCTAAGCTCAAAGTCCCAGTATTCGCCTTTCAATTTGGGAAGAGTTTTGCTTCTATATTCGAGAAGATCTCCCTAAAACAATAAAAAAGATTACAATATATAGCAGCCAAGAAGGACTTGGCGCTTTGTTCTATAAAATGGCCCATGCTGTGCATTTAATGCCTTGAATGCATTTCTAGATTTGTCAAAAGACTGCGTTGAAAATAGGGTGGCTGTCTTAACTATGGCATGTCATTTCATCACATATGTCTTCTCCTGAGTCTAGATCATCTAGTCTGTCCCTTTTGATGTCTATGTAGCTGTCTATTTTGCCTTTACTTCATGGAAGAAAAATAGGCTGCTTCCTCAATGTTTGCAAGCTAGAAAATCTACTTCGCAAACTATTCCAGCTACCAAAATAACTACCACATAGATATTTTCCTCTTTGTCCTCTTTCTACTTTTATCTTTTCTAGCTTTGTCTCTTCTTGAAATTTAAGCTCTCGGGCTATCTTTTCCCCTTTCCAGTTTTGTCTTTTCCTAGAATCTGAGCCCTCGGGGCTATATTCTTAGCTTTGCCAACTTTTTCAGCTCCTTTTTCAGTTGGTCGCTGAGTTTGTTTTTAGGTTTCGCGCCACATTTGAAACTTAGCCAATATTTTATTACCTTAAATTGACATCCATGGGGATGTCATTGGTTGACTGTTTCAACAGTTCAGGCGGCCTTCTCGGCTCCTTTATTCAACCACTTTCTTACTTCGATCGCTTTATTGGTTCAATCACTTTATTGGTTTAATCGCTTTCTCGCTCCTTGGTTGAACCATCCGTTGAACCACCTGTTTGCTGCTTCTTTTCTTAATTGAGGCCGCCTTTGAACCTTTGAACCGATGAACCATTAAACTTTGAACTCTTTCAGTTCAAGGTTTAATCGGTTCATTAGTTCATCCTTTATCCGTCACTTCCTTGTTCTTTCTAAGATATTTGATCTTCATCACATTGGTTGAACCTTTGAACCTGTGAACTCGTTGAACCTTTTGGTTCAAGGTTTAACGGTTCAATCAGTTCATTTTTTTTATTGTTTTTTCTAAGCTCTTTGATCTTCATCGCACTGGTTGAACTTTTGAACCTGTGAACTAGTTGAATCTTTTGGTTCAAGGTTCAACGGTTCAATCGATTCATTCTTTTTATTTGGCTAAGTCCTTTTGATCTTTTTAAACCAAACATGTTGAACCATTTGGTCATTGAACCTATTGAACCATTAAACCCGTTGAACCTTTGAACCAAAGTGGTTCAATGGTTCAACGGTTCAATGGTTCAAGCCTTCTTCTCTTTGATAAGTGTTTTGAAGCTGTTGAACCTTGAAGTGGTTGAACTTTGAACCTTGACAAATGTGCTTAACTCTTGCTGATGACGTTGAACCTTGAACCCATTGAACTCTTGAACCAAAAGGTTCAAGGTTCAATGGTTCAATGGTTCAATCTTTATTTAGAAGCTTGCCGATGGACATTTTTTAGTTGAACCAACTTTGAAATCGCTTAAGTGTTGAGAGCTTGCTTCTTTCTTGCAGAGTCTGTAGAAATCAACCTGTGAAGCCCATACAACTTGGCCTGCAGAGTCTGTAGATTTTCTTCCTATAGAGTCCATAGATTCAAGCTTACAGAGTTCATAGATTCAATCCTGCAAAGTTTACAGATTCAAGCCTGTAGAGTCCATAGATTCAAGCCTGCAGAGTCTACAAATTTTTGAGAAGCTTGAAAAATAAAGAATTTGAATGCTCAGAACAAATTTTGAAAAGAGAAGAGACAATTTTGGTCTGTAGGACCAAAGTAGTTCAAATGTTGTCCCAAAAATGAGTAATATTTTTGGGGGACAACAGCTGACTCCAGTTGGAGAACTTCCTTCAGTTAAAAACTTGGAACAACTGAGGAGAGTAAAAACCAAAATCTCCAGTGCCTTGAAGTATGCCATTGGGCTATGGAGTCATGCTACCCAAAAAGAAAGGCTCCAAAAAATAAAAATGAAAAGCACAAAATAGAACTAAAGACTATACAGATATACATATGTACAGATGATCTTATCTGATGCCTTAAGATTTGAAGCGCTTCAGATTCTACCCATTGTGAGATAGTGAAAATGGTGTGCCATCCTGATAAACTAGCAGGAAACCATTTTGTCCCCAAAAATGATGACGGGCGAATGGAACTCTCCACCAAAAAACCAATTTTTTGCGTCTTCCTCTTGGCTCTTTCTTCTTCTTACCCCATGGCAGGTCGTGGTCTTCAAATTGAAAACCAAAACTCCTTGCTCTTTTGGTGAAGAGTTTCTTTTGCTGACTTTGGAGTACAATAGTATGGTCCACCACCATAGCTTGTTGTTCTGCTGGTTCAGTCCAGCACATGCTTTGATTATCAGCCTCAAACTCCTAAAAAACTATCAGCTCAACATCTCTTTTGGTGTGAAGAAGTTTGATCTCTTCATCCTGAGCAGTCTTCAATCTGAGCAATATAGATCTTCATCCAGCATGAGTGGAATAATTATTGCCATCAAATTCCAGGATCCAAGCATCATCAGAAGCTAATCTTCTATCAGGGTTCTCTTCATTGAAGATTGAAGATCCTTCTTGATTTGTACTGTGCCCTACCAATTCTTCTGATGTCTTGTTTGAATCAAATCCTAGATTGCCAGCTATAAGAATTTCATCAGCTGAGACATGAGCATCCTCTGTGGTTAAAAAGTAATTACCCCTACTTGATGGCTCAAATATAATTTGAGCTGCAGGGGCTGACATTTGGGTGACCATAGTTTTTGTCTTAGACATGGCCGTACTTGGTTCTCCATCAATGTCCAATTGCTCAAGATTGGCTTGCAGGGATTCAAACTTAGTCATTTGAATTTTGGATTTCTTGACATGATCAATCATGTTAAATAATTGGAATGGACTTGGAAGAGAGGATGAGAGTTCATCCTTTTAGTTTTTGGGAGAGGGAGGACTAGTTTGCGAAGTTGAAGTAGAAGGTGCAGAGATGTTTGATGTACTAACCTTCTTGGCAATCACTGGGTCCTTTGACTGGAAAGGCAGAGTGGTTCTCCACTTAGCAATTAGAATTGCAGGTTGAGTTCATTCCTCTATTCTTTCTTTATTAGCTTGTTGGGCTGACCGATTCTCAGACTGGGTGAATACTGTGTATGATCCTTCGACTGCTTCAACTTCAATTTTGGGTTCATTCTGATAATTTAGAAAACCAATGTGAGAGTCACCAACTAATTTTTCTTGATCCTCCGTGAAGAGATCAACGTCATTTTCTTACTCAAACTTAGGTTGGAAAGAGAAAGCATGTTCTATTTTTAGATATCCAACTGTTGAGTTGGTTGGAGGTGCTTCAAGGACAAGGTTCCTCTGTGGGGGAGGAAGATGATTTGGCTGCACTTGATTTTTGGTGGCATTGCCTTGATATGGCTGATTCTGAAATACCCTCCTTGGCATATCCCAATTAAGAGGAGCAGACATACTTAGGGCCATTTTCTTTTTTAAGGCTATCAGTTCATTTGCCAACTTTTGCACCATTGGGTCAGTGGTGGCTGTGGGTGAGTATTCAAAAGATGAAGAGGGTTTGCCTCTATTAGGATCTCTCCTTATCTTTTCTACTAAGATAAGGTCATATTCTAGCTCAGTAGCCAAGTCTTAAGTAACCTCAAGGTCTATGTGTTTAGCCCATCTCAATAGAAAACTCACTTCAGGCAGTTGTGACTTGATGAAGAAGCATTTGAGGTTCTAAGGTGTCAGCTGGGTGACCATGGGAATCTTGTGCCTCAGCTTGTTAAATTTGGAAATAAAATTCTTCATAGGCTCATGAGGCTCTTTATTCATTTGAGTGAGTTGGGCCAGCAAGGCATGTGCATTTTTTGTGGGCTTGAACCTTGCTTCGAACTTAGCTTTAAGTGTATCCCAGTCAGTCACTGATCTAACTTGCAGATGGTAGAACCAGTCTGTAGCAGCACCTTGTAGTGTCTCCACAAAAATCCTGACTGCTGCGTCTTCAAATTCCACCCCTATAACACCATAGGCTATGCTAAAGCTGTAATGTGTTCATCAGGGTGAACTATCCCATCACCAAAGAATTTGGAGAAATTCTTTTTTGAACTACGTGAGAGTTCATGGAGAGGTGGAGTCAAGTTGAGTGGGCCAAAAGAGTTACCCCATGGGCCTCGAACTACCATGATTTAATTAAAAAAAATAGAGATAACAAATCTGGATGGAGTGGTTAGATTGTAGAACAAAAATAGAAAAAGACTAGCTTAGCTTCAGCTTGAGGCTTGAGGCTTCAAACTATGCACTCTTTTCCAGTAGCTCTGGTTTTACAGACCAAATAAAATAACAAAAGTGGAAGAAGATGGTAAGGCTATAATGAATAATGGGTAGGACACGTAACAGAGTCACAAGAGTCTATAAAATAGATAAGGGAAGGAACTACTTCAATCTAAAACTTAAGGCTTCAGACTGCACATTCATCCTAGTAGAGTCACCAAAAACTATTGTGCAAGGCTGGGGAGGAAAAATTAACAATGGGAAAGCATTGGAGCAGTTCATTCTTAAACAGTGAAATTCATGGATAAGGTTATAATGATAATGGGTAAGACACAGGGGATGTTTTAATGTGAAACTTGAGGTTCCAAATTACACAAAATTATTGTGTCCCCAACAGAGTCGCCAAAAGCTGTTGGGTGAATATTTTGTCGACCAACTAACTGGTGACCAAAATAGTTATTATCACCACAACATAGGGAGATGGGTCATCTTGGTGTGCATGTTTACTACATCAATAGGAGACAAATCTCTCCTCTCATCAAGGGGAGGTTCCCTATTAAATATGTGGAGGCTATATACTATAAATATATGCAGAAAGTAAGACACATGGGTGGGATAAACCATCCATCTCTCTTTTTTCAGAGATGATGCTGACAAACAGAGGAGAAATACTGGGTAATTGGTGATGGTACTTTTTTTCTTTCAAAAGTAACATTCAGCTAAGAGCTATATCCCTTCTTAGATAGTAGAAACCCTAGTGAAGTGATAAAAGGCACTTCTCTTCTTTCAGAAGTGCTTGTTCTTGCAAACAATAAGACTCTTTCTGGTAACAAGTGACTAGTAACTGGGTCCAAAGTAACCAACAATCTAAGATGTAGCTCAAAGTCTCCACCTTGACTGCCTTAGAGTGAGGTATGAAGAACAATGGGGGCACAAAATCGTCCCAAGGTCCTTTACACAGAAACAAAAAAGAAAAACACACACTGAAAACAATTATGTCAGCACAAAGTCTGAAAGTAACTAGTTTTGGGACACCTTCCTTATCACTTCCACTAGCTCTAATTGTTAAATTAAATAAACAAAAACACATTTATAAGATAGACATAAGAACAATCTCTTAAAATGATACAAGCTATACAGCATAAAGTGTGTGAATCACTTATTTTCTCATTCAAAGAAAATAATATGAAATACAATCTGAGCTCAAAGTCTCAGTATTCACCTTTCAATTTGGGCAGAGTTTTACTTTTGTATTCAAAAATATCTCCCTAAAATAATAAAAGAGATTACAATATATATCAGCCAAGAAAGACTTAGTGCTTTGTTCCATAGAACGGACCATGCTGTGCATTCAATGCCTTGAATGCATTTCCAAGTTTGTCAAAGGACTGCGTTGAAAATAGGGCAGCTGTCTTAACTATGGCATGTCATTTCATCCCATATGTTTTCTCCTAAGTCTAGATCATCTGGTCTATCCCTTTTGACATCTGCGCATCTATCCATTGTGCCTTTACTTCATGGAAGAAAAATAGGCTGCATCTTCAATGTTTGCAAGCTAGAAAATCTACTTCTCAGACTATTCAAGCTACCGGAATAACTACTGTGTAGATATTTTCCTCTTTGTCCTCTTTTCACTTTTGTCTTTTCTAGCTTTGTCTGTTCTTGGAATTTAAGCTCCTGAGCTATCTTTTCCCCTTTTTGGTTTTGTCTTTTCCTAGAATCTGAGCCTCTGGGCTATATTCTTAGCTTTGTCGGCTCTTTCAGCTCCTTCAGCTGGTCACTGAGTTTGTTTTTAGGTTCCGCGCCACATTTAAAAGTTAAAAAATATTTTATTACCTTAAATTTGATGTCCACAAAGATGTCATTGATTGACTATTTCAACAGTTCGAGTGGCCTTCACGGCTCCTTGGTTCAATTACTTTCTTGCTTCGATCGCTTTATTGGTTCAATCGCTTTCTCGCTCCTTGGTTGAACCATCCATTAAACCACCTATTTTCTGCTTCTTTCCTTGACTGAGGCCACTTTTGAACCTTTAAACCCATGAACCATTGAACTTTGAACTCTTTTAGTTCAAGGTTTAATCGGTTCATTAGTTCATCCTTTGTCCGTCACTTCCTTGTTCTTTCTAAGCTCTTTGATCTTCATTGCACTGGTTGAACCTTTGAACCTGTGAACTCATTGAAACTTTTGGTTCAAGGTTCAACGGTTCAATCGATTCATTCTTTTTATTTGGCTAAGTCTTTTTGATCTTTTTGAACCAAACTGTTGAACCATTTGGTCGTTGAACCTGTTGAACCATTGAACCCGTTGAACCAAAGTGGTTTAATGGTTCAAGCCTTCTTCTCTTTGATAAGTGTTTTGAAGCTGTTGAACCTTGAAGTGGTTTTTTAGGATCCTACTCCTTAAGAGTACACTTGATTACCTTTTGATAAGCAACTAAACACGAAATTTAAACCAGAAGTAATATGTAACTAGAATTCAAAAACAACAAAGAATAGGAGATATGAGAAACAATACAATCTGTATTAACACTCTTTCAAAAGGAAATACAATGAATAAATCTCACTCTTCCCACACCTCTTGGGTGTACAATAATTCTCCCTCAAGAGTTCTCTCTCTCTCAATTACAATCAACAATCAACTCAACACCGAGTTATTGTTCCCTCCAGTCTAGTGACAATCAACTCAATGGTTGTTTTGCCTACCTTACTTCCAAGTGACAATCAACTCAACTGTTGTTGCCTACTCTCATCCACAGACCTTCTTGATCTTGCACTCTATAGATCTAATTGGTCTTGCTTACCATGTAGATCTCCTTAATCTTGCTACCTGTAGATCAACTGATCTTACACCCCTTGAGACAACCAACCCAATTATTGTTCTTGCCTTCAAGTTGAGGATCTAATCCTTAGTCCTTGATTATAATACAGCCCCATGGGTCTCTTAAATAGATCCCAAACTAAACAATAATTAGAAACATAGACACAAGACTAAAATTAGTCTTTACATGCAAACTCACTGTTCATCTAAAATTAGAATAGTTTTAGAATGCACAGATGACCGACGTCGGTCTCTGTCTGTCTGGAGATGATTGATGTCGATTCTTATCTGACCGATGCCGGCTGACTTATAACTGATGTTAGTTACTATGTAGCTAAACATAGCTGACGTTGGTTGGCCTAACCGACATCAGTTACTGTGTCACTCAGCAACCTCCACCATTTGCATAACAATGAAGCTTTTAGCTCCACAACTTAACAATCTCCCACTTGGAGATAAATAGCTACACCTATACCTGTACCTGTACAACAACATCCTCTAATTTGTTTCTAGCTTATATCTTCATCTTCAAGTTCATTCTTGAAGACCAACAAAAGTTGAATGAAGATTCAACCTCTCCTTTGTTCCCGACTTTGTTAACATTTCTGCAGGATTTTTATCTTTGCTAGCCTCTGTGACTGCAACAACCTTCTGCAACTCTAAAATCTAGCTAATCGTTGTTCCACCAACAGTGAACACATATCCTGTGCTGCTTCTCCTATCATCCAAGTCACCTGCCATATCTAAATCTTTATACCCATGTAGAGAAGTACTTGACCCTGCATAACATAAATACCTGCTGCTGGTCCCTCTTAGATATCTGAGAATCCACTGAATTGCTTTCCAATGCTCTTTTCCTGGATTGGCCATAAACTTGCTGACAACTCCCACTGCTTGGGAAATATCAGGTCTAGTACATACCATGAACTCAACCTCATCATGTGATTTAGGACACTGTTTATAGCTCAACTTGAACTGTCCAACCATAGGTGTGCTTACCAATTTTGCATCCTAAAAATTGAACCTCTCCACTACCTTATTCATATAATCCTCTTGAGACAAAATCAACCTGTGATTTTCCCTGTCTCTAGAAATACTCATGCCAAATATTTTCTTTGCTCCTCCTAAATCCTTCTTGGCACATGTCTGAGCTAATTTTACCTTTAGCTCAACAATTCCCTGCATGTGTGACCCTGCAACAAGCATATACACTACATACAATAATAGGATAATGTAGCTATCATTATCCAACCTGGTAAAATAAACACAATGGTCACATTGACATTGAATAAAGCCATGCTTTGTCATAAACCTGTCAAACCTCAAATACCACTGTCTTGGAGCTTGCTCAAGACTATATAACCTGGCGTTTTGTCTCACCTATCCATTCTCTCTTTTTTTTAACCTGTGAATCTATTCGTCTTTCAGTGCTTTCCTTCCGGCTGGCAACTCAACCAAATCCCACGTTTAGTTCTTTTCCAAGGAATCAATTTCCTCATTCATGCCATGCTCCCACTATTTTTTGGATTCTACCTGCATTGCCTCTTCAAAACTTTTTGGTTTTCCACCATCAGTGAGCAACAAGTAGTATAAAGAAGGGGAATAATGAATTTGAAGCTTATTTTTTAGTCCTCCTTCTGGGCATTTGAGACTCCTTGATAGCTTGCTGTCTGCCCAAATTTCATTTTAACAGTGACCGATCCTGGTCATCTCTCAATCTATACCTAACTGACATTGGTTCCACCTGATCGACCTGATCGACATTAGTTCTTACCTAACCAATGTCAGTTACCACTTGCCCAACATCACCGACTTCAGTCTCCACTAGATCGACGTCGGTTCCTGCCTAATCAACGTCGTTCACTGCCTGACCGATGTCGGTGTCTGTGTTTTCCTGTGAGTGATTATTTTTACCCATGAGCTTATTTTGGATCATAACCTTGTCCAAATCAACATTGCCTTGCTCAAAAATATTTAGCCTCTTGAGCTAATCTTTGTCCATCATCTTCTCCTTGAAAACCAAGGCTTTCTAGTTCTTAAATATGTCAAAAACATCAGATTTTCTCTTTATACAATAAACCCAATCCTTTCTTGTAGCATCATCAATGAAAGAAACATCATATTGTGATCTTCCAATAGAAGCTCCTTGAGCTCGTCCCCACATGTCTGCGTGAACAAGCTCCAACTTGTGCTTCTTTTTTGTTGACCCAGTTTTGAGAAACCTCATTTTCTCTTGTTTCCCAAAAATACAATGCTCACAAAAATCTCGGTCTATCAAATCTAAAAGCTTACCTTTTGACTTAAGAACATCCATTCCCTTCTCACTCATGTGACCAAGCTTACAGAGCCACATCTTTGCATCTACATCTGAAGTAGATAAAACAGAAGGAGAATCAGTAATACAAGTAGATAAATAAAGTGTACCTACTTTCTTACCTCTTGCTAATACAATTGCACCCTTGAAAACTTTCTAAGATTCTGCTGTGAGAGTTACTGTGCAACCCTCATCACTCAACTTCCCTACAGAAATCAAATTCCTCTTCAGGATGGGTCCATGCATGACATCCTTCAACACTCATGTGTTGCTAGTCTACAACTTCAGCTGCACTTTCTCTTTGCCAACTATTTGACAAGGCTCACATAATTGATAATTCTTGCCATTGAATTTTTCCATTTTTAGTTTACTTTCTTATGCCATTGCTTTACTCCCACTCAAACGAAAATTCCTATGAGTGACTTATAATCAACAAACACTAACCTACTCTGATACCGCCTATTAGTGAACCAAGCTCTGATACCAACTATTAGGATCCTACTCTTTAATAGTACACTTGATTATCTTTATATAAAAAACTAAACACAGAATTTAAATCAAAAGTAATATGTAACTAGAATTCAGAAAAATCAAAGAATAGGAGATACGAGAAACATACAATTTGTATTAACACTCTTCTAGAAGGAAATACAATGAAAAAATCTCACTCTTCCCACACCTCTTGGGTGTACAATAATTCTCCCTCAAGAGTTCTCTCTCTCTCAATTACAATCAACAATCAACTCAACACCGAGTTGTTGTTCCCTCTAGTCTAGTGATGATCAACTCAATGGTTGCTTTGCCTACCTTACTTCTAAGTGACAATCAACTCAACCATTGTTGCCTACTCTCATCCACAGACCTTCTTGATCTTGCACCCTGCAGATCTAATTGGTCTTGCTTACCATGTAGATCTCCCTGATCTTGTTACCTGCAGATCAACTGATCTTACACCCCTTGAGACAACCAACCCAATTGTTGTTCTTGCCTTCAAGTTGAGGATCTAATCCTTAGTCCTTGATTATAATATAGCCCCATGGGTCTCTTAAATAGATCTCAAACCAAACAATAATTAGAAATGCGGACACAAAACTAAAATTAGTCTTTACATGCAAACTCACTGTTCGTCTAAAATTAAAACAGTTCTAGAACGCACAGATGATTGACATCGGTCTCTATCTATCTAGAGATGACTGACATCGGTTCCTGTCTGACCGATGTCGATCGACTGATGTCAGTTACTGTGTAGTTAAATATAGCCAACGTCGGTTGGCTTGACCGACGTCGATTACTGTGTCACTCAGCAACCTCCACCATTTGCATAACAGTGAAGCTTTTAGCTCCACAACTTAACATGGTTAAACTTTGAACCTTGACAAATGTGCTTAACTCTTGCTGATGACATTGAAACTTGGACCCATTGAACCCTTGAACCAAAAGATTCAAGGTTCAACAATTCAATGGTTTAATCTTTGCTTAGAAGCTCGCCGATGGACATTTTTTGGTTGAACCAACTTTGAAATCGCCTAAGTGTTGAGAGCTTGCTTCTTTCTTGCAGAGTCCATAGAAATCAACCTATGAAGCCCATTGAACTTGGCCTGCAAAGTCCGTAGATTTTCTTCCTGCAGAGTCCATAGATTCAAGCCTGTAGAGTCCATAAATTCAAGCCTGTAGAGTCCACAGATTCAAGCCTACAGAGTCTGTAGATTTAGGCCTGCAAAGTTTGTAGATTTCTAAGAAGCTTGAAAAATGAGGAATTTGAATGCTCAAAACAAATTTCAAAAAGGGAAGAGATAATTTTGGTCTGTAGGACCAAAATAGTTCAAATGTTGTCCCAAAAATGAGTGATATTTTTAGGGGACAACAAACTTGAACCTCTCCTTAGGAGTACAACATTTCTCAATGTTCATCATCTTGGGATCTTCTTTGGTTCCTAGATTTACTTGATCAAACTCCTGAGATGAGCTTGAATCCATTGGCTGTTGTTTGATGAATCTATCATGCTTATCAAACAGCTTCTCAAGGAAAACCATGCCTTTGAGAATCTTATTCCCTTTGAGTTGCAAGAACTCCCCACTTGTGTCGACATTCAATTTAGAGGTCAGTTCAGGGTTTTGAGGTTCACTGCCTTCAAAATGTAGTCGTTCAAAGCTGTCTTTTTACTCCAAGAAGGTAATGATTTTATTGTCATTATTGAATACTTGCCAATGGCTAGAATTATCAGGCACACTTGGTCTAAAGATCAGCTCAATAGTGTACCTGTCTCCTTTAAAGTCTAAGTGGGGGACCAAGAGAATAGCTGAGACAGCCAGTGCATCAGCCTTGTCATTGAATTCTCTAAGAATGATAGAGATGTTGAAAGCATCACAGTCTTCCAGTTGGTCCCAGACTAGATTACGATAGTGGCACAATATTTCATTCTCGGTTTGATATAGGTTCTTCACCTAACAAACCACCAATTCAACATCTCCTTTAGCATGAAGGAGTTTGATGCCTTTGTCCCTAGCAGCTTTCAATCCAAGCAACAGAGATTCATACTCAGTTGTGTTATTAGTGTTGCTAAACTGTAACTTGTAGGATGAAGAAAAAATATCTCCTTGAGGAGATATCAGCATAACTCTGGATCCTAAACTAGTGGAGGAGCAGCTACCATCAAATTCAAGAATCCATACCTCATTTGATACTGATTTTCTTTTGGATTCTTCTTCATTCGGGGGTGGAGATACTTCCACACTTGCCTTGTGCTCAGCCAATTCCTCTGCTGTTCTAGCTAAATGCATTTCCAGGGTGTCACCTACAGGAGCTTCATTAAATGCCTCATGAACTTCATCTATGGATAGACAGTAGTTATCCATGCCTAAAGACTCAAACAAAATTTGAGCTTCGGGTGCCGAGGTTTGGGTAACCACATATTTTGCTTCTTTCTTAGGGAGCAACCTTTTCATGACACCTTTGACTGAAATCTTTGCTTCTGATTAATCCAGCTCAATTCACCACCAACATCCCTACAAAAATTTTGCCCAAGAAGGATTCCATATGATGCTGGGACGTCAGCTACCAAGACAGTCATCTTGATTCTTTTGTCTGAGAATGCTACAAACACAAATTGGGCGTCTTTAATTTGTCCCAGCAGAGGTACTTGCTTGTTCTCCATTTAGAAGCATCTACCAAAAGTCTTGGTCAGTGTGAGGTCAAAGGAATCAGCCACTTTAGTAGGCATGACATTTTCTAAAGCTCCAAAGTTGATGATGCAATTATTCAGCTGATGTCCATTTATCAACAATGAGACATAAAAGGATTCAGTCCTACCAGGAGCAGTAGGAGGGGTAATGACAAGATTGTTCTTGGTAGGTGCATTCCTGGGGGAATCATGTGTCACTTTAGAAACTACTTGTTCAACAGGGATGTTTTAGTTTTTAATAGACTAAACCAATTTATCTAATTGCTTAGGATGGTACTATAGAAATTCAAATTCAAACATTTGAATTTTGGTTTTATTTGCATGGTCAATGATATCAAATGTTGGAAATGAACTAGGTACAGAGGATGGCAGTTCATCTTTTTGAGTTTTGAGGGGGGAGAATTGGACTGTGAATTTGAAGTTGAAGGTGCAAAAATGTTTGGGGTACTTACCTTTCTAGCAGTCACCGGGTCCTTTGGCTGGAAGGGCAGAGTAGTTCCACACTTAGCAATTGAAACTGTTGGTTGAGGTTGCCCTTCTATCTTCTTTTTATCAACTTGTTGAGCTGATTGATTCTTGGATTGAGTGAATACAACATATGACCCCTCAGTTACATTGCCTTCACTTTTGGGTTCATCTTGATAGTTTAGAAAACCAATATGGGAGTCGCCAGCTAATTCTTCTTCTTCCTCAGTGAAGAGATTAGCATCATCTTCAGGATTCAACTCAGGGTAGAATGAGAAATCTGATTTAGCTTCAATGTATCCAACTACTGAGTTGTTTGGAGGTGCTTCAAGGGCGAGGTTCCTCTATGAAGGAGGAAGGCGATTTTGCTATCCCTAATTTCTGGCAGCATTGCCTTGGTACACTTGATTCTAAAATGTCCACCTGGGCATATCTCTATATGCAAGAGTAGATGACATCCCTTGTGCCATTTGCTTTCTGAGAGCTAGCACTTCATTTTCTAGCTTTTTCACTATTGGGTCAATGGTGGCTGTAGATGAGTATTCAGAAGACGAAGAAGATTTACCTTTGTTTGGGTCTCTCCTTATCTTTCTAGCCATGATAAGGTCATCTTATACCTCAGTGGCCAAGTCTTGAGCAGCAACAAGGTCTATATGTCTAGTCCATCTCAGCAAGAAACTCACTTCAGGCAGCTGTGAGTTGATTAAGAAACACTTGAGATTCTGAGGTGTCGGCTGGGCGACCATGGGAATCCTGTGCCTCAGCTTGTCAAACCTGGCAATGAAGTCCCTCATAGGTTCATGGGGCTCCTTCTTCATCTATGTGAGCTAGGCCAACAAGGCATGTGCATCCTTTGTAGGCTTGAACTTGGCTTTAAATTTGTCTTTTAGAGTGTCCCAATTAGTCACTGATCGAGCTTGCAGATGGTAGAACTAGTCTACAGTAGCACCTTGTAGTGTCTCCACGAATATCCTTACTGTTATGTCTTCATAATTCACACCTATTACACCACAGGCTATGCTGAAGGCAACAATATGTTCATCAGGGTGAACTTTCCCATCACCAAAAAACTTGGGGAAATTCTTCCTTGAACTATGTGGAAGCTCATGTAGAGGTGGGGTCAAATTTAGTGGGCCAAATGAGTTACCCTAGGGGCCTTGAGTCATGGTTTTATTATGTAAAAGTGGGATAACAAATCTGGGTGGAATTTAGATAGGCAAGGCTCTGCTAGCAACAGAAAAAGAAGCTCTACCTTGTGTTGGTGACCTGGTTGGGCTAGGAGGAAGAGTCCTAGTTTGTTGAAGGTGAGCTTGTGGAGGAAACAACTCAAAATTGCTTTGCTACACCAACTCAAAATCAGGGTCAACAACACCTTGAGATTTCTGGCTTCTAGTATAATGTGGAGTTACTAGATTGTGAATCAAAAATGGAAAAGGCTAGTCTCACTTCAATTTGAAGCTTAAGGCTTCAAACTACTTGTCCTTCCCTAGTGGAGTCGCCAAAAATTGTTGGGTGAATATTTTGTTGACCAGCTAACTGGTGAGCAAAATAGTTCCTATCACCACAACATAGGGATATGGGTCATCTTGGTGTGCAGTTTTACTATATCAACAGGGGACAAATCTCTCCTCTCATCAAGGGGAGGTTCTTTATTAAATATACAGAGGCTATATACTTTATATATAAGTAGAAAGTAAGACACAGGGATAAAACAAACCATCCACCTCTCTTTTTTCAGAGATGATGTTAACAAACAGAGGAGAAATCTTGGGTGATTGGTGAGGGTACTTCTCTTCTTTTAAAAGTAACATTCAACCAAGAGCCAGATCCCTTCCTGGATAGTAGAGATACTGGTGAAATGATAGAAGGTAATTCTCTTCTTTCATAAGTGCTTGTTCTTGCAAATAGCAGGACTCTTTTTGGTAACAAGTGACTGGTAACTGGGTGTAGTGAAACCAACAATCTAAGATGTAGCACAAAGTCTCCACTTTGACTGCCCAAGAGTGAGGTACAAAGAACAATGGGGGCACAAAGTCATCCCAAGGTTCTTTACATAGGAAAAGAAAAGACAAACACACTAAAGGCAATTGTGGGGGCACAAAGTCTCTCCACAGTTGCCTTTAGGACACCTTCCTTATAACTTCCACTAGTTCTGCTTGTTAAATTACATAAACAAGAACACACTCAAGAAATAGACATAAGAACAATCTCCTAGAATGATACAAGCTATAACAACACAAAGTCTGAAAGTAACTTGCTTTCTGATTTAAACAAAGAAATATGATAAACAATCTGAGCTCAAAGTCTCAGTGATGCCTTTCAATTTGGGTAGAGTTTTGATTTTGGTAAAGGGAAGATCCCCTTGTAACAATGAAAGAGTTTACATTATATAGAGGCCAGGAGAGACTTGGCACTTTGTCCCATGGAGCGACCCATGATCCGCAATTAATGCCTTGGATGCATTCTTGATTTTGTCAGGGAGGGCCATGCTGGAGTAGGGCAGGTGCCTTAACTGTGGTGTGTTGGTTCATCTCCCTTGTCTACTCTTGAGCCTAAATCACTCATTCCATTACCTACTAGCCACACAACTATCTATTCCACCCTTACTCCAAAGAGGACAAATAGGCTATGCTTTCAATGTTTGTAGGCCCCAAATACCTACTCAGTGAACTGCTTCACCTACTAGAATTAACTCCTACTGAGTTTCCCTCTGTCTCTTTCTTCTCTTGGTCTTGGCCTTAGGGTCTTTGGATGCATTCAGGTTCACATTTTAAGCCTACAGGGATCAACAGACACTTCAATGCAGCAAATTTGATATTTGTGGGCTCGTCATTCTTCTTAGTAACTTTCTCATGTCTTTCTCACTTGTTATGGTCGCTTCTCACTGTGACACGGGTGAGGACGCATGGCAGCACCCACAACTTTGAAATAGGTTTATCAGAATAAGCTTTAAAATTTATTAGAGACTTAGAAACATGGATGCAGACACTTGGAAACTTCCGCTACACTAGGATGGGACACGTGGCGAGTTTCATGCTTTGAAGCTTCATTTTAAACTGTGTCTCAGCATGTGACACTTGGCAGCTTCCGCTGCACTTTGAGACTCAACCCTTCCTGAAGGGAACTTGTCCTTTGGGGTCTTGAACAAGGTCCATTTCTGAGTGTCGAGTGTCCCCCCGCAAGGGTACCCACCCTTCGAGATCCTCCAGGCGGCCTTCAAGCTTTAATTTATTTGGGGGACTATTGTCCTTTTATTTCCTTCAAACAAAATGTCCTAAGAAATTCCTTAGGATAAATTATTCGAAGGAAGTCCCCCCTTGGTTCTGTGTCTCTGTATTGAGTGTGCCTCATTTTTGACACGTGGCATGTTTCACCATTTCAAACAAGTGACACGTGGCGTCTTCCGTTGAAACTCATTACAACCTTCCAATGGTGACACTTGGCACTTCTCGCTCTCAAGATTTTGTGACATCGTAGAAATGTTTAGGGTTCACTTGGGTTCTCATGGATGATGAAACTTGTCAACCTCCACTGATCTCTACAGATGACACATGGCACATTCTATTGTGTCAAGAAAAAGACATTGAAACCATCCACAACTGCCACTTGGTAGCTTCTGCTCGTCCTTCTCCTAGCCGCTCCTTTCCTTCCTTTCGGTCAGGCTTTCTTCCTGGGTGAATTCATTCAGACAATTTGTTTGAAGGACTCTACTTTGCCTTTTGCCTTGTCAATTTTTCTAAAAGAGTTCACTTTGTTCATTTTGGCTCGCAGCCCTCCGCAAGGGCACTTGGCTTGGTTCACTGCCCTCCGCAGGGGCATTTGTTCCTTCAGCCATGGGGCAGCTCCTTAAACCTGCTGATTGAACCATCTTTGGTTCAACGATGCAATGGTTCAATCTGATCATTCTTCATTATTTGGTTATCTTTCTAATCTCTTTGAACCAAGCACGTTGAACCAATAGGTAGTTGACCCATTAAAATGTTGAACCAAAGTGGTTCAAGGTTCAACGGTTTAATGGTTCGATGCATCACTTTTTGCTAAGTGTTTTGAAGCCATGGAACTTTGAGGTGGTTGAACTTTGAACCTTTGGCAAATGCGCTTAACTCCTGCTGATGACATTGAACCTTTGAACCCATTGAACCCTTAAACCTTTTTGGTTCAAGGTTCAAGGTTCAACGGTTCAATGGTTCAATGGTTCAATCTTTGCTTAGAAGCTTGTCGATGGACATTTTGGTTGAACCTTGTCGTTGAACCAACTTTGAAATCACCTAAGTGTTGAGAGCTTGCTTCTTTCCTACAGAGTCTGTAGAGATCAACCTGCGAAGCCTGTAAAACTTGGCCTGTAGAGTCCATAGCTTTTCTTCCTACAAAGTCCATAGATTCAAGCCTACAGAGTCCGTAGAAATGAGCCTGTGGAGTCCGTAGTTTTTTGAAAAGCTTGAAGAATGGAGAATTAGAATGCACATAACAATTTTTGAAAAGGGAAGAGACAATTTTGGTCTTGTAGGACCAAAATAGTTCATATGTTGTCCCAAAAATGAGTGATATTTTTGGGGACAACATAATGCACATCAAACATGTCTCCTTAACTTATGCATCATTCCCTTTCATGTGTGATTGATATTGATAATGCACATCACAAGTATTTAAGTAACTCTTACATGTCTCACTTGTGTATCATCAGTCTTAAATAGTCTTTGCATGTTTGCCTTGTGCATTTTTTGGTCAACAATTCCTCACATTACATTTCTTTTTTTTCCTTAGGCAAGTTTATACTTGATTATGTTATGGCAGGGTCTCCTTCTCACATAATCAAAACCTCAACCACTTTATCTTTTAACTCATTCTGTAGAAGATCCCAATTATCAATTGTTGACTTTAGTTGATGTATCAACTCTTGCATATTATCCAACAATGTTTTTGTCACATATTTATTCTACATTTTTTTACATAAGTTGTTAATATGTATCATGTCAAATATTTTTGTTGCATATAACTATGATGTACTACAATTTCCTCTCCCATTGTTTTGATCTAAAGCTTTGTAAATAATGCATCCCATTCCATGTGTTTTTTGTTCATTTCTGCCTTGAATATTGAAACTTACTTTCTCTTTCCACAATTGCCTTTATTGCATATTTGTGCACCATCAAATTTTTATGCATGGCATCATCTTGCTTCATATAGAAATCCATACATTCTTGTGCATTTTGAAATCTTTCAAAGATCCTCTTTGCTTCCCTTATTTTCATACAAAGATTGTTTGTTTTTTGGTTAATAATTCTGCATATTCTTCAAACTTTGATTTTAACTCCTTTAATCTATTTAATTGGATCTCTTATTTAGTACAAGATTTATGAACTAGAGCTGCACACAACAAGTATACAATTTACATACCTAAATTAGTCAATGACATTTCACACTTACATTTTCAAATTTATAAACATGCAACGTCTCCCTTTCCACTAACTCAATTAACCTTTGAACTTATTAAAAGTTATTCTTTCTTTATTCAAATCATCTGTCATGTTGATACATGAGCATGTGAGGCGTACCGACAATTTTGCATCAACCAAAAATAGAGTTGTGTGTTTGTGTGGTTTCATTGGGTTGTTTGTTATTCTGGCATGGAGAAGTTGATGGGAGCTAAATCAAGACATCAAAAACTCCCCTAAACTTGAATGTGATTACATATTTATATTCATCTCAAAAACTTATGCAATTTCAAAAAAACAATCTTAGGATAATTTGAAGCAACTTCAAAATCCTCTATAAAACTAGCATCGGAGTCACATACCCAGCTCTAGAGTCCCATACAAAAGTGGCATTGGTGTCACACAACTAGATCTAGAGTATGCATACAAGGAGTACCAAAAAATATTGTAGATCTATTTTTGGAATAACTTTGTAAAGATATGCAAATGTAATATTTACAAAAATATATTATCCTCAGATGTAATCAAGGCATTTTTCTATGGATATCTTGGGCCCAATTTTCAAAGATATCATGTGAAAAATAAAGAAACTAAAAACTATAAAATCTTGGGCATAACTGTTAGCGACATTTAGAAGAAAAGAAAGTAACGACCCAGAATGATGAATAGTCAAATATTGGGCATTTTTTTGAGATCATGAAAGCTAAAAAGACACTCCTAGAAACTATGGAAGTCAAAGGAATATTTAAATGGGACATAGGAGACAATTTTAAAAAGAAATAAAGATATGGAAAGGAAATGCCAAGAAGATAAAGGGAATCTCTGAGAAAGCTCCAAGAGCTAGAGAGTGAAGGCTACTAAAAAAGAGAGAGATTCAAGAAGGAAAAGTTGGAGTAGAAGTTCTAAGAAGAAATAAGAGACTCCAAGAAGTGGGAAGAGAGAGAAAGAGTGTTTAAGAGGATCAGAACTCTCCAAGAATAGAATAAAGAGTTGTTTCAGTCCAGGAGGGACTATATGAGAATCTAAATCTTCTTCATGTATTTTAATAAGCCTGTATAGGCCTATGTTAGAGTGTGAGTGTGAGTGTGAGTGTGCATTCAAATATTTATAACATGTTTATGAAATAAATGAAGATGATGTGTTAAGTGTGTCAAGTCTAAAAGTAATGTGCTTAAGTGTGTCCATGAGTGAGTGTTTGACCTAAATAACACCAAGTTAAAGGCTGACCTTAATTGATTACCCTTTTTGTGTTTGCACCAATTGGTATCAGATCAAGGCCTTTCCTTATTGGGTTGAGTGTGTGAGGCTTTTGTATGAGTGATCTACAGCTTGTGAAAGAGAAGTCTATTTGAGTTAGTTACAAGTTGTAAAAAAATAAGCTTGCATAGGAGAGAAGATGAGATTGTTGTAGGTGTGATAGAAGTATTGCAAGTGTAGATGAAGTGTGAGAGGATATTTTTAAGTCTATTACAGGTTGTGAAAGAGAATCCTACTTGTGAATAAGATATGACACACAAAGGAGGAAGAACACTAGGAGTAGAAGACTTGACAAAGATGTTGAAATAATTCCAAACAAGATTGAAATTAATTGAGTGAGTAAAGAAGATGAATAAGAAATGATGATGGGGTTGTTGTACCTAAAAGCAAGGTTAGATGCTTTGGAGAAAGTCCAAGAAAGTGAAGGAAAAAAAATCAGCCAAGGAAAAAGACAAATATAGGTTAAAGTGAAGGAAATAGGTAAACCCATTAGAAATATACTTTTGTTTTATGGTAAAGATAGCCCAAAGGTGTTCAAGAAATTGATAGTGGATTTAGAAATATATTTTAAAGAGGATAATATAGAAGACCCAATGAGGGTAAAGGTTGCAAGTAAGAGACTATGTGGAGTTGCAATCGAGTATTGGAGAGTTTTCCAAAAGAGGAGACAAGAATAATGAAAGAAGAAAGTAAGGAGCTAGGAACATATGTTTTTCACATTAATGGGTCATGTTGTGCACTCAAGAATGCAAGTAGAATGGTTGAGGAAAATTCATTTCTTGAGGCTTGAGCGATACGAGGAGAAGAAGAAGATTGTCATGAAAGGAAATATGAAAGAGAAGTTTTCATATGAACAACTCAAGTCTAATTTTGGAAGTAGCAAGGAGAAGGATGTGTGAGAGGAGAAGAAGGTTGTCTTGAAAGACAACAAGAGAGTGAGGTTTCCATGTGAAAAAATCAAATATTATCTAAAAATCAACAAGGGTGAGGAAATTTGTGTGCAACCATTAGAAGAAGGAATCCTCATGTAAGAGGATATGGATGTGATAGTTGTTGAACTAGAAGAAGGAGACCTATTATTTGAAGATGGAAAAGAATTTGTGGTATCTCGTAAATGGGAATAGGCAAAATCATCCTTGATGAATGAAGATAATGAATTTTTATTTTCTATTTTGGAGGGAAGAAGGGTTGAGGACAACCAATGAAAGCTACATATTTCCTTGGAAAAAATAATAGAGGTGAATACAAAAGGTACGCATGAGGAGTTGCAGGTTTCCATGAAGGAAGCAACATAGGTGTTGTATTACAAGTTAAGGCACATAAGGAGAGTATGGTTGAAGACCATCCATGTGATGGGGAATAAAATATAAATGATAATGAGGAGAGGATAACCATGGTGTTTATTGAAAAGAGGCCGTTGGGAGTCCATGTTGAGAGAGAAAGTTGTGAGAAGAATGTAAGTAACAGAGAAGAGTTGGACAACATGTCTATAAGACATTATAAAGAGGTTGAGGAAGTGTTTGTTGGAATTATTGATTCCATTAATGTGTATTTTAAATGTGCAGGCCCAACACAAAAGGAGATGGAGATGGTGGACATGGTTCTATGAATAATATTAAAGATGTCAGTGGCATGACACGTGTAATTATATCACATAGATGTTGGAGAAGAGACTCTTAGAAGTCAAGAATTGCCTTGTTTTCATAGAGTCAAAGGGAGTGAAATTTAATTTGCACATGGAATACATGTGATGTGAACATAAATGAAGGAAGGAGGTAGAAATCGACCAAGAGTAGAGGTAAATATGATGATAAATAAAGATAAAAAAGTGCAACTGGTTTCTAAATCAGCTAATAGAAGCCAAGATAAAGAGAAAAAAGACTTGATTATTATATCAACCAAAAACATTGTGAAGATAGAGGAAACACCTATGGGAACTATTAATTATCATGGATATAAAATAATTTTTAACTGTATCTAGTGTGTAGGTGTAGATATGAAGAGAAAGAAGGCATTCAAAGTGACCTTTTAAGGTAAAGAGAGTGAGCAACTTGAGTTCACAAGATGTGATGAGAAGCAACTGATATGTATATTACTTGGAACATGTTAAGAAACATAAAAATAAGAAGAGTATTTTAAGACTCTTATGAATGAAGAATAAATAAATGAGTTGGTAAAGACAAGGAACAAAGAAGAGAAAGAGATGGCAGCCATGAGAAAAGAGGAGCTACAAATCATGAAGAATGACATAAGGAAGAATCCAACAATAGGTTAATTAATGAGTAAACAAATCCAATATGGATTTAGGAGGAGGTGGTGGGTCAATGATGGATTTAATGCCATAAGATAACATAAGATGCAAGGAATAACATTTTGGTGGTGGTAGTCAGATGAAGGTGGGATTCAACCCACAAGAAGATGGAGAGAGGAATAAATACACCTTTGGTGGAGGAGGATGGTTTGTGGTGGGTCTAATCTCACAAAGAGAGAAAGAAAGAGAAGATAAAAAGAGGGCATATTTGAAGCCAACAAAAAGAAGCTATAAATGTAAGAAAAAGAGGGAAAAATAATTGAAGTATTTGGTATGTTGGAAGGGAACATCATGACCATTAAGCTTTGTGGTCAACAGAGTGGTTTTACCACTTATTCCATCCATGTGAGTAGGATCTCACATTTTAAATATATGGGGAATAAGATGCATAAACATCTAAAGTGTACAAGCAATATTACATCAACCAAAAATAGAGTTATGTGTTTGTGTGGTTTCATTGGTTTATTTTTTGTTATGGCATGGAGAAGCTGATGGGAGCTAAATCAAAACATCAAGAACTCTCCTAAACCTACATGTGATTGCATATTTGGATTTATCTTGAAAATTTATGCAATTTATAAAAAAATCATCTCAATCCAAATTTGTATGTAACAGTAATGGCAATTTTAAGGAACTCCAAAATCCTATACAAAACTAGCATCAAAATCACATAGCCAGCTTTGGAATCCCATACATAAGTGGTACTAGAGTCACACAACTAGCTCCAAATTATGCATACAGGGAGCACCAAAAAATATTATAGACTTATTTTCAAAATAACTTTGTAAAGCTACACATACATAATATTTCAAAAAAAATATTATCTTGGAATGTAAGCAGGGCATTTTGCTATGGATATCTTGGGCCCAACTATCAACAACATCATGTGAAAAAGAAATAAATTGAAAAAATGTCAAATCTTAGACAAAAATATCAAAGACATCTAAAGGAAAAAAAATTAATGACCCAAGATGATGAACTGATAGATCTTGTGCATTTTTATGAGATCATGGAAGTTAAAGAGACACTTCTTAAAACTAGGAAAGTCATAGGAATATTTGAATGACACAGAGGATTCAATTTTAAAAAGAAATAAATCTAAGGGAAGGAAATTCCAATAAGATAAAGAGAAGCTTGAGAAAAGGTCCAAGAGTTAGAGAGAAGGCTCCAGAGAAAGAGAGAGCTCCAAGAAAGAGAAGTTGGAGGAGAAGTTTCAAGAAGAAAAAAAAGACTAGAAGAAGTGAGAAGAGAGAGAGATTTTGAGAGGAGAAGAACTATCCAAGAAAAAAATAGAGAGATTTTTTAGTCTAGGAGGGATTGTATAAGAGTCTAAATCTTCTTCATTTATTGTAATAAGCCTATATATAATCTTGTATAGACACGTGTGAAAGTGTGAGTGTGAGTGTGGATTTAGTTCTTTGTAACATGTTTATGAAATCAATGAAGATGATGTGTTAAGTGGGTCAAGTATAAGAGTAATGTGATGAAATATGTCAATTAGTTAATGTATGGTCCAAGCAATGCAAAGTTAAAGGCTGGCCTTAATTGGTTACCCTTTCTGCTTTTACACCACATGTTTTTGAACTCCCTATCTCTTTATCATTTCCATGGCTAGTTTAACCAATGTTATCTCGATGATTTATATAATCATTCTTATTGGATCAACAACCTTCACTCCATCTTCTTCATTAAATTCCACTGATTTTCCCTTCCATTAAACCATTGTCCTTATCTGGATTTCAAAATTTTGGTTCATGTATATGACTATTGAAGCTAATCTTTAGATTTTCCTACGTATTATAAGTCACAATACTATGTCTAATCATCCCCATAAACATTCATAATGATGATATATCAATTACACAACCTTCATATATTTTTGAATGTGTTCCTTCAACATCTAACACTTCCTCCAACTCTTACTGGTTGGTGTGCAACATTTTCTTTATTTTGCATCTCACCCTATGTATCAACCCCTATAACTCTATTGATTTATTTTTATCTTATCTATTTTTGAGTCTCATCTCTTAGCTTGGTGCTTGATCCTCCCACTATTTTTTGAACATGTGCTTCACTATGTGATGTATCTTCTACATTTACATCCTTCTGCATAGTTGTACACATATCTCCTTGTCCTTGTGGTCTTTGAATGTTTATTGGCGTATATGGGTGTGGAACTAATGGATCATAGTATTAAGACTACAAGAGAGAGTTTTAATAAATTCCTCAAACTTGTCATGTGCAAGTGACTTTAAGAGGACATTTGCACATTAATCTTGAGTGGGGAAATACTAGAGTTTTATGTTATGTTGTTGAACATGTTCATGTATGAACTGCATATTAACTTCAATGTGCTACATGCACTCATGAAACACTAGGTTAAAACGTGTTAAAAAACACCTTGGTTATTTTAGTAAATAATTTTAGACTGAGACAATAATGCAACACATCCATATATATTCATATATAGATCCTATTCAACATAATATTCTAATTTTGTGGAAGAACATGAAACAAAATTCTACTTCTTACTCCCCCATGAGATTGGAATAGATCCCAAAGAGAATATAAATCCATAAGTGTATTTTTTGTCATCAATAGAGCCTATGTAATTTGTGTCCATAGATACTATTAAAAGGAATTTGTCATTCTTCTTGTATACTAGACCATATTCCATTATTCCTTGAATATATCTCAATATCTACTTAGCTACTTTCTAGTGGCTTAATTTGGGCTCCTGCATGAAGTGTGAAAGATAGCTAACATAATTGATATCTAGTCTAGTGTAGGTGAGATAAATGAGACTCCAAATCAACTACTGATAGAGAGTGGCATATACCGATGGTGATGGATTTGCATGAGATAGTTGAAGTATTGTCTCAATAGGTGTGGCCATTAGTTTACAATCCTTTATCTAAAATCTATCAAGAAATGTCTTGGCATATTTCATATGACACAAAGATATTCTACCTTTTTTTCCAAAATTACAATCCAAGACAATAGTGAGTATCCTGAGGTTTGTCATGTCGAATGATCTCTTGAGATCATTCTTTTTAGCATCAATCATCTCCACTGAACTTCCAGTGATGAATAGACTATCAACATAACAATGATTATATCAATCTCCCTACTTTTTTGTTTGAGGTGGATATTGGGATCATATGGACTCCTTTGGAATCCATGTTGTATGAGAGGCTCTTCTATTTTTATATACCAAGCTCTAAGAGCCTGTTTGAGACCATATAATGAGTTGATAAGTTTGCATACTTTCTGTTTTTAACCTTGTTTGACTTATCCTTATGGTTAGATCATCTATACTTCTTCCTATATATCTCCATTCATGAAATCACATTTGATGTCCATTTGATGAATGTTCTATCCAAATTATGCAATGATAGCAAATATCATTATGATTATTTTAATCTTGATTGTGGGAGAAAAATTCTCCTCATAGTAAATGCCTTCTTTCTGAGCATAACCCTTTGGTACAAGTCTCACCTTGTAATTAATCTTAAATATCCATTTAAATCTAATGGGATTCTTCCCTGGTGGAAGATCAACATGCTTCCAAATGTTAATCTTCATCAATGATTGATATTATGCATCCATGGTATGTTTTCAAGGTTTTGACTATTGGTCTTCTCTTATTGTAAAGGGATATTTTTTTTATGAAACTGTTCTCATAAGGGTCATGTTTACCTCTTCATGGGTCATGCTACAAGTCCTCAATATTGAACTAGATGTGTTAGAGTCTCCATCTAATTTAGCATGTCTATTTTACTAGTATAATACTTGGGCATATGTTCAGAAGTGGGTGGTGGTACTAGTGGTGTTGGTTGACTATCATGAATGTCACTACCACTATCACCATTTGAAAAAGTTACATATTTGATACCTATATCACATGCCTATGTGAAAGGTAGACTATTTCCACTCTTCTCATCAAACACAACATCCCTACTGATGAGCATATTATTAGTTTCTAGAACAAGGACATGATATGAATTCAAATCTTTAATGTATCCCACAAAACAATATTCCTTGGTTTTCTAATCCAGTTTATTTATTTTATTTTTTGATATGTGCATGTATACCTTGAAACCAAAAAATTGAAGATGTGAAAATTTTGGTTTATTCTCAGTCCAAGCTTCCTATGGTGTGATCCCATCAAGAGCTTTGGTGGGTGACCTCTACAGTAAGTAGACCATTGTGTGACATGCTTTAGTGCAAAATGAACTAGATAGTTGTGCATCCTCAACCTTGATGTAAATCACCTTTACAATTTACATGATTATGTTTTTTTACAACCCCATTTTTTAATGGTGTATATGGAGTAGTCAACTAACGATGTATTCCATTCACTTTGAGATATATGTAGTGGTGTATTCCCCACCATGATCTAAGTGGAGGACCTTAATTTTTTTACCAATTTCATTTCCCATAGTGGCCTTAAATTATTTAAAGACTTGGAAGGCTTAATTTTTAGTCTTCAAAAGGTATACCCACATTTTTCACGAGTATTCATCAATAAAGAGCTTGAAATACTTATATATTTTATGGATGGGAGTCATGTGCCCACATAGATCAATGTGCACTAGATCTAATGGACTAGTAGTCTGATACTCACTTTTGTCAAATGGAGCTCTCTGTTGTTTTCTAATAAGGCAAATGGAACAAATATCAGAAGATTGCTTGAGTAAGGGAAGGCTTCTGACTATGTTGTCTGGTCAATGTGAGTAGATATCCATAACTCAAGTGTCCATATATTTTGTGCCATATATTTTCTATGTCCATGTCCTTTACTAAAAGTGCATAATGGTAATTATTAACATCATAATTCAAAAATAGTTTGTTAATACTGAAAGCTCTCACAACTACTATGAAGTCTTTAGACTTGTTTTTTATTACACAAAACTTTTGACCACCTTCACGATTAAACTCAATCTTGAGGTTGTGATCTTTCAATTCATTTACATACAACATGTTTTTAGTGAGTCTTTAGGCATAAAAGACATCTTGAATTGTGCACTTTATATTTCTAAGCTATAAATAAATATCACTGTGACCTTGAATAGTGTAGGATGTATCATCACCAAGAGAGACATTACCCATTGACACTATTTATTTTAATGTGGAGAACCATTCATTCTGCCAGACATGTGTCTTATTGCCCTGGAATCCACATACTAGACTAAATTTATGGAACTTTTATCCTCATGTCTAAGTGAAAAATACATTATATTCATTTAAAGAATCATTTTATATTGTAACATTGTCATGCTGCTATGATTTGGAAGGTTTATATTTCTATTGACATTTTGACGATTGTTATTTCTTCTCTACCTGTGGTGAATTTTTTGAAGTATAATTATAAGTAGATGATCTCTATGTGAATGCATTGTACCAATAATGCTTCAAACCATGTCCTATTTTTCCACAAATCTAATAATTTTTTTGGGAATGGGGTTTATTTCCTTGATTCTTTTGTTAATTGCTCTGCCTAGGGGATTATTTTAAAATTTTATGGGCTTATTCCCCTTCTAGTGTGATGCATGTTCATGTTATTCATCTATTTACTCTAAAGTTTCCATGGTTTCCTCTTATTGCAACATGTTCACCAAATCTTCAAATGTTGCTTTCTATCTTGTGACATTCAATATGGTCATGAAAATTATGTATGTGGGGGTCAATGTTCTTTAGACAATGGGTACCAAAGAGTCATCTGTCACTATTTCATTCAATACATGGAATA
Organism: Torreya grandis; assembly: GCA_037957365.1. Lineage (NCBI taxonomy): Eukaryota > Viridiplantae > Streptophyta > Pinopsida > Cupressales > Taxaceae > Torreya > Torreya grandis. The sequence continues at coordinate 3,161,902 of JARHVA010000429.1, forward strand.
ATACCCATAAATTTGTAACTCTACGTAGGGAAGTGTTTTATGTTATTTGGAGTTTTACAAAAACATGCTTAAGTAAATAAAATAATTTGAAAGGAGTAAGATTATATTCAAATTCACATTAAAATACAACCAATAGTACAAACTTCCCTAATTTAGTATATATAATAAATACAATCAAATATAGTGCAATCAAGGGATAGATAATATCTTTTTGGAAGTTCATATATGAGATATGACAATGATATGGAATCATTTTAGAGCATTGTTTAGGATCTAGGTTCTACTCACTCTATATTTTTGACTATTTTCACCCATAGAATGCTTGCATTAACCATATATATTTGTGTCGATGCAGATGTCTAACTTTAATGTAGGTGTCTAATCCAAAGTATACATAGAAGTGGATCAAAAATCAGACCTACACTATCACTTGTGTGCCTTTTTGGTATATATATTTGTCTGTGTGTGATATCTATCTAATAAGCAAAAACTTAATCTTCTCACCTTTTGACCTCCTATAACCTAGTAAAAAGGGATTACCATGTGATTCGAGCTAACCCTAGCAACCCTAACTATTGTTAAGTGCTTCATACATAGTCGATAATCCAAAGAGGGCCTCATACTCATATGTAGTGATCCCTTCTGGGCATGTGTGTGGAATTATAACTGTGCAATTACATACTCTTTCTCCTATAGTAACCCTTGGTACAAATAATTCAAGAGTATAATGAAATTGTGAGTGTTTTAGATATTCAATTTATTACTATAGTGTAGTTTAATAGCTTAGAATATAAAAAACTTGGTAATTAGAACTTACTCGATCAAATTTACAGATGATGAAATTAGACCATAACCTTTATATATATAAGGATATTTTTTATTTTGAATTGGGACCTATGGGTACATGAAAATATAACAATTAGATGAACAAAGGGAATAAAACAAACTATCACCAAGTAAAAGATATGAGAAATGATAAAAGGGACACTTGCATCGTAGTTAGACACTTGCATCGACATAAGAGTCCAACATAGACTTAGGTGTCTAGAGGCTAAAAACATAAGGATAATAGAAAAAATAGGTGGGGATCCTAGGGATAAACTAGATAAAAGACAATTTATAATGTACAGTCCCATAGGGGCATATAAAGCAATTTAAATAATATGGAACTAAAGAGGTTCACATGAGACTATGCCACTAGATATCTAACTTTTAGTCAAAATATGTATATAAGAAAAGAACTATGAAAACATGCTATGAAATAGTGTTTGTACCAAATATGGGTATCTACATTTACCCCTTCCCGCTCCCCCCTCATTAATTTAGTAATGCATAAAAATAAAAATTACTAGTTTAAAGGAAAAAGAAAAAGAATTCCTTAGTGTGTACAACACACTTTATCTTCACTTGAACTTTATTTGAACCTTTTTTTTAATATTACTTGTAATAAAGGGTATGCCATAAAGTAATCAATGTATATAATATGTGTATAAACAATAATAAAAAGTAACTTAAAGAAAGAACGTGGATAGAATATACCTGTGTTTATGTTGTGTAGTAATAACTCTAAAATACTAGAAACTAGAGAAGTAGAAGGGGAATTATAACCTCATCCATATTCTGGCTAGGATGATGAGTGAGATCTCAAGCCATCAACTGGGTTTCACCCTATGGTGTTGTATCTAGACTAGGGAGAGTTGGGAGGTGATCATACCCCCAACCCAAAATAGGAAGAGTAATGTCTTGGCCTTTGAGAGTATCATCTCCCAACCAACACAAATCAAGTGCATAACCTAGTGAGAATAGATGATTTAATCACTCTAATATATAAATAAAACCAACCATTGTGGATGGATAATGTCCAAATAACATTTTGTAATAGTCCAACCTGGGTGTTAGTCCATGATGTGATAAATTCCATGATATAGTAACAATCCATGATGTGATAAAAATCCATGATAATTTGGTGAATCTAGAAGATAGATTGATGCCTGAGTACATAGAAATAATGAACCCTTGTTCATACCCCATGTCATTTCTAGAGTGAATACAATCGTCTATATAGATTGTGATTTTTAGTTTTTGCATAAATACCCTTCTTATGCAATATGTGTATAATGGTAATACCAATGTATAAAAAGTTGACCCAAATATATATATATATATATATATATATATATATATATATATATATATATATATATATATATATATATATATATATATATATATATATATATATATATATATATATATCACAGTTCTTAGATTCTCTACATGATAGTGCGGGAATGTTATGGAAACATGTCCTCCATGATTAGGTCATAAAAAAATATCTAGATCTCAGGCATAGTACATATATATATATATATATATATATATATATATATATATATATATATATATATATATATATATATATATATATATATATGTACTATGCCTGAGATCTAGATATTTTTTTATGACCTAATCATGGAGGACATGTTTCCATAACATTCCCGCACTATCATGTAGAGAATCTAAGAACTGTGTACAAATGTGGAGGACATGTTTCTAAACATGCCCCCACTATAATATGAATGTGTTGAGTACTGAATAACTATGAATATGAGAAAACTATGTCTCTATGACATGCCCCCACTTTAAGAGGAGGGGAAATAAATTCTTTTAGTCACCTCATCCCAAAAGGAATATGTGGCCTTGTCATTTATCTGAGTGTATAGTAACCAATTTTACCTAGTAGTGTTGGTATCAAAGAATATAATATTATGTTGGTAACATTTGTGATTTGGAATAATATCCATGTGTAAGTAAAATTTTAGGTAATTTTTGGTATTTATTAATTTTTTTTAAATTGAAATAATACGAAAAGGCTCATTTATTGGGTTTCAATGCAACTCATGATTTTGAATCTGGACATCTAGTACTCAAGATATGTGCATTTGAAGTTCTTATAGAAGTTGTTTATTACGAGTTTTGAATAGAAAATTTAATTCATTTTTACTTTGATCCCTTTTAAATTTTGAGCTTTGAGTAGAAAAAAATAATGTCGCATGGTAGAACCCCATGACCACTAAGATTTAAGGTGATCCAAACAGTCTTAACCGGTCAGGATTTTGATGAACTGGTAAGTAGGTTTAAGTGTGAATTGAATGGTAAAGTTAGTTTTTTATTATTTGTTCCATTGTAGAAAAAATATTCTTTGTAAGGGTCGATGGAAACTTCCATTGAAGTTTGGGATAGTTGTGTCTAGGTCCTGATGTTAGTGTCTGATTTTTAATGCAACTATTTGATGCTTTAGTCCTGTGTCAATGCTAGAGTTCAACGCTACTGTCTTTCTAATTTTTCTAAATTTTTATTGTAGAATCTATATTTGATTTTTGGAATGCCATAACTAATAACTAGTTTTACTCATTTTACTTGTATAAATATGTACATATTCAAAAAAATTGGCATGGTAGGCATTTTGTCACTCTAATAGAGTTATAGTTGGATGTAACTGACTGGGTTGTGATAGATCAGGGTGGAATTGGCCATCTAGACCAATTAGGATAAGCCCCATATGATGTCCACCTTCTCACAACACTAGCTAAGAGATGGAGCCTAGACACTTGTACCTTTTATGTCCCAATAGGAGATATGATAATTACATTAGAGAATGTGTATAATATTTTTTGATTACCTATCAAAAGCGAAAGAACATAGTTTGTAGGACATGGAAGTCATGGTTACATTCATTGGTCCCATATATATTCTACTAGGAAGAAAGCACTAGATGTAGATCCGAGTAACATGGTTCATCTTGATAGAATTATCAGAGGTTACATTCTACAACTATGGAAGTTAATTTGTGAATTGTCGGCTTCATTATAGTGGTGGAGGGTGACAAAACTATGATTTTATATCTCATGTATCACATAGTTTAATAGATTGAGATTGAGGCTACCTGATATTCTTGGGGTCATACCGTAATATTCCACCTATATAGAAATCTATACATATTTACATTGGAGAGCCATGATGGTGGTATTGGAGTTGACACCTTACTATAAGTGTGGGCTTACAAGCATATTATAGTATTTTGACCCCTCAATAGACTACTAGTAGGTTAGGTGCATCCTCTAATATTTATAGAGAGGTGGGTACTCCCTCATGGTAGGTTACATACCATGATAAAATACTATACTATATTAGTTAGATTCACATTGGATCAGATTATATGGCATCTACATAGGACATTTTTCTGGTGGCCTAAAGATAGTCATGAGCTTCAAAGGATCCAGATTAGCATGTGATTGGTTGACCAGAATCCCAATGTACATGAGTTATTCCAATATGATCAAGTTTTGCATTAGTTTGGATTAGATTAAGGGGTGACATTGATTTCATACCCATGAAAACATATAGTTTGGAGTTGGCATAGGCCCAATGATAGACTGACACTAACACTTGAAGATCTAGCCCCACGTCTTAGTGATGAGAGAGATCCCATGGTTCCCTTAGATGTAGGGGATGATGTAGAGTATACTGATGGTTACACATGGTGGTGGTTAGGGGCCTATTGGTCATTATTGTTATTTATTATAGTTGTCTATCCTGGTTTCATACTTGCGACACAAAAAGATGCAACAAGAGATGGAGGTGGTGGTGCTCCACTAGGACCAACACTTGTAGATGTGACTTTCACTATGTGTGAACTTGAATGAGGATTTGCATGGGTCTTCATGAATATTTTATATGTCAATTTGGGCCCCCTAATCTATTTTTGTGGAATTATTTATAGGATCAATGATCTTTTCTTTATGAACAATCCTTAACAAGTTTGATACCTTGAAACCCTGTTAAAACCCCTGAAGGAGCTCGGTGAATCAAATTAGTTTTCTAAGTGACTAAAATGGATTTAAAAACACTAGGATGATATATACACACCTCATGAGCATATATTAGAGATAATATTTGGCATGTGTGAGGTGAAAAGTATAAGAAAATGGCATTAAAAATTTAGGCCTATTTTCAGGGTTTTGGATGAGTAGAGTCTTCTAAATCATTTGGAAGAGAATTAAATATATGGGCAAAGGTCCTATGATCTATTATGAGCCTTTAAAAATAATTTCATGGTCATGAAAACCTTCAAGCAAGAATGAGATATGAGATATAGGTTGGTTTATATTACTTTCTATGGATATAGTAACTTTGGCATAAAATGCAGGTCATGAGGGCAAAGAGTAAGGTAAGAGAGAGGTTTAGAGATTGAGTCTCATTCTCACAAAGATAGGGGAAGAATTGAAAAATTCAAGGTTGGTGTAGAAATTCTCCAAGTAATCCAAGTGTCAATGAAACAACTTGTAATTTCCCTTCAAAGAAGTAGATGTGTGACTCCAATAAGGAGTTAGCTTAAAGAAGCATCAAGCCTACCAAGATGATCTTCCATGCCATTTTCCATTTAGAACTCATCAACAATTGGCCTAGACTGTTGATAAAAATAAGACAACGTATTCCTTATAGACGTGGTGGAAAATTATTTCTATTTTTTATTTGATTTGATGATGAATGATAGTTGATAGACCACCTCTACATCCTACCCCTCTCCCTCTCTCTTTCTTCTACAAATGAATCCTTGAAAGGCATTGTATGTATCCTCAAAGTGTGTATGGTGCAGCCCTACCAAAATTAATACTTGTTTATTTCCTCTAAAATGAATTTGAGATCATTTATACTTTATTCATCTTGCATCTAGTGCTTTTAGGAAGGATTATTGATGAATGTTAGTGATAGTTGTTTCACTTCCTTGTATTTTTCCTCTTCATTCATGCCTCTATATGAGTTAGTCATCTTTTTTTAGGTCATTTGGTGTGTTTCAAATGGTTTTATTGAGTTTAAGTGTATAAGTATCATTAGTGTCTTCTTTTAGGAATCTTGATCATTTACCTTAGTTTTTGCATTACCCATAACCTTCATATAGAAACACTTGTGTGGGAAAAACTATTTTGAAGTTGTGGAATCTAGTTGTAACCTTGTCCATTCATAGTGAAATCATAGGCAAGTAGAAGAAACTATATTTTTTTGCATCACCTCCTTTAGTTTTTAGTTCTCTCTCTCCCTTTTCCTTGTCATTTAAATAGATTTAGTAGTAGTTTGGGTGAAGCATCAAGGGATCTAGCCCATATCTAGAGATTTACCTCATTGGATAGGCCACCCACAACCTATAGGTGTCTCCATGATATAATATAAGTAATAAAGCTCGAAAAACCATCTTAGGGGTTTAATTTAGATTGATAATAGTTTTGACATGACTCATGGGATAGAGTTTCAACAAGGTTTTCCAAGATTGATGTTGGTCTTGACAAATTTGTAGCTGTAATAGCCTCCATGCCACATCTGGTGACTCCAAAAAGTTTTTAGCTCTTGATTGTAGACTAGTAAACAAATTTCATGCCAAAGGTGACTACAAGGTCAAGTTCCAAAGGTGTTCTTTTTTAATTTGTTGAGTTACTTATAGATACCAAAATTACATCACACACTTGCATGACTACCTGTTTCAAAACCCCCTTGATCTCCTTTTAATAAGTAACCTTCATAACCCATGTTTTCACCTTAAAATATTAATTAAGTTAATTAAAACCCACTTATGCCACCTCACCTGGCCACCTCATCCTAAGACTAATTCTTACCCTCTGAGTCACCTTAAGACTTAGTCTCCTAATCCTAACTACCTAAGACTTGTTCTCACCCCTAACAAAAATTCTTAACTAACTATGTTCTTCATAACCTTGCATTTTCACTATTTTCTAACAGACACCACACATAGCAAGAGAAGGAACAAACAATAGGCTAAAAATAGCCATTTTACCTATTCTCATGCCATCGACATCGATCAACACTCGATCGACATTGATGGGATCACCGATGTCAGTTACTTAACTAAAATTCTAAGTTGGTATTCACATCAAAAAATCAATAATTCATGCATAGGATTTTGGAAATCAGAGCACCCTACATCACTTTTGACATCTAGGCTTATTGTTGCTCTATATAAATTAATCCAGATTAAGAATTGATACACTACACAAAGCTTAAACTCTTGAAGACTAGTACCACATGATTGTCTTGTCTGTTCACTCATTGGTTCATCAAGCCTCATTGGAGTCGTCTATCTAGCAGTCACAGTTCACCCATTTCACCAGCTAAGTATATCTTGGTGTTTTGTAAATCTTTAAATAGTAATTTTATAATTGTTTTACATTATATTATTTATTGTTTCATGAACTCTGACTCCTTTCATGGAGGAGTTGTAAAGCTCCCCACCCATTTCTCTCTACCCCAACATACCAACCCTCTATCCAGACTCACCTGAGTCTTACCCACCTCCTTAAAACTCTTCCCAACCTCAAAACCTGATCATACTCCCATTCTCCCTCCTGAAAAAGCCTTCTCTAACTCATCTAATATTACTATCCCAACCAACATCGGTGATCCCAACTGACATCGATGACCCCAACTGATAGAGGTGACCTCAACTAACATTGGTCCTTTAATTGACGTCAGTTACTGTGTTTCTAAACTAGCAACCTCAAAATCACCTAGCAACCTTCCCAAAACATAGACCTGATGTATCAGCCTACATTGTATTATTTTATGCTACACTCAGACCTGTAACATAGTAAACAAAACTCTAACTCTCTCTCTCTCTCTCTTTACTTGCATTTATTTTAAACTTTATTTTAAAATAGTGGACTATCATCCTAAGGAAGTTTCATGTTTCTCGAAACAAGCCTGTAGCTTGGCAGTCTGCACATATCTCTACTAACAACTATTTTTTGTAGTGTTTTCTTATCTACAGGTGTCTTCCTCCATAGCCAAAGAGGGGAATATGCAAAGTCTATAATGGTGTGCACTTATCTAGGTTTTAATCACTTATCCCTAACTCTCTTTTCTATTTCTCTTTTTAAATATAAAATAAGCTTAAAACATAGTGAAACATTCTGGCACGCCTGGTGGGACCCTGGAGTTTTCCTAGGTTCATTACTTGTCTAGCTATTCATATAGGTGCACCATAGTGAAATTTTCATTCCTTGCACTTTCTCTCTTTGTCTTTCTCAAAAATGAAATTTTGAACTTTTTATTTTATGTTTAAGGAAAGAACTAAAATTTTCCTTCCCTATCATTCTCCTCTTCTTTTGCCTCTAAAAGAAATTCATTATTTTCCTGAAAGCTAAAAAGAATACCATCTTTTGTTTGCCTCTTTTGAGCATTAAGATAGTAAAATTCATCCTCTTCTCCTATTCACCATTGCTTTCATATGAATTTAAACATTTTTTATTTGGGTTAAAAGTCACTGCATGTCATTGTTTTGCTTGTTGCATTTAGCTAACCTAGTTAAATAAAGCATCATGAATAAATTGTAGAATACAAATGTTACACAACTAGATCACTCTCACAAAATTAAACATCTAAACTCACTTGTGACAAAGCCCATTGGGATTTCATCACCCAGTGGATCACCTTACCCTATCTGGTGATTCCACTTGGATTTCACCACCAAGGGGAGGACCCACTTCATTCTCTAATGGAGTCTAAACTCTAGATTGGTGGTATATTCTGGCTAAGTGGCCTAGCACAGCTTTAAGATCATGAAGTATGGGGAGCAAGCGCCTATAACAAGCCATGTACCTGATCTAATATAGATTTCCATTGAACATCGAAACTAACCTAGAACCATCCTTAGACTGCTCATCTAGTACCTGTTTCACAAACCAATTTTACTCTCACACTTTTTAAGGCATAAGCTATCAAGAGACTAAAATTAATTCTTAGGAGTTAACATTTAGTGGCTGCATGTTCCTTTTTTTCTTCCTTTTATCTTTTGCATTTTTGAGCTAGTGAGGACATTTCCTTTATTAATTTATAGAATCCAAGCATTTATACCTCTTAGATTCTATTAACATTTGGTTTCAAGTTTTTTGTGTGTCCTTTATCCTTGCACAAACCTGTTGTATCCTGTGATAATGTTATAATAACCCCCTCTCTATTTTAAAATTCCTATGATCATTATTTTTAAATTTAGTATAATTTATAATCCTTGTCTCATTTTATGGTGATCTTATTCCAAAGTAAACAATCTAAAGAAGAATAGGTTTTTATCTAATATATACACCCCTAATTCTAAAATATCAAGGAAGAAACTATAGGCAAATTTATTGGATCTTAGGAATCTTAGTAACAATTGGAAATGGATTGTGGTTTGGAAATTTAGCTCTCCCTTGACCCCAGTGAAAAAAAGGCAGTTTAATAGACTACTCTAAAAGCATGGCAAATTTGAATGACTTCATTTCTAAAGTAGGGCTAATAGATAAGGATCTAAAATGAAATTAATTTACAAGGAATAATAAAAGAATCAGCCCAGATCTAACTCAAGTAAGACTTGACAAATTTTTGGTGTCCTTAAATTAGGACATTCATTATTCTATCTCTCTACACTCTCTTCCTAGAATTGGCTCTAACCATAACCCCATCATCTCTGAAGGGGGATTGCTCTAAAATTTTAAAAATGTTCCATTTAGATTTGAAAACATGTGGATTCACCATCCTAATATTTTTGAATCTATTAAAGAGTGGTGACAAGATCCTTTCTCTAGAACAAATATGTATGTCTTAGTCAAGAAAATTAATCTCCTAAAAATCAACTGCCAAAGTGGCAGAATCCCTTGGTCTCACACTGACCAAGACATTTAGGAGATGTTTCTCCATGGAGAATAAATAAGTGCCATTATCAGATGCACCTGAGTATATGATGTAATTATTCAGTTGGTGTTATAATAAATTTGAGAAATTGGTCAATTTGAGACATAAATATTGAAAATGACCAAGACCAAGGCTAATGTGACATGGAATGACATAAAAAGACTTAAACTACACCCCATGACAAAATATTAGACCCATAAAAACACCTAAAGATAAATGTTTTACCTATAGGGTTCCTAATTTGACTTGTAGGGTCAAATTTGGTCAACAAATTGGTGACTCATAGGGGTAGCATGCCTTCTATGCTAAATATCAATAGCCTTATCCTATCCATGGGCTTAGGGAGTCATATCATGATGAAGATTGGGAAATCAAAAATATAGAAGGCAATCTCATATGGGATTAATGGTGTATAGTCAAAATAAAATATACACCATTAATTTGTATATTGTACTATTATATTTGTCTATCCATTTAAAATGGTAGGGTTACGGTTTGTTCATACACATCTATGTGGATGGGTCAAGACCATAGTGTTGTTTATGAATGACCCTAGTTATTTTATCAAGATACAATAAAGTCTCAAAAATCAATTCAACAACATATATTTTGATACAATCTAGAGAAACATGTGCCTTTGAGAAGATATGTAGCTGACTAGGTCAATAAGGAATTAGTTATTCATCAAATTATTTGTTATGTGTTTAGTCTTCATAAATTTTATTCTCAAGTTATGTTTGTAGTTCCTTATTCTTCAAAAATTTGGTCTTCTACTTTTATGTTCAACATTTACTTGGTGGATTTTACCCCTCACTATTTGGTCTTTGAATTTCATGCTTGGCATTTAATTGTTAGATTTTACCCCTCACTATTTGGTCTCTATATGTAAGGTCAAGTTGAGATCTTTTATGATACCAAATAGTTTGGCGGAAGATCTATCCAACTGCACAACTCCTTTAGATTAGGGCTCATACTTTAGACCAAGCTAGTCTGCTATAGACTTTAGCATTATTGAGGTGTTAATCCCACTGTCTGCCAAGCAATTATACATTAAAGAGTCAAAAATCATTACTAAAATGTATAAGGGAGGAGGTTTGGCCACCTTACCTATTTTCCTTTCATTTGGTCCTTTGGTTGCATTGGTGAGGACCACATTCTCATTGATTGGTGGTTTTTCAAAAATATTGATTGTTGACAACCCTTCTTGCAGGATGTCTACCTAAATAGGCATGGAGAGCATATCCCACATTGGCACACTCACATTGGACCTTTTCATTTGTTCCACAATGTCCATGGGTGAACCACCAACCTTTGGTTGTGCTTTGGGAGCCACAATTGTACTTTGAATTTATGAGTTTTGGGGAACAATAACATTTCCCTAATTTTGATTCCTTGGATCTATTAGAACCTTTAGAATAAAAGCAGGTTCATTTAGTTTTGATATTGAAGGAGTAATGGTAGGAATATCTTTGACTAAGCTAGTTCTATCCAAACATATATTCCAATGGCAACAACTACAAGGTTCAAAAGAAGGAACATGGATGGTAATTAGGAATTAGTCAAATGTATCATGATACATGATTACTGATGATTATGTTTTCAAAATAATTCTTAGGGTAATGATGTGTCTTATCTAAATGCATAGAATATTAAGTTATAGAAAGGTCAGTCTAATGCCTTAATAAGACCCATTCAAATTAATTTCAAATATAAAAATATATAAACACCTTTAAAATAATTTTTCACATAAGAGGCTTCCACCTTGAAAAACACCAGAATCATAATTACACATTGAGATCAAAGGACCTGTTCTCCCACTTCTAATTGCAAATAGCCCGAGTAGACCAAAGCTCAAGTTTGATTACATATTATACGTCAATAATAAATATTAATACACATAATCACATCACTATTACACAACCATCTAGTGTATTGCACAATCCTTTAATTTAGAATTCCAAAATAAAGCATCTATTATATTCATTCTCAAATGAAGCTCATTTGTAAGCTTAGTTATTAATAATGTTAATAACATAAAAGGTAATTATATTCATCATTTATCTAGTTTTGGTTTTGAAAAGAGGTCTTGAAAACCCCTAAAAAGAAAATAAGTGAATTTATATTGCTCTCGGTAACCTACTTATTCAAAACCATCCTAAATAATAACATGGTACTTATTATAATTAGTTACATAAGTAGTATTTAATCCTTTTTAATATCTGATATGGTTCATGTGTAGTAAATGAACCATCAAAATATAACTTCCAAGGCTACTCCTCAATGGGTTGTGTCAATGATGATCATTATGGATTCATCAGGAAATTGAAATGTGAGTGGTTGTGTGTCTATGAGAGGTGTTTTAACAAGTTGATCTTCAATAACTTGTCCCTTGCTTAACTTCTGATTGATTGTTTAGCTTACTATTTTTTGGAAAGAGAATTAGATAGAGACTGATGTCAGTCACTATGCAACCAATACCAGTTAAGATAATCGATGTTGATTGAGGGAAACTGATGTTGGTCAAGGGTGAAAAATGTCAATTATTGTGAGTTTATCACAGTTCTAACTTGAGACAAAAATGGAATTTTAGGCTCTTAAAAGTATTAAAATAAAAATAATTTTGACTTTGGTGCAAAGACAATATTACCATTACAAATATCTTATGTATATCAAGCTCAACATTCTCACTATAAGCTGAATTCTACTATCTTCATCTTGCATATAATGATATCCAACTGGGTATACTAGTGATATGAATAACATGAATAATATGATAGGGATAAATTTTTAATCACTTCTAAATTCCTTATTGTAGCTTTTTTTTAAATTTGGAGTGGCCTAAAATAGATATTCTAGGTTAATTATTCATTGCATGTTAGCTAGTGGCATATAGTGAAATATACCTACTATTTTTGTTCCCAAGGAGTCTGGTAGGACAAGCCTTGGAATGGTTTTTGAAGTTGCCCAAGAATTTAGTATCAAATTTTGATGATCTTTTTGATAAATTTGTGCAATACTTATCATACAATCTCAAGCATGAGATTTGATTGATCAAATTGATGAAAGTAAAGAAAAAGGCTAGTAAAAGTTTTGTAAGTTATCTACAATGATGGAAAACTCTTGAAATTTGATTCACTCATAGATTACAAGACAACAATTAACTGTTATCATATTATTTTGAACTGTAGTGTGCACATACTTTTAAAGAGATCATTGATAAAGGTTTGTTTGATTGAATGAGCACTTATTAAAAAAGGGATCATCAATATTACTTTGTCAAATAAAAATCAAGCTACCAATCAAGGAAATGGATTGAACCAAAACTAGAACGAAGCCTAAGCAGCAGGGGGAGCGGTGAATGAAGTGACACTTAAAGTATTTTTACCTAGATTTTACCCCTGGGTTGCCAAAACCTTGGATTTTTTGCCTTTCTATATTCCACAATAACTAACATTAGTAAGGCCACTAATGTCAGTGGCCCTGTTACCTATTGGCATTGGTTAGATAACCAATATCAATGACTGTGTGTTTTTATAATTTTTAGCCTACTAAAAATAACAAGCTAAAATTACCTACCTACCTACACTCAAACCTAGTTTTTTGATGTTCTATCACTAATATAGAGTTTAAGGCCTACCTTTATCCCTTTTTAATGTTCTTGGTATGTATCCAAGCCAAAATTCTTACTGATTACGTAAGTTGGCAACCACTCCTACCTTTCCCTCTCCTTTCTATTTCTTCCATGGAGCATACTTTGGATACGAAGAATACCCCTGTGCCTACCAATCCTAACCAGATCCCCATTGTACCTAAAAGAGATCTTGACTTCATGAGATTTCTTGATCATAACATTGTATCCCTTTAGCATTTTCTCACCATGAACCAAACTTGTAACACTGTGGGAGATCCCCTTTATCACATGCCAACTTATTTGATGGAGATAAATATAGTCTCAGTGGTTTCCACCATTCCATCTATGGTCACCCAAACCACTAATTAAATAAGTGACCCAACCATCAATAACCCTAAAAATTCAACCACCCCAACCTTTCAATCTCATCTTCTTAACCTAAATTTTGTAGCATCTCCCTTAGCCTTATACCCACAACTGGCCTAACCAAGTCAAACACCATTTCAAAACTTGGTAGTGCCCATCCCATCAAATATTGCACCCATAATTAAAAGAGTTTCAACTCATCATTCAACACAACCTCCGATGATGGCACCCAACCAAGGCATTGTCTCTAACCCCACAAGACAAGCCTCTTTCATTTCCACCCCTCAGCCTATGACTCATTACCATTATGTTACATCTACACTACCACAATAAGGTGTGTCATATCCTACCTCTAGCTCCCTTCAAGTACCCTATAACTTAGGGGGTGCTCCTCACACTAATCCTTCTCTCGATCTCATCAAGATGTTGATGGATAAGATGTTTAACCTATAAACATTTGTGTTAGGTTCAAAAAATGTTCTATCTTATGATCAAATATGTAATGAAACCATCCATCCTTTTGTACCTATTTGACCCTACTTGAGTTAGTGAGAACTCCCTAAATTTACTCTAGAAGAGTAAGGAGGACCCACAACAACACTTATGAGCAATTCAACATGCTTATTACCTAATAGGGCATGATGATGCATTATTGCTTCGCACTTTCCCTATCTCTTTTGGGTGTTACTCTGGATTGGTATAGTTCCATAACTCAACACTCCCTTTTCTCATTTACCCACTTTTCTCAACTATTATTGGACCACTTCTCGATCAATATTTATAAAAAGGTCTCTATTATGGACCTTTATTCCATTAAACAATTTGATGATAAGTCCATTGCTGACTTTGTCACTCATTGGAGAGGTTTAATCAATTGGATCTCCTTTTATTTACCTCAACCTGAGCTTATTGATATTTTCTCAAGAGCATGTGCCAAACACATCTCTTCTACCCTCCACGTCCAAATTTTTTGCACATTTGACAAAGATTTTACAATGGCACAAAAGTTAGAGATTTGGGTTATAGATGAAGATAGGGTTAAGTTGCATAATAAAAATACCAACTCCAAACCTAAAGACTCTTCCTGTAAACCCTCTTCTTCCAATCAAAAGTCAAAAGGCTCCACCAATGCTGTGGTGGTTAAATTGGCTTCTTCTACCATAGTCAACCAGTCTAGGCCATCCACCTCACAAAATCTGACCAAATAATTCCAAAAAGGGTATGAACAAAGATAATACACTCCTATTGGAGAGTCATACACTTCCATTTTGGATAAACTATTAAAACAAGGAGCTATTACCCTTCCCCAAATTAGACTTCCTATTCATTTTGATCCCTCCTATCGTATCCCAACTTGGTACAAGGAGGACAAGTTTTGTGGCTATCATCAAGTTAAAGGCCACAATTTTAACAATTGTAAAACATTCAAAAACATTGTTTAGGATATGGTTGATAAAGGTGAGCTTATCTTGGATAACCCTAATGTTCTTGCTAACCAAATCATGGATATGTTCAAACAACCTTTTCCTAACCATTCGCTCAATCAAACAAATGTTCAGGCCATGACTGACAACTCACCTAATCATGATATTCATACGATTAATATGGTCTTCTCTTTACCTCCAATCCAACCTCTCCCACAATTGGAGGAGCCTATTTTACCTATCCCTCTTCCATGAGTAGAGGATCCTATTTCACCCATCCCTCCCCCATGTGTGGATGGAACTCCTCTACTTATCCTTTTACCATGTGAAGAACCTGTAATGCATGTTCCTCTTGTACCTATTTTGCCTATTTTCCTACCTTTAGAAAAGCATGCCATGCCGACTCCCTTTCTGCATGTTGAGGGGAACATCATTCCTATTCTCTACCCTCTTTAAGATTCTTCTTCACCTACTTCTCCTCCACCAATGGAGGACAATGGCCCATCCACTCCTTTTTCACATATAGAAGAGTTTGCATTATCTATCACTACACTAATCGAGGGACTTATTGTGCCTGTACCCATCAAACCAATTTTACCCCTTATCTTACCAATAAAAGAGTACACCTTGCTTACTCCTCATCTGCATGTTGGGGAAGCAATCATACCCATGCTTTATCCACTAGAAGAACTGACTTCACCAATTCTTCCCCCACCTAAGGAGGATTGTGCCTCTTCTCTTGCCTCGATTAAAGAAGACCTGATTGCAGTTATTACTCATCTTTAGCCCAAAAAAATAGAAGCCAACACCTTCCCTCTTTCCCAATCACCTAAGTCTTTTGTGAAAGTAACTGTAAGGCCTATGACAACTTCATTTAAACCCTTCTCATGGTTGGTTAGAAATCTAGACTTTCTTAACTCCAAGAAGCTAGACCACTCAACATTTTGGGACCGACTTAAAGCTCCCTATCCTACACAAAAAATGTCATCCTCTACTGCCAATCCTTTCACTACCATTTATTCCAAAGTTTTTGACAAAGATAGAACTTCTTTACCTAGACTATCAGAAGCATGGCCCTCTACATCAAAACCATCACCATCATGGGTATCTTCTACTCTAAAGAAAATCAAATCTTTGGGTGTTCACCTAGTGTCTAATCTAATTCATCCATAGGTATAATTATATTTGAATCCTCAACCATGAGTTGGAGTTCCACAGCCTGAACCAAGGAAGAATGTTAAGCTTCCCTTGCCCCACTATTCTACTCTTCCTCCACCATTAAATTTACCTTTGATCTTGGGACCCCATACTTATACTTTATTTGGAGTGCTCTCTTTCCAAGTAGGACAAAAGGCAAAGCTACCTTCTCTTTTACCTCTACCACTTAGTGGCCTTACACATCCAACACCTTGACACCTATGACTAAAAAGGTGTCAATCAAACTAGTGGCTACACCTTCACCCAAAATGGTACCACATAAAACCACATCCATGCCTCTTAAATCAAATAAGGTGTCCATCACTATATCGAATACAAGTGCTAGCCCACTAGCAAGCTCTCAGGCCTCTCTTTTATGCCAGTTGTTGTAACCCTCCACCATAACCCTTCCTTCAATCAAGTCTTATTAGCATCTTGGACCAAAACCATCTTGGTTTAATGACACACAAGTTTATTTATATCATTTCTCGCTTGGACATGATACAAAAAGATGTAAAACTCCCACGGTTATTCTTCAATAACACTTTGATATGAAAAACCTTTTCATTAAGGATCCTCTTTCTAACCTCATAGTTATTCCACTAGTTGCATCCCAAACTCTACCTACTACCTCACCTGAGTCCAAGACTAATGACAAGGTTGTGCCTCCTCCACCACCTTCTCCACCTATGCTCCAGATCAACACAGTTAATGTGGCCACACGGTCTCAAAATCAAAAGGATAAAGGTAAGGAAAATGCCACCACCCTTTGGGCTCATCCATTCTCAAAATATGTTCCTCCACAAAATCCCATTATCTCTATTCTTGGTGCCCCCTAACCCACATCTTCACAAGTCATTCAAGACTCAATGGTGAAATAACTTCAGCAAACCCATGTAAAGATGTCTTTATGTGAGTTAATCCAAAACTCATTCCAGCACCGTCAAGCCTTGATCAAGGCTTTACAATACATTGAGGTACAACTTGATGATCCTTAACGTCTTGTAGCTTTGGTAGATTCTCTTAATACTATTGCCCTGGTTTCCTTTA
This sequence comes from Torreya grandis, assembly GCA_037957365.1. NCBI lineage: Eukaryota > Viridiplantae > Streptophyta > Pinopsida > Cupressales > Taxaceae > Torreya > Torreya grandis. The sequence continues at coordinate 3,179,314 of JARHVA010000429.1, forward strand.
GTGATTTAAAAATTCTAGCTCTTCACCTTAGAGACCAGGACCCTACACTTTTTATCATCACATATACTGATCAAACTCATGTTAAGAGAGTCATGATCGATGGAGGTGCTAGTATTAATATTATCCCTAATCATACCTATAAACATCTATCACTTCCCAATAATTATGTGTCATAGTCTGATGCGATACTCCTTTCCTTCAATGATACTACAACTACTATTGTGGGTACTATAGTCTTACATATTTGTGTGGGTCCTTGCACAATCCCTAAACTCTTCTATGTTATCGAAGGAGATTTCTAATACAACATATTGTTTGGATAGCCTTGGATATGTGCCATAGCATGTGTACCCTTGAATTTACACCATTATGTTAAATTTGAGCATGGTGGGCAATTGCATATTATTCCCATTGATCTACCCCCTTTGAAAACATGCAACATGACTTATCATCCCAATGATGTCCTCATTCATTTGAAAACATTTTCCTCTTTGCATTCTACCGTTGAAGCCTCAACAAGCTTGACTACCTTAGTTACTCAGATATTGGTGACACAAATTCTTGACAAGGACCCCATGGAAGACACTTTCAAATGCCTTTCACTCAGAGAATATCACTTGTTGACACTTGACATGTTCCATACTCCACAAGAGTATGGAAAACTTCACATGCACCCTAATTATGATCTCTGTATTGGGATGGTCATCCTGTATGGTCCCCCTAACCTTCAAACTAATCTCACATATGGGGGAATCAATTGGGCTCCTACTATTGAAAATTCCTCCTCTTCACCACAACCTTTTATGTTTGACTTCTCTTTCCTAGGCAAACATAGTTTTTCTCACACCTATCTTTATAGGTGCACCTAAAAAGGATTTGGGTTTGTTCGTTATGAGTAGGGTACTCATACACCCATTGAATACTCACCAAAAAGACCATCAAAGATGCCAAAAAGTGGTATGGTGTAGGTTTCAATGAACAAATGAAACCCACCAAGGTATCTCATATCGAGGAGCCACTCTCTCCTTCTCCATCGTCTCCTCTTCCCCTGACATCACCTATAGAATTAGAGGTATCCATACCTCCTATTTTTTTTTCCAATAAATGACATTCATTTAGGACCCCTGACCTATCATCTAGGTGAGAAAATAAGGTCCCTTCCTCTCATTCATCCTAAAATGATTGACGAAGACTCTCCCACTATTAACACTATCCAATGTCAGGTTGATGATGATATTCTCACCTACATGGGTGCAGATGATTCCTATGTCCAGTGATCAATCCCTTCTAAAATGCAAACTATGTTAAATGAATCAACCATTGACATTAATTTACCCTCTCCAAATAACCCCTAAATCCTCAAGATTGGCCAATCTTTAGATTCCCTTGAACAAACCAATTATGCCACTTTCCTCTTTGATCATAGTAAAGCATTTGCTTGGTCTTATCATGACATGTCTGACATTGACCCCTCTATCATCACCCATAATATTATAAACAACCATGATGATAAGCTTGTTAAGCAGAAGCTTCTTAAGATGAACCCTCGTATTTCTCTCCTTGTCAAAGAAGAGCTCATATGCCTCCTCTCTATTAATTTTATTTAACCCATTAAATATCTGTAATGGGTTTCCAATATCATCCCTATCACAAAAGTGATAGGGGGATCACAAAAGTGATAGGGGGAATCTACATATGCACCAACTACCATGATCTAAACCTCACTTGTCCAAAGGATGACTTTATTTTTCCAAGCATCGACCAACTTATTGATCTGATGGCCAGCCATGAGATGTTATCTCTTATGGATGGGTTCTTAGGCTATAATCAAATCTTGATTGCTCCTGAAGATCAACACAAAACCTCCTTCATCACCCCATGGGGGAATTTTTGTTATCAGGTATGCCTTTTAGCCTTAATAATGTTGGTGCTACCTACCAACGCACCATGACTTACATTTTTCATGACCTCCTACACAAAATTATGGAAGACTATATGGATGAATTACTTGGAAAGTCTAAACAACACTTGGATCACTTGGAAATTCTCAAAATCATATTCACTAATCTCCTCCAATATAACATTTAACTAAACCCAAAGAAATGCATATTTGGTGTCCTTTTAGGTAACCTTCTAGGCTTCATTGTCTCCCTCTGTGGTATTGAGGTCAACCCTACTAAGGTTCAAGAAATACTAGAAATGCCTCTACCCACTAATCTCAAGTAGATCCATAACTTACAAGGTAAACTTCAGTTGATTCATCGTTTCATCCTTCAGTTGTCAGATTGAAGTCAACCTTTTCATCATCTACTTAAAAAGGATGTCTCCTTCAATTGGAACATGGATTGTCAGAAAGCCTTTGATGCACTCAAAGGGTATCTCCTTTCCTCACTATTTCTTATTCCCCCTAAAGAGGACCAACATTTCTACCTCTACATTTTTGCAATAGACCATTCCTTGGGTGTTATGATTGCACATTGAGATTATCAACATAGAGAGCAAGCTATTTACTACATAATTTAAATGCTTATTGAGTATGAAACTTAGTATACTCATACCGAAAATCTTTGCCTCACATTGGTCTTTATAGCTTCCAAACTTCACCACTACCTTTTAAAACACAAAACCTACATTGTCACCCATATTGACCCCCTCAAACACATGCATTCCAAGCCATACCAAAACCAACATATGGTTCATGTTCCTTGCTAAGTTTGATTGGAATTTATCCAATAAAAGTCTATCAAGGGGCAAACAATTGCTGACTAGTTAGTTGATGCCCCTTTACGTGACAACCAACCTTCTAACCTCAAATTCCCCAGTGAGTCTATCAAAATGCTATCCATCAATGACATCTCCTATCAAATGATGATGTTCTTTGATGAGTCTAAATGTCAACTTGGTGGGGGTGCGGGGGTCATCCTCATCCCTCTTGATGGTGAGCCTATGCCTCTATCATTTAAACTAGATTTTGCATATACTAATAATATGGTCAAATATGAAGCTTTGGTCTTAGGGCTTCAAATGGCCATTTTCTTGGGCATCAAATCAATCAACATCTTTAGTGATTCCCAACTAGTGATTAATCAGGTTAATGGTTCCTACCTTTGAAAAAATGAAATTCAGTAATGATATAAACATTTTGTTGATGGGCTATTGGAATCATTTGACCATTACCTCTTGCAAGTTGTTCCTCGATCTATAAACAAGTTTGCTGACATGATGGCTTATCTTGGCTCATACATTCCATCCTTGCCTTATTTTTCAAAAATCTATGTCATCGTGCATCACCTCACCTTACCCTCTTATGTGTCAACTAACATCTTATTTGTGGGCAATATTGACTCTAATCTACATGATGTCTGGTACAAATATCTTGTTGACTGTCTCACTTATGTTATCATTCCATTAGACCTTTCTAGTAATGGGAGATGTGATTTCATTTAAATTACTACTCTCTATACTATGCTGGGGGGCCTTCTCTACAAATGAGGCTTTGATGGTCTCCTCCTTAGATGCCTCACTCATGCTAAAATACCCTTCACCATTAAGGAAATCCACTATGGGATTTATGGTGGAAATTTTAGTGGGAATTTGATTGCCAAACTCATCCTTCAACTTGGCTACTATTGGTCGACACTCATCCAAGACTATCAAAATACATTCAGTGTTGTGTCAAATGTCCACAACATGCTAACCTTCTTCACACTCCAAGCCATGCCCTACAAGTTTCCAGAGACTTTTGGCCCTTTTCACAATGGGGTTTGGATCTAATCAATGAAATTAACCCTCATTCATCTCTCCATCATCATTCTATCATTAATTCTACTAAATACTTCACCAAGTGGGTCAAGGCTATTCTTATCATCTCCATTAAGGCTAATGAAATTGTTAACTTTATCAACCATCACATCATCTACCATTTTAGTGTCCCCCATAAGATTATTACTGACAATGGCAAATATTTCAAAAAAAGACTATCTAAAATCTCTATGATGCTTTTGGAATCAAATTAAGCTTCTCGTCACTGTACTATCCACAAGCAAATAGATAGGCATAAGCTTCTAAAAAAACCTTAACCAAAAGCCTCATGAAGGTAGTCAATGATGCTAGTAGAGATTGGCATACACACATTCCCTTTGACTTATGGGCTTACCATACTAGAATTCAAACCCCTATGGGTGCTACACCTTTTTCACTAGTCTATGGGATGGAAGCAATCTTACCTCTCGAGGTCTAGATTCCTTCTCTCTCTCTATAAGACATAATAATGATGACTTTCACCAAGAATGTTTCGCCCAACTTGAGCTACTTGATGAACAACATCTAGTAGCCCTCAATCACCTCTAAATCTATCAAAAGCGTATCAAACATGCTTACAACGAAAAACTCAAGGAGCAAGTTTTCAATATCAAAGATCTCATCTTAAAGGAAAATCAACATGTGATGAACATGGAGAAAAAAAAATGGGGCAAGTTTTCTCGTAATTGGTTTAGACCCTACATCATAACTCACAATTATGGTTCAAGAACTTATCACTTATCTTCTCTCAAAGGCAAGATATAACCAGAGTCTTTAAATGCTTTATACCTATGACCATTCTTTTGTTAATCAAGTGACGCTCCACTTCGTGTCTAACTTGAGCTTGTCCTTTGAGCAACCCTATTACATTCACCTCTCTTCCTCTTAACCCTTGTTCTTACATACTTAGTTAACCTTTTAAGTGTTATGGTTTTTCCCTCATAAAGGAATACCTATAAGCCTCTATATTCGTATCCAAGACTAAAGTCATATGTAAATAAAAATATAATAACAAAAATTAGGATATATAGACAAATTATTATCTCTCAGGTCATGATTCTCAATGTAGACTGCTCCTTTGAAGGACAACTATGTAACTTCTCATTGCTATTATAAATAGACTACTCCCTAGAAGGACATATAAAAAAAAGCTTAGACCACTCCCTTAAAGGATGGCTAAGCCAAGCTATGTTATTAAGGAAATAATGACTTAGAAGCTTCCCGCATTGATCAACTTTGCATGACCTCAAGGCACCAACAACACCCTAATGAAGGCTTCCTATATTGATCAACCTACACAAGAAAAATACATGAAAAACTTTAGTCATGGACTCACCTATGGTAGCTCTTAGGTCACCTATAGAAGGGGCATATCATCCCCACTAAGAAGGTTACGTTACCTAACCACCCTAATTCATTTTACCTTTTTCCCCTCTTACTCCCTAATAATCAAGGGACTTTGAACTCACTAGACACAAAATGATCATGACATTTCTCTACCAAATGAATGGTCAATACTGCAATGCATGAATAAGGTTCATACTCCCATGCCTATTCATATGGTTGTTATGGTCTTTGCCAATGCAAGAACATCACGTCCCTTTATTTTCTATCACATGTCAATTTCTCTCTTAAGGTGGCATCTCACAACAAGATTTGCTTAACTTCTCGCCTACCTGCTAATCTCTATTCTTACATCTTAAGGTTATATGTTTAATAATATCATTACTTACATATCCATTTCAGGCAATGATGCTCAACACTATCAACAAACGTTATGGTGTATTAAAAATACATTCTTTAATCATCACACTCTACTAATACTAGTAAACTATTTGCCAATTAATTTATTTCATACAACCTCATGTGAAATGCAATCAACATAGCTTCTCAAACAATAGTAAATGGAGAAACTATAAAATCAAACAACTCATTTTTTTGCATACACCATCACATATATAGAAGATGCTAAAATGAAACCAATTGCTCAACTATGCATGTACCATCATGAATATGGGAAATGCTAGCATAACACACTAACTATCACTAACATAACCACAAATGACATCACATAAACCTCATGCATAATATAATATCATCATAACATCATAACATCTCACAATACCAAAATCTCATATATATATATATATATATATATATATATATATATATATATATATATATATATATATATATATATATATATATATATACTAAATATGAATATACATCAATGAATCATATCAATATCATCTCTCTCTCACCATACATCTCTCAAATTTGGCTCATAGACTAGAATATATATATAACAAAAATCACAATACATCTAGCCCTCAAAATACTCAAGGTTATGGTCGTAGTCATGAAGAGGCATTATCATCACCACCCTCTATTTCTCTACATTTACGTGAACTAGAGTTCATGGTGCATCTCTTTGATCTCTCCTGCTCTCTAGCCTCAAAATATCTTAGAATCTATAAGAACTACCTGATGGCTCTCTCATAGTATGCAATATCATCTAAAGCAGTGTTGTACCTCACTAGTGGTACAGTCTATGGCAGACCCATCAAACCTACTATAGGACCCTATGATGATGCCTATGGTGGATCCTATACTAGTCCTTATGTGGAGGAGGGGGGTAGCTTATCTTACTACTCTCAAACCATCTCTCTTTTCTATTAGTGTAGTAACCTATCCCTATAGTGTCATCACATGTCCCTATAGAACCAAAACTTGCACCTGTGCTACAGTCAGTTAGGTCTATAGTGTCATCACCTATCCTTGTAGGACTAAAACTTGTGCTTACACTATATCCCATGCTTTCACCGTTGCATCCCTCTCTCTCACAACTCCCTATAAATTTGGTCGTGGTCTCCTCATAATCATAGGGTGTAAACCTGCCCACCATGCTCAATAAGCCACTGTACACCCTAAATCTATCACACCTAGGCCTACTAGTAGCTCCTCAAAATCTGACCCATCTATCTCCTGGGGTAATGGAAGGAGTGCCTCTATATCATCCCTCTTATATCAAGGAAAATTAGGAGGTACATCATGTATAAACCAAACTATCTCCTGACCCTGACCATAGGTATCATCTCCAACTCTCTGGCTCATCTTCCCCTGACCCATATCATACTCTGTAAGCCTACAAGCTACTCTGCATGTCCTCTAAATGTAGGATATGTCAAGTAGGGCATCCAAACAATATCTAAAGGAATCAATCCATCCATCAACCACCTATAATAATCAATATCTTGTATGATGCCATCTACTCATGTTTGTGATATGCTCTCTCTCCATCATTTGAAACCAACCCTAAAACTAGTCAAAATCATGACTGGTAGCCCTAGTGGCCATGTCACCACAATGTGCTTGTATGCCCAACAATGAAGTAAATGCATCATAAAAAGATTGTATCACCATTACAACCTCATACCCCATAAGTCCTTGTATATTTATGCAAGAAAAATTGGTCCCCATGCAAAGACTATTCATTGCTCAAACATCTGTGCCAGAACTTTGGTCATCATGATAGGGAATCTCCTTCCATCTACATCAGTTAGTGCATACATTGTAATGCCTATCATCATTAGGATAATAAAGTGATGTTGTTCCTCATTGACAATGTAAAGTGGCTCATATGCAAAGCTCATTGAATGATAGGTCACCTCGCTAACATGCTCCCTAAATAATGTGGACATATGAATATCATGATCCTCCCTCAAACGTGAGAAGAGATCTTCACCCTAGAATGGTAACCATAAAATCTTGTATACATCCTCCTATGTCACTATCAATTCTTTGCTAGGTAGATGGAAGGTGTTGGTGGTGTGATCCCACCTCTTCATCAAGGCTACCATCGAGATAACATCTCATGCAACTCTAATATTGTCACACTCCTCCTAACCCTATAGCTGCCATGTGCTCCCACTTATCCATGGTGACATCCCTCCTCATCCTCATAAGTAGTATAGATAGTCCATCTCATAATGTAAACTCCTACCTAGCCTATATCCACACACACAAAATCTCTCCATCAAGCCACATACCTTAAGTTATTAACCTCCTCTTTTAATCCCTTTCCCTTTGGGAAAACTACATTGGCCTAAGGCCTTAATCTGGGATATGTAGGTAGCACTCAGTTGAAATAGGGTATTTTGAGGCTAGCTCAGCCATCTACCCACCTAAATATTTAGCTCATTCACCCACTTAAACTCCAGGTTTGACGGTTTATATCTTAAACCCTAGGCCAACTAGCCTATTCTTAAACTCTAGGCCCCATGACCTATATTTTAAACCCTAGGCCAATCAACCTATTCTTAAACTCTAGGCCCCATGACCTATATCTTAAACCCTAGGCCAATCATCCTATTCTAAACCTCTAGGTCCCATGTCCTATACCTTAAACCCTACGCCTAATGGCTTATTTTTTAACCCTAGGTCCCATGACCTATTTCAACCTACTTTTTCCTAAACACTTGCCTTAACAATTTTAACCCATATCTAACCCCTTTTTTCCTTCCCTTTGGGAGGACTACATTGGCCTAAGGCTCTAATTAGGTTTATGTAGGTAGCACTTAGTTGACACAGGGTCTTCTGAGGCTAGCTCAACCATTAGGATAGTCCACTAATGCACTTGTACAAATTCAATTGAGGATGCACAATTGGCCCTAATTCTTCCTAAAATTACCACTTTGGGTTTTTTAGTGATCTACATTAGTTATATTTAGATTGATGTCAATCTTATATTCCAACATCGATGCTAGTTGTCGGCTGGCATCGATGTTGATTGTCAGTTGACACTGACAGACCCAGTTAATGTCGATGATTGGTTTAGCCTTAGGGCTGAATAACCTATACCTAAAATTTAGGTTTTTTATTAAAAAATACCCCCAACCCCCACACAAATCTACCTAACCATACCCTTACCCCATCCACTACTCCCTTAATTACCCTTTATCCCCCCACACACTCACATTAAACCTAACTAACAAATTATGATCAAAACCTAAATTAAAATAACAACCAACTCAAGCCACCCAAATAGATTCTACCTCATCTCTTTATCTCCTCTAAGTTAGAATGACTGGCACCTATTATGGAGTGCCTCCAGTTGGGTCCCATCATACCTATACTATCTCCATCCACACCTACACTCCCTCAGTCACATTGTGGCCCACCAAGAACTAAATCACACCCTCATTCTCACACACTCTTCTCAACCAATCAGCTATCACCACCTCACCATAATATGACAAGCTTAAGATGTTTTGTGTTGCATAAAACTTAGAGCTCTAGTTTCCTTTAATCTAATGTCATAAATGAATTTTGGTGGGCCACCAAACCCCTTTTATCAAGTTTGGTCACCCATCGACGTTGGTAGTCCTAACCTAGGCCATCGATGTTGACATATTTCCTATCGACATTGATGACCTAACTAATGTTAGCCACCTTAAAATTAGGGTTTTCAACCCCAACCACCACCCTTTGAAAAATCACCCTAATTACTACCTTTAGTGGTTCACATGGACTCCTTATGAGGCAATTTGGAGATCACGTATATCTCCCCACCCATAACAACCAACCTTGGAGATCACTATAATTTCTACCCATGATGACTTTGATCAGAGATCACAAATATCTCCTCGACCAATGACCCTTTTGGGCCAACCTTACCTTGATCATTTTGACCACTTATGCTACCATGTTATAGTTGGATATTGTATGCACACATGTATATCATGTGTTTTTGGATCATGACCTTGTCAGTTCCATCACTTGTAACCCTTTTTGTTTTCTAGGAGAAATTCCTACATCAAATACCTAGAACACATGGACCATTCAAGCTACAACTTTGATCATTTTAACCCTATTAGCTATCACTAACAAGTTATGGTATAGTTATTTCTATCCAAGTCCTCCTTGCCTTTACCTGTTATTGATTATGTCGATTATAACTAGTAGTAGTATCTGTGTAAGTAACAATGTTACCATGTTCATACTCAACATCCACCCATCCATTAACTACCTATCAAACTAATACCCAATTCCATATTCTCCTCTATTGGTTCCCATTTTGAGGGGGAATATCTCATCCTATATCTGGAGCATCCAACTCTTATTTTTGTCTCACAACTTGTCAATACAAGTTAAAAGATAAAAAGGGGTAAATGTAGACACCAGAATTACATAACAAACTTGCATGACTCCCTATGTCAAAACCCCCCTTGACCCCATTTTAATAATTAAACTTTCTAACCCATGTTTTCACCTTAAAATATTTAATTAAGTTAATTAAAACCCACTTATGCCACCTCACCTGGTCACCTCATCCTAAGACTAATTCTTACCCTCTAAGTCACCTTGAGACTTAGTCTCCTAATCCTAACTACCTATGACTTGTTCTCACTCCTAACATAAATTCTTAATTAACTACACTCTTCATAACCTCACATTTTTATCATTTTATAAAAAAACACCACACTTTGCAAGAGAAGGAACAAAAAATGGGCTAAAAATAGCCCTTTTACCTATTCTCATGCCACCAACATTGGTCAACACTCAACCGACATCAATGGGATCATCGATGTCAGTTATTTAAGTAAAATTCTAAGTTGGTATTTAGGTCAAAAAATCAATAATTCATGCATAGGGTTTTGGAAATTAAATCATCCTACACCACTTTTAACATCCAGGCTTACCATTACTCTACACAAATTGATCTAAATTAAGAATTGATACACTGCACAGAGATTTAAATCTTGAGGACCAATAACACATGCTTGTCTTATCTATTCACCCATTGGTTCACTAAGCCTCATCAGAGTCATCTATCTGATAGTCATAGTTCACCCATTTCACTAGCTAAGTATATCTTAGTGTTTTTTAAATATTTAAATAGTGATTTTATAATTGCTTTACATTATACTATTTATTATTTCACAAACCCCGACTCCTGTCATGGAGGAATTGTAAAGATCCCCACCCACTTTTCTCTACCCTAACATTCCAACTCTCTATCTAGACTCACCTGAGTCTTACTCACCTCCTTATGACTCTTCCCAACCTCACAACCTGACCATACTCCCATTCTCCTGCCTAGAAAATCCTTCTCTAACTCATTATAATACCAATACCCCAACTGACATCAATCCTTTAACCAATGTTGGTTACTATGTTTCTAAACTAGTAACCTCAAAATCACCTAACAACCTTCCTAAAACATAGACCTGATTTATCATCCTACACTGTATTATCTTCTCCTACACTCAAACCTACAATATGGTAAATAGAACTCTAACTCTCTCTCTCTTTCTTTACTTTCATTTATTTTAAACTTTGCTTTAAAATATTAGATTGTCATCCCAAGGAAGTTTCATGCTTCTTAGAACAAGCACGTAGCTTGGCAGTCTACACATATCTCCACTAACAACTATTTTATGTAGTGTTTTCTTATCTATAGGTGTCTTCTTCCATAGTTAAAGAGGGGAATCTACAAAGTTTGGAATGATACACACTTATCTGGGTTTTAATCACTTATCACTAACTCTCTCTCTTTTCTATTTCTCTCTCTTTAAATGTAAAATAAACTTAAAACGTAGTGAAACATTACCCCCATTTTCAATCAAAATAAAGAGATTCCTCTATTATGCCCGTTATACCAAACACCCTAAAAGGCAGCTCTATTTCCCCTATAGTCCAAGTTCTCCTAAAGCTAGAAATATGGATAGAAACCTACCCCTTATTACCTTTAACGGTGGATGCCCTTTTAAACTTGCACAAAATGATGATATTTTTATGGAAGTTCTTCAGAGTGTCTGCTATTTTAGTGGAAAAATCACCATTACCCCTATTGAACACATCAAAGATATAGCCAACTTTTACAATATCCATAATATTACTCAAGAGAGTGTGGCAATTAGATTGTTATAAATTCCATTTAAGGGCAAGGATCTAGATTGGTATAGGATCTTGGCTCCTAATTTTATTGATTCATGGGACCAATTAAGAGAGATATTGAGTAAGAGGTTTGAGGATAAGAGTGATCACTTATCTTTGGATGAGCAATTAACCACCATCAAGAAAGCCCCACAAGATTTTATGTAAGATATCAATCCTATATTTTAGAAAGCATGAGATAGGATTCCACCTCTTGTAATGCCTACTATAAAATATGCCTTCTTCTACTATCTTAAAGCCTTAAATATTGACATAGTTGTCATGATACAATCTATGAGAGGAGACCTTACCTGAGCCTATGATGTTTTCATCAAGGTTGAGAATAACCCCATCCAAGGTGGTAATATTTACCCAAGACCCTCCATGCCATTGTTCCCTGATATATAACCCGTTATGCCAACTCTTGCTCTTATTCCCACACTAATTGATCATGAACTAGCTGCTCCTAGCCAATCAAACAAATCAAATGATGTAGATGGAACATTATTTATGAGTCTTGAAAATAAATTCATGGCCTTAGAGAGTCAAAAAATTTAGCCTCATAGATCTTATCAAATTTTCAATCAACACTATCAGTTTAATAGACTACCTTTTCAATTCAACTTTCAAGTACAAGGGTAGATTACAAATGCTAAACTGTATAATAGTCATAATCCAAATGTAGCCTCTACCTCTAGAGCTATAATACCTATTAAAAATAACCTTGTATAGAAGCATGATTGGTCTTCTCAATAGGATTATCCTCATAATTAGTATACCAATCAAAATGAGGTGTTCAATCAAGCTTTTATGGCACAGAATGGAATAATGCCCTTTGTGACACAAGTTAAAGTTACTAATCAAGTAAGGACTAATCAAGAGCAAGTTAAATCAGATGTTACATTAGTGAATTGGAAAGAGGGAGGTTAGTATGTAGTCAGTCAATTGGGAAGGACAAATAAGGTTGATACTTCCATAGCAGCCAACACAAAATCTAAGAAAAGAGCAATGGAAGGTGGTCAAGAGATGGGGAGGGGACCTTCTTTATCTTTTCCAATTCTTTAAAAGTTTAATGAAACTAATGCAATCTCAAAAAATTAGTAAGTTCAAAAAAATTAGAATGAGAGGTGATTTCATACCTCAATCCTCACAAGTTTAAAGTGGTGTTGTGGCTCCTAAAGGACAACCAAAGTCTAGTGGCTCTCCCATCAACGTTATATATTAAATAATGAAGCTTCATGTGAATATCCCAATGTGGGATACATTGTTCATTATCAAGAAAAGGGCCATACTTCAAGAAGATTGTCTAAACTCATCCTTTCAAAAAAAATAGTAAAGAGAGAAAATATAGTCTTCACCAATTAACCTACACCTATTGATGGGCAATCAAGCAAAAGTGGTAAACCTCTTCATTTTTACCCTTCTATGATTATTGGAGATTGATTGGTTCAAAATTGCATGATAGATAGTGGGGAAAGTAGATATGTGATACCTAAATAGATATATGATAAGTTAGGCCTAAAGTATGAACCTAATACCAATGGTGTCTTACAATTAGATGGTTCAGCTGCCAAGGTAGTTGGTGTGATCAAATGTTTGAAACTCACTCTCCATGCATGCCCACTTTTTAAATCTCCTAAGATGTTGTTGTTATATATTTTACACCCTACTTTACTCTATGTTTGTCTAGATACTTCACTACAAAAATTTGGGATTATTTGTCATCTGATTTGTCCTATATAGTGTTTAGAACTAGATATGGTGCCAAAGTCACAATCAAATCTGAACATGTCTCTAGTTTTCATCTTGAACCCTACATTCCAAATATTTCAAATGTGAATAACACTATCATAGATGAAGGACATCATCCTATTGACCAAGAACTGGTTGTACCTCTTGAAGGCATATCAAACCTCTTCCTTGATAAGTGAGGAGCTTAGCATAATGAGTTTGATCTATACAAACTCATAGAGGAGATAATCATAGGCACATATATTCTTCATGAAGAAGGTGATGAAATTACTAAAGTGGGATCTAATAATTTTCTCCAAAGGGTTGTCTTGGGAAATTATCTATTGTATAAGGAAGATGATGATGTTACATCCCTGAAGAAGCATGGTAGACACAATGAGGATACAATTTTAATTGCCAAATAAGATAAAAATCATGAACATGAGCCTCAAGGAGAGTTGGATGACATTTGGAAATAGTACTATGCCATAATACAATAATTTGAAGAGATTTGTGGGCTTGTAATTCCTCCAAGGAAAGATCGACATGTTGTTGAGGTCACTGATAGTCCTAATGAGCATGGAGAAGAACATGAAGCCCCTACCAAGAAAGTGATATCCCTAAGAGAGCATGATCAATTCAAGGTGAATGTTGGTGAATTGAATGATCAAAATGAATACAAAACTAATCATGATCAATTTGTAGTTGTGTTTAGCAAACAAGAGGTAGAATTAAATGGCTCTAAATAGTTATTCCATTAGATTTCAAAAGGATTTGAGGTTGTGAATAGCCTAATGACTCTTAATAAGTATATTTGAGAATGACAAGGGGATATAACAATAATTAAGTAAGCTACATTATCAAATAAAATTCAAGAAGGTAAAAATGAACCACTCAAAAGAGCTCATGATCATGTGACCACCCTAGCTAACAAAGCCTTCAAGATTGGTAAGTTGCTTTATCAGCCTAGTGAGCAAGTTTTCATTGAATAACACTCATCCTATGATGGTTTATTCTCATGGAACAAAAATGATTATAGAAGTACTTGCTTTGACTCTAGTTAAATCTCAAAGAATTGTTATAACACCTTAAACATGTTTTGAGTCCTTATATATTATAGGTTAGTGGATTGTTTTCCTAAGTGTCTAAGGACACATGTTTTCTTAATTGTCTTGTTTGTTTTTTCCTTCCTCTCTTTAGCACATAGGTGTGTTTACTCCTTATCTTATTATTGTGTTTGGGTAATTTGAGTTAGTTTAAAGATGTTTTTAGTTTCAGTTAGCAGTATTCATGACCCTGTAACCCAATGGATGCAATAAGGCTAGTAGTCTAGATGCATAGCAAGCATGCAATCCCAAGACGTCACCAAAAATGTTAGCCAAATTGGCCTCCATGGGCCATTACATTTCAAAACTTACTAACCAAGCTTATTTAACTTTATTGATAGCATTTTGAAGGGTCATGTCTTGATGTCATAGCTTGTTCTATGGTGAGGTCTTGTAAAGATGTCTTAGGTTGTTTTTGGGTCTTGTGTTAGGTCTAGTTACAGTGTGAAGTCATGATTCTCAGTTGATTGACTAGTCTCCATATCTTTTTAATTTTTAAGATGTTTAGTATAGATTAATGTAACTTTAAAAATATTAAGGTTTGTTGTGAAGATCAAGGTAAAGCTTAAACCATGGTGAAAACAAGAAGATGATGACCATCCAAGAAGACAATGTGTTCTAATATGAGCAAGTGGACCAAGGAGTAGAGTCAAGAATATAACAACATTGCACTTTCAATAATTTTAGAGAAACTAAGGTATTTTTGGAGAGTTTAAGGTTTCCTTTGCTTTGTCTTATATTACTTATTTCAATGTTGTAATATAACTCTTTGAAATAAAATCAAAGATCTGAAGGTCTAATATCATGTATGGGGTTTTTTTTATGTCATTTGGAACTTTTTGAATCCCATGATATATGTACCTTGCCTATAATTCTTGTCCAATGTGTCTTAAAACTCTTTTTCCAATGTTGGAAAATTTTGCAACTAACTACTCATCATTTCTAACATTTAAACAAGACATAATGAAGAAGCTACATGGAAAGGAAGGTGGGAGATTCTTTGTTATATTACCCCACCACCATAAGGTCAAGAGAGGCTTCATATCCACCTATTTTATAGCTCCAACAAGGCAAGAAGGCAAGATAAGAAGTTTTCTTGAAGGAAAAGGCTTATAGAGGTCTCATTACAAAGGGTTTCCACTGAAGATCAATTTCTAAGCCTCTCCAAGGCTTTAAACAGTCCCCTCATATTCAAATCTATGATTAATAAGTAATTTTAGGCACTATAAGGACAAAAACCTAATCCATTTCTTCATCGGGTTTATAAGCTTGCTAGACAAGCTAAAAATGCTCAAACGATTTGAGGTTGGTCCATGAAGGAGAGATAAATTTAGGTCCAATGATCTTAGGGGAAGGAGTGGACCCCTATTTAATTCCAATTCATAGAAATATTTTAGAGTTTTAAGGCCATAGCTTTATGAACCATTATTAAGAAGATAAACTACTCTAAAACCCCTACAAAACCCCATAGGGTTGGTTTTCTCTTTCTACAACATTTTAGGAATCAATGAATGTATGAAAATGGTTGGAAATTATCTCTTGAGAACCCTTTGATCTCTTTAACTTTAAATTCCCCAAAGTTTTCAATGCTCACATTGGTGTTGGCAAAAAATATTCTTGGCTTGCTAAGTTAGACATGATAGTTAGAGTCTGAGAAAGTTTTAAAGTGTTTCTATTCATAAAGTGAGTAGAAGGAAGTTGTTCATAGTGGATCCAAATTACTTAACCCCCCTCATAACTTTTCAATGTATCAACATGGTAATAAACTTAAATAAAAAAGGTATTAATACATGCATAGGTGGGCTATGTGAGCTTACAGGCATAATTGAGATGATTCTTGGAAAATATGTGTTTTTTCTCAATGGTGAATTTTCTCATTTAAGTAATATTATCTCCACATTGTCCCCAAAATCACTCTTAAGGGGACGTTACAGGTAGTAGACCTTGATGGCCATTGGTCTTAGTGTTCTCCAACAAAGTTATAAGTGTGAAAGAGAGAGTTATAGACCTGTGACTAATGAATAAGTTCCAATGCATTATTGAAGTAGATTTGTTGATAATCAAGTCTCAATATATCTTGAGATGTCCATATTGGTGATAAGTCTCAACCAAAACATCAAATTTCCTTGAATCTTGTGCATAGTAAAGATGACAAAAGACTAATATAGTCATGTATATACTAGTAGAATGTAGGTCTGCAAATTTGATGTGAGAATTCTTGATAAACCCTGCATGTTTTTTCATTGTGAAATATTATAAAATAGAATGATTTATCTTCACTTTTATCTTGATATTATCATCCAAACAAATAAAATCAATCATATGGTGAGTGAAAAATGTGTTAAGCCTGAAGTAGGCACCTACATGCCTATACATAGGAAATGAACTAATCAAGGCAAACTTTGTGTTAGGTAGAGAGTTTGAGAAGATACATAAGGTATGAGAGATATAAAATAAATTTTTGTAAATTTTGAGATTATGTATGAATAAAATAGAACATTAGAATAGCTAAGTCACTTGAAAGAAGCACCTACAAGTTTGTACTAAGAAAGTGAACAGAAAAAGGGCAAGATTTACATTGGATATGGGGTGTGAGAGACCAAGTAGAGTTTAGAGTGCATTTAAAAAGTTTTAATAATGTTTGGACCCTTTATTTTAAGGGAATATCATCATTTTGGATCAATATTTTTTTGTTGAAGAGTGTTTTAAGCCTATTGAAGACCTATGAGAGTAATAATGCTCTTGATTTCAATATCAGAGAAACCAATAGGGAATTAATTTCCTATCCCTATAAATGATTCAAGAATATATTATACACTCAAAATTATCTCATAAATACCATTTATATGTTTTATTTAAGAAGGAAATGCATATAGTTGTGTACAGTCAGTCACTTAGAAATGACACTTACAACAAGGTACAACTGCATACAAAATGTGAAGATGAACATATAAGTTTTGGTGAGTTTTAGTTATGAAGGATATTTTTATGTGAATAAAACCTTTATGTATATATTCCTATAAGTTTTAGGCTCATTGTAATGAAGTAAAATACCAAAAAATGGTCATTAGGGTCATTTCCATAAGATTGTCTACAAAACCTAACAATGGGCTAATGCGAGTTTTAATGAGTTGAAGGGAGAAAACTATTTGGAGGATCACCTGCACACATCATAATACATTTTAAAAACCTCAATAAGGTTTTTTAAATCAAAATAAATCACCTTCATAACCTTTTTTCCCAAATAGCCCTCTCTCAAATACACCTACAGTGTTGTATTGCCCAAGAAGGTCACTTTCACTATGTGTGAACTTGAATGAGGATTTACATGGGTCCAAATGACTATTAGATATGTTAAAACCCCCTCCCCACCCAAATATATTTTTATGGAATTAGTTATAGGATCAATGATCTATTCTTTATGAACAATTCTTAACAAGTTTGATACCTTGAAACCTTGCTAAAACCCCTAAAGGAGCTCGATGAAGAAAATTAGTTTTCTAAGTGACTCAAATAGATTAGAATAGATCTAAAAATATTGGGATGATCTATACACACCTCTTGATCATCTATTAGATCCATTATTTGGTATGTTTGAGGTGAAAAATATAAGAAAATTGCCTAAAAAACTACCTTTATAGGCTTATTTACAATATTTTGGATGAGTACAGTCTTCTAAATCATTTGGAATAAACTTTCAGATCTGGGTAGAGATATTATGATCTATTAAAATCCTTTAAAATTAATTTCATGATCATTACAACCTTCAATCAAGGATTATATATGAGATATAGGTTGGTTTATTCTACTTTCTATGGACAAAACAACTTTGGCATAAAATGTAGGCTTTGATGGAAAATAGTAAGGTAAGAGAGAGGTTTAGAGCTTGAATCTCATTCTCACTAAGATAAGGGAAGCATTTAAAAATTAAAGGTTTTCATAGAAGGTCTCCAAGTAAGCCAAGTGTTAATGAAACAACTTGTAACTTCCCTTCAAAGAAGTAGATGTGTAACTCCACGGAGAAGGAGTTAGCTTCAAGAAGCTGTAGACACCAATATCATGTCAACCCCCCTTGGTCCCCTTCTAAACGTTAAAACTCCTAACCCACACTTGCACACCTTATTAATTTAAAAACTACTTATTTTAAATTTATTACCTCACCTTGGACACCTCACCTAGACACCTCACCCTAAGACCGTTTGTTAGCCTATGAGTCAGCCTAAGACTAGGTCCTCCAAACCCTAACTACCCATGACCTATTCTCACCCCATCTTAACTCCCTAACCAACTCCTATGCCTCATAAACCCTTATTTTGACCGTTCTCCAATGGAAAAGGCACTTGGCAGGTGGAGAAACGGGCAAAGAGCTAAAAATAGCCCTTTTACCTATTCTCTCTCTGTTGACGTCGGTCAACCCGCTGTCGATGTCAGTAGTTCTATGCTGATGTTGACAGGATCGCTAATGTTGGTTACATAAGCCAAGCTCTAACATTGAGCTAAGCCCACCTTTTTGCACATTATCATGCACACTCTGAGATTTCAAGCATGAGAACTCGACTATTGCTCTCCTGGCTACCGAAGCTCTACACAAATAATTCTAGAGACTGGATTAAAAGATTATATGAGGACCTCAAGCTACTAAATTGAAGCAATCCATGTTCATTTCATTGGCTCACAACATCGATCACATCAGCCACAATGGGAATCACTATTCTGACACCTCTAGTTCTTTACCTTATAAATCTAAGTACTCTGGTTTTCATTTCAGTGTTTTAGAATATATTGTCAATTAGTTTTTATTGATATTTCTAAATACTATCGAGAGGCCTGACTTCTTCTGTGGAGGGGTTGAAAGGCCTTCCCCTTGTTCTCACCCCCTTTTCACACCAATCCTCTACCTATACCCTTCTTCAAACCTCATTCACCTTCCTACAACCCTGCACCAACCTCTGAACTTCCAAAAACCCCTCTGTCTATCCTGAAAATACTCTAAAAGCCATCTAAGGCTGATGACCCCAACTGACATCAGCACACCAATCGACGTTGGCATCTACAACTCAAACCAACATTGACAGACCAATTGATGTCGGCACCTTCAGCCAAACCGACATCGACAACCCAACCGATGTCGACACCATTTACTGGACTGACCTCAACAGACCCACCGACATCAATGACTGTGTTCTGAACCAGCAAACCAAAAAGCCATCCAAATAGCCCATCTAGACCAGACAAAACCTTCAACTAGCCTTCTGTAGCATTCTGAGATACATAGACTGCAAGGAATAGGTACACACCATCTACTTTTCTATTTCTTTAGTCATTTATCATTTCTTCCTTTACAATACTGTTATCTTTAAATAGTGGACTGTCATCCCTTAAGGAGCTTCACACTTCCGGGACCGAGCTCGTAGCTTGGCAGTCCACCATAGCCTCTTCTAACATCTTTCTTGTTTAAGTTTCATTCTTATTGCAGGTGTTTCCTCCATAGCCAAAGAGGAGCTCCCACAAGGCTTGGATACGGTGCGCACTAAATTCAGGTAACATCAAACCCATAACCTCTTAACCTTAGTTTCTTTCTCATTTGAATGTAATTAGTGAAAATCTAGAGAAACATTCTGGCACTCTCGGTGGGACCCTTGGAGTTTTCCTTGGGTTCATTCTTCTTCTTTTAAAAATAAAATTTTCATGTAGATGCATTAGAAAAATATTCACTTCTTGCATCCCCTCTTCTTTGCCTTTATTTCTTGAGAAATAAAAAACTTAGCTTCTCTTACTTTCTTTTTCTTTTTTTACATAAAGTTAATTAATTCTTTCTCCTTTTTTTTAACCTCTTCTATCTTTTTGTTTCAAAAGGAAATCATTAGTAGAGGTTAAAAAGAACATCTCTTTTTATTCTTGTTACTTCTTGCATGCATCATAAAGTAGTGAAAAACTCATACTCTTTACCTCTTCTCCATTTGTTTGCATTTGAATAACATATTTCGATCTGGGTTAAAAACTACTGCATTTCATTCTTGCTTGGATGCACACTTAGCCCACTTAGTAATTAAAGCATTATGAATGAATCATATTGCATGAATGTGACACAACCAAACCACAATCACTTCAAATCAAACACATAAACTTACTTGAGACAAGGCCTGTCTAGGATTTCATCACCTAGCGGATACCTTACCCCACCCGGTGATCCTACTTGGATTTCACCACCAAGAGGAGGACCCACTCTATTCTCTGGCAGAGTATAAACTATAGGGAAGGTATATTCTAGCTAAGCGGCCCAACTCGGCTCTGGGTTCGTGAAGTGAGGGGAGCAAGCCCCAACACCAGGCCACATACTGACCCTAACATAGATATCTTTGAGCACCATAACACAACCTGAAACCGGCCATAGACTTCCTCTCTAGGAACTATTCTACAAGCCCAACTCCCAACACATTCTCTTAAGGCATAAGCCACCACGACTTTAAAACCCATTCCTAGGAATCTAACATTTTAGAGGTTGCTTGCCTAATCATCTATTCTGCTAGTTTTATCTGAGTGTTTGAGTTGGTAAGGTCTTACCATTTTGAAGTCCAAAACAACTCGGAATATCTTATTCTTCCAAAAACTATCAATCTTTTATGTTTCTAAAATTACACAGAAACTGACATCAATTTCTCCACCGACATCAGCAACCAAACCTTCACTGACATCGGTTAACTAACCGACGTCGGCAACATTTTCTAACCGATATCAGTTAAACAACCAACATCGGTCACTATCAATAAATTAAAAAAAAAAATCAAACAGCAAGCTTAAACCCAAATTTCTTGCCGTTTAACACAAATTCTAATTTTTTGAAACTAAAACACATAATTTTTGGAACCTAAACCCCTTTCACCTTGGATGGTCTTGACACACAATCAAGCCAAATTCCTTGTTGACCATGTGAGTCAATAGCCACTCCCACCTTTGCCCTTCGTGCCAAGTCATCTAATGGAGTATACTTCAGACACTGAGCATACTCCTATCCAACCTATCCCTGATCAACCTCCTATTGTTCTTGAAGGGGATCAAGATTTTGAGAGATTCCTTGACCACAACGTAAAGGCTCTCCAACATTATCTTGCTAGAATCCAAACGCAAGATCCTTCGGGTAACCCTATTTATGGGATGCCAACTTCTTTGGTTGAAGTGGCAATAATATCAACAGTATTCGCTACCCAACCTATGGTCACTCAGGCCACTACCTCGACTAGTAACCCAACCATGGCCAATGTTCAAGATTTGGCCTCCCCTTCTATCCTTTCTTGCCCTACCTCCATTGGGGTTTCCGTACCCCTTCAAATACAAATAATTCAACCAAGTTCGACACCTTTCCAGAACTTGATTGTCTCTATCCCATCCACTCTTGCACCTATAAACATGAGAGTGACCACTTATCCTTTAACTAGTGTCACCGCCATTCAACCACCCTTGGCGGCATCTAGTCAAGTTGTGCCCTCTAACTTTGCAGCATGAGCCCCCTTGGCCTCAACATCAGCCCCTATGACAAACTATCAGTATGTTACACCTACACAAATGCAACCAAGTACATCATATGCCCCTCTTAACACCTTTTAGGTACCCTATAACTTAGGGGGTGCCCCTCATGCCAATCCATCTTCTGATCTAATTAAGATGCTGAAGGATAAGATGTCTAACCTTGAGACATCTGTTTCAGGTTTGAGGAGTGTTCTTTCGTATGAACAAATCTGCAATGAACCTATCCACCCTTCAATTCCTATTTGATCATACCCTAGCCAGTGGGAACTCCCAAAATTTACTCGCTTTCAGAGTAAAGAGGACCCACAACAACATCTTCAAGCATTTAGACACGCTTGCTACCTCATAGGGCACGATGATGCGTTATTGCTTTGCACATTCCCTATGTCACTTTCTGGCGCCGCCCTTGATTGGTATAGCTCCATTACCAATCATTCTCTCTTCACCTTCATTCAAATCACTAAGCTATTCCTCAATCATTTCTTAATCAATATTACCAAGAAGGTCTCCATCATAGACCTTTATTCCATTAGACAATTTGAGGATGAGTCAATAGCAAACTTCGTCGCCTGTTGGAGAGGTTTGATCAACCGACTCTCCTTCTCACTACCTCAACCTGAGCTCATTGATCTCTTTTCAAGAGCATGTGCCAAGCACATCTCGTCCACTTTGCAGGTTCAAACTTTTTGCACATTTGATGAAGCTTTCACTATGGCCCAAAAGCTTGAACTATGTGCAATCGAAGAAGATAGGATCAAATTATGTAACAAAAATACCAACGCAAAACCCAATGACCCTTCTTCTACCAAACCTTCTTCTTCCCACCCCAAGTCCAAGGGATCGGCGAATGTTGTGGTCCTTAGGTCACCATATTCTACCATAACCAACCAATTTGAGCCCTCCACTTCACAAAACATCACTAGACAATTCCAACAACGGTATGAACAATGATGATACACTCTAATAGGAGAATTGTATGCTTCCGTATTGGATAAATTAGTGAAGTAGGGAGTCCTCAACCTCCCTCAAATCTGACCACCTATCCAATTTGACCCCTCACGAGCCATCCCTACATGGTATAGGTAAAATGACTTATGTAACTATCATCGTGTCAAGGGTCATGACACGGATAATTGCAAAACCCTAAAAAATATTGTTCAAGACATGTTAGACAAAGGGGACCTTGTTTTGGATAACCCTAATGCACCGGCCAACCAAAACATGGATGTCTTTAGACAGCCATTTTCTAACCATCCCCCAAGTCAAAACAATATTCAGACCATGGTCGATGACCCTCAAGAATGCAACATACGCACGATCAACATAGTCTTTCCTTTCATTCCTATCCAACCTCTCCCACAATCTAAAGATGTTGGTCAACCTATTTCTCCACCATGGGTAGAAGAGCCTATTTTACCCATACCACCCCCATGCAACGAAGATCTCCCTTTGCCTCACCCTCTTCCTCATGTGGATGAACCCGTTTCACCTGTATCACCCCCACAACATCAAGCACCTCCTCTACCCATTCTTTTACCTTGTGAGGATCTCGTATTACCTGTTCCTCTTGCCCCCACCTTCCCTCTTCTTTTACCATTGGAAGAATTTACCATTCATACCCCACACCCTCGTGTAAAAGGGGCCATCATCGCTCTGCTTTACCCTTTAGAGGATCCTTCCTCTCCTATTTTTCCTCCACCGATGTAGGATAGTCCTCCATCCACCCCCCTTTCACATGTAGGAGAGTCTACTTTGACCTCTCCCATATTGAAGGATGCTTTGATGGTACCAACGCCGGTGGCCCCGCCCTTATCCTTCTTATTACCAATGGAGGATCATACTTTCCATGTTCCTAGACCACACATGGAAGGCATGATCATCCTTGTTCTCTATCCGCTTGAAAAGCCAAATTCTCCAATCCCTTCTCCATCGAGAGAAGAACTCGCCACCTCACCCACTTTGGTCGAGGAAGATTCGGTCATGGTTCTCTCTCACTTTTGGCCTGAGATCATTGTGTCCAACACATTTTTGCTCTTGCAATCGCCCAAATCCTCTGAAAGACTGACTGTAAGGCCTCACACAACGTCATCTAAACCCTTCTCTCGATTGGCAAAAAACTTAGGATTCTTCCATTCTAGGAACCTAGAGTATGAGGCGTTATGGGAGTGACTTAGGGATCCTTATCCTACACATCCCACTTCATCTTACACTACCAACCCTTCTGTGATGATTTACCCCAAAGTCTCTAATGAGGATTGGGTTTCAACTTCTAAATCATCAGAAGCTTATCCTTTTACATCTAAATCCAAACCCTCATAGGTGTCCACCATACTGAAATAGATTAGATCTCTCAGTGTTCACCCTGTATCAAACCTAACTCACCCACAAGTGAAGTTAGATTTGAACCTCACCCCACATAGTAGTGGTCCTTGCACCATACTAAAGGAAGATGCTAAACCACGTCGGTCTACTCCTCCCCCACCTTCACCATTGCCCTCTATCTTGGGTCCACATCCTTCCACTTTAATAGGAGTGCTCCCTATTCCAACACCTCACAAAAGACAAACTACCTCTATTATTCCCTCTACCTGTCAAAAACATATTTCCTCCAAGAAATTTGACACCTCTCATGAAGAAAGTGCCATCTACGCTTGTGGCCACACCACTAACCAAAAAGGTGGTACAAAAAACTCCCCCTACAACTCCTAAATAGAAGTTGTCAAACCCCTACTGCAACAACAAGTGCATACCCATTAGTGGTTTCCTATGCTTCGCTATTACACCGATTGTTGCAATCTTCTAGCATCATTTTCCCACCCATTAAGCCATACTGACCTCTCGAATCAAAACTATTTTGGTTCGATGACACTCAAATCTACTTGTATCATCACATACCTGGGCATGATACTGAGAGTTGCTATGCTCTTAGGGTTGTCATTCACCAACACTTGGAAAAGGACACCCTTCTCATTGAGCATTCTCTTGACCACCTTTTTGACAAACTACCGACACCATCCCATGCCTCTCAAACCTCCTCACTTGAATCGGGATCCCAATGCGAGATTATGGTCCCTCTACTACCTTCTCCCCCTTTATTTGAAATCAACACTATTAATGTGGCCACCAAGTCCCAAACCCTAAAGGATAAAGGAAAAGAGTAGGTTTCTATGCCTTGGACATATCCATTCGCCAAGCCCTCTCCACCACCAAAGCCCAAGATTTCTATCTTGGGCATATCTCAACCAACATATTCGGGGGTAATTCGTGACTCCATGGTGAAACAACTTCACCAAAACCCTGTGAAGATGTCTTTGTATGACCTAATACAAAGCTCTCCACAACATCTCCAAGCCTTGATCAAAGCTTTATAGGTAGTTGAGGTCCAACCTGAAGACCCCCAACCACTGACTGCTTTAGTCAAATCATTACCCACCATTGCCTCTGTCACCTTCAATAATTTTGAGATTCCTGCCTACAACCTGAAAGATCAGGATCCCACCCTCTTTATCATGGCTTACATTCATCAAACTCATGTTAAGCGGGTTATGATTGATGGAGGTGCTAGCATCAACATCATTTCTACCCATGCATATGATCAACTAGCCCTTTCGAAGAACTGCATGTCAATAACTGACGCAATTCTTCATGTTTTCAATGATGCCACTGCCACTACCATTGGCACTATGGTCTTGCATGTTCGTGTTGGCCCACATACAATTATGGAACTCTTTTATATCATTGAGGGGGAGTTTCAATATAACATGTTGTTGGGATGACCTTAGATACATTCCATGACCTGTGTCCCTTCCATGTTGCATTATTGTGTCAAGTTTGAACACGAGGGGCAGGTTCATGTCATTCCTGCTAACCCTTCCCCCTTTAAAACATGTAACACAACCTACCGACCTAATGATGTTCTTATCCCTTTGAAAACATCCACCCAAACACCACCTCTGCCTATGAAAGTCTTGACAAGCTCGAAGACACCGGTCACACCTACGCCTACTCCTCAAGTGACCACGAAAGATCCTATAGAAGATACCTTCCAGCACCTTTCACTTGGGGAGTATCATTTGCTTACCCTTGACATGTTCCAAACTCTGTAGGAATATGAAAAACTTCATCACCACCCTAACTATGACCATCGCATCAGAATGGTCATCCCATATGGTCCTCCTGATCTCCAAACTAATCTCACCTATGGAAGGCTAGATCGGGCTCCTACTGTTGAAAATCCTCTCTCATCATCTTGACTATTCACTTGCAATTTCTCCTTCCTCGACAAACCTAGCTTTGCTTACACCTATCTTCATAGGTGTGTGTGGAAGGGTTTTGGCTTTGGGCATTATGAACAAGGTCCCCACAAGCCCATTGAGCCTCCAAATGATGAGGCAATCAAAAATGCCAAGAAACGACATGGCATGGGTTTCAAAGAACCTATAAAACCCTCTAAGATCCCTTGCCATAAAACTAACATAGAGCATTCTCCTCCAACCTCGCCTATTCCCCCACCCTCACCTACCGAGTCTGTGGTTTCCATCCCTCCTAGTTTTTTTTTTATATAAATGCCATTCACTTGGAACCCCTGACCTATCAACTAGGTGAGGCATCAAGGTCTCTTCCTCTTATTTATCCAAACATGATAGATGATGAATCTTCTAGCATCAATACTATCTAATGCCTAGACGATGATGCCATACTCACCTACATGCGTGCAGATGACTCCTTCATACAACGATCACTTCTTTTGAAAACACAGGTTATGTTAAATGAATCAACTGTTGACATTAATCTCCCATCTTCTGATGTTCCTCACATTTTAAAGATTGGTCAATCTTTAGATGCCCAAAAACAAATCAACTATACCACATTCCTTATAGATCATAACAAAGCCTTTGCTTGGTCATATAATGATATGCCTAGTATTGA
Source organism: Torreya grandis (assembly GCA_037957365.1). Lineage (NCBI taxonomy): Eukaryota > Viridiplantae > Streptophyta > Pinopsida > Cupressales > Taxaceae > Torreya > Torreya grandis. The sequence continues at coordinate 3,206,349 of JARHVA010000429.1, forward strand.
CCCCGACATTGTCATCTACAACATCATCACGAATTGCAAAGCTAAGCCTGTCAGGCAAAAGCTTCACAAGATGCATCCTCGCATCGCACTCTTTGTCAAAGAAGAGCTTCAATGTCTTCTCTCTGTCTAATTTATCCAACCCATTGATTATCTATAATGGATGTCAAACATTGTCCCTGTCACAAAAGCAACAGGGGGAATTCAAATTTGTACTGACTATCATGACCTCAACCTAGTTTGCCCAAAGGATGACTTTCCTTTGCCAAGCATCGACCAACTTGTTGATCTTATGGCTGGTCATGAGATGCTATCCCTCATGGACAGGTTTTCAAGATATAACCAAATCTTGATTGCCCCACAAGATCAACATAAAACCACCTTCATCACCCCATGGGGGACATTCTGCTATAGAGTCATGCCTTTTGGCCTCAAAAATGCAAGCACTACATATCAATGTGCCATGACTTATATCTTTCATGATCTCCTCCACAAAATTATGGAGGACTATGTGGATGACCTGTTGGGGAAATCCAAACTTTGCCATGACCACCTAACCATTCTCAAAATAATATTCACTCGCCTACTACAACATAACATTTGACTCAACCCCAAGAAATGTGTCTTTGGGCTTCTCTCAGGGAAGCTTTTGGGTTTCATCATTTCTCTCCATGGCATTGAGGTAGATCTAGCTAAGATTCGAGCCATACTCGAGATTCCCCCACCAACTAACTTAAAACAACTTCACAGCCTGCAAGGGAAGCTTCAATCTATTTGTCACTTCATCTCACAGCTATCTGACTGATGCCAACCCTTCCATCAGCTCCTCAAGAAGGATGTCTCCTTTAATTGGAATAAAGATTGCCAAGAGGCTTTTGAGGCTCTTAAATGCTATCTTGTCTCTCCACCAGTCCTTATTCCACCTAAAGATGACCAACCCTTCTATCTTTACATTTTGGCAATAGATCATTCCTTAGGTGCCATGATTACGCATCGAGATGAACAACATCATGAGTAGGCAGTTTATTATATAAGCCAAACACTCATTGACTACGAAACTTGGTATACTCATACCAAAAAACTTTGCTTGGCATTAGTCTTTGCCGCCTCTAAACTCCATCACTATCTCCTCACCCACAAGACTTACATCATCACCCACACCGACCCTCTCAAATACATGCATTCCAAGCCATACCAAAACCAACATATGGCTCATTGGCTCATGTTTCTCACTGAGTTTGATTTGGAATTCATTCAACAAAAGTCTATAAAGGGGCAAACAATCACTAACCAACTAGCAGATGCCCCTTTACCTGATAACCAACCCTCTAACTATGAATTTCCTGATGACTCTATCACCATGCTATCCACCGATGACATCCCCTATCAAATGATAATGTTCTTTGATGTATCTAAATGTCAACTCAGTGGGGGTGCAGGGGTCATTCTCATCCCTCATGAGGGCGAGCCCGTGCCTCTATCCTTTAAACTCGTCTTCGAATGCACCAATAACATGGCTGAGTATGAAGCCTTAATTTTGGGGCTTCAACTGCAATTTTCTTGGGCATTAAGACAATCAATATCTTTGGTGAGTCGCAACTAGTCGTTAATCAGATTAACAGTTCATATCTTTGTAAAAATGAAGTTTTGCAACAATATAAACACCGTGTTGACACATTGTTAGGGTCTTTCGATCGTTATCTCTTGCAAACTATTCCTCGCTCTATGAATAAGTTTGCTGACACAATTGCCTCTCTTGCCTCACACATCCCATCTTCATCTGCTTTCTCGAGAATCTATGTCATGGTACACCATTTGGCGTTGCCCTCATATATCTCAACTGACATCAACTTTGTTGGCAATATCGACTCTAGTCCACATGATGTTTGGTATAAATAACTTGTTGACTACTTGACTTATTCTATCATTCCTCTTGACCTCTCTAGTAATGGACAACAGGCTTTTATCAAGAGTACTACTCGATACACCATGCTAGGGGGTCTTCTCTACAAACAAGGTTTTAACGGCCTCCTTCTCTGATGCCTAACCACCACTGAGACATCTCATGTCATCAAACAAGTCCATGATGGGATTTATGGAGGACATTTTAGTGGTAACTCAGTTGCAAAGCGCATCCTCCACCTAGGTTATTATTGGCACACTCTTAACTAAGACTGCAGTGACTATGTTCGGCATTGTATCAAATGCTAGCAACATGCTAACCTACTTCATGTCCCTAGCCACACTTTACAAGTTGCTAAGGATTTCTAGCCCTTTTCACGATAGGGCTTAGATCTAATTGGTGAGATTAACCCTCATTCGTCTCTCTGACATCAGTCTATTATCACAATGACTAAATATTTCACTAAATGGGTGGAAGTTGTTCTTCTTATCTCCACTAAAGCCAACAAAATTGTCGACTTCATTAACCACCACATCATCTGTCATTTCGATGTACCTCACAAGATAATCACCGATAATGGCAAATCTTTCAAAAACAAAACCATCCAAAAGCTTTGCGATGCTTTTGGCATCAAACTCAGCTTCTCCTCACCTTACTATCCACAAGCAAATGGACAAGCAGAAGCTTATAACAAAATCCTAACTAAAATCCTAATGAAGGTGGTCAACGACACTGGAAGGGATTGGCACACTCACATTCCCTTCACTTTGTGGGCCTACCGCACTAGCATCCAAACCCCTACAGGTGCTACACCTTTCTCCTTAATGTATGGAACCGAGGTCATCTTGACTCTTGAAGTACAAATACCTTCTCTTCACATCTCCTTGTATGACATGCTCTCTAACAATGACTTTCGTCAACATTGATTAACACAACTCAAGTTACTCAACAAACGTCATCTTGCCGCTCTTAATCATCTTCATATCTACCAAGATCGCATCAAGCGTGCCTACAACAAAAATTTGAAAGAGTGAGATTTCAAAATTAGATATCTCATCCTTAAAGAAAACCAACACGTGACCAATATGGAAAGAAGCAAATGAGGCAAGTTTTCTCCTAATTGGCTCGGACCTTATATAATAACGCACAAGTATGGATCAAGCACTTATCGTCTGTCTTCTCTTAAAGGCCGGTCAGAACTTGAGCCCCTTAATGCCTTGCATCTGTGACCATTTTACTATTAACCAAATCATTCACTTGATGTTTAACTTGAGCTCATCCCTTGAACAACTCCCTTCATCTTCATTCCTATTCCTTTCAACCCTTTTTCCCTACCAAAATTAGTTAACCCTTTTTTAAGCATTAATGCTTTGTCCTAATAAAAGGGAAACCCCTAAACCTCTATAGTCTAGTCCATGACTAAAAGTTTAGTTTTTAAAAAAAAACATAAAACTGGGATGCCTAACAAAATATTAAAAGGTCATAAACTATAAATGTAGACTGCTCCCTCGAAGGACAGCTGCATTATTGTTGTAATTAATAGATTTCTCCCTTGAAGGACAGCTATTCAAAGAAATTAAAACATACAAAGCACAATATAGACCACTCCCTCGAAGGATGGCTATGCCCAAATTTTGCTACAAAAATAACACCCTCTCAGAAGCTCCCCACATCGATCAGCTTCACATGACCACAAAACAAAAACAACATCCCCAAGTAGACTTTCTGCATTGATCAGTCTCCAAAAAAAAATTGACTAACAAAATATTAAGTCATGGACTTGCCTATAGTCGTTCTTAGGGTCACCTATAAAAGGGGCAAAGTTATCCCTACTAAAAAGGGTTACGCTATCCTCACATATCACATAATCACACCTATTACCCCAAAATACCCAAGAGATTTTGAGCTCACTTAACGTCAAGTGATTAGGGTACTTCTCTAACAAAAACTAATGGTCAACGGCGTAATGCATGAATGAGGCTTTTATTTGCAAAAACCCTATTTATGCTATCATTATGGTCCTTGTCAATGAAAGAGCAATGCACCTTTCACTTCTTACACACCTTCGTCACATGCCAGTTTATCTTATAGGACGCAGTGTCTTAAAATTATATGCTTGCATATTGTCATCTCATAATTTTCACTATAAAGTTATGAACCTAACATTCAACTCAATTTTATCATAAATAACATCACATGTTTCTGATAAAATACAACCAAAATATTTTCTAACCACTAACATAACATCATGATTTATTTAATGCAAATACCAATTTGTGTTATATAAATTATCATAGCCCATTTAAATTAGTTTCTATGGAAAACAATACACATGGAAACTATCAACCAAACACAATTTATGTCAAGCATATACCATCACCAATATGGAAACCTACTGAAGCATAAATAAACTCATTTCATTTTTAGCATACACCATCACCAATGGCCTAACTGATGTCAGTGACTTAAAAACATAGGTCTTCTCTAAAACTACCCAAAATCATGACCAAATAACAAGCCCCGACACTGTAGAAGTCACCTTAGACTTCTCGTGGGGCACATTAGAGATCACATACATCTCCCTAACCATAACAAACAACACTCAAGATCACTTATATCTCAGCCTGTCTCGACAAATGACCTCAGATATCACGACTATCTCCTCAGACCACAACCACTTTCGAGACAACTTTGCCTTGGTTGTTTTGATTGCATATGCTACCTCACGAATAGTTAGCGAATTGTATGCACCCCTCACACCTATTGTCAGATCGCAACTAAGTTGATCCCCAATATCTATGACATTTTCATGTTTTTCAAGAGCACTTCCTAGCCCAGATACTTGGAACATGATGCCCATTAGAGCTATAGCTTTGATCATTTTAACCCAATCAGCTACCACTAATAAGCTAGGGACTAGTTACTTTAATTTTAGTCCTCAACCATTGGAGCTACAACTTTGATCATTTTAATCCAATTAGCTACCATTAATAAGCTGAGGACTAGTTACTTCAATTTTAGTCCTCCTCGACCATTAGAGCTACAACTTTGATCGTTTTAACCCAATCAACTACCACTAATAAGCTGGGGACCAGTTACTTTGATTTTAGTCCTCCTCGACCTTTCTTGTGACAATTTGACCTGCCTATCAAGTGAAGTGGTATATGTGCAATCTCAACTATTGCAGCGTTCACACTCTAACCTCACCCTACCCATCCACTGCCTATCAAATTGGCACTCGATTTCAGATTACCTTCTCTCGATTCCTACTTTGAGGGGGAATACCTCATCCCATACCTGAGGCAACCTACATCTATTTTTGTCTTGCAGTTCATCAGAACAAACCACAAGACAAAAAGGGGAAAATGTAGACACCAATATCGTGTCAACCCCCCTTGGTCCCCTTCTAAACCTTAACACTCCTAACCCACACTTGCACACCTTATTGATTTAAAAACTACTTATTTTAAATTAATTACCTCACCTTGGCCACCTCACCCTAAGACCGTTTTTGAGCCTATGAGTCAGCCTGAGACTAGATCTTCCAAACCCTAACTACCCATGACCTATTCTCACCCCATCTTAACTCCCTAACCAACTCTCGTGCCTCATAAGCCTTTGTTTTGACAGTTCTCTGTTGGAAAAGGCACTTGGCAGGTGGAAAAATGGGCAAAGAGCTAAAAATAGCCCTTTTACCTATTCTCTCTCCATCGACGTTCGTCAACCCGCAGTCAACATCGGCAATTCTATGTCGATGCTGGTGGGATCGCCGACGTCAATTACATAAGCCAAGCTCTAACATTGAGCTAAGCCCACCTTTTTGCACATTATCATGCACACTCTGCGATTTCAAGCACCAAAACTCGACTATTGTTCTCCTGGCTACCGAAGCTCTACACAAATCATTCTAGAGACTAGATTAAAAGATTATACAAGGACCTCGAGCTACTAAATTGAAGCAATTTGTGTTCACTTCATTAGCTCACAACATTAGTCACATCGGCCATAATGGGAATCACTATTCTGACACCTCTGGTTCTTCACCTTATAAAGCTAAGTACTCTGGTTTTCATTTCAGTGTTTTAGAATATATTGTCAATTAGTTTTCATTAATATTTCTAAATATTGTCGAGAGGCCCAACTTCTTCCGTGGAGGGGCTGAAAGGCCTTCCCCTTGTTCTCACCCCATTTTCACACCAATCCTCTACTTATACCCTTCTTTAGACCTCATTCACCTTCTCACAACCCTGCACCAACCTATGAACTTCCAAAAACCCCTCTGTCTATCCCAAAAATACTCTAAAAGCCATCCAAGGCTGACGACCCCAACCGACATTGGCAGACTAATTAGCATCGGCATATACAACTCAAACTGACATCAACAGGGCCAACTGACGTCGGCACCTTCAGCCAGACCGACATCGGTGACCCAATCGACGTCGGCACCATTTACCCTACTGACCTCAACAGACCCATCAACATCAGTGACTGTGTTCTAAACTAGCAAACCAGAAAGCCATCCAAATAGCCCATCTAGACCAAACAAAACCTTCAACCAGCCTTTTGTAGCATTATGAGATACACAAACTGTAAGGAATAGGTACACACCATCTACTTTTCTATTTCTTTAGTCATTTATCATTCTTCCTTTATAATACTTTTATCTTTAAATAGTGGACTGTCATCCCTTAAGGAGCTTCACACTTTCGGGACCAAGCACATAGCTTGGCAATCCACCATAGCTTCTTCTAACATCTTTCTTGTTTAAGTTTCATTCTTACTGCAGGTGTTTCCTCCAAAACCAAAGAGGAGCTCCCACAAGGCTTGGATACGGTGCACAGTGAAATTTGGGTAACATCAAACCCATAACCTCTTAACCTTAGTTTCTTTCTCATTTAAATGTAATTAGTGAAAATCTAGAGAAACAGAAGCATCAAGCCTACCAAAATGATCTTCCATGCCATTCTCCATTTAAAAATCCATCAACACTCAACCTAGATTATTTATAATAGTAATACAACACATTCCTTTTATACTTGGTGGCAAGTTTTTTTTGTTTTGTAATTGATTTGATGATGAATGACAGTTGATGGACCTTCTCTACATCCTATCCATGTCCCTCTCTCTTTCTTCTATAAATGAAGCTTTTAAAGGCATTGTATTTATCCTCAAAGTGTGTATGGTGAAGCCCTACCAAACTTAATACTTTTTTATTACCTCTAAAATTAATTCAAACTGAATAATATTGTCTTCATCTTGCATCCGGTGCTTTTGAGATGGATTGTTGATGAATGTTAGTGATATTTATTTCACTTCCTTGTATTTATTCTCTTCATTCATGCCTCTATGTGAGTTAGTCATCTTTTTTAAAGTCATATGATGTGTGTCAAATGGTTTTTCTAAGTTTAAGTATATAAATATCATTAGTTTCTTCTTTTAGGCCTCTTGATCATTTACCTTGGCTGTTACATTAGCCATAACCTTCATATAGAAACACTTGTGTGGGAAGAATTGTTTTGAAGTTTTGGAATTAGGTTGTAACCTTATCAATTCATAATTCAATCATATAAAAGTAGATGAATCTATATTTTGGTGCATCACCTCCTTTAGTTTGTAGTTCTCTCTTTCCCTTTTCCTTGTCATTTGAATAGGTTTAGTAGTAGTTTGGTGAAACATCAAGGGAACTAGCCCATATCTAGAGATTCACCTCATTGGTTAGGCCACCCACAAACTAGAGGTGTCTCCATGCTATCATCTAAGTAAGAAATATTTAAAAACCTTCGTATAAGTGAAATTTAGATTGATAATAATAAATCTTATGAACATGAATTACAAATTCATATATATTCTACCTACTCTAATAGATATATAAAAAAGAGAAAAAGGTGAGTGTAAAGAGAAATATGTAAGCTTATTTTGTAGCTATAAAAATTCTGATTCATTTGACTTAGATAAATTCCATAGAACCAATATATAGCCTAGCCAATAAGCACACAATCATGAACAAAGATTTTGCAAGAGTCTAAGGTATTCAAATATAAAGAAATATAGACAAAATCGCCATATACATGTCTAGATATTAACCAATAGTCTTCAATGACTTTCAATTTGTTAAATATTTTCTTGAAAAATAGTGTCTGAATCCACCTTAGTCAAGGGAATTATATAAAATGTTTCATAACATTGCTTAAAATAAAATGTAACTTTAAAAAGTAAGAAAATGTAAGAAAAATGTTTGGTTGTCTACTCTATTCTAGCACTAATCAACCAACCTCTAACTCAATCTCATGGATAACCTTATATATATTTTTAATAGTCTCACCCACTAACTAGGTGGTTAAAAATATTCAATGCATCATTCACCTACTAAGTGGTTACAAACATTCAATAACATGCAATAACTAATACATAAATTTAATGTGTGTATATCTTCAAAGATAATAGTTTTATTCATTAGATCACTGGTAACATGATAGTATTAGATGATGCATTACTTTGACTAACATAGATTCAAGTTGAATTCTACCCCTTCTGATGGATCCTCATTATATTAATTATAGGGGGCACAAGTTTTCATCATCCATCTATGAATAGTCCTCTGGATAATTTATTATGCACAAACATTCTTTATTTTATTATGATCTTGAGCTTGCTTGATTGTGATAAGCATGATACTATTTGCCTTGGCCCAGTATTTGATTTATTTTATTATTTATTTCCATGATCTATTTGCACTAGGTGACAAGATATTCAATAATTACACAAATCTTATTAGACTCACAGTCCAATTCTTATATTTTGATGAGTAAAATGGGCATCATTTTTAGCTTCTAAATATGTTCATAGAGGTACATGTATCAAAATTGGAAGGTCACCATGTGTTCACTTCTCTTTAATCCATAACTTGTTGAACCTTGACTTTTATTTAGGTCATGTTGCAACAAGATCTTGAGAAGTGCAAGATCTCGCTCACCTAGAGCTTTTCAGGTCCTCAGTCTTTGTTTTATGTCTTAATAGCCCTAAAGTTCTAAGATTATGCTATGTGGTATCATTATAGGGACTCACTCGATCCATGCTTTGTCATATTTCTCATGCTTGATATGAAGGTGTGGAGAAGTGGGATGATGCTAAGTCACATCATCCCATTCACCCAAAAGGTTTATTGATTGCTTGTTATGTTTTAACCATCCAGATAGTTTTGAGAAGAAGGATCATGCCATTTGGCATGATCTTGGGAACCTAGAGAATCAAAGGGCTTGGCTCTATGTTCAAATCATTCCAAAGAAGTGAAGACCCAAAATCTTGACAAGTGACACCCCCTTGGTGAATCTGTACCTACAAGATAAAATGATAAATGTTAGCTTTCAAATAAAAAGACTTCTATGAAAATCAACTAAGGAATATAAACTTGAACAAAAATATCATAAAATAAGAATCCAAAAGGAGATTTTTGACAAGAACATAAATAATTTTTAAAATTAGATAAATGATTAAGTTATTCAAATCAAAAATGACAAATAAACCCTAGTCAACTTCAAATTTTTGATCTCTTTAAGTGATAAATTAAACTTGGAGTTCAAAGACTTTAGTACATTAAAACAACTAGATCCAAAGGAAAAGTATGCTAGGTCTATGGATGTCTTGACAAGTCAAATAGTCATCAATTTTAAGTAAGTGAAATGTTGTCATGGATGCCAGCATTTTGTCCAATCAGCAGTCGATACCATGCGACATCCATTTGTTCACTCGAGGCATGATTTAGTACTTAGTTGGGTTGATGACTTGTGAGCTTGCAATGAAACAAGATATTGAAACATGTCTAAATATTTTTTGATCAGGATTAATGAGAGACTTGTAAGGATACAGACTACCCTAAGGGCTTATATAAATAGGATCATGCCACTTGGCATGATCTCAGGTATTTGAGGGGCTCAACTAACATAGAAATTATATGGACTACCCAAGGGCCTGGAGAAACAATAAAATGCCACCTAGTGTGATTTCATACATACGGGAGATCTAAGGCTTATTAAGGAATCTAAGGGAGCTAGGGGAAGTACGGAAATGGGATCATTCCATGCAATATGATCTTGGGCACTCAGATAGTTTAGGCAAAAAATCTTAAGGCAAAAGAGTCTCAGGAAAACAAACAAGTGATAAGTGGGTGTTCCTCACTTTCTTAGGGACTTGTAGGGAAATTTGTATAACCGTTTGCCTATGGGAAATTAAATAGCCATTTGAATAAAATATGAATTTGAAAACAAATGGATAAGTCTATTTAAACAAAAATGAACAAGTTTGAATAAATTTGCAAAGACTTGGACACTTGATTAATTTCAAAACCTATTAAGGCCACTTTTAGAGAAATGACTAAGTAGAGGAATGAAATTGCATGAACACTTAGTCATTTTAGATGGAAATAAGATAGAAATGGACCAAATTGTATAGGAGAATAAGCATCAAAACTCTAAAACTGTTAAATTATTTGTATAAATCTGAGGTGAAATGGTCTAGAAATGGGAACTTTAATGCAGTCTAAAACATGATATAAAATAGACTAGGACTTATCAAATTTAAACATATTCAAAAATTCAAATCAATATAGATCCAATTTCCAAAATTCTTCTAAACCAAATACATGCAATGGATATTTTAACTTCATACCTGGTTCAAAGAGTAAATCCAAACTTGTAACTTGTCAATAACATCTTCATTTAGACCATGAATAAAAAGAGACCTAGACTTGATTAGACCAGAGAACTAAATTTTAGAGAAAAAAGAGGTTCTATAATTTCATTGATGAAATTAGGGCATATTATATAAGTAAAAACTAATGGTGACTATGCTAAAAAATACTCACGAGTATTTTGAATCAAATAAACAATCAAAGAACCCAAAATCTCTATTTAAAATGGTGTATGGCACATGAACAAATCCAAGAAGGGAGAATATGGGGAGTAACCAAGTTACCAATCAGTTATCCTTTTTGACCTGATGTGTGAACAATGAGTTGATTTACCATATTATAAGATCTAAAAGAATTAGTTATTTTATTTCCAACCATTAGGCTAGTGAGTCCTACCTTAAATATATTTGCCTAGACATTATTCCACTACTAGGCAAGCATCTATAGCCCTAAGGAAGTTGCCTCTTATCCCACTTTAGGCCTTGCTCTACTACCATTCAGGCATCCATAGCCTCGATAGAGGTTGCCTAAATCACCATAGACTGATTTTTATGAATTTAATTTAATTTTTTTCTTTTATTTTCTTTTTTTTATGTTTCGATTCAAGGTTGGGGACCACTATGGAAAATGATAGATAAAACTATAGATTTTTCACCCTAGGTTTTCATCAATAGTAGGTTCACCCAAGAAAACTTAGAAACCTTTTAATATGTGAAATGTGTGTTTGATTTCAAGATGATACCTTCAATAATCACCTAGTTTTACCCAAAATTACCCAAATAAGAACAAGTCCAGGACATATACAACAATCTCAACCTTCAAGACTGAATCAATGACAGGGTCTAAGGCAAAAAAATAACTTAAGAAACACCTTTCACATAAAATGTCACTTGCATTACCTACTTGCAGGCTTTCACTTCATCACCTATCATTGACTAATGTAGAACTATTGGATAAAATAGTTGGGAACAAACCCAATATGGAAAATAGAAATACAAAATAAGAAAACAACCCTAAACTAAACAACAAAATAGAAAAGCAAAACAAGAAAGGAAAAGAAAGCAAAAATAAAATATTTATAGGATCATTCCAAGTTATCTCAAACTTGGAAATAAAGGTTGAAGTGATGCCTTTTAACAAGAAACAAGACATCGACACACCCGAAACAAAACATAATCATGTTTAGGATTTTGAGAATGTTGGTAAGAATCCTACTAAGGGAGGACTTGTACTTGTATTTATGTTGTCTTTTTTTTTAAATATCTATCCCAAAGACTATTATAAAAAATGTTTTCATGCAATTTAATCAGATTTATGTTGTGAAACTCAAACATGCACTTAATTCCATTGACATGAAGCACTTATGATATATTTTATGAAAAACCTTTGGCCAAATATTGAATTATGATGAGGATAAGGGTGGGAATTAATACCTACCAAATTAACTTGCACACTAGACCTAATAGAGATGTTTCTTTGTGAAAGCCTAGTAGTGAATTCACTATTGATTATTTTTTGACTAATATGGGCAGTTTAGTATAATCCATATTAATCATTTTTATTATGCAAAATATGTAGAATTGGTTCTTCCCAAGTTAAGGACATTTTAGCTTTATCATTAGTAGTTGAAGTACATGGGTAGTTGTATTGGATCGGGTTATTGTCAACTTTAACTCTCATTGGCTTCACTCCTTAAATTATGCCACATGTCAATCTTGATTATGTCTATTATTGAGAGGATTTCATGGATGTTACAATGCCATTGTACATGTTGATTCAAAGATTTCAATTATTTAGATGCAATGATATCCACTTGATTTTATTTTGCTCCCTCCATCTCTAATGAAGGGATGGATTCCAATTGGTTACTACCAAGATGTTGATCTTTTGGATCCATTTTGTCAAAAATAGGAATAATAACATATAACATGGGTATTATATATATATATAACACATCTTCTTCACCTATCTAATCCAAATCTTTGATTTCATCTTCAATATAATTATAGGAAGTGTTTTATTCTTCTTCTTGTGCACACAACTCTTTGATACTTGAATCTTCATGTGGGAACTCGCTAGAAATGATTGATATATCTTCATCATTAGAATCATCATCATCATTACTCTCATGGATTGATTCTTGTCTTTTGAATGAGACATTCTTAATCAACATGATTTATTTAGTATCTATCCCATTTCTATATCCATAGACTCCAGGTTGTGTACCTATGAATGCAATTTCATAAGTCATCCCATGCATTGCTTGTGTAGCACCTGCTGCAACAAATGACACTTGATCAGTAAAAACACCAAAAGACACTTAATTTTAAGTAAAAGGTAAAACAACTTATTGATAAAGAGTTGAATAGTCATAATAATTTACATTTAGGGATACAACAAGGTTCTCTTTTATCACAGGGAAGTCTGGTTGGACATAAACTTGAGCCAAGGTTTGATTATAAGGTACACATTGGTCTATACGCTAACATATAGGCATATAAGTCTAAGCATTTTAGGTGTATACACCTAACTATTTTGATGAGTAGAGTGGATCAACACCATAACCATGTGGCATATCTTTTTTTTCAATGATGAATGCTTTTTGATAATATGAAGCCATGGATATGAGTACAGATAGGGTTCTATGAATAAGCATAGTAGTTATGGGATCTAATATTCTAAGATAAAATTTAATAGCCACCACCTCTATTTGAAGAATGAGTCTTTCAACCTGATTTATATCTAGTAAAAATGACTATTAATTGAACTTATGAGATCATTAGGCTCCCTACAAGCTATATCAAACTAATAGTATAAAGTAGCAAGGTCAATAGACAAACTAATAATGGTTGACAAATAGATTTTCAAAGATAGTAAATGAAGTGATGTATCTATTTGGTAGACCTATGTACTAATGGTAAGCATATTAATCCATGGAATAGGGAAATAGATGGAAATCCACATCTTCATATTGGATTTGGGTTTGGATTATGGCTTATTTAAATACTTAGATGTGTTATTTAGTAGTATGAATCCCACCATGGGTATATTTTGAACATAATTTTTCATAAATCTTAGATAATTCATGAGCATGCCCTAGAATGTTTACAAGGTAAAAAAATCCAATCAACCAAGACAAGGCCATAGGTGGGTTCAAAGGTAGGCAACATGATCAAAATCAAAGATAAACATCAAATACTATCTTATTCAAGCTTCCTTATTTTACCAAGTTATTGGTGTGTTGTTTAGACACATAACAAGGTATAAAAAATATAACAACAAAACTAAAACCAATTCTAAATCTAAAGAAATATTCTAGATCAGGCCCTCCTTATAGAATCAATTTTTTGGTGTGTATTTTAAGAATACAACAGAGTGGGAAAATTATGAAGGATGGCCACAAAACCAAAATAAATGATATATTTCCAAATATACTCTAATTCAAATCATCCTTTTAGCACCAATCCATTAGTGTGTGTTTTAAGCATACAACAAAGTGGGAAAGACATGAAGGATGGCCACAATACCAAAACAAATGATATCTCTCCAAAAATACTTCAATTCATGCCCTCCTTCTAGTGCCAATATGTTGATGTGCATTTTAAGTATACAAAAGAGTGGGAAAAACATGAAGGATGGCCACAATACCAAAAAAAATGATATATCTACAAGTATACTCTAATTCATACCCTCCTTTTAGCACCAATCTATTGGTGGCCCATTTGACACAACTACACCAATACTAGGGGGAAAGGAAGGGAGAGGAAAAGGCTCAACTAGTGAGGATTCCCCCTCCTTGTGAGGATTCCCCCTCCTTCCCTTCCACCTCTCTTGAAAAAAATTAGGTTATGGAAGCAACTTATCCAAGGTCTTTGTCTACTAGGTCATGGCATACCAAATACCTCAGTTAGTTGATGTAGTTTTTTCCATACAAGGAGCCTATTTATAATACTTCTCAAAGACTTATGCAAGATATTTTGGTCTATCTTGTGTTTGAAAGAACCAACTAGTTCAAATTTGTCATTGAACTCATTGTTGGTTGGCACCCATCTATAGTCTACTGATTTCAACAATGCATAAAATATAGGTGAAAGGATGAACATGTAGTCTAGATAAATTTTAAACAACTAACTATAATTTAGACTAAATAAAAGCTAAACTAACACTGAAATAAAAAAAGCAAAAGAGAGAGAGAGGGTAAGGAGAAAGAAAAGATGAATTGAATTAGTTGTATCTTCATGATAAATTTTATTTTTTTGATTGTATAAGCAATTAATCCATAATACCATACTTATCATTTATCTGAGTTTATTCTAAACATGTCCCTTGAAATGAAATAGTTTTACATTAACTACTGAGTTACCCTACAAGCCAAGACATGGCAAACAAAGACCTTGGAGAGATTCCATCTCATTTTAGGAGAGGTTGGGTGAATATTCACCCTACATAAGTTGTTGTGGTAAATGACCTATTAAAATATCTATTTATTGACCTCTCCTCTCTCATTATTTAACACAATCCAGTCTCTTCTTGACTTGTTATTGCATTATTGTGATGCTCTCTTGGCTTAAGGCCACTCTTTTTCCTCTCTCCTAGTTTTTTATTATGATGTACTTAGAGATTCATTTTTCACAAGACTTATAATATATTGTGTTTTTTTTCTCCATTTGACAGTTTCCTCACTTGTCAAATATCTTCTCTCACATTTTATGGTTTGCTCACCTTTCAAGGCAATATTGTTCCTTTAAGATTTTTCATTGCTTATTTTCAACATTAATTGTTTGATCTTTGGTAATAATTATATCATGATAGGCTTTTTATATTTAAAGGAATAATTTTGTTTTAATATTGTTAAATTCATTTAACAAGACTTTTATTATTGGCATAATTTTTTGGTGCTCACTGATTTGGAGTTTTGGTGTGGACTTACATTTACAAGTTAATTGCTTTAATAAATGTAATAAATTATTTTTATAAACATTTTTGGCTTATTTTTATGCTTATTTCATCATCATTTTTATAAAATTAACTTGTGCAATCTTTTTTAGTGACATTCAAATCAGTCATTTTTTTAGCTTTTAAGAAGTGTACACAAACAATTCCTTTTAAAATTATGATATATTTGTTTTAAACATGTCAAAATAAAACTTTAAATACTTGAAAAGCCTTTTTTATTGATAAAATGACAACCATGCAATCTTCTATTAAAGTTTTAAATGCTAAATTTATGTTTTTGGAGCATAATACTAGTTCTAATAATAAAACTTATTATGCTTCTAAACAAACTAAAACTTTTTTTAACACTCTTTCTACCAACCACATCTTAAAAATTATGAAAAAAATTGGTTGCTTAGGTGGTGGGATTACTAATAGTGAAACTTATATTCTTGAAACTATTTTGCCTCAATCCAATACAAATTGTACGAGTCCTGACTGTAATGATTCAACTACTTCTAATAGAAATTCAGAATTGTATTGTCTTCCTCATCGAATGACTTATAATGCAACTTATTTTGATTATAATGCTCATGTTTTGGTTTAAAATAATAAAACTTGTGGGTATTGTGGAAAACATGGGCATCATATTTTTAAATCTTAGAAATCACATCCATGCAAATCTTTTGGTAAATCCATTAATGACACTTTGCATTGTTGGAAAATGACTAAACCACTTAAATCTAAAGTGAACACAATTTGTATTCCTAAAATTAATAGAGCTTATATAGAATTTGATATGTCTTATAATAATTTTTTAATTGCTTCATGATGAATTTTTTTTGCAAGCGACACATATTCGTTGTCTACATTTTGATAAACTTGTCTTTTTATGAATTCCTTGCTTTTTGTTGCAAATGAATTATGTTTTGATTATTTTGACTAACTTCTTTTTCATGCAAGTTTTCGCATTTTGTGATGGAACTTGTCTTTGAACCATTTACCTTGTTGTACATCTAATTTTGTTACATTATGTCTGTAGATCATACTTTTATGACATATTTGTTAATTAACTTGAAATATTGGTGTTAGCTCTTTTATTTTGTAGGTTTTGGTGGATCATTTCTCCTTCTTAGTGGTATTTGTTCCATTGCGGCTTGACCACCTTATCCAAAGAGTATTCTTGGAGATTATTGATGATCACACATTTTCTTCTTCTTTCTTTCTAAAACTATTATTATTCCTCTTGAAGGAAGTTTCTATTAAGAGGGAGTATTATGTAATTTTAACTCCCTTTCTTGTTTGTAACATGTTTTCGCTACTTTTATAACCTCAAATTAAACTTAAAGGAGAGTGTTAGAGAATTAATCTTATTTAGTCCCTTTAGGATAGTGTAGTTTTATCCTAAATCCTATTTATGTGTGCACTTATTATATTTATTTATGCACTTATCCTGGATTTATGAGGTGGCTCTCACTTCTCTTGTGCACTTGTTGAATTTGGGTATTACTTGCATAAGTAACTCCTCCTCACATGTCACACACATCCTCCTCACTTGTAAGAGAATTAAGACACTTGGAATAAACATGAAACTTACTAATGTAACTCATTTCTCTTTCTTAGCTCTATTTATTGAGTTATCCTCTCTCATTCTTCAACATAATATAGTCTCTTCTTGACTTGCTATTACATTATTGTGATTCTCTCTTGACTTAAGGTCATTATTCTCCCTTTCTCCTAAATTTTTCTTGTGATGTACTTGGAGATGATTTATTCATAATACTTATATTATATTATGGTGTTTTTTTTTTTTTTGACAGTTTCTCCACTTATCAATTCTCTTGTCTCATATTTTGTGGTTCGCTCACCTTTCAAGGCAATATTGTTCCTTCAATATTTTTCATTGCTTGTTTTCAATGTTAATTGCTTGATCTTTGGTAATAATTATATCAAGAACTTGTTTTATTATTCAAAAATAAGGATGGGACTCTTTATTTATGCATAAATTACAGGATGTTAAATAAAGCAACCATCAAAAATAAATATATTTTTTCCTTGTATTGATGACTTTTTTGATCAAATACAAAGTGCAATGGTCTTTTCAAAAATTGACTTAAAGTAGGGTACCAATAGTTAAGGATCAAGGAAGAAGATATTCCTAAGTTTGGTTTCAGGTTGAAATATGGACACTATGAATTCATTGTTCTACCTTTCAAGCTATCTAATGCAGTTATAACCTTCATGAATCTTATAATTAATGTGTTCATAGATATTTTAGATCAGTTTGTGCTTATATTATTAGATGATCTTTTATATATTTTAAAGATGAGGAAGAGTACTTATAACACTTATGATTGATTTTGTAACATTTACAAAAGCATAAGCTCCACATAAAATTGTTTAAGTGTGATTTCTTTCAAAAGAATGTCCAATATTTAGGGCCTATTATTTTAGTCAAGGAGATATTTATAGATCTAAAAAATATAAAATCCATATTGGATTGTCACACTACCAAAAATGTTCATGAGATGTGTAGTTTTATGGGTTTGATAGGGTATTATAGGAAATTTGTACTCAATTTTTATAAGATAGCTAACCCCATCACCTTTTTGAAATGGAAAGAGTACCAATTCCTATGGAGTGATCAATGTGAAGAAGCCTTTCAAATTCTAAAAAAAGAGTCTTACTTCTGCACTAGTGTTATCTAGATCTAAATATTCATTTTTTTTATAGTGATAGATAATTTTGGGGATGGTCTAGGTGGAGTATTATTGCAAGAAGGCTCAATAGTTGCATATGAATCAATAAAATTGAATCCATATGAATCCAATTATGCTTCACATGATTTAGAAGTAGCAGTCCTAGTATATGTTTTATAGGTTTGGAGGCACTATCTATTGAAAAAATTATTTGAACTCAAGATTGACAACCTAGGGCTCAAGGATATCTTCACACAGATAAATTTTTTTGATCGACAAAGGTGTTGGCTTGAGTTTTTATCAAATTATGACTTTGATATCAGCTTCATAAAAAAGGAAATAGAATAGAGTTGTAGATGTTATTATCCTATAAGGTACATAACAATTATGGCTACCATAAGAAGTGCCTTTCAAGATAAAATTCTAAAGTTTTCTCCAAGAGAAGAATTCTATGAATAGGTCAAAAAGGTCCTAGCATAAAATCCTAAAAAACATAGATATTAAGGATTTAAATGTTTGATAATGATGAAATCCTAAGGTTTAATAGGATAATGTATGTTCCAAACAAAGATAATTTGAGAGTCACAATGCTTAAAGAGTTGTATAATGCTCCTTATTTTGGTCATCTAAGACTAACCAAACTAATGGCAGAATTGAAACTATTGTATTTCTAGAAAGAAATCAAGAAAGATGTAATTAATTTTGTGTCAAGATGTAGAGAATGTCAACACATGAAAGTAGAGAATGGAAGTGGAAAATCATTAGCATGGATTTTTTCTAAATATTATCCATGTTAATAAATAGGTATGATATTATTTTGGTGGTACTTGACAAACTAACCAAGGTGGCACATTTTGTACCAGGTAATTTGATAGATGATACACTGGTGGTGGAAAAAGGGTTTGTGCAATATATTTATATGTTGCATGGATTTCCAAATAAAATCATTTATAATAGAAACCCTCACATGACCTATATATTTTGGCAAACTATTAATGCAACCTTAGGAACACAACTCAACTTTAGTATAGTCTATCATCCTGAAACATATAGGTAAATAAAAATAGTAAATCAAGGTTCAGAGGATCTTTTGTCTAAAATTTTCTCCAAGAGATGAATTATATGAATAGGTCAAAAAGGCCCTAGCAAAAAATCCTAAAAATCATAGATATGAAGGATTTGTGTTTCATAAGGATGGACTCCTAAGGTTTCATGGGAGAATGTATGTGCCAAAAAAAGAGAATTTAAGAGTCATAGTGCTTAAGGAGTTGCATAATTCTCATTATTTTGGTCATCTAGGAGTGACCGAGCTAATGGCAGAATTGAAACTGTTTTATTTCTAGAAAAGAATAAAAAAATATGCACCTAATTTTGTGTCAAAATGTTTATTATGTCAACATGTGAAAGTAAAACATGTTTATCCTACGGGGGTTTTATGCCCTCATGACATTATATAATGGAAGTGACAAGTCATTAGCATGGATTTTATCGAAGGACTACCCATATCAAGAAACGTGTATGATATAATTTTGGTGGTAGTTGACAAACTAACCAAGATGGCATATTTTATACCAGGTAAGTTGATAGAGGATGTACCGGTTTTGGAAAAAAGATTTGTGCAATAAATTTATACATTTCATGGAATTATAAATAAAATAATTTCTAATAAATACCCTCACATGACCTTTATATTTTGGCAAACTCTTAATGCAACCCTAAGAACATAACTCAACTTTAGTATAGTCTATCATCCTAAAATAGATAGGCAAATAGACAGAGTAAATTAGGTTTTAGAGGATATTTTGAGGATATATTGCATGGAACAACAATATAAGTAGGAATAATATCTTACACTAGTTGATTTTTCACATAATAACTCATTCCATTCGACTTTGAAAACAACCCCTCATGAGGCTCTTTATCGTAAAAACTGTAGAACACATATCAACTGGAATATATTAGAGGATTTAATAGTTTTTGGGCCTGAAACACTTGTTGAAATGGAATAATATGTGAAATTGATTAGAATAAGGTTGGTTGAATCTAATGCTATGCAAAAACACTATGCCGATCTAAAAATATAGTAAGGCATTTCTCAGTTGAAGATAAAGTTTTTTGGTGTGTTAAACCACAAAAGAGTTCTATTAAATTTGATAAATTAGCCAAGATTGCACCTAGATATGTAGGACCTTTTGAGGTTATAAAAGTGATTAACCATGTTGCATACAAGTTTGCTTTGCCACCAACACTTAGATTTAGAATGTTTTTTATGTGTCTTATTTGAATACACACACACACACACACACACACACACACACACACACACACACAGATATATGTGTGTGTGTGTGTGTGTGTGTGTGTGTGTGTGTGTGTGTGTGTGTGTGTGTGTGTGTGTGTGTGTGTGTGTGTGCACGCACGCGCATGCACACACACACATATGTAGGACCTTTTGAGGTTATAGAAGTGATTAACCATGTTGCATACAAGTTTGCTTTGCCACCAACACTTAGATTTATAATATTTTTTATGTGTCTTATTTGAAGATATATATGTATATATATGTTGATCCATCTCATGCACTTAATTGGAAGGCTTTACAAGTTCTAGATCTAAGAGTGGTAATAATATAACCTCTTAGAATACTTGAAACTTGCAAGTTGTAATAGAGAAGTGGCTCAATGCAAGGTCTAGTTATACTCATATTTTGAATATAGTTCCACTTGGGAGGATTATGAAGAATTTCATGAGTTGTTTCCTCATTTATTTGGTTGATATATTTTGTTGAACTTATAACATTTTTAGACATGTTTCATTTATATTAATGTTATCAAGAAAATTATCTATTTAATGGGGGAAGGACATTACATCCTAACATATCCTTAAGATATAACACTTGTTTTAAATAGATAATAATACTATTGATTAGATAGACTATTAATTTGTGTGGAATAATCATATGTATTTTATTGTGATTATTTTATTTGGATTGTTATATTTTTAATTCCAAATCTTTATTTTTAGCACATTTATTTAGTATAAAATGTATGGTTGTGGCTAATTTTATGATACATTGATATTTATATCATTTATCATAGTTCATTTTCTATGTCTGAGGTGGATGCAAGACATTTTTACCCTTACAAATTAGTATAGAGGGAAAGCATCATAGGGGAGAGGGTGGCAAATTTTTACTGTTAGGAGTACATAGAGTTTATTGAGAATCATCACATACATGCATTAGTTACCTACCTTTGATAAATTATATTCCTTTTCAATCCCATATTGGTATCATAGACGCATGCATTTATTATGTGAGATATTTATTTGATCATGAGAATAACATATGGTAATCAGTTCTATAGTGAGTGTTTAACCATCTTGATTTGGTGAGTATTCATTTTTTGAGTTTTAGAGTTAACTAACTTGTCAATGCTTATGACGGCGTCATTTCCTTATTTTTTTTATTTGTTTTGGTAGTTTTATTATCCATGTCTTTGACTGTGTGCGTGTGATTGTCTTTGGAATGTTTTTTATTAAGTGACATAACCTTATTTTATTCTACCTGCACCATTATTATGAAACTCTAAGAGCATAGATATAAATAAGTCTCTTGCTAAGGCTTATAAACCTTATGAGGGTTCTAATGTGTTTTAATGATTTACCAACCTTGTTGGTGGCACATTTAGGTGATAATATGTTTATTAAAACCATTTTTTGTTGGTGACCATGGTTTGATTGCATTAACCTTGGGTAAGGTGGACGTGGTAAAAGGAAATGAATAAAAATGAATAGGATTATGTTTTCATTTGGCATGCAAAGTCAATGAAGTTAGAGTGGAAATCCTATGGTGTAATTGTGAGTGAAACCCTAGTTTTGACACTCAAATTTATTATTCAAGCCCATTTTTAAGGCATCATGAGTTTTTACACGAGGAAGTAATGGTGAATGATAGAGTAGAAATAAGAATGGATTGTGAGAGTTTTTGAATGAAAAATAAAAAAAATCAAAAAGAGGGGGACAATAGAGAAAAAAGGGAGAGAAAGGCATGGAGGTGGATGACATACAAGAGAAAAAGTTTGGTGTTTCAGCCATTATAGTGGCAAGTATAAAATATCCTTTTATTTATTTTGTAAATAAACTTGTATTGATGCTAAAAGGTTATGATATTGTTCTTTCAAAAAGAAAATGGTCTAAGTTTGGAGAAATCGTAATATGTTTTCTTGGATGTTTAAAAAAAACCTTTGTAGCTATAAGAAGATGAATATACGGGTTAATTCCTTAAATTTTGGTTTTTAATTTAAGATAACTAAGACCATATATTACTGGCCTTATAAGATGAGCTCAAATGGTTGATTTTATTGGGTTTTATTACCAAGTTAAGTATAAACCTTAGTATATTACCGATACATTTGCATTTGACAAATTGTAGGACTTTAAAGTGGTTCCATACTTTATTTTGAATTTATGTTGTGGATACCACTATTTTAGGGGGGAAATGACATCGATTAGTGGTTGTATAATGTGTTTTTTATACCACCATTTTGGGCAAAATCTGAAATTTATTAGTGTTTGTATATTATGTTTTTGATACCACCATTTTGGGCAAAATGTGGCACTATTTAGTGGTTGTATAATGTAGTTTTTATACCACTATGTCAGGAAAAATGTGATATTATTTAGTGGATGTATAATTTATTTTGTACCTATGAAGTTGATACCTCCATTTGGGAAAAATGTGGTATGATTTAATGGTTGTATACTTCATGTTACGATTACACTGTTGGTATCTTCTTTTTATATCCAAAACATTTTAGGTAACAATATGCTTCATTTTTGTTCAATGTCCACAATTTGTGGAAGCTTGGTTCTTTTGTTTGTGAATGTGACACCCAATTAAGATATAAATTTATTTATTGTGATTTCAAAAAAAAAAATGGATTCTTCATTATAGTATGTTGGTAAGGCAATACTCATTGCATTTCTGAAAGTCACCATATCGAGAAATATTAATTGTATCAAACCATATTTTGTTTTCATAATATTTGTTGGACTTGGATTTATATTAAAGTTTATTTATTGGGATTTGTTATTGAGAGTTCATTAGCCTCTCATAAACCTTCACCCGCATGCTTATGAGAGGATAATGCATTCAAATCTGAAATCTTCTTTCAATTCTCCCTAGCTAGTACATATATAAAGTATGATTTCTTGGTGAATACCACCTCTGGACAAAAAATTGTTAAATATGAATTATTGATTTCATTATGAATAATAGATAATTGTTATTCATTATGTGTAATATAAAATGGATTGGAGGTCTCCCGGCAAGGATAAAAATATGTGAGAAATAGTCTAATCTAAGCTTGTAATAAAGTATTTGGTGGTAATTGAGATGTGGATCTTATTGTTTTCAGATTTGATTGATATTGTTTTAGAAATGAATGATTATTCTATGATAGATTCATTGATTAATAGTTAAATTAGAAATGTAATTGTACCAAAGGTAATATTTTATTGAAATATAGTTAGAAAATGAATCTTATGATGCATAAAAGGAATAGAGAATAAGTTATGAGTTATGACAAAAAATTAAGATGGAGTCTATGAATTATGGTATTTCTTTATATTAAGGACTCCATTATGATATTTAAATGTAATTACTTTATGTGGATTGTGCATGATACTTCCTTGTGATTTATGTTGAGTTTAGTGTGTGAACAAATAATCATCCTTATTACGAGTGACAGGAAGGGATCCTAACTACAATCACTCATCATCAATTAACAAGATGAGAAATGATAACCTTGTGTTATAGCAAAGAGTATGGTTGATGTGGACTATGACATAAATTTTGAAATATGATAATACAGTAAAATGATTTAGCCAAAGTAATGTTATAGCTAGGGTCAGTCCACAATAATTTATAGTTTATGTATTTACTTGAGGTCATAAAATATATAGGCATACCTAGGGTCTATATGACTGGTTGTACGTAATAGTGATTATACTTTCACATGTGATTCTTGGATGTTTATGGATATTTGCATCATCATTATCTACCCCATTATAAGGGAAGGGCCACTCCTAGTGGGGAGGTGTGTGGGAGATTATTGGTCTATGGTTGGAGGTAAAGCACCTAGATGATGCTCTCTCTCTCTCTCAAACTGAATCTAAAATGATCATGATATATACTCATGAATACTACATTAGGTTCTTGAACTATTTTCATTTAACCTATATTGTAATATTGTACTATTATACTCTTGATATTATTTTATTAAATTAGATTACACAACACTAGCTATTGGCAATCATGTACATTCATTATTTATCATGTTATACTATAGCAATGGTTGTATGTAATGATTATAGATGATTTGACATTATTTAACATTCATTTATTTTTGTGGTGTAACTTTTATTATAAATAATGAAGTGTTACATACTCTTATAGTTTATGCACCATTGAGACCCCTTTTGTGGGTTAAAATAATAATTAGTTAAATGTTTAATCAACAGATTATTGTGTAAAGTGCAATTCTTGTTTTTAGCAGTTTTCAACTTACTATTAGCAAAGTAACAAATCCAAATGGTGTATAAACTATAATATTATGACATGATGCAAATAGTTAATCTTAATTGCTTTAAAAAAAAAAACACGTAATTTTTAAGTTGAACCCTGTAGGGTTCTAACATGTATTGCCAAGAGATTACCTACATTTACAATTACTTAATCAAATTATTCCCTCAGAGTCTAAGGTGCCAAACTTTGGAATGGTATTTACATATTCCTAAGGGATCCATTAAAATATTTTCAAATCTATCCAAAATATTTGTCAATCATTTCTCATACAATGTTGAAAATGAATTTACAGTGGTGGACTTATTTATATAGCACCAAACAAAGGAATGGAGAAAGCTTCTATTCATTCATGCAAAGATGGAGAAGCTTAGCTAGAAAATTCCCTTGGTCAATCCTTGAGAAATAATTGGTTAGTATCTATGTTCCTAACCTTAATCAATAAATGGCCTTTCATCTACAAGTTCACTATGATACTACCTTTGATGAAATCATTGAAAATGGAGATTAGATAAAGAAAGCCCTTATCACTAAATGATTGGTGAAATTTTTTTGTAAGGATCATCACAATCATAGTCAAAAAAATCCAAATTATTTAACAAAAACAAAAAAAAATCAGTGACAAATTTACCAATTCAAAACATGTTCATGCTATCCAAAGTACTTCCAACATTATCATTTCTAGGGGTAGCCTAATAGGAGATCAAAAGAAGGCATTATAATCCTTTGGGGAAATCAATAAAAGTTGTATTTCATTGATTACTAGTTGAAAACATGGTCATTTTTTCAAAAACCAAACCCTTTGATGAAATCTAACCAAAACCCACATGGTATAAATAGGATGAATATTACAAGTTTCATAAAATCAAAGGACATTCAACCAATTGATGTATGAAGATAAAAAATTATGTTCAAGATATGATTGATAAAGGAGATATTGAACTCGCAGGAAGTGTATCCACCTCAAAGAATCAAAAATTGGTAATATACAATGACCCCTTTCCAAAACATGATCAACCTCATCCATAGCCAAATTAAGGTTAAAATACCCAAACAAATAATGTCAATTATAAAAATAACTACCCATTCTTACAATGCAGTTGTTGGTCACATTGAATAAATAGACGATCATTTTGTAACCATTAAATTCAAAGCCTTAGATCATGTAATCACAACTAGGCATAACAAAAATCACTATCCAAATTCATCCTCTACCTACCCCTAAAGGATAATGCAACCTTATCAAACAGATTGAGAAAACTCCTTCCCAAATGCCCATCCTAGATCTTAACAAAACATCCATTATTCATAAGGATATCCTGTATAAAGTCCTCCAAGATTCAAGAGTCCAAATGGACATTAATTTATCCCAATTCTAAGCACTCGTTGAGCACCTGTGTTTGATTCATCAACTTGCCTTACACAATACAATATACCTTTCATTAGTCCATTAGATAATCTCCCCTTGTATATTGAGGCCTTCATCAACAAACATAAAGTGAAAAGGGTACTTGTATACAATGGATCAGGCTTCAATATTTTCACCTTGACATTAGTCAAACATCTTGGTTTCTTTGAAGAAACATTAGATCTAAATACCATCACCATCAAAGCATATGATAATGTTGAAAGGGAATCAATGAGTGATATGTATATTCTTATCATGGTTGGTCCTATCATGCAACAAAACTTACTCTATATCATTGATATGACCTCCCTTACAACATCTTTCTTGTTCAACCATGGATTCATGCTATGCAAGACATCCCATCCACCTTCCATCAATACATCAAATTTTTGTATTCATGTATGGAAGTGACTACCCCTAGTGATCCTCAACCTTTCCAATATTATGAAATGTTGGAGGGGCACTATCACAAAACCAATTATTGTCCCATAATCCAAAATGCCTCTAAAATAGATGGATCCACCTTACTAAAATTGATAAATTATTTGTCCTACATACATCTTAATGACTTCCCATCTACATCTAAACCCTATATTTTAAATTCCATTTCAAGATCCTTGACAAAGGTTAGGGAGAATATGAAATCTAAGGTGCTTTTCATTATGGGAAAACTCCCCATTTATCCTCAAATTTGTGGCAAGCCCAACATGAATAATAAGACATAATCGATATCCTATCATTTTGGCACAACCACTTTTTTCAAATCATGCTTTCTTATAGATGAGAAAATTGAAATCTCAAAGGACTTTAAGATATATAATGATGACTTGGAATCTTGTTTTCAAAGTAATGAGTATCGTATAGCAAATAAGATGTGTTAAAATATGAACTAAAAAGGAAGAGGACTAGGCCTTTATGAATAGGGGATTTAAGAACTTATACATGTTTGTAAAAATCAAGAATCTTACGACATGGAATATAATCCCCCTGGTGATACATATGAGGATGTTAGTGACACTTCAATGATCTCTGAGGAAGAATCTTTTGACATTGAAATCAATCCCTCTCCTAGCCTCTATGAAGATCTTTCTGCCACCAATCTTATCAATGACACCATTAACCTTGACCTCCAATACCTTGTACTTATTAACTAGGATAGAAAAAATCACATACCAATTGATTTATTTTAAAATGATGAAGCTATCTTATATTTCATATGACTTTAATATGGCATCCTACCAAGGGATCACAAAAAGGGTTATGAAATCAACCTAGACACATCAACATATTCTGAGGAAGTATGAAGAGTTCCTTAGTCAAAATAAATCAAAATATCAAAAGAACTTAAAAAACTAAAACATTGGCATCCCCTAGTGAAAACCTCTTTGAGTTGCTATTAGATAAAAATTTGAAATTAAGAGAATAAAGATGAGTCTATTAGTGAAAACCTTTTTGAAGCACTGATAGATGAAGAACTCAACTTTCCCCCTACACCGACATAGTTATGGGACAACTCTAAATTAATTCTCAAGGAAATTATTAGTGTTAATATTGAAATATAAGATAATCCTAATATCATTAAACTTAGAGTTACTCTCATTCCCAGGGAACATGAAACTTTTATCACCCTCCTAATTGAATTTCTAAACGTATTTATATATACACCCAAATTTGGTCAAGCAAACATAAGTACTATATATTTCAAGCTTTTATATTTAGATGTTCCAAATGTTGATTCAAACTCTTATTAGTTCATGTCATCTTAATCCCATGTATCTTTTATCACTCTTTTTCTACAATCTTAGTCCTCCATGTCAATCCTTGTCAAAGTCCCATGGATACCTGGTCATTATTTGGATTCATTCTTCCATTTTATTGATTTTAGATAAGATCACCACCCCCCACTCGCGTGTTATTTTCTAATGCACATTTTAGATTTTTTTGGGGTCCCATTTATTTTGGGTCTCTTTTGATGACCATTGTATCCTTAATTGAATTGGTCGATGCACGGATAGGTTTTTCAAATCCAAAAATTGGAGTCTTCTATTTAAAGGGTTCCCTAAGGCATTTTACATATAACACTTATCTTTTGGTACAACTAATAAAAGAAATATCAACATACAACAAACTCAATATCTACATATTTCTAAATTATTTACATACCACACCTAAATTCCATGCTTGGACCAAGAGGAGAGCCCAAGAAAAGAGCATTTTATATACACATCATGTTTCGTTGAATTATGTACATTCCCTAAGGGAGAACTATATTAGCCTAAGATCCCTATCATTGAGGTTATGTTATTAATGCTTAGTACAATAAGGGTTTTGAGGATAAATCAACCACTCCCCACTTTCCCATTTTTTAGTTGATATTTTGTTTGCATCTTATAGCCATCTATAATGGTTGATTCAGATTTTTTTCACTAGTGCCTAGTTTACTTGAGTTGTGTGGGGTCAAATTTACACAAATTTTTGACTTCTAGGCACATCATTACCTAGATATCAAAGTGGAGGAAAGGATAACTTGGTTCCTTATATAACAATTATTTACTTATATTTAGTACATGGGCATCCACATTATGGATTCATTTTTCATAGGCATCACTCGAAATCTTATTCAATTATATGGCCAAGAAGAGAATAAGATCAGATCTCATCTTATCTCCATGTGGGTTGATCACATAAAACCCATGGTAACTCCAATTATAAGCAATCACATGCTACATAAGTAAGTATAGGTATGCACTTTTTCTTTTACTCTGGTACTTTCATTTTGTTGCATTACTAGATTAAAAGGGGGGAATGTATACACCCAAATTTAATCATATAAATACAAGAACTATGTCTTTCATGGATTTTATATTTATAAGTTCCTAACATTTAATAAAACTCTTATTCGCATGTTTTTTTAGTCTCATATCTCTTTTGTAACTCTTTGGCACTTATTCTACTCTTTTTTTATAGCCTTAGTCCTTCATGTTAGTTCTTATCAGAGTCATATGGATCCCTGGTCAGTCTTTGGATTTATTCTTATATATTATTCATTTTGGATAGGAATGCTCTATTGAATAGAATCCCCTTCCCATTATTATTCAATTCCTCACTATTGTCCAATGCATGTTTTAGAGATTTTTCACGTCCTATTTCTTTTGGGTTTCTTTTTATGACCATTTTATCCTTAATTGAGTTAGTTGACGTGAAAATAGGTTTTTCAAATTCAAAATTGGGATTCTTCTATTTAAGGGGTTCCCTAAGGCATTTCACATCTAACACTTATCTTTTGGCACTATCTAACAAAATAAATATCAACATATAATAAACTGAATCTTTGCATATTTTTGAATTATTTATATACCGCACCTATATTACATGTTTGGACTAAGAGGAGGGCCTAGGCAAAGATAATTTTAGGCACACATTATGCTTAGTTAAATTATGCACATTCACTAAGGGAGAACTACATTATCCTGAGGTCCCTCTCATTGAGGCTATGTTGGAAGTGCTTAGTACAATAGGTGTTCTGAGGATAGCTTGGCCACTCCCTACTTCCCCATTTTGTATTTGATCTTTTGTTTGTTTATTGTGTGTAGGACATCCATTAGGGTTTTTTAGGATAAGAAATATAAATATAGATTGAATCTCGCAAATACAGGTTAGTGGTGAACTAAGTCACACCTATAGGAATTTTTCTCAGAGTTGTAGGTTCCAATTTTATTCCAAAAAGGGTTTTAGATAGGAGTGCATTATTTGATAGGAATGATTTGCTTTCCTATCGAAGTCCCCTCTCTTATCCAAATATAAAATTATAGTCAATAAATTAGATCCAATAGGTGTGTAATCATCCTCCAGGTTAAAAATAATCAAATATAACTCTTTGAACTCAAAAAAATAACTCATCTTTTTGTATGTCTTTAGTCAAACCCCTAAATTCCCACTTTCATTTTTTATGCAAGTAAAATACATGGTTGAATGTCATTTTAATTAGTTGTTTTGATCTACTAAGTTGTTTATGTTATTAGGATTAATTCCATTTAATCACAAAATCAATAAATCATATTGGTGAACCCATTTTATTAATCAAACATAGCCAAACCCTAGCTTTTTACCCTAGGGCTCTTCTTCAAAAAAATTATCCCAGGGTTTGAAATTAAATTCTGATTTTTCTCTCATATAGGGTTGTGTGGTGGCATAAATTTTTATTTCTCTTTCATGTTGGATTATTTATTACCATTCATTTTTATTTCTCATCTAGTTCTCATTTTAATTTTTGGAAAGTTTCAAATGACTACTAAAGAAACTCTTCTTCCCCATTCAGTTGATTAATTCATAGGCATTTATTATAATTATAATAAATAATGGTCAAATTACTAAGATTGTGCATTAGCTAACAATGATGAACATGGTTTTATATACAATGATGATGATGATGATTATAGCCATGATGGATATGATGAATATTATGAATGTGATCATCAAAATGCTAATGAAGGTAGTGTATATGCATGTTCTTCTCCTATACCTTCTTCTCCTTCTATTCCCATGTAAGAAAAAATATATATCAGCCCAAAAGAACCTGTCATTAGTGAAGCATTATTTGATAATACTCCTTAGTTGTCAAAAATGTTTGTTACATCTCTTTTTCAAATTACACAATATAAATCAAAGAAAGTTAAAAATTCATTACATGACATAAATGACAACGTTGCATCTCAAAATTTACATCCTATTTATAATAATGTTCCTTTATCATATGATAATGATGTATCTAAAGTAGAAAATGATGATGCATATTTTATTCCTTTCTCGTTCAAAATCAGAAAATAAAGTGAAAATTGCATATTTAATTCATATGATGATGTTTCAAAAAAATTATAAAATAATTCTCTTTCTCTTTTCTTTACTTTTTCTAATAAAAAGAATGTTATAATTTTAAATGAAGATCACAAAAGTAAATCTTGCATTCATCTTTCATGTGATGATATTTCAAGTAAGGTTGAAAAGGTAGTTTTTACTCCTCCTTCTCCCTTTACTCCAACTATTGATAATGAAAGTAAATATTTCTCTCCTCTTCCATGTGATGATGCTTTGAATGATAGTGTGAATCTAACGTCATCTCTTATGCCCTCTTCTAGTGAACATGAAAGTGTGGTTACTTCCAATGTTGATTCAATAAGTGACGAAGATTATGATTATGATGAAAATTAGAATGATGATTATTATTATGCATATAGCAAAGAGGAAAACATTTTTAATACACCTATTATTCCTTCTTCTTTACCCACCTTTCATGTCAATGAAGATTTCATGTTGCATGATCAAGTAAATGATGATGTGCTTAGTGATAATATTGTTACAACATATGTTAATGTTGTTAGTTTTCGTTCAAAAAGTAGCTTAGGTGCACATATTAAATCCAATGATGAATATAATAATTTTATTCCTTTTATTTCAATAGAATGTAATATGCCCTTGCAAATTAATACTACACTAAATACCAATGAATCTCTAAAACCCACCCTTACTAAAGTATAATATCTTCCTCATCCTAACTTTCAAGAGGATGATAGCTACTTTCCCTCTAATAAGGTCCATGCTATCATTACTCCAAAGGGTAATATGAATCAACCCATCATGCCCAATGAAGTTAAGCAAAATAATGTACCAATGGCTAAGACTAATAATCAAATCTAACACTTTAATGAACCCCTTGATGATTTCAATGTGCCTTCGCAAGAAGTTATTTATTTAATGTATGTTGTGGGTGCTCTATAAAATAAAGTACATCAATTTACTTTGGAAATTAAGGCTTATTACTCTTGGATTTATTCTATTTTTATTCATGGAAACCCTATTCTATGTAATGTTTTCCATGTGCCATTACTGAAGAAGTTACAAATACCAACAATGCCTAAATTTGATGGACATGGATATCATTATTTGCATCTAGAAGCTTGTAGTAAAGCTATGGATGGGTGAAATAGTAGTTCAATATTATTACAATTTTTTCCCAAGAGCCTAGAGGATGAAGCATCAATTTGGTTTCATCATTCCCTCCCTCGTGGCTCCTTACATAAATATGCCAACATATAAGAGGCCTTCGTTATGCATTTCATTCAGAATAAAGGCCCTAGAATCACATATGAGAGGTTACCTTAATTACATAAAGGCCGATCAGAGTCAATTAGTGATTACATATTACGGTTTAAGTCATATATGAAATAGCTAATATATCAACCAACAAATTTGGAGATACAATATATCTTCTCTAGAGGCCTCATATTCCCTCTTAAGGAAAAATTACTACATCAAACATCTAAGTCATTTCAACATATTTAAAATACATCTATTGCATTAGAAAATAAATTGGGACTTGTTGAGGTTAGTATAGAGGTAAATTTTGATATCAAGTTATCGCCATCAGAGTCATCTAACATGGTCCAAGCACCTAATCCACATCATCAAAAGGAAAAATTAGAACTAAAACTACAATTTAAAGTAATCAAAAAAGGGAAAGAATTAGTTTATCAAGTAACACCTACAACGAGAAGAACACAACATAATAAGTGAGAGCCTATACAATTTTATTCATGCAAAGATAGGCCTCATGATATTATTTTGACACTATTAAATAGTAGTATGATTACACTTCAAATCATTATCATCCATCATATCACTTAGGTAGAGTAAAAAACTAACCATATTACAACTATCACCACATCAATGGTTATTGGGATAATGATTTTTGTGCACTTAGAGACTGGATTGAGTAGTATGTCGATAGATGTATTATCACATTTATTAAGGGGACATCTAGGTCTCATTCTCTTCATTCTCCTAGATTCAATTCTTCCATGATTGAGTTATCCCAAGGCATTCCTACCAAGGAACTAATTATTACTCATCATGTGAATAGAAAGGTTTCTAGAGCACCTAGTTATAAAAGATCAATTGCACCATAGAGTTAACAAAGATGGAAACTGGTACAAAAGGATAAACTAGCTTTAATATTGTGACCCAAGAAAATCAGAATCAAGTAATAGTGACAATAATAAAGCTAATAAATATTTTTGCAATAGAATATACATAGACTCCTCTATAACTATGGCCAGAGCAATGTCACCAATAGAATATAGTCATTTAGCTACACAACATGATCAGTATGGCTCATAAATTATACTCCATTCAAGGTGGATAAATGATTCTATTAGGCTTAAATAGTTCTTGCATCATTCTTAGATAGATATTGCAGAGCTATATTACTAATATTCTAACATAATCAATTCAAAATTAAATGACATATATCTTAAATATCTATAATATTAAAGCAAATACAATCATCCCGAGGCTAATACACCAAAACAAGTCATATATATAAGAAACTTTCATACAATGCAATATGCAAAACATCACTCTATAATCAAAGTATGGTCCATAGGACCTCTCTCCTCACTATCATTTGTATCAGCTATTACGTAAGACCTAGAACTAGATACTCCATAATCACATTGTATCTTAGAGCGTGACCTTTGTCTTCTCTCATGGTCCTTGTAAACAACTATGTTGGAACACAACTATCTACTAAGAGGGGTGGGTGAATCAGTATATCAACTAAATTTAGTCCTTAAAATACTTTTTAAAATAGATTAAAAATTATATGTAGATTAAATCAAATGTGTAAAGATCACACACACACAAATACACATGACACCAGATGTATACATGGAAAACCCATTGGCAAAAACTATGGTGAGAATAACTACTAGAATATATGATTCTAATCCAACCTCATAGTTAAAATCTCACTAGTTACACATTTAAGGGCACCAACCCTAAGGAGACACCAATCCCTTAGTTTAAGATCATCAAATCTACAGAAGCACTAACTCCATACTCTGAGCACCAACTCAGTTTAACCTCACTAGTTACAATGTTTAAGGGCACCAACCCTAAGGAGACCCCAATCCCCTAACTTAACACCAACTCAACGTGTCTAATGGCACAACCCAATCAGATCTTTATAGAGCTATAACTCTAATTTACAAAATAAA
This sequence comes from Torreya grandis, assembly GCA_037957365.1. Taxonomy (NCBI): domain Eukaryota; kingdom Viridiplantae; phylum Streptophyta; class Pinopsida; order Cupressales; family Taxaceae; genus Torreya; species Torreya grandis. Next base: position 3,240,611 of record JARHVA010000429.1, read on the forward strand.
TTCATAAATGAATCTAGCTCTAACTCTTTGTTACAAGTCTAATCTATAACTGCTCATTCTCTGCACATTATCTATGTGTGCCTTTCTTCCTCTTTATCCCTCTTTGTCTATATATCTATCTATTTGGCATACTTCATATCTCTCTGTAACCTCTTCTTTCTCTGCCCCTCTAGTTTTGTGTCTCTATATTTTTTATTTGACACAATCAATAGCTTCAGCTTTGGTAACAACAACCTCTGATAATATCTTAGATATCATATATATAAGCTTTTGATCTAGGTTTTTCCAATTTATGTGTTCACACTTGGTCTATAACATATCACGTCAATTATGGACTCAACAAGTTTCCCACATCTTGAAATCATGCTCCACCACCATGATTCTCTATATTTTGCTATATTTATCAAATCTCAAGCTTTGGTCATGGTGCACATGCCATTTTACATAACTTTGATCGATCACAATAATATGTATCATTATCTATGTCAATAAGGCATCATTCCTACAAGTTCCTTTGCTTGACCATTGGGATGATCATAAATTTAAATCTTGACCTTTGATCTTAACTTTGGTACCATGATTTGATGATCTACATTTAATTTTCTCATCTTTAAAATGCATTCATTTGATCAATCTCTGATAAGCTCATGCACTTTGTTGGATCCCTATAGGCTTCTAGACTTTAAATCTTCAAGTCATTCATTTGATCAATCTCTGATAATCTTGTGCACTTTGTTGGATCCCTATACGCTTCTAGACTTTAAATCTTCAAGTTTAAAATGCATCCATTAGATCATTTGATTTGAGTTCTTGCACACCGTTAGATCTTAAAACTAGCACGATCTTTACTTCTATCTTGATGTTAAACATCAAGCTCATTATACTATCTCATTGCTTCCTAAGTATTTAGAATACTTAGGCTTTGTTGATCTTCTCAAACTTGCTCGAGATTTAACTACCCACTGTGTTGATAAACCTCAAGCACTTTATCACATTGAGTCCACTCGCTCCATTACATGCTCACCATTAGATCTTCTTACAAGCTCATTCTTTATCTCTACTTAGCTCTCGAGAATGTGACACTTTCCATTAGCACATGCCTTCTACACATTATTGTCAATTCCCACTATTGAGACACTTGCCAAACCAGCATTGCTCTTTAAACTTTTTACTTTAAACCTCTTCATAGATTTATTGTGCAAGCTTCATGATTATGACACTTGCCACTAGCGCATTTACTCAGAGGTGCCTTTGACAAATTGACTTTCCTATAATTCATTAGATCTTCAAAGTATAATTAAGCACTAACTATTGATCGAGATGGGATAGATACTAAGTTTAAGATTTAGGAAATATAAAGTTTGATCACTACTTTGAGCTAGTAATTTCTAGGTCGAAGGCGCTAGTTTTATAATGATAATAAAGGCTTAAGATATAACATAAGCTATCAAGTCCCAGCTATATCTAGTTAACATCAAAATAGAAAATCCTATGAACACCATGACTTAAACCCTTATGGTTTAACTAAGAAACCCTATAATTTCCAAGAGCAAAAATAATTCAATTCTGGGCTCATCACTCTTCATCTGAACCTATAGATCATATATCTAAGATGCTCATGAAAAACCCATAACAGATATTTTATTTGTTTCCTTTACAAATGTCCATAAATGGTCTTTATAAAATCATGACAAGTTTGCAAGGCCTTATGTAGATTGACTAAGTATACGGACCATTTCAATATGCTTAGAAGGCTAAATTTACACCTGCATAACTCTTGTTGTGCTTAGTCGCATGACCTATAATTTAGTGCATAAGATCCTATTACATAGGGGATTCCATCCATATATTCACTACTTTTGAATTCTTCATACATGCAAGATATGACATCATTAAAATGCCTTCTTAGCTTTTTATTACAACCTGTAAATTTGACTGTGGGAAAACACTATCAGAATGCTTGGGAGCCCTACTTTAAGCATGCATATCTTTTATCATGCTACATCACATGACCTAAGATTTAGCACATAGAAACTAGGCACAAAAATGAACAAACCCATATGATCATTTTGTCTAGAAACCTCTGTGTGTGAATTCTAACCTCATAAACATGCTTACTTTGATCTATTTAGCCCTTTTGCAAATTTGGCTAAGTGTTGGAACTTATTTAATTCTATCTAAGTAGCCAACTTTGCATCTCCATATCTTCAACTGTACTTAATTGCATGTCTTTAAATCTGGTGCATAACAATTAGGGACTAATGTTATCATAACCATATGACCAACTCCCCCAAACTCATCTACACATAGTAATGGTAACATTAACAATCTAGCTCTTCAGATATTCCTATCATAGACCCAAAATATCTAGATGAGCTATATGAGGAATCAAATGAGTTCCACTCATGCACATAAGTACTCCAGTCATCCTTAACCTCTAATAAGATCCCTTGCACATCTTCAAATCACCATACTCATCCCTAAATATCAATGATATTCATAATCTCCCTTTTGACATCAATGACAATCATATCACCAACAAACTAGATATGCCTTGATATCAACACGGTCTCATTATAATCGTATATACTCATCCAATAACCAAAGATCTAGAGTACCCATCATATTTGGTGGAGGCATATGTTGCCTCATAAACATAGCTCTCATCTCATCCTTCCATGTCATTATTTGCACATATGTTGTAGTAGCAATCATGACTTGATCAAATAAGGGTGTGTGCACACCAAAAATTGTAATAGCCCACTCAATTAAACCACCATCCATTACATTGTCCTACCCCATGAATATATGCTCTTATACTCTATATATTCAACACTATTGTGCATACTATATGATATCAACATGCCACTACTATCCATAGTTATAAATGATACCAATAACACAACTAATAACTTATGCAAGTGAAAAACATTTGATAGTATAATCATAGATAAAAACACATCTGACTCACTACCAGTGCAATCTTGAGAATTTGCACTCCTATTTAAATATATATAGGCATGATCCACACCCTTAAACCACATAACATTCTATAGCACCAATCTCCTACCAGTCATAAGCAATCACAATATCCTCTAGACATCCTCTAATAAAATGGTCATTTCTCCAATCATTAACCAAACTATTTAACCCTAAATTGAAAATATGTGGGGTCTCTAGGGTTAAGAAGATAGAGTAGTCTAGGGAATAATGGTGATAAACTACCTCTATAGTGGGCCAATTAATAGAAAACTCAAACAAACAATATTCTAAATTTATACAACTAAGATTGCTAAAAATAGTACAGTACATATATTGATAGATATTGTAATAAATTAGAAATAATTATGTTTAGTTGGTTTACTATGTGCATCAGGTTTGAACATGGATAGTTTGGAAGTGGACTAGATGATGATCCTAGGATATTCATTAGTTTATTCAAATATCCTTTTTGTAGCCTTGGATGTTTACATCAAATATAGATAGTTGCATCGATGTAGGTGTCTAACTCTATCACAGTGTCTTGTATGGAATATTTATTAGATCTAGATGTAACCAACTGAAACCTTCTAGGTTTTTTATCACATTTATTTTGATGTCTTTAGATCATGATCATAGATTATCACTTTTTGTCAAATAATTAAACCCTATTTCTTCAACCTTGGAGTGATTGTGGGAAAAATAGGACAGTGGGCTCACAATGTTGAGTTGACCTAAATGACCCCTCTATCATTGGGCACTACCTACATAGCCACTACTCTGAAGAGGGCCTCAGACTGAGGTAGTTCTCCCTTATGTTTTGGATTGTGTCTTTATAATGGTGCAATGTGAGATAAGAAATGGCATCCAGTGACCTAGCTTATAACTTGGCAAATATGGCTCATGGGTTTCTCTTTGAATGTTTTAGGCGATAGAAAGACTGCTCCTATGACTGATATGGAAATATAGTCAAATAAGGAATATTTTCTCACTTAAATTATTAATTGAGTGTTTATTATTATATTTCCTTGTGAGTTATATGTGATTACTAGGTATGGAATGAATGAGAGTTGATCTTATGTATATACCAATCCCTTTTGGAAATATATCGCATTAAATCACTTAGGACAACCTTTTAGATATGTTTATTTTGTAAATTAGATGACTTTTGGGCACTAGACACTTTATAATAAAATGGACAGTTGTGTCGATATGTGTCTATCTAGGACATGTCATTATGATTCTTAGAACCCTATTCCTTTTAATGGTTACATATGTACTCATCATGCATACTACCAATCATTATGAGTCTTATTTAATCTTACCTAGTCACTTGGAGAGATCCCCATTCCATTATGACCCTTACAGACTTTCCTTGCACCCAATCATAGCTCTCACACCATGTAGGACCCATTTCATACACTTTGGAGACCCTAAAGGATGTTGGATGGCCTATGCCACTAATTTTGGGCCAAAACCAACAACCTATGCCACTAATTTTGGGCCAAAACTAGTAACCTAAGTTGCTTGTTGGCCTTGAACTAGTGGCCCAAACCACAACTCTTTCAGATTAGGGATTTTTGTGTTATGTATGCTTCCAAATAATAAAAAAACCCACTTTTTTGGATATCCAAGCCTTGGGTTGATCTATTTAACTTGTAAACATTCATTCCAACCCCTATTCCTCTTTGTTCAAGGGTTATCTTGATCTTCTTGAACCTCTTTTGATTTATTCTTGATCATTGACCTCCCATTATGGATTTATGCTCATCCTTAGATAGAGGTTCAAATATACACTTGTTGAGTTGGATACACCATTACTAATCCCAATTAGTCTTATTTCATTTTTTCTTGCTCCTAACTACTTCAATAAGCATTACATCTTATTTATATATTTAGATTAGCCTCCACACCCTTTGCTTGTTGTTGCTTCACCTTCTCTCCTTGCTTGTGGACATTGGATTGGACAAGGATATAGATCAAACTTGGACTCACAGTTAGTATATTACTTACAATGTATTTAAGCACGATCTAAGGGCACCTCGCTTGCAAGGTGAAACCATTTAGTTAGTGTAGTGTAGTATGTTTACTAGGTTTAGTGATTACATTTTAGGCTAGCTTTATTTTAAAAAGTACTAACATAGGTTTATCAAGGTTTATACATTCTGTCTCCTTGATAGCATCTTTCAATTTGAAATCATTATACATTCATTAGATTTGCATGATTCTTAATCATTTTATTTTCTTGGTAGTGCCTACTTATTTGAATAACATAACTCTCTTATTTAAAACACATTATTTTTCCCTTTATCTACTTTCTTTATTGTGGTTAGATCAGTTAAAGATACCTATGTCCTTTGTGTGCTTTATCATGCTAGCCCTAACCTAGTTTACAAGTCAATCTTTGGCTTAGTACAATCTAGAAAACCAGATAGCTACGTTAGACTTATAGTGGATACCTACATCCTTTAGCCTATGAGGTGTTTATTTAGTACCCTTGGTACCCCCTATACCAAACCCTAGTGGTTCATTTGGATTCTTTGATCTATTCGATGTAAGTGTCTAGGGAGCTAAAAAATAGGTACAAGTCCAAAACTAGTAGTGGGTGATAAACATCAAGTTAGAGCATTTTGTATAGCATAAAAGCCCTGGGTCATCAGAATAACAAGGGTCTGACTGAGAGATGAGCAATTATGTACAAAGAGATGGTGAATGCAAGCCTTTTGGTAGTGATACAGTATATAACTAAAATGTGCAGACATGATAAGTATTTGTTAAGTGTATAAGATTGAGGTACTATATAAATCATATTTTGGTATTTACATCCCCCCTTAATCTAATAATGAAATTACTAGTTGAAAGGAAATAAATGTGTACCTAGGTGTGTATAGCACACCTTGTCTTTGTGTGAACCCACCTTGAATGTTTTTTTAGTGACTGACCTGTAACATGTTACAGTATATAATTAGTGTATGAAATATAAAATTGAAAGAATTTGAAATGATCGAAAGTAAAAAGAGCAAAGTTAGGAGTACACATGTGTGTCAATGTAACCATCTTGCCTTTTAACAACTTGATTTGTAAGGATGCCTCATTATGAAGCATTGAAAATGAGATTAGAACAATTTTGAACCTACAAGTGCATGTATATATAGATATTGGAGGACAACATGCCCCCAATCTTGGTGTAAAGGTGAGTTATAACACGACCACTGAGTTTGTTTCATCTTAGTCATAAAACCCAAATATGTACATAACATGGTGAGTGTGAGTGATTTAATCAACTCACACTATATATATGGTGAGGGTGGATGATTTAATCAAATCCAACCTATAATTCTAGTGAAATTAGATGATTTAATTGAATCTAACTTATAAAGTTGGTAATATTGAGTGATGTAATCAATATTAGATTAAACAAAACACAGAGAGAAAATGAGATTGAGAATAGCATAGCACTTATTCAACTTATTCAACCAAGCATGAAGGCTTATTAAATAGGCAAACAAATGAAATACCCGTGAAGCATGAGACGGGTATAAGAAAACTAACCTACGTCGGCTTGCATGAAATAGCAAAGACCGAATAAACAACTAACCTCTTAACCAAAGTGGTTAAGGCAACTAACCAACATAAATTACCTTAGTAAATAACCTAAGGTAAATACAATAATATGTTAACACCCTCCCTTAATGACTAAACCAGAAACAAGACCAAGTTTATGTTTGAATTTTATGAACTTGTTTGTACCAAGTGGTTTGGCCATTATATCAGCTGGCTGCTCTGCAGTGGGGTAGTAGAAGAGACTAATGTCTTCATTTGTAACCAACTGTCAGATGTAATGATGGTGAACCTCAATGTGTTTGGTCCTAGCATGAAATACTGGATTCTTCACCATCTTCAAAACACTTTGGTTGTCACAAAAAATTGGAGTAGGGTTTGATGACTCAAACTGAAGATCCTCCAAAATTTTATTTATCCACATGGTTTCACAACCTACACTGACCACAGCTTTATAATCTACTTCTGTTGAAGATAATGCTATTGTAGTTTGTAGTTTGCTCTACCATGAGAAAACTCCTGAACCAAAAGTGAAAACATACCCTATTGTAGATTTTCTTGAATCAACTGAACCTGCCCAATCAGAATCAGAATATCCTAAAAGTTCAAAATCTACAGACTTCTTATATAGTATGCCAAAGTCAAGAGTACCTTTGACATATCTTAATACTCATTTTGCAGCTAACCAATGGACTTCCTGTGGTTTAGACATGAAGCGAGATAAAAAACTCACTGCAAAACAAATATCCGGTTTGGTGGTACTGAGGTAAATGAGACTACCCACTAGCTGTCGATACATTGTTTCATTGACTAGAGGTGAATCAGTGTCTATTGATATTTTAGCTCCTGCTTCCACAGGTGTGTGAGTTGGATTAAAATCCATCATTCTAAACCTTTCTAGCAATTAATTGGCATACTTATTCTGTGACATGAATACAATATTACCACTTTGCCAAAACTCAACACCTAAACAGTATTTCAGTAGTCCTTAGTCTATCATGTCAAAAGTAAAATAAACATCAGCTTTCATTTGTTGAATGAGACTAGTACTACTCCCAGTGATGGCTATATCATCAACATATATAATGAGAATCAAGATATCATCACCAGACACCTTTACATACAGAGTTGGTTCTGAGTTACACCTTTTGAAACCTAACTCCCTAAGATATGAGTCTATTTTTGTATACCAGGCTCGAGGAGCCTGCTTAAGTCAATACAAGGACTTGATCAACCTGCAAACAAGATGTTCCTTACTAGGAACTTGAAAACCCTGTGGCTGAACCATGTAGACTTCCTCCTCCAGATCTCCATTCAAGAAAGCACTCTTTACATCCATTTGGTGCACCTGCCATCCAAACTGAGCAGCAATAGCAATAATCAAATGAAAAGTTACCATCTTGGTGGTTGGAGCAAAAGTCTCCTCATAATCAACCCCTTCCTCTTGTGCATAACCTTTTGCAACAAGTCTGGCTTTGTGTTTGTCCAAGGAACCATCTGCTTTGTATTTTACCTTATAAATCCACTTACAACCAATGGATTTCTTTCCTGGTGGTAGTTTTATCAACTTCCAAGTCTTATTTTTCATCAAGGAATCATATTCCAATTGCATAGCCGATTCCCACTCAGACTTCCCTTTGGCCTCTGAAAAAGAATTAGGCTCAAATACTTGTGAAATAGCAATTGTTAGAGGAAGATTGACATGCTCACCTTTATTACCAAACTGCTTTCCCGATCTCAGTCTTCTACCTTCCACACCTTGTGGCAAGTCTCCTTCTTTTAGTGCTTCAATTGTGGCAGTATACCACTTTGGCTACTTTGGTTGTTCTACTGGAACCTCACAATGACCTGTATCAATTCCCTCCCTGGAATGTGATTCCACTGATGAACAAGAATCCTGCTCACTTTTCACATTATAACTAATAATTGAATCATTAGATAACAATGACTCAATATCTGAAACTTGACCAGTTGCTGTGAAGTATGGCATTTGTTCATTTACTATGACATCTCTATTTACCACAACTTTGTTAGTAGAAACATCAAGTAATCTGTAGGCCTTTGACTGATCACTATATCCAACAAACATGTATGTTTTGCTTTTTGCATCCAATTTTTTTGTCTTTTGACTAGGAATAACTACAAAAGCTACACAACCAAAAAAATTGAAATCACTTACATCTGGAGTTCAACCTGACCAAGCCTCCTCTAGAGTCATATTCTCCAAAGCCTTTGTAGGACTTCTGTTGAGGATGTATACTGATGTATTTACTACTTCTGCCCAATACCTGTATGGGACATTTCTGCTTTGGACCATACAGCGAGCCATGTCCATCGCCATCTTATTACGCCTTTCCATAACTCCATTTTGTTGTGGAGTGTAAGGTGTAGTGTATTGTCTGTGTATGCCTTCAGTGGCACAAAACTCCTTGAACTATTTTGAGATGAACTCACCCCCATTATCCGTTCTAAGAGATTTCACTGGCCCTCCTGCCTATTTTTCAACCATAGCTTTTCAAGTAAGAAAGTTAGAAAAACATTCATATTTCTTTACTAGAAAGTATACCCACTTTTTCCTAGAGAAATCATCAACCAGTAATAGGAAATAACAGGCACCAGAAGGGGTAAGTGTCTGCATTGGACCATGCAAATCTACATGTACCAGATCCAATACTCCCTTTGCTCTCAAAGCTTTACCAACATCAAATGAATGTCTAACTTGCTTCCCTAACTGACATCTAGTACATACATGATGACTATGTCGAATAGAAGGAATCCCCTTAACCATCTTAGTCTTACTCAATGTAGTCAAATACTAAAAATTCATATGCCATACCTTTCATGCCATAGTGAACTTGTGCTATCAACCACTGCAAGTGCACTTTCCTTTACTTTGATTTGATCTACAAGCTTATACAAGCCTTTCTCACCGATCCCAACAGCAATAATCTTGTTTCTTTAGTGGTGACTAAACATTGTTGTTCTTGAAATTTTACAACAAAATTAGATTTTGAGGTGATCTCACTGATTGAAAGAAAATTTTTGTTCATATCCAGTACATACCTAACATTCTTGAATGTATAATTTACTGTACCATCAAAACTTATATGAACATTACTAAATCCTTTCACAAAATATGTTGTACCATCTCCCAAAGATACAGATTCATTACTACTGTTATCTTCAATAAAATCCACATACCAGTCCTTATGGCATGTATAATGGTGAGATGCCCCTGAATCAAAGTACCAAGCTCGATCCACCGCAAAATTACCACTAGAAGCCATGAAAGCAAAATCTGGTGATTCCTCGCCTTCACCTTCAACTACATTTGCATGATGAGCTTTCTTTCTGGGGTTAGCCATATCCTGTTATCTTTTCCTGCAATCTTTCTTAAGGTGACCAGGTTTCTTACAGTAAAAACATTTCCATTTAGATCTCTTATTACCACTTACTTGTGAAGATTCTGATGGATAGCTATTTTTACAAGACTGCTTACCCTTTTCCTTGATAAAGAATGCACTCTCTGTGGAAGTGGATGTAGACAACACTGCCTGCTCCTGTCGTCTCTCCTTTTGCAATAGCAATGTAGACAATGTTTCAAAATCCAAAATCTGCATCTCAACAATCATGTGCAAGGACTCCACAAATGACTCAAATGATGGTGGAAGATTTTTCATAACAAAAGCAATCAAATCTTGCTCATCAACAGTTTTCTGCATTGCTTTCAACTGGTCACTGATGTCCTTGATCTGCAATAAAAACTTAGAAATGGAGCACCATCTTAGTGGAAAACAACAAATTCTTCAAATACAACACTCTACCGGCTTCAGAAGCCTGATATTTTGAAGATAAAGTTTTCCATAAATCTGATGCTATAGTCGCATTTCTGACCTCTGAGATTAGATTATCTGCTACTGACAATTTTAACAACATGAGAGCCTCACGATGACGTTTATCATAGTCATTGGTAGTAGTGGTAGGCCTTTGCTCTTTACCGAGCACTATTTGATCAATATTCAGATATTCACATATTGTCAAAACCTTGTGACTCCACAAACTAAAGTTCTTGCCAGTCAATTTCTGAGAATCTGGTAGTAATAGGTGTTGATTACTAGCCATTTTACCTAGTTTTTCATGAAAATGATAAAATCGGAAAAACTATAATGACTTTTTTTTTAAATTCCTTCTACTCACTGATTCTATATTGACACTAAACAACCCTATCCGTTTTCAGCAAAAAACTCAATACCGTTTGCAAGATCACAAAAATTATACCACTGAAACAATTAAATCAAGAAAACTACAATTCCGATTTAAAAAATTCTTTCTCCATTGACATCCAGATAAAAAACCCAGAAAATGGTAAAATTTTTAGCTTTTCGAACGCTTATGTGATTATTAGTCAGCGGTAGGTCCCCAATAACCCTTATTGGCTAAAGTTTTGATTTATTTCAATTAAAAAAATAAAAAATAATTGAAATATTAAAACTTTAGGCTAAAAAAAATTTATAAAAAATTCAGCCAATCAGAAAATTGGCCTACCTTTGAAACTTCAGGCGAAGATTCTGAGCCCGTTTCTCAACCAAATTGCAAACCATTTTCACCAGTGTTTTAGTTTTGATTTAACTCACGATTTAGACTTTTGTTTCGCTGAAAAAGATGAAGAAATGAATTTTTTTGATTTTGTTGAATCGGTACGACGCCCATGCACAGAGATAAATTAGATAAATTCAACATAGGCTTTTGAGCCTCTAAAACAGCCTATTTTCACTTCCTTTTGGTCTTATTTAGCCTTCTGATGTTTCCTAGCAATTTTTAGACCTTTTGGTTGAGTTTTCCAAATTTCGTGATGCTTTCTCTCTCCTCAGCTCTCCATTGGACACCTGAAACTCCTCCCTGGCAAGACACCGACCTCTCTCTGGCTTCCACAAATCTCCACTCAGGTTCTATAAACCATAGGCTCTGATACCATATTAGATTAAACAAAACATAGAGAGAAAATGAGATTGAGAATAGTAGAGCACTTATTCAACTTATTCAACCAAGCATGAAGGTCTATTAAATAGGAAAACAAATGAAATACCTGTGAAGCATGAGACGGGTATAAGAAAACTAACCTAGGTCGGCTTGCATGAAATAGCAAAGATCGAATAAACAACTAACCTCTTAACCAAAGTGGTTAAGGCAACTAACCAACATAAATTACCTTAGTAAATAACCTAAGGTAAATACAATAATATGCTAACAATCAACCCAACCTTTCAAAGGTGAACCAATTATTATAATAAATTAGCTCAATAATAGTCCATCTTAGGTATGATAACAATCCATAATAATACTTGTAATCTAGAAAATCATTTTATTTTGCAAATTTTAGGTGCCCCTAACATGGCATATACACCTCATATATGTATCAAGCTGAAATATGGGTATAATAAGAATACCAATGTCTAGAATGTTTCCACAAATGTGTATCTAAATCATATAAGTATGAAATCTAGTGAATTATGAAACCAGTGCAAGTGTGGAGGACATGTTTCCATGACATGCCCCCACTAAATCTGGTGAATTTGAGAATTGGTGAAAATATGAAGAACATGTTTTTATAGCATGCCCCCACTATAATCTTAAATTTTGAAAATATAGAAGTCATTCCTCTAAGACATTCCCCCACTTATATGCCCCCTTTTGAAGTGAAGGGAAATAAAAGATGGCAGTTACCTTACCACAAAATAATAAGATAATTGTATAAGTTGTGTATGGATCATGTAACATATAGGAATAACATGTCTAGGTAGATATAATAATGAAGCACATAGTATGTGATCACATAAAGTCCTAATATGTATGATATAGATCATGACAATGTGTAGAGAGTAATAATACAATCTCAACAAAAAATTAAGCACACACATAAGACCACTCCAAAGTAATGCAAAGAATAGAATGGTCCAAGGAGACCTCATACAAGGAGAATGTTTAAATGCCACACAATCGAAGGGACATGACTTGGTCAAATGTCCACAAAGCATAAAATGAAATATTCAAATGTCCATATAACAAACAATGATATATTCAAATGTCCACATAGGCAAATAAAGGCATAAGGGCCATAATCAAAGGAGCATATTCAAATTCTCAAATAAGCAAGATAATGGAAGGCAATAGCAAGCAAGGTAATACACTCAAGGAAGTGCAAAAAGGAAAGCATGAAAAAAAAGCAAACAACATGGACATAATATACTAGTTCTTACAAATATGTGTTAGTAAAAAGTGTTAATTACATACCATATCAAGTACACTATAAAAATGCATAAGCATGGATATAAGCATGTGTAATTGTAGATGCTAAAACATGATAATAGAAAGTGATCATAGAACAATATAACCCGGTGTATCATGATCAAATAAGTAGATGTCCCAAACATACTTATGATGTGAGTGGAGATAAGGCCCAACATATGTTTGTGCATATATCATGTATTAGGGTATCTTTATCACACTCAAATGATACATGAAATATATGTGTATATATGGAAAGGAATTATATGTTATTTACTAGCATGGATCAAATAACATAAATATAAGAAATAGTACAACTAGAAACATGTTGAATACTTTTAGTACTATTGAATTTTTTGAATGTTTTTTTCATTTTTAATATTATTTTTTTGTATTTTTTTATTGGAATATTTGAAAAGAAAAAGGATACCTTATGATCCCATCCAAGGGATGCTCATGGGTAGCTTCGATCTCATAACATGGTATATCAAATTAGTGGTGTTGTCAAGGAGCAATTATAGGTGTAATATGTGACACTATAGGCTCTGTTATGTTCTACATATGCATCATAGAGCTATGTGGTCTCAAAGAGGTGATGAGAGTAGGGGTTCATGGAACCCATCATTTTGTACTCTATAGTTTATTATAAGTAGCAATAATAGGAACATTTTTATTTGCTTTAGATAATTAAGTATGTTGCATAGTAGTAGATAAGGATTTTGTGGAATCCACTATGTATCTCTGATGTAATGGTCTCTCAAGTATAAGACACTAAGGAAAGGGGATTGCATGTTACTTACCCTTTCATAGAGGATTAACCTTAATAGTTTTGGTAATTAGTTGTCTTGGAATAAAATTATCTTTTTCAAGTAGATATTCATATGGAATTCCAAGAAGTGTGACTACCTTATTGGTATGAATGCATTGAATAAACCCATGCACTATGAAAGGTACTACGTGGAGTTTATGTATCCAAAATCATCCCAATAACATATCAAAGACTCATGTGTATGGTATAACTAAAAAGGTGGTGACCACATGTGTTGGGCCAACCTGTAAAGGTAAGTTAGTCTCACTAAGAACATGATGTGAAGTCCCCGTATGCACCCAAATTTTACATGATGTGACACTCTTGATACAACTCTTATGGTGATGCAATGATATTTTATTTTGTGCTACATGGGGAAATATCTAGATATTATTCATATTTATACTTCCCTACTCCTCTTTTGACCCCCTTTGGTCCCTTTTGTTTTAAATTTTATAGCTCATGTCAGCTTATTTTTTAAAAATCCCATGCAGGACAAAACCACAACTCCAAGTGACAAAATCACCCCTCCATTACAGAACTGCCCCTCTAATTACACAACTGCCATTATGGTTTTGTAATATAGGAAATATTTTTGTCTCAAAAGGGTGGTTTTTTATTAAAATAATGGTAGTTTTATAAATTAAGGTGGTGGTTATGTCACCCAGATTGGCAGTTTTGCAACCGCCCTTACATAAAGTGGCAGTTTTGTCCCCTTGTAATCATCTTCCAAAATTATCTCTTGAGAATCATTCTTTGACATATTTTACATGATTTTTGTCACATTTCATTTTTAATCTATCCCATGTTCACCTCCAATCAATCCCAACTCACTCCCTCATCTAATTTCAATCATTTTTAGTTCCTTTCAATTTCAACTCCTAATTGGGCTTAATTGAACTCCCCCATGTAGGCTCCCAACTCTTTCTAAAAAATTATGTTTTGGCCTGATTTCATATCCAAAAATTATCATTAAAAGTTGTTATTTTGAATATTTTATAGCCATAGACCTACTAAATTTCCTGAAGTTATAACCTCTATAGTTTTCATGTTGACTACATTACCACAGGTACATAAGTGTTATTGGTTCAGCAACTCAGTCTTTGTAAACTAAAGCATTGGTCAACATCAGTTCATCTGATCTTCATTTGTGGCTTTATCTCCTCTTCTTCCCTATTTTTCTATATCTTGGTCATCCTCCAATTAAAAAGTTTCCATAATTCACATAGGGATAAAAGAAGTTAGCATACTGAGGATTCTTTTATCAACATACTACATGCATTCCAGCTAATCTATGCCTTGGTCAGGTTGGAGTCTCTTTTAATTTTAATATTTTTATTTGCTAGATTAGATAGTGTAGTTTTTGTTTCATTAGATTAGTTTCATTAATTAGAAAAGAAAAAAAATTGATAGGGAGAGAGATTTATTTCTTTTCATTGTCTTTGTTACCAAAAAGAAATAGTAGTTGGTTTGATTATGTTTATATTCAAATAAATTTACTTTCTCTCCATTGGAAAAAAAATTCACAAACCATTCATATGAATACTTCAATGAATTCTTAAAACATTTCTATCAAACATAGTATTTTATTTCCAAGATCAAAACAAGTTTCTTTCATTCCAAACAACTAACTAGTTAATCACAAGAACGTAAACAACCTTAGGTAAACAAACAAAGCTAGCATATCTTTGATTTTTGTTTATTTTGGTAGATTAAAATTTTTGTTGTCTTATTTTGAAAATATAAAATTAGAATTCACATTCTTTGTCTCTCTTTAGTAATTCATTTGAAAAGTTTGTTTGTAGATAAAGAAAGTTTTAAAAAAAAGTGTTGTCACATTGTTGTTTAAGACTAGATTTCCTTTTACATTACTTACACATTCAGAAGACATAACTTGCATACTTAGTCCACCCCACACAAACAAAACAAATACTACAAAAAAAAAATTGCCTATTTTGCATCTAGATAAAGCTAAGTAAAATTAGCACCTTGCATAATAGTGTATGTTTCTTTCTCTTTCCCTTACATGCATTGTGAATTACTGAAAACAAGTAAAAAAAAGTTTTATTTTCATTTACTTTTAGTTTTGTCATTTCTTTGATTTAAGTATTTCAATTTCAACAAGCAAAAATTTATTTCCATAAACCCAAAAACAAATCAAAAAAAAAAAAAAAAAAGGTGTCAAGAAGCCTTGCCAACACACATAAGCACCTAAATCTCATTAGAAGCCTTATCAACACACATAAGTACTTAAATTTAATTATAAGCCTTGCCAACATGTGAAAGCATCCAATCTCCATCCAATCCTTGCCTGTTCTTAAAATCACCCTACACAAAGCCTTATTTTAAATATCAAAACAAACATAAACCACAAGCCTCTACTTAAACAAGCTCATACACTTTTATCTTGGATTTTTATTTAGCTTCCTTTAGATGACCCTTCCCAATATATTGGGTCTTGTCTATCATAGTTTATTCCTTAGGGTTAGAGCACCCAGTCCCATAGTTGCCATATAATTGGGTATTAACATCGAGATGAGATGTGAGGTTTTCTGTTCCATCTTGATTCCTCATCTTATTGTTGACTCCTTGGCTGCCTTAGATGAACAAAAATAAATTCTTGATCCACATATCATTCCCCTTCCTCAAAATAGAGGCCATCACTACAAAATTATTCAATCCTAGCTTCTCACTTATACCTCTTCCTTCTCCTCAAGTCTAGCATCATCTTAGATCATTCATATCTTATGGATGACATTGATCAGGCATAGTCAACTTGACATAGTAGATATTTTCCTGCAAGTCAGTTAGCCTGATCTCCCCTATTTCCCTAGTCCCAACATCAATTAAGATCTTCACCTTATTGTTATCTTAGAAATTGATGGACCATAAAGCTCAGTTTTAGCATAGCTTGATTCTCTTAATGAACATCATGATGTTGTTGAGGTCTTTTGGTTCCATCATGAGAACCCATCACCACCACCCATTATGAATCCCATTTTGCCTAACAATTAACCTAATCTATAGCCCATCCATCACATCAGCTACCTCGACCTAACCCCAAGGATTAAAGTGCATAAATTAATGTGTGTTATTCATGTGCATACAAATTAGTGAACCCAACATGACGGACTTCATTCTTTGCATATCCCCTTTTCTTCCTCCTCCTCTCCCTTTTCCACCTTCTCTCCTCTAATTTATTCTATGGGTATTCATATACCCCCAAAATATGTCTAAATATGACATAGGTGAATCTCTTGGCTTAGAAGGCTATAAAGGAATCCAACTCAACTCTATTGAGCCATAATTGATGAGTTAGAACAACCTAACCTTTGATATAAATATAGACTACCAACTCTATGATTACTCTCACCCTGACACTTAGGCTAGGAATGGGATATCCATCTAATAAATATGAGATTTATCTACTATTACAAGTAACCACCCCGACTCCAATGTTATAACCCTTATCAGAGGAGGCATGACCACCCCTCATATGGCCATGAGTCCATCTATTATCTTACAAATCTCAAACATAAAAAGTATAGCCAAATATGATCATTACCTATGAAGGATCCATCACTTAGATAATGAGGTCAATCATATGCAAATAACCATACACCTTCGTACCAAGAGCCCACTTGTAAAAAATACAAACATTATCCTTGAGGATCCCACCCTAAACCAACCTTATCACATTACACCATCTCACACCTCCACCCCTACTGTATAGGAAGTCCTTAAGCCTAACACCAACATAGGCCCAAACCAACTCATTAACACCTTGGTGAGTCACATTCATGACTTGGAGAACAACCAACAATCTTTAAGTTAGGGGATGGACCCAAATTCTCCTGCATTATCTCATCCCTCTCCTTCTCTCATCCAAGCATTGACTCATCCAACACCACAATAATAAGCTTATATTCTCCTACCATAGCAAGAACTTATAACCTTTCCAAACCATGTCTCTCACTAACCCCTTAGGGATATCCTCACTCATAAGGTCCCCGATGATGACACCTTTAAATGCCATTCATCTTATCAAGCACCCATTCAAATCCCAATGGGAGGTGTATACACTTACTCTCCACCTTTAAAAAATGGCGTGGTAGCCAACAATTCATTGTTCTTTACACCTTCGAGCTACATGCCTCCATGTGTTGTTGGGTTCTTTTTATCCTTAGTTTTATTTGACTGATAATAGTCATGCACCTCAAGGAAACATGAAAGCTAATGACCTAGTGCGCTAGCATGTCACAGAGTAGTGACTTTGCATGCTTACCGAAAGCATGCATCCAAGATTGATTCTCATTGGTTCTATCACATATTCGTGGATAAACTTAGCTGCCTACACTTAGGCACTTGAGTTATTTACATTTATTTCTCATTACTACAAACATTATATTGTGGTTATTTATGTTATTCACTCCACACCCTCCACATAATTCTATTTAATACCATATAAATAGATTAACACATATAAGAATTCATAGATAAAAGTAGTGATTCAATTGATTTCATTTGAAGAAGATTATAAATATATTTCAACAACATTTCCTCTATAGTATTCTCTCTATATCCTTCTACATACTTTTCTAAACAAAACTAAGGGGTATTTATACATAAAGCAACCCTTCTCCTTAAGTTACATCATCAATACAATAGTGATGACTAGCCAACAACTTTCATAAAAAGAAAACATGGCGAGACACTATAATAGAATCATTTTGACTTGGGCTTAATGACCCCTATATACTCTCTCCATGCTATAAATTTATGCCCTTACTACTATTATCTCACTAACTAGTGCTAAATTCATACTTGATTAGTCTCTTATAATGCTTCTATGAGCTGTTTTATAACCATCTCCTATTTGTATGCTCGTGTTCAAGTCTTACACTTTTATCTGAGTCTTGCATCTTTTGTTTCTCCTTGTTCCATATATCCTTGTCTCGGTTAAGTCTAAGTACTGCATATTTTGTCTCTCCTTTTTCCCTATATCCTTGTTTTCTTGTATCCTTTATTTCTCTTCATTCCTTGTATCCTTGTCAAATTTTCAAGGTGATAAGTTGTAGCCTTGTGAGTTTCCTTGAATGACTTGACTTTTTTCAAAACTTGCCTTTAAAGTTATGAAAAACTAACATATAGCTATTAGTGATGAGTGCTTATTTATTTGTTTAGTTCCTCCACATCCTATAACACCGTGGCGTGTTGGGCTCTCTTTTTTATATTTAGTGAGTCCTCAACCAATTATTGACATTGTTGCTCCTCGGGCTAAATCTGTGCTTCCAAAATTTATTTGGCTGCATCAAGTTTAAAAAAAACCCATTAGCGATGGGAGTAGTAGCACCTAATTTGGTCAAAAAGTTTTTGAAAACATCTATAGCCTCCACAAATTGCTTTGTTGTGCACAACTATTCTTACTAGGGGTTCAATTGGTTCTTGCATTTATTCATCATAGGGTCCACTAGTGTCTCTAGTTTATTGATGGCTTTGCCAGTGAGAGGAATTCCATTAGTAAATATTGGCCCATTATTCAAGATCATCTGACAAAGGCCTGGTCTCCTTAGTTGAGACACCTTGGTTGCATTGTGTTGGTGTTTGAGGGCCTCTAGTTCCTCTTCAATCATAAACATTTCATCACGTTCTTCCATATTCATTTGGATAACCTCTCAATGTTTGTGGCAAAGCTAGCCAACATCATTTCTATGGAGAATGTTTTTCCTGGTAACCTTTAGGGAAAATTTTATTAGGGTCAAGCCTGCTTGATTTGTATAGCATTTAAGAGGATCCACCCAAAGCAATTCTAGACTATTGTCTCCATTTGGGCTTAAATTTGTGTTGGCCTTATGAATCTCAAAATGGCATCCATCATTGTATATATCCATATTAAAATATACCTCGTGTAAAGTCTGAATGGTGGATTCATTTGTGGGGAAATAATCCCAAGAATAAAATTTCTCATCTAGGATGCCTTGATGGAACAAGGAATGAGTGGGAAGATCATTTTTACCCTAATTTATTTTCCACTGCTCTTTCACTTCTTCCATAGGATCCTTACCCTTGTGAGGTCACGTACTAGATCAATAATTTTAGGACTCTTTTGTCATTGGTTGCTTGTGCTGACACTTGGGTCCTCTACATTGGGGATTGCCCCTCTTCTTGCCTCTTATTCATTAGGTTTTGGACTCTAAATGTCCATTTTTGGCTCCTCAGTAGCATGATGTTCTTCAATAGGCTCAGAGGTGGGTTCATTTTTAGGATATGCTACCGAAAACACTTCACCTTATTTATAAAAAACCACTTTAGGAGATGAAATCTCTTCATCACCAGATATGCCATACTTAATTTTTTCTTCAGGTCATGAGGCATGCCTTTGTCATTTGGAGTTGGCTTTGGGTTGTTCTACCTATGCCCTGCTAGAACTAGTGGCTTCAGGTCTTGGCCTTTTCTCCTTTATCTACACCCTTTTTTTGCTTATGTTTCTAGTTGAGGAAGGAGGGGTTCTTTCTCTATCTCCTGGCTTCCTAATTTTTTATTCCCATGCTTGAGCATATAGTAAACCAAAAATATTTTTCCTTACATGAATATCTTACAAGGATTAATATTAGTTTTACCTGATTCATGCCACTTTACGTATGATTACTTTCACATATAGACATATAAACTGCAAAGAGTTTGAACCTCAATGTCAATCTTTTCATCATTAATATTTATCAGGTGTGTATCAATAATGTGATTAATATAATCCATGAAATATTTTGTATTGAAGGTATATGACAACTTGAGCCATCCCAACAAGTTATTAGTGCTCTCCATCCATATCCATGTAATCAAATAATTTTCCTTAAAAATAAACTCATCCTGACTACCCATTTGTGTGACAAATATATGGGTATGTACTGCTTATTCCCAAATGCTTCCTTCATCCCCATGAACCAACCCTTCATATTTAATTTTTAAGAGGGTGTGATGGTGCCTGAACATGAAAACTATTTAAATCTTTCAGCAGGGGCCTTGTGCTTTGGTGGGTAGACCCACTTAAGTTCTTTACCAGAATACTATAGGACACCAATCTCATAAAAAAAAGTAAAATCAAAATTGTGCCCTAGGGAAACTTGTGGTTAGGGAGTCGATGGGCCTTATCCACATCTTCTTCAATTCTCTCAACAAAATACTAGGAGTAATTGTATTTAGTCCCTTTGGCCATTTGACTTACAACATAGAGGTGGGTCATATCCACCTCCTTCCATCAATCCACACCCCTTAATTTTGTCATTGCTAAGTGCACAGCTACCCGAATGGCAAGAACTAAAAGACTTGTAATGTACATGGTGCACCCTTCCTTATTATACTTCAACATTATCATTGTTTTATCAATCATGTCTTGATCATTAAGATTCACACTAAATATCAGCTCTTGAATATAGTAACCCTATTACTTTTTTGATTTGTTGAGAGGGTAATCCTCATTCTTTGCCATATAAAGTAAATGTAATCCTTATTGATGTGAAAAGTCATAAATTGAATTTCCTCCTAAGTTTTCCCAAACTATGGCAATTGGAAAAGTTGAATCATGCTCATAACCCCCAATAAATTATGAACTATGAGATCATAGGTGACCTCATTCCTTGTGTTCTAACACTCAATCTGGTAGTCTCATTAAAAGTAACCTTAATTCTCGAATTGGTGATGATTGTACTCAAGTACCTAACAAGTGGAAACCTTAGATTCCCAAATATCCATGCACAAAACCATCTCTAGGTACTGTATTTCTTCTATCAAAATTAGAGGTGGAGGTGGTGTTGTGGCAACCTTCTTTCCTACACATGCCATCTCTGGTGCATACCTGACAAATGTCTCTTCCACCAACTATGCCAAGTTTTTGCCTTGTATGTCATGTAAACCAAAACCTTCTTCCTGGATGAAAACAAGACTAGCTTCCTCTACCCCCTTGCACTCTTCTAATTTATGGATCACTGGTAATAGATCTCTCCTCTTGCTCAACTTTTGCTTTGGCCACATTACCAACTGTGGTGCCTGAAGGTTAACATGTGGCCAACCAATTCTTCCAAATGAATACATTTTATTACCTTTTTGAAAAATAAAAATACATTAGCTTTCCTGATTCAACCTCCTTTAATGGCAGATGTAATGTCTAAAACTTGTAACTCACTCACACATGCTCTTATGATCACATTTTCACTCCTCTTTTTTTTAATGAACTTCACCTCAACCTCTGCTTCATTTTTGCAATTGAAATTTTTGTGAAGATGCCTTTTCCTTTGCTTATACACACTTGTTTGAGATCTATAATCTTTCAAAGTTGTCAATAGTAAAAATAAGAATCAAATCCCTCTAATTCTTTTATAGATAGGAAATTTTTTTACATTAACTACCCTTCTACACCGTCGTCCATCACTTTAACAATTAATACTTCAAATGGCATGCCATATGGCATATATTTGACACACTTTCCAATTATGCTACTACTTCATCAATAAATGAACATCCTATCCTTCCTTTTAAAGTTGTTGCACCCTTCCTATAATGTATGTTGGTTATAACAAAAAAATTCAAATTTCCATTTTTATTCGTAGGAACTACCTTTTCCATTTTAACCATTTTTGTAACAATGTTTTCTTTGTCATCTCTATCACACATTCTTGGTGTTAGGATAATAAAAAAATGAGGAAATATCCTCCTAATTTGAAATGAGAGGAACTATGAATTTCAAAAATTAACTTCAACAAATCAAAGCAAACTAATAATGCAAACCATGAGACAAGATTTACATGGTTCACCAATTTGGCTACGTCCACAAAGAATTGATTAGCTTATTATTTCAATATCACTTGGAGAATACAATCCTATGATAATAACCTATCACACACACACACACACACACACACACACACACACACACACACACACACACACGTCCAAACTCTCACACTTTCCTTGTCTTCAATGCATATAATGTTTACAATCTTACAAACTTTTCCCAAGCATCAACTAAAGCATACATAAATGCTTAACCAGTCTCAACCTCACTTACATGACCAAGTATGCATCTCATACTTAAAGACAAATTTCAAATAGAAAAGAATAAAGGAGAAAATAGAGAGAGAGAAGGAAATTATGCCACACTCCATGTGGCATCACTATTGAGAGATAATGTAAAGTGGGATCATGAATTTAGGTCCTCTTTTCAAAGAGCATCTCATGATGCTTTGTTGATTGCCTCCATGTGCCCATAAGTGGCACATCCCACTCTCCATGTGCAAATTATATAGGTTAAAAGATACCCCAATCAACTTTTAATTTCCAACATAGAAGCCCCACATGCACATGCCAAAAATAAATGATTAAATCCTCTTAATTTATCTCCCACATGCTCCCACAAATAAAGGGTCAAGAATGACATCCCACATGCTCCTCACATGTGATCTCCAAAAGTAAACCCATGTGCCTAAGTAAAAATTCACCCCATTTATCTCTCCTACCTTTCCAATAATGAAATATACCTTTTGTGGGCCATGGCACATTACCTAGGTGCCATTTCACCTGCCCAATCACATGAATAATGACCCATGAATCATACGTGAATAGTGACATGTGAATAATGGATTTATGAATAATGACTTCACACTTAACAATTTTCCCACTTGAAGTTAATATTCACAAATTCCCGTTGTTGCATTTGTTGATCCAATTCTCATCCCGATCTTCTTCATCCATGAAGACCAACTGAAGTTAAACATAATTTCAACTTCACTCTTGTGATCATCTTGGTCATCATATCCATAGGGTTTTCATATGTATGTATCTTCTCTAGCTTCAGTTGCTCCTCATCCAATACTAATCGAATGAAGTGATACCTCAATTAAATGTGCTTTGTTTTAGAGTGAAATCTTGAGTTCTTTGCTAAGTGAATGACACTCTGACTGTCAGTAAAAAGTATCTCTTTTCCTTATTGGTGTTTCAACTCCTTTGTCAATCTATATAACCATATCATCTCCTTGATTTCTTCTATATCAGCACTATGCTCATCCTCTATGGTATAAAGTTCCACCACTTTCTGTAGACATGAGGTCCAACTTACCATTGTATCACCCACAGTGAAAAAATACCTGGTGGTGCTCCTACCATCTAAATCCCCTGTCATGTTAGAATCAACATATCCATATAAAGTAATATTTGATCCACCATAATATAACACTACATCTGAAGTCCCTTTGAGGTAACGAATAATCTACTTCATTACATGCCAGTGTTATTTTCCTAGATCATTCATAAATCTATTCACCAATCCCACTGCATGGGAAATATCTAGCCTCATATAAACCATTGCATACATTAAGCTATCGATTGTTGATGAGTAAAGGATCTTGGACATGTGACTCCTCTCTTCTTCTCTCTTGGGACATAGCTGATTTGTTAACTTGAAGTGACCCACCAAAGAAGTCCCAACTAGTTTAGCATTCTGCATGCCAAACCTCTCTAATAATTTTTTGATGTACTCTTCCTATGATAATGTAAAACTCTGATCCTTCTTGTCTTTGGCTATTCTTAATTGAAGAATCTATTTTGTAGCAACTAGATCCTTCATAGAAAAATAATCTCCCAACTATCTCTCGAGTACATGTATATCATGCATGTTAGAACCTGCCACTAACATGTCATCCACATATAAAAGTAGGATAATGTAGCTACCATTTTCAAATTTCTTTAAATAAACACAATGCTCATAATGACATATAGAATAGCCTTGATCTAACATAAAATTGTCAAACTTAATGTACAATTGCCTAGGAGCTTGCTTAAGGCCATACAAGTTCTTTAGTTTGCACACAAACTTCTCCTTACCCTTGACTTCAAAACCTTGTGGCTAATCCATGCGTATCTCCTCCTCCAAATCCCCATAAAGGAAATCAATCTTCACATGTAACTGTTCTAGATGCAATTCCTCCATTGTAACTATACTAAAAATAGTTTTAATAGAAGTCATTTTAACTATAGGAGAAAAGATTTCATCAAAATATATACCTTTATTTTGTGCAAACCCTTTCACCACCAATTTGGCCTTGTATTTATTTTTACCTCCATCTTCCTCCTTCATCTTGTATACCCACTTGTTTTTTAATACCTTATTGCCTTTTGGAAGCTTCACCAAATCCCATGTTTGGTTCGTCATGAGAGAGTCATACTCCTCATCCATCACCTACTCCCACTTATCCTTGACATCAACCTGCACTGCTTCTTCAAAGCTCTTTGGCTCACCACCATCAGTAAGTAAAAAATAATTAAAATAAGGGGAAAACCTTTCAGGTGGTGGACTTACTCTTGTATATTTCCTCACAACATGAGTTTGGGGTTCTTGTTATTATTGCACACTCTGTACTGGCACCTTTGGGACACTTTCATTTTTATGTCTTCTAACACTGTGTATTCTTTTTTGGCTTCTTCTTGCTTATTATCCAATAATTGTTCCCTATACATGACTTTCTCATTGAATATCACATCTCTACTCCTGATGATTTTCTTATCTTCCTCATTCCACACCTAGAATCCAAAGTCATTAGTACCATAGCCAATGAAAGTGCATTTTTAAGATTTAGCCTCTAACTTGGACCTATTCTTTTTATCATTATGTGTAAAAGATTCATAGCCAAAAACTTTTAGAAAAGAATAGTCAACCTTCTTACCACTCCATGCCTCTTCTAGTATGCCACCATCCAAGGTAGTTGAAGGTCCTCTGTTTATCAGGTACATAGATATATCAATTGCATTTACCCAAAATTGTAATGGTAATCCTACATGCAACCTCATGCTCCTAGAACACTCCATTATGGTTATGTTCATCCTCTCTAACACACCATTCTATTTTGGTGTTCCTATAACCATCTTCTACCTATGGATTTCATTAAGTGAATAGTAATTGTTGAACTTTTTATTGTAATACTCTCCACCATTATCTGACCTGAGACACTTGAGCTTTAAACCTGTTTCATTCTCAACTAAAGCTCTCCATCTCTTGAATTTTTCAAATACATCAAGTTTTTGTTTAATGCAATAATCCCAAACTTTTATAGTTTCATCATCAATAAATGTCACATAATACCTTGAACTACCAAGTGAAGCTACCTAAGCGGGTCCCCATATACCCATATGCACAAGCTCTAACTTCCTTGTCTTCTTGACTGGTCTAACTTTCAAAAACCACACATGTTTCTATTTTCCATACACACAGTGCTCACAAAATTCCAAATCTATTTCCTTTAGACCTTGTAATGCCTTTGAGTGAAGGATATGCATTCCCTTCTCACTCATGTGGCCAAGTCTATAATGCCACATAGTTGCATCTCCACCTGAAGTAGCTAAATCACAAGATGCATTAGTATTAATAGTGGATAAATATAAAGTACCCACCTTCTCACCTCTTTCTACCACTAGACAACCCTTGGTAACCTTCCATGAGTCACCAATAAAAGTGACCACACAACCATCACTTCCTAATTATCCTACAAAAATTAGATTCCTCTTTAAACTTAGAACGTGCCTAACGTCATTAAGCACCCAAGTGTTTCTATTATACATTTTCACACTCATACTGCCTTTTCCAATAATATTACAAGGTTCATAATCACCAAGATACACATGCCCAAAATCACCTTGAATGTAATCTCTAAAATAATGCTTGTTAGGAGTGGCATGAAATGAAGCTCCTAAATCTAAAACCTAAGATTCATTAATATTATCCAAAGAAATAATTAAGGCATTTTGTATTAGATCACCTAATACATTTGCCTCCTTGTTACCTTTGTGTTGATCCTTCCCTGATTTACTACAAAGAGCCCAACATTCTTTCTTTGTATGACCTGGCTTCCCATAGTGCCAGCACTCTAACTTTCCTCTTGATTTTGATCTAAAACCTTTCTTTGATTTCCCACAGTTTCCTTTTCCTCTATTCTTGAATCTTCCTCTAGTCTCCATGGATAATGTATTTCCTGATGTGGACATTTCACCATTGCTTTTTATTTGCATTTCCTCACTTAAGATAACACCCACCACATCCTCAAACTTAAGTTTGGCATTGTTTGAGACTAAGTTGTTAACTGCCATAACCAAGTTATTCTAGTTTTCAGGCAAAGAACACAAGATAATAAGATCCCTAACTTCATCATCAAAGTCAATGTTAGTAGGATGTAATTGCTACTCCCTTAACCTTTGGTGTGTCTTGGGATATGTGTGGTTGACTTGTGGCTTACATACCTCTTTTATATTCTTGTTACATTTCTCTATGTTTTTAGTTAGGTCGGCCTATGCAATAACCATGGCTAAGTAGACTATATATAGAAGGTAGTGGTTAGTCTTTGAGGATCATGTTAAGTATTCTAATCTTAATGCATTATTGTGGAGGTTTCCCCCTTGAAGTGGATTTGCTATATTATCTAATAATCTGCTCTGTTGTTAATTGTTGCTATGTGATCTCTCATATTTTTTTATTTTGTGTGATATAAAATAATTCTATGCTAATATATAAGTAATTTCATTATTGTAATTGACTAGTAATCATATTAAAATCATTCAAATGGTTAGCTACTAAACCATTCTCATATTGAATAATTTCTTCATAAGAAATATTTTATTAGAGGCATAGGGTTTCTTATACAACTTCATTAAATCTTTCATGAAACTTTCTATAGTCTTCTCCTGGGATATGTTAAATGCAATTGTAGATGCAAGGCATAGATGGATAGTTCTGAGTGCTTTTCTATTCAGTAATTCCCAACTCTCATATGTCATTGACATTGGCTTGTTGGATAAACATCTTAATGGTAAGTAGAGATCCTTCTAAAATAGATAGTCCTCCATATGCATCTTCCACAATCCAAAGTTCTGCCCATTGAATTTATCCACCTTTGATTTTCTATATGTCATAGTTCCCACTAAAGCTATAATCCTTAGCTTCTTGAAACTTATCCTTAGTAACAAATGACCTTACTCTGATATCACTTGTTAGGATATAATAAAATAATATGGAAATATCCTTATAATTTGAAATGAGAGGAAATATGAATTTCAAAAATTAACTTGAACAAATCAAAGCAAAATAACAATGCAAACCATAAGATAAGATTTATGTGGTTCACCAATTTGGCTACATCCATGGAGAAATGATCAGCTTATTATTTTAGCATCACTTGGAGAATACAATCCTATGATAATAACCTCTCTCTCTCTCTCTCTCTCTCTCTCTCTCTCTCTCTCTCTCTCTCTCTCTCTCTCTCTCTGACACACACACACACCTACACCTCCAAACTCTCACACTCTCCTTGTCTTCAATGCATACAATGATTACAAACTTACAAGATTTTCTCAGGTATCAACTAAACCATACATAAATGCTTAACTAAGCTTAACCAAGCTCAACTTGACTTACATGACCATGTATTCATCTCATACTTAAAGCCAAATTACAAAGAGAAAATAATAAAGGAGAAAATAATGAGAGAGAAAGAAATTATGCCACACTTCATGTGGCATCACCATTAAGCAATAGTGTAAAGTGGGATCATTATTTCAAGTCCTCCTTTTAAAGAACATCTCAAGATGCTTTGTTGACTTCCCTTATGTGCCCATAAGTGGAATGTCCCACTCTCCATGTGAAAATTCTAAGGGTCAAAAGATACTCCAATCAACTTTTGACTTCCAACATAGAATCCCTACATGCACATGCCAAAAGGGAATGATTAGATCCTCTTACTTTGTTTCCCACATGCTGCCACAATTTAAGGGTCAATAATGGCATCCCACATGCTCCCCACATTTGACATACAAAAGTAAACCCATGTGCCCAAACAAAAATGTGCCCCATTTCTCTTTCCTACCTTTCCAACAATGAAAGATACCTTTGTGAACCATGCCACATCACTTAGGAGCCATCTCACCTGCCCAGTCACCATTGCCAACTCATTCGTGAAAAGTGACCCATGAATAGTGACATGTGAATAGTGAATTTATGAATAGTGTTTTGTGAATAGTGACTTCACACTTAACACATAGATCATGTGCCACCTTTTGCATGCCTCGTAATACCTCTTATGCATCTCTTTATCCTTTAAGCCTTATTTTATCCCATGTAATTCATCCCAACATTTTCTTTGTTGTGCTTTAGCTTAATTAGTTTATCAATATTAAAACTTACCCCACACTCAAAGATGTGTGTGGTCCTCTATGACATAACCTAGTGAGATTCATGTGTCAATAAGGTAATAATGATCAATGGTAGAGTTATAAATACAAAAAAGAACCAAATGTGCTAACATCAACCTAAAAAAATGTGAGCAACCAATGCTACACTTATTTGAATATAAAATTAAGTCTTAAGCTAAACTATTGGCATAATACTTATTTATCAATCATAAAAGTGTTACATAGAATGTTAAGGTCAAAGCTGACTACCATTAAAACTGCCTGAAAGGAATTGTTCATCTAACCCTTTTAACTTGAAATCACCTATTGGATGGATTTCATGAATAATAAAAAAACCTTTCCACCAAATTCATAGTTTTCCTAGATGACATGTGAACTTTAAATCATATAGCAATACATGCATACTAGGATGAAAAACTTTTGTTTTGATATGTTGGTCGTACCAGGCATTTTATATTTATTTCTCAACCCCTTGACTCAAGTGTGCGAGAATTCATGTTTCATCTAACTGAAGTAAAGCCTCTAAGTGAGCCTTTAAGGATTAGTTTTTGCTTAATCTCCCAATGTACATAATACATAAGGAAGGTATAAGGAATTTCACTAGTAATACTACTTCGATACCAAATACAAGGTTAAAGGGAGTACTTTTGTGTAGCCTTTTATATGTAGTTCATTAAGCCCATAAGACCACTAAAACATGATCATCCTAATCAGTGTGACCACTATTACAAATCTTAGTCAATGTATTACCAAAGACCTTATTTAAGGTTTTAGCTATACCATTAGCTTGAGGGTGATATGGCATGGTCTTATGGTGTGCAATCATAAATTTAACTAAGAGGATGTGCATTGTTGCATTGATAAAGTGAGTGCCATGATCACTAGTTAGACTTAATGGGAAGCCATATCATGTGATGATATTTTTCCAAAGAAATATAGTAGTGGTAGTAGCAGTATAATCTTGTGTGGGTACTGCTTCAGCCCATCATGTGAGATAATCCCTAGTAATAATGATATAACACATGCTAGTCCATCTTTCATAAGTTTGAATGGGGCCAACAAAATCAATAGCCCATTTTTTAAATGTTTCATGAGAAAGCACCAAATGAAGGGGCATGGCATCCCATTAGTTTGGTTTACCTACGTGTTGATAGATATCACATTGGCATGCATATGCTTTGGCATCCTTGAATAATGTGGGCCACCATAACCTAGCTAGTAGAACCTTTCTTATTGTTACATCACCAGCATAATGTCCTCCTACAACACCCTCATGGACTTCCTAAAGGACTTTAGCATGCTTGTGCTACATTACACACCTTCATAATACCTCATCACATCCCAACTTATATAGGTCTCTCATAATAAGCTAGAAAGGGGCAACACGGACAACTAGTTGCTTCTGCTCTTGGGTGCTAATGTGGTCTGGCGTTGAGCCTATTGTAAGAAAAATAAGAATTTATTTCAATTGTTCAGGCACATGCATCACTTGGAAGAGTTGAACATCAGGTTAATCATTTTCTATTATGCACATCAGGTCACTAGATTGAATGCATGAGAGGTGGTCTGGATCGTAATTAGTTTCTCCTAGTTTCATGACCATGGAGAACTAAAATTATTGAAATAAAATAATCCATAGGTAAATGCATTAGTGAAACACAAGCTTGTTGACCAAATACTTGAGTGCTTAATGATATGTATATAAGATAAATGGGGTGTCCAACAAGTATCAGTGAAACTTTTGGCGTGCATAAACTATGGATAGGGCTTCACAGTCTATAGTAGAGTAGTTTAGTTTAATTGGTGTGAACTTCTGGAGAGATAAATAAATGGGATGATCAAGGTTTCCTTCATCAAGTTGTGAAAATATGGCACCCACTTTCATAACTGAAGGGTCGACATGAACATGAAATGGTTGCATCCCAACTAAAAAATGGGCACAATCACCAATTTTTCCTTGAGAGCCTCAAATGCTTATTGGTGTTTAGCGGTCCATAAGAATAGGCCAATCTATTTGAGTAATTATTTCATCAGATTTACTATATTAGCATAACCCTGAATGAACTTATTATAGTACCTAGAGTGACCTAAGAAGGCACGAACCTCAAATTGAGTGGTTGGGGATGGAAGTTAGACAATGACCATAATCTTGGTTAGTTCTACCGATAATCCATCCTAGAAAATGATGTGTCCCAATAAGATCCCAAACAGTGTTGTAAAGATACACTTTTTAAGATTTATGGAGATTTGAGTTGTTGGTAGTACTCGAGCATGAGGTGTAAATTTTCACAGTGGTCACACATTAAATCATAAATAGTGTAATCATCAAGGTACACCTGAAGGAAATTATGGATGAAATCCTTGAAGGCTTCTAATACAATACATGAGAATATTGTTGGTGCATTATTTAAGCAAAACAACATAACATTATATGCAAAAGAACCCCATTTAGTTTCAAAGGTTATTTTTTCCTTGTCTTCCTTAATAATTTGCACTTGATAATACCTAGAAAAACCTTTAGTGAAAGTGTAGATCTCACATCCAACAACACCTTCCAAAATTTCCTTTGTAAATGACATTGGGAAAGGGTTAGTGACACACACAACATTGATTTTCCTATAATCCAAGTAAATCTGAATTTGACCATCTTTCTTGATGTTAATCACCATAAGACTAACCTGCTCAGATTCATTAAGGGGAGTGACAACTCCAATGTGCAACTGGTGCATGATCTCTGACTATTACCTAACAGATTTCTTGTAAGGACAATCATAAATAATCCCATGGAGAAGAAAATGAAAACATTGAAATCAAATCACATATGATATGCCTCCAAGTATTCATTCCCCTATGATTTTCTTGATGGATGTACCACACTCTAGCCTAGGCACGTAGAGTACTATAAAATTCATGATTCCATAAGGATTCTAGTAAAAATGTTTCTTTGGTACTCCAAAGGCTTTCACAATTTGTTCTATGGTCTTCTAGATAAGCAACACCATCATAACTCAAGGTGGCATAAACATGATTGTCATGGTG
This sequence comes from Torreya grandis, assembly GCA_037957365.1. Classification (NCBI taxonomy): domain Eukaryota; kingdom Viridiplantae; phylum Streptophyta; class Pinopsida; order Cupressales; family Taxaceae; genus Torreya; species Torreya grandis. The sequence continues at coordinate 3,272,505 of JARHVA010000429.1, forward strand.
GAAATGATAATGCATAGCAGCATGTAATTGTTCCCATGTTTGTAATTGGTATCAATGAGTAGACCGGTATCGAGCAGCTATTCCTTGAAACATAAAGTTGAGCATGCGTAGACATTCACCTTCATTAGCATAATAGTCTTTTAGTCACTACAGAATCTCCCTAACCTCAATTCAACCATAGAACCAAGGTGTGTGTTCCAACTTTAAGGGTGTAAAACTAATTATGCAAACATTTTTATGGCAATGATCTAACTAGGGGAGGAGTTTAGACAACTATTAAGGATACCACAAATATGTCATATAAGATCATATTCTCCTTGAGCCCATTGGTTTCAAGTAATACTTGTACTGTTTGAAATGGATTGTGCATCTTCCCATTGCAATATGCCATCAGGAGTAAGATACACATGTTAATTTTATTGGGTAGTGATGTTATAAATAGTGTTTAGATCCTCATTAACATCGATAATTCCCACAAATCAAGGCTCTTGATTATTATCTAGAGGGATGACCACATGTTGAGTGCCATTCTCAAAGCTGATATAACATAGTACCAAGGTCTACCCAAGAGATTAGTAAATTCATTAGTTTCATCAAGATTGATCACTTCAAAGTCTCCTTTAAACATGATACCTAATATGTTAAATGTGGCATCTTTAAAAATGCCTAAAGGTAGTGTGTGAGTCTTATTGGACATAAATAAAACATGTGGGGAAAGTTTTAATTTGGGTCTCCTCATATTTTTCTAGGAATCCTTTGTTAGAACATTAACCTTTACACCAGTGTCCACCAATATATCACATGCAATCTAGCCATCAATTGATGCATTTACAAGGACCTCTTTATCACATTCAGGTTTTGGTTGGAAATGAGTCTCTTGTCTATGTGCATGACAATGATCTTCTAAAGACTTTATTGTTTATTGTCATAACTAATTCTTCAGAAGGGGGATGATGTCTTCACTAAGGAATAGCTTGCATAACTCATGAAATTTTTCATGCCTTGAGTCTATGGATAACGTAACTTTTGCATCTTGGTACACATGGTAGCATTTTTGTCCTTTAAGAACTCATTATCACCTTATAGATCCCATACCAAGGACATTATGTCATGCAACACCTCTTTCTAACATTGGGAATTTGTATAGTGTTGTGCTTGAGGTTATTCATGTTGAACCTTTTTAGCATGTGGATTTGAAACAAGTTGAGAATGAGCACCACTTTGAGTAGTGATATTGACCTTGGGTCCATCTGGTGGAGTGGTAGGGCACAATTTCCTTTGAATGATTGGAGTTTTTATAGCATGTATCATTCAATTTCCCTTTTCATTTCATTCTTTGGTAATAAAAACATACAATTTGGGGTACTATTCTAGTCAATGCTTATTTTTACAAAAGGCACAAATAGGGTAGACTATGTAATTGTGTTGGTAGTGGTCTAGAGATCCACACTTGTAACATGGCTTGGGTGAAAATTGACCACCTCCTCATCCATTGACACACCATTGACCTCTGAAATATCAAATCCCACCAGTTTCTTGTGTGTTATCTATGAAATCTTGGCAAGTAACTCATGCATGTGTTTCATGAATCTCATCGATGACCTAATAGTCATTAGTATAATGGGTATATGCATCACATATCTTACAATATAGTGACACTTTGGTTTGGGTGGCACACTAAAGTAAAGGACAACTTAGTGCATCATGGTCTTCCTTGTAGATTTCACATGACTCTTTTAACATGGCACAAACATTCCTTTATGGTTAAGTGTTCTTGTTATGACCCTCTAATTCACAATAAACACACCACAAACCATGATGAGTGTCATGAGCATTGTTGGCCATAAGCTTCTCTAGATGAGAATCCATGGCAGCAATTTGGGTCTCCATAAAGGGGTTAATTCTCATGTTTATACTTCCCATAGCTTTTGACATAGAGGGTAGCCTCTAGTGCCTCATGCAAATCAATAAAGGTCTTGTGGAATAAGGATAATTGGAAATGGAGTAATAACCCTCCTAAAAACCATTGAGCATGTTGCATTGGACTGAATTCAAATGATAGCTTCAAAATAAGGGGTTTTAAGTGAGAATTATATGTGCACATTCTTAATGAGCTCTTGCTTAATATCTTTTAAAGCAATAATACTTGTTTCTCAAACTCAAGATTGTCAAATTTCTTAAAGAAACCCAATTTTCAATAGCTCATACTTTACAACAGCTTGTTAAGGATCAAACTTTCTATACCATTTATGTACATGATCCAATAAGGTAGTGTAAAATTGAGTTGCCTTTAACTTAGTATTAATTATGCCCCATTCCTTCTAAATGAGTTCACACTTATGAACATGTTCAGTTGCATTCTCAAAACCTCAGTACTTAGGAAGATGAAGTGTCATCTCATAAAAAACTATAGGTACATTGGGTGGTTCTAGTGGACCCTGAGGTGGTGAGCCTCCAATTCTTCTTAAGCCCTAAGGTAGAGGTCTACCAATTCCTTCCAAACTACCTCTTGATTCTCTTGTACCTCCAATACAACCACTAATAGTATTGTCTCCTACACCTCTTAGAATAATAAGAGTGCTTGAAACATTGGTCACTAAAAGAGGTTGGTTAGTTAGAGTTGGGCCTTTATTTTTTCCACTACTTATATTCGGTCCATCTGACATTCCAAGGTTAGCCATATGTTTTAACTACACTGGAAGGTAAAGGCTCATGATAAATTTAGTTGGCATTGATAAAAAATGTTACTTTGAACTTGTACTCTTAGAATTTCTTCTACGAAGCCAGCTTCAAACTTCATAATATCATTATCTCAATCTCTTACAATAATTCTATCAAACTCAAATGTATGAACATATATTGTGGTGGGGGAATTGGGTCTAATTGGATTGGGTCTATTATTACCAATGTTTGTCCTATGTATTATGTACATACCTATGCCAGCAAAGGGCATGGATCTGTGGTTATGGAGTATTCACTATGCCTATCTGCCTTCCTATGGATTCTTGTGGCACTTCTAGTATTCTCTCATTTTCCCTTGGGATCATTGCCTGTTTTGGCCTTATGTCTGGCCTCATCATACTTACGCTTCCATAGTTTTTACTAATTGAATTTTATGTTGAACTACCAATCCTATACTAATCTATACCCCTTCATTTCCCCACCAGTTGTGTTGATCATGGACAAGAGAGTTTTATCTGTCCACGGGGAAGTTCTTAAGTCCAGAGTCAACCATAAATTTTTAAATTTCAAAAGGAAATTGTCTTGGGTACTTTATACATGGTTCCCTTAGGAAATTAAATTATGATTCCTCTAGATAATAATATGTTGACATAATTTATTCCAATATGTATCTATTTATGGTTCCTTTCACCTAATTTATACCACACCTGTCCAAGTAGTTCTTAACTTTGCCAAGGTTGTCTAACACTCTGTTAACCAGGGAGTTTTTCTTTTATAATTTATCGAGCAGTCTTGTGCGTATACTAAATGCCAAGAATACAAATGGATGGGTAGTTCTAAAAATAAGGTCTCATATAAATAATCATATAGATGATGCTCTACCTATTGGCACACCGAAACTTCTGGTCCAATATTGAAGCATAAAGTTGTCTTCTACTATATCAATCCAATGCTCGATGTTTTTGAAAAAGAGTAACTCGAGCATATTTTTACCATCATATTAAAAATTGTAACATGTCCTAGTAATGAAACCAAAATGTTGAGTTCTTTATATCCTTAGTTTTTTTTACTAATACTAGTCGTGCATCTAAAAGAAATGAGGAAGATAATGATCGGTTCCTGTTAATTATGTCACACAGTGGTGGATAAACTTAAATATCTACACTTAGATTCTTGAGTTAGTTATGTTTAGTTATCATTATTACAAACATTATATCATTTTTATTTATGTTATTCATTCCATACACTCCACATGTTTTTATTTAATACTATAGAAACAAATTAACACATATTAGAATAAGATTACAAAGATATTTCAACAACATTTCCTCTCTACTATTATCTTTCTATCCATCTACATAATTCTATAAACAAAACTAAGGGGTATTTATACATAAACCAACCCCTCTCCTTAGGTTAGATCATTAATACAATAGTGATAACTAGCCAACAACTTTTAGAAAAAGAAATTGTGGTGAGCCACTAAAAAATATTCCTTTTGAATCGGGCCTAATGGCCCTTATATACTCTCTCCATGATGTGTGTGTGTGTGTGTGTGTGTGTGTGTGTGTGTGTGTGTGTGTGTGTGTGTGTGTGTGTGTGTGTGTGTGTGTGTGTGTGTGCATGCGTGCTCGTGTTCCTATTCCCTCATGAATCGATGCTAGATTCACAATTGACTAATCTCTTCAAATGCTTTTACAAGTTGTTTTATAACTTTCTCCACTTCCTGCACCCTTGTTCAAGTCTTACACTTTTGTTCAAGTCCTACATCTTTTGTTTCTCCTTGATCCCTATATCCTTTTCTAACATAACTTATTTGAGTCCTACATATTTTGTTTCTCCTTGATCTCGGTATCCTTTTCTACCATAACTTGATCTTCTAAACCTAAGTCCTTCGTTCTCTTCTCTTCCATACATATTTTTTGCACCTTTCTCATCCATGTTGTCCTCTCACCCTTGCTCTTTTGTGTTGTGGCTCAAAAAACCCTTGGAATATTTAAATACAAAATTTGGGGTCTAACATGTGCAATCCCCCTCCACGTATAAGTTATGTTCCACCTTACATAGTGTTGGGTTATGTACAAACCACATATACCCCATCATATAAAACTACCACACCTCCTACATCTAACAACCTTCCCCCTTACTTTCACATCTATTCAAAATCTATTCATCAAGTTAATTATTTTCTAGCCTACTCCACTTCACCTTATCAGGCCTCCTCTATTCCTTCTAGTGGTTACCAAACCAACCCTTATATGACCCCACCTTTTCATTCTAACCCCAATATGGAAATAATGGACTTTAATAACATAGGGACTTATCTTGAGTACCTCAAGAAACATGTCGATGCTAATATATCGGTGGTTCCTCTCCTACATCCCCTACCAGACCTTCTCAAATTCAAAGGGGAAGAGGATCCCAAGGTACACATCAAAACCTATGCTATAGTTGTTAGGTAACTCCTCCCTTAGGATAGGGTTATTGCAAAAAAAATCCCTAAAATCCTTAGATGGGATAACACTTGATTGGTATTACCACCTCCCTAATGGGTCTATACATTCTTTTCATTAACTCATGGCTGATTTTATCCAAGTTTTCAATATGAACAAGCTCCTAAAAATTAGCACATGAGAATTCTTGCACATCGAGCAATAACACAATGATTTCATTGCCCATTTCATCATGAGATGGCAGTAGGTCTTATATTCCTCTTCCATCACACCTAATATGGATCAATGAGAATTTTTTGATCTCTTCCTCCACTCCCTTAATAAGTAAATGAGTGAAGATGTTCATAAATTCCCATGTTAATCATATGAAGAAGCCCTTGAGAGCACCTTATGAATTGACCAAGCAGTTATTGAAAGTGGTCAACAAACTTATGAGACTAATGGGTGCATTGTGACCCCAATCCAAAATAGTGGGAGATTTTAAATCATGAGTCTGAATAATACCAATAACCAATGTCTAAGGGTCCTAAACCAAAATATGATTGCCATTACTAATGGCATTAATAATTAGAACAAGAAGCTAAACCATATGAATAATAACCAATATTAGCCTATAAATAACACCAACGTCACCAATAATGTGAGGGATAGAAACTAAAATCCCCCTCCTACCATCCATGTAATCAACTTCATTCGACTACCATCACATAATGTGCAACACCAAAACCATAATCAAAATCAATACCAACTAGTCGAATAATACTCCCAATTTTAGAAATAAACCTATTACCAATAAAAGAATCACCAAGGGTTCGGACAATAAGTGGAAAACATGTGACTTAAAGACTATAATCCCAATATATATTGCCTTTTTCATCAAGTTATTGGTCATAAAAACAAAAAATCTAGAGAATATAACAAATTTATACATAGACTCTCAAAATATCAAAGACAAACATTCATAGACATGTTCATAGGGAATGTTAATATAAACTCCCATGCCTTTTCAAATAGTCATGTCACCCCTCAAAACTATAATCTCCAAAACTATCAGAACCCTTTCCCCAACCACCAAACATGCATTACCAAAATCAATAGTAGGGTGGCCCACAAAACCACCCCAATCAACATAACTAACCCATAACGATATGCACCCATGACAATGAAGCCTCCACCTCGAGGACTATGAACACTATTATAGGCCCTTACTTTGGAGAGTAATGCAAGACTAGAATGATAGGGGCATATAACTAGAATTTAAGGAGGAGGCAAACACCATCACTCATACTAGAGAGTATCAAACTATAGCCTTCTATTTCTAAAACATTTGGAAATAGAATCCACTCCTAAGCCTATGGGGAACTATGATTTAATCTTTGATTTAACCAAAATGTTCTCCCACATTTTTTTCCTAGACTTGCTCAAGTATTCCCCCACTCATCAGTTGGTCTTGCTCGATACCCTAGGGTTGGGATATTTATTTAGTGTTACCCCTCATACACAAGCTTAGATTAACCACATTGATCTAGACATGTTCCTACCTAGTCAAGAATCATAGGACGTTGGCTATTTCTTTGATTTATGAAGCCTTCACACTGATTTTGATATGTCAAGAAGGGGATATATGAATTTATTTCTATAGGTATGTATCTATAATAATTATGTGAAGAGAGCTATGATTGATGATCGAACAATAGTCAACATCATCCCCTTTTCTTTCCTATAAAAACTTGATTATGGGGAAATTAATTATTTCACCATGTGTAACACCCTACGAGGCTATGACAACCTCAAATCTACTTCCATAGGGACAATCATGCTCTTAATCACTTTGGTCCCCAAGATAGTATTAACTAAGTTATATGTCATAGATAAAGATACCAATTATAACATGATCTTAGGAAGGCCTTGGATAAAAAGGATTAAGGCTATCCCTTCAACCCTATTCCAAAAAATATGATTCTTACACCTAAGAAATGTCTTTGTAACCCAAGGGGATCCCAAAACCTTTGACATATTCTAATCAACTTGAATTACACATCGATTATCATTTGCCTACCAATGGGGTCACAAAAGCCCCACCATTGTTCAATGTTACTGGATCCAAAAAATTCAAAGTAGTCATCTTGAAGAAGGGTGTGGAAATACCTTAGGTTTTATTAAAAGATAAATCAAAAGAAAAAGACATACTAACAAATAAAAGGACTGATAACCTTGAACAAATCACTAGTTCAACAATCTCCATTATATCTATAGTTGATATTATCGATGTCTTGGAGAAAGACATTCCCTTCATCCTCCCATTCGACCCACATGGGGTGGGGACCTACGATTTATCTAGACCTTAAGGCTAGAAATCCATGGAGGGGTTGCTACCCTACCAGACCTTTGCATGGTAGAGGTGTTTAGGAATGAGGGAATCCCCCTTTGTAATAACCATTATAATAACTATCAGTGCTACCACTCAACATTCAAATGTATAAAGATAAGTTGTACTTCATGTCCTAACCTTGTCACTTATGAACCACTTCACAATAAGCTCATAGATCATGTTATTATAGGACCATATCACTTTGCCATAGTACTTGATTTGTCGATTCTAATCTATCTAAAGATGTTGGTTATTTTACTTCAATCAGCACCTGGGTGTGTTTCTCATCACACTCCAAACCCATAAATATGTAAACAAACTATCCCCTCCCCTTAGAGCACACCAATACTAAGAGAGAATATTTGTACCATAATGGTAGGTATGATAGAGATTAAAATTAGAGTCCATGATTACCCATGGATTCTTAAAGGAAGGTCTCCTTTCCCTCTCATGATGGAAGAAGACCTTGGGAAGTCACTCACTGGATTCTTACAGGCTTCCCTCATATAACAATGGGATAGACAATACTACCCATATCCTACCAACAATATTACAATCTACATAACTATACCCAAATGAATCCTACACTAAATTGAGGTCCTAATTATGCTAGCATACTCCTAATGTTAGGATAAAACCTTGACTATATCGACATACTTCCCACCCCAAGGAAAAGGTCAAGTAAACAACCTTTTGAATTTCTAGAGGTACTTACCTACATCAAATTAGGGCTTTGAAAACAACACTTTTAGTTTTTGAAAGTTCTTCCCTGCTATCCACAACACAAATCTAAGCCGTTTATACCTCTGCCAACCCTTCCATTCACCTCATAGAGGGGACAATCTCATTGTCTTCTCGAGCCTCAAAACCAAGGACCCCAAAAGGGGTTACTCAACATTTTTGATATCCATATGGTCAAGATATTAGAAGACTAAGAAGATTCACTAGATGATTTCCCCCCTTCTACATAATACTAATGAGTACTTCACTATGGTAGTGCCAAGGGTTGCTTAGGTGTTGTGGTATGAGTCATTATAATTTCCCCTGAAGGGTGGGTCATGCCTTTCAAATTCAAGATAGTCTTTAAGTGTATGAACAATGGGGCTGAGTACAAGGACCTATTACTTGGTATGCTCATTAAAAAATGCCTAGGTATTCAAAACTTAAGGATCCAAGGCAACTCATAGTTAGTTGTGAAGTCTATCAAACCAAGGCCAAACATTTTTAGTTGTACAAGATTGTTGTGCATGAGGTCACTAAGGAAATTAACTTCATTTCTATATAAATAGTCCTTATGGAAAATAATTAGCTTTTTGACTCCATAGATGCCCTATTTTCATGCTTTGGACCCTATCTGGTGATATGAAAATCTGATTTTGTAGTTATGATTAGGAAGGAGCCTCTTATGCGAAAGACTCCTAGCAACTAAACCATCACCCACATCAGAAGGGATGATGATCCCCTAGTCCATGATCTAACTGAGAATGATGAGGCCATTATTGAGTTCTTATGATTTTATGATAACCTCTCATCATTCCACCATAACAAAGGCTTCTCACTTACCCACTATCCCACCTCAACCCTTGGAATTGAATATTATGATTCTTATAGTCATGTTGAGGATTACCTATCCTCTAATGATGAACACAAATTATTGAATGTGGAAGGTAAATATCATGATCTTATCCTAGCTCATGACACATTAAAAGAGGGAAACACCTCCCTAATTGAAGCAATAATTGACATCAACATCAAAACATAAGAGAATCCCACTCTTCTCAAGTTAGGATCTTCACTTTCTGAACAAGAGGTAAAAATCCATAGGCATCTCCTCATAGAACTCTCAAAATATTTTATTTTCTCCTACAGTGACATGGCAGGCATTAACCTCGACGTAGTCATCTACAACCTAGTTATAACACTTGATGTGAAACCTATCAAGCAAAAACTCAGGCCCATCAAGCCTAAGGTTGTGTTGATGGTTAAAGTGGAAGTCATCAAACTTTTAAAAGTCAAATTTATTAAGCAAGTAGAATACTCTAAATAGATGTCCAAAATTATACCCATTCTCGAGAAGAAGAACAAGATCAGAATCTATATAGACTTCTAGGACATTATAAAATCATGTACAAAGGATGACTTCCCTTTTCCATCCATTAATGTCATTATTGACGCCACGACAGGGTATGAATTATTATCACTCAGGGATGGTTTTAGGGGTACAACCAAATCTCAATTTTTGATGAGGACCAAATCAAAACCTCATTTACTATGTCTTGGGGTACCTTTTATTATGTTGTGATGTTCTTCAGTCTCAAAAATGTAGGGGCAACATGTTAAAGGGCTATTACCCACACATTCCATGATCTCATTCATAAGATAATAGAAGTATATGTAAACAATCTTCTAGGAAAATCAAGATGACATGAAGACCATTTAGAGGTGTTACACACCATCTTACTGCATTTAATTAAATAGGATATCATTCTTAACCAAAATAAAAGTGTTTTTAGATTCACTAACATTAAGCTCCTAGGGTGCATCATCTCCTAGTGTGGGATCAATATTGACCCTATTAAAATTTGAGTAATACTAAAATTACTCCCTCCCATACATAAATCAAGCATCAAAACATTTTTAGGTAAGTTAGGAGTCATTTGATGATTCATTCTTAATCTTTCCTACATCATTCATCCTATCAAAAAACTACCAAAAAATATAAGCGACCTAACTTGGACAAATAATTGCTAGGAGGTAATTGAGGTAGTAAAACACTTTCTTATGTCTACTCTATGCTCATGGAACATACATTAGATAATCCCCTAATAATTTATATTAGATTAATTGGGATAATCATTGCCTACATGTTGGCTCAGGAATATGATATTGACAAAAAATGTGTCATTGATTTCATTAGTCAAACCATCATTGATTATGAGACGTGATATACTCACATTGAAAAGGAATGGTTAGTAATGGTGTTTGTGACCAAACTATTACAACACTATATGCTCAATAAAGAGACAAGAGTTATCTTGAGATCTCAGGCCCTACAAACTTTCCTAACTTAGCCAACTCTATTTAGGAAGGTTGGGTGCTTCAGCACACTCCTAAGCAAGTTCCATTTGATGTATGGCAACCAAAGGTTTGTTAAGGGAGAGATAATTATCGATTGGTTGGTCGACTTGCACTTGGAATTTAATGACCTCATTGATACTAACTTCCTTGATGAACTAATAAACTATGTAGAAAAGCTCATTATTATCTCCTTACCTTGGTATGCATACATCATCAATTACCTAAGTGACCACACTTGCCCTAAAGGCACCAACTCACAAGAGAAAAGATGTCTTCAGGTCATCACATTTAAGTATGTTATTTTGTAAACATACTTTATCGTAAGGCCTTTAATGGCATGTTGCTTCGATGTATTGACCATGATGAGTTAAAAAGAGTATTTTTTCATTGTCATAGAGTCATTTATGGTGGACATTTTGGTGTATATGCAACAACTTGAAAAATCTGTAGGATGGGATACTTCTGGCCCACTCTAAACCATGATGTTGTTGAATATGTATGTAAATGCAAGAAATGTTAATGTCTTTCACATGAGATACATGTCCCCACTATGGTATACTACTCATCATCACCCAATGGCACTTTTCCACTTGGGGCTTAGATTTAGTAGGTAATTTTTCCCCTATTTTGAATTGCCATCACTTTGTTATCATGGAAACTGAATATTTCACCAAGTGGGTAAAAGCAATGTCATGAACAACTATCATTAGATTAATAACACAAAGATTATCTTGAATCAAATCATCTATCAATTTTGGGTCTCATAAGTCATCATTATTATCAATGGTCCCCTTTCAAGAATCATAAAGTTCATGAGTTGTGCAAAAAAATTGTTCTATCGCACCATCTAACTTCCCTATATTATCCACAAGCCAACGATGGATCTAAAACTACTAACAAGACCCTGAAGTCGATTTTGGTCAAAACTATTAGAGATTCTAAATAAAATTCACATCTATAGTATATCTAGTATTGTGGGCTTATATAATAACTATTAAGACACCCATAAGGGTAACCCCATATTCACTCATGTTCAGATTAGAAACCATCCTACCCTTAGAAGTAGAAATACCCAAACTCTATCTTTCCCTCCAAGGCATTCTTGATCAATAATAATATAGAGAGGCATGGTTATCCTAATTATAAATCTTAGATGGACATCATATTTCTACCTCAAATAATTGCATTGCTTATGTTGATCATATGGGTAAATAATTAGGATAACTCATTCTTAAGATCGATAGTCAAATTAAAAAAAAGAAAGGAGAAGGTCAAAAGTTTAAACCCAATTAGTTAGGCCCCTACCTAATGACATAAGACCTTAACAATGGAGCCTAGCAGTTATGCACTCTATAGGGCAAGGAGTTTGATGAGTCCATGAACTCCTTGCACCTAAAATTCTTCATATCTAGCACTTGCATTATCACACTATTTTCATTTACATTACATTTTAATAGGTTACATATTCTCCTGCATATCAGATGTGTTGTTTACTAATTATTTGGTTGTTAGTTCACATAGTATAAAAACTTTCAAAATGTAGCATATCATATCATCCCACTCTCACATTACTCTATAACCCCCATAGAAAACATTCTCAAAATTATTAATTTACATTGGTCTTTGCCTTATGTCTTACGAGTAGTGTACACCTCTTTCTCTACGTCTTTTTATATAACGTACAAAGATGTTAGCCTAAAGTTTATATTGGAGGCTTGTCCATGATAGACTCCCCCCTTATGATGCTTTCTAAAAATTGAACATTATCATGCTTAAAAATAGGTAACTTTACTCACCTATTTTGGTCCTTAGTGATGAGCCCTTACATCCTACTAGTTGCATGGGACTAATATTTGGGGGTAAAGGCCTTACATATAAAAAAGTAGACACTCCTATGAAAATAAAAATGCTTATGCAAATAAAAAATTCAAATCCCACATCTCTAACCCTTTGCTAACCTTCGGTGTTGAGCCCTTACATCTTACTAGTTGTGTGAGGTTAGGGAAGGGATGTCATTACTTGCCTACATCTGGTCTTTAGTGACTAGACCATGTGTCTTCCTAGTCACATGAGACCAGGGGTAAGGGGTCATAAAAATAAACATAAGTCAAATGTAAAAGCAATTTCAAATCAAAAAATGTATAAATAGAAAGTTCTTCAAAAAGTTTGTCTATGTGTATATGTTTAAAGAGGGTAACCTTTTGCCATTTACTAGTTTTTTATAGGGATAGTTATCTCTATATGAAACCAATAAAGTTAGTGTTTTATAAGTCTAGCAAGAAGTATATTTTCCCCTTTTCTCATAAGGATTAATTCACCTTCTTTTTTCCCATAAAATTTTGATTTTTCATTTTCATTCCTTATCACCTCACATTTATCCCATTTCCCCTTTCATTCCTTGCTGCAAATTGAAAGTCATATGTTGTGTAAATAAAAAAATTAGGTATTCACTTTCAAAAAAAATATTAGCAAAATTATAGTTACATATATTTGTCAATGACATTACATCATTTACATAAATTTTGTTCCCACATACACATAAACATTTCCCATAGCAGCATATCAAAATCAAATAAATACATATACATATACATCATCACATGCCTAGCCATCTAGGGTGCATGAACTGAAAAGTAAAGCATGAAAATTAGAGTCACATCACATGAATAACAAGTCACTAAGAGGTTGGTTAAAACATACATCTCTCTCTCTCTCTCTCTCTCTCTCTCTCTCTCTCTCTCTCTCTCTCTCTCTCTCTCTCTCTCTCTCTCTCTCTCTCTCTCTCTCTCTATATATATATATATATATATATATATATATATATATATATATAGTTTATACAAAAAGGATGTCTAAATATAAGCCCCTCCACGGATGGCCGATGTGCCTCATGGCATCTCAAAAAGAATCAACGTATACAATGGAATAGAAAAATATCAGTGGCATATCTCAAGAACCTGTTCTCCTCCTATGAGAAGGTCCCCATGTAGAATAATGTGAGGGAATCTCACTCAGGTGGTGTCTCTAGCTAGAGCTTCCTTTAGAAGCTACCTCACACTCTTTGATTTAAAGGTAAATATGATTACCCATCTTGGCACCTCCCTCTGAATCCATCTTCTTTATCTTGTGGTTGGAGGCTCTACCACCTCCCCCACCCACCATAGTATCTACTAGGGCCTCCAGCATCTTCACCATGTCCAATAGAGTGTTTTTCCTAGTCCTTAACACTATCACCGTCATAAAAGCATGGTACATCAAGGTCAATACATCTATATGATGTCCAATCCCTATAGGGAGCCTAGGATCAACCAAAATCTAGCCTCGAGATAGATAAATGCTTAACTAAAAATTATCGATTAGGGTGTCTTTCATCATTTGCGTTCAACTTCCCATAGTATCTGTAATTATAAAGTATAAAATTAGACATCAGATCCAGTTGATATAAGAATCCAATATATATATATATATATATAATTAACTAAGAAGCTAAAGGAATCAAATTACATGTAATCATAAATACGTAAATCAACATTTTATCTGGGTCTCCCTCATGTCACTCAGCATCAAAATCATCTTCCAAAACCTCTTCCTCATCTATATCCAAATCTTCTTATAGCTCAACATATACAAGAGAATCACCATCTCTATCTCCCAAATATTATTATTATATACGGTCATCCTGAGCAAGGTCATATAGTGGTGGTGGTGAGCCCATTGGCTAATGTCCTGCTACTCCCTGGGATCCTCCTCCCATAGTAGGATACGTAGGAGGTCCCTACGCTACTCTTAGTTGAGTCAATCAGGTGATTGGCACCCCTCTCACAAGTAGGTACCATACCAATCATCCTAGCCTCATCACTCTTGACTCTTGTATTCCCTTGTACAAAACACCAGGAAAAGGAATATTGCCCACATAGGGTATACTAAATTGTTAGCTACCATACCTTTGCATGGTAGAGGTGTTTAGGAATGATGGAATCCCCCTTCACAATAACCATTCTAACAACTATCAGTGCTACCAATCAATGTTCAAAATTTAGAGATAAGTTACACTTTATGTCCTACTTTTGTCACTTTTGCACCACTTTAAAGCATGCTCATAGATCACAATATGATAGGACCGTATCACTTTTCCAAAATACTTGATCTATTGGGTTTACTCCTTCTATAGATGTTGGTTGTTCTACTTCGACTAGCGCCTAGGTGTGTTTATCATCACACTCCAAACCCATAAATAGGGAAATAAATTATCCCTTCCCCATAGAGCATGCTAGTACTCAGAGAGAATATTTATATCATAATGGTAGGTAGGATAGAGATTAACATTGGATTCCATGATTATCCACGGATTCATAAAGGAGGGTATATTTTCCCTCTTATGAAGGAAGAAGACCCTTAGAAGTCACTCACTAAATTATTACAGACTTTACCACATACAACAATGGGGAAAATAGTATCATCCATATCCTACTAACAATACTTCAAGGTGCATAACTATGCCCATGTGACTCTTGCACCTAAGTGAGATCCTAATTATGTTGGCATACTCCTAATGCCAGGATAAAACCTTGACTATGTCGACATATTTCCCAACCCAAGGAAAAGGTCAAGTAAAAAACCTTTTGAATTCCTGTAAGTACTTACCTACCTTGACCTGGGGCTTAGAAAATAACACTTTAAGTTTCTAAAAGTTATTCCCTACTATCCACAACACAAATTTGAGCCACTCATACATTTGCCAACCCTTCCATTTGCCTCGTAGATGGGATGGGCTCATCATCTTCTCAAGCCTTAAAACCAAGGACCTTAAAAGGGATTACCTAACATTTTTGATATCTATATGGTCAATATATCAAAAAATTAATAAGCTTTACCTATGATCTACCCCTTATATACATGACCAGTGGGTCCTTCACTATAATAGTGTCAAGTGTCACTTAGGCACTAGGGCATGAGTAGTTCTCATTTCCCCTGAAGGGTGGGTCATCCTTTTCAAATTAAAGATAGTCTTTGAGTGTATAAATAATGGGTATGAGTACAAGGCCCTATTTCTTGGCATGCTCATTATAAAACACCTAGGCATTCAAAACTTAAGGATCCAAGGCAAATCACAGTTAGTTTTAAACTGAGTTTCTGAAGTCTATTAGAAAAAGGCCAAACACCTTTAGCTATACAAGACCATTGTGTGTGAGGTCACTCAAAATTTTAACTTTGTTTCCATAGAAATAGTCCCTAGGGAAAACAACCAACTTGTCAACTCCATGGCTACCTCATCTTCAAGTTTTGACACCCATCCAGTGATACTAAAATATGATTTCATAATCTTGATCAAGATGGAGCCTCTTATGTAAAAGAATCCTAGTGACCAAACCATCACCCACATCAGAATGGATGATGATCCCCTGGTCCTTGATCTAATTGAGAATGATGAGGCCAATCTTAATTTCTTATGATTTTATGATGACCTCCTATCATTCTACCATAATAGGGGCTTCTCACTTACCCACTATCCCACCTTGACCCTTGGAACTGAATATTATAATTCTTATTATCATGTTGAGGATTACCTATCCTCTAAGGATTAACATGGTGTATTCAATATAAAAAGTGAAGATCCTATTCTTCTTTCAGACCTTGACATGTTTGAAGAGTGAAATGTCTCCCTCATTGAAGAAATAATTGATGTTAACATCAAGACATAAGAGAATCCCAGAATTCTCAAGTTAGGATCTTCCCTCTTCGAGTAGGAGGCTAAAGGCCATAGGCATCTCCTCACAAAATTCTAAAAATCTTTAGTTTTATCCCACACCAACATGGTAGGCATTAACCTGATGTAGTCATCCACAACCTAGTTATAACACTTGATGCAAAACTTATCACATAAAATCTCAGGCCCATCAAGCCTAAGGTTGTGTTGATGGGGAAAGAGGAAGTCATCACAAGTTTAAAATTTAGATTTATTAATCAAGTAGATTATTCCAAATAGATGTCCAACATTGTCCCTATTCTCAATAATAATGGCAAGATCAAAATTTGTATAGACTTATAAGATATTAACAAAGCATGTCCAATGGAAGAATTCTCTTTCCCATCCATTAATGTCATTGTTAATGCTATTACAGGGTATGAATTATTATCACTCATGGATGGATTTTTGGGTACAACCAAATCTGCATTTCTAATGAGGACCAAATCAAAACCTCATTTACTACACCTTGGGGTACCTTTTATTATGATATAATGCCCTTCAATCTCAAAAATGTAGGAGCAACATATCAAAGGGCATTGACCTACATATTTCATGATCCCATTCATAAGATAGTGGAGGTTTATGTAGATGATCTTATAGAAAAATCAAGATGATGTGAAGACCACTTGGAGGTGTTACGTACTATCTTAATGTGTTTAATTGAATAAGGTACCACTCTCAACCAAGAGAAAAGTGTGTTTAGATTCACTGATGAAAAGCTCCTAGGGTACATCATCTCCTAGTGTGGGATCAATATTGACCTTATTAAAATCAAAGCAATATTAAAAATGGTCCCTCCCACAAATGAATCAGACATCAAAATGTTTTTACATAAGTTAGGATCCATTCAATGATTCATTCTTAATCTTGCCTACATTATTCATCCCATAAACAACCTAATCAAAAATACAAGTGGTTTAACTTCGACAAATGATTGTTAGGAGGCATTAGAGGTATTACAATGCTTTATTATGTCTCCCCTTATGCTCATGGCACCTACACTAGATAAGCCTCTGATACTTTATATTAGAGTAACTAGGGTGTCCCTTGCCTACATATTGGCTCAAGAAGATGACACCAGCAAAGAATGCATAATTTATTTCATTAGCCTAACCCTCATCGATTATGATACATGATACACTCAAGTTGAAAATGGATGCTTAGCAATAGTGTTTATGACCAAATGATTGTGAAACTATATGTTCTATCAAGAGACAAGAGATATCATGAGATCTCAAGCCTTATAAACTTTCCTAACTCAACCAACTCTCTCTAAGAAGGTTGGGTGTTTCATCACACTCCTAAGCAAGTTTCATTTGATATATATCAACCAAAATTACATTAAGCGATAAATCATTATCGATTGGTTAGTTGATTTGCCCTTAGAAGTTAATAACATTATTAATACCGACTTCCCTAATGAGTTGATATGCTATGTAGAAAAACCTACTATTAATTCCTTGCCTTGGTATGCAGACTCAAAAATTACCTAATTGACCATACTTACCCTAAAGGCACCAACTCAAAACAAAAAATATGTTTTCAGGTCATCGCATCCAAGTATGTTATTTTGGAAATAGTGCTTTATCACAAGGCCTTTGATGGCATGTTGCTTCAATGTGTTGACCAAGAAGAGTCAGAAAGAGCCCTTTTCATTGTCACAGTGGCAATTGGGGTGGACACTTTGGCAGCCATGTGACAACTTAAAAAAAACATAGGATGGGATGGTTTTGTCCCACTCTAGACCATGATGTTGTTGAATATATACATAATTACAAGAAATGTCAACATCTTTCACATAAGATACATGTTACCACCATGGCATTATAGTTCATCATCACCCCATGGCCCTTTTCCACTTAGGGCTTAGATTTAATAGGTAATATTTCCCTTTTTTGAATGTCCATCAATTTATTATCATGGAAACTAAATATTTCACCAAGTCACTAGAAGCAATGTCATTAACAACTATCACTAGATCAGTCATCACAAAGTTTATCTTGAATCAAATCATTTTTAGATTTGAGGCCCCACAAGTCATCATTACTAACAAGGGGTCCCCTTTCAATAAATCTATATTTCATGAGTTATGTAATAAGTAAGTTATATTATACCATTCTGCCTCCCTATATTAACCATAGGCCAACAATCAAGTTGAAACTACTAACAAGACCCTAAACTCAATTATGGTCAAAATCGTTAGAGATTCTAAATGAGATTGGCATCTACAACTCTATCCAACATTGTGGTCTTATGAAACAACTTTTAAGAGACCCACAATGACAACCCCATATTAATTCATGTTCATATTAAAATCCATCCTACTCTCAGAAGGATAACTACCCAACCTTCATGTTTCCTTCCAGGGCATTCTTGATCAATAAGAATACATATAGGCATGGTTAGCCCAATTATATCTCTTAGATAAACATCAGATTTCCACCTTAAATAATTACATTACTTATGCTAATCACATGGGTAGATAATACAACAAAATTGTTCATGAGTGCCCTATTTGTGTAGGATAACTTGTCCTTAGGCTTGATAGTCGAATTATCAAAAAGAAAGGAGAAGGTCAAAAGTTCAGACCTAACTGGTTAGGCCCCTACCTAGTGATAGAAGACATCAATAATGGAGCCTATTGGTTATGCACTCTATAGGTCAAGGAGTTTGGTGAGTCTATGAACTCTTTGCACCTAAAACACTTCTATATCTAGCATTTGCATTATCACACTATTTTCATCTGCATTGCATTTTCATAGGTTACATATTAACCTGCATATCAAATGTGTTGTTTAATAGTTATTTAGTTGTTAGTTCACATAGTATAGAAACCTTCAAAATGTGACATATCATATCATCCCACTCTCACATTACCCTATCACCCCCATACAAAGCATTCTCAAAATAAACATTTTATATTGGTCTTTGCCTTAGTTATTACGAGCACAATACACCTCTTTTCCCCACATCTTTTTTCATAACTTAGAAAAATGCTAGCCTAAAGTTTAGTTTGGAGGCTTGTTTATGATAAAATCCCCCCTTACAATGCTTTCTAAAAATATAAAATTATTGTGATTAAAAATAGGTAACTTTACTCATCTATCTTGGTCCTTGGTGATGAGCCCTTACATCCTACAACTTGAATGGGGCAAATATTTTGGGGTAAAGGCCTTACAGATAGAAAAATAGACAATATTATGAAAATCAAAATGCTTATGCAAATAGGAATGTCAAATACCATATATCTTGCCCTGTGTTAACCTTTGGTGTTGAGCCCTCTCACCATACTAGTTATGTGAGGTTAGTAGTGGGGAGATACTCACCTACATTTAGTCTTTGGTGATGAACCCATGTGTCTTCCTAATCACATGAGACCAAGAGTAGGGGGTCACAAAAAGATATAGAAGTTAAATGTAAAATCAACATCAAATCAAAAAGTGTCTAAAGAGAAAGTTCTTCAAAAATCTTGTCTACATGTCTGTTTAAATATGGTAACCTTTTCCCATTTATCGATGTCTATCATGGCTAGTTATCTCTAGATGAAGCCAATAAATTTAGTGTTTTATAATTCTAACAAGAATTATATTTTCCTCTTTAATCATAAAGATTAGGTCATCTTCCTTTTTCATGTGAAATTCTAATTTATGGTTTTCATTCCTTATCACCTCGTATTTATCCTATGTCCCCTTTCATTCCTTGTTGCAAATTGAAAGTCATGTGTTGTGTAAACAAAACAAAGTATCCATTTGTAAAATAAAAGTTAGAATAATTATAGTTACATATATTTGTCCATGATATTACATCATTTGCATATATTATGTTCCCACATATACATAAGCATTTCCCATAGTAGCATATCAAAAGAAAGAAATACATATACATCATCACATGCCTTGCCATCCAGGGTGCATGAAATGAAAATCAAAGCATGAAAATTAAATTCATGTCACATGAATAATAAGTCACTTATAGGTTGGCTAAAACATATATGTCTGTATGTATGTCATAATAATTGTGAATTTTATATAAAAAGGATGTCTAAATACAAGCCCCTTTGTGGAGGGCTGACATGCCTCATGGCATATTAAAAAGAATCAACATATACAATGGAATAGAAAAAATATCTACATCATATCTCAAGAGCTTGTCCTCTTCCTATGTGAGGGTCTTGATGCAGAAGAATGTCAACGAATCTCACTTAAGTGGTGTATATTGCTAGAGCTTCCTTCAAAAGTTGCCTCACAATATTCAATCTAAAGGCCAACATGAGGACCCCTGTTGGTGCCTTCCTCTAAATTCATCTTCCCTATCATATAGTTGGAGGCTCTATCACCTCCCCCTCCTACCATATTACATATTAAAGCCTCTGTCCTCCTCGCTCTATCTATTAGAGTGTTATTCTTAGTCCTCAACATTCTTGCCATCACAGAAGCATGGTATGTTAGGGTGAAGACATATGTATAATGACCAATCCCTATAAGGAGCCTAGGATTGGCCAAAAGTTGGTCTCAAGATAAACTAATGCTCAACTAAAAAAAATTGATTAGGGTGTCCCTGATCATCTACCTCTAACTACCCATAGTATCTATGATCATAAAGTATAAAATTCAATGTTAGATATAACTAATATAAGAATCCAATATACATGAAATCAACCAAGCAACTAAAGGAATCAAATTACATGTTGTAATCATAAATATGTAAATGAACATTTTACCTTGATCCCCCTCACATCACTTGAGGTTAGAATCATCTTCCACAGTCTCCTCCTCATCTATATCCAAATCCTCCTCTAGCTCAACATATATTGGAGCATCACCATCTCCATCTCCTAGATAATGTTGTTGTGTAGGCTCCTCATGAGTATGGTCTTGTAGTGGTGGTGGTGGTGGGCCAATCTACTATTTCTTTATTACTCCTTGGGCTCCTCATCCCAGAGCATGATGCGAGGAGGTCCCTACAACACTCCTATTTGATTCAGTGGAGTGATCAACACCCCTCTAACAAGCAAGTGCCATACCAACCATCTTAGCTTCATCACTCTCGACTCTCATATACCCTTGTAAATAACCCTAGGAATGAGAGGAATGCCTACATAGGGCATTAAAAACTATCATGGCATCAATCCATAGGGTGAAGTTCAACCTATAAAAGTTGGTTATGAACTTGAGTAGCGCTAATGATTACTAAAAGATATAACCCCTCATTATCCCATTGCCCAACCATGTCATAGTAGGGTAGGGTAATCAGGTCAATCGATCTCAAAGTCCTTACTACTCGAGGCAAAGCATGAAAATGTGATATACATATCCATCTAGTAGCCCTGATATCCCAAGTGCTCCAATCAACACATCACTCTGATAAGGTATGATCCACTCATAAATCTAGCCCATGACAAGTATAGGGTGGCTAATCGAGAGGGTCCCTAGATGTGGCATGCAGTAAAGATATTTGTAGGTCTGAGCCAATAACTCTTGGCTCTAAGAGTAACGATCCCCTCTCTTTTTAATATGTTGAATGATCGATGATCATCAGAATAATAATTTACCATTACCCTTGCCTCCAACAAGTCAAGTGGCAAGGATACTAATAATAACTCCATATAGGTTGGGGATCATTGATCCCTCTACCCAAGAAAGCCTCACGCCATTTTTTTTATACCCACATTGAGTGTGTTGGCATCTCTGAAATATGCAAACCAACTCTACGCCTCTTGGTCATTGTCGATACCCTAAATAAAAATTAACTGACCCATTATAGAAAGGCTTGTGATCTAATAAATGTTAATGAGAGTGATCATCTACTCCCTATGGGCTTGAGGGAACACATATGGATTTTGATCAGGGTCCAAATAGGTCAAGAAATCACATAGCAATCTACTAGATGTTAGGGTGATCCTCATCTATGTTATCCATAGAATCCCAACATGGTTGAGAAGGGCCAAATCATTTATTATTAAGAACATCAAGACTCAAGGGAGCTACTCCTCTCAAAATATACTCTAACATATGTACTCTCCCTATCATAGAAGAAGAAACCTTGAATCAGCCTCATGATAAAATTTGCCCTCCTAAATCTCTCATATCCCTATTTTTCCCCCTTTTACAAAGGGAATGAAACCACCCCCTTTTGTCGGTAGTGGATATGCAACCTCTATATAATATTACATAATCATTGTGGGTGGTTATGTAATTGCCTCTAAGTGGTAGTTACATAACCACCTACTCTACAAACTATTATAACTATGTAATTGACGTGATAGTGGCATAACTGGTGATCTTGTCTATTGTCCGCGTGCCCTCCCAAACCCCCCAAAAGCAACAAAATTCACTCCAATTAACAAAAATTATACATTTTCCTAGTCTACACCCTTAACAATAATTCTAAAACTAAAAAATTTGAATTTCACCGGATTTTAGATAAGTTTTGAATAAGATTTCAAATTTGGGGCAAAAATGAAATAAGTCAATAAAACTTACTTGATCGTGTCTCGTAGCTCCTCCCACTAATACGTTTTCCATCCTCTCATTGTCCTCATCCTATTCACAACTATCTCACTTGAAATGGTCACAAGCAGTTTAGATGTCAAAATTTATCAAAAGCAAATGACACAAATGAATTGTTTTTGGTAAGATTTATAATATATTAGGCCCAAAACTAACTGTTATAGTCTAAAAACTTTCTAGTTTTAGCAATTTTTCACATTTTGTATATATTTTATGTTGTCAAGTCATATGGTTATTATATTTTATGATTTATGCTCCAAAGCTAATAATTTAATGTAATTTTATCTTTTGTAGCACATTTTATGGCTTTGCAGGTACCTGATGACCAATGCCATACTCAATCCCCCAATGAGATGATTCAGGTAGTATGATCTTCCTTGCATGTATGGTACATACTCTTGTCCATGATAAAATTACATAGTTTACTTTCCACTTTCCATTACATCACACTTAATTCTTGTTCTCTTTTCATAGTTTGTGTGAAGTTATGACTAGCCTCATTCATCTACATAGGTAAATTAGGTAAGTATTCATAACCTCTTGTTTCCTTTCTGTATGCCTTTACTCAAGATTACACCTTACAAACTCATGACAAGGCATCCTCTTGAGGGGGGAATATATATGCACCTAAATTTTACATAGTGCAACACTCTTGATATAAATTTGATGATGATACAATAATATCTTGTTTTGTGCTCCATGCAAAACTCTCTAGTTCTTCTTCCTCTTTCTACTTCCCTACTACTCCCTTGACCCCCTTTGGTACCTTTTATTTTACTTCTTTGACTCTTTTTGGCTTGTCTCAAAAACTTCGCATGCAGGATGAAACCATCTCTCGATATGATAAAACCACCCATCTCCATTATACAACCACCCCTCCAATTACACAACCACCACAATAGTTTTCTAATGTAGGTGGCCATTTTGTGTCAAAGGGGAAGTTTTTTATTAAAATAAGGGTATTTTTAAAAATTAAGGTGGCGGTTCCATCACTCAGAGTGGTGGTTTCATAATCACCCTTGTATAAAGTAGCAGTTTTATCCCCTTGTAATTCTCTTCCAAGATTAGTACCCAAAAATCATTCTTTGACACATTTTGCATGCCTTTTATCGCATTTTTTGTTCACTCTATTCCAAATTTACCTCCAATCAAGCCCAATCCACTCCCTCATCTATTTTTAATCATTTTTAGTTATTCTCAAGTATAACTCCTAGTTGGGCTTAGTTGAACTCCCCCATGAAGGCTTCCAACTCTGTCTATAAAAAGGCCATTTTTTTTTTCTAATTTCATATCCAAAAATTGCCATTAGAAGTTATTATTTTGAAATTTTTGTAGCCATAAACTTGATACAATTACCTAAAGGTCCATCCTATATATTTTTCATGTCAACTACATTGTCATAGGTGTATAAGTATTATTAGTTCAACAACTCAGTATTTACAAACCAGAGCATTGGCCATCGTCAATTCAATTACTCTCCATTTTTGGTTATGTCTCCTCCTCCTCCCCATTTATTTTATATCTTGTTCATCCTCTAGTTATAAAATTCCAAGAATTCACACAAAGCTGAAAAGACCTAGCATATTGAGGATTCTTTTATCAACATACTGCATGTATTCCAATTGATCGATGCCTTGGTCAGGTTGGAGTCTCTTTTGATTTTAGGATTGTTTATTTATTAAATTAGATTAATTTAGTTTTTGCATTATATTAGCCTCATTATTCAAAAAATAGAAAATTTAATTGGGAGAGAGATTTATTTATTTTCATTGTCTTTGTTACCAAAAAAAATAGTAGTTGGCTTGATTGTGTTTGCATTAAAATAAATTTACTCTCTCCATTAGTAAAAGATTTCACAAACCATTCATATTAAGATTTTAGTGAATTCTCAAAACATTTATAGCCAACATAATATTTCATTTCCAAGATCAGAACAAGTTTCTTACATTCCAAACAACTAACCAATCAATCACAAGAATATAGACAACCTTGGACAAATAAATAGAGTGAACATATATATGATTATTGTTTGTTTTTGTAGATTAAAAGTGTTTTGGTCCTCTTTTAAAAATATAAAATCAGAGTTCACATTCTTTGTCTCTCTTTAGTAAATCATTTGAAAATCTTGTTTGTAGATAAAGAAAGTAAAAAAGAAAAGAAAGTGTTGTCACATTGTTGTTTTAGACTAGATTTCTAGTTGCATTCATTACATCTTCAAAAGACATAACTTGAATACTTAATCCAACCCACATAAACAAAACAAATACTAAAAAAAAAAACCCCTTAATTTTCATCTAGATAAAGCAAGGAAAAATCAACACCTTGCATAATAGTGTAGGTTTATTTCTATTTCCCTTGCATGCATTGTGAATTATTGACAAAAGGTAAAAAGAAGTTTTGTTTTCAATTATTTTCAGTTTTGTCATTTCTTTACTCTTAGTATTTCAATTCTATTAGGCAAACAATTATTTCTATAAACCCCAAAATAAGTCAAAAACAACAAAAACCAAAAAAAGGTGTCAAGAAGCCTTGTCAACACACACAAGCACCTATATCTCATTAAAAGCATTGACAACACGTGTAAGCATCCAATCCCCATCCAAGCCTTGACAATGCATGAAAATATCCTACATAAATCCTTGCTTCAAACATCATGATAAGCATACACCACAAGCCACTACCTAAACAAGCTCATACACTTCTATCTTGGATTTTTGCCTAGCTTCTTTCAGATGACCCTTCTCAAGACACTAGGCATTGTCTACCATAGTTTATTCCCCAGGTTTATATCACCCAGTGCCATATTTTTCATACAATCTGATATTAACACTGAGATGAGATGTGATGTTTTTTGTTCCACCCTAATTCCTCATCTTATTGTTGACTCCTCAGATGCCTTGGATGAACAAGAATTAATTCTCGATCCACATATCATTCAATTTCCTCAAAATAGAGATCATCACTACATCCTATCCAATCCTAGCTTCCCACTCATATCTCCTCCTTCTCCTCAGGTCTAGCCTCATCTTATATCATTCACATCTTATTGATGACATTAACTTAGCATAGTCAACCAGACATAGTAGATATTTTATTGTGAGCCATTTAGATTTATATACCCCACTTCCCTAGTCCTGGCATCGACCAGGAGCTTCACCTTCTTGTGACCTCTGAAACTTAAGGATAGTGGATCTTGATTTTGGCACAACTTGACATTCTTAACAAGCATTGTGATGTTGTTGAGGTCTTTTGGTTCTATCATGAGAAAACATTGCCACCACCCATTCTGAATCCCATTCCACCTAAAAACCAACCAGATACATAGCCCATCCATCACATTAGCTACCTCAGCTTGATCTCAAGGAGTCAAGTACATATTTTAACATGTATTATTCATGTGTACATGATCCCATAGAATTCTCTAACCATTTTGGTTGAAGGGTACAAATCATCATGTGTATATTCCAAATGTGCAAGTAATGTCATGGTACAAACATTCTTGCTAGCACAATTATCAATCATAACATTGTGAATAGGCTGGTGATCAAGGTATGCTCAAATAAATAATGAATGAAGATTTGAGTCGTCATCCACAATCTCTTTGTCATCAAAAGTAATAGAGGTTATTTAAACCATATGTGGTGTATACCATATATAAGTACTAATAATCCGATCTAATGGGTGCCCATAACGTGGTGGAGGAGGATGTGCATTACATACCATTTTCACTTCTAGATTCTTCAAAGAATGTTCTTATAATGGATGACTAAACATATTTTGGTTCTGATGGTCACCAGGTTTTGACCTAAAACCTTTAGAGGATCATCAAATGTAAGTTGCTAGTTATCAAAAAGGTCTTGGATCTTATGCTTCAAGGTATAACATCAATTATTAGAATGCTCAGGGCCCTGGTGATAGTCATAATAATAATTGGCATCATATCCACAAGGTATAGGTCTACTCATATCAACCTCTATGAGAAAAGGGAGAGATATAAGACGACAATCTACAAGCTTCTCAAATAGTGAAGCTAAAGACTCAAGTAATCATGTAAATTATCTCCTTAGTGCATTAGACAATACAAGATGATTAGATTGTCATAACACTGCATTAATAGTTGTATTTGTTTCATTTTTAGGTATGTAGGTTTTACATTATATCTTGGTTTGATATGAAACTTGATATTGGATATAGCCAATGTGTTTGATATGTACTTAAGCTTGTTTAATGAAATAAGTTTTATTTCATAATCTTCAACAACATGGCATAAGTCATCAAAAGATTTGCACCTTTTAAAAACAATGGACTCGTGTAATGGGGCAAGCAAACTTTGCTCGAAGATTTTTTGAAGCTCTTTATCTGCCATTTGATTTGTCACTTTGATCAACATCGTCGTGTACTTCAACACATATTAATTTATAGGTTCATTAGTTACTTGTTTGATCTTTATAATTTGGGAATAGGATACAATTTTGGTAATGGTGATAGAGAAGCGTGCCAAAAACTGAACCATAAGAGGTTTTAATGCTTTCACTGATTGGATTGGTAAATCATAGAATCACATTAGACAATAGTCCTTGAGGATCCTTGGAAACAATTTAGTCAAAGGTTTATCTTGGAGGCATAATCCAGGCATGTTGCATAAAAAGATTAGATATATTTAGGATCACCCTTGCTATCATAAGTTGTGAACTTAGGTGTAAGAAACCCAGTTGGAAAGAGGTGCACGTATATTTCAGGTACAAGAGGGTTATGTAACACCTCTTATGAAACAATAACATAAGGTGACTTCATATAATTTTGCTCAATATTAGTAACTTAGATTGTAAATTTTTTAAATTTTAGACAAAATCTTGCACATTTTGATTGCTAAGATTGGAAGTTTGAGAAGCCACCAAAGGATGTGTACCCATGGTTTGAGTTGATATAGGCATTGAAACTGGTAACTGAGTTAAAGTGTCAATGCTTCTCATGGAGGATGTAGCAATAATAGTATTTGTTTTTAATAAATAATGGTGTAAATACATATCGTATGCCCCCATTAGATGTATAAATTGATGATGTGCTCAAGGGGATGGAAACACAAATACTATAATATCTCATAGCTTTAATAGCATGATCAATATATGTTATTGGTTATTCATCTATGCTTTTTGATTTTTTGGGTTTCCAAAATGGTTATTAGGATACCATCAATATCTTCAGGGTTTTGATAGATATGCTCTTGAAATAGAGAAATAGCTTGCACTTGATCTTGATTTATTTGTTCCAGTTCATTATTTGCATTAAATTCATTCTATTTATGATCAAAATCATCTTATATGACCTCTTCATTACTTTGTTCAGTTTCATTATTGGAACTTTCATTAGGCATAGGGTTCAATACTTGATTGGTTTGAGCCATCTTAGTTGGAAAATAAGGAAGCTCCAAGTGTTCAATGGAAACACCACCTAGTTTATGGCTATGCTTAGGTTACATATAGAAAATAGAATAGATTTGGAAAAAAATAACAAGGAAAAACTTCAGTAGGTTGAATACCCTAGAGTAAGCTGGGATTTGCATAAAAAGACAATTATTGATAGATATTGCAATGAATTAGAAATAATGATACTTGGTTAGTTTATTATGTACATGCAGGTCTAAACAAGAAAATGTTGGAAGTGGATTAGATGATGATCCTAGAGCAGTCACAAGTTTCTAGAAATATCTTTTTTATGCCCTTGGACACTTGCGTCAGATCTAGATAATTATGTTGACATAGGTGTCTAACTCTACTACAGGTGTCATGTATGAAAATTAAATGGATATAGTATGACCAATTGGAGCCTTATAGGTTTTATATCACCTTTTTTAATGTCTTTGTACCATGAACACAGGTTATCACTCTTTGTCAAATGATCAAACCTTAGTTATTCACCTTTGGAGTGACTGTGGGAAAAATGGGTTAACATGCTCATAGTGTTGAGCTAACCCTAAAGACCCCTCTATCAATGGGCACTACCTACATAGCCAAAAATATAAAGATAATCTCAAATTTATGTAGTCATCCCCTATGTGTTGGCTTGTGTGTGCATAAGAGTACAATTTGGGATAAGTAAAGACATGCAACCACTTAGCTTGTAACTTGGCAAATATTACTCATGGGCTACTATTTGAATGCTTTAAGCTTGTAGAAATATTTTTGCTATGATTGATATGGAAATAGGGACAAATAGGGTATATTTGATACTTGAATGCTTGATTGAGTGCTTTTTGGTATATTTCCTTGTGAGTTGTATGTGATTGCTAGGTGTGGAAGGAATGAGGGTTGATATTGTGTATATACCAATCCCTTTTGGAAATATCTCACATTAAAGAACTTACACCAACCTTTTGAATACATTTATTTTTAAAATTGGATGACTTTTAGGTACTAGACACTTTTTATTAAAATGGATAGTTGCATCGACACAAGTGTTTAGGAAGCTTGAAAATAGGTAGAGGTCCAAAACTAGAAGTGAAGGATAAACATCAAGTTTAGAGAATTTTGTGTAATATAGATGTCCTAGGTCATTAGAGTAATAAGGGTTAGACCAAGAGATAAGAAATTATGTACAAGGAGATAATGAATGTGAGCCGTTTGGTGGTGGAAAGATCTAAAACTGAAAAGTACAACCATGATAGGTATTTACCAAGTGTACAAGATGAAGTTACTATATAAATTAGATTTTAATATCTACATAAACATACAAGTATCTACATCCCACTATTCATCCAATGTGGTCATCATATGAACATCATACATGATAATCTCTAATCATCCTACATATCCCATTTCATCCCTCTCAACCACCTATCTATCTCCATCTAAAAAAGGTAGCCCATGCATAGGCTCCATCATTCGGCCTTGTTTGAACTCTCTACTACAAATATCCTCCTACAAAAAACAAATAACAATAATAAAAAATCATTAATCAGTCCACAAACTCCATAAAAACATGTAGAATACAAAATTCGTACACATTTCTCATAAACCCTACCCTGAAGACTATAGTGCTAGACAAGAGTGTTATATAATAGACAATAATATTGTAACCCTAGATAATAATGCCCTAATAGGGACATCATCACTCTGAAGTTAAAAACCACTATATAGTCAATAAAATCACTCAAAAAGGGTTATAGATACATTTTTCATATTAAGCACTCATGCTTATTTTAGTTACTCACTAGTTTCACCTCCTCTTCCACCTAGATTAGGGCCTTTACCACCTCAAACCGATTGCATGAGATCACTCTCCTCCATGATATCTTGGACACACTTAGAGCTCAATTTCTAAACCTCAAAATGTCAAAATGAATCCAAATTATTCAAATCCCAAATCATATGTGTACTTTTTGTTTATGCCACACTATTAAGGTGTTGGCCCCACTTTATATAACCCAAGTTGCCTAAAAATTGAAATTTCAATATCTTGCAAATTTTAGCTATGATTTTAGAACCATTTCTTCTATGTGAAACAAAATCATGGCACTTTTTGTATCTATAAGTCTTACTCTTATACATATTTATTCATGTCCATGATGAAACCTACTTTTTTTCCCTAAGTAATTCTCATATTTATTATGGAAACCTATCCAAGTATTGATCTATGTTAAATATCTTGTTAGGATGTGAAGTCACTATTTATAGCCACTATTCATTATGATGTGGTTTGATGGTGATGTGGATGGTTAGTGATGTGGCTTGTGAGTGATGCGGTTGATTGGTCATGTGGCAGGGGCCCATGGAAGGTATCCCATAAGTGATTAGGTTGATGTGATGGGAGTGGGGCATAGTACTCCACTAAGGCACATGGGTTATCCTTGGTAGTCACAGGGGTGGTGTCACATGGTACAAAAGACAAAAGGGTTAATGTGGGTCAAATTTATAAGGGAACTAATGATTCACATGTGTGGAGAAAGTCAAATGGTGATTGCAACACCTTTTGGACTTTGGTGTGCATATGGAAGAAAAAGACAAGTTATTTACTATTGTTATTTGTCCTCACTTGTAGAGTGGGAGACAATGTTTCAAGCCACATGGAAGTGGATTGGATCTTGTCTATAGTGGATGGACCACTTTTTTGACCCTTGCACATGAAGACAAACAACTTTTAATGATCATTGTTCATCCCACATGGAATGTGGATAATTTATTGGTGCCACTATTCATCATCTTTCTCCCCTCTCTCTCTCTCTCTCATGTTGTAAATTCTATTAATAAGCATTAACCTCTCTTTATAATTCATCCAATTAGTGGATCCACACAAGCCTTGGGCTTACATGATTGAAGGTTGGATCATGTAGGCTAGTTTAGGTTAGTTCACAACTTGAATGCTTCAGGTGGAAGCACTGAGTGCTTTGTTTATAATCACATAAGGAGTTGTTATGAAGGAGCTATTATAGAGAGTGGTGATGCTGAGATTATTAATGAAGTCTAGATCTATCATTTTTTCCACGGTTTTTCCTTGCACATTAAAAGGTTTTCATGTAATCTCTTTGTAATGTGTCTTCTTGATTGTCTCATTTTTGTGTAGCTTACTTTTTTATTTAATTACTTACACAGTAGAAACTAGCTCATTGATCTCACATGTAGTATTAGGGATTTATTCCTAACATCTGCTATTAGAGACATGGTGAAAAACTCCATGTGTGTGAGTGTTTTATATTGTCAATTGGTTGTGAGCAAGGTGAAGCTATTGTGACAAGAAGAAAGACTTAGATATTATAGAAGAAGAAAAAAGATGTGTTTTGTTTTAGTAGGTATATCTCTATAGAGCAAGGTGGAGGATCTCTTGGTGAAGATCTTAATCTCTTTGTGTTGATGAGGATAAGCCCATAAGAGAGTTGAAGAGAAAGATGGAAAATATTTAACAGACAAGTCAGTAGCCTACACAGTGTTCCTATTGATGGAGAAGCAACTCTACAGCTTGAGGAACAAGTTGGACTCCTTTAGAAGAGGTGGAAAACAAGGTGATGACCTTGTGGTTCTTGGAAACAAACAAAAGGGGTTTTGATGTGGTATCCTAATGACCACATGTTAGTTACGATGTTAGTGAAGAATAAAAATCCATGCAAAGAAAGGAGGTACAGACAAACCCAAAGTTGTACCTATTTTTGAAGTAGCTGAGGAACATGAAGATGAAGATGCAGATGAACAAGTGAGACCTAGTGTTCCCAGAAGGAGAAGGCTGGTGTTGAACATAAGACTCAGGGTGATGGAGTGTTGTGTACACACTTATTTCATTAACCAGGTAAATTGATGTAAGGACTAACACTAGAGCCACATGAGTTGGTGTTTGAAAACATTTAGTAGAGTAGGGTGCATTTTAGATGCTGGCTTGAAAACTTGATAGGTGCAGTGATGCACTAAATAGCATGATAAATTCCTTGGAGTTATGATTGATCCACTTATATCATATTTATAGCTTGGAAGCTATGTGGAGAATTTTGATTTTGACTTATGTGAGATCTTCTCTCCTCACTACTATCAAGAGAATTATGTGCAGTTGTTGTTCAAGGAGTTAGAGCAGCATCATTCCTACATAGTGATCTCTCTTATGAAAAGATGAATATAAAAGTTGAGGTAAAAAAGTTGTTGGTTTGCATTGACACCACTGCATGGGTTGGTTCAGATTTTGCACATGTAGTATAAGAATTTTAGTACCTTCATGGAGATTCAAAGTAGATAGCAAATGTTGTTGTTATGTGTTGATGGCATGTTGGATGTAGGCCCAAAAATGATCATTATTTTTATGGCTCAGTAGAGACACATGAAATGAAGGTGATAAGAGGAGCAAACCAAGGATGGAGATGCATAAGGATGGGAGAGCAAGGAAGTACCCCACTTTTTACATTTTAAGTTGTCTTCCTAGGAGTGTCTCAGAGGAGGAGAAGACATTTTGTTGTCCAGTGTATTGTATTCATCAAGAGTATGAATCCTTGTATTGCCATGGTAACACTAAACCATATATTCTCAAGTAATGGGAGTTATGAGTGGTTTATGGTAGAATTTCGTTGGAGGATTGGTCTATGTGTGGAGAAGTGAAGGTTCACTTCAGTGTTGTAATATGTTATGGAGGAGAAAATGTTAACAAAGCTGGTAAGGATAGAGAAATTTTAGTAGTGCAAGAAAACTTCTATTGGGTTTGTGTCATGGTAGTAGAGGGCATTGATAAGTAGTTGGTTGTAAAATACTCAGGTGTGGTAAAATCCTATGTATATTGACTTCAAGTGGGAGAATGTTAAGATGTGAAGTTACTATTCACATGCACTATTCATGGTCATAATTCATGATGATATGGTCTAATGGTGATGTGGATGGTTAGTGATGTGGCTTGTGAGTGATGTGGTTGATTGGTGATGTGGTATGGGCCCATGGAGTGTATCCCATGAGTGATCAGGTTGATGTGATGGGAGTGGGGCATAATACTCCACCAAGGCATGTGGGTTGTCCTTAATA
The DNA here is from genome assembly GCA_037957365.1 of Torreya grandis. Classification (NCBI taxonomy): domain Eukaryota; kingdom Viridiplantae; phylum Streptophyta; class Pinopsida; order Cupressales; family Taxaceae; genus Torreya; species Torreya grandis. The sequence goes on from JARHVA010000429.1 coordinate 3,305,831, forward strand.
GTCACATGGGTGGTGTCACATGGTGCAAAAGATAAAAAGGCTAGTATGGGTCAAATTTCTAAGGGACCCCATGATTCACATGTGTGGAGAAAGTCAAAAGGTGATTACAATGCATTTTGGACTTTGATGTGGACATAGAAGAAAAAGAAAAGTTGTTTACTATTATTGTTTGTCCTCACTTGTGGAGTGGGAGACAATGTTTGGAGCCATGTGGAAGTGGCTTGGATCTTGTCTATAGTGGATAGACCACTTTTTTTACCCTTGCACATGAATACAAGCAAATTTTGATGATCATTGTTCACCCCACATGGAATGTGGTTAATTTATTGGTTGCACTATTCATCCTCTCTCTCTCATATATCTCGTTCATGTTGTAAATGCTACTCATAAGCATGAAACTCTCTTTATAATTCATCCAATTAGTGGATCCATGCAAGCCTTGGGCTCACATGCTTAGAGGTTGGATCTTGCAGGCTAGTTTAGCTTGGTTTACAACATAAATACTTTAGGTGGAATGATTAAGTGCTTTGTTTGTAAGAACTGAAGGTGTTGTTATGGAAGAGATGTTGTAGAAAGTGTTGATGCCGAGATTATTAATGAAGTCTGGAGCTGCCATTTTGCAAATGGTTTTTCCTTGCATATTGCAAGGTTTTTATGTAATCTCTGTGTAATGTGTCCTCTTGCTTGTCTAAAGTTTTATGTAGATTGTTTTTCACTTTAATTACTTGCATAGTAGGATATAGCTCATTGATCTAACATGTAGTGTCTTATTCCTATCATATCTTACCAATGGTTATCAATCAATTATAATCATCTTGTAATATCCAACTTCACTATTAACTCATGTTTTATTAGTCATCACTTTTTGCTCAACCTCCTTACAACAATTTTGTCCCTCTCACCAAAAGGGGGGCATACATATGCACTATTCATATTAACTCAAATATACAAAGGATAGTTGACTCAATACACACTTGTTATTCACCAAATCTTGACTCAGACATACTAGATTAACTATTAGCTGCCATGCACCATGATTTATAACACATAGAATATCGTAGTTCACACGGATTATACATGATATGACAAAGCTATTCAATTTTGCTTAATTACTCAAATTTTCTCAATTATTCAAATTTGTTCAATTATTCAAATTTGCTCAATTATTCAAATTTTGTCAGTCACTCATATTTATGCAAAAAATTCACTAGTTTACATAAACACTCAGATTTTGGCTAAGATTCTTAGATATACGTAGGATAATGGCTTTAGTTCATCATAATTATCACAATTTACTAGTATTTATCAAATTTCTATAAATACTTTCACATAGTTTTGCAGTTTGGCTTAGCTTTTACATAGATTATGGTAGTGGGGGCATGCACACAATATAAGCTTGCATATACAAAATTATTATTACTTAAATTACTTAACTTAGTTTGCTCGGCTATTAGATTAGGGGCATGTTAAATGGCACATGTTTCTCATTTCCTAATCTTTTGCACCAAATTATACAAAAAAGAATGATAAGCCATGTCATTATCTATGTTGGTTATTGTTGACTATTTTGACCACAAGTCAAAACATATCAACCCCCTATAGTTGAAAACTTGTTTAGGGGTCTTATATGATGTAATAGGGTGTATCACGGACCTAGTAATGTAATTCAAAGTGTTATTTCCTAGGTCATGGTCACTTTTAGTCCTTAGATAGTCTATGCTATGTTAAGGGTCATTTTTGAGTCATTTATAAAGGTTTGTATGGTTTTACATGAAATACAAGGTGTTCAAGTTTTTCTCAACATCCTATATGTCAGAATCTCATCAAAGGTGGCAGTCTCTAATTGAAAATTGTAGGTTTATAAGTTAAAAATAAGAAAATAGTTAAAAAAGAGGAAGTTTGGGCAGTTGTATAGACTACAAAGCATATTTGACACATGATAAAAGTTACACAGTGTCTCTTCAGCTCCCCTAAACTCAATTATACACTTGGTAAACTTTGAAATATTCAAAAATTGCCTAAAATCATTTTTCTTCTCCATCACTCTTCTTTGCATGTCAGAAAGGTCAGTCAATTTTCTGCTAGTACAAACAATAGGAGTTGAATCAGGTCAAATCCTCTTATAGGGTGATAATAATCCTTGTCCACTTTAAATCCATAATAGGATTTATAATATTGGTTTCTTATGATTTATGAACTAATGCTAAGAGTGTGAGTCACTTTTTATGCATGTTCATCCCCATAACTTCTAGGTTCCTCTCAGTTTGCATTGGTTTATACAAACCAATTGATGAAACTACTTATAGATAGTGTGGACATCCTCCTCATATGGTTCTCAACTTATTTGGCATGTGTGGAGTGGATGAGAAAACAATAATCACTCCATTCTGCTAGTGAGAGCTCCATTGCTAGGTTGAAGACAGATTTCACCAAATGTAGAGGATTTTTTCCTATAATGGTTTCAAGAAAAAGTATATTGATGTTTCATGGTCCTCATGGTCATGGTGATCAGCTTTATTTTGGAGTTTTATCCTCAAAGACTAACATGCTAATGAAAAACACAATCATATTTCTCACAATCAGTTCCCTACAGACATCCACCTACAGGGAGGTGGAAGGAGTTTTGCATAGTCAGGATTAAATGAGAGAGGAGTTTCTAAAGTCTTGAGAAGTATTTCATGGTGAAGAGGATCAATTTGAAGATTTCAAGGAGGTATAGGATTGGTTGTAAAATCATCCACTATGCACATTGTTTATATCCTACCTTCACTCCCGTGTGTCCTACATATGCACCTACAGGTGGTCCCAACAAAGAAGTCAGGAGTTGAGGGTAGGTGTTTGAAACTAGTTTGAGGTCTCTTTAAGGTCAATAAACATGGAAGAAGACCATAACATCAATAGTGGATCCATAGAGCAGTAAATAGACTTGAAACCATAATCATAGTTGGAGAGGGTGACTTAAGGGATAACTCACCTTAAACTTTTTGAAATAGAGACTTAGCCCTTCTTTTGATCCTTTCATGATGGAACATCTTGAGGTACAAACTAGTCTAATGGTTTTCATTATGAAACCTAGGTATAGGGGAAGTGAGTTGACATGACAAGAGGTTGTTTGGCCAAAAGAAGGTGATATAAGTAGGATTTCTAATTCAAGCAATATTTCACTATATACACTCAGTAATATATAGTACTGCTCAAGGTCAAATAGTCTTTTCACACATATGACATGATAGTGACATATCCACACAATGAAGTGACCTTATGTGAGTCAAGAGTGATGATATCCGTCCAATAGCAATCAAAAAATTTGATGTTCAATTCCTAAGTAAAATCATCACCTACAGGGGCTCTTTTGTCCTCAAAATTACACCTACAAGTTGATGTAAAATTGGTAACATATACTGAACATGATAGTGGAGTGTTAGTTTAAAATTTTAGGAATGTTATAGAGTATGTTTCACCAAATCAATGAGATAAAAGGCTTATAATAAAACCTAAGCATGAAATATACTATGTATTCCATTCTACAGGGGTCCCTATAGCCTAAGGACAACCACCTACAACTTGTTATAGTATAGAAGCCAACCCAAGGCAATATGTTAGATAGGTAGTGAACACCAACTCTAATGCATGACATCATGTGAGTTCAAACAAGTTGAAAGAGGAATTTTATGACTTAAAAGGAGGTATTAAGATATAATATGTAGGGTTTAACATAAGATACACCTACAAGCATGCCTTTTTTCTAAGTGGACAACACAGTCATTTAGTCTGCCAACTAAGCCTAGTTATGGAGAATGCACTTTGAGAAGTTGACAGAAGCATGAGATATTGGAATGATTATAAGATATTCACATTGGTAGGGAAAATTCCACATATATTCTTATAAAGAGAGATATATATCCTTAGCAACCTTCACACTCTCAACCCACAGCCAACTCAAGGAATCCTACATAGTCATTAATTCTTTGAGTTTGTCTGGACGTTTATGTTGATTTAAGGGCCTATTGCTATAATCCAACTCTAAAAATTGGTATGGAATACCCTCATGACATAATTGAGCCTCTCATATCCTTGGTTTGACTAATAAAATAAGGGAAGTGCCCTCTACTCTATCTTAGACAAAGGGCACTCCTAGAGAAGTAATACTACAAGTTGGGTGAGTGTATGGTGAGAAGATGTGTTATGGGGTCTTAATTATAATGGATAATGATCTCCAAAGTTTTAATAAACATGAATAAGCACATAAGAGGCCTCATAGTTTTGAAAATACATGAAGATAAATTTTTAGGGCATGAACATAGTCTAGGCCTACTAGGCCTAGACTATAACTAAAGCCCTAATAGGATATTAACACCACTTATAGGGCAAAATTAACTTTATTACATATTATATGACCTCTAAGGGGATATATAATGTGAATTAGTGCTATTGGATTATAGATATCCATCACAAGTTGGTCAAACTTGACTCTTTTCACCTTAGGGGTACACAGTCTTCACTCTCAAGCTCGAGAGGCTAACTTACAGAGCTTCCACTGGTGTGGAATGATTGCAAGGAGACCCATGAACTTGGGAATGGTTGGTATAGGTCTTGACCTTTCCTTTAGAAATATTCATTCATAGATTGAATGTCTAACTTTTATGAACAAATGCTAAGGGTCAAAATGAGCTAAAACCCTCCAAAACCCTTGCTTTTGACCCAATGGGAAATAAGTAGATAGAAATGAATTTAGAGGAATACCTCTCAAATAATTGGTCCTTCTTAGCCTTCATGAAGAGATATGGAGCAAAGGTAACCATTAGGACTCAAACCACTTACTAGATCTAACATTGAACCCTATGTTGAAGCAAGTTACAATTTGAATTGTGTCATCAATGATAAAGAGGAGTCTATTATGGATGGTGGTGCTTCTTCTAAGCTTGAGGGAATTTCTAATTTGTTTCTAAATTAGTAAGATACAAATGCTTATGGACATGATCTATACACCTACTTTGAGCATATTGACATGGGCACCTATATCATCCATAAGGGAGCATACGAGCAATCTGAGGTAAGCATTGAGCATTCTTTCTCACAAGCTGCTAAAGGCAATTACTTGATTCATGTGTATGATGATGATGATGATAGTTTAAAGAGCATGATAGATCAATATGGTGAGAAGAACAATGTATTTATACTTGCAATTGATGAAGGAGCCCTTGAAGATGATATTCACAAGGAAGAAGATGACCTATGGCAAAGGTTCAATACTATAAGTCAAGAGTTTAAATAGCTTGATAAGTCAACCTTTCTTCCTAAGAAGTATATATCTGATGAGCATGTTAATGAGCCTAATGATCAGTTTGTTGAATGTTTTATCAAGCATGAAGTTGAATGTATTGTTAAGCATGAGAGTGTATGTCTTACTGTTGTCAAAGAATTTGTAGTCATAAGGAAGTCTAATGAATCCAAAGAAAAAGTTTTTGTATTTGAGGAATAGTCAACACCTCACCTAATATTGATCCACTCTCAGAGATGTTTGGGTAGAAAGAAGATAGACTTGATGATCCTATACATCAAGTATATTGTGTCCTAGAAGAGTGTAAGGTCGAGACAGTTGTCATCCCTCATAACTTGTAGTTTGAAGAGTACCAATTAGATATGAAAAAGATTACTCAAGTTGCAGACCTAATCAATATCCTTAGAGGGTAAGATAGATCACTCATGAAGGCCCAAAGTAATCCACTTGCAGATAGAAGAAGACCCAAGGATGGTAAGCTTTTTGACCATCAACATGAGCAAGTTTTTGTTGATAAATATGCTTCATATGATGAATTGATTTCATGGAGCAAAAAGGACATAAGAATAACCATATTTGACCTTGGTTAAAGCATGTTGAGTTGTTCTTCACTTCAAGTACTTGAGGTCTTGTAAATATTAGGATAGGTGTGTCTTTGTTTCCACTGTGTGTGTTGCATAAGTGTTCTTGAGAACACATGCATGTTTCCTTTGGTGTGTCTTTTCTTTTTGTTTGGTGTGGTTTCAAAGGAATTTGAGTGTCAAACATGTGTATAGGTGACTCTATATCCCAATGTATAGGAGTAGACTACTGGTCATTAGCATAGTTGGTTTGCCACTCCTAGGAAATTGCCAAAAATGTTGACTATTGTGACCACAAGTCAAAATAGGTCAACCACCTATAGTTGAAAACTTGTGTAGGGGTCTTATAGGATGTAATAGGGTGTATCATGGTCCTAATGATGTAATTAAATGTGTCATTGCCTTGGTAATGCTCACTTTTAGTCCTTAGATAGGCTATGTCATGTTAAGGGTCATTTTTGAGTCATTTATGAAGTTTTGTATGGTTTTCCATGTAAGAAAAGGTGTCCAAGTGTTTATAAACATCCTATATGTCATAATCTCATTAGAGGTGGTAGTCTCTAAATGAAAATTGTAGGTTTCTACGTTGAAAACAAGAAAATAGTTAAAAAGGAGGAAATTTGGGTAGTTGTACGGACTGCAAAGCATATTTGGCACGTGGTAGAGGTTGCATAATGTCTCTTTACCTCCCCTAAACTCACTTCTACACTTGGTTAGCTTTGAAACATCTGAAAATGGCCTAAAACCATCATGTTCCTCCATTTCTCTTCTTTGCATGCCAGAAAGGTCTTTTAGTTTTTTGATGGTACAGACAGCTGGAGTTGAATTAGGTCAAATGATATCGTAGGGTGATAATAATCCTTATCTAATTTAAATTCATAATAGGATTTATAATATTGGTTGCTTATGATATATGAACTAATGCTAAGAGTGTGAGTAACTTTTTTTGCATGTTCATCCCCACACCCTGCAGGTTTCCTCTCAGTTTGCATTGGTCCGTACAAACCAATTGATGAAAGTGTTTCCAGGTAGTTTGGACATCCACCTCATATGGTTCTCAACTTATTTTTCATTTGTGGAGTGGATGAGAAAAGCAAAAGCATTCCATTCTGCTAGTGAGAGCTCTATTGCTAGGTTGCAGATATATTTCACCAATTGCAGAGGGTCTTTTTCCTATAATGGTTTCAAGCAAAAGTGTATTGATGTTTCATGATCCTTATAGTTATGGTGATTAGGATTTTTTTGGAGTTTTAGTCTCAAATACTAACATGTTGATGAAAAACACAATCATATTTCTCGCAGTCAATTCCCTACAAACATCCACCTATAGGTAGGTAGAAGGAGTTTTGCACAGTCAGGATTGAATGGGAGAGGAGTTTCTAAAGTCTTGAGAAGTATTTCATGGTGAAGAAGATCAATTTAAATATTTCAAGGAGGTCTAGGATTGGTTGTAGAATCATCCACTATACACATTGTTTATATCCTACCTTCACTGCCCTGTGTCCTGCATATGCACCTATAGGTGATCCTAATAGAGAAGTGAGGAGTTAAGGGTAGGTGTTTGAAACTGGTTTGAGGTCTCTTTAAGGTCTAGGAACATGGAGGAACACCATAGCATCAATAATGGATCCATAGAGTGAAAAATAGACTTGAAACCATATTCATAGTTGGAGAGGGTGACTTAAGGGATACCTTACCTTAAAGTTTCTGAAACAAAGACTTGGTCCTTCTTTTGATCCTTTCATGATAGAATATCTTGAGGTACAAACTAGTCTAATGGTTTTCATCATGCAGCTCATATATAGGGGCAGTGAGTTGACATGAAAAGTGGTTTTTTGGCCAAAAGAAGGTGATGTAAGGAGGATTTCTAATTCAAGTAATATTTCACAGTATACACTCAATAATATACAATACTACTCAGGCTCAAACAGACTTTTCACACATATGACATGATAGTGTCATACCCACATAGTCAAGTGACCTTATATGAGTCAAGAATGATGTTATCCCTCTAATAGAAATAAAAAGAGTTGATCTTCAATGCCTGATGAAAATCATCACCTACAGGTTGATGTAAAACTGGTTACATATACTGAACATGATAGTGGAGTGTTAGTTTCAAGATCTAGGCATGATATGAGTGTGTTTCACCAACTTAATGATATAAAAGGCTTCCAAGAAAACCTAATAATTAAATATATTATGTATGACATCCGACAGGGGTCCCTATAGCCAAAGGACAACCACCTACAACTTGCTACAACATAGAATCCAACCTAGGCCAATATGCTAGATAGGTAGTGAACACCAACTCTAATGCATGGCATTAGGGGAGTTAAAACAAGTTGAAAAAGTAATTTCATGACATCAAAGGAGGTATTAAGGTATAATATGTAGGTTCTAACATGAGATACACCTATTGGCATGCATTTTTTTGAGTGGATAACACAGTCATGTAGTCTACCAACTAAGCCTAGTTATGGAGAATGCACTTTAAGGAGTTGATAAATGCATGGGATATTGGACATGATTGTAAGACCTTCACATTATTATGTCCAATTACACATATATTCTTAGAAGGAGAGATTTAAATACATAGTAACTTTCACACTCTTAACCCACAATCAACTGAAGGAATCTTGCACAGTCATTAATTCTCTAAGTTTGTTTAGAAGTTTGAGTTGATTGAAGGGCCTATTGGTATAATCCACTCTAAAAATTCATGCATAATACCCTCATGGCCTAATTAATCCTCTCATATACTTGGTTTGATTGAGAAAATAGGGGAAGTGCTCTATATTCTATCTCAAATAGAAGGCACTCTCAGAGAAGTAATATTGCAGGTTGGGTGAGTGTATGGTGAGAACATGTGATAGGGGGTCTTAAGTCTAATGGATGATGATGCCCATAGTTGGAATAAACATAAATAAGCACATAGGAGGCCCCATAGTTCTAATAAGACATGAAGATAAGGTTTTAGGGCATGAACATAGTCTATGCCTACTAGGTCTAGACTATAACTAAAGCCCTAAAAGGATCTCAACACATCTTCTAGGGCCAAATTAGACTTCCTACATATTATATGACCTTAAAGGGGAAATATAAGGTGAATTGGTGCCATTGGACTGCAGAGGTCCATCACAAGTTCATCAAACTTGACTCTTTTCACCTCAGGGGTACCCAGTCTTCACTCTCAAGCTCGAAAGGCTAACTTCAAGAGCTTCCAATAGTATGGAATGATTGCATGGAGACCCATTCACTTGAGAATAGTTGGAAGAGGTCCTGATCTTTCCTTTTGAAAGATTTGTTCATATATTGAATGTCTAACTTTTAGGAATAAATGCTAAGGGTCAAAATGAGATAAGACCCTCTAAAACCCTTGATTTTGGCCTGATGGGAAAGAAGTGGATATAAATGCATTTAGGAGGACTAGTTTGGTTAGGAAAGTGATTTTTACTTATAAATAACTCCCTCAGCTCCTTCCCATCATAGGCTTTTTGATAGATTTTATGTGTTTTGTAAGTTCAAATGAGATTTGAAGGATGAGAATCAATTATGAAGTTCAATTTGGACCTAATATAACCCTTCATGCTCATTCCTTGATTTAGACAAACACACAAACTCTTCTATAAAATCCTTCAGTTTAGGTAGTCTATGGAATACAATGAAAATGGGGAGTGACCACCAAGTGAGAAAGTGATAAGTCTAATTGGGATGCCTTTTAAGGTCTTCCTAATGAATTTGGGGATAACATGACTCTTTATAGGTGTCATATCACCCATTTAATGGATTGGATTGAGAAACTGAAGGCCATCTTCGTGCCAAACATGAAGACAGACCTATAGAGCTAGTGATGGTGACTACAGATCATGAGAACACTTGTCAAGATGAAGATCAGTGGTTACAGACACATATGATGCAATTTGAAGATTTTTTCTAACCCATCTATTATAGTGCACATGTGGTAGCTCTCCTTAGTCTACTTCAGAGTGCTTAAGAAAGGACAAATGATGAAGGTAGTTTCTAAGAAGGTGGTTGAAGGGTTCTATGCCAGTTTTGTGGATTTTCATGCCTTAGAAAGACATTTGTCCAAAGATACCTTTCATATTATATTTTTTACTACATCCATCTATAACATAACTAATTCTCATGCGTTTTCAAGTGGTCTTGTGACCTTTGAGCTCCACTTCTCTCTCTCCTATCACACATTCTATAAATGCTAGCCATTTTGGCTCTTGTTTTCTAATTCCACACCTGGTATGGCAAAGCCCTATTGGTTTGATGTTGTACTTTGCCTTTGAAAAATACATGAAATCTAGTTTTGAGTTCATAAACTATCTTGTCAAAGTGTGTAAAGAGATGTATAGTGAATAGTCAAACAATTTTCGTCTATCCTTGCTTTCTCTCAATCCTTCTATGTTTGATGCAAGTTGTTCCACTCTAGTAGGTCACATGAAGTGTTATTAAGTGTATGGGTCTATTTTCAAGTGTATAAGTAGCCTTAGTATCTGCAACTAATCTTTGGTTCACTTACCTTGAATATTTTTCATGCATATCACCTCCATGTTGAAATACTAATGTTAGAGTATTATAGGACTTTGAAGCTAGTATTGTAGGTCATTTCTCTTAGTGTAAGAGTATGATATCATATTGGATATCCTTATGGTGTATCACCACCTTAAAGTAGTTTACTTTCATGCATATTTCTACCTCTTTTCATCCAAATAATTAGTTAGTGTAGGTGGTAAGCACTCAAAGGTCAATCTAGGGAGCTAGCCCTTAAACCTAGAGGTCTACCTCTACTATAGGCAACCCACATGCCTAGAAGTATTCCAATGTTGCCCAAATCTTAGAGTAGGATTGAAAAACCGTATGTAGGGTGAAATATTTGGTGACAATAGTTACTACTCAGAATATGGATATCTTAATCAACTTACATGAATCGGTTTACCTAGCTATCAAATTGGGAGGCATGTTGCATGGCACATGTTTTCCTACCTCCTAGTTTTTATTCTAGATCTTAAGGATAGTATGACAAAACCATGTCATTTTATTTTTTATTACACTAGACTTAGTTTAGAATTATAATTACACTAGTTTTTGTACCAAGTTTTGAACACAATGAATCTTATATCTATCTATAATGGTTCATTCAAATTTTTTACACTAGTACCCAGCTTACTTGAGTTGTGTGGGGTTAAATGTGTCAGATTGATCCAAGATATTTGAACATCATATATTGCAAGAAAACCCCAAGATAGGTGAGAGCAAAGATACAAAGTAAAAGTGAGTTTCATTAATGTTCATTAGGCATTAACCAAAAAGTATAAAAGAGGTACATTATATAGTGAGATATTAGGTCACCATAAAGGTAACAACTCAACTCATAATTAGAAAACATCTAAAGTGTATTAACCCTAATGACCTTAATAACCCTAAGTAATCTAACTAACAACTATGTAGATAAAACTAGAAATGGGAAAAAGCCTACACTAACACCCCCATGAACCGTAGCTTAGGTGGGTAGAAGAATTAGGTCCTGACAACAAGGCTTGATGAGGTACCCAGGAAAAATGCAACTCTCACATAGTGGATAAAGGAAGAAAACTCATAGGAAAAAACTCCTCCCTAAAAGATAGCAAAGTGAAATACTTTTCATGTTGTAAGTATGTTGGGCATAACCAAAAATGCATCCACAAGTAAGAGCAAATAGAGCACATAGAAAGAGGAGAATTGATAAGTCCCCATAGAAGATGTTGAAGTTACCTATAGTAGAGCTTGCAAAATGATGAATATCATTGATGAGATCTTTTGCCTGAAGATTGAAAAATCTCCATCTTTATCGAACAATGTTTCTTCCCTTTTCTAAAAGAAGGAAACAAATAGTGTACTAAAAGTCTACCCATTCCACAATAGAAGATGAAGGAGGCAATAATACAAAGAACTCTGAGTAGGGTCTAAAGAAAAAGTGTGGCATAGGTCTAGAAAGATCATGCATAAGAATTAAATGTAATTCCACTAAAGGGAAACTTTCAAAAGTAGGTGCAACAAAGAGTAGATCACCCAAGAACAGTGAATGGGTCCACCAAGTACCTGATAGAACTCCAACCAAGGAATTATAATCTTCATGCATAGCAAGAGAGCCAACTGCTCTATGTAATGATGGTACAATGGAAGTAGAGGCTAAAATGGACTACAGAATGCCCTAAAATTATAGTATAGACTCCCTGATGTCTGATGTGTCTTAGATCAATATATCCACACCTTATAATGTATAAAGTGGACTAGAGGTAGGTGGATCAAGAAATAACTCCTCAATACATGGAAGGTGACAAGGAGATGGTAGAGGTGTGTCAACATCACTACTATGGTAATCTATGATTGAAGAAGATTCCTTAGTCTCATAAATGTGCTTAGGCTCATAAGTGTCATCAAGTATAGGTGAGTCTAATTAATAAGAATGACATGGAATAGTAACAAAAAAATGTCCATGTGAAGTGGAGAGCACAACCCAATAACCCTTGAAGCAGAAGAAGAGATTGCAGATGAATCACACAAATTCATAGACTGAATATCTATAGAAAGAGAAGAGTCATTGATGCTCTCATAAGGTGTACTCTCATTAAAAACAATAGAGTCCTCCACAGTAACAATCTATGATGGATTTAGATAAACAACATCATGCACAGGAACAAAATTAGAATTTGTAATAGGATAACTAAGGTCAGGTAGAATCTCATCCTATAATGGTGGCTTGACAGAAGGAAGAACACAATCCACCATGAATGTGTCGTCATAGGAAATTGGAGTAGGAGGAAAGAGTACAAAAGTCTCTAAAGAGACAATAGGAAGTGGAGGAAGAGTGATATAAATCTTAGTAAGATCTCTCAAAAGAGACTGAAGAATGATCCAAATAGTGTAGGGACATATTGTATATTCCACATGGCAATGAAGACCCATAAAAACATATAACAGTAAGTTACCAAAAACCTTGTCACAAGTATTAGCCTAGTTATTGAACTGAACAAGATTAGTCAGAGCAGGAATCTATCCATATAAGAATGGATTACAATTATTTGTTGTGAACAAGTGTTAAATGTAAGTATGCTAAGAACCATAGTTGGTCTTCCCAAGAAGAACCACTGGAGTAGAATCAACTTTCCCCCATGAGTGTCTCTCAAGTGAAATCAACATGACTCAGAGAAGACACCAAAGAAGTGAAAGACTACATGAAACAACTATAATGACCCCTATTTACAAGAAGAATGCACGCTTATGAAGAGAACATCAGGCACAACTGAGAATGTGTTTAAATGAGCAGTAAGTGCAGGAATCAACACAATGTGGAAAATGAGAATGTACAAAAGAGACTAAATAATGAAAAACACCACACAACGCCCCCTCAGAACTATCATCAGTGACTCCCCCATAAAGTTTCAAATACAAGCACACTCGTATAGATGTTGGGCACAACTAAGAATGCATCTTAAACAGTAAGCGCGTAAGTATAAAGAACTAGAGGGATGTTATACTCAGCCAATAATGCATCCAAAAGTGTAAAATAGGTGGTTTGAATATATACCCAAAAATTAACCAATACATATATCACAAAAAAATAATCATTTTCAAAGAAGATTAAACTCAAATCTGAGTTACCAATCAAAAGTTATGCATGTTTGAAAATTTGTTCGCATAAAAAATAGTCAAATACAACTCCTTGAGCCTCTAAAAAACAAATAACCCATCTTTTTGCATGCTTTTAGTCAAAACCCTAGTTTACCACTATCATTTATATGCAAGTATGCTTGAATGTTAGTTTAATTATCTATGTTGATATACTTAACTATTTGTTTGATCAGGGTCAATTTCATTTAATCGCAATATCAATAAAACACTTTCTTTGGTCATATGTTGATACGCCCATATAGGATACATGCCTTATGGTGCACCACCTTGTTATACATGAAGATGTTAAACCAGTCAAACAAAAACTAAGAAAGATGCATCTCAAGGTGGCCCTTCACATCAAAGAATAACTTAAAAATCTCTTTTATGTTGGGTTTATATGACTAATTGACTATTTGAATGGATATCTAATGCCATTCTTATCAATGTTAAACTAGTGGGTATCTGATTGTGCACAAACTTCCATGACAGTAATAAGACATGTCCAAAAGATGATTTTCCTTTGACCAATATTCACATGATCATCGAATCGACAACTAGACATGAAATTTTATCTCTCATGGATGATTTTTTAGGATATAATTAGAATAAACTTGCACTTGAGGATCAATGCAAAACAACATTCACTATACCTGGTGAACTTTTTGTTACCAAGTCATGCCTTTTGGATTGAAAAATGTTAATGAAACCTATCAAAGAGCCATGAGTATTATCTTTTATGATATGATTCATGGTGTCATTGAGGATTACGTGGATGACTTATTTGTAAATCAAAAACTAGATCAAAACTTCCCACCATTTTATGAAGAATTTTTGAAAGATCAAGAGAATACAAGGTTTATCTGAATCTTAAAAATTGGGTCCTTGGTATCACACTAGGTAAATCATTAAGATTTATTGTGTCTATAAGAGGTACTTAAGTCGATCCAAAAAATTTCAAAGCCATCAAAAAAATGCCTCCTCCTCAAAACCTTAAGCAACTGCGTAATTTATAGGAAAAAATCTAAGCAATTAGAAGATTCATCTCATAGCTTGTATATAAATGTCAATCATTCATGCATCTATTAAAAATTGACACTATATTTATTTAGAATGAATAATGTCAATAGGATTTTGTTCAACTTAAAAAATATCTTTCAAATCCACCAGTGTTAGTTCCACCCACTCTATGGGAACCTCTTCTACTTTACATCTTAGCAACACTATTTGCCTTAGGAGCCTTTTTGGCTCAAAATGATTTGTTTATTATATGAGCCACACTTTGGTAATGTATAAATCCAATTACACCCAAATTGATAAGGCATGTCTAGTTGTTGTTTTTACTTCTAAAAAATTATGGCACTACATGTTCAACAAAATAAATTGTTACCAAAATTGATCCTAGAAAGTATATTCTATCAAAATAAGCTCTCATAGACAGAATGGCAAAATGGGTCATGTTACTCAATGAATTCAACATCAACTATATAAATCAGAAAGCTATAAAAGGATAGGTCCTTATAGATCATATGGTATAAGCACCACTATATCAAACAATCAACCTTTGATCATTGAATTTTTGGATGGGTCAATTTTATCTCTTGATGACTCACCTGAATGGAAATTTTATTTTGATGGATCCTTAACCACTTAAGGTTTCAGGGCATGTATTTTGTTCGTTACACCATGGGATGATCTCATCCCTAAAGCATTCAAAATTAGGTTTCCTTGCATTAAGAATACCACTAAGTATGAAGCACTCATCTCGGGCCTCAAACTAATAATACAATAGAACATTCAACACTTGTCAATCTATGATGACTCTCAACTCATCATCAAACAAGTCAATGATGAGTACCAGGCCAAAGATGACAAAATCATCTTTTATAAAATAATGGTTGATAAAGTAAAATAATACATTGCGTACATCAAATTTGAATAATTCCCTCATACAAGTAATAAATCTATAGATGCCATAACTACCATTGGTTCTCTTCTTGAGATACAAAAGGATGCCCGACAATTTCAACTTTTTTTTTAACAACTAATGATCCAAACATATGGTGTGACATATTATTTGTTCTAATTCCCCTTAGTCTCATGACATTTACACTTACCTTCATGATCGCATCCTCCCTCTCAATCTTTCACGTAATCAAATAAAATATTTCATCTAATGCACCTTCCACTTCATCCTCTTTAGTAATACCCTCTATCATAGGGGTTATGGTAATACCCTGTTAAGATGTTTAAATTTAGAAGAATCCAACTTATTGATCAAGGAAGTTCACGATATAATATTTGGAGATCACACCAATGGCATGGTCCTAGCAAAGAAACTACTCAAAGCAAGATACTACTAGCCTACCATGGAAAATTATGCTTGTTAATGTGTTAGAAAATGTACATCTTGTCTGAAGCATGGAGACCTCATCCATGAGCCCTCCCAAGTAGTGCAATCAATCACAACTCTATGGCCCTTCTCTAAATTGGGGCTCAATCTCACTTGGAAGATAAATCCCTCTTCCTTTGATGGCTAAAAATTCATCATCGCATCCACCAATTACTTTATTAAATGGGTAGAATCCATCCTACTCACTTATGTAATAGGAAAACATATATCCAAGTTCATCCTTAATCACCTCATTTACCGTTGTGGTATCCCTTCAACCATTATTACTGATAATGGTAAATCCTTTAAAAATAAATAAGTCAAATCCCTCTATGACCAATTCCATATCAAACATAAGTGGTCCATGCCCTATTACCTCTAAGGCAATGGCCAAACTAAAGCATCCAACAAAATTCTCAAAAAGATTATCAATAACATTGGTACATATTAACATCTTCAGCTCTATCCTACCTTATGGGCTTACCATACTAATGTCTGCACACCCACATGGGCAATAACTTATTCCATTGTGTTTAGATTTGAATCCATCTTACCCATTAAGATCGAGCTACCCTCTTTACACATCTCTCTACAAGATTTGATCAATGACGAGGAATACATAGTTACGTGGATTCATGAGTTAAAACTTCTTGATGAAAATAACTTAATATGTTATATTATTTGAAAGCATATCAAAATAGGCTATAAAGAAGCTAAAACAAGCATAATAATTCAAAAGAGTTTGAAATTGATATAATCATCCTCAAAAAAAATCAAAGAAATAACAATTAGGACCATGAAAAGAAAGGAAAATTTGATTCCAATTGCTTAGGTCCTTACGTCATCGTTACTAATTTTGGGTCAGGAGCATACAAATTAGCCACACAAGTTGGATATGGGCTTGATGAACCCATGAATATCATGCATCTCATGTTAGGGTGTGGAGCTAAAAGCTACACCTTAAGGCAAACAGGAGGTTTCTGAGAGTACGCAGTCGCCGGCGTCGGCAGGCCACACCGACGTCGGTCAGGGGACGCAGAAGGGAAACCGGCGACGGCAGGAGATCGGCCGGCGTCGGTCACCTCCAGGAGGGCAGGGACCGACGTCGGTCACCTGTAGCGGTCAAAACTGCTGTTGACGAACAGTCAGTTAAGTGAACGCGGATTTTGCATGTGAAGACCAGTTCGAGTCTTTGAGTCGCCCGTCTAATTTTAGTGTATGCATGAGATCTATATAATAGACTCATGGGCTGTATTGTTCAGTGAGGAATTTGGAGAAGAGCTATGTGAAGCTTGGAGAGTTCTTCCCATGGTGGAATCAAGTAGGATTCCCCATGTGTGTTTAAGTAAGATCAGGTTTGATTTGCAGGGGTGTATGGATGCGAGGGTCAGAAAGGAGATCAGCGGGGTAGCTAGATCCAAGGTGACAATAATACATCAGCAGGATCATGGAGAGATCTACTTGGAGTATGGTTGTGTACTCGATTGTACAGATGTGCAATGAGGTGAACAACAGCTTGTGTTAGCTGTGTGTTGTGACCTATGAGAGAAGATTACTCAGGTGGGAAGATTACTTGGAGCCCTTGAGGAGGAAGCCTCACAGAGGTGGAAGAAGAGTGTGATCTCTTTATTGTAATTTCCTTTTGTAATGAGTTGAATATAATTGTATATTGCCTCTCATATTCTGTGTGTCTTCTCATTGATAGTTATTTGTTCTTATGGATTCCGCATGTTTAGTTGCTTATACATTGGTAATCATGTGTGCTCTTAAATCTGACAAGTTGTGTCAGAGCTTTGGGGAGTTTCGGTCCTATCAATTGGTATCAGAGCGAGGTTGGACATTCTCAGAGCGAGCTTGACTAACAGATGTCCCAGATCTGTTAAGTGTTTATTGATTACAGGTTACTCACAGGGGTTGCTGTTTGAGTGGGAGTATAGCAAGGCAGAAGATGGTACAATGAGAATGAAGGAAATCAGGCACAGAATTATCACCACATGGAGTGTGGTGGGTTGTCTTCGAGTGGGAGCTTGGAGAGGAATAAAAGCCAGGATACAGATTGGACATAGTACTGGTTTTGGGTATAGGTGCAGCTCTTTATCTCCAAGTGGGAGATTGTTAGGGTGTGGAGCTAAAAGCTACACCTTAAGGCAAACAGGAGGTTTCTGAGAGTACGCAGTCGCCGGCGTCGGCAGGCCACACCGACGTCGGTCAGGGGACGCAGAAGGGAAACCGGCGACGGCAGGAGATCGGCCGGCGTCGGTCACCTCCAGGAGGGCAGGGACCGACGTCGGTCACCTGTAGCGGTCAAAACTGTTGTTGACGAACAGTCAGTTAAGTGAACGCGGAGTTTGCATGTGAAGACCAGTTCGAGTCTTTGAGTCGCCCGTCTAATTTTAGTGTATGCATGAGATCTATTTAATAGACTCATGGGCTGTATTGTTCAGTGAGGAATTTGGAGAAGAGCTATGTGAAGCTTGGAGAGTTCTTCCCATGGTGGAATCAAGTAGGATTCCCCATGTGTGTTTAAGTAAGATCAGGTTTGATTTGCAGGGGTGTATGGATGCGAGGGTCAGAAAGGAGATCAGCGGGGTAGCTAGATCCAAGGTGACAGCAATACATCAGCAGGATCATGGAGAGATCTACTTGGAGTACGGTTGTGTACTCGATTGTACAGATGTGCAATGAGGTGAACAACAGCTTGTGTTAGCTGTGTGTTGTGACCTATGAGAGAAGATTACTCAGGTGGGAAGATTACTTGGAGCCCTTGAGGAGGAAGCCTCACAGAGGTGGAAGAAGAGTGTGATCTCTTTATTGTAATTTCCTTTTGTAATGAGTTGAATATAATTGTATATTGCCTCTCATATTCTGTGTGTCTTCTCATTGATAGTTATTTGTTCTTCTGGATTCCGCATGTTTAGTTGCTTATACATTGGTAATCATGTGTGCTCTTAAATCTGACAAGTTGTGTCAGAGCTTTGGGGAGTTTCGGTCCTATCATCTCAACCACTTTTATACTTTAAGGATACAATTTTACCATAAAAACAAAAGTAATCCAAAGGTGAAAACCATTTTTATGACACCTTGGCAAAGTACATTGATTAAAACAAATTTTTGACATCATGTGTAAATATGATGTGTAGATTAAAGCAATACTAGGAAAAGGTGACTGACCTAGTGTTAAAACAAGGGTTGTAACTCTATGAGGGTTTCCTCCATGCACCATCATAGAGTCAGCCCTTAATTTTTTGTTAAGCCCACTTGTCTGCATTCCAAGGCCCTTGTTAGGTTACCTATAGGAATAACATTTATTAATTTTAAGGGTTTATCACCTTCGGGTGAGGCCAATTTATTTAATGACTTCTCCTCATTCTCTCCTAGCTGATTTAACTATGGAGGATAATGAAGGAGCATCGAGCAATGGCCCCCTACAAGCACACAAGAAAGTTTGTACTAAAGGTGTACCACGAGGTAACTCTTCGGAACCTAATGTTAATCAGTTCCAAAATTTGACTTTGCTTGTTAATGGCTATAATAGTTTTGTTTGATAGGTTATTTTGTGGGTTGAATATCTTCTAAAAGTATGCTTAGATCTCGTGTTCAAACTCACTAGGTTGCTCATGGCATAAAGATTGAAAGCATCTAGAATATGACCGATGGTTTTGTTTTGTTTCATTTCACCAATCCTTCATATGCATGAGTTATTCTCCATAAGTCAACTACATGGTATGTTAATAACTCACTCATGGTTCTCTCCCCTTGGATATGGGACTTTGTGGTCTCTGAGCACACTTCTCTTAAGGTCCCAGTTTGGGTAGAATTTCTAGGTCTCCTGCTCCCCTATTGGCATTTTATTCACCAAATTGCTTCTTCCATAGGTCAAGTTATTTATCATGAGAAAAATAGGTTTTACTCTATTAAGTCGTATAAATGGGTTTGTGTGGAGGTAGACCTTTCCCAAGACCTTAAAAATTTTGTGGAGATTCAAGTTGGTGATGTGAGACACTCCCAATGGGTTATGTATATCAATTTCCCCAATACTTGCTTTTGCTACCAGGCCATTGATCATAAAATTTAGGATTGTCCCCTTCAGCTAGTCCATAACAATATTCCCAATCACTCAACCCCTCCTCCTAATCTCTCTTTGGATGTTGGAAAAAACCAACTGAGGCTGAATGGACTACGATCGGGAAGAAGAACAACCATAATAAATCTACAAACTCAAACACAAGAAACTCCAAAGGAGGTAAGCCATCAACAAGTAATGGCCTATAAGACTGGGTTCCTTTTGAGAAAGAGCCTTCTCAATCATAGGATGAAGCTCCAAAAGTGATATAAAAACCTACGGTCTACAACACCCCTCTTGCAACCAATGTTTTATCTCATGGTCTAGGGGCTTCTAAGCCTAGTTCTTTTGATTTTTTAGACTCTCAACCAACCTCTCTACTAATTCCTGCTCGGTGGGATGCACCCAAATTCTTTCATATCCTTCCTAAGAGGTAAGAAGAGTCAAAATAAGGAGTGTTTTAGGTTGAATATATTGTGAAGAAACAAGCAGAATGGATTTTTTTAAATGCCAATAGTGGGTATTTTTTATATAATCACTATGATGCCTTAGAAGGCTTAGATTCTAAGGACATGTCTCTTGACACCCGTCATATATGAATTGATTTTCATGAAATGTTTAGGGTCTTACAGACCCAAAACACAAGTTTGTTATGCGTGATTTCAGAAGGAAGTTTCCCAAGATGGACATTCTTTGTTTATAAGAAGTGAAGGTGGTAGATTTTTTTATTAATGGTGGTTAGTAACTCTACATGGCACGATAATATAATTCTACATAGAATCATGAGGCAAGACATGGTGGTGTGATCATGTTTATTTCTCCAAGGTGGTGGCTACACTCAGTACAATTTGGAGTGGACCCCACTAACTAGTTAATTTGGGCCTTTTCAACATTGAAAGCCACTCCTTTGGATTTATTAATATTTATGCCTCAAACGATGCCCTTGAGCATACTCATTTATGGTGATGGATTATGTAGGATCTCCCTGATGTTCATTGGGTCATCTATGATGATTTTAATATGGTTACATCTCCTAAAGACAAAGTGGACCACTTACCAATGCATTAGGCAGTTGGAGAAAGGGAGTCATGGCATTATATGTGTACTAAATGGGGCTTTTATGACCCAAACTTGATCTGTCATCCTTCAGATAGAGTGTGGTAAACTTGGAGCAATATTAGGGATGACCTTGTTTGGATTATGAAATGCCTTGATCGAGCAATGATGTCTACTCAACCACACTTTTCCTTTGATAACAATTGTTTCCTCTAATGCAGGCACTACCAAATTTTGGGTTTTTTGATTACTCCCCTATTTAGTTTTGAGTGACATGTCAATTCATCAAACCCAAGGTTCATAAATCCCAATCTTCATCAATAGCTCCTTACTCAATCATAGGCCCACTGTGGCTCACATTCATAGAGTTTGGAATCTGGATCCTCATATGACCCAAGATTTTAGTTAGATTCTTTGGTGGAATGATGCCATTAGAAGAACTTCTCACTTCTTGAGAATCTATGGATGTCAACTTCCTAAAATTTAATGACACTCTTACTCTACTACTCCCTTAGAGCTTAACCATGTGGTTTTAGCCCTGGAAAAAAATCCACTCAATGAGATCTTATAGGTTAGAGTCTCTTATTTACGGCATCACATCCAAATTGTAGATAACTACAATGCTCAGGGAGCTAAAATTAAATCCAAACTTCATTGGCTCAATATAGGGGACAAAGCCTCCAAAGAGTTCTTTCAAATGATTAGAGCTAAAAACTAAAATCAATAAATTTAGACTATCTATGATGATGGTAGGAGATTATAAAAGATGTCACAAATTATTTAAGATTTTGTTCACCATTATCAATAGGTGTTCAAAGATCAAGCATCTTCTAAATAGCGTGACATAGCCCTTCAACAGTGTCTTGTAGTGGTGCCATGCAAACTCACTTTTGCTCAGCGAAATGTGTGCGATAGGCTCCTCGTTGTAGATGATCTATAAGAGGCAGTGGCTCATATGGTGAATGATAAATCTTTAGGTATTGATGGCTTCCCCTATGAATTTTATTAAACTCTTTGGGACCTTGTGGGTTCTGAATTACACCATGTATATCAAGAAGCCTTTAACAAACATTCTCTAGGGAAGAATATAAATAAAAGAAACATTAGACTCATACTTAAACAAGGGGATCTTGAGTTTATGTGTAATTGGTAGTCAATCACCCTTTTGAATGTTTCTTACAAAATCATTATTAAAGCTTTGGTGCTCCAATTATGTAATATGTCGTTGCACATTATTCACCCTGAACAAACATGATTCATCAAAAGTAGGTATATATTAGACAATATTATTGCAGTTTGGGAAGGAATGGACTGGGCTAGGAGATCTAATCAAAATGCTATATTCATAAAAGTTGACTTTGAAAAAGCTTATGACCGTATTGAGTGGCCTTCCATCTTGGCCATGCTTAAAGCCCTGGGCTTTGGTCCAAATTTCATTCAAACCATCTAGATGCTTTTTTCAAATGCCTCAGTCATCCTCTCTATTAATGGAGTTACGTCGAAATAATTTGGATTGTTTTAGTCTATTCGCTAAGGATGACCCTTGGCACCTACCCTATATATGCTTACAATAGAGGGTTTTGGATATCTTCTTAGCAATGCCCAAACTAGGGGCCTTGTCAAAGGAATTAATCTCCCTCTAGATACAGAAAACCCTCAAGAAGATATGCAATTACTGAATGGCCACTTTGTTGATGATTATTTCCTTACTATTATTGAAGAAGAGGATAATGTGGACAATGCCTTGTAGTGTCTCAACACCTTTTGCCTTGCCTCTAGCTCAAGCATCTAATGGAAAAATATTAGATGTTACAAGTAGTGATACCTCCCATCATCAATGTGGGCTAGCAAGTATGGGCGGGCATGGATTCAACATGATGAAATTTTCAAGTTTCTTGGCATTCTTTTTGATTTTGAGGCCTCTCCACCCATGTTATGGCAATATGTTATTGATAGAGTGGCAAAGAAGCTAGAGTATTGGGTTATTAAGCCCTTGTCATTAGCAAAAAAATTCAAATCTGCTCGAATGTGCTTGCAACTACCCATGTCTACTACTTTTTGTGTTGGGTGCCTTCCAAGAATTCTTACAAAAAACTTGAAAAGATTCTTAGGGACTTTATTTGGGCCAATTCTTCCCATAGCCATAGCTTCCACAAAGTTGACTAGGAATATTACTGCCTCTCATAGGATGTCGGAGGTATGGGTCTCATTGACATTGCTTGTCAAGGAGTTGTCTTACGTGCCAAAAGGATTGTGTGGGCCATTGAAGGCAAGGAATCTTGGAAGGTGTCAATTCGACACTACATTTCTTCAGGCATTTTTAGATGCAAAAAATCCTAGAAAGGACTTGGCTTTTCCAATCTTCTCATCATCAAAACCCCTACTCAAATTATAGGGTCCTTTGTTACTAAAAGTATTTATAAAGCATGAGAAAAAATCAAACCATGGCTTCTCTGGAATGGCTTAGGGTTTTGACATGGGTTGTCCATAAACTCATATTCTCTATGGTGGTCACCTATTATCAATTTCAATGATGTCCCTCTAGCCAAGGTTCCTTGGATCAATGCTCTCAATTTGTTTCGTAGAGGCATTCATATTGTCCAAGACATTTTTTATAAGCAATCTCACTCCTGGCTATCATGGGAAGAGGTGAAAACCAAATTCCAATTAGCTAACTCTGATAGAGAGTCTTATGAAGAAATCCTTAATGTTGTTCCACCTTCAATGCTACATAAAATCTCTATTATTTCCTCTCATATTTGGTGAAAGGATTGAAAATGGTATGTGGAAACTTTGTTTCATAATTACACTCCCCGAATTGGCTACGAGTGGCTTACTCCCCACATGCCTATGGCGGACAAGCTTGATTCTCATTGGGGTCTTCATTATTCAGTTTATTCTTGGTGCTTCTACTTTTAAACTATCTAGGAGGCTTACTTGAAGCGTAATTTAGCTCACTTCATTTGATGTGTGTCGTATCAAGGCTTGCCTATAGGCAGAAGGCTTGTGCATTTAGGAATTTCCCTTCTCAAATGTCCTTTTTATGGCCATATGTAAATGCTCCCTCATTTATCATGGCACTGCTCTAAAGCCCAATGAGTCTGGACGTGGATACATGACCTTTTTAGGCCTTTTTAGCTTGATTTTTTTTAGTGGCAAGATATCCTTCTGGAGATAAACTTGCCTTGGCTTTTAAATACACCCAAGTTTGGCATACTTCCAAATTAGAGATTCTATTTTGGTTATGGAAAGAAATAAATAATATAGTGTTTAGCAATGTTTCTTCAAATTGTAATTTTTATGCATTCAAAAAATCTTTCATTATTTCCAATGTGCTTTTGCAGATTCAAGTCTAGGCTAATAAAGTAGCCATAGAGCTTAGCCATCTTCATGACCTTCTCACTTTTTGGGGAGATGTTCCTTGTGCTATGGCACGGATTCCTCCTTCCCCACTCAAGGATAAAAGAACTACAAGAAGAAATGCTAATCCTATTCCTAGAGGTGGTCACTGAATTAGTCAGTCTCAACGTTATTCTTATAGTGGTACTCCATATCAACACATGTATCCTCTTGGACAGTAGCGAGGGTGGTAGCTCCCACCTCCTTCCCCTACTAGGTAGGATGGTTTGGGTATTCCTCCTCCTTTTATGCATCCAAATGCTTGGGGGTGCCACCCAAAGGTTGGACAAACATGTTGGATAATTTATCCAGACTCTCTCTTGTTATTTCTCTTACTCATCAATAGGAGGACGATAAGGACATTGCTTAGGCTTCCATTTAGGAGCCAATTCCAAATGGTAATGACTTGCCTAGCTCGAGTTAAGATCCAGATTATCTGAATCCTCCACCTTCTAGACTTGCATTGATAGCTTAACTATCTTTCCTTTTTTGTTTATGTTGTTGTGATAACTCATTCCTAGGTTGGGCTTAGTGATGTTTTTTATTTTTATTATGACTTGTTCCTAGGCTTGGCCTAGTTCAGCTCAAAGCATGCTTCTATACCACCCTTTTTTTTGTGAATTATTTATATATTATATATTTTTATTAATTTATAGATATATTTCATCAATATATATATATATACATGATGTGTACAAGTACCATACACTTGGGGACAGGCCCACTCCATTCAACCCTAGACATCCTAAACCATCCATGTAACCATACCATCATGCCCATCCTTATTCCCTCTTTTGACCTTGATAAGGACATGGGGGAAGTCTTACAACATGTTTTAGATATATCTTGGTATATCAGATCGTCTTCATAGTGTATTAAAGCACAACATCAAAATGACACATGGATAATTAGGCACATAGTTCTTATATGAAGTGGTCCTTAGAGATCCTATATTAAATTCCTCAACCATTTTATCCACTATTGCCTCCATCCTCGATTCCATAATTAGTTTTCCATTTCTTTGTAGCCTCATTGTTAGTAAAAAATAAAAAAATAAAAAAATAAATTAGAAAAGTAAAAAAAACCCAAAAATTGTTTGTCTTGCCCTTAGTCATGTTAAAATCCTTGTTCAACTTTAAATAAATCATTGCAAATTTATTAGGATATATAGTTCCTAATCCAACCCCCTTGCATACATTGTTGTTTGAGGGAAATCAAAGCTATCATTATCATCGATCACCAAATAATAAGTTTTTAACTTGATAAGGGATAAAACATAATCTGCTTATTTTTTTAGTTTGAGTGTGTTTTTGTTAGTTACTTGTTATTGTTGATTATTTAAATGTTTTCTTATTTGTTACATCTATGTCAGTCCTATGACATATTATAACAATGCCATCATTGTCCTCCATGTCATGATACATCATGTCATATGCTATAGTAAATAGCAGGTTGTTCAAACATTTGAATTTTAGTGTAAGATTATAAACATTCATCATCACATCATCAACACTCATAAACATTCATTTTAACTAACTATCCATCATTTCACATTATAGTGTTTCCATCCTGCATGTGTTTGACCTCATAAATACATCAATTTTTTTCAAAAACATAGTTAAAAACATTAATTTATAATCCACCACCTCCTTTCGATCATATGTACTCCCTCACTTGCTCATTCCGGTGCTCATGTGTTGGGATACAGTCTATTCTTGCTCGAGGCTCTTGTAGGTTAGAGCTCAATCTACTAATTTATTAGGGTGAAATTGCTTTTGATTTTAACCATCACCTTTTATTTATTCACCCCCACCCCTCCATTTTATCCCTAATTCTTCCATTTCAACCCCTCTTCTCATTTTGAGAGCCCATTCATGTCTTTCATCCCCACATGGCCTCTCAAGGAGGCATCTCCCTACCAACCATGCCACTTTGGCATCCTTGTGTGCTCATTTTTTCTACATTCTTTGAAAAACCACTACTTTTTTTAATCACATCTCCCTTTCAAAGAGGGGAAAATGTAGAGACCTTAATTCTGTCACCTTAATTTTATCGTCGATGTATCCTGACTAACTGACACTAACACCGTCACGTTAATTAAACAATTACACAATGTTAATTAGTTAACCTTATTTAATTCCACTGCATCACCTTGTGGATGATTAACTAATTAATTATTATTAATTAGATAATTAATTCCTAACTAATTATATATACACATACTTTATAAATAAATAAATATTTATCTTTACCCCTATCAAACTCCATATCAACACCCAATGTTGACTTCTCATAAAAAATCAATCCCATCCACTCATTAATTCATGCAATTAGTTAACTCCTTAATTTATGCTTTCATATACAAAAACTCAAATAAATCAAGAAAATAAAAAATTAGTCAAATTAATTTTCAAACAATTAAAACATGCAAGCCTTAGATCAAGTGAGTTAATTTCATCCATCCAAACTCAAAGTTTCTAAATAAATAAAGTTAATCTCAACCATTCATCCTTGCATCCAGAAACCTATAAATTCACCTTTCATCCTTCATTCTAACATCTTTGACAATCTTAGAAAAATCTAGAAAATCTTTATCGTCTTTGCAATCAAATAATCATTCTTCATAGGTACATGCTATTGGAATCTTGCACGGTCCTTTGAGCAACTATAATCCATAAAATAACGGTCAAATATTTTCAACAAGGGAGATATTTGCTTGGTAAGTGCGTGTATTATTTATTTCTTTCCTTTCTCAATTTGAGGTTGTGTTTGATTTAGAAGTAGGAACTAGTTTACCATTGTTTCTTTTAAGCTCTAAATTGCACGTATATAATAACTATCATATATAACTTTCATTGCATTATTAATACCTTGGAAACTATACATTCCTTTAGTACTATTATTGTTGCTACTGACCTCTATCATATCAATAAAATTATTCCTATAATGAGTTCTAAACAACCTCGATCCATCAAATCATGCTCCTTGGAATCTCACCCTATCTAAAAAGATTCCAGCCTTGTTATTAGAATCGTGAATGATCTTCACTTTGTAACTGCAAGTATTATTTCTCTCCTTCCTTGCTCAATTTGAGGTTGTGCTTGATTAAAAGTACAAATCAGTTTACTATTGTTTCTTTCAAGCTCTAAATTGCACATATACAATAACTATCATATATAACTTTCATTGAATTATTATTAGCTTAGAAACTATTTATTCCTTTATCACTATTATTTTTGCTTCCGACCTCTATCATATCTATAAAATTCTTCATAGAATGAGTTCTTATAATTTTAGGAAAAGTTCCAGCTTTGACATAAACTGTGTTAATGAACTTTAATGCAAATTGTGTCAATTGATGTAAATTGCATTAGCTACCCATTTTTTCAATTCTTACAAAAAATTCAACAAATTTAAAGTAAAAAATCAAAATTTTGGAAAAGTCGATAACTTTGACTCACTTCTTGATTCAAATATCAGAGAAGTACTTCACATTAATAAAATCCTCACCCAATCTTTGGCAAGGCACCTAATGCTAAAATATGTGTTTTATCATCTCGACTGATGGAAAGTAAGTCACATTAACTTTTGCATCATACTACAAAAAAAATACATGTAGAAACTTACTTGATTTTGATGAAACTCTTGATGCAAAACCATGGAAATCTACTAGTGAGAAAGGCCTAGAAGTTAATTGTTAGGAACCTGTGTCTGACCCTTATCTTTGTATTATTAGTGTTTTAGTCGTTATGGACATATATGCTTTGTAATTCATCCTTTGAGCATATTTGAATTATCCCACATACATGGGAAGTAGTAGTTATTAGAATAGATTTAGTATTTAAGTAAGTGTTGAGGCCCAACGAAGACAACCACAAATATTATTTATTGAGTTTTTTCAAAGGAGGTTTCCCCCTCGAAGTGGCCTACAATCTAAAGGTTATTTTGGATTATTTTCTATTTATGTTTCATTGTTCATTTATTTTTTGTAGTTCATAAATATGTGTAGAAGGACCCTCACATTTGGTATCATAGCACTTTCTCAACCTACGAGTAGATTTTGGAGATTTTTTTTCAACAATGGCTTTCTGGGAGCTGTGCCATTTACGAAAATAATTTTCCTTACCTCTATTTTATACATATTTATTGCAAGTTTGGATAAGGCTAAATACCCCTTTACATAACTGTGGGAAGTACTTGGGCATGAGCCCTAAAAATTATTATGAGGAATATCATAGGAACCCCAAAGTAGTTGGCCCATTGAGAGGACCTATCAATGAAAAGGGCAACAACCTCATCCTGATTGACTAGTTTCTACCCGTGAGGTAAACCAAGAGTTGTTGCTTAGGGGTAAATCTGTGGCCAGAACTTTTTTAGAGAGTGGTACTCATTTAGAAAACATTGGTGGCTAGAGAGATTCATTAAAACCCTCAGGTAGTTGATCATATATGGGGCCCATAACCAACATAACAATTTCATAATACCAATATCAGA
Source organism: Torreya grandis (assembly GCA_037957365.1). Classification (NCBI taxonomy): domain Eukaryota; kingdom Viridiplantae; phylum Streptophyta; class Pinopsida; order Cupressales; family Taxaceae; genus Torreya; species Torreya grandis. Next base: position 3,334,762 of record JARHVA010000429.1, read on the forward strand.
TTGATCATAGTTGAGATCAATTGATCACCGTGCACTTGTAGACAACCTTTTGGTAGGAACAACCAAGCAACAATCAATTTTTTTTTAAAATAAGTGAAAAAAAATTCATTTTTTTGCCATATCTCTCCCTCTATAGTTTTTTTGACTCAAAATTTCTTGGAACACCAGAAATTCCATTCTACACATTTTTTCCCTTGATGGTCCATATCCAAATTCCATTTCTATAAGGCAAAAATCTCAAATTTTTATTTTTTCGGATTTTGCCATAACTTCTTTAATTTTTTCCCTCTTGCTTCGAAACTTTCCCACAATGATCCTTTCTATTACATCATGATTTCTCGCTCAACAAACTATTTGATTATCTATGGATATTTATAGTGGACAAATCTGATTTGGGTTATTTTGGACTAAGCTATGAGATATATGTTGTTATGGGATAATAGGATATTACTTAGGTTACATGATTATATTTTTATGAGTTAGTTGTAGTGTATATGTTTACATTACAAACATGTTGATTTGTTATTTAAGCTATATCCTGTTAGAGCCCAAATCTACACTAAGTAATTTGTTCCCTGTTCAACGTCAAAAGATTTGGAAGATTTTTGTTAAGTCCTTTGTCTTGTCTTTGCCTGGTGAAGGTGTTATTTCCCTTAGACTTTTTGGGCCTTTTGCATGAACATAATGTCCGATGGAAATAGGTTTTCAAAAAAAAATTCTTAGTAAAAAATTCCTAAGACTTATTTCCATCGGATATTTTGTCTACTACAAAAGTTTTGAACGAATTCAATGTCTTATCACTTTTGGGCTAAGTGTTTTAAAAAAATTATGAAGGGTTATTTCATTGGTTTTGGGTCATTTGTTTTGGATTTTTTGTCCATAAGACAGATAAAAATAGGCACAATTTAATAAAATAGGTTATGTGTATTTATAAAATATCAGAGATGTCAATCTCTATCTCAGATAGAGACAATGTTATGTGTGGATCTTAGTGATAGACAAACAAACTAATAAGAGAGTCATCTCAATAGCCACATAGTAAAAATTTTGAAGGGCACTTGCCCTTTGGGCATTTTGCTCACACAAAAACCTTGAAGGAATTGTAAGGTCATTTGTTTTGGCCAAAGGTACTTCCCAAAAATCCCAAGGGGTCATTTCACCTTTGCAAAATATTCGAAGGATTATTTCCTTTGGGAACTTTTCCTTTGCAAAAGTCTTGAAGTGTACTTTCAAATAGTGGAAGACACTTTCGAAGGGTCATTTTGCCTTTGCAAAATGTTCAAAAGATTATTTCCTTTAAGCACTTTGCCTTTGGAAAAGACCCAAAGGGCACTTTCAAATGGTGAAGGACACTTTCGAAGGGCCATTTTGCCTTTTTAAAATGTTTGAATGATTATTTCCTTCAGGCATTTTGCCCTTTTAAAATTATCAAAGGGTGTCTACAAGATGTTTGAAGGATAATTCTAGATCCAGAAGACACACAAATCCTAAAGGGCACTTTCAGGAAGTCTAAAGGGAATTTTTTTAGGTTAGGTGCCCTTAGCAAAAATATTGAAGGTTATTTTCAAAAGCTTGAAAGGTGCTTTTGGCAAAATTATTGTGGAGCAAAGGTCCATTTCCTTCGGATATTTTGCTTGAGCAAAAAGTCTAAAGGATAAGTCTGGATGGCAAAGGACATTTTCAAAAAATTTGAAGGTTACTTTATGGAGATGGAGGACATTTTCTATGGTTTTGAAAGGCACTTTCAAGAGTTCAAAGGACCATTCCAAAAGTTTTAAGGCATTTTTGTAAATCTATTGTGTTCTGATATCTTTATTCAAGGTTTCATGGTAGGAAGTTTCACTATGAAAAGATAGAGATGTATCCAAGTTTCTTTGCATACATTAAATTATTGTCTTGTACTCAAAGGAAGAAAGTTTTGGGGCCCTGGATGAAATTGCCGAGTTGCATTTTCAACATGCTTTGATGAATGAGGTGAGAAAATGCCCAATGAGTCGAATGAAAAGCATGTGGTTATCTCAAGGGATTTTTAAGACTTTATCCCATGAAAATTCCCAAGTCAAATTCATCAAACTTACAAGGTAATAACTTGTTCATTTCCTTTTACAAGTAATGAGTGCATTTTGGGGGATTAAAAGGATCTTTCACCCTTCCCCGTATCAAGAAGGATGGTGAAAAGGTGAAAAGTTGGTCGAGAGTCCGAGCTAACATCTAAGTTTGACACGTGGTAGGTCCTCAGGGTTTTTCAAACTCTGGACCTTTTTTGAAAATTGCCTCACTTACCTTTTTGTGGATAAGGTGCAAAAAGTCCCCAAAGGACCGAATGCTCAGATTTGTAAAGAAAAGTTGGACACATGGTAGGTCCTCAAGGCTTTTCAATCTTCGAGCCCTTTTTGAAAATTGTCTCATTTATCTTTTGGTGGGTAAGGTGCAAAAAGTCCTTGAAGGCCCAAAAAAATAGAATGTAAAGTTTGCTTATATGGATCTACATGTTATAAGGAGGATTGCCTAACATAAAGGGAACATTTGCACCTTCTCCTTCCTCTTTTGAAGGAAGCTCAAATGACTAAAGGAGGTAGTTGGTAATTACTTGTTATGTTTCAAAGCATTAATAGCAACCCTAATTTGAAATGCAAAGAATTATAGTAAGGCATTTGCCTTCATTCACATTTACCTTTTATATTCAGAGCTTCTACTTACATCTTCAAGCTATTGTTGTGCCCTAGCTACGTGCAATGCAAAAGTTCTCTGTCTAGCGAGTGATTATGACAATTTTTTCAAAAGATTTCCAACTTCAATTACGTATATCCCTCTAGATTATCAGTAAGTGTTCTTCTAGCTCCTTGTATTGTGCCCTTTTAGGAGGTTTGAAGGTATTTTGAGGGTGATTAGAGTGAAGAATTTGTTTAAGTTTAAAGTATTGAAATAAAGAGTTAGGAAACAATGGCATCTTCTACAACATCTATGAAAAACAACATCATTTCTGTTTTAGATAGAATCAAGGATACATATGTTTAGGGGTTGGACTTTGTGGATTTAGTGAATGCCTTGCATCAACCCAACCCTCTACTACTAATGTCAAATCTTGGCATGAGTTATATCACCCCTACGATAACAGTTCCCTTGGCTACCCCATACCCAAAACTAGTAATTACATGTGCTAGATTGTATCAACCAGATACCAAGACTATGGTCAATGGAAGTCAGTTAGTTATCTACTCTTTTAATCCTTTGGCCCTCAACACCATGCTTGGGATTCCTCCCTAGCCTGAAAGTATCATACTTTCCTTGAAAGAATGCCAAGAGTATGCAGACAAGAATGACAAAATGATATGGGACATTGTCAACTCCTGCTAGCTGGTTAAGAAAAGGTGAAAGGTGTCTAGAATGTCTAAGAGTCTAAAACTAGCAGAATTCAGGGAATTTCCCTAATACATGATTGCCATGGCAACTAAAATTTATGGGATGCCTACCATAGAAAAGTTTAAGCCTTGGATGTTTATAATTTTAATCTATGTGTTGGATCAGCAAAAGAAGTTGGATTAGGCTACCATATTAAGTGACAACCTACATAGGGAGATGATGCAAATTCAGGTTACAATCCACTCAAAGGAGGAGTTCATAGGAAAATTCTACATGTCCTCCTACCTAATGTATAGCCTGGTGCATAATAGGATGATCCATGGGCTCACAAGGAATCCCAGTGGAATGAGAATATATGAGACTTATCCAGAAATAACTCTAGATGGCTTTAGATAATTTTTTTGTAAAGTTTATAATTGTTTCTTCAATACTATGATCAGTGTCTTTAATCCTCTGAGAAGCCTCAATAGGATGTCTAAGGGGCCCAAAAAAACCATTAATAAGTATGGCACCTCATATATTCAATTTAGAACATTCACTTATATCAAAATAAGTGGGTACTCGGGGTCTCCATATAAACTACTGAGATACCTAGAATATCAATTAGCAGTGATGGAGTTGAGCCGATAAAAGGTGCCCCCACATGAAATGATAGCGAGAAAGAAGGTGAACAATCCCTTCAAATTTTTGATTAAAATTGGACACTACTCATGTCCTTCTGTCACCAAGGCTAAGGGATTGGAGTAAGTGAATGGGTCAATATATGATTGACAAGATGCCACCCAGGCTAAACTATGATATCAAATGGTGGGTGAACATAACAATAGGTGTAATTCTACATCAATCACATTATGAGGATATCTGGTCTGATTGAACTAATGAGGAAGATGTTAGAAAGCTAGACTTTATAAGGCTAATAGTGCAAGAAGTCATCGCTTATAGTATTGCCCCCATCCCAAAGAAAATGAAGGATGATAAGAAGACACTATCTGTAGTTTATAATAAGTCAAATATTGAAACCCAAGCCATCTCACAAGTGGACTTTACTATTAAGGAGAATGATTTTATACCATGGAGGGCCATAGTGATCATGAGAAGAACCTTTAGATGGTTGAAAGAACATGGGGTTGATCTTAATGCCTATGACATCCCTGCCCTCCAAGAACTCAGACAAGTTTAGGAGTTAAAGGGCTTCCTCCCAGTTTATAGTGGTGTTTCCTCAAATCCATCATCAATGGCGAATGGCAAAGGAAAAAAAGGTTGGTGATGTTGACTTCACCAAACCAATTGATGTGGAGTTTGTATCTGCATCATAGTCTAAGGCATGACTATCTTTCTTGAAGTTAACAAGTTTAGCTAAGAATTGGGATAAGATCACCACTACAGAGATTACATTGGCTAGTGTCATCCCAATATCCATTGCATCAGAGGGAGTCCTAATAGTACTATCCATCCTGGTAGCCATCCCAGTAGTCAGTTCAACTATTGTTCCACTTGCTCCACCCATGGCTCCACTAACACAATAGCTAGCAGTTGTCCTTCCTATGACTTACTCAAGGAAGAGAGGAGGTGAAGAAGAGGCAAAGTAACCCAAGTAGAAAAAATTCAAGATGGCTCTACAACCTCCAGTTGGGATTCTTAAGAAAAGGAAGGAGGTTGTATTCAAGGACCTACCTTCTAAGAAACTTCCATTGAAATGGAAAGAGGATCAATCCTCATATGCTCAAAGGTTGAGAGATATGAATGAAGAAAAAGACTCAGATGAAGATATGCCCATTGTTGAGGTGATGAAGAAACAATGAGCATTCACTCTTTCACAAGTGAAAACTAGGCATAGAACTCTGAGGGAAAGACCCCACACCCTAATAAAGGTCCAAATGGTTAGTTTATTTATAGAAGAGGGTCCTTCAGGAGTGAAAGGTAAGGGTGACGAGGAAATTTTTTTGGTCTCTAGTGATCCTCTTTCTTTTGAAGATGTTGTGTAAGTTGGGGTTGAGGGAGCCACTCAAGTTTAGGCCCCTCAGGAAAAGGAAATTCTCTCATAAGATACAAAAACATTTGTTGAAAATGTCATCACCTAACCATCAGGCTAGAATAAAAAAGGTGAAATTGAGGGACATAATAAAGCTGATAAAGTTAAAGAAATGAATAAATATGATGAGAAAGTTGAGGTAGAGCTAGAGCTGAATATTCAAGTCACCACTAAAACTGAAGTGGTGGTTGAATAAGAATGCCCACAAGTAGATCCAAAAGTATCACTAGTTGTCCGTTCCCCTTTAAAGGTGCGAAGTTTAACACTAGAAGAGAAGACAAGTACAAAAGAAGGTGGGGGAGTAAACCTACAAATGGGTACCCCATCCATACATAAATAAATAAGGAATTGGACCAATCTAATAAATGTGTTGAGGAGGATACTTAAAGTAATATTGCCTTAATTGAAGTACCTCAAGGTCTCCTTCCTTGTATCAAAAATCATGACCCAATCTAGAATAAAGATCTAGAGGCTGTGATTGGTGGAGAGTTGCTTGAAGGTAACAAGGAAGCCACCATAGCCTCATCTTTACCTGAGGCTCAAGTGAATAAAAAAGGTAAAGCAGTTGTAAAACCTTCTATTCAGTCAATATCACAAGTGAGCTCTATTGAGAAATTACTTGAGGAGTCTCACTAATTCGGGCTAGATTTTGAAGTTTTAGAGCAAATAGAACCACACCTTGAAGGAGGATCCAAAGTGAGCAAAGAAGGTGGCAAGGAGTTGGAGAGTGATGAAGAAATTGAAAAATTTATGTTGAGTCCATAGCCCATTCCTATGGCACTTCTTACACCGGGTACTCTAATGACACCACCTTACACTCTCTCTAGGCCTGCATCAATGTCTACTACATCAATGGAATTTCAAACCAGACCCCTTCTCTCGATTGAGGAGCAGGTCAAAGAAAAGAAAGACATCATGAGAAAAAATAGGGAGATTGATGTGGTAAAGATCACTAAGGTGTATAAGTCCAAACCCTCCAAGAAGGCCAAGACACACTCTAAGACCACATTCACTAATATAGGAGAAAGAAATGTGAAGATAACCATTATCCTATAAGATGCTTTAAAGAAAGATGCTCCCCTTGCATTGTTTATAGCTACAATCTAGGGGAGCCATCAAAGAATGAGCTAAAGCACAACTCATAGGTTTTGGTGAACAGGGTGGCTCACCGAATGGATAAGGACAAAGCCACCATGGAGGAGTTAAAGGCACAAAATCAGGCTATGATCTACTACTTTTAAAAGATACTAAGTGAGCCTAAGGTAGTAACTCCAACTGCCAGTATTTCTCCAAAGTAGCCTCTCTTCTCATTAAATTCATTTAATTTCAATCAAATTGATGACTTGAAATTCAAAGGAAGGGCAACAAAAAAATGGCAAGAAGATTTATGCATCAGTGCCAAAGAAATAATCTACTTAGCATTGAATTGCTTGAACAGTATAGTGGATAATAAGGAGTGTGATGCCCAAATGTTTATCTATGAAGCAGACATTACTAATTCATAAGAAATCCAGTGGACAATGGATGAGGTTTGCAAAATGGGCACAAATACTTTGATATCTGAGAAGATAATTGCTCCAAATGATCACAAGAGGCCCAGGGAATGTCAATTGACAATCAAGCATCGATTGGCATCGCTCAAAGATGGTACCTTTGATTTGAAAGGTGAAGAGCAGTCCCTCAAGACTACAACAAGAGAAATAGATGTTGTGCTTAGAAAGATGGTAAGCCTTGATGGTGCAAGTGATTTGGAGGAAGAGACAATACTCACTACTCTAAAAAACCTAACCTCATTGATGCACTACAAGAGTCATTTGATGTTGATAAAATAAATCAATTGGTATCACTTGAGAAGTCTTGTGACCAACTTAAAGATCTCATCAAATGAAAGCAAACCATGCTTCAGAAGATTACCACCTAGCTTGAAGAATATCGAGAAAAATTCAAATATCAAGCAGGCCTAGACCGAGGGAATCTCGACCCTATGCTAGAAGGATACATAAGGTATATGATCAAGTCAAGTTAGTGAAAGATTTCATCATCTAAATTGATTTTAGAGCATAACTGGATATTTTGGTTTTTTAAGTTGGCACCACTTCTTTATTCTCTTCCCTCCCTTCTTCTTTTTTCTCGTTTCCCACTGGGAAACTATTGTACTTAGCCCATTAGTGGCACATCCCTTTCAGTTAGTTTTTTGTATAATCATGAGGATAAGAAAGGGACATTTTTGTCTATTGTGCAAGAGGACAAAGGTTTTATTTTGTTCCTTGTGAGATATTCCTCCACGTAGATAACTAGAAATATTCTACTGAGGTGGAGGATCAATATTACCATCATCATAGGAGCATGAGCATATATGAGGAATCATGTTTGTTACAAGGTTTAATAGACTCCAGTCTTGTGAAAGAATTTTTTGATTTGAGCAACTTCAAGAACATGCTAGGTTTAGCTCAATTGCATATGTAAAGGGGGTTTTTCCCTTTACAATGGTTGGTTAAATTTTTGAGTCAAGATGATGAGCTGACCTTAGACTGCTTTGATACCAAATTGATGAATTTGTCATTCACTGCTCTGATATCTAAAATGATGAAATGTCCTTCATTAGACTGTTTAATGCTCTAATACCAAATTGGTGTAGCGGCCTCAGACTGATAGTCATACATACAAAATCATCAAAACAAAAACCCTGCAGAGTCCGTAGATTTCCTTTTCTTGCACAGTCCGTAGATTCAAGCCTGCAGAGTCCGTAGATTCTAGAAAGCTTTGAGAATTTGAATGCACTGGATCAAATTTATACCTATGCAGTCTACTTCGGCAAGGCATGAAACAAATTTGTTTTAAGTCTTATGAACTTGGAAGAATACGATAACCATGATAACTCTGCCAAGGCTGTGACAGAAAGCATTTCATTACAAATTACCAATGCTTACCAGATAGTATGCCTGGAGATGAATCCTGATTTTGTTTTTGTTTGTATGTCTAGTGTTTCTCAACAATTTGTGCTGCGATGAGTAGTATTTCACAATATGTTCGAATTTCTAAAGATCTTCACAGAATTACTCACAGCTACTTTGACGCAACAAAAGGGCGATGCAACATAATTTGGCTAAAATAAAAGAGCAGACTCACGGCTTTAACGTGCAGGAAAGGCTTCATCAAGATCAACACACAATGTTATCAAACAAAAATCTTCCTCTCGATTTGCATAATCAGGACCAACACATAATGTGTCAATATCTACACCCCTTGTAATGGCTGTGTTTCATAAAGAATTGTGCCGTTGACTTTACACCAATAGTTAACATAACGCATTTCCCATTGCCAATAGACCTTTGTCAAAGAAGAAGATAATTCCCAAGAAAATGAACAGAATGCCAAATCCTGTTAGGCCCATCCCAATCTTTTTGCGGTCATGCATCTCAAAGGAATATTTGATGTGCTATCTTGAGCCTGGTGCCAATACTTTACTTCCTCACACGTGAGCCTTATTTTCACTACTAACGTAGCCTTTACATTATCAATTGCTAATCCAAGTTGGATTTCTACTCCCTGGCCTAATGCTTGGACTAAAAGAGCTTGCAATACACCTTCGTTCAAGTCTGCTGGAAGCTTCCTCTTGATCTCATGTGGTAACTGTGGCAAGACACAACGGACTGCACAGCCTAAATATCCCGTTGCCTTTAGAAATATGTTGATCACTGCCTTCTTGTTTTCTTCTGTCACTTTCAGCTGGTAACCATCACCAGGCGCTTTTGGAATCAACAAAATGTTTGCTTGCGACAAAGACAGCATAGCCATCATGTGTAGAACAAATAAAACCTCATACCAAGCATTTGATATAGTTGTTCCCTGTTCATCATCCTCCTGATTAACCCAAACAAATTCCACCAAATCTTTAAGTTGGCTTCCTCTCCCTAAGGAGATCCTCCCCTATTTTTCCTCTTCGTCTACGTTCCTCTCATCCTCCTTCTTTTCCTCTTCTCTCCTCTAAAGGAGATTCTCCTTCTCTTTTCTTCTTATTCTACGTACCTCTCCTCCTCCTTGAATGGATTTATCTTTTGCTCTTTTCAAGAGCCTCTTCTCTAACTTCTACGCCCAATTTGGGCTCTAGATAAAACAAACAGTTTTTCAGTTTCAACAATATACTAAGGTTGAAATATTTTAAACCACTTCCCCTTGATTTTCTCAACAGCCCCAACAATTAACTTTTTACCTTTATTTTTATACAATTACTCCTTAGTAAAAACATATTTGGAGGGAAAATACAATAATTTTAAATTTGAATTTAATCATGACCATGTCTTCAGGTAGCCATTGCAGATGCTCCTGCATCATACTCTCCCTCTAGAAAGAATTTGAACCTTAGTTCAAATGTCATGCTTCCTCCTCACTTTAGTCTTCACTATATGCCTGGATCCCAAGGTCTTGTTGCCAATACCAATACTTGTCTTTGTTTGGAATAGTCTTTGTCCTTCATTTTGCTTTTCTTCCTCTTCTGGTATGTTCTTCTCCTCATCTCTTTCTCATCTGCCATCTCCCACTTCCATGCTTCTTCATCTTCATACATGTCTTCTAGATCTTCTTGTTGTTCTTCTTGTTTTGGGAGCTTCTCCAATGACTCATGTATATCATTCACTTCAGCAACCTTCATACCTGCATACAAAACATTCAAAGCCACCTTAGAATCAAAATATTTAGGCCATGAAGCCTCTTGGCTGTCTTCACATGCTTGCTCTTTGACCAAAACTGTCTTGGCCTCTTTGCTTTGCTCTTGTCTTGTTTCACTCTTCCCAATGGTGTCTTCACCATGGCTTATACCTTCCTTCATCTCTCTTGAATAACCAAATAGCTCCTCCAACATCTTCAACTCTTTCTTTAGTGAGATCTCATCTATCTCACCATCTTCATCAAACTTGGGCTGATCACTCACAAGGATTACTTGTCCTTCACTAGCCTCACTCTTCATCTCATCCTTTCTTGAGCTGTCTTTATGCAAACCAACTTTTTCAATATACTCATCAAATACAATTGAAGCACCCTTACCTTGTGTCTCCTTGCCATTTTCAATCTCTGCTTGAAGCCATCTTGTTTGCTCTTTGGTTTCACTGAGGCATTGCTTTGCTGCATACTCTTCCCTTTCCTCATCATCCATCCATTTGGAATTCTCTCCTTGCTGCATATTAGTCCACATAGCCACTTTCCATCTTTCATTTCTCATGAAAATATCATTGAAGGATTCAAAAACATCATTACAAACAATTTGTTTACCTTTTACCTCTTTGGTATACCTCTCAAGCGTCCTGTCTTCATGGAATGCTTCTTCCATACTCACCATCTCTCCTTCATTCTCTTGGCTACTGGAATCACCTTCAATCCTCTTCCATTGACTTCTTGGTGTTGTTGCCTCAACACTTACATCTTCTCTCTTTGCCTTCTTAGGCATCCACATTTGATTCTTCTTCTTATTTGACTTCACAAGCCATTTAGGCATCCTATAACCATGTTCTTGTACCAGCACCTCCTTTTGCTTGGGAGTTTGCTTATTCCACCATTTAGGCATCACATATCCATGATTAATTGAAAACTTTCTCTTTGCTTCTCTAACATACATATCAACAATTCCATGCTTATAAGAAGAATCAATTTTTGAACTCACCTTTACCTTCTTAATGGGCTGCTCCATTAGTTCTTTGACTTGCATAGCTTCTTGATTATTTGTCCTTTCTTCTTCCTTTATACTTGGCTGCTCTCTTACCTCTTCTTGGATTTCAATGGCATCATGGAAGTCATCCCCATCTTCCAGCTCTCCTCTTGCTTGTAGGGGTTCCTCAACACCTTCCTCATGCATTAACCAATCCATCTCTTCTTCCTTATCAACAGTAGCAAACTCTCTTCTCTTTCCTGCACATTCACTTGTGCATTTGGTGTCTTCTCTTGCACCAATCTCTTCACTTTCCAAGGCCCTTCTCTTGACCTTCATAAGGCTGCTTATACCTGCATTTACCCACTCAAAGACAGTATCAGAAATAAAAACAAGAGACCACAAGGTCCCTATGAGTGTTCTCTCCACCAACACTCTCATCTTCTCAAGTGCTCTTCCTGGTACTTCATCTTTTCTTTCTTCTCTTCTCTTGTTCTCCACAATGAGAACATTTTTCACAATCTCTTTCTCTTTTTGTTGCTCCCTTGGCAACCTTCTTATCTTCTTCAAGCCTCTATGGGCTTCTCTCTTCTTGGCAATCTTCTTTTGCCTTCTTCTCCTTTTCACTAGGAGATCTATTGGCCACTTCAACCTCCTCCTCATTGGCCATACCCACACTTTCTCATTTGATTGCATCCCAGACTCAAACATGATTTTAATATTAGCTAAATCTTTCCACAAACTAGCAATCTCTTTATCAAAGTCAACATTAGTCATACCTTTGATGCTTGCTTTCTTCTTGGTGCCCTCATGTACCTTGCTGCTCTGTAGTGCCTTCATCAGTACTTCCATTTCTGAGATCTTCACCCAAGTCTTTTCCACCTTGGTCTATTGATCCCTTATCTCACCCAAGCCTTTCTCCTTGACTGGTCTTTTGACAATCTCCTTGATCTCACCTAGGCCTTTTGCATCCTAGTCTTTTGATCCTTCTCTCAATCCTGCAGCAATTCTTTATACAATATCTCAACAAACACAAATCACAAATCCAAGCTTGCCTTGCTTTGGATCTTCTTATTGAGCATTCACTTGCTCCCTTTTGAGCTCTCCAAGCTTCTCCTCTCAATTCTTCAAACTCCATCCTTTACCTCACCTAAGTCTGTTTCACCTTAGTCTTTTGGCAAACTATCCAAGCTTCTTCTTGGATCTTCACTAAGCCTTCCTTGGCTTCTTCTTCTCCTCTTAAGCCTTAATGGCTTGACTGCCTTCCTCTTCACCTGTTTATTTTAATAAACTCAAATCAAATATCACAGGTTATACATACCTTTCCTCAACAAATCCCAAGAGCTTCAAGCTCTGATACCAAATTGATGAGCTGACCTTAGACTGCTCTGATACCAAATTGATGAATTTGTCATTCACTGCTCTGACACCTAAAATGATGAAATGTCCTTCATTAGACTGTTTAATGCTCTGATACCAAATTGGTGCAATGGCCTCAGACTGATAGTCATACATACAAAATCATCAAAACAAAAACCTGCAGAGTCCGTAGATTTCCTTTTCTTGCACAGTTCGTAGATTCAAGCCTGCAGAGTCCGTAGATTCTAGAAAGCTTTGAGAAATGGAGAATTTGAATGCACTGGATCAAATTTATACCTATGCAGTCTACTTCGACAAGGCATGAAACAATTTGTTTTAAGTCTTATGAACTTGGAAGAATACGATAATCGAGATAACTCTACCAAGGCTGTGACAGAAAGCATTTCATTACAAATTACCAATGCTTACCAGACAGTATGCCTGGAGATGAATCTCGATTCTATTTTTGTTTGTATGTCTAGTGTTTCTCAACAATTTGTGTTGCGATGAGTAGTATTTCACAATATGTTCAGATTTCTAAAGATCTTCACAGAATTACTCACGGCTACTTTGAGGCAACAAAAGGGCGATGCAACATAATTTGGCTAAAATAACATAGCAAACTCACGGCTTTAACGCGCAGGAAAGGCTTCATCAGGATCAACACACAATGTTGTCAAACAAAAATCTTCCTCTTGATTTGCATAATCAGGACCAACACACAATGTGTCAATATCTACACCCCTTGTAATGGCTGTGTTTCATAAAGAATTGTGCCGTTGACTTGACACCAATAGTTAACATAACGCATTTCCCATTGCCAATAGACCCTTGTCAAAGAAGAAGATAATTCCCAAGAAAATGAACATAATGCCAAATCCTGTTAGGCCCATCCCAATCTTTTTGTGGTCATGCATCTCAAAGGAAGATTTGATGTGCTATATTGAGCCTGGTGCCAATACTTTACTTCCTCACACACGAGCCTTCTTTTCACTGCTAACGTAGCCTTTACATTATAAATTGCTAATCCAAGTTGGATTTCTACTCCCTGGCCTAATGCTTGGACTGAAAGAGCTTGCAATGCACCTTCGTTCAGGTCTGCTGGAAACTTCCTCTTGATTTCATGTGGTAACTGTGGCAAGACACAACGGACTGCACAGTCTAAATATCTCACTGCCTTTAGAAATATGTTGATCACTGTCTTATTGTTTTCTTCTGTCACTTTCAGCTGGTCACCATCACCAGGCGCTTTTGGAATCAACAAAATGTTTGCTTGCGACAAAGACATCATAACCATCATGTGTAGAACAGATAAAACCTCATACCAAGCATTTGATATAGTTGTTTCCTGTTCATCATCCTCCTGATTAACCCAAACAAATTCCACCAAATCTTTAAGTTGTCTTCCTCTCCCTAAGGAGATCCTCCCCTATTTTTCCTCTTCGTCTACGTTCCTCTCATCCTCCTTCTTTTCCTCTTCTCTCCTCTAAAGGAGATTCTCCTTCTCTTTTCTTCTTCTTCTACGTACCACTCCTCCTCCTTGAATGGATTTATCTTTTGCTCTTTTCAAGAGCCTCTTCTCTAACTTCTACGCCCAATTTGGGCTCTAGATAAAACAAACAGTTTTTCAGTTTCAACAATATACTAAGGTTGAAATATTTTCAACCACTTCCCCTTGATTTTCTCAACAGCCCCAACAATTACCTTTTTACCTTTATTTTTATACAATTACTCCTTAGTAATAGCATATTTGGAGGGAAAATACAATAATTTGAAATTCGAATTTAATCATGACCATGTCTTCAGGTAGCCATTGCAAATGCTCCTGCATCACAAGAGCTATAGCCTCAAAGAATTATCTTTGTGTAATATTTCTGGTGCCAAATTGATTTATACTGTAAAATCATTGACAAGCTTTGAGAGCATTAGATATGTCTCCCTTGTCATATAATTGTCTTACATAGTGTTAGGTTGTATGTTATTCAGAACACATTGTATTCCGTTTCCATTCAGTTGATTAATGAAATCTATTTGTGGTTTCCATTCTCTTCCTATTGTTGAAGTGTAGTGCTCTGTTTTACATGCTTCGTAGATTGGTTATCTGTTGTATTCATATTTATGGTAGTCATTTAGAGATTATATCTAGGTTGTAAAATCTTTTCTGCTATGAGATTTGGGAATAAGATGTTGATAGCCCTTTTAAGGGTAGTATTGGGCTCATGGATTCAATTAAAAGGGGTTCTCAAAAGATATCATTTGTGCATGATTTCATTTCATTTGTTTCTGATCTACAATGCATTTATTGGTGATGATGATCTAGCAGTTTAGTGAATTTCTTTGTACTCATTCATTAACCCTCCACTTGCTTTTCTATTAATTAATAAATCTTATCCTACCCTACCTTACCCTGCATATAACATGCCCCTTGCATATCTAAAGTGTTATTTTCTTGCATATGCATAAACATTGTATTCCTATCATGTGTTTGTGTTTTGTGCATTAAAGATTAACATTGTAATCTCTTATTCAGCCCCTTTGTTATTAAATATTGTTTAGAATAAAAGTTGCAATCACATTCATATCTATCTTTAGTAGTTTGTGTCTGACTTAGATCAATTGCTCATCCTGTATGACAACTCATCCCGGGTGGAGTGAGCAAGCTTGGTTTTGCTCTTGTTAGATTTGTATTCCTTTGTGCCCATAATCCCCATGGAGTTTGAACTGCAGAATCTCTCCATGCAAGAAAGCTACCTCGTAGGTCTTATCACCTTGGTTTAGGCAGAGCCAAAAGTAGCGGGGAGCTAACCATACCCTTTATAGGTGCCTCTCAATCAATTTCTCTAGTTTGGTCCATTTTTTATGCCAAACCCTCCCTCGGCTTCAATGACATTCTAGTAGGTTTCTCATCATTGTTTGTCATTTCCTTCAAATGTGCAAGGCCGGATTAGAGAGGCGTACAACAAGGAACCAACATATTCTATGATGTATGTATATCATAAAGTTATGGTCTAACTACCTGTTTGTTGTGAGGGTGATGCAGGAGAACTCATCCCTTTGAGCATGATGAAGAGAAAACATCATTGGAGAGGGTGATGTAGATGGAAATATCAAAGGATGACAAATAAATGAATTGGGACCCTGCACACACCACATTAGCTAGCAGATGTGAGAATGCATAATAAAATGGTTAACATAGCGTGTTTAATGTTGCATGCATTAAATAGTTGTTTGCTCATGATTTACTAGAATAGTTTAATGGTTATGTGGAAATTATCTTGCATGATTTACGTAGTTAGTGTAAATTCAAGGTTAATGATTAATGGATTTATCATTAAACCATTTTGACATTTAAGGTGCTAATTTAAGTAGCGAGTATATATTAATTATTATTTAGCAAATATGCTCTAATAAATGTATAATTAGATAAAAAGTGGAAAAAAAGATAAGACAAATAAAAAGAAAGAGAGAAAAAAAGGTGATTTATTGATTTAGGATTAAAAAAATAAAAAATATAGCCATTTTAATTAAAGAAAGGTTAAGCGCCATTCTTTTTAAGAAAATAAGAAGAATTAAGAAAAAAACTCTTAAAGCAAAAGCTACGCCCTTTTAATCTCAATGGAGATTATGAAAAGAATATCATATAAGGATATGAGAATGGGAAGGAGAGAAGAACACAGAGAGGATTACCCATAAAATAGGTGCTTAGAAGAAATTGGAAAGGAAACAAGTGTAAGGGCGCTGAAGGAATGACCACATAGATTTGCTAGGTAGGTAATGTAATTCATTTATAGAGAATGTTCTTGTGGAAATTATTGGTTGAAGTTGGTCTATATAATGTCTTCTTGGGATATGTATGGACTGAAGATAAATAAAGGTCAAACTATATTTACATTGACTTCGATACGACATTTGTAATATGAACTAGAAGGTATACATACATAACTAGTTGTATAAATCATTATATATTAAATACCACATAAGTCATTGTATTGAGCAGTATATAAAACATATATACCTAGTTACATGTAAATGACATCTCATTCATATAATCAGTTATATATATATATATATATATATATATATATATATATTATTGTTACGCTTAAGTGGATTTGAAGGAATGTATTATTACATGTATCATTATAACATTATATACCAAGATAAATAAAAGTATCTATGGAATGATAACTTGGAAAAACTTATCGAATTGATGTTTTTATCAATTGAAATCGCTTAGATAAGTTAGTGAATTTGATGGATTAGGGGTTGTTATTCATACATCACAAATCTGATATACCTTAAAAATATTATATTATATTGGATTTATCTTTGTCGGTTCTCAGTACACGCTTCCATAATACGTATTTATCATTGATACACAATATGTGTGTGTGTGTGTGTGTGTGTGTGTGTGTGTGTGTGTATCGATTCTTTATAACACATTCTGTATTGATTCTTTACATGTAACATAGTGTAGCCTCATTACTATACTCTTTGTACACGTAAAATAATTGGAACAGATTAAATTATTTTTATATTGTGACATTATTACCCATAAACTTATGACATACTCTCTAAGCATAATATAGTAAGTCCCCAATATACTATACAAACATTTTGAGTGCTTTAAAACTCTAACAAATGAATCGGTATTTACAACTATATAATACTAGAGTGTATTGATAACAAGTTTAGAGAGTCATTATTTAAACGATTACATGCTTATTAATAGTTATTAATAAGCAGGTCATATATCAAATGTATAAGTTTACCAACATCTATAAGCCTAGTGATTTACATATATGTTTCAAAATGATATTACAATATAACACAAGTAATAATATAAGCCCAACTTTGTTTAATATATATAGCCTTGTACCCAAGTAATTCCATAGATAGTTGTACATATACTATTGTCCCCATACTAAATTTGCTAGATTAAATGTGTTGTCTACCACATATGGTAATTATGAACATAAGGGACTACGCCCTCTAGGACCTAAATAATGACCATGGTAAGCATATCCTTCAGTACATCTAGCCAAAGTTTATGATCCTGCATATTGATGATTTATTTACAATTATGGAATGATTGTATTTACTAATATAATTTCTTGTGCTAGAAGTGTGCTACAAGAAACTACCAAACAGAGCCTATTACTTTTACAAACAAAATGCTTCAGGATCTAACAATATGAGATCAAGAATAATACACAACAAGATAATATATTTTCTAAAAGATATATAAATAAAAAACAGTCAAACAATGTATAAATTGTATTATCAAGTTTTAATACGGTTTAAGCTACGTTGCTCATAAAACACATACACAAGTTTGTATTCATAGTTTTTGATAAAGCTTTGTTGCTCTTTTTTTACATACACAACATTAACACAAAACTGAGCAGAGCTTCACTGCTATATTCTTTTCATCACCAAGGCAAGTGCATAGTAAATAAATCTTTTAGTTGAATGCTTGGACCGTGTGGCAGACAGGAACTGACAACAGTCTTGGGAGGCAAGATTAGCATGTGAACACATCCTCCAACATTTACATCTGGCCATGGTAGGCCCTCTAAGACTTAGTATATTCATTAGACAGGTTTGTTGTTGCATTGGATCATTTTTTTTTAATATATAATTCCTTGAAGTGATTTTCAATAATAAAAAATATATAGAATAACCAATATAATTCATAGGGTCAATAATTAACTTGACATTAACATTAATATTGATAAAAGAATAAACAAAATTATAATCTCTACATCCCAAATAATAAGATATAATTAATATCTCAAAAATTATCATTTGTTGCATTTAAGTCATTACATAAATGACATTGTCTATAATATGCTGCATATATAAGACGCTGCATATAGTTGCTAAAACTTTATTCCCATTCACCACTGTCAGCGACATGTGGAATCCATCTACCCATTGACATCGCTTATTATCATTATATATAAACCATGTAGTTTACTCTAATATAAAATATTCAAGGTATAACAGATGTATGATGTATGAACAAGGATTCCCCTAATCCATCTAATTCTCTAACTTATCTAAGCATTTTTAATTGATAAAAACATAAATTCATTGAGTTTTTTTAGGTCATCATTCCATATATACTTTTGTTTATTGTGAGGAGTACCACAAGAAACTCGAACTAGATGGCCCATTGAGAGGACCTGTCAATGAAAAGGGTAATGACCTCATCCTAATTGACTAGTTTCTACTTGTGAAGTAAACCAAGAGTTGTTGCTTAGGGGTAAATTTATGGCTAGAACTTTTCTAGAGAGCAGTACTTGTTTAGAAAACATTGGTGGCTAGAGAGACTCCTTAAAACCCTTGGGCAATCAATCATACTTGGGGTTCATAACCAACATAACAGTTTTAGAAGACCAATACCAGAGTGATCATAGTTGAGAACAATTGGTCACTGTGCAATCATAGACATCCTTTTGGTAGGAACAACCAAGCAATAATCAATTTTTGAAAGAGTAAAAAAATATCTATTTTTTCACCATGTCTCTCCCTCTATAGTTCCGCCGACTCTCAAAAATTCTCGAAACACCTGAAATTTCATTCTACACATTTTTTTCCTTGAGGGTCCATATCCAAATTCCATTTCTATTAGGCAAAAATCTAGATTTTTTATTTTTTTGAGTTTTGCCATAACTTCTTTAGTTTTTTCCATCTTGCTTCGAAACTTTCCCATAATGATCTTTTTCCTTTTCTGATCCTTTATCCCTCTTGGAAGTTTTTTCAAATTTTCCATTACGATTCTAAAATTGATCTTGCCTTCATCAATCCCAACCAAGATGTGCTAAATAACTAGTAAAAGGACCCCTTCCGATTGAGCCTAAATTTAAAAAAAAAATCGTCTTAAAATGCATTTTTCTATCCCTTACAAAAAAAATGGTTATGGTAGCCACCCATGTAGGCACAAATATCATGGAGGAAGAAATTGCAACATTGAAAATCTAGTTCACCAAGTTAACCAATATAATGTGTGGATTGAATCAATAGAATAGCCTTTTTTTGATCCAAAACTCGAAAAATTTGGCTAAAAGATAATTCAAAAATAAGAACAATACAATTCAAATAATGCTATCTCTGAAAAGAGATGTTTTATTTATCAAAATTTCAGACCCAAACATATGCTTATCTCTGAGAAGAGATGTCTGATTTCCATTTTAGGTTACATCTTCATTTATACACATTTTGAAGGTGTGGGGAGGATATGGAAGGTCACCAATCTTGAGGGAGATGAATTGGTTCGACTTCCACGATTTACAACAATACAGAATTTGAGGAATTACTATTTTTAGAAACTTACTATTTTTAGACTGCACTACTAAAATTAAAATTTAGGACACTTCCATTGGGTTTTAGGGGGTCAAATTTCATTGAGTGGAGCTCGATGCCATCTCATGATGTTCCCCTCATTATTAGCTTTCCAACGGTTCAAATGGCAAGTCAATTGGAGCTACGGTGCAAAAGTTATGGCTCCCGGAAGTTCTGCCACCAATTGGGGTGGACCCAACACCCGAATTGTCATCTGAATTGTTGTCCAGATCATTCCTCCCTCCTTGAGAAGTAATGGTCCCCATTGCATCAAGATTTTTCATCAAGTGTGGTAGTTTTACTTTGATTTGATTCTTGTTGCATACTTGGAAGGGACTGTGATTTATGAAATTGTGCAGGGCCTGATTGTTCACCATTTCTATCTAACCATCAGTCTGTGGATGGAAGGTTGTGAACTTCTTCAGCTCGGTATCTATTTGCTTCTGTTGTTGTGTTGTTTGTGTAGTCAAGGTTGTAACATCACCCCTTTTGGATTCATGTGGCTTGACCACCATGAGAACAAATTTCTTGGCACTAATTAGAGAGACAGATGTAGAAGGTGGTACTTTTGGTACCCTATAGCGTCGTGTTCCAAGAGTGAGAGTGATCCTTCTAGTTCTTGATTTATATATACCATGTCGATCATACATGAATGGTTGACCAAAGAGTACATCACAAACATCTAGATTGACCACATCACATAAGACCTCATCTTGAAAAGGTTGTATTGCATATGAGAGAAGACACTGGTGGGTGACACAGAGGTTTCTCCCTGGACTCAACCATCCAATACTGTATGGTTTTGGGTGAGGCTTCATAGATAGATTTAGGCTTTTCACAACATCAACAGAGATTAAATTCTTTTGACTTTCACTATCAAGAATGAAATGTAGAGGCTTACCTTTCACCCATAACTTAGAGTGAAACAACCTTTCCTTGTCATCTAGCATCTTGTCATGTGTCTGTGATGAAGCAACAATGGCTTCAGGATCAACATCTATAATTTTTTCTTCAACCTCTTTGACTGTAGGGTCTGTATGAGGTAGAACAGAGATGTTGAGGATTGTGACTCAGAAAGTAGTGATTTGATAGCTCGACATTCTTCTTTGGAGTGAGTTCCAGATTTGTGATAATCACACCATTTCCCAGTCTTTCCTTCCTTTTGCTTCCAATTTTGGCCTCGTGTTTGACCTTCTTTGTCACTTTTCCATTTTGAAGATTGATTCTTTATATTCATTCTTCCATGCTTGTGCTCAATCTTCACTGCGAACTTGTATGCCTCACCGATGGTTTCCAAATTAAAGAGTTCCATTTCTCCCTGTATGTACCATTGTAGTCCGCCATGATATTTGAGAACCTTGTGTTTATCACTTTCTTGGATGCCTAATCTCGCATATAGAGAATGAAAAATGTCAGTGTAATCTTGAACAGATTGTTCCTTACCTTGGCGAAGTTGTTACCACTCTATATACAGATCGTCATATGCTCCAATGGGGTAGTATTCTTCCTTTACAACATCTATGAAATCATCCCATGTAGGTTCTGTCTCAAGGCCAATATCATCTACACTGAATCTCTTTTTGTATACTTCCCACCAATTTTTGACAGGCAATGATGCTTTCAGAAGAGCAAAAGTAATATTCTTTTTATCAATGAATTTATTTACAGAAAAATAAGATGAGAATTGATCTAACCAATTTTCTATTGCATCATCATTGATTTTGCCTTCAAATGTAGGGATATCAAAATTCACCTAAACCTTGAAGGGTGTTGGGGCACTGAAAGGATGTGTGAGTGCGAATGAGGAGCCATAATTTTCCATCGAGATTTGTTAGAGAATTTGAGCGAATTGTTGTAGCATCTGCACTTGCTACTGTTGGAGGGCTTCATTCACCATTTCCTTGAAAGGATCGGATGTCTCGATGTTGTCTGCCATTTGAAGTCGTTTGGAGCGAATAGGTGGATAGTCTGTTGGTTCTATTTTCCACCCAAGCTTCCTGTAATCTGACCTCATCCTTGGGATCATACACTCTAAAGACAAACCACTCTGATACCACTGATTCAAAACTCAAAAGCTTTGGTTGAAAGATAATTCAGAAATAAGAACAACACAATTCAACTAATGCTATCTCTGAAAAGAGATGTTTTATTGATCAAAATTGTAGACGCAAACATATGCCTATCTCTGAGAAGAGATGTTTGATTTCCATTTTAGGTTACATCTTCATTTATACATGTTTTGAAGGTGTGAGGAGGATGTGGAAGGTCACCAATCTCGAGGGAGATTAAGTGGTTCAACTTCCACAATTTACAACAATACAAAATTCGAGGAATTACTATTTTTAGAAACTCACTATTTTTAGACTGCACTACTAAAATTGAAATTTAGGGCACTTCCATTGGGTTTTCAAGGGTAAAACTTCATTGAGCAAAGCTCTATGCCATCTCACAACGTTCCCCTCATTATTAAATTTTCAACGGTTCAAACGACGAGTCAATTGGAGCTACAGTGCAAAAGTTATGGCTCCCGGAAGTTCCGCCATCAATTGGGGTGGACCCATCAAACGAATTGTCATCTAAATTGTTACCCGGATCATTTTCTCAAAAAATTACAAAGGATTCTACTTTATAGAATAGTTTCTCTTCTCCCCACATATCATGTGAACCCAAGATGGACTTTCCATGGTTCAAAGGTACATATCCTACATGATGGGATATATCGAGTCGAGTAATTCTTCAACCTTCACAATGCTTATTCTGTCAACCAAGTCTTAATTGCTTCCTTCCACTTAGAACAAGAAGCACTCTAATGGTACTGTTGGTATCTCAAGTCAAATGATAGACCCAATTGGAAAAACTTTGCATCCTTACTTCTGGGTAGGTTTGGTCCCTTGGCATTCAGGGACTTTATAGGAACTCTCACCAAACTCCACTAGACAAGCACCATTCGTGATTATTAGATTGAATTTGAGAAACTGACCAATCACATTGAAGAGTTGTTAGATGACTTCTTTAAGATTTATTTTATTAGTGGCCTCAAAGATCTAATCCACTCAAAGGTGAAACTACTTTGACCCAACAACTTGATGGGCACCTTAGGCCTAACTAAGTTAGTAGAAGATAAACTCTCAATGTATCATCGACCCCCCACTTTCCCACCTGTAAAGAACATAGTGAACCAACAACCAACCAAAACCACATCGGGGAAGCACCTTATTGAGGCAAAGATGTGGGTTCGTAAAGAGAAATGATTGTGTTATAATTGTGATGAAAAATGGGTTAAGGGTCACAGGTGCATCACACATAAACTCTACTTACTAGATGTGGAATCACCACCAGAGTAGAACAATGAGCTGATATTTAGGAATTCCAAGAGGCTCAAGTAAAACAAAGCCCCTCAGAGGACTCGATGGCTTAGGAGACTCAACCCAAGATCTCTCTACTTGCACTAATAGGTGTTACCACCCCTCAAACCATGAAGGTCAAGGAATTATTTAAAAATATCCCTCTCACAATCCTCGTTGACTCTGGAAGCACTCACAATTTCATCGATCACTACATTGCTAAGTAGGCAGACTGCTTTGTACACCCTTGTTATAGTTTTGAAGTTATGATTGTTAATGGGGGAACATTGGCATGTAAAGGGAAGTGTCAAAATGTGCATATATTTATAAGTGATTACACTCTTTGCTTATATATGTTTGCCCTACCCTTAGGAGGATGTGATGTGGTCTTAGGGGTGCAGTGGCTCCGCGCATTAGGACCTATTCTATGGGACTTCTATGAGCTTTGGATGTAGTTCACAAATAATGGCCAGAAACACACCTTAAAAGGGTTGTTGCCTATATCTACTCACATCATCAATTCCCATCACATGGAAAAGCTTTTGAAGAAAGGCTCACATGGGGTCATTGACCAACTACACTCAATCCAACTCCTGCTCCTTGCTATTATTAATAACCTTGTTGATTTACAAAATGTGCTTGACAAGTATGCAACCATTTTTATAGAGCTAGTGGGTTTCTCCCCTTCATTCCCTGAAGATCATTATATTTTGATCCTTCCAAGAAATGTCCCACCCAACATCTAACCATACTACTATCCCCATCTACAAAACTCTAAGATTGAGCAGTTAGTATGAGAACTCCTCAAGTCTAGAGTTATTCATCACCCCAACACCTGCCCATACTCCTTCCTAGTGCTTCTTGTCGATAAAAAGGATGTGTTACGGTGCATTTGCATTGACTTCCATGCCATTAACCACCTCACTATCAAAGATAAATTCCTAATTCTGATCATCAATGAGCTTCTTGATGAGCTCCATGGGGCAAATTTTTGTCCAAATTGGATCTTTATTTAGGCTCTCATCAAATTTGCATGCATGTTAATGACATTCCAAATATAGCCTTTTGCACTCATGGTGGTCACTATGAATTATTAGTCATGACATTTGGACTTACAAATGCCCCTTCAACATTTTAAGCACTAATGAATAAAATATTTTGGCATTTCTTCTGTCAATTTGCTTTGGTTTTCTTTGATGATATTTTGATCTACAAACACACATGGACTGACCATGTCTAGCATATTGACAGGGCATTACAACTTCTATGAGACAATCAATAATGTGCCAAGTAGTCCAAGTGTTCATTCAGTCAAGTGGAAGTTAAATATTTAGGGCACATTGTTTCAGCTAATGGGATCTACATGGATCCAAAAAAAATAGTGTCATGTAGCACTGGCCTTAACCAACAACCCTCAGGAGCCTTCATGGATTTCTAGGCCTTACAAGATACTACCACAATTTTATCAAGGATTATGGAAAGATTGTGGTTCACATGGGATGCCACAACTAACCAGACATTCGTGGCACTCAAACAGGCTATGTGTAACATGCTAGTTTTGGCCATGCTAGACCTCACCAAAAAAATCACCATTGAAAGTGATGCCCGTGACAATGACCTGGGTGTTGTTCTTTTCTAAGAGGGTCATCCCGTTGCCTTCACTAGCAAAGCCATTTATAGACTAAATTTGGCTTCGTCTGCATACAAAAAGGAAATGATGGCAATTATGCATATAATACAAAAATGGTGGCCATATTTGCTTGGGGATCATTTTTGCATCAAAATTGAGCATCAGAGTTTGAAATATTTCTTAGAACAATGGGTCTCATTACCGACACAATAGAAATGGGTCAACAAACTCATGGGCTATGATTATGAGATCATTTACAATAAGGGTAAAGATAATGTCGTGGTGAATGATCTTTCACCCACATTCAAGGCCCAGACTTCCCTTTCTTCCATCTCCATGCCCATTCTGAACTGGTTGGAATCTGTACACCAAGGATATGTAAATGATCCCTCCTTACACCACTTCATTCAACAATTGGCAACTAACCCCTTTGTAGTACCACATTATTCATGGAATGGTGCTTTTCTACAATACAAGGGCCATTTGGTGTTTCCCCATATCACAGACCTTTATCAAGCCGTATTCTATGAAATCCATGCTTCTCTATTAGTAGGGCACTTAAGATTTCTAAAAACATATGAGTGGGCACGTTGAAACTTATTTTGAAAGGGGATGAAAGGGAAAATTAAACAAATGGTCGCTGAATGTGATTCCTACCAATGCAACAAAGGTGAAACAATAATGATTTTGGGTATGCTCAAGCCCTCATCCATTTATACTATGATCTAGATAGATATTTATATGGATTTCATTGAGGGGTTCCCTAAATCTAGAGGAAAAATAGTGATCTTGGTCATGGTAGACTGCCTCTCCAAATATAGTCATTTTTATGCCCTCAACCATCCTTATACAACCTCTATGATCGCACAAGTTTTCTTGGATTAGATTTTTCATCTTCATGGCATCCCTTCTTCAATTGTCCCCAAATGTGATGCAACTTTCACTAGTCATTTTTAGATGGAGCTATTCCAACGCACATGCACATAACTGAAGATGAGCTCTAGGTATCACCCCCAAATAGGTGTTCAGATAAAAATTATCAACAAATGCTTGGATACATTTCTTCATTGCCTTACTTCAAAACAACAACAATAGTGGGCAAAGTGGCTTTCCCTTGCAAAATGGTGGTACAATACCTCCTACTGCACTTTTACTAAAATGAATCCATATGAAGCAGTTTATGGTCAAGCACCCCTAACACTTCTTTTGTATAACCTCAATAATTCACCGATTTAGGTGGTCAACACTACTCTCTGACATCAGGATTAGATTCTCAGCACCCTATAGGGCAATCTCCATTTGGCACATAATTGAATGAAGCAACACACTGATCAACATTGCTCTGAGTGCACCTTTCAACCCGACGATATGGTTTTTCTTTATCTGCAGCCATACAAGCAATCATCCTTGAAACTAAAAAGGTGTCATAAACTTGCTCCAAAGTTTTATGGGCCATATAAGGTTATTTCACATATTGGGTCTGTTGATTACAAGTTGGAGCCTCCATTTTCCTCCTGAGTTCACCGAGTTTTTCATGTCTCCTATTTGAAGAAAGTTCTTGGATCCACCATCAGAGTGCAAATAGTTTTACCAAAACTTTATAATGAATGCTCCATCCTTCTCAAACCGGAAATAGTCTTGGACAAATGCACTTGCCAACTTCGCTCCTGCTCAATCATGGAAGTCTTAATTTAGTGGCATGACATGCAACTAGAAGGTATAACATGGGAATCACCATTCCAAATTCAACAATGATTCCCACATCTGAAGCTTCGAGGATAAATCTTTTTCTAAGAGGAAGGGGATGTTAGGAACACATGTCCCACCATTCTCTTTGCATTATTAGTGTATTAATCGCTATGGACGCATATGCTTTATAAGTCATCCCCTGAGTATATTTGAATTATCCCACATACATGAGAAGTAGTAGCTGTTAGAATATATTTAATATTTAAGTGTTGAGGCCCAATGAAAGCATCCACAAATATTATTATATTGAGCTTGCCCCTTCGAAGTGGCTTGCAATTTTAAAGATTATTTTAGGTTATTTTCTAAAATTTATTTCATTATTTATTTATTTGTTGTAGTTTGTAAATATGTGCAGAAGGATCCTCACATTTGTTAGGACCATATAGTGGATGGAGCGTAACTACACACTCAAGACAAGCATGGCAAAATGGGATCAAACCTGGTGGGAAAGATGACTGATGGAGGAAACCTGAGAAGGTGTGGGGGCCACTAAAAATCACTAAATGTGCCAATAATGTCTGATTTAAACTAAGAATTGATGACTAATAAATGCACATGGTCTTTTTTTTTGGTGTCTACAGTTTTTTGTATTTGGCTAGTAAGAAATGTTGTCTTTTAGTAATTATTTTGCTTTCTTTATAAATCTCAACCCGTAATACCTTTGAAATGTAAACTTATTTAGATTTTTTGATAATTTAACCCAATTATAAAAAAACAACACTCATTTCATCATATTTTTTTCAAAGTTTTAATTATTACATAAGAAAGTATAAGTACAATGACAAAGAGATGGAAATAGTGAATGTGATCTTATAAAATATTAATAACAATGACAAAACTTAAATTTAACATTTATTTAACTATCATAAGATAATTTTTCTTCTTCTTTAAAGAAAACGATAAAGAAAACGACTCAAAAATACTTATCAAACCATTGGATGCCCATGGTTTTTTTGGCCATGATTGTGGCCCTAGGGTGAGCAAATGAAATATCAGAGGAAGATAAGGGTGGGTCCCCTAACCGTGATGCTCCAATATGTGCCACAAGTTAAAAGAAAAACACCACTTTAACCAACAAAGTGGCCACCACCGACCTCCATGTTCCAATGAATTTTCTTTCAAAGTCCCCACCTTAACGGAGCATATATACATACCTTCAAAGAAAAAACGAAAACGAGCCTTTGCAATAATTGTAGAACACGTGGACCAGAAACGAACCTTAAATCAACGGCTACGATTCGATTCCTACGCCAACAGATTTTCGCCGTCGATTCGGTCGCGTTAAAAAACACGAGCGCCGCTACCACCTTACCGCAAACAGAATGGAAGGCAAGTCAAACACTACGTAGGGAGTCCAGAAGAGAATAATAAGCGGAGAATCTTTAGCGGTCGGCGGGCGTTCCATGCTTTTTTCGGCTTCTTTTCCACTATAAAATCCTCGTAAACCCCCAAATTCTTTACAACTGTAATTTATCAAACTATTTTCGTAGCAGAAGAGAAAAATCTCGAAGCAGCAAAAATGCAGGGAGCCCACTTGTTGTTGGAGGAGCCTATTCGCATGGCGTCTATTCTGGAGCCTTCCAAGACTGTATGTTGGTGTTAATTTTCTGTAATTTCATTTTGCTTTTCTTTCGCGATCACGGGTTCGATCCCCGACCTGATCCACACAATTTTTTTAAATATTTAGTTCAGCATTTGCAGTCCACTGGTGGCGGCTTCGATCCCTGACCTGATTTCCTAGTGTTGTTGAATGTGCGATAAACATAGCGGTAGTCCTTTTTACTGGCCTATGTTAGGAAACAATTTGTAATCGCCGTTGTTAATACTGATCGTTGCTGGGACTTGTTGCTTAAATCCGTTCTTAGTTTTATTTCTTTTACTCAGGTCGTTGATCCTGTGCGGATTCAGGGTTTCTGATGATTTACTAAAGCTAGTTTCTTTTTGTAGGCAATAACTTTTTTTTAGGTTTCACATCATCTAAACCTGAACCGAATTACATTTGTTTAATCGGGTTTAATTGATGGCATTTGTTTTACCTTAACCTCATTTCATTGATTTTATTGTTGGATTTTATTTCTATTCTCAGTTTTTCATCATCCTTTTTTCGGTTGAGCGTAACCAGGAACATCACGGGCCCTAGACCACATGCAGATTAAGATCAATTAGAAACCATTTTAAAAATTTTTTTATGTAAATTATTGCCTATAGAAATAAAAGCTAACAATAAGTTGTTTTTAATATGTAAATTATTGCCTATAGAAATAAAAGCTAACAATAAGATTTAAAAAAAAAAAATGTAAATTATTGCCCGTAGAAATAAAAGCTAACAATAAGATCAATGAAACTAGGTTTATGTACAAGCGATGATGCAGAACTGAAAACAAATTCCTGCTTATAGAAATAAAAGCTAACAATTAAATTAATGAAACTAGGTTTAGATTTAGATGTCGAGAAACTGAAAATAAAGGTTTAGATGACGAGAAAATGAAAATAAAAGTTTAGATGACTAGAAACTGAAAATAAATTAGTGCTGTATATAAAGGTTTAGATGACAACAGTCTAAAGGCTTGTTGAAACGTTAAAAAGGTGAATTTCTGAACAGAGTGACCCAAATTTAAATCCCTAAACTGCAATAAAATAATTCAGAGGACATATGCTGTTGAAGAGAAATACCCACATACAGATTTAATACCACACAAGCACTGGAGCAGATGTCTTGGTCATATTAACCATTCAGTGGACTAGAGGCCTGAATCCAGCTAATGTAATTTTGACTATAATCTCATCCGTTTTGTGATTATGATTACAATTGTTTGTGTACCAAAATACAAATAGATTGTATACGTGATCCAATAGTTGTGTTTTTGTAGCTCGCTGGTAGGTTAACGTCGTTGTTTGTGTACCTTGGAGTGCTTTTTGTTTAGTCACTCATGTTTACTTGGCTGATAGACCATGGAGGGAGAGCACCCAACCGTAGGTGCTCGACCTTTTTGTAATGTCCCCAAATTGGACAAATTCCCTGAAAACTGATTTTTATGTGAAACCCTTAGCAAAAAGAGAAAATATGATTTTTACCACAGCAAACCCTAGCTGTAAACACAACTCCAAAATTAGCATATTTTTCAGCAAACCCTAGCTGCCAATTAGCTTCAAAAAATTAGCATAAATTATGCCAAACCCTAGCAACAATTGGCTGATCTAAATAAGCAATTTTTTCCTTTCAAAATCATGAAATAATTTCAAAACCCTAGACTCCCCCAAGCAGGAATTTAATTAATACTTTGCAGCTGAATTATTCCATTGAAACCTTCATAAATATGCATAAAAATTACAGACTTAATTTATGACAGAAAATCTGAAGTATTTTGGAGCCTCAAACCCCTCCAAACAATTAGCCCAAGCTGAAAACATATATAATAATTAGTGAATAATATTAGGGCAAGAAATTACCCTCAACAAGGTCAAAAACCCTTCCAAATCAAATTGCCCAAGTGCAGAAATAATATCAAAAATCAATAAATATTTTTAAGGCAATAAATCTTTCAAAACATACTGAAATACCTCATAAAATAAATTGCCACCCTGTATAAATTTTCAAGTAATGTCAAAATTTGCCTCTAGGGCACAAAATCCATCAAAGAGTGAGATTTGACTCCTTCAACCAAGTCGTCACTCTTCCAGAAGCAAAGTGTCAACCTGAAAATGACAAATGGTGTTTAAAACACCCTTGAATGACCAAATGTATCTAATTATAACCCATGAATGGAGTTATCCCAAAGAAGGAAGAGGGCTTTAGTCATCAAACTTCGTTTGCTTGAAGAGTTTTGTCTTCAAACAATTTGGCTTAGCATTTGCGTGTTAATAGACCAAGTTTTCGATATTCAAAACATGACATGCCCTCACCAAATGATTCCTCTTCACTTTTGTAGCCCTCCAAGTGTGGTGCCCAAAAAGAGAAAGAGAGGGTAATATAAAAATCGATTAAAAAGACCTTTCCTTTTGATCTTTTTAAAAAAGCACTTAAGTCCTTAAGACCCTTAAAAGTCCCTCTTTAAGTGAAATAAGAAACATAAGTACTTTTCAAAAAAGGTACTTTTACACATTCAATTAAAATATTTTAATACTCTTCCCTTTATGCTTGTCCCTTAGCGCTCGGGAAGGGTTTAAAGGCCAAGGGTCTTCCATCATGTTCCCATCAAAAGAGGGACATGACACTTTTGGTCTAGTACTTATCTTGTTTCCAATATAGGGCCTTTAGGCTTTTGTTTGACTTTAAGAGGATGAGGAAGCTGACAAGGCTGAGGGCATTTATACATGCAAGTTACAACTGATAGGTTGCCTTTAGGCACTCAATATTTATGCCAAAGATGGCAAGTTGTGAGTGTCAGCAGACTAATCAACCGACAAAGGGCCTGCTCAAATGGGAGAGCACTATCGATTAAGGTGTGAGTGATAGTGAACCGACCCACTTGCCTTAGAAATTTTTAGAACATTAAGTTCCAACTCTACAAAAGGAATACAGCGTGGCCTCTTTTATCAACTATTGTATTTCATAAGTACATATATGATGGTGAAAAGTGGGCTCGAGTATATTATATCACGATCATGATCCATTCTATCTCCCAGCTCATATCATCTTTGTGGAGTGGGAGTTGGGCCAAAGCAACTACTCTGACCTTGTTGACCATTCTTGTTGGTGGATCTTACTTCAAGCTCTCTAATTTATTCGGGAACAATTGTTATCCCACATCCTAGTGCGTCCAATCAAGTATTCTTGCTGTTGCTGAGATAGAAGGGAATTTGAGTGGACATACACTAAAAATCTTGAGCCTGTTATTAAGTTAGGTAAATTGTTTCATGGACTTGGTGAATGCATATCCTCTCCAGTTATGCTCACAAATGCTGAAACAGTTACCTGTGAAGAAATAGAGTTGCTGTTTTTAGGATCTAATAGAAGATAAGTTCTGGAAAAATTATAATTTAAATTGTAAACTTCCTATCAAAAGATTGATATTAAAACTAAATTTGAAAGTAGACATATAGCCAGTCAATGGTGCAAGTAAATTCTTGTTCCATATTGCTCCAAAGAGTATATGGGCCAAAGTCTGAACTTATGATATGGACAATCCTCATCTATTAATTGATTGTCTGGTTCAATGTTACAAGGTATGCTGGATTTTATGGAAAAAGTTTGAATTTCACCAAACTTTATCCTTGTTGAACATGAACTCGAACTTTATCCATTATTTTTACTTGGATTTTTTTGGCATGCTTTTGCATTATTTTATAAATATGTGTTTATATATGCAATGCAACTAAAAGCAGAGCACAGGAAGCACCTCCACTCTGCCCCTCTAACATATTTATACATTTTTTCAGAAAATATGATAAAAAAAGTTCTTTTGTTCAAAAAACTTAAAGATGTTTTTTTTCAAGCTTTATCTATTGGCAAACTTGAACTGAACTTTATCCTTGTCGAACATGAACTTGAACTCAAACCTTGTGATTTATGTCTGGTATTTAATTTTTCCCAAATCAATAACAATCTTGACATCTATTGAGAATGGTGTTGCAATTTTGCATGAATTAGCATATTATTTTGTTTTTTAACTTTATTGTGCCGATGGTCTATTGAATTTTTTTTTGTGTGCTTAATATATATGTAACACCTTGTGCTTGGTAAATTTGTAACTGCCACTCACAGATGAGTTTTGTAACTCGTGTATGGTTAGTGGTAAGATAGAAGAGAACAAATCTCTAAAAAAGTCTTGCTATTTCTCATGCAAGTTTGTTAGACATCAATATCTCCAAATGACTATCAAGATTTGTCAAATTTTCTCCAGCAAAACTATTTCCCCTGCTGCACGTCTATGACTTCTCTCTGGAGTTCACTCTCTCGCTCACTTCTTACTGTATCAGAGCCTTGTGCGCTTTGTTTCTGTTTTCTCTTTTAGCAGGACCACTCCTTGCACCAAGGATCATTTCTCAACTTAAAAATATTTTCTTGAAGCACATTTGACATTCATTAGAGTTGTAGAGATGCCATTTTTAATTCTATGACAGATAGCTTGCAGAAATATGTTTTCCTATCATTGGAGATGCCATCCAAATCACAGTATTTGTTGTCTTAAGGCATATTTTTGAGGCATTTGTGAGACAATTCTGCACTGTTGAGTATCTCCATGCAATCCAAGTCTGATTCCTGGACCGTATATGAGCAATTGTTGACTAGAGGAGAAGATAAATCCGTCCCGTTACTCTGATGATGTCTAATCTCTGTCCTAGCTCTTTCAGAAGTGAGGACCATTGTTTCAGCCATTATAGTTGAAGCTACTACATTTGATCGTCCTTGTTGCCAAGGTTTTATCTCTCCGTTTAGATCGGAAAAACTTGATTCCAAACATCTGCTTATGTCTCCAACAAAGCAGGTCTTATGCAGTTTGGAAAAATAACATTCTATACGTAATTGCTTTCAAAGCACCAGGCTTTCATTACAAAGGTTTTCATTCTCTCCATGAAGAATTATGTTTGAACAATCCTTTCGAGTTTTTATGGGAGCATGCTTGAGTTTTGAATCAGAAGTCAGCTTGCCATGGCTTGAAGATGGATAGTTTGATTGCATTTGGAGGAAGAGATGCTCGAAGAGCCCCACAAATAATGTTCGTGCCTTAAATCGATCTGCTCTAACAGTGCCCCTTGATTCAATTGATGGATCATGGTGGAAGTCATTAATTGTGGTCTCTATTTGGGATAAGTTCTTGGAGCTTAACCCTCATGGATAAATGCTCCCCTTATCATATTATTAAGCTATGCTCTTGTGGTATTCCAAGCAATAATGAATTAAATATTTGCTGCTTTCCTATGTAAAAAAACATTAGCCTTAATTAACAATATCTTATTTACAGCAAAACATGGGAAGACCATCTTGGACATGGATAGCATGTCCTAACAATCTGACAAGAACAATGTTTTCTTGTGAAGAGATTGAAATGCAGCTTTGACATTAAGGATTGGAATATTTGGGCCTTATATTCTTGATCAGTGGCTGTAAGGTGGATCTTGAGTAGGTTAAGACAATACTGACAAGGCCTGTACCTAGATACTTCACTGAGTTATGTGAATTTCTAGACATAATTGGTTATTATCAGAAATCTATACATAATTATTAATTATTTTCAGAGAATGGGACCCTTGGTAGAATTACTGATAAAAGATTCTTCAGATTGGAACTCAATTAAAAGTTTGCTTTAAGAAATAAAACCATCGTGACCTGAATCAATGTCCTTGTGGCACCTAACTTTGAGAACCATTTAAATTTTTATTGTTATGTTTCAGGAATTGGAAATAGAGAATTCCTTGCATAAGAAGGTAGAACTATATCCTTTAGAAGTCCAGAATTTAAGGGAAATGAACTAATCAAAATCTAATTTTGACGAAACGTCAAAATTGTTTGTGTATTATAAAATTGGAGTCAATACCTATCGGTTTGTTCTTGTATGCTTCTATGAGGGCAGATCACATTAGTCTTTATCATCTAATGTCTAATGCAATGTGCTCTTTATATGAAGATGCAAACATGTTGTCCATAACCACAAAATGCATTCCATAATCACAAAATGTGTTCCATGACCACAATTATTCCAAAACAGATAGAAGACCTATACACATGGAAAAAGTGATGAAAATCATAAATCTTCAAAGAAATAAAAAAATATCACTTAAACTTTAATCCCAAACAACTCATGAAAAAATAACTAGAGAGCATGTCAGTTTCCTTGAAACATATTGCAACATTAGGTAATAATTTTGTTGGAAAGGAATGAAAAAGGAGATCACATAGCGGCTACAGAATTTAGAACAGTTTACATCAATTGGAGAGCTTTTGTTTAGGTCACTGCTCTTCGGAATTTCAATAGACAATAAACTAAAATGTGACATACCCATGACTTTTATAACTATTGCATATTTTTGACAAGGTTTCTTAAACCTGAAGGAGAAGATCATATCTTTTTGATGGTAGATTGTTTAACTAAAGATGCTCATTTTATTCTTGGACGAAGTCCATTCACCCTTAGCAAGGCAGCACATTAATTCGTCAAATATATTAATAAGCGAAATGAACTATTTGAGATAATTGTGAATGAGCGGTTGCAAAACTTATGTCTAATATTTGGAGAGCTTTTTTGCTAGTCTGGAAAAACTTATCACAACAACAACAATATACTATCCATAGGCAGATTGTCTAAAATAAAAGCACTGAGAATATGCTTTTTGGCCAAGCAGGTTGGCCATCATCATTGTTTTTATGGATTGCATTTTCTGGGTGCTTTAATTCAGGTTTCGGGTACACATATTTGGATTATGCAGGCTCTGGAACTCATGCACATAGTTGGGAGGTGATCGGCTGGTTGTCAGGTAACAGTTGGCTCTAGCATTTTTGCCATCATTTTCTTGGAGACTTGTTTGAATGAGCAGTTCAAGGATCATAAAGCTGCGAAACCATTGTTGGGAATGTTTGGTAATTGACATGTTCAGATCATAGCTCTAAAACTTGGCAGATTTGCAGGTACTTGAAAGATCTTAAAGCAGGCAACTCATTCGTGGATTGTCAAGCTGAGTCTTCACGCCGATAGGCGTTCTACAATGGCAGCAAGGGGTGGGATGTAATGGCATGAGATGTTAACAATTATATTAGACCTTAAATTTGATGTACTGTCAACTGTCATAGGGAAATTTCAATCTTAAATCTGACGCCCATTTGACCATCAGTTTAAAGTTTTTTCTTTTTGCTTGGAGATGTCAATCGAAAAAATTGGAATATCTTGGCCATACGGTGGGGTTTGGAGCCTTTTTTTTTTCTCCAAAATATTTTTTGATCCTGACATTGGTGTAACTAGATTGATGTCATTAGACACCAATCATTGGGAAATTGGAGGAGAAGGTAGTGGAATTACTAATCAATGTGGTATGTGAAAAATCCAAAATAAGAACTTTGAGTATCTCTTGGTGTATTTCAGATAGATGGATTTAAGATATCTGTACTAGTTGTAGAGTATTCAGTGAGTATGTACCAGAAATTCGACAACTGACAGAAAATAATGTTAAAAGAAAAAATCACTGTTTTTTTGACATTTTCATCTTTGTTTAGTTATAAATAAGCTTGCTAAGACACTCTCAACAAATTTTCAGTGGCCATGCGTTCTCTAAATTCATTTATTATGCTTTTTACATTAAGCTTATTTTATGAATTTATATATTTATTTTATTTGCCAGGTTTTGGCCAAGCACGAATCGGAGTCGAGATTTTGGGCTGCTGGGTTTTGGTTGAGCCCAAGTTTTTTGACTATGGTTCACACTATGGCTCATCATCAGGTTTTGGGATTGGGAAATCTATTTTAAGGGGGGATGTTAGTGCAATGCCACCTTTCTTTTATGATATCTTTCATTATGGCTCCTCTGTTGGGGGGAGGTTGGCGGGAAGGTTTGGCAAGTAAATTCAACTTTCCATGATTTCTCTTTTAGAGGGGACGTTGGCTGTAATGTATGGGGAGTAAATGCAACCTGCCCTCTGGGCCCTAAGTTTTAGGGGGAATGTTAGAGTTGTAAACACTGTCTTATCATGTCTGTTGAGTTACCAATATTGTGGTATACCCTTGGGATTGATATCAGGGTAGTAGTCCATAGAGAATTGGCTTTCCCTACATGTTATTAAGAGTAGGTTTATAAATAGAGGGCTTTGCCCCACCTGTATCCATCCAAATCATCCAATATTGTTCATCTATTTTGATTCTGTATTGAGTATGGTATTTTTAGGATTTCCTTAAAGGCATCCACCGTATCGTGGTCTTCTTGTGCATTGATCCATCTATGTTTGGGTTTTCTTTTTTGTTGATCAAGGGACTTTGTGCTTAATTCTCACAAAGGGGTGGCTTGTTGTAAGTTATAGTTAATTCATAGGATGTGGTGACTGCTGCTCTGAATTGCAATCTCTCTATGTTATAACTAAGATTGCTCTGTGTTCCAATAGGGATGGATGGGAAATAAAAAGTTGTATATTGTCTCATGACCACATAAAATGGTGTTACGACAAGCTCCATCTTTTTCCTTCCCACATGTTCAATTGCTTCTTTAAAGATGTCTATCTAATGTGCATTATCCTTCACTTTACCCATATTGTCAACATAAATTTTGAGCACCACGCTCCTAGGATTAGCAAACAAAGTCTATGAGTCCTAAATATTTTAGGAACATTACCCTCCTAGGGTTAGAATACGTTATGTATGTTAGAGGTGGATTGCTGATATTAGCTTTAGCAGAAAACCCCTAAAATGGAAAAAAAACCATGTTTTCAAGGTTGAATGTATAGAACCCTCATTTTTTTTGGAGAATGGGTCAACATTGACTGACTCGCTCTCTTACCTTAAGTGACCTTAAATTAAAAAATCTATTTGAAGGAATTCTAAAAGCTTTGGGTTGTTTGCTTGAAAAGAAATCTACAAATTTTTTTCAGTTTTTACTACGTTTTTGATAGGATGTATTTCACATCGTTTTGAACCTCTCGTATTTTGTTTTTTAAGAGCATAGCTACTATGGTTGATATTTGTCCAACCACTTGACACAATTGACTCATTAGATTTCTTCCAACCATAGCAATAAAGAAACCACCAAATTGAAAAAATTAAAAGACACCTTGCATTTTTGTTTTTATTGGCTATACGAATAAAACCTTCCATTTTTTGAGAGTCATCTGTGTTGTTTGTAGCCTTAATTGACTTAAATTTTCAACCTCCACACTCAAGAAAAATTATATATGAAGTTACTTGCAGTTGCCCCAAGGGTGCGAGGAACACTAGAAGAATTTTATATTTTATTTTCATGGTTTTTTTGGGTAAGTTTTTTCTTTTCATTTGTGGAGTATATTGCTGTTTCAAGTGTACGATGTGGGCACACACTACTGCTTGAAAATCAAACCTACCAACTCTGAACAGGCTGATTGACATTGCACCACATTATTACGATATTATAAATTTCCCCCAATGTGAGGCATGACGTGTTTTGGAGAGGCTCATTCTTAAGCATATTGCTGTTTCAAGTGTACGATGTGGGCACACACTACTGCTTGAAAATTAAACCTACCAACTCTGAACAGGCTGATTGACATTGCACCACATTATTACGATATTATAAATTTCCCGCAATGTGAGGCATGACGTGTTTTTGGAGAGGCTCATTCTTAAGTGTGAGAGAGAGAAATCAGAATAAAAAAACAGAAAGTGATGTTCTTGATTCATTATTGTCATTGCAGTCATGTTCATTCGATACTGAGCTGAAATGCACAAGTGGCAAATGATGTGAGGTGGTTCTTATCAATGTGATACTGAGCTGAAAGATATTCTGCATGAGGGTGATATGTAGTTAATACTTGTTCGAGAAAGCTCACTCGTATGCATATCTGCACTTAGCAAGGTCAGATGTATTGCACAGCACTGTCTGGCATGCAAGGCGTGTTACCTTGATTTGGAACTCAGCATGTATGTAGGATTGTGGCAATGACAACCACCAATCGCTATGTTTCTATAAACAGGATTGTGCATTTGCCTATGATGCCTGGTAGCTTTCTTATGATCTGTGAAATGATAATATCTCAATTATATATAGGCACCTTGCAGTTTCAACTTATTTGTAAAGACAACATCCATGAGTAGTTCCCATATGCACTTGAGTAACTTTCCCACGTCTGTAGCTTAACAATCATAGGCCTTTTCCATTTTTTTTCCTGTAGAAAGTTTAGATTATTAATAACATTTATCTTCTGCGCTGCGATGACTCTTCCCTTGCAGCTGGACTGAGGTTATCCCTGGAAGCTTCATTAAAGTATGGATTTGACTTTATTTATTTATTATTGTTTTCAATCAACATTCAGTGTGAATGATACATCTTACCTTCTTTGATGTGATATTGAAATAATGCAAATGGCTTCGTGGGTTTTGACTAATTTTTATTTTGATGGTCTGTACTGATTGTTTTTCTTCTTTTAGTGAACAATGCTTTCCATGGAATTGCTACTCAGTGGTTTATTGTGACTGTGACATTTTCCACGTAGGAATAAAATAAAGGAAAAAATAACAATTAAACCTGAAAAATAGAATTCTGAGCATAGTTGTACTCTCCGTGATCACCATTCATAGAAAGCACTTTCTCCATAGCGGTGCTCCTCTTTTTGCTTGTGTCTTCTCTTTTTGCTTGCTATATGTGCATTTCAATGTCCTATCCTACAATACACTGAAAACTACGTAAAACATGTCAAGATTATATTAGTGTATAGTGAAAACAATATAAGACATGTAAAGGCTTGCTATATTTTCACATCTTCCGTTTACAGTGGAGGGCGGTTTTGTAAAGGACTGTAACATCCCCTTGAACAGCTCTTACCTG
The DNA here is from genome assembly GCA_037957365.1 of Torreya grandis. Lineage (NCBI taxonomy): Eukaryota > Viridiplantae > Streptophyta > Pinopsida > Cupressales > Taxaceae > Torreya > Torreya grandis. The sequence continues at coordinate 3,373,662 of JARHVA010000429.1, forward strand.
GCGGTTTTGTTTTTGTGGCATCAAATTCAATGAAACAGGAACTTGTAAAGTGAATTTCTGCATCCTTTGGGAGCATCCCCCGAGCAGGTGCCAAAATGGGAACACTACAATAGCAAGTTTCGAACCAGCAACCTGTGTAGCGTGCCCGGGTCCCGAACCAGCATCCTGCTGGTTTCCAGTCTACAGACATATCCCCCCCTCCCCCAAAACCGTTGTTGGAGCTTTTCCAAAAACTCCCCCCCCCGAAAACCGCTGTTGAAAACTGCTGAGTATCTACAAAACCATGAGATGAATAATCCCCCATCGTTTGTCAATATAACGCCTCCTACATTTTTTGGGATATTTACTTTCAAGAAAATTGTGTCATTTTTTTTGTGTTTTCCAGACATTTTTTGCTTAACATATTTAGGTTGTTTTGACCCTCTTGTTTTTTGTTTTTTTAACTAACATGGGTACTATGCTTCCAACTACCTCTAATGACATGAAATCTAGTGTCAATGCAAACCTTCTTATTAAACCAATAAAACATTCATAATTTTTCATAATTTGGGGTTTTTTATCCTGTTGCATAGTCTATTAAATTATAATCTCCTTATAATGGTCTCTACACACATTGAATATTATAACTTGTAAAGAGAAACCACAGAATTGATGTGCCAATGTGATGTTTGCATCATACATACAAAAGGCATTGAGCAAACGAGCAGGATCAATGCCAATATCGGTAGGTTGGTTCTGTGCTAGGGAGGGATTGGTCTATTTGAGTGGAAAAGGCTGATTTTTGTCTTTTCAATATCAAGCATTTTTTTATATGCACAAGTTTTTCCCTCTTGGACATTTGATCACATATTTTAGTTTACTTTTTTTTTTTTTTTTTGGGGTATCCATATAAATGCCCCCCTACTTGTGCTACTTGTCTAGGATATAAGGCAGGCTAGGAGAGGCCTCCGATGTATGAGGTGCCAATATTTCCAAATCATTTTTTGTACCATGAATGTATTGATAGAATAATCATATATAAGAGACTCAACTCTTTTGTATTGCTTTTTGTTATTTGATAATTGTATTTACCTCTCAAGTTTCAACCATGGTGTAAATTAATTTTCTAATGTCATTGAAATTTTCACCTTCCCTTGTGTTACTTTGATCTCTAAAATCCTCTTAGCATGGACTATCCTCATCAGAACATCAACAGATTCTGTATTGGCCCTCGTGTGGTACCTGAGAGGATGCTGGCAGTCCTGTTCTTGGCTCTGATGTAGACTAGAGCCTTGTTCCCTATTGTCTGTCTTCTCTTGGTTCTGTAGGCATTGCATTTTGACAAGGTGTCTTATTTTTACAGGATTCTTTTGTATTATATGGCCTTCTATATTCTGACTGGAAGAAGATTTAGTATTTACCTGTTTGCGTTTACCTACCTCTTATTTAGTTCTATTGCTTCCTAGTTTTAGTTCTAACTTTTATATACAGTATTTTATATGATTGGATTTCTTTAAAGCACTGCTGATTAACTACCGTATCTTGCTGTGCTTTTGAGTTCTGTTGGCCTGCTTTGGTCGTTCATGGATGTTAGTATATCTTCTTTCTTTCTGAGTATAGTTCAGTTCCTCCATGTGTAGCATACACAGTCTGTCATCCAATGCTTTTGCATTCTATTTGCCATTAAATGCAACCACTAACCACTGCCTATATGTAGTTTGTTTTGACCTTCTTATGAATGTGAATCCTTTGCTTTAGTAAGCTGTGGCAACGTTTCCATGTAACATGCTTTCAATTGAATCCTAGAACATAATCCAATGCTTTTGCATTCTATTTGCCATTAAACTCAACCACTTGCCCTATATCTAATTTTTAGACCTTCTTATGAATGTCAACCCTTTGCTTTAGTAAGCTGTGGCAACGTTTCCATATAACATGCTTTCAATTGAATTCTAGAACAGAGCTTAAAGTCTTGGCTTCATTGCAGAATGTTTACCCTGCAATGACAAAGATTGTTGGTACTCTTGGACCAAAATCACGATCTGTCGAAGTGATTGAGGCATGTCTCAAGGCTGGAATGTCTGGTGAGTCTTCATAATTTTCATTTGAATTTGTACTTATTTCGTCATTGGAATTTTGCTTTTTTTGTTAGAAATTCAATTATTTGTCTTTTTTAAAAGTATTCCTCTGCTACTTGTGACATTTTGAATGCGTTATGTAACATGCCCTGTAAATGTCTGAGCTCTATGGCAGTTGCTCGTTTTGATTTCTCTCAAGGAGACAATGACTATCATCAAGAGACTCTTGAAAATCTGAGGACTGCTGTGAAGAAAAATAAAAAACTTTGTGCTGTAAGTTCAATTGTTCCTTCTAACCGGTGTTTGGTATTGTTAATATACTTCACCACCTTCTGACTATCTGACTACTCACAAATATATTGATTTTGGCTTTTTGTATCCTGTCGTGGATTTTCTCCTTTCTGTTGTCATTTGTAAATGAATGATCTAATGGGGGCTTGGCTGCTTTGTTTTGAGCCACATTTCTGAGGGATGAAAACAAAAAATTAAGTTTGAAACACGAATATTAAAAACTATGTAATACAGTAATAGGTATCTTCCTACTTGTAAGGTTTTGCTCTTTAGGTGTGACAACATCTTAGTTTTGTTCTTAACAAAGTTGTAGTCTATAGACTCTTGATTTATTTCATATGCACATGTCTTATCCTTGTTATTAAACCATTGGATTGTTGATCTATATGCACTACTCTGCTTTTAACGATTTTTTTTAAATGCCTTATTTTGAAAATTTTTATAACCCTTTTCTGATGTTTTCTCAATAACTACGGTCCACAGATTCGACAATATTTTGATGAGGCAATGTGCTTAAATCAGAAATCTTGTTTTGTATTTATTTGCTAGTTTAGTGCTTTCTTTTCTGATTCTATTGTAATTATCTTGATTTTTGAGCTTAGTTTTACTGTGTCTGGGATTTTATTCAGTTATTCATATTTCAAAACTCCCCATATATTACAATAAAAATGTACTGTATGTAACAGGTCATGTTAGATACAGTTGGTGCAGAATTGCAAGTTTTTAACAAGAATGAGCAGCCTATTGTGCTGGAGGTTGATGCATTTGTGACTCTGACACCAGATCAGAGCAAAGAAGCATCATCTGAAGTGTTGCCAATAAACTTTGGAGGACTTGCCAAGGTATGCTTTTTTTTTTGGTCTTTATATTTCATTGGCATCTGGACACTATTCTATGGGAATTAATAGATAAATGTAGTTATTGAATTTGTCAGACAGTTATAGTTAACTATGCTGCTGCTTGGTAGCGTGTCTAGATGTATTGCTGAGAGATTGTTTAAATTGCGAGTATGTGATGTGAGACTTGTAGGCACAGAACAACATAGGCCTTTATATTTGATTGCTTTGAACTTGAATCTCCTACAACAATCATTTTATGGTACCATGATGTCCTAGAAATAAAGCATGAAGCTCCTATAACAATCATTTTATGGTACTGTGATGTCCTAGAAATAAAGCATGAAGCTTAGAGAATATATATATATATTTTTTTTGTGAGTTATGTATTGATTTCTTAGTGCATGAACTTAGGTGGAAGAGCATGCAACATTTTTTTTTCTGTTTTCCCCTTCACACACCTCTTCAATTGAGCTTCTTGTGCAGTATAGGAACTCTTTAATAGTGTGATGCTTTTTTTGACTATTTCTATATTCCCTGTTCGAGGGCATTTCCATACGGACTACTGTTCTTATCTTTTTTTACTTTTTACTTCCCTTCCTAATCTTTCTTGAGATGCTTTAATTTTAAAAGATGCATTACAGATATCTGTACACCTCCTATTTATAAGATTGTTTTCTTTCTTTATTTTATGGTTAACATGCTTATTGTCTGAGATGATCTGCGTAATATTATTTCTGTATTGTGAGAAGCAAGTTGGGATTGTAAATGGAAAGTATGGTCATCTCCCTTTGTTCTGAGCATGTTTCATTTGACTTTATGTGCATTGCATTGAGTCTTTGGGTGTCGTGTTCAGAACTACAGCTTTCAGTCATGTGCTACTGACAACTGCTACATTCATCAATATGCTATTAGTGTTTCCAGTTTATGTTTTACAAGGACTGATCCATTTTATATTTGAATTCTTTATTCTACAGGTGGTGAGGAAAGGGGATACAATATTTGTTGGGCAATATCTGTTTACTGGAAGCGAAACTACTTCCGTTTGGCTTGAGGTCAAGGCTTTTCTGATATTGTGTTTGTGAACTTTCAACCAGATTAAAATTTACACTTCTTGGGATGTACACAGTATGAATGTTGAAAGTTCTACCAACTGTTATGAGTGCAGGTTGAACATATTCAAGGACAAGATGTAATTTGTGTTGTCAAAAACAGTTCCACGCTTGCTGGCTCATTATTTACGATGCATGTCTCTCAAGTTCATATTGACCTTCCCACTCTAAGTGATGCAGATAAGCACGTAAGCCCTCGCTTGGACATTAGTTTTAGTTGCTAATATTGTTTGTCAGATTCTGAGATTTGTACAGAGAAGTTCTGTAGTTGTAACTGACTGCGTTTTATGTTTAGCACATAAAAATTATAAGTAGGTAAGATTCAAGGTTTGAATTACTTATGACAGAAAACTTGAAATACCCAGGCATATTTAATTCATTAAAGTTTAATAAATATAAGCTTTACCTTTATATAGGTACATGTTTGGACAAGTTTAGTTTTGCATTAAGTGAAATCTAAGATGGTGTAAAATTCATGTGGATAAGATTATCTTTATAGTTTAATTGGGTACTGAATACTATACCGTATTCAAGTGGCATTTATATTTTTCGCTTAAAGAAAACATCTGATGCTTTTGGACTGAGGTGTGATCTGTGTATTGAAAGTATTCGTGATTTGTGTAAGGGTAACAAAATTATGCGGGACAGTTACTATGTCAAACGTGGCCTGAGAGCTCATGCCAAATTATTTTTCAGTCTACCAAACTGGTAATTATGATTCTAGGATGAGCAATTCTTTCCTGGGCAGACCTAGGCGGCAGATGGAACACATCACTTAATATGGTCTCCAGATTAGAAGAACATATTTCTATAAATATCTCTTACTCCCCTTAATTCTGTGTCTATTTTATTGGGTTTGGTTTGAATTAGTGCCCATGAGTGCAGTCCATTATGTTACAGTGAAAATTTAGAAATGTTTTTTTGCTTTATTACCTCAATTTTTAATCCTTTGCTTGACTGGAACTATTAATCTTTGTTTAGGATTATTCCAGGTTATTTAAGTGGTTTTGTTTCGATTATTGGAATTGATTATTCAAACTCTTCTTACCATAGAATTTTAGTCATTGTTCCAGGTTAGGACAGATTAAATGCTCTGAGATTAAGATTTCTGGATGCATCATGTTAACTGGATTTTGTTTCAATTAATGTGATGAATCCAGAATTCTAATATCAAACACTCAACATCATGAAAACCTACATGATCTCATGAATGCCGTTCTCTATTTTATATCCTTATCTTTTTGTTTCATGTAGGTATCAATTATAATCCTTTCTAACCATTTAAACTAAGTAGCCGATCCTGGTAGTGGTATGGGTATGGGTACGCCAGTAGGATGATTTGTTTTGCCTGGTTACGGCTTGGGTATGGTTGTATAAAAAAATAATATAAAATATTAAAAATATAGCCATATATCCCTATAATATGCTTCCACGCTTCACATACATGTCTATCATGGCAGTCACAACTACAACATCAAAAAAAATGCTTTCAATTATTTTTTGTTGGATCTCTGTAACCTTTTCCAAAGATCCGAGTTTTGCACAAAGCTGGGAGAACGCTGCAAAAAGTTGATGAGTTTGGCTTTACACTTGCCAATTTTTATTTGCTTAAAAATCTCCAAATTTTTTTCAACAAGCCCCTTTTGTGCATATCCAGCAATAATTGCCGTCCATGAAACCACATTTGGTTCAGGCATTGCTTTGAATAGCCTTAAAGCTTCATGAAGAAAACAATTTTGTGCATACCGTGTAATCATTGCATTCCATGAAACCACATTTCATTTAGACGGTCTCAAACAAATCACGTCCCCTCTGTATCCTCCCACTTTTTGCATACATGTCTATCAGGGCTGTGCCAATGCAACATCTGTCAAAAAATCCTCTTTTAATTATATTTTGATGGATCTCCATACCCTGTTCCAAAGCTCCAAGTTTTGCACAAGCTGGGAAGATGCTGGCAAAAGTTGATGAGTCTGGATTTTCACCTGCCCATTGCATTTGCTTAAAAAGCTCCATGGTTTTTCCAACAAACTCATTTTGTGCATGTCTGGCATTTATTACACTCCATGAGACCACAGCTCGTTGAGGCATTTTGTCAAACAACCTGCTTGCCTACTCTTTTCACCTGGGTTTGCTGCGGGTATGGCCTGAGTACTGCCCACCAGGGTCAGGTATGCCCGAGTTTGTCCAGTTCCTGACCCTGCTGGGTGGTACCCAGGCCGTACACACAAAGCCATATCGAACCTGGACCGTTCCCCTGGGGTGAAAGGACCTGGCTACATACATATAAGCTGAAAACATTTTAGAAAGTGATTTAATTCTACTTTAAACTTGCTGAGCTCATTTCCTGTACTGTTCAGACTTGTCAAATTGAAAACATGTCAAATCCATGTTCAAATGAAAAAATATTATTAAAGTGAAAAAATTGCGAATAAAAAGTGAGTTGTTGATTAAAACACAAAAAATATGAATAAAACAGAAGATTTTATATACAATAAAACTGCCATGTTTTTCCCATTTTAAACCTGAGTAATTGAAAAATACTTGCACTCTGGCCTTGCTGTGTCATTGCCGTGCAACTGTTGTACAATTATGTTTCTAACATCCTCCATCTATGCCGAGTAAGCCTGTTGCCAAATGACTCACTTTTACTTATATATAAATTTTCAAAGCTAGATTCTGCATCTCTGCAATGCCCCTTTCACCTACTTTTGTGAGTCTCTAAAGTTCATAGGGTTCATTGTATTCTCCTGTAATTCCTAGTGCAATGTACAAGCAGCAACAGGAATGATTTCAAACTACACCTAATTTAACTCAGTGCCAAAGCAAAGTAAGTGTTGAATGTGTAAAGTTTTACAGAATTAAAAGCACTCCTTGTTGACTTTATTTAGACTCTGCAACAGATTTAGGAGACATAAGATGTAATTTACAGAGGATACAGATTACGAGTTCAGAAATGAAGTCACTCACCCTCATGGGATGGGTCTACATGATGTCTTCCTCTGACCTTTACCCCACACACATTGCTAGTATTATGTACAGGAAAGAGTTGAACTGAGGAAAGTAGTCACATTCCTCTTGCAATAATAATAATAATAATAATAATTCAAATGCAAGGTTCCTTCATTATCATTGATAATGTTTTTACTTGTATATGCATAAGTTATCTCAACTGTTATAATTTCTGGATTAATAGCCTTCAAATAATCCTTTGTATTGTCATATGTAAATTGCAACTAGAAAATATGAAGGATTGTATCAATAATTTTCAAGACCAGTACCTTTGAGTCAGAAAAAAATATGGAAATATGGTATACTTTTGTGAATAAAACTGTGTGTTTTGCCTCTGAAAACTCTTCAAAAAGTGTAAAATGAGAAGGATTCAAGCAAATTGTAATCATATGTGATGCAGAGCATTGTTTACCATAGTTACAGTTACATCAAGCTTCATAGTATCAGATATCCACTGTAGAGCCAATGGAATGGATGCTGATTCTGAATTCACTTAACTTATTTTTTTTTTATCACTTTTCCAAAATTCGTGAATGTAAACTCTCAGTGAAAATATAAAATGTAAATTTTAATCCTTAAATCTCAAAAGTACAAAATTGATATAGTAGAAAAGAATATTTTTGAATATGAATTATAAATTTTCATTTCTAAGACTAGGAATAATTGCCAACTGCCTGATTCTGAATTCACCAACTTTTTTATATCACTTTTCCAAAATACGTATGTGAAATCTCAGTGAAAAATTAAAATGTAAATTTCAATCCTTAAATCTCAAAGGAGCAAGATGTTATAGTAGAATATAATACTTTTGAATCTGAATTATAATTTTACATTTCTTAAATTAGGAATAATTGCCAACTGCTTATTCTCTTAAAATAAGGATGATCCTTAAAAGTTACCCATCTTTGTATCTGGTTTAGGTGTGGCATAACATTGCATCTCAAATTTGCACATAAGTTGTATCTGGTCGTGAATTTTACTCTCTGTATTAACTGATTAACTTGTACATGTCATTATATATAGATTGCAAAAAATGTCTATAATTTAATAAATAAGATGGAGCTTTCACAGTTCCATATATAACATGTCCACCTTGGTCATTTCCATTGTTAACATTTCACTGAAAAGCTAAAAGCATTTGAAAGTGTTTTTTAATTTCTTCCCAATCCTCTGTTAATTAAAGGTAGTTAATCATAATTTCAAGGACATGTATTTAAGTTGATACCTTATGGTGTAGTTACTATTAGCAATGCATTTATATTTTTCTGCACGTTTATTTTTAACTGCTTATGTGCCGTGTCAATAACATTAATTAAGCAGAAATCATCTACATGCACCATACTTCTGCTGAATTTGACTCTGTACAGTTTAGCTACCATGCATGTTGTATAGTCACTTCATGCAAGGTAATATGTGGGGTTTTATGCATGGACCCCTTACAGAATTTGAATACTTCTCAAGCTGTGGCTCGATCCGATCTTTTGTATCTTTATAACTTGAAATCATTGCAACCGGTGTCTCATGAATATAAACTAACAGTTTTATTAACTTTTATCAATGGCTAATTATTGCAGTAACCTATTTTCTGTTAAAAGCTTCTAGAAGTCAGATGTTGGCTGGGATAATATAAATTTTAAAAATGCAGCGAGCAGCATAATCTTGATGTTAACATTGTTTAGCATCTTCTAATTGATTCTCGACAGATTTGTAATTTAATTTGATACTTTTTTTTTTAATAGGTTATTGCAACTTGGGGAGTACGTAACAACATTGACTTTATTTCTTTATCATACACCCGGCATGCCGAAGACATTAGACAGGTGACAAATGGAACCTTAAAGCTTGATTGTTTCCCATATTTTTTATTTGTGCTACTTTGAAGGTTCTCATATAATTATTTGTCTATAAGTTGACGTTTGTAAGTATAGGATTACAGGCTGATTGAACTGTATTCCTAGTTTCAAATTCATAGTGCTACCTTATGAAGTTCAAATATTTCAGTTCATTTGTTTTCTTGACCTGGGAACCTGATACCTATTGTTAAGTAAATGTAATACATTGAATGCTTTCTAATGATTTATAAGAAGCGAATACATTGTAAAAGGAAGTGTATAAGCAAAGACATTCTGGAAAGTTTTTAATTTAGCTTCATGTCATGGGGAGTCCAACTTGATCCTTGTTTTTGAATGTACTTAAAAATGAGAAATGTGTTAAGGTCAATTCCAAATAGTGATTGCATTATCTACTGCTCATCTGAAAATGCATTTACATTGATGACAGAATGACAAGTGGGAAAATTGTACAGAACTTGTATAACTTCTACTAGTTAAGTATATTGTAGAATGCTATCTGTTGGGAAATCGATGCTTGTGTTCAATTGGCATGATGAACTTTTGTTGTGTCTTGTGTAGGCTCGTGCTTATCTTGCTGAGCTTGGGAACCTTCGTCAGACTCAAATATTTGCTAAGATTGAAAATATAGAGGTACCTGGCGTGACAAAGAACAGAATCTTTGAATTGTAGCTTCTCCTTTATCTCTGCGTTTGAGAATATTCTTCAAGAATGCCCCATGATAATTATGCTGTTGTTCTGATCTTAGGATTTATAAAACTTATTGTTGCAGGGTCTGGATCACTTTGATGAGATCTTGCAAGAAGCAGACGGGATCATTCTTTCACGCGGAAATTTAGGGATAGATCTTCCACCAGAAAAGGTCAGACATTTTAGCCCATGTATTCTTTCATTACATCTCTGACCCTCTATTTCCTGATTTTCCCATAGGAAAAAGACCACTACTGACATTGCAGTATGATGATTTGTGCATTTACCAACCTGTCTGGAACCTTGTTGTGAACTTGTGTTTTTTCTAAATAGTCAAATTATACTGTGCTTCTGAGAGTTTTTTTAGTGTTCATCTTATCCCTATACCAATATTCGAATTACCCAATTCTTGTTTTTCTTTTGGAAAAGTATAATGCCAACTTAGCTTTGTTCTGTACTATATAGTGTGTTATTATGCCAATCAGATTTCTTCATTTCAATTATTAGAAATTCCCAGTTCAAGGACTTGCATTTTTATCCTTATATTTCTTTCCGTGCATATAAATACCATTTAAGAATCGAGCGATGAGACAATAATGATTGATACATTTTGAAGATCTTTTGCATGTGGAGGTCCATACAAATTCTAACAAAAGTTGCCATACTTTTCTTGTGAGTTCTGATTCCCCATTGCCATCTCCAATGCCCTGGAAGATCTCCATGAGATACTTCTATAGGTAGATTTGGTAATCTGAATGAGGCTGGAATAAAGGATGGGTTTTCCTAAAGGAGATGGATACTTTGTTGGTCAAGATCCAGGCTATAAATAATAAACCAATTCTCTTCAGGAACCAAGCTTCTCACTTGGATGCTCAAATTTTTATCTTTTTTCGAGCAAATGCTATTCTGAAAAATGCTCTTGGCACAATTTATGGTATTTGCATCTTCATTAATTCTTGCCTATCATTATTTCAAGGATTTTTGGCTTGGCCACATTCCATTGGATTTGTATATGAGAGAAATGTTATTAGAAGATATTCTGTCATACACATTAGAACTGCTCCCAATTTCTCTGCCCTCTACCATGGCTGGCATGGTCTTCTTGGACTGACCCTTCTTGCAGTTATTCCGAATGCAATTTCCAGAATTATGCATCGGAATGTGTTTCTACTCCACAATGGTTTCAATGTTCTTTAGAATCTCTACCAATAGTAGTGACATTGTTTTAATGTTTCCCATTACTTTTCCCCTTGTTGAAGCTGCACCTTGCTGATTTAAAGATCTGCCAGGTCCCTTCTTCCTGTCCATCTCAATGTAATGGGCTTGGGCGTATGCTTCATTTATGGTATTAGGCTTAGCCATGAATACTTGATTTCTTATGCTGGTGTACAGGCCACAAAGATACTTCACAACAATATCTATCCAATCCCATTTGGATTGCTTGCCTGGGGAATTCAGCGGTATACTCCTGCACACATTGTCCTTGCTACTGCCTATAAAGCCACCATTTCATAGCATGCTCTTCCTTATAGCAAGTAGGATAAAATTGAGACTTGACTAGCTTTTTGAAACCAGCCCAATTAACAATAGGTGGTAGCTTTTTCAAAGCCAAAGAATGTGCTTATTTTTTCCAATAAAGTGAGTGCATGACCAGAAAGCCTAAGACGTGCAAAAGGAATCTGTTGTCTTTCACTTACATCATGCATACTGAAATATACATCCAATTGTGACAACCAATTATTGAGTTTTTTTTTGCGTCAACCTCTCCTTCATAGGGCATGTGATTTGGATTTTATTGGAAATCCGGTGCACAACACACTAATTTGTAGAAATTTAACGTGCTATAAAAGTAACGATCCAATTCAAGGAAATGGAGACAACAAATAGCAATTTACTGTGATGTAAATGAAGCTTAATTGAATCCAAGAGTAGTTAGTATACAAGAAGGGTAGCAATCTCTGAAGAGATGTGATGTAAACAATTCCTTTATCTGTTTTACGGGGAAATGAACATTCTAAAAATAGAGAATGAAGTGATTCGACATGGATTCCGAAAACATATGTGACAACTTTTGCCCCTAGAGGTTGATAGTTTTTGTTGGGACCCAAAACTTATAAATAAACAAAATTACTTATTTTCTATTTTTAGATATTTTTCTAGTTTTTTGTATTTTGCCAATTTGAGGCCCTTAGGATGTTTTTTTGGCCTTGGAAGGTCTGCAAAGAGTTATTGAAGGTACTATCTTTTTCAACATCTAAATTAATTCCTTTTGAGATATGTCCAACACATAAGAATGTGGATGAGTGAGCTACAATCAAGGAGTTATGATGATGACAATGTGATCTACTAGTGTTATATTAGCGTTTTCAGTATTTTTGCCAAAAAGACTCTTCCAAATCCCCTTTGAATCATTTTCGATACCTTTAGAAGCAATGGGTCCCATTACTGCTAGTTCTGATTTCCAATGAACATAGGAAACTGTAAGTGGAGAAGTGATTGCCTTCAAGTTGAGTGAGGTGGCCCACCTGAAGTTCATTTTCATTGATTTTGCCCCCTTCAGAGCAGGAGTGTCAGGAAACCTACATGTGCTCATGTGGGCAGCAAAGATTTCCAATGTACCCAAGACCAAAATTCTTAGGCTTGATCTTTTCCTCAATTTTGGCGAGGTGTCATTGGCAAATTCAACCATTTGATGACATCTTTTTAAACAAGGTTCTTTTGACTGCAACCATTAATAATGAAATATAGAGATATTCCCTTCATCCATAGTTGGAAGTGGAAATGGGAGAGATACTCTGTCTCCTCTAGCCTAGCAGGTGACACTCGTTTGGTGGCAACAAAAGAGTTGGTGTCGACTTGAATGATCTCATTAACCTTGTCCTGTGTAGACAGTGGCATCAATGTTGATGCTGACAATGGTCACATATTTGATTTAGCTTGGGAATCCTGTTGTGATTGTAATTTAACCAATAGCGCTTGTCTATTACTACATTATTTATTTGAGTGTCGATTGCTCTTGTGGGTTTCACATCACTTTCTTGTTAGGCCGAGGTTGTCGGCCCTACTGCATATTATTAGATTTATGCCAGGATTGGTTAATTTATATGTTGTAAGCTACCTTTCAGACCTAAGCAAGGTGCCTGACATCATGGCCCTTAAAAAGATCTTTAATTTTCTTTCTTTTCCTTCTCCGTTTGATTTTTTCTTTGATGTTGACTCCATAGTGGTGGGCCTCTTCTAATGTTTTGATGTCTACAAACTCCATGTCTTCTTTGATGTAAAACTGCAAACCACTACAATATTTGAGAATTTGGTGTCACTCATTATTGCATGGGTGCAGAGTTAGGGACAAGTTATGTCAAAATGTTGCAGAATGTGGGTTTCCTCGAATAATTTTTTGAAAGGATCTCTTGTTCCCTCTCTTTCCATTTGAGATTGTTTGAAGTGACAAGGAAGATAATTTGAAGGGCCGCATCTCTTGAGCTCGTTTGATGGGACATGCAAGGATGGAATGAACAGCTCAGATACCACTGATTTGAATTTGATTGTAAATCTGGAGAATAAATTGCTAATTTACAGAAATTTAATGTGTTATAACAGTAATGATCCAAATCAAAGAAATGGACACAACAAATAGCAATATACTGCCATGTAATGAAACTTTATTGAAGGAAAGAGTAGTATACAAGAAGGGTAGTATTCTTAGAGAAGAGATGTGAGGCTAGAGCATTTTGAATTTTACATTTAGATGCCAATTTCTTTATATCTATTTTAACCAGGAATTAAACAGCTTAAAAATAGAGAATGAAGTGATTTGAGTTAGAATCCAAAATTTAGGTGACAAGTGCTCCCCCAAAAAGTTGAGGGGTTTTGTCATGATCCAAAACTTAAAACAAATACAAACTTACATTTTTTTTAGGATTTTTTCTACGATCTTGTATTTTGCCATTTTGATGCCCTTCTGAGTGTCTTTTGGACTTGGGAGGTGTGCAGAGGGTTGCCAAAGGCAAATTAACTATCAACATCTAAACTAGTTCCTTATGTGATTTTTCCAACGCATATAAGAAGTTTGAATTCCGAGCTATGGTGAAGAAGTTATGACCCCAACAAGGATTCAGTATTCTAACCAAATGACTGTTCTGAACTGCCACTTGAATCAATGGGATGCCTACCTTTGCTTAATCTTTGAAATATGTTTTGAGTCGAGTGATTGCTGGAATAGCCTTGGGGCTGCTCCTTTTGTTGGTCTTTGGGGGTTCAATCCTTGCCTCTTAATGTTCTATAGCTATTCCTAGTGAAATCTCAAGCTTGCCAATGAGTGCCTCCATGAACTTCTTCAACTTATCGAGCTTTCCTATGGATTTGGAGATGCTTGTACTGTTTGTCTTTGGCCAATATAGTCAATGGCATTAGATGCAACTTGTAACACCACAATCTGCACTATCCAAGGAACACTTGAAAATAGCTTTGATATATACCATTATGCATAGTTTTAAAACTTGTACTCAACAATGACTTGGCAGCCCAAAATTTTCCACACTATCTAAGGAACACTTGAAAATAGTTTTGATACCAATATGTGTAGTTTAAAAACTTGTACTCGGAAATTACTCAATAGCCCAAAATTTTGACCCATACTTGGGACTCTACAATTATTCAAAATTTTTATTGCTACATTAAAAAATATATGAATTCATAAAATAAATTGAAATAACATGTAAAACACATAAAAAAATGAAATGTATGTAGAGAACACATAAGTATGTTTTCTATTAGTTTTTGACCAAACAAGAGTACAATGCTTAGTTTTAGACAAAAAGAAGAGTATAATACTCATAGACTAATTATCAATGTACCATAAAAACATCTGCGACTCCTTTGCTACGCCTTGTAAGTGGAAGGTAAAGATTCATCCTTTGGAACATCATTTGCAAATATATTGTCTAGATCCTCACCAACCTCTCCTGATGCCTCTGCTTTTTTTGCCTCTTATCACTTCTTTTGCTTCCCTCGCCAAATTTGTGATCTCTTTGGCAAACATTGGATCTTGTTACGCATCCTCAGACTCAACAACCCATCCTGCATATAGATCAATATTATCCAAGTCAATTGCCTCATGACTATCTTGCCCCTTCATTTGTTTCACATGAAGACGAAGATTGTACCATACAAAGACAAGGTCATTGAGGTGTTGTGTTGTCAACCTGTTACATTTCTTTGTGTGAATGGCGCCAAACATGTTTCAATTTCATTCACTCCTAGAAGCGTTACATGGTTGGGACAAATTGTGGATGGCTAACTTCTAAATATTTGGTGTTTTTGCACCATAATATTTTCACCACAAATTTGTAAATAGGACATTTATATCTTTGTAAGTCAATTAGATGCCAATTTATGAAAAGAAGTAATAAGACTGATTAAATAACTCAATTTGAATTTAGTTTTTATTTGGTTGATGGTTCGTTTTCCTTCGGATGCATAGAGGTGGAAAAAAGAGCCTCCCCTTTGTAGTTGTAAATCTGCCAACTCATTGACAATTATGTCTCTAGTGGTTTCGTCAAGGATCATCCTCTCTATGTGCGTGTTTAGGCTATCCATGACCTCTTCATTGAGACCCTAAATGAATCGGCAAAAAAAAACTCGGGTTCAAGTAGTAGGACGTTGCTTGTACACGTTATAGGAGTTGCTTGTTCCATCTTCGATCAATTAGGGACCAAATGGGCTCATATTTTTTTATTTACTTTGCCCATAATAATTTGTTGTGGTCTTCTTTGCCCTGTCCATGGCCTCATACAAATACTGCATTGGATTTTTTTCTCCATCCATCAACCATAGAACTCTAAGCAAAAGCTCGAACACCTAAAACAAAATAACATACAATTTTGAAATTAAAATTAAGATAAATTTGAGCCAAAAAATTTATAAAAAAATAAATGATAAATAAAAAAAGTCTAAGGTCTTCATGACCCTTTACCCATCGGCCTTCTTGCTGTAGAGAGACTTCAACCATCGTCTGCTCACAAACCTCTGTTTAAAAGATGTTAGTGAGGTTGCAGTGCTTTGCAATGTGTTCTCTCATCAAGCTTAGCATTTAAGGATGATTTTAGATGTATTTAATAATATTTTTCGCCTCTTCAACCACATTTTTTACCTATGTCATGCTCCCTATGTCTTTAAATAGGAGATCCATGCAATGGGTTGAACAAGGGCTGCAAAAAAGTGAAAGATCTTTCTCTTCAAGAAGTCTCTCTGCTGTTACATATGTTGCATTGTTGGTCACAACTTGGACGACGTTCTCCATACCCACTTCCATGATCACCTCGTCCAACATATCACACAAAGTGTTAGCATTTTTCACTTGGTGGGAGACATTAATGGACTTCAAGAACACCAACTACCCACGTGAAGCCATTGAAAAGTTAATCAAGGTGTGGTTCTTTCCATCTGTCCACTCATCCACTAGAAAGTTAATCAAAGTGCGGTTCTTTCCATCCGTCCATAGTCATTAGACAAAATGCTACATTGTTTTTTGCATCATATTCTTTTTTGCTCATCTACAATAATGTGTATTTTTTACGACGTTCTCCAACAATGGGCCTCTCAAATCATAAGGAGTAGGTCCCGTGAACTCCATTCCAACAATAGTCAATTTAGTGACCAAATACTCCCAGTATGGGCTTTTTGCCACATTGAATGAAATGTTGTTGAATTACTAAAAGTTTGCCATATCTACCGTTGCTTTGTTCTGCAATTCTCAGTTCCAAGCTGTACCTTCAAGTGAAGGTTGTGCTTTAGGGGTATTTCGAGGAACAAAAAAACCATGTCTAGGTGAACTCGAACTATCTCTCTAGTAGATAAGCCTCGTCCTCGAACTACCCTTGGAGAAAATGAAGAGCCAGAGGCTTTTAACTCATTATAATCAACTTTTGTTGCCCTCTATTTATCATGGCTGCAAGTGCTTCAACAATAATATTTTTTCCTCCTCATAAGCAACAATAACAACCACCATCTCTCTTTGAGCCTCAAGTGGCACTTTGTTGCATAAACACATAATTACCTTGGATTTGTGCTATGTGGTATTTGAGGTGATTGACATCTGCACTAATCTTTAATCCACCATAGTTGCATATGATGGAGTTGTTTTCTGGGCTGTCAAAGCAATGTTTCCATACAGGACCATCAAACTTCCTATGATTTCGGGAGCTAGATGCTATTTTTGAAGTTGAAAACTTGTTAAACAACCATATTTTTTAAAAAACCTTAGGTCTTAGTAGCGGGAAGCCTAGAATTAGTAGGAGGAAAATGGGGAAAAAATAAAAATTAAACCCTAGATGCAGCCAATCTTCTCAACTCTTAAATCCACACTTCAAACTGTTCAAATTTTGTGGGTCTTTGTATTATGCTTTCCTTTGGCAACCGCAGGAAAATGTAGAGGCTGGAGCTTGACTGGCCAAATTGTTTATAACAGGCTATAACAGATTTATTGAAGAATATCGCAAGCTAAACTAGTCTAGCGGATATAAAATTCAGTGAGAGATTGAGGGGGTTTAGGATGCCCTTGCATAGATTATCTCCGCCTATTACGGTTTTTTGCTTCCTTCTCTCTCCTCACTTTGTTGTGGATGTATAGCTTTTGGACAGTTTTTGGTCCTCTGTATCAAAATCTGCGGGCACCCTTGGTGTCAAAGCTGCAAGCCAAAATTGCAACTAAAATGATGGATGCATGTTGTGATTTTTCACGTGATCAGATGACAATGATAAATTCTTTAACGGAAAGTTACAGAGCAGAAAATTGGGATAGAAAAATAGCAGAATGATGTATTTTTTCACCTTAATCGAAATGATATTCTTCCGGTTGATGCCCATTATCTGCGGTTTTCGGCAAGTAACTGCAGTTAGTTACTCGCTGAAAATGCTGGTAATGTCATCGACTTGGCCCATGGTAAGTTGGCTGGAAAACCATCTGACAATAAATCTGGTTATCCTCAAAAAACTGCCGGGTACCTGCAGCTTTTAATACAAAGTGAATTGACCGAGTAGTAAAGTTATATCGTTGTGTAATTCACTACAAATCATTCTTGTGTAATTCAGTACACAAATTGTCCTTGTCTGTGACTGATTAATGTTAAATAATACACAATTTTTAGCACCATGTCTATGCACAAACATTCATAGAGTTGCACATATTGCATGGACTGTATGGAAACATGGACAAGTAACATGTAACAACACACACCAGCATGCACAAGATTGACTGCGGAGGAACCCAATGTGGGAAAACACTAGCAAGGTTACTAGGTGATGAGGCCATGAAAATCAACCATCAACATATCTTCCTTGTCATGCATTGCAAATGCTCTGGTCTCTACTTTCACACTTTCTCCTATGCTTTGCAATTCTGAACTAAAATACTAGATGATTGTTAGCTGCCCTCCCAGACTCTTTATTAACCAAGGCTTGATGGAAAATGGACATGGAAACATCCAAACGAAGATCCAACTCAACAGCCAGCATACCAATGGATCTTTCAATTTGGGCAATTGGTTTTTGTTTCTGTCTCGATCAGGATGGGTTCGGACACATCTGAACATGATATTCTGATGACGAGTTATGTCACGGACATACCCAATACCTATATTTGTGTTTTGTTGTTTCTGGAATGGGTTTGATCTTGACCGAATTGTCATGTATGTACAAGGACAGCTCCGGTTTGGCTCGAACCTGTCTATATGACTTGGTTAATAAAAACAGAATTTCCAGAAGGTGTTGTTGGGCACCCATATCCTTTTCTTTGTCTTTTACAACATGTTTCCACTTGTTCCATACATCTGTACAATTTGTATTAGGTTTTTACAAGTCTTGAAATGACCAAATTGCATAAGTTGTGCTCTGGGGTGATGTGAATCAACAACACTGAAATGAAACCTTGGAAGAAAGCTTCATCCCTGTGAGATATGGAGAGTAATGCTCTGACAAATTGATTTACTCTGAGATCTTGAAAACAAGTCAAGTCAATTACAGTAATCCGAAGTTGGGTTTCTGCTTATGTAGCCTATTACTATATATAGATAAGATACGATAATGGTCAGATGTGAGTCGGCATAGGGAACACAAAAATTCAGTTTACGAACACTTGTTTTTATCAATTGAAAGTTACTCAGGAAACTGTAAATATTTTTTTGTTTACAAATAGAAAAAATAATAATTTTGTCTGCAAACTGCAGGTGTTTTTATTCCAAAAAGCTGCTGTTCACAAATGTAATATGGCTGGAAAGCCAGCTGTTGTCACACGTGTTGTTGACAGTATGACGGATAATTTACGGCCAACTCGTGCAGAAGCAACTGATGTTGCAAATGCTGTGTTGGATGGTTAGTAAATCCTTAGTTTTGTAGATATGAACTGTGTAAATACCTTTTGAATGTATAACTGTCACCGAGAAGGATATTGGCATGAAAAAGAGTGATTCATTGTCACAGAAAGCTGACTATCTACTTAATTTTCAGTTCAAGATTACAGCAATTGTGGGCCGTGCTTTAATGGATTATTTAACTTTAATGATTACAGGTACAGATGCAATTTTATTAGGTGCAGAAACTTTTCGTGGATTATATCCCTTTGAGACAATCTCAACTGTAGGAAGGATCTGTGCAGAAGTGAGTTTCTATTCTATCTTATGTTTTGCTGTCCTCTCTTTAGATATTTGTCGCAAGATGTCAATTGTGAATTCATATTATGATTTGAACAACTACCTGTATGTTAAGGTAGACTATATTAATACATGCAGGCAGAGAAAGTGTACAATCAAGCTGTTTACTTTAAGAAGACTCTGAAATGTCAAAGTGAACCAATGTCTCACTTGGAATGTATTGCAACCTCTGCTGTAAGTACTTAAATCTATTTTAATTCTTATTGCTTTGGCTGGCGGATTTTATTTACAGCAGAGATTAAGTGTAGGTGGAAGATAACTGTTTCATTTGATTCATGGAAAGTGATGGAAATCAATTTAACAGAGCCATTTGAATGCTGAATTTCAGGTAAGTGCAGCAATCAAAGTAAAAGCTTCTGTTATAGCAGTATTTACAACATCTGGACGAACTGCTAAGTAATTATTATCACTTTGCAATACTTTTGTATTTGAGGAATGATAAGTCCCAATTGGTTTCGTTTTAGCTGCTAGCGAGGTTAGGTCATTTAGTTCAAAATTAAGGCTATTCGTTTTAGCTGCTAGCCAGATTAGGTTATTTAGTTCAAAATTAAGGCTATTTTGTCAATGCGCAAATTATCCTGTTTTAGATTAACTAAATGATGTTATATGCTACCAATTCTGATTGACATTTTGTGAACCAAAAATTACTTGTACTGCATTAGGAAATGCGCTGTTATGCTATTAAGCCATGCATGCACTCTGACTGTGAACTTAAGCTTTTTAACTTTTATTTGCTCCAGGTTGATTGCAAAGTACAGGCCTACTATGCCAATAATTTCTGTTGTCATCCCAAGATTGACTACAGATCAATTGAAATGGAGCTTTACCGGTGCATTTCAGGTTTGTTGCACATATTATTTTATGAGTGTACTGTTTATGTTTTCTTTTTTCAGTGATACAGATTGTAGTAATCAAATTAACCTTATCAGTCTTATCTTTTATCAAATGACTACCAATTG
Organism: Torreya grandis; assembly: GCA_037957365.1. NCBI lineage: Eukaryota > Viridiplantae > Streptophyta > Pinopsida > Cupressales > Taxaceae > Torreya > Torreya grandis. The sequence goes on from JARHVA010000429.1 coordinate 3,394,176, forward strand.
CTATTCGAGAAAGAAAGTTAGTGATGCCTTGGTTGTACAAGTTGAAGTTGATCTAATTCTGCTTATCAAACAGCTACTTGATATTGGCTCTATGTAATTAATTTTTATTTTACATGTTTGGTGCCTAGGTAAATGTGCTGTTCTTTTCTGTTTAACTTCCCTTATGATGAGTTTCTTTGAGGAAAATCTTGGGAGAAAAGTTCTAGGAGTTGTTTTTGAGGGAACCTCTAAATACCAGCATATACATTGAGGAAAAAGTTCTAGAATGGGTGTGAGGATGTGTGGTGGCATCTTTGGCAATGAGCTGCTGCTGTGTTTTGCTGTTTAAACTCAAGGTGATGGATTGGCAGGCAAGTTTGTTTTCTTTAAGGAAACAAGATTGTTATAAACTTATAAACAAAAATGTGAACCATCTTTAGGCAAAATCCTGTTAAAAGGAAGTAAAAGACACAAGTTTTACTAAATACGGAAGCAAAGCCAGCAATAAGTCAAACCTAGTGGTATCCGTGTAATTATTATTGTTGGAAAATCAGCACAATTCATTAGTAGCCCTGGATACACCAAATTATTAAAAGTTGAAATGAACTTGGCGCTGTGCTAAGCAACCCATTTGTGAACAGGACATTATGAGTCAAGTAGATACCAATTTTTCACTAGTTCTTGAGGCTCCAAAATCACAGCTGTAGGATTGAAAGAAACCAAGTCGTCGTCATATTTAGAGTTCGTAGTCATTTTGTTGAGAAATCTTTTTAATTTTGGGATTATCTTCTCTTTATTAAACCAAGACAATGGAAGTTTGATATTTTCTGAAGAGATTAGTCTTCTAGATGGATATCCATAAACCCATTGTGATTTCTCCTTGCATAAAGTGGTTTTCACATAGTGGCTGACACATTCATTTTGACAAAGCATAATGCCAAGAAATCTTCAAGCCAAAAAAGGAATGGTATACTACTTCAATCCATAGGGATAGTTTTAGGGCATAATTTTTTTATATGCACATATTGGAGTTATGCTTATATGCATAGCATAGCATATGATCTGCAATTAAACTCAATAAACATTTCTGCTTTGGAGTCACTGTTATTTCACAGTTGATATCTTCTTTTCCCAATTCTTATCATGATTGTAAGTGCCTAGGGATGAAATATCTCATATCGTATTGGGGATTACCTCATTCCATGGAACCCCCTGCCTACTATAGTTAGGGTTAGTGCAATTCTTTGGTTTCAAGAAGGAGAACACTTCTCTATTTCACCATGCATGTCGTATTATATGTAATTCCCAAATTTTTGCAGCATATTAGACCATGTCAGCATGAGTACAGTGGATAGATCATAGGAGCATGTATTTTTCTATCTAGTTTTTGACATATATATCAAAAAAAACCACAGAAGATTCCATTGTTTTAAATAATCCTCTCCTTGGAGATTTCTTTCCTCTGTCAAACCTGTTTCAAATAATCCTCTCTTTGGAAACTCTTTTCCTATGTCAAACTTGTTTTATTATTTTCTATGCACCCAGCAGTTGATATGTTCTAGGCTTTGGCTTTATACTCTTTTGAGGTCCATATCCACCTAAGTGGCCTAGCCCATGGCATGCATAACAGCAAGAAAGGAATGCTTTAAAAATCAACAAGCTGATTAAATATACCGATTTCAGATTAAATTATTACTAAGTTGGGCAATGACTTTGAGATGTCCATTTTATCACTTACCATGCATATATGGAGAACTTCCTTATTATTGTGACCTCATCAATGGTAAAAAAATCTTCTAGCAGATCACCACTACTCTTTATGATATTCTAGATCTAATATTTTTGCAGTAACCATATAACCTAACCCAAATCGGTGTTTAGAGGGAAGTGTCCTTGCTTGGATCGAAATTTGAAGTCCAGGGTTTAAGTGTCCAGCCAAGATTCGGTAAAAGCCATGAGCCGCCCACCAAGATGTGTTTCTTGCCCTCTGCTGTGGGAAAAGTTGCCAAGAAGAAACTCTTTGGAAGGAATTCAATTTCAACCTCATCTTCTTCATTCGATTGATTCTGAAATCCAATTCAAAAGTGTCTCTGTTATTGGCCAAATGCCTCTGAATTTACCGAGCAACACCTTATCTCTGAGGATGTTTGTTCATTGATTAGGGCATGTTCTCTTTCCAACTCTAGATTGTTTTTTGTTTTGTTTAGGGTATAATTGCTTTGATCTATGTTGGGAGCATCTGATTTCTCCAATTCCTGTCAATGTCGTTACACTTGGAACCTTCTTCTGTTGTTCTGGAATGCCAATCTCCTTGTATTCCTGATTTTGTTCGCTGCATCCATTCTGTTCGCCTTCACCACATTTGTGGAATTCTCCTTTGCTCCCCATTTGCTTGAAATTTGATGTTTTTCCGTACAGAGTGGCCCTTTGAAGCATTTGAATTCTTTATTTCATCTCTTATTGGCATCAATTTCAAACACTGTTTTCAAATGCACTGGGTATGTGATCCACCAATGATAACACTGTGGACAGATTATATTTAGTTTTTGAAGATGAATTTGGTGGTATCATGGAAGAACTTAACTGTGATATCTTTTCCACTGCATCCTTAATACCTTCCGCACTAGTTACAATGATGTTTTCAGTTACTTGCCGCTGCTATGATTCAGATACCAATTACAAACAAACCCACGGCAAGCTGCTCAGATAAAGACTACTCAAAAGTATTATTTCTGTTGCATTCTTTTTAGCAAAATAAATGAAGACTGCTCAGATAAAGACTACTCAGATAAAGACTACTTTGAGTTTGGGTGTGCTACAACAAAGTAAATAGAAAATAATCATCTAGCATGCATGACCATATTGACAGAAATCAAGAAGACCAAGTATGAAAGTAGGAATTCAATGACATTTAAATAAGAGTGAGTTTATATATACACAATATTAAAGTGCCACAAACGGCAGCATAACAAACCAATGGGAAACTACTTGCCTCTGTTGGTTGTGCCAAGCAGCAATGAAAATAAACCCCCAAAAGATTCAAAGTATGTTGGTTTGTCGATACAAACCTTTTTTTGAGTAAAAAATCCATAAGAACTCAGCTTCTTCACAAGATTTAGGAAGTGGTTCTCTGACATGTCGTACACCTGTGTATCAATTCATGTCCTCATGGTGCCATTTTGGGGTTGAACTCCCAATGAATTGTCTCTTAGTCACTAGCGGCCAACCACTCACCACTTTTTGCATCGTTTATTGGTATCCATCACTCCAACCAGAGTGCAATAACATCTTGGCTCATCTTCTTTGGATCACAAGAGTAGTGCACACTGCATAGGAATTCCCCCTAATGGCAATTGACATCAACCTGGTTGGCCTCACGCTGCCATTGCCAAACACCATTTCCATAGAAATTTGCAGCAGGGAATTTTGGTGGAGTGAAACTTCCATTCTCAGTTGTTACAAATCCTTCACCTATCTAACCATGTACTTTGGAATTCTAGCTCACATTGTAGAATGAAAGGCAAGGTGATGCATTCAAACAAATAATTTCCCAAATATTAATGGTATGATCAACCTATTCACACCTCATCACTCCTAAAGTAATCCTTCCCTGCTCCCAAATAAACTTGAAAGGATTGGTATTCTGATTTATATCATTTTTTAAGTTTTTTTTTTGTTGAATTTGAGAGAGGTACCTTTCTAAGGTGTCAACCTGCTGGTTAAACTTATTTTCAAAAACTATGATTTTTGTGGCATTAAATTTTGCATAATTGACACTGTGATGCATCGCGAGGGAATTTTGCTATTGTTGCTGCCATCTTACATATCTCTTCTACCACCCTTGAAACCTGTTGCCATAAAAAATCCCATATAAGACATAAAATAGGAGGCCATTCTAGGTTGTCATCAGGCCAGGTATTGAATAGAATTCTCTGCCTTTGATCGGATTATCACATTGATCCTCTAAATTGTCCCATTTTCCCTCGTTTAGGTTATTTATATATATTTATGATAGATTAAACAAAGGTTCTATTGGGGCCTTCACCTTGAGTAAAACTAGAAACATGATAGTACATTTATGACGTAGGAAAATAAGAAAGGTATACAACCAGATGCAAAATATTGAAAGACCAGAAAAGAAGTAGGAGGTGGCTACAGCAATTAGGGAAGATAAATGCCATAGTTACTAGGAGATGGGTACGGGTACCGGTATGCCATTTCTTTAGAATCAAAATGAGATGGATACTTGGAGATGGCAAAAAAACCATATATGTATGCATGTTTTAGAGAAAAAATATGTGCTTTAGAGCAAAAATAAAAAATATACAATGGCGGTGGCACTTTAAAATATAAAATGCATTAAAAATAACTTTTAAACTTCAAACTTTAAAGTAAAGAAATTAGGTGTCAGCAAAATACAAGGTCACAAGAGTAGATAATAATATTGATATCACATCTAATCTCATCATATTTAGGGTCAAGGGGTAACACACTGAAATGCTGACAATAGGCATGCACAAAACAAAAATCACAAATGTGAATCTGAAACAGATCTCATTTGATAAAATATTGCAACTGCTGCATCATCTATGTCATCAGTCTCTTTAGGTCCTTTCTTAGGATGCTCTCTAGATTTTTATCACTCTCAAGAAGCTTCCTCTGCAGACAATTGAATAGGGGGTAAATCATTGAAACCATTTGCCTCAAACCCCTCATCCACCAAGGCTGTATTTGCTGCTCCATTAGGTGGAATTTGGTCCTATTTTGTTGTTGGACCCTCCTTGTACCCTGGGTCTTCATGAGCAATAAGATGAAGCTTGCTTTGAATATAGATCAAGTTCTTTGCCTTTCTTTGACCCTAATTGGTTCCCTTTCAATGAATGAATGAAATTGTAAGTACTCCAATTTCTCTCACAAGATGAAAAATTGTTTACTTGTGAGAGTAATCGTATTGCAAATAATTGCAATTCAGTAGATTCACTACCATGTTTCCACCACCACTATATTGGGTCCTTCACACACATATAATATAAGGCCTCCACTGTAGAAAACTCATTGCACCATGTGAAAACTTATTCCAAGGAGTCATAATGGTAGAAGCCTCATCTCCTTAGCTATAAATTCTATTCATTGTAACTTCAAATCCTTTTATTACCTCTTTGTCCTCGTATGGAGCTCTCTTCTTGATGAGATTTGTGTCATACCACTTTGGATTTAAAGTATAGGCAAATCAATGGAGAGGTGTGCTAAGTCTGTTTCATCTTCCATATAATTTTTCCTTAATCAAAGGATATAGAGAAGAATCCCTTAAGTTTGTGACTCTTCTTTTTATTTCACACATTGAATCAATTTCTTCATAAGCTTCCACCAAACATGGTTTTTCTGAATCTACATAATGGATTACCTCACAAATGGGTAGGATGAAGCCAACAACAAACTTAATATTGGCCCAAAAACGATCATCGAGGATCATCTGTCTCACCTCAACTGTAGTCTCTAATGTAGATTGCTTCCAAGCTGCCAATGTGTCACCACTATAGTGGAAGATAATGCCACTTTGACCGCGTAAAGATGTTCAAGAAGTATGAAGAAAGAAACAAACCTTGTATCTGCAGGTTTGAGAAGTTCCACCTCAACAATCTCTGATAAATAGCTTGTTTGTAGTGATAATTGCATGTGAACACTTGTATTTTTTTGCTATTTTCAATGAGCTGGGAATCCATTGAAACCTGCCAATGCCTTTGAGTGCATTATTCAATGCATGCATACATGGCATTCAAAATACATGTTTCAATCACACATAGCTCGTTCTTCAGGAACTTTGCATTTTTCTTTTGCCTTGAATAGTCTATTGCCTTCAAAAAATAAGGGCCTTTGTCACAATTCATCATAACATTTGGTAGCGAATGGTTTCTAGTATCAGCCCAATCATCCATCACAATGTTGCACCTTTTTGTAGACCGCACTCTTTTATTGGTGCAGTTTGTTCCTCTTTCCTTGTTTTCTCTTTGTCAATAAGAGTCGTGCGAAGCTTCTTATATCCGAGGGGTTTATAACCTGTCGATGCATTATTAATTGCTCAAACCATCTCCTTATGACAAGGTGGGTGAGCAACATTGATTGACATTCCATTTGCATAGAAGAAATGTGCAATCATTGCATCAATTGCATATCAAACATGACTCGAAAGGGGTTTGAACTACCAGTGTATGGTCTTTTACAAGAAGGCCCCACACACTATGCTACATCTGTCACATGTTTAGAAGACACATCTAGCTCTAATTATGTTTCCTCGATTGCTTTCCTAGGTTGAGTTTGAGTTACAACTATTGCTAAAGCACAAGAGCTTAAATGAGGCCCTATGACTTCAACTTTTTCTTGTTCCCTCCTAGCATCATAGCACTCTTCTTCATTCGGGCAAGCCTCAAGCCCTTTCCTTGTGTGGAAAAAATGATCCCTCACCCTCGTGAAAGTGTCCTGAAAGCTTTTTTGACAAAGTTTGCAAGTGATGATCGTTGTTCTGCCACTTACTTTGTTATTGAAATATGATTGTAATACTTCCACCAGGGGAATAGGGTATCTTTCCTCGACATTCTAACCAAAAAAGGGGAAAAAATTAGAAACACAAAGTAAAAAAAATTAAAACAAACTTAATTAAAATTAACAAATTAAAAAAGTAAAAAAAGTAGAATAAACTATAAAATAAATTATAAAAATAATAATAAAATTTTATAATTATAAAAAGTTTAAATTAAAATCTAATTAATTTATCAATAAGTTAAAATACGATTTAATCTAAATTTTAAATACTTATATTATTCTAAAAACAAAAATATAAATATACTATAGACTATATATAGTCATAGTGTGATGTGGCAATGCCGTGTTGATGCCACAACAGTTCGTTGGCAGTGAGAATGTTGCCAGTGAATTGCCGTGCCATTAACATGGGATTGCCACAACACACTATGACTATATATAGTCTATAGTATATTTATAGTCTGGCATATTTATTGCCATTAACACGGCATTGCCACGACAGTCAACCCTACGTGGTTACTGTTATGACGTAAGATTGCACCCTTGTGGAGGAGTTATTCAGGCTTCTCCACTCCCATAGGAACAACCCCAGGTTGTGGGTATCCTATAACAAGGTTGAACCTCCGGAGAAGGCTGACTTCCTTTTGATGGATCACCTAAACTAATGTTTGCACTGAGAAAAGGGTTAGAAAGGAGGAGATGGCTCCTAAGAAGTTAACTAGGTGATGCACCAAATAAAAATGGAAGACTCCCATAAGCTTGAACCCACACTAGATCAACACAAGACCATGCTAGCTCACACAACCTCACAATCTAGCTCAGTGCATGTGTTTCATGGACTAGGTTCAGGGAAAACACTAATCCAGACTTGAAATAGGTTCTAAACACTCTAAAGGAGGTCAGAAAGGAGGACAATGGACGATGAAGATTCTCTTTTAGATTGCCATCATGCACAACTCACTCAACACAAATTCAAGGCAAGAGACAAGTAAATACAGTCTATTATTGCATTAAGAGGCAGTTCTTACAAATGCTTGATAGGGTTTAGCTTAATCAAGATGAGCATATTTTGCAATATCTCAGAAAGTCCCTTGCTCTTCAAGATCAAAGAGCCCTTGTGAGAGTCTAGAATCCGCGAGAGAGCTTGCAATGTGGAAGAAAATAAGAGATATAGGAGAAAGGGGAGAGAGGGAGCACGTCATCCGAGATCATTAAATGAGTTGCCACCTTTTATGAATGCTCCACCATCTTTTGATCGAATCAACACTAGTTCTCTATTGACAAGCTATCCTTCATTTGTCCCAATAGCCTTCGAATCTTTTCATTGGTCGAGCAACACGCTAGAGGACAAGAAAGTGTCTTAGGACGATGAGTCATGATCTTATTTATGAAAGAAAACCTATAGAGACCCTTGAAAATATATTAAATGCTCCAACTACTTTCTCTAACCACCAGATCTCCATCTTGGGACTTTACGTTATCTTCCACTTGACCTGTTTATGAGAACAAAATCCTCATATCTATGATTTCGATAGAGCCATCACCATATCTGCGTTGGGCGGCCATAGGTACTTGTTTGCCGGAGCTATGATTGTGTTGAAGGATGGGACACTCCATATCTCATTTATGTCTTCATTTGCCCCAACTTGGATATGGATCTTTACTATAGATTGAAAACCAATCTCATTTATTGGTTTTCCTATAGCTATCATGTCAATGAGAACCTACAGGCTGTATGGTCATGTTTTGAACTATATTAGGTTGAAATAAACCTATTCTGCCTCTAAACCTTATGGGAGTTGAGAAGTCACTGCACATGAGGATCTTCCTTCTAAAAGAGCAACGAACAAACCACGGAATAATCTTGCAACTTCTAGAGAACGGGGTCCACATGTTCCAAATCATAGACTAGAGGTCCTCTTTGAGCTTTAATGGTGACGGAGTTTCATCGTTGACAACCCTGACTGTGTCTGCTGGTTCAACCTGAACCGTATTTGACCTCCATTTGAAGTCTCTTGGTGTTGACTTTTGACAATGGTCATCGATCTTGATTCGTGCCTTCTCAAATTGTGCCATCTGTTAGCTCCTTATTCGTTTTGATTCCAGCGTTTGAGAATGTGACACTTGGCAATTGCACATTTATCCTCAGGATTTTGCTATCAATTTCATCTGCTTTAGCGCTTGCACCATGTGGCAGCCTCGCATTTGTCCTCAGGATATACTGACTTGTTGACCCCTCGCTTGCCGTTAGATCCTATCTTAGCTTGCGTGATCTTGACATCTATCAACTTCGCGTTAAACCTCAGGTTCCTTTAGGGTTTTTTGAATTCAAACGGCTATTCACCGTGACTTTTATTTGACGCCCCCATGCACGTCTCATTCTACTTGTTTAAATTTAAACGCTTCTAACTTGAGATAGACAACTCATCAAGTCACAAAATTTGCAGAGAATGTTCAAGGCATGAAGAACCTCATGTCCGTGCAATCCTTTGGCTCTGAGAGGCCTCCTAAGTGAACTTATGAAGTGTGCAACGAGACTGACTTGTCCATTTTTGCATGACGTTTGATGATGGTCTGGTCCATCATCTTCACTTGCTCAAGTCATTTGATCATTTGGTCAATCAAGAACTTTGCTCAGCTAATCTATCTAGGCAAAAGCTTTGTATGTGGGCGAAATTTGTCCAACAGTTACATTGAATGCAGACAAAAATGTAGAGAAAAATGGCAAACACAGAAAAATGGCAAATGGCGAAATTGAAAAATGAGGCAAAAAAATGCTAAGACTTGAAATCAAACATGAAAAACAGACAAACAACAAATTCAAATGACATGAAATACCTGGTTCGATTCCCATTTGCACTGCACTGTTTCAGGTGCCTTCGCCCTCTCCAAATACTCATTCTCCCTCTTCACAATCTGTGTGTTGTGGTAATGGGATGCGGTTTGTTGCATTTTTATAAGAAGAAAATGCATTTTAGGGTTGCAGGGAGATGTGTTTTAGGGTTTTTTTTAAAAATTAAATATTTTTCGAGAGATGGCATAAGGGCAAGAGGAGACATGCCAAGAGAGACTTTTACAATGTTCAAAGGGCATCTTTGAACACGGGAGACGTTTCCATTCTTGGAATCGGAAACGCGAATGTTTGGGGTGGGAGGAGACGTATATCCCTGCAAACCTGATTAAAAGCCTAAAATTCTTCCGTAGGCAAGAATGAATATTTGTAATCACCAGCATAACCAAGACAAGATTATATAACAAAAAAAGTTCACCAAAGGAAATCAAACCAAGTGGAGGACAAAAGTAGAAGTCTTAATATTTTGTGAAGCCTGCAAGGGAGAGAAGTCCACAGTGGTCCATTTACGATCCTTAAAGTGCACCTAAACCCTGTCATGCCAAGAGTAGAATTCTGGCAGATTCCCTCTGGCTGCAAGGACGAACTAACGTCTGAAGCGAAGGTAGCGTGAATCCACCTAACTTGATGTCCACTGAGGCTAGACCTAACTGAATCCACTCCTCCGCTGTGAATCCGCCAATGATGTTAACACTTTTCCCTGCTTCATTAGAACAACAAGCGGTTTGCCAGTTTGCTTTGGATTGGCTTTTCAGAGGAGGTTTATCTGGTGCTTCTTACGCTTGGTTCCAAACCTCTTTCAGAAAGAGCAGTGCGCAGAGAGGTTTTGGATTTGTTTTTCACTCTTTTCCAAAACAGAAATTCTTCTTTCCCAGAACACATCAGTAGCCAGTGCTTCTCATGCTTGATTCCAAACCTCTTGTAGAAAGAGGAGTTCATAGAGAGCTTGTGGATTTGTTTTTCACACTTTTTCCCTCTTTTGCAAAACAGAAATTCTTTTCCCAGAACTCAGAACTCATCAGACCTCGACACAACCTCATTCCCTTCCTCTAGATTTCTTTTAATTCTTACAGTCGGAGTTCCTCTTACAGAGTCAGAGTCAAGTGATATTCGAGGTCAGAGTCCTATTCTTTAACAGAGATAGAAGGTCGATAATTTTTCCAGATTTCTTTTAATTTTTCCTGTTTTGGCAGAGCTCCTAGAGGGAAGAAATAGGAAACAAGTAACCAAAACATGTAGAAGGCAGGAGTGACCATCATTAACCTGCCAAGGAAGCTGTCTTGAATGGAGAATGCTGAAATTTTAACATTCTTGAAATATTCATAGCCCGACCAAGGATGCATTGGATAAAGTCCTCTCCAATTCCACCGAGGACAAAGCAGGAGTTGAGGTGACATACAAAACAGTCTCTAGACTCAGTTCGAAGGGCCTGCTACAAACACCATTTCCGAATTCACAAATCTGAAATTTGAGGGAAGAAATAGGAAACAAATAACCAAAATATGTAGAATGCTGGAGTGACCATTTGCAACCTGCCAAGGAAGCTGTCTTGAATGAAGACTTCTGAATTTTTAAAATTCTTGAAATCTTCTTATGCCATTTGACCGAGGATGTGTCGGACAAATTCCTCTCCAATTACATTGAGGACAAAGCAGGAGTTGAGGTGCCGTGAAGAAACAAAACAGTCTAGACTCAGTTACAAGGGCCTGCTAGAAACACAATTTCGGAATTCACAAATCTGAAATTGGAATAATGAAGATTTGGAGAGTTATATAGCGAGAAAATTAATGAGACCCAGTGCGAATTAATGACTCGCTAATCCATATAATGTTTGCTTGTTCCATCCTTGGGCAGAAATGTGAAAGCAACACTGTCACAACTTTCCAATTCAGGATGTCACTTCAATCTGCCTTGGGGAGTGAAAAGGGACGAAGTGACATAATTAGAGTGATCAGAGAACCTAGTCCCAGCAGTGTTCATATTTTCTGACCATTATGTCTCTCTTTTTATTTTTTCCTTTGTATCATTCCTATTTTCGAGTCAAATTTCAATTAATACTGCATCTCACTTGCTAATTATTCTACTCCCAACCAGTTTTGAGAAGACACTAAGATCAACACTGGTATTTTCTAGAAGGTCCAATGGTTTGTTAGATGCCTAGAAGCAATAAGAGAAGGAGATTTGTTGAAAAAGATGCTGAATTTAAAGGCTACTTCTAGAAGATAATTTAACTCCCATTTTGGGGATTTACCTTTGATCATTGTGTTGATCACCAATGGAGTCTCCTTCGACTTCTAGCTTATCCACCCCATGAGATATTGCTGGTGTGAGGCCTTTAGCCAATCGCCACACTTTTGCTTCGTTGTTTGAGGCTCGGGACAGGTATGAAGAGGACGCTGACATAAACTGGCTTCAATACGTCCTCAGGATGCAGCCTAATCCTGCCTTTCCCGGGTTTCCTTAAGAGGTGCTGTCAAAGTTTAGCTTGACACAGCCATGTTTCGGAGGGGCCCATTTTGTTTTGGAGCTGTTCAAAGAAGATACTCTTTTCCCATTAACAGGAGGGACATTTAGTTTATATATTAGTATATATAACTTTGATTAATGTTAAATAATGAGAATTTGTGATTACATTTTATACATAGTGTGTGTGTGTGTGTGTGTTGTTTTAATACTAAAAAATGAGAGCTGCAAAAAAGTTCTGAGTTAGGATATACTTATATATAAAAGTTTAAAACTTTTTTGTGAGAACAAATTTATAAAATAAAAATATATAATTAAAAATAGGAAATATTGTTTTTTATATCGCATTTCATGCAGAACCCGAATTAGTTGACTATGGGTAACACATTTGGTACATTTTAAAGGGTTTAAACTCATGCTTTCTCGTATCAGCAAACAGTTCTATTGATCAGGTAGAACTCAGAACTCACATGCCAAGTCTGGTGACCATGTTTGGTAGTGTCTCCCATCTCCATAGAGTAAATACACAGTAGCTACACATTTGAGGAATGATAGATACCATACTCAGTCTCTTATTTAAGTCGATGAGAATCATTTATAGTCTCTTATTTCTTGAGTCAGTGGGCATCTATTATTCCCCACTAGATACTCACTTGATGCCTCTAATGCTATTTGAAGGAAAAATAAACAAAGTGATTAGGAAAGATATATATAAATAGTATGAGGCTTATGTTCCTGCCAGTTTTCACGAATTTTCGCACCTTCTGGGCATTCCTGCCTTAACATCTGGTATGAATTACATTTTATTTTTGGTCGGTTTTGAGTCTTCTGTAACCAAAATAGAACTGAAACAGAGCACCAGGCTTTTGAGGGAACATTATATTGCAAACTCTATTCTATTGAAGAGTTAGAAAAACATTTATATTTGGATGTCTTGTCTATTAGGAGATGTGGGGAGATACCTTCTCCTGTTTAAAGGCTCTAGAACTAGCCATCTTGCTTTATTAGTTACCATGACTAGCTGTGTGCAGTGCTCTTTTTGTTGGGCATATGTCATACACGATTACTTTCTCATACATAGAGAAAGGTCATAGCATTTCTTAGACACCTCTTATCGAATCTTTGAGGTAAGCCCCCCTCTGAACCTCACAATAAATTGTGGGTTAGAACAATTACCAAATCTACTTGCCACAATATGTGGCTAAGACTCATCTATCAAGAGTCAGAGCATGATGGATTTGATTGCTGGACAGAGTTCCACTAATGGTTTGTCCTTGTAGACTTCACTCTTGAATGGCAGGATAGCAGTATTGATGCCTAGGAACAGAGATAAATGTGGGGGTATAGGATTGCCCCAGATGTAAGAGCACGTATAGTCACACTATAGGTGTGGGATATAGATTCCTTCAAGTGTTTGACAGGCAGAATTTTCCTGACTTCTTTCTAGTCAGAGATGACGATGCCCATGAATATTCCCCTCCAGATTTGAGGGCATATCAGAGGTATATATAAGATGCACACATTAGGCTTTGCTTCTCCATGCCAATGATCAGAGCTTGTCCTTTTATAGTTAATGAACATCTAACTTCATGCTGGCCTCCTCCCGAACGATATGCATGCCAAACCCTTGCTCTATATTGCAGATTTTGTTTAAACGTGACCCAAATGTCTTGTCAATTTGACATATTTTATCTTATCTCTTATTACCTTGTTGACAAGTTTATTTAGCTTTGAAAGATTTGCTTTGAGATTTGTTCTGAGCTCTCTCTTTGTTTTAACGAGCAATGTGGATATGGCCCGTCAATCTCATTTTATTGCTCATGGTCGGATGAGCACAGTAATATGATATAGTCCTGTTCAAACTTTGGAATATCCGATCAATCCATAATTTTTTTTCCACATGCTGGCAACATATTACAAATGACATTAGTGATTGAATAGTTAAATCATTTTCTAATTAAAGTTATATTTACTTTTATGTGGAGAATATTTTTAATTAGTTTCGTCATACTGCCGTGGTACAAGGATTGGATTTTCTGACTGGCCTTTTCATTGAAGGTTTATATTTTATGTCTTGAATTTTTCTTTTTGTAGTGCTTTAATGTCTAAACAGCCATCATGACGAAAGGACCCTTTTTTCTCCATTCAGATTAATTTAGGATCACAATACATCATTTGGCATTGTATGCTGAGATGTTTAATTAGTTTACAGGAGCCTTCTTTTTCATAATTTCATAATTATTTTGAATTAGATATAGAAGAAATGTTGTGAGGGAGGTAACTCTAGACTCATGATGCAACTTCAGTTGTTTGTGGTTTTGAAATTCACACTATGAAGTTTAGATGCTTATGGTACTGTTATAATTTTAAATAGAAGTTGGATGTCAGTACCTCTATGACTAGCCCGAGCTTGTATTTCAAATCTTGGCAAAGGATATGATCATGGTTGTCACATGATAGTGATTAGAAGTAACAAGATAACAAAGGATTGGTTTTAACGGATATCTATTTTTGTGCAGGCAAGACAGTCTCTAATTGTTAGAGGAATTTTCCCTATGCTGGCAGATCCACGACATCCGGTAAGATGCTTTAACTTGAGGAACGTGGATGAGATTCCTTAAATTTCAATCATATTTACTGAAAGCAAAAGAAGTAATGCCTGTGGAGTTGGATAAATTTTCTGGGCCTCAAAAATTTACATCGATGCTCATCATTATTGTTTTCCAAAATTACCCACTTGTATGAATAAGTGAGGCATTAGAAAATTAGTCAATTCAGCCAATATTTTTTATTTACACAAACTAAGCTGCTAACTAGATTTGGGCATTTTAATGGCACAGTGAGTGTAATTCTCTGCTCTTTCCTGAATAAGAGGCTATATCAGCTTGACCGTAATTATTATAAAAATATCTAATGGTAAGGGCACTTAGTTAGTAACAAGTTAAACCTTTTCTTTAAGAGGATTACACACGTGAATAGGAATCTTTAGATGTCATGATTACTCAAATGAGTTCACTACCCTGTTTCTATATTAAGTAGCCGATATGGGTACAGGTACAGGTACAAGTATCGGGTACGTGGATGCGGGGGATTTTTTTTTTTGTTTTGGGTACGGCTGGGTATGGCCATACAAAAATATATATAAAAAATTAAAAATATAAAAATATAGCCATATAAGCAAAATTAACCACATAATATGCATAGAAGAAACATGATAAGTTAAATAACCACAAAAAACACTAATAATTCGATGCCAAATATCATAATATTCAATTGTCGAATGTAGATTAGTCTTATTACAAGTACATAGTGCAAATGTTACAATGTATGGACAAAAATAAAGACAAAGAAAATGCACTCTCTGCAGTTTGGTGAAGATTACAATGAGATGACCTGGTGTTAAATCAACTTAAGACCATGGCCCGTTCTCCTCTTTGAGCTTATTCAGAAGTTGAGCTTTCGTATTATACCTGTGCAAATGATCTTACTGTATGTACTGCACAAAAAGAGTCCTGGAGAACCATACTTTTGGGA
This sequence comes from Torreya grandis, assembly GCA_037957365.1. NCBI lineage: Eukaryota > Viridiplantae > Streptophyta > Pinopsida > Cupressales > Taxaceae > Torreya > Torreya grandis. The sequence continues at coordinate 3,409,543 of JARHVA010000429.1, forward strand.
CATAGAGGATAAGCAAAAAAAGATATTATTGATTTCAACTTCTCCCTCATCTTGATCATGTTACAGACATTTATTCCCTTTATTTTGGCAAGGTTGAAACACGATCAAATAACTGGAAGGCTTGCTGACTTGCCCTAGCAACCTTCATAGCTGTTATATACAGCCCTAATAAAGAAGATACAGATGAATCGACTGAGGCTCAAGTTTTGAAAACACAGCCAGCCATTGAAACAGCAAGAGTGAACAAATATGCAATGGGAGGTAAAAATGCAATGAAAGGTAAATGTGTTGTTATCTTTTGATAAAATGAGTGTGATTCATGCTTTTAGGGTTTGCAAATGCACTTTAAAATGTTTTTTGAGGTCCATATTTGACTTTGACTGGCAAAATAAGGAGGAAAAAATTGAAAAATACGTTTTTTTTGGCACGGTACGCCAGCCCTACGCCCCAGCCCCTGCGGGTACAGCCAGGTATGTCCCCTGTGGGTACAGGCAGGTATGTCTGAGGACATACCCGGCTGTACCCGCAGGGGCTGGGGCGTACCCTGGGTGTAGGGCTGGCGTACCACCCCCCATACCCGTATCAAAATGCTGTGTACCCGTACCAGGTGGGGCGTAGGGGCATATCCAGTAACGTAGTATATTAACAATAAAAATACAAACAAATGTACATTCCTCAATTCTTTTTTAAAGAGTTCGGAATAATAACTTCATCTTCATCCCACTTCATATCATTTAATGGTACTCATCTTTTTCAACCTCTGGCTGTATCAATTTAATCTGATTATAGAAGGGCCAGATCTGAAACAGAGCTGATATGAGAGGAGCAACCCACATAGGTGAAGAGAAAATTGCTAAAGAAGGAGTTATAACCCTGGAAACTTACATGAGGAGAGTTTCATTTCAATTTACAGTAGGACTTGTTCCATTTTGAGGCATTTCAACCTTTATTAATATATGAGGTGTTTTAGAATTCAGGATATTATCCCAGTAACTAGTAAATACCCCTGCACCGTAAGCTTAAGCCTTATCATCATCTATGTGCTTGGATTGATAAAAGATTGTAAAAGATATATTTTTCTAAGAGATATAGTATTTATCCAGTCCATATGGTGCAGAGAGAAATGCTTCTGGATAAAATTATGTGCAGTTTTTCGATCAATGTTTTGGATCCCACTCTGTGATCCATCATCAGGATGGATTTTGCTGTTAGTTTTGAGTCTTGTTTGGTTGATTGTTTATTGTTTTTGTGTTTTTCTCCTGTTTAGTTTTTAAATTTGACATTTGAGATCTGTCATACACTCATATGAACTGTCTTTTTGGCAAGCATATGTTAGAAAGACTCCAGAATCTTGACCAGTTTAAACATATACAAGCAGATACTCAACATTTTAATGGTGCAACATAAAATGTGAAATCCAAAAATATTGGACCTGAACATGATCCATATTTGCTGGCAGCCTTTTGATAGAAATCTGTTTAAATATGTTGCCTGTTCTTATTGTTGAGCATTGGACTGACCTGGCAACTGGTCTGTTTTGCTAGAAGTATAAGTTTTCCGTACGCCTAAGTGAGACCATCAGTCCTATTGTTTTGTAGGCCCTTTGAGTACACTCATTTCAACACAGGTACTCATGATGGCAGTCAATCTAGTATGGTTATCTGTTGGAACGACAGTATCCCTTCGTTATCATTTGTCTTTTTAGTTCTGTGAGGGGTCATTTTAGTTTCCTCTGGCACAAATTTAGTTGTATCAAGTATACATATTTCTTTTCACAAGTTTGAGCAGCATTAATTAATATCACCAGAAGAAATTAAGATGGGAAAAATCACTTAGCTGAGAGAATCAATATCTCAGTATTCTAAACTAATTTTATTGAGAATTAAGGTAGTTGCATAGTGTGTAATATTTTACATTCATACTTAAAGATATTTGGATAATCAACGGCTAAGAAGCTTTAACGTCTCTTTATTTGGAGTTTCAATGGCTAAGAAACTTTTAACATCTCTTTATAACCATTGTACTGCAGGCTGAGTCAACAAATGCTACTAATGAGTCTGTATTGAACATTGCACTGGATCATGGTAAAGCCACAGGATTGATCAAGCCGCACGATCGAATTGTTGTATGCCAAAAAATAGGTGATTCAGCAGTTGTGAAGATAATTGAACTCGAAGATTAGTGTGATGGAGAAACCATGGTGCAAGTATTCACTTTATGTAAACTTTTTTGCCAGAGGTATTTAGATGCACCTCATCTATCAAATAGCTGAAAGACAGGCGATAGCTATCTCCCAATTTTGTAGGCATTTTGGTTTGCATTTATACACACTGATTCAGCAAGGGGTTTTGATATTTCCCAAAATAATGCAAGTTCTGCCTAAATCTTTTTTAATACACATATACATTATTGATTTTAAATGAACTCCCATGAGAAGCATCATAGTAGAGTGTAATGATGCTTTGCGTTGGGTCTCTTACATGTTGCGTTGGATATTCCAAGCTTCAAAGAAATTAATTTATTGTAGATGAATTAGACCTGCTGGTGTGAGCCATTATTTCAGATTTAATAGATACATTTAGAACTGTGACTCATTAGTAAATGCCAATATTTTCAGTTACAGAATTAAAATAATCATTTTGCCTGAAGCATCTTAGAATAATTGTTTTAAATATCAGATTATTTTTCCCATCTCACAGTTTTTCTAAATTTCCAACCGATGTATTTTGTGTTGAATTTGTAGCATGTGATGATCATGCATTGATGAGCAAAGGTGTGTTGAATTAAGTGCAACCCTAGACATTCCCCAGATATATTGAAGATGCATGCAAATGTTTTTTTGCGTATGACAAAACTCTTCTATAGTAGAAGTGATCATGCGTGACTTCATAGGGGCTGAGATACATATATTTCTAATTTGTCTTTGTTTCTGCGAGCAGCAATTATGATCTAAGGACAGAAAAATCTACTAGAAATATCTGAAACTTGTGCTTGCTTGGTGAGGATTTTTCCAATTTAGTTTTTCACTAAGTAAAATTAAATGAGCAGGTTTAGGAAAAATCTCTGTGATTGGCTTTGTCAAGGTGGATGGTTTGCGGTGGGCGGGCTGGGAAAAAACACAATTATGGATCAAAAGAATATAGATCCTACAGGGGTTATGCACCAAAGAAATGATCATGTGGATGGGCTGAGATCAAACCTGGAAGGTATATTCTTGTGAATATGCACATACAATACACAGACGGTAGTTGAGTCAGTGCTAGCTGGCAGGGGTTGAGGGGGTTTGCAAAGCGAATAAATAGGATCCTCGACCTTTCACTTGGAACATTTGGGTTTGGTCACACATTTTGTAGGTGAAGAGCAAAGTGAAAATTGAACTAAGGGTTTATAGGGACATTCAGCTCTGGAAAACTTATGTAATTTGATGTAATAGAGATTTTTGTACATGGAAGATGTACATTGTTTGTAAATAATTGTTGATTTATATAGAAGAAATATTGTCTGAAATGGATATGCCTTTATTTAGTTGTTAGCTAGGGTTTGAATGAGTTTATCTTTGCACATTATTTCTTTGTATTTCTATCTATATTAATGGGATTCGTGGTATTCATTTAGTATGCTTCAAGCAAGTGCCCAAGTTTTTGGTGCAAGTGATATATCGGTGTTGTGAAAATCCTTTCTATTTGTTGTGCATGACTTAACCTATGCAAGGATAAGGAAGGTTAAGAAAAAACATGAGATTTTGGTTCCATTGTCGGGGTCTTATTTGTAGAGAAATTGGATTTTTCTGTTGAAACCATAGTCTTTGCTGGTTTAGCCTTGCGCACCGTTAAGGGCTAGGCATGGGAAGACTAGAGGAGGGGTTGTCTTAGTGCAAAGAAAAGGGAAGATGGATGACTATGTGGAAAGGGAATAGATGAGGAAGGGGGAACTAAGTCATCTGAATGCTGTGAAGAACCAATGAGGAAGTGATGGTGCACGATATTGAATTCCTAGGTGGAGAGTCAAAGAAGTGGAGGTTCATGTGCAAGACAATGGGATCTAGATTCCATTTTTGCTTATAGTCGATGGTTGTGCATGTTGTGTCTATATTTGTATATATATATAATTTTTAAAGCTAACGAAAGTTTGGAAAATTGTGGTGGAACAAGGGATTGCATTTAGTGAAGTGATTTGTATATTTCTGAAAATAAGTACGCCAACTAGAGGGGTTGGTGACAAGGTATGTTGGTTGCAAGTATGTTTCTAGAGGAAACAACTACTACAATGCAAGGGAATGCATGATAAACAATTGGAGGAATGTGAAGCACTACCATATGGAGTGGTGTGCAGGTATGCTACCCTTAAAATAGTCGATAATGTTTTATAAGATATTGATGACATTACCATAATATCATGGAATTGAGGATTGTGGAGGATCACATCCACAAATGCGAAATCGCTTGGCAGGGGTGACATCGCAAGAGCAAAAGTCAACCTAGTTTGCCATGACATTGATGGATTGTGTGCATACCTCGGACATGGAGTTTGATTGAACTCAAACAGTTGTGGGCTTTAACCAATGCAACATTGTGTACTTGAGGGATTTCCACATCTCGGAGTTCGAGCAACAAGGCATTTTTGCTTTGGGGGAGATTCAACAAGGAGTTTTTGAGAGTGTGCATGTGTATGATGTGTGTTTTAAGGCATTGGTTTCTAAGTTGTCTTATAAGAGACATCTATTGCAACATGCGTAATGGTTTGTTGTAGGATTTATGCTAGCATTTTGAAGACCATTGGGCATGAAATCTTTTGCCAATGTGTGAGAAGCATTGGATGACACTTTGTATGGAAGTGCGGAGAACTTTGATACTAGAGTCCTTTTTTGGAGGGTCAAATGTTAAAGATGGCTTGTTGCGTGGATTATTGCGTGTTGAATTATGTGTATACAAGATCCGTTCCCAACATCACTTGTAGAGGAAGTGTTTGAAGGAGTCTCTAGTTGTGAGATCTCCATCCTTCAAAAATGGATTTTTGGGGTTTCACAAAGGATGAAGCTAAGTCTGCGACCACTTTTGCTATGGAGTGAGGGTCATTTGCATACAATGCAATGCAATTGCACTTGCTATTTTCTTGCACATTATCGTTGAAGGATTCAAGGATTTCATACAATTCTTATAGGTGTATCTAGAGGACTGGAGTGTGTATGGATTGGTTAAGGGTTACTATACTAACTTGCACTACAAGTTTAGATATCCGTGAATGTAAAAAAGTGTGCATTCACAATGCCTTTTGGTAAATTGTTGGGACATGTAATTTGAAGCAAGGCATGTTAGTTGATCTTGTGAAGGTAGCAGTGATAGTGCAACTAGAAGTGCTGCACGCACAAAAGGAAGTGCACACTTTTTTAGGACATTGTAGATATCATGAGAAGTTTATTCGTAATTATGTGCACATTGTAGGGATTCTAGAGGAGATGATCAAGCAAAATGCTGTGTTTAAGTGGAGGGATATACAACATGAAGCATCTGAAGTATTGAAGGGAAAAATGGGCAACATGCCAATTTTATAGTATTGGGACTAGTGTTTTTTGTTCCATGTGCATGTTGATGCATCTAAAGTTGTGGTGGGAGCAATACTTGTGCAACTTGGTGAAGGGAAAAGTGATCATCCTATTGCGTTTGCAAGTAGGAATTTATCCAACACTAAGCAAAACTCTACAACGGAAAGGGAAGTGTATGCACTACAGAAATTTATGGAGTATCTTGCTATTGTGTCTTTTTTTACAAATTATGAAGTACTAAAGTATGTGGTGAACAGACTGGGGTTACACATGTTTTGTCGGTGGATGGTGCAATTTTAGGTGTTTAAATTTTTAGTGGTGGTGAATCCTAGAAGAGTGAAGTGGGACCAAACCATCTATTGTGCATTGAGACACGTGACATTGCATGGTTTATTGAAGATGACATGTCAAATTCACAGTGATATCTAGTGCAGAGAGTTTGTGAAGAAATGACAGACAACCACATTTTGAACTTCAGGACTACCCCGACCTGACTACAAAAACCTAAAGTAGTTGGCATTAAGGGTTGCGTGATATTTGCTGACAGGGGCAAATTATACAAAATTTGGAGAAATGAAGTACTGTGAAGATGTGTTGGAGCATAAACATGTATATATGGTGTGCGAATGTCATAAAGGCATTGTTGGGGGACATTATGCAATATAGGCAACTGCGTGCAAGATCCTAGTTGCTGGGTATTGGTTGCTGACATTAATTAAAGGATACAAAGGAACACACACAAAAATGTGATATCTGCCAAAGGGTGGGTAAGCCTAATAGATGAGATGAGATGTCATTAACCCCAATTGTTGCACAATAACTATTTGACAAATGAGTTATGGATCGTGGGTACATAAAACCTTGATGCACGGCATATTGGTGCATGTGATATCATATCAACTACTGAATACTTAACAAAACGGGTTGAGGGTGCGCAAACTATTGTACAACAACAAAAATAACTAGATTCTTGTGGGAGCTTATAACAAGGTATAGGTGTCCTAGTGATAGATGATAGATGGACTCATTTTCTTATATAGACGATGCACATATTGTTATAAGAATTTATGGTTATGCATCACAAGACAACACCATATCATCCACAAGCAAATGGTACGTTGGAGATATTTAATAAGATCTTGGGAACTACATTCACTAAAATTTGTGATGTTAGGCATAAAGATTGGATGACCGAGTTTTAGCTATGTTGTAGGCTTATAGAACAACATACAAGTGACCAAACTAATATACACCTTTCTAGTTGGTCTATGGAAAATAGGCACTACCAATGGATTTCTTGATTTCGTCATTAACAGTTGTGCACACATGAGGATTGCAAGACCCCACATAGACAAAAGAGTGGTGGAATTGATGAAGCTAGATGAAAAAAACCACTGGAAAAATGGAGCCAATGGGTAGAAAATGCCCCATAGAACGTTTGACATGACAAATATATTAAAAGTAAGAAATTGTGCGATGGAGACAAGGTGCTTTTATATTATTCTGAATATATGAAACACTTGGGGAAACTCCATTTCAGATGGAAGGGGCCATATGTTATTCACCACATTTTGGAAACTAGTGCAAGATGCGTAGGTTAGATGGTAAATTGCTACAGGGGCATTTCTTTGGAAGTAGACTTAAAACCCTACTTTGAATGACCACATTGAAGGTGGAAGGGAAAAGGCCACTGGCCTTGTGAAAATTTACTACAAAAATATTTACTACTTTCAATAGTTTATTTACACTAACTTGTTTGTATAGTGTGTGCTTAATATGTGTAGATTATCTTGTCAATCCAATTGGCAGAGTTGAGTGAAGGATATTTTCGGATCCTTGTCCCAAACGTCTAAGAATCTTTGGGAGGAGTAATCACATAGTGGAGTTTTGTAGATAAGTGGGAACACGACTCTACTAAATGTAAGAAGAAGTGAAAATTTAAGGCAATCAATATAACTAAGATGATGCACAAGAGGACTTGGTGCATATTGGTCGTGGGGAGATGGAAATGTCAAATTGCTCTCATAGGAAAATGTTTAAAAATTTGTTCACTAATGCACAATAAAATGCGTGTAATGTATGATACACAAGGGAAGTGCAACATGGGATGCTCTGCACATAACAATAGGATGAGATAGACGAAGAGAAAATATATATGATAAACTAAAATGAGAGAAATAATACAACATAATCTTTAAGCTAACAAAATAAGAGAAATAAAATACACAGTACACAAGATTTCACTTGGAAAACCCTTTGGGGAAAAACCCAACACAATAACTTCCTTTGCTATTGTATAAACTTAACCGTCTTGCAATACAATAAAATTCTTCTCAGTTATGCTTTTCCCCTACATTATGTGCGACTATATATATGTACATCTATTGGTAACTGTCAAAACAATATTACAACACCATCGGTACCAAAACTATGGGCTAAAGCCACCCAAGTACATATCAATACGGTCCCATTCTGGTTCTACACCTAGTAGAGTGTAAATCACAGAAAATATACAACACATTTCCACCAATAGAAGATGCACAAGCAAGGTGAAAATACATGAATGTAAATATTCCAAAGGGATCACCTAGGGGAAAGTTGCAAAACACTTATCTTTTTGAAAATTTGACCATTAGATGACAACAAAACAATTGGTTTGGGGCAGGTGGTAGAGTCAATGCACCTAAGACTATAAAAGGAAGGAGATAGCCTTTGAGAATTATTTGTGAATTAAAAGCATTGAAGAGCTCTAACATTCTTGTGCAAAAAATAAAACTAGAGCATCCGAGAAATTAAAGTTGTAGAGAGTGATTGAGGTAGTGTGAGAGAGATACAAAGCCATTAAAGGAGCTTGGGAAGAATCTAGTTCAGAAGAGTGGAATTGTAAAATTGGCTAGCAAGGGGATTGTGGAGATGAGCCTTCTTGTTCAAAAAAGTTGTGAAGGGTTAGGGTAACACTACAATAGTGAAAAAGAAGACAATGATAGTGTGAACACCTCTAGTGGAACAAGGGGAAGAAGTATTGGTGTTCGTTTTGGGTAGTGATATAATCGCCGAGGAAGAGTTCAGAGAATACAAAGTCTTGGCTAGGGGATCTAACATGTTGCCAGTGCAAAAGGGGGAAAGAAAATAAAAGTATTTGAGGCTTCCCCCATGCAGGTTGCAAAGGAAGTGCACATAGGAGAGGGTTTAATTATGAAGATTGGGGATTGAGGATTCCAATTGTAGTGAAGCGAGCATTGTGAAAGAGATAAATGTAGAATTGGACACACAGAAGGGGTTGGAGAGTAAAACCACTATAAGAAAACACTTGGAAGGAATTGGGATATTGGAGCTATGGGATTTTCTATACCTTGGAAAGCCAAACGAATTAACAAAATTTTTGTTAGCCAGATTGTATAATGGGAGGCTCTACTTTTCAAGGAGAAGTATGAAGATCTTGCTTGTGTGAATTAGTGGGATCACTAGGTTGGAAAATGAAGGAGAAGATATGCATGCAACATTCTTGGGAAACAACATATTTAATTTGGTAGTAGCGGAGTTGAAGATGCATTGAGGGGTTACACTATATAGTTAAGGAACATCTCAACTTTCCCAATTTAGGTAGCACGACTGATCAACGCAAAGCTTACCATTGCGAAGCGATGGAGAGATGCTTGGAACCCCATAGTGTATGTGGCTCATTGTATTTCCAAGGATGGGGTTAAATTCAAATTTTCCAATATAGATAGTTGTGCCTCTGATCATCACTTCGCTTACTGTGGCAAAATAATGGGCAGATGCTTCAAAACCCATAGTGTATGTGGCTTAATGTACTACCAAGGATGAGGTTAAATTCAATTTTTATTTAGTACATAACTGAGGAGATCAACTAAGTGGTTGAAGAGACATTCTTTAGGAGGAGCCTTTAGATGGGGAATGTAGTTGGTTCTGATAATGCTAGAAGAGGTGGGCATTCTAGTGAACCAAGCATTTGAGATTCCACAAGAGATGAGGTTGTGAGCAAAGAAGTATGCCACACATCAATGCACAGATCAAATGATACCTACAAGACAAATATGACTAAGTGGTTCTTAATGCAAACATAATATTTGGGTTAGATCACAGGGTGCACAAGAGGTTGGTTGATGCATACAATGGGTATACGTAGTTTTTTGTAATGAAACATTACACTTTGGTGAAGATAAAATTGCAAGATGGTCATGATAGCTCTTGAATGAAGTCACCCTATGTTGTGTTTACATACTACATGGAAAGAGCGTTGACGAGGTTAGATTTAATATTGAGGGAAACAACTAAGAGGACGCGGAGAGAAACATCACAACTAGGAACATGATGTAGACCTTGAAGATGATAGATGGAGTTGAAACCCATGCATGAGTTTTTGATGAATGAATTTAAGTGTTTGTTGAGGCATGTGTTAAGGTCATTTTATGTCAAATCTGTAGAGCCGCTAACATGGGAAAATTGAAAAGGATGATACACAAGGCAAGGAAACTATAAAAAGAAAGAACATGAAGGCCAAGATACAAATGAAGAAGAAGAAATATGGTGCACAACAAGAGATTGTGAAGAGCCAGGAGGTAGAGGAGGAACTTGAAGTAGCAGTGTTTGAATCCAAAGAAAAGGAAAGTGAATAAAAGGGCAAGGAGACACTGCCTTAAAGAACGGATACCACACAAACATAAAGGAAGAGGAGTGATAATGGAAATATGAAGAAACCAAATAGAAAAAAGATAAAGAAGCAAAATATTGTAGGAGAGAAGCTACATACAATCTTTAAGGAGACCGAAAAGATGAAAGAGTAGGTGCATAGGGATGCAAGCACATCAAACGGAGGAGATGAATAAACACCCATAATAATTGAGATGGGCCCATCTAATCTAGAGGTGATTAATGTGATGTCTGAGGGAGAAGAAGTGGGTGAAAAAGGGAAAGATGATGAAGTGAAGAATAAATTGCAAGGTTTGTTGGATGTGCATGGAGCGGATCCAACATTCCAAATGCAAATGAAAGACATTGATTGAAATTCACACATAATTGATGTAAGATAATCTGGGTTAGTATTGTTACAATTGGTTGTGGATGTGGGACAATGTAGTTTTAAAATGGAGGAAGAAGTTGGAGAGTTATATATGAGACTCACTTAGGAATCAAAGAAATTGAAGGAAGAAATAAAGTAGACTGTTGGCATGGTGGGAGAAATTGGTAACATGATCACCACCATAGAAAAGGCAAGATTATAGCTTTGGGGAATTACAACTATGAAAGGGATGGAGCCACTCGACAGTCTTGACACAACTATTCAAAGGTTGTTGTGCGAGACTAGTAGTTGCAATTGCACAACCCTCAAAGGAGTTGTTGAAAAAAAAAGAAGTTAGAAGCAACCAAGAAAGCATGAGAGAAGCTTAAAGAGTCTTAGAAGAGAACAATCACCACAACACATGTTTTCAAAGAGTTGGGGAAAACATCTGACCACATCAACGCATAATTAAAGGAGAATGAGAAGACCATAGAGTTGAATACTCTTAGGGTGGAAGAATTAGACATGATAGAAAGACAAAATAAAATAAGCGAATTGAATACCTAAAAGTCCATAGTGAAGAAACAACACACAACATTAGAGGAAAAGTGTGCAAATTTGCATGGTGAAGCCTTGAATGAGGAGCAAAAGATGTGAAATGTTGTTGCACAACATAAGAAGTAGCTAGTTTTGAGCAAGCTTACACAGAGAATGGACAAGACATTACAGAAATAGATACTTTGAGGGGTAATGCACAACAAGCTAAGAGGGCCATTGGTCAAGAAATGATAGCATGGGATATTCGAGGAAAAGGTTAAGCTAGTAATCTCGAAATCTTTACACACCCAATTGCATAGGACTCAAAAGTAGTCATTTGAGGACATAAAATATGTGAAGTATGGGGGAATGTTGATCCTCAAATTTGATATAAAAGGAAAACCAAATAAGGCTAAGGATGAAAGTGTGCATGTGAGACACACTCCTTTATACTAGGCAATTTGACATAGTATAAAATGGGATGGTGTACAAGATATGTGCAATGCACATAAAATATGACAAATAGTGTGCAATATAGAGAAAACACACTTTTGAGACACTGCCAGTCTAGAAAGAAATGAAAAATATGGATCAAAAGAAACACACATCCTAAAAGTGTGAAGCACCAAAATAAAAATCACATGAATGGATTGAGATCAAGCTTGGAAGGAGGTATATTCTACTAATATACGTAGACAATTGGAGTTGAGTAAATGTTAGTTGGCATGGGCTGAGGGGATCTAAGATAGTATAAATAGGACCCTCAACCTTTCATCTGGGACATTTAGTTTTGGTCACATGTTTTGCAAGTGAAGAGGAAAGTGAAGTTTGAGCTTAGGCTTTCTAGGAATATTAAGCTATGGAAGGCTTATGTAATCTTTATAGTTTGCCTGTACAAGAACATTGATGTAATGGAGTTCCTATAAATTGGTTGTAAATACTTGTTTATTATTGTAAAGGAAACATTGTCTCAAATGGATACTGTGTTTATTTAGTTGTTTTCTAGGGTTTGAATGAGTTATCTTTACGTATGCTTACTATCTTCATATTTATCTATATATTAATGAGGTTCTCGGTGTCCTCTTGCTTCACCTTGAGTGAGTGCTTAAGTCTTTAGGCTTAAGTGATATGGCGATGTTGTAAGTGTGAATACCTTACTTTTTTGTTGTGCATGATCTACCTTGTGCAGGGCTAAGGAAGGTGAATAAAAATCACAACAAGAGGAGTGCATTTTTTCTATAGGCTCTCATTGGTACAAGATTTATGGTGGAAGCATGTATATAGTAAAATGCAAAATTGGTTTGGTGTATCTGATGTAGAACACACAAAAATGTTCTCAGAAGAAGAAAAGGTAAAATTTTACTATGCTGGAGTTCAATAATAAAGGAATGCGAGCTTCTTGCTTGACATAGATGAGATCAATGAAATTACTTTTTAAGAACTTAGAATCTGGTTGATTTGTTATATTTTACCAAATGTGAGGTCTTTATTTCCAAGCTTATATGTTCGACCTTCAAACATAATGCAACATCATAGTTGTTAATGAGATATCACGACTGTATACAAAGGTTAAGTTTCCATTTCCCCATTTAGAATTTTATGCTAGGTCTGCTGTTTTTTTCTTCACCATCTCTTAGTATTTATCATTTATTCATTGCCACACCCTACAATAATTGTACGAATATGAGCTGGTTGAGTCTTGTCATGCTCCTTCCTCTATCTCTCTTCCACAGAGAAAACAAATGAAATGTCTTTGAATTAGAGGTTGTGTAGATGACAAACCCAAGTCACACAATATTTTGGATCTTTTCGATTACAAACACTACCTCCTCCATAGATTATATTTCTATCCTACCTTTCTAATAGGGTTAGGAAATTTTCACTTTTCCCATGTTTTAGCGTCTATACAATGCATCTATTCTATTGTATCTCATGGTTGGACTAGGAAGATTGGGAGCAAGATAGAATGGTTGAGGAAGAAGAAATAGGGTTGATGACCCTTGTGGCATTTTGAAAATTAACCAACTGTTACATAACTAACAATAATGTATGTAAAACCCTAAAACCCATTTATGTATACAGTGACATGTTTAAATCAAATATAACAAAAAATGTGAATTAACACGTGTAACAAGGATTAGTTGTCGTAAAATTGATTAAACTATTAAGTTGACCATATATATTTTTTGGGTAATAAAAGTTGCATTAACATGGACAATAAATATTAATTGTCATGATATTTGATTAAACTAATAAGATATCCATATAGTTTTCCTAGTGATAATGGGATGTTCCCATGTTGCAATTGAAAGGAAAAAGGTGTCATAAGAATGCAAATTTTTAAATTTATTTGAAATCTTTGTTATCTATAATGCCAATTATAGTGAATGTATGTGTAATATTGAATAACAATTTGCTGCCAAAGGTGCAAAGGACACGTCGATAAAGAATTCTTTGATTTTTTTTTATGTATATAAAGATCATTATAAATATAATATTTTAATTTGTGAAATAAATTCAATCTTCCAATAATTTCTTGTCTTTTGAATTTTATATGAAAGCATTAATTTAAATTTAAATGTCCTCAACCATAATATATTATCATAATTTTCTAACTATAAAATAATTAAAAGTGTAGTCAATTATATATGAAAGTATTGTTTAGAATTTTAGACTTTACATGTTGTTAGGGTATTTGAGAAGCACAAGTAGCAAAAGTGTGATGTTAGTTGGGTAGGATGGACATCCTCAACACCCTACTGTGTTGAGAGTTGCCTACATACCAATATATCGAGAGGGGATCAAGCCCAATGTAGTTCTCCCAATCTAAGTGTTGGTGAAAATGCAAGTGAATGCTAGTATGAGTGCTAGTTTGAGCATTTTTGAGTGTGTTTGAGACTAGAAATATGAGTAATCTTAGCTTAGGCATTCTGTAGATGACTATATGCATTAGTAGGGCGGAACATGGATTAATGACCTTGATTTTCACAAGTATTTCTGAGTTTGTTTATGAGTATTTGCATTTGATTTTCATCAAGTGGATAAAAGGCTAAAAGTCATGTATTTATATTGATCTAGTGCTTGTGCAGAGTGTGAAATAGTTCTAGGCTAACACTAAGTGTCTTAGGAATTGAAAATATATCCGTTGGGGTTGAAATTAAGCAAGGGACACTAGCACGGTCCCTTGGTCACTAGCAGAAAGAACCACGGTAGTGTCCAAGTGACAGAACCTAGGGCATTAGGGGCTTAGATCCCTAGGGGAAAGTTTGGGACTGATTTTTGGATGTCTAGGGATGTGTAATACTTGTACGAAAGATGGATAAGGGTTGAAAGAGGTCTTAAGATAGGTCTAGAGCTAAGATAGAGATGGGTGGTGTCAAGTGACACTCATTGCACTTGAGCAACATTTTATATAACTACAATAACTTTAGCTTCCAAAGATTGAATAACTTGGAGAAGGGTTTGCATAGGAGGTCCATTGGGATTTATATTTGATATTTTAGTAGTCACCAAAGGGGATAAAACACCCCTCATGTTGATGTAGGCATTAAAACTTGTAATTGATTTGAAGTATTAATTACTCTGATGGAGGATGTAGCAATAGTTGTACCATCTAAGGGTTCACCATTGTTGAATGTGGATGTACTAGCCTTCGCATGTTTATTGATTTATTAATGTGTAACATGTAAGAATACATTTATCAATTATTGATTTGTATTTAGATGGTCGATTAAGGCTTTTTTATCCTCCATTTCAAAACAACATTTCTTAACATTTTCCATATTTGATACATGCAAATAAAGGGACAAAAGTAATGGAAAAATTCAGATCGACAAATTATTGAAATCCAAAACCCTAGTAAGTTGAAAATCCTAGAGCAAGCTTGGATTTTGCATGAGAAGACACAGAGGTCAAGTTCACCAAATATTTAACATTTTTTATGTGTTTGGATGATGGTTAAGGGGGTATAATAGCTTAATCAAATGGATGAATAAAACTATTCTATAGTAGGCCAATTAAATTAATTAAGATAACATAGTATACTAAATTGAGAAAATTACCAAAAATGGAAAGTAAAATGCCAATTGTTATGTTGAAAATTACTAAAAATAAAAAGTAAAATGCCAATTGATATTATGGTAATTTCAATACAAAGAAGAGATAATAATTAGGTAGTGTGCAAATGTGCATAAAAATATGAGATGTGTAGGTATGGAAACATGCACATTGATGCTCATGATCCCATCGTCAGTTTCTATAAAAAAATATTTTTGGAGGCCTGGACACTTCCATAAACCTATTGAAACTGTCATCGATGCTTTTGTCCATGGCCCGATGCTTCTATCCCGTACATAATATTCTTTGTATTAAGAAGTGACTGCTTGGACATGTCAAGGTTTTTTATCACTTTTATTTTGATATATATGGATCACACACACAAGTTATGTATGATTGTGTGTAGTTCAAACCCTAGTTTTTCACCTTAAGTTATGTCAACTTACTAACAATGGGTTAATGGAATTACAAAGTTGAGCTGACATCAAAGACCCCTTTATCAATGAGCGCTGCTTGCATAGCCAATAATCTAAGGAGGGCCTCAAACATGCGTAGTACTCCCTTAAGTGTGGGTTTGTGTGTGCATAACGGTGCAATATGCTATATGCAATGTCATGCAATGATCTAGCTTATAACTTGACAAATACTACACATGGGTTATTATTTGAATGCTTTAGACTTGTAATATGATTTTTCCTATGATTGATATAGAAATAGGGAAGAATAGAGCAATATAAACCAGTTGTGAAATTAATTGAATGAACTTCAATGAATGTTTGCTTGGTATTTGTTGTATGAATAATGAATAGGATTTGATTTTATTTATACCACACCTTTTGAAAATATCACATGAATGGGTTAGATAGGATAAATAAGCTAATCTATATGTTTCAAAATATTTGCAATGTGGATGACTATTGAGGTACAAACACTAGATAATGAACCTAGACATTAATGTCCCTATGGAAAAAGTGTTCAACAAGGTAGAAAACTACTGAAGGTCTGTAACTAATAGTGAAGGAAATAAATCACGTGTTAAGCTTTCTGTATTGTATAGGTTATCTGGGTCATCATAATGATAGGTTCAGTCCATAAGATAAGCAGGTAGGCACAATGAGATGGCCAATACAAGCCTTTTGGCAACATGAAAGTCTAGAACTAAAGGGTAAAGTTGATATATATATATATATATATATATATATATATATATATATATATATATATATATATAAAATCAGATTTTAGTATCTACACTAAGTCTCTCTCTCTCTCTCTCTCTCTCTCTCTCTCTCTCTCTCTCTCTCTCTCTCTCTCTCTCAACCTAAAAGTAATCAAACAACATTTCATTGTCACTTGCTCTCCAATCCTCCTTTCATAGGAATTAATGCAGTCCTACATGTCATTGGGTAATTCAGTGGCCACCAACCAACAATTACGCAGTTTTCAGCTCAAGGTCAGTTGCCCTGCCATTCGTCATCACTTTTTAGCCATCTAAAAATATCTAGCCATCGGTCATAACTCCATTGTTTATCCTATGCAAACTCCACTGCAGTCCTCGGATACAAGTGGTCTTTACATGTCTTGATCATGTGGTTTTGTTGTATGTGCACATGGAATTGATTTTGTCGATAGAAATATTTGTTGGGCATGCATGCATGAATGCATATATCAGTGTGCCACTCTTTGGCCATTGGTACCAGTTTATATTCTCATTTGTCATGTGCATGTTCTCTTAGTCTTGATCAATTGATGCACGCTATGAGCTTGGTTTTTCAATACACACCATGGACTTGCTCACAAATGACAAAGCTATTTAAAATTCAAAGGTCATAAAGTTTAGACAACATATCTATGTTAGCTCATTACATCACAATAATTTCATTCCATTATCGTATTTTAAAGATAACTTCACTAAAAAATTGTAATGCCACTGCCTTTTAAATTATCAAAGCAAGTGATTGCAACAAAAGTCATACTTAACATGCAATGGAGAAGGTTTAGATGTAGCAAATAGTTACCCATCCTCTCTCTATATATCAACTACTTTGGACACATTTTGTTTTCACACTCCAAATTTTATGGTACTCATATATTTCATATCCAAATTTTATGTTCCTCATGTATTTCATGTTGTAAGTTTCAACCACAATTGTTATCCCATTGTCTGTATGTGTTGTCTTTATCCTCCTTGTATTGAAATAATTTTATACCAAATAATTTAAATTCCCAATTTCAAGAATAATATCTTATAAGATTAATAAGATATATCTCCAAGCATATGTTGATGTAATTGAAGATGCATTGGAGATTAATTCAACTTTTCACATAATGTTACGCTTCTCAAATATCCATGAGATGCGTACTTTATAATTAAAAAATCAATATTAAACTTGAATCTTTATATAATAATAAAATATTAAATTCGTACAAAAAAATATTTTACTTAAATATATAGTGTTGGAAAAACATACCATTTTGGGAAGCACCTTGATTATTTTATTATAAAATATTCAGTCCAAAATAGTTTTTTTAAAGTATCATCACCAAGTGAGAGACCATATGATCAGTTGCAAATATCTGTTTGGAAAGTGTGTGGGTAAGTTTCTTTCTGTCTGTTCTCTCTTCTTGAGATTTTGTTGTCTGAAACTCCATTGTTGCGCCCTGTTTCACTCTGTTGAGTTCTTTTTTTTCCTTGTTAAGTTTCAAAGCCCCTCTAACAAAGATTTTGTTCTTAATTCCAATCTTTGGTTTTTCAAAAACTTTGGTTTCTTTTTGTGCCCTTGGTCTTCCTTCTTTAACCAAAAAAAATTCAAATCTTAGTTGCTCCATTTTGAATTAGGTTGTACAACTTCTGCTAGTTTTAAGGGGCAAGAAGTTCATCAAGATGCTAGTGAACAAAGTTGGCTCTTTTGTGAGAATTGATGTTTCCTCTTGGGACCTCAGATTTATTGGAGCTTGTGTTATTGTTGACCTCTCCAAACCGCTCTTCCATTTGGTGAAGCTGCTCTCCTTGTGCGGTTCGTGGACTCAGTTCCTTAACTATGAAGGTCTACCCTTCCACCATTTCCATTGCAATCTTCCTAGTCATCAGATCACTAGGTGTCCTTCTAGGCCAAGAGGTCCCCCTCCTCCTTAGCATTCCCAAGTTTGGAAGAAAAAAGTTGGGACTCCCAACCAGGGATTCCTATGGTGCAATCATGAATAATTATTTCATCATCCTTCCTCTTTTATGGCTCCTCAAGCTAGTGAGGTCCTCATAGAGGATTGTTTGAAGGAGGCTTCTTCTAAAAATAAAGGTGGTGGATCAGAAGTGGAACTATTTAGAGAGGAGGCTGAGCACTTGTTCACACCCCCTCGCTCACTCACCACCTCCCACCTGCCTTTCCCCTCCCCCTATGCCCATTAATCCTCCCTCCCATCTTTAGGTTGCTCCCCTTTTGCTGCCAATCCCTTCCCCTCCACCGTCTCCCCTCTCTCTTGCTGATGTTCCTCACCCTAAGCAAGCGGGGAAACTCAAAGTTGATGTGGGCACTACCGTAAAGAAGAAAGGCAAACGCTCTGAGGTAGAAAGGTTAAGGATGGAAGCAGGAGAATAAGTGAGAGATGGATCTCAATGGACGATGAATGATGTTCTTTCAAGATGTGAGAGAAGACATGCCCTAGCATATGGTTGAGGGACAAGACACTCTTGTTTTGGACTCCCTTCGATTGACTTCTGCCCTTGTGTTGTTCACTCCAATTCTTATACAACATATTCATTGAAGTTTTATTGAAGGATCTTGGTTTCTTTTTTGTGTAGTTTGCTGTATTTGGCAGAGGATTGGTGCCCTGTTGCTATTTCTTGCTTTTCTCAAATGAAAGCATTTTATCTTAGTAGGTGAGGTTTTGTTAGTTTTAGTAAATGTCTTGGTTTCTTTGTTGGTTTACTATGTTTAGCTTTCTCAGAGACTGGGCTCCCTACCCATACCTAAGAGTTAGTTCAAAACTCTAATAAAAAATATTTATCCTAAAAAACTATAATATTTTTATGCTTTTATTATATTATTGTATTTCCTTGATAACGTTGTTTTTAATAAATGAATTTATCATATTTTTTAATTGACTATCTTTTATTATAATAATGTATGTAGTATCATTTTTCAATTGATAAACATATATACATTGTGACTAAAAATATTAGTTCCTTCATAGATATGGTAGCATTCCAAAATCCACTTAATCATTTCTATTCGTAAAAGATTAATATTATGGGATTGGCTCGCATCCCACTAATGCATACATTGAGACTTTTGACAGGAAATGTATTAATTAATCATGGACTCCCACATAATTATATTACATGGCCTTTTTACTTACAAGTACTTGATTTCCTCGTTGACAATTTCCCATAATCATGGGGCACTCCCATTATTTTTTATATTCATTAAGACAGGGAATTATGGTGGAACTTTGTTGTTCTATGCAAATTAGACTTGTGTGTTGATTATTGTGTCTGTAAATTGTTGCTCAAAATTTATGTGCCATCTAAAGTCAAAAACAAATAGTGAAATGTTTGAAAATTAAGTCTCTCGTTCCAACAAGTCCAATTGGGGTTATGGATAGCAAGTGGAAATTTGTTAAGAGCAGTGGATGTGGTGCTCAATGAAAAATGTCAAGGTTACTTTAGGATGAAATAAATATGATTATAATAATAGGTTAAAGTAGAATAGTGTATTTTTTTTTATAGATTATTTGATATGGTAAATATTTTTTATTGGAGTATTAAATTAGAGTAGTGATATAATAAGAGAATCAGTGTTTTTTAAAAAAAAATCAAATGATGTAAAACAATAATAAAGAATTGATGTAAGTTAATTTTCAAAAACAGATAATTCAGCTTTCATGAAGTTGCAGTTACAGAATTAAAGATGAGAACCACTTTGATTTCACATAACTACTATCCAAATGAGTTATCAAAGGACGACCAACAAACAAAAGTAGAGAACAGATGGAGGATGCTCAACTAATAGCATAGTCCTCATCTGCGAGCTAGGGCTTGTCTTCTTTCGTGCCTTGAGAGAAGGTCTTTCATCATTCATTGAGAGTTGTTGCATACCAAGTCTTCTACCTCCATTCTTAGTAATTCTGCCTCAGACCATCTTCTTTTCTTCTTAGCAATAGCGTTAACATCAACTTTGAGTTTTCCAGGTAGTAAAAGAGAGAATACCACAATCAAAACTAGCGCAGACTAGAAGAGGAAGGGAGGTGGGAGGCAAAGGAGAAGGGTTAGGTTACAAAGGGGGAACAAACAAAGTAGGGGGGAGAGTCTCCTAAAAAAAAGGTGAAGAGTGAGAAACTGAAACCTAATAAAAAACCTTATAAATAATACATCCCATTAAATTAATGTTAAAATTTATTTTAAATTTTAATTATAAAAATTATTTATTAAATTTAATTAAAAAATATAAATTACATTTTCAATTATCTAAATTACAATAAATAAATTTTATTAATTTTTAAATATTTTAATTCAAATTTTATTATGTAAAATATTATATTATTAGTATAATTTTAACATATAATAATCTCCCTCCAATCATTTACAAAATAAATTATATATTTAATAACTCTAAAATAAATAAATAATATGCATTATTATAATTTTAACACATAATTATCCCTCTTCAAACACTTAAAAATAAACCTAGACATTTCAACTCTTATCTAAGTATATAAGAAGTCTTCATCAATTTAAATATATGTTATGATGAAACTAATTTTTAAGGCTTTTCTCAAAGTTTAAATTTAGAAGTGGTTTTAATTTATTCACCAATTTTATTATTAAAGTTCTTTTTATTTGTAGTGATATTTTTAATTAAAGTTTTGTATTAAAATAAATGTATAGGTGATTTTGACATAATAGAATTTCTAATCATATAATTATAATAATTTAATTGAATCAAATTAAAAAATTTAAATATATATTTATTTAAATTATTATAATTATTTAAAATAGAAATGATAAAATTTAAACAATTTAAAAGATTCAAATTTAAAAAATATGCATGTTTAATTTTACTTTTAAATAATTATTTATATTAAGTAATTTTATTATTTTAAATCATATTTTAATTTTTTTGTTATCATAATAATTGGATCGTGTATATCAATCTACCATCTTTTTGTTATTTGTCATAATAAATATTATAAAAACCAACTCACTTAAATTTTTTTTATTTAGCTAAAAGTTTTATTTTAATTAATATTAAATTATATATATATATATATATATATATATATATATATATATATATATATATATATATATATCTCGTGGAAAAAATATTCTATATATTTAAATTTATCCAGTATTGATAAAGGAATGCAAGTTTTAATGCATAGTCTTAATATTTTAATGGTTATTAAAATTAATAACCCTTAATGCCATTTGGTAGTTTCTTTGCATTGAAACACGATTCAATAAAACAAAAAATTATAAAATACACTAATAGGAAGGTGGTAGGGGTTCTTGAAAGTAATGATGGAAAATGATACATAAAAAATAATGAATGCTTACGTTATGATAAGACTAAATGCCAAAAACATGATATTATCTGCCAGAGAAAATAAGCAAGGTCAAAATTAATGCTTCTATTAGATTTGTAGTTTTTTCTTAAGAATGGATTGAGCTATAGATTGATCCCTAGAATAATTTAAGTTCTTCAATTTTGAATGGTATAAGTTGATTATTTACTCTTTTTATTTGATCTTCTCACATGATTAATATTGTGAAGTTTTTAGCGAGTACAATATGCTGATGTCATTGATAGATACATAGATAGAGATTTTAATAATTTCCACAAGAACAAAATAGTCTATGGAATCCCAAACCAAAAAGTATAACTAAAAAAGTGAAGAAACAATAAAAAAAAGAGATAAGAATTGATTTGAGCATTTTTAATTGATCACACACATGATACTTACTCCTTTTAGTTACCTTCACACATGACTAATATTGTGAAGCCTTTAGTAAATTTGGTACGCTGATGTCATTGAGCCTTTTTTATTGTCGCATATATGATATCAAAGTTCTGAACAACTATCTATCTATCTATCTATCTATCTATCTATCTATCTATCTATCTATCTATCTATCTATCTATCTATCTATCTATCTATCTATCTATGGTAATATATAATATACCAAAACATCTAATCACTTAATCGAATATGTACTATTAAACATTTGAAGGATAGGCATCATAGAGGAGTCGAGGTTGCATCAAGGAAAAATGTTAAAAATTATATGAATGAGCTAAGGGAGATTTAAGTACACTCAGAGCATGCTTTTACCCTCCATGTCTGAATCTAACTTTCTTACAACCAAAATATACATTGAGGAAGAAAAAAGGATAAACTTGTTTTATTTAAGTATATATGATTTGTAATGAAATGCAAGGGCATTCTAGGTTAACTTCCATAGTTTTCATGGCACATGAAAGCGTTTTTCATAAATATATTTTTCATGCACCATATTAGTTGATACTTTAGGGCAAGAAGCAGAGTGCAAGCATCAACAAGTTGAATTATTTTAATTGGATCCAAGCATAGGGTCTTTATGGGTGCACACAACATTCTCACTATAGTCAAATCCAGGCACAAGATCTAGAGACGTGAAAACTATATCATCACAAGAAGAAAGTACACTATAACCTTGGTGCACAAGCAAAGGATGCATATGGTGCCTAGAATGTCATCATCAATCAGGGAACACATGGTCTCTTTTATCGATCCTCTCACAGTTGAGGAAGATTGACCGCAATAAGCTCCAACTATGGCATCCCAACAACAAGAAACAACTAGGGCCTACAAGAGGTTGAATAAAGTAATAGTGCCACCTTCTAGGTTAGAGTCCTTAGCAAGTAAGCACACGGTGGTGGATCCATCTCATTCATCTTATCCTTCACAAGAATAAGCACAAATTTTAGCTTTGGACCCTCTTGAGCTTGAACAACTTGTTGAACAAGAAGATATCTCAACCCAAAAACAAGTTGCAGAAGCACAAATTGAGGTAGAAAAGGCAAGCAACATAACTATGAGTAAGTCTCGTAAGGAAGAAAGGAGGAAGACAAAGAAAGATTCAAAGCATAAAGCTACTGAAGATGAGGAACAGAGGAAACAATAAGAACAATAGAAAAAGAAAAAGAAAAAGATGAAGTTACTACATAGAATAAAAAAGAGGAAGCAGAGGCTCAACAATAAACACAACAAACATTGCAAAATAAATAACAATAAAAGTGATAAGAAGAAGGAGAAGCTGCAAAGAAAGATGTAGAACACACAAGCTAAGAGGTAGAAGTGCTATAGCAGAAGAACGCTGAAGCTGAGAAAGCAACTAAGGCACAAGTATAAAAATCAAAGGAATCTCTACATAGACAAGAAGAATAGGAAAATAAGTAGGCTCTAGAATAAGAGGCCTAAGAGAAGATACATGCAAATGCTAAAGCTAAGCTAGAGGTATATGCCAAAGATAAATTAGAAGTTGATGTTAAATCCAAGGAAGATGCATATTGCAATGTATAACAAGTCGTAGTAGAGTTTGCAACCAAATGTGTAATACCTAAAGCCCATCAACCACTAGTTACCTCATAGCGTTGGGGTCCACCCAAAGGGATACACAAGAGGAGGTAACTTAATTAAAGCAATAACTCCCCAACTAATGGTTGTGGGATGTTCTTACAACCTCTACTCGTAACACACCTTTTATCTATTGATGACATAGATCAAGAATGTACCTACTACGATTACAACTCTGAATTTGGCTTTGGATACAACAATACAAAAAACATAGCTCACTTTTTCCTAACTTCCTCTATCCCTTCCTCTATCTAAACAAATTGAAGGGTAACTGCATTTAAAAAATATAACTATAATTGATAGATATATAAATGCATTGTGAGTAAAAATATTAGTTCCATCAGAAATCATTTCTATTGGTAAAAGGTTAACATTATGGAATTGGCTTGCATCCCACCAATGGATACATTGTGACTTTTGGCAGGTAATGTATTAATTAATCATGGACTCCCACATAATTATATTACATGGCCTTTTTACTTACAAGTACTTGATTTACTCGTTGACAATTTCCCACAATCATGGGGCACTCCCATTATTTTTTATATTTATTAAGACAAGGAATTGTGGTGGAACTTTGTTGTTCTATGCAAATTAGACTCAAGTCTCCGTAAATTGTTGCTCAAAATTTATGTGTCATCTAAATGGAGAATGAACTCAATGTAATTAAAGTAATATGAATGTATTGATAATGTCTTAGTGTGCATGACATGAAGGAGATACTATCACAGAGATCTGAGTATGCATAACATAGTGAAATCATGAAAAACCAATAAGCATAAAAGAAGATTGCAGAGTTGTTCATTGGGGTATTACCATAAAGAGTTGAGTGTTATATGTGCATCAATATGACCTTAAGATCATATAGGACTAAGGCACATGTTGTATAGTCTTAGTTTTCATGTCATGAAGAAGACAAGTTATGATAGAGGTCTGTCATAGTGAAGCATATAAACACAGACCTAGTTGATAGAATGATGCAAGGAAGATGTCATGATGAGGTTTGTGGACATGAAGGAGGTAGATTTATGAAATAAGAACCTATGAGATACCATATTGACATGGCATGAGTGATATTTTCTCTATCATATAGGACTAGATTGTTCCCTTGGAATAATATCTCTGATTGCAAACAAACCTAGTTGAATTAGGTCTCTATGGAGTCCTAATGAAGATAAAAGGATAAAAAAGGTTGTGGATGACCTAACCATGGATTGTTTTGAGATATAATAACATGTACATAGAGTATAAAATCTATGTTTATGGCTGACCTTGAGGTATATGAGTTTTGGCCAACCAAAAGGTGAATTTCTCAATTCACTAGTATATATATATATGCAAGGTTAGAATTGTTCATTAAGGAAGAATGCTATGAGTTAAAAAAGACATATTCAAATAACATAAGGAGCAGAAGTCTGAAAATAATAGTATGAATTGATTATCTAGATGAGAAGATTAGAGCTAAGTGTGTGAGGATGAAGGAATGGCCATAGTTCCATATGTTTGCTAATACTATGTGATCATGTAATTCAAGGAGAATATTGTAAGAGTAGATAGTTAGGACCTCCATGTGTTGAGGGTACTAAGAACATGAGACATGAGTATCTTGAGAGCATGAGATTGAAGGTGCAGAGATGTGAGAGAGCAGATATAGAGAAACATGGCAGATAGAGAACAAGATGGTAGATAGAGGACAAGAGAGCAGATAGAGGACAAGAGAGAAAATAGAGGACAAGAGAGCAAAAAATAGAAAAGAAAAAATAAGACCATCATCTGTTGATATAGAAACAAGAATGAATATGGAAGGCAGATGTCTACTAGGATGAGTGGGTGCTTGATTAAGAAGTGGTTGAGTTGGTGCTAAGTCACTAAGGGAGTTGATCATGTGGTTTTGTTATATGTGCATATGGAATTGATTTTGTTGACTAGTGTTGTACCTTACTTGAAATATTTGTTATGCATGTATGCATGAATACATAGGTCTGTGTGTGCCAATCTTTGGCCACAGGTACTGGTTTCTATTCTCTTATATCGTGTACATGTTCTCCTAGTCTTGATCAATCGATGCATGTTATGAACTTGGTTTATTGATGCGTGCCATGAACTTGTTCATAATGACAAGGCTATTTAAAACTCAAAAGTTAAAAAGTTTTGACAATATACCTATGTTAATTCATTACATCACAATAATTTCATTCCATTCTCATATTATAAAAGCAACTTCACTAAAAACTTCTAATACTAATGCCTTATAAATTCTCAAAGCAAGTGATTGCAACCAAATTCAACTTTAACATGTAATGGAGAAGGTTTAGATATAGAAAATGGTTACCCATCCTCTATTTATCTACTAGTTTGGATGCATTTTATTTTCACATTCCAAATTTTATGTTCCTCATGTATTTCATGATGTAAATTTCAACCACAATTATTATCTCATTGACTGTGTGTGTGTCATCTTTATCCTTGTTGTATTGAAATAATATTCTCCAAAATAATTTAAATTCCCAATCTCAAGAATAATATCTTATAAAATTAATAATATATCTCCAAGCATATATTGATGTAATTGAAGCTGCATTGGAGATTAATTTAACTTTTCACATAATGTTTCGCTTCTCAAACAATGGAAATCATTAAAATTGTTCAACCAACTACTTTCATGGTGGATGGTATATAGAGTGACATATCTTCTAATATTTTTGAGCTCATCTTTACATGTATTTTATTGTAATTTTAGATGTAATGGTTGGTGTATATATATTTATTAGTTTGTTTTTTATTGTTTTTTTTATTATTTTTGGATCGATGATTTAATGACTTAGCATAAGCTTTTTTGTACATTTTTAGTTGGACGAATTGCTATAACCATCATGGGGCATGCAAATGTCTCATTTTATATTGTACGAGAAAATGAAAGATCGAACTTGAGGCTTGAACAATCTAAATCATTGACTCCATCAATTTAAGAATTGTTAGATTATTGATATAATTCTTTTTATTAGTAAAATTATAAGTTTTGATAAATTATTTGAGAATTATTGTTGTATTTTTAACATACTTCTCAAATTTAAATATTAAATTGAAGTAGATCGATTATTCGTACACCTAATATCTACAATATACTTACTTTATAATTAACAAATCAATTTTAAAATTAAACCTTCATATAATGATAAAATAATAAATTCATACAGATAAATATTTTACTTGAATATATGATATTGGAAAAACATGCCATTTTGGAGAGCACTTTAATTATTTTATTATAAAATATTATTTCTAATTTTTTTTAATATCATCACCAAGTGAGAGGCCATATGGTTTAAGAGACATCCTTTATTGAATCTTACAATAAATTTGGTTTCCATTTGCCTTATTCTTTGTTTAAAGTTTCTACTTCTTTAAATTTTGACTCTTTGATTAAAATTGTGATAAATTAAGTCTTATTAATCCATCTAAGCTTAAAATATTAATGAAAAAATATTAGAATCCATATATTTTATAGTAAAATATTATAATCAAAATACTTCAGAGTTTTTAAAAGGGGGGTCTTCTTTTCATAAGTAGATTGCAAAAATTAGACATGTGACACTTAAATCTAAGACACATTACAAACATGCCCTAACAACTAATCAAACTATGCTAGTGTCAATATAAGAAACTGAAAAACTATTTCTTGCAATTTTTTTCCCTTAAGTTATTGAGATGTCTACTACATTAGGACCTTGAGAGAATAACTAAACAAAAGTGGATTTTGAGTTCTTCTCCCCGAATGTGGCTTCCTTGCTCAACTGGTTATATATTTCCAAGCTCGCTCATTGTCTATGGTGTCTTGTCTACCAAAGTCTCTCATTATGAGAAAGACTCAAACATATTAGGATTTCTAATCCCAATTTCACATGTGTTTTAGGTCTGAAATAATTAAACACTTATTTTGGACTTGTCTTGTGCTTAGGAAGCTTGAAAATGGATTAACAATTTATTTTAGCCTTTTCACTAAGAACACATCAACTAGAAGATAACCTTATTTGGGAATAGTTTTCTATGGCCAAAATACATAACATTTCTATGTAATTATTTTAGAGCTATTATCCTTTTTCAACAGTGTAAATCTAAAGAATGCCACCATTTTTGATAGTGAAGCTCTTTCAAAATAGTGTTCATTTAACAATAAAGTTTATATTATCTCATTTACTTATTTATAGATCTAGGCAAAAGTAGAAAAAGTTACCCTTGAATTTCAACATCTCTAGGAGATCCTTAACTATTAAGGGAGTGTACCTTGTATCGTGAGAAGCACTCTCCTAGATTTTGCATCACAAGGGTCTTCTTCACTAGTGCCTAGACAACGACAGAGCTACTCTCAGAATGGTTGCTTCTCCAGAGGATAAATCCATTAGTCGCTCAAAAAATTCTTTGTTGGGCTATTTTGTTGGTTTTTGCTAGTGCAAGGTGGTGATCATATGAGAGTTATGATGCCTTTGCCTCTAGGGTGGAGCATGACGGTACCTCTGGTTCCTTCAAAGAATGTTTAGGATGGATGTGTTTCCCTAGATCCATTTTCTAGAGAGCCTTCTTCTTAGGATGTTTGGTCTCTTAAGGATGATCCACCATCATTTCTTTCTAGTGTTACTACACGTACATGATTTTCACATTTTTTTGGGTGATGTACTTGTTCAGTTCTCAGTGGATATCCCTAACTGTTTCTTCCTAATTTTTATTTTCAAGAAATAGAAGTTGAGATTGGTTGCAAATCTCTGTTTGGAAAGTGTGTGGGCAAGTTTATTTCTATGTCCATTCTCTCTTCTTGGGCTTCTATTGTCTGGAACTCCATTACTGCTCCTTATTTCACTCTGTTGAGTTAAGGTTTTTTCCTTTTTAAGTTTCAAAGCCCCTTTGACAAAGATTTTGTTCTTAATTCTAGTCTTTGGTTTTTCAAAAACTTCAATTTCTTTTTGTGCCTTTGGTCTCCCTTATTTAACTCGAATAAGATTCAAATCTCAGCTATTCCATTGTGGATCAGGGTGTACAATCTTTCACCTATTTTAATGAATAAGAAGTTCATCAAGATGTTAGTGAATAGAGTTGACTCTTTTGTGAGAATTGATGTTTCCTCTTGGGACCTCAAATTTTTTAAATCTTATGCTATTGACCTCTCCAAACCACTCTTCCATTCGGTGAACCTGCTCTCCTTGCGTGGATCGTGGACTCAGTTCCTTAACTATGACAGTCTCCCCTTCTGCTATTTCCACTGCAATCTTCCTGGTCATGGGATCGTGAGTGTCCTTTTAGGCCAAGATGTCCCCCTCCTCCTTAGTGTTCCTAGTTTGGAAGAAGAAAGTTGGGACTCCCGACCAGGAATTCTTATGGTGCAATCACAATAATTATTTTATCCGCCTTCCTCTTTTATGGCTCCTCAAGCTAGTGAAGTCCTCATAGAGGATTGTTTGAATGAGGTTTCTTCTACAAAGAAAAGTGGTGGATCAGAAGTGGAACTATTAAGAGAGGATACTGACCACCTGCTCATACTCTCTTGCTCGCTCACCCCCTCCTTCCTGCATTTTCTCCTCCCCCTATGCCTGTTGATCCTCCCTCCCCTCCTCGGGTTGCTCCCCTTTTACTACGCATCCCTTCCCTTCTGCCATCCCCCCTCTCTCCTACTATTGTTCCTCACCTTAAGCGAGTAGGGAAATTAAATTTTGATGTGGGCACTACCACAAAGAAGAAAGGCAGACGCTTTGCGCTAGAAATGCTGAGGATGGAAGTAAAAGAATTGGTTAGAGATGGATCTCAATGGATGGTGAAGTATGGATCTTCTTTCAAGATGTGAGAGAAGACAGGCCGTAGCCTGTGGTTGAGGGTTAAGACACTCCTATTTTGGACTCCCTTTGATTGACTTTCACCCTTATGTTGTTCTTTCTGAGTTCCTACACAATAGATTGGTTGAAGTTTCACTGAAGGGTCTTGGTTTCTTTTTTGGGTAGCTTGTTGCTATTTGGCAGAGGATTGGTGACCTATTGCTATTTCTTGCCTTTCTCAAGTGGAGGCATTTTATTTTAGTAGGTCGGATCTTGTTGATTTTGGTGGATGTCTTGGTTTTTTTATTGGTTCGCTTTATTTCACTATCTCAGAGATTAAGCCCCTGTATATATCCCAGATTCGATTCAAAACTCCAATTAAAAACATTTACCCTATCAAATAAAAATCATGATATTTTAACATTCTTAGATATTATCATATTTACCTGATGATATTATTTTTTAAATAAATAATTTTGTCATATTTTTAAATTGATTACCTATTATTATAATATCTATGTATTTTATCATTTTTTAATTGATAAATATATAAATGCAATATGAGTAAAAATATTAGTTCCTTCTGGGATATGTTAGCATTCCAAAATCCACTTAATCATTTCTATTGGTAAAAGGTTAACATTATGGAATTGGCTCGCATCCCACCAATGTATACATTGTGACTTTTGGCAGGCACTGTATTAATTAATCATGGACTCCCAGATAATTGACAATTTCCTATAATCATGGGGCACTCCCATTATATTGGGAATTTTTATATTCACTAAGACAGGGAATTATGATGGAACTTTTATATTCACTAAGACTCGTGTATTGATTATTGTGTCACTGGATTGTTGCTAAAAATTTATGTGCCATCTAAAGTCAAAAACAAATAGTGTAATGTTTGAAAATTAGGTCCCTTGTTGCAAAATTAGGTCCCTTGTTATAGAAGGAAAACACATGCCAATTGGGGTTATGGATAGCAAGTGGAAATTTGTTAAGAGTAGTGGATGTGGTGCTCAATGAAAAATATGATAGGTTAAAGTAGAATAGTATGTTTTTTTTAAATTTATTTGATAATGTAAATGTGTTTGATTGGATTATTGAATTATAATAGTGATATAATAAGGAGTTTTTTTTATGTAAAAAAAAGATATCAAATGATGTAAAATAATAATAAAGAATTGATACGAATTAATTATCAAAAATAAGTAATGCAACTTTTGTCAAGTAATAATTATAGAATTAAAGATGAGAATCATTTTGATTTCAGAGAATTCTTTCTTGAATAAGTCATCGAAGGACAAACAATAAGTAAAAGTAGAGAATAGATGGAGGATGCTCAACTAAGGGCATAGTTCTCAAACCCAAGCTAGGGCTTATCTTCTCTGGGGCTTTGAGAGGTCTTTCATCATCTATTGAGAGTTATTACGTACCAAGTCTTCTACCTCCATTCTCAGTAATTCTACCTCAGATCATCTTCCTTTCTTCTTAGCAATAGAGCGGACATCAAGTTTGAGTTTTCCAAGGAAGAAAAGAGGGCATACTACAATCAAAACAAACACAGACTGGGGGCAAAGGTGGGGAAGCAAGGGAAAGAATCTCCTCAAACAAAAAAATGAATATGGAAAAGCCAAACTCTGATAAAAAAACCTCGTAAATAATAATATATCCCATTAAATTAACATTGAAATTTGTTTTAAATTTTAATTATGAAAAATATTTAAAAAAATATTTATTAAATTTAATTTTGAGAAAATAAAAATATATAAACTACATTTTCAATTATCTAAACTAAAATATATAAATTTTATTCATTTTTAGATAATTAAATTCAAATTTTATTATTTAAAACATAACATTATTACTAACTCTAAAATAAATAAAAAATATTATTATAATTTTAACTATTATAATTATTCTTTACCAATTATTTACAAAATAAATTATATATTTAATAACTCTAAAATAAACCAAAAAAAAAAAATAATAATACACATTTATAATTTTAACACATAATTATCCCTCTTCACCTACTTACAAAAATAAATTATATATTTATTTGAATCATTAACGTAATTTATATTTGTATCTATAAACTTAGATGTCTCAACTCTAATCATAGTATACTGTATGCTATGGTTACGTTAAATTTAAAAGTGGATTTAATTTATTCATTAATTTTATAATTAAAGTTCTTTTTTAGTGGTTACCTTTTTAATTAAAATTTTGTATTAAAAGTAATGTTTGGGAATGAAATTTCTAATTTTAGTAATTTATAATTTAATTGAATGAGATTAGAGAATTTAAATATATATTTATTTAAATTATTATAATTAATTATTTAAAATAAAAATGATAAAATTTAAATAATTAAAAAAAAATTAAATTTAAAAAATATTGGTTTTTAATTTTTTGATTTGAAAATTTAATTTAATTTTTTAATTATCATTTTTATTTAGTAATTTTGTTATTTTAAATCATATTTCTTTATCGTTATAACAATTAAGTCGTGTATACTAATCTACTATTCTTTTGTTATTTACCATAACAAATATTATAAAAACCAACTCATTTAAATGTTTTTTATTTAACTAAAATTTTTATTTTAATTAATATTAAATTATATATATATATACATTTCATTGAAAAATATTCTATATATTTAAATTTATCTAATCGTGATAAAGGAATGCAAGTTTTAATGCATAGTCTTAATATTTTAACAATTGTTAAAATTAATGGCCGTTAATAGAAAGTGCTTTTCAATTAAAAAAATCAATGGCCCTTAATGTCATTTAACACTTTCCTTGTATTGAAACGCGTTTCAATAAAATCAAAATTAACAAAATATAGTGATAAGAAGGTGGATAAGGGTTTTTGGAAGTAGTGATGGGAAATGATACATAATAAACAATGAATGCTTACATTATGCTCAGAGTAAATGCCAAATACATGATATTATTTGTTGGAGAAATTAAGTAAGATCGAAATTAATGTTTTTATTAGATTTGTAGTCTTTTCTTAATTGACCTATACATTGATCCTTAGAATAATCCGAGATCTTCATATTTAAATGGTATGGGTTGACTATTTACTCATTTTACTTGACCTTCCCACATGATTAATATTGTGAAGTTCTTAGTGAGTGCAGTACGCTGATGTCATTGATAGATAGATAGATATATAAAGATTTTAATAATTCTCACAAGAACAAAACAATTTATAGAATCCCAAACCAAAAAGTATAACTAAAAAGTGAAGAAATAGTCAGAAAATAAGATAAGAATTAATTTGAGCATTTTTAATTGTCCCACACATGATATCTACTCCTTTTAGTTGACCTTCACAGATGACTAATATTGTGAA
Organism: Torreya grandis; assembly: GCA_037957365.1. NCBI lineage: Eukaryota > Viridiplantae > Streptophyta > Pinopsida > Cupressales > Taxaceae > Torreya > Torreya grandis. The sequence goes on from JARHVA010000429.1 coordinate 3,442,490, forward strand.
GCCTTTAATGAATTTGGTAGGTATATGTATGTGTGTGTGTAAATAAATTATTGTAATATAGAATAGACCAAAAGATCTAATCACTCAATCAATTTTGTATTATTAAATATTTAAAGGATAGGCATCATAGAAGAGTCGAGGTTACATCAAGGTAAATTGTTAAAACTTGTACGAATGAGCTAAGGGGATTTAAGTACACTAAGAGCATGCTTTTACCTTCCATGTGCTAAACCTAACTTTCTTACAACCAAAATATACATTAAGGAAGAAAAAAGGAGAAGCTTATTTTATCTAAATATATGTGATCTGTGATGAAATGCAAGGGCATGCTAGGTTAACTTCCAGAGTTTTCATGGCACATGAAAGGGTTTTTCAGATTTTTTTTTTTCATGCACCATATTAGTCGATACTTTGGGGAAAAAGGTACAGCACAAGCATTGACAAGTCAAATTATTTTAATTGGATCTAAGCACAGGGTCTTTATGGGTGCACACAACATTCTCACTACAGTCAAATCTAGGCACAAGATCTGTAAAAGTGAAAACTATATCATCATAGGAAGAAAGTACACTACAACCTTGGTGTGCAAGCAGAGGATGCATATGGTGCCTAGATTTTCATCATCAATTAGGGAACACATGGTCTCTTTTATTGATCCTTTCACAGTTGATGAAGATTGACCACAATAAGCTCCAACTCTGGCATCCCAAGAACAAGAAACATCTAGGGCCTACAAGAGGCTGAATAAAGTAATAGTGCCACCTTCTAGGCTAGAGTCCTTAGTAAGTAAGCACATGGTGGTAGATCCATCTCATTCATCTTATCCTTTACAATAATAAGCATAAATTATAACTCTGGACCCTCTTGAATCGGAACAACTAACTTAATAAGAAGATATCGCAACCTAAAAACAAGTTGCAGAAGCACAAGTTGAGTTAGAAAGGGAAAGAAACATAACTATGAATAAGTATCGTAAAGAAAAAAGGAGGAAGACAAAGGAAGAGGCAAAACATAAAGTTATTGAAGATGAGGAACAAAAGAAACAATAAGAAGAGTAGAAAAAGAAAAAGATGAAGAAGTTGTTACATAGAAGTAAAAGGAGGAAGTAGAGGCTCAACAATAAATGCAACAAACATCACAAGATAAACAACAATAAAAGTGATAGGAAGAAGGAGAAGTTGCAAAGAAAGACGTAGAACACACAAGTCAAGAGGTGCAAATAACGTAGTAGAAGAAGGCTGAAGCTAAGGAAGCAACTAAGGCACACGTAGAAAAATCAAAGGATTCTCTACACAAACAAGAACAATAGGAAAAGAAGTAGGCTCTAGAGTAAGAGGCCAAGGAGAAGATAGAGGTAGATGCTAAATTTAAGCCAGAGGTTGATGCCAAAGCTAAATCAAAAGTTGATTCTAAATCTAAAGAAGATGCAGAGTGTAATGTATAACAAGTCATAGTAGTTTTGCAAGCAAAGGTGTAGTACCTAAAGCTCATAAACCACCAAATACCTCATAGGGATGGGGTCCACCCAAGGGGATACACAAGAGGAGGTAACTCAACCAAAGCAATAACTCCCCAACCAATGTTTGTGGGATGTTCCTGCAACCTCCACTCATAGAACACATTTTTATCTGTCGATGGAATAGATCAAGAAGGCACCTACAACGACTAAGACTTTGAGTTTGGCTTTGGATACAATAATATAGGAAGCATATATCAATTTTTCCTAGCTTCCTCTTCTAAACAAATTAAAGGGCTAGTTGATTTTCAAGAATCTATCATGCAGAAGGTTTTGACCTTATTGAAAGAAGTATCATAGCTCTAAGAGGAAAATGCATACCTACACCTTTAGTTCACCAAGGCATGTTAGGTCATCGATAGCACTTGCCTTGTATTGGTGACTCAAGTCTTGGGTGACTAAGTGATGTTTGAAGATAAACGATTTTTAACTCTCTTGTTGCAACTCATAAAAGACTAGATCATTGCATATAAGTTAAAACAAGTTTTTATGCAGGGGTAGAACATTAAGGTGGAGACAAAATTTATTTTTAAACTTTTGGAGGAGTATGAATAAGTTTTGGATATGACTGCACTTTAAGCTCAACACATCGCATGAGGGATGCTTGATTGGAAGCAACAATTGCACACTTCATATGTTGAATCCAAATTGGAATTCAATAAGGCGAACAAAGCCAAAACAACAATGGAGAATAAATCCACTATCTTAGACACACTAGAAATAACATTAAATAAATAATTTGAATCAATAGATAGTGTCATGTAGAAGATAAAAATGTGGAAAAGTGAGATGCTACATAATTAATTTGCAGGCATACAAATGTAGAGGCATGTAAATTACTTGGAAGAGTTATCCTAATAATTTCAACAAAAAGTGTCAAATTCTAGGGAACTTCTCATCATCATGGAAGATGAAGATATTTATAATCTAATGGTTTTTTAAATCTTGCTGTGCATAATGCTCAATATGGTAGAATAACTCCTCACTAACTAGACAATGTACAAAAAAGACTTGGCAGATTTGGATAGATCCATTACAAACATCATCTAGGAACCTAAGTTCATCCCTCCAAACCAACTTCGTTAGGAGCTTCATTAGAGAAAGATGTCCATAACTTCATAACTAGCGACTCAACCATAACAATTACTACTAGAATTAATGCTTCAACTATCACTTCTTCTTCATCAACTCAAACAGAGTCATCATTGCATCCTCTTCTAGTTCCTTTTACATAGTCCATGCCACAACATTTTGTGTAGGTAGTATGTACAATTAAATTTTGAAAATTTGAAGAGTCTTTTAGTTGACATGATTGAAACAATAGGAGTAGGGCTAGTTGGTTGAAAACTCATAAAGGGAACCCACTTGGTTATATCAGTTTATTAAAAACCTACAAGGGTGGTAGATTGGTATACTACTTAGTCGAAAACTTGAAAGGGTTGATAAGTAGTGTGCAAGGGGTGAAAACTAGTAAACAACACCTTGAAAGATAACTACAAATAATGCTTTCAAACCAATCCTTTACAGTATGTAACTCCTTCAAATCTAGTTTACAACACACTTCCTAAAACTCTGTCTTAGGATGAGACAACAATTTAATTCTGGGAAAGTGTTGGTAGTAGAATAGGGCTATAATATCACATAGTATAATTGTATGACAAATGTGCATTTTACACCATTTTGTATTTGGTATACTATTTTGGTTTATATGTGACTCTCTTTGTACATCAAAGTATTCAAAATGTGAAGTCTTCTTTTGGATTGTAGCAAACTACTGGAATGTGAATTAATAGAGTCTTTAGAAAGCTCTATATATATCACTCAATTATACTGAAAAAGGATGTTGAAATATATAGATCAATATAGAAATTTAGACATGGTTTTCCTTTATGTTTCTTTATGTTCCTTGCATGTGATCTATTCTATGTTAATGTGATTTATTTGTTGGGAAACTACTTGTTGTTCGAGTTGAATATATATGTGAATCATGTAAATTATATTCTATTTTGTACTTGTATTAATATAAAGTTTTATGTGAGTTCCATTTGTCTATTTCTGTATTCCTCTTCACACAACTATCCCCTATTAGTAAATTATTATGCATTTTACAGGAACCTATACTAATAAATTCCAATGAAGTAAAATAATAGTTGCAGTCTTTGATTAATCAAGGTGTAATCTATTGTAGTACTTATCCATCTGGTTCTATTATTTTAGTACCTAAGAAAGATGGCACATGGAGAATGCATGTTGATTATAGAGGACTTAATAAGATAACCATCAAGAATAGGTACCATCCTACATGGATTGATGATATTATTGATCATCTTCAACATGATGAGTATTTTTCTAAGCTTGATTTGAAATTTGTGTATCGCCAAATACAAATTAAGGAAGAGGACATTTGGAAAACAACATTCTAAACAAGGTAGGGGTTGTATGAATGGCTAATTCTACCTTTTGGGTTATACAATGCACGAGTTACCTTCATGCAATTGATGAATGAGGTAATGAGACCAACTATTAATTAATTTGTCATTGTATAATTGGATGATATTATTGTTTTTATCAAAATTTTTGATGAGCATATCTATCATCTTAAACAAGTTTTTCAATTTTTGAAGGATAACAAGTTAGTGTTGAATAAGAAGAAATGTGAGTTTAATAAGAAATTACTTGTTTTTCTTGAGGCATGTGGTTGGAGATGGTCAATTAAGAATTGATCTGAAGAAGGTAGAGGTTATCATGAATTGGCCAAGGCCTTTCAATCTGACCGAGACAAGAAGCTGTATGGGCACAATCCAATATTTGAGGAAGTTCATCAAGAACTTCTCTTACATAGATGTACCTTTGTATGCAATTAAAAAAAGTGGAAATAATTTTCCTTGGGGTAAAAAGAAACAAAATGTATGTGAGTTGTTCAAACATAAGATTAACCATGCTTCAATTTAGCTTTGTCTAACTTGGAGTTGTCCTTTGAGGTGGAAATAAATGCTAGTCACTATGCTATGGGGGTTGTTTTACTTAAAGGAGGTAAGCCAATATGCCACCACTATAAGTTATATGATGGTGATATTTTGAATTATTGTACATAAAATAAGGAATTGTAAGATCTTGTTCAAGTGCCAAAAAATGGAAACACTATCTCATGGTTAGGGAAGCTATTATCCATACAGTTCATTAACTCTCCAATATTTACAGGCTCAACCTAAACTTCAAAAAAATAGACATTATGAATGGATGGGAGTTTTGAAACAATTTCATTTGGTTATTAAATATAAGAAAGGTGTGACTAATAAACTAGTTGATATGTTTTATATACGTCCTTTACTTTGAGGTATGGGCACCATAACTCTTATTGAGACTTTTATGTATGAATATTATCTAGATGGATATGAATATGATGTATATTTTGGGGAGATTTTTATTCATACAGGAAAGTCCCAAGGTGAAGGTTTTGATCCCAAGGAGGATTATTACCTTCAAGATGGATTGCTCTATAAGTTGGGTAAGATTTATGTGCCCAAGGAGGAAAGAGTTTAGGTAATAAGGGAGGCACATACTTCAGAATTTATAGGATATTTTGTTGTTACAAATACTATTGCACATTTTAAAATTTATGTTTATTGGCCTAATATGCAAGTAGATGTTTCCAAGTTCATAAGACTATCTGTTTTATGTAGTACAAGTAAGCCTAGTAATAAAAAGTTGGTTTTATCTATAAAATTAATAGTTATTTATAGTCCATGGGAAATCATTTCCATGGATTTGTTAGGCAAATTTCATATGTCAAGGAAGGGGCATGGCTATCTCTTTGTGGTTGTGGACTAGTTGATTAATATGTGTTTTCTTGTTCCTTGTAAGAAGACCCTCAAAGGTAGTGATGCAACTGAGTTGTTTTTTGCTAATTTTAGATACTCAAATTTGATTTTACATGATATGATAGTATTGTACACTTGAAAAATATCAATCATGGCTAAACTCTTTAGTTCAAGACCTTCTCATTACTGAAAGACTCAAATACCAATCATGGCTAAACTCTTTAGTTCAAGACCTTCTCATTACTGAAAGGCTCACATTTACCATCTCACCATGCCTAATTGCTTATCCTATAGTCTGACATTGACATTATGATGACCCAAATCACCTATAGACCACAATTTACATAAAACCTAATTTATATCCTAATCTTACAATTACAGACCCTCAACAAATTTCTATCATGCATGACACTAATATCCAAATTAGTATGCTAGTGTCAACAACTTTGTTGCCAGTGTGCCTACCTTCTAAATAATCATTTAAAAAAAAATATTTAGACATGTATGGGTTGGAATATGGTATTATTTTAACCCTCCCATGATATCATTTAGAAATGTGTGGTATAAATACAAGTAAAATTTCATTCATTAAGGACACCAATCAATCATCAAGTAAGCTCACACTGCACTACTGAATATCATTTTCACAACTGAGTTATACTACCCTATTTCCAAATTAGTCATAGGAGCAATCTTCTTAGAGGCCTAAAGCATTCAAATAACATTTCATGAGAAGTATTTTTCAAGTTACAAGCTAGATCACACTCTACACTTGCATATAACATATTGGATATTGCATAAATGTTCACACATAAGCCCACATAAGGGGGATAACTAGATTGGTCTGAGGCCCTCTTCAGATTATATGGATATGTAGGTATAGATCATTGACAAAGGATTTTTTGAGGTCAAATCAAATTCACTTAAGCCCACTAACCCCTATTTTTCAAGGTGACATGTCCAATTTGGAGGACCTAGGGTTTTGATAAAAATACTAATATCCAAAACCTATGTGCACAATCAAAAGAGAGAATTTGCAAGATGATTATGAACCCTAACAAGTGAAATTATTCTTCCTATAAAGGGACCTATATTATTTAATAGACATAAGAATTTAAATTAGGACATAAGCATCAACTCTAGTGTTCAAATCTTGATGGTAGTATCTAGTCTAATAGAGAGCTAAATTCTAGAATCTGACGAATCATAATAGAGCATTAATCCATCTCCTTATGTACACCTATATTTTCCATATCTGCTTGCACATCAAAAAATAAGCTAAGTATTGTTTATATTTTGTGTTGATACATTCAAATTACTATTTTGGTATTGTAATTTCTATATTTAACATAGTCTCATATTCAATATATTTATCAGAATATTATAATTCTAAATTAATTTAATTAAATTTATTTTAGAATAGATTAGTCAAAGTTAATTAGGATTTACCCCATAAATTAATCTAAAAAGGGTTGACAAATTCTAGTGAACTTGACCTCTGAGTCTTATTGTGCAACCTTAGTTTTCCCTAGGGTTTTAACATTTAAGTCTCTCTGATTTCTGAATTCTTAAAAATCAGATTTTCATTCATTACAAAGGAATCAATCATGTTTAATATGGTATTCATTATTTTTTATCTCTCATAAATTGAATATATAATCAAATGGGGTCAACAACATGATGAACATAAAACAAGTGTATTTATGCATACCCCTTATTGTCATAATGTTTACAATGAACTAATACTTGTCACTATTAAACATCAAAGGAAATACATGAAATAAATTTCATTTGTATTTAGTATTAAAAACTACTCCAATGATTCTATTTAAGTTTCACTCCTGGATTTGGTACATAAGTCTTCTCGATACAAAGATATTCTCTTGGAAGTTTTACATATGACAATCATGCCAATCAATGTGGAATCAAAATATGTGGCCTCCATGATCAACACTATAAAATGGAAAAAGCATAAAATTTATTTTGAAAATAATATTTAACAACCCAACATATTATTGGTTACTATTTACCCTTATATATTCAAGTATGCATTTGCAAAAAAATTGTTAAAGGGTACTTGTGGACAATGGTTCCACACTCAAAATTTGAAATATATCTTTCCTTAATTTATTTGGAATTGAGGCCAAATATATAGAATCATCAAGTATGCACATTAATGGATTTGAAAATATTTCACGAAAGGTCATGTAACAATAACATTGCATATTACTATGGGACCTTGTACCTTACCTAATTTATGTCAAGTTATGCCAAATGATTTAAATTAAAACATACTTACGGAGTGACCTTGGATACATGTGATGTATTCAATTTCATCTAATTTTCATGCATGCCTAAAATTTAGCCATTAAAGGTTCATTTATACATTCCAAATGGCTACAAATCCATTTAAACATTGTGCAATGATTCAACAAATAAATACTTACACACCACAGTCATACGATTATGATTTTGGCTCTAGATATTTACTCAAACATGGATATAAATGATAAGGTTTAGGAAAAAATTAGAAAGGTGTAACCCAACCTATTTTCATATCAAATAATATAAATCGATAAGGCTTGGGTTTTTAGTAAAATTTGCATCTAACAAACAAGGTACTCATAGCCAACCATGTTTCATAAAAGACAACTCATAAAGCATGCACGTGATTAACACTACTTATGATATAAAGAATTTAAATCCTTATATTATTGATGAAAATGTGTTGCAATTGAGACTTTAGGGTTTGTACTTTGTACTTGATTGGTTTTTTTTTCGTAGTAGGCTTGTAGCCTCTCCTTTAAGCCTAGTTTATGGTCAAGATAACACTAGATTGATGTTTTGATGAAAATGATCCTAAGGATCATTTAAAACATGTTCTCTTAGTTATATAAATTATCATTACAACCTTTCAAGACTTGATCTTGTGTGGAGAGATCACACTCTTACCTTTTATCCCTATCTTTAGGCCTAACATAGGTCTGCCTAGACACAAGCCTTCATAAATTCTATCAAACAGTCTTATACCTCCTAAAATTAACTTTATACTATTTTAAGACACCTATAACACATGTTTACCAAGTTTCAAATTATTTTAAATAGTACATTGAATGTTATACAAGTTTCCACTACTAAAATTATGTGTTTTCTTGTGTTTTGTAGGTTTGGAACATAAAATCACATATACATTTTATTTTAAGGCTATTGAATACCTAATTTTTTTATATCCTCTTAATTACACCTTAAATCATCTACATACAAAATTTTAAAGGATTTTGAAATATGGTTTGATAGAAAAGTGAGTTTCCTTGGCTATAACCTTATTTTACTAGGCAACCTACGTGCTTATTTTAACACAGTCCACTATAACTTAATTGTATACCTGTGAAACTCTCAAAAACACTTAAATAATTTAATATATACATTAAGTCATCTATCTACCAGGTTTTATGATTTTGGGACGGTTCGTTCTCTCACAATCTCATTTTTTATTTCTAAAACCCTAAGTTAGGGTTTGTAGGGTCGAGAGCTAAAAGTTTGAGTTTTTTAAGACTAGAAAGTTTTTAAAACGTTTATATGATTATAATAATACCTAGTACATTTTTAACTTAATTTTTATCTTCATCAATCAAAATAATAATCTTACAAAGCTTTTTCTTGACTGCAGATTGTGTGTCTAGACTACAAACTCTATTTTTCTCTTCTGAGACTCAAGAAACAATAATGAAACACTTAAAAATGAATGAGGAACATGTATATCATGTATATTTACAAAAAAAAAATACAAATTCACACATAAACCACAACAGCATATTTATTTCTTATTTTTCTACAACTCTTACAAACATAGACCTTGTTCTTAAACATAAATTACACCTCTAATAGCCTCCAGATTAGTTTTTTAATTTTTTTTAATACAATTTTTAGCTTATCCATATATGGTTTGACCTGTAAATACATTAACCAACTAACCAAACTTGGATTATTATCACTATAAGTTCTCAACTACTCCTAAACTTCTTCAACATGCTTTATCTAGTCCAATTCCTACATTGGGTAAGACTTATCATGGTGTAATACATAGTTTGTCTATTTATAACCAAAATGAGAAGTGAATGACCTTTGATACACAATAATAAAACCTAAATACTACTAACATAATGAACATCATCATTGAAACATATTATAAATCACTAAATATACCAAAACCCATTTAAAATTTGAATTATTGGTTTTAGAGGGAAAATCTCAAATACCCCCGAATGACCTATAAACCACAACTAAAGCCTGTTTAGGGCTTATTATTGAAAAAATAGGACCTATGAAATGAATTAAAAATAAAATAATGTCATGATTATGCTCTACACATTGATGCACCTACATCACATTCTTAACCTTGAAAATGTTCATGAGTTCCTACTTATGAGTCTTCACAATTGTTTTCATATTTGCCATGATTAACTATATATGTTCTTTGTAAATCTTCCTCTTCTCTCTATCAAAAATCTTCTTTTTTCATTTTGACCTATGTACTCCTGGACCCCATGTTGTTCATATAAGTGATAAGGACTGGTTCAATCTGGTATTCTTTTCAATTATGCATCTTTCCTCTTTGATGTCAATCCTCCTTTTACCTATCTCTAAAATCTCTTCAACTATACCTTGTATGCAATAGGAAATAAAACATATTTATAAATCAATCCTAACTTGGAGAAGATAGATCCTACTTACACTTCAAATTGGGGATATATTAGATAATCAAGGTCATGACCAATATGGATTTGTTCAACCTAGCTACAAGATCTCTTACAATAATAATATCACTAGGGAGGGTTCCAAAGCCTCTAGTAAAGCAAAAATATGCAATAACCCTAACTAGGTCCTATGCTTTCATATTCACTAAACTAATAATAAGTAAAGCAAAAATCTAATCTAGTGCTCACCAAAGCTTGTGGGACAACATGGGGGTTAATAAACATAAAAGTAAACATGCATAATGCAATCCTATTTAAGTTATGTATTGGGAAAACCTAATGCATGGAGAGAGCAATATATTCAAAATCCATTACTGATACTACTTCTATCTACTAAAGAGAGGAAAAAAGTTAGAAATATTTACTTGGAAGATGAACTTGCCGAGACTCAATCTCTTGCTTGGCCAAAGGTACTTCACAAGAGGTTTTTGTGGTTTGTAAGGATCACTAAGAAATGCCAAAGCATTCAAGACTTCTCCACAAGATAAGATTATTCTCCAATTAGAAACCCTAAGCTAAGACTCCTCAAGTAGAATGGCAGAAGAGAAGATTGTAAAGAAGCACAAATGAATAATTAATCTTGCTGTCTCTATAAGAATGGAAAAATAGATGTGTTTATATAGGTGGATCTAACCTTAAAACTTTTTGAAAGTTTAGGCTGACAAGGTCGACTTGGTGAACCTAGTACTAAAATTGGCAAAAAACAACTAAGTTATGAACTATGTCGGCCATGGCTGACCTAGTTCTTAGTAAGCTCTATTAATAACAATATAAGGTCAATGTGGATGACATAGTCATGTAAACTACCAAAAAGGGGTTTAGGTTAGGAATAGGGCTAATGAAGTTGGTAAATGACCAGAGAAGGGTGAGAAATAAGAGGCAAAACTTAGGGGAGTGGTTTTTAGGAGACAAGTGTGTAGATAATAAGTGGAAATAATGGACATCAATCATGGAAAACACCAATGGTTTGCCCATCCCTTTCTCGGTGTACCCCTTAGGGCATTCACTCAAAGAGATTGAGATTCGACAGGTTCTTGTAAGATAGAAAGCATCAGTAATTGATAGAGTTTTAAAATATTATGTGTATACAATACTTGGACATGAAACAAACACATTAAAGAAAACAACTTATTCATCATGCCCTTGAATCATGTTGTTCTACTCATTTGCATCGTTAGTGTTGAGCATTGTCATTGATGTCAAAATTTATCATTGATATCAAAGGTACATGATGGTTTGGAGGCATATATCATTGGCGTAGGTCATTCATAGCTAAGAGGATGTTTTGAGGGTCCATAGATGCTTTGGTGAGGTTCTGCAAATCTCAATTTCAATTTGGAGAAAGCAAAATGCATATCACAAGCTTAGAGAAGTTAGATATGGAAGTGTATTTTGTGCAAGAAAAACATCATGAATTTTGACTGTGTCATGAAGGTATTTGACATTGGCTAAAAAGGTTACTTGCAAAGTTTTTTGGAATGATTCTTGACTCGAAGAGAAACTAGTCTAGAAGTCTAAACATGTTCCTAAGGTCATGTAGTGCATGACTATGTATTCTACATGGTCAATATATAGGGTATGAAGAAGAACATGCAAAACAAAGCTAAGATAGACCTATGAGGGTTTCTTATCTTCATATACCAGTAAACCCTAGGAGAGTCATTCATGAAGTAAAAGAATGCTATATGGATTTCAAATTTCAATGAAATTTAGGTGGTTGATTTGCATATTTTTATACAGTGAATATCATGCTTGAAAGGTATGGAATGATTTAATCATTGTGCTTATTGTGTCTTGACTATCAAAGTGAAATATGGATTGGTCTACAAGACCAATATGATCATGAAGGTGTCTTTGTAAATATGGATTGACATAGAAATCATGTTGAAGTATAAGAATATTATGGTTATGAGTCCATGGAGAGATCTTAGAGGTGTGAGAGAATCATAACAAAGTTTTGAAAATGCAAAACACAGTATAACCATAAAAAACTAGTATGTGAATTGATAACAGAGTTGGTTGTTTGGTCACTAACATGAAGAATGAATTATAATATGAGAATCAGAATGATCTGAGGATCATGTGATGCATGTGGAAAATTTATGAGGTCATTGAAAAAATATTTGAAGTACAAGACTTATCAAATTAGTCTTGCTCAGAGCTCTGATAAGACTAGACAGGGTATTGCCAGTAAGTGTGAAGATGACTGACATAGTTATCATTTGTTCCTTAATATGAAATATGGATGTTCAATGTAAATGGAGAATGACCTCAATGTCATTAAAGTAATATTAATGTATCGATAATGTCTTAGTGTGCAGGACATGAAGGAGGTACTATCATAAAGGCCTGAGTATGCATAACATAGTGAAATCATGAAAAACTAATAAGTATAAAAGAAGATTGCAGAGTTGTTCATTGGGGTATTACCATGAAGAGTTGAGTGTTCTATGTGCATAAATATGACCTTGAGATCATATAGGAATAAGGCACATGTTGTATAATCTTAGTTTTCATGTTATGAAGAAGACAAGTTATGACAGAGGTCTACCATAGTGAAGCATGTAAGCACAGACCTAGTTGATATAATGATGCAAGGAAGATGTCATGATGAGGTTTGTGGACATAAAGGAGGTAGATTTATGAAATAAGAACCTATGAGATACCTTTTGGACATGGCATGTGTGATATTTTCTCTATCATAGAGGACTAGATTGTTCCCTTGGAATAATATCTCTGATTGTGAACAAACCTAGTTGAATTAGGTCTCTATGGAGTCCTAATGAAGATAAAAGACTACAAAAGGTTGTGGATGACCTAACCATGGATTGTTTTGAGATAGAATAACATGTGCATAGAGTATAAAATCTATGTTTATGGCTGACCTTGAGGTATATGAGTTTTGGCCAACCAAAAGGTGAATTGATCAATTTACTAGTATGTATATATATATATATATATATATATACACACACACACATACATACATACATATATATATATATATGTATGTATGTATGTATATATATATATATATATATATATATATATATATACATACAAGGTTAGAATTGTTCATTAAGGAAGAATGCTATGAGTTAAACAAGACATATTCGAATAGCATAAGGAGTAGAAGTTTGAAATTAATAGTATGAATTAATTATCTAGATGAGAAGATCAGAGCTAAGTGTGTGAGGATGAAGGAATGGCCATAGTTCCATATGTTTGCTAATACTATGTGATCATGTAATTCAAGGAGTAGATTGTAAGAATAGATAGTTAGGACCTCCATGTGTTGAGGGTACTAAGAACATGAGATGTGAGTATGCCAATGGCATGAGTATCTTGAGAGCATGAGATTGAAGGTGTAGAGATGTAAGAGAGAAGATATAGAGCAAGATGGTAGATAGAGAGAAAGATGGTACATATAGGAAAAGAGAGCAGATAGAGGACAAGAGAGAAAATAGAGGACAAGAGAGCAAAAAATAGAAAAGAGAAAATAATACCATCATCTGTTGATATAGAAACAAGAATGAAGATGGAGGGAAAATTTCTACTCAGATGAGTGGGTGCTTGATTAAGAAGTGGTTGAGTTGGTGCTGAGTCACTAAGGGAGTTGATCATGTGGTTTTGTTGTATGTGCATATGGAATTGATTTTGTTGACTAGTGTTGAACCTTACTTGAAATATTTGTTAGGCATGTATGCATGAATACATAGGTCTCTGTGTGCCACTCTTTGGCGATATGTACCAGTTTCTATTCTCATCTATCATGTACATGTTCTCCTAGTCTTGATCAATTGATGCATGCTATGAACTTGGTTTATTGATGCGTGCCATAGACTTGCTCATAATGACAAGGCTATTTAAGACTCAAAAGTCAAAATGTTTTGACAACATACCTATGTTAATTCATTACATCACAATAATTTCATTCCATTCTCATATTATAAAAGTAACTTCACTAAAAACTTCTAATACTAATGCCTTATAAATTCTCAAAGCAAGTGATTGCAACCAAATTCATACTTTAACATGTAATGGAGAAGTTTTAGATAAAGAAAATGGTTACCCATCCTCTATATATCAACTAGTTTGGATGCATTTTGTTTTCACATTCCAAATTTTATGTTCCTCATGTATTTCATGTTGTAAATTTCAACCACAATTGTTATCTCATTCACTGTGTGTGTTTCATCTTTATCCTTTTTGTATTGAAATAATATTCTCCAAAATAATTTAAATTCCCAATCTCAAGTATAATATCTTATACAATTAATAATATATATCTCCAAGCATATATTGATGTAATTGAAGCCAAATTGGAGATTAATTTAACTTTTCACATAATGTTTTGCTTCTCAAACAATGGTAATCATTAAAATTGTTCAACCAACTACTTTCATGGTGGATGGTATATAGAGTGACATATCTTCTATTATTTTTCAGCTCATCTTTACATGTGTTTTATTTGTAATTTTAGATGTAATGGTTGGTGTATATATATATATTAGGTTTTTTTTTGTTTTTATTATGTTTTTTGGATCGATGACTTAATGACTTAGCATAAGCTTTTTGGTACATTTTTAGTTGGACAAATTGCTATAACCATCATGAGGCATGCAAATGTCTCATTCTATATGCTATGAGAAAATGAAAGATCGAACTTGAGACTTGGGCAACCTAAATCATTGACTCCATCAATTTAAGATTAGTTAGATTATTGATATATTCTTTTTATTAATAAAATTATAAGTTTTGATAAATTATTTCAGAATTATTGTTGTATTTTTAATATACTTCTCAAATTTAAATATTAAATTGAAGTAGATCGATTATTTGTACACCTAATATCTACAATATGCTTACTTTATAATGAACAAATCAATTTTAAAATTAAACCTTCATATAATGATAAAATAATAAATTCATATAAATAAATATTTTACTTGAATATGATAATGAAAAAACATGCCATTTTGAAGATTACCTTAATTATTTTATTATAAAATATTATTTCCAATTTTTTTTAATATCATCACCAAGTGAGAGACCATATGGTTTAAGAGACATCCTTTATTGAATCTTACAATAAATTTGGTTTCTACTTGCCTTATTCTTTGTTTAAATTTCTACATCTTTAAATTTTGACTCTTTTGATTAAAATTGCGATAAATTAAGTCTTGTTGATCCATTTGAGATTAAAATATTAATGAAAAAATATTAGAATCCATATATTTTATAATAAAATCTTATAATGAAAATAATTTAGAGTTTTTAAAAGGGGGGTCTTCTTTTCATAAGTAAATTGGCAAAATTAAACATGCGACACTTAAATCTAAGACATATTACAAACATGCCCTAACAACTAATCAAACTATGCTAGTGTCAATATAAGAAACTGAAAAACTATTTCTTACAATTTTTTCCCCTTAAGTTATTGAGATGTCTACTACACTAGGACCTTGAGAGAATAACTAAACATAAGTGGCGTTTGAGTTCTTCTCCTCGAATGTGGCTTCCTTGCTCAACTAGTTATATATTTCCAAGCTTGCTCATTGTCTATGGTGTCTTGTCTACCAAAGTCTCTTGCTAGGAGAAAGACTCAAACATATTAGGATTTCTAATCCCAATTTCGCATGTGTTTTAGGTCTAAAATAGTTAAACACTTGTTTTGGACTTGTCTTGTGCTTAGGAAGCTTGAAAATGGATCAATAATTTATTTTAGCCTTTCCATCGAGAACGCATCAACTGGAATATAACCTTATTTGGGAATAGTTTTCTATGGCCAAAATACATAGCATTTATATGTAATTATTTTAGAGCTATTATCCTTTTTCAACAGTGTAAATCTAAAGAATGCCACCTTTTTTGATAGTGAAGCTCTTTCAAAATAGTGTTCATTTAACAATAAAGTTTTTATGATCTCATTTACTTATTTATAGATCTAGGCAAAAGTAGAAAAAGTTACTCTTGAGTTTCAACATCTCTAGGAGATCCTCAACTATTAATGGAGTGTACCTTGTACCATGAGAAGCACTCTCCTAGATTTTGCATCACAAGGGTCTTCTTCACTAGTGCCTAGACAATGATAGAGCTACTCTCACAATTGCTACTTCTCCTACTCCTTAGTAGGGGAGGGGAGGGGAGAGGAGATAGGATAAATCCATTAGTTGCTCAAAAAATTCTTTGTTAGGTTATTTTGTTGGTATTTGCCAGTGCAAGGTGGTGATCATATGGGAGTTATGATGCCTTTGCCTCCACGGAGGAGTATTACGGTACGTCTGGTTCCTTCAAAGAATGTTTAAGATGGATGTGTTTCCCTAGATCCATTTTCTAAAGAGCCTTCTTCTTAGGATGTTTGGTCTCTTAAGGATGATCCACCATCATTTCTTTCTAGTGTTACTACACATACATGATTTTCACTTTTTTTTGGGTGATGTACCTATTCAGATCTCAGTGGATATCCCTGACTATTTCTTCTCGATTCTTATTTTCAAGAAATAGAAGTTGAGATTGGTTGCAAATCTCTGTTTGGAAAGTGTGTGGGCAACTTTCTTTCTGTGTCCATTCTCTCTTCTTGGGCTTCTATTCTGGAACTCCATTATTGCTCCTTCTTTCACTCTATTGAGTTCAAGTTTTTTCCTTGTTAAGTTTCAAAGCCCCTTTGACAAAGATTTTGTTCTTAATTCTAGTCTTTGGTTTTTTAAAAATTTCAATTTCTTTTTGTGCCCTTGGTCTCCCCTATTTAACTCGGATAAGATTCAAATCTCAGCTGCTCCATTGTGGATCAGGTTGTACAACCTTTCACCGATTTTAATGAATAAGAAGTTCATCAAGATGTTAGTGAATAGAGTTGACTGTTTTGTGAGAATTGATGTTTCCTCTTGGGACCTCAGATTTGTTAGATCTTATGCTATTATTGAACTCTCCAAACCAGTCTTCCATTCGGTGAACCTGCTCTCCTTGTGTGGATCATAGACTCAGTTCCTTAACTATGACAGTCTCCCCTTTTGCTATTTCCATTGCAATCTCCCTAGTCATGGGATCGTTGAGTGTCCTTCTCGACCAAGATGTCCCCCTCCTCCTCAGCGTTCCTATTTTGGAAGAAGAAAGTTGGGACTCCCGACTAGGAATTCTTACGGCGCAATCAAAATAATTCCTTTATCCTCTTTCCTCTTTTATGACTCCTCAAGCTAGTGAGGTCCTCATGGAGGATTGTTTGAATGAGGCTTCTTCTAAAAACAAAAGTGGTGGATCGGAAGTGGAACTATTAAGAGAGGATACTGAGCACCTGCTCATACTCTCTTGCTCACTCACCCCCTCCCTCCTACCTTTTCTCCTCCCCCTATGCCTATTGATCCTCCCTCCCCTCCTCGGGTTGCTCCCCTTTTGTTGCCCATCCCTTCCTTTCTGCCATTCCCCCTCTCTCCTGTTGTTGTTCCTCACCCTAAGCGAGTAGGGAAATTCAAAGTTGATGTGGGCACTACCACAAAGAACAAAGGCAGATGCTATGAGCCAAAAACGTTGAGGATGGAAGCAAAAGAATTGGTTAGAGATGGATATCAATGGATGGTGAAGGATGGATCTTCTTTCAAGCCCTGAGAGAAGACAAGCCCTAGCTTGTAGTTGAGGGTTAAGACACTCCTATTTTGGACTCCCTCCGATTGACTTCCACCCTTATGTTGTTCTTTCCGAGTTCCTACACAATAGATTGGTTGAAGTTTCACTGAAGGGTCTTGGTTTCTTTTTTGGGTAGCTTGTTGCTATTTGGTAGAGGATTGGTGACCTATTGTTATTTCTTGCCTTTCTCAAGTGGAGGCATTTTATTTTAGTTGGTCAGATCTTGTTGGTTTTGGTGGATGTCTTGATTTTTTTATTAGTTCACTCTATTTCACTGTTTTAAAGATTAAGTGCTTATATATATATCCTAGAATCGATTCAAAGCTCCAGTTAAAAACATTTACCTTATCAAATAAAAATTATAATATTATAATATTCTTATATATTATCATATTTACCTGATGATATTATTTTTTAAATAACTTTATCATATTTTTTAATTGATTACATGTTATTATAATATCTATGTATTTTATCATTTTTCAATTGATAATATATAAATGCATTATGAGTAAAAATATTAGTTCCTTCAGAGATACGGTAGCATTCCAAAATCCACTTAATCATTTATATTCGTAAAAGGTTAACATTATGGAATTGGCTCGCATCCCACCAATGTATACATTGGGACTTTTGGCAAATAATGTATTAATTAATCATGGATTCCCACATAATTATATTACATGGCATAACTATTTTGGGAATTTTTATATTTACTAAGACTTGAAGAAATTGTGATGGAGCTTTGTTGTTCTATGAAAATTAGATTCATATATTATTGCTCTGAATTTATGTGCCATCTAAAGTCAAAAACAAATAGGAAAGCACATGCCAATTGGGGTTATGGATTGCAAGTGGAAATTTGTTAAGAGCATGGATGTGGCGTTCAATGAAAAAAAGTCTAAGTTTGAAGGATGAAATAAATATGATTATAATGTTTTATTTTTTTAATTTATTTGATAAGATAAATGTTTTTGATTGTAGTATTGAATTGAAACATTGATATAATAAAAGATCAATTTTCGTAAAAAAAATATTTAATGATATAAGATAATAATAAAAAATTGATACGAGTTAATTATAAAAAATAGGTAATGTAACTTTCGTCAAGTAATGGTTACAAAATTAAAGACAAGATTCACTTTGATTTCATAAAACTCTTACCCAAATGAGTTATTGAAGGTTGAACAACAAATAAAAGTAGAGAACAGATGGACGATGCTCAACTAAGTGCGTAATCCTCAACCTCAAGTTAGGGCTTGTCTTCTTTCACATTTTGAGAGGTCTTTCATTGTCCATTGAGAGATATTACGTACCAAGTCTTCTACTTCTATTATCAATAATTCTGTGTTAGACCATCTTCCTTTCTTCTTAGCAATGGAGTTGAAATGTTTGGATGATTTCGAGAGAATAATTTTTTTAATCATAATAATTTAATTGAATAAGATTAAAGAATTTAAATATATATTTATTTAAATTATTACAATTAATTATTTAAAATAGAAATGATAAAATTTTAATAATTTAAAAAATTTGTTTTTTTAATTTTTTTATTTGATATTTTAATTTTATTTTTTAATTATCATTTTTATTCAATAATTTTGTTATATTAAATTATATTTTTTTATGGTCATAATAATTAAGTCTTGTATATTAATTTATTATTCTTTTGTTATTTATCATAATAAATATTATAAAAACTAACTCATTTAAATCTTTTTTATTTAATTAAAAGTTTTATTTTAATTAATTTTAAATTTTATATATATATATATTTCATTGAGAAAATATTATATATATTTAAATTTATCCAATAGGGAAAAAGGAATGCACGTTTTAATACATAGAGTTTTAATATTTTAACGATTGTTAAAATTAATGGCTCTTAATAGAAAGTGCTTTTCAATAAAAAAAACCAATGGTCTTCAATGCTATTTAAAATTTACCTTGCATTGAAACACGATTCACGAAAATCAAAATTTATAAAATATAGTGATGAGAAGGTGGGCAGGGTTTTTTGGAAGTAGTGATGGGAAATAATACATAATAAACAACAAATGCTTACATTATGATCAGACTAAATGCCAAATACATGAAATTATCTATTGGAGAAATTAAGCAAGGTCGAAATTAATGCTTCTATTAGATTTGTAGTCTTTTCTTAAGAATGGCTTGAGCCATACATTGATCCCTAGAATAATTTGAGATCTTCAGATTTGAATGGTCTGGGTTGACTATTTACTCTTTTTACTTGACCTTCCCACATGATTAATATTGTGAAGTTCTTAGTGAGCACAACACGCTGATGTCATTGATAGATAGATATATAAAGATTTTAATAATTTTCACAAGAACAAAATAATGTATAGAATCCCAAACCAAAAAGTGAAGAAATAATCAGAAAATGAGATAATAATTAATTTGAGCATTTTTAATTGTCCCACACATGATATTTACTCCTTTTAGTTGACCTTCATAGATGACTAATATTGTGAAGCCTTTAGTGAATTTGCTATATATGTGTATATGTGTGTGTGTGTGTGGGTGGGTGGGGTATGGGTGTAAATAAAGTATGGTAATATAGAATAGACTAAAACATCTAAACACTCAATCAATTTTGTATTATTAAATATTTTTATATTAGGTGTCATAGAGGAGTCGAGGTTGCATCAAGGCAAACTGTTAAAACTTGTACGAATGAGCCAAGGGGGATTTAAGTGTAATCAGAGCATGTTTTTACCCTCCATGTGCTGAACCTAACTTTATTACAACCAAAATATACATTGAGGAAGAAGAAAGGAGAAGCTTGTTTTATTTAAGTATATGTGATCTGTGATGAAATGCAAGGGCATGCTAGGTTAACTTCCAGAGTTTTCATGGCACATGAAAGAGTTTTTCAAAAATATATTTTTCATGCACATATTAGTCAATACTTAGGGGCAAGAAGCAGAGTACAAGCATCGACAAGTCGAATTATTTTAATTAGATCTAAGATCAAGGTCTTTATGGGCACACACAACATTCTCACTGTAGTCAAATCCAGGCACAAGATATGTAGAAGTGAAAACTATATCATCATAGGAATAAAGTACACTACAACCTTGGTGCATAAGCAAAGGATGAATATGGTTCCTAGATTTTCATCATCAATCAGGGAACACATGGTCTCTTTTAATGATCCTCTCACAGTTGAGGAAGATTGACCATAATAAGCTCTAGCTCTAGCATCCCAATAACAAGAAACAACTAGGGCCTACAAGAGGTTGAATAAAGTAATAATACCACCTTCCAGGCTATAGTCCTTAGCAAGTAAGCACACGGTGGTGGATCCATCTCATTCATCTTATACTTTGTAAGAATAAACATAAATTATAACTCTGGACCCTCTTGAGCCCAAATAACTAACTGAACAAGAAGATATCATAACCCAAAAATAAGTTGCAGAAGCACAAGTTAAGGTAGAAAGGGAAAACAACATAACTATGAATAAGTCTCATAAGGAAGAAAGAAGGAGGACAAAGGAAGAGGCAAATCATAAAGCTACTAAAGATGAGGAACAAAGGAAACAACAAAAAGAGTAGAAAAAGAAAAAGAAAAAGATGAAGAAGTTGCTACATAGAAGTAAAAGGAGGAAGCGAAGGCTCAACAATAAATGCAACCAAACATCACAAGATAAACAACAATAAAAGTGATAGGAGGAAGGAGAAGCTGCAAAAAAAGACATAAAACACACAAGTCAAGAGGTGCAAGTAACGTAGCATAAGAAGGCTGGAGCTGAGGAAGCAACTAAGGCACAAGTAGAAAAATCAAAGGAATCTCTACACAAACAAGAAGAATAGGAAAAGAATTAGGCTCTAGAGTAAGAGGCCAAGGAGAAGATAGAGGTAGATGCTAAAGCTAAGCTAGAGGCTGATGCCAAAGCTAAATCAAAAGTTGATTCTAAATCCAAGTAAGATGCAAAGTGCAACGTATAAAAAGTCATAATAGATTATGCAACTAAAGGTGCAGTACCTAAACCCCGTCAACCAATGACTACCTCATAGGGATGGGGTCCACCTAAGGGGATACACAAGAGGAGTTAACTCAACCAAAGCAGTAACTCCCCAACCAATGGTTGTGGGATGTTCTTGTAACCTCCACTTGTAGAACACCCTTTTATCTGTCGATGGAATAGATCAAGAAGGCACCTACCATAGCTAAGACTTTGAGTTTGGATTTGGATACAATAATATAGAAAGCATATCTCAATTTTTCCCAGTTTCCTCTATTTAAACAAATTGAAGGGGTAGTTGCTTTATAAGAATCTATCATGTAGAAGGTTTCAACCTTAATGAAAGAAGTACCATAGTTCCAAGAGGAAAATGTAGACCTACACCTTTGGTTCACCAAGGCACATTAGGTAATTGATAACACCTGAATTGCATTGGTCACTCAAGTCTTGGGTGACTAAGTGATGTCTGAAGATAAACAATTTTCAACTCTCTTATCGCAACTCACAAAAGACTATATCATTGCATAGAAGTTACAACAACTTTGCATATAGGGGCAAAACATTAAAGTAGAGACATAAGTAGTTTTTAAAATTTTGGAGGAGTATGAATTAGTTTTGGATCTGACTAGACTTTAAGCTCAACATATCGCACGAGGGATGCTTGATTGGAAGCAACAATTGCACACTTCATAGGTTAAAGCCAAATTAGAATTTGATAAGGCGAACAAATTCAAAACAATAGTGGATGATACATCCACTATCTCAGACACACTATACATCACATTCAATGAATAATTTGAATCAATAGATAGTGTCATGCATAAGATAAAAATGTGTAAAAGTGAGATGATACACAATTAATTTGTAGGCATACAAATGCAGAGGCATGTAAATTGCCTGGAAGATTTATCCCAATAATTCCAATAAAAAGTGTCAAATGCTAGGGAACTTCTCATCATCATGGAAGTGTTAAGCACATAATATACTAAGAGGGGGGTGAATCAATATATCATAAATCTTATAAACTTTACCTTAATCAAATTTCACTTTAACATACATTCAAGATATGCAATAAAATTGAAATAATAAACACCACACAAGATAGAGAGAGACACCGGATTTAATGTGGAAACCCAATGTGGGAAAAACTACAGAGAACAATCTCAAGTATATGAATGAACACCAACTCAAAATACAATATTCCCAAGCACCAACTTGTAGGAGCACCAACCCCTTTGCTGAGCACCAACACAACAACTATTCATGAGCACCAACCCACATGAGCACCAACCCCTTTGCTGAGCACCAACACAACAACAATTTGTGACCACCAACCCATAGGAGCACCAACCTCTTTATTGAGCACCAACACAATAACAATTCATGAACACCAACCCATAGGAGTACCAACACAATGATAATTTATGAGCACCAACCCACAGGATCACCAACCCCTTTTGTGTATACCACACAACTATCTCTCAATGTTGCTATCTCAACAAATGATAGTTTATTACAATATCTCTTTCCTCTCTCACCATTGCTCTTCTAAGCTAGATATAACAAATACAAATCATTCTCTCTCCTTTACTTTTCTAAGCTAGATATAACAAATACAAATCATACTCATCTCTCATTGCTCTTCTAATCTAGATATTACTATCTCAAATCAAACTCTATCTCACACATTACAAATGGATTCTCAAGCCTTTATTTATAGCTTTCCAAATTACCGTTGGCCTTCACCCTTTGTGACCATTCAATCCTCATGGAAAATGGCACCAAACTTGTATGACCCTTCACATCCTTACATTTGAAAAGTCATGTGGTGACCCTTCATAAGCAAAAACATCCTTTCCTCTTTTGTCTTTATCTTGGTGACTTTCTGTATGTCTCAAAGTGTCCCTTCATGAGAAATTGTGCCCTTCCTCTTTTGTCTTCACTTGGTGACTCTTGGAATTCCCCAAGATGACTCTTTATGGGAAAATGCATCCCATTTTTCTTTTGTCTTTACCCCATGACTCTTTGACTTCTCCATGGGCCCTTCTTTTGTCTTATATGCAACCAAAAATATATTCATTAATATTAAATAAATATTAACACATATTAGCCAAGATATAACTATTACAAACATCATTAAATGCAATGGGGCCTTTATCACCAATAATGTTAGACCTTTGACATTAATGACAATATTTCTAACAATATCTCCCTTTGTCATTGATGGCAACCTCAATCTTAAAACTGCCACATCTTGAAACCTACACATACTATCATATAAAAAAATATAGTAACTCCCCCTTACTGTAGTAACATGTACCTGTTTCTTGTACATGTTTCTATACTTATACCTGTACCTATTTCTGTACTTATACTTGTACCTTTTATTCTCCCCCTTTGACATCAATGGCAAAGGTCCTACCTGGAGCTAACACTTAGCTCCCCCTCAACTGATGCTGAACCTTAATGGTAAGAAGTAATAGAAATTACTCCCAACTCCTCTTGCAGATCTTTGAATGTGTCTTTTGATCATGCCTTTGAGATGATATCTGATAATACATATAAATTATTGCCTATTCTTTGAGCATTTGCAATCAACTCATTTGAATTTTTTCTTCTAATCTCACAACCTTCTTCTTAAAACTTTAATGTGTATTTCTAACTTACACTCAATAGATTATGCTTAAGACTTTTTACATAGAAAACATTCTTAGTATTGGTTCTACCATTATCCAAACTCAAAGTACCTTTTCTAGCTATCTTGGTAGTGGTTTTATCTCTGAATTTCACTGTGCCACCATTGATCTTCTTTAGAGTTATGAACTTATTCTTTTCTCCTGTCATATGCCTCAAATATCTACTATCAATGAACCATGGTTGATCTTTATTTTTTGCATGCAAAGCTGCCTATATTAACATAGAATCTTTAGGTTGTTTCTTTTGCTATGAACATGTCTGAACCTTCTTGATGAATGGAGCCTTAAAACTCTGGTCCTTCTTGACTAACTTGAACATGCTTCTACAGTACTGAGCTATGTGTCTAAAGTTGTTAAATTTGTAACATATTATGGCCTCTTCACCAAAGCTTGATAGAGGAGCTAAAGAGTTGTAGCTTCTGCTTGGCTCTACATGACTTTCCTTCTCCTTATTTCTGAAACTATTAGCTCTTTTTCAACATTCTAGTTTTTTATGACCATATCTATTACAATAAAACTAGTAACTAAAAAAATAAAACCTATCTGTACATCTCTGACATGATTACCTTTTGTAGCTTTGTTCCCTCCAGCTTTCTTTGTTTGAAATGTCCTCTGTATTATTTACTTCTTCCCTTTTTATTTTCTCTTTTGTAAGAGCTTCAACATAGCTCTTTTTCTTTTTAAATCTGATCCCTGTCTTATCTAAATTTGCCTTTTGACTTTCTAATATCTTATTCAATATGTTAGTGCTATCCTTAAATTTTGAATCACTAACTACTTTATCATTGACGACTTTCTCAATATCTTCTTTTAAAGAGGCAATTTCAATAACATACCTTTCACATTCTTTTCTTACTTTTTGCAACTGTGTTGTTAGATATTTTTCATTTTTTTAGCTTTTTCAAAGTGTGCTATTAGATCATCAATTATTTCCTTTGATTTTTTTTCATTTTTCTCTATCTGGCGCTTTAATCTTTGATTCTTCTTCTCAACAGCTTCTAACTCTTCTAAGGCACAAATGAGTTCTTCTAGATTCACTTCAGCTTCATCCTCTTTTTCTTCTTGATCATCTATACTTTTGCTTGTAGAGGCATCTTCATATATGGCCATGAATAGAATCTCTTCTTCTTCTGAACCACTGACTCCAATATCTTTAGCTGAGTTAGGATCTTTAGATTATAGGCTCTTCTCATCGAATCCCTTTTTGAATTTACCTTTGAAATTCTTCTTGTATGTAGACTTTCCTTCATCATCATCATCATTACCCTTATTTGGAATTTAGCTAAAAAAAGTCTAATCTTTCCACAATTAAAACATTTAAAAGATATTTTTTTTGATATTTACCTGTTCCCCTTTTCAGCTTGCGAATGAAAAGGGCTTCGTTGTCATCTTCATCATCACTGAAACTATCAATTGATTCTTGAATCTTAGCTTTCTCTTTCTTTGATGTCTTGCAAGCCACTTATCTCTTTGAGGGTTTATCTTATTTAGTCTGCATCTTATATGTCGTGAGTATACCATGAAGCTCATCCATCTTTAGCTTAGCTAAATTCTTTATCTCCTTGATTGCTGAAACCTTTGCATCATATCTCATTGGTAGAGATCTCAAAACCTTTTATACCACCGTTTACTCTTCCAATGTTTCTCTAAGACCTTGAATCTGATTTACTATTTGATCAACTCACAAAAGATAACTTGTTATATCTTCTTCTTCTTCCATTTTCAAAATTTCAAACTGTCTTCTAAAAATCTGAAGCTTAGCTTGCTGAACCTTTCTATCACCTTTGTAAATATTTTAAAGTTTTACCCAAATTTCACGAGTAGATTTACATTGTATAACTTTAACAAATTTAGATTCACATAAACCACATAAAATAACATTTAAAGCTTTAGCATTACATTCACTTGCCTTCTTTTTTGCTGGAGTAATTACAAGTGTTTGTGGCTCTTCATATTCCTCCACCACTGCTTGTCATATGTTGAATCCAATGGCCATCAAATAAGTCTTCATTCTTATGCTCTAAAATTCATAATTCATCTCATCAAATAAAGGTGCCTTATTTGTATAAAATCCTTCATGTGATCTAGCCATCGTGCTTTTCTGATCTACCTTCAAGTTGTAAAACTTTTTCAAAAAGAACCTGCTCTGATAATAATTGTTAAGCATGGGATATATTGAGAGGGGGGGTGAATTAGTATCTCATAAATATTATAAACTTTCTCTTAATCAAATTCCACTTTAACATACATTCAAGATATGCAATAAAACTAAAATAATAAATAACACAAGATAGAGAGAGACACCAGATTTAACGTGGAAACCCAATGTGGGAAAAACCACATAGAACAATCTCAAGTATATGAATGAGTACCAACTCAAACTAAAATATTCACAAGCACCAACTTGCAGGAGCACCAACTCCTTTGTTGAGGACTAACATAGCAACTATTCATGAGCACCAACCCCTTTACTGAGCACCAACATAACAACAATTTGTGAGCATCAACCCACATGAGCACCAACCCCTTTGCTGAGCACCAACACAACAAAAATTCATGAGCACCAACCCACAGGAGCACCAAACCCTTTGCTGAGCACCAACACAACAACAATTCATGAGCACCAACCCACAAGAGCACCAACTCACATGAGCACCAACCCCTTTTGTGTATACCACACAACTATCTCTCAATGTTGCTATCTCAACAAATGATAGTTTATTACAATATCTCTTTCCTCTCTCACCTTTGCACATACGTAACACTAATTCTAATATAATTTTTTTAAATCCTTATATGATTTATGAAAATGTGGTGCAATTGAGCCTTTAGGGTCTACTACTTTGTACTTGACTAGTTTTTTTTCACTAGGCTTGTATCCTCTCCTTTAAGCCTAGTTTATGTTCAAGATAACACTAGATTGATGTTTTAATGGAAATGATACTAATGATCATTAAATTTTTTTTATCTTATTTCTATCAATGATCCTTACAACCTTTCAAGACTTGATCTTTTGTGGAGAGATCACACTCTTACCTTCTAGCTCTGTCTTTAGGCCTAACACATGTCTACCTAGACACAATCCTTCATAAATTTTATCAAAACATATTATACCTCTTGAAACTACCTTGGTTCTCTTGTATGATAGATATAACACATGTTTACCAAGTTTCAAATGATTTTAAATAGTACATTCAATGTTATAAAGGTTTTCACTACTATTTTTTTTTGTTTTCTTGTGTTTTATAGGTCTGGAACATATACTCACCTATAAATTTTATTATAAGGCTATTGAATACATAATTTTTTTAATATAATATTAATTCCACCTTCAACCACCTACACACAAAATTTGGAAGTATTTGTAACCATGGTTTAATATAAAATTGAGTTTCTTTGGTTATAACCTTGTTTTACTAGGCAACCTACATGCCTATTTTAACACAATCCATTATAAATTGACTTGTATATCTTTGAAACTATCAAAACCACCTAAATAATTTAATATATACCTTAATGCATCTATATACCAAGTTTTTTTTTTGGATGGTTCATTCTCTCACAATCTCATTTTTAGTTTCTAAAACCCTATGTTAGGGTTTGCAGGGTTGAGAGCTAAAAGTTTGAGTTTTTGAAGTCTATAATATTTGTAAAAGGTTTAAAATTAATGGAAAAAGGATTATAATACTACCTATGATAGGATCATTCTTGGGTTATAGTTTTATCCAAACTCGATTGAATAAGCCAAACCCATTTGAATCGGCATAAAATAAAACTTAGATCAATTAGAGTACGAATGAAGTTACTCAGTGAAGCTCAATGTTGTTGACACAATAAAAAATTATCATCACATTATTTTTCTAGATGTTTCATCAGGAACAAATGATGCATACATGATGGTTTGGGTATCATGAGCAAAAAAATATTCAATGCAGGTAGATAGAGTGTCAAATGAGACTCGTAGTGACGATGATCTTTTGATAAAAAGAAATTGTAGATCTGGAGGCACACACAACTTATAAAACATAGAATTTGGTACATATGGGTTTTAAAATTCACCTTGTATCTGTGATCTGTTATTAGTTTTTGATCACCACTGTCCTATTAAGGCAAGGTGTAAGCATACAGTGGGTAGCAGAAAAAATCAGCCCTGGAAAGCTCTCTGATACCAGTTGATAGGATCCTTCCTGAACAAGTTAGGAAATGATTACAAATATA
The DNA here is from genome assembly GCA_037957365.1 of Torreya grandis. Classification (NCBI taxonomy): domain Eukaryota; kingdom Viridiplantae; phylum Streptophyta; class Pinopsida; order Cupressales; family Taxaceae; genus Torreya; species Torreya grandis. The sequence continues at coordinate 3,471,112 of JARHVA010000429.1, forward strand.
TGAAATAAAATATAAATATCAATAATATATTGACTCAAACAAGTAGAATTGAATTACAATAGCATAATTGTAGAATTGATAGCCTATTTGAGGGGGCAACCTCTTTTGAGCAAGCTCAATTCAATACAATTTGTGGATGCCTTCACACTAGTTTTGGATCCTATTTATAGTAATATAATACTAGATAACTACTACTCCTAATGAATGTGGGATTATTACACTATTATACTCAACTATTATAATAGGCTTTGAGGAATGTCTTACAAATCATATGCATTCGTAGTTGTTTAGTAAAGAAATAAATTAAAAAAGGATGGTTAGGACATAGGGTTCTAAAAACCTATTACCTTTATAACTTAATTTTTCTCTTAATCAATCAAAATAATGATCTTATAAAGCTTTTTCTTGACTGTAAACTATGTGTCTAGACTGTAAACTTTGTTTTTCTCTTCCAAGACTCAAGAAACAATAATGAAACACTTAAAAATAAATGAGGAACATGTGTATCATGTATAATTACAAGAAAATAATCCAAATTCACACATAAACCATAACATAATATTTATTTCTTATGTTTCTATAGTTCTTACAAACACATACCCTGTTCTTAAACATAAATTGCACCTCTAATAGCCTCTAGATTAGCTTTTATATTTTTTTTATATACTTGTGAGCTTATCCATATATGGTTCAACTTGTAAATCCCTTAACCAAAAAACAAAACTTGGATTATTATCACTATAAGTTCTCAACCACTCCTAAACTTCCTTAACATGCTTTATCTAGTCCAATTCCTACATTGGGTAAGACTTATCATGGTGTAATACATAGTTTGACTATTTATAACCAAAATGAGAAGTGAATCACCTTTAATACATAGTAATAAACTCTAAAGAGCAATCACATAATGACCATCATCCTTGAAACATATTATAAATCCTTAAATAGAGCAAAACCCTTTCAAAATTTGAATTATTAGTTTTGGAGGGAAAATCTCAAATACCCTTGAATGAACTATAAACCAAAATTAAATCTTATTTAGGTATTCTTATTGACATAATAATACCTATAAAACCTATTATAAATAAAATAACATCATGGTTATGCTTTATACATTACTGCACCTGCATCATACTCTTAAACTTGAAAATGTTCATGAGTCTTCATGATTGTTTCCATATCTATCACTATTAACTATAGATGTTCTTTGTAAATATTCCTCTTCTCTCTTTCAAAATTCTTCCTTTATCGTATTTCCCTATGTACTCCTAGATCCCATGGTCTTCCTATAAGTGATAAGGACTAGTTCAATCTTGTACTCTCTTTAAGTATGCATCTTTCCTTTTTGATGTCAATCCTTTTTTTACTTATCTCTAAACCCTCTTTAGCTATTCCTACACATGCAAAAAACACATTGAAGAAAACAAATTATTCATCATTCCCTTGAATCAGGTTGCTCCATTCATTTGCATTTTCAGTTGTTTACTCACAAATTCCTTTAATATAATGGATTCCAAAATGTCCATTCTCAACGTTTACTTGGTTCATTCTTTCCCCATTATTATTTGACCTTAGAATATTATTATCTTCTTCAAGGTCTGTATTATAAACCTCTTTTGATTATTATCACCCACAAGTATGCTTCCCTTACTAAAACAATTTTACACTCAAGTCTCTCTAGCCCTGTTTTACCATTTGGTCCCTTGATCCTTCTTTTAGCTTATCAATGAGTCTCTTAACCTGTTCCTAACCTACAATTTCTAAAGGTGATTTTGCAAGATTTCTTTTTGGGATATTACCAATCTTCCCATCCAATTGGAATTTTTATTGACCTTATTCAATATGATTACTCAAATCTAAGGTTATTTTGCTGAATTTGATCCATATTTGACCTTTTTTCAAACTTCTCAACTTTACTTCAATACCACAAGAAGGATTCCATAAATAGATCTCAATTTCTTGCTTATGATGACCTCTGAATCATGATTCTCTTTGGATTCAAGAGTTTGTTTCTCAAATGAAATTACTTCACCTTTGATTGAAAGTTCATCTATGTCTTATGTTTTGTTCTTCATCTTCTTGTCATTTCTCATTTGTTCATCCTTGTAAACTCTTAGTTTTTGGTAAGTTCCTTGACTTGGTTGATGTTTCCTTGGATCTCTAGGTGAATTATTCCTCCTTAAGTTTATTATACACCCTTTCAAGTCAAACCTACCATCTTTTTGCCTTCTCTTCTCTTCTTTACTTATCTTGATACACAAAATTAAAGTCACTATCACATATCATGGGTGCTTCCTTGATTTCCCTTTGTCCATGCCTTAATGAGTCATCAAATACCTATTATAAATGATATTTCCATACATTTGACACTTCTATAATGGGTTTATTACATTGATAAGGTGTTAAGAACCTTCTTATTCCACTATTTTTCTACTTATGACATTTTGAGGTCTACACATACAACTTTCTTTCCCAACTATTGAAAATTACTTATAGGACTTCTTTTTCCCTTAGACTCATTATCTTATTATCTACCTTAAATACACATTGATATGGTATGATTTTTTGGACTCTTTTCACCTCATAGGCTACTAAATCCTCATTGGGATTGAATAAGAAAATGTATGGAAAACATTCTTTACCTTTCATTTGATCATTTGATCCAAATTCTTGTGGGCTCCACTTCAACATTGTTATCATGTAGTGAAAATCAACTAACGTTTGCTCCTCTATCATCTTTTTTCCAACATTGATGTCAAACTTCATGAGACCTTAGAAGTGTTCATTGTTACAATCTCCTTATATTTTGGATTGATATGATTCTCTTCTTTTTCTCATCTCATCCTTATTAGAGTCTTCTTGATCTTCAAATTTTGTACCTGCATACTCACCATTGCTATGAGATGTTAGAATGAAAATTTGTGGTAGCATAACCCCTTCTAGAACTTTATTTTTCTATCCTAAATCTCTTTCATTCTCCTTGTTGTTGAGCTGATGTTATTCTCTCTCATAGATCTTCAAATCTACTTTAGGATGATATATTTCTTTTGATTATGACTGCTACTCCTTTATCTTGTTTAAGACCATTTACATTCTACCCATGTTCTAGAAAATCCAACTTCTCGTTATCTTTATTTTTAAGATTTTTTCCTTGTATAGTTTGTAACCATAGAATATTGTTCATGGTTTCTTCTAATTATTCAAATCCTCCATATAATGTGTCTTTGAATGGACTCTTAATGATCATCTCATTTAATAATCCATATTGATATTTCACCATTTTCTTGTCATTTTGCTCCCTTGTAATTGTAAGGAACTGATTGTTTAGACAATTCTTATTATCACCATCATAAGGATTATGTCCAATTTTAGAATACATTATTTATCCTTGATTTTTTTCTCCTTAAAGACCTTAAACTTTGTTTTCTTGAGGTAATTTTATAGGCATTGTACTCCTTTCCTTTGAAACTTTACCTTCTCCATCTTGTTGACTATTTTTAATCTCTTTTGGACTTGACATGAAACTTCCTTCTTGATTGCTATCATCGCCATCTTGAATAATATTGAAACTCTCTTTTGGTTTGATTTATACCTTTGTTTACGGTCCATGAATCTTAAGTGTCTTGCCTTTACCTTTAAGATATAATCTTGCCTCTTTTCCTTTTATGACAACTTCTTGTGCTTGTTTACCCACATTCTTTTCACTTATAATCACACATTTAGATGAATATTTAGATTGAAACATTAGAGGCTCATTTCCCCTTTTGATGCATCTAATATTGGCATCGCTTCCTCATACTTGGCTGAGCTTATGAAGTAGTTTATCTCATCCATATATTCTTCACCAAACATTGGTCCTTCCTTTATTTCACAAATGCACATTGCTTGTTCTTCCTCTAAGGAATATTTCTCATCTTCTTCTTGCCTTCAATTCCTTCTTCATGCCTGTCTAATCTCTTAGTTTCCTTCTTTATTCTTTAATCATGACATTGAATCTTTTCCTTCTTCTCCTTGTAATTATTAGCTCTATATCCATTTTAATTTTCTTCTCAACTTCCTACAAAAACATTGGCTTTCTTCCTCTTGTAGTAGCTCCATCATAAAACTCATCCTTTCTTTTAGCTCAACTATCTCTTTCTCCATATCCAAGTCTTTATTATTGGCTTTTTTTGTATTTCTGTGGCATTTTCCTTCAACTAAGCCCTTCATATTGATATTATTTTCTTGTTTCAACCTCTTATTCCTTCCTCTGAGCCTCAATGTGCTCACCTTATTTTCTCTCTCACTTCAGGACTTAATGTGCCTACTCTTCCTCAACAAGTCTTTCTCAACTAGGTTACTTCTTTCCAACTGAGTATTTTGATACCTATGGTACTTATCCAACTTGGACATTATTTATGATCTTATAACTACTCATTATTATTCACTTTCTATGCCTCAATTGATGTAGGGCTTCCTCCTTGCCACTAAACTCCTTTTCCTTTCTCAAGGTTTCCAAGAACCTTCTCTCTAGCTTCTTCTTGGACTCTGAATGAAATTTTCACACAATTTACAAGATAATTTTAACCTTGATATTAAATATTTCATGCTTCCCAGAGCTCTGATACCACAAATGGTGTAATTGAGCCTTTAGGATTTTCTCCTTTGTACTTGATTGACTTGTTTTCTCACTAGGCTTGTAGCCTCTCCTTTAAGCCTAGTTTATGGTCGAAATAACACTAGATTGATGTTTTTATGTAAATTATCCCAAGGATAATTAATTGTCTTATCTTAGTTCTATAAATTATCCTTACAACCTTTTAAGACTTGATTTTGTGTGGAGAGATCACACTCTTACCTTCTAGCCTTATCTATAGGCCTAACACATGTTTGCCTAGACATAGTCCTTCATAAATTCTCTAAAATAGTCTTATACCTCTTAAAATTACCTTTATCATATTTTGAGACACCTATAACACATGTTTAATATGTTTAAAATTATTTTAAATAGTACATTTAATGTTATACAAGTTTCCACTGATATAATTATACGTTTTATTATGTTTTGAAGGTCTGGAATATACAATCACCTATATATTTTTTATTTTAAGGATATTTAAGACCTAAAATATTTTCTATCCTATTAGGGACACATTCAAGAAACTACACACTAAATTTTGAAGGATTTGGAAATATGGTTTAAGAGAAAATTGAGTTTCCTTGGCTGCATCCATGTTTTACTAGGCAACATGCAGGCCTATTTTACGACATTCCACTATAACTTGACTTGTATACCTATGAAAATCTCAAAATAGATACAATAATTTAATATATACCTTAATTAAAATATATACATATTTTTTTGATTTTTTTGACAGTTTATTCTCTCACAATCTCATTTTTAGTTTCTAATTCATTATGAACATTTGAAATAACATTTTCATTGTCACAAAGAGAAAGGATAGGAGATGCATGTGAATTTTAATCCTTATATATATATCATTATCATATGTAAAATGAAAATTAATATAAGTATAATTTGAGTTTTGAGATGCACAATTGTCGTTTTCCTCATGCAATGTAAGTTTATTTTTCTTTGTTTTATATTGTGTAATTTTGAAAAGAATTGTAACAAACATTTTTTTATAACTAGATTAATTATCAAATAATGAATAAAAAATAATAGGTTCCTATGGATTTACATTTTTGATTTATTTCACTTGACTTGGTAAAGATAAAATGGAAGAATTAGGGGAAGAACATGCATCTGCACTGCTTTCCTTTACACATTGATCATCACTTGAATAGTATTCTTCATAATCATCATGAAAAAAAATTGTTATCATCATTATACACAAATTCACGTTATTTATTAATATCTAACACATAATATTGATAATCAATCCATTATTTACTATAATTGTAAGAAATGCGTTAGAATGCATCAATTGGATGAGGGGGAAGAGATTCCTTATTATCCATTTAAAAATTTCCAAATTTTAAAATGAGAACAAGAGGAGAAAGATAAATTAATGCTAACACACATTCCAACATAAAAAACAAATCATAGATTAATTTGAGACCATAGGAAGACAAATTCTAGAAGGAAACCTTAGGGTCAAAAGCTAGGGTTTAGCTATGTTTAATAAATAAAATGAGTTCACCAGTATGTTTTATGTAATATATTATTAATAGAGTTTTCATCTAATAAGATAAATAACTAAGTGAAACTAGATGGACAATCAAATAGGCATTTAAAACACATACCTAGTTGTAAATAATTAATGATATGAGCAATTGGGATTTTAATCCAGAAGAACAAAGCAGGATGAACAACTTATTTGTTTTTTTAAAACACACACAATAGGTGACTATAATCATCTATAAGGTTGAATGGGCTAATTTTATATCTATTGATGTGGTTTTTAAGATCTCTTGGGACAAGACTAGTGGATATGGATTGTGGCGCACTGATATGTTATATTTATAGTGTATTATTTTCTATGTTTCTCATGCAATAAAACTATAAATAGATGATTTTAATAGATCTACCTATATATGTGTTTCATCATGTCATATATGTGACATCATACAATTTATCATGTGTTTCACCTTATATTATTCAAAAACCTATCAAATTTCCCCACACAAAGCAAATAGAGATCAAATGCAAAAGGGTAAAAAAATGGGGAAGTCCGAATGGGTGAGGTAGTCTCAAAACCCCTTCAAATTGAATGTTGCCCACATAGCCTTAAAATAGGGACCTCATGCCAATTTAGTTCTCCATCTACTATGTGTGTGTGTGTGATTGGAATCATATGCAACTATGAATATAAATTCTCTTTCACCTAGGCCCTCCTTTCATCCAATCATGCAATCCAAATTTATAATATAAACTTCATATCACAATATGATTGAAATATAGCAGAATATATGAATAGAAGATAAGCCACTTTGAGGGGGAAACATTAAAAATAATTAATAAGAGTGGAATTCACAATATCATTATAAATAACTACCCACTACCTCATATATATAGTCTACCTAGGCCATGGTTACTCCATAGGCCGACCTACTAAACAAATGAATGCATAGAGAAATGTGATATAACATCAAAAAGGGATAAGTAAGCCACAAGTAAGATATTCCTATCCTAATAAATATGATAGGTTAGGGGTGTATCTTGCAATTCCCATTAAAAACAATGTTATCCTCAATGTTGAATAACTCTAGATATTATTGCAGATAATATTCATCCTCCTTAGTTGCATCCTCACTACTCAGGCTCTTCCACTTGATCATATATTCCTTAATCTCTCTAGTTATCAACCTCTTAGTACATGTTTTCAAGATCTTATATGGCTCCAAAATGATTCTTCCTTATTCATCTAATTATAGTAGCTCTGTTTGCTTTGAAACATTTTGTCCAATGACTTTATTCAATCAAGAAACATGAAATATTGAGTGTATGCAAGATGAATGAGGTAACCCCAACTTGTAAGTCACACTTATGATTTTTTACAGAACCTAATAAGGGAAATAATAATTAGGAGATAGTTTTCTCTCCTTTTTATGTTATTTTAAGGACATCTATTTGTAAGGATGCAAATGTACAAAGACCTAGTCACGCATGTCAAAATATCAGCCACTACAATTTTGATCTGCTTGGTTCTTCATCCTATTTTTTTCCAAGGCCAAATGCTCTCTCAAACTAACCAACACCTCTTGTTGATATTGAATGTGCTCTTACACATCTCAAACCTTGGTTTTCACCCTTAAGGAAGAAGTGATGGAAGGTGGATGGTAACCATATAATGCTAGAAATGTGGACATTTTAGAAAAGGTATGGAAAGATGTGTTATACCACCATTATGAAAATGGTATCCATTTAACCAAACATTATTACTTATTTGATACAAATAATAGAGATTCCCCTCTAAACATTTATTTAGAACTTCTGTTTATCCATTAGATTGGGGGTGGTAAGATGAGATATGAGCTAGCTAAGTACCCAAATAGGGAAATATTTCAGTCTAAAAATTACTAGTGAAAATAAGATCATGATCACTTACTATTATTTTTGTGGTTCTATGTAATTTTAGAACTACCTTTGGAAAAATAGATACTACTGTACTTATTGTAATGGGTGTGAGAGGGCACAAAAATGGGCATATTTTTAAAGCCTATCCATAATTACCAAGATAAAATTATTACCTTCAAAACAAGGCAAATTTATGATGAAATCCATGGAAACCTCCTCCCACCTTTGACTAGGAATTATTAAAGGTTGTAACATACCCGAGGTCTTAACTATCTCACCTTTGTTATATTGTCATATCAATCATTCTACCATAAAAATTTGTACATCTCCCTCGAATCCTTCCCAAAATACTCCTCGATTGATTCTGTGATAAGTTTTCAAGAACCTAGAGTGTCCCCAAATTGGAGATGCATGCAACTCTACAAGAATATTATGCTTCAACTCTGAATCTTTGCATAAGTATAACCTATCGTTATACCATAGGGCATTACCTTTCCATTCGATTTTTTTAGAGGTTATAAAACCTTGTTAGATATTTTGAATCATAACCTAGGTATCCTTGTCATGTTATGACTCTACCCTTACTTCATCCACCTAATCTACTTGTAACATGGACATTGCACAAAGTAATGCTTTTGTGGATTTATCTCATTTGGATAGTGCATCTACTACTATAGTATACTTACCCTTCTTATATATGATTTCAAAATCATAACCAAATGTTTTTGTTACCCACTTTTATTGTTCCTTAGATGATAATCTTTGCTCCAAAAAGTATTTGAGACTATCATGATCCATTTTGACCTTAAAGTGTCTACCCATCAGATAGGGCCTCCATTGTTTGATTGTATGAAGAATAACCATCATTTATTTCTCATAGATAGGTTTTTGTATATTCTTACCTTTGAATTAAAGAATCTCAAATGAAAGGGATATTATTTCCTACATTAACACTACTTTCAACCTTGATCTGAAGGCATCACATTCAATAATGAACATCTTTGAGAAGTTTGGAGTAGCCAAAACTAGGGTGGTGCACATAGTTATTTTCAATTGCTTAAATAATTTAGTGGTTGCATCATTCCAATTGAAGGCATACTTATTTATAAATGTAGTGAATGGAGATATTATGCTGCCATAACCTTTCACAAATCTTTGATAGTAACCCATTAGTCCTAGGAATCTTCAAAGGCTTTTGAGAGTTTTAGGCATTGGCCATTCCAACATAGCTTTGATCTTATGAGGATCAAATTTGACACCTTCATGGGATACAATGTGACCTATGTACTCTACCTCATCTACTCCAAAAGCACATTTGGATGGCTTCACATAAAGCTGATGCTAGTACAAAACTATCAACTTGTTTCACATGTTACAATTATGCTTCCCATGTCTTACTGTAAATCAATATGTCATCAAAGAAAATAAACATAAAATTTATTTAAAAAGGCCTAAAAATAGTGTTCATAAAGATTTAAAAATTAGGTGGTGCATCTATAAGACTAAAGGGCATTACCCAAAAATCATAATGGCCCTCATGAGTTCTAAAAGCAGTTTTATGAACATCTTCATCCCTAATTCTAATTTGATGGTACCCCAAATGAAGATCTAATTTTGTGAAATAAACAACACCATGTAACTCATCAAGTAAATCATCAATTATTTGAATATAAAACTTATTTTTGATGGTGTACGTATTGAGTTCCCTATAATCTGGGCACATCCTCCATGTGCCATCCTTATTACACACCATGATCACTAGTGATGAATATGCACTCTAGCTGTGCTTGATGATCCCTGCCTCTAACATCTCATAGACCATATTTTTGATTTGACTCTTTTGCACATACATGTATCTCTATGGTTTTATATTTGGTGGTTGACCCCCTGGAAGTAGTTGAATGACATGATCATGTTCTCTTTTTGGTGATAGTCCTTTTGAGATGGCCCCAAAAATAGATGGGTGGCCATCAAGAATTATTTATAGATTAGGACGTGTTTAATAGTAAGCGTTCCAATAGTAAAAATGAGAAAAAAATATCATGATACATGTCACTCCATAATTTATGAATTAAAAAAAAGTTTAGTCATGAACAATAGACAAATGAAAGCATGATGTCTATTTTGACTGGTAAAGATTATGCTAAAGATCCTAAACCTATGAGAGGCTAATCAATGCATTTAAAAGTAAAGTTTTTTTAAAATGAGACTCATTGATATATCCATTAATTATAATAAAAATATTATAAATGATAGTTAAAACCAAAAAGTGGTTTGTTGGTACACATGACTTCATCTATGAAGTTAGAAAAATTACCTCTAGTTTACGATTGGGTGCTAGACATTCCTATATTCAACATAATAAAAAGCATTGACTGTAAAATTCTACCCTAATTCCAACACATCTATTATAAAATTGTATGTGAAATAAGATTTAAATTATCATGTAATTTAAAAAAAAATGAATATCCATTCAAGTTTTAACGTTTCCCTTCCCATCCTACAACAACATAGGCCCCGGGTGAAGGAACAAAACTGATACACTGCAAAATAAATATAATTGTAATGAAAAAATTAATCACCAATTCTTGAGATAATATTTGGTTACTTGCACAAGTAAATGAGATAAATGTGAAAACCAATTATATTTTTTAGATTATTCATGACATTTTAGATGTTATGCCTTGCATTTTGAGGAACCCATAATATTTTGAAGGATATTTGTGGCATTTTAGATGTTATGCCTTGTGTTTTGAAAACCCATAATATTTCAAAGGGTATATACTTAAGGTTTTAGTTTAGCATAACAACCTTATTTAATTTTATGTTTCAATTTCTTATTTAAATAATTTAATATTTTCAAATTTTAAAATTTGACATGCATTTTGAAAATCTATAATTTTTTGTAGGGTATATGTCCTTCGGATTAATTAGTTTTATTTATTGCATAAATTTTAGTATTGTTGGTCCTCAAAGTGTCAGTCATTTTTGGAACAACATATGAGCTATTCTTGGACCTGCAGAGCCAAAATTCCTCTCTTCCCCTTCTCAAAATTTATTTGGGGGCTTTCAAATTCCTCATTTTTCCAAAGCTTTTTCAGCAAAGGGATTAGCAGGTTCAAAGGTTCAACATCTTCAACAGGAGCTAGGCTCATTTGAAAAAGTTCAAAGTTCAACCATTCCAAAGGTTTCGCCGCCCCGAGCATTTAACGAGTCTCAAAAGCTTGAACTGTTGAACCTTGAACCATTTTGGTTCATCGTTTCAACGAGTTCAATGTTCAATCGGTTCAATGCGCTGGGTTCAAAGGTTCAAAGATGGCCTCAGTTATGAAGAGAAATGTGTGCAATAGAAAGAGTCAAGTGGATACTACCAAGTGTTGTTGGCCGAGCCATTATGCCTTGTTCTTAAGATGCGGTGGAGGACGATAAGTGTCATTATCTGTGAGAGCCCGATCGAGCCCCAAACATTTCTACAATGTCGCAAAGGCCCGAGAAGGCAGATGATGCCACGTGTCCCTCGTAAGATTCAATAGAAGATGCCACATATCACTTGTTTAAAGCAGTAGAAGGTACCACATGTCAAAGGATGGAGCACCTTGCAATGCAAAGGCACGAATAAGCCAAGGAAAGGACCTTTGGATGTTTTGTTCAAAGGAAATAAAAGACCAATAAGCCCGTGGGCATCAAATTTGGAGCGACTGGCTAGCCGTTAACCTTCAATAGAGGAAAGACATGCGAATGCCAAATCGGCTGCTTTTAAGTGTCTATTGATTTTAGCAGACTCAAGGCGTGGACCTGAATGCATTCAAAGAGCCTAAGGCTAGACCCAAGAGGAGGAAGAGACAAAGAGGGAAACTCAGCAGGAGTTATTTTCAATGGGTGAAATAGTTTACCGGGTAGATATTTGGGGCTTGCAATATTGAAAGTGTACCCTATTTGTCCCCTTTAAAATAAAGGCAGAATAGACAGTTGAACAGCTAGGCAGGTGATGGAATGAGAGATTCAAACTTGGGAGGAGGCACTAGAGATGAATCGATGTGTCACAATTAAGGTAGCTGCCTTGCTCCAGTGTGGCCCTTCTTGACAAGACCAAGAAGCATTACTGAGACTTTGAGCTTAGATTGTAATTCATATTTCTTTGATTGAATGAGAAAGAAGTTACTTGCAGACTTTGTGCTGTTATAGCTTGTGCTACTTTAGGAGATTATTCTTATGTCTATCTTCTGAAAGTATTCTTATTTATTTGATTTAACAAGTAGGACTAGTGGAGGTGATAAGGAAGGTGTCCTGAAGCCAACTACTTTCAGACTTTGTGCTATCATAGTTGTCTTTAGTGTGTGTTTTTCTTTTATGTTTCTGTGTAAAGGACCTTGGGAGGACTTTGTGCCCCCATTGTTCTTTGTATTTCACTCTTGGGTAGTCAAGGTGGAGACTTTGCATTACATTTCAGGCTGCTAGTTACTCTACACCTTTGGTTACCAGTTACTTACCAGAAAGATTCCTATTGTTTGTAAGAACAAGCACTTCTAAAAGAAGAAAAGTGCCTTCTATCATTTCATCAAGATTTTTACTATCCAGGAAGGGATCTGGCTCTTGGCTGAATGTTACTTCTGAAAGAAGAGAAGTATTTTCACCAATCACCCAAGATTTTTTCTCTATTTGTTAGCATCATCTCTGAAAGAAGAGAGATGGATGGTTTATCCTACCCCCGTGTCTTACTTTCTGCTTATATATATAGTATATAGCCTCCACATATTTAATAGGGAACCCCCCCTTGATGAGATGAGATTTGTCCCCTTGTGATGCAATAAACTTGCACATCTGGATGACCAATCTCCCTATGCTGTGGTGATAGGAACTATTTTGAATGCCAGTTAGCTGGTCGACAAAATATTCACTCAATAATTTTTGGCAACTCTACTGGGGATGAACGTGCAGTCTGAAGCCTCAAATTTCAGATTGAAGTAGTTCCTTCCCTTATCCATTATAGAGTCTAGAAACTCCCATCTAGGTCTTACCCATTATCCATTTATAGCCTTACCATTTTCATCCATCTCCATTTTCATCCATCTCTATTATATTATCTGGTCTGCAAAACTAGAGCTACTAGGAAAGAAAGCGTAGTTTGAAGCCTCAAGCTTTAAGGTGAAGCAGGGCCAATTTCTTTTCCATTTTTGTCCTATAATCTGGAAACTCCATCCAAATTTGTTATCCCTATTTTTCATAATTAAATCATGGCAGTTTGAGGCCACTAGGGTAACTCTTTTGGCCCACTTAACTTGACTCCACCCCTGCATGAGCTACCACTCAGTTCAAGGAAGAATTTTTCTAAATTCTTTAGTGATGGAAGAGTCCACCTTGATGAACACATTGTAGCCTTCACCATATCCTGTGGTGTGATAAGGGTGGAATTTGAAGATGTGGCAGTCAAGATTTTCATGGAGACATTACAAGGTGCTGCTGTAGACTAGTTTTACCATCTATAAACTGGATCAGTGACTGGCTGGGACACTATCAAAGCTAAGTTTAAAGCAAGGTTCAAACCTGCAGAAGATGCTCATGCTTTGTTAGCCCAACTTATGTAGATGAAGAAGGAACCTCATGAGCCCATGAGGGATTTTATTGCAAAATTTAACAAGCTGAGAAATAGGATTCCCATAGTTGCTCAGCCCACACCCGAGAACCTCAAATGCTTCTTCATAAACTCACAGCTGCCTAAAGTGAGTTTTTTGCTAAGACGTGCTGGCTGCATAGATCTTAAAGCTGCTCAAGACTTAGCCACTGAGTTAGAAGATGACCTTATCTTGGCTAGAAAGATAAGAAGGGATTCAAATAGAGGTACATGTTCCTCATCTTCTAATAACTCACCTATAGCCACCACTGATCTAATGGTGCAGAAGCTAGCAAATGAAGTGTTGGCCCTCAAAAGATAAATGGCACAAGGGATGTCATCTACTCCTTCATATAGAGATGTACCAAGGAGGACATTCCCTAATCAGGTACATCAAGGGCAACCCAATTGTCTTCCTACCCCATAGAGGAACCTTGCCATTGAAGCACCTCCAGCCAACTCAACAGTTGGGTATTTGAAAATAGAGCATGATTTCTCTTTTCAACCTGAGTTTAATCTAGAAAATGATGCTGGTCTCTTCATGGAGGATCAAGAAGAGTCAGTTGGTGATTCCCACATTGGTTTCTTGGATTACCAGGATGAACCTAGAAGTAAAGGTGAAGCATCTGAGGGATCATATGTTGTGGTAACCCTGTCCCAAAATTAGTCAGCTCAACAAATTGATAAAAGAGAAATAAATGAGCGACCTCAACCTATAATTTTGATTGCTAAGCATGGGGCCACTCTGCCTATCTAACCAAAGGACCCAGTGATTGCTAAGAAAGTAAGTATCCCAAACATTTCTACACCTTCTACTTCAAATTTGCAAGCTAATCCTCCCACCCCTCTCATAAACCAAAAGGAAGAACCCCCATCCCATGTGCCTAGTCCAATCTAGCCATTTGACATAATTGATCATGTCAAATGTGTCAAGACCCAAATGGCGGCCCCTACATCCCAAATTTTGTTTGAGTCTTCAGGTAGGGATGAAATAACAAAAGAATTAGTGGAGTGCAGCATAAGTGCAAAAGAACCCTCCCCTCCAAATGAAAAAGAATCTGAGATATCTGAGGGGGACAATCAAGACATGTGTTGGGTTGAGCTATCAGAACAACAAATTATGGTACTAGGCTGTGCTGCTACCCATCAAAATTAGGAAAAGGAACTCTTTGCTAGGAGAGCAAAGATTCATGGTTTTTGTTAGGTTGTGGAGCTAAAAGCTTCACTGATGCAAGTAGAGAAGGGGGTTGCGAAGGGTTGCAGAGTGTCACAAACATCGGCATCGATCAGGCCAACTGACATTGGCAGGATAAGGCAGGAGAGCAATCGACGTCGATCAGAGATCGGCCAGCGTCGGCACCCCCAGGCAGACAGGGACTGACATCGATCACCTGTGTGGTTTGAGCTGCGTGTGTTACGGGCAGTTAGTTAACGAACCAAGTGTTTGCATGTCAAGAGCCAAATTTAGACTCAAAGCTGTGGATCTAATTATTGTAATTGGGTGTCTAGTTATTGTTTGCATGAGATCTATTTAAGAGACTCATTGGTTGTATTGTAAACGTGTGCTAGAGATTAAGAGAGCAATAATATAAGCTCCTTTAGAGAGAGGAGAGCAATGGTGTGTTCCTCTTAGTGCCACAATACCAAGTGTGGGTGCTGGATTGGAGAATCAATAGGATTCTTCATGTATGTATGATCTTGGTCATCAGGTGAGCATGGCTACTTTAGGAGATCTACATGGTAAGTAAGATCATTGATCTACAGGTGTATGTGTGTGCAAGGTCAAGGTTCACAGGTGTGCATAACCAGATTGATTTTCAGGTGTGCAAGATCAGAGAGGACAACAACACAATAGGGAGCAAAATCAGGTGGGATCTACTTGGAGTACAGTGTATACTCAGATAGAGCAAAGAGGAAGGCAAGGGAGTACCTTCCATAAGTAAGATCAGATTGAGGTGCAGGTTGTTACAGGTTCAGGGGAGATCTACTTGAAGTATGTTTGTGTACTTATGGAGTGCGTGGAGCACTTGTGGAGTGTGTGGAGCACAGGTGTACTGGCAGTAGTGGATACTGGCTGGTTGGAGGTGAACACCAACTCTGTGTTTGAGTTGGGTGTTGGGACCTAAGAGAGAGAGCTTTGAGGAAAGATTTACTATTTATGCCCTAGAGGTGTGGGAGCCTTAGAGGTGTGTAAGGAAGAAGAACTGTGGCAGCCTTCTTTGTTGTATTTCTTTCTGAAAGAGTTTTAATACAAGTTGTGTATTGTTTCTCATATCATGTGTTATTTCTAAATTCTAGTTACTTGTGTATTCTGGTTAATTTCTGCATATTAAGTTGCTTGGTAATTAATTGTGTGCTTCCGTTATTTCCCAACAAGTGGTATCAGAGCTAAGGTTGCAGGGAGCAGGTTTTGTGTTTGGTTACAGATCACTCTTAGGGGTTTCTGATTGAGTGGGAGTCGAGCAATGGCAGATCAAAGTAAGCTAAGAATGGAGGAGTTGAAAAGCACAGATGGTCACTTACGGTCCTATGAACAGAAAGAGCAGGTAAAAGAAGATTGTTGGTTGGTAGCAGATCAATATGAAAGAACTAAAAATGCAGATGTTGCAGGGGTTGTTGCACAGGATGCTCTGAGAGGTTTCTTGGATAAAGTTGAATCTTGGATAATAGATTTTGTTGCCTCTTTTCATGCAGCCCCAAGGAGAGGAGCTGGTAAGCCTTGCCAAAGAATTGGCAAAGGGGAAGTGAAGCTAAAATTGCAGGTGGCCAACACATGGGTGTTGAGGAAGGTCATGCAGGTCTCAGGTTTGGAGATGTGGCTAATTTTTTTAGAAAGGTTAGGTGATGAGAGATGCACAAGAACTCTCACAGCGGATGCATTTGAATTAGCTGGTGGTAAGAAAATAGGTACTCTTTATCTACTTGTTTATATTACTGATTCTTCTTCTGTTATGGAGACATGACTTTGTAGGCTTGGTCACATGAGCAAGAAGGAGATGCATGTTCTTAAGAGGAAGACTGATATATTTGACAGGCTTAAGAACTGGAAAGCCTTGGTGTTTATGGAGGAGATGGCAGACAGAGACCAGTGGATGGGGCTGGATACTTTTGAGCAGGGCAATTTGGACATGGGTTTTGATTCAAAGGAGCTTGCGGATAAAAAGTCATCACTCACAGGTGAACACAAGTATCGGCATTGACAAAAAAATTAACGTCGGCAGTAGGTAAGATCGACATCGGTCATGAGGACTGATGTTGGCAACAGGAGACACTGACGTCGGTAGGGTTGGTAGTCAGGACAGGCGCATGGAATTGACGTCGATTGGATGCAAACTGTGTAGTGATTGAGGTCGATCACTGTAATAGATTTTGGGTGTACAACAAGCTATCAAAGAGTCTTAAACACCCATATGGAGGACTGAAGGTGGTAAGTAAGCCTCAAATTTGTTGTTTCTCTTCTTTATACTAGTTGCTGACTGCAGAGCAGGAAGGATCCAGGAAACAGTGGGAGCGTGGTAGGAATATGATGCAGAACCAAATGAGAGATTTGGTAGCGTTGCCAGTCAGAAGAAAGCATAGAGATGAATGGATACCTTAGTTGAAGAATAGAGAGAACAGACATGTGAGACGGAAGGCCAGGTCATATGGTTTTGAGGAAGCTGTAGGATAGTGGTACAGGGTTTGACAGGTGGAGGACAAAGCATGGCTTTAGTCAATGTCAGTGTAACCATTGTGTTTATCTTACCGGGGGGATGATGGTCATGACATTATCCTATTGTTGTATGTGGATGGTATGCTAGCTAGTAGGTTTGTACATATAGGGTTTTGCTGAGCTAAGGGTAATATTAGTTTAGTGGTTTGCTATGAAGAATTTGGAGCAGCAAAATTCTTTGGCATGGGAGACATGGAGATCACAGGTTGATTTTGTCTCCAGTGGGAGCTAATGTGAATCAGGTGTTGGCGAGGTTCAGGATGTAGAATTAGAGCACACCAAGGGCTGGATAGTTTAGTGTCTGAAATCACATGAGGTTTGGTATAGACCTGAGTTTGCCTAAGCGGTGGGTGTTGTCAGAGAGTTAGGAGCCAATTCGGGGAAGTGGATTCTCAGGGATGTGAGAGGGACCAGCATCAGGTATACATGTAGGGTCAGGACTTTATTACATCAATTTGTAGGTTTGGATGTGGCAGGGTACTCGGATGACAGGAGGTGCACCACAAGTTGTGTGGTGGGTTGTCTTCAGGATTGAGCTTGAAGAGGGTTACAAGCCAGGAAATAGATTAGACAAGGTATGGGTACAGGTACAGTGCAGCTGTTTATCTCTAAGTGGGAGATTGTTAGGTTGTGGAGCTAAAAGCTTCACTAATGCAAGCAGGGAAGGAGGTTGTGAAGGGTTGTGGAGTGTCACAGACACCGACATTGGTCAGGCCAACCGACGTCGATAAGATAAGGCAGGAGAGCAATCGACGTCAGTCAGAGATTGGCTAGCGTCAGCACCCCCCAGGTAGACAGGGATTGACGTCGGTCACATGTGTGGTTCGGTTTGCGTGTGTTACGGGCAGTTTGCTAATGAACCAAGTGTTTGCATGTCAAGAGCCAAATTTAGACTCAAAGCTGTGGATCTAATTATTGTAATTAGGTGTATAATTATTGTTTGCATGAGATCTATTTAAGAGACTCATTGGTTGTATTGTAAATGTGTGCTAGAGAGTAAGAGAGCAATAATATAAGCTCCTTCAAAGAGAGGAGAGCAATGGTGTGTTCCTCCTAGTGCCACAGTACCAAGTGTGGGTGTTGGATTGGAGAATTAATAGGGTTCTTCATGTATGTATGATCTTGGTCATCAGGTGAGCATGGCTACTTTAGGAGATCTACATGGTAAGTAAGATCATTGATCTGCAGGTGTATGTGTGTGCAAGGTCAAGGTTCACAGGTGTGTAAAACCAGATTTATTTGTAGGTGTGTAAGATCAGAGAGGATAACAACACAACAGGGAGTAGAATCAAGTGGGATCTACTTGGAGTACAGTGTGTACTCAGATAGAGCAAAGAGGAAGGCAAGGGAGTACCTTCCATAAGTAAGATTAGATTGAGGTGAAAGTTGTTTTAAGTTCAGGAGAGATCTACTTGAAGTATGTTTGTGTACTTGTGGAGTGCGTGGAGCACAGGTGTACTGGTAGTAGTGGATACTGGCTGGTTGGAGGTGAACACCAACTCTGTGTTTGAGTTGGGTGTTGGGACCTAAGAGAGAGAGCTTTGGGGGAAGATTTACTATTTATGCCCTAGAGGTGTGGGAGCCCTAGAGGTGTGTAAGGAAGAAAAACTGTGGCAGCCTTCTTTGTTATATTTTCTTCTGAAAGAGTTTTAATACAAGTTATGTATTGTCTCTCATATCATGTGTTATTTCTCAATTCTAGTTACTTGTGTATTCTGGTTAATTTTCGCATATTAAGTTGCTTGGTAATCAATTGTGTGCTTTCGTTATTTCCCAACAGTTTTTGGACCAAAAGTCAAGTTTTGCTTTGGGGCAAGAATAAAAGAAAACCAAGGGGAAGACACAAAAAAGTGGTTTCTTGGTAGAGAGTTCCATTCCCCTGTCACCGATTCTGGGGACAAAATGGTTTCCTACTGGTTTATCAGGATGGGACGCCATTATCATTGTCTCATAATGGGTGGCATCTGAAGCACTTCAAATCTTGAGGCATTAGATAAGTTCATTTGTACATATGTATATTTTTATAGTCTTTAGTTCTATTTTGTGCCTTTCATCTTCTTTTTTGTCACCTTTTTTTTTGGGTAGCATGACTCCGTAGCCCAATAGCACACTTCAAGGCACTGGAGATTCTGGTTTCTATTCCCTTAAAGCTATTCCAAGTTTTCATCTGAAGGAAGTTCCCCAACTGGAGACAGCTGTTGGTCCCCAAAAGTGTCAGTCATTTTTGGAACAACATATGAGCTATTCTTGGACCTATAGGGCCAAAATTCCTCTCTTCCCCTTCTCAAAATTTATTCAGGGGCTTTCAAATTCCTCATTTTTCCAAAGCTTTTTCAGCAAAGGGATTAACAGGTTCAAAGGTTCAACGTCTTCAACAGGAGCTAGGGAGATTTGACAAAGTTCAAAGTTTAACCATTCCAAAGGTTCTACGGCCCCAAGCATTTAACGAGTCTCAAAAGCTTGAACCGTTGAACCTTGAACCATTTTGGTTCATCAGTTCAATGGGTTCAATGTTTAATCAGTTCAATGCACTGGGTTCAAAGGTTCAAAGATGGCCTCAGTTATGAAGAGAAACATGCACAACAGAAAGAGTCAAGTGGATACTGCTAAGTGCCATTGGCTGAGCCATTATGCCTTGTTCCTAAGAAGTAGTGCAATCCACCATGTGTCAACATCTGCATTTCCTTCCTTCCATTCCACTATATTGAGTAAAGACCATGGTGGGCCCTAGGGTGAGTGACTAAATGAAGCTGAGGCTACCATGTGTCTGCATCCACATGACTATTACAGGGTCTCTTTCAACAAAGCTTCTATCAAAACTCTGTGGAGGGTGACAAGTGGCAACTGCAAAAGATTTTAATTTGTTTTCCTAAGAGCAACGGACTGTGCCACGTGTCCCATGCAGAGAGTGGTGGAGGCTGACAAGTGTCATTATTTGTGAGAGCCCAACCAAGCCACAAATTTTTTTGCAATGTCATAAAGGCCTGAGAAGGTGGATGATGTCATGTGTCCCTGGTAAGATTCAATGGAAGATGCCACATATCACTTGTTTGAAGCGGTGGAAGGCACCACATGTCAAAGGATGGAGCACCTCGCAATTCAAAGGCACGCATGAAGCCAAGGAAAGGAATTCCTTCAGACATTTTGTCTAAAGGAAATAAAGGACCAACAAGCTTGTGGGCATCAAATTTGGAGTGACTGGCTAGCCGTTAACCTTTAATAGAGGAAAGACACGTGAATGCCAAATCAACTGCATTTAAGTGTCTGTTGATTCTAGCAGACTCAAGGCACATACCCAAATACATTCAAAGAGCCTAAGGCCAGACCCAAGAGGAGGAAGAGACAAAGAGGGAAACTCAGCAAGAGTTATTTTTAATGGGTGAAATAGTTCACCGAGTAGATATTTGGGGCCTGCCCACATTGAAAGCACAATTTTTTTATCCCCTTTAAAATAAAGGTAGAATAGATAGTTACATAGCTAGGCAGGTGATAGAATGAGATATTCAGACTCAAGAGGAGGCACTAGAGATGAATCAATGCGTCATAGTTAAGGTAGCTACCCTGCTCTAGCATGGCCCTTCCTGACAAGACTAAGAATGCATCCAAGGCATTAAATGCACCGAATGGATCACTCTATGGGACAAAGTGCCAAGCCTCCCTCAAGCCTATATATAATGCAATCTCTTGTACCATTTGAAGGAGATCTTCCCCTTACCAGAAGTGAAACTCTGCCCAAATTGAAAGGCATTACTGAGACTTTGAGCTCAGATTGTAATTCATATTTCTTTGATTGAATGAGAAAGCAAGTTACTTATAGACTTTGTGCTGTTATAGCTTGTACTACTTTATGAGATTATTCTTATGTCTGTCTTCTAAAAGAATTCTTATTTATTTGATTTAACAAGTAGGACTAGTGGAGGTGATAAGGAAGGTGTCCTGAAGCCAACTACTTTTAGACTTTGTGTTGTCATAGTTGTCTTCAGTGTGTGTTTTTATTTTATGTTTATGTGTAAAAGACCTTGGGATGACTTTGTGCCCCCATTGTTCTTCGTATTTCACTCTTAGGCAGTTGAGGTGGAGACTTTGAACTACATTTTAGGCTGCTGGTTACTCTACACCTTTGGTTACCACTTACTTTCTAGAAAGATTCCTATTGTTTGCAAGAACAAGCACTTCTAAAAGAAGAGAAGTGCCTTCTGTCATTTCATCAGGATTTCTACTATCCAAGAAGGGATCTAGCTTTAGCTAAACATTACTTCTAAAGGAAGAGAAGTATTTTCACTAATCACCCAAGATTTCTCCCCTGTTTGTTAGCATCATCTCTGAAAGAAGATAGATGGATGGTTTGTCCTACCCCCGTGTCTTACTTTTTGCTTATATATATAGTATATAGCCTCTGCATATTTAATAGGGAACCTCCCCTTGATGAGAGGAGAGATTTGTCCCCTTGTGATGGAGTAAACCTGCACATCTGGATGACCAATCTCCCTATGTTGTGGTGATAGGAACTATTTTGAATGCCAGTTAGCTGGTCGACAAAATATTCACCCAACAAGTATTAATTAGTCCTTTAGGTGTGGAAATGTTTTGTATCACGATGTATAGATTAGTACTATGATTTTAAGAGGTTTTCATTTAAATTCACTTAACCTTCACTCATAACAATCAGGCTCATACTAAGTGCATGCAAATTGTGGTAAAAGCCTCATATACTATCCTAATTCATTCTAGATAATAATTTATTTGTTTACCTTTGCCTTGGTGGAAAACCAACCCCATTAGACCATATTCATCCCTTTCATATATCTAATATCAATATTAGTATACTCTTCTAATCTTATTGCCAGATTTTTTCCCCCCCAAAACATTAATAATATATATTGAAAAGAGAAGATTTGACAAATGATTTAAAAATTAAAGTTTGAGATCATAATGTTTGTTATAAAATATTTGTTAAGTATATTACATTTCTTGAATATTTCCACCCTCTACCTTGACATCCATTGATAATTTTTTTATACCAATCCTACCTTATAAACCATCTCTTACTAAAAATTGTTATAAATGTCTAATTGTTATTAATCTACACAATTTTATAAAAAATATTATAGTAAAAATATTAGAGTGGGACACAATTGAGGATCTATTAGATAGATTCAAAACCATGAAGAAATTACCTGTGTGTAGTAATGAAATTAAACATGAGCTAAGAAGAAGTAATTGCTCAACAATCGAAAGATTACAATATTAACATTACCATCATTTGCCATAGAATCTTTAATAAGGTACATGATATAGGTGAAATATAAACATGTCCTCACTTCTTCATGAATGTGGGATTATCTTTCACAATGACATAAAAGGACACTAAAGTGAAACCTAAGTAAGCTAAATAAAAATGTGTAGGGAAAAACCATTAAATGGAATAAAAACCTACTCTAACACCTCCTTATTCATAGCTTAGGTGGGTAGTATAATTAGGTCCAAAAAAAAAGGATTGATGAGGTATCTAAGTATAATAAAATGTACCTTATAGGAGGATGTCAGAGTTGTACAAACCCCAAGAAGAATCACAAATGAAGATACTGGCTCTTAGTGAAGGCTTTGGTGAATATATCAACAATTTGTTCCATTATATGGATGTACCAGATATTAATGACTTGATTATATATGAGCTCCCAAATGAAATGCATGTGAATCTCGATATGCTTGGTATGTTGATGGAGCATCAAATTTTGATAAATTTTAACTATGATTTTATTGTTATAGAAGATGACTATTGGTCATCAAAATTGGATGCCAAACTCAATGAGAATCCCCTAAAACTAAATAGCCTTAGTGGTAGCATTAATAACTCCTTTGTATTCTATCTCTGTAGAAGATAAAGTAATAACATTCTACTTCTTGCTTGTCCAACTAATCGAACATGAACCTGAGGGATAAACTATATCCATAAGTAGACTTATGATTTTGAATATTGCTATCCCAATTTGAATATGTATAACCAATTAAGCCAATATCAATGCCCACTCCATCATGAATCCAAAAACTATAACTACCTTGAATGTAGTGGATAATTTTCTTAGTTACCTTCCAGTGTAACTCATATGGTTCTTGAATGAATTTGGAGGCCATGCCCACTACATATTAAATGTCAAGTCTAGTGTGCATAAGGTAGATGAGACTGCCAATAAGTTTTTTATATGAGATAACATCAACCAAATAAGATGGAGAATCAACCTCAAGCTTCATACCAGATAGAAAAGGAGTCAGATCTAACTTACAGTTAGCCATGTTAAATCGTGCAAGTAAATCAAGAGCATACTTGGATTGTGCAATAGTGATCTTAGAGTCAGACTGAGAAATTTTAATCCTAAAGAAGTAATACAACAAGCCTAAATTAGTCATTGTGAACCTGTTAGATAAAATAATTTTTACTACTACAATGGTGGATGAACTCCCTATGATCAATAGGTCATCTATGTAGAGAACCAAAATCAATAGTGAATCATCATGCTATAATATGTATACATTCAGATCATTAAAACATTTGGTGAATCCAACTAAATGTAGAAAGGAGTCCAGCTTGGCATACCAAGCTTGAGGAGTTTATTTCAGGCCATAGATTGATTTTCAAAGTTTTTAGACTAAAGGCACTCTCCATATCCATTTAATAAACATCCCAACGATGTGTTATGACAATAGTGAGAGTGTGTCAGATCAATTTCATTTTGGCAACTGGGGTGAACATCTTCGTATAGTCAATGCTAGGTACCTAAGAAAAACCCTTTGATATGAAATGTGATTTGAACTTATCTATAGACCCATTTGTTACAAATTTTATTTAGTAGATCCACCTACATTGAAAAAGTTTTCTTTCCTTAGGAAGTGGGACTAAATCCTAATCATTATTCATTTGTAAGGAATTATACTCCTCTTCCATGGAAGTATCCCATGTAGGAGTGCCTAATGCCTTATGAAATTATTTTGGATCAAAATTAAATGGAATGAAAGCATGTGGGATATTCTAGAATTGTGAATGGGTTCACCTATTATCTGATGGACTCTAACCCATTAGCAAGCACTTTGCAGTGTCTGTCTAGACTAAAGAGGTAGTGATTAGAGAGTCAAAATGATATTGATCATCATCTAAATATATTATAGGATAAGGAAGAGGGGAATCCTCATCACTGATATCATCATCAAAACAAGAAAATCAAAATCATTAGGTGGCTAATCAGGTAGATTTGAATCATCATAATTATCATCAAATCCTAGTGTGTCTAAGTAAGGGGGAGAAGTGTTGAGTGTGGAGTTTGAAGGCACATTTGTAAAATGAATAGTCCTCTCAATAAAAAAATCATGAGTGGTGGGATGGATAATCCTATATCCCTTAACACTCTTATGATATCCAACAAATATACAACACTGACTCTACGGTTCCATTGCCTTACATTTCTTTTTGGGAATTCAAGCTATAGTAAGAGATCTAAAAAATTAGAAGTGCTTTACTATGGGTTTTTGACCACTCTAAGCATCAAAATGAGTGACTCCCTTTAATTATTTATGAGGAACATAGTTCTAGATATATCAAGCACAATTAATGGCCTTGGCCCAATACTGAGGTACAAGAGACTTGGAGTATAGCATACAATTGGCAATTTCCTTGAAGGACCTATTTTTGTGCTTTGAAACACCATTCTGTTGAGGACTATATGGAATTATATGTTGTAGTTTAATCCCATATAATGTACATAATTACTCAAAATAGTTATTGACATACACAACAATATTATTGGTATACAAAATAGTTATGGCTTTACATGACTATTTCTTTACAAGCACCTTGAAGCCTTATAAATGGTCAAAGACCTTTTATTTATGCTTAATAAAATACACCCAAGTGTGCCTAAAAAATTCATCGATGAAATTAAGTATGTACTTTGTCCTATTGAATGAAGGTTTTGGAAATGGGCCAATAATGTCACTATGGACAATCTCTAAGATTTGATTAGCTCTTTGTGATTTATCCTTGTCATACTTATCCTTAGGATGCTTATCAAGGATGCAACCCTGACAAATTCCATTACAAAACTTGACCCATGGTAACCTTGAAACCATGTCCTGATGACTAAGTTAATCCAGGTAGTGATAGTTGAGATGGACAAATTGTTCATGCCATAATTTACTCACCTCATTTGAATGAGTGAATAGTGCAATTGAGGGTTGATTAGGATCAAAATGTGAGAAAGTATACAACCTAGATTGGTGATCTACTTTAAAAAATGCAACAATGGAATCACTGTTTGCTTCTTTAGTAACCATTAAATTGGGTGTGAACTCAACTCTCTTGTTTGAACTGATGTGAGTGATCTGATAAATAGATATGATATTTATGGATAATGAGGGAACACATAAAACTCATAAAATGTCCCATCATTCATTTCAATTGATCCACTCCCATTGAATTCTATGGAAGTATCATCACCCAATAAAATGCAAGGCATAAAACAAGTATCCAAGGACAATAATATGTCCTATGATGAAGCCATGTGGTGTGATGCACCATAATTAATAACCCATGTGGAAGGCTAGGACATAAATCCAACAAGTGATTTGCCCTTATCTTTGCACTTCTTACTGTCTTTGGTCTTAGAAGACTTTTGTGTTGATGAACTCTGATTATAAGAATTAGGGACACTAATATTGTTCTTCTCAAACATTTTTTAGTTGGTCAATCTACTCCTTCATGCATTTGGATTCATCGTTTCCAAGTTTCTTGTAGTATCCACATGTGAGTCACTCATTCTTGGATTTCCCATCTAAAGAAGAGGAATCTTTTGATTTTTTTGACTTAGAATCATATTTTGGACCCTTTATTTGCTTTGAGTCCTTATTCTATTTATTCTTCTTGCTACTATAAGCCTTATGTTTGTCATGACCTAAAATTAAGGCATGCAATTTGGAGGACTTTAGTGTACCTATTTGAATGAGCTTGTCTTTCTTTTAATTCAAGTTAGTAGTAAAATCATCCAAGGATGGCATGGTCCATATAGCTCTAATGACACATTTAGTTATGTGAAAGGTAGAAACGAAGACAAAACAATTGAAATTTAATTTATCAAGGATGGAAATAATGATTTAATCATATTTTTATCAATGCCACATAGTTTCAACTATAACCTGAGTCATTTAAACTTGGTGAAGAATCCTTGAATCATATCAAAGTCACCTAGGATCAAACTGATGAGCTCATTATCCAACTCATGACTCCTCATGACATCTTGCTTTCCAAAGAGTTTTTCTAATAAGGTCCATACTTGATTTGGAGATGTTGTAGATTAGATATGAAAGAGTAATTCAGAGACATAGATAGGCATAATAGATTGTAGGCTTAGTCACTTCAGTTATACCACTTCACCTTCTATGTTTTAGGCATCGATTCTATTTCTATATCCATTATGATTTGGTGTAAGCCTTTTCTCCTCAAGAGGATTTTAACTTTGAGTTTCTACTCATGATAGTTGAATGGTGTAAGAATCAAAATAAAACTTAGATCCATGGTGCAAAAAGGAAGTATTTGTTGAACTGTGTGTGTTGTAGACTAAGAATATGACACCCCCTAAATCTATAAAGGTTCAAATTTATAAGGTACACTAATATCACCAATACATATATCTAAAAAAAACTCACACTTTTTAAAAAAATGACACCTTAAAATGAGTAGCATATTGAAAGTTATGCGCATTTGAATGTTTCTTGTTAGAAAAAAATAATGTTGTCCACTTTGCATAAAAAAATTGAGTGTGCAAATACTTTGAAAAAAAATGGTGGCAACTTCCCCACAAAAAATGTATGCCCCCTTGGATCAAAATTTAAATAAATTTGGGTTAGTCATGAACAAGGGCTTAACTCCCATTAGGGGCTAAGACCAAATTTGGGTACTCTCCCCCCAACTTTGATTGATGTGATTGATAAGAAAGTGACATCATAAAAAATCCCTTTTTAAAAATGAATAGTGTCATAATTTATGAGATTAAATTTGACATTCCCATGGCCATCATTAGAGTTTGGATGACCTTACACACTTATCAGGTTTTAGACTGCTCCATTAGTCACTAAGTCCTATGTTAGAGTTTTATGCCAGGGTTGCAGGACCTTGTTGTAATAGTGTTTAAGACTACATGCATACCCTAAAGTCTTAATGTCAAGATTTTTGGTGGTAATTATAGTGGGGAAAAGCATCAGGGTTACATCCCTCCTTAAAAGTGTTAGGGTTTTTGACTGCACCCACAATGAAAAGTCTCAATGTTGGAGATGATGACTATTCCCACAATCAAAAGTCCTAACACCAGGACTTTTCATCGAGGATGCAACCTATACTTTTAGTCATTAGGGTTTTGGCATGCTATGGTTTGGATGCATCCTTATAGGTGTTAACTATGTTGGTGGTCCCTATAGTGCCAATAATATTAGAGTTTCTTGTAGCACACTCAGCTAAAAAAACCTCAATTTTCCTAAAAACACTAGATCTAGTATGCCTCTCAAAAATCAATCAATTACCCACTATAGATATTTAAAAAACTAGAAAAACTTGGAAAGGATTTGTGTGAAATTATAAAAAATTATTGAAAGCCTCTAAAAATGACAAAAATTAATTATCATAAACCTAGGTAATGTTTACAGTAGATCCTAAGGTTTTGACACCTTTTGAGTTTGATGGTGCAAGCCATTTTGCATGAAAACTTGTATACATCTAAATCCATTCACTTCATTTAATGCCACTTATAATAATATTAATCAACACTAATTTTGCTTATCTAATTTATCTCATTTAACCCATCTTAATATCCCCCTATTCCTAGTCATTTATCTAACATTCCCCTTTATCTCTCTTCATTTACTAACCTTATTCTATCCCATCTCATCATTAATTTTTTTAAATCCCCATTATCCCCATCCTAATCCTACTTATCTATTATTTGGGAATTTTAAATTCCCAATGACCTACCTACTATTCTATGCTTAGGCCTTTCTACACCCCTAGCCCCTAATCACCTACCTAATCCCTATATATTACCCCCATCTAATCATCATTAACCCCTAAGAAGGATTCTATAATTATCCAACTCTAGAATCCTCTTTATTCTCATGCCTCCCCTCTAGAAGCTTCTAAATATAGAGGCTTCCAAGGAATTTTAAATTCCTTTTAATTTTCCACCCTTGATCTCCATCATCCAACTTTGAATTTCATCCCTTGATCCTTCCCTCCTATTTAAACAACTCTACTCCTTCTTGGAAGATCATCTACTAGCTATCTAACTAATCCATAGCCAACTAGAAACCAAGTATTTAATCCATGTCCACAAATCAATCATCAACAATCTATCATCATGCCATCATATTGTCTAAATTCTGAGTCTAAAGTAATCAATCTCATCCTCTTGATTTCATGTTCTATTTAATCATGATTTAGAGCATTTAGCTATAGGATCATAATACTACTTTGAATTATGAATTCATCTATTGCATCTAGTCTTAATGGCTCTAGACTTTAACTAAGTAGTTTGATTTTTGAGTGTTTAAATTGTATAGTTTAAACCATTAAGCTCAAATTTCACCTTACATTTTGATGACCACAATGGGACCAATCCATCCTATTCTAATAATTTTGCATCCTAGAATTGTCTTTGCTTCCTTATAGGTTTGATTAGATCAAGAAAAATATTAAATTTTGAAGTTTTCTATGCACAGGTAAAATTTGTGGTATTGCATTAGTTTTTTGCGACCTTGCAATCATGGTTTTACCCCGTAAGTTTTGACT
Organism: Torreya grandis; assembly: GCA_037957365.1. Classification (NCBI taxonomy): domain Eukaryota; kingdom Viridiplantae; phylum Streptophyta; class Pinopsida; order Cupressales; family Taxaceae; genus Torreya; species Torreya grandis. The sequence continues at coordinate 3,500,279 of JARHVA010000429.1, forward strand.
TTGTGCTAACCATTTATCTTAACCACAAAACATATCCTCTAACCATGCAAGATTTTGCCTTTTGACAATATTGCTAATCATGAATTACAACTTTATTATTGAAGTCATGGTTTTGTTTGACAAGTAGCGATTTTGCCTAAACTATTAGTAGTCTATTTGTAGGTTCATCACAAAATCATGACTTTGTGAATCATGGTTTTGCCCTGTAAGTAGTGCTTTTGCCCTATTGACTTTTAGTTTTATAGTTTTTATAAAAATCCCAATAGTTGACCATTATCCTCTGATCTACAAGGTTTTATTCTAACTCTCTCTATTTTGTAGGGACCAATCTTAATCTCAAGCATCATTTAATCCCATTTTTGCATCTTATTTACATAAGTTGGGTTTAAAGAGGAAATTTTGGCTAACCACATTCTCATAACAAAGATTCTGTCTCTATAATTTTTTTTTGTGTGGTTGGTAGGTTCAATAGGGAAGAGGAAAGGTAGGAAGATCATCCTAAGATAAGCCACACTCAATCTTTAGCCTTTTGCATAAAAACTATAGGTCACAAGGTTTTGAGAGTCATGATTTTACCCTATGAAGTAACAATATTGTAGTCCCAATTGAGATTTTGTCATCTCTCAATTTTATCACTTTGAATTAATTTTGTCTATTGGATAGTCATTTTTAAATCCTGTGAAGCAGATAGATAATTAGCACATTTTTGATTAAACAAGATTTTGAATCATTTTGTAAAATATAGAGTGTCCATCTTAAGAATTTGATAAAATCATAAATCAATTTTAATTTGTCTTGATTATCTGTAAATAAGGCATCTTTAGTCGTCCATATCATCTGAGTACATTGATATAGCCTGTTAAAACTTTTGTTTTTGGTCGAATATCAGAATATTAAGCTTTTGTAGTTCATCACAAAATTGTAGATCTTGAATTATAGTAAATAGTGATTTTGTCATTTATAGTCATAGTTTTGTCTAATTATTATGGTTGTATAGGTTAACTATCATGGTTAGCTAACTATCACAAGATCAGAATTCACAATCTACGTTTTTGCTTTAGAATTGTGATTTTGTAGTTTTTGGTTATGATATTGACCTATGTAATTGTAGTTTTGCATTCTAAAGTTGTGATTCTACACTATTTTTTTCTTCAAAATTATTCTTTTTGAGTCCATTTTTAGAGTCATTTTTAGTGATTTTTGATTCTTTTTGAGCCTCTCATAAGGCCCAAATTGCCTTTCACATCGAGAGATCCACCCCTCAACCCCACCCTATACCGCAATAAGGAACACACCTAGGGAATTACCCCTAAACCCCATAAGGGGCATTCGCCCTTGACCTCATTGGGGGATGCTGGCCCCAGGCCCTTGTATCATGGCCTGCTCACTTAAAAGAAATTATAGAGCCCAATCATAAATTTTTAGGGTGTTTTTCTTAAGGTATATTAGACTAACATCTTGTTTCTTGTAGGGGTGAACTTAGAGACTATTTTTCCTAACACCTTTTATAGGTCATTATTTTGGTTCAACATTATGTCTTGCAGGTTTCCTCTTAATATTATTAGTCAAACTACTAATCCTTGTCTTACAAGATACCTCTTATGAGTGCCAAATCAAAAATTACTAACTATTTGCTTGTAAGTTGCCTGTCAAAGACTCATTTTGGCATTTTAAAATTGTTTTTTTGTTGTATATATCTCTTTGATCATTTTGTCTTGTATATATAATTTTCATCATTTTGTCATGTATATATCTCTTTCTTGTATGTTTGTTCATCTTGCAAGTATATCACACATCTTAATCTAATCAATTAATTAATCTTTTTGGTTATCTATTTGTATCTTGAGGGCTATGATCGGTGTATTATCTCCCCCTTGCATCCTTATGGTGATTCCTAGGGGATCAAAAACCATGTATAAACCTCATTCCCTTCTTATTTTTCTAAGGGGCTAGTGACCATGGATTTCACCACCACGCACTAGTCCAAACTTCATATTTAGAGTGGAGTTTAAAAATCAGGAGAGCCATCATTAGGTGCCAAAGCAAAATTCCCCATAAATGGTTTTATGGAGTGAGGGGTGGTTAAACTCCAAGATACAAGGTGGTTAGACATCATCCTATATGAAATGGGGCCCCACTTTAACTTCATGTATATAGGGGACACACCTAGAAGCCTTGTGAAAACCTAGCATAAGATCTTCTAGTCATAATAGACACCTCATACCAGAGTCAATATCAGCTCCTAAATTGCCATCATGTGAAAATGGGGTCAAGAGGGTTTAGATGATCTCATAATGGGTCATCTGCATATAGTCTCACCCATGAATCCATTTGATGGTGTGAGCATTGGGTTACACAACCTTTAGTTTACTAATAATAGGTTTTATGGTTTATTTGCTTTGGGTGTGTGTCATGCTAAACCAATGTTTTTTGTGAGCTGATTCATCCTTCACCCAAACCTACATGCATATCTAGATTTTTGCACAACCTATTTTATACATCCTTATTCTTTGTACATATATCTTCATCTTGTTTATCCTTGTATCATCACTCTATCATTTTGTACATCCTTATCCCATCATATTTTTGCCTCACTATCATCTTGTACATCCTACTCATCATCCTCTTTTAAATATTATCTTTGTATATCCTTGTCCTTATCTCACCTTGTCTTTATCCCATCCTAATCTAGTCACCCCCATATTATCCTACCTCATCTTTATTCATACCCCATCATCCCATCCCTATATCATCATTGAATTTGGATATCTTTATCCCATCTCCCACCTTGTCTTCATCCCATCATAGTCTAGTTATATCCACTCATCATTGATTATATCCCAATCACATCTTGTACAACCTTGTCATTATCCCCTTGTACATCATTTGTTATTTTGTACATCCTCATCTCATCATCCCATATACATATTATTATTTGTACATCCTTTTAAAAACACATCCTATTCTAGTCTCACCAATCATTAGTCATACTCCATCATATATCCTAAACATCATCTTGTATATCCTAGTCATCATCCCATTGTACATATTATCTCTTACACATATCATACTATCTCCCACCACCACCTTGTCTTAATCTCCTCCTAGTCTAACCATATCCACCCCCCATTGGTCATCACCCCATCACTCATATATCCTAAACATCATCTTGTATATACTTCTCCTACTTTTACATATATTTATTCTCTTGTAAATCCTTCTAGTCATATCCTATCACTATACCTACCCATCATTTGTATATCCTAAACATCATCTTGTATATCCCTTCATCTTGAACATATTCATCATCATCTCCTTAAACATAATTTGTTCTCTTGTACATCCTTCTAGTCATATCCTATCTTAGTCTCATCGATCATTCATCATACCCCATCACATATCATAATCACATCTCATCATCTACATCAAGTCCACTCTATCTTTCACCAATCTTTTTGCCTTGACCTTGCCTTCATCACCCATCTATTCTAACCCTGTCTTATCTCATCCTAATTGGCCCTTTTAGGTCATACTTGAATCCAACACCAACCCCATCCCATCATCATTTAAACTTATTCTTGTCACATTATCCTATCATCTTCATCACATAGTCATACCCCATCCTATCTTGAGAAAATTAGTCCAAGACTTGAGCTAGTATTCTTATTATCCTTTCATATCATCCTATCATCCTAATCCATTAACCATTCATCACTTGGTTAGATCCCATACCTAATCTATATTCTGATAGCATCTTATCACTTTGATAGTTTCAATATAGTAACCCATCAATCATAAATTTAATCATCTCTAGTCTAATCATCTTGCCTATTCATAACTAACACCCATCATATCATCCTCTTGATAGTTAGAATCTAGGCACCCATAAGATCCCCAATCTTTTTACTAGCTTGAAAACTAGGCATTATTGATATGTTGATAACACCTATTATACTATTGGTCTAAAATTTGATCATAACCTTTTATCCATTAGTCTATCTCATCTCCATCCTCATCTATCATAATAATCTTAGTCCTTTAAAATCACTTTGTTCAAGAAACCATCCTTAGCCTACCTCCATCATCTATCTTTTATCATCCACCACCATGAAGCTAGACCCCACTCTCATAGACCAATATATAGCTACCAATAAGGATGAGATCCTCTTGTAGTTCATTTTGATGGGTGTTCTACTTCCCAAAGGTCTTGATCCCCTTCAACTTATTTCACACCCTATCCAAGCCCCATCTTATGAGCCCCTCTCCAATCCTCCATACATAAGTCATAAATTATTGACTACCCATTCCCATACTAGCAAAGAGAACCCAACCTTGGCCACCTCATCTACTTCCAAACCATCTACCTAGTCATACCAAAAACCATCTGATCTCAAGTCTAATGCTTCCACATCCAACTCACAAAGTGAAGCAGGTCCTTATACTCCCCTTCCTATATCCTTGGAATCCCTTTTCCAATAACTGGTCCCCACTAACATGATGGTCTATCCACCCATCCAACATCTTGATCCCTCTAAGATTAATATATTTGGCTAAAATGCTAATCAATATTATGCATATCACTAAACTTGGGGGCATACCATCAATCTATATCATCATTTCCAAGATTATTTCCAAGACCTCATCGACCATGGAGACATAGTAATACAAGATGGACCAGATGAATCTATATCCCTTGGTGAAAATAAGAGGAATGCCAAGATTCCATTCCTGGTCATGATCAAGCCCATCCCCTTCAAAGCTAAGGTCAAGACACCACACCCATATCCTCCATCAAATCTAAGTCTACTCCCCATGAGCCTAGTCCTCCCATCTCTTATGAGTCCTTCCATATCCCTATCTTTGTCAAATCTATTGTTCATCCATCCTCTCTCTCTCACCCATCACCTCAATTACCCCTTGACAAGAGGTCAAGTGTAGATAATTATTCTTCTACTAGTATCACAAAGTCATGTACACCACATTCAACATCAGATCCATCTATATCGAGATCATGTGTAGTCCCAGTCTCTGAGTCATATTCCTCATCAAAAACATCATCCTTAATCAATATTATAATAGATGATCACTATGCCCACCCTTTTGAATATACCTCTAATTTGGATGACAATCAATCACCAAACATAGCTCTTGATCCTAATCAGGATGATGAAGTCATAACTGAGTTTTTACAAGCTTTATCTATTGAAGATTATCAAAGCAAATCTGATCCTACTTTGGATGCATATCCTTAAGAAATTCTTAGTGATCCTTTTGAGATTTTTGAGGACACTTTCTTCAAAGTTGAGGCTAGGGATCCCAATGACCTTTATGAAGACAATGATGCCCATTATCCCCTTAATCCACCACAAAAAATTAATCATCCACCTCACCTCCATAATCCACATATCCCAATCTATGTAGGGAATGAATGTGGACATGCATCATTAGATTCCCCTCTGAATTCAACATCATGTGCCACAAATACAAAGGTCTAAGACCACATTCCAAAAGTAGTAAATCAAGATCAAATCATCTTTTATCCTATTAGTTAAATTCAAACAAAGTCAAATAATTGACATAATAAAAAAATATCTTCCCCTAGTGAAACCCAATATCAGGCACTAGTGGACCACCAAAATCAAAACAATATTATATATCAAGTCAAAAATCAATTTCCTTTTGTGAAGCCAAAAATCCAACACCAAGGGGTAGTCAATATCAAATCCAATCAATAAATAAAGTCAAAAGTAATAATCATATGGCTGACCATCCTCTTAATGTTTGGATAAAAGAATTAGGCAATCAAAAGGTATTAGATCCCTTAATCTCATGAAACTAATCTAGAGCATCCCCTCCACCATATCCAATGGTGTATACAACTATTGAAATCCATTTCCACTCCCCATCCCATCATATCATCCATCCTTATCATATCCATCCCTCACATCCTATACCCTATCATCACAATTATGACATCCTCCTATCTACACCATATCTCACATCCCTGGGCAACATTGTCCCTCGTAGGGGTTAGAAAGACATCAGGTTAAAATGCATAGAGGATGTTAAATCAAGAGTCAATAAAGGCCACACCAAGACTTTAATACATTCAGTAGAAAGAATATGATCCCAACATCACCTATCTACAAAATAAGTATTGGTTAAAGATAAATCCAAGTGTCTACATCCTGCATCTCACCCTTTTCTAATAAATTGAGATGCCATCTAAAAAAAGCATTCTTTTAATGGTGAAAATTAGTTTTTTGGTGCCTTGGGGAAGTACCATGATGAAAACCAATTTTCAGCATCATGGTAGAATTATAAATTGTCTACATTATACCTCAACACTTGGGGGCACAATCCACCTTCCTTATCACATCCCTTGTCCACCTTACCTATATCACCCATTAATGTCTCTTGTTAATCCCCTCCATCACACTCATCATATGCCATCATATCCTACCCATAATTTCTTCTAGTCTTGATCTTTTGTATAGGAGTGGAAGGTGTCTTAAGAAATTTCATAGAATCATCTTGGCATATCCTCCAATGGATACTCAGACAACTAAACATTTGGTTCCTTCACAATGTGTTCATTATCAATCCCTAATCCATTCTTCCTTGGTCCTCCTCCACTTTTCACATCACCCTCATCCTTTTGTCATCTCATCCATCATTCCATCCATCCTCATCCTAGTTTTTAGGCTTGGTATTCCCTTTGCTGGTAACCCTTTTTGAATAGTGTAAATACATATTCCAAAAAGCCCTAAAAAGTGAAATATGTTAAAAACCCTAAAAATCATAAAAATTGAAAAAAACAAAAATAGTCCATGAAGTCTTATCTTATGCATAAACCCATAGTCACATTATACCATCCACTTTACCATCCTACACCACATCCAAAACACATCCCATAAATACCAAACAACCATCTAATATCCATCTCTATTTTGTCTTGGAACCCACTCCTAATGGTCACCCATCCATATCTTCATCCTCATCATTTTTGGCATAGGTATTATCAACATACACAACCTTGTCAAAGAATTTAGTCTGGCACCCATAACTTCTTTATCATTTCATCTTCATATATAACACCCATCAAATCCCTATTTGCTAGTATGAAAGGCATATGATTCCATCACCTCTTTATCAATGCCTCTCCATACTTAACACCCATCCAATCACTATTTCGCTAGTATTGAAGGTATTTTATCCCATCATCTCCTAATATTTTGATATATTAGACTCTTTCAAGCTTTTGTGTTTCAGTAATCCTTGGTCATTCTCACATCCATATCCTCATCCACGTCCTTATCCTAATCCTAGTCTCTCATCCAAGTCCATATCTTTATCCAAATCACTAGTCAATCCTCATCATCATCACTAGTTTATCCCTAATCCACATCTATTATTAGTTCATAATCAAATCCTAATCAACCCATCACCCAATCATTTATCCCATCATTAGACAAGACATTGTGACATTACATATAGATACTCGTGTATGTTACTCATTTGTTCTATTTATCTTGTTTACATGTTTTTATCATGTATATATCTTGTTTGTATTATATCACCTCTTTTTATCTATTGGGAAATGAATGAAGATATTATGAGGTCATCAAAGCTAAGATAAGGCTTATAAGAGCCCTTGATGATGTAGAGTTTGCCATTTACCTGCACACTTTGGCACAATACCCTCTTGGTCATGCTTATACCATGGGGAATATTGCCAAGTACTATATCTACCAAATTTCTTAGACTATGAGGAACCTTATGACAACTATGATGGCTTGACAACCTATGCCCTCATCATTTATCTAATCATCTAATCATCCTTATCCCCATCACTAATCTAATCCTTTTGACCTATTTGACTGACACCTAATCTTTTAACCTCATATCATCATCTGAGTCATATTCTTGAATCACTAACATCATTACCTAATCACTTATATTCATCATCATCATAATCTTATATCCCCAAGTCAGAACTACATTGATCTAAGGTATTTTTAGACTATGCAGGTAACACTTGGCTACTTTTCAATGTCCAAGGATAGCTCGACCACCATCACATTTATCTCATCTTTCATCATCCTCAATTCTTGTGTCAGTCAAATCTTTGAGTAATAATAATCATCATTTATCAATCAATATATTGATCAATCCCTATCCTCATAATCATCTCCTTAATATTTTTGTCAATCGCCCACATCTGATGATTGGGCCTAACATATCACAATATCCATATTTTCTTCCATCAATTACTGATTGGTCAATTTATCAATTATCATTCCCTTGCATCATTCCCTTGCATGTGTTTTTGCTAAGGGAATCATCACTATTAATCACATTATGACTCATTGATTTGATGCACTATAATTCTATCTTTTGGTCATTCGATCATATCATTTCTTCTCTATTCTCACCTACATCATATTGATTGATTTAGCTTTGAGCTACACCCATCATTAATCTTATCAAATCATCATCAAATCCTTGGCCTATAGATCTCCATTGCATGCATCCTTACTTAGGATATGTCTAAATCTTATGGTACTTTTTAATATTATCATCATCATGTTATAGTTGATTTCTCCTTAGAATGTGTCAACAACCATGACACCATCAACTCTTCTCTCTGTGCATATGTCTTTGCTAGGGGCATCATCAATTTGTAGCTTATTACTCAAGTCAACCCCATATTATTCATCATATATCTCAACATCTACCATCCCATCCCCTTATCTATTTTTGTCACATCCCATCCATCATTTCTTCTTTTGAGTGACCATCTGTCTCATTCTTCCTTGCATGTCCCCTTGAGGGGGCATCATATCCACTAACATCATCTACTAACATTTATATATGAAATGGTTTTTTTTGAAATATCATTACTCTTTTCACTTATCTTCACTTGCAATTCCATTTCAAAGAGGGGGAAAAATGTATGCATCTAAATACGCTCACTTCATTTAATGTTACTAATAATACTATTAGTCGTTACTAATTTTGCTTATCTAATTTATCTCATTTAACCCACCCTGATACCCCCTGCCCCCCTCCCCTTTTCATAATAATTTATATAAAAATCCCCTTTATACCCATTTATTTAATAACCTTATACTATCCCATCTCATCATTAATTATTCTAAATCCCCATTATCCCCATCCTAATCCTACTTATCTATTATTTGGCAATTTTATATTCTTAATGACCCACTTACTAGCCTATGCCTAGGCCTTCTTACACCCCTAGTCCTAAATCACCTAACTAATCCCTATATAATAACCCATCTAATCATCAATAACCCCTAATAAGGATTCTAGAATTCTCCAATTCTAGAATCCTCTCTATTCTCACCCCTCAAATCTAGAAGCCTCTAAATCTAGAGGCTTCCAAGGAGTTTTAAATTATTTTTAATTCTCCGCCCTTGATCTCCCTCATCTAACTTTGAATCTCATCCCTTGATTCTTCCCTCCTTATTTTATTTAAACAACTCTACTCCTCCTTAGATTATCATCTACAAGCTATCTAACTAATCCATATCCAAATAGCAACTGAGTAGAATCCGTGTCCATGAATCAATCATCAATAATCTATCATCATGCCATCATAATGTATACATTTTGAGTCAAAGGTAATTAATATCATCATCTTGATTTCACATTTTTTTAATCATGGTTTAGAGTAATTAGATTTAGGATCATAATTCTATTTTGAATTATGAATTCATCTATTACATTTAGTCGTAATGGTTCTATACTTTAACTAAGTAGTTTGATGTTTGAGTGTTTAAATTGCATAGTTTAAACCATTAAACTCAAATTCCACCCTAAAAAACCCACCAAATGATATGTGACTATAAAAATACACCTTCTCCCTTGTTTTTTTACTAAATCTGAATTTGCCGAGGATCTTAAAAGAAGAGCAAAATCTTAGAGATGGTGAATCTATAATATGTTAGGTCAACAAATGACATATCCGTAACATACAAGATGAAACTCAAGGTTTCAAAATAAAAATAATGAAATTCATCTACCAAAAAAATTATGATAAAATGTTGAAGTGGGACACAATTGAGGATCTACTGGATAGAATTGAATACATGAAAAAATTACCTATGTATAGTAGTAAAATCAAACATGGTCCAATAAGAAGTAATTGCTAAATAATTGAAAGATTGTAATATTATCACTAACATCATTAGCCATAATTTTTTAGGAAGTTGAAATATATAGGTAAAATATAAATATGTCCTCACTTCATCATGAATGTGGGATTATATTTGATAATGACCTAAAAAGGCACCTAAGTGACACCTAAACAAGCTAAATAAATATGTGTAGGAAAAAACCATTAAATGAAATAAAAAAAATAAATTAATAAAAAATTAAATCCTTAATTTATGTGGGATATGTCATTTTTTTTTGTAAATAAGATAAATTATAGACATACAAAGAATCACATAATAATATGGTTGGAAACATTGATTTTTAAATCTTTTATCTCCCTTTTTTCCAATCTAATCTTCAAGTCTTTGATATATATATTCTTTATAAAGAAAAGGTTTAGAATACATAAATTATGTTGTGCTCACTTATTATTGAGTTGATTGGTTTTGAATTTGTCAAAAATATTTCTTAAAATGTTGTACACGGTAGCATAATATAAAAGCATTTCCCATACATTAAAAATATGACTTTGATTTATTGATTTTTTTTTTTTTGAAAATCTATGTATTGACACAAATTCAACTTGATGAGTCTATTATATGGATCATTCTAACCAAGTAATAACCATGATATTCCCTACTAATCTCCCTTCTTGAAATGGATATGATATGCATTTATGGCTTATTTCTATTCTAAAGTAGAGAATGGTTACTTATATCTTAGTTAACATTTGTGAGTTAATGTTGTTTTTACCACTATATTCTAACTCTTTACATGATCAACCCTCACTTTTGCATTTACACACTATATAAATGTAGCATGGTTGAATGCTATAGTTTTTGGCAAGTAATTAGACACTTGAAGGCAAGTTCAACACACATTGAAACCATCCAGTGAATCTCCATAGTCCAACACTCAAGCTCAACAGTTCAAAAATAAAGCTCTAAATTTTAAAAATAAAGCTCTAGAGTCTAATAGTGAAGCTCTAGAGTCCAAAAACCAAGCTTTGGAGTATAATAGTCAAGCTCCAGAGTACAACATATGAGTTTCAGGTGAGTTCTAGAGTATAGCAAATGAGTTCTAGTATCATTTCAGTCATGCAAAAAGCTTGTGGAAGGTATTTTGTTGATCATATGATATTGTATACAACTTACATATAATGTTCATGGCCTTTCCAAGGCACTCATGGGTCATTATGCCACTTACCCCATATACAATTCTATTTTTAAACATTATGTTTATAGTAATGTTTTGTGAAGAAAACCACTATAGGTATTATGGGATTTTTGGGTTACTAGATTATAATAAATTGTAACCACAAGAATATTATAACCGGTTGGATCCATGAAAACTATTACACCAACTTTTCCACCATTTCACCTTGAAATTATTAGAGGTAAAATCACTAAAAGGGGGGTGAATCAGTGATGCAAGATAATCCAATTCAATTTCCAACTCTAAACTATTCAACACACATCAACTTGATCAAACAACATAAACATGAAAGCACATACATCTAAAACATACATCACATGAACACATCATATATGTGGGAAACCCTCTTGGAGGATAAAACCCACAAAACCCTGTAAGATGGAATACAATCCTATAAAATAAGATCCAACGTTTAGACCAACACCAACTGATCAAGGAACACCCATCCCTTAGTTTGGTGAGACACCAATCGTACAAGGAGATATTAGCCCTATCTAGCTTAACACCCATAACAAATAGACCTTTAGCAAGATTTATCTTGTAAGGAGGAACTAAAACCTAGGAAACTAATCACCCACTCATCTACCTTGAATAGATCATGTTAAACACCTATTTTTTTTCTTTAATTGATGATGAGCACATTTATTTTCACTCTTCACCTCTAATCTCTATCAAGTTACCTCTAAGACTAACTCGCTCAAACTACCTCTTTTAGGCTCATTATGTCCAATAACTTGTGTGTCCTCCTACATCAAATTGATCAAACAAGCATGAATTATCCTCTTCACTCTCTATTTGCCTTAACCAACATGTACCTTATCTTTCAAAGGTCCTCTCCTTCAGTTGAATCCACACATGCACAACTAGCATAATTAGTCCAATTAGACCTTATACTTATACCACTCTCTCCTTTAACCCATCTTGGTTGGCCAAGATAATTTAAATATTTGAAAGACACTTAACATAGGTACATACACACACTACATGTGAGAACCACACACTCCTTAGGTTAGTCATTACCTCATTAGCCCCAAACCACCATTATGTCTTGATGAGACCTAAAATAATTAGGCCTTCATAGTCACACATTATGTGTGAGACCACTTAGACCACCTCCATCCTTTACCAATGATTCAAACACATCAAACCTATATCTAATATTCCCTTTCTCACTCTCATATGGGTCCATGCCACTCAGAACATGAACTCAACACTTGAACCTACCAATTAGCTCTCCTCATTCTTTAGGCCTTCATACACAAAAAACATAGTCTCAAACTTATGAAATAACTACTCAAATATTTCACACATCCATATGATTATATCACATGGGTGAAACACTCAAGACCTATGCAACACCTTCATGTGATTTAGACAATTCAACACAATATCTAAGCACTTAAATCAACTCACTCAAAATGACCACTCAGACTGGTTACAGACAGTCAAAATATAATCAAGCTATTTTAAATTTAAATATTTGATGAAGGGTATATTATGAAAACCAATGACTTATCATAATACTTAGATACTTATATAACATCTCCATACCCATTTGATTCTTCAATTCTTCTCAAAACACCTTCAACTCACTCCTAAAACATGGTCACTCAATCTGTCAATATATTCAATAAACACAGTCAACTTATAAGCAATTATTCACATTGAAGATAGATTGTTCAAACCTCCAAAATCCATAAAGATAGTTTTCATGGAGTCTAAAACACTCTCCTATATTTATTTCATCTTGAAACATCAAGACACTATAAAAAACAACTCAAATATCTTTCTCAGATCACTTACAGACCATGATCAAACACATAGTCAACTTTGGAATTCAATAAATTTATTCGTATTAAAATTCATATAATTTAATAAAATTTTATGGTTGCGCCTTGAAGTCCTCTTCAACTTTGATTTTTAATCCATCAAGAAATTCTGCATATATCAAAAGTAATAGCTCAAAAACCCATCATTGGTTTTCCTTTGCAAATTTGAATATTCAAATTCCAATGGTCACTATGTAAATACTAAACATCAAACAATTTTTCATCATCTCGTGATACCTATAAACTTTGAAAAAATATGCACCATCAATCTTCTCAAAAGTCTCTTGACTTTAACTTGAAATCGCTCAACATCGATCTTAGATCTTTGCTTTCATGATCATAACACTTGGTAGTTCTGAATGGCTTTTATGTACTGACTATTTAACTCAACCCAGACTATCGATCTTGAACTATATGAGCACCCATGTTCCATTGATCTTCTTTTTGAATCAATGAGATTAAGACACATGTCAATAGTGCATGTAATCTTAGGAACCATTGACAATTGAATTTAAGTGTACCATTGGATCGTTACTGATAAGATCATGTGATCTGTTAGATCATTATATAGTTAGATTAAACACTCATCATTAGATCTATGATCCAATTAAACACTCACCTTATATCTTTGATAATGCAAATTTGGCTAAGTATGGGAACTCAGTGAACTCTACACGAGAATCCAAATTTGCACCTTAATAATTTTTGCTACGCTCAACCTCATGACCTAAAAATTAAATCACATGATCACCTTTCATAGGGGAATCCATCCATGTATCAAATTTCTCTTGAAACTTTTACACATGTGAAATATGACATCATCAAACTGCTTACTCAACCTTATCTATCAAGATGACTACTTGAACCTAGACACTTATATGACTACTCTGATGATTTCCATTCACTTTCATAAACACTCTAGTCACTCATAACATCCCATAGGGTCTCTACAACATGACCATACCATCAATATCATCCATTAATTACTTAACTAGGAAAACACTCTCTAAACCATCAATCTGATCACTTTGTCATTAATGCACTATTAAATCATGCTCTCTTTAACATCAATGAAAACCTAACATTAATGACCATGCTCAACAATCTCCTTCATTGTCATCGATGACAAAACACCCTCAAAATGACTTCATTTGAACTCCTTCATTCTGATCTTTCTCCTCTTTTGACATTAATGACAAAGTGTCTTTTCCTCAACAAGCCAACAATCATTCCTCAACATCATTTATGCAATAAAATACTATTTAAGATGCTCAGGATACTTACATACTTTCAAGTATATGAATCAATTGCTCCCCCTTTGACATGCACCAATATGAACTTGGGATTTTTTGATCTGTAGACTTGACAAATTGTTCATAAAGCTTAAAAATCTCCCCCTAACATCAAGGTCCATTTCATATAATCCATTATTTGACATACACCAATCTAAACTTGGGCTTATCTGATCCTTGGACCTATCTATCTATAAAACTCACAAGCTCTCTTTGCTCATGCATGAAGATTAAATACCTTGTCAAAACACATGACTTGGTTTGATCAAGTCATCATATCAATATTCTTGAATTTATAACTATAATAGACATCTTCACACTTTTATCAAGACTAAACCATCTTCACATCATGCACATCTTCTTCAAGCCACTCAAGCTAACTGTGTTAGTTGTCCCTTAGACAAACATATCTTCAAATGATATTCTTATCATGCAACATCAACCAAAGATCAACTGACATCCACCATGCTTCCTCTTTTTTGTCAAGTGTCTCTTTTAAGCTTAGATATAAATAGCCTAACCCATAATGTCCTAGAATAATGTGAAACCAAGAGTTGCCCACAACTCCTCATATTCCTTTTCCTCATTGGTCTTCTAATACCAATAGATTTTCTTCTTCTTATTAAGCTTAAAAAAATCAACATGCTCATCCACTAAAATATTCTCCTTTTTTTCTAAGATTAGATTGACAAAATATGGAGACAACAAAGATTCATGACATACCTTTTCAACTAAAGAAAGAACCTCATAAATGGGAATTGACAACTGATGTTCTTTGCTTGAAACTTGCTCAAAAATAGTAGGAAATTCTATTGGATACATACATACCTTAGAACTAGACTCAATTAGCACTTTGGTCTTTTCCTTGAGCTTGAATTGAACTATCTTTTGATTCTCCTTTTCTATCTAGATAGATGACACATTCTTTTGGCATTCTGAACATTCTTCATATCTGATTTCTCTTTTGCTTTAGCAGACAATCTATGTTGATCTTTCATCTCAACTAAATTATTTTTCTTGGTCTTGGGTTTTCATACCAGGGATTGACCTTTATTGAGCACTATAGGATGTCCACGTACCTTCTTATGACTTGAGAGCTTGATTCTACAATATCTTTCAATATGACCAAATTGATGACAACTAAAACAAATGACATCATTCATACCTTCTTTTTGATGAATATTATGAATGTCAACAAACATATCATCTTGTCTCTTAGGTTCATTATGCTCAAACTTAATTGTCTTGGGTCTCCATCCCTGGGTTAGTCTTTCCCATGAATTTTGGGATGTGATCTATTAATATGTCCCATGTCATGACAATTATAGTAGACTATATTATCCATACATCTAGCTGACAAGTTGCTCTTTCTTTTACAGTTTCTTACCTTACGACTAAAAAGTTTACATGCAAATCAGTGACCATGAAATGAACTTTCATACCTTATAAAATTTGGTTGCCTTATAGGTCTTCTCATGTTACACTTGGTGCTTGCATCTTTCTTGTATTGATCTGACCTCTCTTTCTCTTTCTCAGTCTTATTTACCTTGATAACAAATTTTTCATGCTCATCCTTTAATAAATCTAGCTTCATTTTCAATTGAATGCTCTCATCCTCTTTAGCTCTCATACTTGAACTTATAGTCTTTAAGTAAATTATGAGAACTTGGATAGGATCCTTATCCTTCTTAGCTTCTTTATCCATGTCATACTTCAATCTACATGCTTACTTTTCAATAATATTTATAGAATCAAGATTGGATTTCAACTCATCATGCTCACCTTGCTTTAAACTCAGCTTGGCATTTGTCTCTTCTAATTGAGTCTTGAGATGTATACATTTCCTCTTTTTAACTTAGATTAGTCTTTATAACTCTTAATTTATCCTAAAGATCTTGCATGTTCATCTTGTCTTCTTTGACTATTTCACTTAATCTCTCAAACTTGGTTTGAATAATACTTATCATTTCACTATGTTTCATAATTTGTTCGTTAAACTCCTTAAGCCTCATCTCATGCTCATCATCCTTGGAATTAGAATCACCCTTCCCAGTCTCATTATGACTAATTTATTCTTCAATACTTTTGACCATTGAACTCAACTCAATATTTTTTTCCTCAACTGCTTAGCCATCTTTGTACCTTGGATCACCTTCAAGTGGTTAAACTTGCATAAAAGGTCCTACTTTGATATCAATTATTAGAGGTAAAATCACTGAGGGGGATGAATTAATGATACAAGATAATCCAACTCAATTCCCAACTCTTAAATATTCATCATACATCAACTTGATCAAGTAACATAAACATGAAAGCACATACACCCAAAACATACAAAAGAGCATACATCACATGAACACATCATATATGTGGGAAACTCTCTTAGGGGATAAAACCCATTGAAACCTAAAAGATGGACTATAGTATTATACAACAATATCCAACATTTAGACCAGCACCAACTGGTCAAGGAACACCCATCCCTTAGTTTAGTGAGACACCAATCCCATAAGGAGCTACTGCCCCTCTCTAGCTGAAGATCCATAACAACTAGAGCTTTAACAAGCCTTATCTTGCAAGGAGGAACCAACCCCATAAGAAAATAAGCACCCACTCAACTACTTTAAATATATCATCTTAAACACCTGTTACTACTCTTTAACTGATGATGACCACTTTTGTCTACACTCTTCACCTCCAATCTCTTTCAAGCCACCTCTAGGACAAACTCACTCAAACTGCCTCTTCTAAGTTCATTAGGTCTAATTACTTATGTGTCCTCTTACATAAAATTAATCAGACAAGCATGACTTATCCTTTTCATTCTTTGTTATTCTTAACTAACTTGTGCCTTCTCTTTCAAAGGTTCTCTCCTTCACTCAAATCCACACACGCATAACTAGCACAATTAGTCTAATTAGACCTTATATTTAAACCACTCTCTTCTTTTAACCCATCTGGGTAAACCAAGATGATTTACATATTTTAAAAAAACTTAAAATAAGTTCATACACATGTTACATGTAAGAAACACACACTCCTTAGGTCGGTTATTACCTCATTATCCCCAAACCACCATTAGGTCTTGGTGAGACCTAAAATAGTTAGGCCTTCATACTCATGCATTACATGTGAGACTACTTAGACCACGTTCATCCTTTACCAATTCTTTTAACACATCAAAATTGTCTCCACTATCCCCTTTCTCACTCTCATATGGGTCCATTCCACCTAGAACACCAACTTAACACTTGAACCTACCAATTAGGTGTCCTCACTATTTAGGCCTTCATACATAAAAAACATAGTCTTAAACTTTTGAAACAACTACTCAAATATTTCACATATCCATATGATTAGATCACATGGGTTAACCTTTTAGGAACTATGAAACACCTCCATGTGCTTTATACAATTCAACACAAACTCTAATCACTTAAATCAACTCACTCAAAAGAACCATTCAGATTGGTCACACACAATCAAAATACAGTCAGGCTATTTTGATTTTCCATATCTGATCAAGGGCATATTATGATAACCAATGCCTTCTCATAATCCTTAGAAAATTTTAGAACATGTCCATACTCATTTTATTCTTAAATTAATCTAATAACACCTTCAACTCAATCCTACAACATGGTCACTGTCAGTGTATTCAACAAACATAGTCAACTTCTAAGTAATTGTTCACACTAAATATGGAATGTTCAAACCTTAAAAATTCATACAAATAGTATTCATGGAGTCTAAAACACTCTCCAATATTTATTTCATCTTGAAACATCAATACGTTATAAATAACAACTCAAATATCCTTCTTGGATCACTTACAAACCATGGTCAAACACACAATCAACTTTAGAGATTAATAACTTTGTCCATATAAACATTAAAATATTCTAATCAACTTTGATGGATTTTCCTTGAATTCCTCTTTATCTTTTCTTTTTACTCTATCAAAACATTTTGCATATATCAAAAGTTATAACTCAAAAACCCATCACTAGTTTTCCTTTACAAATTTAAATATTCAAATTCCAATTGTCATTGTGTAAATACTAAACATCAGACACTTTGTCATCATCTGATGCTATGTAAATTTTTTTAATAAATATACACTGTCGATCTCTTTAGAAGGTTCTTTACTTTAGCCTACAGTCGCTCATCATTGATCTTAGATCCTTGCTTTCACGATCTTACCACTTGGAAGTTCTACATGCCTTTTGCATATTGACTATTTGAATTGAACCGCACCATCGATATCCAACTATATGAACACCTGCATGCCATTTATCTTATATTAAATCAATAAGATTGAGATACATGTCACTAGCACATGTAATCTTAAGAACCTTTGATAAATGGACTTCATGTACACCATTAGATAACTATTGACAAGATCATACACTTAATTAGATCATTATCTAGTCAAATTAAATACTCATAATTAGATTTTTGATCTGGTCAAATGTTCAGTATCAATCTTTGATAATGCAAATTTGGCTAAGTATGGGAACTTAGTGAACTCTACCTGAGAAGCCAACTTTGCACCTTAATAACTTTTGCTACACTCAACCTCATGACCTTAAATTTGAACCACATGATCATCTTTCATAGGGGAATCAATACATGTATAAAACTACTCTTGAAACTTTTGTACTTGTGAAATATGATGTCATTAAAATATTTACTCAGCCTTATTTATCAAGATGACTACTTAAACCTAGACACTCATATGACTGCTCTGATGAATTATGTTTACTTCCATAAACACTCTAAGCACTCATAACATCTCATAAGGTCTCTAAAACATAACCATACCATCAATATCATCCAATAATTACTTAACTAGGAAAACACTCTCCAAACCATTTATTTGATCTCTTTTTCATTAATGCACTATTGAATCATGCTTTCTTTGACATTAATGACAACCTAACATCAATGGCCATGCTCAACAAAAAGATGGGAAATGGTTGTATCACCTTTTTGATTTTACAAATAAGTTAGATTATAGTAGTTATTTTATTAGTTTATTTAAAAAAATAGTTTTAGGAATGTTGTATTATAAAAACATCTTCCTACTGTTTGAAGGAGAAAATTTTTTAGAGAAAGAGAATGTTAGTAACAGATAGGAGAAATAGGTAAGAGTGTTTTATAGATTATAATCTTTATTCTATAATTTATGAAATTTTGAATGTTTATGAAAGTATAAAATTTATTTATATCTTTTACCAAGGGAGAGCAAGGGCCCACTCACCCAATGAGGTATGATTCTTATTTGGTATTTTTCCTTTATGTTTATACTAGTTGTTGTTTAATTCTCGTAAGAGTATTTTTATTACAAGTGTTAGTTTGTTAACCTTCAAATCTTTCTTTGTGCATGTTTATTTCAATTTACATTTCTAGCATTTCCTTTTCCAAAAGTTTTCATTTAATGTAAATTCAATTCAACACATAGATTAAAAAGTGTTCTCTTTGATAAGCAAAGTGTGTTTTTTTAGTAGTAATTTTTTTGATACAAAGAGCGTTACTTTTCAGTATTTCAATTCTACAAGTATGTTTCTTTCTAAGAAATTAGATGGATTTCAATTAAGGATTGATTATATTAATATTTTAGACTTAGTTTATCCATTAAAAAAACCCCAAATCATAATTATTAGTAACATATTGCACACCTTATTACATACAAATGTTAGACACTAGCCCTAGTTTTAATGACATCAACTAAATGAGTTGATTAAATGAATGGGTTGATGACACTAGTGATTTGTGACACTATTTATGAGTACATTCTAAGTGTTAGTAAGATGTATATAACAAGCTAATATAAAAACAACTTCCCTAAATTCAACAGAGATATATGAGCATACCTAGAGACTCACATAGAAGATTCATTCCAAAAAACCCTTAATAGGATACCAAAAGTTATAGAATAAAATCATACTTAGAGGAAGTGAAAAAAATATAAGAATAAATCAAAGGGTATTTTTGAGCTTTTGAAGAAGAAATAGAATTAACCCCACCTGAACTGTGGGATCTCTCTCCAAAAATAGGTGCATCATTCAAAAGGAAATTAAGGCTAAACAATATTGTAAACCAAAACATCGAGTCTTAGTCAAGTAGCCTCCCAACCACCTCTAATAATTCACCACTTCCTAGGAACACCCTTTACAACATTTATTGGTAAGAAATAGGAGAAAACAAAGGGAATATACTAAATCCTAGTGGGAATGCACTAAATAGGACTAATCTACACAGAAGGACCTTCACCTATCCCATTGTACTAGAAGATGATGATAGAACCAACATAAATAATATTTCCCCATTTATCTTACCCACCTTTAGAGGAAAGTACATATAAGATCCCAATAAATTCCTCTTTTAATTCAAAGTCCTATGTCAAATTTATGACTATAAAATTAATAGTCAAAAGTTAAAATTGTTCCCTTTTACACTCAAATAATTAGCTATGATATGTTTTATTGGATTACAACCAAATTCCATCACATCATGGGATGACATAGAGATTTAATTATTGAATAAATACCAAGAATATTATAGAGGAAGAGATAGAAAAGAAGATTTTTTCAAGATAAAGTGAAATAAGGATGAAAACTTAGAAGACTACCTTGACTACTTCTAGTTTATTGAAAAAAAATGTGGATATAAATTGAGTAAGTGTACAAAAAAAATATTAAAATGTATTGATGATGATGTTGAGGAATCCTTGAATCTTATTGGAAAAGGAAACATAAACAAGCTTGATCTCAATGACATAGGTAAATTGTGTAGGAATTATTCAAGAACCACGGGGAGTGTTAGAAAATTGAAAATAAGGAAGAATGGTATTGATGCAGGACAACTCATGGAAGAATTTTTAAACTTTAAGATAGATATTTTAGTGCAATTAAACACCAAACTATATGAACTACAATCTAAATCCAATACTACCACCGAGCCATTAACCATGTACTATCAAAAATGCAAGTTGAAGCATACTCTATGATATTGTCCTTTTGATAGAACTAATATGTATGGAATATGTGATGCAAATGATCATGATACCAATAAATTTTCCCTCCTACCTATCCTTAAAAACCAACTAAAATAGGTAACCCTACAAACAAAAGAGCTCAACTTCATACGATGATAGGGAAACCAATTTTCCCATAAAAAAATATAAGCATTTTGGTCCTAGACCTCCTTCTAACCCATGGATGATGCTATGGACAAGGCAAGTACCTACATAGACATGATAACCTACATCATAGGGTACATAAGAGTAGACATCACATCTGTGGATGCCTTAGCCTCACTAGTAGCCTTAGATGCCCTAGCCTAATCTTCAACCTTGGGAAAACCAATAATGGGTTACCCATCAAAACTATAATCAATAGAGGAGGTTCTGACAATAACAAGTACTGATTCCTCCCCTACCACTCAAATGATACAAAAAAAATAAGGCGCTTAGTATCGACTACCTTCACAATGAGTAGAAAATCCAAAGAATAGACAAGTAGCTCTTGTTTATGGAACTGATCAAGAAGGAACCTTGGTAGTTGGTGCCATAGACTATGAGAATGTATACTCGAAATTAGGTAAGACATTGAAGAACCCTCCAATCACCATGAATAAAGTCTTGAATGAAAAAATAGAGCCTCTTATTAAGACAGTCAAGGAAAAATGTAACCAAAAAACACCAAGGCCTCAATAAACCATTATAGTTCCTTTAACCATTAATTTTCTAAAATGGCTTCAAGAAATTGAAAACAAAAGTGAATCTGATTTGGTTTAAGAGTTGAGGAAATTAAATATTAAAATTATATTGCTATAGGCAATAAGAGATATCCCAAAACTCAATAGAATCATTAAGGGTTTGTGCATAAACACTATAATTTGGAAAAGATAATATCCTAAAACCATACAAGTAAATGGCAAACTTGCTGATTTACTAGCATAAAAAATCCTTCTACCCAAATATGGAGATCCTAGAAGCCCTGTTATTTATATAACCATAAGAAGGAAGGAGATACCCAAATTACTTGTATACTTAAGAGTTTCCATCAATGTGATGATAATTGACACTCTAAAAACCTTATCTCTTTTAGTGGTGCAACTTACTTCTATAGTCTTACAAATGGCAAACCAGTTATTACCAAACCTAAAGGAATAATCAAGGATGTCTATGTTAATTTGGAATGTTGGTAGTATCTCGTAGATTTTATGATACTCTATCTTAAGAGAAAAAAACTCATATATCCATTAATATTAGAAATTCCTTGGCTAGCTATAGTTGTAACATTAATAGATTGCAGGTCAAGAGACATGACCATTTCAAATTGAATAAAAGGAAAGTAAATTTATTTATATCTACCTCTAAAACCATTTATAGATATTCTAGATCACCTATGGGTTGATGAACCTGAGCCAAATAGAAATATTATCTCCTCATTAGCCATGGTAACAATAAAATATCATGTGAATGAGTTAGAGGAAGAACTAATGTGGAACCTTGAAGATCCTAGTCTAGCTCCAGAGTCTAATAATATAACTCTAAAGTCTATTAGACTAGCTCCAAATTCTAACAATCTAGCTTTAGATTCTAATAGACTAGCTCTGAAACTTGATAGTTTAGCTCCATATCCTATTAGACTAGCTCTGGAGTCTATCAGTATAGTTCTAGACAATGGGGCAATTTTGTATGTAGAAAAACCAACTCAACCACTCCTAATGACACACATGACCATACACTCATTTAGTAGAGCATTGCCACATGGGCACAAGACAATCAAGATACATTATTGATAGCTTTTTATTGTCCATTGGAAAATGTAATTTCATAAGGGGATAATTTATTTAAATATGTCACCACTTTCCATATGATGTTACCACATCCCTACCATCTAAACTCTTTCATGAGTGAATTTAGATAATTCAACTCCATCTACCTAGATACTAAGAAAATAATTGTCCAACCTAAAAAAATGCTAAACATAAACAACTGGTTGGATGACAAACATGAAACTAAGTTGTTTGATGTCTTGAAGAACCATACAAAATATTTTGCATGAGATTACAGTGGCATGAAGGGCATTCACTCTAGTGTGTGCACTCTTCACATATATACTAAAAACACTAGACCTATTAAACAACCTCAAAGAATAATCAACCCAACTCTAAGATACATAGTTAAAAAAAGGATATAGAGAAGCTATTGCAAGGGCAATTCATTTACCCTATATTAGATAGTTAATGGGTCTTACCACTTGTGATAATACTTAAAAAGAATGGCAAAAGGAGAATATGTATAGACTACTGCGAACTAAATAAATCCACCATGAGAGATTAATTTATCTTACCTTTCATAGACTAGGTGCTAGATAATCTAGTTGGGAATAAGTATTTCTCCTTCTTAGATGGGTTTAGTGGTTATAATCAGATAAGGGTAGCCCTAGAAAACTAGGACAAGGAAAATTTACATGCCCTTGAGGAGCATTTGCTTATAGAGTCTTATCCTTTGTCCTCTATAATGCACTTGCCACCTTTCAAAGGGTAGTATTGGCCATATTTGTTTATATAATCAACGATTGTATAGAGGTATACATGCATGAATTTGCTATAAATGGTGGTTCTTTTGATGAAGCTTTAAGCAACCTAGACAAAGTGTTAATAAGATGTGAGCAGCTTCAACTATATTTGGGTCATGAAAAATGTTTAATGATGGTTGCCCAAGAAATTATTATAAGACATCACATTTCAGCCTAGGCGATACAAGTGGATCTTAAAAAGATTAAATTCATTTATAATCTGCCTAATCCTAAAACTCAGACTGATATCAAATGTTTCTTAGGACACACAAGGTATATAGATAGTTTATACAAGAATTAAACAAAATAATTACACCTATGTTTTCCTTGCTTATCAAGATAGTGATTTTCTATGAACCGATAAATGCCAACAAGCCTTTGAATCAATAAAAAAAAAATGATTTATTCTCCAATTCTCAGAGGTGCTAACTGGGAGCAACCCTTCCACATTCATACATATACTTCTAATAATGCTATGGGGGTAGTCTTAAGACAAAAAGATGAAGGAAAATTGCATGTTATCTACTATATCAACAAGAATCTCACCCCCATTAAAATAAATTATACCACCACTAAAAAATAACTCCTAGATGTTATCTATGCAATGAACAAATTTAGGCACTACATCAAAGTATACAAGATTTTTGTTTACACAGATCATTCAGACATAAGATATTTAATGAATAAACTAGTGGTAAGAGATAGGATCATTACATGGTTACTAATTTTACAAGAATTTGACATTACCATTATTGATAAGCCTTGAAAATTTAATATGGTTATAAACATTTTGTCAAGGTTGAATGTTTCAGGTGAAGAAGAGCCAGTGGAAGACAACTTTCCTAATGAGTAGTTATTTATAGTTTTAGCATATTCACCATGGTTTACTGACATGGAAAACTACTTGGCTACAAGGAAGTTTCCTTATAACTTTACTCATAAGAAAAGTAAATGTTCAATTAGAGATTGTGCTCATTTTAAAAGGCTTAATGACATTTTGTTTAAGTGTGGACCTGATCGTGTACATTATAGGTGTGTAAGAGAGGATGCGAATTATGACATCATACGGGATTGTCATGATGAACCTATAAGAGGTAATTATTCAAATAAGATGATTATCCATAATGTCCTTGGGGATGGGTACTATTGGCCTCCACTTCACAGAAATGTGAAGAGATATGTATGACAATGTGATCCTTGCCAAAGGATGAGAAAACTCACATTGTTCAATGAAATATCTCTTCATCCTCAAGTGGTTCTAGGACCTTTTCATATATGGGGACTAGATTTTGTTGGTCTTGTTGACTCACCATCTCAAGGGAAATAATATCTACTTGTATGCACATATTATATGACATAGATAAAGGTTGAAGCTCTCCTATTTACAAGAGAAGAGTTAGTTGTTGATTTTTTTTATTACATAATTATGCAATAATTTGGAGCACCAATAGCCATAGTATCTAACCAAGGTCCTAAATTTATGTATAATATGATCAAAGCCTTCACAAAGAAATACCAAATTATCTACCGTAAGTCATCTCCATATCATACACATGCCAATGGACATGTTGAAGTTACCAATAGAGAGTTGGAGAACATTTCATCTAAGATAGTCAACATAAAAAAAAAGATTAGGTACATAAACTACCTGAAGTAGTATGGGATTACAATATTACATGGAAATCCATAACAAGTTTCTTACCTTATGAACTTGTGATTGAAAAGAAACCTCTACTTCCCATAGAATTTGAATTGTAGACTTTGAGAACATCAACAAAAGTGGGCATAGATATTGATGAGGCAAACAAAAAAAGAATTCTTCAACTCAATGACTTGGATGAAATGAGAATGAAAGCCTTGAAATAGGCATAAATTCTGAAAAAATAGAGAAAATAATGGCATGATACCCATATCAAGGAGAGAAGACTCAAAGAAGGATATTGGGCTCTATTATTTGCTTCTAAGTTTCAACACTTCAAAGAGAAGCTCAAGAATAGATGGTTGAGACCCTAAAAAATAGAGAATATCTTTGAAAATGGGTTAGTTCAGCTTTTGCCAATAGATGAAAATAAGAAGACACTCTTAGTCAATGGGCATAGACTAAGACTCTATCATCAACCTCCAAGACAAGAGGATTTTTTCAAAAAAATTCAGTCTGGAGATGAACTTGGTTATGAGGAAGAACCTTGTTCTTCCATCATAATCAAAGGTTGAGGATTGAAGCCCAAGTGAGGGAGAGAATTCAAAACAAAAAATGGTAGTTCTCCTCCCAATAAAGGTGAAGGATTGAAAGCCAAAAATCATAGTCCTCTAAAAAATTTGAAAAAAAAATTAAAAATAAATAAATAAATATATAAAAAATGAGAAGTTGAAAAGTAATGATGGCATCTTCTCCAAGGAACAAAGCAATCAAATTGGTTTTTTTACTATGTTATATATGTTCCTCAACTAACTAATGTATTATAATCAATACAAGACAAGTGGAAGCCTAAGTAGCAGATACAACATCACAACAAATTAAGGTCTTTTGTACTTTATTTTTATATAAATATCATATTTATCTATCCTCACAAGAAGACTTTGTCTAAAAATGGAAAGTGTCATAAAAATAAGGGCTATGCAAAAGAGGTCATTTCAAAAATGGAAAGTGTCCTTTCCAAACTAGAGTACAACATACCATAAGATATACTATTCTAAAAGGGAGGCATGGTGTCATCCTCATGACATATTGGCAATCATGAGAGAATATATTATTTAGAAGGATAAATGATGAAAGTTATCAGCTTAGAACATTTGAAAAATCAATTAAAGGATGGATGACATAACCAAACACATGGAAAGTATGAAGGGACTCATTTAAAATCTTTCATACATCACCCTATGTGTGATGACTAATGAATTTCCCTCTAATGGTAATGCCTCATCATTAAATGAGAGCTTTAGACATATCCCAAAACTAGGAGCAATGATGATAGAATCCAATTCCATATATGCCATGATAATTTAAACTAAATCTATATCAAACCTTCTATATTGATTTTAATTTCATTTCTCCCTTGATAATATCTTTCTTAAGATCATGCTCTTGCATCCAAACAAGATCTACAACTTCTAGAAATGGGTCAGAAGAAAAAGTTTGAACTTGAGTCTGTAGAATTGTTTTTAGATGATGGGGTAGTGGATGACATTTTTGAGGAGGAAATATGGTTAGAATTACTACAAAAACTTAAATGATATGATGAATGGTTGGTCAAGGAATTCATCACCAATATCTATAATGATCACACCAAAGTGAAAGGTGTTCGAATTCTAGTAACTAATCAAGTGATTATTGAACTCTCAAGCATCCCAGTTGAAGGAATCAAGATTACAGGGAAGTCTAACTTCAATGACCTCATTCAGATATTCCATGAAGAAGGGGATGTAATTCCATATTTAATTATAATCCCTCAAGGAGTTTCTAAAGGGATAAAAAGATAAATCCTACTTGAGCCTTAGAAAACAACTACCTTTTGGGTCATCAAGTATCTAACTTGTGATGGACAATATGGGTCTTTTAGATGTGATGCCATGATAATTATCACACATTTGAGATAAGGTCTGCATAAACCTAAACATAAGGTGAAATTACACATGGTTTATTAGGATCCATACAAGCTATGACATTGAAGCATAAAAGAGTAATGACATCCATAAGGCATCATGGGATGATTCAACTCATTTTTAAACATCACTTTATGAAGGAATAAAATAGAGAAAATACTTAGGAAGCATTCTTAAAGAATAAGTTGAAAAAACATCGTAAGCCTATAAGAAGATCTCTTTATGTAATCCAGACACCAAGATCTTGTAGAAAATAAGGGACTTCCATAGAAGAACCATCCCTAAAAGTAGTAAAGAAAAGGAAACTGCGAATAGGGGTTTCAAAAGTAAGCTCTAAAATTACTCTGGAGCCAACTATTGCTTAGGAACTAATAGATATATATGAGGAAGAAAGATTAGATCCAAAGGTAACTTCACCTAGGATTCTAATGAGATGCTTTAGAAGAATAAGCGATCCACTAAATGAACCTAGACCTACAACTAAGTCACAGAGAAGGAAATTGATCTTGGAGGAATAGGAAGACCAATAAAGAGATGTTATTGAGACCCTACAGAATATAAGTTAGGAACTTCTTATAGATATTATAAGTGTTGAAGTGGAACTTGTAGATGAATAAATCAAAGAAGAATTTAGACATGAATAAATTGGATAAGAACTTGCAATAGGGATTAAAGAGTTAGCCATTATGATAGAGGCATTTAAGGAAGTTGAACCACAATCTCCTCCACCATCCTCATCACATCCACCACTTGATAGAATAAAATCGCTAGTGGAATAAGAATTTAACTCTACTCATGATGAAGAGAAAGAAGTACATCAAGCCCTCCTTTCAAAGGCTGAAGCTACCATCAAGCAATAACACGAATAAATTACCTTCCTTAAAATAAAATTGCAAGGTAAGGAAAATGTTATTTCATCTACACAAAAGAAATTAGAGGATACAAATAATAAATATTTAAAAAAAGATAATAAGATAGTATTGATAAAAGAGAAGGCAATTAAGCTTAAAATTAAAGTAGACTCAAGGGGTCCAAACACAATTATATTATCAAGACATTATGACCCTTTGGGATGAAAATTGCCAAGAGTTGTGAAGGCTCAAAGTAAAAAATAATAAATTAAAGATAGATATATAAACAACAAGAAAAAGTAGAATCTACCCTTCAAATAGCCTATGAACTAGGAGAAAAACTTTTGGCTTGTAGGTGACCCCCCTCTTCATACATCCTTTTTATCAAATGATAATTTCATAGGTTGCAGTTATTAAGGATTTATTGTGATCTATCTCATGAATTTGAAGATGAGAAATAGTTCATGGAGGCCTATATAAATAGAACCCCAAAGCAAAAAAACCTTTATTGTGAATTCTATTTATGCATTTACCATCTAGAAAAAATATATGGGTTTATGATTGACTTCTTTTCAGGATAATCTTAGCTCAGAGCTTTCATTTCCATTCTATAAAATCAAATTTCTTGGAGTGAAAGGACTGATGAATATTTTCATACAAAAAAATAGTAGGACTCTACATGAGATCCTAATTGCCTATTGGAGTCACATTCATTAGAAAATTTTGGGTTGTTTTTCACCATAGAACCCTCAAGGAACACCTATTTCAAATATTGCATAAGAACATCAAGGATTTTGAGAAATATATCCAATTGCATTTTAGTAAAGTCTTGGCAGCCTATGAAAAATGGTGGGATACATTGAACATTCCTGTAAAGAGGAGGGAAGTAATCTCTCCCACCAATCTCTGTTGGTGTCTCTAAAGAGCTCAAACCATTGCTAAATTAATTCCTTGTATCAATCAGATATGGAACCAAAAATTAGCATGAGGGGTAGACTCCATCTCCTTCTCACTCCCATTTCACCTTGGAAAAACACATCAAATCAGATTCCTAAGAAATTATAAAGATGGAAAACATTAGTTCTAGTGCATATGGGATTTATCAGTCCAGATGTAAAAAATTGGGACACCTATCAAGATATTTATGAATCTCAGTTAGAAATTAGAAAGTAGGATTGTTGACCATTAACAAGGAAGACAATGGCTTGTAAGAAGACCTACAAGAAATAAAGTGTAGGGGAAATGATGAGTCCATTATATGGCTCATTCTAATCAAGTAATAACCATATTCCCTACTAATCTCCCTTCTTGAAATGCATATGATATGCATTTATGGCTTAATTCTAGTCTAAAGTAGAAAATGGGTACTTATATATAGGTTAGAATGTGTGAGTCAATGTTACTTATTTTTACCACTATCAGGGAAAATTTTAGAGGCTATTTATAGCCAAAAGGCTATAAGTAGGTTTTTTTGATTTTGAAAATGGCTAATTCTATGAAAATATACATATGTCAAATAGCCTCAATTTCATACAATTTCAGAGTTTGAGACACAGATTCACCTTATAGATTATACTTGATCCTATTTTGAGACACAGATTCACTAGAGTTACTATACATGTATTAGTTTGATTTACCAAGAAATTATAGAGACATGTATAAGTTACTCTAGAATCACTAGGTATATATGTATGTATATATGTATATAAATAATAAGGACCACTTATGACATAATAAGCTGAAGATAATAATTATATTTTACTATGAAAATGATTTGAATATCCTTTGGTGCCACATGCTCTTCTTTCTATATGGTTTTTAATAACTAACAAACTTAATAATAAGTAATTTTCAAACCTAGTATTTATTTTATTTCTAACATTGAATTCACTACAGGTGGAATTAAAGCTATGAGGATCAAGGTTTAAATTTTGCCCCATTTTTTAGTGAATTGACACCAACATATTAAGGGGCCTTAAGACAAAATTTAATATTGGTCCAACATGTCACATGCAGGATTAATGGAAGTTGATCGAATACATTTGTGATATTTTCTCATTTTTTATTGTCATTTATGCAAACTATTAGTGGAATCAAAGCTTTGGTAGTTAGAATTGAAGCTTTGGTAGTTAGAATATTGGGATGAGAGATTGGAAATGAAGGCACAAAAAATTTCTAAATTGATTTCCTCATGATTGAAAGGTATGGACTTGTATTTTTTAAGTTTTAAAGATCGAGAGAAATTATTTGCATGCACGTTCGTCTATCTTGAAATGAATAAATATAATAATAATTTCCTTGAAAAATATTTATTTAAATATATTTGCTCAAAACACTATGCATGTTGGTTTTCTTGAAAATTTAATATATATTTGTAAATCTTTTCTTTAAACTCAAAATCTATGAAATGGTTATTTTTGAGTTAGTAAAAAATATGGTTAAAATGATCACAAGGATCTATTGCATTTATTAATTTTGTTTAAAATAAGTATCTTGCATGCCATTATTTATGAGAGGAAATGAATTTCTTGTTTGTTTAAAAAAAGTAAGTAGTAAAAACCAACCACATAATATAATTCATTTTTTCTTTGCATATTGTTGAAAAGAAGTATCTTGAATGCCATTATTTCTTAGAGGAAATCCATTTCTTATTTGTTTAAGGTTTAAGTTGGTAAAACTAAAGACCAACCAAATAATATATTAAATTGAGTAAAAATTGTGACAAAAAATGAGGGTATAGAGTATAAATAATAAACCAATTATAAAGCCATAAGACAAAACAACTATGAAAAATGAGAATGATATAACTAAAAATATATAATTATTACCTTATCCTAAGTGGTCCATATATATATATATATGTTGGCTAACAGATTTGTCCTTTTCTAAAAATGTTTCATTTTGACTCCATACCTTTCTTCTTTTAAGAACAAATAAGTTAAACAACAAATGGGTGAACTATCAAGACTAGTTCCCCTCTGAATTAAGGTACAACTCCCTTTAAGATTTTAAATGATTTCAAATATTCAGATACACTTTTAACCAGAAAGTGTTTAAAATAAAACTAACATCCATACATCATCATGCTATGAATGTGAGATTTTATAACAACAATGGGTAATAGAATACATAGATTCTATTTTCAATAACATTAAAAAAGACACACACACACACACACACACACACATTTAGATCTGTGCGTTTGAGTATTTGAAATTGGATTTTTTGTGTAAAATCTTTTTTCATATAGTAATTACTCTTTAATTAGACAATTCATTGTACATGTTTTATCATTTATTGGTTCAGTATAAATTCATTGTACATGTTTTATTATTATACTGAACCAATAAATGATAAAACACGTACAATGAATTATCTAATTGAAGAGTAATTACTATATGAAAAACGATTTTACACAAAAAATCCAATTTCAAATACTCAAATGCACAGATCTAAGTATGTAGTAATTGATTCTCCTTTTCATTCATAGATGAAAAATATTTCAGACAAACAACATATATATTGTAAACAATAGTGGTCTAGCTCTAAAATCCTATCTCCTTGCTCTTTTTTATTCACCCCCTTCTTTTTTCCACCAAATATATATATATATATATATATATAGTTTCTCTAATTAATCAATCTTTCAAATTAAACCAGAGTTAAAGTAACTCTGACCCATCCGAGATTTAGTTTTTCTAAAAATTCATTTAAAGATCAAGTTTTGAATAGAAAAGCAACTGAATAAAAGAAACTATGTAAGTAGAATCATTGCTGAAGTGATGGATTAGAATCTCCAAATTTGTTGTGTTCGGTTGGGTAGGTAAGTTGAGCTTTCCACTCCTGAAATGCTATAAAAAACTCCTAGATTTTCAAGAGATTGGGAATACTGATGTACTTTATTCTTGCCTTCTAGACGTTTTCTTCCCTTTAAAATTTTCCCATTTTTTTCACGTGCTCTGGGAGTGTGTCGATGCAATGACAAAGAAGTGACTCTAATTTTGAAATCTGAGAGAAATTTTCAGTTGATAAGTTGTCACTTTCTTTAATGATGTTGATCTTTTCCTTAAAGGATTAAATCACAATATTGATGTCCTTTTCTAGTATTCCATCATCCTTTATGTATTTCACATCAATATACTGTAGATCATGCTGTAATGACTGAATGAATTCAGTTATTTATTTGATCATTTTTGTGATTTCAATTTGCCCTTGTTAGGATAGTGAATTCCTCCATTCAATGTTTTTCATACATAAAATACATCTTCATCTAGTCCTATCAAATTCTTTTCTGACAAAAACTTTTTTATTCCATACTTTTGTACCTCATCAATTTGGTTCATCATGTTGTCCTCAAAAATAGCTTTATCATTTTTGGGACAACATATGAACTATTTTGGTCCTGCAAGACCAAAATTGTCTCTTCCCTTTTCAAAATTTGTTTTGAGCATTCAATTTCCTCATTTTCCAAACTTTTTTGGTAAAGGGACTAATTGGTTCAATGGGTTCAATGGCTTCTTCAGGCGAGTTCGATTAAAAGGGGGCAAGTTTCCAACACTTAGGCATTTTTAGGATTGGTTCAATAAAAAATGTCCATCGGCAAGCATCTAAGCAAGGATTGAACCATTGAACCATTTTGGTTCAATGGGTTCAAAGGTTCAATGTTATCAGCAAGAGTTAAGTGCTTTGTCAAGGTTCAAAGTTCAACCATTTCAATGTTCCACGGCTGTGAACACTTAACAAAAAACAAAGGCTTGAACCATTAAACCATTGAACCTTGAACCATTTTGGTTCATCAGTTTGACAAGTTCAACATGTTTGGTTCAAAGGATCGTAAGGACTCAGCCAAATAAAGAGATTAAACCATTGAACCATTGAACCAAGGTTGGTTCAACAGGTTGGTTCAATCGGTAGGTTCAAGGGGCTGCCCCAAAGTCAAAGGAACAAATGCCCTTACAGAGGGTAGTGAACTAGAGGCAAGTGCCCTTGCGGAGGGTAGGCAACATCAGTTCAAAGAGGCATGTGAAAGAAAAAGACCAAAGAGTGGAACATGCCATGTGTACCTTGTAGAGTTCTGTGGAAAGTGACAAGTGGCAGTTGCAAAAGGTTTCAATGTCTTTTTATCAAATCAATAGAATGTGCCATGTGTCATCTGTAGAGATGGCAGAGGCTACCAAGTGTCAATGGTCACTATATCTCCCTTTGGTTTCATTATCAAGTAAAGACTGTGGTGGGATGTAGGCAAGTTGCTAAAAGGATAAGCGGAGTGCTCTAAGTGTCATCCTTCGTGTGATTGCCAAAACTGAGTAGAAGTTGCCACGTGTGCCTGGTAAGAAGTGGTGGATGCTGCCAAGTGTCCTCACCTGTTCTAGTGGAAGATGCCACATGTTACTTGTTTGAAGTAATATAATGTGCCATGTGTCAAAGACGAAGCACTCTCAATACAGAGACACATAGCCAAGGAAAGATTTCCTTCAAAAAAATTGTCTGAAGGAAATAAAGAAACAATAGACCTGTAAAAGAATTAAAGCCCGAAGGCCACCCAGATGATCTCGAAGGGTAGGTACCCTCACAAAGGATAGTCAACACTCATAAAATGGACCTTTTCTAAGACCTTGATGGGCAAGTCCCCTTCGGGAAGGATCAAGCCTCAAAGTGCAGTGAAAGCTGCCAAGTGTCACATGCCGAGACACAGTCTCTAACAAGTTTCAAAGAGGCAGAACTTGACATGTGTCCCATCCCAACTAAGCAGAGTGTGACAAGTGTCTGCATCCATACTTCTAGCCTCTACCAAGTTTCAAAGCTTATTCCAATACGCTTATTGTTTCTACGCTATGTTCGCTTTCACATTCAAAAAAAGGAAATGAGAAACTAAGAAGGAAATGGATGAGGGTTTGTACGTACCCGGATTGTAGACGTGTGCACCAGAATTTAGATGTTGTGAGAACTCCTCTTTGGTTGTGGAGGATGACACCTGAAAGAGAAAACACTAAGACACAAAAAATGTTAGATGATAAAAGGGTGGACTGCCAAGCAAGATCTTGGTCCTAGAAGCGCAAAAGGCTTCTTGGGGGATGACAGTCCACTGTTAAAAAAAAATGCTAATCAGAAACAGAAAGTGATAAATGATAAAAGACAGAAAGAAAGAACTGAAAGTAAAAGCATACCTATTTAGAAGCAATCTACTTTTGCACAGTCGCCGACATCGGTGGTATTGCCAGCATCGGTCAGGGAAGGTCACTGACGTCGGTTAGACTGCCGACGTCGGTAGGGGTACTGGCCGAGGTCGATCAGGGCAGTAGTCAGGGACGAGTTACAGGTCTGGTCTTGGTTTGCAGAATGGATTGAGGCTTCGTCTGAGGGTTAGGGAGGTCTATTTAGAGGTCTGTGAGATTACCTGGAGGTTTGAGGGACTTGTTTTGGTCTGAGGGACTAAGAATGTTGTCTGGGATTGGACTGAAAGGGTGACAGGGCAAAAGAAAGATGGACAGGAGATAGGGGTCTGAGAAGGCTTTTCAGCCTTTCAAGAAAGGACAAGGCAAGTGGTGGACAGTTGATAGGATAGGTAGATGAAATCAAATGATAAAATGAAATGAAAGAATGAAACTCTTACCTCTTGCTTGCTGGTTGGAGAATGGAGAAACCTATTGTCAGAGCTGTTGAAGAACCTGCAAATGGAGCTGTTGCTTGGAGCTGCTCTGCAAGGTACCTGTAGCTGCTGGGGTTGCTATATGAGAGGGAGGAGAAGAAAATATGAATGCAAGGAGCATCAAGAGAGTTCTATTTGTGGGGGGGGGCAGAATGGTTGCAGAAAACTATTTTAAAGGATGCCGACGGTGGCAGAACCGCCGACATCAGTCGAATAATGACCGACGTCAGTGGCCGAAGAATGGGGACAGAGGCTAAAATTAGCCTCTATCCGTTCTTGCACACTACCGGGTCAAGGGGCCATAGGAAAATGGTCGAGGAAGGCATAAATGGATGCAGGAGGAAGGATAAAGGGGAGATTTGGGCAATAAAGGCTAGGAGAGAGGTGGGGGGATCCAAGGAGTGGATCTAAGGTGGCAAGGGTGAGGTGGAAAAGGGGCCACTAAATCAAAATATTTAAGTTATTTTAATTTAATGAATGGAGGGGACTAAGGTAAGGGTTAGGATATGGGTCAAGGGGGACAAGGGTGAAAGATGACCAAGGTGCAGACACGTTTTTGGTGTCTACATTTGCCCCTTTTTGTCTTGTTGTTTGTTCTTGACGAACTGCAAGATAAAAATAGGAGTTGGTTGCCCCAGGAATAGGATAAGGTTAATTTCATCTTGTTGGTTGTTCAAGTGAACTGCAAGACAAAAATAGGAAGAGGCTACCCCAGGAATGGGATAAGGTGTTCCCCCCTCAAAGCGGGAGTCAAGGGAAGGGAACTTGAGATCGAGTGTCAATTTGATAGAGAGATGGATGGAGATGGTGAGTGAAAATGCTGCAATAGTCGTGATTGTGCGTATACCACTTCACAGGATGGTCAGGTCAAATTGTCACAGGTCGAGGGTCGAGGAGTGCCAAAATTAAAATAATCGGGCCCCAGCATTTGGTCATAGCTGATCGGGTTATTCAATCTAAGCTGAAGCTCCAATGGTCATCATGTTCCAGGTATCTCAGGCTTAAGAAGTGCTCTCAGAAACATGAAAATGCCACAAGTAGTAGGGATCAACTGGCTTACGATCCTATACTTGTGAAGGTCATAAATAGTCTGCGCACAATTTTGCTAACCATTCATGGGGTAGCATACATGCAAAAACAACCAAGGCAACATTATCTTGGAAGTGGTCATGGTCAGAGGAGATAGGCATGATCTCCAATGGTCATTGGTCAAGGTGGATGGATGGATGAAAGGATGTGGCCGAGCTAACCTCAGAAGACTGAGTGCTACCTACATAGCCCTTGTGGAAGGGCCTCAGGCCAATGTAGTTCTCCCTAAAAGGGAGGAAGGGTCAAAGTGGTCGATAGACTGGTCTTGGTCAAGGTCAAGGTTGAGTGATAAAGGAGAAAAGGGGTTTGTCCATCTGAGAGATGAACAAACGGGATGGTCGAGCTAACCCCAGAAGATGTTGTGTCAACTAAGTGCTG
Source organism: Torreya grandis (assembly GCA_037957365.1). Taxonomy (NCBI): domain Eukaryota; kingdom Viridiplantae; phylum Streptophyta; class Pinopsida; order Cupressales; family Taxaceae; genus Torreya; species Torreya grandis. The sequence goes on from JARHVA010000429.1 coordinate 3,536,960, forward strand.
CCTACATAGCCCCGGTCATAGGGCCTCAGACCAATGTAGTTCGAAGTAATTGAGAAGATTGGTTTGGTTATGTGTCGAAATGATGAGGAGAAAAAGATGTTACAGCCTTTTCCAAATGGTGTATTCTGTAACATTGGTTGAGGGGTCTTTCATCCCTAGCAATTTTCCCTATTCGTGATGGATGTATGCTAAAAATGAATTGAGGTCTATTTAGGCTTCAGCAAGTATTGGTTTATGCTTAATATAAATTGTGTAGTCCATAGTTTCCATGTGTATTGGTGTCCATAGAAACTAGGTGAATAGGTTATGAGAGTGGTCTGAAAAGAGAGTCGAGTTGAGTTGATTTGACAAATGATGTGATTGAATCTGACCAAAGTGTAGAAGAAGTGAAAGGCATATTCGCCCTTTCATTGACAAGGACCAGAATGACAGCATAAATAGGGGTTGTTAGAACCAAGAACCCCATTCATGCATTGCGTCGTTGACCATGAGTTGTGTTAGAGTGGTAATCGAATCACTTCGACATTAAAGTGAGCTTGAAGTCCCTTGAGCAGGTGTTATGATAGGAGGAGGGTAGGGTAACCTGTTTTAAGAGCAGGGATAACTTTGCCCCTTTTTATAGGAGACCCTGAGACAACTACAAGCCAAGTCCATGACCCATTTTTTTTTTTTTGGTGCAGACTGATCGATGCGGGAAGTCTACATAGAGATGTCATTTTGCTTTGTGGTCATTTGTGAAGTTGATCGATGCAGGAAGCTTCTAAGAAAGTGCTGTTTGTAGCAAGATTTAGTCATAGCCATCCTTCGAGGGAGTGGTCTATATTTTTGCTTTATATAAGTTTGAATAACTGTCCTTTGAGGGAGTAGTCTATTAGCTACATCAATGATAGTATAGTTGTCCTTCGAGGGAGAAGTCTGTCTTTTTGATTTGATTTGGTGACCTTGGATATGTTTTGACATCTTGATTTTTTTTTTTTTAAATTTTTTTTTGACAAAATTTGGAGTCATGGACAAGACTATAGAAGTTCAAGGGCTCCCTTTTATTAGGACAAAGCATCCATGTGTCATAAATGGGTTATAGAGGATTTGTTAAGGCGAATAGGGTTGAAAGGAATGAGAATTAAGAGGATGGGGATTGCTCAAGGGACGAGTTCAAGTTAAATGTCAAGTGGACAAGTACTCGACTAGCAGTAGAATGGTCGCAGATGCAATGCATTGAGAGGCTCAGGTTTTGGTCATCCATCATGAGAGGACAGATGATAAGTCCCTGACCCATACTTGTGCGTGATGATGAAAGGTCCGAGCCAATTAGGGGCAAATTTGCCTCCTTTACTCCGCTCCATATTGGTCACGTGTTGGTTTTCTTTGAGGATGAGGTCTCTGATGTTGAAATCTCATTCTCACAGATTTTTGTCATAGGCTCGCTTGATGCGATTTTGATAGACATGGAGATGGTTGAGGGCAGCAAGATGACGTTCATCAAGTAACTCAAGTTGAGCTAGGTGATCTTGAGGAAAGTCATCATTGGAGAGAATGTCATGTAGAGAGATGCAGAGAGATGGGATCTGTACTTTGAGAGGTAGGACAACCTCTGCTCCGTACACTAGAGAGAAAGGGGTAACACCCATAGAGGTTCAGATGCTAGTGCGATAGGCCCACAAAGCAAAGGGAATATGAATGTGCCAATCCCTTCCTGTGTTGTTGACCACCTTTATGATAATTTTAGTCAAAATTTTGTTGGAAGCCTTGGCCTGCCCATTTGCTTGTGGGTAGTAAGGTGAAGAAAAGCTGAGTTTGATGCCAAATGAGTCGCATAGTTTTTGGACGATCTTGTTTTTGAAGGATTTGCCATTGTTGGTGATGATTTTATGAGGGACACCAAAGCGGCAGATGATGTGGCTATTGATGAAATTGACAATCTTGTCGGCTTTTGTGGAGATGAGAGGAATGGCCTCCACCCACTTGGTGAAATATTCAGTGGCGGTGATGATGGATTGATGACGAAGAGACGAGTGAGGGTTAATCTCACTGATGAGATCTAAGCCCCACTGAGAAAAAGGCCAAAAATCCTGAGCGACTTGTAAGGTGTGGCTAGGGAGATGGAACAAGTTAGAGTGCTACTGACATTTGATGCAACGCCGAACATAGTCACTACAGTCTTGATGAAGGGTGGGCCAATAATAGCCCAGACGAAGGATGCGCTTGGCAACCGAGTTCCCACTGAAGTGTCTGCCACAAATCCCATCATGGACTTGTTTAATGGCATGAGAGGCTTTAGTAGAGGTTAGATAGTGAAGAAGGAGGCCGTCGAAGCCTCACTTATAGAGAAGACCCCCTAGCATGGTGTAGCAAGCAGTGCGTTTAATGAAAGCCCACCGCGCATTGCTAGAGAGATGGAGAGGAATGATAGAATGAGATAAGTAGTCCACAAGTTGCTTATACGAATCATCTCGTGGACTAGAGTCTATGGTGTTGATATGGTTGATGTTAGGAGAAATGTATGAAGGCAATGGCACATGATGCATCGTGACAAAAATTCTAGATGAAGATGATGAAGATGGGATATGCGAGGCGAGAGAAGCCATGGTGTCAGCAAACTTGTTCGTGGAGCATGGAACAGTCTGCAAAAGGTAATGGTCGAAAGAGGTGAGGAGAGTGTCAACACAATTTTTGTACCTTTGCAAAACTTCATTTTTACAGAGGTATGAAACGTTGACTTGATTGACGATGAGCTGCGAGTCACCGAAGATGTTGATGGTCTTGATGCTGAGAGAAAGGGCGGTTTGAAGTCCCAAAATTAAGGCCTCGTATTTAGCCATATTATTGGTACAATCAAAGTCAAGCCTGAAATACAGAGGCATGGATTCACCCTGGAGTGGGATGAGAATGACACCCGCACCCCCACCGAGTTGACATTTGGATCCGTCGAAGAACATGGTCATTTGGTAGACAGTGTCATCGATGGAAAGTGCGGCGATGGACTCGTTAGGGAACTCGCACTGTGAAGGTTGATTTTCAGGAAGAGGGGCATCTGCCAATTGATCAGCGATAGTTTGCCCCTTGATAGATTTTTGCTGGATGAATTCAAGGTCAAATTCGGCAAGTAGCATGAGCCATCGAGCCATATGTTGATTTTGATATGGCTTGGAGTGCATATATTTAAGAGGGTCAATGTGAGTGATGACAAAAGTTTTGTGGTTGAGAAGATAGTGGCAGAGCTTGGTAGTGGCAAAGACTAACGCCAAATAGAGTTTCTCGATATGAGTATATCGAGTTTCATAGTCGACTAGTGTTTGGCTGATATAGTAAACCGCTTACTCACAGTGATGGTCGTCTTGGTGCGCAATCATGGCACCTAACGAATGGTTGGTGGTAGAGATATAAAGGTAGAAGGGCTGGTCATCTTTAGGTGGAATGAGGACTAGTGAACAGACCAGATAGCGTTTGAGGGCTTTAAAAGCCTCTTGACAGTCCTTATCCCATTTAAAGGAGACGTCCTTCTTAAAGAGATGATGAAAAGGTTGGCAGCCGTCAGAAAGCTACGAGATGAAGTGGTGAATAGACTGGAGCTTCCCTTGTAGACTGTGAATCTGCTTGAGATTGGTCAGAGGTGGCATCTCGAGGATAGCATGGATCTTAGCGAGATCTATCTCGATGCCACAAAAGGAAACGATGAAGCCGAGGAGCTTGCCTGAGAGGACCTCAAAGATGCATTTTTTGGGGTTAAGGTGGACATTATATTGAAGAAGGTGAGAGAAGATGATCTTGAGGATGGTCAAATGGTCATGACGAAGCTTGGACTTGCCGAGGTCATCCACATAGTCCTCCATGATTTTATGGAGGAGATCATGGAAAATGTAAGTCATGGCGCGCTGGTATGTGGCACTTGCGTTCTTCAAGCTGAAATGCATGACCTGATAGCAGAAAGTCCCTCATGGGGTGATAAAGTAGTCTTGTGCTGGTCTTTCAGAGCGATCAGGATTTGATTGTATCCTGAAAACCTATCTATGAGAGATAGCATCTCATGGCCGGCTATGAGATCAACAAGCTGGTCAATGTTAGGAAGATGGAAGTCATCTTTGGGACAGGCTAGGTTAAGGTCACGATAGTCCGTGTAGATCTGGATCCCCCCAGTCACCTTGGTGACAGGGACGATGTTAGAGACCCACTGTGGATAATCGATGGGTTGGATGAAGGAGATAGAAAGAAGGCATTGAAGCTCCTCTTTGACAAGGAGCGCAACGTGAGGATGCATCTTTCAAAGCTTTTGCCTAACATGCTTAGCCTCTGGTTTGGTGACAATTTTATGGGTAGCAATGGTTGGGTTGATGCCAGGCATGTCACTGTAAGTCCAGGCAAAGGCCTTGCTATGGTCTGAGAGGAACTAGGTGTAGTCAAGCTGCTCTTGATCATCTAAAGATTGGCCAATCTTTAAGACGTGAGGAACATCAAAAAAAGGGAGGTTAATGTCAATGGTTGATTCATTTAACATAACCTAGGTTTTAGAAGGGAGGGAGCACTAGATGAAAGAGTCATCAGCGCCCATGTAGGATAGAATGGCGTCGTCGTCAACGCAGCGGATAGTGTGGATGGTCACTGACTCATCCTCTATCATGTTGGGATAAATAAGAGGGAGAGACCTGGACACCCCGTTGAGCTGATAAGTTAGGGGTTCCAGGCGGATGGTGTTTAAGGAAAAAAAACTAGGAGGGATGGAAACCACCGACTCTGTAGGTGAAGGAGGAGGGATGGGTGAGCCTGGAAGAGATTGGTCAATGGTTGGCTCAGGGCAAAGGTCTAAAGAGGCCTGAGTGGGGTCATGGTATCCCAGGCCATATTGTTTCTTGGCATCATCATCGTTGAGCAGCTCGATGGGCTGATGGGAGCCTTGCTCATAGCGTCCAAAACCAAAACCCTTCCATGCACACTTGTAAAGGTAAGTGTGTGCAAAGGCAGGGTTGCCAAGAAATGAGAAGTCTGATGTGAATGGTTGGGGTGAAGGGAGAGGGTTGCCATTAGTAGGAGCTTGATTGAGCCCCCCATAGACAAGATTGGTTCAGAGATGAGGAGGACCATAAGGCACGACCATCCTGATCCGATGGTCGTAACTAGAGCTTTGGTGAAGGCATCCATACTCTTGCAGAGTTTGGAACATGTCTAAAGTCAGCAACCAATATTCTCCAAGTGAAAGTTGTTGGAAGATGTCTTCCATGGGGTCTTTGGTCATCGCTTGAAGAGGAGGGGTGAGGGCGATCTTTGGTTGTGAACTAGTTGAAGCTTTCGCGGATGGAGGCAGTGCCGAGGTTGATGGCTTGATAGGAATGAGGACGTCATTTGAACGGTAGGTGGTGTTACAAGTTTTGAAGGGTGAAGGGTCAGCGATAATGGTGTGGACTTGCTCGTCATGCTCAAATTTTACATAGCGGTGTAGGGTGGAGGGGACACAGGCCATGGCATGGATCCAGAGTTGGCCCAACAACATGTATTGAAACTCGCCTTTGATGATATAGAAGAGCTCTGAGACTGTGCGTGGACCAATGCGAATGTGAAGAATGACTGTGCCAATGGTCGTGGTGGTGGTGTCATTGAAGGAGCGCAAGATTGCGTCAGTTTTGGACACACAAATCTTGGGAAGAGCTAATTGATCAAAGGCATGGGTGGAGATAATGTTGATGCTAGCGCCTCCATCGATCATAACATGTTTAATGCGTGTTTGATCAACATAGGCAGTGATGAAGAGGGCGGCGTCCTGATCTTCTGTGTTGGATGTGGGAATCTCAGAATCGCTGAATGTGATGGAGGCAATAGGAGATAAAGAGTGGACGAGGGCAGCGAGTGGTTGGGGGTCCTCGGGTTGGACCTCCGTTGCCTGCAAGGCTCGAATGAGGGCTTGACAATGCTGAGGCGAGGTTTAGATGAGGTCATAAAGGGACATCTTCACAGGCGTCTAGTGAAGCTGTTTCAACATGGAGTCATGAATCGGCCTGGAAGAGGAAGAAGAAGAAGGCTGAGATGCGCCAAAGATAGAAATTTTAGGCTTGGGCGCTAGAGGTGGTTTGATGAAAGGGTAGGTCCAAGGAATGGTAGCTTTTTCTTTCACCTTGTCCTTTTGTGACCTAGTGGTTATATGGATGGCATTGATTTCAAAGATAGGAGGTGAAGGAGTTAAGGCCTGCTGATGAGATGTTGATGTGGTTGAAGAGGTTGGATGGGAAGGTGTTGAGGGTCGATCAAGAGTGTCCTCAAGGAGAAGAGTGTCCTTCTCCATATAGCAGTGAATGATGGCCTTGAGGGCAAAACAAGTCTCGGTATCGTGTCCTGGCATATGATGGTATAAGCAAATCTTCGTGTCATCGAACTAGGAGGGCTTGGACCCGAGAGGTTGGAAAGCCCTGATGGGTGGAAGGGTTATGCTGGAAGTCTACAAAAGTCAGTGCAATATCAACGAGTATGAGCCCACTAAAGGGTCTGTGTGTGATGCCAGTGACTTTTACTTAGGCAGAGTTGGAGGAGGTTTCTGTACCACCTTTTGGGTTGATGGTGCGGTGACAGGCGTAGATGACACTTTCTTCATGAGAGGTACCACCATTTTAGGAGAGGGTAGGCTAGAGGTAGGCAAAGGAAGCAAATGAGGCAACTAGTTTTGATTAGAGGTCAGAGTGGGAAGGATTTGGTTAGGGTCGAAGGATGGGGGCCCAAAATGGAAGGTAATGGTGACGGGGGAGGAGGCGTTTGCTTCTGTGGTCTGGCAGTCTTCTTTGACTTGGTTGGAAGACTACTATTGGTCGAGGTCTGGTCTAAGTCAACCTTCACTTGCAGGTGAGTGAGGGTAGAGACAGGGCGAACGCCGAGTGACTTGATAGGTTTAGATGGGGTAGATGCAGGTTTTGGTCTTGATGGGGTTGGTTGAGGTTTAGAAGTGGGGGTTTGGTCTTTGTTGAGAGTCTTGGGAGATTTTGCCTTGGGAGGATTGGCAGCATGAGACGAGAGGGCACAGGCATGTTGAAGAGCTTTAAGACGCTCCCACAATCCCTGATGCTCCAATTTCCTTGAAGGGAGAAGTCCGATTTTCTCTACTAGTCAGGAAAATGGTTGAGAAGATGTTGGATGAGGTTTGGGTCCTTGAGAAGATGTTGACGGTTGTGGGACTGAAGATGAGATAGGCATAACAGTCTCAAACCGTTGGCATGATGAAGTCGTGGCGGGTTCATCTTTGGTTAGAGGCAGAGGAGAGGCAGGTTCTTCCCTGGGTGGAGAAGAAACCAGAGAATGAGGCTCCTTGAGCAGGTAAAGGGCAGGGATGATGGTGCCCTCCACTTGCGATCGAGGAGTAGGAAGGGTCGGGTCCTCCATAGGCAGTAGGAAGGAGGATGGTGAGACTGGTGGTGTCGGTAAGGTTGAGGCATCCTCCAAGATGAGAGAGGTTGATGGAGAACTAACCAGGGAAAGGTTCGTCCACACGTGATGGACTGATAGATGGACTAACCTCTTGAGGTTGGTTGGGGATGAAGGGTGAGACCATATTGACTGTTTGAATGTTGTGTTCATGAGTATCATCAGTCAAGGTCTGGACATTGTTTTGGGTCAGTGGATGATTAGGGAACGGTTGCTTGAAGATGTCGATGCCCTGATTTGAGGGTGCATTGGGATTGTCTAGGATAAGGTCACCCTTTTCAAGCATGTCTTGGATTATGTTTTTAAAGGTTTTGCAATTTCTCGTGTCATGTCCTTTAACATAGTGGTAGTTGCAAAAGTTATTTTCCCTATACCACGCAGGGATGGCGTGTGAGGGATCAAATTGTGGAGGTGGTCAGATCTGGGGGAGATTGAGAACCCCCTGTCTAACAAGTTTTTTCAACACAGACGCGTATGATTCTCCGAGAGGAGTATACTATCATTGTACGTATCTATATTGGAATTGGTAGGTGGCGCTCTGAGATGTGGATGGCTCAGGCCGATTGTTTGAAGGCGAAGAGGATGAAGGTCTAACGACCACAGTGTTAGCTGAAGCGTTAGACTTAGGATTAAATGATGAAGGTTTAGAAGAAGAGGAGTCATTGGTCTTAGAATTGGGATTCTTGCTTCGCAACTTGACTTTATTCTCCTTGATGGCATGTAATTCAAGTTTGCGAGCCATCGTGAAGGCTTCATCGAAGGTGCAGAAGGTCTGAACTCGTAAGGTGGAAGAAATATGTTTGGCACAGGCTTGGGAGAAAAGTTCAATAAGTTCGGGTTGGGGTAAGGAAAAGGAGAGTTGATTGATGAGGCCTCTCCAATGAGCAACAAAGTTAGCTATGGATTCGTCCTTGAATTGGTGGATAGAATAGAGGTCTGTAATTGAGACCTTCTTGGTGATGTTGATGGAGAAGTGATCAAGAAAGAGCTGGGCCAGCTGTGTGAATGTGAAGAGGGAATGGCTGGCAAGGGAGCTGTACCAGTCAAGTGCAACACCAGAGAGGGACATAGGAAACATGCGTAAAAGCAATGCATCATCATGGGTAATAAGGTAACAGGCATGTCCGAATGCCCGTAAGTGTTGTTGTGGGTCTTTCTTGCTTTGAAAATGAGAAAATTTAGGAAGTTCCCATTGGCTAGGATATGGTCTAATCGGAACAGAAGGATGAATGGGCTCATTGCAAATTTGCTCATATGAGAGAGCGTTGCGTGAGCCAAAAATAGAGGTCTCTAGGCTAGACATCTTGTCCATCAGCATTTTGATGATGTCTGCTGATGGATTGACAGGTGGAGCGCCCCCTAGGTTGTAGGGCGCTTGGAAGAGGCTAGAAGAGGCATACGACGTAGTTGGTTGTGCATGTAAGGGCGCAACGTAGGGATAACTAGTCGTAGGGATAGAAGAGAAGACTAAGGGTGGTTAGGTAGAAGGCATGGCTAGGCTCGATGTTGCCACGGGAGGTTAGATTGTGGTAACAGGGGCCAATGGATAGGAAGCCACTCTGGTGTTGATAGGAGCAAGGGTAGGCGGAATAGAGACGACTAGATTCTGGAAGGGGGTAGAGAGTGGTTGAGTGGGCTGAGGTTGATAGGGGGCCAAAACCCCGGTGGAAGTGGGCCCAAAGATGGAGGGAAAGGCCACACTTGGAAGGTTGGTCAAGGTCTGGTCATTGGTCGAGGTGATAGCTTGGGTGTCTAAAGGTTGAACTACGGATGCTATCGATACGGCCGCAGTTGCGACAAGAGAGGTCAGCATTCCATAAATTGGATTGCCCAAGGAGTCTCGTGTTCAACTATGCACGAGATAGTGTTGCAAGGCTTTGACGTTGAGGTCCAAGAATCGTGCAAAATCTTGGTCCCCTTCTGGGACAATAGGAGTCTGGGGCGGGGTTGGGCGAGTAGGAGTTCTTTCAGTCTCTGAGTGGAACTCCATTATAGGACCGGTTATGAACGGGGTAGATGGAAGCGGTTGATGCCTCGCATGGTTGACTAGAGCCTTGGCTTGACTGCGAGTCAGAACCATTTAAGGCAAGAAAGGTTGTCCTCACAAGCTCAAACAAGCAGATAAGAACAAAAAAGATGAAGAGCATAAGTAAATCCTAAGCGTTAAATCCCTATAAATTTATTAAGATCATGGTGGCTTATGCCTTAGAAATGTGTGTAAGAAGATTGGCTTTTGAGACAGGTCCTAGAAGAGGTAGTCTATGGATGGTTTTAGGTTAGTTTTAGGTGCTCAAGAAGTCTGGGTTAGGTTCCGTACATGGCCTGGTGCTAAGGAGCAAGCTCCTCTCACTTCACGAGCCCAGTGATAAGCTGGTCTCACTTAGCCAAAATATACTTTTCCTAGAGATTAGACTCTACCAGAGAACATAGTGGGCTTTCTCCTTGGTGATGAAATCCAAGTAGGATCGCCGGGATGGGTAAGGTATCCGCTGGGGGATGAAATCCCAGTCAGGCCTTATCTCAACTGAGTTTGATGTTTGATTTAGTGCAAGTGGTTCAGTTGTGTAACATCAAGTGATCTACAATTAATTCAATATGTGATTATTAATTACTAAGTGTGGACTAAGAAATGCAAGCAAGCAGAAATGCAATGCAACGTGTTTTAAGCCCCAAGTTGAAATGTTAAGTTCAGATGAAAACAAGTTGAGAAAGGGTTGAAGGATATGATTTTTAACTAGTCTAGAAATGCAAGAAAAGAAAAAAAAAGTTCTTTTTATTCCTGCTTATGATGTCGTTTAGAAGAGAAGAAAGAGGTGAAAAGGGAGAAACCTAATGCACCTTATATGAACAGAAAGAAAGAACCCAAGGAAGACCCTAGGGTCCCACCGGGCATGCCAGAATGTTTCTACACTATGTTTGCTTTCACATTCAAAAAAAGAAAATGAGAAACTAAGAAGGAAATGGATGAGGGTTTGTACGTACCCAGATTGTAGACGTGCGCACCAGAATTCAGACATTGTGAGAACTCCTCTTTGGTTGTGGAGGATGACACCTGAAAGAGAAAACACTAAGACATGAAAAATGTTAGATGACAAAAGGGTGGACTGCCAAGCAAGAGCTTGGTCCTAGAAGTGCAAAAGGCACTGTTAAAACAGAATGCTAATCAGAAACAGAAAGTGATAAATGATAAAAGATAGAAAGAAAGAACTGAAAGTAAAAGCATACCTATTTAGAAGCAATCTACTTTTGCACAGTCATCGACGTCGGTGGTATTGCCGGTGTCAGTCAAGGAAGGTCACTGACATCGGTTAGACTACCGACATCAGTAGGGGTACTGGCTGAGGTCGATCGAGGCAGTAGTCAGGGACGAGTTACAAGTCTGGTCTTGGTCTGCAAAACAGACTGAGGCTTCATCTGAGGGTTAAGGAGGTCTATTTAGAGGTCTGTGAGATTACCTGGAGGTCTGAGGGACTTGTTTTGGGTTTGAGGGACTGAGAATGTTGTCTGGGACTGGACTGAAAGGGTGACAAATCAAAAGGAAGATGGACAAGAGACAGGGGTCTGAGAAGGCTTTTTAGCCTCTCAGGGAAGGACAAGGCAAGTGGTGGACAGTTGATAGGATAGGTAGATGAAATCAAATGATAAAATGAAATGAAACAATGAAACTCTTACCTCTTGCTTGCTGGTTGGAGAATGGAGAAACCTGTTGTCGGAGCTGTTGAAGAACCTGTAAATGGAGTTGTTGCTTGGAGCTGCTCTGCAAGGTACCTATAGCTGCTGGGGTTGCTATATGAGAGGGAGGAGAAGAAAATATGAATGCAAGGAGCGTCAATAGAGTTTTGTTCGTGGGGGGGGGGCAGAATGGTTGTAGGAAACTATTTTGAAGGATGCCGATGGTGGAAAAACCGCTGACGTCGGCTGAATAATGACCGACATCGGTGGCCAAAGAATGGGGACAGAGGCTAAAATTAGCCTCTATCTGTTCTTGCACGCTGCCGGGTCAAGGGGCCATGGGAAAATGGTCGAGGAAGGCATAAATGGATGCGGGAGGATAAAGGGGAGATTTGGGCAATAAAGGCTAGGAGAGAGGTGGGGGGATCCAAGGAGGGGATCAAAGGTGGCAAGGGTGAGGTGGACAAGGGGCCACTAAATCAAAATATTTAAGTTATTTTAATTTAATGAATGGAGGGGACTAAGGTAAGGGTTAGGATATGGGTCAAGGGGGACAAGGGTGAAAGACGACCAAGGTGCAGACACGTTTTCGGTGTCTACACTTATTTCAAATCTGTGGATGCTACCACATGTCCTCCCCTGTGTCCCAGTGAAAAGTGGCCATAGCAAGCGAGAAAGACATAAAGGAGTTGCTAAGGAGCCCGCAAATGTCAAATTTAGGATGGCTGACTAGCTGTTAACCTTTAAAAGATGAAAGATCTATAGACGTCAAATTTTCTACAATGAAGTATCTGTTGATCTTTGCAGGCTTAAAATGTAGACCTGAATACATTCAAAGACCCTAAGGTCAGGGCCAAAGGAAGAATAGGCAAAGAGGTAAATCTTAATAGGAGTTATTCCTAGTAGGTGGAGTAGCTCACTAGGTAGGTATTTGGACCTGCAAGCATTAAAATCATAACCGATGTGTCCCCTTTAGTGTAAAGACAAAGTGGGCAGCTACACAAATAGCAGGTAATAGAATGAGTGACTCTAGCTTAGGAGAAGACATTGGAAATGAATCAACACACCACAGTTAAGGCAACCACCCTACTCTAGCATGGCTCTCCCTGACAGAACCAAAAATGTGTCCAAGACATTAATGCATAGCATGGGTCACTCCATGGGACAAAGTGTCAAGCCTCCCTTGGCCTCTATATAATGTAATCTCTTGTATCATTTGAAGGGAGATCTTCCCGTTACCAGAAGCAAAACTCTGCCTAAATTGAAAGGCATTATTGAGACTTTGAGCTCAGATTATTCATCATATTTCTTTGTTTGAATCAAAAAGTAAGTTATTTTTAGACTTTGTGCTATTAGATCTTGTATCATTCTAAGAGATTTTTCTTATGTCTATTTCCTAAATGTATTCTTGTTTATGTAGTTTAACAAGTAGAGCTAGTGGAAGTGATAAAGAAGGTGACCTGAAGCTAACTACTTTTAAAATTTGTGCTGTCATAGTTGTCTTCAATGTGTGTTTATTTTTTGTTTCTATGTAAAGGACCTTGGGATGACTTTGTGCCCCCATTGTTCTCTATATCTCACTCTTGGACAGTCAAGGTGAAGACTGTGTGCTACATCTTAGATTGCTAGTTACTTTGTACTCTGTTACTAGTTACTTATCCTACCTGAAAGAACTCTTATTATTTCTTGTAAGAACACTTATAAAAGAAAAGAAATGCCTTCAATGTTTTCATTAAGATTTTCTCCTTTATTTGTGAACATCATCTCTGAAATAAGAGAAATGGATGGCTTATCCTACCCCTGAGTGTTATTTTTTGCTTATATATATAACATATAGCTCCTGCATATTCATAGGGAACCTTCCCTTGATGAGAGGAGAGATTTGTCCACCTCTGATGTAGTAAACCTACACACTAGGCTGACCAATCTCCCTATGTTATGGTTGAAGAAACCTATTTTGCTCACCAGTTAGCTAGTTGACAAAATATTCACCAAATAATTTTTGGCGACTCTGTTGGGGAAGAGGATGTAGTTTGAAGTCTCAAGCTTCAAGCTGTCGTAGATCCTACTCTTTTCTATTTTTGTTCTATAATCTGGCAACTCCACGTTATACTAGAAGCTAGAAATCTCAAGGTGTTGTTGACCCTACTTTTAGTTGGTGTAGTAGAGTAATTTTGAGTTGTTTCTTCCACAACCTCACCTTCAACGAACTAGGAGTCTTCTTCCTAGCCCTACCAGGCCACCAACACAAGGTAGAGCTTCTTTTTTTATTGCTAGTAGAGATTGGCCTATCCATCTTCCACCCAAATTTGTGATCCCACTTTTACATAATCAAATCATGGATCAAGGCCCCTAAGGTAACTCTTTTGTTCCACTAAATTAAACTCCACCTCTGTATGAGCTTCCACATAGTTCAAAGAAGAATTTTCCAAAATTTTTTGGTGATGGAAAAGTTCATCCTGATGAACACATTGTAGCTTTTAGCATAGCCTATGGTGTAATAGGGGTGGAATTTCAAGACATAGCAGTCAAGTTATTTGTGGAGACACTACAAGGTGCTGTTGTAGACTAGTTCTACCATCTGCAAGCTCGATCAGTGACTAATTGGGACACTTTGAAAGATACGTTTAAAGCTAGGTTCAAGCCTGTAGAAGATGCACATGCCTTGCTAGCCCAACTCACACAGATGAAGAAGGACCCCATGAACCTATGAGGGACTTCATTGCCAGGTTTGACAAGCTGAGGCACAGGATTCCCATGGTCGTCCAACTGACACCTCAGAATCTTAAGTGTTTCTTCATCAACTCACAGCTACCTGATGTGAGTTTTTTGCTAAGATGGGCTAGACACATAGACCTTGCTACTACTCAAGACTTGGCTACTGAGGTAGAAGATGACCTTATCTTGGCTAGAAAGATAAAGAGAGACCCAAATAAAGGTAAACCCTCTTCATCTTTTGAATACTCACCTATAGCCACCACTGACCCAATGATGCAAAAGCTAGCAAATGAAGTGCTAGTTCTCAGAAAGAAAATGGCGCAAGGGATGTCATCTACTCTTTCATATAGAGATGTACCAAGGAGGACATTTTCTAATCAGTCCTACCAAGGCCATGCTACCAGGAATCAAGGATAGTTAAATTGCCTTCCTCCTCCACAGAGGAACCTTGCCCTTGAAGCACCTCCAAACAACTCAGCAGTTAGATATCTTGAAGCTGAATTAGATTTCTCATTCCAGCCTGAGTTAAATCCTGAAGATGACGCTAATCTCTTTATTGAGGAAGAAGAAGAATTAGTTGGTGACTCCCATATTGGTTTCCTAAACTATCAAGATGAACCCAGAAGTGAAGGCAATGCAGTTGAGGGGTCATATGCTGTATTCACCCAATCTAAGAATTAATCAGCTTAACAAGCTGATAAAAAAAAGACAGAGGGGCAACCTCAACCAACAATTTTAATTGCTAAGTGTGGGACCACTCTGCCCTTCCAGCCAAAGGACCTAGTGACTGCTAAAAAAGTAAGTACCCTAAACATTTCTGCACCTTCAACTTCAAATTTGTAGTCCAGTTTTCCCCCTCCCAAAACTCAAAAGGATGAACTCCTATCCTCTATACCTAGTTCATTTCTAACATTTGATATCATTGACCATATAAAGAAAACCAAAATTCAAATGTCTAAATTTGAATTTTTGTAGTCCCATCTTGAGCAATTAGACAAACTGGTTCAATGTGTTAAAAACCAAAACATTCCTATTAAATAAGCAATTCTCAAAGTGACACATGATCCCCCCAGGAATACACCCACCCAGAACAATCTTGTCATTACCCCTCCTGCTGCTTCTGGTAGGACTGAACCTTTCTATGTCTCATTGCTAATAAATGGACATCAACTAAATAATTGCATCATTAATTCTGGTGCTTCAAACAATGTCATGCCTGCTAAAGTGGCTGAATCCCTTAACCTCACACTGAATAAGACTTTTGGTAGATGCTTTTCCATGGAAAACAAGCAAGTACCTCTACTAAGACAAATTAAAGATGCCCAATTTGTGTTTGTAGCATTCCCAGACAAAAAAATCAAGATGACTGTCTTGGTAGCTAGCGCCCCAGCATCATATGGCATCCTTCTTGGGCAGAATTTCTACAGGAATGTTGGTGGTGAATTGAGTATGGACTTATTCGAGGTAAGGATTCTAGTCAAAGGTGTTATGAAGAGGCTGCTCCCTGAGAAGGAAGTGAAATACGTGGTTACTCAGAGCTTGGCACCTAAAGCTCAAATTCTATTTGAGTCTTCAAGAATGGGTAACTACTTTCTATCCACAGACAAAGTTCATGATGATGAAGCCCCTGCAAGTGACAACCTAAAAATGCATTCAGCTGGAACAATAGAAGAATTGGCAGAGCATAATGTAATTGTGGAGGAATATCCTCCTCTGAATGAAGAAGAATCCAAAGGAAAATCAATATCAAATGAGGTATAGATTCTTAAATTTGATGGCAGCTACTCCACCGATTTAGGAGCTAGGGTTGTGTTGATATCTCCTCAAAGAGATATTTTTCCTTCATCCTACAAGTTGCAGTTTAGCAACACTAATAACACAGCTAAATATCAGTCTCTATTGCTTGAATTGAGGGCTGATCGAGACAAAGGCATCAAGCTCCTTCATGTTAAAGGAGATGTTAAACTAGTGGTTTATCAGGTGAAAAACCTATATCAAACCAAGAATGAAAGATTGAGTCATTACCACAATCTAGTCTAGGACCAAATTGAAAGCTTTGATGCTTTCAACATCTCTACCATTCCTAGAGAATTGAATGACTGGGTAAATGCACTAGTTGTTTCACCTACTCTCTTGGTCTCCCACCCAAATTTCAAATGAGACAAGTACATGATTGAGCTGGTCTTTAGACCAAGTGTACCTGATAATGCCAGTCATTGGCAAGTGTTTAACAATGATGACCAAATCATTGCCTTCTTGGAGCAAAAAGATAGCTTGGAATGGCTGTAGTGAACCTCAAAAGTGTGTACCAACCCCTGAATCAAATACAGATGTAGGTGAGGAGTTCCTATAACTCAAAGGGAATAAGATTCCCAAAGGCCTGGTTTCCCTTGAGAAGCTATTTGATAAGCATGATAGATTTATAAAATAGCAGCAAATGGATTCAAGCTCCTCTCAGGAGTTTGATCAAGTAAATTTGGGAACCAAGGGAGATCCCAAGATGGTTAACATTGGTAAATGCTATACTCCTGAGGAGAGGTTCAAGTTCACCACTTTTCTCAACTAGTACATGGAAGTCCTAGCATACTCCTATGATGACCTAAAGTCACTCAGGCCTGATAAAATTTGACATGACATTCCTCTCAAGGCTGATTTGACTCCTTATAGGCAAAAGTCTAGGTAGTATAATCCAAAAATATCAGGTACTATTTTGTTTGAGATACAAAAAATGTTAAATTCTAGAATTATTTTCCCAATCCATCATTCCACATGGATTACAAACATAGTGCTTGTAAGGAAGAAGAATGGTGAAATTCACTTTTGTGTGGATTTTAGAAATTTAAATCAGGCATCCTTAAAGGATAATTATCCTTTGCCAATCATGGATCAAGTGCTTTAGACAGTGATAGGTTTGAAGATGTTATCAATGCTAGATGGCTTTTCAAGATATAATCAAGTTGAAGTTGGTGAGGCAGACCAATATAAGACTACTTTCACCACACCTTGGGGCACATTTGCATATTAAAAGATGCTTTTTGTCTTGATAAATGCTGGCACCACCTTCCAAAGAGAAATGGACCTTGCCTTCAAGGATGAGATAGGTAAGTTCATTGTAGTTTATCTTGATGACTTGATCGTATTCACTAAGCATCACCCAGATCATGTGTGCCATTTGTACCAAGTGCTAGAATGCTGTTGCCAAAATGACATTTTTGTAGACACCAAAATCGTGTCTATCCCATTTGTCACCCCTTTGGTCCCCTTTGATCCCCTCCTAAACATTTCTAACCCACTCAATTATTAATTTAAAATAAATTGACTATTTTAAATTAATAATGCCCTTAGCACCTCACCCCACCTAGGATACCTCTCTTTGGATGCCTCCCTCACCCCATGCAAAATCTTAAATGCTTAAACCCCATTTCATCCCTTCCACTAGCCTCTCACGCTCATTTAATCCACCCAAGACTATTTTACAATGACACTTAGACCTGGCAGTTGCAAGAATGGGTAGAAGGGTAAAAATAGCCTCTTTTCCCATTCTTCAGCTGCTGACATCGGTCAGTATTTGGCCAACGTCAGCGGTTTCACTGATGTCAGTTCCTTTAAAACTGCATTTTTGCTTCTATTGCTGCCCCCTACGAACGTGAATTCTCTTGCTCCAAACTTCAAGCTCTCTCGCTCCTTGACTTCTTGCAAGCATCAGCATTTCAATAGCACTCTCCAGGCTCAGAGGTTCTGCACCAGTCATTCCACACTGTATTGAAGATTGCACGACATCTCCCGCATCAGCCACAACAGAAACATGCCTCTTGCACCTCTGTCTCTCCACCCACAACTACGTATTTGTATCAGTTTTAATTTACTGTCCTTTTGAATATATTAGCAATCAACCCACTATCCATTTCCAAGCATTCTGGACACAACCCAATCTGTCCTTCCCAGAGAGGCTGAAAAGCCTTTTCTCATCCTTATCTCACTTTTGCCCCTATCTTCCATCTGGTCTCTCATTTAGGCCACACTCTCTCATCTGTAAACCTAGCACAAGCCATCAAACTCTCACAGACCTCCCAGACCATTTTGATTGACTACAGATAGACCTGAAGCTTGACCAAAGCCTTATTGCCCCGATTGATGCCGGCCACCAGGCCCATTGCCCCTACCGATGTCGACAGACTAACCGACGCCGGTGACTTGACCAATTGATGCCGGTAGAGCCACCAACGCTGGTGACTATGGAAGACAGATTGCCACATACAAGTACGCATTAGTTTCTATTTCTTTTGTTCAATTTTTTATCATTTCTTTTTCTAGCAACATCCTGCTTTTTATCAACTAGTGGACTGTCACCCCTCCAGGAAGTCTTTGCACTTCTGGGATCAAGCTTTGCTTGGCAGTCTACTTGCTATCTATCTAACAGTTTTCTTGTTTAAGTCTCTCTTATCTACAGGTGTCATCTTCCATAGCCAAAGAGGAGTCCCTTCAACGTCTGGATATGGTGCGCTAGCTTCATTCGGGTATCATCTAACCCTTGACCATTACTTAGTTTCTTTCATCTTCTGAATTTAGAAAAGCAAAAATAGTTAGAAACATTCTGGCACGCCCAGTGGGACCCTAGAGATTTTTTTTGGGTTCATACTTTTTCTTCTAAATAACAAACTTTTCATATAGGTGCATTAAGTCTCTTCTTGCATCCTTTTCTCCCATCTCTTCCGAAAGGACACCATCAGCAAAGTTAAAAAGAATCCTTCTTTTTCTTTTCTTTTTGCATCTTATAGTAGTAAAACTCATACTCTTCAACTTTTTTTCCACTTGTTTGCATCCGAACACACATTTCAATTTGGGCTTAAAATCTATTGCATCTCATTTCTGCTTGAATGCATATTTAGTCCACACATCTAGTAATTAAAAATGCATTATGAATAAAGCGTAGTCCACATATGTCACACAACCTGACCACATTCACAAAATCAAACATCTAAACATACTTGAGACAAGGCCCAACTAGGATTTCATCACCTAGCGGATACCTTACCCTTCCTGGTAATCCTACTTGGACTTCACTACCAAGGGGAGAGCCCACTCTGTTTTCTGGCAAAGTATAAACTCTAGGGGAAGTATATACTGGCTAAGCAATCGAGCTTATCTTTGGGCTCGTGAAGTGAGGGGAGCTTGCTCCTTAGCACCAGGCCACGTACAGAACCTAACAAAGATCTTGAGCACCAAAAGTAACTTGTAACCAACTTTAGACTACTTCTTCTAGGACCCGTTCTAAAAGCCAACTTCTAAAACACACTTTAAGGCATAAGCCAACACGACTCTAAAAATTTATTCTAAAGAATTTAAGGTTTAGGGTCTGCTTGTCTTCATCTTCTTTTCTATTTTTATCTGGTTGTTTGAGCTAGGAAGGATGTATTATCTTGCTTTGAATGGTTTTGACACACAGTCAAACCAAGACTCTTGTTGACCATGCAAGGCAACAACCACTTCCACCTTTGCCTTCCATAACTAGTCCTCTAATGGAGTATCATTCAGAGACTGAACGAACTCCTATCCAACCAACCCTGACTCAACCCCCTATTGTCCCTGAAAGGGACCAAGACTTTGAAAGGTTCCTCGACCTCAATGTCAAGGCCCTTCAACATTATCTCATGAGAAGTCAAACGCGAGACTCTTTAGGCAACCCAATTTATGGGATGCCAACCTCCTTAGTTGAGATGACAGTCATATCAACAATGTCTGTGGTTCAACCCATAAACACCTAGGCCATCGCCTCAATTAATAACCTTCCCATGACTAATATTCAAAGTGTGTCTTCTCCTTCTATCTCTGGGCCCACTTCCATCAGGGTTTCGGCCCCCCATCAACTATAGACTATTCAACAAAGTTCTACCCCTTTCTAAAATTTAGTTGTCTCCATCCCACCTACTCTTGCCCCCATCAACACCAGGGTGGCTATTCATCCTTTGGTTAATATTTATACCATCCAACCACATCTGGCAACATCAAGCTTAGTCGTGCCTTCTACCTTCACGACACAACCACCTCTAGCTTCCACTTCTGTCCCTATGGCTAGTTATCAATACGTTGCGTCCATACAAGCGCAACTGACTACGTCATACACCCCTCCTAGCACCTTCCAAGTGCCTTACAACCTGGGGGCACCCCGCTTGCAAATCTGTCAACAGACCTAATCAAAATGTTGATGGATAAAATGTCTAATATTGAGACCTCAATTTTGGGTTCAAGAAATGTCCTGTCATATGACCAAATTTGTAATGAACCCATCCATCCCTCCGTCCCAATCCAGCCGTATCCCAGTCAGTGGGAACTTTCTAAGTTTACTCATTTCTAGAGTAAAGAAGACCCACAACAGCATCTATGAGCATTCAGAGATGCTTGTTATCTTATAGCACATGATGATGCGTTACTGCTACGCACATTCCCCATGTCGCTTTTTGGTGTTGCCCTCGATTGGTATAGCTCTATCACCAGTCACTCTTTTTTCACATTCACCCAGCTAGCTCAACTTTTTCTTGACCACTTTTTGATCAATATCACAAAAAAAGTCTCTATCATAGACTTGTACTCTATTAGACAGTTTGACGATGAATCAATAGCCGATTTCGTCGCCCATTGGAGAGGCTTAATCAACCCTCCTTTTTTTTGCCTCAACCCGAGCTCATTGAGCTCTTCTCATAGGCATGTGCCAAACATATTTCCTCTACTTTGTGGGTCCAAACATTTTGCACCTTTGACGAAGCTTTCATGATGGCTAGGAAGCTTGAACTATGTGCCATCAAAGAAAACAAAGTCAAGTTGTAGAGTAAAAACCCCAACACCAAATCCAATGACCCTTCCTCTAAATCTTCTTTTTCTAATTCTAAATCTAAGGCATCAGCAAATGCTATAGTCGTTAGACCATCATCTTCGACAACAACCAACCAATCTAAACTGTCCACATCCCAAAGTATCACACGACAATCCCAACAAAGATATGTGCAGCATCAATATACTCCACTAGGAGAATCATACGCATCTATGTTGGATAAACTTGTCCAACAGGGAGTCCTCAATCTCCCCCAAATCCGATCGCCCCCTCAATTTGATCCCTCATGTGCCATCCTTGCATGGTACAGAGAGAACGACTTTTACAATTATCACCATGTCAAAGGCCATGAGACAGACAACTGTAAGACTCTCAAAAACATCATTCAGGACATGCTAGATAAAAATGAACTCATCTTGGACAATCTAAATGCACCACCCAATCAAAGCATAGACATCTTTAAACAACCCTTTCCTAACCATCCTCCTAGCTAAAACAATGTGCAGACCATGGCCGATGACTCTCAAGAGCATAATATACGCACAGTCAACACTGTCTCACCTCTCATCCCTGACCAACCTCTCTCACAGACTCAAGAGGTTAGTCAACCCATCAGTCCATCACACATGGACAAACCTTCTTCTCCTGTTAATTCTCCATCGACTTCCCTTATATTGGAGGATGCCTTGACTATACCAGCACCACTAGCCCCACCTTCCTCTTTCTTGCTACCAATAAAACCCTACCCTTCCTAATCCTCAACCACAAGTAGAAGGCACAATCATCCCTACCCTCTATCCTCTTGAGGAGCCACATTCTCTAGTTCCTTCTCCACCAAGAGAAGGACCTATCTCTTCACCTTCTTCGACCAAAGACGAACCAGTTATGACTCCCCCACGCCTCGGGTCTAAGACTGCTGCATTTACCACATTTTCGGCCCCGTAACCATCCACATCTTCTAAAGAACCAAAGCCTCATCCAACATCTTTCCAACCATTCTCTTGATTGGTGGAAAGACTAGGACTTCTCCATTTGAGGAAATTAGAACATCAGGCATTATGGGAGCAACTCAAAGCCCCTCACCTTGCCTATCCTATCTCATCTCATGTTGTTGACCCTCTCGCAACAAAATCTCCAAAAGTTTTCAATAAAGACCAGACTTCCACTTCTAAACCTTCAAAACCTCAACCATCCACATCAGAACCAAAATCCTCATCCACCACATCAAAACCAATCAAATCCCTTGGTGTTCGCCCCATACCTAACCTCACTCACCAGCAAGTAAAGGTAGATTTAAACCTTTCCTCGCCCAATAGTAGTCTTCAAACCAAACCAAAGAAGATTGCTAAAGCATGGTGGTGAACTCCTCCTCCACCATCATCATTGCCCTCCATTTTGGGCCCTCATCCTTCTACCATGATAGGAGTGCTCCCTACTCCAAACTCTAACCAAAACAAGTTGCCTCCACTACTTCTTTTACCCACCACAAGCCTACCTCCTCTAAAAAATTTGGCACCTCTCACAAAGAAAGTGTCATCTATGCACATGGCCGCACCACCAACCCAAAAGGTGGTACGAAAGCCTCCTTCAACACCTCCCAAGCAAAAGTCATCAACACCTCATGCATCAACAAACACGGACCCTTTAGTGGGTTTGTACACTTTGATATTGCACCAACTTTTGCAAACTTCTAGCATAATCGTCTCGCCTATCAAACCATTCCAACCTCTCAGGTCAAAACCTTCCTGGTTTGATGGTACAAAAATTTGCTTATATCATTGCACACTGGGACAAGATACCAAAAATTACTGTGCCCTCAAGGTTGTCATTCACCAATATATGGAAAAAGACACCCTTCTCCTTGAGAATACTATCGATAGACCTCTGACACCTTCCCATATCCCTCAAACCTCTTCACCCTCATCGACATCTCATCAACAGACTATGGTCCCTTCACCTCCTTCGCCCCCTTTCTTTGAAATTAACACCATTAGTGTAGCCACTAGGTCACAAAAAGATAAAGCAAAAGAAAAAGCTGCTATTCCTTGGACCTATCCATTTGTCAAGCCACCTCAACCACCCAAACCCAAAATTTCTATCTTGGGTGCATCCCAACCCTCTTCTTCAGGGACAATCCATGACTCTATGTTAAAACAGCTTCACCAAATGCCCGTGAAGATGACCTTGTATGACCTCATCCAAAGCTCACCCCAACATTGTCAAGCTCTAATCAGAGCCTTACAGGCAGTGGAGGTCCAACCCAAAGACCGCCAACCACTAGCTACCCTGGTCCAATCATTATCCCCCGTTGCCTCTATTACTTTCAACAATTTTATTAATTTTCTACCTCTAACTCAAAAGATCAAGACGCTGCTCTTTTCATCACAACCTATGTTGATCAAACCCACATTAAGCAAGTTATGATTGACGGAGGTGCCAGCATTAATATCATTTCTACCTATGCCTATGATCAATTGGCCCTCCCCAAGAATTGCGTATCAAAAATTGATGCAATCCTTCGATCCTTTAATGACACCACTGCCACTACCATTGGCACCGTCATCCTCCATATTTGTGTTGGCCCGCGCACTGTCCCAGAGATCTTCTACATCATCGAGGGAGAGTTCCAATATAACATGTTATTAGGATGACCCTAGATCCGTTCCATGGCTTGTGTTCCTTCTACACTCCACCGTTGTGTCAAATTTAAATACGATGGGCAAGTCCATGTCATCTCTATCGACCCATCCCCTTTCAAGACATGTAACACGACCTACCGACCAAATGACGTTCTCATTCCTCTCAAGACACCAACCCAAACACTACCTCCATCCATGGAAGCTTCAACCAGCATGTAAACGGCGATCGCACCCAATCCTTAAGTGAAAACCAAGGACCCCATGGAAGATATCGTCTAACGACTTTCACTTGGGGAATATCACTTACTTACCTTAGACATGTTCCAGACTCTGCAAAAGTATGAACAGCTTCATCATAGTCCAAGCTATAACCACCAGATCAGAATGGTCATCCCTTATGGTCCTCCTAACCTTCAAACAAACCTCATCTATGGGGAGCTAGATCGAGCTCCTATTGATGGGAATCCTCTCTCCTCACCTCAACCATTCACATCTGACTTCTCTTTTCTTGGTAATCCCAACTTTGCTCATACCTACCTTTATAGGTGTGCATGGAAGGGTTTTGGCTTTGGGTGCTACGAACAAGGCTCCCATCAGCCCATCGAACCACTAAATGATGAAAATGCCAAGAAACAACATGGTCTGGGTTTCCAAGGACCTACTGAAGCTTCTGAAAATCCTTGTCCCAAACATATCTTAGACCAATCTCCTCCAAGCTTGCCTATTCCTCCATCTTCACCTATGGAGTCCATGGTTTCCATCCCTCTTTTTTTTTTGCATAAACACCATCCGCTTGGAGCCCCTAACCTATCAACTAAGCGGGGTATCCAGGTCTCTCCCTCTTGTTTATCCCAACACGATAGACAATGAATCAGTAACCATCAACACTATCAACTACATAGACAATGACACCATTCTCACCTACATGGGCGCTGATGACTCCTTCATTCAACACTTTCTTTCTTCTGAAACACAGGTTATGTTAAATGAATCAACCATTGACATTAACCTTCCATCTTTTGATGTTCCTCACGTCTTAAAGATTGGTCATTCTCTAGACACCCAGGAGCAGCTCGACTATACCAGCTTCCTTTCAAACCATAGCCAAGCCTTTGCTTGGACCTACAATGACATGCCTAACATCGACCCCAACATTGCCATTCATAACATCATCACAAACCCAGAGGCTAAGCCTGTCAGGCAAAAGCTTCACAAGATGCATCCTCGAGTTGTGCTCTTTGTCAAAGAGGAGCTTCAACATCTTTTCTCTATCTCTTTCATCCAACCCATTAATTATCTACAATGGGTGTCTAACATCATCCCTGTCACCAAAACAACTGGGGGGATCTAAATTTGCACTGACTATCGCGACCTCAACCTGGCCTACCCCAAAGACAATTTTCCTCTTCCCAACATTGATCAACTTGTTGATCTAATGGCTGGTCATGAGATGCTATCACTCATAGACAGGTTTTTAAGATATAACCAAATCTTGATTGCACCGAAAGATCAACACAAGACTACCTTCATCACCCCATGGGGGACTTTCTGCTATAGGGTCATGCCTTTTGGCCTGAAGAATGTAGGCGCCACATATCAATGTGCCATGACTTACATTTTTCACGATCTCCACAAAATCATGGAGGACTATGTGGATGACCTACTAGGCAAATCCAAGCTTTGTCGTGACCATCTAACCATCCTCAAGATCATCTTCTCTCACTTTCTTCAATACAATGTCCGCTTTAACCCCAAAAAATGCGTCTTTGGGGTCCTCTCAGGGAAGCTCTTGGGTTTCATTGTTTCTCTCCGTGGCATTGAGATAGATCCCACTAAAATATGTGCTATACTCGAGATGCCACCTCTGACCAATCTCAAGCAACTTCACAGTCTGCAAGGGAAGCTCTAGTCCATCCGTCGCTTCATCTCATAGCTTTTTGACCACTGCCAACCCTTTCATCATCTCCTCAAGAAGGACATCTCCTTTAAATGGGATAAAGACTGCCAAGAGGCTTTTGAAGCCCTCAAACGCTATTTGGTCTCTCCACCAGTCCTTATTCCACCTAAATATGACCAACCCTTCTACCTTTACACCTCAGTAACCAACCATTCGTTAGGTGCCATGATCGCGCACTGAGATGAGTAACACTGTGAACAAGTGATTTACTATATAAGCTGAACACTTGTCAACTATGAAACTCGGTATACTCATACCAAGAAACTCTGTTTGACATTAGTCTTTGCCACTACGAAGCTTCGTCATTATCTTCTCAATCACAAGACCTTTGTCATCACTCAAATTGATCCCCTCAAATACATGTACTCCAAGCCATACCAAAACTAGCGTATGGCTCGTTGGCTCATGCTTCTTGTTGAGTTTGACTTGGAATTCATCCAGCAGAAATCCATAAAGGGGCAAACAATCGCTGACCAATTGGTAGATGCTCCTCTATTTGACAATCAACCTTCTCAGTGCGAGTTCTCTGACAAATCTATGGCCGCACTTTTGACTGATGACACATTCTATCAAATGACAATGTTCTTTGACGGCTCTAAATGTCAACTCGGTGGGGGTGTGAGAGTCATTCTCATCCCACAAGAGGGTGAGCCCATGCCTCTGTCTTTTAAACTCAAACTTTGAATGTACCAATAATATGGCTGAATACGAAGCTTTAATTTTGGGAATTCAAACCGCCCTTTCTTTAAGCATCAAGACCATCAACATCTTCTACGACTCACAACTTGTCGTCAATCAAGTCAACGGTTCATATCTTTGTAAAAATGAAATTTTGCAAAGGTACAAACACCGTGTTGTCACCCTGCTAGCTTCTTTCAACCATTACCTCTTGCAAACTATTCCTCGATCTACGAATAAGTTTGTCTACACCATGGCTTCTCTCACCTCACATATTCCATCTTTGTCATCTTCATCAAGAATTTATGTCACGATACATCGTGTGCCATTGCCTTCATACATTTCTCCTAACATCAACCATGTCAACACCATAGACTCTAGTCCACAAGATGTTTGGTATAAACAACTTGTGGACTACTTAACTCATTCTATCATCCCTCTAGATCTCTCTAGTAATGCACGACGGGCTTTCATCAAATGCACGGCTTGATATACCATGCTAGGGGGTCTTCTCTATAAAAGAGGTTTCGACGGCCTCCTTCTTCACTGTCTAACCTCCACTGAAGCATCTCATGCCATTAAACAGGTCCATGATATGATTTGTGGTAGACACTTCAGTGGTAACTCGGTTGCCAAGCGCATCCTTTGCTTGGGCTATTATTGGCCCACTCTTCATCAAGACTATAGCGACTATGTTCGGTGTTGCATCAAGTGCCAGTAGCACGCTAACTTGCTTCACCTCCATAGCCACACCTTACAAGTCACTCAAGATTTTTGGCTTTTTTCACAACGGGGCTTAGATCTCATCGGTTAGATTAACCGTCATTTGTCTCTTCGACATCAGTCCATTATCACTGCCACCAAGTATTTTACTAAATAGGTGGAAGTTATTCCTCTCATCTCCACAAAATCCAACAAAATTATTGACTTCATCATCACCCACATCATCTATCATTTCGGTGTACCTCACAAAATCATCACTGAGAATGGCAAGTCATTCAAAAACAAAACTATCCAGAAACTCTGTGACTCATTTGGCATCAAGCTCAGCTTCTCTTCGCCTTACTACCCACAAGAAAATGGGCAGGTCGAGGCTTCCAAAAAAATCTTAACCAAAATTTTAATGAAGGTGGTCAATGACACTGGAAGGGATTGGCACATTCACATTCCCTTCGCCTTGTGGGCCTACCGCACTAGCATCCGAACCCCTACGGGTGCTACACCTTTCTCTTTAGTGTATGGAACAGAGGCTGTCCTACTTCTCGAAGTAAAAATCTCATCTCTGTGCATCTCTTTGCATGACATTCTTTCTAATGATGACTTTCATCAAGATCGCCTAGCTCAACTTGAGTTACTCGATGAACGTCATCTTGTTTCCCTCAACCATCTCCATGTCTATCAAAATTGCATTAAATGTGCCTATGAAAAAATTTGAGAGAACGAGATTTCAAAATCAGAGACCTCATCCTCAAAGAAAATCAACATGTGACCAATATGGAAAGAAGTAAACGTGGCAAGCGCTCATAATTGGCTCAGACCTTACATCATAACGCACAAGTATGGGTCAGGGACTTATCGTCTGTCTTCTCTTGAAGGTCGACCAGAACTTGAGCCTCTTAATGCCTTGCATCTGGGACCATTCTACTATTAGTCGAGTACTCGTTCACTTGACATTTAACTTGAGCTCTTCCCTTGAGCAATCCCTATCCTCTTAATCCTCATTTCTTTCAAACCTATTCCCCTAAAACAAACCCTATGTAACCCTTTTATAAAGTATGAATGCTTTGTCCTAATAAAAGGGAGCCCTTAAACTTCTATAGTCTTGTCCATGACTCAAAATTCTATCAAAAATAAATTGGGATATCAAAAGGTCACAAACTCTAAAAGTAGACTGCTCCCTCAAAGGATAGCTGTACTATCATTGCTGTAGCTAATAGACTGCTCCCTCGAAGGATAGCTATTCAAAGTCCTCAAATATATATAAAGCAAAAATATAGACCACTCCCTCGAAGGATGGCTATGCTTAAAATCTTGCTACAAACAACACTCTCTTAGAAGCTTCCCGCATTGATCAGCTTCATAAATGACCACAAAACAAAATGACATCCCTATGTAGACTTCCCGCATTGATCAGTTTGCAGAAAAAAACAAAAAAACAAAAAAAAAGGGGGTCATGGACTTGACTTGTAGTTGTCTCAAGGTCTCCTATAAAAAAGGGCAAAGTTATCCCTACTCAAAAGGGTTACTCTATTCTCACATGTCACATCACCTACTCAAGGGACTTCAAGCTCATTTTAATGTCAAAGTGATTTGATTACCTCTCTGACACAACCCATGGTCAACGACATAATGCATGAATGGGGCTTTTGGTTCTAACAACCCCTATCTATGCTATCATTATAGTCCTTGTCAATGAAAGGGAAAATATGCCTTTCACTTCCTACACACACTTTGGTCACATTCAACCACATCATTTGCTACCCAACCCAACCCTTTTTCAGACCACTAACATTCTCATAGCCTATTCACACAAGTTTCTATGGAAACTAATATACATGGAAACTATCGACCACGCAATTTATGTCAAGCATAAACCATTATTTGTTGAAGCATAAATAGACTCATTTCATTTTTAGCATACATCCATCACCTAATATGGACAATCGCTAGGGATGAAAAACCCGGAACAATGTTACAGAATACACCATTGCACAATATGGCAAACGCTATAACATCATCTTCTCCTCATCATTTCAAGCATGTACCATCAGATATATGGAATGTGCTAAATCATTCTCATGACCAAACACATCAACCACTTCGACCCTTCCTCCCTTTTTGGGAAAACTACATTAGCCTAAGGCCCTTAGGACAGGGGCTATGTAGGCAACACTCAGTTGACATGGGGTCTTCTGGGGTTAGCTCGGCCATTCCTTCGTCACATTATTTTCTCACATTTCTTCATCACAATTAATCATATATTTTTGCAATCATTCACATTATTCATAACTCAATCACATTAGTTTCTATGACAAAAAATATACATAAAAAAACTAACAACCAAACACAACATACATCATTACGTCACCATGAAAAATACATCATCATCAAGCATCATCATCATATAATCATTAAATATAACATAATCATTTACATCATTACATACATCATTAAGCCATAATCTAAAAATTGTAACATAATCATCCTCGACAGCATCATAAAACATCATCATTCACATCATTAACATAATCATCATTATCATCATTACACAATAAATTCAAAAGTCATGACATAATCATCTCATCATCAAGCATCATCAAGTATAATCATCATATAATCATCACATAATCATTTACATCATTCACATCATTAACATAATCATTTACATCATTCATCATCATAAATATCATATCAAAGCATACATCATTAAAACATGTGAGAAATCCTAAAAACATTAACATCCAATGCCTTTTCATAACACATCAATAGCCAAAAATCTCATCATATATATAACATGAATGTTTTACAATGGCACAATCTGTGCCTCTCTCTCTCTCAAAAATCTATAATACATCTCGCATCAATGGCTCGCAGGCCGGTATATACATAGTATCAAAATCTGCCCTCAAAGCTGTGGCTGTGATGGTAGTGGTGGTGGCCGAGAAGATGCTGTATCATCTCCCCCCTCTAATCTGCATTGTCTATGTGAACTCGAAGCAGTCCCTTGCGACATAGATTGCTACCAGCTCAGCACTACCCTCATGTATTTGAGGGAACCCCCTGATGGCCCCCTCATAATACGTGATCTCATCCAGCGCAGTATTGTACCTAGAAATAAGTATAGTTTACGGTGGACCCATCCAACCTTCTATCGTGCCCTACACTGAACCCTCAGGCTGTGAAAAAGTTGGCTACACTGATGTTGACTATGTGGGTTATTGAATTGGTTACTGAGGTGGATGCTGAATCAGGCTCTATCCTCCAAAAACCTGCCTTACCAATGCCTGTGCTTGGGCTGCGACCAACTATCCTTGCAAAATGGTGACCTATCCTGTCAGAGTAGCCACCTGCCTTGTCAACCCTGCCACTTGTCTTGTCAAAACTATGACCTACCCCTACAAAATAGTCACCTATCCTTGGGATACATCCCTCTCTTAGATGGCTACATCTCTCTCTTGGCAGGCTGCATCCCGCTCTCTGATCACTGCCTGCAAATCAGGCTGTGGCCCCACTTGCACGCCTGTATACTACCCTACCCACCATGCTGTATAAACCTCTATACATCCTAGATCTACTATCTTAGCTCCTACTGGTAGCTCCTCAAAATTAGGCCCCTTTATCTCCTCTAGTAGTGGGAGCGGTGCCTCTATATCATCTCACTTATATAGTGGGAAGGTGGGCAGCACATCTTGAATCAGCGTAAACTGGCACCGCACTCTCTCTGTTAGTACCCTCTCAAGCTCACCAGCTCATCTGCCCCTGACCCATCTCAGGCTTTGCACACTGACCAGCTACTCTCCCTGGTCTCTAAAAATTGGATACCCTAGGTATGGTCTCCAGATGATGTCCATAGGGATCAGGGCCTCCAGCACCCCTCTGTAGTAGTCGATGTCTCTGACTACCCCATCTACCCACGTCTACACCATAACCTCATGCCACCACCTAAAGCCAACTCTAAAATAGGCCTAAATCACCACTAAGAGGCCAAGAGGTTGTGTAACCATGATGTGCTCGTAAGCCCAACAGTGTAAAAGGTGGCCCACGCACAGACTATACCATCACCGCTGACTGATGCCCCATAGCTCTCTGTACACCTGAGCCAAAAAGATGGGCACTCAAGCAAACATTGTCTGTTGTTCCATCATCTCTAACAAAACTTTGGTCATAACAACTGAAAACTTGCCTCCCTCTATATCTGACAACGCGTAGACAGTGATGCTGATCATCATCAGGATGGCCAGTCGATGCGCATCCTTGTCAACAGCATAAAGGGGCTCGTATGCAAAACTCACTGAGTGGTAGCTCGTCTCAGCGATGTGCTCTCCAAATAGCATAACCATATGTATGTCATGCACCTCTCTCGAGCATGCATACAAGTCTGCTCCGTGTACCAGTACCCACAAAATTTGGTACACATCCTCGACCGTCACTATCATCTCTCCTGTGGATAAGTAGAAGGTGTTGGTGGAATGATCCCACCACTCGATTAGAGCCACCATTAGGCTCACATCCCTCACCACTCGATAGTATTGCCATAGCCCATCGAGTCCCACTATGCTCATCTGAGCCCACTCCTCTCTGGTGATGTCTCGATGCATTTGCGTTAGTAATGTCGACAACTTATCTCTCAAGATCAGTGTCTACCTCACCTGCATCCAACAATCAAAATTCATGTTAACAATGTGACTACCAATCCCCATGACTCTTCTTCCCTTTTAGGAGACCTAGCTCGGCCATTTGCCCTTTCGTCTATCTACTTGACCATCTACCTGACCATCTATGGCTATTCTAACACCTGAGAAGCCCTTAGTGCAGCTTCGGCCCCTCGACTTAGCATTTTTCACAACCTTTTTAGACCAGGCAGCCACCAACATCAGTTAGCATGTTGATGATGACACTTACCTAACCGACATCAATCACTTCATGACTAATGTCGGTAGATAAGTGACCAATGTCAGTCGCTGGTCGGCCAATGCTGTTGAACCTATTGATGTCAACGATTGGTTCAGCCCTAGGACCGAATGGGGTGAGCCCTAAAAATAGGGCTTCCCCCATTGGCCCCCCATTTCCCCCCAAAACCCTCCTATATCACCCAAAAATGACCTACCGACCCTTGCCCCCCTCTTAACTACCCCTCCCTCTCATTTCCTAGCTAAAAACATAAAAATTTCAAAAACAAAAACAAATTCAAAAACAAACTAAACAAACTCAAAACTGCCTCCTACCTCATCCCATCATCGCCACCATGGTGGCACAATGGGTGCCGCTAGTGGTGGACCTCCCACGGGTCCTCCTCCACCCTCTACCATCTCCTCTATCTCACTTTCTTTGCAACCTCCTCCTGGCCCACAATCAACTGTTCAACCTCCACTCTCGGTCCAAATCACTCCCTCTCTCCACCAATCTCACTTTGACACCTCACACTGCTCAACTGGTCAACTTGGGGTCACTTTAACTCAGTCACTCTAAAGCTCACTTTTCTCACTTTAACAATAATCACAAATGACTTTTGGTGGGCCGCCAATCCAATTTTGTCAAATTTGGCAGGCTGTCGATGTCGGCATAATCGTGCCCTAGGCTACCGACGTCGGCCAATTTCTGTCGACGTCGGTCGATTTTAGCCACCAACATCAATTTTATAACTGACATCGATGGCCTTAAAACCTCCAACTTCTTCACAATACCCAAAATCATGTCCACAACAACCTGCCCTCATAGTAGAAGTCATCTTAGCCTCCTGGGGCATACTGTAGATCACTTTTACCATGGCTTGACTCGACCACAGACCTTGGAGATTGCGACTATCTTCTCCGACTACTTTCAAGACAACTCTATCTTGGATGTTTTGATTACCATTGCTACCTCACATCTAGTTAGCAAATTGTCCACGACCACCATAAGTATTGGATCACGCTCCAGTTGATCCCCACTGCTTGTGGCCTTTTTGTGTTTTTCAAGAGCACTTCTTGAGTCCAGAATACTTAGAACACGATGACCATTAGAGCTACAGCTTGGATCGTTTAACCCAATCAGCTATGACTAAATTCTGGGGCCCAATTATTTCAATTTTGGCACTCCTCAATCTTTGACCATGACAATTTGACTTACCTATCGCGTGGTGTGGTATACGCGCAATCCCACTCTTTGCAGCGTTCACACTCAAACCTTCCACTCTCTGTCAAATCGACACCTAATCTCAGGTTCCCTTCCCTCGACTCTCGCTTTGAGGGGGAAACACCTTATCCCATACCTGGGGCAACCAACTCCTATTTTTGTCTTGCAGTTCGTCAAGAACAACCAACAAGACAAAAAGGTGCAAATGTAGACACCGAAATCGTGTCTATCCCATTGGTCACCCCTTGGTCCCCTTTGATCCCCTCCTAAACATTTCTAACCCACTTAATTATTAATTTAAAATAAATTGACTATTTTAAATTAATAACCCCCTTATCACCTCACCCCACCTACGATACCTCTCCTTGGATGCCTCCCTCACCCCATGCAAAATCTTAAATGCTTAAACCCCATTTCATCCCTTCCACTAGCCTCTCGCACTCATTTAATCCGCCTAAGACCATTTTCCAATGACACTTAGACTTGGCAGTTGTAAGAATGGAGAAAAGGCTAAAAATAGCCTCTTTTCTCATTCTTTAATCGCTGACATCGGTCAGTATTCGGCCGAGGTCGGCAGTTTTGCCGACATGGGTTCCTTTAAAACTACATTTCTACTTCTATTGCTCCCCCCTGCGAATGTGAATTCTCTTGCTCCAGACTTCAAGCTCTCTCACTGCTCGACTTCTTGCAGGAATCAACATTTCAACAGCACTCTCCAAGCTTAGAGGTTCTGTACCAGTCATTCCACACCGAATTGAAGATTTCACGACATCTCCCACATCAGCCACAATGGAAATAGGCCTCCTGCACCTCTATCTCTCCACCCAAAACTAAGTATTTGTATCAATTTTATTTTATTGTCCTTTTGAATATATTAGCAATCAGCCCACTATCCATTTCCAAGCATTTTGGACACAACCCAATCTGTCCTTCCCAGAGAGGCTGAAAAGCCTTTTCTCACCCTTATCTCCTTTTTGCCCCTTTCCTCCATCTGGTCTCTCATTTAAGCCACACTCTCTCATCTGTAAACCCAGCACAAGCCATCAAAATCTCACAGACCTCCCAGACCATTTTGATTGACTACAGACAGACTTGAAGCTCGACCAAAGCCTTATTGCCCCGACCGATGCTGGCCACCAGGCCCATTTCCCCTACTGACATCGGCAAACTAACCGACGCCGATGACTTGACCAACTGACGCCGACAGAGTGACTGACGCCGGTGACTGTGGAAGACAGATTGCCACATACATGTATGCATTAGTTTCTATTTCTTTTGTTTATTCTTTTATCATTTCTTTTTCTAGCAACATCCTACTTTTTATCAACCAATGGACTATCACCCCTCTAAGAAGTCTTTGCACTTCTGAGATCAAGCTTTGCTTGGTAGTCTACCACCTATCTATCTAACAGTTTTCTTGTTTAAGTCTCTCTTATATATAAGTGTCATCCTCCACAGCCAAAAAGGAGTCCCTTCAACGTCTAGATATGGTGCGCTAACTTCATCTGGGTATCATCTAACCCTTGACCATTACTTAGTTTCTTTCATCTTCTGAATGTGGAAAAGCAAAAATAGTTAGAAAAAATTTCTTTAAACCCCAAAAAGTCAATTTTTGGAGTAATAGAGGGGAAACTTCTCAGACACATTGTGTCTAAAGGAGGCATAAAGATTGACTCAGACAGAGTCAAGCCTATCCAAGAGCATACCTTGCCCACAAGTAAGACTGTTGTTCACTCTTTCTTTGAAAATGTGAATTTTTTACGGAGGTTCATCCCTGAGTTTGCTGAGAAGACTAGGCACATTGTAAACATGATGAAGGGAAAATCCACCTTCAGCTGGACTAAAGAAGGTAAGTTGGCATTTGAGGCTATCAAGACTACCATTGCCCATGCTCCAATTCTAGTTTGTCCAGACTATAACAAAGAGTTCACCATATATAGTTATGCTTCAGAATACACACTTTCAGTAATTCTAGTTCAACAGAATAAAGAAGGTATGGAATTCCCCATTTCCTTCATTAGTTTTCCTCTCAAATCTCATGAGATGAAGTACTCAAACATGGAGAAGCATGCTTATGCAGTGGTGAAGGTAGTGAAGCATTTCCACTTCTACATCTTTAATTCACACACTACTGTCTTGGTTCTTGACACCACGGTCAAAGCCATACTACCTCAACAGGAGTTTGGGATGAAAAGAGGTAATTGGGTTGAAAAGATCCAAGAGTTTGATCTGGTCATCAAGCCAACAAAGCTAGTGCGTGGAAAGGGGCTATGCCAATTAATTGCTAATAACAATCCAGAAGGAACAAAGCATGAAGAATCAGAGGTGGAAGACACACCAACAATCCTCTTTATCTCCACCATGAATGAGTGGTATTCAGGTATTGCTCTTTTCCTACCTTATGGTGAGTGTCTCACTCACCTATCTTATAAAGAAAGGAGAACCATCAAGATGAAAGATAAAAATTTTATCCTCTGGGACAATGACCTATACAAGAGGAGACTTGATGGAGTTTTCCTTTGCTGTGTGGACAAGGAGCAGCAAAGCCAACTTCTGAAGTCTTTCCACAATTTGTCCCATGGGGGACATTTTTCTACTCCTGTGACTACCCATAAAATTCTATGAGCCAGGTACTACTAGCCAACTTTCTTTTAGGATGCATACAAGTGGGTTAGGGAATGTGAACTATGCCTGTAGTTTGTAGAAAGACCCAAGTTAGTTGCCCTACCTCTCAAGCTATTGGTCATAGAGGAGCCATTCCAGCAATGGGGAATTAATTTTATTAGAGATGTAAACCCATCTTCAAGTGCTGGACATGATTACATCCTCACAAAAATAGATCACTTCACCAAATGGGTGGAAGCTGTTCCAACCAAACATGCTACTTTAGAAGTAGTATACAATTTCCTTAAAGAGAACATCATCTCCAAGTTTGGGGCCCCAACCATGATTATCACTAACAATGCAGCTTGTTTCACTTCCTAGGAGATTACTCAATTCTATTTCTACTATGGGATTACACTCTTCCACTCTTTTGATTACTTTCTACAAGGGAATGGATAGGATAAATCAAGCAATAAGAACCTGGTGACTATCATCAAGAAGCTGGTGGATGACAACCAAATGACATGGCATAAAATATTGGTTGATGCTCTATGGGTAGACAAAATTACACCAAAGAGAGCAATTGGTATGTCTCCTTTCCAACTTCTTTATGGTGTCAATGCTGAGATACCGATCACCTTGGAATTGCCAGCATTGAAATTAGCTAAGGCAATTGAAGACCAAACATATGAAGGCTCCCTTGATAAAAGGATCATGTGTCTTACTAAGTTGGGTGAGTAGAGAATTATAGTGGTGGATTGAATTGCTGCCCATCAAGGTCTGGTGAAGAAGCTCTTTGACCAAAAAGCAAAGAACCGTGATTTCTAGACTAGAGATCAAGTCCTACTATGGGACAAGAGAAGAGAACCAAAGGGGATGCATGGAAAGTTTGATTCCCTGTGGAGGGGCCCTTTTACTATTCTTCAGCTCAACGGTGAAAATAGTTTCTTGTTGAAGTATCAAGATGGCACTCTCTTTTCTCTGCCTCATAATGGGTAGCATCTGAAGCACTTCAACTCTTGAAGTATCAGATGAGTTCCTCTATTCATATGTATATTTATATAGTCTTTTGTTTCTATTTTGTGCATTTCATTTTTATTTTTTTTGGAACCTTTCTTTTTGGGTAGCACGACTCCATAGCCCAATGGCATACTTCAAGGCACTGAAGATTCTGGTTTCTACTCTACTTAGTTGTTTTGAGTTTTCATTTGACAAAAGTTCCCTAACTGGAGACAACTGTTGTCCTCAAAAATAGCTTTCTCATTTTTGGGACAACATATGAACTATTTTGGTCCTACAAGACAAAAATTGTCTCTTACCTTTTCAAAATTTGTTATGAGCATTCAATTTTCTCATTTTCCAAACTATTTTAGTGAAGGGACTAATTGGTTCAACGGGTTCAATGGCTTTTTCAGGTGAGTTCAATCAAAAGGGGGCAAGTTTTTAGCACTTAGGCATTTTCAGGATTAGTTCAATGACTTAGTTCAATAAAAAATGTCCATCGACAAGCATCTAAGCAAGGATTGAACCATTGAACCTTGAACCATTTTGGTTCAATGGGTTCAATGGGTTCAAAGGTTTAACATCATCAACAAGAGTTAAGTGCTTTGTCAAGGTTCAAAGTTCAACCATTTCAAGGTTCCATGGCTGCGAACACTTAACAAAAAACAAAGGCTTGAATCGTTGAACCTTGAACCATTTTGGTTCATTGATTTGATAGGTTCAATGACCAGATGGTTCAATGCGTTTGGTTCAAAGGATCATAAGGATTCAACCAAATAAAGAAATTGAACCATTGAACCGTTGAACCAAGGTTGGTTCAATCGGTAGGTTCAAGGGGCTGCCCCAAAGTCAAAGGAATAAATGCCCTTGCAAAGGACAGTGAACTAGAGGCAAGTGCCCTTATGGAGGGTACCCAACATCGGTTCAAAGAGGCACACAAAAGAAAAATACCAAAGAGTGGAACATGCCATGTGTACCTTGTAGAGTTTCATGGAAAGTGACAAGTGGCAGTTGCAAAAGGTTTCAATGTCTTTTTCTTAAATCAAAGAAACGTGCCATGTGTCATCTGTAGAGATTGACAAAGGCTGCCAAGTGTCAATGATTGCTATATCTCCCTTTGGTTTCATTATCAAGTAAAGACTATGGTGGGCCCTAGGCAAGTTGCTAAAAGGATAAGCAAAGTGCTCCAAGTGTCATCCTCTGTGTGATTGCCAAAACTGAGCAAAAGTTGCCACATGTCCTTGGTAAGAAGTGGCAGATGCTACCAAGTGTCATCACCTATTTTGATGGAAGATGCCACGTGTCACTTGTTCAAATTAGTAGAATGTGTCACGTGTCAAAGACAAAACACTCTCAATATAGAGACGTAGAGCTAAGGAAAGATTTCCTTTAGACAAATTGTCCAAAGGAATTCCTTCAAACATTTTTTCTGAAGGAAATAAAGTGACAATAGTCCTCCAAAAGAATTAAAGTCTGAAGGCCACCCAGATGATCTCAAAGGGTAGGTACCCTCGTGGAGGATAGTCAACACTCATAAAATGGACCTTTTCCAAGACCCTGACAGGCAAGTCCCCTTCGAGAAAGATCAAGCCTCAAAGTGTAGTGGAAGCTGCCAAGTGTCACATGTTGAGACATAGTCTCTAACAAGTTTCAAAGCAATGGAACTCACCACGTGTCCCATCTCAACTAAGTGGAGTGTGACAAGTGTCTGCATCCATGCTTCTAGCCTCTAATAAGTTTCAAAGCTTATTCCAATAAGCTTATTTCAAAGTTGCAGATGCTGCCACATGTCCTCACCTGTGTCACAATAGAATGTGGCCATAGCAAGCGAGAAAGACACAAAGGAGTTGCTAAGGAGAATGACAGGCCCATAAATGGAAAATTTAGGATGATTGACTAGCTGTTAACCTTTAAAATATGAAAGATCTGTGGATGCCAAATTTGCTACAATGAAGTATCTGTTGATCTTTGCAAGTTTAAAATGCAGACCTGAATACATTCAAAGACGCTAAGGCCAGGGCCAAAGGAAGATGAGGCAAAGAGGGAAATCTCAGTAGGAGTTATTCCTAATAGATGGAGCAGTTCACCAAGTAGGTATTTGGACCTGCAAGCATTGAAAGTGTAGCCTGTTTGTCCCCTTTAGTGTAAAGACAAAGTAGGCAGTTGCATGGATAACAGGTAATAAAATGAGTGACTCTGGCTCAGGAGAAGATGTTGGAAATGAATCAACATGCCACAATTAAGGTAGCCACCCTGCTCTAGCATGGATCTCCCTGACAGAACCAAAAATGCATCCAAGGCATTAATGTGCAACATGGGTCGCTCCATTGGACAAAGTGTCAAGCCTCCCTTGGCCTCTATATAATGTAATCTCTTGTATCATTTGAAGGGAGATCTTCCCATTCCCAAAAGTAAAACTCTACCCAAATTGAAAGGCATTACTAAGACTTTGAGCTCAAATTGTTCATCGTATTTCTTTGTTTGAATCAAAAAGCAAGTTACTTTTAGACTTTGTGCTGTTATAGCTTGTATCATTCTAATAGATTGTTCTTATGTCTATTTCCTAAATGTATTCTTGTTAATGCAATTTAACAAGCAAAGCAATGGAAGTGATAAGGAAGGTGTCCTAAAGCCAACTACTTTTAAACTTTGTGCTATCATAGTTGTCTTCAGTGTGTGTTTATTTTCTATTTCTATGTAAAGGACGTTTGGATAACTTTGTGCCCCCATTGTTCTCCGTATCTCACTCTTGGATAGTCAAGGTGGAGACTTTGTGCTACATCTTAGATTGCTAGTTACTTTGTACTCTGTTACTAGTTACTTATCCTACCTGAAATAACTCCTAATGTTCCCTGTAAAAACACTTCTAAAAGAAGAGAACTGCCTTCAGTGTTTTCACCAAGATTTTATCCTTTATTTGTGAACATCATCTCTGAAAGAAGAGATATGGATGTCTTATCCTACTCTTTAGTGTTATTTTCTGCTTATATATATATATATATATATATATATATATATATATATATATATAGCATATAGCTCCTGCATATTCATAGGGAACCTCCCTTTGATGAGAGGAGAGATTTGTCCACCTCTAATGTAGTAAACCTACACACTGGGCCGACCAATCTCCCTATGTTGTGGTTGAAGATACCTATTTTGCTCACCAGTTAGCTAGTTGACAAATATTCACCCAACACATCA
The DNA here is from genome assembly GCA_037957365.1 of Torreya grandis. Classification (NCBI taxonomy): domain Eukaryota; kingdom Viridiplantae; phylum Streptophyta; class Pinopsida; order Cupressales; family Taxaceae; genus Torreya; species Torreya grandis. Next base: position 3,576,492 of record JARHVA010000429.1, read on the forward strand.
CACTCATCTATTTTCCTTCATCTTTATTCCACAAAGCATTTTGTGTTTTCAAATCTTCAACAGTAATTGTGGTTAGATCATATACATTCTTTAATCTATGAATGTATTATGTACCTTTTTGGATGATGCCATCTAACCAATTATCAAATATCTTGGAAACCATTTTGCTTCTATGTATCTGATCCAGTATCTTTTTATTGATAGGTAATTTTGGATCAAAAGACATGGGTAGTTAGGAAATTGGTTGTGGATCTAGATTATGAATGGCGTCGATGTATTTAGCCATTGACCACACGGTCTATATTAACTCCCTTTTATCTTTTTCATCCTTCCAGGTTCTGTTGACTATCCTTTTGGTGGATGCTTCAAGGTGATGCACATTCATGGCATGTGATGTAGTCCCAAGATCTATCTTTTCAATTGTAAAATCCTAAACTGAAGGATCTTGAACTTCTTCATTTGTTCTTAGCCAAGCTATTTCTAGATTCCAGTTCCCCATGTTAGGGTTAATGTCTACCCTGGATGTTGTTTTTAATTTCTTAGACTTAGGAGTTTTTCCTAAACACTTACTCACCATATCCTCCAAGGGCAAAGAAAAAGGTACTATTTTCCTTTTTTACTGATTGAGCTTTCTAGCCACTTAGGTGTAGAGGCTGAGACTTCTTTATCAAGATTTAGCTGATCGAAAGGCACATTTGAAATAATCATCAAGTTGACATAATCAAAAGAAATCTTTGTCTATTGATCTACACTAACCTCCTCCACCATTGCTGAATCAGATTCTTTATCACCTATTGCTTCTCCTAAATCCTCTTTAGAATTTAAATCTATAATTACTTTTTTAGAAATTTGACTCTTTCTCTTACTTTGAGTCCTTGATCTAGTGGCACGAGGAAGAGTAGTTAGAAGGGTCTTCTCAGATCCTTTGATGATAGGATCTCTTCCAGTTTTTGGCTTGGAAGTACCTGCATCATAGATAGCAATAAACTGGTTAGAGGAGCTTATTGGGGATGGTGATTTAATTATTGATGTATATTGTTGGAATGCTTTATTTTGAGTTCCCCTAATTTTTTGCTCTCTCAACCATTTCTCAGTTCTTCTTATCACTGGGATGGTATTAAAATCAATTTTATCTTCTTCATTTTTATCCCAATTAATTTTTGGAATAGGTGATTGCTTTATCTATTCAAATTGTGGATCATCCCCTGTTCTTCATTATCGAAAATTCTATAAATGTCCATATTTAAATTAAGGGTGATTATTTTCCCTAGGGAAAACCTGAACCAGAGTCTTCTTCTGACCTCAAATTCACCTGAATAATCCTCCCAATAATCCTCTAATTGAGGAATAGTGAGAATCCTATTCTAAAATCCAAGTTATTCCTGGAAAAACCTTTGTTGTCAAATTGGGATTCGGCCGTGAAGTATTAAAAATTGAATTTTTTAAGATCCAATTCTAAATTCAAAGCATCAGATGCTGATTGGCATGAATAACATCTAAGTTCAATAGGAAAAGATATACCAGGTTTCTTTTTTATTAGGAATTTTTTAAATCTACATGTGCTAATTATCTACAGACTTCTATTAACACAAATTGATCAAAAACATACCTAGGTAACCTCAAATATTCACCGTCAAAACCTCCAACTCTAATATAAGTGAACTTGGAAAATTGAATAAAGAAACTACCATAAATGTTGATCAGTTGCATAGCTTCATTAGATAACCTCTTATTGATGTTGTTTATTAATTCAAAAGTCATTCTCCCAGTAAGAACATCATTAACCCTCCTATAATCCTCATAGCAATTATGCATTAGTAATTGTGAGTAATAGTCATAAATTTTGTTGTCTTTATCCAAGGGTGCATGAGGTAACCCTACCCATTGTCCTGTAGAAGCTAGGCAATAGAAGAGGTACAAAGACATATAAAAATATTTATTTCCCAAACAATTACTTAAACCTAGATGCAAACATTCAGCTATAATTTCTTCCCAACACAAATATTATTATCCTTAGAGGATCACCTGTATGAAAAAGTACATCCAGTCTTCCCAATAATATGCCTGAGCATTGCCCTTTAGCCTGTGTAGTAACACTATAATATCTTGTACTTTTGGAATCATGTGATTTCTTCTTAATGGTCTAGGTAGTATTGAACCCCCTTTTTAGAATTTCAAAAGACAATTTCCTATAATCACGCTCTTATAAAATACTTTCTTTAGTAAAAAATAACCATAAGAAGAAGTAATACTGAGGTCAGAGTATGGTTCCTTAGGAGGAATTCTCATAATAAAAATTAGGGTTTGTCTGTTGATATAAAGTAAAACATTACCATCGATAGTTCTAATGCACCTATTCTAAGTTTCATATCTAGTCATGCATTTAAAACTAATTTAGGGCATTGTACAGCCACGAGAAAGGTCATAGCTTCAACCAAGCCACTTTCTACTATCTTTTACATCATAAAATTTAACACAGGATTTTTAGCTCTTTCCTTAAAATCTTCCAAGTCATATTAGACCAAAGAGGTGTCCCCAATTTTAGGAGGAGAACATATGAGACCAGGACCATGCTCGTAATAAAGACATGCAGATTTCATGGCTATAGGTTGGAGGATATAATGAACATAAAATGTTTTAAACTTCTTAAATAATGCTATAAACTCAAAGGATTCTTCTTTCCAACCAAGTAATGGAAATGGATTATAGTAAGAGTAAAAATCACCTTAAATGTATCTAAAATCACTATGAATTTGAGCAATCAAATATCTTATACCACTTGTGTTGTTCTCCTTTGTATCACCCAGTATGGTTGTTTGTTAAATTTGACTTGTTCTCCCTTGATACTGATATTAACCAGATCAAATAATTAAATCAAAATAATATGTGCTAAATATGCTTGATAAGACACGCACTCTGACATATGCATTAATGGCAAGAATTTTTTACGCGTGATTTTGATGAGTAATGATTATTTGTAAGCTCATGAAAATTCAAAAATTTCCACTTTATAATGAGTTTCTACTATATTCTCTTCTAAATCTCCTACCAATTTTAACTTAGAGAAAGCCTCAGAGTGAGATGAGAGTATAGTCATTGAATAATTAAACTAATGAACTTATTGAAATGTGGTTCAACTTTGGGGTTCAAAGATATGAGATGAACTACACATACCGACCAATAGTCACATGACCTTTCCAAAAACTTTGAATTTTAAAATAGTGAACTATTGAATTGTTGAACTCTGCTATGAGGTTCAAGCTGTAGGTTCAATGATATATTAATTTATATAAGGGAAATGAGTGAACATGACTCTTCACAAAACATTGAATATTGAATTCTTTGAACCGTTGAACTCTTGAACCATTGAACTCTTGAATTGATGAAAAAATGTTCATGTTCAACCGGAAGGTTCAAAGTCATAATTGAAATACACAAAAGGACGAATAGTTCGCTTTGAGAAACATTGAACCATTGAATCTATTAAACTCTTGAACTCTAAGAATGGTTCAAGTTTAAAGGTTAAATTCTTTAGAAATTTTACACATAAAATATGATAAGTGGGTGACTCAAAAGGTAACATTGGCTCTGATTGGGGACTACATTTTATGGCAAAATATAAAGAACTCAAAAACTTTGATTACGTATAAACAAAGACATAAAAATGGAAGAAAAGGAGAAAGATAAACCAAAAATAGAAAAGGAAAACACAAAACATGACAATAAGGGAAATGTTATGTACAAAACAAGGGACACTTATTTCACAGTCGATACAACTTAAGATCCTATGCATTATAGGATAGGGGTAAAACAACTCCATCTAGATATTCCAATTTAAAATAATTAGGGCCAAGTACCTGATGAATTTTGAAAGGTCCTTTCCAAAGTGAATCAAATTTTCCATCTGCTCCTTTAGGTTCTATCCTTCTATCCCATAACAATACGTCATCTCCTTTCATGAACTTTCTAGGCCTAGTTTTTTGATCAAAAATCTTTTTAACCCTGATTTGATGAGTAGTAATATGATCAACTAGTTTAATCCTCTCCTCCTCAATCTTAGTTAAGTACATAACTCTTTTCTCTAAATAATCTTTAAAATACTGATCCTCAATAACATTTTATAATTTAGCTACAAATAATTCTATAGGTAATGATAATTATGCTTCTATCCCATAAACCAACTCAAAAGGTGCCATTCCTATTGCTCTTTTTAGGGTTACCCTGTTAGCCCAAAGTGCTTCATATAATTTCTTATGCCAATCTCTGGGGTTATCACAAACAAATTTCTTCATGATGGCTATCAAATTTTTATTACTTGACTCTGCTTGTCCATTCCCTTGAGGGTAATAATCTGATGAGTGAGAAAGAGAAATACGATGTTCATACCAGAATGAAGTTCCATTGAAGAAAAATTGGTAGCGTTATCTACCACAATCTTCTAAGAAACACCAAAATGTACCAGTATATTTTCTTTGAGAAAATTACATACCACTTCTGAAGTGGTTCTCTTCACAATGACTACTTCAAACCATTTCATAAAATAATCAGTTGCTATTAAAATGTGTGTATGACCAGCACTTGAAGGAGGTGAAAGAGGCCCAATGAAGTCTAATCCCCATTGTTTTAAAGGTTATTCAATAATGACATGCCTTAGAGGTAATGTTGTAATTTGTGGTCTTCCTAAAAATAATTTGCATTTTTTACAGTTAGCTACCCATTTATATGCATCTTTAAACATACTTGGCCAATATTAACAATTTTTATGGATTTTGAATGCTGTGACCAAAGAAGGGAAATGTTTGCCACATGATTCATTATGAAAAACTTCCAACAATTTGTATTGTTGTTCCTCATCTACACACGTCAAAAAGGTTCCATGTAGTCCCTTTTTGTATAAGACAACACCCCAAATCACATATTTTGCTGATTTTAACTTTAGATTCTTTTTCTCCTTCGGGAATAAGTGACTGGGACAGTCTCCATAAGTAAGATAGTGTGCCACATTTAGGAACCATAGATTTTGTAAGCTCATTGATAAGACAGTAGGAAGTTATTCTTCTTCTTCTTTACTTTTGAGTATCAATTTACATAAACCTTAACCTCTAACTAATTTGGTTGGCCTAATCTCTAGGTCATACTCTTGAATTTTAGTAACCCATGTTGCTCTTTTTTTCATCCCAACATCTTGTTGAGTTAGAATGCTTTTCATAGTTGAACTAGGAACACATACAACTGAATGAGAATGAAGTATATAATATCTGAATTGTTTAACAACCTTAACTACAACAAAATCTTGTTTCTTAGCTAAACAATATTTAAGTTCATGCTTCTTGAGAGGAACACTCATAAAGACTATTGGGGTTTCTATAATTAATTCATTTTTCCATAACAAGATACTAGACATGGTATGTTTTGAAGCATAACAGTAAATAACAAAATCTTTTTGGAAATTAAGAATTATCAAAGTAGGTGTTTGTGCAATCACCTCTTTAATATCTTCAAATGATTTCTTACCAGCTTCATTCCATATGAATACTTGTTTATTACTCATCATCCCCACAATATGTTTTGTAATCTCAACAAAATCAAGAATGAACCTTTAAAAAAAAAATTAATCTGGCCAAAGAAAGACTTATCTCCAGTCATATTAGAAGAAAGAATTAACTATTGTATTGATCTAACTTTTTTTGGGTCAATCTTGATTCCACCTTTTGAAACTAGGTATCCCAATAAATTCCGTTCTATAACATATAAAATTGACTTCTTAGGGTTAAGATATATCCCATGACTCAGACATCTTTGTAAAATAGTCTCTAGATCCTTCAGATGATCTTCTTTTTTTCTAAAGAAAATAGTCAAATCATCAAGATAAATGATAATAATTCTATCTTTCAGATCTTTAAAGGATGAATCCATCACTTGTTGAAAATTTACACTTGCATTAATCAAATTAAAGGGCATACGGTTATAAGAAAAAGTTCCTTGAGGTGTAGTGAAATCAGTTTTATATTGGTCAGCTATAGCCACACTTATCTAATTATAACCTAAGAACCCATCTAATATGGATATCATTTCTGACCCAGCAATAGTTTGCAAGATGTGATCCATCATAGGCAAGGGATAATTATCTTTTAAACTGGCTTGATTCAAATTTTTGAAGGCAACACAAATTCTTATTTCTTCATTCTTTTTGTGCACTGAAACAATGTTCACCACCCAGGTGGAGTGATGAATTGGATAAATAATCCTAGCCTTCAACATCTTATCAATCTCTTTAAAGATATCCTCAACAACTTTTGGGTTATAATTTCTGAGCTTCTACCTAAATGGAATTGCATTTTCTTTCAAAGGAATATGATGCTAGAATTGCCCATGTCTAAAATCTTTAAGATCATCATAGCACCAAGCAAAGACATCTTTATACTTAATCAATAGATTAATTAATTTGTTTTTCTCCTCTGATGAATAACACCTACCAATGGAGATCCATTTGGGATCAACCTCACTCTGAATGTTCATTTTTTCATAATCCTCTATTTTGTTAGGATTTTGGACAAGTTTCTTTTTAGTATATTTATTTTGTGTAGTGAGCAAATGTTCTAGAGAGACCAATCCTTTAGGGATTTTGTTTCTTTTTAATTGAATTACATCATATTTTGGATTTATCCTTAGATTAGGATTGAATTCTTTACATTCTATTTCAAAACCTTCAAAATAAGTCCCTAGGAACATATCAACATTCTCTAATTTTTTTGATCTATTTATTACTCTAAAAAACTTGCTAATTTTCAGCATTATCTGGGACATTAAGATAATAGACTAGTTATATTCTATATGAATCCCTTTCAAAATTAGGGTGTGGGAGAAGAAGAGAAGCTGATACTGATAGAAAATCCACCTAAGTGTTTTGGTCTCTGGGAATTGCTTTAATAGAAAAAGCATCAAAACATTCTATCTCATCCCAAACTTTATTTTTGTAATGTCTTAATCTGTCATTTTTAACTGAAAAAGTGCCTCTCACTTGTTTGACAATTAATTCAACATCTCCTCTTACCTTGAGTATTTTTACAGCCTTTCCTTTAGCTTCATTTAACTTAAGCAATAAAGCTTCATATTCTACAGTGTTATTAGTGTTTTTAAATTCTAACTTGAAAGAGTAAGGAAAAGTTTCACCTTCAGGTGAGATCAACACAACCTCTGCCCCTGAACCAATGATAACATAACTCCCATCAAATTCTATGGTCCATAGATCATTTGAATGAATAGACTCTGGGATAGATTCTTCCTTTAAATCTTTAGAGGAGAGAAAATAGTTACCAAATTTACATTCTTCAAATAGAATCTAAGACTTAGGATCATCAGAAGGATATACTGTAAACTTACATTTAGGTTCAGGTTCCAGCTTAACTTTTTGCTTTCCCACTAGAATTGTAGTGTATAACCAATCAATTTTAATCTGCCCACCCAAATCTTTGCAAAAAGTTCTGCTTAACAACATTCCATAATTAGCAAGGATATTCGCTACCAAGATAGTCAACTTCACCTTTTTATCAAGATAAGCTGCAAGAACAACTCGTGCATCTTTAATTTGTCCAAGTAAAGAAATATGTTTACCATCCATGGAGTAACATCTACCAAATATTTTTGTAAGGGATAAGCCTAAGGCTTTGGCTACAGAAGAAGGCATTATATTATTAGAAGCACTTGAGTCTATGATACAATTACTGAGTTTATGACCATTTATGAATAAAGAAACATAAAATGGGTTGGGTTTCATATCAACCGTATAAGGAGTATCATTAGATGAATTGAGGGTCATTTTAGAAGTATTAGTGGGTGATTCAAGTAGAGAAGTAAATAATTAGGCAATGGGAGACTCAATATTAACGTTTAATTGACTTTCAAGTTTAAATTGTGTAGGACCATTTTTGACATATTTAACCAATTTATCAAGTTATTTGGGTTTCAACCTAAGGTATTCAATAGGGGATATTTGAATTTTTACAAACTTACAAAATTCTAAAATATCAAAAGAAGTCTCACAATCATTTCTATGTAACAATTTACTTTCTTGGGTCTTCAAATTAGCATCAGAAGTTTTAGTAAAAGGTTCCTTACCTTTAATGAACACTTCTTGAGTGTTATAAAATCTTAGATTCTTTTGACTTATGGTAAGCACAACACATATAAAATCTTTAAGAGTAACCAATATTTTACCCCCTCTTTCTGAATCTGAATCATATTCTAAGAAATGTATTTTAGAGTCACTAGGTCCCTCAAGGTTCCTTTATTCTTCAGTAATCTCCCCTAAGACATCTTGAGTAGTAGTCATTTGAGTATATCTAAGCATCTATGGACAAGAATTTCTGTCATGATTAGTAGTCAAATGAAAGACACACATACTACTTCTTCTAGAAGGGGCTTCAATAATAAATCTTGGTTGTGTTGATGTAAGTGGTAATGTCTTACCAGCATTTGTTTGTTGATTTCTTCTACCAATATCTTGATATGGTTATTGGAATGAACCACTAGCCTTAGGTAATTATCTTTTTAGAGAAATCATATCATTGACTAGCCTTTGAACTATAAGATCTGTAGAGGATGAGGGATGAGCATTAGCTACTTGAACTTCTTTCTTCTATTTTATGACCATAATAAGATCATCCTTTAACTCAACTACAAATGATTGTGCATCTATTAAATCGACAATTATACCTCTTCTAAGATGAAAACTTATATCAGGAGGCATAGAATTAATAAAGAAACATTTCTAATTCTTAGTAGTCAGTCTTTTAGTAGTAGGAATGTTGTGCATAATTCTACTGAATTTGGCTATAAATTCCCTCATGGGTTCATGTATCTCCTTCTTGAGCTGAGTCAATTGAGCAACAAGGGAATGTTCATCTTCTGCACTTTTAAACCTATTTTCAAATGCACTTTTCATATCATTTTAGTTTGTGATTGAGGAATCAGTTAGATGATAAAACTATTATGCTGCAATATCAATTAGAGTTTACATAAAAACCCTTATGGCTAAATCTTGATGTTGCACGCCTAACACACCACATGCAATTGCAAAGGCACTCAAATGTTCTTTTGGTGATTGTCTTCTATCTCTAATAAATTTGGGTAAATTTTCCCTTGCATTTTTAGGCAAAAGATTTAGGTTGGCCCCTAAATTTAGAGGTCCTATGGCTGTTCCCCAAGGTTGGGCCATTGGAAGAAAACTTATGCAAGAAAGAAAGACAGTACCAGAAAGAGTTAAGGCTTGAAAGATAGAGGATGTAGAGGGTTTATGAGGGCTAGGAGGTATACTTCTATCTTTTTTAACGTGGGTATGAATATAAGGAAAATTTGAGCTTTGCAATGTTTGAAAAGAAGAATCCTCAATTCCCTCTCTTCTCAAAAATCTTGTGTATTTTGGAAACTAGCTTATGATATTATACTTATTAACTTCTATACTGTTCTTAATCTCTTCACACTTTAGGGGATTTAATTCCTTGCTACATTTTCTGCTTGCCTCCTTCTTTACCTGAGTAACAATAATCTTATATTATTAGCTAATTCTTCTTCTTTTTCTAATATTCTGCTTGTTATCTTATAATCATCAATATTTTGATGAGAACGCCAAGCAAGAGTATTTAACTAACTAATTATATTTTCATGTGGAAGCACTATTGTTGCCTCATACTAAGGTGACTAGTCTTTCAATAAAGATTTGAATTTTGATTCCCCAACGGAGTCACCAAAAACTGTTGGCTAACATATTTTTCCTTATCTAAAAATATTTTATTTTGACTCCACACCCTTCTTATTTCAAGAACAAATAAGTTAAACAACAAATGGGTGAACTATCAAGACCAGTTCCCCTCTGAATTAAGGTAAAACTCCCTTTAAGATTTTCAATGATTACAAATATTCAGATACAATTTTAACTAGAAAGTGTTTAAAGGCAAACTAACATCCATACATCATCATGCTATGAATGCAAGATTTTATAACAATAATGGGTAATAGAATACAGAGATTCTATTTTCAATAACAATCAAAAAGCTATATATATATATATATATATATATATATGCTGAACCAATAAATGATAAAACACGTATAATGAATTGTCTAATTGAAGAGTAATTATTATATGAAAGAAGATTTTACACAGAAAATCTAATTTCAAATATTCAAATGCATAGATCTAATTATGCAGTAATTGATTCTCCTTTTCATTCATAGATGAAAAATATTTTAGACAAACATCATATATATTGTAAACAATAGTGGTCCAGCTCTAAAAAAATCCTATCTCCTTGCTCTTTTTTAATCTCCCCCTTCTTTTTTCCACCATATATATATATATAGCTTCCCTAATTAATCAATCTTTCAAACTAAACTAGAGTTAAAGTAACTCTGACCCATCTAGGATTTAGTTTTTTTACAAATTCATTTAAAGATCAAGTTTTGAATAGAAAAGCAACTGAATAAAAGAAACTATGTAAGTAGCATCATTGCTGAAGTGATGGATTAGGAACTCCAGATTTGTTGTGTTTGGTTGGGTAGGTACGTTGAGCTTTCCACTCTTGAAATGATGTAATAAACTCCTAGATTTTTGAGAGATTGGGAATACTGACGTGTTTTATTCTTGCCTTCTAGATGTTTTCTTCCCTCTGAATTTTTCCCATATTTTTTGTGTGCTCTGGGAGTGTGTCGATGCAGTGACAAAGAAGTGACTCTACCTTTAAAATCTGAGAGAAATTTTTAGTTGATAAGTTGTCACTTTCTTTAACAATGTTGATATTTTCCTTAAAGGATTGAATCATAGTATTGATGTCCTTTTCTAGTTTTCCATCATCCTTTATGTATTTCACATCAATACACTGTAGATCATGCTGTAATGACTGAATGAATTCAGTTATTTATTTTATCATTTTTGTGATTTCAATTCGCCTTTGTCGGGATACTGAATTCCTCCATTCAATGTTTTTCTTACTTACATATAATACATCTTCATCCAGTCCTATCAAATTCTTTTTTGACAAAAACTTTGTTATTCCATACTTTTGTACCTCATCAATTTAATTCATCACACTCATCCATTTTCTTTCATCTTTTATCCATAAAGCATTTTGTGTTTTCAAATTTTCAACAATAATTATGGTTAGATCATATACATTCTTTAATTTATGAATGTATTCCGTACCTTTCTGGATGATGCCATATAACCAATTATCAAATATCCTAGTAACCATTTTGCTTCTATGTATTTGATGCAACATCTTTTGATTGACAGGGGATTTTGGATCAAAAAATAGGGGCAGTTGGGTAATTTGTTGTGGATCTAGATTATGAATGGTGTTGATGTATTCAACCATTAATCACACAGTCTATTTTAACTCCCTTTTATCTTTTTCATCCTTCCAAATTTTGTTGACTATCCTTTTGGTGGATGCTTCAAGGTGATACACATCTACAACACATGATGTAGTCCCAAGATCTATCTTTTCAATTGTAAAATCCTAAACTGAAGGATCTTGAACTTCTTCATTGGTTCTTAGCTGAGATATTTCTGCATTCTAGTTCCCCATGTTAGGATCAACGTCTACCCTGGATGTGTTTTTAATTTCTTAGATTTAGATTTTTTTCCTAAACACTTACCATATCCTCCAAGGAAAAAAAAATACTATTTCTCTTTTGTTGCTAATTGAGTTTTCCAACCACTTAGGTGCAGAGGCTGAGACTTCTTTATCAAGATTTAGTTGATCAAAAGGCACATTTAAAATAATCATCAGGTGAATAGAATTAGAAGCAATATTTGTCTATTGATCTACACTAACCTGCTCTGCCATTAGTGAATCAAATTCTTTATCACCTATTGCTTCTCCTAAATCCTCTTCAAAATTCAAATCCATAATTACTTTTTTAGAAATATGATTCTTTCTCTTGCTTTGAGTCCTTAATCTAGTGGCATGAGGAGGCAGAGTAGTTATAAGGGCCTTCTTAAATTCTTTGATGATAGGATCCCTTCTAGTTTTTGACTTGAAAGTACCTGCATCATAAATAACAATAAGCTAGTTAGAGGAGCTTATTGGGGATGGTGATTCAATTATTGATGTACATTACTGGAAAACTTTGTTTTGAGCTCCCCCCATTTTTTGCTGTCTCAACCATTTCTCAATTCTTCTTATCATCGGGAGGGTCTTAACCTCAATTATATCTTCTTCATTTTTATCCTACTCAATTTTTGGAATAGGTGATTGCTTTATCTATTCAAATTGCAGATCAGTCACCTATTCTTCATTATCAAATTTTTTAGAAATGTCCATATTTAAATAAAGGGTGATTATTTGCCCTAGGGAGAACCTAGACCAAAGTCTTCTTCTGACCTCAAATTCATATGAATAATCTTCCCAATAATCCTCTAATTAAGGAATATATGATAACCCTATTCCAAGATCCAAGTTATTCCTAGCAAAACCTTTGCTATCAAATTGGGATCTGGTCATGAAGTACTAAAAATTGATTTTTTTAAGATCCAATTCTAAATTCAAAGCATCAGATGCTGACTGGCATGAATAACATCCAAGTTCAATAGGAAAAGATATACCAAATTTCTTTTTTATTGGGAATTTTTTTATCTACATGTGTTAATTGTCTGTAGACTTATATTAACACAAATTGGTTAAAAACATAACTGGATAACCTAAAAGGTTCATGTCAAAACCCCCAACTCTAATATAAGTGAACTTAGAAAACTAAATAAAGAAACTACCATAAATGTTGATCGATTGCATAGCTTCATCATACAACCTCTAATTGATGTTTTTTGTCAATTCAAAAGTCATTCTCCTAGTAAAAACATCATTAAACCTCTTGTAATCCTCATAGAAATTATGCATTTGTAATTGTGAGTAATAGTCATAAATTTTGTTGTCTTTAGCCAAGGGTGCATGAGGTAACCCTACCCATTGTCTTGTAGAAGCCAGGCAATAGAAGAGGTACAAAGACATATAAAAATATTTATTTCCCAAATAATTACTTAAACCTAGATGCAAACAGTCAGCTACAATTTTTGCCCAATCCAAATATTGTTCTCCTTGGAGGATCACCTATATGAAAAAATACATCCAATCTTCCCAATAATATGCCTGAGCATTGCCCTTTAGCTTGTGTAGTAACACTATAACATCTTGTACTTTTGAAATCATGTGATTTTTTGTTAATGGTCTAGGTAGTCTTGAAACCCCTTTTTAGAATTTCAAAAGCTAATTTCTTGCAATCACGCTCTTGCAAATTTCTTTTTTTAGTGAAAAATAACCATAAGAAGTAATATTGAGGTCAGAATATCATTATTTGGGAAGAATTCTCATCACAGACATTAGGGTTTATCTGTTGATATAAAGTAAAACATTACCATCGACAGTTCTGATGCACCTGTTCTGAGGTTCATATCTATTCATGCATTCTAGAACTAATTCAGGGCATTATACAACCATGAGAAAGGTCACAACTTCAACCAAGCCACTTTCTACTATCTTCTGCATCATAGGATTTGACACAAGATTTCTAGCTCTTTACGTAAAATCTTCCAAGTTATATTGGACCAGAGAGGTGTCCCCAATTTTAGGAGGAGAACATATGAGACCAGGACCATGCTCATAATCAAGACATGTAGATTTCATGGCTACAGGTTGGAGGATATAATGAAAATAAAATGTTTTGAACTTCTTAAATAATGCCATAAACTCAAAAGGATTCTTGTTTCCAACCAAGTAATTGAAATGGCTTATATTAAGAGTAAAACTCACCTTAAATATATCTGAAATCACTATGAATTTGAGCAATCAAATATCTTATACCACCTATGTTATTCTCCTTTGTATCGCCCAGTATGCTTGTTTGCTAAATTTAACTTATTCTTTCTTGATATAGATATTAACCAGATCAAATAATTAAATTGAAATAATACGTGCTAAACACGCTTGATAAGACATGCACTCTGACATATGCATTAATGGCAAGCATTTTTTACACACAATTTTGATGAGTAATGATTATCTGTAACCTCATGAAAATTCAATTTTTTTTGCTTTATAATGAGTTTCAGATTCTCCTCTAAATCTCCTACTAATTTTAACTTAGAGAAAGCCTCGGGGTGAGATGAGAGTATAATCATTGAACCATTGAACTATTGAACTTATTGAAATGTGGTTTAACTTTGAGGTTCAAAGATATGAGATGAACTACACAGATCGACCAATAGTCACATGACCTTTCCATAAACTTTGAATTTTAAAACAATGAATCGTTGAACTCTTGAATTCCATTATGAGGTTCAAGTGGTAGGTTCAAGTGATATGTTCAACGATATATTAATTTATACAAGGGAACTGAGTGAACACGACTCTTTATAAAACATCGAGTATTGAATTCTTTGAACTGTTGAACTATTGAAATCTTGAACTGATGAAAAAGGGTTCAAGTTCAACCAAAAGGTTCAAAGTCATAATTGAAATACATAAAAGGATGAACAGTTCACTTTGAGAAACATTGAACCATTGAACCTATTGAACTTCTTAACTCTAAGAATGGTTCAAGTTTAAAGGTTCAATTCTTTAGAAATTTTACACACAAAAGATGATAAGCGGGTTAACTTTTATAATGGTAAAATTCATGAAAAATTGAATAAGGGTGACTCAAAAGGTAGCAATAGGCTTGCCCTATAGTCCCATAATCAGTTTACTATTTATAATCTATACCCTAATTTTTTATCATAATTTTTTCTATATTCAATTTAATATATTATTTGGTTGGTTTTTATCACATAATTCTTTTAAACAAATAAGCAATTGATTTTTTTTGATAAATAATGGCATGCAAAATACTTCTATGAAAAGTGAGGATGGCATAATTGAAAAATATAATTATTGCCTTAAATTTATTGTGTCCTAAGTCATCCTTATATATATATATATATATATATATCTATGAAAATTAAACATTAAGGTGTTAAAAATCGAGAAAGTTTGTTGAAGATAATGAAAACTATATAAATGATCAATTTTGACAAGTGGTTTGCCTTTATTAAATATTTTTCTGAAATGTTTGAAGAAATTTTGTTCAAAATGAGTATTTGATTATTTGACATAGTCAAAATTGAAAATATTGGTTTCAAATTTTTGAAGATAGAGTTGCATGTGTGTGTGTGTGTGTGTGTGTGTGTGTGTGTGTGTGTGTGTGTGTGTGTGTGTGTGTGTATATATATATATATATATATATATATATATATATATATATATATATATATATATATATATATATATATATATATGAAACTCATAGGGCCAATAATTTTTATGGATTTGATTTTCATGTATTTTTTTATGGCTTGTTTACCATTTTATTAAAAGTGGCATAAGGATTGTGAAATAAAAAAATGGGGCAAGATCTCAACCTCGATCCCCGTAGCTTTAATTCCACTTGTACCACATTCAATGCCAAAAATAAAATAACCATTAGATTTAATGATTATTTATTATTAATTTTTTTAGTTATTAAAATCATCTAGAAGGAAGAACATGCTTCACCAAAGAATATTCAAAATATTTTCATTGTTTTAAAATTATAAACTATATAATAAGGTATGCCAAAATGTTTGAAGTGTGTGTTGTGATATGTACTCAATTTATAGTAAGTACTACACATGATATTACTATATGTACTACATAAAAAGAATTCTAGAGCCTTGTGATCATACTATATATATATTTTTAAATGTTTAAGGTAATAATTTTATTTTGGTTGGCATGGTTTGTTAATTGTGTTACATTCCAATTTCTCGCTAGGCAAACTTACTTGATTATCCATGGATATTTGTAGTTTTCAATTTGATTTTTTTATTATTTACTTAAGTTATGAATGATATGTTGTTATGGAATAATTAAATATTACTTTGTGTTTCAATGAATTTCAACTTATATTTTGGGAAAGGAAGAAGGAGAAACTAAATATGGGTATGGTTAAAAAATCTATTTGATTGTACATGCATTGAATCAGATGATTATGAAGAACTTCTCTTTGGCTTAAGAGAATGACCTACAAATAAGACAATACTAAGAAGATTTATTCATTAGATACATAGCTGGGTGGATTGCCTAACGATAGCTAGATACTAGAAGCAAGAGCTTCTTTAGGGGCCAACAATCCACATATTTTTAAAAATTAAGTTTGTAAAGAGAATGATAAAGTAATTGCATCAATAATCAAAAGGTACTAAAATTAAATACAAGAGATGCTTGATAGAGGAATAGATTATGAATGACTAATATAGAAATAAGCAAGTCAACTCTATTGCTAAATGGCTCAGATGTGTCTTAGAAAATTAGTTAGGAGTCTGTAAATAGGTAAGAACACAGAAGATTGGATTTGGTTGGGGTAAGAGGGTAAAAATAACTTGTTATTTCTTGCTATAGTGATCATCAATGATTAGGATGACCATCAGTAGTTAAGTTGATCGTTAGTGGTTAAAGTGACCATTAGCGGTTGGATAGACCATTGATGGTTGAGACAAATATTGGTGGTTATTATGTATAAGTTGTAGGTAATAAATATCAAATTGATAGGATCATAGAGTTAGATTATAAGAGATGGGTTGGTGTTGGGCTGATTATAAAATGAAAATAAAGTAAATGAATATTAGAAAACAAGTACTTATCTTAAAGAAGGTTGATTGAGTGGGTGTTTGAGGTGGTTGGCCTGTTAGTGGATTCTGGCATGATTCTGATAGAGTAATGGTACTTGATGCTTTCATAGAGTAGTGATGATAAGTTGGATCTCTGACATGATGGCTAGATCAATGGATTGCTGATGACGATTGACTTGCAAAAAAAACTCTGGATACACAAGCTCTTGATAATAATTGTAGATGATCTTCACCTCCCTGCTCCTCTCTTCTTATAGGCAAGGAAGGAAAGGTGGTAAAACACATTAATTAGGATTTTTATTTTTAACTCACGCATGCAATGGCTCACACATAGATTTAGATGATTTATTTTTAGAAAAGCAAGGTGGGTGTTTGTATGTTAGCTTTTGGGATGTTGGACCCTGAGCGTCAGTGGTTATCTTGATTATCAACAGTCAAGGGCTAAGTTAAAAGGTAGGTAGAAAAGTAGTTTAAGTTAGTTAATAAAATTAACCATGGTTAGGCTTAGTTAAGTATCAAAGGGTCAAATTGGTCTCAAAGAGGTCTTACGGTGGTCTAGGGGTGTTTTGACATTTAGAATCATGGTATGTGAATTTTTGGTATCTATATTTGATCCCTTTTTATTATGTAGCTTTGAATCAATAAGTTGAAAAACAAAAATGAATTACTCTTCGAATGTTTAATTTCCTTGAGTATGAGAGGAAGTGTTCCCCCTTAAAATGGGAGTCGATAAGGTAAAACAAAATTGGGTGTGGGTTTGATAATGTGGATAAAGGTGATGATGAAGTTGGATGTCATGAATGTGGGTGATAGGTTGGGCATTGAAGTGCAAATAGGTGCATAAAGTGTGCCAAATAGTGTGATAGCCAAGATCATGCATTGACTAGGTTGCCATAGCTGGTAAAAATAAAGGTCAGTGCTACAAGAACAAGTGATAAGTAGACCGCATGACCACATTTAGGTGTGACGGCTGGGTACACTCATAAATGCAAGTCTCCTAAATAATGCCTATGTTTTGATGGGTATCTAAGGTAGAAAGTGTTATCAAGGATAACACAAATGGGTCAGGTGAAGTCATAAGTATCTGAGGTAGGAAGTGCTCCTAAAAAGACACAAGTGGGTTAGGTATGCATGAGGTGGCACAAGTGCAAAAAGTATTCAACATGGTAATGTTGTCGTTGTAGTCAAAGGACTAAGTAAAAGTCATCACAAAACATGTGCTATTGGGCTAAAATAGACCAATGATGAGGTGGTTGGCGTAGACAGAGAAGTTGATCTCATGAGTGGTTTGTTGGATGAAGTGCACATAAAGAGGTTGATTGAATAGGTAATTTACAAAAAGTTGTGACCCTGACCATCGATGGTTAGGGGTCCAAAGGGTGACCATCGATGGTCAGAGTGGAAAACCTAAATCTATGGAAGGTAAAATCCAAAAGTGAATGTTATTTTGTCAATCAATTTAACTTGTTGACTTGGAGCTTTGGATTTTGTCATCTTGTGACCAAGAATAGTGCTAATGGTGATTAATGAGATGTGAGAGGTTGTTGAGTTGGACTAAGTGGACCTAGGGGACTAGTGAGGATGCAAAGAGCACATGAATGTGGATGAGGATGTGTTGGGGGTCTATAAATTCCTCCTTAATGATGGTCAGGGAATGAGGTAGGGGATGATATTCAAATTGGTAGATTAGTTTGGTTTTGTAAACATTGGTATAATTTATTTGTTCATTGATCTATTGGGTTGGGTTTAGGTTTTGGCCCTAGGTAAATTTTAGGTGATTTTGGTAAAATTGGGTTGGTGATGTCTAAATTTGGAAAGGCATGTTAGTTAGGGGTAGGTAGCTTGTAGGATTGGGTAGAAAAATATTAGATTTGTTGGTAGTTTTTAGGTAGGTTTAGGGTTTGGGTGTTTCATTCATGGAACACCCACAGTGACTATTGGAGGTTGGGTCTAACCATTGATGGCCAACATTTATAGGAAGATAGATGTCTGACTGTCAGTGGTCACCATGATCATCAATAATTACCTAATGAAAAATGGTATTTTGGAATTGTGTAAAGTGTGTAAGGCATTTTATATGGTAATTTTTTAGTATAGGTTGACTCTTAGGTTAGGTGATAGATTTGGTAGGTTGGGTAGGTTGAAGGTGCTTAAGTTAAAGGAAAAAATAAATAGTTGTCTAATCTTATTGCTATCAATTGCATGCAAGCATGATAATAAATATATATGAGTGCTCAAGTGCCATGCATCTTCACAAAGGTTTACTAGGGGATGCCCCCAACCGATTGGGCACATATGGAGGAGGTCAACCTTAGAGCGATGAGGCACTACTAACATGTACCTCATGATGCATCCATGATTGTGGCCCTCATCAAGAGATGGGATCTGACTGTGAACACTTTCTTGATATCCATTGATGAGCTCATGATCCTATCAAAGGATATGTATCAAATTACATGGTTACCCCTTTAGGGTGAGCTAATATACCATATTGAGCGAGAGGAGAGGAAGGAGCTATTGGAATTGATGTATGGAGATGATCATGATTGTGTCAGATGGCATGTTGGGGGTTTCAGATAAAGTATAGTATATCAAAGGGTGATGGGCAAGAGGAGACTTATGACCATGATGATGATGGTCATTTTGTGCTTTTCCCTTCCTGACTTGAGTAGTAAGAGATTCCCATGCTTGCTATTAGGGGTGTTGGTTGAGATGTTATTGAGGAAGATAGTGTTTGAATGGGTACCTACACTTTTAGAATAGATATACAAGGAGTTATAGGGTTTTAGGGCCCATATTAGATATGCAATTAGTGTCAGTTTAGTTCTACACTATTGGGCCTACAAGCATATCTGGGTGTTGAGGCTAGTGGGGCTGCCATGAATGAGATACACTTAGATAGATTTCTCAGTTGGTTTTATGTGATGGAGAGGTGACTTCACCAATTTAGGTACAAGAGGATGATCATATGATGTTGATTAGTTTAGGGGTGCTTCAAGTGCACTAGTGATTGGAGACATCACCTGGAGACCATATGTTCAATTTCCAATATGGCTTGAATATAGGAGGAATACATTCTCCTTAAAAAGTTATAGGTGGATCATTGGTGAGAGGGATGGGGAGGTAGAGATTATTCCTTTTGATAGGGTTCACAAATAGTTTGGCCTTATACAAGGGATTCTAGGTGCATTTCCCAGGTATACGTAGGAAGATGCAAAGATCCTATTGCCTGAGCTGCATCCCATTAGTATGTTGCCAAATCATGAGGAACAACCATCCAAGCCATATATAGATAATTTTGAATTTATAGATGGGTCCATGGCATGGTACCAAGATTTATATGTGGCTATAGATTTTGGTGATGGTGATGGTAGTAGGAGGCTGATGGATGTGGACCCAATTGGGAGAGGAGGCTAGAGGGCACAGGTATAGGGGGCTAGCCCTGATGCACAGACATGAGTGTCATTAGCTAAAACATAGGCATAGGTGATAGCATTATAGGGGTAGGTGGTTACATTATAGGGTCAGCTAGCCACTGTAATAGGTGATAGGGATGAGACTAGATCTACACTAGCCCATATCACCCAGGAGTGAGATGCTCTAAGATAGGCTAGAGGAACAACAACACCATTAGTAGGTTTAATAGGGACCATTGATATGCAAAGGTACATAGGCACTGTACATGAGTTATGATACTATGAGGCTATAGTCTTCACTCACTGCCTAAGAAAGCTCTAATGGGGTGAGTATAGTGTTAGACTAGCAAGTGGCGTAGGTGTAGTGACACCAAGTTAGTGGGTCCATTTTCAATTGGATAGGTAGGTACCTCAAGACAAGCACTAGGAGGAATTGTTGTAGTAGGGACCAGTGGTAAAGGTGCCCCAGGGGTATAGAGGATATAAATGCAATTTGATATTTTGATTCTGTACATCATTTTGATTCTGGCCTATGTATTGATGTGGTGAGATGTATATTTTGAGAGAGAGAGACATGTATATTTGTTGTATACATTATGATGTTATTTGACTCATAAGTTATATATATGATCTTTATTTATTGTTCATGCTCATGTTCTATGATTTGCTTTGATATTAATGCTTATGATGTGATGTTTATATTGATTATGGATTATGTTATGAATACTAGACATTGATGTAGACTCACCTAGCTAGGCATGAGATGGATTTTATTTATGGGTATGCTTTATGCCATGTATGTTTATGACATGCTAAATTTTAATGATTATATGTTACATTATTTATATTTAGACATGTGGTTAAAATGGTTGATTATTTTATTGCTCATGGATGCTATGGTGTTATTATGCTTGTTATGTTTATGTGTTTGCTTATGGCACATATGCATAAGCTTCTTGTTAATTTGTTTTAAGATAAAACACATTAGGTAACTTAATTTACAATACTATATGGGAGAACAAAGAATATAATCAAGAGATAAATGTCTTCATGAAAATAGCAACTAGTCACGATAGGATATGAAGAGGGCATGATGCTTCTCTTTGATAAGGATTAAAACAAGACCAAAGTTAGATTGGCTTAATGAACATAAGCCTTTCAAATGCTTTGTATTAGCATTCATTAGTTGGTTAAAAAAAGGTGTCCGGATCACATGATGTTAAGTAAGCTCAAAATCCCTTGCTTATAGTGTATAAAGAGGGGATGGATGAAAAGAGAACCTTTGTGTGAGACTAGCATGCCTCTTTTGTAGGTTTTTGAAGAGTCGATATAAATAAGTCTATGTCATACAAAGTGTAGATTGATCGATGTAGGAAGTCTACTCATGAGAGCTGATTATGGATTTTAATATGTAGTTTGCTTATGAGAGTTGAATGCTACTTTCAAAATTATTGTGTTTTTGATTTTTGCTTGATAATGGGTCTTTTGATTTTTTTTCTTATGAGGGTTGAGGAAGCTGATCAATGTGGGAAGCTTCCAAGAAATTACTTGATTTGATAAATACTTTACTCAGCCATCCTTCAAGGGAGTGGTCTAAGTTTGTGTGTTTCATTTAATGATTTTGATGGCTATCCTCCAAGGGAGAAGTCCACCTTACATTAAATAATTTCAAACATGCTTTCAATAGTTGTCTTTCAAAGGAGCAATTTATGAATGCTAAGAATGACCCATGATTGCCATTGGTAGAGATTTTGCTTTTGTTTGTTTGATTTTGCTTGACATAGAATTGCTTATACAGGCTTAAGGGTTCACCTTTATGAAGGCAAAATTAAAAGCACAAGAAGGTTGCTTGGGTGTAAAAAGGTTTAGGTGACAATGATCATGACAATCCATCTTGAAAAAAAAAGAGCAAAAAGTACTATTGATGCTTGGATTTACACCCTTGAAGAGATGCTTATCTCTCTTCATCTAGGCAGTAAAATGGAATCATCTCTCTTGTTGTGGGTGATAATTTTATTGAGATAAATCTCTAGATTAAGGGCTAGCTCCCATTGATGCACCTTTCAGGCTTTCTCTAATCTATCAATTGTGTATGAAAAGGGAGAAAACAAACACTGATAAAACAAGTGGTGATGCACCAATATTTGATATCCTCTCACTTCACTAAAATTACTACTTAAATACTAACAAAGTTTCTTCACACAAACTCACAACTTTCTATGCATTATCACATCAGTGTTTCACATGTTAGATTCAAGAAGGTATTTGAAATTCAGGAGAGTAATAGACAATTCTAGGAAAGAATATGGTCTTAAACCACTTCTAAAATGTCTTTACACTTATGAAAGAATACTAATAAGGACCTGTAACAATACTCTTTTTACACTTTGGTAGGTAATTGAGGATAACAGGTTAGGAAAGATTACCTTCACTAAATAAGAACAACATAATTTAGACTAATACACAATAATGTAGCATGTGAGTGGTAAATGACAAGTATTATTTCTTTAAGAGTTACCAGTACAAATCTAGCTAGAGTTTCACTATCACCAGTGGAGGCTACCAAATGAATAGAAAGAATACATATATATAGTTTTTTAGAAGAGACGTCGAGTGAATGAAAATGTAAAAAACAATTAGACATGTGTCAACTAGGAATACAAATAGTTACTATCATTCTATAAGATACTTCCAATAGTTATACCAACAGAATCAAGATGTATCAAACTCTATTTTGCTATAACTGGGCTCAATTGTTGGAAATTTGTTTTGGTGTAAGCTGCTCTTTGCTGACTCATCGAGCTATGAAATGATGTGTAACAACTTAAACTATCAACTACCTATTTCTACTTGCTGTGCATAGCTATTCAAAATCTCATCATTTGTCATCTTTTCATTTATCTTCAGGTTCCCACTCTCTTGTTTGTAACTCTAACATCTATTCCTTGCAGCTTGAAATTGACATTCTATGGGCCGTCACTCTTTTGTTTGAATCTCAATGACTAATTTCTATAGTATGAAATTGACGTTTTGTGGGCCATCACTCTTTTGTTATTTCTTTGGACTTCTTGTTCTCAACACTTGTCTTTGAACTTTTTGTTTTCGGCATTCTTTTGGACAATTTGTCTAAAATAATTCTTTTGGGCTCTTCTTCCTTTCCTCTCAGTGTTGTGAAAATGCCCTTTGGCTTTGTGAAAATGCCCTTCAAATTTTTTACAATGGTCCACCTCTTGCAGAAACAATCCTTCAGACTTCTTGAAATGGTCTTCCCCTTTGAAAAATAACCCTTAGACACTTTTCAATGGTCTACCTTCCACAGACCTTCGTAAAAATACCCTTCAAAAAATTGTCACATACCCTTCAAAATTTTGAAATGGTCCACCTTTTCCCTGAAAAAATCCTTCAAACTTTTTGAAAAAGTCCCTTCGAGAAGTTAAAAGTGTCCTTCAGGAAAAATGAAATGATCCTTTGAAGAAAACAAGTGACCCTTTGGAAAGGCAAGTGTTCTTTCGATAAAAATGAAAGTGATCTTTCAGAAAAATTGAAAATGTCCTTCGAATTGAAAAAGACCTTCAAAAAAGTTATCACATACCCATCAAGAAAATTGCAAGTGTCCACTTTCCAAAGAAAAAGCCTTTCTAGAAAGTTGCAAATGTACCCTTTGAAAAGGCAAATGTTCTTTTCAGTTTGAAAGATATCTTTCAAAAAAATTGTCGTGGACCTTCGAAAAAGTTGTGTGGACAATTTTTCCAAAAGAAAACACTTAAGGGAAAAGATTCGAATAAAAAGTCTGAAAGAATTTGGTAAAACCTCCAAAAGAAACACTTGAACAAAACTTGAAATAAATCTTCCTTGAATAAAACCCAAAAGAAATTGAACACTTAGTCAAAATAAAAAACCCGAAGGCTTAGCAAAAGACCAAAATAACTTGTTTGAATAAAAGATTTGTGCATTTACCATGGGTTTTATACAAGATACCTCTCTCAAATGAAACTTCATTACTGAGTCCAACCAAAGACATGGACAGATGACTGAATGCATAGGGGTGCCCAATTTTGGCCTGAAAGGCCAATATTTGGTCAAAAAGTACCATGAGAATCATGCCATGGGTAGATCCTTGGTACCCATTATTCAGGATTAAGTTATGATTGTGATACATAATCACATGATTAAATTTTAATCAATTGCCCTTAAAATAGGGAGATGAATGTGGTTGAAATCAAGGGATGATCTTAAGCTAAAACAAAAGGTGAACTTGATATTTTTTAACAAAAGAATAGATATAGATGTGAAGCATTGAGGGGCTTAGGTTATGGGTTACATTTAAGAGAGGACAATCAGTAAGCTTCATATCCATACCTGGGGGTTATGATATAGGGTCCAAGCTAATTGAAAACAAACTTGCCTACTTACTTTCCTCCATATTGGTGACATGTTAATTTTCCTTCAGGATGAGGTCTCTGATGTTGAATTCTCATACTCTAAGGTGTTTATTATAGGCACACTTGACATGATCCTCATAGACATGAAGATGGGTAAGGGTTGCTAAGTGACACTCATCAATTATCTCAAGCTGGGCTAAATGGTATTGATGATAATCATCCTCAAAAATTAGATCTTACAAAGATATACAAAGAAAAGGTATTTGGACCTCAAGAGGCAAGACAAAATCTGATCCAAATAAAAGAGAGAAAGGGGTAGTACTCGTAGGAGTTCTAATTCTAGTATGATATGCCCATAAAGTAAAAGGGATGTGAAGATGCCATTCCTAACTAGATGTATTGACCATTTTAGTTAGCATATGATTAAGAGTTTTTTTAGAGGCCTCAGCCTTTCCATTCACTTGAGGGAAATAGGGCAAGGAGAAACTTAACTTATTTTCTAATGAGTCACAAAGACCCTAGACTTACCTATTCTTAAAATATTTACCATTTTCAATGATAATCTTGTGAGGATAATCGAAGTGATAGATGATGTGATGGTTGATCAATTCAACAATCTTCTCTACTTTGGTTGAGACTAGAGGAATAGCCTCTACCCATTTGGTAAAATATTTGGTCGTAGTGATGATAAAATGGTGTCACTATAAAGAAAGGGGGTTAATTTCACCAATAAGGTCTAGACCGCATTGTGAGAAGGGCCCAAAAATTAGTGGAAATGTGAAGACTATGGCTAGGTTCATGATGTAGATTGACATGTTATTGACACTTAACATACTTTTTCACATAATCACAATAGTCTTGGCTAAGGGTATGCCAATAATATCCAAGATGAAGGATGTGTTTAGCTACAACAAGAACATTAAAGTGTCCCCTATAGATTCCATCATATATTTCTTTGATAGCACAAGAGGCTTCATCATTATGTAGGCAACAGAAGAGGAGACCATCAATGCCACATTTATAAATAATTCCTCCCATAATGGTATAACATTAGGTACTCTAGATAAGTTATCTTTGATCATTCCTATAAAATCTAAAAGGAATGGTGGTAAGGTTGAGGTAGTCGAAGGTCTGTTGGTACCAAAAGTTAGGTTCGATCTCTTCCACATTGAAAATGGTGGGAGAATATGGTTTGACATAGGAAGGTTGTGTAAATATATGGATAACCATAGACATCTTATAGTTAGAGGGTGTAGATAGGATCTAAGAGGTGAGGGAAGCCATGGTATCAGTGAACTTATTGATAGATCATGGGGTTAGCTGGATGTGGTAGTGTTTAAATGATGCTAAGAGTTCATCAACTAGTTGTTTGTACTATTGAAAAATATCATTCTTACATTGATAAGAGTCATTGATTTGATTTACCACAACTTTGGAGTCACTAAATATGTTGATTGTTTTGACTCCCAAGGCTAAATAAGTTTGATGGCCTATGACTAGGGCTTTGTACTTATCCATATTATTGGTACATTCAAAATCTAGCTTGAAGGACAAAGGAAGAGGCTCATTATCAAAGGTAATAATGATGATACCAACTCCCCTACCATATTAACATTTTGATCTGTCAAAGAACATGGTGACTTGATAGGTGAAGTCCCCTTAAGAGAGGGTCGTGATGGACTCATCAGGGAACTCAAGAGGAGGAGGTTGATTATATGCTAGTGGCACTTTAACTAATTGGTCAGCAATAACCTACCCACTAATTGAATTTTGATGAAGGAAATTAAGGTCAAACTCCACTAAAAGCATTAGCCATTTGGCCATGCGCTAGTTTTGGTATGGCTTGGATTGCATGTATTTGAGTGGGTCGGTATTGGTTATGACATAGGTTTTATGGTTAAGAAGGTAGTGGTGAAGCTTAGTGGCCATGAAGACTAAAGCTAAGTAGACTTTCTTAGTGTGGGTATATCGAGTCTCATACTATACAAGTGTGTGGCTAATATAGTAGATGGCTTGATCTCTATATTGTTCATCTTGATGATCAAGTATTTCCCCTAGGGAGTGGTCCATGGTGGAGATATAAAGGTAGAAATATTAGTCATATTTGGGAGGGGTGAGGATAGGTGGAGACAAAAGGTAATTTTTGAGTGAATCAAAGGCCTTTTAGTAGTTGTTATTACACTTAAAAGATACATCCTTCTTTAGAAGGTGGTAGAAGGGTTGACATCCATCTAAAAGTTGGGAGATAAAGTGATGGATGGATTGGAGATTCCCATACAAACTATGGAGTTGATTGAGGTTGATTTGAGGAAGCATGTCGAGGATGGATTTGATCTTGTCAGGATCAAATTTGATACTATGAAGAGAGATAATAAACCCAAGAAGATTACCTAAGAGGACCCCAAAGATACATTTCTTGGGGTTTAGGTAGATGTGGTAATGGATAAGTCACTCAAAAATGATCTTGAGAATGGCTAAATGATCCTTATAGAGTTTGGATTTTTTGAGAAGGTCATCTATAAAATATTTGATAATCTTATGTATAAGGTCATGGAAGATATAAGTCATGGCACATTGGTAGGTTGCACCAATTTTCTTTAGTCTGAAAGGCATGACTCTATAGTAAGAGGTACCCCATGGGGTCGTAAAGGCTATCTTGTGCCGATCTTTAGGGGAAATTAAGATCTAATTGTAACCTAAGAATCCATCTATGAGAGATAACGTCTCATGGTTGGTTGTAAGATCAATTAGTTGGTGATTCTTGGTAGATGAAAGTCATCTTTGGGGCAAGTGAGGTTGAGGTCACAAAAGTACACACAAATGCATAATCCCCTTGTGGCTTTGGTGATAGGCATAAAATTCAAGATTGATTGGGGATAGTTAATGGGTTGAATTAAATTGACAAATAGAAGATGTTAAAGATCTTATTTGATAAGAAGGGATATGCAAGGGTGTATGTGTCAAAGTTTTTTCTTGACAGGCTTGGCATCATGGTTGGTGACTATGTTATGGGTAAAAATGGTGAGGTCAATTCTAAGCATATTGTTATAAGACCAAGCAAATTCTATGTTATGGTCTTGGAGGTAGGAGGGGAAGTCCCAAAGTTCGTCAACATTTAGTGATTGGATAATTTTGACAATGCAGGGGTTGTCTAGAGTGCCCAAGTTGATATCCATGGTGGATTCATTTAACATGGTTGAGGTATCAGGAGGAAGGGATTTGTGGATGAAAGAATCTAGTGCACCAAGGTAGATGAGAATGGAATCATCATCCTAGCATTGAATAATGTTAATGGTAGGAGAGTCATATCTTATCATTTCAAGATGGATCAAAGGGATGGTTGCGATTTTTCCCTCCTTTTTATAGGTTAGGGGTCTAAGGTTGATTATGTTGAGGGAAAAAAATTTAGGTGGGAAGATGTCATCATCCTCACAAGCAAGTGGAGGAGAGGTTAGTGAGGAAGGGGTGTCTTCCTCAATAATAGTGATGGTAGGTGGTTTGGTTTACTTTTTGGTGGGTAAAATGAAACTGAGGCCATGTTTTTGATGAAGCTTTCTAGTCTCAATGGAAATCAACTCATGTGGGTCATACTCATATCGTCCAAGACCAAATCCTTTCCAAGTACACTTGTGGAGGTATGTTTTGGCAAAACTCGATCTGTCTAGATAGGAAAATCTAGAGGTTAATGGTCGAGGTGAAGAGGAGGTGGTAGAAGCATTAAGTGGTTTTTTAAGTCCCCCATAGATGAAATGGGTTTGATAGTATGAAGGTCCAAAGTGAATAATGGCTCTAATATTGGAGTCATATCCAGGTTGGTGGTCAATTTTCTCATACTCTTGGGGAATAAGGAAAGCATCAAGGGCAAGGAGACAATATTCCCCTAGTAAAAGATGTTAGAATGTGGATTTAAAGTGGTTTGAGGTGGGGATCTAATCAGAGGGGATGGATGAGCTAGTTGATGCCTCATTAATATAATAAGGTATGCATTCCTCTATCATGGTTGAGGGCTTGTTTTTAGATGATGAGGGTGTGCTAGATGGAGGTAGGAGGATGTCATTGGGTTGGTAAGTCATGTTTCATGTCAAAAAAGGACTTAGGTCAAATTGAATGGTGATGACCGGACCTTCATGCTCAAATTTGATGCAATGGTGAAGGGTAGAGGGTACACAACCCATGGAATAAATCCAAGGTCGACCTAGAAATTAGAATTTGGATTTCACTACATAGAAGATTTTGGGGAGCGTGTGAGGTCCTACATGAATATGAAGGACAATAGTTCTTAGGGTAGTGGTCATGGTGTCATTAAAGGATCAAAGGATGGTCAAAGTTTTAAACATGACATTGTCTAATAGGTGGAGTTGGTTATAGGCATGGGAGGACATGATATTAATAATAGCCCCCACATAAATCATGACCCATATGATACAAGTTTGGTTGATGTAAGTAGTAATAAAGAGCCGGGTATCTGGGTTGTCAATATAGATAGAAGGTATTTTTGAATCCTTAAAGGTGGCAAGGTTGGAAATTTAGAGAGCACCAAAAAAAGCTATCAAAGGTTGAGGGTCTTAAGTTGGACCTATATTGATTGTAATGCCTCAATCATTTCTTGGTGATGATGAGGTGAAGTAGTAATCAACTCATATAAGCTCATCTTCACTGGGGTCTCATGAAGTTGCTTGAGCTCCACTTTCTTGATGGATTTAGAGGGGTTGGATTTGGAGGTACCCAAGATGGATATCTTGGGTTTAGTTGAAGGTGAAGGTGTTTGATTTTGGTTTGGTTAAGAGGTGTAATATGGGTATGTCAATGGGATGGACACTTTGACCTTCCCCTTATCCTTTTATTGTGATCTCATGACCACATGGATGGTATGGATAGAGAGAGGAATTGAGGTAGGATAGTTGTTTGGTTCCTCATCACTCTAAGGTGAGAGTGTGGGAATAGGTAGGTTTTGGCTAGTGGTTGTTGATTTTTGGATTGGTAATGGGCCCATGGGAGGTTCTTTTTGTAATAGATCATCCTCATCATAGAGACAATGGATAATGGTTTAAAGAGATTTATAGTTTTCCATGTCATGGCCTGGTGTCCTATGTTAAGAACACACTTGGTAATCATTATACCAAATGGGGTTTGAACCAAGAGGGTCGAATGACCTGATAGGGGGTAAGGTCAAGCAAGAAGCTTTCAATAACCTTTAAAAAATAGTCAAGTAGGATTCAACTAAAGGTGGAGAGGGTTTAGAGGTTTTGGTCTTGGTTGGTGAGATGGAAGTCTTTTTTAGAGTGGGCTTGGTGGTATAATGTTTGGGTAAGGTAGTGATTTTATTTAATGGTTTGGGTTTTAGTAAGGCAAAGGTTGATAGGTTGGAGGTAAAAGTTTTAGGGTAGGTAGTATGGTAGTTAATGGCTCAGTGAAGATAGGTGTGTCCAAAAGAAAGTGTGCTGGTGTAACGAACAACGATGGTTGGGCTTTGGTTGGGATAGTTGGCTTCCTAATCAAAGTGAAGGGATGAGGCCCCAAGATAGAGGGAAAGGTTGAGGGAGGTAGGATTTTGGCCCTCTTGCCTTTTTCTAGCTTTAATTCCTTGGTTTATTTGGTTTTGTGGTTGGTTGTTAGGTTTGGTGAAGTAAGCTCCACTTTCACAGATGGGTGATTAAGGCTCTATGTAGGGAAGGTGACAAGGTTTTTAGTTGGTTTGGTTAGTTTGGTTGGAGAAGGAGATTTGGTTGTTTGGTGTTTAGATGCCTTAGATGGTTGAAGGATTATTAGGTTGGTAGAGGTTTTTATTAGTCTGGTTGGTAAGATAAGGGTTTGGATAATAGGAGTGGTGGGTTGGTTTTCTAAAGTGTGGTTGGAGGTTCCTGCTTGGTGATATAAGGTAGACCTAATTTATACCAAAAAATGGTTCAATCCATGTTAGGGTTGGAAACAAATTCCAATTTTTTCACTAACCTAGAGAAAGGTTTGTAGGCTAGTTTTGTTCCCTGGATAGTAGACTTGAAAGATAAGCCTATTGGCCATTTTTTGGCCCACATATAAATCTCTTGCATGGTTTGATGAAGTAGTGGATCAAAGGCATAGAAAATGATCCAACATTTGTAAATAGAGAGGATCTAAGCAAGGTTATCTAAAGATCCAGTAGTGTTCAAGGATAACCCTACAAGCCAAAAGCTAAGTGCAAAATATTTTTTTAGCTAAGTCTTTACTTGTTCATTCTTTTGGACCTTTCGAGTATAAGTTTATTTTATTTTGGGACTCTTTTTCACCAAGTGTTTATTCTTTTGGAGGTTTTGTTTTCAGGGTTTTTTATTTAAGTGTTAGGGATTGTTTCAAACATTTTATCCAAAATAAATTTTTTGAAGGGCACTTTTCTTGACAGAAGGGCATTTTTAAAAATTTGAAAGATCCTTTGCAAAAAATTTGAAAGGCACTTCTAGGCAAAATGGTCTATTTTCAAAGTTCTAAAGGGTCCAAGCAAAGAGTTCAAAGATAAAGGACCACAAGGAAGTTTAAAAAAAATCCTTTGAAGGAATAAACCCAAAAAAGAGTCAATGAATTCTTTCAGAAAAAAGGCCAAAAAAAAAGCCAAAAGAGATAAGTTTAGGAAAATAGCCCGAGGAAATTCTTTCAAAGGAAAAGTCTGAAGAAATTATCCAAATAAAAGTCTAAAAGAATTAATGATAGGCTCAAAAATGTCAAGTTTGAGCCCCTACAAGTAGCTATTGCCTTTAATCAAGTTTTCAAAAGGTTCATCAAGATTTCTATGAGCTTGACACTTGTCAAGATCTAGCAAAGAGATCAACGGTTCACAGAGGTCCAAGTTTAAGGAGATCAATGGATGAGAAAAGGTCAAGTTTTTAAAGGATCCTAGTGGGACTTATATTAACCAATCAACAAAAGACAACAATGACTCCTCTTTTCAAACTCCAATGACATGGTCTACAACTCACATTCAAAACATGTAAAGAGATCAAACTAATAATAGATGCATGCAAGTGGAGTAACTGACATAAAAGTGAAGGAACATGCCAAGTTTTAAATACAAAAGGTCAATAATTTACGCTTGGTAGGAACATGTAGCTACCCTTCGACATGGCTTTGTCAGTTCTATTAAAAGGGACTTGAAAACATTAGGGGCTCAAGGAGATTTGTGGTGATCTTAGATAGTTTATTTCATGGTCAAAGTAGTTGCATGCTTTGAATGTAAATAAATCAAAGACAATAGTGGTGGTTGTATCCATTTATGACTCCCCTCTCCATTTTCTCACATGAGCCCTTTCACTCTCTCTTTTATTTCTCTCTCTCTATATATATATCTCATGTTTTTCTATTTTGTAGGGTTCCCAATTTTTTTTAGACTTTTCCATATCTCTAGGAGATGGGACACTCTTTGAGATATTGCAAAATATGCTCAGCTTGATTAGGATTGACCCTACCAAGCATTTTTAATAAATACCTATTGATGCAATAAAGGATTTTCTTTGCCTATCTCTTGCCTTGGATTTGTGTCTATTGAGTTACACACTATGGAATTGTGTGAAGGAGAATCTTCCTTGTCAATAGTCCTCCTTTCTGACCTTATTTAGGGAGTTTTTCAATGTTGTTTGTAGGTTTGGTTGAGTGCTCTTTCTTCCATTGATATGAACATTAGTGAGCCTTAAAACTCCTCTTTTTTTTCATTCATTACTTCTTGAACCTCTTGCATGAAATATTAATGCAACCAATTTGATCTTGAGGTTGTGTAAGTCAGTATGTCCTCTATAGAACTAGTGTGGGTTCAATCTTATGGGAATTTCCCATTCTATTTTGGTGCATCACCTGGTTAGCATTATTAAGAGCCCTTATCCCTTTTCTAACCCTTTTCCCCATGGAGCATTAATTTAGCTTTAGTTTTAGGTGATCTACCAAGAGGAAGCTGGCCTTCTCTGAAGGTTCAACCTCACTACAGGATACCCACAACTTGAGGTTGCTCCAATATTGTAGTTGAGAGTGAGAGATCCTAAAAAAATCTCCCACAAGGGTGAAATTCTAGACTAAAACAATTTTTGGCATGCTTGATGGGACTACATTGTTCAATAAGTGAAGATTTTTAGTTCTATCTTCATCCAATTAGCTTTTGGAGTCATGTGTGCAAACACCAATGGTGACTCTAAGTATTCATCAACTGGTATGAGTAGCCCAAGTGCGTAATCATTATTATTTGGTATGTATAATCAGCCATCTTTTGATCAACATGCTTACTTTCTACCTCAATATCACACTTATCAAGCTAATAATGTTTATGTGTTCCCCCCAAGTGACCCTAAAACAACCTATCAATCAACCCTATTATGGCCTTTGCTCCCCTCCCACTCCTATGTATAACCAAGATTAGTCTCCTTTGTATTCAAATAGGTTTGCTAATTCCCCTTGTCAAGACTATGTTTATCCTATTACATCCTTGTAAGGATTCAAACAAGCATCATCAAATTATATTGAGTTGATAAGGGAGATTGGTAGGGGTTTAGAGAATTATTCAGTCATCTCTATTCATGTTCTACAAGAGGCAAGGAGTTCTCTTCATTTGGTTAAGAACAGGTGGTCATTTTGTGAGGACAAACAATGGGTATTTCATGAGAGGTACAATAAGGTATGGTTGAGAAGCATAGTCCAAAATTTGGAAAGTGTGTTGATGTCTTATGAAGATCAACAGACTCAGTGCAATCAGTCTTATGTGTCCTTTTCCCTCCAAGAACCTCAATCTCAACCTCCAAAGTGACGAGTGTCATCTAACTCCTCATTTAACCAATATTCAATTGGTGTCTTATCAACCAGGGCCGGTGTCCAAATCTATCTGCAGTAAGGTATGAGATGGTAGATCTAAAAGTCTGCTTATGGGGGTGCTTGCTGATCCTATTCTAACTTTGAATAAACTACTTGATTCACATTTTTGCTGAAAAAGAAAGAAGTCAAATCAATCCACTCTTTTGCTGTAAGTAAAAGATCACACTCCTATTTTATGTTTACAAGGAAAATAAATTCACACTCCTACTTACGAAAGGAAATTTACTTCACACTTCTGCTATAAATAAAAAGATACTTTGCATAGAAAAGAAATGAAATAAGAAAATGCTCTTTTTAAACTATGAATTTGTTTTGATATTTTTTATAAATAAATGCAAATAGCAACAAGATTATAACTAATAAAGTAGAACATAAAAACCATACACAGTTCCTGGTTCCAAGGAGAGTGTGCCCTTGCTCCTCTCAGACTCAAGAACAAAGCTTAATCAGTGCTGGAAACTTGAAGTATTAATTCATAGAAATGAAATAATTACAATCTCATTGAAACCTATATGCTTATCTAATTCTCGATACTCTATTTTCTCTATATCTTATATTTTTCCTCTTTTTTATATAATCAAAAGTCTTACACTTTATATTAATATAATCAACTCAAATATGATGCAAAAGAATAGGACTCCTAGTCAATCTCTTCATCCAGAGATTGGATTTCCAAGAGATCCAATTATTTTGATTAAATAAATATCATATCCTACAATAGTTCTAAAATCTAATTATATACAAATTTATCAAAAGCAGGTCCTTCAAAATAGTAGGCAGTTATTTTTCTTATGTGATTCTAGCTGAAATTATTCTTTCTCATCCTATCTGGTCTCTAGCTTCCCGTTATCCTTATAGAATTCTCAGTATTGACCCTGTTGAGTCTATAAAAATGAGCTTGTGGAGTCCATATAAATAAGCCTATGGAGTCCATAGAAATAAGCCTACGGAGTTCATAGAAACAAGCCTGTAGAGTCTGTATAAACAAGCCAACAAAGTCTGTAGAAACAAGTCTACTAAGTCCATAGTTCTACTGGATGGAGATCAAAATGGAATGTTCACTGTACATCACCTGTGTCTTCTTCTTGAGCATTCTTCACACAAAATATCACTAAAATATGCTATATATTAGACATTAATGACAAAGTAAATATTCAGTCTTTGGTTTAATATAAACAAGACAAATATTTCCATGTAATAACTATCTAAGAATCTAAGACTTGTATAAGATAATATCCTTCAAGAGATGATTTGAAGGAAATAACATGTCAATGATGAGCCATATTTTGAGCTCATCATCTCCCCCAAGCTTTACCTTTTACAAGTCCCATTACAAACATGTATTAGCATTCATAGCTCTAGCTTCTGCTTTCTACACTCTGACTCAAATCATATTCATCAAACTCATCTATTATGTGTCTGTCTAAATTTTTGGTAAATACCTGATGTGTTTAAATCATTTTTTTCCATATACTAAATTGTTCTTCTGATTGTGGCACCCAACTCTACCATCCTGGAATAGGTATGATCAACAAAGGAGGTCTATATCTCATGCCAATCCATTTTTGTTCTCCCCCAGAGTTGATTACCTCTATTAAAATTTCTAAAATTGAGAATGCTCTCCTCATACTCTATCTTAAGTTATTTAGGGACATGAATTCTTGCCTTTTAAGAGGCACTGAAAGTTGGTCTCATTTGTTTACACTTGCAGTCACTATTGAATCAAAATTCTATCTTGAAAACAAGTCAAAAGAAATAGTACAATCATATAGAGCCTGTAAATAATGTGTTTTAACCTCATCATTTAACAAAGCACAATGAAAATTCTGTTTAATCAATCTGGGAATAGGAAAGGCTGGTCTGACACATAATCTTGTAGTCTTGGCATGATTTGTATAATCCTCAAATCTGCCTTTCCATGCTATCTGATTTTTGAATGTAGAATGTAATGCTCTCAGTTGAACTTATCCTACATGAAGATTTATCAAAAAATTATTGTGCTCATGATCTCCTAGAATCAAGTCATGCAAATAAAATTCACAAAGCAAATCCTGTTGATCAGGTTCAACACTATAGAAAATCTCCAAAAATATTGTTTGCTGCAAAATTTTATAAGGAAGATGACAAGAGATCCATAGAAGTTGCCATCTATAAAATTGTTCAAATAAAAACAAACTATATGTAGGAGAAGTATTCCTACATGCCAAAAGAGTTTCTCCTAATTTGCATGCATCCTGCAAATTTTCTTCTAACTCTTGGAATTTAGCCTCTAATTATTTCTTTTTATTTTCCAAGGGTTTGTTCGAAGAAGTTGCATCTTTGTTTTTCTGTTTAAGTACAAAATATTTTTCTTCAATTTGATGTAGTATTTGCAAGGGAGGAATACCTGGATCACTTGTTTGACAACCATGGTCAACAATTATTTTGGGGGGAGAAAGTGCAACAACAGGTGCTTCGAAAGAATTCATCAAATTTTACAACCTCCTATTTTCCTTCTTCAAATTTTCTACATATAGCCAAAGATCAATCTATTCATCTTCATGTTTTTTTATTATTTCCTCTAACCTATGAATTTTTACAGCATGATCAGTAGCTACTGTATCTAATTTTTGCAACAAAGATGAGTTGAGATGGTCCTTGTCTTGCAATTGACTGATCAAGTCAGTAATGTCAGTTGTTTATTATTGTTCAAGAGCTTGAGATTGATAAAGCTGCAAAGTTAGCTGCATAATAGGATCATTTAGATTTTATGATTTGCCTTTCTCATTAGTACATATAGTTTTCCCTTTATCCATTGTAGTTTCAACTGGTATAGGCGGTTGTTCCACCATACCTAATTCCTCTAGTGTGTGTGGCTCTTCCTCTAAATTTGTCTCCTCCATTATGATTGGAGAGTTCATTTCAAAAGGATTTTATTTAATATATATAGGTATAAGAATATTCTAATGTATGGGGGAATGAGACACCATTTTAAGACTATCTAAAATATCTACAATTTCTTATTCATCTTCTTCTATTAAAATAAGTCTTCTCCTTCTTTTGGTTACTCTTTGAGCTACACTTGGTTGATTTTCTTTCTCAACCACCAAACCCTTAGTCATCTCAATGTTTGTAGCAACCTTCCATCTCAATTTTATTCTTTTTATCAAAGGCACTGGTTGTGCTATAGACTCATTAGGTTCTTGTGGAGACCTTGAAATTTTAGGGTTTTGAGACCTTGTGATTCTTCTTGAAGAAGAAGGGATTTTTGTAGAGATTATAGTCTAAGATTTTCTTCTTAGTGTTATTTTCTCAGCTGATGTGGCAGGTGGAGATGAGTGTTCCTATGGTACATTTGGGGTTTCTTGTGCTATACTATTCTGAAATTCCTCCTAGACCTCTTGACCTTGCTGAAGGAAATGATGCTGGATAATAAGCTAAATAAGGCCATGATGCCTAAGAGCAGCAGTAGGGGTTGTAGACATAACTTGCAGAGCACCATAAAAGAAAGATGGGAGGTTAATTTTGTACTGAGGGTTTTGTCTCCCATGCTTAAGATGTATTAACATTTTCATGGCGTCTCCCCCTAAAATATTGTGTTGCCCTTCACAAATGATATATTTAAGTACCCACTTGGCTACAGATTTCCAAGGTTCAAGAAGTGAATTCCTTTTAATCCCTTTTGATTTTCCCTTGGAATCTACTAGACATGAAGTTTCGGTCTGCTTATTACCATTAAACTGACTAATTAAATCACTAAATAAAACTCTACCTATAGCTCTCATTCCTTCTTCTAAAACTTGTATAATTTGACTTATGATTTGAGTTGTAACAGGAATAACAATGCCTTTCACAATTGAAAATTTAGCGGTGAAATTGGTAATAAATTCACTTACCATTTTTTCATCGAAACCCTAGAGGTTTTCAATGAAAGGTAGCCAACCATTGGCTCTGAATACTACTACAGAAGCTTTGTCTTTATGAAACTTTGCTGGATCCTTCAGCTCTGATCTTGTCTTATATCTTATTTTTATGCAGAGTTATAGTCAGCTTGGTTCCTTTAAATTTAATTAAGGTGTAGACTAGTCTTTTGTTGAAGTCAGTAGGCAAAAGGCTCTAAGGATCAGCTTTTATTGAAGTCTGTAGAAAGGAAACAATTCATTTGAAATGCTATAGCTGCACGAGTCCATAGTATTGTATGATGATGTGATACAATTAAGCACTGCACATTTCTACAGAGTGTGCCAATCATTTTATCTCACCAATACAAGTCATGTGAAATGATGATGTGTCATATTGATGGTGATATTGATTAATTACTTCATTTAAATCCCCTTTTTATGACATCTCATCATTATGGTACTTGATGACTCAATTGATGATATCAAAGCTGAACACTTATCCATATACCTTTGGTGGCTTCGTTACATGCTTTTTCATTATGGCATGTGTCATTCCATTTTGGAAGATTCAAATTTAGGTCATCTCGAAAGAATAGGGTCTTAATCAAATCAAAGATAATTAGTTAACTAAACATAGATAAATGAAATATATGTCTTACTTACTTTAACCTTAGATGTTATCCTTTGCTCGCCATGTGTCCTGCACAAATAGGTTCACATGAATTAGTTTATTACATGGAGATGACCAATCATAGTATCATGATGATATTTTCTTATAAATTTTGCTTTTTTCCCTTTGGCCAGCCATTGCTAGTTTTCTAGCCAAAGCCCTTTTTGCAATGCATAACTAGCTAGTAAGCTGGTTTTCTAGGCATGCATTATCAATAACATCCCTAGAAGGATTTTCACTATTGATTATTATTTTTTTAATTTATTATTTATATTAGAGCTTTCTAGAACAACTACTTGATCCTTTAATTTTTGAATAAATTCATCTTTATTGAGAGGTTTTTGATAGCGCTTCAATCTATGTCCATTGACTAATAGAGCTCTTTTATTGGCATCAATAGGCATCAGCTTAACAGAACTATTTTTATAGACCTCTTCAATCTCATAAGGTCCCAACCATCTTGTTTGTAGTTATCCTTTGAACTGTTGAAATTTAGAATCAAACAACAGTGCCCAATTTCCTTTCTAAAACTTTCATTGCTTGATTTGTGAATCATGCCAAAATTTTCATTGATGTTGTACTAGTTCAGTTCTTTGTAGTGCTTCCATCCTCATTTCATTAAGTTGATTAAGCTGTAGGAGTCTTTCTTTCTATATTTCTTCTAACTCAATTCCTACTTCTACAACTATTTTCAAAGTTTGTAATTCAGATTCAATAGAGAATAAAGGTTTATTACCATAAACCAGTTCATAAGGTGAAAATCCATTTATTTTATAAGTAGTATTATAGGCCCAAACAACTTTTGGTACCTTATCTACCCAATTCTTTTTGCTGAAATTAACAACCTTGGTTAAAATGGTTTCTAGTTCTCTATTGGTGACTTGAACTTGTCCATTTTCTTATGGATGGTATGGAGATGTTTTTCTATGCTAAGTTTGATATACTTGCATAAAATGCTTTATCATGTTTGACATGAACTGCGGTTCTTGATCTGAGACTATCTCTCTTGGAGCACCAAATCATTGCAAGATTTTGAAATATAAGAAATCAACTACCATCTCCTCTCTTGCATGAGTTAATGCTTCCACTTTTGCCCACTTGGTCACGTAGTCTGTACAAACTAGAAGATATTCTTTTCCTCTGGAAGGAGGATCCACTGGACCAATAAAATCAATTCCCCATTTCTCAAATGGTTCTAAAATCAATTGAGGATGAGGGTGCAGGGGCATCTATGTTGAAAGAGTAGGTTGTCCAATTCACTGAAAAGCATCACAATATTTGACATATCATTTTATTTGCTGATGAAGATGAGGCCAATAATATCTTGCTCCTAAGATTTTATGTATGATTCTTTGAGCTGAGTAATGGCCTCCTCCTGATTCATCATGACAAGCTCTGATGATATCATAAGCTTCACCATTTGTCACACACCTGCAAAACACATGATTAGGTCCAAGTTTAAATAATATTCCATTAATCCATTTAAAATAACTTTCTTTGATTAAACATTTTTTTTCTTTTTGTGAAAAGTGCAGAGGAAACTTCCCTTTGGTGAGGTAATTGGCTATATCAGCAAACCATGGAGATTGTGTTGAAATAGAAAATAATTGTTCATCTGGAAAGTCATCTTCCACTAGTTCTTCTTCACCTGTAGTGTTCATTCTTGACAAGAAATCAGCAACCACGTTAGACTTCCCTAGTTTGTCTATAATAGTAACATTAAATTCTTGTAAGAGCAATAACCATCTAATAATCCTAACTCTCACAATTGGTTTGTTGGTAAGATATCTAATATTTGAATGGTATGTATAGATAAATACCTTGTAGCTTGTTAATAGTGTCTAAATTTGTTCATTACATAAATTACATTTAAGAATTCCTTCTCAGTTGTGGTGTAATTTCTTTCAGTAGATGTCATGTTTTTGCTAATATAATATATAACATACATGTTACCCTCTTCATCCTTTTATCTAAGAACTACTCCTAGTGTTGTATTGGAAGCATCTGTGTATATATGAAATGGCTTAGTCCAATCTGATCCTCTTAATACTGGAGCAGTAACAAGTTTAGCTTTGATGGTTTCAAAGGTCTACTGGCAACTATCACTCCATTCGAATGTACTATCTTTTGTAAACAAGGCAAACATAGGGGCAACTATTTGGCTAAACTTATCTATGAAGCATCTGTAGTAACTGGCATGTCCTAAAAAACTCTTAACTTTAGTTTGTGTTTGTGGAATAGGCAAGTTGGAAATTATATCAAGTTTTTTTGGATCTACCTGAATGCCTTTTACACAAATATGGTGTCCCAGGACTATTCCTTCATCCATCATCAACAAACATTTCTCATTGCTCAAAGATAATTGATGTTCCTCACATCTGATCAATACTCGTTCCAAGTTGGTAAGAGCTTCTTCATAAGTTTCACCATAAACAATGAAATCATCCATAAATACCTCAACACAATCATTTATAAGGTCAGAGAAGATTACCAAAACTGCTCTTTGGAAGGTTGTTGGAGCATTACATAGTCCAAATAAAAATACTCAGTAAGCAAAGGTTCCCTAAGGGCAGATAAATGTGGTTTTATCTTGATCTTCAGCTGCTACTGTTATCTGGTTATACCCACTAAACCCATCCAGGAAAGAAAAATATTTCTTTCCTACCAAGTTATCAAGAACTTGATCAATAAAAGGTAAAAGAAATTAATCCCTTAATGTTGCTTTGTTTAATTCTCTATAATCCACACATACTCTTAAATTTCCATTTTTCTTGGGCACAATTACTAGAGGTGATACCCACTAGCTTTCTAAGATGGGGTAAATAAACCCAACTTCCAACAACTTTTGGATTTCTGTTTTGACTATTTCCTTTAGTGCTGGGTTTATTCTTCTTTGTGGTTGTCTGACCGGTTTGACAGATTCTGTGTAGATGTGATGAGTGCATATGCTGGGGTGAATTCCTTTCATGTCAGTATAATCCCAAGCAAAAGCCTTGGTATGTCTTTCTAATACTTCAAAGAGTTGATCTTCCTCTTCGTTTGTCAACCAACTATTGATGTTCAAAATTTTTCCAAGTAATACCATGATTGGTTTTGTACCTGGGTAGTTGGATTCTATTTGCTTAAACTCACTAATTAATGAGTTCAGAGGACATGGATGAGGAAGTAGCTAATGAAACATAGTTATATTATCAACAAACTCTTTTCCAAGAGGAATCAGTCTTGCTAAAGAATAATGAAATGCATCTAAGAAATGAGTTTCTATTGTTCTACCAATTTCCATACACTTTCCTGAGTCAATATATGATTATATGATGAAGAAGTACTAGTAGAAGTAGAATTGGAGGTTTCAAAATTTTCCATCAGACCCAAGAATCCTAAACTAAGGCAGTCCGTAGCTTTCAAATTGGTAGAGTCCATAGTTTCTAGACTGGCATAGTCCATAGTTTTTGGACTGGCAAAATCTGTAGATTCTGGGTATATTTCTCCTTTCAATTCTTCCAAGTGTTTTTTGACTGTGATCATGGCTAAAGAAGAAATGTTTTTAAATTTTTTATCTAATTCATCCACCCAAAGTACTTGTATGCAATTTGTTGATGGTTTTGCAGGAGGATACAAAGAGATGCATTTGGATTTTAACCCATTGGAAATGGTCATGTCTCCTGACTTGTAATCAATCAATGCTGCTACAGTAGCCAACCATGGTCTACCTAGGATTATATGATATCTTAGTTTCTTTATTTTGGGTTGCAAGACTATGAAATCTACTAGATATTCCTAATATTTTATTAATACTTTAACATTTCCTATAGTTCCCTCTGGTTTTGTTACCGGTTGGTCTGCCATTTGAAGAATGGTAGTTGTAGGTTGCATTTTCATAAGAGATAATGCATGGAGATTATCAGTTGTCATGACATTGATTGCTACTCCCAATCTACCAAGATGTTAGGAATTTCTTTTTCTCTGATTGTGACTGTGATCACTCAGCTTCCTAGATCTGCATATTTTAGAACTAATAGTTTTCCTGCTAATAAATCAGTAACTTTTTCATCAACATGAATGGTTCCAAGATATTTTACCTTCCTCCCAATTGTCTTAATATAGAGGTTTTTGATGATCTTATTCAATTTAGGTATATCCCTAATAGCTTGTAGAAGGGGTACCTCAATATTGATCTTTTGCAACTCATGGACCAAGTTTGAGTTTGGTTTGATATCAGTTTCTCTTAATCTTTTAGGAAAAGGAACTACTGGTGAAGTAGTGTTTCCTATGTTTTCTTCAGGGATCATTTTGATTTCAACTTCTCCAGTGCTTAATTGAGATGATTATCTCTATTTGTTTTCATCAGGTATCTTAGAAATGAGTACTGGAGGTTTTTGTATAGTTTTTATTGATCTCAAATGTATGTCTGAGCACTCAATAGATCCCACATTGATTGTTTCTTCCTATTCATTGACATAAATAGGTGTTGGTTGTTTATTTTTTAGATTTGCTATTGGTTGTGTAGGCATTGAGGGCTGATTAATTTGTCCTTGTTACTGAATAATTGGGGGTGGCATAATGGTTTGCTATTGAAGTGGTCTTCTTGGTTGGGTGAATTATGACTATGGGTTCCACTACTGATTCCATTATTGATATGGCTGTGGCATCCAATACTGTTGTGGTATCCATTATTGTTATGGTTGTGGCACCATCCATGGAGGTGTTGGCATCCAATCTTA
This sequence comes from Torreya grandis, assembly GCA_037957365.1. Taxonomy (NCBI): domain Eukaryota; kingdom Viridiplantae; phylum Streptophyta; class Pinopsida; order Cupressales; family Taxaceae; genus Torreya; species Torreya grandis. The sequence continues at coordinate 3,619,084 of JARHVA010000429.1, forward strand.
TCTTGCCCATAGATTTTGAATTGATGGAATTTGGGGTTGATTCCAAAATGGTGAAGGAACTAAAACATTCCATGGTGCCATCGATGGATTAACTAGATATATTTCACTAAATTGTCCTTGAGCTTGGTTTTGTGGAGCAAAGTTTTGTCTCTAAATATAATTTATTTCTTTAGTTGACTGGACTTGTGTTTTCATTTGATTCTTTAAAATAGGCAAAAGGGTGCAATATTTGGTATCATGATCTGTTGCATCATAGATCCCACATGATGAAATATTAGTTCTATCTAGAGGGCAGTCTCTAAGGGCATGTTTCTATCTACACTTAAGACAATAGATTGCTAAAGGCTCTATTGCATTAGCCTTAGCTTGAAGGCCATCCAAATTACTATTTAGTGTAACCAGAATATCTATTTTGAGATTAGAAAATTCTTCCATTAATTTACCCACTTCATTAGATTTCGCCAACTTTCCTTTCCTAATTCTAGGTTTTATTTGAGAGTAATTGGTACAAAGCTCAGAAATATGATCGAAAGCCAACTTATTTATGTCTCCTCTACCCATCAGATTTAATGCATCTCTGGTGTCTTCACCAATCCTTTCAAGAAAACTAATTTTTGAACATCTTCAGTGAGTGGATAATTACTTATTTTATGAGTGAACGTGAATCTATCCAAATAATCCTCTAAAGATTCATCCTCATTTTTTTTGATTTTGAAGAAATCCTTTTTTCTTTCTCGCACTCGGCAGTAATCTTGGTATTTGTTCAAGAATTCTATTTCCATGTCATCCCATGTTTTAATAGAATTGCCAGGTAAACCCATGAACCATCTCATAGCTGCATCTTTAAGTGTAGAGGGAAATAGTTTTAATTTTTGGCTATCAGTTATGTAATCATAGGTTTGACATAAAACCTTAAACTCAAATAGAAATTGATCAGGATCTTTTATAGATCATCCCTAGAAATTTGGCAGATTAACTGGTGAAATATTTTTCATGGGGGTTTGATCATTAGGATCAAAAACAATAGGAAAGGAGAAAGTATTTCCTAGTTGTGTGAATTTTTGATTTTATTGGAGAGCCATTTCTTCTTCTGATGATACTTCAAAACTAGGATGATCTTCCCACTGAATGTTTGTGGTCTCAATTATAGGTTGTTCCAAGTTCTCAAAATTTTCTTCAGCTATGGATCTCTGAAATGCTTCTTCTAAGTCTTTGGCAATCTCTAAATAATGTCTTCTTGTAAGAGATTGATCTTGAGGAATTTATCCTATGGGGCTTCCGTGTGGCAATGGCCTGGTTCCTATCCTAGTTTCAGAAGATTCTTGCAAATAGGTTTCACTTGTATCTTTTGGTTTACTACTCAGAGATGTTGAAGGGGTGTCCACTTGTGTTCTTGGTGGAAACTTTGGAATAAATCATCCTTTAGAATCTCTAGGATGGTACATCAATTTATTAATTGTTTTTTTATGATTTTTATAATTTTTTTTACTCTAGATCAATAATTATTACCTTACTAACACCTTATGTTCCCCAGCAATGGCACCAAAAATGATGAGTGTCATCTAACTCCTCATTTAACCAATATTAAATTGGTGTCTTATCAACTAGGGCCGGTGTCCAAAGCTATCTGCAGTAAGGTATGGGATGGTAGATCTAAAAGTCTACTTATGGGCGTGCTTGCTGATCCTATTCTAACTTTGACTAAACTACTTGATTCATGCTTTTGCTGAAAAAGAAACAAATCAAATCAATCCACTCTTTTGTTGGAAGTAAAATATCACACTCTTATTTTACGTTTGCAGGGAAAATAAAGTCACACTCCTACTTACGAAAGGAAATTTGCTTCACACTTCTACTGTAAACAAAAAGATACTTTGCGTAGAAAAGAAATGAAATAAGAAAATGCTCTTTTTAAACTATGAATTTATTTTGATATTTTTTATAAATAAATGCAAATAGTAACAAGATTCTAACTAATAAAATAAAACATAAATACTGTACACAGTTCCTAGTTCTAAGGAGAGTGGGCCCTTACTCCTCTCAGACTTGGGAACAAAGTTTAATCAGTGCTGGAAACTTAAAGTATTAATTCATAGAAGTGAAATAATTACAATCTGATTAAACCCTGTATGCTTATCTAATCTTGATCCTTTATTTTCTCTATATCTTCTATTTTTACTCTTTTTTTTATATAGTCAAAATTCTTACACTTTATACTAATACAATCAACTCAAAATAAGATGCAAAAGAATAGGACTCCTGGTCAATCCCTTCATCTAGAGATTGGATTTCCAAGAGATCCAATTATTTTGATGAAATAAATATCCTATCCTATAATAGTCCTAAAATCTGATTATATACAAATCTATCAAAAGTAGGTCCTTCAAAACAGTAGGCAGTTATTTTTCTTATGTGATTCCAGCTGGAATGGTTCTTTCTCATCCTATTTGGTCTCCAGCTTCCCATTATACTTACAGAATTCTTAGTATTGACCTTGAAAAGTCCATAGAAACAAGCCTATGAAGTCCGTAAAAATAAACCTATGGAGTCCATAGAAATAAGCCTGTGGAGTCTATAGAAACAAGCCTGTAGAGTCTGTAGAAACGAGCCTACAAAGTCCGTAGAAACAAGCCTACAAAGTTTGTAGAAACAAGCCTGTTGAGTCTATAGTTCTGCTGGATGGAGATCAAAATGGAATGTTCACTGTACATCTCCTGTGTCTTCTTTCTGAGCATTCTTCACACAAAATATCACTAAAACATGCTATATATTAGACATTAATGACAAAGTAAAGATTTAGTCTTTGGTTTAATATAAACAAGACAAATATCTATTTTCCATGTAATAGCTATCTAAGATTCTAATATTTGTATAAGATAATATCCTTTGAGAGATGATTTGAAGGAAATAACATGTCAATGATGAGCCATATTTTGAGCTCATCACAAAGGTTTCAAATCAACCCCCTAGTCAACCTTGTCAAAGTCCATCCTTGTCAAGAATCAGAGAAGAAATACTAGACCAAGGGAGAACAATCATGAAAATCAATAAGGAGGTTAGACTTGGATAAGAATTCCCCATTCATGCCATGGAGGGGATAAGGAGCTTCTTGCATAAGTTTTGGATTGTATGGGCATCCATTAAAGAAGATGATTATCTACACATTGAGAAGTAAGAGATGAAGGAATGGATACTCTCAATAGAGGATATGTTGACTCATTGGGAGGATGAGTATGTCAAACCCAAACCAATTAGTTTGTCCTCTCCTACCCCTACACCCATTCCAACTCAATATTTTGAAACCATCCCACCATGGATCTTCTCCTACACCTTTCACCCTGATTATGTCATGCCCTCTCTTGTGAAACCACCCTCTCGTATACCCATTCAAAAAGAATAAAAGGTGGCTATTACCTACACATTTCCATCATGGAAATTAGTTCAAAAAGGCATGGAGAAGAAGGAAGAGGTGTTATTTGTGGTGATCCAAGAGCCAATTTAAGAGAAGGAGGAGTTAGTGGTTGAAAAATATAAAAAAGAGGTGTTAGCTTAGCTTAATTAGCTTTCCCTACAAGAGTTCCAAGACTCTTTCTCCCTCCCTCAAGAACCACCAAAAATACCACTCAAAGTACCTAGTTGGAAAGACACTCTCTTAAGCTGCAAGCAAAATGAACTTCTTCACCCTCCCACCATCTCCCTCTTGGAGGAAGAGCCTATTTTGAAAGGAATATAGGAGGATCTTAGAGTCAAATTTGAGCTTGAAGAGGACAACACAATTGTCTATGATGAGAAGATCATGATAGGTAGTCCACTCTAGAAAAGGGAGGAGAAATAAGATTTAGACCAGCTATTATGGCATGGCTTTGACATTGATGAATTAGAGCCTGAAGGTAGTACTGATGCCTTCATACTTAAAAAGGTGTGTATTCAGGATGTAGTTGAGATCAAAGAGGATTTTTTTTGGTCCCAAGAGCTTCTATTTTGTGTGGCTACAAATGAATATGACCAAGGTGCAGAAATTGACATAGTCAATCAGTTAGTTGACCATGTTGGAGAGGTCATGAATGAGCAAGAGGATCAAGATGAAGTATAACAATAGTTGTACCATGACTTCATGGACCAGGTATAGGTTCTAAACCAGCCTATGCATCCTCTAGATTAAGAGGATGAACTCTCTAATCAGTTTGAATAATCTAACCAATCTCAAGATGAATTATCCATTGAAGGTAGTACTAATGTCTTCAAGAATGAAGGGGAATGGTCAGATCCAGAGAAATAAAAATATAACATGTTGGGACTTACATAGATTGAAAAAATACCATATGGATCCTTTCAAAACAAATAGATTAAATATGGAGTCAAAGTTGGGATTGTCTCGAATGACCAAGAGGAAGTTGCCTTTAGGGATGACTTAGAGATTTTCTACTTAAGTCTAGATAGTCAACCAAACACTAGTTCAAAGGAGCCATCACATGTTGTGCTTGATTTAGAGCACAACATTGAGCCATAAAATGAGAAGTTTGAAAAATCCCCTATAGTCCAACATGAACCAAGTTTGGAGGACATGAGCCAGTATCTCTACATCAGAGACATGTTTGTTCCATTCCATCCATTAGAGAGCACACCAAAAGGATTGACCATAAGAATTTTGGTACCTCTAAAGTAAGGTATTTTTCATCTTAGATTGTTACAAGTGAATAATACTCATATTTTCCCATTTGATCCAGGAGGGAGATAATTATAAATTGTAACCTTGTATATATTAGGATAGATTTCATGCTTTCATCCAAGTGCCTTGTGCACATTTCCTTTCTATTCTATTTTTTCCTTTCCAAAGTGCCTAGGGAACTTTATTTTTTGTTGTAGTTATTAATTCAAGAGGAAGTTCCAAAAAAGTTCAGCCTTGTATCCAATTTTAGACTAGCTCAGTTGCAGAGGCTAATGACTCCATGCCTAATGGACTAGACAAGGTAAGTGGTCTGGATTCTTGAGCATAGCAGGCATGCTTCCCTATGAGTCACCAAAGATGTTGGCCATTTTTTGGCCCCATATAAATCTCTTGCATGGTTTGATGAAGCAGTGGATCAAAGGTGTAGAAATAGATCCAACATTTTCAAATAAAGAGAATCCAAGCAAGGTTTTCTAAGGATCCAACAACAGTGTTCAAGGATAAGCCTACAAGCCAGAAGCTAAGTGTAAAATATTTTTTTAGCTAAGTCTTTACTTGTTCATTCTTTTAGACCTTATGATACAAGTTTATTTTCTTTTGGGACTCTTTTTCACTAAGTGTTTATTCTTTTGGAGGATTTGTTTTCAAAGTTTTTTATCTAAGTGTCGGGGATTGTTTTAGATATTTTGTCTGAAACAACTTTTTGAAAGGGCACTTTTCTTGGTAGGACACTTTTCAAAATCTAAAAGATCCTTTACAAAAAATATGAAAGGCACTTCTAGGTAAAATGGTCCATTTTCAAAGTTTTGAAGGGTCCAAGCAAAATTTTTGAAGCCAAAAGGCCGAAAGGAAGTCTACAAAAATTCCTCCAAAGGAATAAGCCCAATGAAAAGTCAATGAATTCTTTTGTAAAAAAGACTGAAATAAATATCTAGAAGAGATAAGTTTAGGAAAATAGCCTGAGGAAATTCTTTTGGAGGAAAAGTTCAAAGAAGTGGTCTAAACAAAAGTATGAAAGAATTAATGATGGGCCCATAAATGTCAAGTTTGAACCCCTGCAAGTATCATTGCCTTTGATCAAGTTTTCAAAAGTTTCATCAAGATTTCCATGAGCTTGACACTTATCATGATCTAGCAAGGAGATCAATGGTTCACAGAGGTCCAAATTCAAGGAGATCAATGGATGAGAAAAGGTCAAGTTTTTAAAGGATCCTAGTGGGACTAAGATCAACCAATCAACAAAAGATAAAAATGACTCCTCTTTTCAAACTCCAATGACGTGGTCTATAGCTCACATTTAGAACACGTAAAGTGGTCAAACTAAGAATAGATGCATCCAGGTAGAGCAGCGGACATGCAAAGTGAAGAAACATGCCAAGTTGTAAATGCAAAAGATCAAATCATTTACACTTGATAGGAACATGCAACTACCCTTTGACATGGCTCTATCAGTTATATTAAAAGGGACTTGAATGTATGAGGGGTTTGAGGATATTTGTGGTGATCTTGGATGGTTCATTTCATGGTCAAGGTAGTTGCATGATTTGAATGCAAAGAGCTCAAGGATAACAATGGTGGTTATAGCCATTTATGACTTTCCTCTTCATTTTCACATGGGAGACCTTTCTCTCTCTCTTCCCTTTCTCTTTATATATCTCATGTTTTTCCATTTTTTAGGGTTCTCAATTTTTTTTGAGACTTTTCCATCTCTCTAGGAGATAAGACACTCTTTGAGATATTACAAAATGTGCACAGCTTGATTAAGCTTGACCCTGTCAAGCATTTTTATGACCTACCTCTTGATGTAATAAAGGATTTTATTTCCATATCTCTTGCCTTGGATTTATGTCTATTGAGTTTCACACTATGACATTTTGTGAAGGAGAATCTTCCTTGTCCATGGTTCTCCTTTTTGACCTTGTTTAGGGATTTTTTTAATGTTCTTTACAGGTCTAGTTGAGTGTTATTTCTACCATTGATGTGAAATTTTAGTGAGACTTAGAACCTCTTTTTTTGCATTCATTGCTTCTTGAATCTCTTGCATGAAATATTAATGCAACTAGCTTGATCTTGAGGTTATGTAAGTCAGTATTGTCCTTTGTAGGACTAGTGTGGGTTCAAGCTTATGGGAGTTTCCCATTTTATTTTGGTGCATCACCTAGTTAGATTTCTTAGGAGCCCTTATCCCATTTATAACCCTTTTCCTCATGGATCATTAGTTTAGCTTTAGTTTTAGGTGATCTACCAAGAGGAAGTTGACTTTTTGTGGAGATTCAACCTCACTATAAGATACCCATAGCCTGAGGTTATTCCAATATTGTAGTTGGGAGTGAGAGAGCCTAAAAAACTCTCCCATAAGGGTGAAATTATAGACTAAAATAAAGCCCATAGGTCAATAAAGGGGAATGGTGACCTTTTCCTCTTCCTCAATCGAAGGATACAAGGTTTGGATGGGTGACTCCTCTATGGGAGGTGTATACATGGGGGTTTATTTTTCAAGAATGATATCCAAAGGGGAATTAAATTACTCAATGGTTGAGGGTGAAGATAAAATGGGTGCTTATTCTAGTATGTCATTAGAAGGAGGGGTTGATGGCTCAATAAGTGGAGGAGAAAGGGATGCTTCCTCAGCTTGGGTTTCTAAAGGAAGAGAAGGTAACTCTACTAGCTGAGTAGGTGGAGAGGAAAAAGAATAGATAGATTGGGCAGTATGTTCTTTAGTAATGTGCACATTAAGAACCATACTGATAGTATGGGAATCATGAGAAAACTCAACCTTGTTACTCTCATTTTTGGTAGGCACATGGTTGGGAAAAGGTTGCCTAAAGATGACAAGGTTTTAGTTTTGAGGTCCATTGGGGTTATCCAATGTAAACTCCCCCTTGTCAATGAGAGATTGGAAAATGCTCTTGAAGGTATACACCTACTAATGTCATGCTCAACTACTCAATGGAAACTGCATGGATCATTCTCATTGTACCAACTAGGTGAAGGACAAGAAGAATCAAATTGTTGATGTGGTTTGATAGGAAGAAGTTGTATGATGTTGGCCTTCAATAACTTCTCCAGGATAAAAGTATAAGATTCTCTAAGTGGAGTAAATTACTTTTGGGTGTTTTAGTTTTGGCATCTCATGTTTTAATTTGAGGAGATAGAGGAATTTGGTTGGTTGACGGATGGTGGGGAAGTGGCTTTAAGGACAACCACATTCACAGTTCCCTTGCTCTTAGTATTGGTATTGGTTTGGTTGGTCAGTTTAGTGGAAGAGGCATAATTGGTCTTGTAGGTAGAGTTCTTGTTTTTCAACTTTAGCTTTCCTTCATTTATGGATCTATTTTTTAGCTTATGTGCCATGGTGAAAGCCTTGTCAAAAGTTTTGAAGCTTTGAACATGTATCATGGAAGAGATATGTTTGGCACATGCCTGAGCAAAAAGTATTATCAGTTTGGGTTGAGGTAAAGAGAAGGAAAGATGATTGATTATGATCCTTCAATGTGATACAAAATTCATAATAGATTCATCATCAAAATGTTGGATAGAGTAGAGGTCAGTGATGTAAACCTTCTTGGAGATATTTATTGAAAAGTGATCCAATAAGGTTTGGGATAGTTGGGTGAAGGAGAACAAAAAGTGTTTGGTTATGGCACTATACTAGTCTAATATTGGATTGGACAAGGACATGGGGAGGGTACAAAAGAGTAGGGCATTATCGTAGGTAATCAAATAACATGCATGCTTGAATACCCTAAGATGTTGGGGATCCTCCTTTGAAATTTAAATAACTTGTAAAGTTCCCATTGAGGAGGATATGGTTTGATAGGCATAGATGGGTGGATGGACTTATTAGAGATTTGGTCATATGATAGGTGTTGTGAACACCAGAGATGGATGAATCTAAGGCGGCCATTTTATTTATGAACATTTTCATGAGGTCTACTTAGGGTTGTGCACCTGAAAGGTTTTAAGGTGCATACTATTGTGGTGGTTGGGTGACATTTTAATAACTGGTAGTGGGTTAAGAAGCTTCTACATATTAGTACATTGACATCAGTGGTTGGGTGGATGCTATGTATAGGTAGGTGGATGTAGGTGGTTGGGTAGTAGGTAGAGGTACATGCCCTTGTGGATTAGGCATGTAACCTAGGTTTGGTGCAATGGGCACCTATTGGATAGGATTGGTGGTTAGATTAGTGATCAAAGGAAGTGTAGTGACCTTTGTGGTGATTGGTAGTAGGGTAGAAGGTATAGGTAGCATGATATTTTAAAGTGGGATAGTAGTTAGCAGATTGGGGGTAGTCGATGGAAGATTGGAAATGCTAGTGGTAGGTACTTTCATGGTGAGGGGAGTATAAGTGTTTAGTGGTTGGGTTGATCCTAAGATAAAGGAATTATTGGTTGGGTTGGAAGGTATAATGGTATTTTTTGGTTGGACAGGTTGGTTTTCCACAATAGTGTCAAAGAGATTATTGATGGATGAAGAAGTTTGGGTTATCAATGGTTGGGTAGTGACTATGTTAATATAAGTGTTTATTATAAGGTGGATCTATAGGTAAAACCAAAGAAAGGTACGGTGAGGCATAGTGTTAAGGTAATGTTGAGGGGCCACAGGATTGTTATCTAATAAGGTGGCAAAGTTTGCATCTCCTTGGGTAACTTCTCGAGGGAAAGGACTTATTGAAGGGTGAGGAGAGTTTACTGGTTCATAGATGTAGTTCATGGATGAGGGGGTAGAAGAGGTCGATTGGTTTGGTGATGGGTCTTGTTCTACTAGGTTCTTTCCCTGCTAGTGGGTTAGAACCATCCAAGGTAAGGGAGAGAGAATGCATAAACAATCTCACCACTCAAATAGAGAGAAGACAAGAAATGATCAATAAAATCAATCACAATCTAAAAATTATGTTAAGTCCTAAAGTTCATTTTAGTCTCTCTTTTGGATTATGCTTTAAGCTTTCATGAAATTATGTGACTGAAATTGGCTTATAGAGCGGGTACTAGAAAAGAAATTTATGGTTGGTTTTAGGTTGTGTTTAGGCTCTCAAAAAGAATCTATATTAGAAATCAATATGTGGCTTGGTATTGGGTCATACCCCTTCACTTTACACATCAGAGTGATAAGGGTATCAAGTGCTTAGTCAGTATATACTAATTTCTAGAGTTTATACTCAACTAGAGAGATGAGTTGGTTCTCCTATTGTTAATGACTTCCAGGTAGGATTTCTAGGAAAGGGTAAGGTGATCATTAGGTGATGAAATCCTAGTCGAGCCTTATTTCAAGTTTGTTTGATATTTTATTAATGAAGGTGGTTTGGTTTAGTGTGTGTAACAAAATTGATGCTACGATTGAATTACTTTGCCTTAATTCAAACTATGTGAGATAAACTTGCAATAAGCCAATGTATACAGACAATTTTAAGTCCAAAATAAACTTTGATGTCATTTATGAGCAAAAAATAGAGAAAAAAGCATATAGATTCAAATAAGAGAAAACACAAGTAAAGACTCAAGGTCCCACCCGATATGCTATAATATTTCAGTGAATTTCAACTTATATTTTGGGAAAAAGGAAGAAGCAAAAACTAAATACATATATGGTTGAAAAAATTGTTTGATTATGCATGCATTGAATCAAATGATTGTGATGAAATCCTCTTTGGCTTGGGAGGATGACCTAAAAATAAGACAGTAGTACTAAAAATATTTGTTCGTTAGGTAGATAGTTGGGTGGATTGCTTAGTGATAGCTAGATCCCAAAAGCAAGAGCTTCATCAGGGACTATCAATCCACATGTTTTAAAAAGTTTAGTTTATAAATAGAATGATAAAGTACTTGAATCAATAATCAAAAGGTACTAAAATTGAATACAGGAGATGTTTGATAGAGGAATATACCAAAAATTATTAATATAGAAATAAGCAAGTCAACACTAGTACTAAATGGCTTGGGTTTGTCTCAAAAAATTAGGTAGGGGTATATGAACAAGCCAAAACATAGAATATTGAATTTGGTTAGGGGTAAGAGGGTGAAAATAAATTGTTGGTATTTATTACCATAGTGATCATCGATGATTGGGATGACCATAGGTGGTTAAGGTGATCATCGATGGTTGGGAAGACCGTTGGTAGTTGAAACAACCATCGACGATTACTATGCGCAAGTTGTAGGTAATAAATGTCAGATTGATGGGATCATAGAGTTGGATTCCAAGACATGGGTTGGTGTTGGTCTAATTGTAAAATGTAAATAATGTAAATGAATATTAGAAAATAATTACTTATCTTGTAAAAGGTTGATCATGTGGGTGTTTGAGGTGGTTACCTTGTTGGTGGATTCTGGTATGATTTTAATAGAGTAACAATATTTCATGCTTTGGTAGAACAATAGTGGTAAGTTAGCTCTCCGATGTGATGGTTAGATCACTATATCATTGATGATGATTGACTTGCAAAAGAGAAACTCTGAATGCACAAGCTCTTAATAATAATTGTTGATGATCTTCACCTCCCTACTCCTCTCTTCTTATTGACAAGGAAGGAAAGGTGCAACAAGATGTTAACTAGGATTTTTAATTTTAACTCATGCATATAATGGCTTCCACATAGATTTAGATGAGTTATTTTTAGAAAATAAAGGTGGGTGTTTCCATGTTAGCTTTTGGGATGGTGGACCCTGATCGTCAATGGTCAAGGTGGTCGTTGGCAATCATCTTGACCATCAGTGGTCGAGGGCCAAGTATAAAGTGGGTAAAAAGGTAGGTTAAATTAGTTGGTCAAACTAATCATGGTTAGGCTTGGTTAAGGGTTTGAAGGGTCAAATTGGTCCCAAGCGGGTCCTAAGATGATCTAGGAGTGTTTTGACATTTAGAATCATGGTGTGTCGATTTTTGGTGTCTTTATTTTGATTACATGATTTCATTTTTATGAGTTAGCTGTAGTGTATATTTTTATATTATGATCATGATGAGTTGTTATTTTAACTATATTTTATGTTATATGTATGTCATGGTATTATGGACTAACTATATGATTATTGTGAAGTTGATGTAGAAGAGACTTATCCCTCAGAGCATGACAAAGGGAGATCATCATCGATGAAGGTGATGTAGATGGAGATGTAGAGAGATGATAGAAAAATTGACTAGAACCCTACACACACCACATTATTTAGGACATGTTAGATGCAGAGTTGAATGGTTAGCATAGTGCATTTTGATATCATTTGAATTTAGCTAAAATTTATGCATGGTTATTTTAGTGTAATGATGATGTGGAATTAATCTTATGTGTTTATGATTGTAGTGTTTTTATTAAGTTATTATGGCTAACTACTATACTAAATAGTCATTTATTATTAAGATAATTGAAGAAATATAAAAATAAGAAATAAAATAAATAAAATCAAAATTAGAATAAGAGTAGAAAGTGGAAAGGTTTAGATTTAGGGAAAAAATAAATGGGAATAAAACAATTGAGAAGGAAAGTAAGAAATTAGAGAAAAAAAGATGGCATAAAAAAAGTGAAAAAGAGGCTAGCTTTAAAACAAAGTAGTGCCATAAAAAGAGGGGAATGAACTTTATGAAGGGCATGGCATAAGGGAAGGAGAAAAATGACACAAAATAAGGGAGATTGGAGAAGAAAGAGAAAATATAAGGGAGCAAGTATACAGAATGATAAAGCATCTTATCAGGTAAGCAATGCATTTAAATTTTATATATTTAGTTGAATTGTATAAATTAATACATATATGTTTGTTTGGTGTGTGTGTGTGTGTGGAACCAATTACATATAGAGGTCAAACTAAATTTTAGAAATTACACAAACCTTGTATAACAAGTTATAATAACAGGGTATGCGACTTATGTTATGCTATAATATGCAACAATTTACACATTTATAAATATTGAATATAGTAGACTGTGTAATTAAAATATTGAATACATATATTGAAATGGTTGGTACATAGGGGACTATATAATTATCTACCTTATAGATATTGAATCAAATATATTTATGGTAATGTTATATTATTCTACTCACATAGCTATATGTTTTGGCAAGTTGAATCACTATAGGGCAACTTGTATGTCTTTTTATAGATCTTTAATGAGTCGAACCTCTTACCTTATAACAGATGGATCTCAAATTTGGCACTAGTGTTAACTGTTTGGTTTGTAATAGATGATTTTATTCTATTAATGCTTATACTTTACGATAACTGTGTGTATAACTATGTGTTTATAGTGTATTTAGTTCAGAACTTATCTTATCAATGCTTATATTGAGCATTTATAGCAATAATTGTGTGTTTAAGCAACCTAAGCTTATACATAATTGATACTTATATACTAAGTAGTTATGAACTACATTTACACAAGTTTTTTTTATGTAGACCATACTTTTATAAATGGTATTCCTTAACATACAATTATTATTTAACATATACACTTAAGAGTATTACGCATGAAGTTTCTTTGTAATGTTATTATATAAGAAACATGTATTATGTAATATTTTTTGAAATATGGCTGGTGCACCATATCATTATTTAATATATATATATATATATATATATATATATATATATCAAACACTTCATATTAATTAATAGTTTCAATAAGGGACTTAACAATAATGCCAATTAACCATGTGTAAAGGCTTTACCAAGCAACATAGATGGAATGAGGATCTGTATATTAGAATAAATTAGCTATACGTAACCAATAGAATGTACAGTAGCATTATATATATATATATATATATATATTTGCACTTGTAATACATATTCTATTATAGAAGCTCCATAAATATATTATCACGCGATTTTAAAAATATGCATAGTTAAATAGAAAGCAGACAAGGACCTAATTTTTACAATGCCAGAATCAAAGTTTATAGAATGATCTAACACATCTAACAATCTGGTAATAGTTATATATATATATATATATATATATATATATATATATATATATATATATAACTATTACCAGATTGTTAGATGTGTTAGATCATTCTATAAACTTTGATTCTGGCATTGTAAAAATTAGGTCCTTGTCTGCTTTCTATTTAACTATGCATATTTTTAAAATCACATGATAATATATTTATGGAGCTTCTATAATAGAATATGTATTACAAGTGCAAATTCATTAATGATTTCTTGAGTAGACTAGGCTAGGCTTACCTTGGAGAGCGGAAATGAGAAACCATGAACGTCCTATCTACACTTTTATTTATGCCAAATTAAGTGACTTGCTTATCATATAAAGATGAGACCTATATTAGTCATTTCATAAACTCAGAGGCAAACCATGTTTAAATATCATTAAATATGTCGATATATATTAATATATATCATTTATTCTGAAAGTAGCATTTAAATGAATGTGCAAGATACATATAAACAATAAAATATATTTTATTTTATACTTGATACTTGATAGGATATAAAGTAAGTTAAGAGAAAATATTATCATTCATGAGTAGTATTCATGATATATACTGTGTGTCTAGTAAATTACTAATGAAACCATATATATTACACATGTGTGGAACGTACTATATTAATATGTATAAGTGTATATGCATATATAGTATGGAGGTACCTATAATTATATAGATGATTCAGAACTAAGTTATAGACTTTTGAATGTGCATTTTTCTAAGGGAGAGTGTAATATCTGAAACATATTATCTTTGTGGATGGTATCTCAGTAGATCCAACAAAGATAAGAGCCATTATGGAATGGTTGGTGCCAAATAACATGCATGAAGTAAGGAGTTTTATTGGATTATCAAGCTATTACATGAAGTTAATTCCAATTTTTTTCAAGATAGCTAATCCAATTACTTCTTTACAATGTAAGAACCAAAGTTTTGTCTGATCAAAAAAGTGTGCAGTAGATTTTTAAGAATTGAAAAGAAGACCTATTTCAACACTAGTATTAAGATTTCCTAACCCCAATGGTCAATTTTTGGTGATCACATATGCATCTGGGAATGGACTAAGAGGATTCCTTATATAGGATGGTGTAGTGGTAGCTTATGAATGAAGGAAGATAAAACCTTACGAGATGAACTATGCCCCACATAACCTTGAACTTGAAGTAATAATGCATGCTTTGTAAGTGTGGTGGCATTATTTATTGAAAAAAGTATTTTATCTCAAGACGAATAACTTGGGACTTGATTACATCTTCACCCAACCAAATTTGAATGCTCTTCATAGATTTTGGATTGAGTTCTTATTTGACTATGATTTTGATATCAACTATATCAAGGGCAAGGAGAATAGAGTAGATGATAACCTAATTTGTATAAGGTACATAATAATTGTGGCTATTATCAGGAGTACTTTCAAGGATAAAATGATTGAATTCTCATTAGAATATGAATTCTATGACTAGGTCAAACAAACATTATCTAAGAATGCACAAAATCCTTGGTATAAAGGATTTAGATTAGAAATTGATGGTCTTTTACATTATAATGGAAGGATGTATGTGTCAGATAAAGATAATTTAAGGAAAACAATTCTAAAAAAATTGAATAATGCCTCATAATTAGGAAATCCAGGAGTAACCAAGCTCATGATAGAGCTTTGACCACTATATTTTCGAAAGGAAATCAAGAAAAATGACTATGTGTCAAGTTGTCTAGAATGTTAGTGAGTGTAAGTTGAACATATACATTTTATTGGGTTATTATATATATGTGATATACCAAAATGGAATTGGTAGGTGATCAAGATGGACTTTGTCCAACGTTTATCGATGTAATGAAATAAACATGATATGATCTTGGTAGTCGTTGACAAACTAACCAAGGTGGCTTATTTCATACCTAAAAATTTGATAGATGATGTACCTACTCTTGTAAATATGTTTTTAAAGGAAGTGTATCAATTGCATAGATTTCTTAAGAAGATAATTTCATATTGTAATCAGAAGATGACTTATAGGTTCTAGATAACTCTGAATTTAGCTTTTGGTATGCAACTAAACTTCAGCATTGCATATCACACAAAGAATGATGGTCATATTGAGCGAGTTAATAAGATGTTAGAGAATCTTCTTTGTATGTATTGCATGGATAAATAATACAAATGAGAATATTATCTTTTATTGGTTGAGTTTGATTAAAATAACTCATATCAATCAACTTTGAAGATGGTGTAGGACACTAGTCAGTTGGGACATGTTGGAAGACAAGGTGGTCTTTGGACCTGAGATGATTTCAAAAATAGAAAATCAAGTTAGATTAATCAAGTAGAGATTGGGCGAGAGCAATGATAGGTATAAGAGTTATGTTGATTTGAAGAGGATAGATAGGCAATTTTTAGAACGTGATAAAATGTTTTTGAGGGTTAAGCTATAAAGGAGCTTGATTAAATTTAGGAAGTTAGTGAAACTATCACCAAGATATGTGAGACATTTTGAGGTGTTAGAAGTGGTCAATCTTATAGTGTATAGACTTGCATTGCCACCAACCCTAGCTCTATTACATAATGTTTTCTATGTTTCTTATCTTAAAAAATATATAGTCGATCTTATGCATGTGTTGGATTGAAATGCTTTGTAGGTTCTTGATCTTAGGGTGGTCATGGTAGAACCAATCATAATAATTAACACTCACAAAATTTATTTATGTAATAGAGATATATCATAGTGCAAGGTCCTGTGGGATCAA
Organism: Torreya grandis; assembly: GCA_037957365.1. Classification (NCBI taxonomy): domain Eukaryota; kingdom Viridiplantae; phylum Streptophyta; class Pinopsida; order Cupressales; family Taxaceae; genus Torreya; species Torreya grandis. Next base: position 3,635,437 of record JARHVA010000429.1, read on the forward strand.
TACTTTGAGGATAGTGCTATTTAGAAAGAATATTATAAGTTCTATAATTGATTTCCACATTTATTTACTTGATTTTATACTTTATACTATGTTATTTCTTTTATGAATAATATTTTTAATTTATAAATTATGTTTTAATAAGAGTCATTCATGACGATGACTAGCTTTAGTGGGGAAAGATGTTACATCTTGATTCTTTGCTAAGCAAATTTACTTGATTATCCATGGATATTTATAATTGTCAATTTGATTTATTTATTATTTGCTTAAGCTATAAGTTATATTTTGTTATAAAAAACTTGAATATTACTTTGGTTACATGATTTCATTTCTATGAGTTACTTTTAGTGTATATTTTTATATTATACTCATGATGACTTGTTATTTCAATTATATTTTATGATGTATGTATGTCATGGTGTTATGAAATAATATACTTGCTTATTGTGATGTTGATGTAGGAGAGACTCAACCCTCAGAGCATAACAAAAGGAGATCATCATTGAAGAGGAGGATGTAGGTGGAGATTTTGGGAGATGATAGAAAAATCGGTTAGAACTCTACACACACCACATTATTTAAGACATGTTAAATGCATAGTTAATTGATTAGCATAATATATTTTTATGTCATTTGTATTTAGATAGTATTTACACATGGTTAGCTTAGTGTAACAATGATGTAGAATTAATCTTATGTGTTTATGCTTGTAGTATTTTTATTAAGTTATTATGGCTAACTGCTGTACTAAATAGTCATTTATCATTAAGATAATCGAGAAAATATAAAAATAAAAAATAAAATAAATATAATTGAAATTGAAATAAGATGAGAAATTAGAAAGGTTTAAATTTAGGGAAAAAAAAATGGGAATAAAACAAGTGAGAAGGAAAGTAAGAAATTAGAAAAATAAAGATGGTATAAAAATAAAGCAAAAAAAAATGAAAAAGAGGCCAGCATTAAAACAAAGCAACACCATACTCTAAAGGAGAGGAATGAGTTTTATGAAGGGCGTGGCATAAGGGAAGGAAAAAAAAGACACAGAAGAAGGGAGATTGGATAAGAAAGAGAAAAGATAAGTGAACAAGTATACATAACAACGAAGCATCTTATCAGGTAGGCAATGTATTTAAATTATTATATCAACTATATAAATTAATACATATATGTATGTTTGAATATATAATTACATATATGTATGTTTGGTATATATATCTATTTATGAACTCTATAAGGAAATACATAAATAATTGATATATATATATATATATATATATATATATATATATATATATATATATATATAAATTTTAAGAATTACACAGACCTTGTATAATGACTTATAATAGTAGGATAATCAACTTATGTTATGCTAAAATATGCAACGATATGTACATTTATAAATATTTAATATAGTAGATTGTATAATTAAAATATTGAATAATTATATTGAAATGGTCGGTACACAGGGGACTGTATAATTATCTACCTTATAGATATTGAATCGAATATATATATATATATATATATATATATATATATATATATGGTGACTAATATATTGTTATACTCATGTAGCTATATGTTTTGGAAAGTTGAATCACTACAGGGTGACTTATATGTCTTTTTCCGGATCTATAATGAGTCAAACCACTTACCTTATAACAGATGGCTCTCAAATTTGACACTAGCATTACATGTTTGGTTTGTAACATATGATTTTATTTTATTAATGCTTATACTATGTGATAACTATGTATAGATGTGTGTTTATAGTGCATTTAGTTTAGAACTTATCCTATCAATGCTTATACTGAGCATTTATAACAATACCTATACATTTAAGCAACCTAAGCTTATACATAATTGATACTTATGTATTGAGCAGTTATGAAATATATTGCCATGAGTTTTTTAATGTAGACCATACTTTTATAAATGGTATTCCTTAACATATAATTATTATTTAACATATAAACTTAAGAGTATTATGCATGAGGTGACTTTATATTTTTATTATATAAGAAACAAGTATTGTGTCATCTTTATTACAATATGGTTGGTGTGCCATATCATTCTTTACAATATATATATATATATATATATATATATATATATATATATATATATATATATATATATATATATATATATATATATATATATATAGATGGAATGGAGATCTGTATAGTTTCAATAAGGAACTTCACAGTATAATGTCGATTAACCATGTGTAAAGGTTTTTCCAAATAATATAGATGGAATGGAGATCTGTATATTAGAAGAAATTAATTATGTGTAGCCAATAGAATGTACATCAATTGTGTGTGTGTGTATTATCATAGATAATATGAAATTAGATATGCATAATGGATATAACTATTACTAGATCATTAGATGTGTTAAATCACTATATAAACTTTGATTCTAGCATTGTGGAAATTAGGTCCTTGCCTGATTGATATTTAAATCTATGTATTTGTTAAATTACATAATAATGTATTTATGGCACTTCTATAACATAATATATATTACAAGTGCAAAGTCATTAATGATTTCTTGAATAGACTAGGCTAGGGTAACCTTGGAGAGTGGAAATGAGAAACCATGAACATCCTATCTACACTTTTATTTATGCCAAATTAAGTGGCTTGCTTATCATATAAAGATGAGACCTCGATTAGTCGTTTCATAATCTCAGAGGTAAACTATGTTTAAATATTGATAAATATGTCAATATATATAATGTATTCCAAATGCAACATTTAAATGAATGTGCAAGATACATTTAAACAATATAATATATCTTATCTGATACTTGATAGGATATAAAATAAGCTAAGTGAAAATGTTATCATTCATGAGTAGTATTCATGATATATGCTACGATTCCAATAAATTACTAATGAAATCATATATATTACATGTTTGTGGAACACATTATATTAACATGTACAAATGTATATACATAAATAGTATGGAGGTACCTGTAATTGTATTGATGATTCAAAACTAAGCTATAGACTTTTGAACACTAGAACCCTATTAATGCATGCATACAACCTCTTAAAAGTATAATAAATGTTAAAATGGAAGATTATGTGTTTCATGAGAACTATAATCGTCTTCTTATGACTAGTTGCTTGTATAGAATAGTTGAAATCAAAAATAATGGACTATGATAATATAGGTTGTCATAGAGTACTTTAGATTTAGAAATTACTTATAGTAATTAGAAAATTACAATGGTAGTTTAGATGTATATTATACCTGGATGGTATAAATAGTAATTGATATTCTTGTTAATTATGTGTTAAATAATGTTGTAGAGATTCATTCATACATTTGATAAAATAAATCTATGCATTTTTATTATTCCTATGCTTAACATGTTTTATGATTTTTATTAAGATGAAATATGTATGAATCTATTGGTTATATTATGTTAATCAAATCTCGCATTGTTGGCACTGAGTAAGTAGTGAGATGGACTTCACTAGCTTACTAGCATCACAATGCAAGATAAAGGTAATCTGATCAAGTGGTGTGTTGAAATTGACTGATCTTAGAGATCAAAGACTATTTAAAACTTTGGTCAATGTAATGTTAATTAGACATTGTCATTTCATATGTATTATTTACATATTTTTATGATATCACGTTAGAATGAATTTCTTTATGGTACACTACATATTTTTAAAAATCATACAACTACAACACACAGGTACTAGCTTGTCTCTCTGAGTTCATATAGTATCACTATATACTCATCCGTGAAGGGAGGGTAATCACCTAATAGAGTATTGTGTGGGGAATTGATGGTCTGTGATTGGTATGGAAAAGTGCTCAAATGATGCTCTTCCTCCCCACAATAGTACTTTTTTGGAGATGATACTTGAGATTAACATAGATACTAGAGTTTGAAAAACTCATGCTCCATGGAGCCATGTATCTTGTATTTGTAAATTAAACTATATTTATTATTAAATAATTATTCTAATGAGTTTTAATTATTTACTTATTGTACATTGATAAAAGTGGTTGTATGTTGTACTAGCCATGGCTGGAAGTCTATAGTTTACTTTTTATATTCAGTTATGATGCATTTCTTATGATGTTTGTGATCAATGATGAATGATGCCACATACTTATTTACCGTTATCATACTTGTATTACTTTATAAAGATCACTAATTATATTCTTATGGTGTAATCTATTTAAGGAATATGTTGTTATAATCAAAAAAATTATGTATTTTTAGGTAGATACCAGTGGGAATGATATAAATTGAAATAAAAATATATTTGAAAGATGAATATGGATGTGGTTAAGACATTTTGACATACCTTATTGTATAATTTATAATTTTAAAACTATGAAAATGTTTTGAATAATTTTATAATTAGGTCATCCTTGCTTTTTATAGTTGTCAGAGTATAAATAATAAACTGAATATCCCACAGAATATTCAAAACATTTTCATAATTTTAAAATTACAAACTATATAATAAGGTTTGCCAAAATATCTTAACCATATCAATATTGTCTTTTCAAAAAAATTTATTCAATTTTCAAAACCCTAAACCCTAAACCAAAATACAATTATTACCTTAAGTTGATTGTGTCCTAAGTGGTCTCTCTCTCTCTCTCTCTCTCTCTCTCTCACACACACACACACACACACACACACACACACACACACACACACACACACATGATAATTGAACATCAAGGGTTTCATGTGTTTGATTATGGCCTTTTTATCATTTTCTTAAAAGTGGCATGAGGATTGTGAAAGAATAATGCATGGTTTTCTTAAGCTGGTGGTTGTTATTTTAGTATGGTTGTAAAGAGGATATAATTATTAATTATTATGCAAAATGATGGTTATGTAAGTATTATTTTAATTTTGTTTCAAATTAAACAATTTGATGCATTATATTTTAAGATCATGAATATTAATAAGTATTTGAAATTAGTTGTATAAAATGTTTATTTTAGCATACATTATTAGATGTCAAGCTAGAATCCAGGTTCAAATGATTCAGTTAGAGATGTTTGGAATTGTGATGACAATAATGTAGTGAGGTTACTCCTTCAAGGGGAAACTCTAGATGTGGTTGATTATTTCATAGTCACAGGACTACTAACACATTTTCTAGGCCATTTAACTAGGAAACCCATGTTTCCTTGCATTTTATGCCAATGACCCTACCTTTTGGAATGTTCTCAACTCTTTTCCTGCTAGCTCTTTGAATTTATATGGCAATATAAGATGTAGGGGAGCACATTGGAGGAATCATCCTCACAGATGAGGTATTCCAAATAAGCTCCCTTAACACATGCATGATACCATTTAACCTAATGAGTATAATCTTCTATTGCCTGAGCCACCTTAACATGAAAATATTCTTTATTTCCAATGAAATTATTCCACTTAACACTAATATTTGCCCTTTGATCTTGAAAAACATGCTTCTTCTAGCAGGAAACGTGCTAGTAACCTTGCATCACAAGCTATGGAGATCAGAATGTTAAAAAAGGTTAAGTTAGAGGTAGATGATTTTAAAGGGGCCCAACTCACTTGATGGTACTTTTAGTTGCTTTCATGGAGTATACTGAGTACTTTAATGATAAGGGTGTAGCTTCGATAGATTTGGTTTTTGATACAAACTCTGATTAAAACTTAAATTCTTGTGCTAAAATTCTTGTTGATACTTGGTATTAAATAATGTCTTCGTATTTTTAAGTATGTTATTATTTTTGAAAATTTTGATATATACATAGAAATATATTATTTCCTACAGAACAATATGTTTGAATGTTTTACTCTTTACTGAACAATTATGGAAACCCACTTAGATTTTAATATTTTATAATAAAATTTTCAAGTTATTTCTACATATTGATCATGTTTTAGCTTTGAAAAAATTAGTAAATAAATATATGTAACATTATCAAGATTCAAGATGACCTTGATGGAGAGGTTCAAATCATTTTTTTCTATTATCCATGTCCCAAAATTATGGTTCTTCGAGGCTCTTTTTGTGTAGTAGATATAGTAAGATCATGTGCAGTACTTAGTAAACATTGAGTACAAACCTATGTAAGTATTTCAAAATAATAATCTAAGATATAAAAGGAATATCAAGATATTAATATATTAATAGACTAATTTTTACGTATACATTAAGTACATTGAGTCTTTTTCTCTCTTGGTTACTTTCATACTTTTTTTCTCTTTTCAGCTATAGAGATATAAAAGGGATATCAAGAGATTAATAAAATACTTTGATAGAATTAGAAATATTTCCTTCAAGAGATTTTCTCTTCTATAATCTTTACTCTATTGGATAAGTTAGATTATATTATTTGAAATCTAATCAGATATACATATATTTGATAACTGAGATATAAAATATAACATAAGATCTGTCAAAATATCTTAACCATATCTATAATCAATAATGGTCTCTAAAATATTTTTTATTTCAATTAACAAATCATGCCAACCAAAATACTATTATTACCTTAAATTGGCTATGGGGCCATAGGGCAAGACAATTATAAAAAATGAAGATGGTAAGCCAATATCTTTAAAGAAATGTTTTTCAGAGAACTTATCATTATATTTATTCATTTTAAGATAGAGCACTATGCATGCAAATAATTAATCTCAGTCTTCTATTTGATTAAGAGAATATGTATATAACATTTGTAAACTCTATTATAGATATGCATAAGTAAGTTGCTCAAATACATATGTGACAATTTTTTAATTTTTCTAGTTATTGATGAAATCTATTGGCATAAGCAAAGCTCTAGTAGTTAAAATATTAGGAGGAGAGGTTGGAAATGAAGGTGTAGATAATTTCTAAGTTATTTTTCTTATGATTTCAAGGTATAGATTTGTGTTTCTTTTATTCTAAATATTGAGAGTAGTTGTTTGCATGTACAATCTGTAGACACCCAATTCTAGCCACAATTAGATTCGATTGGATTTCATATTGATTTCTACCAAACATTACAAATTAAGCTTAGGAATCATTGAATATCTCAAATTTGGCTATACATCATTCATCAAATCTTGAAATCATGTTGAGACATCCCTATTTGAGGTACTATCCCATATGCAACAATAACTTCTCACGAATTTATCTCTAATCAACTTGCGGCATCACAACTATCAATTTGGTCTATGGACCTATTAAGTGGGGTACTTGCACACTTAATCAAATTTTGAAAGAGTTAAAAGGCTAATCAAAATTAATTAAATTAATAAAACAAGATTAAATGCCTGGTTGAATTATCCATTTGAAATTAATGAATATCTTAAAAATAAAATTCTAAAAATTAAAATATCTTATCCTTTCATCATTATCTTTATTAGTAGTCAAAAAAATTTAAAATATATTAAAATATGTAAATTTATAACTATGATTTATAACTGAAAGTCATAATTACATGACAAATTTTAACTCAACTGTAGTTAGTCTAAACTCAACTAGAATTAGTCTCAATTCAACCTTTTAATTTGATAACTATTACTAGTAACTAAAAGTCATAATTGCATGGTAATATTTAACTCAACTCAACCTTAACTCACTTTGAATGAGATTTAATTCCTCAAGGTATAAATACAAGGCTAAGTCCATTCATTAAAAAAAAAGAAAAATATCTCATAAGCCAAATATTTAATGCTAATTAGAAGAGAGACAAGCTTTGAAATAGTGTTATAATGCCAAAATCTTGAGCCAAAAAAAGAATCTCTCAAAAGCCAAAGATTTAATGATAATTTAGAAAGAGATAAGCTTTGCAATAGTGTTATAATGTCAAAATATTGAGTCAAAGAAATTACAAGCCACGTCAAAGTGAATGGTGTCAAGGAGAGGAGCTAAAAAATTTCATTTATCAAATATTTTTTGATGCACAAGCTGAGCAAGCCACTCAATAAAGTATTTGGATATCCCAAAGAAGGTAAAATATTTGTCTTTTATATTTTAATTGTGTTTTCATCTAGTTTTTATTACCTAAGCTCTCCTTAGTATCTAGACTATAAGTGTTAAGATTCAGTGTACTTATTTTATTTGTTTGATGAGACTGATACAATACTAATATCTCATTTACACATTCTTTGTTCATTTAATGACATGCTCGATTGGACAGATAATGAGACAGTTATAATGACTTTTAGTGTTTTTTGTTAAAATTTTCTATTTTCCTACTAAAAATGGATGATATAGAGATAATAATTTTTTATTCACTATTTTGATCTAAATTTTTTCATATACGTGCGTCTTAGACCTATGAACAACCTCCAATTTTTTTTTGAAGAACTAGTGCATAGTTTAGAAGTTATGATCAAAATACTGACTACCTTTTTTATTTTTCTACTTAAAAAATAGCTATTTAAATATCTTTAATTTTAATCCATTTACTATTTTTTTCTATTTTTTGACAATTTATTTTTAATTATTTCATATTAATTCCTAAGAAAATTATTGAAATATAATTTTTAATTAATGAGTTATGACTCTTTTAATGACTGCCTTTTTTTTTAATATATGGTTGTTAAAATAATCATATTTTTTAATCCATGAACTATTTTTTGCTGAATATTTTATAGATGGTGTGTATTTGTGTTATCTACATTTTATAAAAATTTCATCAAAATATAAGTTATATTTTTTTAGAAATCATTTGTTTACTAACTGTCAGTTTTATTTGTTGATTTTTATTTTAGTTGTTTTCTAATTTTGTTTTAAGTTTGAAAGTTTTTTTTCTAACTTGCAGATGTTTTCTATTTGAGAGATTTATAATATTTTTATTTTGTAGGTTTTGATTTTTTAATATTACCAAAAAGCAAAAAAATAAAATAAAAAACTTTCTAAAAATTGTAGGATCTAAGCAAAAAAAAGGCACAAATTTGCAAGTGGTTAAGTTTTGAATATTTTATTTGGTGCCTAAAAAGAATTTAGATGTTTTGTGCTTAGTTGTTTGTGAATTTTTTTTACAAGTTTTCAACTAAAGTTAACGGGCCAAATTCTATAAACATTTCACTTTCGTGCATTAAAATAAACACTCACATTTAGATTACATACTCTTAAGAGTGTTGTTTTATGCTTGTTCTTACAAATTTGTTTATATTTCATAAAATGATTGATGCATGTATGCTCTCCCTCCATCCCTTTTAGGGAAATTGAGTGATCAAAAGCACTCTTTCTTTGTATTTTTACCTTTTTCATAGGTGTGAAAAGAATGTTGTTGAGGCTCTCTTCAAATCTATATGGTTTGGGTGATCTAAATACAACCTTAAAGTCTTTTCACTTATATTTTCTTTTAATATATGTTGACTTGTGAGTAGGAGATCACTCCTCCCTCACAGTTCTCTAGGGGTGCATTGATCTAGGGTTTCATCTTTCAATATTATACCAACCCCACTCTATGGTGGAGTATATAAATCAAGGCATGTATACTATGATTACCAGGGAGTTAAATGACTAGCCTCTTTGATCACAATGAAAACTTGAGTCAGGTCTAGTTAACCAGGGGATTCCACTAAAAAATACATGGATGGAATCACTATGCAAAAGAATAGATCATTGCATAGTAACTTATCCAGAATGAACTCAATTGACATGATTGTATCTCTAATGTTAACCATATTTTGGACCATCTAGAAACATATAAAACTTTACTTTTAGACAACCCCACTTATCATGGACATACTGTTGATGCAGGTTGAGTAGCTAAAAGTTCCATATCATTGTATAATCTCTTGAGAGAAGGGGGTGTAAAAACCCTACTTATTCATGCACTTTTTATTTTTGGATTAACAATTAAAATTTTCTTAAGAGCACATATATAGATAGAATTTGACAATACAATGCAACCTTATCAGTTTTAGGATTTAGGATGTTATACTTAAATATTTGTGTCATTTTATCCTTTCTTGCATGGTTTTGAGTCTACAACTATCTGTTTAACTTCCCACATTAAAACAAGTTTGGTTTATACATCACTCTTTTATTTGAAGAGGTGCTATGATATCCATTTGACACCATACCTTTATCTTAGTCTTTTGACAAAGATTTTTTGTGTGTGTGTCACTTGGTTGACAAGGGTAACATTACGCTACCCAATTATTTCCAATTTGTGTGCCTTTGAGTCTTGAAATAAACCATTGAGTCTTGAAATAAACCTTAGAATGTGATAACATCATTATGGTGTTTAAATCATTTCAAAGACTTATTTCCTTGTGTCTAAAAATTTTAATTTTAAAAACCAAATCTACATGTACCTTTTGGATCTCTATCTAGTATCATTATATTGTTCATTCTTGTCTAGCTTGTTGTTTGTTCAAAGAGCCTAGCTTTCCAAGTTGAGTTTTTAATTAGCCTTGACAAGTTCAAATCTAAGCATTGATTGATTTTTGCCTATGTCTCATGTAATTTTGGCCTAGACATCGATCTTTCTCTTTTGAGTTGTGACACTTAGGTTCATTTTTTATTCAATTTGAAAACTATTATTTGTGCCTAGATTTGGGAGAAGTAGTCTATCTTCCATACACCTAGAGTTTCATTCCTTATACCAATTGACCAAGTTTTTGTTTAAATTTGAGTGCCTAGTTTATGCCAAAATGTTTCAGATTTGTTAGATTAAATCTCTTACCTTATTTAGTTTAAAGTCTAGCTTTTGTACCTTTTCCAAAATACCTAGTAATATGTTTTGAGCCTCACTTTTCTGACTTCTCCAAAAGACCTAGAAACTTTTATTTTCTTTAGATTAGACTTGTTTGAAACACTTAATACATAAAGTTTAGCATTCTAATTTTTATTCATCCACTTGACTATTTTTGTATGATATTTAACGTTAGACATTTGACGTTCAACTATTTTAAACCAATTTTTAACACAAATAATTTTAGAGATACAACTCCACTTTTATATCAAGTTAGACTATGTTTGGACCATTTGTCCTTTCAACATTGTTTTTTAAAGTTTGTAGAACTCTAGGCTTTTTTGTAAAACATTTATCATTGACTTGGATATGTCTCATTACACTCATAATAGAGCCATGTAAAATCAAAATTATGATAATGTGGTCACACAAATTGACTTTGATCAAGACCCCTATGGTGAAGAAGTGGTTTGTGAGATGGATCCTTATCCTCCTTACAATAACCAATATGGGGAATAAATCCAAGATCCTCAAAATCAGTATATGGTGATACTTTTTTTGATTTGGTTAATGTATGATGTTTACCCTTACACCACGCATGGTACCTGATCCCCCACCTATACCATTAACCCTCCTTTAGATTGTGTGAGCCACCAAGCTCCATAACATCCAAGGATTACCATTCTAGGACCTCATCCTTTGGCTTACATGATCAACCAAGCTCCAAAACATCCAAGGATTACCATTTTAGGATCTCATCCTTTGGCTCGTGACAACAACCAAGATTCAAAACACCCTAACATTACCATTTTAAAACCATTTTTTTAACTCACAATAGCAACCAAGATTCACAATGCCCTAATATTACCATTACAAGACCTCATGCTTTAGATTGTGACAATAAACAAGCTTCACAATTCCATACCATTACCATTTTAGGCCCTTCCAAGTATGGTAGCTCATTATCTAAATAAAGTTATGCAATCATGACTAGATGAGTCACAGTTACCATCCTAGGTCAGAAACTAACTTTTGTTAAGCCCATATTAGATGGGGTAATTTAAAAAGAGGCCATTATCCAACCATAGCTTATTCATAATCTAATACCAACCATCCCCCACTTTAGAAAACTCATACTAATCATTAAGCCATAATAGAATTAATTAGTACCTCTCCAACTGAGCTAATCATTTGAATACTAAGATACGTTCAAAACTAATATTTTAAACTACTTGTAAACCAAGGCCAAGAGAACCAACCAATCCATGATATTTTTATTGAAACACCTATTTATGAAAATTCAACCTATGATGAGTCACCATTTGATATTTTACCCATTATTAAGGAGTCTCTCTTACAAGCCAATCTTTGTTGAGTCACTTCTTAGTGATTATAACCACCTTTTAGCAAATCAATATCTCAACCATTGTCGTATTTTAAAAGAGCCTCTCTTTGACAAGCCAATATATATGGAGTTATCTCTTGAGCTTTTCCCCCTTATTGAAGAGTCTCACTTTGACAAATCAGTCTCTATGGCGCCCATTATGCCATCACAAGCTGTTTCTTGTACAATACCAAACATTCAACAAGATATCATTATAACAGCATCCACGTTAGATGAAGAATCAATATTGAAAAGTTATATTATTAAACTAACATTAGATTTAGAATTAGAAGTAGACTCAATGTTAGTCTCAACATCATATTTAGAGTCCTTTGAATCAAACTCAGCTTCAGAATCAGAATACATTTGTGGTTATTACAATATTGGTTATGCATGTCATGCATATCATTTTGAATATATTTATGATCCTTCTATAGTTTTTATATATGATTACTTCAACATAGACACAAGTTATCTTAGTATATTATACAAGGATTATGATGCCTCTTCTCATTCCATTACCATTCCACATGCCATTAACACCAACCAACCTATCCATTATATTCACCTTCCACCTCCCACAAGTGTCAATTAGAATTGATAGAATAATACCTTATTGAACTGCATCTATGGTGATATATCAATTACAAAATATCAGAGGGGGCAATACCACATTCATGTAGAATAAAAATCTCTTAGTAAAACCTTTTTAGAGGTGTTAGAAGATAATCAAAGTCCAAACTCAACATATTATAGTGAACCTTTTTTAGAGGCACTAGAAGATAATGAAAGTCTAAAGTCAATGATCCTTAGTGAAACCTCTTAGATGTGCTATGGGACAATTAAGACAAAATCATTGGTGAAAACCTTTTTGAGGCACCAATAGCTGAGCATAATAGTTCTTCACTACTTGATGAAGACATTATCAAAGAAAACATCAATATATCTTCTAATCTACAACATAATCAGATAGTAGCTATTCCCAAGCCCAAATAACATAAAAATATGATGGTCTTATTGAGATCATATTTATAAGTCTTCAGCTCCACCATAACCAAAATTATATCAAACCTAGAATCAACAACATTATGTGCACCTAAAAATCCTGATCTTCATTTATTGCCTAACCATTATACATTCAATTATAATCCACCTTTACACTACCAAATCAAACCTTTCATCCATTATTTATCCTTATTTACCATCCCTAGCCACACTTTCCTTTGTAGATGCTTCCTAATTATCTTGTCTTGACATTTGAAGGAAATAAAATTGACTAATGAAGATCATAATAACATTCTTGAAGTCTAAATTTATAGTAGGTTCTTAACAAATTAACTATTCAGAAGAGGTGTAGGCTATCAATTTACATGATTGATTATTCTAGTTGTATCATATGTTGTTCAAGATGTGCATCTCCACATCAGCAAGAATAATAGAAACTTTTACCATACCTTTTCCTTACCATTTACCTTGCCTGTTTATTTTGTCATTCCTCTTGTCATTGTTTCATACCCTACCATTTTTTTTGCCTTATCACATGGGGGTAACCCTATTGCCATTATATTTAATTCTCAATAACATCACCATCCTTGAATAATGCCATACCATATATTGTTTTACTATACCTTCACTATTGACCAAATCCTATTTTTAGCTGCCCTACCCAACAATTTTGACCTTAATTTCATTGGTTCTTCCCGCATCTTATGCAAGGTGATTTTTGATCCAATTTCAATAGTTTCAAAATTATGTGTTCAAATGATAGAATATGAAAGTAGTATGGCAGTGGATCTATTGATTATATCTTTCATTTACACTTGAATGGTGCCACTGATTATAACCACCTATGAAAAAATTAGTATCCCACCTTGTGCTACTAATTATAATTACATATGGGTAAATTAGAATCACTAACTTATGTCATTGTTTCCTAATTATAACTATCTATGGGAAAATTAGGAATAACACCTTTACCATGCATTGTCACATCCCCTTAACATTATTATCATTTGACTTTTCATTTGCCTAGATTTATGAATTTTTTGTTACTGGGTTAGATCTCCCCACCTTTTGTGTGGGCATAACTACTATAATTTGAGGTCATAATGGGACTATGTAGGTTGTGCTTGATTCACATTGAGGTCAACTCATTCCCTCTTTTCTATATGCTCTCACCATTTTATGAGCAACCTAATCCATGCTCTCACTATTTTGTGGGTGGTATTTTTTCAATCTATAAAGAGATAAGATACCCCAAAATTTTCAAAAATATTTAGAACATTTTTAAAATACCAAAAATATTCAAAAAATTTAAAAACCAAAAACATTTGTGCTATTTAAACCTATTCATTCATCCTTGATCTACTCTATTGAGACAAATCCATTGTTTGTTATAAACCATTTATCTACCATTGGGGGTGTGACCTTCCCTTTCCATGTATCCTTACTTGGGGGTACCACCTATTTATCCTTCTATTGAGCTGTCACACATAGATATTGACTTGGTTAATGACATGATGCTTTTTATTACTTTTTATTTCAAGCTTTCTATGTGTTTGTTTGCTTAGTTGTTTCTTTCTTTCTTTATTTATTTCAGGGTTATGCCTTAACTCAGTCTATGTGCATTTATTGGGTGATTCCTTACACATTATTCTTGAGTCTATCCATATTCATACATTAACATTTTTATCATAGTTTTTATCATTGGTACACTATTTTCAATTGTTTTTTGGATCAAGAGTCAATCCTTATGAACTTTTTAGCTACGTTATCATGATGTTCTATATCATGATGCATACCATCACATGTTACAAAAAAATTTAGCTCAATAAATATTAAAAGTAATGGAGCCACCAAAACTTCTCCTTGGTAATATTGGTAAATCCTCCCACCCTCTTTGATCAAATCAACCCACTGACCATTATAGTTGTGTCAATGCTAATAAGTTGTAGCATCTTCACATTGGTAGGTAAAACCAAATCATTTCAATTGATTAATTTTTATTCTTTCAATCATCTCTTTTATCATTTTTCACTTCCTCATGTTTCTAGTTATTTGTGGCTTCTTTAGTCATTACACCATTGCATCTACATTTGCACTTACTCATCCTTGATTTGTACAATATTCCCTACTAAGGCATAATCAAATATCAGTATTTAAGCCAAGTCATCTTAATTATTATAATCACCTATGAGAAAATCATTATTTTGACTCATCAGCCCTAACTGGGGCATATATCATTGCCATTAATTATAACCACCTTTAGGCAAATCAGTGTCTCAACTTTTATTACTAATTATAATTTCTTATGGTAAATCAATACTTATTTTTAAATTAATACATGCAAGTATTATCTCGATTAGATTAATATCATCCATGTGTTAATTTAATTCTTCTTCTTGTTTATTTTTTAGGGACCATCTATCAATCGTATGTGTCAACCACTCCCTTAATGGGGCATCATTATAGGATTCCTAATCATTGTTTGGAGCTTCTTCTTTAATCATTATATTATTTCATTCTTAATGGTCTATTTCATTCTTTTAGAAGATGTTACTATGCCTATATCTTTCAACATCTTCCCAAATAGGAGCAAATTGTAGACACCAAATTCATGCCACAACTAGCTTCAATCAAACTTCATACTGATTCCTATCAAATATTACAAATCAAGTCTAGGAATCATAGAATGTTCTAAATTTTGTTGTGTATCATCCATCAAATCTTGGAATCATGTTGAGGCATCCCTATTTAGGGTACTACTCTATATACAAAAATAACCTCTCATAGATTCATCTCCAATCACCTTGCGACATCACAACTATCAATTTGACCTATAGACCTATTAAGTGGGGCACTTACAAACTTAATTAATTTTTGAAAGAGTGAAAAGGATAATCAAAATCAATTTAATTAATTAAACAAGATTAAATGCCTAGTTTAATTATCCATTTAAAATTAATGAATATCTAAAAAATGAAATTCTAAAAATCAAAATATCTTAACCTTTCATCATTATCTTTATGAGTTGTCAAAATATTTCAAAATATCTAAATTGAGAAATATGACTAGTAACTAAAAGCTATAAGTGTATGACAACTTTTAACTCAACTGGAATTAGTCTCAACTCAACCTTCTAATTTGAGAACTATGACTCGTAACTAAAAGTCATAATTGCATGACAACTTTTAACTCAACTCAACCTTAACTCACCTTGGGTGAGAGTTAATTTTTAAAGCTATAAATACAAGGCTATACCCATTCATTTAAAAAAATAAATAAAAAAATCTCATAAGCCAAATATTTAATGCTAATTTATAGAGAGACAAACTTTGCAATAGTGTTATAATGCCAAAATCTTGAACCAAAGCAAAAGAAGCTCTCAAAAGCAAAAAAATTAATGATAATTTGGAGAGGGACAAGCTTTAAAATAGTGTTATAATGCAAAATTATTGAGTCAAAATAACTACAAGCCACATCAAAGCCAATGGTGTCAAGGAGAGAAGGAGCCAACAAGCTTCATTTGTCAAAGACTTCTTGATGCACAAGCTAAGCAAGCCACTCAACAAAGCATTTAGAGCTCCCAAGAAAGGTAAAAGATTTGTCTTTTATATTTTAGTTGTGATTTCATCTATTTTTTATTACCTAAGATCTCCCGAGTGTCTAGGCTAGAGGTGTTAGTATTTAGTGTGTTATTTCATTTATTTTATGAGACTAACATGATACTAATCTCCCCTCTATGTATTCCTTGTTCACAAAATCATCTGTCTTAAAATAAATAAATATAATGACAGTGTCTTAATCATATCCATAATCAATAATGATAATGTCTACCAAAATATCTTAACTATATCCATAATCAATAATGGCCATTCAAATATATTTTTTATTTCTATTATCAAACCATGCCAACCAAAATATAATTATTGCCTTAAGATTATTATGTCCTAAGTCATAAGTGGTCTTTAACACATTTATAAAACTAAGTAAAATAAACATAATCTTCTTTCAATATGATTTTAATATCTAAAAAACTTAATAATAAATAATTTTTAAAATTTACTGTTTATTTTATTTATATCATTGAATGAGATGCAGGTGGAATTAAAGCTACGAGGATTGAGGTTTAGATTTTGACCCAATTTTTAGTGAATTGGCACCGGTATATTGAAGGGACCCAAGCCAAAATTTAATGTTTGTCCAACATGTCACCCATGGGATTAATGGAAGTTTGAATACATATGTGATGGTTTCTCATTTTTTCTAGTCATTTATGCAAGTTATTGGTGGAAGTGAAGTTGTTGGTCTAATATAGATACTTACAATTCATTACACGATAGATACTTCAAATAAGTTTGGTATAAAATAACAAGATAACACCATAATATACTTATGCATCTCTATAATAGAGTTTGTAATTTTTATAGAAATGTTCTCTTAATCAAACATAACACAAAAATATATCTACTTGATATAAAATAACAAAAGAACACTATAATATACTTATGCATCTCTGTAATAGAGTTTACAACTGTTATAGACATGTTCTCTTAATCAAATAGAAATAAAAATACACAAATTACCTCTTACTCATTTATATAATCTGTATTGTCTTCAACAACCTTTCTCAAAACCCTAATAAAATAAATCTCAAAATTGATTACAAAATTTGTTGTATTTCCTCAATCAAACTTGAATTATAGATGCCTAAATTTCAAATTTCAACATGCCAATTTTATTCATTTTGTTCTTGATAATTGTTATTTAAATTGTCTTCAAAAGTTTTTGGACTTGGATATAATATGGTAGAACTATAGTGTGTTTGGATAATTATTAGTCAATCCTCTTCTTTCATATGTTGACTACCAATTTACCAAAGCTCTATCAAATATAAAATCAAGGAAATTGTATCTAGTTGCATAAAGCCTTAATAAAGTCTCCAATTTTGGTCAAGATTGTTTCTTAACTTTGAATTTTAAAATGACAATGCACTAAAAATTCTCTCATCTTCCATTGAGCCCAAAATCATTGTTTGGCATAAATTAACAAGATTAAAATATTCTGAGATACCATTACATAGTATTTCACTCAAACTTAAGTTAGTCCATAGTCTAGTGATCGAGCCATATTCAAAAGCATGGTCCAAAACTTGTTGTGGAAAATCCAACAAACTACTCCGTTAGCTTTGGAAAATCTAAAATGCCTTCAGTTTGTTCACCATTCAATTTTACACTCTTGAAAAAGTGTTGGACCAAGGTTTTAATTTTATTTTAAAAATATGATGAGCTAACATTTTTATGATATTAAGGGTACATCACAGCCATGGATTATTATAGTTTATCTCGAGAAAAAAAAATCTAATCTTTGAAGATAAATATTTTATAATAACTTTCAAGGTGTAACTTATAGAGGATACAACCTCAAGGAATCAATCCCTTGTAATAAGAACTTATTTGAGTCTATTAGATCGACCAACTCTTTCAAAAATGTGAGTTTTAGTATGTACTCAATTTATACTAAGTGTTGCATGTGATTTTATCATATGTATTGCATAAAAAGAGTCTTGGAGCCTCATGATCATATTGTATTTTATTTTTAAATGTTTAAGGCAATAATTATATTTGAGTTGACATGATTTGTTAATTAAAATAAAAAAAATTGAAAGGCCAATATGGATGTGGTAAAGAAATTTTGGCATACCTTATTATATAATTTATAATTTTAAAACTATGAAAATGTTTTAAATTTTTTTTTAGTTATGTCATCCTCACTTTTCATAGTTGTTTTGCCCTATGATCCCATAGTTGGTTTATACTCTATACTTTGATTTTTTGTCACTATTTTTGTTATACTCAGTTTATTATATTATCTGGTTGGTCTTTACCACATACTTATTTTAAATAAATAAGAAATTAATTTCTTTTGAGAAATAATGGCATGCATGATACTTATTTTAAACAATGCACAAAGAACAAACTGAATAAATGTAATAGAGCCTCATGATCAAAATGTATTTTATTTTTAAATATTTAAGGTAAGAATTATATTATGATTGACATGGTTTGTTAATTGAAATGAATTTTTTTTGAAAGACCATTATTAATTATGGATATGGTTAAGATATTTTGGTAGACCTTATCATTATTGATTATGGACATAGTTAAAACATTTGAAAGACAGTGTTTTGAACAAAATATCATTAAATAAATACTTGTCATAGGATTTATCATTATATTTTTTCTATATTAAATTTATTATATTATCTGGTTGGTCTTTACCACATTTTTATTTTAAACAAACAAGAATTTGATTTTCTCTAATAAATAATGATATGCAAAATACTTTTTTTAAATAACGCACAAAGAACAAACTGAATAAATAGAATAGAGACTCATGGTCATATTGTATTTTGTTTTTAAATATTTAAGGTATTAATTATATTCTTGTTGGCATGGTTTATTATTTGAAATAAAGAAATATTTGAAAGGCCAATTGGATGTGGTTAAGACATTTTGATAGACCTTATTATATAGTTTATAATTTTAAGACTATGAAAATGTTTTGAATATTTTTTTCAATTATGTCATCCTTGCTTTTCATAGTTGTCTTGCCTATGGCTCCATAGTTGGTTTATACTCTATACTCTAATTTTTTGTCACAATTTTTGCTACACTTAGTTTATTATATTATCTGACTTAATGAGATTTGTACTCAATATATACTTAGTCATATGGCCATCAAATTTAGCACTTAAAAAAGACAAATTTAACCTTTAAAAATAATGATAAATTTAATTTTTAAAAATAAGGAACCATAAATAAGATCTTGAATTTAGACTTATCTTCATCTAATCTCTTTCTCCATTGGTTTTTTAATTAACACAAATTACCTCCTATAAAATAAATCTACATAATTATTTCAAATTGCTTAAAGTCAAGAACCATAAAACTCTAAAACCTATATTCATATAAATTCATGTATATTAAATATTTATTCCTTTATTGTTGTGGATGTTTCAAAGTAATCAATAATTGCAAGAGGAGGCCAAGGAGGAGTCTAAGCAACCAACAATGAAGTACAATCTAAGTAAAAAATATAAGCCCTATATGTCATGGGAATCGTGAAGCGAGTGAAAATTACAAGAGTCTAAGGAGAAGTCTAAGAAGCCAAAAATGAAGTAAAATACAAGTAATAAATACAAGACCTACATGTCATGGGAATCATGAAGCAAGCAAAAATTGCAAGAGGAGGCCAAGGATGAGTCTAAGAAGCCAACAATGAAGTACAATCCAAGCAAGAAATATAAGCCATACATATCTACAAATGTTTTCACACTTTTAATGAATTATGCCTATATTTTAATAGATTTAAACTATTTCTATGTTATTTTTCACCAGATCTTCATTTGTAGTGTGAAAACCCTTTTTTTATATTATATTAAAACCATTAATATTAGACACAATTTGGTTATCACATGGGATTGTTTGTTTAGTAACGAGATTAACAAGATATTTGTATTTGTTTGGGATTGTTTTCTTAGTAATGAGATTAAAAAGACCTCAAAAATATTATGAATGTGTGTTTGGGCATTGATGTGGCAATGGTTTTTTTAGAGTCTCACACACTTGCTTAGGGTTTAGGTATGGGATGGGTCTGTAGTAATTCTTATTCATTTTGTCTCTCATGTCTTCCTTACTTGGATTTATTCATTCAGACAAGTGTTTGAAATGGTTAGACTACCCCCAATTTAATAGGGCAAAGCAAAATAGCCTTAGGGTATTCATTGATCATAATCATTATTCCACCTCAAACATATTTTCCCCATGAATATGTTTGAGGAAAGGGGTTTAACTTGTATTTTTTTCCATTATTTCTTGATTTGAGTATGACACTTGATTCACCAACTATTTATAAATTTTTTGAAAGAGCTAATATAAATTTCTAGTCAATTTATACCAGCATGGTGATTTTTCTAAATATTCGTCAATAGAATTATACCTAAAATGTAGGATTCATAAATATTTTATAGTAATCTTTAAGGGGTCCCTTCTTATAATTATTCTTGACCACTATGTTGTAACTCTTTACATGGTTAGCCTTAATTTTACATGTATAAGCTATACAAATGAATTATGATCAAATGTTATAGTTTTTGGCAAATAGACCCTTGAAGGTAAGTTAATCACACATCAAAATCATCTAGTAAAGCTTTGAAGTCCAATAGTGAAGCTCCAAAGCCCAACAACCAAGTTCTAAAGTACAATAGTTGAGCTCTAGAGTATAACAGATGAGTTCCAACTGAGTTCTGGAGTATAGAAAGTGAGTTATAATATCATTCTAGTTGTGCATAGAGCTTGAGGAAGGTATTTTGTTGATCATATAATATTGTATACATATTACATAGAGTGGTCATGGCCTTTCTAAAAGGCACTCATGGGTCATTGAGACACTTACCCTATATAACATTCTATTTTTAGACATGATACTTATAGTAATGTTCTATGAATAATACCACTATTTGTATTATGGGATTTTTGGGTTACCAGAACATTATATGTTGTAACCATAAGAATATTATAATCGGTTGGATCCATGCAAAATGTTAGCCAGATTTTCCATTATTTCACCTTGAAATACAATAAATGGTTGTAATCACTTTTTTATTTTGAAAATAATTTAGATTGTAGTAGTTAGTTTATTAGTTTATTTTAAGTAGAAGTTGTAGGAATGTTTTATTAGAACATCTTCTTGTTATTTGAATGGAGAAAAGTTTTTAGAGAAAGAGAATGTTAGTAGCAGACAAGAGAAAGTAGTAAGAGAGTTTTATAGATTTTAAGCTTTATTCCAATATTAATGAAGCTTTGAATATCCCTACAAGTATAAAAGTGATTTATATTTTGTGCCAAGGTAGAGAAAGGGCCCACTCACCCAAGGAGGTAGGATTATTATTTGGTATTTTTCCTTTATGTTTATGCTAGCTATTTTTTAATTATTTTAAGAGTGTTTTTTATTACAAGTGTGATTTTATTAACCTGTAGGTCTTTATTTGTGCATGTTTATTTCAAATTACTTGACAACAAGAGTTTTTTCTTACAAGAAAGAGTGTTACTTTAAGTATTTCAATTTGACAAGTATGTTTCTTTCTAATAAATTGAATAGGTTTTAGACAAGGATTGATTAGATTAATACTTTAGAGTTACGTGATCCATAAAAAAAATCCCCAAATCATAATTATTAGCAAAATATTGCACACCTTATTGCATATAGTTGTAGGACACTGACCCTGGTTTTAATGACATTAACCAGATGCATTGATTAAATTAATGGGTTGATAACACCAGTCATAATTTTTATCACTCTAAATTACACCTTTGAAGAGGTTGTTCAAGCCTTTCTCATCTAGGTGATAGTATGGATACACCTCTAGGTTAGGGGACCTAATAGTTGAGGTGAATCTAGAGATTAGGGATAACTCCCTTGATGTATCACCTTGAAACTACTACTAAACCTATTGATTTCAAAGAAGAGGGAGAGAGATAACTAAAAATAAGTAAATGAGAGGTGACGCACCAAATTTATGACCACTGCCACATATTTATAGGGGCATAATGAACTATAGGATTGGCCTATCATGCACTAATCTTAAACTTCCCCTCTTACATCAATGTTTTATATAGGTAAGGCATTGGAAGACTAGGAGGGAAGATTATTACCACGTATAATCCATATTTAACCCTTGATAACACTAGCTACAACCTGTAATAAGGATATCAAACTATATGGAGGTAAGGGACTGATACACAAGGCATGGAAAACTAAATTATCACATAACAAGATCAATCACCTATAGTTTACACTAAAAAAAACCATAGGAGGAGCCAAAAATTAGTATTTTATTCATTCATATGCTTACAAAAGGAGCAGGGCTTCACCATACTCAAGTGGAAGGATCCATCCCATGCTAGACAAGGCAATACATATAGGGGAAAGGAGA
The DNA here is from genome assembly GCA_037957365.1 of Torreya grandis. Classification (NCBI taxonomy): domain Eukaryota; kingdom Viridiplantae; phylum Streptophyta; class Pinopsida; order Cupressales; family Taxaceae; genus Torreya; species Torreya grandis. The sequence continues at coordinate 3,658,497 of JARHVA010000429.1, forward strand.
GAAGAGAAAGAGATAAGGAAGGTAAGAGAGATTATATGAAAATCGTCATTCATCACAAATCAATTACAATCTAAGAAAGGACTCTAAATAATAGTTATACCCTCTTCAATATGTGTAGCTTAGAGTTGCGATGATCTTCAAGGTGGTGTAGAGTTTCTTTGGTTGAGGAGTTTTAATTCATCACTTGAAGATATAGTTATAACCTGAAACTTGATATCTAACCTTATTCTTACATTATTTCCTTATTTATTATGTAATTTTCCTTTCCTAGACTATATCTAATTCCCATAACTCTTTGTGACATCTCGCTCATGCTTGAGAAGCTCTAAGTTTTACCTTGCATGATTTTGTTACGGTGTGGTTTTTCTCCATGAAATTGAAACCATTGAAGTTGTTTGATTGTTTATCTAAGGGTATGTTAGGTTTGTTCAGGACTCCAAGTACTATACTTAGTCACACTTATATCTTCATGAGGAGGGTTTGATGTTAATTATCCATTTAGAGCTATGTTAATCCTTTTAGAGGTAAGACATAGATTCACTAGTCCATATCAATCCATTTTTGCTATATTATCCCTTAAAACCTATACATAGTCCTTAATGAATGAAATATCATGATTTTATGGGCCTCTCACATATGCCTTTACATATCTATAGGATTGTCTAAATATTCTCATATCATGAGAGGACCTTAAATGGTTTGCAACATCATTTTCATTATATAATCAAGGGCAAACTTCATTATGCTTCTAGTTTATTGATTGAAACCTATATTATTCACCATGAGAAATATTTAAATGGACCTCAGACCTCTACTCATGCTCAAACAAGTCTTCTCAACTAGTTTGGGAACTTAGACCTATTCAAACCCCAACAAATAGCTTGAAAAAGTAGTGTTTAAGGCCACTTTATTACCTATTCTACCCCACACATGCCAACCAATAGATCAAGCCATGAGACCCACCAAGGTCATCTAGGTGATTTCAAAATCATTCATGTGCATTATATCTACTCAAACCAACTTTCTCTCTCATCGAGCTCCTTGAAGGCTTTATAAGGTAGTTTTAGGTCTTCAAATTCTTAACATTGATGCATAAAATTAAGGGCCTTAATTATAGAACTAATCCCACCAATTTGTATTAGAAAAATTTACTCAACATACCATAACACCATTTTATCCCATGCATCGTCTCTCTATACTTCACATGTGAAGAGTTAGACCTTTTTTGACTATTCAAGCCTATTAAGGAGGTCAAAAGAGTGTTTTTAGAAAAATTAGTCATAAAATTATTTGTCCTTATTTGGGAATAGTTGTATGAGGTTTGAAACACTACTCCATAGTTTTTCCAACACTTCTCCATGTAACTTGAATCCTCAAAAAAAATTAAAACCTATTTTGATCCATAATGAGGGTTTGTATATAGATTTGGTACTTTGACCCTAAAAGACCTATTTTGGTGTATTCTTCCTTTTCAAAGGTCTTAAATCATCCTATTAATATTATATGGGATCATTTGAATCATATAAAAACCTTAGACTCCTGAATTTAATAAAAAATGCATACTTTTATGATATTTTGTAGATAGGCCTGTAGATGTACATTTGGGCCTAATACCTTTTCCAATAGGTCCTAGCTCCAAATGGTGGTATCTTATCATTATAAGGAGTTTAATTCTCTTATAAAAATTATTTAATCCTTATTCATAGTTAATTACATTTGGAATAAGTTCTAAACTCTAGCTTGACCCAAAACCATGTATCTTTCTTCTTCAAGTTCTATATATGAGCCTATAAAAGTACACAGTCTTACGTAACCTGAACATTCATATGGGTCTCCTCATGTTTTTATTATTAAATTTATTAGGATTAGTATAAGATATTTTGATGAGGTGTTTCAAAACTCTACTCAGATATGATCAACTCCCCAAATGATCATGAGGCCTTTAAACAAGAACTCAGAGATGTAGCTCTGCATTCCATACTTAGGCTTCATTAAACCTCATTCTTGGAATGGCTCCATTACATACATCTATACAAAAGTGGATTTGGAGTCAAGGTATATTTTATTTATGTGGATATAGGTCTCTCTCCCATGCCTTAACTTGGATAGATTAGATTGGTACTTCCATCATTCTGTCATTTGGGTTTGCATGCTCCACTAACAAGCTAGTCAAGGAGAGACATAGGTGATCCTTATATCATAAAATATTTGTATTAATCGAATTAATATTAAGATATTTTATAAACCTTATTTATCACCTAGGAAAACACCTAGTCATTTTCTTCTACTATGCCAAAATCTCATGATCAAGTCTATAACCTACCTTTTATGGAGGTTTCTTGCTCATTTTTGGCATTAGGTGCTTGATGGAGACATTTTATAATTACATGAAAATTTTATGAGGTTTAAAACACCATAGAATATTGTTTACAAGCATATTCAAACTATAAAAACTCAACAACCTATAGTAATCCTAACTATCATACTAAATCAGTGCATGTGAGTCTCTTTAAAGCTAATACAATTATGCATTTGAGATTATTGAACATATAAGGATATTTAAAGGGATATTTATATACTCTAATATCACTTTCTATTCATCAAAATATCTTCATCAATTATGAGACACTACTGTAAGGATAAAACTGAGCCCATGGGGTTTTGCAAGGGTTTTTGACACCTTATTTTGTTAGTTATTGTTCATAAATCATGGCCCCTAAAACTCTCAAATAATTCATGTAACATCAAGGTTTATTTTATTGAATTAGACCTTATCACCAATGATAAAATATACTTGTGCAATAAAGAGGCTTTGGGGAAGGCTTAAACTAGGAAAAAAAATTAACCTTAACCTCTCTAAAAACTTAACTTCTTCAAAATTACCTTAAACTTTGCTAAATGCTCATTTATTGATCGAATTTTATAATAGGATGATCTATCAAATGCCCTGGGTTACTAATATTCACAATGCATTTCATGAGACCTTTGAAAAATTCCAAGAACACCTAGCTAGACATCATAACCTAGAATACATCATAGGATAATTCATAGGCATAAAAAGGCTATCAACAAAGTTAAAGGAGTCTAGATAATAAATTTTGAAATATAATGGCCTATGGTAGCCATTTTGGCTAAAAATAACCCTCCAAATTTAAGCCTCATATATGAATAGAGCTTCAATTTACAACTAGAAATATCTATTGATTGTAATAAAAGTAAATGTAGATTCAATACCTACCAATACAAAAGAACCCATAAAAAATCATAATAATAGTAGAAGATGATAGAAATAATTTTACATAGTTTTATCTAAGCCACTCACTATAAAATTGAGTTACCCAAGTAATGATCTATCTAAAATCTATAATATTTCTAGTTTTTTTTCCTAAGTACAAAGTTAAATGCTAATAGAAGAATGCTTGCAGATAATAACCTTATTTCTTTCATAAACTTTTAAAAATTAAAAAAAATCTATTGTGACATGATCAATTTATAAATGATCTCCATAGTAAATTAAATTATTTTAATAAATTCTCCTAACACATCATTTTTGCTACAAAAAAATGTTGACAATGGTAGAAAACACTTCTAACTCACACCTTTCATTATGTGCCTTTATGTAATGTGTCATATATTGTGTGGAGTGTATCTCTAAATTAATAGTTATAATTTAAAAAATTTAATAGAATAATTACAATCAAGACAACAAGAAGTAGCTTGGGCAACATACTTATGCCTTTTTTTATAACATTTTAGTCCTAGAGTAGGAATAAAGTAGAGGTAATTTTTATACCTTGATAGTGATCTCCTTCATGTATTAGGAAATAAATGACCCTTATTCTATGACCGACATGTTATTACCTAAATATAGCACATTCCCGAATGCTAACAATAAATCCTTTAAATGACCTAATGGAAGGCAAATAGTTTTGCTTAGACACAATATGTGAGCTCCACATGGGTGGGAGAAACTGAGTTATATGTAAATAATCATCCCTACACCATCATTATTTTTTTGATTTTCCATTCTCTCGTACATTACAATGTACCTTTATCCATTATCTAATATGCCAGTCATAGGGTAGGGATCATTTTGTCATATTAATAGCATGCTCCACCAATCATATTCTTGCCTTTATTATCTCTAAACTAACTATTATATATTCTTCTTATCTTCTTTTCATTTTTTCTTTTTTTATTAGAAGAATATAGTCATAGTGGAACACTTGAAGAGAATAAACTTATTTATTTTATAAACATGTTGTGTTTATATATGCAGTGTGATAACATGTGGTGTTTGATATGATATCTATGCTTACAATTTTAAAACATTGAAAATAATCCCAAGATGGGAAACATGTATTGATCTTTCCATGAAAACTATTATGGTCAAGTTTTGAAAGCTTATATAAATATTACTTTTTCATGGATGAAAATATGTGCTCACTTAATTTCTTGTTAATTGAGCATTGATGTGTCGTTTTGAACTTGTGTTTCCATTACAAAATATACATATCATCCTAAGAACACAGGATCATAACTTAAAATGGTTTCATATTGCATGGTTCCACTTACAATGGTTTCATGTATAGCACTTATTTCATTCTAAACTTATCTCTTAAAATAATAATATTAATATGGGTCTCATTAAGTTTCTCTCTTCTAGGAGATATTTTCCTATATATGAATGTGTGGCCACCAACAAGTGTGAGGTTTCGATAAGCTATTGTGTGGCCAATTAACTAAACCAAAACATAGGTTGGGTTACCATGTGAACTAGACCTCAGATGCATTGTGAAATTGAAATTCACATCTATATTAGGAATTAAAGTTTGTGAAAAACATTGACTCAACATATGTTATATAATTATGTCTAAGCAATTATTTTATATAATTACCATTCCATTGTGATCGAATATGATATTTGTTTATTGTAAACATTGGATGGTGACTGAACTGAACATAAATAAAATTAAATAATGGTTCAATTAGCACTCAAATTTTATGGTCAAAGGAAAACACACAAGCTGTGATATCAAAATTTAAAATGCATTCCTATGGGTTCCACCTACTAAGGCAACAAAATGGATCAAGTACCATTATAGGTAGTGTAGAGAAAGATGTTTCATCTTTTTTTATCACAGCTTATGTCTTTTACTTTAATCATGAAATTTGAGTGCCAGTGTTGATATGTCATTAAGAACTTGCGTTGTCATTACAATATATTCATTCCATCCTAAGAATGCATATTGATAACTTTGAGTTTTAGTAAGGGCTTAAAAAATTAAAAATATAATTATATACAAGCTTCAAATTTTGAGTCCTAATTAGTCCTTAGGCTTAATTAGTTTTATTGAATGTTATAAATTCAAATCTTAATTAGTCATTTAGGCTTTGAACTAATATGCCTCACTATGCATAGAGTAGTATTATGATCATTTAGAGGTTTTTATTTAATTTCACTCAACCTTAATTTAATTTGAGGAAATACGATACCACATATAAATTAAATAATATATCACTAAAATGTATTAAGACTCCTTCCCATTTTAAAAATAAAACTAATTAAGATTACTCAATACTCTAAATGCATGGATGATATTTAGACTATAAAATTAAAGTGAGAATGTATATGTACTTGGACAAACATTGACAATGTATATATGTTTTTATGAAAACTATTGTAGTCAATTTTTGGTAGCTTATAACAATATGAGTTCGTTATAGGTGAAAATGGGACACACACACACACACACACACACAATTGTATAATTGAGGAAGTATAAAGATTTTAAGTATGCAAAAATGATTTGCATTTTCACATATGAATTGTATTTTTTATATTATTTGCCTTTAAGATCATGACATTGTGTTAAGAGGTGAGTTTGAGACACTGATTCTTGTGAATTTTATAGGTCAATATACATACAATCGTAAAATTGAGGAATTATAAGTACTTTAACTATGTAGAACTAATTTGCATTTTCACATGTGAATTGTAATTTTCACATGTGAAAAAAGGACACACACACACACACACACACACAATTATAAAATTGAGGAAGTATAAAGATTTTAAGTATGCAAAAATGATTTGCATTTTCACATATGAATTGTATTTTTAATATTATTTGCCTTTAAGATTATGACATTGTGTTAAGAGGTGAGTTTGAGACACTGATTCTTGTGAATTTTATAGGTCAATATACATACAATTGTAAAATTGAGGAATTATAAGTATTTTAACTATGTAAAACTAATTTGAATTTTCACATGTGAATTGTATTTTATATTTTCCTTTAGGATGATGATATTGTGTTAATATTTGAGTTTGAGACACTACTTATTAATTTTATAGTTCAATATACATACCATTGTAAAATTGAGGAAGTAGAAAGATTATAAGTGTGCAGAATTGATTTGCATTTTCACATATGAATTGTATTTTGTATATTATTTTACTTTCAGATGATGACATTGTGTTAAGAGGTGAGTTTGAGACACTGCTTCTTGTGAATTTCATAGTTTAAATGTATGATATGTCTGATTATTAGACCCTTCAAATATATATAAATTTTCTTAGAAATGATGATATTAAATGTGTTGCCTTTATGTTGTTTAATGCAGAGCAGGGTGAAGATAGAAGATCATGATATTTATTTTAAGTGACAGAAGTATCTCTCGTCATGTTGCATATTATGAGGGACTAATACAAGGGCTTGAGGTTTCCCTAGAGTTGGAAGTGGAAAAAATCTTTGTTAACTCTCAAAATGAGGTTATTGTTAACTATATGACAAATGATTGTAACTGTAAGAAATCCCATTTGATATCCCTAAGGTATAGGGATAAACATCTAGTACATACCTTTGTGTCATGCACAGTAATACATGTAGGTGTAATTAAAGGCAGGATTAGTGTTTGTCAATTAACATTGCACACACAAAAACTTAATAACTTACAAGATGTGTTTCTCAAGGAATCATGAAGTGAAAAAAATAGAGTTGGCTAGTCCAAGTTGATGGATGACCTTTGGGAAAACAAACATTATATATATCTAAAAATATATCTCTACTTTACGTAATTAAATATTGGACTACTTTTAATTTTTTAAATATTTGGATTGGTTCTTCCCACAAATGTTCTTTTGTTTGTTGTATTTTTTATGTGGATTTAAAGTGACTTAATTATTTTTATAATGTAGGTTATTGATTGTGTTCTCTTTGTCTACTATTTATAATTAAATGATAATGAGAATTTTAAGGTTCTATGTGTGTTATTATGGAATTTACATGGTTCTTGTTTACGTCCGCATGAAATGGATTAAAATTAGAACTATTGCTTTAATGGCGATCTACTTAACACATACAAATTTCATTTAGTTTCTACTAGTCAGTTTGGTTTTAATGATCTAACATTTTTTTTAATTTCATGAGTCTTTTATTGGAATACATGGGTAGCCATGGAAATAGAGGAAGAGGAATAATTTTTTCAAAATAATTTATGAAGTGAAATATGTAGTTTAATTATATGTTTTTCAATTTAATCTTCTTAAAATATATTTGTGAATTTCATATTCAGATCGAGACTAATACAAACTTATTGACTAAATCAAACAATTAGGGATGAACCTTTAGGTTTGTCCCATTCCCAATTGAAAAAACCAAGGTAGGAAAATGTCTAAAGATTTAAATGCCCACCACCATAATGTACACAATCTTTTGGGTGTTTCAAAATTGTAGTTATGTAGCAGTGGTCCCTGGAATCACTCATCAGAACATGCCAATTATTTTAGTTTATGAGGTGTTGATATAAGACTTGAAAAGTATACAAGAATTGATTAATAATTTATATCTATATACACAATAGATTAAATCTCCATTAGTATTCATTTAATTATATATTTTCAACCTTTTAGAGCATTCATATTCGATAAAAATGAAACATACATTCAAAGGAATAGGTGAATACTTAAGGAAATAATTATGTGCATGGAGTATAATTAACACATAATCATTCGAGGGAAACCATGTAGTGATATCTATTATATTTCTAAATCACAAATTATTAATCTCACTTTTGAACTAATCTTATTCTTTACAAAAATAGAGTATTTATAACAATGCCAAGAGACTATGACTCTTTGTGTTCATGGCCTTTTACTTTTAGAATCAAAGGAAACCTTTTAGCTTATACAATATTTTCATATCCTACTCAAGACCATATTTTATCAAAAATATATTTTTTTCCTAGTTATATACAATAATATTTATGTGTAAGATTCACATCTAACTACCAAGACTTTCCCAAACTTAAATAGTTGTCTCATCTTGACACAATGGTGGAAATAGAGTATTGTTGACTAGATTTGGTGAAGTTTTCCTATGTGGAGTTGTTGGGTTGATAAATAATAAATGGTCATGGTTTCACTTGAAGTGTTATTTTCTAGTTTTCACTTCTTTCACACTACTTAACCGCCCTTTAAGATTTTCAACTAAGTAGTATACCAACCTACCACCCTTCATGGGTTTTTAATAGGCTAACATAACTTATAGGATGACCTTTATGGGTTTTAAACCTTCCTAGCCATATTAACAAAAATTCTTGCCTAAAAAAATTTCTATCTTCAAAATTTTGATAAAATTTCATCAGTGCAAAACCCTATTGTGTTGGTGGAGGCATGGACTGTGAAGCTACAAAAGGATCAGTTTGTGATGATTGAATGATTGATGGGAAATTTTTTGACATAGATGTTAATGCAAAGGATGATGGTAGAGGATTTAGTTGTTGTGGAGGAGGAAGATGTGTTATCTGATATACTTTACTTTGATGAAGGATTTGAATGAACTAAAATAGAGGGATGTACTTAGGCTCATTTGATTTCTTGGATGGAGTTTTAAAGATTTGTGAGATTTTGTTTGAATTATTTTAGTCATTTAAGACATCCTTGACCATGCTAAGTAATGTGCAAAGAGGGGCTTGAATTTGAATAATAGTTTGCATGTCATTGTTAGCAGTAACTTCGATGATTGGGTAACCTTATTTGAATGTGTTGAATTATCAATTCCTTATACTCTATATATATATTTTCATTTTCCATCCTAAAATTGTGCTATGTATAATCTTGTGCTTCTTGATGAACACTCTATCTATCACATTATCTCTCAATGGTAGAGAGTCATGTAATACAACATCCAAGTTGTTTGGTGATACCACCTAATTTTCCATGACCCATTTTGATTTGTCTTATTTGGATAAGTATGGAGTAATATATTTCAATACATCTTACAATTGATCCTTCAAGTCCAACATCCTATAAAATATTTTGAATATATTGATGCATGATAGTGTTGATAACCTTCTCATTATCTTCACATGCCTCAAAAATGACTTTTGTTTCATTTCACATTTATAGGACTTGGGTTCTAACTTGTTTTAAATGTTGGGCTACAACCTAATCCTAAGTTAATTATGTAAGAAAAATAATGAAATGTTTGTCATCTAACATAACCTGGTTCCCCAAAACCTATTGGAAAAATATTATGCATATGTCATAAATTAGTTTTTAGGCCTTGGAAAATATGTCATGTACTTATCTTTTTCTTCATGCAGTTGGTTGTTTTACTTCTCAATATAAGATGATTTCTACATGATTGATGTTTGTAAAGTAGAAACACCTTCATGATACTTTTTCAATGTCAACTAGGATGTATCAAGAGAAACTTCCTAAGATGCAATCAATAAGGGTAGGTAGGTTTCGACAAATCTAGATGTTACTTGATAGTGTCTGAATTACATGATAGGTAATATGAATGTGGTTTTTTGTAGCACTAGTGGTTGAATGTCCATACATTAGTACTTGTTGGACTCTTATTTTTCCTATGATGTTTCTTCCTAAGATTCTCATTGGAAAAAACCCAAACCTGTAGATGCTCTTGAATACTAAGCCTCTACCTCAGTGTAGACACCCAAATTTGGTCATGAAAACACAAATATTATTATTTTTGTGACTTCATATTTATAATCTCCTAATGTTGAAATAAGATTCCATTGGTGCATATTTTTTGTATTCCTATATCTCTTCTATCATTCTTTCACATTGATGTTTCATTGTATTTATGAAGTTTTATTCTTCTATGTCATTCATCATCTGAGTCACATAGATTCCTGATCATCTTTCTCCTTCATCCTATTATCTTCTTATTTTCAAACAAGATTCTTTAACCTTAGAATTAATTGGTAAGTTAAATTAGCTCTAAAGTAATGCAAACTTGAAAACTAATCTAGGAAGATAAATAAGAAAACCTATTGTAAAAATATAGAGATGAAAAAATTACAAATTTTTTAAATTACTAAAAATATAAACTAGGGTTAGGGTTAGACTAATGTCCTTATAAACTAATTTATTTAAATTGTATTACTCATTCAATGTCTGTGTCTATATAAAATTGTTGATAAAAACTTGCAAACACATTGTTAGTTTAAAAAAGTGTTTCATTATATTCTAGGATAAGTGAACAGTGGATAAATAAGGTTGTAGTGTGTCATTGTCTGACAATGTGACTTTATTTTTGTTGATTATGTGTTGAATCTAAAATTCTAGATCAGTTTTCATCTATTTTAATATTATTTGATTATGTGTGAAGCCTATTTAGATGTGAAGATCACATGTAAAAGAAAAACCCTAGCCTACACAAGTACACAAAATAACATCAAATGCCTAAGGGAAAAGGTGGGGAAGTGGGATATGTCCAAGCTATCCTTAGAAAACCCCTTATTGATTGAGTGTTACCTACCTAATTTGAATGGACCTCAAGATGATGTATTTATCCCTATGGGGAAGATCATATAAAATACAACTAGCAATTTGATTAGAATGTTTGATAAAAGATGGTATATGCTTACAAGAAAAAAAATGTTAACTCGGCCAATGAATTTATTACTAGAACAAATTTTAGTAGAGATATTTGTTAGATAGATAAATGTTTTGAGATTGATTCTTCAAGAGAGTGATATATAGAGTAAAATAGGATTTTAAGTGAGACACTTGATGGATCTTATAAGAGAATCTATATTGAATAGATAGATACTTTTTAGATTACTTTTAAAATTGTAGACATTATTTATGAGTTATATAACACCTCATTCTTATACACTTCAAAAATACATATCATGGATGTACCTTTAGCTTATAGACCCTTCCCATTACTAAAAGGTCGACATACACTATCTCTTTGTGCTTATTACTTATATCTTAGTTTAACCAATGTTGATATAATGACTCAAACCTTCTATCATGCTTTGAATGTTATCAACATGTTTATAATATATATCTATAAGTTTATAGACCTATGACTATTTTCTAGCTTCCCAAACACTTATTTCCTAGTCGGACACTTATATTGATGTAAGTGTCCTATCCCAATGCAAGTTTCCAATGCTCAAAAGTCATCAAATGTAAAAATTTAATGTATACCGAAGGTAAACCTAAGTGATTTAATGTGATATATTATCCAAATGGATATATATATATATATATATATATAACACACACACACACACATGATCAATTCACATTCATTCTTTACCTAACAACTTCTCACTTACTCACAAGGCAAATTACCAAAGACATTCAATCAAGCACTCAAGCAAAGCTTCCCTATTTTCTTCTATCTATATATTAGTTATAGGGACACCACATATATAGGTCTAAACTACCAAAGGATCATTGCATGAGACACAATTTCCAAGTTACAATCTAGGTCATTATTGTACTTTATTATCACACATTGCATGAGACACACCCAAGCCTGCACATAGGGGATAAATACATAAGTTTGTGGCCCTCTTTAGAGTATTGGCTATGTAAACAATGCTCATTAATAGAGGGGTCTTTGGTAAAGATCAACACCATATTATTAAATTTACATAGAATATGCAATATGTATTAAATTATGCACACACAAAAATATCTAGATGATAATCAATAAGCAAATAACACATGTCAATTTTTGACATGAGATTTAATGCAAAAAACCTCAAAGAGGTAAAAAAAACCATAATAATGATTATCATATATTCGAGAAACTTATTTTTCCCAATAGAAGTCCTTCGTTGTCACTTCTCTGTATCAATCTTCTTCACAAAGCTCCTCACATGTATATTTTCCACATGCAAATATTATTGTCATGTATTGATTTGTGCATTTATATATTTTACCAAAAGGGTAAAATCCTATTTGTAATAAGAATGAGGGGAGGTAATTTTAGTAACTAATGGGTCTAACCTTTCCTTACGAACATTTTACATAATTGGTAAACAATAAATAAATATGTTTTATTATTTATTTACAAGAGGCTTTTAACCCATGTTAATAAATAATAAATCATTATTATTTAATTACCCAATATGAAATAAGGGTTTATAATAGCACTTCTTAGACATTAAATGTTCTAACACTTTGAATTAAATTTTAAGGGTTATGAATGTAAGCCTTAGATTATACAAGGGTCTAAGTATAGTAAATCAAGGCATAAAATATGCAATAAATACAACCATTGATTTATAAAATAATTGAGCTAAACTGATATTTATAATAATAATAATTAATGACACAAATGAATAGTTAGCTAGAAACTACATGAGATGAAAGATCTAAAAGCTAAAACTAGTCCAAGAGCTAGTCTAAGTGTCACAAATAGGATCTAGGTGTCAAAAACCCTCCTAGATAATAGTGCCTTATGCTGGATAAAAGCATTTTGGTGTTAGTGTCTACTTATGGTGTTAGTGTCATTTGTGCAGGAACTAATCTTAACTTCTAGGACCACCTGTGTTTAAGTCTACCAAGCTTATTCATGTGTTGGTAAACCCTACTTCACTATCTATGATCTGTTATACTAATTTTATATGCAAACCCTAGACCTCCATTTGATTAGGGAATTTTATTGAAACACGTAGTATATGTGTGGTGTTAGTTGGGTAGGCTAGACATCCTCAACACCCCGTTGTGATGAGATTTACCTACATACCAATACTCTAAGGAGGGATCAAGCCTAATGTAGTTCTCCCCACCTAAGTGTTGGTTTAAGTTCAAGTGAAGCTAACATGAATGTTAGTTTGAGTGCTTTGAGTGAGTCTTGAGAATGTAAATCTATGCATTTTGATCTTAGGATGGTTATATTTGATTATATGCAAAATTAGGGTAGAATAGGGATTAAAAACCTTGATTGTACACAACTTATTCTGAGATTGTTTGTGCATGTTTTTAAATAAGTATAGGCCAACCCTAAGTGTTTTAGGAATTGAAAAGATATATATTGGGGATTAAAAGAGGGGAAAGTATAATAGCACCCAAATAGGATAGTATCATTGTAGTGCTAGTGTCTAGTTATCATTTTAATGTCCAGGTGGAATAACTTGAGGCACTAGATGCCTGTATACCTAAAGAAGGGTCTAGGACTAATTTAGAGATGTTTAGGGATGTCTGTGGCCTGCATGATTGCTGGATAATCTAATTTTCATCTAGTAGATAAAGGACTAAAATCCATATATCTATTAATATGGTGTTTGTATATGATTTGAAATAGGTCTAGACTAACTCAAGGTGTCTTAGGAATTAAAAATATATTTGTTGAGGATAAAAGAGGTAAAAGGATAGTAACACTCAAATAGGACACTAGTATTGTGGTGCTAGTGTCAAGGTGGCATAACTTGAGGCACTAAGGGCTTGAATACCTAAGGAAGGATCTGGGATTGATTTTGAGATGTTTATGGATGTGTGTGGCCCACATAAAATTTGGATAAGTCTCTAAATAGGCCTAAGATAGGTATAGGGCTAAGCTAGGAATGGGTGGTCTCAAGTAACACTCTTAACACTCAAGTGACATTTTTATATGACTACATTCCCACCCCCCTTTATTTTATAAATTTAACAAAGTGAAATGACTAGGATAAAGGAAAATACACATACCTAGACTTATCTAAGAGGCAAAGTTCATGAATTTGGGTTTGAGTATGTGAAGTGTGCTCTACTGCATGTCTTACAAATGAAATATGCATAGATTAATTCTTACTTAAGAGATATAAAAATCAAAGACAAAAATGAGTAAAGAGACAAAAGAGAGGAAATAAGTGAATAAATCTCACTGGGTACATGAACCAATGCATAGACTTGGTGACATCTCATATGTGTGAGTGTAGATTGTGATCAATCAGTGAATATCTTGGATTGAGTTGATTGCTTGCTCAATTCCCATGTATGGGTGGCTCAATAACTCAATTAGACTATGAATCCATCATTGCCTACCCATGTGTATTAGATACATATATAATTAAATTTACATAATGTAACTAAATTTGTATGATTGTAACTAAAACTATATATAACAAATCTATGGCCACTCAAGAATTTTAGAATGAAAATTGACCTAGGGGCCTCTTCAGCATTTGAGTTTGTAACTTAAGGACTACATGGTAATTTCAACCAATGCATATGGAGTACGACATCAATATGAAAATAAATTAGAACATGGTTTATAGTGTGTACAATGTCGAGAATGACATGGAGTTTTTCATTCCATCTGATCAACTAGTGCATAAGTGAGCATATGAAAACAATATGCCACACACATGCCCCCAAATTTGATATTTGAGCATATGGATTATGGATTGATTTGTAATAATTTGTATCTAAATATCTAATATTGAAATATGATTGTTCATGTCATGCATGATGCCCCTAATATGAGCAAACTGGTATGATTTTGTATAAATTTTAGCAAAACTAAGCAAAATTTGATAATTTGTAACTAAATGTATGTAAACCTAGACTGTAACTATTGTGCCTTTATATAAAATCTATATTTTTATACTTATATGGATATTATAAAATATCACCATACCTTCGATAATAACATTTTGGCACTAGTGTCCACTTTTGGTGCTAGTGTTCAACTGTGTTATTCTTCTACGAAACTGACTCTGATCTCTATCTGACTATTTTTCACTACATTTTGCTAAAACTAAACTCTATATTTTTTACCTATGTTATAAACTATACTCTTATTCATTCAAATGGCATGATCTCTATAACAAACCTATGTGAATGCCCCTTATTTTGAAGGGAGTTGTTAAACCTATGCAAGAACTATCCTCAAAAGAAATATCTTAACATGATATGTGTTAGCATGAACATATATGATATATGTATATTAAACCAATATAGTTTGTATACATGACATCAAAATGTAATATAATCTGAGCATAAGTTTGTAACGTATGATGTTTGTTAGATCTAACATTCAAAAGGCTGTCAAAATAGATATAACAATATAAGCATGTATATGGGCAACAAATATGAGTAATAAATTGAGTAACTACCTAGGGGGATGGGGTATGATGTCTATCAAAGCACCCAATTAGGAAGGGGAGATGTATGATGTCCCTCATGGCATATAAAATTAGAGTGTGTAATAAGCAATAGATAAGTGTTATAGCCATGACACATACATGAAAGCATATATACAACACACATGAGGCATGCAAAGTAGGCAAAGAGGCCACAATACAAAGGACATGGGCACATGTCACTAAATATGAGAAATAAAATACATACAAGGAAATGTTCAAATGTCCACATATGCAAAGAACAATCAAGTTGGCATGGAGCCACATGGAAGTACATGTTAAAATGTTTGCATACACAATCAAAAAGGCACACATAAAGACATGGGCATATGTCTAAAACATACATACAATGAAATGAAGTGGCGTAGAGTCATTAAAATAATGTCATATTCAAATTCCATTGAATCTATGTAAATGCATAGAGGAAAAAATAAGTTTAACCTTACAAATCTAGAAATGAAAGAAAGCATGAACATGTGGTACAAATCTGTATAAGAGCAAAGATGTTCATACACTGAGTCTAGATTAGTAGTAGTCGATAAAAAATATGAGTAGTGTATGATGATCAATATCAAGATATAACAATACTAAATTTGCGATATAGAGTTTAGAAAGATATAACCTGACAATTAGAACTATGTATATGATGCCTCCAAATGGGTGAATGTATCAAATGAGGAACCTATGTATATGCCCCTAGTGGGTAGATAGTATCAAATCTAGATCTGTGTGGTGGACTTGGGTCCTGTAAGCATATGTAAACACTCAAAAATAACAAGTGGAACATGTATGTATGATAAAACTGGGTACACTAACATAGATAGCATATGTAATACCTAACAAGTATAATAAATGTAAACATTGAAATGCATACAATCTCTAATTTGTATTTTTTGAAAAAAATATTTGAATGTTTTTGTGTTTTTGACATATTATATTATTTTTATAATATTTGGATATAAGATATGTTCAAAAAACATGAAAATCAAACTATGTATAAGGATTAAGAATAAAATAAACTATGTACAAGTAGTGAAGAACATATTAACTAGTGAGTCTTGCAAGAGACTCACTATCAAGTTGTCCTATATCAAACAAAGGAAGAAAGATCATGTGTGTTATGTGAAAGGGTATTTGTGGTATAAGGATTAATTATGTTAAATGATTTATAGTTGACACTACCTATGGAGTAGGGCTAGGAATCTAAGAAGCTAACTAAACTAGCATGTGAACTGTGGTATGAATTTGTGAGGTTGGCTAAACTAGCCTGTGAATTGTAGGGTTCTTAGGGACCCATAGTAGAAGATGTTGTATTTGACATGGATGCTTTATGCTGAGAACCCTAGGAACTTAATAACACTGATCTCATAATGAAAGGTGTAGAGAGAAGCTCTCTAGAATCTATAACATGTCTCTGATGTAGGGGTCTCTCTAATAAGGGCCTTTGTGGGAGAGTATGCATACATGGTAACACTGTAAAAGTAGACCTCACATGCATTGGTGGTTCAACTAAAATTTATGGTGTACTAATAAAAACTATACTTGAAACTATAACTGGTGGTTTTTTAATAATTGCTTGTGGGATAGGTAAAGGATACTCATATGGAAGGCCCTTAACTATAACCACCTAATTAACATGCATATACTTGAGGCATTTATGTATGATGGATGGAATGGATCAAAGATATTGTATCCATGGCCTACCTAATAACATGTCAAATGTGCCTACACTAGGTATGACTAAGAACCTAGTGGCCACATGTGTTGGCCTAGCCTATAATAAGAGAATAGTCTTCCCAATAGAGATCTAAATGTGGCCACTAAAACCATGAATAACTATATTAGTCATATAAATAACCTAGTATAAATAACCTAAATGTTATAAAAGTGTAATGAAACACATGTTGACACTTGATCCATTGCCAACCATGCCACTCTAAATAGGATGATGGTCAATGTAGGCTCGTATAAAGAGTGCATATAAATTTGAATCATCATCGATGATCTCCTGCTCTGCTAAATTGATGAGATGTCAAATTGGTACTATAGTATGATATGCACCAATGATATTATGTATGGGGTGTGTGTCCTCTATTGTAATATGATAGGATGTTAGTGGTGGATGTGCCTGATATGTATAATGAACACTTAAGTGCCTCCTACCTCATTAGTTGTATGTTTTCAAAATGGATATAAAAATATTTTTAATATCTTAGCTTCTATTGGTTAAAATTTAGGTGCAACTATAGGTGTGCCAACATCAATGATATTGGCTTCTATCAAATAATCTATCTTAAATCTCAAACTGATGTATTTTTTGTAGTATGGCCTAGTGCCTTGTGATAGTCATAAAATGCCTTAAAATCATAGTTTTTGGTAAGAGGCCTAGTCATATCAACCTGTTTAATGGGAGGGAGAGATATGACATTGTATTCTAAGAGTTGTTATAAAACATGTCAGTGATTCTAAAATATTTGTTTAAAATCTCTATGGAGGAGCTAATAAAACTGAGCAAGGAGGTGGCTCTGAAGCTACATTAATTATGGCCTTTTAATCATTCTTGTTTTCATTGTGTTTCACCTTGTATGGAGGATTATTGAAAATCTTATTAGTTGAATCTGATCCAATTGTATGCTTTAGTTTTCCCATAGAGAGAAGCTTGAATTCCCTTTCACTGTGTGCCATAAATATGTGAATGTTGGAATCTTCTTGAATAATATAGATTCATGCAATGCTAGTAGTAGACTTTATTTGAATATGTCTTAGATATCTTTATCTTCCATGGGATTAGTCATCTTTACCAATATAGTTTTATATCGTAAGACATAGTCTGCTATAGGCTCATTGGATTTTTGTTTAAGTTCATCCACTTGAGCATATGAAATCTTTTTACTGATGTTGATTGAAAAGTGTCCCAAAAACATATCTACCAATGGATTTAATGTTTTAATGGACTGGTTTAGAAGATCATATAACCATTTTAAGGCATAGTCCTTTAGACGACATGGGAACAACTTAGTAGGGAGCCAATCATTGGACACATAGTCCAAACATGTTGTATGGAAAGCTCATAGATGGTGATCTAGGTCACCTTTACCATCATATGAAGTAAGCTTAGGTGCCTCAAATCTATATGGAAATAGGGCTATTGCTATGTGTTGTTCCAAAGGTGTATGCAAAAGAATGTGATAATCTAAGTCATTTGATGGACTAGTGGTACCCTACTAAATGTGTAACACCTTGGCTTGTAGATCATGGATATCATGCATAAGGGATTTCACATTTGGAGAAGAGGAACTACCCATGAGAGGTGTTGCAATTATTGAATTTGTTGAGTTAAAATAGTTTATTGTATAAGATGAAGTCTATCTTTGAATCTATGTAAAATCTCGTCCTTATTGACTATAATATTTTCATTGTTAAGTGGGGGGAGAATGTCTTGATTCCCATCTTGTGTGTTATTTTGATCTTGATTGTATTTCTCATCTTCGGTTGCATTAACATTGAAGTCCACATAATCAAGGTGTGAAGGATCAATTTTTAGGGTTTTAACCAGTCCCTTGTCCACCATATAATCTCAAATGAAGGGAATTTGGGTATGCTCAATAGGATTGCCACTAAGCCTAGCACTTATTATTAAAATAAGAGATATAACTTTTTGAGATGGCGTATAGAAAATAAAATGAAATATTGTTGCTAAAATAGAATATATAAAATTTGAGAAACCTAACACAACCAAGGGAAATAGGAAAAATAAGGGTACAAACCCTATAACAACGAGGGCTAGGGTTTGGGTAGTATTCAAAGTCAGTTAGGTTTACAAAATGATTTAAATTTTAAGGGTTATGGAGTGTAAGCCATAGGTTATTAAAGGGTCTGAGTACAATAAATCAAGGTATAAAATATACAATAAATACAGCCACTAGTTTGTGAAATAATAGTTTTCAAACTAATACTTCTAATAATAGCAATGAATGACACAAATGAATACTTTGCTAGAAATTGCCTAAGATGAAGGATCCAAAGATGAAAACAATTATAGGAGTTGGTTTGAGTATCAAAAATAGGATCTAGGTGTCAAAAACTCTCCTAGATAATAGTGCCCTACCTTGGATTGTATCACTATGGCATTAGTGTCCTCTATGCAATAATTGATATGAGCTTTTGAAAGCACTTGTGTCTAAGTCTACCAAGCCTGTTTCTATGTGGACAAACCCTTGTTCATTGTCTATGACTTATTGTGATTGATTTTGTATGCAAACCCTAGACTTCCATGTGATTAGGGCATTTGATTAGCATAATTAGTAAATTTGTGGTGATAGTTGGGTAGACTGGACATCCTCAACAACCCATTGTGATGAGATTTGCCTACATATTGATACTTCTAGGAGGGATGTCTCCCCACCTAAGTGTTGATGCAAGTGAAAATGAAGCTATCATGAATGTTTATTTGAGTTATTTGAGTGAGGCTTGAGACTAAACATTTGTGTATTCTGAGCTTAGGATGGTTGTAGATGATAGTATGCATAATAATGTCAAAATAGGGATTAGTAACCTTGATTGTGCACAACTTATTCTACGCTTATTTATTTGTGTTTAAATCTAATTTCCATATAGAAGATAAAGGACTAAAAGTCATGTATATATATTAAACTAATTTTTGTGCATGGTTTGAAATAGGTTTAGGCTGACCCTAGGTGTCTTAAGAATTTAAAATATATTTGTTGGAGCTAAAAAGAGGGAAAAGGATAATAACACCCAAATAGGACATTAGCATTATGGCATTAGTGTCTAGTTATGGTGCTAGTGTCCAAGGCATAAAACTTGAGGAACTAGGGGATTGAATTCCTACGAAAGGGCCTCAGACTAATTTTGATATGTCTAGGGATGTGTGTAACCCTATAAAAACTAGATATGTGTCTAAATAGGCCCTAATATAGGTTTAGGACTGATCTAGAAATGGGTGGTCTCAAGTAACACTCTTGGCAATCAAGTGACATTTTTAGATGACTACACACTACCCCTTAATTCTAAGTGGGGATACATGCCATAATAACTTTTATAATAAATAAGTTACACTCCATGAACCATCCACATGATAAGTTCTATGAGGTACACACGAACATACACTCTATGAACCATCATCATGAGAAGTTTAGGAGATAATAATTGAAGGATTTAAAAACTTTTATTTTTCCATAGTCACCTTCATAATGAAATACGTATACTATATATCATAGTCACCTAAAGGTAGTATACTATATAACCATAGTCACCTCAAGGTATTACACTATGTAACCATCATCACCTTTAAAATAATTATACTATATAACAATAAACCATTTAGAGTGAGTTTAGGTTGGCATGATTTTGAGACTACATCCCACTATTTCTCATCAATAATCAACCTAACATATATTGGAGTATTTTATAACTTAAGGACCTCCATGCTACTATGTATTGGGTATAATGTAAACTTCACCATGAATTTGACCAAAAATCACATAAAGTGATATATTATAATATTTAAAATGATAATAAGTATAGATAAGAAGAAATAAATAAACAACTCACACAATTGTTAGGAATTGACATTGTCATGCACACTCCCCCTCAATGGCAACTCTGAGAGACCCAATGTTTTAGAAAACTGACAACAATTGGTAGAACCAAGTGGTTTTTTGAAGATATTTTTCTCTTATTTATCTATAAGACAACATTTTAGATCAATATCACTATTGAGGACTTTATCTTAAATAAAATTCACATGAAATTTAATATGCTTAGTTCATTGATGTTGCACTAATTTTTTTGCTATAGCTATACAACTTTGGTTATCATATAGAAGGATGGTACTATGAGAAACATCTAATTGAACTATTCTAATAACCTTCATAGCCACATGGCTTCTTTAGAAGCTTTCATAAAACTTATATACTCTGGTTTGGTAGGAAAGATAAAAATAGTAGGTTATTTTTTTCTACTCTTGATATAACCTACACCAAATTTAAACACATATCCAAAAGTAGATTTATGATATATAGTATCACCAGCATGGTTAGCATAAAAATAACCATATATTTTAGCATTATCAATCAAATAATAAAATAAACTAAAATTTATAGTTCATTTTCTATACCAAAGTACTCATTTTGCTAATTTATAATAATCCAAATAATCAGGAAGAAACACCTACAATATATGAAATATATGTCCTAGTAATGGTTAGATAAATCAAATTACCAATAAGTTACTATTAAGAGTGGGGTTATATTTGTCACATGATGGTTTTGGATCAATCTTAACACCAATTTCAATAGCAGTAGATGTAGACTTAAAGTCAAGTATATTAAACTAAACAAGAAGATTATGTGCATAGTGAGATTGTGATACAATAATTGAATTTTTATCCTAAAATATAGCCATTCCTAAAAAATGATAAAGAATGCTTAGATTAGTCATTTCAAAATTTTGATTTAGTTTTTATTTATATTTAAGAATTAAAATAATTAGATTTCCAGTAATAAGAAGATTTTCAACATATAATACAATTAATATTAAATGACCATCTTCAACTTTAACAAAGAGATCATTATCATAATAATAGTTAGAGAAACTTAATTATTTAAAATAACTAGTGATTTTAGAATACCCAGTTTGAGGAGCTTGTTTTAAACCATACATATATTTATTTAACTTACAAACATAATGTTCTTCGTTAGGTTCAATGAAACCTTTCGGTTGAGTTGAATATTTCTTATTCCTTTCAAAGTCAACACTACAAGTTTACATTTTAGACTAAATCGACACTAAAGGCTAATTAATAAATTAAAGATTTAATAAATATTTTTTGGAAAATATTAAAAACTGCTTGAAATACTTCAAAAACATTAATGGGTCATGGGTAGAAGTTGGGTGTAGCAATGAGAGAAAGGAGATATATGAGGCCAAACCAGGGCTTGTAAACTAATGAACCACCTTGTAATGGCCCTTCTAAGCATCTACCATAACCATAACTAAGTTTGGTTGACAAAAAGTGTTTTTTTCAAACTTTTGTTGCATATTGGGATGGCATTACATAGGAATGGTGCATGGAGGAGAGTAGAGGTGATATTGGAAGCTCAATCCACCTTATAATTTCCCTTTGTGCATCCAAGACAATCAAAACTGGGTTTTTCTAACTAAAATATAATTTTTATTTTGATGCTACTCCATAGGGTCGTACAATGGTGCCCAAGTGAGATAAAAATTTAGAATGTGCTTCTACTATTCCATAGGCTCCTTAGAAGATTTTAGTATGAAAAATCATTGATGAATCAACCTTTCAAAGAGAGAAACTGACTATAGAGACACTAAGATGAATTTTTGGCTGAGTTTCAACTCACACATGCTAATAATGGCACCCAAGCTTGATATTTGGCTTCCAAGATGATTATTAGTTTCTTAAAAGGAGTATCTAGTGCTTAATTTGAGATTTAAGATGTTTAAAATATGAGAAGCAGACCTCCAAGGTGATCCAAACTTTTCTCTCCCTCTATATAATATAATAGATACCAAGTTCGAATTTTGAAAAAGAAAAATATATGAATGGAGGTGACTTGTATAACCAACGGGTCCAACTTTTCCTATGAACCTTTTCCATTAGTTCTTTCTTCTTCTTTTATTATTTATTTACATGAGGTTTTTAACTTGTGTTAATGAATAATAAATCATTATTATTTAATTAATCAATATGTACTAGAGGTATATAATATCTCCACTTAGACATTAAATGTTTTAACACATGTTCCCACTAACCCATTTTTATCACAACCACTATGAAGACAAAGAACTAGGTTTTTTCTATTTAACAAGGAGTGACAGTTCATGACCCATATCTGAATGCACCAGAGTGAAGGTGACATAAAACCTAGAATCATCTAGGTGGTCACACCAAGTTTCAATATATATTTTTACTGTATACTTATGTCCAAGTCAAACAAAAATGTTGATGCAACTGTGCCAGGTCAATGCTAGTGTTGGTTGTTACATAGATACAATTTCTAGAATCAGGGGACTGATTCAAAATTTAGACCTATTTTATTCCCTTCCTATTTGAGATCTATATCTTTATTAGCATCAAATCAAGTTAAGTATCTTGTTTAATTAAATTACAATATCTAACATAGTTGTAATTTTTATTTTTAACATATCTTAGCATAATAAATTTAATATATATTTATCTAATTTTTATAATTAATTGGTCTGCTTTAGAGATAGTCTACCATCTTTGTGCCCTAGGCTGTCTCTACCCCTTTAACCTTAGATTACCCTAATATAGATTTTAGGGTTAAATATTTGGTGAACCCAATCTTTACGAATGCAAGATCTTCTAAGGTGTTCTAGAAACTTATTGATTTTTTTAATTTATAATTGGCTATTTTTTTTTCAAAAATTAGTTTCTTTTCAAAATCTAAAATATACATCAACAAAATGGATTTCTCCCTAGATTTTGTATGTCTCTCCTATCATGTCCTCATTTTGGTATTTAAAACATTTCAAATAGACAAAGGGAATTTCTTCCCTTATCTAATCCTAAGGAGGGTGATAACTATAATCCCTTTAACTGGGTCCATGTTATCACTTCTTCAAGGGGTAAAATGGCCCATTCTATAATTCCTAGGGAATATAACAAATGAATCCCTCTTAAATCCATAGATAATATATGTATGCATATTCAATTGGAAGAACCTAGGGTTTGTGCTTGTGAAACCCTGAAAGATCAAGTTATGACTATAAATAAGTCGATAGAAACATTAAAAAAATTAAACCAATATTTAGATTTAAATCATGCATCACCACAAAATATGCTTTTCCATGTACAAAACTCAAAATGTGCTAATAAAACCTTTACATCTTCTACTAATAAGGGATCACTTCAAAAACAATCATTCAAAGAAAAGACATGTATGATAACTGATTTACACAATATGCAAAAGGATAATAAAATTCAAAGTGAGATTCTAAGGGTATTACTTTGACATAAATTGATCACATTACCACCTTCACAACATCTCAATGGAACACAATATTATATCCAATATCACAAAATGTATGGGCACCAAACAAACCATTGTATGGATCTAAAGAAAAGGATACACCACATAGTTGATAGTGGTGATCCTACACTTTATACCTCTCAATTAGGTACATAAAGGTCTCTAACATATTCCAAAAATACTAAAAAAATAAAAATAAAAATAAAAATAACCAAAAATACTTTTTGCATTTACATGTTCTATTAGCAACTTGGCATCTATTTTTTACTTCCATGTTAGTGGGTAACATATCATTTATTTTTATATACACATGTGTTTCACTCATCTTTTGAGTTTGATTTAGGCATATAGAGATTCATGATCTATACAATCTTAGATTTTGGGCCTTATTTATACTAATTTCATATGGACATTATGGGCATCTGATTATTCAATCATTATGCACGCAAACTATATCATTCTATGATCACTTTACATTATCATGTTTTAGCTTATGTACTTACACATGCCTTATCCATGATTATATAGTTTTTAGTGTACTTGATATTTTATGTACTTAATATTTTTCACTAACATAAATATCTAGGGACTAGTATGATGTGTTTTTGTTGGTTGATTTTACTTTCCCTTTATACACTTCCTTGATTGCCTTATTTTGATTGTTTGCACATTCAAATATGATCCATTGTTTACAACCCCCATGCCTTTGTTTCCCTCTTTAACATTTGAATATGTCATTTTTTGTTGTATATTGACATTTGAATATGTCATTCCTTGCTTTGTGGACATTTGACTAAGTCATGTCCCTTTTATTGTGTGACATTTAAATATGCCCCTTGTTCGATGTCTCCTTAGACCATTGCCTTTTGATTTCCTTTTGAGTGCTCTTATGCATGTGTTTGATTGTTTGTTGAGATTATAATATTATTATCTAGACATTTCCATGATTTATATCATGTATTTTAGGAATTGATGTGGTCGCATTCTTTGTGCTTAAATGATATATTTAATGCGGCATGTTCCTTCTATATGTTACTTAGTTTATACACATATTATATAGTTATCTTATTCTTTTGAGGTAAGGTGACTACCAATTTCTACTTCCCCTCAACTCAAATGGGTGGGGGGCATATTAGTGGGGGCATGACATAGAGGCATGGCTTCCACATTTTTCATAGTTCACTAGATTCAAATATATTGTGGAGGCATGTTTTGTAAACATGTTCTCTACACTTACACTAGTTCAAATATTCATATTATAGTTGGGGCATGTTTTAGAAACATATTCTCCACACTCACATAGGTTTCAAATTGACCAAATTATGTATTTTTATGATTTAAATACACATTTTATGGCATAATTCTATACAATGGTACCATTGTTATACACATTTTCAACATGAGACATATCTAAGATGCATATTATATGCAAAGAGTAGCTAAAATTTACAAAAATAAATCAAAATTCATATTTCAAATACTTCTATGGACTGTCATCACCCACCAAGTTGGACTTTTATAGACTATGTTGAGCCAATCTATTGTAGTAGTTGGTTCATTTTTGGTATGATTAAGGTAATTAAATCTCTTAATCTTGATAGATTTATAGATTACACTTGATTATATCATCCAACCTCACTAGTTTTATAGTGTGAGTTGACTTGGTTAACTCATGTTCACCAAGTTATAAGTATGATTGGGTTTCACTGTTGAACTAATCTCAACTGTCAGGTGGAAATTCACATTCTCTCTAAAGTTAGGGGCATGCATCCCCAATATCTCTATATATCTTTAAATATTTTATATTTGTCCTAATCACAACTCAAATTATTCATAGTGATACATCTATTCAAATCAAATTTGATTAATCAAGCACTCAAATGAGCAAATCTTCCCTATTTAATCCTATTTATATATCAGTCATATGGACAACACATCTACAAGTCTGAAGTAATGAAGAAACATTCCATGAGCCACATTTGAAAAGTTACAAGCTAGGTCATTGTTTTACTTTCTTATCACACATTTCATGATACACACATAAGCCAACACATAAGGGAGAACTACATAAGTTTGAGGCCTTATTCAAAGTATTGACTATATAGGAAATGCTCATTTAGAGGGGTCTTTGGGACAACTCAACACTATGTGTCCACTAACCCATTTTTCCCACAACCACTATGATGATGAAGAATTATGGTTTTTATATTTGATAAGGAGTGAATTTCCATGACCCTAATCTTAATGCACTAGAGTTAAGGTGACACAAAACCCAAGCATCTAAGTTGTTGCATCTAATTTTATCAAGTATTATGTACTAGACACCTACATCTAAGTCAGATATAAGTGTTGATGCAACCATCCTAGGTTGATGCAAGTGTTTGTAGTTATATAAATATAATTTTATAAAATCAGGTGACTGATCCAAAATCTAGATCTAGTTTATTCCCTTCTTGTTCTAAATCTATATTTGTATTAGCATTAAAACCAACTATGTATCTTATTTTCATTATCATTATAATATCTAGTATAGTTATAATTTTATTTTTAACATATCTCAATATAATAAATTTAGTATATATTTATCTAAGTTTTATAATTAATTATCTTACTTTATACCTAGTCTACCATCCTTGTACCCTAGGCTAACTCTACACCTTTAATATTAGATTCCCCTAATCTAGATTTTAGGGTTATATAAGAAGAGAGTGCTAGATAGAGTAAAATAAGGTTTCAAGTGAGACACTTGATGTGATATTATAGGATAATATTTGAATTATTTTAGATAATTGACCTATTTTTGTACACAAGAAATCATTAAGAAGTGTTTCATTTTAAAAAAATAACTGTTAGAGCACTATAGACAAGTCTGCACTAGTGGATAGGTGCACAGTGCATCCCTATCTACCTAGTGCCCACTTGCCCAAAATGGATAAAGGCTTTTAAAATTGGAGTGAAAATAAAGTATCTATTGGTTAGGGATGAATAGGAATAACTTATGTAAGTTTAGAATATTTTCTCAGTAATTGTAAGACTTGAAGGCTTTCATATATGCAAATGGTTTTTGAAATGGTGAGTTGACCAAGCAAGGTAAATATGTCAATGACCAACATTGTCAAGCATATATTAATTAAATTTTAGTGTATGCAAATACCACCCTATTTGGACTATCATACTCCTCTAGGTTATTCTAAAGGGGTGGTCTTTATCAAGGAACTTTTTAAAACTTCTTCTAAAGCATATTCATTTGGATCTCTTTTTATGACTATTTTATTACCCTTATTTGAGTCCATTGGTACGTCAATAGGATTTTGAAAATTCAAAATTAGGAGTCTTATATTTATAGGGTTCCCTAAGGAATTTCAAATCTAAATATATATCTATAAAAACATAGTAAAATAAAAATATAATACAATTAGCTTATCATCTACATAATTATTTCAAGTTTATATTGTATATCAATTGGGCATCTTCTATTTATAGGGTTTCTTAAGTAATTTTAAAACTAAATATCTATCTAGAAAAACATAGTAAAATAAAATCATATGGAAGGTTGCAAAGTAAAGCAGTCAAACACATCACAGCTCAAACTCCATGTCATAAGAACAAAACTAGCTCCAAACTCAAGTAAAAAATTAGCTAATCAAAGCATGATCACTTGACTATAAAAAGAATAAACATAACAAATATTAAGCACATACCACCACCCTAGGAGGTAGAGGTAGAGGATCATCCTTGGAAATAACTATCCAAGTAGCTAGCTTCATATCGAGAATCTTTGGAATAGTCTAGCCATCAAGGGGGTTGTCATGAATAGTGATAGGCCATCCATCAGTTGGTTGGGAAGAAACCAGAGAGAGATAAGAAGGACCAACATTAGATTTTCCATGAGAACTCTATCATCCTCCTGGTGGAGGGTGAGGAAAAAAGTGACCCTTGCCTCTGGACTGGCTTATGCTTTGAAACCTTCTAGGAGGAGGTGGTGGTGGACTATAGGGTAGGCCATCAGGTAGCATCTGACTCATGGTGTAAAGGGCAATCCCCTCATGGTCAAGGAGTTCTTACATGTTGCAGAGGTCTAGATCCATATTTTTCACTTGAGCTTGAATCTACATAGAGGTTGAAGAAATAAAAACCTTTTCATTAATAGAAAAAGAAACTTTATAGTGCTCAAGATTAAAGATAGCATTATTTATGGATTTCCATAAATGAAAGAGAGTAATTACATAAAAGAAATGCTATATTAAGGTAAAAGAGTCTAACCAATTAGAATAATTCCCAAAGAGCAGTAGTCGCTAAGGAAAAGGCTCATGTTGGTAAGGCTAAAAAAATGAATGAATCCATCATCAGGGATACAAAGCTTTCAAACAAAACTAAAATAGATGTTTAAATGTCTTAAGTGTTGGACATAGTCATTGATGTCTAAATAATTGTCATTGATGTTAAAGGTAGCATGTGCTATCATGCATTAATGAAAAAGGTGTTGAGTTGAATAGACTTGTGTGTGTGTTGAGTTGAACAAACTTGTATATGTACTTTGAATGCCTTTGCTCAGATGGTTATCTTGACAAGATGTAGTTAAGATCATAGGATGTTGTTATCAACATTTTACACGTATGGTAGCATCCGAAGGAAATGATCACACTATGATAATCAAGTTTGTGTCTATTCTTTGTGGTCTAAGTTCTATGTCATAAGGATGAATAAATCAAAATTTATAAATGCATAAGGTTGTTCCTCAGCTAAAATCCTACTAAACTTCCATACTTAGTTGATTTTGTACCCTTTATATTTGTTGAGGGAATTCTTTCAAAAATATTGGTAAAGACAATTCTTTTAGAAATATTGGTAAAGATAATTCTCTTGAACAAAAAGCCTATAGTAAATAAGGGAATTCTTTCAAGAAAATGTTAAAGGCAATTCTTTTAGAAAAAGTGTTGAAAACCTTTCAGACAAAAAGCTCACATCAATTACTCTAAAGTTTTGGAATTCTTTCAAAAAAATTGTTTTGAAGGAAAGTCTCAAAGTAAATGGGTCTCATGAAAAAGTCCTAAAGGGTACAATTGAAAAATTCTGAAGGGAAAGTGATCTGATCAAAAGTTTCGAATGGATAATTACAAAAATTTTGAAGGGTAATTAGATCATTCAAAAGTTTTGAAGGGATAATTACAAAAAAATTCAAAGGGTAAGTGGACCATTCAAATATTTCTAAGGGATATTTTAAAAAATCTAAAGGTTACTTTGTAAAAGTTTTGAAGGGCATGTGACCCAAACAAAGTTCTTGAAAGGACGTTTTGAGAAGTCTCAAAAGGTACATTGAAAAATGCTGAAAGAAAAAGACACTTGGTATTTTGTCAGGGAAATTATCGTGAAGCCCCTTCGATGAAAAGGACCCAAAAAAAATCACAAAGGATAATTTGTCTAAGGCAAGTGGACATTTACAAAATCCTGAAGGGTATGGTGTAGAAGTTTTGAAGGACACTTTTAGAAGAAGGGCATTGATGAATTCTTTCAAAGAATTTGTCTAAGGCAAGTGGACATTTACAAAATATTGAAGGGTAAGTTACAAAATTTTTGAAGGACACTTTCAAAAGAAGGGCATTCATGAATTATTTAGAAGAATTTGTCTAAGGCAAATGGACATTTACAAAATCCCTAAAGGGTGCTTAGAAAAAAATCCCACAACAATTTTTTCGAAGGATAGTTTGAATGAACACAGGACACTTGTAGAGTTTCCAAAGGACACTTCCAAAGGATAGAGGACACTTGCAAAGCTTTTGAGAGACACTTCCAAAGGAGAGAAGGACACTTGAAAAGTTTTGAAAGATAGTTTGCAAAATCCTAAAGGTTAGTTTGAATGAAGAGAAAAGACACTTTAAATTTTGTTGAAAGACATAGAACACTTTTACAAGTGTTGAAGGAAAATTGTGTAAGACACAAGTCCATTTCAAAAAATCCAAAAGGCTTCCATGAAAAACTCCCAAAAGGTATATAGGCAAAGATAAAGATCAAGCATGTTTAAGACAATTGAAAGGAGAAAAAGCAATACATGAATGCTGAAGAAAATGAGATTAAGTCAACATGTCGAAGTTTAATGACCAAGCCAATATAAAGATCATACATCTTCAAGAGATTGAATGGCATGCAAAGCTCAGATAAAAAGATCAATGGACACATTTCAAAGTTGAAACGAAAAATAAATGAAGAACCATTGAAGTGAGTTAGTTACAAGAATTTGACGAGATAGTTGAAGGATATAAAAATAATAATATATTAAGTGAATTGATTCTTCTAATTTTATGAGTGTGGAAATTGATGCAACTAGGGAAAAATTCAAAGAGGCTCAAAGAATGGAAGTCATATAGTCATTTTCTTGGAATGAGAAGACACAAGTAATGAATGCAAAATGTATAAATAAATGAAACTCATCTAAGTTTTGTTTTGATGTGAATTTTCAAAGAGACAAAGAAAAGGAAAGATAAATAGTTACTTCATTTTAGGAATAAGAGGAGTCAAGTTGTAAGTGTAGAAATATGAGACTCATCTGAGTATGAAGAAGTGATGGTTGAATTGGAGAATATCAGGGTGTCAAACAAATAAATTTAGACATAGAGAAAGGGTGCAGGAAGAGTGAAGGAGACTTGGATTATTTTGTGAATCTAATTTATTAACTTGAATTGTAATTTAAGTATCTGATTGGTTGGTGCCTTCATATTGAACTAGGTTGGTACTTAGTATAGGAAGTGGGTGTTTCCTTAGAGTTGGTGTTCTTAAAGTTAGGGTATTGGTGTCTCCTTGGGATGAGTGTCCTTAAATGTAACTAGTGAGGTTCAGTCAGTGAGACAAACTTTGTGAGGCTAGATTTGAATAGTATATTCTAGAAACATTGTCACCATGGTTTTTACCTTTGGGTTTCCATGTATAAATCAAGTGTTATGTGTTGCGATTCTATACATGTGATATCTTTTTTTGATTTATTTAAGTTTATATTTGGTTTAACATTCATCTTGAAAGTTGTAAGTAATTAGGTTTTTGTGATCTACTGATTCACCCCACCTCTCAGTAGATAGGTGTGTTCAACAATTGGTATCAGAGTGTTGGGTTCTAAAAGAGAAGCTTAATCAACTCAGGTTGATCTTGGAGTCTGAACACAAAATGGCTAGTCATGAAGGAACTTCATCAAACAAGGTACCTTTGTTTGATGGGTCTAACTATGTTTTTTAAAGCATAAGGATGGAAGTATATTTGACCTCCTTGGTGTTTGATGTTTGGATTTCTATTGAGAATGAATACATATCCTCTACTATTTCTCTTATTGATCAGGCAATGAAGAAGGCATGTGAAAATAATGGCAAAGCAAAGAATGCTATTCTTTATGGATTTTTAAATAATGAGTTTGTCAAAGTCATGTATTGTCAAAGTGCAAAAGACATATGGTTCAAATTAAAGAGCATATATGAAGGAGATGATAGAGTAAAACAAGCCAAGCTTCAAACACATAAGGGATAGTTTGAGAGCCTCAAGATGAGTGAGGAAGACAAGATAACAGACTACCTCCTTAAGGTAGATGAGATTGTAAATGCGATCAGAGGACTTAGAGAGACAACGGATGAATCAGTCATTGTCAAAAAGGTTTTAATATCTCTGACAATAAAGTATGATTGTAAAATTTTTGTCATTGAAGAAGCAAGAGATCTGAACAAGCTCATAGTAGATGATTTACATGGAACTTTCACTTCATATGAGATGAGGCTGGGAGATGTAGAGACATCCAAGAGAGAAGTTGCTTTCAAAGTTTCTAAGCAGGTAAAAGAAGAAGAATCTCCTAATTTTGAATCTGAGGAGGTTGATGATGTAGAGGCCAATTTCATCAAAAAATTGAAGAAGAGCTCAAGAAAATACAAAGGTAAGTTACCCTTCAAATGTTTTAATTATGGAAATATAGGTCACTTTGTAGCTAAATGACCACATAAAAGGAAGTATGATTCTGATTCAACTGAGAAAAATCAAAAGGAAAAATCCTATTATCCCAAGAAGAATAAAAGATTATTTAAGAATAAAAAAGGGTTGTACTCAAAAGAAGATAGTGACTCAGTTGATGACAACAGTAGTTTAAGTGATGAGCATGATTGTTATTTTATGGCCAAAAAAAAATGAGGTTCTATTCATGAATTATGAATCAAATTATTTATGCCAAGAAGAAGAGGACTTAGATGATGAAGAATAAGAAGGAGAAGTAAATTTGGAATGCGAACTAATCTATGATTTACAAGAAATTGGCAAGCTTTGAAAAGAAAATTCTAAACAAAATAATCCTAGTGAAAAGGAGTTTTAAAAATTAAATAAAAGAAATGAGGAATCAAATCAAATGATAGTGATTTTCAAGACCCAAGTTGAGGAGGTAAAGAGGATGGAGGATGTGGTCAAAACTAATTTGCAAGCAAAATTTTTATAATGCTTGAAGATGAAGGAAGAAATCATGGACCTAAGAGAAAAGCTCAAAAATACCAAAGAACAAATTGATAAAGGCCTAAAACTAAAAAGAGGATCTACAATACTGGATGAGATGATCAACTCACAAAATCCCCTTAAAGAAAAATTAGGTCTTGGGTATGAAAAAGGCAAGAGTCCCATGTTGAGAATAACTAGGAATCTATATGAAAACTTCAAGGCAACAACAAAATCAAAAATTAGAAAAGAATAAAATCATATTTTTGAAGAAAAGAAGAAAAGTAATAACTTTGTTCCTACAAACACCAAGGTTGTTGCTATAAAAAATAACATAAAAATAAGGAACATGAAGAAGACAGAGTTCAAGAGACCTCTTTTATTTCTCCAAAGGAGAATGATAACTAGGTATTCTTCATCATTTTATGGTTATTGTTATGGTTGTAATCAATTTGACCATAAAGCAATCAATTGTAAAATTGTACCTAAGAGAAGGATAAGCGTCTTTAGTAAGAATTCATTTGTCCCTCTACTAGATCTAGATGTTTTATGCTACAATTGTAATAATTTTGGGCATATAAGAAAGCATTGTAGAACAAAGCTTGTTAAATCAAAGTAAAATAATGCAAAAAGGGTTGAGACTCCTAAAGAGAACAAAGGTCCATAAATCAATGACACAACAAAGAAAAGTACAGTCAAGAATCCATAGGAGATATGGAAAAAGAAAAATTAGTCTATGATCACCCAAATAACACTTCATGCTAAAGAGAAAAATCTATGGGTCATAGATAATGGCTGCTCAAAGCATATGACTAGTGATAAGAGTAAGTTCACCAAACTGAGCCAATGCAAGGAAGAGACTATCAACTTTGGAAATAATACTACAGTGAAAATTAGAGGCAAAGGAACCTTGCACATTGATGGAAAGCTCCCTACACATGATGTTCTTTATGTTAAAGGACTAAAACATAATCTGCTGAGTGTTAGTTAGATGTGTGACAATGCATATAAAGTCATATTTAATGCTAAAGGTTGTGAATTAAGAAGGTCTGGAAAAATTATTGCACAAGAAAAAAGGATTGAGAGTAACATATATAATCTAATTGAGGTAAATGATACAAATTGTCTCATGGGAAAGATTGATGAGAGCTAGTTATGGCACAGAAGGATGGGTCATGTTAACTTTGACAATTTAGTCAAAGTAAGTTCTAAAAAGTATGTAAGACACATACCTAAGGTAACCAATCTTACTAACATAATGTGTAGATAATGTGATCCAAAACTCAAAAGTTTTGGTTGACAAATATTTCAAGAACACAAAAATAACATAGTAACAATGAATTCTTTGAGAAGAGATGTTTTATTACTCAAGATTGTAATACAACTATATGCTTATCTTTGGAAAGAGATGTCTGATTTCTATTTGGAGTTACATATTCATTTATACACATTTTTTAAAGAGGGGGAGGATGTGGAAGGTCACCAATCTCAAGGGAGATTAAGTGGTTTGAATTCCATGATTTAAAACAGTACAAACTTCAAGGAATTATTATTTTTAGAAACTTACTATTTTTAGACTGCACTACTAAAATTGAAATTTGAGGCACCTCTATTGGATTTTATGGGGTCAAAATACATCAATTAAATAGTCATGCCATCTCACCACATTCTCCTCATTATTATCTTTCCAACGGTTAAAACAATGAGTCAATTGGAGCTACAGTGCAAAAGTTATGGCTCCTAGAAGTTCTATCATCAATTAGGGTGGAACTATCACCCGAATTATCATCTAAATTATTGCCCAAATAATTCCTCCCTCCTTGAGAAGCAATGGTCCCCATTGCATCAATGTGGTAGTTGTGTCTTTATTTGATTCTTTGTGATCCACTCACCTTGGTGGCTAAGTTGGCCCCTTTTGACAACTTGATAAAGCAGAATAGAGTGTCCTTTTGTTGTCTTTATCCAAGTGTCCACAATCTAATCCTCCTCCACTAGATCAAAAATATATGGATCAAGATCATCAATGTCTAGTTGTTTTTCTATGACTAAAGTGTCCAACAAAGGTGGATGATATGGTTTGAAGAGCTCCACACTGAATACTGGATGCAAACCAAGGTAGGCTGGTAGGTTCAACTCAAAATCATTTTCTCTAAAATTTTTGGTGATGGTGTAGGGACCATATTGCAGAGGCCAAATGTTTATATGTGGGCTTGCAAGTCATTCCTTCTGAAGTTGTAACCAAACCTTGTCACCCATAGCAAAATGGTGTGTAATTCTATGTTTTTCATGGCATTTCTTATACTTCTGATTCATCTTCTCCAAGATGTCATGAACTTGTTGCTAGATGTGTTGCATTTGTTCAATGAACTTTGTTTCTTTTGTTACCTCGGATCTTCCATGAGGTGTGTATTCCATGTTAGAGAATGGAATGGCTATATCAATTGGTGTCATGATTTAGAACCCAAAGCATACTTAGAATGGACTGTGCTTGGTCAAGCTGTGTAGGGCCCAATTGTATCCATGTTGTATGAAAAAAAGCCCCTCATCCCATGTACATGGATGTTTGGAGTGATACATCTGAATCATGTGAATAATCAAGCAATTCACCACCTCTATCTGACCATCAGTCTATGGATGGAAGGCTATGGACTTCATCAGATTGGTATCCATCATCTTCCATAGAGTAGACCAGAAGATGCTTAGGAACTTGTTGTCTTGATCTGAGATAATGGAATTGGGGAGACCAAAATGGAGCCATACATGACTAAAATATAGTTGAGAAATTTCTTCAGTAGATATATTTTTCTTACAAGCAATCATGATAGCCATTTTTGAAAAACAATCAACTATAACAAAAATATAGTCCTTGCCATGTTTTGAAGTGGGAAAACTTGAGAGAAAATCCATTGAGATAGATTCCCAAGGCTTGGTTGGTTCTGGCAATGGCGTGTACAATCTTTGCTTCTTATTTGTTGTCTTGGCTATCACACATGGGGTGCAAAATTTGAGATACCTTTCTACATCCTTTCACATATGGGGCTAGTAGAAATGTTTTTAAAGAACTATCAATGTCTTTTCTACACCAAAGTGTCTAGTTGTCCTACTGAAATGTGCTTCCCATATCATCTTTTATTTATTTATAGCTAGAACATAGATGTGCCCCATATGATAGAGGACATTATCTTGAAAATATAAATTAAAAACATTTTTACCTTTTTAAAGCACCTAATATGTATCAACAAAGGTAGGATCTACTTCATACAAAGCACCCCAAGTGGTAGTATCATGTCCGCACAAGTCAAGAACTATTGTGAGTGCAGTGATTGGTGGGTGGCTTAGACAATCTATAGCTATATTTGATCTCCACTTTTTGTGTTTGATGATAAGATGGAATTGCTGAAGATATGTGGCCCACTTTTGGTGCCTCTTATTTCATAGTTTTCTCTATGTTTAGATAAATTCCAATGGTCTATGGTTAGTGTGGATGACTATCTCTTTCCCCAAGATGTAGTGTTTCTATTGTTTATAGGATTACATAATGGAATAGAGATCCTTATCATATGTAAGATATTTCATAACTATATTAGTGAAAGTTTCACTATGATATGTAATAGGATGGTCATGTTGCATGATGATAGCTCCCATGGCATATTCAGATGCATCTGTCATCAATTCAAAAGGTTGATGCAAATTTGGTAAGGCAAGAATAGGGGCTGAGCAAAGTCTATTCTTTAAATTCTCAAATGCCCTTTGTTGTATTTCACCCCATTGAAATGTAGCTTTAGCTCCTCCTTTAGTCACTTGGGTTAGTGACCAAGCAACATGTGAAAATCCAAGAACAACCCTATGATAAAAATTTACAAGACCCAAGAAGCTACAACACTTTGTGAGGGTCCTTGGTGTAGGCCATTCTCGAATAAACTAAATCTTTTCTAGATCAACATGGACCCCTTCCTCATTCACAACGTACCCAAGGTATTAAATTATTGTCATCCCAAATGTGCATTTGTCAAGATTTGCATAAAACTTGTGGTCCTAAATAGTTTGAAGCACCTTACAAACATGTTGCAGATGTTCCTCCCATGTTCTACTATAGATGAGTATGTCATCTAGGTAGACAACCATGAATGAGCTGGTGAAGGGTCGCAAGATGTCATCCATCATCATCATGAAGTTTACATGTGCATTAGGTAAGCCAAAAGGCATAACCAACCATTCAAAGAGCCCCTTCTTAGATTTGAATGCAATCTTCCAGACATCGATGGGATTGATGGGAATTTGGTGATAGCTAGATTTGAG
This sequence comes from Torreya grandis, assembly GCA_037957365.1. Lineage (NCBI taxonomy): Eukaryota > Viridiplantae > Streptophyta > Pinopsida > Cupressales > Taxaceae > Torreya > Torreya grandis. Next base: position 3,695,684 of record JARHVA010000429.1, read on the forward strand.
ATCAATTTTAGTAAAGAAATTTGCACCATAGAGTTGGTCCAGTAGGTCATCAATCATGGGGAGAGGGTAGTGATTCTTCATAGAGATTTAATTTAGGGCTCGATAGTCAATGTAAAGCCTCCATGTTTCATCTTTCTTTGGTGCTAAGATAATTAGGCTACCACAGGGTGAAGAGCTTGGCCTGATGTGACCCTTTTGGATTATATCTTGAATCTATATTTTTATGTCATCATTCTCCAAAATTGATCTGTGATACATAGGACTGTTAGGCAAAGATGATCCTAGGATCAAATCAATAGAATGTTTTACCTGGCAATGTAGTGGAACTCCTGTGGGTGACTTGAATAAGTCATCATAGTCTCTTATGATTTGTCCCATCTACTTCTATTGTTGTGTTGATTGTGTAGTGAGGACTACAACATTGACCTTCTTAGATTTATGTGGTTTGACCACCATGAGAATAAATTGCTTTGTCTTTTCCACCAATCTCTTACATTGCTTGGCACTGATCAGGGAGATATATGTGGGAGGTGGTATCTCTAGTACCCTATAAAACTATGTTCTAAGAGTGAGGGTGATTCTTTGAGTTCATGATTCATAGATACCATGTTGATCATACATGAATGACTGACCAAGGAGTACATCACAAACATTTAGATTGACCACATCACATAAGACTTCATCTTAGAAAGGTTTTATTACATATGAAAGAAGACACTGATGGGTGACATAGAGGTCTCTCCCTGGGCTCAACCATCCAATATTTTATGGCTTTGGGTGAGGCTTCATGGATAGATTTAGATTTTTCATAACTTTAGCAGATATTAAATTCTTTTGACTCCCACTATCAAGAATGAAATGCAGAGGCTTACCTTTTACCCATACTTTAGAGTGAGATAATCTTTCCTTATCATATGGCCTTTCCTCATGGGTCTGTGATGAAATGATGATGGTATCGAGCTTGGCATATAAAATATTTTATTCATCCTCTTTGACTATAGGTTGTGTATGAGACAGAGTAGAAGATATCGAGTATTGTGACTCAAAAACAAGTGACTTGATAGCTCGACATTCTTCTTTGGAGTGAGTTCCAATTTTTTGGTAATCACACCATTTTCTAGCCTTCCCCTTCTGGGGTTTCTTATCTTAAAACTCCTTTTACTTCCAATTTTTTCCTTGTGTTTGACCTTCCTTGTCACTTTTCCATTTTAAAGGTTGACTCTTCGTATTCTTTCTACTATGCTTCTGCTCAATCTTCACTGTGAACTTGTATGCCTCACCGAGGGTTTCCAAATTGAAGAGTTTTATCTCCCCCCATATGTACCATTTTAGTCCACCATGATATTTGAGAGTCTTATGTTTCTCACTTTCTTGGATGTCCAATCTTGCAAACAAAAAATGAAAAATGTCCATGTAATCTTGAATAGATTGGTTCTTACCTTGGCAAAGTTATTTCCACTGTATGTATAGATCATCATATGCTCCAATGGGATAGTATTCTTCCTTTACCACTTCCATTAAATCATCCCAAGTAGGTTCCAATTCAAGGCCAATGTCATTTGTACTGAACCTCTTTTTGTACACTTCCCACCAATTTTTCAGGGGCAATGATGCTTTCAAAAGAACAAAAGTGATCTTTTCTCCATTAGTGAATTTATTTACAGAGAAGTAGGAAGACAATTGATCCAACCAATTTTATACTACATTAGCATTGATTTTGCCTTCAAATGTAGGATTATCAAAATTCACCTAAACCTTGAAGGGTGTTGGGGCATTGAAAGGATGTTCCATGGATGAGGAGCTAGGAAGTGCAGATGAGGAGCTAAAATTTCCCATCGAGAGTTGTTAGATAATTTGGGCAAATTATTGTAGCATCTATGCTTATTACCATTGGAGGGCTTCATTCACCATTTCCTTAAAAGGATCAGATGTGTTAGTGTCATTTGCCATTTTAAGTCATTTGGAGTGAATAGGTGGATAGATTAAAAGCTCTATTATTTTCCACCCAAGCTTCTTGTAGCTTGACCTCATCCTCGGGATCATACACTCTCAAGACAAACCACTCTGATACCACTGATCCAAAACTCAAAATTTTTGGTTGACAAATATTTTGAGAACACAAAAATAACATAGTAATAATGAATTCTCTGAGAAGAGATATTTTATTACTTAATATCACAATACAACTATATGCTTATCTCTGGGAAGAGATGTCTAATTTCCATTTTAGGTTACATCTTCATTTATACATATATGGAAAGTAGGAGAAGGATGTGGAAGGTCACAAATCTCAAGGTATATTAAGTGGTTTGACTTCTATGATTTAAAACAATACAAAATTTGAGGAATTACTATTTTTAGAAACTTACTATTTTTAGACTGCACCACTAAAATTGAAATTTGAGGCACTCCCATTGGGTTTTCAGGAGTCAAAATTCATTGAGTTAATTCCATGCCATCTCATCATGTTCTCCTCATTCTTAGCTTTTCAATGGTTCAAACAGTGAGTCAATTAGAGCTATGGTGCAAAAGTTATGGCTCCCAAAAGTTCCATCATCAATTGGGGTGAAACCATCACCCGAATTGTCACCTGAATTGTTGCCTAGATCAGAATGTCAACTCAATAAATAGACCAAGGTCTCATTCCAAACTAAAGAGTATGCAACTAAAAAATCTCTATAGATAGTTCATACTGATCTTTGTGGATCAACCAAGATAAGAGGTTCTAAAGGAGTGTTTTATTTCATGTTATTCATAGATGACTACACTAGAATGACATAGGTAACCTTCTTAAAGGACAAGTCTCAAGCCTTTGAGAGATTCAATATCTTTAGGGTCATAGTTGAAAATGAAATTGGTAGAAATATCAAGGGTCTCAGATCTACTAAAGGTGGTGAATTCACTTCAAATGAATTCATTGACTATTTTGAAAAGCATGGAATTAAGAGACACTACTCTGTTGTAAGAAATCCACAACAAAATAGAGTTGTTGAGAGGAAGAATAGGACTGTCATGGAGATGGATAGAAAAATGTTGAAACAAGCCAACTTACTAGATGGTTATTGGAGAGAATCAATCCAAACAATAGTATACATCTTGACCCGAGTTCAATTGAGAGTGAATAGTGATAAGACTCCATACAAACTATGGTATGGAAAGCTTGCCTTGGTCAAGTACTTCAGAGTATTTGGAAGCAAATGCTACATTCAAAGGAAGGAGAAAAAGCTAGGAAGTTTTGAGTTGAGATGTGATGAGGTTATATTCCTTGGTTATTTCACTCATAACAAAGCCTATGTTTGCTACAACAAAAGACTGCATAAGCTAGTGGAAAGCATCCATGTTAAAGTTGAAGAGATCCACAAAGAAGAAATTGAACCTATAAAAGAGATCAGAATTGAGGAACTAAAAGAAGATGTTTAGGATGAAATATCAAATAATGAAGAAGAGATAAAGATGACTAAAAAATCACCCTCAAAGTTTGTTCAAAAGGATCATCCTAAGGAGCAGATCATTAGCAACATGAATGGAGTCCAAACAAGAAGAAGGGTAGTAATGAGCAAAGAATATGTAAGTTTTGATTTATTATCTAAAAATGAGCCCAAAAGCTATGCTGAGGTCAGCAAAGATGAGAATTGGCAAAAGGCCATGGATGAGGAACTAAGTCAAATAGAAAAGAAAAAAACTTGGTAGCTAGTTCCAAGACCCACAGACAAGAATGTCATAGGCACAAAATGGGTCTTTAAAAGAAAATTGAATAAAGATGGAGCTATTGTGAGAAATAAATCTAGACTTGTTTGCAAAGGATATGCTCAAGTAGAAGGTATATACTTTGAGGAGACATTTGCCCTAGTGGCAAGATTGGAAGCCATCAAAATGTTTTTAGATTCTTAGTCTTTAAGAAGTTCAAAGTTTATCAGATGGATGTTAAGTCAGCTTTCCTAAATGGAACCTTAGAAGAAGGAGTTTATATTAGACAACTTGAAGGTTTTTAGTTGGCAGATGAGGAAGACTATGTATGCAGACTGAAGAAAGCACTATATGGTCTAAAATAGGCACCTAGAGCATGGTATTCAAGGTTGGATCAATATTTGAAACAACAAAGATTTATCAAAGGATGTGAAGACAGTAACTTGTATGTTAAGTCTGAAAATGGACATATGTCGATCATAGTTGTCTATGTTGATGGCATTATTATGGTGGAAGCAGTAATAATATGTGCAAAGAATTTACAAATCAAATGCAAAAGGAGTTTGAAATTTCTATGCTGGGAGAAATTTCATTTTTTCTTGGTCTATAGGTTGTACAATCCAAAGAAGGGATATTCATATCCCAAACCAAGTATGCGAAGGAGATGCTCAAGAAATTTGGTATGGAGGACAACAGACCAATTATCACTCCCATGATAATTGGATGTAAATTGAGCAAAGGCAATGAATCTCCTAAAGTGAATCATATAATGTATAGGTCTATGATTCATAGTTTTCTATATCTCAACACATCAAGACTAGAAATCATGCAAGTTGTATGCATGGTTGATAGATTCCAAGCTACACCAAAAGAAACACATGTAAATGCAGTAAATATAATCTTTAGATATATCAAAATCATAGTAGACTATGATTTATGGTATCCTTCAAGTGATGGTTTCACTTTGACAGCATACATAGCTGTTGATTGAGCAGGAAGCACAGATGATAGAAGAAGTACTAGTGGTGGTGCATTCTTCCTTGGTAATAGACTTGTTTCATGGTTGAGTAAAAAAGAAGAGTTAGTTACACTATCTATAGTAGAAGTAGAATATGTTATAGCAATGGCATGTTGAACTCAAGTGTTGTGGATGAAGCAGTTACTAAAATCTATTGAAGTAGATTTTAAAGGACCAATTCCCATTTTGTGTGACATTTCAAGTGCTATAAATATATCCAAGAATCTAGTGATGCACTCTAGAATAAAGCACATATAAATCAAGTATCACTTTCTGAGAGAGAAGGATGGTGATCAAGAAGTCACTATGGAATATGTTCCAACAAAAGATCAAATTATAGATATATTCACTAAACCTTTGCCTAAGGACCAATTTGAATATCTGAGATAGCAATCGGGAGTGGTAGCTCCTATACCACATCACTAGTTCCTAGTGATCAGGCATGTCTCCAAGGGGAGTATAAAAGGAACATCACTAACTCTTGGAAGAAGAAGAGTTTAGGCAATTATTTCATGGCCTAAGGGGGAGCTTCTCATAAATGGTTCTTATCTTATAGGTCTGAGGATTAGAACAACATAATATCTGAAAAAGTGCGCTTTAGGTGGAACTAATTAACCTTTTTGGTAGAAATGCTTTGTCATTAATGTCAAAGTGGGAGAAAAGAGTAGGATGCAGGTGCAAAATAAAGATTATGCTACCTATTTTTTCCTTCAATGACAAAGGGGGATATTATTAGACATAGTCATTGATGTTTGAAGAATTGGCATTGATGTCAAAGGCAGCATGTGTTATCATGCATTAATGACAAAGGTGTTGACTTAAACAAACTTGTGTGTGTGTTGAGTTAAACAGACTTGTGCGTATACTTTAAATGTCTTTGCTCACATGGTTATCTTGATAAGATGTGGCTAAGATCATAGGATGATGTTATCACCATTTTGCATGTATGGCAGCATCTGAAGGAAATGATCACACTATGTTAATCAAGTTTGTGTATATTCTTTGTGGTCTAAGTTTTATGTCATAAAAATGAATATAGAAAATGTTACAAATGCATAAGGTTGTTCCTCAGCTAAAAGCCTACTAAGCTTCCATAGTCAATTTTTCACCTTTATATTTTTCAAGGGAATTCTTTCAAAAATATTGGTAAAGACAATTCTCTTGGAAAAAAAGCCCACAACAAATAAGGGAATTCTTTCAAAAAAAATTTAAAGGCAATTCTTTTGAAAAAAGTGTTGAAGACCTTTCAGAAAAAAATCCTACATCAATTACTTCAAAGTTTTGGAATTCTTTTTAAAAAATTGTTTCCAAGGAAAGTCCCAAAGGAAATGAGTCCCCTGCAAATTTTTTGAAGGGTACATTTGAAAATTTCCAAAGGGCAAGTGATCTGATCAAAAGTTCCAAAGGGTACATTGCAAAAAGTATGAAGGGTAAGTGGATCATTCAAAAGTTTCGAAGGGGTCATTGTAAAAAGTTTGAAGGGTAAGTGGACCAGTAAAAGCTTTTGAAGGGATATTTTCAAAAAGCTGAAGGGTACTTTGTAAAATTTCCAAAGGGCATGTGACCTAAACAAAGTTTTTGAAAGGACATTTTGAGAAGTCTTGAAAGGTACATTGCAAAATGTTGAAAGAAAAAGACACCTAGTATTTTGTCAGTGAAATTGTCCTAAAGCCCCTTAGATGAAAAGGACCCAAACAAAAATCTTGAAGGATAATTTATCTAAGGCAAGTGGACATCTAAAAAATCCCAAAAGGTATGTTGCAGAAGTTCTGAAGGACACTTTTGGAAGAAGGGCATTGATGAATTCTTTCAAAGAATTTGTCTAAGGCAAGTGGACATTTACAAAATCTTTAAGGGCACTTAGACAAAAATACCACAACGATTTATTCGAAGATAGTTCGAATGAAGAAATGACATTTGCAAAGTTTCTGAAGGACACTTCCAAAGGATAGAGGACACTTGCAAAGCTTTCGAGGGACACTTTTGAAGGAGAGAAAGACACTTGAAATTTTTTGAAAGATAGTTTGCAAAATCTTGAAGGGTGGTTCGAATGAAGAGAAAGGACACCTAAAAATTTGCCAAAAGACATAAAACACTTCCAAAAAATGTTGAAGGACAATTACATAGGACAGAAGGCCAATTCAAAAAAGCCAAAAGGCTTCCATGACAAACTCCTAAAAGGTATATAGGCAAAGATAAAGATCGAGCACATTTAAGACAATCAAAAGGATCAAAAGTAATACATGAATGCCGAAGAAAATGAGATAAAGTCAACATGTTGAAGTTTAACGGCCAAGCCAATATAAATATCATACATCTTCAAGAGATCAAATGGCACGTAGAGCTTAGATAAAAATATGGACGGACATGTTTCAAATTTGGAATCAAAAATAAATGAAGAATCATTGAAGTGAGATAGTTACAAAAATTTGGTGAGACAGTTGAAGGATATAAAAACAATGGTTGAACTAAATCGATTCTCTAATTTTACGAGTGTGGAAATTGATGTGACTAGCGTAGAATTTGAAGAGGCTCAAATAATGGAAGTTATATATTCATTTTCTTGGAATGAGAAGAGACAAGTAATGAATGCAAAATGTATAAAGAAAAGAGACTCGTCTAAGTTTTGTTTTGATGCAAATTTCTAAAGAGATGAAGAGAAGGAAAGACAAACAGCTACTTCATTTTAGGAATGAGATGAGTCAAGTTGTAAGTGAAAAAATATGAGACTCATTTGAGTATGAAGAAGTGATGGTCGAATTGGATAATATCAGGGTGTCAAACAGATAAATTTAGACATAGAGAAAGAGTGCAGGAAAAGTGAAGGACACACAAAAGTGTGTTGAAAGAAAAATGAGTAGTTACAGATTGGACTCACAATAAAGAACAGAGACTTGGAATCTTTTATGAATTTGATTCATTAACTTGAATTTTAATTCAAGTATCTAATTGGTTGGTGCCTTCAGATTGAACTGGGTTGGTGCTCTGTATAGAGAGTGGGTGTTTCCTTAGAGTTGGTACTCTTAAAGTTAGGGGATTGGTGTCTCCGTGGGATGGTTGTCCTTAAATGTGAGGTTCAGTCAGTGAGACAAACTTAGTGAGGCTGGATTAGAACAATAAATTCTAGCAACATTTTCACCATGGTTTTTCCCTTTGGGTTTCCATGTATAAATCAGGTGTTATGTGTTGTGATTCTATGCATGTGATATCTTTCTTTGATTTGTTCAAGTTTGCATTTGTTTAACATTCATCTTGAAAGTTGTAAGTAACCAGGTTTTTTTGATTTACTGATTCACCCCCCCCCTCTCAGTAGATAGGTGTGTTCAACATCAGGATGTTTGCAAGATAGATAAAAGGGCTAGGGAATGCAGAGGTGGAGCAATCTCTCATCGAGAATAAGTCCTTGGTATATCAAAAACCATAAAAAGTGAGCCAGCTTGGGCTCTAGGTCAGGGTATCACACATGATCCAGATGGGTGAGCCAAATCTTGGGAGAGGACTAGAGACCCCAACACCTATTGAGTTTGCCTAAAGTCGAGGAGATGGGACTCATCACTTGATAAATTAACTTGAGAGAGTAATTCTTGAATTGAGTATCATAGTTCCACCTCTAGTCCTTCCACCAAGCCCTAGGAGGCTACAAGCTCATTTTATGCAACATAACATCTGATAACAACTATTGGATGCAAAGAATTGAAGGTAAGTTTGCATTGTTTAACTAAAACTTAATTTTTAATTCAAGCCAAGGGATATAATCCCTAGATGTAACCAAATCCCAAATAATGTGAATCCCTTTGCAAAATAACTGTAGAGTTTTAATACCAGGTAATTAAGCTAGGAGAACAAAATAACTAGTAAGAATAGGGGACCACCACATGTTATGGTAATTAAAAGACAATCACGTGAAAAAACCATATCCCACCCACTTCAAATGGGGTTTGATGGCTTCAAACACCTTCCAAATGCTTTTGGCTATAAAATAGACAGAGATCTTGATAGGGGCCATAATGATAAGAGGGGACTAGAAGCCAATATTTTACCAATTGGTTTTACCACATGAAGAGCCCATAGAGATACAATTCCTTAGCATAATTTTACAAGACTCATTGCCCTCACATAATTTTACAAGATTCATGGCCCTTAATAGCCTACATATCCTACTTAGCACATAAGGTCATACTTTGCCGAAATGTGTCAATGATGCCCATGCCACCCTCATCATGAGGGAGTCAACAAATATCTCAAGCCACCTGATGAAAACCCTGGGTACGATTAGAATTGGCCTAAAGGAAATCTCAAAGGATTTTGACCAGTGCTTCATAGGAGGCCTTAAAGGGATCCCAACAAAAAGAATAGTAGACATGAGTGGTGGCCAAGATTTTGGTGCAATTTTGAAACTTGCCTGCTAGAGATAAGGGTTTAGTAATCCAATAGTCAATCTTCATTTCTAATCCAATCCTAACAAGAAGAAAAACAAAGTGTGTTTTTAATAAAGTGTGCTCTATTGATTTGGAAGACTGATGCTTCATTACTTTAAAAAAATGGATTGAAAAGTCTATTTTTATTAATGAAATATAATAGTACAATATTGATTGTACACAAAATAGATGGAGGGAATTACATCCTAGAATATGAGTCATATTGAGTTAAAGAATGCCTAGAGACAAAAACTAATTACATCATCAAAATAGTGATAAAATTAAAGTTGCATAATAACTATAGCCATAATAAAAGTATGGTGTTAAAAATAAATAAAAAATCAAGGACCACTAACCACAAATAACAAGACAATAGGCAACATTGATGAACATGGTGACTGAAAGAAGGGGGCTATCAGGGTAGTCCCTGTAAAATACTACATAAAGGGTTCTTTATATTAGGGATACACTACCACCCATCATTTTGTTGTTTTTCTTCAATTTCTTCAGTCTGCTAAGAAGATATGCCAAGATTCAAACATGGAAACTTACCTTGTGGAGGAGCACTGGAACGGCTACCACCACTGCTTCCAAGATACTCAAACATGCCACCACCATGGGGATGTGAAGGTTGATGAAAGTAGGGAGAGGAGCTCCACCTACCTCTAGAACGACGACAACAATAACCCTTGTCTTGGCCCTAAGAAGAGAACAACAAGAGGGCATTTCTTATATTAAAAATTCTTTATCCTTACTGAAATTAGACATTAATAAATTGATAAATATATATAAGTATTATTTTAATATATTTTTATATATACAATGTCATACTATCTTAAGTTGGATAAATTTAATTTGTGTGTATTCATAACTTATTCTACTAGTATGTTATGCCTTACGAAAAATAAAATCCTCAAGTTACAAACAAAGTTAATTATTGCTTTGAGACAAAAAATAACTCAAAAAATGATAATATAACAAGTGGGCGTGAGCTTATTAACAAAGTTTTTTTTTATTTTGGGTTTATAGAGGGATCAATTTTTATTAAGTATAAAGACTTGACACCATAAAAAATGAGGTTAGATTTAAGTCCAAAATAATATTAACAAGAAGTCGTGTTCAAATCTCAAACAATTTTGACGAAATAAATATCTTTACTCCTTATCACTAAATTAAAATAGATCAATTATTGGTACACTAACAATTACAAAGAATGATAGCTAATGAAATATGGATGAATTGGTTAAAGTGGCTTGGTTGTGTCCAACTCCACCCAGGGTTAAATCACAATTCTATGTTAGACTAGTTGTGGTCAATGGAGATGTTTGTGGGGTTCGTAATGGTCGATGGTGATGTTTGTGAGGCACATAGTGACCATAGTGATGTTTGTAGAGCCCATAGTAATTGTGGTGATATTTGTAAGGCCTTTCGTAACCGTTGTAAAGAAGCTCTGAGCCTTCTATTTATATTCCAAATTAAATTATAATTCTAATAAAAAACAATTTGATTCATAACTTTGATTTTTGAAAAATGTCTACCAATAATTTAAAAAAAATGATACATTTAATCACACTTAAAACAATTTAGGGATTAGAAAGTGCCCTCTCCCTGACATTTATGGAAGTAAATATGACACGGAGCTAACCTTTATTGGAAAAATGCATGCATCTTGGAACAATGGGTCCAAATTTTAAATCATCTTGTGATGTAGCAACCACCCATATCTCTTATCTTCCTTTTTTATCATTTGTTTAAACCATTAAATCAAACTTTCTCTCTTCAAATAAAAACAAAAGCAAAAAGACCAAAACTTTCTCCCTTTTATTAAAAACATAAATCGAAAGCATAAACTTTGGTGGATTTCGTTATCTTAGGGCTAAATTGGATTATATGCTTTATAAAATATCAAAATTCTACTTAGGTAAACATGGGAGTACTTGCCATTTAGGGAAACATGTGCATGGATGGATACCCATATTTGTTTTTAATGGAAAGGAATCCTAAGTGCAGGAGGACTGACTAGACTATCTGGGAATTTATTGGATGAACACTTCAAAAATGATCCCATGATATTTTGACTCAAAACATGACGTTGGGAATTTATGGGATTTTGACATGCAAATTGCAGCATCTTGAAGGTTTAATTTTTATAAATATAGAAATTTTTGAATGGCTTAAACAAAATATTTTATTATGATTTTATAAAAATTTGTAAATTATTATGATGGTATTTAAAATATTGGTATGGTTTAGTTCTCAAATCTTTTTGTTTTATTTTGACATCTTTTAATATGTAAAGTTATTAGTATTATGTATGGAAGATTCATAAAAATAGATAATGATCGATTTAAATAAATATTTTTTACTTATACTCGTATTTACATGAAGGTGGATCATAGCAAAGGGTTTCTAAATAGAATAAAGATTAATTACGACAATTTCTATTGGTTTCAAATATTAGACTATGAAAACACTTCGTTTAAATATCGTTTATGCCATCAAACTAGTCATCTCCAAGGAGTATGTCCTCATGCAAGTAAACCGAAAAAGAAAAAGGCACAGGGTGATAATTCTAAAGACTGGGAACAATATGAACGTCCTCTTTCAAATGAGGTCAAGGAATCCAAAGATGATATAGGGAAAGATGAGAAAGCAGAGGTTATTGGAAAAATGATTGAAGCAAATTCCTTTTCCAAGCGATATCTTCGGATAAAGATATAGGTGGTGGAATCAAGAGATCATATGAGTCTAAATCTTCTAAGTTTGATGAGGAACAACCCCTCGTTTCTCAATTTTCAATTTGGGCCCTCGTTGGTTTCAGCGAATTCAATGACTATTGTTGATACTCGATCGCTCTAGACAAGGGTTCATAAAAAAAGAGTAAAAAAAGTCATACTATGGATATAGGTTTTGGTAATTCAATGTTTATCTAAGATTGATTTATATATTTTTTTGTTGCCCGACCACTAAAGGTTTGTTACTTTCACTGTTTGCTTTGTGTTTCCTAGACTTCTTCTAGTGCAACGTTGCAATGTGTTCTCTATGACAATTTTTTTGTATGAATAACCTTATAATTTTGATATATTTATATTATTGATATAAGATCTATTTCATCAAAAAAATTTAAAATAAAATAATATTTAAAATTATATACAATTTTTTAATTAATATAATATGTAAAGATTTATATAGTTTAATGTCGTGTTAATAAATTTATCGAATTTTTAATGAGGTTTTGGCTTGAGCTCTTGGGGTGACTTTTAAAGACTTCTATAAAGCACACTCTTAATTATGAGTGGTTGTATGAGTGGTTTGGTTTTTTAGTTTTTTATTATCGTCTAGATAATTCCATAAATTTATTTATAATTTTTTAATTATTCACTAACCTTGTTATTGTTTTATTTAATTTTTTAAAAGCTATAGTCTTACATGGTGTATGTTATTGCAACTAGATTATTATGTTATTCAAATAGTTTGATTTATAGATTTTGATTTCTTGTTTTAGTGACATATATGATATTTAAATTTTTATATAGGTGAAGGTTTTTTTCATTTTTTAAATAATATTTTTTATTAAATAAGTTAAACATTTTTAATTACAGTTATGAACCGATATTAAAACATAATAAAAGGTCTAAAACATAAACACGGCTCAAAGCAAACAACAATCGTTTAAATAATAATTAAAAATATATATAAAATATATTTCTTATAATATTCCATATAAACAACTAAATCACTTTATTTAGAACAAGCTTCTAATATGTAGAAAATTAAGTGTCATTAAAATTATGATATATTTTTATCTCAAATGTTTATAATCTAAATTAAATGATAATCGATAAAAATATTAAAAATTAACTTTTAAGAAATATAGGTTATCAATTAAAAAAATAACGAACATGTGTATTAATTATCGATATTCCTCCCCTATTAATATTAAGAGTGGTTTTTCTTTTATGCCTAATGAACCTTATCTAAATTATTAATGTTATTATATAATATAACACACATTTTTAATAATAAATAATATAAAATTAAGTGGTATATTTTATTATAGAGACTTAAAAATGGCTTTTAGAAAATTTTAATATGTAAAATAATATTACTATAGGGTATTTGTATACTTGTCAATTATTAGTCTAAAATAAGTTTTATTGATATATTGTCGATTGTTTATGCTCTATCCCCCTCTTTCTTCTCTCCCCTTCCCCCTCATCTCTCTTCCTTCTCTCTCTTCATTTATTTATGGTAGTACTCCAAAATCATACACTATATATTTTTGGGGCCCAAAAATTTACAATGTATATTTCTAGGAGGGTGTGTTTTGTAGATCTATTTGGGTGTACACAAGTCTTGTTGTCTCATCTTGTCAGCGTTTTCACTCATTTGATATTGATTTATACATTAATAAAGCCCTAATTTTAATTCAATATGTCTATAAATACACAAGTATATTCATGCATTTAGAATAAGAAATCAAAGCACATAGATAATGTATATAAGAATTTAAGAAAATTTGAATGAACATCAAATATTTGTTCTCACTCCATTCTATTAAAAATTCTATAAGTGATCAAGTATTTAAAGAGCATTCATTGTAACATTGAAGATCATGATAGTGACATACTTACATTGCATTAGACTACTTTGTTGAATTAAATATTCTATGGTATGTTGTCTTTAATATTGTGTATCGTTAAGGGGCCTAATAATTACTTGGCACTTAAAAACCTTTCTGACCTTGATCACATGTCACAAACACAACTCCTTTTCCCTGTCTTTTGTAGGTTCAACATTTTTATTAGAGTTTAAAGAAATAGAGTGATTTCCCAATGATCGATATGTAAATATTCAAAATATTGCATGAGTGTTTTAGAGCCTTAAATTAGATGAACACAATCATGAAATCAGTTTTTGTGTCCGCCATTTTCTAAAAACATAGAGTCCACATTTATGGGCCTAGAAACATGGAGTGTATGGTTCTAGATAAGTTGTAGGTCACAATGAGCTTTTAGGGTTCTCATTGTCTCGCACAAGAACCCTAATTCTATTGTCAAATTATTACAATTATTTTGAACTTTATTTCAAATCAATATACTTTTCTAAACCATATTCTAGTCATATATTGCTTTGGATTTATAATATTAATTAATTCTAATTTATATTTTTTTACTTTTCATTAGTCTTAAATAAATGTGTATTGATTGTTGTATTGTATTTTGATTTAAACCCCATTTTTTATATTAAATTTTGATGAACTCGATCCCTCTTACACCTTTTCAAGGGTAAGGTCTTATTTTCTTTATGGTGGATGTGATTTTCTTAGGGCTAATCATTTGGTATGTTCATATAGGGTTTCATTAACCCATGATATATTATACCATCTTCCTAGGTTTAGATCTTGTTCCACTAAATGTTCTTAGGGATTATGCTATTCCATACTTCTAATAAGCTATTGCATACTTATGTATCCTATTAACCCTATATATCTTATGCCAAGTCCAAACCCTTGAGTGATCTCCTTTGAAAAAATTTCAAACCTTAGGGTTTTGTTTGATGTATTTGCTTTATGCATGAGTTGTTTTATACAAATGTTTAATTTGATTTAAAATTTGTTTATCGCATTCCTTTGATTAGATATATATCACGCTTGAAAAATAAGCATGGATTCTAGGAATACATCTAATGTTGTTTCAAAATTTTAAGTTTCTTTTGGAAAATATGTCCCTTCTTTAAATGATAATGGTATAAATAAATATCAAATGAAAAATATGTATGAATGTGAAGATGATTATGATTATGAGGTTGAATTAGAATAACTAAATAGGGATAAGAACATAAATAGTATTAAGAAATATGCCAAGGATAATCCTATTGATATATCTAGAATCATAAATTTATTGAAAGAATGTGTTGATCGAAATCTCATTTTTTATGACATTATTTCAAAGATTCCTCCTAACCCTCCTCACATATTTATTGTTTCTACTATTTATTCTTCCTAAAGTTTAATGTTGTCAAATGCTTGATATTTTTTAATTTATTTTCCTTCTTAAAACAAGATTCTTCCAAATTCTCAACATGTTTTATTGCCTCCTCAAACCTTTTCAACATATTAACATTTGTCCAAAATTCTTATTGTTCGACCATCACTTTTTTATAATGTTTCTCAAAATTATTCTAATGTTTCTAACCATTATTTTATTTCTCCCATTCTAATTTATGAAGGATTACTCAACCTTTTATTCTTATGCAAAATCTTGAAATGACCACTATGATGCATACATTGCATAACTCACCAAAAAAACTATTTTTATTTGCAAGTGTCTCAAATTAAAAGTAATAGGGTCACTTATAATAATGTTATTTACAACCCTTTATATTATTAGGTACTTGAATATCCATTTACAATATGCATCATTTTTATAAAGTTCATATTGGTTAATGGGAAATGAGACCCTTCTCAGCATATTGGATTTTATGCTTTATGCTTACATTTTGCCCATAATGATAAATTTATTACTATGGTATTTCCAATGAGCTTGAAGGAGCATGCACTTGATTGGTTCTATAATTTTCGATGTGGATCTTTCTATTCCTTTGTAACATTAAAAGTTAATTTCCTAGTTTATTGTTTCAAAAAACATTGGTACAAATGTCACATTTACACACTTACCTTAAGTTACAAAAGAATCCAATGAACTTTAGTGAATATGTGATCTACTTCAAGATCATGATTACTAGAATTACTTATCAACCACCAAATAGAGATCAATAAAAATTGGCATTCAACACTTATAAATATTTGGATGAACTTTTTCATGTAGTTAAGAACTTTAAAGTCAATTTTTTTGAGGAAAACATGATTGAATATGGGTGAAATTTTTCAAGTGGTGTGAAATTTCAAAATGAAATGACTTTCAAGATTGGATTTCTTAGGTGTTTTAGTGTAGGTTGTTTATTCTATTTAATGGTTTTCCCTACACATGTTATTAAGCTTGCTTAGGTGTCGCTTAGGTGTCATATTAAGTCATTAGGAAAAATATGACTTAACCTTATTTTCTACTTTTGAGTTGTTTTTTGCATCTCTATATAATGTACCTTTCATAAAGCTATTTGGTTAATGAATGCACCTAATGATAATAATATAATTTTGGTTATTGAAGACAAGCTTCTTCTTACTCATGCTTGATTTTGCTTTTACAATAGGTAATTTATTCATGCATTCAATCCTATCCAGATCCGATGCCCAATTTTGGCCCACTCTAACAAATTGATGAGATATGTTACTAAGGTTTGTTTCTCAATTTTTTTAGATCAGTATAAGGGTTACATGGGTCCCTTTCCCATAAACATATAGATGAAAGAAAAAGAAATGGCCTAGATTAACAATAGAATTGTCAAGGCATATGACCAGTTAAAAACCAGAATTTTTATAACCAAAGTTTATAACAACATTATCAACTGATATACAATTAACCAACTACATACTGAAATGAACAAAATAGATAAAACCAACCATCAAAAAAAAAAACCTAGTTTTTCATATGTCAGCTTCTAATAAAGTATTATTATCTCAATTTCTTTCCTAACATTATCAATGTTCAGACCTGATTTCAACACTCTCATTTTCTTCTACAAAAAATTATTTTGAACCAATTGAACTTGAGTACACTACTTCAAATTTAGACTGAACAATTTCAAAGCTTTATTAGACATTAGAGTTTTAGAATCTGACGTCTTTAGAAAATTCAGTCTTTTTTTATAGCTTCCCTACAATTTTTTCTCTTTACTCTGCTCCCACCACCATAGAGGCCCATGAAAAAATCCTCTCACAACACCCCACACTAACCACTTTATCGCCTTCAGTTTGTCTAGAGACCTATGTTGAGCTCACCTCACTACCAACTATAGAATGGGGATCAACAAATCTTACACATAGGGCATAGCTATTCCTTTGGATTCCTCCTCTCCATTCTCCCTTAAACAGGGTTCTTCAAGCTCTTGAGAAAAATTAATTAAAGAAACAAACCTTTCTTCCAAAAGGCAAAACATTGATAAAGGAACAAAACCAAGCCCATCCTTACTAGAAAATGGCAATTTTGGAAATGGACCCAAAGGCAGGGATTTTAAAGCTAAAATCAAACCTACCTTATGTTCAAGCCAAATAAAAATCTCCACCATTTGATTAAACTTCTCCCTCTCAAAAATAATTAGACACAGGTTGCTTGCAAAAAGATATGCTAAATCAGAATTAACTCACACTCTTTTATTCTTAAACAACACTTCTAAGCCTAGAACCACCTCTAAATCATCTGCCACTTATTTATAAGAAACCCAAAAAATGTTCATCAACCTCATTTAAGAAACCTTTCCTATGAATCCCATCTCCCTCATTTTAATAATATATGGTCACCTACATGGAGCTCAATTTTTGATGCCCATATGAAAACTCTAAGACGCACCATTCATAATCTTGTTTACCATCCATTGATCATTTATTATTTCATTTATATTTCATCAATCGCCGATTAAAATATTTTTTTTTAGCCTTCACACAAGTTCTATAGGTAAGTCTAACACCTAATCATAGACTAGAGGTAATTTTTCTACCTTAATAGACGAAGTTAGTGTACCAACAAACCGCCTTTTGGTTGTAACTATCATTTATAATATTTTTTTATTATAATTAATGGTTTTATCAATGAGTCTCATTAAAAAAAAACAACTTTAATTTCAAATGCATTGATTTGCCTCTCATAGGTTTAGGATCTTCAACATAATCTTTACCAGTCAAAATAGACACCACGCTTTAATTTGTTTGTTATTCATGACTAAACTTTTTTTTAATTCATAAATAATGGAGTGCCATGTAGCATGATATTTATTTCTCATTTTTACTATTGGAATGATTCATATTATATTAAAAAAAGAATAATTAATATAAATGAAAGGTTGCAAAGTAAATCATCCAAACACATCACAACTCAAACTCCATGTCAGAGGAACAAAACTGGCTCTAAACTCAAGTCAAAAATTATCTGATCAAGGCACGAATCATAGGAATATAAAAAAAACCATAATAAATATTAAGCACATGTCACCACCCCAGGAGGTGGAGGCAGAGGATCATCTTTGGGAAGCACCGTCTAAGTAGTCAGATCCACATCAAGAATCTTTGGAGTAGTCCAACCATCAAGGGGTTTATCATGAATAGTGATTGGCCATCCATTAGTTGGTTGGGAAGCAGCTAGAGAGAAATGAGAAGGACCAACATCAAATTTTCCATGAGAACTTTAGCCTCCCCCTGGAGGAGGTTGAGGAGAGAAGTGACCCTTGCCTCTAGAACATCATGCTTTAATTTGTTTTTTTGTTAAATTATGGATTTCCTACAACATCTTAAACAAATGAATCCATGTATTACCAAGGGTTTTAAAAATAAATGCAAATAAGCCGTTATGAACCTAAGTGGAAGAATCCATGAGTTTCTATGTGTTTTAATAGTGTCTATAATGACTTTTTAAATGACAAATTCACAAATGGAATGACTACTCTTGGCCACCTTATGGGTTTCAAGGGATATGTAAAACACATGTGGGTTTTGAGTGATATGTAAAACACATGTGGGTTTAGAGTGATACATAAAACATAGGGCATAGGTTTTTAAAATTATGAGATAAATAGAGAAGGTTTTCTTTGCAAGTGTTTCACCATCAAGTGACCTTCTCACAATGGACATTTTAGAGGTTATTAACTACAAGCCAGGATTTTTTTTTACTCATAGTTTTTTAAACTAAGAATAATAATAATTTTTAAAAACTTAAATCTGCATGAAATGAATAAAATTTTGATAAAAGTAATAAGGTTTTAAAACTGAAAAGTGAAATTTGTCAGGAATGAAGAAATAACAACAATTTTGTAAAAAAATCATCCTTGCACCATCATTATTTTAAAAACCTGCTATTCTCCTTTTAAAATTCTAGAATAAAAGTGTTAAGAAGTGAGTTTGAGAAGTGAAAGTACCCCATGCCTCTGGAATTGCTTCTTTTCTCCTTCATTTTCCTCTTGAGTTGAACGCTAATGCTATTAACCAACTGTAGAGGGAAGAATCCCTGATTTTATTTATGTTTTAGTAGTCATGATGAATGATTTTCCTCTTGCTTTGAATGCTAATGCTTTCAACCAACTATAGAGGGAAGAATCCATGATTTATCGATAAAAATAGACATCATTCTTTAATTTATCTATTTGTTCAGATTATGGGGTTCCTACAACATCTAAGATAAAAGAAGCCATGTATTACCAAGGGTTTTAAAAATAAATTCAAAGAAGCCATTATGAACCAAATTGGAAGAACCCATGAGTTTCTATGTGTTTTAATAGTGTCTACAATGACTTTTTAAATGACAAATTCACAAATGGAATGACTACTCTTGGCCACCTTATGGGTTTCAAGCGATATGTAAAACATAGGTGAGTTTCGAGTGATATGTAAAACACAGGCCATAGGGATTTAAATTATGCAAGAAATAAAGAAGATTTTCTTTGCAAGCATTTCACCATTGAGCGACCTTCTCACAATAGACTTTTTTCAGAGATTATTAATCGCAAGCCATGATTATTTTACTGAGAATTTTTTAAACCAAGAACAATAATAGTTTAAAACTTAAATTTGCATGAAATGAATAAAATTTTGAGAACACTAATAATTTTTAAAAACCTAAAAGTGAAATCTATCAGGAATGAAGAAACAACAATAATTTTTAAAAAAATCATCATCACACCATCATTATTTTAAAATCCCACTATTCTCCCTTTAAAATGCAAATATGCATGTGTTAAGAAGTGAGTTTGAGTAGTGAAAGTACCCCATACCTCTGGAATTGCTTCCTTTTTCCTTCATTTTCCTCTTACTTTGAATGGTAATGCTATCAACCAACTATAGAGCAAAGAATCCATGATTTTATGTGTTTTAGTAGCAATGATGAATGTTTTTTTTTGGAGTTTTAATGATTTTTTTCAAATGGAAAATTCACAAATGGAATGGAATTGCTTCCTTTTTCCTTCATTTTCCTCTTACTTTGAATGGTAATGCTATCAACCAACTATAGAGCAAAGAATCCATGATTTTATGTGTTTTAGTAGCAATGATGAATGTTTTTTTTTGGAGCTTTAATGATTTTTTTCAAATGGAAAATTCACAAATGGAATGACCATTACTCTTGACCACCTTCTCCATTTATCATAGTACATGCAATCTTTCTAATTAGGATGACAAAATCAAGAAAATAGTGATCATGTGTGGGAATTTTTTTTAATAATATATGGTCACATACATGGAGCTTAGTTTATCATGCCCATGTAGAAGGTCGATCGATCATTTGTCATCCCATTTGTATTTCATCAATCATCGATTAAAATATTTTTTGTTAGCCTTTACACAAGATGTATAGGGAAGTTTAATACCCAATCGTAAACTAAAGGCAACTTTTTTACCTTAATAAATGAAGTATGTGTACCAATAAACTGCCTTTTGGTTGTACCTATCATTTATTAATATTTTTTAATTATAATTAATGGATATATCAATGAGCCTCATTAAAAATATATATATAACTTCAATTTCAAATGCATTGATTGACCTTGCATAGGTTTAATATCTTCAGCATAATCTTTCCTATCCAAAATATACATCATGCTTTAATTTGTCTATTATTTGTGATCAAATGCTTTTCTAATTCATAAATTATGGAGTGACATGTAGTATGATATTTATTTCTCATTTTTACTATTGGAACACTTCATATTATATTATAAAAAATAATAATTAATACAAATGGAAGGTTAACAAGTAAAGCATTCAGACAGATGATGACTCAAACACCATGTCGGAGAACAAAATTGGCTTTGAATTCAAGTAAAAAATTAGGCGATTAAGGCACAACTCACAGGTCTATAAAAAGAACAATCATAACAAATATTAAGCACATGTCACCACCCCAGGAGGTGAAGGTGGAGGATCATCCTTGGGCGAAACCATCCAAGCAGGACACATCAAGAATCTCCATAGCAGTCCAGCCATCAAGGGGGTCATCATGAATAGTGATAGGCCATCCATTAGTTGGCTTGAAATTAGTTAGAGAGAGCTAAGAAGGATCAGCTGTTATGTTTTTCTATCAAATTTTCCTTAGGGTGTTGAAGTGTCTAGTTTCGAACAATCTAATGTGTTAGCATTTCACCCAAGACTAAACTCTTGTGCACTCACCCAAATCATGTAGAAAGAAAATGGTTCTCATGGGTTATGTTGTGTAGTAACACATTTGTCATATATTGGTGATTTTTTTTTATATATCTATTTACTAATTACATAGAAAAAAGAAATACATGACTGTGGACCTTGTTTCAACTATGTAAACAAACATGATTATGATGATAACTACCATTAGATTCAAAGTATTGATTACGCAAGTTTATATAATGCATATTCTATTCATATAGTCAAATACAAACCACATGTTACATAACAAATGTACTGATAACTCAATATTGAAACTTAACTAACAACTGTAGCATAACATCAGAACTAATAGTAAATTTTATGATTTCACTATTACCATAGTCAATCATTACATAATACCAATGTTTAACAGCATTACAAATATCTACACAAGGGTATTTATACTTGTTTTCCATGACCAAGTTCTTACATTATTTATGGCACTTTGGTGATTAGCCAATGATCTCTAGTAGACTGAGAGTCGTGGTAGTCATTTTCTTATTTTTCCCTAAGGGCACAGGCCTTAGTGCCCCTATATTTTTGTTCGGTGTTGGATCTTTGTTGCCAAATTTCCTCCTTCATGTAGTTGGTATGAAACTTGCATGTGAATAAAGTTTGAGCTTTCTTTAAGAATCACTCTTCAACCATTCCCACTTCCTTTACGTTCCATAAGTCTTTTCTTGATATATTGAGTCCTTCGCTCTTGGGTCTTTCATGTGTTATGCCTCTCCTTTGGCTAGGTCTTCTCACACTATGGTATTTCATGCCATTGTATTCCACCCCATGGTCTTCCCATGCCATGTTGGTTCCACACCATGGTCTTCCCATGCCATGCTAGTTCCACACCATGGTCTTCCCGTGCCATGTTGGTTTTATGCCAAAACCCAAAATATTTAGTCAAAATTAGGGGTCCAACATCACCCCACACTACACTCTTAGTTTATCCTAAACTAACCATCAGTCCTAACCTCAACCAAAAATTTAGGGCCAACCTATTCAATCTGATTCCTAATACCTTTCCAATGTGATAAGGTGTTGAGAATATTTATTGTTATTTCCTCAATCATTGCTTTCAACTTTTTAGTTTCCTCGAGTTGATCAAGACACTCGCTTCCCTTACTAACTAATTGGTCTAGGGATGTGGAAGCATCCTTTTAGAACTCTTCAAGTGTGGTGACCTCATTCACAACATGTCCTCATAATATTGTAAAGGTGGAATTTATTTGTTGTCAATGTGCATTTATTATTTCTTCTATAGTTTCAACATCCTTAAATTCCTTAGCATGCTCAGTGTAGTCTTTTATTAATAAGGCAACATCCACCAATTACTATCATTGAGACTCCTCTGCTGGAGTCAAGCCTCCAAAATTTTATTGGGCCACACAAATTACTCAAAAATCCCATCTAGGATAGGGATCACTTTCCTAACCCATTGTAAGGCATGCCTCTAGACTTCCACTGCTTTGAAAAACTATTCATCTACCCATAATGTTTCATTTCTAAGCACACGTTGCTCCTTACACTAATTTAATAGAAAATTTACAAGGGTCTCCATTTTATCAATAGCTTCTCCCTCTAAAGGGACCCCATCTGTCAAAGATGGTTCTTAGCCCAAAATAGCTTTACATTAATTTAAAGTTTCAACTTTTGTTGTTATGACTTCTTCCAACTAGTGTTTCAACATGGCCACTTCCTCTTCAAGTGTCTTTCAAGCAATAAATTCTTTATCATACATCTCCACCACCTTTTCATGTTTTTTATCTATGGTGCATGCATTAGAATATGAAAGCACATTCTATTGTGTGATTTTAAAGGCCATTTTCAAAAATGCAGTGCTAGTTTATAGAGAAGAAAGTTATCAGGGTCAACCCAAATAGGAGTGGGTATCATCATTACTTCAGAATTTAAAACTATACTATCAAGGGGTATTTTGAAATGGAATTCTTCATTATACATATCCAATAAAAATTACATATGATGCCTAGTGCCTATAGTTGCATCCTCTAGATTAAAATGAGAGTATAAATACAACTTGTTAGGAACACCTATCTGGTATTCGGTGTACAAGTTGGTGGTTACATCGACCATAAGTGGTTGAACTTCAAAGTTAGATAACTACTTCCCTTTGATGGGATCCCACTCAATGATAGTAACATCCATATTTAGAGTTAATGAAGTATTGTTGATGTTCATGCCACTCAGTTCTTCTACATCAAACCCATCCTTATTTTCACCAAGTGGAATTTTCACGTCCAACTGTGCCTCTTCAAGGGTGGTCTCCTCCTATTACACTAGGGATGGTGTTTTTTTTAAGTCTGACTCCTCTAGTTCTTACCTTTGAACCTCAGGCTCTTCCTGTTCCAATGGAGTTGTTCATGGTGGTGATGTTGAACCTTTTGGATGTCTTATCAGTGTATCTTGTTTTAGTGAAACCCTTAGTGGGGATGCCCTTGGTGGTGATGCCTGGGCATTCTTTTGCCTTTTTGGTGGTTTCAACCATGAAATTATGCTTGCATCATGCCTGGTATGCTTCTTCTTATCAAGTGGTGGTAATGGAGGAAGCTTTTCTCTTTCATGCTTTGTGCCTCTTAAAGCTTTCTTTTTAGGTTGTAGCATATAAAATAGATTATGAATTGTTTGCCTAACCATGGTTTGGTGAACCTTTATGTATGGTTTCTTGTTAGGATATCCATACATTTTGCAGATAGTGTGAATCTCTTAGTCAATTCATTCTACTTCAAGAGTGAGGGGTTGCACATATTATATGCAATTCACTAAGTTGACAAAGTAATGCACTATTAAATCATAGGGAAGCCTCAACCAAGTAGAGATCTCTATAGAGGGGGCCATCCTAATACATGCCAAATAAAATGTTACTTGACAATAAATTTGGCTTGTTCACCAACCTATATGGGTAAGTCCTTTGTAATGCACAATTCATTTCCAAAGGCTTCCTTCTTTCCATCATACCATGACTTCATCTTGATTTTAAAAGTTAGAGTGATATAATTGGGGCATGTGAATGCCTTATAGCACTCTACAAGGAACTTGTGATCTAGTGGGTACAACCACTTCAGTTCTCTAGAGGTGTAATTAGGTACACCAATTTCATCAAACACCATTAAAAAAATACGCCCCATGGGAACCTATGGATGGGTATCTGGTGGGTCCTCTCCGCATCTATTATAATTTTTTTGTAAAAATACATTGTCAGGTTGTAGTTTAGCCCCTAAGTTACTTAGTGGGAAACATATAGGTCAGCCATGTCCACCTCTTTCCATCGATCAGTATCGCCAACTTTTTAAGTTTTTAATGGGCATGACATGGCCCTTCTTCTGATATTCCAACATCATGGTAGTCTTCTCTATTTCCTCTGAGTGATCCAAATCAAATTCAAATCCACATTGAAGCATTACAACCTTGACACCTTGTTGATTCTTTCAACTGTAGTCTTCATGTGATGCCCAACAAAATAGCTATAGTTCTCATGGATGCATGAAAGCAAAAAAATTATTTCCTCTACTGGTTTTCCAAAATATAAGATGTTAAAAAGTTGGAAGAGCCTTGCAGAGTCAAAGGCATTGACATTTTTAAAATCATACACCAATTCATTCTTAGTGTTTTGGTGCTTGACCTAGTAATCATTTTGAAGCTCAACCTCATTTTAAGATTGGCAGTGGTTATAGTCAAAAATGGTATAGATAGGTACATTTGATACCCAATTATCCATGTGTAACATTGTTTATAGGTACTACATCTCCATTATTAGAAAAGGTGGAGGTGGAGGCACTGGGGCTTTCTTCTTAGGTTATCATTCCATTTTTATTCCTTTGCCTTAAGTGTGCTCACTCTATTCTTTAGGTGTTTCCTATCTATTTAATATTTCTTCCCCCTAACACTTTGCTCCTTTTCCTCTAGAATAACAAGTAGTGGTTCACTTCTCTGAGCCTTTTTATTAGGCTACATCACCCTTCGTGGAGATTAAAGGTTGAGTCATGGTCATCTGATATTCCCAAAATAATACGTGTTTGTTGTGAAAATGTCTCAACTCTCCTACTTCAATGCCTTTTAATAGTGGATGCCAACCTTTGCAACCTATAATCACCAAATTTCCTCTACATGTTTTTAGTTTAGGTATCTTCTACTTGATCACTCAAACAAGACCCTACTTAATGATCAATAAATGGGAAATTGATACTTTTCACTTATCCTGGAATTCCTTGAACTTAGTTGTTCACTCTTTAGCCCTATAAAATCACATTCAAAGCAAAGGTAAAGTTTAGAATGATCCCCCAAATGTCTCTTTATAGATTCAAGGGGGTAACTTGCATTTACTACCCCCTCTTTTTGACCATCACTTCTTGTAATAAATTAGATTTAACGGTCTTCTTTTGTCGACTATCAATTCTCACAATAAATGCAATTAATGGTATCATCGTGACATGATGTTGGCATGCTTATCATAACCACTATATCTTTCTAAAAATGGCACGTCTTATCCTATGCTTTTCTTAGAGTTCACGATAGTTGTAAAACCATTTGAATATTCATACCATTGGTGAGAATATCTATCCTTAGACCTCTATGCTTGTGTGTGCATCCTTATGGACCATTTACCAACATATGTAACACCCCTTACCCCACACAAAATGTGCATCATAATCCTCCATGAAAACTTAATTACTAAGTTAAAAAAACAAAGTAAATAATAGAAAGGGGCACACAATTAAGGCAACATTTTATTGTAAACAATAAGTCCCAAACTAATGGCATACGCCTTATTGATATAATTTAAACTAAACCTTAAGTGTATAAATATGGTCATAGCCAACTATCATTGTAATGACCAGGAAGAAATTAGCCATCCAACATTTTTAAATGGCATGCATCAGTAGGATGAATACTATGAACAATAAAAGGACTATCCTAGTGAACACAAAACTTCCCAGAGTGGCACGCAAACTTGGAGTCATAGAGTAAAACTTTCATTGCTAGGGTAAATGTCTTATGCTTAAGGTGGCGATCATGTCTTGTGTTCTATTTTCATTTCTCCACATCTTGACTCCAATAATCAAGGAAACATTCTTCATCTAACTGTAACAAATCATCCAAATTTGCTTTCAAAAATGATTCATCATCTAATTTTCCAATACATGCAATGTAAATAGAAGGTACCAAGAATTCAAATGGAAGAACTACTTCGGTTCCAAACACCATATTGAAGGGTGTACTTTTATTGAGGTGCTTGTAAGTTGTCCAATAATCCCAAAGTACTGTGAACACCCGATCATCCTAATTAGTTCATCTAATATTAATTTTTTTTAAGTGTTATGCCTAATATTTTGTTGAATGCTTTAGCAGTGCCATTGGCCTAGGGATGATACAATGATGTCTTATGATGGGCAATCATGAATTCAATGATTAATATATGGGTAGTGTAATTAAGGAAGTGTGTACATAATCACTATTAAAACTTAATGGATAACCAAATCATGTTATAATATGTGCTCATATCAAGTGCATGATGGTCCTTATAGTATAATCCCTTGTTGGCATAGCCTCAACACAGTGTGTGAGATAATCAGTTGCTATGATGATATAACAAGAACCTGAACATCATCTAGCTAGGTTGATGGGGTTGATAAAATCAATGGCCCATTTCTCAAATAATTTATTACAATAAAATAGGATGTAATGGCATGGCATCTTAGCAATTCAGTTTCCCTATGTGCTGGAAAATATCACATTATTTGGCATACAATTTGGCATCTTGGAAAAGTGTAGGCCACCATAATCCAACTAATTTTTTTTTTTGCGTAGTAGACTCACCATCATATTGTCCACTTGTAATTCCTTCATGAACTTCATAGTTTACTTCAAGATGCTCATGTTTCATGACACAACGTCAAAGGATTTCATTTTGTCTAAGCTTGTAGAGGTATCCTCTAATGAGTTGGAATGGTGTAAAATGGATGACTAGTTTACTTCTTAGCCTATGGACTTAAATGATTTGGTGATGTGCCAATAATTAATAAAGTTTTTATATCTTCTAAATCCTCAAGAACATGTGAAACACAAAACAACTGTACATTAGGTAAGTCATCCTCAATGGCTCATACTGGATCACCAAAATCAATTCTAAAGAGTTGGTTATGACCACAATTGGTCTTACCTATTTTGACCATGATTGAGAATTGAAATTCTTGGAATAACACAATCCAATGGTAGATGAAACCATGTAACATAGGTTTATTAATTAGATATTTAAAAACTTGATGGTCTGTATAGAACACAAAATGAGTCACCAATAGATACTGTTAGAAATTTTGTAAAGCATAAACCATGGAAAGTGCTTTGCACTCTATTGTGGTATAATTTCTCTCAGTCAGAGTAATATTTATACATATAAAGTATATGGGGTGATCAAGTTGACCTTTCCCAGGATGCACAAGTATCACATCGATGGCCATACCAGAAGCATCAACATGGACATGGAATGGTTTAGTCTAATTAGGGAACTAAAGAATCGATGTAGTGATAAGCTTGTATTTCAAGGATCTAAAGGATTCCTAGAAAGAGTGGGTCTAAATAAAGTGTTTTTTCTGTTTCAAGATTTACTCTAATGGCACAAAAATACTTGTATAACCTTGGATGAATTTTTGATAGTACCTAGTATGACCTAGAATGGCATGAACTACATATTGAGATGTTAGTGATGGTAGACAGAGGATGATGGCTACCTTAGCGGGGTCCACCAGTAGCTCATCTTGGCATATAATGTGACCAAGGAAAACACCAAATGGTGTAACAAAAAGACATTTATTTAAATTGAGTGAAAATTGAAGCAATCGACAATGCTGAAGCATAAGCCATAGATTAGAACAAGGGTATTTCACTAGGCCGTAGACTATCCAATCATCTAAATAAACTTGAAATAATAAATGGATGAAGTCTTTAAAGGCCTCAACAACTATTTGGGAGAATGTAGTGGGTGCATTTTTAACCCAAATGACATGATGATATATGCAAAAAATTCCCACTTAGTAGTAAATGTAGTCTTAGGTCGATCCTCCTTTATGATCTAAACCTGATGGTACCCATAAAATATAGTTGTGAAAGAGTAAATTTCACACTCTACAACACCTTTGAGGATTTATTCTATGAATGACATTAGAAAAGGATCAGTAATGCAAGATGCATCAAGTATTAGGTAATCAACACAAATTCTAATGCACCCATATTTATTTATGTTTATTACCATGGGGTGGACCCACTCAAACTCATCAATTAGAGTTCTAACTCTAGCATGCAACATACTATCAATTTCCTCTTTCACATGTGCACGTAAATTTAGATTAATCCAATATGACTATTTCCTAACTAAGTGAGCACCTTCAACCAGTTTGATATGCATTTTACCTAAGGATGGATGAACAACTTCCATTTCACTATAATCTGATGGAAAAACATATTAGTAATCTTTTATAAACTCAAACACTTTATAAATCTAAGTATCAGACTAGTAGTTATCCATAGTGGTTATCTTTGGTGCTTCCTTTGTGCCAATGTTGTACTAGATGGTTTGAAGAGGTTTTGAGTAAGGGTGGTATGCATCAAGACCAATATCATGAATAGTCTGAGTTCCATAGTTTGTGGAGACATCCAAATGATTTTTTAATGATTCAGGTGGTTTGGACCCTTTACCTTCATCAACATGAAACACTAGTTTTTGATTTACTTTGTAAATTTCTTCATGATGTGCCTGATTAAGGATAAGTTTTGGTACAAGGTAGGATTGTGCAGTTAGATCATTAAAAATAACCAAGCCTTATTTTGGTACACCATATATATGTTGAAGTTGATCCTTGATGGGACTAGGGTGGCTTGGAGTGTGAGGTGCAAGTCCATCCTTGGGGATGAATAAGACAACATTGAGACCATGCTATTTTTTTAAAAATGTAATAAATAGGTACCTAAATATTATTCTTCATGAACATACCATGCTCTATCCCAAGTGTGTAAAGTTTCATAAAATGCATGTACTCACAAGCACTCTTGTAAGAAGGATTCTTCAGCTAACCACATTATTTCACAAGCTTCTAGGTGTGGTTCTAGTGCTTGAAATCCACTATAGATAATTGTACCTTGGATGTGGTTATCATGATGAAACTAGTGATGTAAAGTAGAGTGTATTTGGTCCCAATGAAGGAGATGCTAAATATGATTTCACCACCATCTTGTAGTCCTGCCATCAAAAAGGTGAACCAAGGAATGCATACAATCAATATCAGAGTCATATAAGGTTTTGAGTAATTGGATGAAGTCACAAACTTCCATTTTATCATGAAACTATGGAACTTCATCAAGCCTTTCTAGTGGTGTATCCATAATTAGTCCTCGCATGACTTATCTGGTAATAAGATGAACAAATATATGATACTTGTGGTACTAGTGCAGAATGCCTTCATAATTGTTGATGGCACCACACACTCATCCAGTGAGGTCATAGTCACTGTGGACCCAATAATTATAAGAATTACTTGTAGTATCAGAAAGGGATTGTGTGTCCATACATTAAAGAATACCATTAGGAGTAGGATCATGATGCTTACTATTTTTAGCTATGACATTATAAATATGATTAATATCCTCATCTACACTAATAATATCTATATATGGGGGATCATGTGTTTAGTCTAATGGGATGATGACTCATTGATCAGTATTTTCAAAACTGATATATTATTTTTTTAAAAATAAATCAAAATTGTTTGCATAGCACCAAGGATGACCCAATAAGGATGGAAAATCATCATCTTCAACCAATTTAAGAACTTCAAAGGTAGCCATGAAAGGTACCCCAAGGATATAAATAGTTGCATTTTTAAGAATTCCAATTGGTAGAGCACAAGTTTTATTGGCCATAAACAACACATGTGGTGATGGTCGTAATGTTGGGCTAGCAATTTTTTGCCATGCATCCTTTGTGAGGACATTGACCTCAATACCAGTGTTGACTAAAATGTCTCAGATCACCCATGTGTTGATGGCAACATTCACGAGTATTTCCTTGTCTTCTTGAGGGCTAGGAGGAACATGAGTCACTTGTCATTGAGCATGGTTTAATCAAAGATATTTAGTTGGCCTTGGTGCTTGATGTTTAAGCCAACTAATCAATTATGGGATAATATCTTCTTCTAATAGGTACTATAAAAGTTCTCAAAAATCATTTCATGTTGCATTTTACGGTTCCATGGCTTTTTGTAAATTAGCATGTTGGGCAGCTTTTCGGTCCTTAAGAAACTAAATTCCCCTTGTAATTATGATACCAAGGTCATAGTATCCTATATCATGTATTTATATTAATGGGCATCAAGATACTTCATTGTAAAAGGCTCTTCATGTTGTATCTTATCAATGGGTGGAATAGACATAAACTCAGATTGTCCTCCACTACATGTGGTGATATTAACTTGTTAGGCCATTAGAGTGCTAGAGTGTGGTCGCTAGTGTGGTTTCTCAATGTGAATCATACTTGCACTTTTTTCATTTCTTTCTTTTGTGATGGTTGTGGAAAAATTAGGACATTACTCCAATTGATGTTCCTTTTTACAAAAATCATGTGTTAGATAGATTGAACAATCTCATTAATAGTGATTTGAATATCTACATTTATAACACATTCATGGTGGAAAATGATCGCCTCCTCATCCCTATCCTCAGTCTCATCCACAATATCCACCATTATCTTGATTATTTGAGACAAAGTTTTGATATGTACCATGCATGCATGGCTCATGTATATCATTCATCAAGCAAGAATCATTTGTGTTAGGGGTATAGTCATCACATATCTTGTAGTAATCAAACACTTTAGAATGTGTAGCCCATTCTAATAGAGGGCAAGAGTGATCATTTTGCTCTTTGTGTCAAATTTCACAAGACTAATTTAGTATAGCATAGATGTTCTTTTCAGGGAAGTTACTTCTATTATGACCTTTAGACTCATAATTGGTACACCAAAGACCGCTATGAGTGTCATAAGCATTATTTGTAGTCAAATTTTCTAACTATGATGCCATTTAATCTATTTGATCTTCTATTAAAGGACTGATTCTAGTGTCAATACTACCAATAACTTTATCATGGAGGTCAACTTTTAGGGCCTTGCATGGGCTAGTAAAGGTCCTTTGAGATAGTATTCATCTAAAGGGAAGCAAAAAGCCTCCCACAAACCATTAGGCATATTGAGCAGCATTAATCTCAAATGAGAGATTAGACAAGAGGGTTTTAAAACTTTCATCATACTCTCGTACACTTTCAATTAGCTCTTATTTTATATCCTTTAGTGCAACAATACTTTGTTGCTCAAATTTTGGAATATTGAATTCCTAAAGAAATTTTGTCTTGAGCTAGTCATAGTCAATTAATGCTTGTTGAGAATCATACTTCCTATACCACTTATGTGCTCTTTCTAGAAGTGTGGTTGCAAATTATGTTGTTTTTCACTCAGAAGAAGTTATACCACACACCTTCCAAATGAGTTTACACTTATGGACATGCTCTGTAGCATTTTCAATGTCTTGATATTCAAGTAAATGAAGCGTCATTTCTTAATACATAGTCATTAATTGAGGTAATTATAATAGTGTATGATAATAAATCACAAGTCCTATTCTTAGGGGTGGAAGTCCTCGCCTTCCTCCTGCCCCACCTCCTAGTCCACCTCATGTGCCTCCAGTAGCAACACTTGAGACATTGGGCATGTTAGCAGGTTAATTTATAATGCTTAGACCAATTCTCTACCCACTACTAATGTCGATTCCACTAGGGATACCAAGTTGGGCATGAAATTACTTTGAAGAGTAAAATAAAGTGTTGATTCACTATGAGTTAAAATTTGCTCAAAAATAGGCTCTTTTAGAGGGTCAATCTTTGACTCTACACTGTTTGTATCCTAGTTATGTATAA
This sequence comes from Torreya grandis, assembly GCA_037957365.1. NCBI lineage: Eukaryota > Viridiplantae > Streptophyta > Pinopsida > Cupressales > Taxaceae > Torreya > Torreya grandis. The sequence continues at coordinate 3,728,058 of JARHVA010000429.1, forward strand.
TTAAATCATCTATCTCAAAATCATGAGCTCACACTATGGTTGGGGACCTAGGTTGGTTTAAATATGGTTCTTCAGTCTCCATTATTGGATTAGTTTCTCCCAAATATGATAAAGCTAACATTGGTCACAATCTGAGAGTTAAAAGGTCCTCATTATACTCTTCCACTTCCCTATGGATCCTAACAACACTTTTTGAGTCCTCATATCCCCTTCCTATATGCTTCCACCTATAATCCTTTGTTGAGATTCAACATATTTATGCTTTTGCAAATACCACTGACTAACTATCATTTTGAACCAATAATCCTTCATCAACACCCTTGCATTCCCCTCCCAACTATGTTCTTCATGCAAGGATAGGTTTATCCCTCCATAGGCAAATTTTCAAGTCTATAATCAATAAACAACTTCTTTACCTTTAGTGGGAAATGTTTAATATACTGACTATGTCATTCTCAGATAAAGTGGAACTTTACTTCTTTAGGACAAGAATAAGTGGTTACAACATACTCCAAGATATAGCTATTTAACACCCCTCTCCACTACATATTAATAGCTCATGTCCAAGGTGTTCCCAAATGTGACAAAACCCTCTAACGCTCTATCTTCTAAGCTTGTCTCCTCCCAAAATTTTGTAATAGGTCTTGAGCATAGGCCAAGATCCAAACATGCAAATGAATAAGGACTTCGACAAATAAAGTTTCATATAAAGAGCTATAGAGATGTTTTTCAACCCATGCATGTATGGAAACTCTTGGTTCAAGATAGGGAATTGTAAAATTATCCTCAACCTTGATAAGAAATTATTCAATATTATCAATGGATAACCATTTGAGCATTTTCCATTATTATGCAATTAGTGCTATGGGTCCCGATAATGAAACCAAAATTTTGGGGTTTCCTATCAACTTTTCCTTAGGTCACTGAAGTGTCTAATTCCCAAGAAGCTAACGTGTTGGCATTTCATGCAAGACTAAACTCTTGTGCGCTCACCTGAAGCACATAACAAGAAACTGGTTCCCATGGGTTATGTTGTGTAGTAACACACTTGTCATATATTGGTGTTTATTCATATATCTAATTCATGATTACATAGTAAAAGAAATAAATGACTATGGACCTTGTTTCAACTATGTAAAAAAACATGATTATGAAGATAACTACCATTAGATTCAAAGTATTGATTATGTAAGTTCATATAATGTAGAGTTATTCATTATAGTCAAATATAAATTATATGTTACATAATAAATGTACTAATAACTCAATGTCATAGCTTAACCAACAACTTAGCATAACATCAGAATTAATAATAACTTTCATGATTTCACTATTACCAAAATGAATCCTTACATAATACCAATGTTTAACAACATTACAAATATCTATACAGAGGTGTTTATACTTGTTTTCCCTGACCAAGTTGTTACATTATTTATGACACTTTTGTGACTAACCAATGATCTCTAGTAGACTGAGAGTCATGGAAATTGTTTACTTATTTTTCCCTAAGGACCCATGCCTTAGAGCCCTTAATTTTCATTTAGTGCTAGATCCTTGTTACCAAATATCCTTCTTTATGTAGGCTGGTGTAAAACTCGTATATGAATAAAGTATACTTTGTTCTTGAGAATCGCTCCTCCACCATTTTCATCTTCTTTCACACTCCCCAAATCTTTTGTTGATATACCAAGTCCTTCTCTCTTGTGTCCTCCATTTGTTATGCCTTTGCTTTGGTTGGGTCTTCTTGTGCCATGGTATTCTATGCCATTATCTTCCATGCCATGTTGGTTCTATGCTATGGTCTTACTACACCAAAAGCCAAAATACTTATTCAAAATTAGGGTTCTAACACCAGTATCAGATTTTACATGAGAAATCTAGCCTCTTCTTGGAGGAGGGTGAGGAGAGAAGTGACCCCTACCTCTAGATCGATTTCTACTATAGCAGCTTTTGTGATGAAGTGGTGGACTGTGGGGCAGCCCATTAGGTGGCATCTGGCTCATGGTGCAAGGGGAACTCCCTCAGTGGTTGAGGAGCTCCTACAAGTGGAAGAGGTCTAGAGCCATATTTCCCACTTGATCTTGAATCTACATAAAGGCTAAAGAAATAACAACCTTTTCATTAATGGAAAAATAAGCTTCACAGTACTCATGATTAAATATAAAATTATTTCTAGCTTTCTAGAATTGAAAGAGAATAAATATATAGAAGAAATGCTAGATCAAGGAAATAGAGGCCAACCCAACCAATTAGAATAATCCTCAAAGATTACTTATTGCCAAGAGAAAGGCTCGAGGTGGTAAGTCTAAAAAATTGAATAAATCCATTGTTATGTAGACTGATCTTTCAGAACAGACTATAATTTTTTTTTAAATGACTTTGGAAATTTTCAAGCCAAATAGAAGGGTTGGGGGATGCAGAGGTAGAACAATCTCTCACCGAGGGGAAGTCCTTGGTAGAACGAACACCATAAAAAATGATCCAACTTGGGCTCCAAACCAGACTATCACACATAATCTGGACAAGTGAAACAAGTATTGGGAGAGGATTGGAGACCCAAGCGCTTATTGAGTTTGCCTAAATCTAGGGAGAAGGGACTCGTCACTTGATAAAGCAACCCATGAGAGTAATTCTTGAACTAAGTATCACAATTCCACATCTAGTCCTTCCATTAGGGCCTAGGAGGTTGTAGGCCCAATTTATGCAACATAACATCAAGTAATAACTCTTGGATGCAAAGAATTAAAGGTAAGTCTACATTTTTTAACTGAAACTTAATTTTTAATTCAGGCTAGTTGATCCAATCCCTGGATGTAACCAAATTTTGAATAGCGTGGATCCCTTTGTGGAATAATTATAGATCTTTAATACCAGGTAATTTAGCTAGGAGAATATAAGAACTAGTAATAATAGGGGATCTCCATAGGTTATGGTCATTAAAAGTGTAACAACCCCACTAGGTTTGACTTAGAAAAATGTGATTTAAAAAAAAATTAATCTACATATTTTTTCATTATAATTCACCATGAGAATCTAATTAGTGATTCAAAAATAACAATCTAAGTATGTTAACTATAAATAAGCATGTGACATCTAACAGTCACTAATCACTATCAACATATGAAACACATCATAACCAAATATGGAAAGTAATTATAAATGTTTAGCGATAGTTGGTATAATGATACAACCAATGTTGCCAAAGTATGAATAAATAAATAATTACATCTCATAAAGGATAATGTCTCAACAATAATAAATACAATATAATGTACAAGATACAAGGCTCTATGAAGTATGAGTTACTCAAAATCTAGTATCTATGGTAAACTCAAGTGTCGTCTCCAAAGAAGTACTGTAGTGGGAAGGGAGAGCATCATCTGAGTATATTTCCAAACCAACTATGGACCATCGATCCCCTGCACAATTCCCCCATCTAGTAATGACCCTCCCTTCATAAATGAGTAGATAGTGATGGTGTAGGAATCTAGAGAGATAATTTAGTACTTGTATGCTGTATGATTTCTAAGAACATGCAGTGTACCATAAAGAAATCTATTCTAATATGATATCACATAAACATGTAAATCAAACATATGAAATGATAATGTTTAACTAAATATTACTTTGGCCAAAGTTTTCAAATAGTTAATGATCTCTAGGATCAGTCAAATTTATATATACCACTTGATTGGATTACCTTCATCTGGCATTGTTGGTGCTAAGTAAGCTAGTGAAGTTTGTCTCACTTCTTAGTTAGTACCAACAATGCAAGATTTGGTTAACAATATTTTAACCAATGGATTCATACAAATTATTCCACTTACAAATATAACTTAAGCTAAATATTGGAATAATCACTTTACATACATTTAGTCTCTCAAACGCATGAATGAATCTTATCCTTATTATTCATTGCATAAACAATAATCATGCCAAACAAGTTTATTTACCAAACGGGAAAAATACAACTCATTCTAAAAAATCTATTTTCCTTAAGTAAATGCTAATGTACTAAAATCACTATTTTCATAATATAAAGCTCATATTGCTCCTTCACAACAATAATCAGAATGATTTAAAAGACAAATAATTTATAAAACATAGCATAATCTTTCTTTATATTATGCTTGAATGAAGGATTTATGAAAACAATTGAAACACTCTATCCTTTTAGATTTTTAAAACTTAACTACTTATAAAAAACTATAACTTTAGCTATGCATAATATATTCATACCATCTATAACTTTAGATATGCATAATATATTCATACCATCTATATACATGTATGTGGACCCATGTTCACATTTAAGTATATAACACACACACACACACACACACACACATGTCATGCTTTGGTATTTTTCGCATTCACTTCAAGACTACATAATTTATATCTTTCCATGAAAAAACAATTAAATCTAATTAGGGTATCCGTATTTCCTAAAGTCCCAATTTGATTCACAAATTTAAACATAAACGATATTATTTATTTATATTAAAGTAAATAGTGTAATACATCAAGAAATCAACTATCAAAATGACCCATTTCACATATATGTATTTGAACTTGACACAGTCATTCTGTATATAAGTTTAAAGATTTTAATTATTTTGCAATGGAAATAAAACATATATCTTTCCTTTCATAATAACATTCATGAATACATAATCTTTGAATTGAATTTATTTGTAATGGAAGACAATTATATGCTATATGTAAATATATATTTTGTGCTTGAATATTTAATAAACACATAGTCATAATTTCCCATAGTTTCTATACCAAATGTGTATCATTCGGTTATGTGTATGCATATGGTGTTTGAGTCTTAAGTCCAAATTTACAAACCCATAATTTCATTGAATAGTTATGTAAACTCTCTCTCTCTCTCTCTATATATATATATATTTTCTTTCTCATAATTAAAGTATACACAGTCCTAATATGACATGTCTATACTTTATATATATATATATATATATGGCTCATAATTAAAGTATTTTATATGTCTAATATGTGTATGTGTATATGTATGTATATAGATCAAAATAGGAATGGCTTAGTTTGATTATACTTGATTGCTAAATTTACACAGTCAAAATACTAACTAATCGAGAGTCTCATTTATGCTTAGACTGATTCAATTTGACAGTATACATATTTATTTTACTAATTCGACTATCTATATAACTTTGTACTAACAAATCAATATTAATAGAATCCTTATCAAATCTATTCAAAACATCTTCTTTAGTTTCGACTCAGACATATATTATAACATTCTTATGACATGTATATTTTACCTCAGTATAATATATATGTGAATACACACACACACACTTAGCTAGGTAAGTTGGTATATTTACCTAGCTGAGTGTGTGTGTATTCTATAGGGCATTTAATCTGTGCAAATATACATCTAGGGTTTATAAAGACTCATTCATAAATTTATATATTTCTTAAACTATTTACCCATATTTCTAATTTGAGCCTAGGCATAAGCAACTAAACCATTTAACTCACATGACTTCTTGTCTAAATATAACCGGTTTGAACGTCATAGGGTTTATAGGATACTAGCTTAATTTTGTGGATGACCATGCCATCCATAGCGCTAAGCTTGTATTCCCAATATGAAAACTAATTTATTTCTAAACCCTAAGAATCAAACCACTCACAAAATTCTATAAACAAAATAATAGTAAAAACATAACCAACCTTGCTATTGCTTCCAACTTGATACTGATTCAAACCAAAATTTCTCCTTCTCCTTCATGCTCTCCCTTTTCTCTTCTTCTCTTTGGCATCGCGTGTGTGTCTTCCTACCTTCCACGACTCGCTTCTTATCATATTCCTCTTACTAAAACAAGAATTGCATGCCCCTATTCACTACTACTCACAGTCCATGCAAAAATCCATGTTTTTTAATGTAACAGTAACTTAAGACTAGTTAATCTTCCATTAACTTTGCTTTAAAAAAACCCTAAATTTTACTTTACTCAAACTTTCCTTTATTTTCAAAACTGTGCATGTTTATCTTTGTTACAAGACAATAATCCACTCCTAAGTCCACTTTTAATCATTTTAAATAATGATAACTATACTTTCAAAACTTAACGTAGTCCATGCATGTTAGAAAGATTATACTTAGATCTTAGGTTAGTATTTAGGATAATTCATCCTCCTTAAGTAACAAATAAAGCTAATTATCTCTGTCAATTATTTTCCATTTATCAAAATGATAAACCAATACATTATTACTTTCAATTATGGTAAGATAATTGTTTGAGTCATTACTAGTGTATATAGGCTATATATGTCTTTCATTTATTTTAATAGCTTGGCATATATTGATATTCTTAAATATCAATAATAACAAGCTTAACGCTATAAAATATTGTAAAGACATTTTGCTAGTCTATATATAATAGTAATTAGATATCATCTATTAAATTTATGTTCCCATAATCATAAACAAACACAAGTAACCTTATATAATCACACTACAACATTAAGCACTAAGTCTATGTAAAATATGCAATCACATACAAGATTTATTCCATATCTATGTACTAACATTTAAAACACACAAACTCTAATGTCTAACTATAATTAACTTTCAAAATGTACTAATCCAAACACACAATGCATATTACATATTAAATTTAATGTGATGTGTGCATGGATCTTAGTAATTTATATGTCGTCTTTCACTATCTCCATCTACATCACTCTCTCCAATCATGCTCTCCCTCAGTCATGCTCTGAGAGATGAAATCTCTTGCATCTAACTCATGACAAGAAGGTAGTTAGTCAAATACATCATGGTATATATCATAAAAACAATATTGTAATATCAAATGTAATATAATCATTATGTATTGAATTCAAAATTAGTCAACTCATAATAATAAAATCATGAAATCCAAGTAACATACATCTGTTCCATAATAACATATGAATTAAAATTTAGTTAAAAATTAATAAATCAATTAACAACCATAATAATCTATGGATAATTAGGTAAAACAGCTTGGTGAGAAAATTGAGATGTAACAAAAATACAACCTTATGCAAAAACCATCTCCAACCCACTTCAAATGGGGTTTGATAGCGTCAAACACCTTCCAAATGCTTTTGGTCCCAAAAGAGCCATAGATTTTGATAGGGACCATAGTGATAAGGGACTACAAGCCAGTATTTTACCAACTGGTTTTACCATAGGGAGAACCCACGGAGATACAATGCCTTAGCAAAATTTTACAATATCATTACCCTCTATGGTTTGCACAATCCATTTAACACATAAGGCCATACTTTATCGAAATGTGTTAATGATGCCCATGTCACGCTTATCATGAAAGAGGGAATAAATATCCCAGGCCACTTGATGAAAACCTTGGGCCTGATTAGAATTGACCTAGAGGAAATCTTGAAGGATTTTGGTCAGTGCTTCATAAGAAGCCTTGTAAGGAGCCCAACAGGTAGAATAGTAGACATGAGTTGTGGCCAAGATTTGGGTGCAAATCTAAAACTTGCCTACTATAGATAAGAGTTTAGTAATCCAATATTCAATCTTCATTTCTAATCCAATCCTAACAAGAAGAAAAACAAAGTGTGTTTTTAATAAAGCGTGTTTTATTGATTTGGAAGACTAATGCTTCATTTATTTTTTAAAAATTGGATTGAAATATCTATTTTTATTAATGAAATATAATACTACAATATTGATTGTACAAAAAACAGATAGAGACAATTACACTCTAGAATATGAGTCATATTGAGTTAAAGAATGCCTAGAGACAAAAACTAATTACATCACCAAAATAGTAATAAAATTAAAGTTGCATAATAATTATATTCATAATAAAAGTATGGTATTAAAAAATGATAAAATCAAGGAGCATTAACTATAAATAGCAAGACAATTAGGCAACAGTGGTGAACATGGTGATTGGAAGAAGGGAGCTATCAGGGCTGTCCTTGCAACATTACTACATAGAGGGTTCTTTGTATCAGGTATGCACAGTCACCCATCATTTTGTTGTTTTTCTTCAATTTCTTTAGTTTACATTAAAAAAATGCCAAGAATCAAATGTAAAAATTTATGCAAAACTAGTTCATAACTCCAATTAAAAAAATCTTATTCATACTCTAATTTTTAATAAAATGTTTATCAATAATAATAAAAAAACAATTACAACAAATGATACATTTTATATATATATTAAAAAAATGTGAATTACATAAAGAATTTAGTGTTTATAAGAGCATCTGATAAAGAGAAACCACTGACAACATTACAAAACCACAACGCTGACAGTAAATAGTGTCAACATAAACAATAAAAAACATAATATATAAAAACATTACATCACCAGTCATAAGAGAAACTAATCAACCATCAAACAAAAAATTATTTAACTCCTAAACAACACTTATCTTCTTATTGCATAACCACTGGGTTACTTTGAAGTTTAGAAAGTGCCCTTTACCTCACATTTATGTAATTAAATATAACACAGTTGTAACCTTTATTAGAAAAATGCGTGCATCTTGTGACACTGAGTCCAAGTTTTAAATCATCTTGTGATGTAGGAACCACCCATATCTCTTATCTTCCTTTTTTATTATTTGTTTAAACCATTAAATCAAAAATTTCTCTCTTCAAATAAAAACAAAAGCAAAAAGACCAAACTTTCTCCCTTTTATTAAAATAATGAATCGATAGCATTAAATTGTCGAGTAGATTGGCATCTTAGGGTTAAATTGGATTATGTGCTTTATATAATATCAAAATTCTACTTTAGTGGAGGCTATATTGTGAATCATAAGAGGGACCCTTTGAAATATGGGAGTACTTTCTAACGTACAAGAGGGTGGGGGTCCATTTAGGGAAACATGTGCATGGATGGATACCCATATTTGTTTTTAATGGAAAGGAATCCTAAGTGAAGGAGGACTGACTATCTGGGGATGAACACTTCAAAAATGTTCTCCAGATGTTTTGACTCAAAACATGACGTTGAGGAGCATGAATGGGATTTTGGCATGCAAATTGCAGCATGTTGAAGGTTGAATTTTTATAAATATAGAAAATTTTGAATGGCTTAAACAAAATATTTTATTATTATTTTATAAAAATTTGTAAATTATTATGGTGGTATTTAAAATATTGGTATTTTTTTGTTTTATTTTGAAATCCTTTAATATGTGAAGTTATTAGTATTATGCGTGGAAGATTCATAAAAATAAATAATGACCAATTTAAATAAATATTTTTTACTTATACTCGTATTTACATGAAGGTGGATTTTAGTAAAGGGCTTTTAAATAGAATAGAGATTAATCATGCCAATTTCTATTGGTTTCAAATATTAGACTATAAAAACACTGCGTTTAAATATCGTTTATGCCATCAAACTAGTCATTTCCAAGGGGTATGTCCTCATGCAAGTAAATCGAAAAAAAAATAGGCACAGGGTGATAATTCTAAACTCTGGGAACAATATCAACATCTTCTTTCAAATGAGGTCAAGGAATCCAAAGATGATATAGGGAAAGATGAGGAAGCAGAGGTTATTGGAAAAATGATTGAAGCAAATGCCTTTTCCAAGTGATATCTTCGAATAAAGATATAGGTGGTGGAAACAAGAGATCATACAAGTATGAATCTTCTAAGTTTGATGAGGAACTACCCCTTGCTGTTTCTCAATTTCAATTTGGGCCCTCATTGGTTTCAGTGAGTTCAATGACTATTGTTGATACTCGACCGCTCTAGTCAGGGGTTCATAAAAAAAGAGTTTAAGAAGTCATACTATGGATATAGGTTTTGGTAATTCAATGTTTATCTAAGATTGATTTTTTTTTTTTTTGGTTGCCCGACCATTAAAGGTTTGTTACTTTCACTATTTGTTTTGTGTTTCCTAGACTTGTTCTAGTGCAACGTTGCAATGTGTTCTCTATTACAATTTTTTTGTATTAATAACCTTATAATTTTGATATATTTATATTATTAATATAAGCTCTATTTCATAAAAAATTTGTAAAATAAAATAATATTTAAAATTATATACAATTTTTTTATTTATTAATATAATATGTAAATATTTATATAGTTTAATATCGTGTTAATAAATTTATCGAATTTAGAATTACAAATTTTATGAGGTTTTCAGTTGAGCTCTTGGGGTGACACTCTTAATTATGAGTAGTTGTATGAGAATGCAAGGTTTGGTTTTTTACTTTTTTATTATGATCTAGATAATTCCATAAATTTATTTATAATTTTTTTAATTATTCACTAGCCTTATTATTTTATTTAATTTTTTAAAAGCTATAGTTTTGCATGGTGTTTGTTATTGCAACTAGATTATTATGTTATTCAAATATTTTGATTTATAGATTTTTATTTCATGTTTTAGTGATATATATGATATTTAATTTTTTATATAGGTGAAGGTTTTTTTCATGGTTTAAATAATAATTTTTATTAGATAAGTTAAACGTTCTTAATTACAGTTATGAACTGATATTAAAACATAATAAAAGGTCTAAAACACAAACACGGCTCAAAGCAAACAACAATCGTTTAAATAATAATTAAAAATATATATAAAATACATTTCTTATAATATTTCAAATAAACAACTAAATCACTTTATTTAGAACAAGCTTCTAATACGTAGAAAAATAAGTGTCATTAAAATTATGATATATTTTTATCTCAAATGTTTATAATCTAAATTAAATGATAATCAATAAAAATATTAAAAATTAACTTTTAAGAAATATAAGTTATCATTAAAAAAAATAACGAACATGTGTATTAATTATCGATATTCCTCCCCTATTAATATTAAGAGTGGTTTTTCTTTTATGCCTAATGAACCTTATCTAAATTGTTAATGTTATTATATAATATAACGCACATTTTTTAATAATAAATAATATAAAATTAAGTGGTATATTTTATTTTAGAGACTTAAAAATGGTTTTTAGATATTTATTATTTGTAAAATTATATTACTGTAGGGTATTTATATACTTGTCAATTATTAGTCTGAAATAAGTTTTATTGATATATTGTCGATTGTTTATGCTCTATCCCCCTCTTTTTTCTCTCCCCTTCCCCCTCCTCTCTCTTCCTTCTCTCTCTTTATTTAGTTTTGGTAGTACTCCAAAACCGTACACTATATATTTTTGGGGCCCAAACATTTACAATGTACAATTCTAGGAGGGTGTGTTTTGTAGATCTTTTTGAGTGCACACAAGTCTTGTTGTCTCATCTTGTCAACGTTTTCACTCATTTGATATTGATTTATACATTAATAGGGCCCTAATTTTAATTCAATATGTCTATAAATACACAAGTATATTCATGCATTTAGAATAAGAAATCAAAGCACATAGATAATGTATATAAGAATTTAAGAAAATTTGAATCAACATTTAGATTTGTTCTCACTCTATTTTACTAAAAATTCTATAAGTGATCAAGTATTTAAAAAGCATTCATTGTAACATTGAAGATCTTGATAATGACATACTTACTTTGCATTAGACTACTTTATTGAATTAAAGATTATATGGTATGTTGTCTTTAATATTGTGTATCGTTAAGGGGCCTAATAATTACTTGGCACTTAAAAACCTTTCTGACCTTGATTACATGTCACAAACACAACTCCTTTTCCTTGTCCTTTGTAGGTTCAACATTTTTATTAGGGTTTAAATAAAAAGAGTGATTTCCCAATGATCAATATGTAAATATTCAAAATATTGCATAAGTGTTTGAGAGCCTTAAATTAGATGAACACAATCATGAAATCAGTTTTTGTGTGTTCGCTATTTTCTAAAAACATAGAGTCCACATTTATGGGCCTAGAAACATGGAGTGTATGGTTCGAGATGCATTGTTAAGTCACAATGAGTTTTTAGGGTTCTCATTGTCTCGCACAAAAACCCTAATTCTATTGTCAAATTATGACAATTATTTCAAACTCTATTTCAAATCAACATACTTTTCTAAACCATATTACAGTCAAATATTGCTTTGAATTTATAATATTAATTAATTCTAATTTATATTTTTTACATTTGATTAGTCTTAAATAAATGTGTATTGATACTTGTATTGTATTTTGATTTAAACCCCATTTTTTATACTAAAATGTGATGAACTCGATCCCTCTTACACCTTTTCGAGGGTAAGGTCTTATTTTCTTTACGGTGGATGTGATTTTTGTAGGGCTAATCATTTGGTATGTTCATTTAAGGTTTCATTAACCCATGATATATTATACCTTCTTCTTAGGTTTAGATCTTGTTCCACTAAATGTTCTTAGGGATTATGCTATTCCATACTTCTGATAAGCTATTGCATACTTATGTATCTTGTTAACCCTATATATCTTATGTCCAAGTCCAAACCCTTAAGTGATCTTCTTTGAAAAAATTTCAAACCCTAGGGTTTTTGTTTTATGTATTTACTTTATGCATGAGTTGTCTTATACAAATGTTTAATTTGATTTCAAATTTTTTATCACGTTCCTTTGATTAGATATATATCATGCTTGAAAAATAAGCATGGATTCTAGGAATGCATCTAATGTTGTTTCAAAATTTTAAGTTTCTATTGGAAAATATGTCTCTTTAAATGATAATGGTATAAATATATATCAAATGCAAAATATGTATGAATGTGAAGATGATTATGATTATGAGGTTGAATTAGAATAACTAAATAGGGATAAGAACATAAATAGCATTAAGAAATATGCCATGGATAATCATATTGATATATCTAGAATCATAAATCCATTGAAATAATGTGTTGATCGAAATCTCATTTTTTGTGACATTATTTCAAAGATTCCTCCTAACCCTCCTCACATATTTATTGTTTCTACTATTTATTCTTCCTAAAGTTTTATGTTGTCAAATGCTTGATATTTTTTAATTTATTTTCCTTCTTCTTAAAACATGACTCTTCCAAATTCTCAACATGTTTTATTACCTCCTCAAACCTTTTCAACATATTAACATTTGTCCAAAATTCTTATTGTTCGACCATCACTATTTTATAATGTTTCTCAAAATTATTCCAATGTTTCTAACCCTTATTTTATTTCTCCCATTCTAATTTATGAATGATTACTTAACCTTTTATTCTTATGCAAAATCTTGAAATGACCACTATGATGCATACATTGCATAACTCACCAAAAAAACTATTTTTATTTTCAAGTGTCTCAAATCAAAAGTAATAGGGTCACTTCTAATAATTTTATTTACAACCCTTTATATTATTAGGTACTTGAATATCCATTTACAATATGCATCATTTATATAAAGTTCATATTGGTTAAAGGGAAATGAGACCCTTCTCATCATATTGGATTTTTTTATGCTTTATGCTTAAATTTTGCCCATAATGATAAATTTATTACTATGGTATTTCCAATGAGCTTGAAGGAGCATGCACTTGATTGGTTCTATGATTTTCGATGTGGATCTTTCTATTCCTTTGTAACATTAAAGGATAATTTCCTAGCTTATTGTTTCGAAAACCATTGGTACAAATGTCACATTTACACACTTACCTCAAGTTAGAAAAGAATCCAATGAACTTTAGTGAATATGTGATCTACTTCAAGATCATGATTACTAGAATTACTTATCAACCACCAAATAGAGATCAATAAAAATTGGCATTCAACACTTATAAATATTTGGATGAACTTTTTCATGTAGTTAATAACTTTGAAGTCAATTTTTTTGAGGAAAACATGATTAAATATGGGTGAAAATTTTCAAGTGGTGTGAAATTTCAAAATGAAATGAGTTTCAAGACTAGATTTCTTAGATCTTTTAGTGTAGGTTTTTTATTCTATTTAATGGTTTTCCCTACACAAGTTGTTTAGCTTTCTTAGGTGTCACTTAGGTGTCATATTAGGTCATTAGGGAAAATATGACTTAACCTTATTTTCTACTTTTGAGTTGCTTTTTTGCATCTCTATATAATGTACCTTTCATAAAGCTATTTGGTTAATGAATGTGCCTAATGATCATAATACAATTTTGGTTATTGAAGACAAGCTTCTTCTTACTCATGTTTGATTTTGCTTCTACAATAGGTAATTTATTCATGCATTCGATCCTATCCAGACCCGATGCCCAATTTTGGCCCACTCCAACAAGGTGATGAGATATGTTACTAAGGTTTGTTTCTCATTTTTTTTAGATCAGTATCAGGGTTACATGGGTCCCTTTCCCATAAACATATAGATGCAAGAAAAACAAATGGCCTAGATTAACAATAGAATTTTCAAGGCATATGACCAGTTAAAAACCAAAATTTTTATAACCAAAGTTTATAACAACATTATCAACCGATATACAATTAACCAACTACATACTGAAATAAAAAAAATAGATAAAACCAACCATCAAAACAAAAATAACCTACTTTTTCATATGTCAGCTTCTAATCAAGTATTATTATCTCAATTTCTTTCCCAACATTATCAATGTTCAGACCTAATTTCAACACTCTCAATTTCTTCTGTGGCAAAGTATTTTGGACCAATTGAACTTGAGTGCACTCCTTCAAATTTGGACTAACCAATTTCAAAGCTTTATCAGACATTAGAGCTGTAGAATCTGATGTCTTTGGAAAATTCAATCTTTTTTTATAGCTTCCCTACAATTTTTTCTCTTTCCTATGCTCTTGCCACCATAGAGGCCCACGAAACAAGCCTCTTGCAACACCCCACACTAACCACTTTATCGCCTTCAGTCTATCCAAAGACCTCTACTGAGCTCACCTCACTTCCAACTACAGAATGAGGATCAACAAATCTTACACATAGGGCATAGATATTCCTTTGGATTCCTCCTCTCCATTCTCCCTTAAATAGGGTTCTTCAACCTCTTGAGAAAAATTAATTAAGGAAACAAACCTTTCTTCCAAAAGGCAAAACATTGATAAAGGAACAAAACCAAGCCCATCCTTAC
Organism: Torreya grandis; assembly: GCA_037957365.1. Classification (NCBI taxonomy): domain Eukaryota; kingdom Viridiplantae; phylum Streptophyta; class Pinopsida; order Cupressales; family Taxaceae; genus Torreya; species Torreya grandis. The sequence goes on from JARHVA010000429.1 coordinate 3,743,085, forward strand.
TAGAAAATGGCAATTTTGGAAATGGACCCAAAGGCAGGAATTTTAAAGCTAAAATCAAACCTACCCTATGTTCAGGCCAAATAAAAAACTCCACCATTTGATTAATCTACTCCCTCTCAGAAATAATTAGACACAGGTTGCTTGCAAAAAAATATGCTAAATCAGAATTAACTCGCACTCTTTTATTCTCAGACAACACTTCCAAGCTTAGAACCACCTCTAAAGCATTCGCCACTTATTTATAAGGAACTCAAAAAATGTTCATCAACCTCATTCTAGAAACCTTTCTTGTGAATCCCATCTCCCTCATTTTAATAATATATGGTCACCTACATGGAGCTCATTTTTTGATGCCCATATGAAAACTCCAAGATGCACCATTCATAATCTTGTTTACCATCCATTGATCATTTATCATCCCATTTATATTTCATCAATCTCTGATTAAATATTTTTTGTTAGCCTTCACACAAGTTCTATAGGTAAGTCTAACACCCAATCATAAACTAGAGGTAAATTTTCTACCTTAATAGATGAAGTTAGTGTACCAACAAACTGCCTTTTGGTTGTAACTATCAATTATAATATTTTTTTATTACAATTAATGGTTATATCAATGAGTCTCATTAAAACAATAAAAAATAATTTTAATTTCAAATGCATTGATTTGCCTCTCATAGGTTTAGGATCTTCAACATAATCTTTACCAGTCAAAATAGACACCATGCTTTAATTTGTCTGTTATTCATGACTAAACTTTTTTTTAATTCATAAATAATGGAGTGCCATGTAGCATGATATTTATTTCTCATTTTTAATATTGGAATGATTCATATTATATTTTAAAAAAAAAATTAATATAAATGCAAGGTTGCAAAGTAAATCATCCAAACACATCACAGCTCAAACTCCATGTTAGAGGAACAAAACTGGTTCTAAACTCAAGTAAAAAATTATCTAATCAAGGCACGACTCATAGGACTATAAAAAAACCATAATAAATATTAAGCACATGTCACCACCCCAGGAGGTGGAGGCAGAGGATCATCCTTGGGAAGCACCATCCAAGCAGTCGGATCCACATCAAGAATCTTTGGAGTAGTCCAACCATCAAGGGTTTATCATGAATAGTGATTGGCCATCCATTAGTTAGTTGGGAAGCAACTAGAGAGAAATGAGAAGGACTAACATCAAATTTTCCATGAGAAATCTAGCCTCCCCCTGAAGGAGGTTAAGGAGAGAAGTGACCCTTGCCTCTAGAACATCATGTTTTAATTTGTCTATTTGTTCAAATTATGGGTTTCCTACAACATCTAAAACAAATGAAGCCATGTATTACCAAGGGTTTTAAAAATAAATGCAAAGAATCCATTATGAACCAAAGTGGAAGAATCCATGAGTTTCTATGTGTTTTAATAGTGTCTACAATGACTTTTTAAATGACAAATTCACAAATGGAATGACTACTCTTGGCCACCTTATGGGTTTCAAGGGATATGTAAAACACATGTGGGTTTCGAGTGATATGTAAAACACATGTGGGTTTAGAGTGATATGTAAAACATAAGGCATAGGGATTTAAATTATGAAATAAATAAAGAAGGTTTTCTTTGCAAGTGTTTCACCATCGAGCGACCTTCTCATAATGGATGTTTTAGAGGTTATTAACTACAAGCCATGATATTTTTTTACTGAGAGTTTTTAAAACCAAGAGTAACAATAATTTTTGAAAACTTAAATCTGCATGAAATGAATAAAATTTTGATAAAATTAATAAGTTTTTAAAACCAAAAAGTGAAATTTGTCAAGAATAAAGAAATAACAACAATTTTAAAAAAAAATTCATCCTTGCACCATCATTATTTTAAAAACCCACTATTCTCCTTTAAAAATGAAATAATAAAAGTGTTAAGAAGTGAGTTTGAGAAGTGAAAGTACCCCATGCCTCTGGAATTGCTTCTTTTCTCCTTCATTTTCCTCTTGATTTGAATGCTAATGCTATTAACCAACTGTAGAGGGAAGAATCCATGATTTTATTTATGTTTTAGTAGTCATGATGAATGATTTTCCTCTTGCTTTGAATGCTTATGTTTTGAACCAACTATAGAGGGAAGAATCCATGATTTATTGGTCAAAATAAACATCATGCTTTAATTTATCTATTTGTTCAGATTATGGGTTTCCTACAACATCTAAGATAAAAGAAACCATGTATTACCAAGGGTTTTAAAAATAAACACAAAGAAGCCATTATGAACCAAATTGGAAGAACCTATGAGTTTCTATGTGTTTTAATAGTGTCTGCAATGACTTTTTAAATGACAAATTCACAAATGGAATGACTACTCTTGGCCACCTTATGGGTTTCAAGGGATATGTAAAACATAGGTGAGTTTCGAGTGATATGTAAAACATAGGCCATAGGGATTTAAATTATGAAAGAAATAAAGAATATTTTCTTTGCAAGCATTTCACCATTGAGCGACCTTCTCACAATGGACTTTTTTTCAGAGATTTTAATTGCAAGCCATGATTATTTTACTGAGAGTTTTTTAAACCAAGAACAATAATAGTTTAAAACTTAAATCTGCATGAAATGGATATTTTTTTTAAAAACACTAATAATTTTTTAAAACCCAAAAGTGAAATCTATCATGAATGAAGAAACAACAATAATTTTAAAAAAAATCATCGTCGCACCATCATTATTTTAAAAACCCACTATCCTCCCTTAATAATGCAAATATACATGTGTTAAGAAGTGAGTTTGAGTAGTGAAAGTACCCCATACCTCTGGAATTACTTCTTTTTTCCTTCATTTTCCTCTTACTTTGAATGTTAATGCTATCAACCAACTATAGAGTGAAGAATCCATGATTTTCTCTGTGTTTTAGTAGCAATGATGAATGTTTTCTTTGGACTTTTAATGATTTTTTTCAAATGGAAAATTCACAAATGGAACGACCATTACTCTTAATCACCTTCTCCATTTATCGTAGTACATGCAATCTTTCTAATTAGGATGAAAAAATCAATAAAATAGTGATCATGTGTGGGAATTTTTTTAATAATATATGGTCACCTACATGGAGCTTAGTTTATCATGCCCATGTGGACAGTCCATCGATCGATCATTTGTCAGCATTTGTATTTCATCAATCATCGATTAAAATAGTTTTTGTTAGCCTTCACACAAGATGTATAGGGAAGTTTAACGCCCAATCATAAACTAAAGGCAACTTTTTTACCTTAATAAATGAAGTATGTGTACCAACAAATTGCCTTTTGGTTGTAACTATCATTTATTAATTTTTTTTTAATTATAATTAATGGATATATCAATGAGTCTCATTAAAAATATATATATAACTTTACTTTCAAATGCATTGATTGACCTTTCATAAGTTTAAGATCTTTAGTGTAATCTTTACTAGCCAAAATATACATCATGCTTTAATTTGTCTATTATTTGTGACCAAACATTTTTCTAATTCATAAATTATGGAGTGACATGTAGCATGATATTTGTTTCTCATTTTTACTATTGGAACACTTCATATTATATTATAAAAAATAATAATTAATACAAATGGAGGGTTACAAAGTAAAGCATTTAGACACATCATGACTCAAACACCATGTCAGAGAACAAAATTGGCTTCGAATTCAAGTAAAAAATTAGGGCATTAAGGAACAACTCAGAGGTCTATAAAAAGAACAATCATAACAAATATTAAGCACATGTCACCACCCCAGGAGGTGAAGGTGGAGGATCATCCTTGGGAAGAGCCATCCAAGTAGGCAACTACACATCAAGAATCTCCATAGCAGTCCAACCATCAAGGGGGTCATCATGAATAGTGATAGGCCATCCATTAGTTGGCTTGAAAGTAGTTAGAGAGAGCTAAGAAGGATCAATTGTTGTGTGTTTTTCTATCAAATTTTCCTTAGAGTGTTGAAGTGTCTAGTTCTGAATAATCTAATGTGTTGGCATTTCATCCAAGACTAAACTCTTGTGCACTTACCCAAATCATGTAGAAAGAAAGAAAATTCTCATGGGTTATGTTGTGTAGTAACACATTTGTGATATATTGGTGTCTTTTTTGTATCTCTATTTAATGACTACATAGAAAAAAGAAATACACGACTGTGGACCTTGTTTCAACTATGTAAACAAACATGATTATTAAGATAACTACCATGAGATTCAAAGTATTGATTACACAAGTTTATATAATGTAGATTCTATTCATTTAGTCAAATACAAACCACATGTTACATAACAAATGTACTGATAACTCAATATTGAAACTTAACTAACAACTATAGCATAACATCAGAACTAATAGTAACTTCTATGATTTCACTATTACCATAATCAATCATTACATAATACCAATGTTTAGCAACATTACAAATATCTACACAAGGGTATTTATACTTGTTTTCCATGACCAAGTTCTTACATTATTTATGGCACTTTGGTGATTAGCCAACGATCTCCAGTGGACTAAGAGTCTTGGTAGTCATTTACTTATTTTTCCCTAAGGGCTTAGGCCTTAATGCCCCTATATTTTTGTTTGGTGTTGAATCTTTATTTCCAAATGTCCTCCTTCATGTAGTTGGTATGAAACTCATGTATGAATAAAGTATGAGCTTTCCTTGAGAATCTCTCTTCAACCATTCCTACTTCCTTCACGCTCCCTAAGTCTTTTGTTGATATATTGAGTCCTTCGCTCTTGGGTCTTCCATGTGTTATGCCTCTCCTTTGGCTAGGTCTTCTCACACTATGGTATTTCATGCCATTATATTCCACCCCATGGTCTTCCCATGCCATGTTAGTTACACACCATGGTCTTCCCATGCCATGTTGGTTTTGTTCCAAAAGCCAAAATATTTAGTCAAAATTTGGGGTCTCACATCACCCCACACTAGACTCTTAGTTTATCCCAGACTAAGCATTGGTCCTAACCTCAACCAAAAATTTAGGGCCAACCTATTTAATCTGATTCCTAATACCTTCCCAATGTGATAAGGTGTTGAGAGTATTTATTGTTATTTCTTCAATCATTGCTTTCAACTTTTTAGTTTCCTTGAGTTGATCAGGACACTTGCTTGCCTTATTGATCAAGTGGTCTAGGGATGTGGAAGCATCCTTTTGGACCTCTTCAAGCATGGCGACCTCATTCACAACTTATCATCATAATGTCATAAAGTTAGAATTTATTTGTTGTCAATGTCCATTTATTATTTCTTCTATAGTTTCAACATCCTTAAATTCCTTAGCATGCTCGGTGTAGTCTTTTATTAATAAGGAAACATCCACCAATTACTATCATTGAGACTCCTCTGCTGGAGTCAAGCCTCCAAAATTTTATTGGGCCACACCAATTTGTCAAAAATCCCATCTAGGATAGGGATCACTTTCCCAACCCATTGTAAGGCATGCCTATAGACTTCCACTGCTTTGAAAAACTATTCAGCTGCCCATAATGTTTCATTTCTATGCACAAGTTGCTCCTTACACTGCTTTAATAGAAAATTTACAAGGGTCTCCATTTTATCAATAGCTTCTCCCTCTAAAGGGACCCCATCTATCAATGTTGGTTCTTAGCCCAAAATAGCTTTACATTAATTTAAAGTTTTAACTTTTGTTGTTATGACTTCTCCCAACTGGTGCTTCAGCTTGGCCACTTCCTCTTCAAGTGTCTTTCGAGCAATAACTTCATTATCATACATCTCCACCACCTTTCCATGTTTTTGTTCTATGGTGCATGCATTATAATATGAAATCACATTCTATTGTGTGATTTCAAAGGCCATTTTCAAAAATGTAGTGTTAGTTTGTAGAGGAGAAAGTTATCAGGGATCAACCCAAATAGGATTGGATAGCATCATTGCTTCACAATTTAAAACTAGGCTATCAAGGGTATTTTGAAATGGCATTATTCATTATACATATCCAATAAAAATGGCATATGATGCCTGGTGGCTATAGTTGCATCCTCTAGATGAAAATGAGAATATAAATACAACTTGTTAGGAACACCTATCTGGTATTGGGTGTACTAGTTGGTGGTTACATCAACCATAAGTGGTTGAACTTTAAAGTCAGCTAACTACTTCCCTTTGAGGGGATCCCACTTAATGATCTTGACATCCATATTTGGAGCTAATGAAGTATTGTTGATGTTCATGCCACTCAGTTCTTCTACATCAAAACCATCCCTATCTTCACCAAATGGAATTTTCATGTCTAACTGTGCCTCTTCAAGGGTGGTCTCCTCCTCTTACACTAGGGAGGGTGTTTTTTATAAGTTTGACTCCTCCAGTTCTTACCTATGAACCTTAGGCTCTTCCTATTCTAATGGAGTGGTTTGTGGTGATGATGTTGAACCTTTTGGATGTCTTATCAGTGTATCTTATTTCGGTGAAACCCTTGGTGGGGATGCCCTTGGTGGTGGTGCCTGGGCATTCCTTTGCCTTTTTGGTGGTTTCAACCATGAAATTATGCTTGCATCATGTCTGGTACGCTTCTTCTTATCAAGTGGTGGTAATGGAGGAAGCTTTTCTCTTTCATGCTTTGTGCCTCCTAAAGCTTTCTTGTTAAGTTGCAGCATATAAAATAGATTATTAATTATTTGCCTAACCATGGTTTGGTGAACCTGTCAATTCATTCTACTTCAAGAGTGAGTGGTTGCACATATTATATACAGTTCACCGAGTTAACAAAGTACTACACTATGAAATCATAGGGAAGCCTCAACCAAGTAGAGATCTCTATAGAGGGGGCCATCCTGATACATGCCAAATAAAAATGTTACCTGACGATAAATTTGGCTTGTTCACCAACCTAGTGGGTAAGTCCTTTGGAATGCACCATTCATTTCCAAAGGCTTCCTTCATTCCATCATACCATGAGTTCATCTTGATTTTAAAAGTTAGAGTGATATAATTGGGGCATGTGAATGCCTTGTAGCGCTCTACAGGGGACTTGTGATCTAGTGGGTACAACCACTTCAGTTCTCTATAGGTGTAATTAGGTACACCAATTTCATCAAACACCATTAAAAAAAATACACCCCATGGGAACCTATGGATGGGTATCTGGTGGGTCCTCTCTGCATCTATTATAATTTTGTTGTAAAAATACATTGCCAAGTTGTAGTTTAGCCCCTAAGTTACCTAGTGAGAAACATATAGGTGGGCCATGTCCACCTCTTTCCATCAATTAGTGTCTCCAACTTTGGTCATAATGATGCACATTGTTACTCAAAGGGCAGAGTCTTGTAAGTTTTTAATGTGCATGGCATTGCCCTTCATCTGATATTCCAACATCATGGCAGTCTTCTATATTTCTTCTAAGTGATCCAAATCAAATTCAAAATCCATGTCGAAGCATTACAACCTTGACACCTTGTTGATTCTTTCAGTTGCAGTCTTCATGTGATGCCAAACAAAATAGATATAGTCCTCATGGATGCATGAAAGCAGAAAATTTATTTCCTCTACTAATTTTCCAAAATATAAGATGTTAAAAAGTTGGAAGAGCCTTGCAGAGTCCAAGGCATTGAAATTTTTTAAATCATACACCAATTTATTCCTGGTGTTTTGGTGCCGAACCTAGTAATCATAGTGAATCTCAACCTCATTTTAAGATTGGCAGTGGTTATAGTCAAAAATGGTATAAATAGGTACATTTGAGGGGGTAACTTGCATTTACTACCCCCTCTTTTTTACCATCACTTCTTGTAATCAATGAGATTTAATGGTCTTCTTTCTTTGACTATCACTTCTCACCATAAATGTAATTAATGGTATCATCGTGACATGATGTTGGCATGCTTATCATAACCACTATATCTTTATAAAAATGTCACGTCTTATCTTATGCTTTTCTTAGAGTGCATGATAGTTGTAAAACCCTTTGAATATTCATGCCATTGGTGAGACTATCTATCCTTAGACCTCTTTGATTATGTGTGCATCCCTATGGACCATTTAACAACATATGTAACACCCCTGACCCCACACTAAATGTGCATCATGATCCTCCATGAAAACTTAATTACTAAGTTAAAAAAAAAAGTAAATTATAGAAAGGGGCACACAACGAAGGCAACATTTTATTATAAACAATAAATCCCAAACTAATGGCATATGCCTTATTGATACAATTTAAACTAAACCTTAAGTATACAAATACGATCATAGCCAGCTATCATTATAATGACCAGGAAGAAATTAGCCATCCAATATTTTTAAATGACATACATCAATAGGATGAACATTATGAACAATAAAAGGACTATCCTAGTGAACACAAAAATTCCTAGAGTGGCACGTAAACTTGGAGTCATAGAGTAAAACTTTCATTGCTAGGGTAAATGTCTTATGCTTAAGGTGGTGATCATGGCATGCCTTCTATTTTCATTTCTCCACATATTGACTCCAATAATCAAGGAAACATACTTCATCTAACTATAAAAAATCATTCAAATGTGCTTTCAACAATGATTCATCATCTAATTATCCAATACATGCAATGTAAATAGAAGGTACCAAGAATTTAACTAGAAGAACTACTTCCGTTCCAAACACTAGATTGAAGGGTGTACTTTTGTTGAGGTGCGTGTAAGTTGTCCAATAATCCCAAAGTACAGTAAACACCTGATCATCCCAATTGGTTCATCTAATATTAATTTTTTAAAAAGTGTTATGCCTAATATTTTATTAAATGCTTTAGCAGTGCCATTGGCCTGGGGATGATACAATGATGTCTTATGATGGGCAATCATGAATTCAATTATTAATATATGGGTAGTGTAATTAAGGAAGTGTGTACCATAATCACTATTAAAACTTAATGGATAACCAAATCATGTTATAATATTTTCTCATATGAAGTGCATGGTGGTCCTTGTAGTATAATCCCTTGTTGGCATAGCCTCAACCTAGTGTTTGAGATAATCAGTTGATATGATGATATAGCAAGAACCTATACATCATCTAACTAGGTTGATGGCATCAATAAAATCAATGGCCCATTTCTCAAATAATTTATTTCAATAAAATAGGATGTAATGGCATGGCATCCTAGCAATTTAGTTTCCCTATGTGCTGGAAAATATCACATTATTTGACATACAATTTGGCATCTTGGAAAAGTGTAGGCCACCATAATCCAACTATCAAAACTTTTTGTGTAGTAGACTCACCAGCATAGTGTCCACCAGTAATTCTTTCATGAACTTCATAGTTTACTTCAGGATGCTCATGTTTCATGACACAACATCGAAGGATTTCATTTTGTCTAAGCTTGTAGAGGTCTCCTCCAATGAGTTGGAATGGTGTAGCATGGATGACTAGTTGCTTCTTAGCCTATGGACTTAAATGATTTGGCGATGTGCCAATAATTAATAAAGTTTTTATATCTTCTAACTCCTTAGGAACATGTGAAACATGAAACAACTATACACTAGGTAAGTCATCCTCAATGGCTCATGCTGGCTCACCAAAATCAATTTTAAAGAGTTGTTCAGGACCACAATTGGTCTCACCTAGTTTGACCATGATTGAGAATTGAAATTCTTGGAATAACACAATCCAATGGCAGATGCAACCATGTAACATAGGTTTATTAACTAGATATTTGAAATCTTAATGGTCTGTATAGAACACAAAATGAGTCACCAATAGATGCTGTTAGAACTTTTGTAAAGCATAAACCATGGAAAGTGCTTTGCACTCTATTGTGGTATAATTTCTCTCAGTCAGAGTAAGATTTATACATATAAAGTATATGGGGTCATCAATTTGACCTTTCCCAGGATGCACAAGTATCACATCGATGGCCATACTAGAAGCATCAACATGGACATGGAATGGTTTAGTCCAATCAGGGAACTAAACAATCGATGTAGTGATGAGCTTGTATTTCAAGGCTCTAAAGGCTTCTTGGAAAGAGTGGGTCTAAATAAAGTGTTCACTGTTTTTCAAGAGTTACTCTAATGGCACAACAATACTTGTATAACCTTGGATGAATTTCTGATAGTACCTAGTATGACTTAGAAAAGCATGAACTTCACATTGAGATGTTAGTGATGGTAGATAGAGGATGATAGATACCTTATCGGGGTCCACCAATACTTCATCTTGGCATATAATGTGACCAAGGAGAACACCAAATGTTGTAACAAAAAGACATTTATTTAAATTGCATGAAATTTGAAGTAATTGATAATGCTCAAGCATAATCCATGGATTAGAACAATGGTATTTCACCAAGCTGTAGACTACCCAATCATCCAAATAAACTTGAAAGAATTTATGGATGAAGTATTTAAAGGCCTCAACAACTATTTAGGAGAATATAGTGGGTGCATTTTTAACCCAAATGACATGATGATATATGCAGAAAACTCCCACTTAATAGTAAATGTAGTCTTAGGTCGATCCTCCTCTATGATCTGGACCTAATGGTACCCATAAAATCTAGTTGTGAAAGAGTAAATTTCACACCCTACAACACCTTCGAGGATTTATTCTATGAATGACATTGGAAAAGGATCAATAACGCAAGATGCATAAAGTATTAGGTAATCAACACAAATTCTAATGCACCCATCTTTCTTTATGCTTATTACCATGGGGTTTACCTACTCAGACTCATCAATTAGAGTTTTAACTCTAGCATGAAACATACTATCAATTTCCTCTTTCACATGTGCACGCAAATTTGGATTCATCCTATATGATTGTTTCCTAACTAAGCGAGCACCTTTAATCAGTTTGATATGCATTTTACCTAAAGATGGATGAAAAAATTTCATTTCACTATAATTCTATGTAAAAACATATTATTACTCTTTTATAAACTCAAACACTTTATAAATCTAAGTATCAAACCAATAGTTATCTATAGTAGCTATCTTTGGTGCTTCTTTTATGCCAATGTTGTACTAGATGGTTTGAAGAGGTTTTGAGTAAGGGTGGTATGTATCAAGACCAGTATCATGAATAGTTTGAGTGCCATAGTTTATGGAGACATCCAAAAGATTTTTTAATGGTTCAGGTGGTTCAGACCCTTTACCTTCATCAAAATGAAACACTAGCTTTTGCTTTACTTTGTAAATTTCTTCATGATGTGCTTGATTAAGGATAAGTTCTGGTACAGGGTAGGATTGTGTAGTTAGATCAATAAAAATAACCAAGCCTTCTTTTGGTACACCATATATACATTGTAGGATATCCTCGATGGGACTAGGGTCACCAATAACTACTTGCACATGGCTTGGAGTGTGAGGTGCAAGTCCATTCTAGGGGATGAATAAGACAATGTTGAGACCATGCTATTTTTTTTTAAATGCAATAAATAGGTACCTAAATTTTGTTCTTCATGAACATACCATGCTCTAGCCCAAGTGTGTAAAGTTTTATAAAATGCATGTACTCACAAGCACTCTTGTAAGAAGGATTCTTCCGCTAGCCACATTATTTCACAAGCTTCTAGGTGAGGTTCTAGTGCTCAGACTCCACTATAGTTAATTGTACCTTGGATGTGGTTATCATGATGAAACTAGTGATGTAAAGTAGAGTGTATTTGGTCCTAATGAAGGAGATGCTAAATATGATTTCACCACCATCTTGTAGCCATGCCATCAAAAAGGTGAACTAAGGAATGCATACGATCAATATCAGAGTCATATAAGGCTTTGAGTCATTGGATGAAGTCACAGACTTCCATTTAATCGTGAAACTATAGAACTTCATCAAGAATTTCTAGTGGTGTAGCCATAATTGGTCCTCGCATGATTTGTCTGGTAATAAGATGAATAAATCTATGATACTTGTGATACTAGTGCAAAATTTCTTCATAATTGTTGATGGCACCACACACTCATCTAGTGAGGTCATGGTCACCGTGGACCCAATAATTATAAGCATTACTTGTAGTATCAGAAAGGGATTGTGTGTCCATCCATCGAAGGATACCATTAGGAGTAGGATCATGATGCTTACTATTTTTAACTATGACATTATACATATGATTAATATCCTCATTTACACTAATAATATGTACATATGGGGGATCATGTGTTTAATCTAATGGGATGATGACTCACTGATCAGTATTTTCAAAACTGATATATTATTTTTTAAAACTTAAATCAAAATTGTTTGCATAGCACCAAGGATGACCCAATAAGGATGGAAAATCATCAGCTTCAGCCAATTTAAGAACTTCAAAGGCAGCCTTGAAAGGTACCCCAAGGATATAAATAGTTGCATTTTTAAGAATTCCAATTGGTAGAGCACGAATTTTATTGGCCATAAACAACACATGATGCGATGGTTGTAACTAGCCATTTTTTGCCATGCATCCTTTGTGAGGACATTGACCTTAGCACCAATGTTGACTAAAATGTCTTAGATCACCCATGTGTTGATGGAAGCAATCACCAGTATTTCCTTGTCCTCTTAAGGCCTAGGAGGAACATGAGTCTCTTGTCATTGAGCATGGTTTAATCAAAGATCTTTATTTGGCCTTGGTTCTTGATGTTTAAGCCAATTAATCAATTATGGGACAATATCTTCTTCTAACAAGGGATTGAAAAGTTCTCAAAAATCATCTCATGCTGCAATTTACAATTCCATGGCTTTTTGTAAATTAACATGTTGGGCAACTCTTCGGTCCTTAAGAAACTAAATTTCCCCTTGTAATTCTTGTACCAAGGTCATAGTATCCTAGAGCATGTATTTATATTAATGGGCATCAATATACTTCATTGTAAGAGGCTCTTCATGTTGTATCTTATCAATGGTTGGAATATACATAAACTTAGATTGTCCTCCACTACGTGTGGTGATATTAACCTGTTGGGCCATTGGAGTGCTAGAGTGTGGTTGCTAGTGTGGTTTCTTAATGTGAATCATACTAGCACTTTTTTCATTTCTTTCTTTTATGATGGTTGTGTAAAAATTAGGGCATTACTCCAACTGATGTTCCTTTTTACAAAAATCATGTGTTAGATAGATTGAACAATCTCATTGATAGTGATTCAAATATCCACATTTATAACACATTCATGGTGGAAAATGACCGCCTCCTCATCCCTATCCTCAGTCTCATCCACGATATCCACCATTATCTTGATTATTTGAGACAAAGGTTTGATGTGTACCATGTGTGCATGGCTCATGTATATCATTGATTAGGCAATAATAATTTATGTTATGGGTATAGTCATCACATATCTTGTAATAATCAGACACTTTAGAATGTGTAGCCCATTCTAATAGAGGACAAGAGCAAACATTGTGCTCTTTGTGGCAAATTTCATAAGACTAATTTAGTATAGCATAGATGTTATTTTCAAGGAAGCTACTTCTATTATGACCTTTAAACTCATAATTGGTACACCAAAGACTGCTATAAGTGTCATAAGCATTGTTTGTAGTCAAAATTTCTAACTATGATGCCATTTAAGCTATTTGATCTTCTATTAAAGGACTGATTCTAGTGTCAATGCTACCAATAAATTTAGCATGGAGGTCAACTTCTAGGGCCTTACATGGGCTAGTAAAGGTCCTTTGAGATAGTGTTCATCTAAAGCGAAGCAAAAAGCCTCCCACAAACCATTGGGCATGTTGAGTAGTATTAATCTCAAATGAGAGATTAGACAGGGGGTTTTAAAACTTGCATCATACTCTCGTACACTTTCAATTAGCTCTTATTTTATATCCTTTAGTGCAACAATACTTTGTTGCTCAAATTTTGGAATATTAAATTCTTGAAGAAATTTTGTCTTGTGCTAGTCATAGTTAATTAATGCTTGTTGAGAATCATACTTCCTATACCACTTATGTGCTCTTTCTAGAAGTGTGGTTACAAATTGTGTTATTTTTCACTCAAAAGAGGTTATAAAAAACACCCTCCAAATGAGTTCACACTTAACATGCTCTGCAACATTTTCCATGTCTTGATATTCAAGTAAATGATGCATCATTTCATAATGCATAGTCAGTAATTGAGGTACTTATAACAGTGGATGATAATAAATCACAAGTCCTCTTCTTAGGGGTGGAAGTCTTCCACTTCCTCCTACCCCACCTCTTAGTATACCTCATGTGCCTCCAGTAGCAACACCTGAGACATTGGGCATGTTAGCAGGTTAATTTATAATGTTTAGACCAATACTCTACCCACTACTGATGTCGATTCCACTAGGGATACCAAGTTGGGCATGAAATTAATTTGAAGAGGAAAATAAAGTGTTGATTCACTATGAGTTAAAATTTGCTCAACAATAGGTTCTTTTATAAGGTTAGTCTTTGACTCTACACTATCTGTATCCTAGTTATGTATAATTAGATCATCTGTCTCAGAAGCATGAGCTTACACTATGGTTGGGGACCTGGGTTTGTTTAAATATGGTTCTTCAGTCTCCATTATCAAATTAGTTTCTCCCACATATGACAAAGCTAACATTCATCACAGTTTGAAAGTTAGAAGGTCCTCATTATACTCTTCCACTTCCCTATGGATCCTAACAACACTTTTTGAGTCCTCATATCCCCTTCCTAATATGCTTCCACCTATAATCCTTTGTTGAGATTCATCATATTTATGCTTTTGCAACTACCAATAACTAACTATCATTCTGAACCAATAATCCTTCATCAACACCCATGCATTCCCCTCCCAACTATGTTGCTCATGCAAGGATGGGTTTATCCCTCTATAGGCAAATTTTCAAGTCTAGAATCAATAAACAACTTCTTTAATTTTAGTGGGAAATGTTTAATATACTGACCATGTGGTTTTGAGATAAAGTGGAACTTTACTTATTTAGGACAAAAATAAGTGGTTACAACATACTCCAAGATATAGCTATTTAACACCCCTCTCCACTAGATATTACTAGCTCATATCTAAGGTGTTCCCAAACATGCCAAAACCCTCTAACGCTCTATCTTCCAAGTTTGCCTCCTCCCAAAATTTTGTAACAGGTCTTGATCATAGGTTGAGAGCCAACCATGTAAATGAACAAGGAATTCGACAAATAAAGTTTCATATAAAGAGCTATAGAGATGTTGTTCAACCCATGCAAGTATGGAAACTCTTAGTTCAAGATAGGGAATTGCAAAATTATCCTCAACATTGATAAGCAATTGTTCAATATTATCAATGGATAACCATTTGAGCATTTTCCATTACTATGCAATAAGTGCTATGGGTCCCACTAATGAAACCAAAATTTTGGGGTTTCCTATCAACTTTTCCTTAGGGTACTAAAGTGTCTAGTTCCCAAGAAGCTAACGTTTTAGCATTTCATGCAAGACTAAACTCTTGTGCACTCACCCGAAGGACATAACAAGAAACTGGTTCTCGTGGGTTATGTTGTGTAGTAACACACTTTTCATATATTAGTGTTTATTCATATATCTAATTCATGATTACATAGAAAAATAAATACATGACTATGGACCTTGTTTCAACTATGTGAACAAACATGATTATGAAGATAACTACCATCAGATTCAAAGTATTGATTATGTAAGTTCATAAAATGCAGATTTTATTCATTATGGTCAAATAAAAATTATATGTTACATAACAAATGTACTGATAACTAAATGTCATAACTTAACCAACAACTTAGCATAACATCAGAACTAATAATAACTTTCATGATTTCACTATTACCAAAATCAATCCTTACATAATACCAATGTTTAGCAACATTACAAATATCTATACAAAGGTATTTATACTTGTTTTCCCTGACTAAGTTGTTACATTATTTATGACACTTTTGTGACTAACCAATGATCTCCAGTAGACTAAGAGTCATGGAAATTGTTTACTTATTTTCCCCTAAGGACCCAAGCCTTAGAGCCCTTAATTCTCATTTGGTGCTAGATCCTTGTTGCCAAATATCCTTCTTCATGTAGGTTGGTGTGAAACTCGTGTATGAATAAAGTATGCTTTTTCCTTGAGAATCACTCCTCAACCATTTTTGGCTTCTTTCACACTCCCCAAATCTTTTGTTAATATACCAAGTCCTTCACTCTTATGTCCTCCATTTGTTATGCCTCTCCTTTGGTTGGGTCTTTTTGTGCCATGGTATTCTATGCCATTATCTTCCATGCCATGTTGGTTCTATGCTATGGTCTTACTACACCAAAATCCAAAATACTTATTAAAAATTATGGGTCCAACACCAGTATCAAATTTTTCATGAGAAATCTAGCCTCCTCTTAGAGGAGGGCGAGGAGAGAAGTGACCCCTACCTCTAGATCGATTTATACTATAACAACTTTTGTGAGGAAGTGGTGGACTGTGGAGTAACCCATCAGGTGGCATTTGGCTCATGGTGCAAGGGGCACTCCCCCAGTGGTTGAGGAGCTCCTACAAGTGGAAGAGGTCTAGAGCCATATTTTCCACTTGATCTTGAATCTACATAAAGGCTAAAGAAATAACAACCTTTTCATTAATGGAAAAATAAGCTTCATAGTACTCATGATTAAATATAACATTATTTTTGGCTTTGTAGAATTAAAAGAGAATAAATATATAGAATAAATGCTAGATTAAGGAAATAGAGGCCAACCCAACCAATTAGAATAATCTACAAAGAGTACTTATTTCCAAGAGAAAGGCTCGAGGTGGTAAGTCTAAAAAATCAAATGAATCCATTGTTATGGAGACTGATATTTCAGAATACACTAGAAATTTTATAAAAATGACTTTGGACATTTTCAAGCCAAATAGAAGGGTTGGGGGATGTAGAGGTGAAACAATATCTCACCGAGGGGAAGTCCTTGGTAGAACAAACACCATAAAAAATGAGCCAACTAGGGCTCCAAGCCAGGCTATCAAACATAATCTGGATAAGTGAAACAAGTCTTGGGAGAGGATTGGAGACCCAAGCACTTGTTGAGTTTGCCTGAAGCTAGGGAAAAGGGACTCATCACTTGATAAAGCAACCCAGGAGAGTAATTCTTGAACCAAGTATCACAATTCCACATCTAGTCCTTCCATTCGGCCCTAGGAAGTTGTAGGACCAATTTATGCAACATAACATCGAGTAATAACTCTTGGATGCAAAGAATTGAAGATAAATCTACATTGTTTAGCCGAAACTTAATTTTTAATTTAGGCCAATTGATCCAATCCTTAGATGTAACCAAATTTTGAATAGTGTGGATCCCTTTGTGGAATAATTGTAGATCTTTAATACTAGGTAATTTAGCTTGGAGAATAGAAGAACTAGTAATAATAGGGGATCTCCATAGGTTGTGGTCATTAAAAGTGTAACAACCCCACTAGGTTTGACTTAGAAAAATGTGATTTAAACAAAAATTAATATACATATTCCTTCATTATAATTCACCATGAGAATCTAATTAATGATTCAAATATAACAATCTTAGTATGTTAACTATAAATAAGCATGTGACATGTAACAGTCATTGATCACTCTCAACATATGAAACACATCATAACCAAATATGGAAAGTAATTAAAAATGTTTAGCGATAGTTGGTAGAATGATACAACCAATGTTGGCAAAGTATGAATAAGTAAATAATTACATCTCATAAAGGATAATGTCTCAATAATAATAAATACAATATAATGTACAAGATACAAGGCTCCATGAAGCATGAGTTCCCCAAACTCTAGTATCTATGGCTAACTCAAGTGTCGTCTCCAAAGAAGTACTGTAGTGGGAAGGGAGAGCATCATCCGAGAATTTTTTCACACCAACCATGGACCATCGATCCCCTGCACAATCCCCTATCTAGTAATGGCCCTCCCTTCAAAAATGAGTAGATAGTGATGGTGTAGGAATCCATAGAGACAATTTAGTACCTATATGTTGTATGATTTATAAGAACATGCAGTGTACCATAAAGAAATCTATTCTAATATGATATCACATAAACATGTAAATCATACATATGAAATGATAATGTTTAACTAAACATTACTTTGGCCAAAGTTTTCAAATAGCTAATGATCTCTAGGATTAGTCAAATTTATATATACCACTTGATTGGATTACCTTCATCTGGCATTGTTGGTGCTAAGTAAACTAGTGAAGTCTGTCTCACTTCTTAGTTAGTACCAACAATGCAAGATTTGGTTAACAATATTTTAACCAATGGATTCATACAAATTATTCCACTAATAAGTATAACTTAAGCTAAATAATAGAATAATCACTTTACATAAATTTAGTATCTCAAACACATGAATGAATCTTATCCTTATTATTCATTGCATAAACAATAATCATGACAAACAAGTTTATTTACCAAACAGGGAAAATACAACTCATTCTAAAAAATCTGTTTTCCTTAAGTAAATGCTAATGTACTAAAATCACTATGTTCAAAATATAAAGCTCATATTGCTCCTTCAAAATAATAGTCATAATGATTTAAAAGACATAAATAATTTATAAAACATAGCATAATCTTTCATTATATTATGCCTAAATGGAGGATTTATGCAAACAATTGAAGCACTCTATCCTTTTAGATTTTTAAAACTTCATTACTTATCAAAGACTATAACTTTAGATATGCATAATATATTCATACCATCTATATACATGTATGTGGACCCATGTTCACATACAGGAATATAACATATGTTTATACACTTTATATATATGTATGCCATGCTTTGGTATTTTTCCCATTCACTTCAAGACTATATAATTTATATCTTTCCATGAAAAAGCAATTAAATTTAATTAGGGTCTTCGTATTTCCTAAAGTCCCAATTTGATTCACAAATTTTAAACATAAAGGATATTATTTATTTATATTAAAGGAAACAAAGTGTAATACATCAATCAATCAATTAACTATCAAAATGACCCATTTCACATATATGTATTCGAACTTGACACAGTCATTGTGTATATAAGTTTAAGGATTCTAATGATTTTGCAATGGAAACAAAAATTATGTCTTTCCTTTCATAATAACATACATGAATACATAATCTTTGAATTGAAGTTCTTTGTAATGGAAGACGAGTATATGCTATATGTAAATATATATTTTGTGCTTGAATATTTAATAAACACACAATCATAATTTCCCATAGTTTCTATACCAAATGTGTATCATTCAGTTATGTGTATGCATATGGTGTTTGAGTCTTAAGTCCAAATTTACAAACCCATAATTTCATTGAATAGTTATGTAAACTCAATCTATATCTATATATATATATATTTTCTTGCTTGTAATTAAAGTATACATAGTCCTAATATGACATGTCTATACTCTATCTTTATATTTATCTTATGTGTGTGTGTGTGTGTGTGTGTGTGTGTATCATAATTAAAGTATTTTATATGTCTAATATGTGTATACGTATATGTATGTATACAGATCAAAATAGGGATGACTTAGTTTGATTCTGCTTGATTGCTGAATTTACATAGTCAAAATCCTAACTAATCAATAGTCTCATTTATGCTTAGATCAATTCAATTCAACGATATATATATTTATTTTCCCAATTCGACTGTCTATATAACTTTATACTAACAAATCAATATTAATAGAATTCTTATCAAATTCATTCAAAACATCTTCTTTAGTTTCGACTCAGACATATATTATAACATTCTTATGACATGTATATTTTACCTCAATATAATATATATGTGAATACACACACACACTTAGCTAGGTAAGTTGGTATATTTACCTATCTGAGTGTGTGTGTGTGTGTGTGTGTGTGTGTGTGTGTGTTATATGGCATTTAATCTATGCAAATATACATCTAGGGTTTCCAAAGACTCATTCATAAATTTATATATTTCTTAAACTATTAGCCCAGATTTCTAATTTAAGCTATGACATAAGCAACTAAACCATTTAACTCATATGACTTCTTGTCTAAATATAACTTTTTTGAAATTCATAGAGTTTATAGGATATTAGTTTAATTTTGTGGATGGCCATGCCATCCATAGGGCTAATCTTGTATTCCCAATATGAAAACTAATTTATTTCTAAACCCTAAGAATCAAACCACTCAAAAAATTCTATAAACAAAATAATAGTAAAAACATAACCAGCCTTGATATTGCTTCCAACTTGATACTGATTCAAACCAAAATTTCTCCTTCTCCTTCATGCTCTGCCTTTCCTCTTGTTCTCTTTGTCATCGCGTGTGTGTCCTCCTGCCTTCCACAATCCACCTCTTATCATATTCCTCTTACTAAAATAAGAATTGCATGCCCCTATTCACTACAACTCACAGTCCATGCAAAAATCCATGTTTTTTAATGTAACAGTAACTTAAGACTAGTTAATCTTCTATTAACTTTGCTTAAGAAAAACCCTAAATTTTACTTTACTCAGACTTTCCATTATTTTCAAAACTATGCATGTTTATCTATTTTACAAGACTGAGTAATCCACTCCTAAGTCTACTTTTAATCATTTTCAACAATGATAACTATACTTTCAAAACTTAACGTAGTTCATGCATGTTAGAAAGATTATACTTAGATCTTAGGTTAGTATTTAGGATAATTCATCCTCCTTAAGTAACAAATAAAGCCAATTATCTCTGTCAATTATTTTCTATTTATCAAAATGATAGACCAATACATTATTACTTTCAATTATGGTAAGATAATTGTTTGAGTCATTCCTAGTGTTATATAGGCTATATATGTCTTTCATTTATTTTAATAGCTTGGCATATATTGATATTCTCAAATATCAATAATAACAAGCTTAACGCTATAAAACATTGTAAAGACATTTTGCTAGTCTATATATAATAGTAATTAGATATCATCTATTAAATTTAAATTCCCATAATCATAAACAAACACAAACAATCTTATATAATCATACTGCAATATTAAGCACTAAGTCTACGTAAAATATGCAATCACATACAAGATTTATTCCATATCTATGTACTAACATTTAAAACACATAAACTCTAATGTCTAACTATAATTAACTTTCAAAACCTACTAATCTAAACACACAATGCATATTACATATTAAATTTAATGTGATGTGTGTATAGATCTTAGTAATTTCTATGTCAACTTTCACCATCTCCATCTACATCACTCTCTCCAATGATGCTCTTCCTTAGTCATGCTCTGAGAGATGAAATCTCCTGCATCCAACTCATGACAAGAAGGTAGTTAGTCAAATACATCATGGTATATATCATAAAAATAATATTATAATATCAAATGTAATATAATCATTATGTATTGAATTCATAATTAGTCAACTCATAATAATAAAATCATGAAATCCAAGTAACATACATCTGTTCCATAATAACATATGGTTTTAAATTTAATTAAAAAGTAATAAATCAATTAACAACCATAATAATCTATGGATAATTAGGTAAATCAGCTTGGTGAGAAAATCGGAATGTAACAAAAATACAACCTTATGCAAAAACCATCTCCAACCCACTTCAAATGGGGTTTGATAGCTTCAAACACCTTCCAAATGCTTTTGGTCCCAAAAGAGCCATAGATTTTGATAGGGGCCATAGTGATAAGGGACTACAAGCCAATATTTTACCAACTGGTTTTACCATCAGGAGAACCCACAGAGATACAATGCCTTAGCAAAATTTTACAATATTCATTACCCTCTATGGTCCACACAATCCATTTAACACATAAGGCCATACTTTATCGAAATGTGTTAATGATGCCCATGTCACCCTTATCATGAAAGAGGTAATAAATATCTCAGGGCACTTGATGAAAACCCTGGGCTTGATTAGAATTGGCCTAGAGGAAATCTTGAAGGATTTTGATCAGTGTTTCATAAGAAGCCTTGTAGGGAGCCCAACAGGGAGAATAGTAGACATGAGTTGTGGCCAAGATTTGGGCGCAAATCTAAAACTTGCCTACTAGAGATAAGAGTTTAGTAATCCAATATTCAATCTTCATTTCTAATCCAATCCTAACCATAAGAAAAACAAAGAGTGTTTTTAATATAGTGTGTTTTATTGATTTGGAAGACTAATGCTTCATTTCTTTAAAAAAAAATTGGATTGAAATGTCTATTTTTATTAATGAAATATAATACTGCAGTATTGATGTACAAAAAATAGATAGAGGCAATTACACTCTAGAATATGAGTCATATTGAGTTAAAGAATGCCTAGAGACAAAAACTAGTTACATCACCAAAATAGTAATAAAATTAAAGTTGCATAATAATTATAGTCATAATAAAAGTATGGTATTAAAAAATGATAAAATCAAGGACCACTAATTATAAATAGCAAGACAATTAGGCAACAATGGTGAACATGGTGATTGGAAGAAGGGAGCTATCAAGGTTGTCCCTGCAACATTACCACATAGAGGGTTCTTTGTATCAGGGATGCACAGTCACCCATCATTTTGTTGTTTTTCTTCAATTTCTTTAGTTTACATTAAAAAAATGCCAAGAATCAAATGTAAAAATTTATGCAAAACTAGTTCATAACTCCAATTAAAAAAATCTTATTCATACTCTAATTTTTAATAAAATGTTTACCAATAATAATAATAAAACAATTACAACAAATGATACATTTTTTTTATATATTAAAAAAATGTGAATTACATAAGAAATTTAGTGTTTATAAAAGCATCTGATAAAGAGAAACCACTAACAACATTACAAAACCACAATGCTGACAATAAATAGTGTCAACATAAACAATAAAAAACATAATATATAAAAACATTACATCACCAGTCATAAGAAAAACTAGTCAACCATCAAACAAAAAATTATTTAACCCCTGAACAACACTTATCTTCTTGTTACATAACAACTAGTTTACTTTGAAGTTTAGAAAGTGCCCTTTACCTCACATTTATGTAATTAAATATGACACAGAACTAACCTTTATTAGAAAAATGCATGCATCTTGTGACACTGAGTCCAAGTTTTAAATCATCTTGTGATGTAGGAACCACCCATATCTCTTATCTTCCTTTTTTATTAGTTGTTTAAACCATTAAATCAAAACTCTCTCTTCAAATAAAAACAAAAGCAAAAAGACCAAACTTTCTCCCTTTTATTAAAATAATAAATCGAAAGCATAAAATTGTCGAGTAGATTGGCATCTTAGGGTTAAATTGGATTATGTGCTTTATAAAATATCAAAATTCTACTTTAGTGGAGGTTATAGTGTGAATCATAAGGGGGACCCTTTGAAATATGGGAGTACTTTCTAACGTACAAGAGGGTGGGGGTCCATTTAGGGAAAAATGTGCATGGATGGATACCCATATTTGTTATTAATGGAAAGGAATCCTAAGTTGAGGAGCACTGACTCTCTGGGGATGAACACTTCAAAAATGTTCCCCAGATGTTTTGACTCAAAACATGACGTTGAGGAGCATGAATGGGATTTTGGCATGCAAATTGCAGCATATTGAAGGTTTAATTTTTATAACTATAGAAAATTTTGAATGGCTTAACAAAATATTTTATTATTATTTTATAAAAATTTGTAAATTATTATGGTGGTATTTAAAATATTGGTATCTTTCTGTTTTATTTTGAAATCTTTTAATATGTGAAGTTATTAGTATTATGTGTAGAAGAATCATAAAAATAGATAATGATCGATTTAAATAAATGTTTTTTACTTAAACTTGTATTTACATGAAGGTGGATCTTAGCAAAGGGTTTTTAAATAGAATAGAGATTAATCATGACAATTTTTATTGGTTTCAAATATCAGAGTATGAAAACACTGCGTTTAAATATCGTTTATGCCATCAAACTAGTCATCTCCAAGGGGTATGTCCTCATGCAAGTAAACCGAAAAAGCAAAAGGCACAGGGTGATAATTCTAAAGACTGGGAACAACATGAACACCCTCTTTCAAATGAGGTTAAGGAATCCAAAGATGACATAGGGAAAGATGAGGAAGTAGAGGTTATTGGATAAATGATTGAAGCAAATTCTTTTTCCAAGCGATATCTTTGGATAAAGATATAGGTGGTGGAATCAAGAGATCATACGAGTCTGAATCTTCTAAGTTTGATGAGGAACAACCCCTTGTTGTTTCTCAATTTCAATTTGGGCCCTCGTTAGTTTCAATGAGTTCAATGATTATTGCTGATACTCGACCGCTCTAAACAGGGGTTCATAAAAAAAAGTAAAAAAAGTCATACTATGGATATAGATTTTGGTAATTCAATGCTTATCTAAGATTGATTTTTTTTTTTGGTTGCCGGACCATTAAAAGTTTGTTACTTTCACTGTTTGCTTTGTGTTTCCTAAATTTGTTCTAATGCAACGTTACAATATGTTCTCTATTACAATTTTTTGGTATGAATAACCCTATAGTTTTGATATATTTATATTGTTAATATAAACTCTATTTCATCAAAAATTTGTAAAATAAAATAATATTTAAAATTATATACAATTTTATATATATATATATATATATATATATATATATATATAAAATTTAATGTCATGTTAATAAATCTATCGAATTTAGAATTACAAATTTTATGAGGTTTTGGGTTGAGCTCTTGGGGTTACTTTTAAAGACTCCTATAAAGCACACTCTTAATTATGAATGGTTGAGAGTGCAAGGTTTGGTTTTTGAGTTTTTTATTATCATTTAGATAATTCCATAAATTTATTTATAATTTTTTTAATTATTCACTAGCCTTGTTATTGTTTTATTTAATTTTTTAAAAGCTATAGTCTTGCATGGTGTTTGTTATTGCAACTAGATTATTATGTTATTCAAATATTTTGATTTATAGATTTTTATTTCTTGTTTTAGTGACATATATGATATTTAATTTTTTATATAGGTGAAGGTTTTTTCCATCATTTAAATAATAATTTTTATTAGATAAGTTAAACGTTTTTAATTGTAGTTATGAACTGATATTAAAACATAATAAAAAATCTAAAACACAAATACGGCTCAAAACAAACAACAATCATTTAAATACTAATTAAAAATATATATAAAATACATTTCGTATAATATTTATTAAAATTAAAATTAAACAACTAAATCACTTTATTTAGAACAAGCTTTTAATATGTAGAAAAATAAGTGTCATTAAAATTATGATATATTTTTATGTCAAATATTTATAATATAAATTAAATGATGATCGATAAAAATATCAAAAATTAAATTTTAAGAAATATAAGTTATTCATTAAAAAAATAACGAACATGTGTATTAATTATCGATATTCCTCTCCTATTAATATTAAGAGTGGGTTTTCTTTTACGCTTAATGAACCTTATCTAAATTATTAATGTTATTATATAATATAACACACATCTTTAGTAATAAATAATATAAAATTAAGTGGTATATTTGATTGTAGAGACTTAAAAATAATTTTTAGAAATTTATTATTTGTAAAATTATATTACTGTAGGGTATTTGTATACTTGTCAATTATTAGTCTAAAATAAGTTTTATTGATATATTGTTGATTGTTTATGCTCTATCCCCTCTTTCTTCTCTCCCCTTCCCCTTCCTCTCTCTTCCTTCTCTCTCTTCATTTATTTTTGTTAGTGGTCTAAAACTGTACACTATATATTTTTGGGGCCCAAAAATTTACAATGTACGTTTCTAAGAGGGTGTGTTTTGTAGATCTATTTGGGTGCACACAAGTCTTGTTGTCTCATCTTGTCAGTGTTTTCACTCATTTTATATTGATTTATACATTAATAGGGCCCTATTTTTAATTCAATATGTCTATAAATACACAAGTATATTCATGCATTTAGAGTAAGAAATCAAAGCACATAGATAAGGTATATAAGAATCTAAGAAAATTTGAATGAACGTCTAATATTTGTTCTCACTCTATTCTTAGATAAGGTATATAAGAATCTAAGAAAATTTGAATGAACATCTAATATTTGTTCTCACTCTATTCTACTAAAAATTCTATAAGTGATCAAGTATTTAAAGAGCATTCATTGTAACATTGAAGATCATGATAATGACATACTTACATTGCGTTAGACTACTTCATTGAATTAAATATTCTATGGTATGTTGTCCTTAATATTGTGTATCGGTAAGGGGCCTAATAATTACTTGGCACTTAAAAACCTTTTCGACCTTGATCACATGTCACAAACACAACTCCTTGTCCTTGTCCTTTGTAGGTTCAATATTTTTATTAGGGTTTAAATAAAAAGAGTGATTTCCCAATGATCGATATGTAAATATTCAAAATATTAAATGAGTGTTTGAGAGCCTTAAATCAGATGAACACAATCATGAAATCAGTTTTTGTGTGTCCACTATTTTCTAAAAATATAAAGTCCACATTTACGGCCTAAAAACATGGAGTGTATTGTTCTAAATAAATTGTTAGGTCACAATGAATTTTTAGGGTTCTCATTGTCTCGCACAAAAACCCTAATTTTATTGTCAAATTATGACAATTATTTTGAACTCTATTTCAAATCAATATACTTTTTAAAACCATATTCTAGTCATATATTGCTTTGGATTTATAATATTAATTAATTTTAATTATAATTTTTACATTTGATTAGTCTTAAATAAATGTGTATTGATAGTTGTATTATATTTTGATTTAAACCCCATTTTCTATACTAAATTTTGATGAACTCGATTCCTCTTACTCCTTTTCGAAGGTAATGTCTTATTTTCTTTACAGTGGATGTGATTTTCTTAAGACTAATCATTTGGTATGTTCATTTAGGATTTTATTAACCCATGATATATTATACCTTCTTCCTAGGTTTAGATCTTATTCCACTAAATGTTCTTATGAATTATGCTATTTCATACTTCTGATAAGCTATTGCATACTTATGTATCATGTTAACCCTATATATCTTATGGCCAGTCCAAACCCTTGAGTGATCTCCTTTGAAAAAATTTCAAACCCTAGGGTTTTTGTTTGATGTATTTGATGTATGCATGAGTTGTCTTATACAAATGTTTAATTTGATTCCATTTAGGGAAACATGTGCATGGATGGATACCCATATTTGTTTTTAATAGAAAGGAATTGTAAGTGGATTATTATTATTATTATTATTATTATTATTATTATTATTATTATTATTATTATTATTATTATTATTATTTAATAAGTAGTATTTATATAGAATTATTAAATTATATAAAATATTAGTATTTCAATTTATGTTTTGAAAATAAATAAATAGTAGATTATAATAATAAGCGTATTTTAAATTTATGAATTTTTTTGGCTAAATATTTATGAGTAGGGAGCATTCACGCTGTCAAAGTCAACTACAGTATAATTTTGGTTTTAATTATTTTTCTCCATATTAAGTACTTGAAGGGATTTGTATCCTAGTGGATGAATATAAACAATCATCATCCTCACCAATCGAACTACAACCATTTCAGTGTCTTTAGAGAAATTTATTGAATGAACACTTCAAAAATGTATTGTAAATGTTTTGACTCAAAACATGACGCTAAAGAGAATAAATGGGATTTTGGCATGCAAATTGCATCACATTAAAGGTTTAATTTATATCAATATAAAAAAAATTGAACTTAAAGATTGGCCTAATAAAATATTTTGTTATCATTTTATGAAAATTTGTAAATTATTATGGTGGTGTTCAAAATATTGGTGTGGGTTCGGCTTTCAAATATTTTTGTTTCATTTTGACATCCCTCAGTGTGTGAAGTTATTGGTAATATGTTTAGAAGATTTCTAAAAATGAATAATGACTGATCTAAATAAAGGTTTTTGACTTATGCCCGTATCTGTGTGGAGGTGGATATTAGCAAATGACTTCTAAATATAATAGAGATTAATCATGACAATTTTTACTGGTTTCAAACCTTGGACTATGAAAACACTGCGTTTAAATGGCATTTATGCCATCAAACTGGGAATCTCTAAGGTGTATGTCCTCATGCAAGCAAATCAAAAAATAAAAAGAACCAAGGTAGTAACTCTAAACGCTGGCAGCCATATGAACATCTTCTTTCAAATGAGGTCAAGGAATCCAAAGATGATATAAGGAGGAAGCAAAGACTATTGGAGAAATGACTGAAGTAAATTCCTTTTCCAAAGCGACATCTTTAGATAAAGATATAGGTAGTAGAATCAAGAGATCACATGAGTCTGAATCTTCTAAATCTGATGAGGAGCAACCCCTAACTATTTCTCAGTTTCAATTTGGGCCTCTACTGATTTCAACTAGTTCAATTGCTATTGTTGATACTTGTCCATTCTAGACAGGGGTTCATAAAAAAAGAGTAAAAAGGGTCATACTATGGATATAGGTTTTGGTAACCCAATGTTTATCCAGGATTGATTGTTTTTTGTTTGTTGTTTCCCAACCATTAAAATTTTGTTACCTTCACTGTTTGTTTTGTGTTTCCTAAACTTGTCCTA
Organism: Torreya grandis; assembly: GCA_037957365.1. NCBI lineage: Eukaryota > Viridiplantae > Streptophyta > Pinopsida > Cupressales > Taxaceae > Torreya > Torreya grandis. Next base: position 3,771,542 of record JARHVA010000429.1, read on the forward strand.
GTGCAACATTACAATGTGCTCTCTACCGTAGTTTTTTTTTTGTGAATAGTCTTATTGTTTTGATGTATTTATATTATTAATATAAGTTCTATTTCATAAATTAAAAAAATGTAAACCAAAACTTATAAAAATAAAATAATATTTAAAATTATATATAACTTTTTTTATTAATATAATATGTAGGTATTCATATGGTTTAATATCATGTTAATAGATTTATCGAATTTAGAATGTTAGATTTTATGGGGTTTTGGGTTGAGTTCTTGAGGTGATTTTTAAAGACTTTTATAAAATGCTCTCTTAATTATGAATGGTTGTATGAGAGTGCAAAGGTTTGGTTTTTTCATGTTTTATTATCGTCTAGATAATTCCATAAATTTATTTATAATTTTTTAAATTATTAACTAGCCTTATTATTTTATTTTATTTTTAAGCTATAGCCTTGTATGGTGTTCATTATAATGCTCTCTTAATTATGACAAAGGTTTGGTTTTTTCATGTTTTATTATCATCTAGATAATTCCATAAATTTATTTATAAAATTTTAAATTATTAACTAACCTTCTTATTATTTTATTTAATTTTTTTAAGCTATAACCTTGTATGGTGTTTGTTCTTGCAACTAGTTTACTATGTTATTCAAACATTTTGATTTATAGTTTTTTTTGTTTCTTGTTAATTAAGTTAAGTTTTAGTGACATATGATATTTAATCTATTATATGGGTGAGTCTTTTCTATCATTTAGATAATAATTTTTATTGGATAAGATAAACATTTTTTATTGGAACTATGAATCGATATTAGAATAGAATAAGAGGTCTAGTCTCTAAAATAAATGAAAATACAAACATGACTCAAAGTAAACAACAACTATTTAAATAATTGAAAAATATATGAAACACATTTCTTATAATATTCCATATACACATTTAAATCACTTTATTTAGAACGAGCTTATAGTATGTAGAAAAGTAAGCGTCATTAAAATTATGACATATTTTTGTTTCAAATATTTATAACCTAAATTAAATGATAATCAATAATAATATTAAAAATTAAATTTTTAAGAAATATAAGTTATTCATTAAAAAAATAATGAATATTAATGTATTAATTATCGATATTCCTCTTAATTAATATTAAGAGTGGTTTTTTACTTATGCCTAGTGAATCTTATCCAAATTATTCATGTTATTATATAATATAATACAAGTATTTAATTATAAATAATATAAAATTAAGTGGCATATTTTTTTGTAGAGACTTCAAAAAAATTAAAAATTTATTATTTATAAAATTGTACTATTTTGTACTTATGTACTTATAAATTATTAGTTTAAAATAAATTTTATTGACACATTGTATGTTTTGTCTCCTTCTTTCTTCTCTCCTCCTTCCCTCTCTTTTCATTTGTTTTTGGTAGTCCCCTAAAACCATACATTATACATTTTTGGGGTCCAAAAATGTATAATGTACATTTTTAGGAGAGAGTATTTCGTAGACCATTTGGGTGCACCCAAGTCTCATTATCTCATCTTGTCAGTGGTTTCACTTATTTGATGTTGATTAATGCTCTAACATAATCCTAATTTTAATTCAAGATGTCTATAAATACACAAATATATTCATGCATTTACAATAAGAAATTTAAAGTACATTGAGAAGGTATATAAGAATCTAAGAAAATTTGAATGAACATCTAATATTTATCGTCACTCCATTCTATTAAGGATTCTAAAAGTGATCAAGCATCTAAAGAACATTCATTATAACATTGAAGATCATAATAGTGACATACATTGCATTGGACTATTTCATCAAATTAAATATTATATGGTATGTTATATTTGATATTGTGTACCGTTGAGGGGATTGATGACTACTTGGCACTTAAAAACCTTCCTGACCTTGATGACATGCCCCAAATACAACTGCTTTTCCTTATCCTTTACAAGTTCATTATGTTTTTAGGGTTTAAAAAAGAGAGTGATTTCCCAATTATAGGTATGTAAATATTCAAAATATTGTATGAGTTTTTGAAAACCTTAAATTAGATTAACACAATCATCAAATTGTAGACACTCCTTTTCAGACACTTATGTGTCTAAATAAACTTCAGACTGATTTCTACCAAACTATGTAAATTAAGCCTATAGATCTCTTGAACATCTCAAATTCATCCACACATTGGATGTAAGTTCCTAGAATTGCATCAAGGCTTCCCTATTTGAGGTATTACTATGTATGCAATGATAACCTCTCATGAATTCATCCCTAGTCAGCTTGTGACCAAGTAAACTGATATTTTTGACTAAGTGGGGCACTTAACCCAATTCTTGAAATAACTAAAAGATTAAACAAAATTAATTAACCAAAAAAATCAAATTAAATGCTTTAGTAAATATTCTATGTTGAATTAGTGAATATGTAATTTCAGAAAAGGACTTTCTAATAAAATATGAGGTCATAATAATGTCATCATCCTCAAAGTCAAGAATTGTAAAATATCAACATAAATTCTATAAAAATCATAAATGTTGAGTCATGCCTCCATAAATGTATAATTAAAGACATTATTAATTAAATTTAGACTCCAAATACTAACCTAGCTTAATTATGCTTGGGTTAGAGTTAGTTGAAAACCTATAAATACAAGTGCCATGACCATTCTTAACCAAGCTTTTGAGTGGAAACAAATAATGCCAAATTCTTTCTAGGAAGCGTCATTTCTAACACAAGCTAAGTGCCAACTTCTAAGGGGACAAGAGGAGGTGTTTTCCACAAAGAATTGGTATCATGAAAGACCATTTTTTCACCATACTGAGCACAAGCCACTCTTATGCCAACAAATAATTTGAATCATCAAGGAAGGTAAAACTGTTTGATTTTATCTTTTCATTAACTTTCTTTTGTTTAGTACTTGCTCACCCTAATAATTAGGCTTAGAATGCTAGTTATAAATAATTATTTTGGTTTTATCCACTAACAAGAGATTTATAACATCATCTTCATAATCCTGCTTTACATATTGGTATGCCCGATGGGACCACACCTCTCACATTCATCATAGGAGCATCTTGGGATCCTTCAAAATAAAAAATTGCCTACAGAAGTGCAAATTTATCCACTACTTATTTATGGATTCAACTCCAAAAACATCAAAATCATTGCTAAAAAGAGTGAAATCATCACATAAAATAACAAAATCGCCTCTATTTCAGCCCTGCTCTACATAATTACAAATTCAAAACACTATTTTGTGAATTTGTCAAGGTTATTTTTGAAATCATTCTATAGTTTTTACTTTGTTTCTAGTCTTTTTTATGTATTTACAAATTTGAAACACTTAATTGTGAAATTGTAACCAGTATTCACAAAATCATTTGGTCTATTTTTATGTTTTTTCTATAGGATTAAGACAGTTGAGAAATTATAGAAGAAAGTTGTGAAATTACAAAACTAAGTTACAAAATTGTAGAATGGAGTTATGAAAACGTAGTTGCAAAAATCTAGAATTGAGTTGCAAAATTATAGAACTGAGTTGCAAAATTATAGAACTGAGTTACAAAATTACATAATAGAGTTGTGAAAACATAATTATGAAATCAAAAAATGAAGTTGTGAAATTATAGAATAGAGTTACAAAATCATCCAAAGAATAGCAAAATCATCCACTATAAATCCTTTGTATTTTTTACAATTTTGAGTTTCATTAACCTAACACTTTTACAGTTTACCTTGACTGTGTAATTGTGAAATCGTTCTATAGAGCATATTTTTATGTTTTTTAGCTAATTTTATAGGTTGTATTCATTATATTGGCCAAATCAAACTTCTTATAGACATAAAAAATCTGCACACCATGGTTTCAAGTGTCAAAACACCCCTAGACCCCTTAGGGACCAAGCCTAACCTTTAGACTATAAACCAAACCTAACTCAAGTCAAAATTGACCTACTAGCTAGCCCACCTTTTAACCTAACCTAGCCTTAGACCCTCGACCACCGATGGTCACCCTAACCATCGATGATCAGGCCTGACCATCACTGGTCAAGTTCACACCACTTGAATAGTTAAATCCCAATCAACTCAACTTGCCTTTTTTAAAATTAGATTGTCTAATTCATGTGTAAGCCCATGCATGTGAGAGATAAAATTAGTTAGAAAGTTAGACCTCCTATTAACATATTATTGCACCTCTCCTTCTTTCCTATAAAGAGAGAGGAAGAGAGGATGAATCTGGATCCAGAATAAAGTGATCATCATCCAGAGCCAAAGCTTCTTGCATCAATTTTTTCTTTTGTAGGTGTTATTCCAGTGAACCATCAAATGCAATAGAGGTATGAAGTGTTTCCATCACTGGCCAATAGCCAAGTACCGTTACTCTATTGGAATTGCCTAAGACTCCATCAAACAAGTTTATTGGCCAACCACCTCAACCATTCAAGTCAACAACCAAAAATCTAAGTATTTATTTTCAATCATTCAGTTATTTTGTTTTTGTTAGACAATCAACCCAACCCAAACCCATCTCTCAAAACCCCATTCTATGACCTCATCCAAACAACCTTTTTTGACTAGACCCAACCCATAGTAACCACTAACGGTCGTCTTGACTAATGATGGTGTTTCCAACCACTAATGGTTATATCAACCACTGATGGTTACCCTAACCATCGATGATCACCCCAACCGTCGATGATCACTATGTGACAAAATAACAAAAAGTTATTTTCATCCACTAGACCTTAACCAAATCTCACTTTCAGACCCTCTTCAGGTTTGCTTATAGTACGAACCAATCCATTTCCATAAAAAGTGAGTACATGACCAACCCTCAAAATTATCAAATGGATACTCTAAGACTGCGTACAAATCAGTAAAAGACCTTCATAAAGTCTCAAAACCCACAGATAGACCTTCCACCTTATTGTTGTTAATGTAATCCCACAATCTTGTGGATTTTATCTAAAAGTCTAAAAAATGGACTTAAAAAATGGATTTAATATAATCATCATATGTCTTTCAACATACCATTGAAATCATCTTGAAGTCTAGGATAATTCCCTAGTTTACACTGAGAACTGAAAATCTCTCCAAGTCCCTCAAAACTTGGGATTTTACAAACTGGTCTAAAAGCCGTTATACATAGTCTGCTTTATGTTTCACTTTGAGGCATTAAAAAATACATAAAATGACCTCATATATAGACACTCAAATATGAATGGAATTGGCTCAAAGTCTAGAATGCCTCCAGGCACCTCAAAACTGAGGAAACATGCAAACTAGTCCTTATGCCTCTTTTTACTCAGCTGAGAACTTGTGTTTAAATACAATTTCATGCACTTTATGTAGTGCTTGAACTTATGGGTATGACAGTGGGTTCTTTATCATTTTAACCAAAAGGATAAGGGTTCAATTCCCATGGATATGCTTTGGTCTTTATCCATATCCCATATGGATAAGAAATAAATTAATTAAGCCTTATTAAAGGCATGACCCACGTAGTCTTCAATGCCTATGCTTACGCATTTGGTGCTTAACTCAGACTTTGATGTGATCCATTGGCTTTGGATCATGGCATGTTGGGTAAGCTCATGGAAAGTTTGTGATGGGCATACTTGGTACATGGCAATTTGAACTTGAAATGTTGCCAGTTTGAGTGGTCAATGTGTTATCCTTGGATGACTTCTATTGTGGCATTAATGTAGTCATGAAACTTTCAGTTGTAATGTTCTAAATTTTGGTATAAACATTTTGTGGTACATTTCAATCCATCCAGGTTAAATTAGGTCACCCCAACTTGTGCTTGACACCCCAACTCAGGTCTCAGCACCCCAACTTGGGCTCGAATTGGCATCGAACATGATAAATAAAATTTGACTATGGATAAATAAAATGATGGCAAGACACATGGTGGATTAAAAACCCACCATGTGGACCACTTATAATTTGACACTTGTTGACGTCCAATTGGATACTCCATATCTCTATCGATGATAGGGTCCCTCTTTGAGATAAAAGCAGACTCCACTGGCTATGGTCACTGTAGCCAACCTTTTACACCTATCAAAAACCAATTATGAAACCACATGATTTTTTCCACCTCATTCCATGTGCCACATGTCACTACATTATTGATCCATCTGGTGATTGTTTGACCACATTATGTTTTTCCCTATTGAGTAGGAACTTTAAGAAGCCATATCTTTTGACCATGACCTCAATTTTATGAAAACAAGATATCATCAAAAAGCTCTCAAAATTCTCTATGGAATGGGATTATTTTAGAATCATTCCATGTTGGTAAATTTTTTTAGTTTGACCATCTTTAACCAGCTTGGCCTGGAACTTTGATCAACTACACAAGGAGCATATGAGCTTCATTTTATTTGTTTTACATACCATTAGAAAAGTCTCAATGGGCTCTACATAATGATGTAGGTTTTGGTCTACTTTAGGACCTTTTCTAAATTTTACTATGGATCACTTTTATTTACATCATCATATGGCACAGTGGATTAGTTGCCTTAGTGATTTAAAGATTAAAAACTCCACATTTGAAGTAGATAAATCTTGGAGTTACATTCGAGTTTAGCTTCCCCAATTGGGTTGTTGGCATAGTGAAGTGATTCGATCCTTTACAAGTTAGGACTTCTTTCTTGAGATGGTTTGGACAAATGTTTATAGGTGACTATAGTGTTAATCAGGTTCTATTCCCTAGATAGAAAGGTGAAACTCTTTCATTATCTTTCGGAGCTCAAAGCCCACATGGGTCTACGACATGTTTGGCTTTGAAATATAATGTAAGTTGGATCAAAATATCTAACTAAAACTCAAGGAAGACATTTTCATTTCTTAAGTATTATTATGTGTTTAATTCTTACATGGATATGTGAACAACTTTATTTGGATATGATTATGTTGATCATTATCGATCACTAATCTGGTCTTGATGCATGTTATATATTTAAAATAGTGATTTGTAGGTGGTTAAAAACTAATTGATTCATATTATCTCTTGGCTAAGATTATAGTTGTTTGCAAAGTCAAAATATCGATGGAGTCATGATTATTTCATTAAAGCACAAGTAAAGTCGTAAAACAAGATGATATTTTTTATTCTTTGAAAACACAAGTAAAGTAGTAAATAAAAAATATTTGGAAAAATAAATTATAATGTCCTTTTTGTTGATTTGGGATTGACAATTTACCCAAATAAATAATGCATTTTTAATAGATTTTTAATTGAAAAGAGCATTTATATTAATTTAATAAAAAACTTATAGTACAACACTAACCATACAAAAAAATTGGGTGGAAAATTCATAACCCAAAATCCACACCGAGCTAAGGAAGCCTTGGGAGAAATAAAATTCCAAAATAGGCCACAACTCAACCAATAACAACAGTTAAACTAATTCAAGTGTACATCACTCAAAAAAAGAGAATGAAATAACATACACAACAAGGAAAAAACTAAGAAACAACTATGAAAATGGTAGTCGACAAAGAAAATAGAGGTGGAAGGTCCTAAGGCTTTCCTCCCCAACCATCCTAGGCTAGGGGATCTTCATCAACTAGGAAGGGGTCCCATCTATCATCCTATTGGTTAGCTTCAGAATCATGCTATGCCTAAAAATCTTAGTGGGGAGGAGAGATGGCCAATGCCAATCATGAGAATTTATCCTTGAAATGGGGTCTCCACCCCCCACCTCTACTATCTTTATTACCTCTGTCAGATCCTTGAGGAGGAGATGGCCAACGAGAGTGAGGAGATTATCTCCTACAACTTTGGCACCTCTAGCTATGAAGGTGGTGGCATCTCCCCCCCAATGCCCATGACCCCTAGGAGGGGAGTGGTGAGGAGGGGGATGAATAGGTTCATGATCTATTACACAAGAAACATTCACCCAATGGTCCAAGATGAGCTATATATGGTGAATATTGAGCTAAAACTTATCAATTTCACTTTGTATTTGAAGGGTGACATTAGAAATCATAATAACTTTATTAGTTATAGAAAAAAAAGTCCATAGATTCATTATTAAAACATGTTTGATTTCTAAATTTTCAAATCTAACATAAAAATATTAGTATGGAAACTCTGCCAGAATCTGTTATATCTTATAGGCAATAGGGCGGAGTCCCCTAGGAGAGCCATTTTCCAAGGGAACATTTCAAGCCTAAAGGTTTTGAAAAGGGTATGAATCCATCTCTAGGCTGACTAGGCATGAAGGTAGAACCAAAAGAGATGCTTGATAATTTTTAGGTGATGACAGGCGATGCAAATGGGAATTTAAACCCCCATGTGATTGAGCCTATTCACCATAGGCATACTTTTATAGATGATACACCAAAGGAAATGGGATTTTTGGGCTCAATACAAGCTACTTAGATATTGTCAAATATCTGGGCCCGAGCTCGATGGAGAGATTAGATGGACCACTTATGATTGAGGGCATCAATATCAACATACTGAGGGGCCAAAAAATTGTAACCTAATTAAGGAGAGTATCAAAAAATGGTGTGGTTGTGGGTGAAGACCAGTCCTTCCACCATGGCATGAGATAAGAAACTCTAATTTTATACAAGTATTCATTAGGTATGGAACTCTATAATTCAAAAATGTATTATGCATCTTCTTTATTAATATGGAACTTGGATTTTAGTATAATCCAAGAAAGTGAGTCCTAGAGTTCTTATAGAAGAGATCACCAAACTCAAGAATACCTTTCTTAAATAGCCTCAATATTTTGATCTAGGAGACCATGGCAAAGGGGACATTGTAAAAGTTCAATTAGGGAGACCACTATAATGACTGGGAGTTTAGAGAAAGATCACTTATAAACCCATCCCCCACCCAAATGAGATGGGGTTTGAGCTTTTCCCAGGACTTCCAAATACTTTGCATAACAAAAGTGCCCCCTACTTTTACTGTCACCAACAACATAAGCACATTGTGAAATCCAATTCTTTACTAGGATTTTATACCAAGAAGGTAACCTTGAGAGATGTAGTGCCTCAAAAAAAATTTCTAGGATTTATCCCCTTGTAAGCTTCTAATGATACATTCAAACCCAAGAACGAGCCCCTAAAGCTTGATGTCTATAAGTCCTAAGAGACTCGATGAAAAACCTAGTGCCCCTCAGAATTAGCCCAAATAAATTCTCATAGAATATTTTCAAGCTTTGTATAAGAGGCATTAGAGGGAGTCCAATAGGAAGAATAGTACACATGAGTAGTAGTGAGCACATTATAATAAATCTAGAATTTCTTGGCCAAATTCAAAGGCTTAGTGATCCAAAAGGATATTTTTTTCTCACCTCTTTGAACCACATAAGACCATAATTCTACAAGAGAGGCTCTAAAAGTAAATTGAATGCCTAAGAATTTAAACTTGACCCCAAGAATGATCCATTTCCATATATATTCATTTATCGAAAAAGGTTTAGGTGATAGGGGTTGGTGATAACACTGAGTCTTATGCCATTGAATAGATGACCCATATGAAAGATAGAAGATATCTAAACATTCCATGGAATACTTGATAGAGCCTTCATCTTAATGTAGAGTGAGGAAGGAATCATCGAAAAAGTACCCATTAATTAATTGGTAATTTAAATTAGGAAGACAGATCCCCTTGACTAGACCCTTGTAAGCATAACTAGCCAATAGATAACTAAATCCTTATACAACCAAAACATAAAGTGAGGGAGTAAGGGGACAACCCTATTTGATAGATATGTGGATCTCAAAGTGTTGATATTAGGATATTTTGATGGTAATATAGTCCCCAACATCCTAAAATAGTATATTGACAGTGTGAACAAACTTGGGACCTAACCCTAGAGCCTAAAGGATAATTATGATAAAAGGCCATTCAATTCGATCAATGTCTTTCTCAAAATCAATCTCGATGAAAAATGCCTTCTAGTTAAATATTATAGCCCATTCCATACCTTACTAAATAGTAATAACATTATCTATAATATATCTTGTGATCATAGGAATCAAAGAGGGCAGTTAGTCAAGTGTTAGTATGATAAAAACCAATAAAAATACACTAAGAAATATAACACCTCAAGCCTAGAAACTTAAGGAGCAAGAGAATAATGCAAGCAACTAACAATAGAAGATAAAAATTTTATTCTTTACCTTCCTTGAGTGCAAGATTTGCATGTTGGCCATGGAGGAATGTGCTCGGTCATGTGCTCAAAGAGTCTTTGACAATGGTGCTCCTTGTGTCATTTCTCTTTATCACCTTGGCAATGTTTGGCTTGGATTTGGAAAGATGTAGAAATATATCAATATTTTTGCATTATAACACTAAAAGAATGTTTTGTCTCTCAATAATTGAACATTACAACATTACACAAAAAATCTCTCTTTATAAGGACCTTGGCACTTTTATTTATAGCCTTTTAAACTAACTCTAACCCAAATGCAATTAGGTTAGAGTTAACCAAGGTTATTTAGTTTAACCCTAGTTATGTTAAGGAGGGGACAAACAATTAATACTTGGGATAGAGATCCCATTTATTAAGCATGACTCTCCATTTATGAATTTAAGGCTTTAATGGAGATATTTTCAATTCCCTGACTTTGAGGATAATGACATCGTTATGACCTTAATTTATTAGAATTTTCTTTTAAAAAAATTCATTTTCACTAATTACACATGGAAATTTTACTTAAGCATTGAATATGATTTGCTTAGCTAATTCATTAAGTTTAGTATTTTTACACTTTAGGAATTATTTAAGTGCCTCTCTTAATGGGTCCAAAGGCCAATCTATCAATTTTATAGGTCACAACTTGACTAGAGATAAATTTGTGAGAGATTTCTATTACATATATGATAATACCCCAAATAGGGATGCCTCAAAATGATATTGGATACTATTATCTTATGTGTAGATGGAATGGGAACATTCAGTGATTCCTAGGCTTAATTTTTAGTATTTGGTAGAAATCAATCTGAAGTCCAGTTGGAACATAGTTGTGGACAAAATGGGATGTCTATAGTTTACACCTATTTGGGAAGGTGTTACAATATAAAAACACAATAATGGCTTCTCAAAGAATGAAAAAGTTATTAATGCCTTAGCTAATGCCCCAATAGTTGATGGATGAGCCTTGGATGCCCCTTTGAGGGATCAAGTAGCAAAATAGAGTCATCGAACATCCTTTCAAAAAGAAATAAATGATGCGATCTATAGGTAACATGGGTGGAAATACTAATTTTTCCAAAGGCAGTTATAATCAGTGGCATAGTGAGGTGCCTCAGTAGGGTAGATGGAGTGATAAATAATTATTGCCCAAAGGTAATTATAATCATTAGCATAGTAAAAAATGCCCCACTAAGGCAAATGGGTGAAAAAATGGTTTTCCCAAAAGTGGTTATAATCATTGTCATGATGAAAAATGCCCCTCTAGGATGGATAGGTTAAAAATAATGATTTGCCTAAAGGTGGTTATAATCATTGACATAGTGAAAATGCCCTAGTAGGGTATATAGAAATAAGATACAATTAATCTTTGCCCTAGTAGGGAAGATATGGAAAGTGGGCTCATGTATTTAATCTATACTCACATAGTAACAACAAGCTGACATAGAATATAAGCATGAATTTGGGCTACCTGCTAGTATGGAGATACACATCTTAACTAGCAATGATTACTATTAAGTTATGTTTTAGTTACTCCGCACAAGGAGAAATACTACCAACTGCATTGTCAAATAGATCCTTCGGCCTAATTTTTGTTGTAGCTAGTGATATTATGCATCATATTTATAGATAACTATAATAACAAATGTGTATCCAAACAATGTAAAACTTAGTTTAATTGTAAGTAAAAATATTTTAGGTGTAATATATGATCAATAAAATCCCAAGTGAATATACTACAATAAACTAAGTGTAAGAATGTACACTAATTCACAATTGAAGTACAAGATATGGGTAATCAAGACTCGAGTGTAAATAAAGTATATGAATCCTATGACAACTGATAAACTAAAAAGGTAAAAATGCAAATAAAAGCAAATAAACAAAACACTAATAAACAAATAAGGCTATAATCAAATAAAATAATCAAAATCAATAACAATCCAAAGCAAAGAAAAGTGCAATAAAAAAACTACTCTAAACACATAAAGGCAATATACAAACAATGGTTAATCATAATGTTAGTAAAAAATAAAAGATAAATTGTTCATGCATGTGTAATAGAGGTGTTACTCTTGGTGACAGGGTGACCCCTAGGCTAGGCATCAATGACACATATAAAACAACGTAAGAACAAAAGGCACAAGGTTTCCACTAGATTAAGGGAACAATGACACAAAAAATTACAAAAATGGGGGGAATATAAGAAAATTAAGGGGTAGCCAATCTAACTCTAGATGCACTAGGCAAGTGGATGCTACCTACATAGTTCTGTGGACATAAAATCCAACATGAACTTCAAGCCAAATGTAGATCTCCCAGGATATGGGATAAAATAAAATGAATGATAAGAAAACATGATTTATTTGTAGAAGAATACGGGAATAGTCTTACAAAAAAATGCGTGTGTAAGAAAAGAGGGAGATGACATTCACAATCATGAAAGCATCAACACAAACAAATAACACAAGTGAAACAGTATGATTTAGGCTAAAACCACATTAAAATATAATAGATAAGCTCTCAAACATGAACTTAGTTCATAATTCTTACTACGTCTAAGGCCAAGAATGAGAATAAGCTCATAAAATAGTGATAGTGTAAAAGGTCTATGACGCACAAAATGATGAGAGCCTAAATAATGGTTGCTCATAAAATGATGAGAGCATTTTTAGAGACAAACCTAGAGGAATGAATTATCCAATAGAATGGTGAATAAAATCAATTATCTAAAGTGGCCAAGTTGACTCCAAATACACTAAGCAAGTGGATGTTGCCTACATAGTCCCATGGACACAAGATTCAATGTGAAATTTAGGCCCAATGTAGTTATCCCAAGAATGGGATGAAATAATATCATAAAATAGAATAGGAAAATGGAAATGGTCATGATAAAAGCCATGATAATGCTTTAGTGATACCTATCGATGAGGAGATGCACGTCCTGAGTGGCATGGATAAAATTTGAATGGCCCAATTTGAAGGCATCATATTTTTGTTTTTTTCAGGCATCTCAACTTAATGGAGAATTACAAGACATAGAATGGGTTAAATTAAAAAATCATGAGAGTGTGGCTTAAATATGCTCATAAAATGACAAGAGTGTGGCAAAGGGTGACTGAGCTAACCTCAAAGTAAATCGAGTGATGCCTACATAGTCCTGAATAGACCTCAAGTCACTATAGTTACTCCTTATAATAGAATATATGACTAGGTAACAACAAGTTTTGGGATAGATAAATGATAAAGTATAAAACAAGGATATGGCAAGGTGGATAAATTTGGATTGATCCTAATTTTTCCAAAGGTGGTTATAATTAGTAACATAAAAAATGAGATAGAACGTGACAATAATGAAAATTGCAATTACCAAACCACTTTCATATTATCTTAAGATACTACCTCATTTTGAAATACCGAATCAACTACTAAAAATTCATCTAAAACCAATCTTTGAAGGTGCCCAAAAACCAATAGATCAGAACCAAGGTCAAAAAAGGGGTGGGTAAGGGAGGATAAACAACTTTGGCCATTAGAGAAGGTATGGAAGGAATGGTATATATTATGGTACAAGGAAGATGATATTACAGAATAATGTAAATGATCATCATAGATAATACCTCAAGTCTGTCAAGCAAAATAATGCTTGAGGTGTATTATGTTCATAGATTCATCAAGTTCATCTCCTTTTGGTTTAGCCAACATGTAAGCTCTAGATCCATAATTAACAACAATGACATAAGGGCCTATCCAATTAAGCTTGAACTCGCCTTTCTTCTTTTTCTCAACCATGGTGTTCTTATAGTTTACTTTGAGGACAAGATCACCAAGATCAGAATATTTATGTTTCACACACCTGTTATACTGACCATGTAACCAATTATGATATGCTTGAAAGTTATTTACAGTGACCATGAATTTTTAATCTAGTAAATCTAGCTCTTGAAAATTAGTTACTCTAAAATCCTCATCATCAAGGATGTGCTTCAATGATATATGCATAGAAGGCCATTCGACCTTAATGGGAAGAATGGCCTCAATACGATAGATAAGGTAATATGGTGTGGCACCTATTAGAGTATGCTAATTAGTATGATAATCTTAGAGGGCACAAAAGAACTAAAAATGTCAATCGCAACCAACATCATTGACAATCTTCTTAAGAATATTGACAATGGTCTTGTTAGATGCCTATGCTTAGCCATTACCTTTTGGGTAATATACAATGGAAAAATGTTGGGTAATGTTAAATGCAGCATAGAGTGCCTTGGCATCCTTGTTCTTAAATGATCTTCCATTATCAAATATAATGTCAAATGGTATACCATAATGGCAAATGAGATGGTTGAAGATGAATTTAGAAATTTGTTTTTGTATCATGTGAGGGGTATAGCTTCAACCCACTTAGTGAAGTACTCGGTGGTGGTAAGGATATGTTTATGGCCATCTGAGGTGGTAGGGTTAATATTCTATATGAGATTGAGACCCACTTTTAAAATGGCCATGATGTAGTCATTGGTTTGAGTGTTCTATCCAGAGCATGGATCAAATTCACATGGCTTTGACATTGTTTACAAATTTTCACATAAGCAACTACATTTACTTCTATGATAAAAAATAATAATAAATACTACAAAGGAGTTTTTTGGCAAGGATGGCCCTGCTAGTGTGAGCTCCACAAATTCCTTTGTGAACTTCCCTCAATGTTAATGCAACTTATACCAAATTTAAAAAATGAAGCAAAGTTCCATCAAATATTATGTGGTAAAGAGTTGGGCCAAGTAGGTTTATTGAGAGGCTTGGTGTGTGAAAGATTTTTATTGCTTACATGAAAGGGCAGGTGGAAGGACTTGGTTGTGGAGGTAATTATATAAGTTTTAATACCAAATAGAACTAGGACCAATAATATCATAGATCATTTCAATAAAAAAGGCTCATGAGTAGGTGCTAGAAGATGTTCAATTAAGAATTGATAGTCTTTTACCTTGTATGGGTTACAAATCAAAGAACTAATGGTAGCCATGGTATCTTATGTCTTTTTATCAGCCTGTGGTATGTGTTCAAACTAAATTTGAGCAATCTTCTATTTAAAAAATTTCATCATGGCTTTATACGGTACCATCTTATCATCTTTGGTTTAGAACTAGCCTGTAACCTTAATGATGATTAGCTAAAAATCATCATAAACTAGTAAATGTTTAATGTTACATTATACTACTAGATAGAGCCTTGTAATGAGTGATTCATATTAATACATGTTATTAGTATAAAGAAAGAGATATGAAATGATTTGGGAATGAGATCCCCCTGTGGTGTAATAATTAACATTCATGCTCCTAATCCATGAGATGTGAATGACCCATCAAAATATAGATTTCAATGTTACTCCTCAAGAGGTTTTTTTATAACGGTCATGATGTATTCATCTAGGAATACAAAAATGAGTGGTTGAGTGTCTGAAATGAGATATTCAACAAGTTGATCTACAATTATTTATCCCTTAATGACCTTTTGATTTATATACTCAATCTCAAACTCACTCAAAAGCATGATCCACTTAGCCATGTAAAGTTATTTTTTATAGTAGATACTTAAGTGGATCTACTTTGGTAATGACTCTATTCTTGTTGTTGAGCATGTAATGATAGAGCTTCTAGGCTGAAAATGCCATGATAAATAAGATTTTTCAATTGGTATATAGTTATGTGCATACACTACCAATGTATGCCTTAGGTAGTACACTGCATGTTCTTTACCATGTTCATCATGTTGGGCTAAAAATTCCCCAGGGCATTGTTAGTGGCAGATAGGTAAAGTAGAAATGGCTTCCCTGGCATTGATGGTAACAAAACATGTGGATTGGCTAATTATTCCTTTAGGTGTTCAAAGGCTTTTTGGAATGTTGCACCCCAAAGAAATGTAATACCTTTTTTCAACAAATGAGTGAAAGGATGGCATTTATTGACTAACTATGAATGAAACATCTAATAGACTAGATTTTTCATTGAAAACTATGGAGCTGCTTCAAAGTGGGAGGTGGAGGCATCTTGGTAATGGCTTGCACCTTGGTAGGATCAACTTCAATACCTCGACAAGATACAATAAATCCTAATATCTTGATTGAAGTAACATAGAAGACACACTTTTTAGGATTGAGTCAAACCTTGTACTCATGAATCCTTTCAAATATCTTTTGTAGTAAAACTAGATGATCTGCACAGGTCTTAAATTTACTCAATATGTCATCAACATGTCTTCGATAATATCATGCATCATGTCATGGAATATAATGGCGATAGCCCTTTGATATGTTTCCCCTACATTCTTAAGGTTGAACAACATGACCTGATAACTAAACATTACCCAAGGAGTGGTGAACATTGTTTTGTGTTCGTCCTCTAGTGCAATCCTGATCTAGTTATATCTATAAAATCCATCCATGAGGGAAAGCATTTCATATCTGACTGTGGAGTCAATAATCATGCCAATATTTAGTAGAGGAAAGTTGTCCATTAGGAAGGCCTTGTTGATGTCTCTAAAATTAGTGTAGATTATAATCCCTTCCAAATTTTTACTAATAGGCATAATGTTAGAGATCCACTCTGAATATTCAATTGGTTTGATGCATCTCACTTTAAAGAGTTTTTCCAACTAATTCTTAACTAACACAACAATATGAGGATGCATCTTCCATAATTTATATTTAATAGGTTTGGCATTAGGATGTATAACATGATGGTGTATAACTAAGGCAGGGTCCAAACTTGACATGCCCGAATAGGCTCATACAAATATGTCAACAAATTCTCTCAAAAGGTCTATAAAAACTTCATGTTCCTCTTTAGTGAAAGACATGACTAATTTAATCCACTTCGAGTCCTCTGGAGTCCAAATGCTGACTTACATAGTATCCTATACTAGGAGAGTTGAGCCATCATCTAAAATAGTTATAAAGGATGTAAATGATCTAGCAATGACAAAGTCCTCTGGTCAAACTGGCTCTTCAAGTTTCACTGAATAGGATGAATCTAAATCCCCTAATGGTGGTAAGGGCCATGTAACAAACACTGTAGGACATTCTCATACAATTTAATCAAAGACATGTTGTTATTACATAGTGATCTTAGAACCAAAAATAAGTTTTTTATTACTGGTCTCTTGAGCTTCATTTGAAAAAGGGTAAAGACCCCCATCTAGTGGCAATTGAAACATTTTTTCACCAAGAGACTGGCCTTTTTATTTACTTTTATCCTAGTCCAAAAACACCTCAAAGAGGTTTTCACTTTGGGACCTCAATGTTTTAATCTTTTATTTTTGGCTAAAGGTGTTCACCTGCTCTCTAAAATAGGTAACATGATCTAATTTGATAAAGAAGCCTTGTTTGTGGTCTCCTAACAAAACATTGTCTCTTAGGCCTATAAAATTGTAAAAGGCCTTATCATTCTCAAACTCATTTAAAGGTACTGTCAATTCTTATTGGTCCTAGTCTATGAGTTGAGGGTTATAAAGGGTAAGCATGGAATGTCATATTATTGGCAGATGGTACAAACTATATATGGGTCAATTAAGTTAGTATTGGCTAGGTCATCATATATGTTATGATCAGACTGTGCTTCACTACTAACATCACCATCACTAGTTATTGGTGTGGAAACATGAATAAGATATGTGGGGTCACTCCCAGGTGGTTTAAATATAAGACCATGAGTTCCTTTGTATTTGGTCATAGAAATAGACTCAATAGTACCATTTTGATTTACCCCTAGCTTCTACCTTCATAAGCTTGGTTATCCATGACCCTGTTAGGGATGGGATACTTTATACTTTGGTATCAATCAACTAATTTGTCATTGTATAACCAATAATAATCATTGATAAGTGGGTCTTGTTCTTGGCTAATTCTTGATTTAAAAATAATGGGTGTTGGGATATGAAGCTTTCCTTTTCCCTTTGGTCGCCATTCCATACAAATTGGCTTAGCTTTTGGCCTTCCATAGGACTTGGAGTTTTGTGGGAGCTTGGCTATACGGAATGTATCATGGGTAAAATACTCTCCTATACCATTTTATAAAATGGTAAAATGATTAGACATTTCAATAGGAGGCATATGTGAAGTTGAGTCAAGGTTGTTAGGGTCTATGCAATTAGTCTCTAGAAATTTAACAAGTATCTCTTTGTTTTGTCCTTATTTGGTATTAGGTTTAGAACAAAATGGTAATTTTAGCTTTCATACTTGGCCTCTAGATGCTTATAGTGTTTATATGGCTATAAATCTCCATGGATATTTACCTATATCCTAGAGTGAGGAAACTTTATACACTAGTGCAAGGTTAAAAGAATTGCATGGATTTCATGTATCCATGGTCTACCCAAAAGCAAATTGTATGATAAATCTAGGTATAACACATGGAAAAGTGTATCATGGGTGAAAATCCCAAAAATCACTAGAAAACTAATGGTTCCTTATGATTCTAACTCTTCATTATCATAATCCTTGATAGTAATAGTCTTTGTTTGAAGGTCAGCTATTATATATCGTAGATGCTTGATTAACTTCATAGACACAATATTCAAGCCTGATTCATTATTTATAAGGACACATTCAAATTTTTGTCGCATGATGACAAATTCAATTTATAATGGGTTATTATGGAGAGGACCAAGGGATGACATATCACTTTGGTCTAAGGTCAACTATTGGCCTAGGGCTAGGTGTCCAATCAAAGCTTGAAATTTTTTTGGCATAATGTCATTGGGCACTTGGGACTGGCCTAGGAGTTTATTAAGGATATTGTTATGGATGGTATATTTAAGGTGTCTTTTTTAGTTTTTCCACAATATCATACATTTTTTCCTTAATAATGGAAATTGTCTTACTCCTAGCCGTAAGAAAAAGGCCCAAAAAAGCAAGTTGCTACTAGTCATTCCAAAAGAAAAAGAACTAAGTGTTGGTGGGGAAATAATATTACTTAAAGAGGAAAATTTTTAAGAACAATGTGAGCATGTGGAAGGTGAAGGAACAAGGATGGCATGCCAAACTAAGAAGAAAGATCAAGGACCTCCACCTCTACACTTGCTAATCAAGGAGATGTGGTACCCAAAAATAGTGTTGCACGTGGAAAACTAAGTATATAATATGCTCACTTGCACTATCCACAATAAAAAAGAAGCATAAAGGTAATTTTAAACCCAACTAGGTTGGTCCTTTCATCATTACAACAAAATTTAGAATAGGAGCATATAGGCTTGCCACACTAGATTATCACAAACTTGATGAATCAATTAACATTATCCACCTCAAGAGGTATTACACTTGAGTGACTTGGTGTATTGTCTATAAAGACTGCTTCAAGTTATATCATTTTATCAATATTCTTTATATACCATTTGTTCATCCTATCAACCTACCAACCTATCACTTGCCCTACTGCCTATCTATTTTACCATACCTTCCCTGATAACCGAGTTCATCTCTCCCTCCCTACCCAGCCATGTGACCTTGGTTCCGTTCTATTTGGTTATATCACCACTTTCATCAAGAAGATTCAAATTCAATTTCATCAATTGTTTCACACATTCCAAATAGAGGTAGTATTTTGGAGCCATATGATAGACATTTCGTAGTTTCATCCTTCATTTCTTGTTCCATTATCTCTACTAAGTGTGCCTAATTATAATCGCCTATGGGCAAATTAGTGTCTCCCTAGTCTTGCCACTAATTATAACTGCCTATGGATAAATTAGTGTCATTGACCTACGTTGTTGTTTCTTAAGTTATAATTACCTATGGGAAAACTAGGGGCAATACTTGTTTATCATTCCTTGACATATCAACTAGCCATTCTCTATGTTGTACTATGCCTTTATACCAACTGTGCCTATTTTGTTTGAATTAACTGATATACAAGTTAGATTCCTCTGTTGTAAGGCAAAACTATAGTGAGTTGAGGTCCTACTTTGTGACTATGTAGGTAGCGCTCGATACTTGTTGAGGTCAGCTTAGTCAACCTAAGCCACACTCTCATCATTTTGTGAGAAAAATAAGCCACAATCTCACTTTTTTGCAAGTAATCTAAGCCATGCTCTCACCATTTTTTGAGCTTGAACCATCTAGTGTCTCATCATTCTCGATCGAGTTGAGATACTCCAAAAATTCCAAAAATATTTGTAAAACCATTTGAAAAAACCAAAAAAATATTGACCACTTCTTTGCCTTAAGGATTTTAGGAACCCTTACTAAGTCACAAACAAATCACTTGTCACTTAGTTTCTCCATCCTTTTTGGCCTTTTCTCCCATGCACTTACCATTTTACAGGACCATTCCTATTATTCTATCACATTCATTCTATTCATTTTCATTAGTTATGATTTTCTTCTCATTTCTTAGGAGAATTACATTTGGCCTGAAGTTTTTATTATATATTACATCTATGGAATTATGTAGGCAACATCCACTTACCTAGTGCATATAGAGACAGCTCAACCACTCCCTTCCTTTTCTTTTATTCCCCCACCATGTTTGTTTGTTAAGTTATCACCTATTTTCTAGGGGCAATGTTTGTTGTGTTTTGTATACTAACATTAAGACTAACTGTTATTTATTTTATTTATTGTTTGTGTGCCTATTTGTTTACTTTCAGCACTGTTGCCTTGATTTAATCTATGTGCATTCATTGACTGATTCCTTATATATTTATACCTGAATCCATCCATATTCATATGTTTACATTGTCATCATAGTTTTTATCATTGGTGTATTGTTTTCTATTGAGTATTGGATTTTGGGAGTCAGTCCTTATGCATATTTCAGCCTAGTCCTCATGGTGTTCTATCATGAGGCTCATCGTCAAGTGCTACAACAAAAATTAGCTTCAAAAAAGTCTAATCAGCAAGGGTGATATCAACATCTCCTTGACATCAGCATCCTAATCATATCCCAAACAGAGTAATTAACTATGAAATAATTTCAACCTTTGTTAGTTTGGATGAACATCTCCTTACTAACAGGTTGTTCCAATTCATCATTACCCTCTATGTTAAGTTACCATCATTAGCCAATCAATTATGTTTTCCATAATCAGGGTCCAATGATTACAACCACCTATGGACAAATCATTGTCTACCAACCCACCTACATTTCTCAATGATTATAACCGCCTTTGGGAAAATCATTGTGTTCTCACCAAATTTACTTTCTTTTGCTCAAATAGGGGCATGTTGTTATCTTGTTTGTCTATCCTAACTGGGACAACTCCATCTTCACAATGATTATAACTGTCTTTGGGCAAATCATTGTGTTATCATACCATGTTGCCATTATCGACGTACAATGCTTATAACCGCCTTTGAGCAAACCACTATACACCATCCCACCTGCATTCTCAATGATTTTAACTACTTTTTTAAACTCACTATGTTTTCACCCCATCATCTTCCTTTCTTTGATTCTTTCATTTCACTTCTTTATTTTTGAGGGACCGTTTGCCTACCTACTTGTGCCAACCATTCCCTCTAGGGGGTATCATATGGTTCATCAATTACCATTGAAGTTGTAAGCATAAAAGACCTTTTCATTCTTTGAGAATATGTTATTGTGTTTATAGCTTGCAATGCCTTCCCAAATAGTAGTAAATTGTAGACACCTAAAACTGGCCACTAATAACATCCAACCAGGTTTTTGACCAATTTCTACCAAAGTGTATAATTTAGCTTAAAAACACTAAAATGCATTAAAAGAGTTGAAATTTTTATATTCAAGTGCTGATTTTGGCTAGGATATCATTAAATGGGGCAATGTAATTTATGAGACAACTAACTTCGATCAAATTATTTCAAGTCAAAATGACAATTTTACACCTAGGTGCTTTGGATTGCTCTTTTCTACCAAATTTCTTGCACAAGACACGTGCCTTTATTATTTTGTGTTGGCAAAATTATAAATGGGATAATGAATCTAATTCATCTGACATTGCATCCTAATTCCAATCCAATCAAATTTTGAGACAATAATGAGACATTTTGACTAATTTGATTAATTTGTGCATCAAAGGGTCAAAATTTGCACCAAAGTGACTAATCATGCTTAAAGCTAATTAATTCAAATCATGAGCCTAATTGAGAATTCCATGGAGATTTTTAAATATTTATTTTTGGAAATGAATATTGAATATTTATATCATCAAATAACATCATTTCTTGGGAAGACATTCCTAGGCCATAAATGCATAAAATATCAGGATTAAGCCACCCCATGCCTCATTAAGACCCTCCATGCCTCTTTATTGTATCTCTATCCCAAATATTTATGAAGGTATTTATTGATTTTTGCCTCAAAAATTGAATGGATTCTTAGCCAAACATCTTCATATTGAGATGGATGGTTCAAGTTCATTCTGACCATTTTTCAAAATTTATAAATAGGAGACCTTGCCTATTGAATTTTAAGATCTTTTAAGCCAAAGTTATCATGCAAAAATAATTCTAAAAGCCATTGCAATTATTGTTATAATCCCAAATTATTGAGCCAAGATAAAAGCAAAATCCATCAAAAAGGTGCCAAGGAGAAGAGGAGATAGCCAAGCCTCTTTTCATGAAGACTCATTGAGCACAATCCGAGCAAGCCACTTTAACAAGCTATTTGGAGTATTCAAGGAAGGTGAAGGAAGGTTTTCTTTGTATTTTAGTTGTTGTTTTCATATATATATTTGTTATTAAGCTCCCCCTAGTGTCTAGGCCTAGAGATGTTATGATAATTAGTGTGTTTCTTTTATTTTGTTTTCATTTTGGAACTAACATAATACTAACCATCCTCTCTTGAGTCAAATTCATAGTTCACACCCCCCACTTTGCTTCTAATTGCTAGACTCATGAGCCTTTGCTTGGAATGATCAGGAGATAGTTGGTGATTGTTTCAATTTGAAAAACATAATCATTTATGATTATGTTGCATTAATGACTATGGTCTCATTGAGTTTTTAGCTCGTGGCAAGTGGGGATTATGGCTCTTGTCTATTTCTCATTCACATTACTCATGTGTGGTGATTTTAGGAGTTTTACAACTATTTGAGAAGATCCTTGCTTGGCCTTTTAGTGCAATGGACCAATTCATATAGATAGCTCTGATCGAGCCTTTGGTTAGGGTGGTTGTGAAGCATCAAGATATGTCTTTTGAAGGCTCGATGAGTTGTGTTAGAATTAAACATGTTTTTGTGGTACAATTATGTCAAATCTTAGATGTCATAAAAATAATGGTGGGCTATGTTTTCTTGGAAATGCCACTCAAGGTGAAGGTTAATTTGGACCTAGCATCACTCTTTCTTGGGAATTTATTATTAATGGTGGAAGATAGGGAACTTACCAAGATGGTGGTAAAAGGGTTGATTAGGCCTAGGTATCAAATAGGGTTGGCATAAGCTATTACAAACTTCTATCTCAAAATATAAGTAAATCTCCCACTTTCAAGTATGGAAACAACTGGAATCATACCCCTCTCTGTGTTTAGGGAATTGGAGGTTCATTTGGAGAAATGTTTGGCCTTTGTGGAACAAATTCAAGAGCTTTCCAAGGCACTAGAACATTTGGGAAGGCATATCCCTATGGTGAACATCACGGCCATTAGAACCCCCATACCATCTATGGGGACAATGTTGGCTCATCGCTTCTCGGCTCGGGTGTGGAACACAGCGCGACTACTAATCAAGCTCTTTGGGGGTGGCAAGGGTTTACCACCCCCTGTGCAATATTTGGTCAGGGAAATTTAATTGGAGAATGTGGAGACAATGATTGTTGGGATTGGTCTGGATTCAGAATCAAGGAGTGTGCTAGAGTCTAGTACGAAGATGGTCTTAGGTGTGTTGGGAGTAGCGACACAGGATGGAGTGACAGTGCATGGTGTTAATAGTGGTTCGACTGGTCTTGTGGTGGAAGAGGAGAATTGAGAGGTCTCCCCTAAGGGAAGCAGCTCAAAATTCATGTCTTTGCCTTCAGTTGGTATGGTTGGTTTCTTAGGTTTTTTTACTACTGTTGGATTATTATGTATTTGTTGTTACATGGTTTATGCTAGTATAGTTTAACTGTAGAAAGTAGTACTTAGTCTTATTTTGATATCAGTCTGTGATGGCAGTTTTGTAATTCTTGTTTCATCGGATAATTTTCTAAGGAAAATGATGTTTTTGACTTGAAATGTATTACACATGAAGATAATTACCTATAAAAATGGTAATTAAATGAGGATATTGAAACATTGAACAAATGTTTCAAGGTTAGAAACCAAAGTCTAAAGGATCACTACCCATCAAAAAATCTATAAGATGATTAAGTGTATTAGGAATAGATGAAAGTACGGTAATGTGACTCACTCTTTAAAAAACCAATTTAATGACAAATTTCAAAAAATAGAGAAAAAGTTTTAATAATAATTAAAAAAACTCATGGAGTGTTGGATGATGTTCTTTAGTATATTATGTAAAAAGAAAATTTATTTTCATTTATCCACATTTAAATATTTATGGTACCATTTTTATTTGTTAACTTGAAGTTTGCCATAGTTCCTTACAATAAAATTTAACGGTTTTTATTTGACATTATCTTATATGTTTTAGTCATATTTATCTATGTATAGATGATTAGTCTAAATTTGATATTATTGAACTGTCATGATGACTCCTAAAAGCCTTCTTTGCCTTTTGTATGCATCTCTATATAACTCTCATGATCATCCTCATTATTAGTTCCATAGTTTTGTGTCAGTATTGTTTTTACATTATTGACACTTGTTTGGACTATTTGTACATTTCTAGCACATGAACTTTGGTCATTCCAATGTCAGTTTGCATCTATTAGATCTTTCTACGTTTTTCACTCCTAGTCATTGGTAATCGACATGTGCATCAACATAGTTCAAATTTAAATTCAATCATCTATATATAGACAGGTGTAATAACTCATTTAATCATCAAGCGCATTCATATCACAATAAGTATATGTTGGATTCATGTGTGACATTCTATTTTTATTATGAAGTTTATATTTCAAACATCTTTGTTTCAATTTGTGGGGTTTGATTACTAGAGAGTTAGTTAGTTCACACTAGTTACCCAAACACTAATGCAAACTCCCAAGAAAATCCTTGTCCATATTTAAATTTGGAGTCACAATATATAAAATTAGAGAAAAGAAGTGAAAGAACACAATCAGGGGAATAGATCCAACATATCATATTTCAGATGATAATCTCTAACTAGAAGCATTTGTATATACCTAACAATTTGTCAAGAGTGTTTGTATAATTATGACATTAGTCTAAAACTTGTTTCAAATTTTGATACGACAAAGGTGGCAAGTAAAAGATGCACATAGATAGATTCAAATTATGACAATTAATTCAGAAATGATATAAAAAACCCTTATAACATTAACTAAGAACCTCATTTTCTTCTATTTTTAATTAATTATTTAATTATTTTCTTCTATTTTTAATTATTTATTTAATTAAGTATTATTTATCATAATCCAATGTGTTTGTGATGCTTATTTTAAGTAGATATATTTTATTACGCATATAATATAAGCTTATAATAATGTCTAACAATTTTTTTTTAAAATAGTAATAAATAGTTATATATAACTCCATACAAACTAGACGTCTTTAAAAATTTTAACCAAATTTTATTTTCATGAATTAGAAATTTATTTTCTTTTTAAATAATTAACATTACTAAATAATAAATTTCAATAGCGAAGTATAGGTCAAATGGTTTGGGATTTAATTTTGGGATTTTTTATATTATTCATTAATGTCTATATTTGAATATTAAGGTACACGACATTATAATTAAAAAAAATATTATAAAGAATATATTAGATAAATATATTTTTAAAAAAGTTTTTTATTTATTTTTATATGTATTTTTTAGTTTTAAAATAAATTTTATAATATATATTTTTTTAATTTAATTATAATAAAAGTAAGTTTTTAAAAAGATCTAATTTTTTTATAGGAATAAATTATAGTTAACAAATTAAAATTTAAAAAATAAAAATAATTATTAAAATTGAGTTAAATTATGGTTTAAATCAAAAGAACATTACACATTTATAATAAATAAATAAACATATAGCAAAGATTTACGATGTAGGCCTTGTTTGTTATATTCAGAGATATTTTTATTTTCTTTTCTTTTCTTTATAAAATAATATTTTTAATAAAATTTAATTTTTAATATTGATTGTTATTTTAATATGTGGTAAATAGATCGATTGATATTTGTGGAGTGTTTGTTAATTTGAAATCGCTGGTTTGAAACTTCCATCTCGAAGATCTCCTTCACTCCAAACCAAATTTATCTTAGATAACTAAATATATAATAATAACTCACTCAAATTAAAAAACTTTAATTATAACAAAATATTGGAAGAAATGTAACTCATTAAAATCAAATATTTAACTATAAAGGTAACAAATTCCCTTCAACTATAAATAGATAATCTTTATTTTAATACAATGTTTATTTGTCAACTAGAAAATATCTTTAATTGTTTGTATTATAAAATATAAGACAGTTTTTCATTTTAATATTTTTTACAAAAATATAAATATTTTTTACAAAAATATAAATATTTTTTTGGTACTTCAAAAGAATCAAAGTTGACTAATTTAGTGTTTGAAATTGACTATTGTAATATAAGATCGAGCTCTTATAAACTTCGAAATGATGTGGCATGGGTCCTCACCCCACATCACAATTTAAATTAAAAATTGAATCCAGATCAATACTACCTCTATAAAATACCAAAACTAAATAAACTATACTTTAAAACCTTACAAAAACACGTGTATAATTTAAAATTCCTCATAATATCTTTAAAGTCTAAGAAATGTAACTTATGTGCCATGCACATACAATGCAAAAGCATCCTTGGAGTTCGCTTGAGGCTCCCTGTACGCATTTGTATGCGCTACTCAAATAGTGAACACTGTTGTCGAGGCTCGTTCACTACACCTTGAGTTCCGGCAATTTTTTAATTTCTTTTACTTCCTAATTTTATCAACCAAAGAAATTAAGCCACGTCTTGTTAAAAACGTGAGCCGTACACTGAACTTAACCTTCATACTTCAATAGTGTTAGAAAAGTGTCACATTAGATTCCCTCACAATTTCGCCATCTTATGGCAAATTGTCAACGAGGAAATCAAGTACTTGTAAGTAATATAATTATGTGGGAGGCCATGATTAATTAATATATGACCTGCCAAAAGTGGCAAATGTATACGTTGATGGAAGCGAGCCAATTCCAAAATGCTAACCTTTTACAAATATAAATGATTAAGTGGATATGATAGCTAAGTTATGTATAGTAAAATTTGAAATAATTATGTTGTATTTATTGGAACCCAGATTCAATCAAGGTTCTAATGTGACAAGGTCATGAAATGATAAAATCTTTCTTTGAAGTTAGTTAGTGTATATCACTGAATGATAATAAAATAATATATTTAAAAAATAAAAATGATTTGTAAAATATTATATGCATTAAAAAATTTATTATAATAAAAAATATTTATGATGTTTGTATAGTAATTAAATAAATAATTATTAAAAATTATATGAGAAAAAATGTTATTTAAGAAATGATTATTTATGAAAGTTATTGTGAGTTGATTTTATACATTTTATTTTGTTAATTATTTGAAACTTCAATTTTAATTCGTCTTAAAGAATTTTAATTTATGTTTTTTTTAATACGGATAATTGTTTTGTATTGGAGCTTTGAACCAATTTGGGATATAAATAGGAGGTCTAGATCTCTCTTACAACACTCACCAATGGTTATTATCGGTCTACTAATATCATTTGATGGGATGATATCGCCAACAATACCAACATCGTCAATAACTCTTATTGTCCGAACATCTCCAATAACCACTACTAGTTTAACATGTCCTTGAGATTTGAACTTAGGTGAGACTAGACACAACCAAACCTCTTAACCACTCCACCCACATCTCATTGGCTCATTGTCGATTTTAATTTATGTTGACTCATGTAAATTTAAGCTATTTATAAGCACATTTGAATTTTTTTAATGGATGTAATGCCATATTATGTTGTCTAGCAATTATTATCAATATTGAGATTTTGTGAAATCTTGAATGATGGCGTTGGAGCGTGAGCAAGAGAAAGAAAAGCAAGAGAAAAATGGTAGTGGGAATTTGCAGGCAGGTAAGGATAGTAGGGAAAAGATCTTGAATGATGATTTTGTTGGGCCTGATAGGACAGTAGGTCAAACAAAATCATGCAAATTCACATGGGTTGAGATAGTCCAAAAGGATAAAAAGGAGGCAAACAGGGTTTCAAATAATGTTGAAATTCCCAATACAATGGATGCAGTAAAATTTCATTATAATAAAGAAGGCTTTCTCTACCTCATACTAGATGCAATGGTTAACATATTTGTAACCAAAAATAATATGGCATTGATAGGTAAATTCCTTGGCCTTCGTCCAAATATTGACATTTTTAAGAAATGGGCTTTGAGGAAACGGTCACCAAAGGGCTGCATGGAAATCTCAGCGATGAAGGGGGGTTTCTTTTTCATTCAGTTCAATAACCAGGAAGATTGTCTTAAAGCTTTAATGGAATGACCATGGTTCTTAGGAAATATGGGATTCTTCTTGAAAAAATGGACCCCTACTTTTGATCCTCTTAAAGAAAACATCAATGCCATGCCTCTTTGGATTCGTTTGCCTAGACTACCCTTAGAATTTTGGGATCCACAGGTGTTAAAGGCTATTGTTGATTCGATGGGCTCCTTAATAGCCTATGATGGAGCAACAAAATCCAAATCAAGGCTTACACATGCACGATTCTGCATTAATGTTATCTCTGGTTGGGTACTTCCAAATGTCATCTTTTTGCATTTTAAAATGGGTATTTAGAAACAAGATATATAATATGAGAACAATAATTACAGTGCAACAAATGCTATACTATGGGACATTCTATTCATATCGGCCTGAAAAATGTCATCTGAAAGGAATAAAAATAACTTCAAGAAAAAGAGAGCCATCTGAAAGGAATAAAAATTATGATAGAAGATAATCCTAAGCTACATCCAGACAAAGAACTTCTACAATCCAATAATATTGAACAAGAAGATGACAAAAGTTTACAAAAAGAGAAAAGATATCCAAATGGAAAAGAAGTTGGGATGGAAGATACTTGAGCTAGATCCAGCCAAGGAACTTCTACAATACAACCAGGCGAATGAACATATGATGCTAGGAACTAATACAATTCAAAGTCCTATTCAAGAGCTTATAAAAGATTTACAGTTAAACAACCCATTAGAAGAAGGTCAAATACATGGTACTATGGATGGCAATAATGGAGAAGACATACTCTATATAGAGAAAAAATAGAACTACAAGGTACATTGGATAGCAATGGTGAAGAAGTTGTAATTTGTTTAGTGGAAGAAGTAACATTAATAAAAATAGAAGAGCATTATCTTTCAGATAAAGAAATTATGACTTTTCAAAATAGGGATATCAAAGCTCTAGATAATATTGGAAGCATACTAAAATCACCAATCAAATTGAAAGCAAAAGGGACTTTAGATGTACCCAGTTCCAAATGCACAAGAAGCTCAAAGGATACCATGGATGTGGGAAGTAACAAAAAGAAAGGGAGACTTGAAAATAAAAAAGCCAAGGAGCGCAATACTGAGAAGGAACTTACAGAGGGGACTCAATGGCAATTGTCCTTTACTATCAGTAAAAACTTTCAATCAGGTAAAAGATGAAGCACATCTCTTAGAACATAAGAGAAGTTAATGGTATTGGTAAACATAGAGTTTTAAAGGATCTTAAAATAACTAGTAAGCCATCTATTTTAGAAATCCAAGAAACCAAAATGAGTAGTTAATGTTTCAGTAAGATCAAAGATTTTATTTGGAAGGAGGCTGAGTTCTAAAGCACTGATTCCATTAGATCCTCGAGAGGTTTGGCCACACTTTGGGATAGAAGGACTGTCAAAAGTGAGGTAATTTTTTATAGCACTAGTCATCATGTAATTCTTTTTACCTCAATTATCAATAATAGTACTTGGATATTTTCAAATATGTATGCCAATAGCATGGTAGAAAAAGGCTTTAGAATAACATTTCTCAGTTTAGAAATACTTGTTAGGATTTGGATTGGATCATAATGGGGGACTTTAATACGCACTTATTTCCTAGTGAAAAATAAGGGGGAAATATGGATTTCTCAGTGAGTATGGAAGAATCAACAGACTTTATTGCTAATAATAACCTTGTGGATGTGGATCTAAGGAGAAGTATTTTTACTTAAACCAATAGAAGAATTGGTCCTAACTTAATTCAATGTAAACTTGGTGTATCTTTAATCTCTTTAAATTGGTTTACTAGGCAAGATTTCTACCTCTGCTCTACCAAGAACTGGTTCAGATCACATTCCTATTATTTTGAGTTTTACTGACATTTATAAGGACCCAACTCCCTTTCATTTTGAAAAGACGTGGATTCAAAATACAAGTCTTTATGATAAAATCAAGGAGTGGTGGGAATTTAATGTAGGAGGGACATCGATGTATTCCTTAGCTCAAAAACTTTAAAATGTGAAGATCAATATTAAAGTGTGGGACAAATAGGTTTTTGGAAATATGTTTGTCAGGAAACAAGAATGAAAAGACAAGATTAGTAGGCTTCATAATAAAGTTGAGCAGAATGGTATGAATGAAGCATACTATATGGAGGAAAAGGATCTTCTTTGTAAGTATCACAATCTTAATGCTTTCGAGGAGACTTTTTGGTGGCAAAAATCCAGAGCTTTATGGCTCAAGGAAGGAGATTGAAACACAAAATTCTTCCATCTTACAACTCTCAAGCATAGGAGATTTAGTAGAATATCTTAAGTGATAAAAGAAGATGGCAACCTTAGGTTAGAGAAAGAGGTTATCAACAGTGAAGTAATTAAGTTTTACAAAAATCTTCTCAATGATAATATTTGGCAAAATGTTATGCCACTTCAACAAGAGGAACACTTCATCTTGGACTCTATCCCTATTAACTTGATAAGTCTTCCTAAGCTTCTCTCTTTATACAAGCCAATTTTTATGAAGGAGCTCAAAGGTATTGTTTGCTCTATAAATGGAGACAAAGCTCTAGGACCAAATGGATTTCCAGCTTGTTTTTTTCAAATTTATTGGGATATTTGCAAAAATGATCTTCTAAGGGTTGTTAATGAATTTCTTGATAAAGGAACTCTTCTCAAGAAGTTACACAATACTTTCTTGGTGTCGATCCCCAAGAAAAATGGTTTTCATAACTTTAAATATTTTAGACCTATAAGTCTTACTAATACAGTTAAAATTATCACTAAGACTTAAGCTTCCAGAATTCAACATTTGCTCTATAAGCCCATTTCTATCCAATAAGGAGGCTATGTTAGTGAAAGAAAAATTCAATATGGGATTATGTTTGTTCAGGAAGCGGTCCATTCCATGGACAAAAGTGTCAAAGCTGGAATGATTCTAAAATTGGACATGAATAAAGTGTTTGACAGGGTCTCTTAGAGCATTTTGAATAAAGTCCTTGCCCACTTCGATTTTGATGAAAAATTCAGAAGTTTGGTCCAAGAATGTATATCCACTCCAATGTTCTCTATTCTCGTGAATGGTTCACCGATGGGTTTCTTCTCTAGTAACTGTGGCATTAGACAAGGTGATCCTCTTTCACCCTTTCTCTTCATTCTTATGGTTGAAGGTCTTAGTAGAGAAATTTCTAATGCTGGTAGAGAGGGTAGTTTGAAAGGTTTCAAACCTTTAACTCTTGGTAAAACTCTATCTTATCAAAAATTTGTTGATGATACTATTTTTATGCTCTATACCTCAGTGGTAGAAGCTTCAAATTTGAAGAGACTACTTACTCTTTATGAACAAGTTTCAGGTCGGCTTATCAATTTTAACAAAAGTTTTGTGTACTTTGCCCACACTCTGTTGAGACACCAACACAAAATTTATAGGATTTTTGAATGCCAAATAGGAACTCTTCCAACTACTTACCTTGGCATGCCACTCTTATTTGGTATATTACCTTTAGATGTTTGGAATACGCTCTTAGAAAGCTTTTAAAGAAAGCTCTCAAGGTAGAAAGGAGCCCTGTTATCTCAAGTTGCCAAGTGCATTTTTATTCAAATCACTCTTCAAAATCTATCACTTTATCTCATGTCTTTGTTTAAGATTCCTTCCAGTATTATTGTCAAGATTGATAAGATTTAGAATCATTTCTTGTGGTCAAGGGATGATGAGCATAATAGATATCATCTTATAGCGTGGGAAAAAGTGTGTCAACCTAAATCTTTGGGTGGTTTAGGTTTAAAGAACTTAAGATTAATGAATTTAGCTCTTACTACTAAGATGTGTCGACGTCTTCATAAGGAAAATATGTTGTGGATTGATGTTATTAAAAATAAATATCTCAATCATTTAGATATGTATGATTTTCTCTCCACTAATAATCTGCCTAGTGGTTCCTCTTTTTAGAATAATCTTATTCATTGTATATCTCTCATCTATAATGGAAACCAATGGAATATTGGTAATGGCAATCTCATATCCTTTTGGAAGGATAAATGATGTTTTTTAGCTCCTCTCTTTTCATTTCCTTATGGGTATCCTTTATGCAATCCTCTTTCTTCGATATATGGGGATTTGGTGAGAGGCTACATCAATGTGAACAACTCAAGGAAATCTTGGAAGCTTTTAAGCCTGCAAGGGAGGAATCAAGAGTTATAGGTCCATCTTCATACCCTTCAAAATAATTTACAACATGTTTTCATCCCTTCTAGTGATAAGTCAGATGAACTAATGTGGACATGCACTAATCATGGGGATTGTAGTGTTAAAATGGGTTACTTGCTTCTTAACAATCAAGTTGAGCCTGATACTCTTTGAAAGGAAGTTTGGAAAAAGGGTCTTCTTCACAAGATCAATATTTTTCTTTGGATTGTAATTCAAAATAAAGCTCTCACAGTGGAAAACTTAATCAAAAGAGGTTAGATGATTCCCAATAGATGTATTTTATGTCAGAAGCATGAGGAAATGACTAATCATCCTTTTATTCATTATCCTTTTGTAGCTACTCTTTGGAACAATGTTCTTGTAATTTTTAATCTTTAGTGGGTCACACAAGATAATATTCAGGATTATTTAAAGTAATGGAAATCTCCTTTCAAGAGAAAAAGAGTGAAAATTCTTTGGAATTTGTCCTTTCCCCATACTATATGGACCATTTGTCATGAGAGGAATAGGATAATTTTTAAAGAAACTTATAGCAATACTAATCAAAATAGTATCATTCTTTTCTCTAGGATTAGAGAAAATATTTCCATTTGTAAAATCAAGGAAGATCAATAGCCTTCTAAGATTGAAGAGGATATTGCTGTCATATGGAACATTTCTTTAGTTTTAGACTCTTCTACTATGGATAAGATTAACTACAAAAAAACTATAAAATGAAAACTTCTCCTTCAGGTTGGATAAAACTTAACTTTGATGGAGCTTCAAAAGGTAATCTAGGAATTGTTGGAGGGTGAGGAGTCTTCAGAGATAACAAAGGTGGTTTCATTGTTGCCTATGATAGTAACATGAGAATCTAATCAAATCATTATGTTGAAGCTCTAGCTGCTCTTTGGGGTCTACATTTTGTTAAAGATTTGGGTATTGACAAGCTCCAAATTGAAGGATATTCTTTAAACATCATAAGGTGTCTCAACAACTCCTCCACTCCTAGTTATACCATTAAACATTTTATTGATGAAGGCCTTTTGATATGTAATTCTCTTGTTGAGACTAAAGTTTCAAATGTCTAGAGAGAGGGTAACCAACTAACTAATATCTTAGTTAATGTTGGTTTTTAAAGTAACCAGCTCCTTACATGGACTGATTCACAAATCATGCTCAAGCACTTCATCATCCAACTTCATAATGAGACAAACATGTGTTAATTCTAAAAATAAGGACACTTGTTTTTGTAATGATTTATATCACATTGGGACATGGATTTTAATCATTGCAAAGATTATGAGTATGTCTCCCTTCATTTGGAAAGAACATTTCAAAATTCTTTTGATTTCTATCTCTTGCATCCTCAATTTCCTCAAGTAATAATCTCTCTTGGTTTCGGTTGCAGTTTCTAGTAGGATGGGTGGTGAACATCTCAGAATCAAGGCTACTTTCAACAAGGCCTAGGAGACTGATAAAGTGTTATGGGAGCATCTACAAGTTGGAGGTTTTTAAAATTTTATTCATATGGTGAGAGGGCATGACTCTCACATTTCCCAAAACTTTGCTCAGAATTAGAAATATAGAAGAGTCAATATTGGAGGTAAGGATGTTTCCATCATTGAGGGTCTAATCTCCTTTGTCACAGAGCTTAGTACTGAAGGTTATAAGTTCCAAGGTAACAGATGCAACAAAGAACATGAAATGGACACTTTCACGATGGGGGATGAACAGCTGACTCCATACCATGGAGGTTTTCTTAAAACCTCTCTGACTAAGCCATTTTATGAGCTTGCAAGGATCATTATGTAGTTCTTAAATTTGTATGGATGACATCATGTTTTTAAAAGCGTCCACTTGGATTTTTTTAACCACTTTAGGCACCATATTCTGGTGAGTCTATTGTTCTTTCTTCCTACTTCTCTTAAATCTTCTAAAGTAGGGAAGTTAGACACTCCCTCTCACCAAGCCATTATTTTTCTATTGCATCTCCACTTCTTAGACTTATCCCCAAGAAGCAATCCTTCCTTAACCCCTCCACTTGAGAACCCCTTGCCTTCTTCCTCTAAGCATAAAAGGGTTAGGAGCATTTCTGAAGTCTTAAACAAGGACCCCAACAAAAGGGTTCTTCACAGTCACTAGGGGAACAATTTGGATTGTGACAAGGCTAATACAATCCAAAGCCTTCTTTCCTTGAGCACCCCTTCTGATCAGACCAACCTTAGTTTTTTCCATAAGGAGTTGGAAAATCTCAAAATCTTGGTCAATGATGTGAGAAAAGAGATGAATATTCTCAATCACAATTATTAAAATAAGGTTAAGCAGGTGGATTGTAATGAGGATAACATTAAAACTTCTCAGATTCAGATTCACAATTTGAGTGAGAAGGTTAATATTATTTTTAGTAAGATCATAGATTTGGATAATATCACTACTAGTATGGTGGAAATTATTGG
Source organism: Torreya grandis (assembly GCA_037957365.1). Taxonomy (NCBI): domain Eukaryota; kingdom Viridiplantae; phylum Streptophyta; class Pinopsida; order Cupressales; family Taxaceae; genus Torreya; species Torreya grandis. The sequence goes on from JARHVA010000429.1 coordinate 3,806,973, forward strand.
TACCTAGGCTACTATCATTAGTGATACTACTACTATTTTAGATAAGGGAGGTAGAAGCAACATTCAGAAACATTCTAGGAAGTTCATTGATAATACCATGACTAACAAGCTCCAGAACATGCATAGTAACATTAAAGAGATAAAATACACCCTCAACAGACTTCATAACTACCAAGGTGTTCTATTTTTTGAGCTACTTTTGCTTCTATTCTGCTACTTTTTGGCTTCTTTTGTAATAGCTCTATTGGTTTTGTTTTTTGAAGCTGTCTCATACTTGTTTTCTATGACTATTTGGGTTTTGAGCCTCTTGTAACAGGGTATGGACCCTTACCAAAGAACCAACCTTTACCCTTACCTAAAAAAAATATTGAGATTTTGTGAAGTATTAGAGCTTTAATAATCAATTTTAATTAGATTTTTTCTATACCTAATCACTTATTTAATGACTTTTTTTGCTTATTTTTTGGCATAACTTATTTGCACCATATAGAGATATCCTTTCTATGATCTTACAAGTCACATTTCACATTTTCTCTGCTCTAAGCATCTTTCCATACTAAATAAGATGATATTTTTATTGCTTCAAAATACAAGCAAAATGATTAAACAAAAAAAGTGAGAAAGATAAACTGAAAATTTTGTTTTGTTGGATTAAGATTGATTTTTAACAAAACAAATAACATATGCTTTTCAATAGATTTTATTTTTAATTATGTTTTGAATTTGATGTTATATTGAATGGCTAGAATTAGGCATGTGCAATTGCTTTTATTAGAAATTTTCAAGTTTAAAATTTATTTTTTGTTTCTAATAATTTACTTATCATCGAGAATACAGGTTAAGGACCATGAAATTTAGGCAAGGTGTAAAGCATTTCAGGATACAATTTTGGTAGGAATAATTTTAATGTATATTGATTGTCTCTATCTAAAAAATTGAATAAATGTATTATTTTACAATAGTTTTATAGTATATATTATTTTATGTATCTTTTCGTTCAAGTTAATAAACGTAATTCATTAAATTTCAATATTTTCAAAAATATTTTAGCATTTTAAATTGACATTTCTATGTTTAGCAAAAGTAATGCTTAAAAAAACAAAAACATAGGCATTTGGATAGGTCAAGTGGTCTATGTTAAGCATGTAAGTGAAAGAGGAATCCATATTTACATGCTTTTCATTGCAATTTCATTTCTTTATTTTTTGTTATATTAATTACTAAATAAACATTTGATAATCTTATGTTTCTTTAAATAATAGTTTCACAAGAAAACTTGATGTGCAACTACATTTTTTTATATTACTTTTTACGATTCACTGACTATATTTTATATGGTTTTATATTATACGTGCATATAAATAAATTTCACTTCATTATATTGAAGAGATGATAAATGCACCATTTCAATTATATAGAAATTGAAATGCAGTGAATTGTAACCAAAGTAATATTTTAGAAAACCTCTATGGACATTGTAATGCCAAACATAAAACCACTAGAAGCGCTAGTGTATAGAAAAATATATAATATTAAAAAATGAAGAAAGGGATCTCAAATTTCTTATGACATTTGGATCAATAATTTATATAAAATAAAACTCAGGTCTTGCAAGTAACCTCAATAGACTACATATGACAAAATTGAAAAAGCATCTTGAATTTAATATTAAGAAAATAAATAAAGGGCTTAATGCTTAAAATTTGAAATAAAACTTAAAATATTGTATATCTATAATTGGGGGAAAAAGTATATGCTTAATATTTTAAATTGGGTATACTCAAATGAGTCAATATGATGCAGGATGCAAGCTTGACTAGGTCTTGCTCAAATCAATGTGTAAAGAGCTTTAAGAACCTTGACAAGTCATTAATAATATAAAGTGCATTATATTTCAAATCTAATATTTTATTAAAGCCTGTTTAGATTTGTTAAAAGATAAATTTATTTTATAACATCTATTTTGTCCTTAGAATTGTCAATTGAGTCACCTTATAGGTAGACACTTCACTGGGGAGTCTCTTTATATCCTGTTTGAATCCATTTGTATCAAAATGAAATGGAAACAATTGGGGAGGTTGAAGGAATGTGGGGGTAAAATCAAAATTTATCCCATTCCTATCCAAAAAGGAAAAATAGCATCTGATTTAGAAAGCATGACTAGAGTTTGGAATAGAATAGGACCAAAACTATATTGTTTTTTTGGATTTCTTGGTCTTGGAGTAGGGTCTCATTGCAAATTTGAAGGCAAAAGTTTTGAGTAGAAATAGAGAGTGTTTTACAATATATTCCTCCTTTTTTTATGTATGCAATAACCTAATTTATGGCATAGATTAAATTATATTTCTGTAATATTAATGTAATATAATTTATCTTTGTATTATGTTGTCAAAATGGCTGACAAAATACATGTGTGTCATGGATTGTGTGAGCCTCTACAACACAGGATTTAAAGGTAGATATTAATTGGTCTACCCTTCCTTTTGATTACACCAAGTGGTATCAGATGAAGGTAGTGTCCTATCAGTTATGTTTGTGGAATAAAACTCCTTAATGTGTGTTATAGGCTATGAGAGAGAAGTCTGCATAGAGTTGTAAGTTATTGAGAAACTTTCATAAGTTTGTTGCAGGTGTGAGTAAAGTCTTGAAAAGGTGTCAATGAGTTTATGAATATCAATTTTGATTCCATTACAGGGTATAAAATAGGATCCTACTGATTCATGGTGAGAGATGTCATACAAGAAAAAGGAACATGAGATGTGTGAGTTGACAGAGTTGTGAAAGTGTTCCATACAAGGATAGACATGATGGGAAAGACTACACAAGGTGATAATGGTGTATATGTGTGTGATGGTGATGAATAAGAGTTGATGGTAGAGTTATTGTCCCTTTAATCATGGATAAAGGCCAAACTAGTGGAGGAAAAGATGCCAACAAATGGAAGAGACCAATCAAGATTGCCATGGAGAAAAGACGTAAATATTTGAATATATTTCTTTATTTTGTTGATAAGAGAATCTATAATAGCTCATGATGTAGATAGTTGAGCTATAATTGTGTTTTGAGCATATGATGGTTGTTGACCACATGAGGGTGAAGGTTGCTTATAAATGGTTGTGTGGAATTGTAACAATTTGTAAAGATATATAATAGAGGAGACAAAGGAAAGCTTAGTGGAAGGTTTATGAGTGGGAATACATGGTTTCCAAGATGTTGGGTCAATTTGTGCACCTAAAATTACAACTAGGATGGTTAAAAAAGATTTGTGTGAAGAGGCTTGGGAGTATTGATGAGAAGAATATTACCAAGAGAGGTAATACGAATGGGAGGCTATCATGTGAATAACTAAAAACTACTTTGATAAGTAGCATGGACGTGCATAGGTGCATAAAAGAGTAGGTTATTTTAGAAGGAAGCAAGGAGATGCTTCTAAATATAGAGACCAATTGTAATTTTTAGAAAAACATGGTGTATGAGAGATGTGAGTAGCCCATAGGTGATGGAATCCACATGACAGATGATGTAGAGGTGATCTATTGTTTGCCAAAATTTGGATACCCATTTTTTGACGATGGGCAAGTGGTTATAAAGGCCCATGAGTGGGATTTTTTTATTTTTCCTTCATTTATGATGGCAATGCAATTATCAATTTTATTTTAGATGGTAGTAGTGTTGAGGATAACCAAGGATTAATACGTGTTTCCATGAGTGAAAAAATAAATGTGAGAGAATATTGCATCCATGTAGAGTTGCAAGTGAGTGAAAATTACAACTAAGAAGAGTTGGAAGTTTTTATGGTGGAAGCATTGGATGTAAATGTTGTACAAGCAAGTGTACACAAGAAGATGATAGTGAAGGTTAAACCATGTGTAGAAGCTAAAATCATAGGTATAGATGAGGTAAAAATAGCCTTGAGAGGTGTGGAGATTGGGTCATTGGTAGCCCATAGTGAGAGTAGAAGACATGAGCAACATGCTAGCATTGAATAGGAGTTGGACAACATGTCCTTGGGTTGTGATGTAGTGGTGGATGAGCTTCTAGACAGAGATTTTATTTCTACTAATGTGTCTATTCATTTTTTAGGTACAACTATGGAGAGAGTGGATAATAAGATGACCAAATGTGGTGTGGTATAACATGTTCATTGGTATTAAGAAGCTAACCAAGTGATTGATATAGCAGTTGTTGACCAAATTTTGCCCAATAGGCAAAATTTTTGGTCCCCTTCTGCCTCTTGTTATTCTTGGCCATTTCTTTTGTTTTGAACAGGTCCTATAAAATCTATGGACTCTGCAAGAATATTTTCTAAGGATTTTGTAGTTCCCTACAGACTTCATGTTTCTACAGACTCAGCTAGTTAGTCTTTTGGCGTAAGGAGGATCAGTTCAGAGAATGCTGGGGTTTTCAAGACTTTTTGGGCTCTTGTCTGACAATTCAGTCTTGGTTCAAGCCTCAGTTTGATCTTCAAGACCATCGCTCGCAGTTCAATCCTTGGTTCAATCATCACTTGGTTCATCCATCTTCAAAGTTTAAACGTCTCGACTCAACATGGTTGAACCATTGAACCGATTGAACCAATTTTGGTTCAATGAGTTTAGTTCAAACGAGTGGTTCAATATACAGTCGATTGGTTCATCGACATGCAATGGTTGAACCATTGAACCATTGAACCAATCTTGGTTCAATGGTTTGGTTCAATGAGCTTGGTTCAAAGGGAGTGGTTCAATGTTTGGATTCAAGCGGATGGTTCAATCCTTTGGTTCAACACTTGGTTCATCGGCCTAGTTCAATCAGTCGGCTCAGTTCAAGTTCATCAATGTGCAATGGTTGAACCATTAAACCGTTGAACCATTTTTGTTTCAATGGCTTGGTTCAAGGGTATGCCCAGTTGGCCAAGGGGCAATCCAAATTTCAAATGCCCTTGCGAATGGCATGCACTTCAAAGAGAAAGGCAATTGAGTAAGTTTTTTGGATTTTGTTTAAGTCCTGAATTCTTTCAGACTTTTTGTCTAAAGGAATTCCTTCAAACAAAAAGTTTGAAGGAATTTAGGTGCAGTTCTAAACGAAAGGCTGGGGCCGGGAAGAATTTCCACAGACTTTTTATTTGCGGGGAAATGTCTGCAGACAAAAGCCCACAAAAAATACACAAAGCTAGTAAAGGACTGAATGACATTTTGACAGGGACGAGGACGTCTGAAATGCCATCAAGTTTAAGAAAGTGAATTAGCCGTTGGTTTTCAAAGTGGTGACGGCTGCAAGAACATCAAAATTAGCACAATGAAATAGCCGTTTGTTTGCCAACCATAAAAGGAAGCCCAAAATTGCAGTGACCCGCCAGAAGTTTGCCCCTGAGGGCCAAAGGAGCCAAAAGAGATAAGATAGGGAAAAGATAGAGTGATGAGCATGGAGCAGGTAGATAGTCCAAGTGGCGAAGGGAAGTGCTAATTTGAGAAGTGACTCCAACAGGTGAAATAGTGGCTGCAAATTGACCACTAGAAGACACGAACGGCCAATTGTGCACCCTTTTTTCCTCATTTCATATTTATGAGCATACAAGCTGCGTAGGTGCCTTTAAGAAGTAGCCTTGATTAATGAGAAAGCAGCATGGCCATGTCAAAAAAAGGGGCTTGAAGTCAAAGCCAGGGTCGACATAGCATTTATTTTTAGGCAGCTTGCTCTTCCCAATGAGAAGGACGTAAATGGGCCACTTGTAAAAAAGGGGTGCCAAAAAGGCCTCCTTTCTTCTCTTATATATTGAAGACTTGTCATTTGAGAATTATCTTCCACATTTGTAAGGCGTAGCCCTGGAAAAATTTCACCTTAATCAATAAATGCATTTTTACCTCTATCTTGGATAGATATTTTCTATGTATGTCTTGAGTGTTAGTTTGTGTTTAGCCATTACTTCTTGATGCTTTCATAGGTTCAGCACCAACATATCTATTGTCTACAAGGCACCATTTCTGTAGCTGGTAAGAAGAGTTCTACTTGGAAGTAAAGAACAAAAGAAATTGCTTGCAGTGTGCATCTCATAGCACCTAGGTCGATCTCTATTTCTGTGTTTTCCATTAAAGCCTCCCTACCAAGTTTTTGCAGCCTGGTCCTTCTGCCAAGTGTGAAGTGTATGTATGCATTTGTCTAATTTTAGTGTGGATGTGAGAAGGTCAAATTTATTTTGGTGCATCACCTCCTTAGAGTAGTTTGTTTTCTTGCAATCTTTCTCCCTTTTCATCCCCCCAGTATATATCTATATATCCATATGTGTTAGCACTTGCTAGAATGAACATGATGCATCAAAGGGAGCTAGCCCTTAGCTAGAGACTCTCCCCTCTAGCTTTGCTAGTCCCAAAGGCGAGAGAGGAGTTTCCATAGTTGTGAGGAGAAGGCAGGAGCTTGGCCTCCTGCCAAGGGTGCAATCTTTTGCATCAATAGTTTTGGCACACCCAATGGGACCTAGTTTTATAACTCAATAAGATTTCAGGATTGATGCTGGTCCTGATACAACAAATCAAGATTTCTAGCATCTGGCAACTCCAATGGTAAGAGCTTCAATTTTCAAATTAAGACCAATTTTCTTAACTTTCTATGCCTAAAGTCACCACAAGGTCTGCTTCTAAAGGGGTTCCCTTCAATTTTGTTGAGTTGCCTTTGAACTCTACAAAGAGACTATAGTTTGAGAGGACCCATCCTTATCCAACAAGCCATCCTCCCAGACCCATTATAAGGGACGCATATGCAGCAGAGCCGCAATTAGAGCCCATCCTAGCTATGGCATTGCCCTTTGCAGCTTTTCATGGTCAGAGCCCCTTGAATCTCCCACGTTATGATCCAATTTTGGGAACATCCCTAAAAAATGTGCCTTCTTTCGATAGAGAGGGGCCCATTATAGTCGTTGAGCATATTAGTAATATTGCTAACCTCTACAATATTCAAAATATCATAGAAGAAAATATCACCATCAGATTGCTAGCATTGTCTCTCAAAGGCAAAGCTCTTGACTGGTATGGGACCTTGCCTGTAAATTCAATCCATTCCTAGAATGAATTAGGTACTCAGTTGATAGACTACTTTGGGGAAAAGAGTAATGACCTCTTACTTGTTGAGCAGCTAACGACCATCAAAAGAGCCCCACATGAGTATATGCAGGACTTCAACACACAGTTTCAGAAGACTTGGGATAGAATCCCCATCTTGGTAAGACCGACTGCTAGTTATGCTTTCCTATATTATTTGAAGGCATTAAACAGTGATATTGTTGTGATGATACAATCCATGGGAGGGCATATACTGCTTGCTACTTATGACATAGCCATAGTAGCTAAAAATTGCTTCGTACAAGCTGGGAAAATAGCCCCTAGACCTCACATGCCACTTTTCCCAGAGATGTTACCTCCAATTTAGAAGGTCGTTACTCCCACATTAGCTCTTCTACCTAGCATAGAGAAACCAGTTGTTGTTCCATCCAATGAGCTTCATGAAGTTAAGAGTCTGTTGCAGAGCATGTCAAACAAACTTATAGCTCTTAAAAGGCAGCAAGCTCAAAGCAATAGACTGAACCAGGGATACCAGCATTATGGTCAAGCCCCTAGACCCCCTTTCCAAAACTATAATCAAGGATAGGGTCAGCTCACTCAGACCAGACCATTTCAAAACTACAACATAGGCCCCCCTTATCATCTAAAGTCATGGTACCTATTCAGAACAATCTGGTATAGGAATAGCCAAGTTGTTCAACCATGGGATATGGTCAAGAATAGGCTGTTTATACAAATGAGATGATGGGTTATTTCTAAAATGTAGACAATCAGGCAGCCACTCAATCCTAGGTTTTTGAAGCTCAAATGCAGCCTAGCACAAATAGCAGTCAAAATCAGCCTGACTCTACTCTTATGAACCACTTGGAAGGTGAGTTCTATGTAATCGATTACGTGGGCATTGTAGACAATTAGGCTGACTATGTTGCAGCCAATACAAGATTCAAGAGAAGAGTAATGGGAGAAGCCCAGGATACCACCCAAGTAGTAGTAGCACCTTCTCCAGCACACTCAAATCAGAAGGCCCCAAACTTCAGACAGCCATTCGTTCCTCCAGCCCCTCAACCTACAGCTCAAGTTGGAATTAGTCCCAAAGAAAGCTTAAAGGGAGGCAGTCCCCAGCTCAATATAGTGGACCAAATGAAGAAGTTGCATGTGAACATCTCTTTATGGGATTTATTGTCTCTATCAAGATAGAAGGACATGCTACAAAGGGAATTGCATGAACTAGATCGACAAGCTATCCCAGCAAGTACCAATAATGTCTTGATGATGAATGGACAGCCTTCCACTTCTGGTCAGGTAAAGAAGGAAGAGAAAATTCCCCCTTTCTATGTGTCCTTGGTTATAGGGGATTTCTTGCTGCATAACTGCATCATTGACAGCGGGGCTAGCACCTCAGTAATGCCCAAGTGCATAGCTGACAAGATGGGATTGAAATATGAAGAGATGAATAAGGGAATCCTGCAGCTAGATGGGACACCTGCAAAAATAGTTGGAATTTCAAAGGGTTTAAGCTTGACATTGCATGCTTGTCCAACCTTCTCGATTCCCCATGATATAGTGGTAGCAAATGTTCCTCCTTATTTCGCAATTTACTTGTCCAGGGACTTCACATCAAAAATAGGTGGTTATCTAGCAGTGAATTGGTCCTATCTGGTTTTTATAACCAAGTATGGGACCAAGGTAAATATTGAATCTAAGCCACTCTACAAGGACCATCTAGATCCATATTCTCCCAAGGTAGTGAACGTCAGTTACACCATTATCGACCCAGAAGAGTCCCAGACAGACCAATCTCTGTCCTCTGCTCTTGAAGGAGTCATAGACCTATACTCTTGGATGAGTGGGAAAATGATAACTTCGAGCATGATCCTTACAAGTTCATAGAGGAGACAAACCTTGGATTCTACTGCATGCACAAAGAGGGTGCCTTCATACCAAATGTAATGAAGGCAAGCCAAAAAGACCTAGGCCTATGGCAGCTATATTTTGATGATTCCAGAAGTAGGCTGGGAGCTGGTGGTAGGGCGATGTTAGTCTCCCCTTCAAAGGATAGGTACTTTTCAGCTTTCTATTTCCAATTATCTTGCACAAGCAATGTTGCAAAATACGAGTCCCTTATCCATGGTCTGGAATGGGCAAGAAAAAGAGGGATCAAGGAGTTGCAAGTTTTGGGAGACAGTGAGTTGATTGTAAATTAGGTGAAAGGCTAGAATCTAACTAAGAATTCCTTGCTGAAATCCTACAAGCATAGGGTCTGGGACTTGGTGGAAGATTTCCTCGCCTTCAATATCGCTTCCATTCCCAGAGAGCAGAACAAACAAGCAGATAGGCTAGTAGCAATTGGTGCTCAGTTTGATGTTTCAAGGGAAATAAGTCAAAATTGTGGTTTGCGCCACTTGAAGGTGGTAGTTTGACCCTCTATCCCCGAAAACATTATAAATTGGTAGGTTTTCTAAAATGACCATCAAATAGCTTTATTCTTGAAGGAGGAAGCTGAGTTTGCAACACAAAACCAAGTGAAGTTGCAGCAGCAATATGGCAACTAGATTATTCAATTGAAGAACAATAAGCTCCCTAAAGGTTTGGTCACGCTTGAGATCATTTTCAATAGAGATGACCAATTGAGAAAAGACAAGGTATGCATCACAACTAAGGAGGAGAATTATGAAAGGGTTGAGATCTTCAAGGACAAGTTGCTTGCACTTGGAAAAGTTTGCACAGTTCAAGAAAGGTAGGCTTTTATTTTGTTGTGTCAGGAGTTTGCCAATGTTTTTGCTTGGAATTACACTGATTTGAAGGGCTTTGACCCAAGACTCACCCAACACACCATCAAATTAGAAGAAGGTGCTAGGCCAGTCACATAGAAGCAAAGGCCTGTCAACCCGACAATTGAGCCTCTCATGCAGAGGGAACTAGCCAAATTGATTGAGTCTGAGATTATATTTCCAATCAAACATTCCTCTTGGCTAGCCAATCTTGTTCCTGTTTGAAAGAAGAATGGGGAGATCAGGCTATGTGTCAATTTCAGAGACCTTAATAAAGTCTCTTTAAAAGACCATTACCCCCTCCCAAATATGGAGTGAATCCTTCAAAAGGTAACAGGCAATAAACATCGCTCCTGGATGGTTATTTAGGGTATAATCAGATTCTAGTGCAAGGCTGTGATAGCACAAAATAGCCTTCACTACTAAATGGGGAATGTTTGCCTACAAGAAGATGCCATTTAGGCTATCTAATGCTGGTGCTACTTTTCAGTGAGCCATGGACATGGAATTTGGAGGCTTGATAAACAATAATGTGTTGGTATACCTCGACAATGTGATGGTGTTCTCCAAGGAAGCAAGCCAACACATGGGACACCTCAGACAGATTTTTGAAAGGTGTAGGGAATTTAACATCTCTCTTAATCCAAAGAAATGCGTGTTTGATGTTCATGAGGGGAAACTCCTTGGCCACATCATTTCTAGGGAAGGCTTATCCATTGACCTCAAAAGAGTTTGTTCTATCTTGGAGATGTCCCTACCTAAGCACAAGAAAAGCTTGCAGAGTTTCTTTGGTAGGATAAATTTCATTCAGAGATTCATTCTAAATTTCGTAGAGATAGTCAAGCCACTAACCTCTATGCTGAGGAAGGGTGAGGAGTTCAAGTGGACAACACAAAGGAAGGACAGCTTTGAAGCCATCAAGCAAGCCATAACCCATGCTCCTACTTTGATCAGCCCTGACTTCAAGAAAGACTTCAACCTCTACACTTTTAGTAATGAAGAAGTGATCTTTGCCAGGCTTACCCAAGTAAATAATGATGACCTCGAATAGCCACTTGATTTTTCTAGCCAGGGGATAAAGGATTTCGAAGTCAAATACACGTATGTAGAGAAGCAAGTCTTGGCAGTAGTGTGGAGCCTGAAGAAATTTAGGCATATGTTGTCAAACAGTAGGATTCACCTCATGGTCCCACATCCTAGCGTCAAGGATTTCTTGACCAATCATGACCTAAATGAGAAGAGAGTAGGGTGGATCACCAAGGTGATGGAGTATGACATAGACATCAAGATCACCAAGCTAGTGAGGGGAAGAGGTCTATGTGAACACCTTGCTGTAGACTTCAAGTAGAAAGGGGAAGACAACTTACTAATTCACAATGCAGCCATAGTAGAAGAGCCAACTATCATAAAGGATTGGACATCAGACCTGAGGCATTTTCTCCTCACTGGCGAGTGCCCACAGGGTCTTGATAAGACCAAAAGAAGGTACTTCAGGCTCCAGTCTCTCCCTTATGTTTTGGTTGATGAAGTATTATTTAGGAAGGATCTCTCTGGGGTCCTTCTAAGATGCATTGACCCAAACTAGGCTGATAAAGTGTTGTCTGAGTTCCACAACGGGCTAGCAAGTGGTCATTTCACTCTTAGAGCTACTGCAGTAAGGATAATGAGAGCTGGCTATTTCTGGCCTACTCTTTTCAAGGACACCCATGCCTGGGTAAGAAAGTGCCAGAAGTGCACACTTTTTGATGGGAAATAATAGTTGGCTACCATGCCTCTACAACGTATTCAAGTGGAGCAGCCATTCATGCAGTGGGGCTTAGATTTCATAGGGATGATCAACCCTCCCTCCAGTGCTGGGCACAAATGGGTCCTGACTACCGTAGACTATATCACAAGGTGGGTGGAGGTTGTTTCTCTAAAGGAGGCAAATGAAAGTGCGGTCTTGGAGTTTTACGAAGACTTGGTGACAAGATTTGGGGTCCCAGCTACCATAATCTCAGATAATGCCTTGGCTTTTCTGGGAATCAAAACAAGTGAATGGGCGTTGAGGTATGGTATATATCTCAGCACTTCATCCAATTATTACCCATAGGGGAATGGGCTGGCTGAGTCCACCAACAAAAATTTGATCAGGATCATAAAGAGGACCATGGAAGAAAATCAGAGGACTTGGCATGCCAAGCTAAAAGCAGCTCTGTGGGCTGATTGAATCACTCCAAAGAGAGCAATAGAAAATTCTCCATATATGCTCATATATGGAAGGGAAGCTAGGCTTCTCATCTCACTTGAATTGCTAGCATTGGACCTTGCTCACCAGCTGTAATTAGAAGAAGGAAATAGCATGGAAGTCAAGCTGTGCGAGCTGATGGAGCCCCAAGAGATCAGGGACCGGGCTATGGCTTCTATGACTAGTCGCCAATAGTAAACAAAGAGACACTTTGATAGGAAATATTCATCAAAATATTTCTTTGAAGGAGACATTGTCTTGAAATGGGACGAAGACCGAGCCAAGCCTAAAAAGCATGCAAAATTCGATGCCTTATGGAGTGGCCCATACATAATCACTCAGTGCAAGCAGCATAATGTGTTCTTACTCTCCAAGTTGGATGGTGAAGAATTGAGTATCCCATTTAATGGGATACATCTGAAGCATTGCCACTGAGTCTTCCTTCATCTGTATATATTTCCCTTATTTTCTTTCTTGCTTTCCCTAAGTGCTTTCTGCACATGTTAATAGTTTCCTTAGCCTCGTGTGTGTTTTTTCATTTCCTTGGAGGTAAATCTGTGTATTTAGTTCTAAGATTTGTCAAAGCTATTGCTAGTTTTTCAAGTTACCATCTGACTTCAGGCCCAATGGATTACAAGGCAACTGGTCTCTAAGCATAGCAGGCATGCTTCCCTTGGGAGTCACCAATTTGTTGACCAAATTTTTCCCAACAGGCAAAATTTTTGTTCCCCTTCTGCCTCATGCTATTCTTGGCCATTTATTTTGTTTTGAACAGGCCCTATAAAATCTATGGACTCTACAGGAATATTTTCTAATGATTCAGCAGTTCCCTACAGACTTCATGTTTCTACAGACTCAGCTAGTTAGTCTTTCGGCGTAAGGAGGATTAGTTCAGAGAATGCTGGGGTTTTCAAGACTTTTTAGGCTCTTGTCTGACAATTCAGCCTTGGTTTAAGCCTCAATTCAATATTTAAGACCATTGCTCCTGATTTAATCCTTGGTTCAATTGGCACTTGGTTCATCCATCTTCAAAGTTCAAACATCTCGACTCAACATGGTTGAACAATTGAACCGATTAAACCAATTTCGGTTCAATGTTTTAGTTCAACGAGTTTAGTTCAAATGAGTGGTTCAATATTCAATTGATTAGTTCATCGGCATGCAATCGTTGAACCATTGAACCGTTGAACCAATCTTGGTTCAATGGTTTGGTTCAACGAGCTTGGTTCAAAGGGAGTGGTTCAATGTTCAGATTCAAGCGGATGGTTCAATCCTTTGGTTCAACACTTGGTTCATCAGCGTAGTTCAATCAGTCAACTCAGTTCATGTTCATCGGTGCACAATGGTTGAACCATTGAACCATTGAACCATTTTTGATTCAACAGCTTGGTTCAAGGGTATGCCTAATTGGCCAAGGGGTAGTCCAAAGTTCAAATGCCCTTGTGAAGGGCAGGAACTTCAAAGAGAAAGGCAACCAAGTAAGTTTTTTGGATTTTGTTTAAGTCCCAAATTCCTTCAGACAAAATTTTTGAAGGAATTCAAGTGCAATTCTAAATGAAAGGCTAAGGCTAGGGAGAATTTCTGTGGACTTTTTGTCCACAGGGAAATGTCCACAGACAAAATCCCATAGAAAATACACAAATCCAGCGAAGGACCCGATGACATTTTGACAGGGATGAGGACGTCCCGAATGCCATCAAGTTTAAGAAAGTGAATTAGCCATTGGTTTTCAAAGTGGTGACGGCTGCGAGAATGTCAAAATTAGCACAATGAAATAGTTTTTTGGTTGCCAACCATGAAAGGAAGCCCAAAATTGCAGTGACCTACCAGAAGTTCACCCCTGAGGGTCAAAGGAGCTAGAAGAGACAAGATAGGGAAAAGACAGAGTGATGAGCATGGAGTAGGTAGATAGTCCAAGTGGCAAAGGGAAGTGCCAATTTGAGAAGTGACTCCAGCAGGTGAAACAGTGGCTGCAAATTAACCACTAGAAGACACGAACGGCCAACTGTGCACCCTTTTTTCCTCATTTCATATTTATGAGCAAACAAGTTACGTAGGTACCTTCAAGAAGTAGCCTCGATTAATGAGAAAGTAGTGTGGCCATGTCAAAAAAAAGGGCCTAAAGTCAAAGCCAGGGTCGACATAGCATTTATTTTTAGGCAACCTGCTCTTCCCAATGAGGAGGATGCAAATGGGCCACTTATAAAAAAGGGGTGCCAAAGAGGCCTCCTTTCTTCTCCTATATATTGAAGACTTGTCATTTGAGAATTATCTTCCACATTTGTAAGGCGTAGCCCTGGCAAAATTTCACCTGAATCAATAAACGCATTTTTACCTCTATCTTGGATAGATATTTTTTGTGTATGTCTTGAGTGTTAGTTTATGTTTAGCCATTACTTCTTGATGCTTTCACAGGTTCAGCACCAACATATCTATTGTATACAAGGTGCCATTTCTATAGCTGGTAAGAAGAGTTCTACTTGGAAGTAAAGAACAAAATAAACTGCTTGTAGTGTGCATCTCACAACACCTAGGTCGATCTCTATTTTTGTGTTTTCCATTAAAGCCTCCCTACCAAGTTCTTACAGCCTGGTCCTTTTGCCAAGTGTGAAGTGTAAGTATGCATTTGTCTGATTTTAGTGTGGATGTGAGAAAGTCGACTTTATTTTGGTGCATCACCTCCTTAGAGTAGTTTGTTTTCCTACAATCTTTCTCCATTTTCATCCCCCCTAGTATATATTGATATATCCATATGTGTTAGCACTTGTTGGAATGAACATGATGCTTCAAAGGGAGCTAGCCCTTATCTAGAGACTCTCCCCTCCAGCTTCGCCAGTCCCATAGGCGAGAGAGGAGTTTCCATAGTTGCAAGGAGAAGGCAGGAGCTTGGCCTCCTACCAAGGGTGCAATCTTCTACGTCAACAGTAGTAGTGATTGAGAAGCTAGTTGGTGATGATATTCCAACCTTGGGTGTCTTCAAGTTATATGGAGATAAGAGAGGGTGATAGATCATGGGAACATGTGTGTTCTCAAGAGGATATGCAGGTGAGTGTTCATTTACAATTATGTCTGGGAGGATATTTATCCCAAAAATAACTAAATATTATCCTAAGGAATGGGAAAAATTATGGAGAAGGCTTTGAGAATCCCAAGATTGATGTGGAGCAAGTCTATAACATGGTGCCATATGAGATTATAGCCATAAGTGGGCAGCTGCAAACAATGGCATGTGATATTGTGAGTGATCCAACAACTAGTTGGACAAGGTGTGAAAAAATCCAAGTAAACTTTAGGAGGAGGTCGTTAGTCTATGGTGGCAAAGATCCCACATGGGAGAATGAGGTGCATGATAGAGCATCTTGGTGGTAGTGGACGGATGAGAGTGGGTTTTAGCCCACATGTGAGTTGATTGAGAAATGGTTATGCCTTTGGTGGAGGAGAATGATCTATGGTGGGTCAAATCTCACAAAGGATAAAGATTGGTGTGGATCAAATACCACAAGGAGTGAGAGATAGAACATAAATGATGATAAGAGAGAATGAAAACCAACATGTAGAAGCTAAAAATGGTGTAAGAAAAAGAAGAACAAGTAGCTAATTTACTTGGTGTGTTAGAAGGGAATACCATGGTCACTTTGCCTCATGACCATAAGAGTGGTTTGGTGACTCATCATGTCTCTATGAGACATAACTCACATTTATAAACCTCAGGTGTCTGATGCAGGAGAATCTATGGTCCTAAACAATCCTGTATCACAAAAAATAGAGTGGATTTTGCTTTCACTTATTTAATTTCATCCTATGTTTTGGATTTTGGTTTATTTGGAGGTAGTTATTTGTTTATGTGCCAAGTTATTAGTGTAATTGGCTTGTTTGTATTGGTGACATCACACTTTTTGATCTGTAAACTCTGTACTGATTTAGTGCGCAAAAGTGTTTACCTTGGATCCTTTCATTAAATCACTCAATTTTTTAAAACACTCAAGAAAATGAAACTAAATTTGACCTTTTTATCGTATGCATTCAATAGTGATTAATAAACATGATTAATCAAAATGCAGAAAAAGAATGCACAAATATAATCAACTCATGACAAGCACATGATAACGGAGTTCAGCAATGCCTACATCTTCAAGTTTGCTTATAGTACGAACCGATCTATTTCCATAAAAATTGAGTACATGGCCAACCTTCAAAATTATCAAATGGATACTCTAAGACTAAATACAAATCAACAAAAGACCTTTAGAAAGTCTTAGAACCCACAGACAGACCTTCCACATTATTGTTGTTAATGTAATCCCATAATCTTGTTGATTTTAGCCAAAATTATAAAAAATAGAATTAAAAAATGGCTTTAATAAAATAATCATATGTCTTTTAACATACCATTGAAATCATCTTGAAGTCTAGGACAATTCCCTAGTTTACACTGAGAACTAAAAATCTCTCCAAGTCCCTCAAAACTTGGGATTTTGCAAACTGGTCTAAAAGCCCTTATACATAGTCTGCTATATGTTTCACTTTGAGGCATTAAAAAATACATCAAATTACCTCATATATAGACACTCAACATATGGATGGAATTGGCTCAGAGTCTAGAACAAATCTCTAGTTCACTCTGAAGTCTGGAAATGCCCCCAAGTACCTCAAAACTAAGGAAACATGTAAACTAGTCCCTATGCCTCTTTCTACTCAGCTGAGAATTTGTGTTTAAATACAATTTCATGCACTTTATATAGTGCTTGAACTTGTAGGTATGACAGTGGGTTCTTTATCCTTTTAACCAAAAGTATAAGGGTTCAATTCCCATGGCTATGTTTTGGTCTTTATCCATATCCCATATGGATAAGAAATAAATTAATTAAGCCTTATTAAAGGCATGACCCACATAGTATTCAATGCCTATGCTTAGGCATTTGGTGTTTAACTTAGAATTTGATGTGATCCATTTCCTTTGGATCATGGCATGTTGGGTAAGCTCATGGCAATTTTGTGATGGGCATACTTGGTACGTGGCAAGTTGAACTTGGATCGTTGCCAGTTTGAGTGGTTAATGTGTTATCCTTGGATGACTTGTTCTATTTGTGGCATTAATGTAGTCATGAACCTTTTAGTTGTAATGTTCTAAATTTTGGTATAAACATTTTGTGGTACATTTCAATCCATCTAGGTTAAATTAGGTCACCCCAACTCATGCTCGACACCCCAACTCAGGTCTCAGCACCCCAACTTGGGCTCAAGTTAGCATCAAACATTATAAATAAAATTTGACTATGGATTAATTAAAATGGTGGAAAGACACATGGTGGATTAAAAACCCACCACATGGACCACTCATAATTCGACACTTGTTGGCGTCCAATTAGATGCTCCATAGCTCTATCGGCGACAGGGTCCCCCTTCGAGATAAAAGCAGACTCCACTGGCTACGGTCCCCATAGCCAACCTTTTACACCTATCAAAGACCAATTATGAAACCACATGATTTTTTACACCTTATTTCATGTGCCACATGTCACTATGTTATTGGTCCATTTGGTGATCATTTGACCACATTGTGTTTTTCCCTGTTGAGTAGGAACTTCGAGAAGCCATATCTTTTGACCATGACCTTGGTTTTATGAAAACAAGATATCATCAAAAAGATCTTAGAATGATCTATGCAATGGGATTATTTTTGAATCATTCCATGTTGGTAAATTTTTGTAGTTTGACCAGCTTTGACTAGCTTGGCCTAGAACTTTGATCAACTACACAAGGAGCATATGAGCTTCATTTTCTAGGTTTCGCATAACATTAGAAAGGTCTCAATGGGCCCTACAAAATGATGTAGATTTTGGTCTACTTTAAGACCTTTTCTAAATTTTCCTATGGATCACTTTTATTTGCATCATCATATTTATCAGTGGATTAGTTGCCTTTGTGAATTTAAGATTAAAAAACTCCACATTTTGGAGTAGATAAATCTTGAAATTACATTCAAGTTTAGCTTCCCCAATTGGGTTGTTGGCATAGTGAAGTGATTCGATCCTTTACAAGTTAGGACTTTTTTCCTGAGATGGTTTGGACAAATATTTATAGGTGACTATAGTGTTAATCAGGTTCTATTCCCTAAATAGAAAGGTGAAAATCTTTCATTATATTTCTTTTGTCTTTCAGAGATCAAAGCCCACATGGGTCTACGACATGTTTGGCTTTGAAATATAATGTAAGTTGGATCAAAATATCTAAATAGAACTCAAGGAAGACATTTTCATTTCCTAAGTATTATTAAGTGTTTAATTCCTAATGAATATGTGAACAACTTTATTTGGATATGATTATGTTGATCATTATCGATCACCAAATTGGTCTTGATGCATGTTATATATTTCAAATAATGATTTGTAGGTGGTTAAAAAATAATTGATTCATATTATCTCTTGGCTGAGATTATAGTTGTTTGCAAAGTCAAAATATCGATGGAGTCATGATTATTTCATTAAATCACAAGTAAAGTGGTAAAACAAGATGATATTTTTTATTCTTTGAAAACACAAGTAAATTAGTAAATAAAAAATATTTGGAAAAATAAATTATAATGTCCTTTTTGTTGATTTGGGATTGACAATTTACCCAAATAAATAATGCATTTTTAATAGATTTTTAATTGAAAAGAGCATTTATAATAATTTAACAAAAAACTTATAGTACAACACTAACCATACAAAACAACTGGGTGGAAAATTCATAACCCAAAATCCACACCGAGCTAAGGAAGCCTTGGGAGAAATAAAAGTCCAAAATAGGCCACAACTCAACCAATACCAACAGTTAAACTAACTCAAGTGTACATCACTCAAAAAAAGAGAATGAAATAACATAAACAACTAAGCAACAACTATGAACATGGTGGTTGACAAAGGAAATAGAGGTGGAAGGTCCTAAGGTTTTCCTCCCCAACCATCCTAGGCTAGGGGATATTCATCAACTAGGACAGGGTCCCATCCATCATCCTATTGGTGAGTTTTAGAATCATGCTATGCCTAAAAATCTTGGTGGGGAGGAGAGATGACCAATAACAATCATGAGAATTTATCCTTCAGATGGGGTCTCCACCTCCCACCTCTACTATCTTTATTGCCTCTGTCAGATCCTCAAGGAGGAGATGGCCAATGAGAGTGAGGAGATGAGCTCCTAAAACTTTGGCACCTCTAGCTATGAAGGTGGTGGCATCTCTCCCCATGCCCATGACCCCTAGGAGGGGTTTGAGTAGGTTCATGATCTATTACACAAGAAACATTCACCCAATGGTCCAGGAGGAGCTACAAATGGTGAAGTTCAAGCCAAACCTTATAAATTTCACTTTGTATTTAAAGGGTGACATTAGCAATCACAATAACTTTATTATTTATAGAAAAAAAAGTCTATAGATTCATTATTAAAATATGTTTGATTTCTACATTTTAAAATCTAAAACAAAAATATTATTATGGAAACTCTGCCAGAATCTATTATATCTTATAGGCAATAGGGTGGAGTCCCCTAGGAGAGCCATTTTCCAAGGGAACATTTCAAGCATGAAGGCTTGAAAAGGGTATGAATCCATCTCTAAGCTGACTGGGCATGAAGGTAGAACTAAAAGAGATGCTTGATAATTTCTAAGTGATGATAGGCCAAGAAAATGGGAATTTAAACCCCCATGTGATTGAGCCTATTCACCATAGGCATACCTTTATAGATGATACACCAAAAGAAATGGAGGGCTCAATACAAGCTACCCATATATTGTCAAATATCTGGGCCCAAACTCGATGGAGAGATTAGATGGACCACCTATGATTGAGGGAATCAATATCAATATACTGAGGGGCCAAAAAATTGTAACCCAATTAAGGAGAGTATCGACAAAATGGTGTGGTTGGGGGTGAAGACCAGTCCTTCCACCATCGCATGAGATAGGAAACTCTAATTTTATGCAATTATTCATTAGGTATGGAACTCTATAATTCAAAAATGTATTATTCATCTTCTTTATTAATATAGAACTTGGATTTTAGTATAAGCCAAGAAATCATGTCCCTTGAGTTATTATAAAAGAGATCACCGACCTCGAGAATACCTTTCTTAAATAGCCTCAAGCGTTTGATCTAGGAGACTACGAAAAAGGGGACATTGTAAAATTTCAATTAGGGAGACCACCATAATGACTAAGATTTTAGAGAAAGATCGCTTATAAACCCATCCCCCACCCAAATGAGATAGGGTTTGAGCTTTTCCCAAGACTTCCAAATAATTTGCATAACAAAAGTACCCCCTACTTTTATTGTCACTGACAACATAAGCACAATGTGAAATCCAATTCTTTGCCAGGATTTTATACCAAGAAGGTAACCTTGACAGATGTAGTGCCTTAAAAAAAAATTCTAGGATTCATCCCCTTCTAAGCTTCTAATGATCCATTTAACCCCAAGAACGAGCCCCTAAAGCTTGATGTCTAGAAGTCCTAAGAGACTCGATGAAAACCCTAGTGCCCCTCAGAATTGACCCAAATAAGTTCTCATATAATATTTGCAAGCTTTGCATAAGAGGCATTAGAGGGATTCCAATAAGAATAATAGTACACATGAGTAGTAGTGAGCACATTATAATAAATATACAATTTCTTGGCCAAAGTCAAAGGTTTAGTGATCTAAAAGGAGATTTTTTTCTCACCTCTTTGAACCACATAAGACCATAATTCTATAAGAGAGGCTCTAAAAGTAAATGGAATGCCTAAGAATTTAAAATTGACCCCAAGAATGATCCATTGCCATATATATTCCTTTATCCAAAAAGGTTTAGGTGATAGGGATTGGTGATAGCACTGAGTCTTATGCCATTGAATAGATGACCCAAATGAAAGATAGAAGATATCTAAACATTCCATGGAATACTTGACAGAGCCTTCATCTTAATGTAGAGTGAGGAAGGAATCATCGAAAAAGTGCCCATTAATTAACTGGTGATCTAAATTAGGAAGATAGATCCCCTTGACCAGACCCTTGTAAGCATAACTAGCCAATAGATAACTAAATCCTTATACAACCAAAACATAAAGTGAGGGAGTAATGGGATAACCCTATTTGATGGATCTGTGGATCTCAAAGTGTTAATATTAGGAGATGTTGATGGTAATATAGTCCCCAACATCCTAAAATAGTATATTGACAGTGTGAACAAACTTGGGACCAAACCCTAGAGCTTGAAGGATAATTATGATAAAAGGCCATTCAATTCGATTAATGTCTTTCTCAAAATCAATCTCGATGAACAATGCCTTCTAGTTAAATATTATATCCCATTCCATACCTTACTATATAGTAATAACATTATCTAGAATATATCTTGTGATCATAGGAATTGAAGAGGGGAGTTAGTCAAGTGTTAGTATGATAAAAACCAATAAAAATACACTAAGAAATATAACACTTCAAGCTTAGACACTTAAGGAGCAAGAGAAAAATGCAAGTAACTAACAATAGAAGATAAAATTAGTATTCTTTACCTTCCTTGAGAGCAAGATTTGCATGTTGGCCATGGAGGAATGTGCTCAGTCATGTGCTCAAAGAGTCTTTGATAATGGTGCTCTTTGTGTCATTTATCTTTATCACCTTGGCAATGTTTGGCTTGGATTTGGCAAGATGTACCAATATATCAATATTTTTGCATTATAACACTACAATAATGTTTTTTCTCTCAATAATTGAACATTATAATATTACACAAAAAAACTCTCTTTATAAGGACCTTGGCACTTCTATTTATAGCCTTTTAAACTAACTCTAACCCAAGTGTAATTAGGTTAGAGTTAACCAAGGTTATTTAGTTTAACCCTGGTTAAGTTAAGAAGGGGACAAACAATTAATATTTGGGATAGAGATCCCATTTATTAAGCATGACTCTCCATTTATGAATTTAAGGCTTTAATGGAGATATTTTCAATTCCCTGACTTTGAGGATAATGACATCATTATGACATTAATTTTATTAGAATTTTATTTTTACAAAATTCATTTTCACTAATTGCACATGGAAATTTTACTTAAGCATTTAATATGATTTTCTTAGCTAATTCATTAAGTTTAGTATTTTTACACTTTAAGAATTATTTAAGTGCCTCGCTTAATGGGTCCAAAGGCCAATCTATCAATTTTCTAGGTCACAACTTGATTGGAGATAAATCTATGAGATATTACTATTGCATATATGATAATACCCCAAATAGGGATGCCTCAAAATGATATTGAATACTATTATCTTATGTGTAGATGGAATGGGAACATTCCATGATTTCTCAGCTTAATTTTTAGTATTTGGTAGAAATCAATCTAAAGTCTAGTTGGAACATAGTTGTGGACAAAATGGGGTGTCTACAATTTACACCTATTTGGGAAGGTGTCACAATATAAAAACACAATAATGTTTTCTCAAAGAATGAAAAAGTTATTAATGCCTTAACCAATTCCTCAATAGGTGATGGATGAGCCTTGGATGCCCCTTTGAGGGATCGAGCAACAAAATAGAGTCATCAAACATTCTTTCAAAAAGAAATAAATGATGATGCGATCTATAGGTAATAGGGTGGAAATACTAATTTTCCCAAAGGTAGTTATAATCAGTGGCATAGTGATATGCCCCAGTAGGGTAGATGGAGTGATAAATAATTATTGTCTAAAGGTAATTATAATCATTAGCATAGTAAAAAATGCCTCAGTAAGACAAATGGGTGAAAAAAATAATTGTCCCAAAAGTGGTTATAATCATTGTCATGATAAAAATGCCCCTCTAGGATGGATAGGTTAAAAAATAATGATTTGTCCAAAGGCAGTTATAATCATTGACATAGTGAAAATGCCCTAGTAGGGTAGATAGAAGTAAGATACAATTCATCTTTGCCCTAGTAGGGTATATATGGAAAGGGGGCTCACATATTTAATCTATACTCATATAGTAACAAGAAGCCGACATAGAATATAAACATGAATTTGGGCTACCTGCTAGTATGGAGATACACATCTTAACTAGCAATGATTACTATTGAGTTATGTTT
The DNA here is from genome assembly GCA_037957365.1 of Torreya grandis. NCBI lineage: Eukaryota > Viridiplantae > Streptophyta > Pinopsida > Cupressales > Taxaceae > Torreya > Torreya grandis. Next base: position 3,830,079 of record JARHVA010000429.1, read on the forward strand.
TAATTACTCTACACAAGGAGAAATACTGCCCACTGCATTCTCAAATAGATCCTTTAGCCTAATTTTTGTTGTAGCTAGTGATATTATGCATCATATATTTTAGATAACTATAATAACAAATGTGTATCCAAAGCATGAAAAACTTAGTTTAAATGTAAGTAAAAATATCTTAGGTGTAATATATGATGAATAAAATCCCAAGTGAATATACTACAATAAACTAAGTGTAAGAATGTACACTAATTCACAATTGAAGTACAAGATATGGGTAATCAAGACTCGAGTTTAAATAAAGTATAAGAATCCTATGACAACTGATAAACTAAAAAGGTAAAAAGGCAAATAAAAATAAACAAACAAAACACTAATAAACAAACAAGTCTATAATCAAATAAAATAATCAAAATCAGGAACAATCCAAAGCAAAGAAAAGTGCAATAAACATACTATTCTAAACATATAAATTCAATATACAAAAAATGGTTAATCATAATGTTAGTAAAAAATAAAAGATAGATTGTTCAAGCATGTGTAATAGAGGTGTTACTCTTGGTGACAGGGTGACCCCTAGGCTAGGCAGCAATGACACATATAAAACAACGTAAGAACAAAAGGCAAAAGGCTTCCACTAGATTATAGGGAATAATGACATAAAAAAAAAAAATGGGGGGAATATAAGAAAAGTAAGGGGTAGCCAATCTAACTCCAGATGCACTAGGCAAGTGGATGCTACCTACTTAGTTTTGTGGACATAAAATCCAACATGAACTTTAGGCCAAATGTAGCTCTCTCAGGATATGGGATAAAATAAAATGAATGATAAGAAAACATGATTTACTTGTAGAAGAATATGGGAATAGTCTTGCAAAAAAATGAGTGTGTAAGAAAAGAGGGAGATGACATTCACAATCATGAAAGCATCAACACATAAAAATTTCACAAGTGCAATAGTATGATTTAGGCTAAAACCACACTACAACATAATAGATAAGCTCTCACCCATGAACTTAGTTTATAATGCTTACTATGTCTAAGGCCAAAAATGAGAATAAGCTCATAAAATAGCGAGAGTGTAAAAGGTCTATGACTTACAAAATGATGAGAGCCTAAATAATGGTTGCTCATAAAATGATGAGAGAATTTTTAGAGACAAACCTAGAGGAATGAATGATCCAATAAAATGGTGAATAAAATCAATTATCTAAAGTGGCCAAGTTGACTCCAAATACACTAAGCAAGTGGACATTGCCTACATATTCCCATGGACACAAGATTCAATGTGAAATTTAGGCCCAATGTAGTTATCCCAAGAATGGGATGAAATACTATCATAAAATAGAATAGGCAAATGGAAATGGTCATGATAAAATCCATGAGAATTCTTTAGTGATACCTAACAATGAGGAGATGCACGTCCTGAGTGGTATGGAAAAAATTTGAATGGCCTAATTTTGAAGGCAACATATTTTTGTTTTTTTCTGGCATCTTAACTTAATGGAGAATTACAAGATATAGAATGGGTTAAATTAAAAAATCATGAGAGTGTGGCTTAAATATGCTCATAAAATGACAAGAGTGTGGCAAAGGGTGATTGAGCTAACCTCAAAGTAAATCAAGTGATGCTTACATAGTCCTGAATAGACCTCAAGTCATTGTAGTTACTCCTTACAATAGAATATCTGACTTTGGGATAGATAAATGATAAAGTATAGAACAAGGATATGGCAAGGTGGATAAATTTGGATTGATCCTAATTTTTACAAAGGTGGTTATAATTAGTAGCATAAAAAATGAGATAAAATGTGACAATAATGAAAATTTTAATTACCAAACCACTTTCATATTATCCTAAGATACTACCTCATTTTGAAATATCGAATCAACTACTAAAAATTCATCTAAAACCAATATCTAAAGGTGCTCAACAACCAATAGATCAGAACCAAGGTCAAAAAATGGGTGGGTAAGCGAGGATAAACAACTTCATCCATTAGAGAAGGTATGGAAGGAATGGTATATGTTATGGTACAAGGGAGATGATATTACCAAATAATGTAAATGATCATCATAGGCAATACCTCAAGTCTGTCAAGCAAAATAATGATTGAGGTGTATTATGTTCATAGGTTCATCAAGTTCATCTCCTTCTAGTTTAGCCAACATGTAAGCTCTAAATCCATAATTAATAACAATGACATAAGGGCCTATCCAATTAAGCTTGAACTCACCTTTCTTCTTTTTCTCAACCATGGTGTTCTTATAGCTTTCTTTGAGGACAATATCACCAAAATCAAAATCTTTATGTTTCACACACCTGTTATACTGACCATGTAACAAATTATGATATGCTTGAAAGTTATTTACAGTTACCATGCATTTTTCATCTATTAAATCCATCTCTTGAAAATTAGTTACCCTATAATCCTCATCATCAAGGATTTGTTTCAATGAGATATGCATAGAAGGCAATTCAACCTTAATGGGAAGAATGGCCTCAATGTGATAGATAAGGTAATATGGTGTGGCTCTTGTTGGAGTACGCTAATTAGTATGATAATCTTAGAGGGCATAAAAGATCTAAAAATGCCAATCACGACCAACATCATTGACAATCTTCTTAAGAATATTGATAATGGTCTTGTTAGATGCATATGCTTAGCCATTACCTTTTGGGTAATATACAATAGAAAAATGTTGGGTAATTTTAAATGTGGCATAGAGTGCCTTGACATCCTTGTTCTTAATGATCCCCCATTATTAGATATAATGTCAAATGGGATACCATTATGGCAATTGAGATGGTTGAAGATGAATTTAGAAATTTGTTTTTGTATCACGTAAGTGAGGGGTATAGCTTCAACCCACTTAGTGAAGTATTCGGTGGTGGTAAGGATATGTTTATGTCCATCTGAGGTGGTAGGGTTAATATTCTATATGAGATTGAGTCCCACTTTAAAAATGGCCATGATGTAGTCATTGGTTTGAGTGTTCTATCTAGAGCATGGATCAAATTTGCATGCCTTTGACATTGTTTACATATTTTCACATAAGCAACTAAATTTACTTCTATGATGGGCCAATAATAACTACTACACAGGAGTTTTTTGGCAAGGATGGCCCTACTAGTGTGATCTCCACAAATTCCTTTGTGAACTTCCCTCAATGCTAATGCAACTTTTGCCAAATTTAAAAAATGAATCAGAGTTCCATCAAAGATTATGTGGTAAAGAGTTGGGCCAAGTAAGGTATATTGAGAGGCTCGGTGTGTGAAAGATTTTTATTGCTTACATGAAATGTCAGGTGGAAGGAATTGGTTGTGGAGGTAAAATTATAAGTTTTAATACCAAATAGAACTAGGACCAACAATATCATGGATCATTTCAATAAAAAAGGCTCATGAGTAGGTGCTAGAAGATGTTAAATTAAGAACTGATAGTCTTTTACCTTGTATGTGCTACGGATCAAAGAACTAATGGTAGCCATGGTATCTTATGTCTTGTTATTAGCCTATGGTATGTGTTCGACTGAATGTGAGCAATCTTCTATTTAATTAGGGCTTTATACAGTACCATCTTATCATCTTTGGTCTAGAACTAGCCTGTAACCTTATTGATGATTAGCTAAAAATCATCATAAACTAGTAAATGTTTAATGTTACATTGTACTACTAGATAGAGCCTTGTAATGAGTGCTTCATATTAATACATGTTATTAGTACAAATAAATATGATATGAAATGATTTGGGAATGAGATCCCCCTGTGGTGTAATAATTAACATTCATGCTCCTAATCCATGAGATGTGAATGACCCATCAAAATATAGATTCCAATATTTCTCCTCAAGAGGTGATTTTATAATGGTCATGATGTATTCATCTAGGAATACAAAAGTGGGTGGTTGAGCATCTGAAATGAGAGATTCAACAAGTTGATCTATAAGTACTTGTCCCTTAATGGCCTTTTGATTTATATACTCAATATCAAACTCACTTAGAAGCATGATCCACTTAGCCATGTAAAGTTATTTTTTATATTAGATACTTAAGTGGATATACTTTGGTAATGACTCTATTCTTGTTGTTCAACATGTAATGACAGAGCTTCTAGGCTGAAAATACCATGATAAATAAGATTTTTCAATTGGTATATATTTATGTTCATACACTACCAGTGTATGCCTTAGGTAGTACACTGCATGTTCTTTACCATTTTCATCATGTTGGGCTAAAAGTTCCCTAGGGCATTGTTAGTGGTAGATAGGTAAAGTAGAAATGGCTTCCTTGGCATTGGTGGTAACAAAACATGTGGATTGGCTAAGTATGCATTTAGGTGTTCAAAGGCTTTTTGGCATGTTGCATCCCAAAGAAATGTAATACCTTTTTTCAACAAATGAGTTAAAAGATGGCATTTATTGACTAACTGTGAAATGAAACATCTAATAGACTAGATTTTTCATTGAAAACTATGGAGCTGCTTCAAAGTGGAAGGTGGAGGCATCTTGGTAATGGCTTCTACCTTAGTAGGATCAACTTCAATACCTTGACAAGAGACAATAAAGCCTAATATATTTATTGAAGTAACATAAAAGACACACTTCTTAGGATTGAGTCAAACCTTGTACTCATGAATCTTTTCAAATATCTTTTGTAGTAAAACTAGATGATCTACACAGGTCTTAAATTTACTCAATATGTCATCAACATGTCTTCAATAATATCATTCATCATGTCATGGAATATAATGTCCATAGCCCTTTGATATGTTGCCCTTACATTCTTAAGGCTAAACAACATGACTTGATAACTAGACATTACCCAAGGAGTGGTGAACATTGTTTTGTGTTGGTCCTCTAGTGCAATCCTGATCTAGTGATATCTATAAAATCCATCCATGAGGGAAAACATTTCATATCTGACTATGGAGTCAATAATCATGTCAATATTCAGTAGAGGAAAGTTATCCATTAGGAAAGCCTTGTTGATGTCTCTAAAATTAGTGTAGATTCTGATCCCTTCTGACTTTTTACTAATAGGCATAATGTTAGATACCCACTATGAATATTCAATTGGTTTGATGCATCTCACTTTAAAGAGTTTTTCCAAATCTTTCTTAACTAACACAATAATATGAGGATGCATCTTCCATAGTTTATATTTAATAGGTTTGGCATTAGGATGTACAACAAGATGGTATATAACTAAGGCAGGGTCCAAACTTGACATGCCCGAATAGGCCCATACAAATATGTCAAAAAATTCTCTCAAAAGGTCTATAAAAACTTCACATTCCTCTTCAGTGAGAGACATGACTAATTTAATCCACTTTGAGTCCTCTGGAGTCCAAATGTTGACTTTCATAGTATCTTATACTAGGAGAGTTGAGCCATCATCTAAAATAGTTAGCAAGGATGTAAATTATCTAGCAATCGCAAAGTCCTTTGGTTAGACTGGCTCTTCAAGCTCCCCTGAATAGGATGAATCTAAATCCCCTAATGGTGGTAAGGGCCATGTAACAAACATTGTAGGACATTCTCAGACAACTTAATCAAAGGCATGTTGTTATTACATACTGAGCTTAGAACCAAAAACAAGTTTGTTATTAGTGGTCTCCTAAGCTTCATTCGAAAAAAGGGTGAACACCCCCATCTAGTGGCACTTGAAACATTTTTTCACCAAGAGACTAGCCTTTTTATTTACTTTTATCATAATCCAAAAACACCTCATAAATGTTTTCACTTTGGGACCTCAATATTTTAATCTTTTATTTTTGGCTAAAGGTGTTCACCTACTCTCTAAAATAGGCAACATGATCCAATTTGATAGAGAAGCCTTATTTGTGGTCTCCTAACAAAACATTGTCTCTTAGGCCTATAAAATTACAAAAGCCCTCATCATTATCAAACTCATCTAAAGGTACTATGGATTCTTGTTGGTCCCAGTCTATGATTTGAGGGTTATAAAGGTTAAGCATGGAATGTCATATTACTGGCATGATGGTACAAACTATATATGGGTCAAATAAGTTAGTATTGGCTAGGTCATCATATATGTTATGATCAGACTCTGCTTCACTACTAGCATCACCATCACTAGTTATTAGTATGGGAACATGAATAAGATATGTGGGTTCCCTCCCAGGTGGTTTAAATCTAAGACCATGAGTTCCTTTGTATTTGGTCATAGAAACAGACTCAATAGTACCATTTTGATTTACCCCTAGCTTCTACCTTCATAAGCTTGGTTATCCATGATCCTGTTAGGGACGGGATAATTTGTAGTTTGGTATCAATCAACTAATTTGTCATTGTATAACCAGTAATAATCATTGACAAGTGGGTCTTGTTCTTGGATAATTCTTGATTTAAAAATAATGGGTGTTGGGATATGAAGCTTTCCTTTTCCCTTTGGTCGCCATTCCATACAAATTGGCTTAGCTTTGGGCCTTCCATAGGACTTGGAGTTCTGTGGGAGCTTGGCTATATGCAATGTATCATGGGTAAAATACTCTCCTAGACCATTTTTTGTGAAATGGTAAAATTATTAGACATTTCAATAGGAGGCATATGTGAAGTTGAGTCAAGGTTGTTAGGGTCTATGCAATTGGTCTCTAGAAATTTAACAAGTATCTCTTTGTTTTTGTCCTTATTTGGTATTGGGTCTAGAACAAAATGGTAAATTTAGCTTTCATACTTAGCCTCTAGATGCTTACAGTGTTTATATGGCTATAAATCTCCATGGATAGTTACCTCCATCCTAGAGTGAGAAAACTTTATACACTAGTGCAAGGTTAAAGGAATTGCATGGATTTCATGTATCCATGGTCTACCCAAAAGTATTTTGTATGATAAATCTAGGTCTAGCACATGGAAAAGTGTATCATGGGTCAAAATCCCAACAATCACTAGAAAACTAATGGTTCCTTGTGATTCTAACTCTTCATTATCATAATCCTTGATAGTAATAGTCTTTGGCTGAAGGTCAGCTATTGTATATCCTAGATGCTTAATTAACTTCATAGACACAATATTCAAGCCTGATTCATTATCTATGAGGACACATTTAAATTTGTGTCACATGATGACAACTTCAATTTATAATGGGTTATTATGGAGAGGACCAAGGGATGACATATCACTTTGATCTAAGGTCAACTATTGGCCTAGGGCTAGGTGTCCAATCAAAGCTTGAAATTTGTTTGACATAATGTCATTGGGCACTTGGGACTGGCCTAATAGTTTAGTAAGGATATTATTATGAATGGTAGATGTAAATAACAAATCTAAAATAGATATTTGAGTGTCTTTTGGAGTTGTTCCACAATATCATATATTTTTTCCTTTACAATGGAAATTGTCTTACTCTTAGCCGTAAGAAAAAGGCCCAAAAAAGCAAGGCACTACCAATCATTCCAAAAGAACAAGAAATAAGTGTTGGTGGGAAATAATATTACTTAGAGAGGAAAAATTTTGAGAACAAGGTGAGTGTGCAGAAGGTGAAGGAACAGGGATGGTATGGCAAACTAAGAAGAAAGATCAAGGACCTCCACCTCTACCCTTGCTAATCAAGGAGATGTGGTACCCAAAAATGGTGTTGCACATGGAAAAATAAATATATAATATTCCCACTTGCACTATCTTTGATTATGACCACTAAAAAATTAGAAATGAGGTTGAGCTACAAGATTATAGAATCGAGTATCAAAACACCATGAGTGAATTGTTCTATAATTTGAATATTTTAAATGACTTGGACTCTACTGGGCTATTTCAACTTTTCAACCTCCCCTATTTTGGAAAACCTATAGAGGAAATCAAGTTTATAATTTTACACATACATGAGGATTATATCTAATTTTTTGGGTACCAGATGAAAATCATGGTTGAAAGAGTCAACAAGGTGTCAAGATTGTAGTATTCTGGCATAGACCTTGAGTTTGATTTAGAGGACTCAACAAAGATAGAAAAATAGCCATGATATTATAATATTAGAAACAAGGACATTCTATGCATATAAATAACCTACAAGATCCTGCCCTCTGAGTGGTTTTGTGCATTATCATGACAAAAGTTGGCGGTAGTGATCGATGGAAGGAGCTGGACATGGCCCACTTATATATGGCACACCAAGTCACTAAGAGCCTAAAGTATAACTGGGTGATATAATTTTATAATAAAATTATAATTCTCACTACATGCCCAACCATAAGTTTCATTGGGGCATATTTCTATTGATAATGGTGTTCAATGAAATTGGTGTACCTGATTACACCTCTAGAGAATTGAAGTGGGTGTACCTACCTAAAAGTAGGTCCCCTGTAGAGTGGTACAAGGTAGTCACCTACCCTGGCCATATTACTATGATTCATAAAATTAAATTTAAGTTATGGTATGATGGAATGAAGGAAGACTTTGAGAATGAATGGCACATCCCAAAGGACTTACCTACATAGGTTGGTAATCAAGACAAATTTGCTATCAAGCAACACTTTTCTCTTGTGTGCATCAGGATGGCCCCATTTGGAGAGATTTATGTGTGGTTGAAGCTATCTTATGATTTCATGGTGTGGTACTTTGTGAAATCTATCAGCCATATAAATGATGCATGACCAATAACACTTGAATTAGAATAAATTGACTCAAAGACTCACACTCTCCACAAAATGTATGGATACCTTACAAATAAATTATATAGAGAAAAGCATGAGACAGGCATAATCAACATCAAGGTTCATCCAAACTTGATAGGGAAATTAATTCATAAACTCTTGAATATTTTGAAACCTAAGAAGAAATATTTAGGAATCATAGAGCATGAGAAAGATAAGCTTCCCCCAGTGCCACCATTTGACAAGAAGTGTACTTAGCATGATACTAGTATAAGTTCTTAGCTAGAACCACTAAAAAGGAAGAGGATTGCCTAGGCACCAACATAGATGGATTCACCACCAAAGGTGTTACCACCAAAGGCATCACCAAAAAGAGATCCACCATCAAGTCAACCACAAGGCTCAGTCCTAATAACAAAAACTATTTCTTTGGAACAAGAAGTAGAAGATCCTAAGGACAGTGATAGGGAAGAGCTAGAAGAGTTACCGAAAGGGACCTTGGAGATGGCTGAAGATTAAGTAGAGAATGATTCAAAAAAGACACTCTCCCTAATGTAAGAGGAAGAGACCACCCTTGAAGAGGCATAGTTGGAGATTGAATATCCACTTGGTGAAGAAAGGGATGAATCTGAAGTAGAAAATTTGAATGGCATTGACATCAGTTCCACATCACTGGAATAGGACATGGATGTCAAGATACTTGAGTTGGATCCCATCAAAGGGAAATAGCTAACTTACTTCATGAAATCATAAGTGTCTAATGCATCCACCAACCTTCACACCTAATACTAAATAGGCATCCCTGACAACTTTATTTGTATTCCCATTTTGATCCAAAATATGCTTCTATTCACACCTAGTGTGAGATGTCATTTTTCCTTGACATGTATAATGAAGAATGTCATTTCAATATGCCTCACATTAGCCTTGTATTGGATTCAAAAGTGACAACACTTCCCATACCCCTTTGGGTTTATCTCCATTAACTTTCTCCTTTAAAAGCTAGCATGACACTCTTAAAACTAGCTTTTGAAGTAGAACGACAAAATGTGCTTGTAGAATATTATGCAAATCGGGATGAACACAAGCATGGTAGGGTGGTGGAAATGTTTTATAAAGAATTAAAAACCTAGAATAAACTCTAAGAGGAAGTATCTGAGCTAAAATTCTAGTTGGAAGTCATGAAAACAACTAAGGTCAAAATATTAAATATATGTAAGGTTATTCTAAGCCAAGACCTAGTGCTATCAGATGGCTTACCTTTAGAAGGTGAAGTAGTTGACAAGATATAGACCCTCATGAACATTATATTAAAATTATGCAAGAACATCCCGTGCCATGAGATGAAATAGTATGGGTAGAAAAATAGTTTTTTGAAGTGATAGGAGTGTGCATGCATGCCTTATACAGAGTTGGGGAAGTGATTCCCATCCTAGATGGGATTTTTGAGAAGTTGGCATGGCCCAGTAAAATTATGTAAGATCACCTCCAGTTAAAAGATCTTTAGCATCAATAATTGGATGATGTTGCCTTGTTAATATAAGACTACATTGAGTGTGAGGAGGCATTTAAACATGTTAAAATTATGGAATAAACAATAAATGTATATCAACAATAAATGTATATCAACAATAAATAAATTCCAACTTTGTGACACTCTGAGGATAGGTTTTAGATGAGATCACCACACTTGAGTAATTTCAAAAATATGCTTCCACATCCCTTGAATGATTAGTCAATAAGGTAAGTGAGTGTTTTGACCAACCTAAGGAGACCAAGAAGCTAAAAGCGGCAATTGAGGGAAAAAAAAAATATGCTCGATACCTTGTTAGATTAGGAAGGTTTCAAAAATCAAATTGAATAGGTTGGTCCTGAATTTTTAGTTGAATATGAAATTGGTGCTTAGTCTAGGATGAACTAATAGCATAGTTTGGGTGATGTTGGACCCTAATTTTTGTCTAAGTATTTTGGTAGTGATGTGAAACAATCATGGTGAAAAAAAAGCATGGCATAAAACAAGCATGGTGTGAAATAAGCATGGTGTGGAACAAGCATGACATGGAAGGAGCATGACACAAAAGCTATACAAGGAAGACCATGGCACAAGAGATCATGGAATGAGAAGACCCAGTCATAGGGGAGGCATAAAAAATAGAGAACCATAAGTGAATGTCTTAGAAAATCAACAAAATACTTGGGGAGTGTGAAGAAAGCAAGAAATGGTTAAGGAATGTTTCTCAAATATGTAACAAATTTTAATCACACATGAGTTTGGCACCAACCTGCATGAAGATAGATACTTGGCAATGAGTATCTATCTCTAAATGGTAATAGATGGGTACAAAGGCCCAGGTCCTTCAAAAAACAAAGTAGATGGCTACCATGACTCTCAGTTCACTAGAGATCATTGGCTAGTCACTATAAGTGTCATAATTGTTATAACAATTTGGTCGGTGAAAAGCAAGTATAAATACCCATGTGTAAAGATTTATAATATTGTTAATCATTTTTGTATAATGATTGATTAATGGTGAATAGTGTAATCAAAGAAATCATTGTAAACTTGATATTGCATTCTAGTTTATAGTTAATTTGTATCATTGAGTTTCCTTTACATCTGCTATGTAATTTATGAATAGATTTTAGATATAATGAATATAAATTATGCTATCTGAGCATGAGAAATGAACACTCTGAATATCATGGAAATGGTTATCTTTATCATGTTTTTTCACTTAATTAAACCTAGGTCCACATCTATGTATTTCTTTTGTTTAGTCATTAATTAAGGTATATGTTCGAGCACCAATATATGACAATTATACTTTCATGCAACAAAACCCATGAGAACTAGTTTCTTTCTACATGCTTCAACTAAGAGCAAAAGACTCTAAGTCTTATTTGAAATGCTAATATGCTAGCTTATTGGTCACTATTCACTTCAACATGCATCTAAGGAAAAGGTCTAGATAGGAAATTAACCCAACATGGGTAATGGTGAGTTTGGCTACCCACGCAAACCACATGAGGAAAACCAACATAAGGAGGTAGTTTGGCATTATTTGGTACTAGTCATTGGTGATTAGCTATTGGTCTAGGGTTGGTAATAGTAGCTATATGACCGTTCATGATATGTCCTACAACCTTTTTTTAGTCATGTTTGATGGCATGATAAACCCCTTGGTTATCATTCTGACCTTGGTTCCTACCATTTTATGGTTGTGGTTATCATCATTATTGTTATTGATGTTATTGTTATTATTTTTCTTACTATTATGGTGATGGTATATGTTGTTGCTAATGTTTATGTTGATTCTAATTATTGGCATTACATTATGGAAAAGGATTCTGATAAATGCCTAAGTTTTGATTGGAAGTAGGGGCATTGTTATCCAACTCTATTTTTCTATTTTACAATATATTTTTGATGAACTAACTTTATTACACATGCCATCATATGGAATGTCCTTTAACTTGGTGATAGTCACAAAAATCATGCTTTTTGTACTAGTTGGGGAAAGGAACACCCTCAGGGAATGGTTTTAGAATGGACCAACTAATTAGATTAGCGGTAGCTAGTTTTCAAAACATGGATTCAAGGGCTCTTCCATGTCACTAAAACTTCTCTTTACAAGTGGTCTTGATCTTGGTTGAGGCATTTAAAAAGGAGGAGGTAGGAGTGCCTATATTTATGGATTTTTTTTTATATGTTAGTGGATTAAATAGATGATGTTTGCATCATTTGGACATGGCATGATTCAGTAACTCCATTACCCATAATGCTTTTGTTTTAGTTGTAAATTTTATTCTTGTCAAAAGTATTAGGCTAGGTTGACACAAGATCTTGTCTTTAAATTGGGATCTAATTCTAGTTTTGGCCTTGGTAGGTTTCAAGGTGTCACCCTTGGTATCTTTGTGCTATGAAGCATAACACTTGGGTTCATGACATAGATTAACCACCTCTCATGGATTCATTAACTCTGGTGGTTTTATTGGGCACTAAAAGGTCAATATTTTGGTGCAATGATAATCAGTGGGCCAACAATTGGTATCAAAAACAAAGGTCCTAGGTTTGAATCCCTCGCTTATGTTGGGGGATTATTGCAAGTTGTTGCCCTTAGTTTATTTATGCTGTGTAGTGCAATGCTCAGGTTTATGACATAGCTTAACCACATACCATGGATTATTTAACTCTTATCAGTTGTATCAGGCACTAAAAGGTTTATATTTTGGTGTAATGACAACTAGTGCACCAACATGGTACTAGTTTTGGCTTTGGTTTGGGCCTTAGTACTAGTTTTGGATTTGGTTTAGGCCTTAGTACTGGTCCTAGCTAGGAGTGTAAAACTTGATTACCCCTTTGATGATAAAATATTTCTTAATTTTTAGGCCTTTATCGATAATCTCCTCAAAATCATGGGCACACTAAATCTCTAAATGATAAGATATATCACTTTATATATTACAGTTAAATACTATGACCAACTATTTATCTAGTAGGTTATGTGTGAAGCAACTAGCAAGTGTTCTCCATCACTATAACTAGCGTGAGAAAATCTCATCGAGTCTCTATTATGCTTGGCCCAAACCCACCATAGTAATTTCATACTTGAGATTATAAGATAAGTATTGCACAAAATTCTCTAAGAGGTCATCAAAGTCAGGCATAGAGTTCTTTAGAAGTTGGAGTAGCCACTCCAAGCCTATCCTACTAGACTAAAAGGAAAGAGGAGTAAATAAATATCATTAAAGGTCACTGGCTAGTAAGTAACATATAATTCCTTTATATGTTCCTTTAGGTCACATTAATCATTATATTTATTAAACATTGGCAGCTCAAAACCTAGAAGAAATGTTATCTAAAGATAGTCCATGTTAAAAGGGTACAAGCATATCTTGTTCAATTTAAACTTCTTCACCTACCTCCCTTTCTAAATAACTAAAATTTAATCCTTCACTTATTGTAGTTCTTGGGATAGGAATGTGGATGGTATAAATGGTTACGATTGGGATTGGGCAGTCCAAGGTAGATTACCTTAACCAAGGTACAATGGAGGAATGGAGGACTGAGGAGTGTTCATTTGATTGGTCACCTGAATAGGAATACATATCCACTAGTTAGGGTTATATTATTGATGTGGTATGTTGTTGGTAAATATCAGAGTTAGGATTGGTAGTGTAGTTTTGATGTAGAGGGAATTGTGGCCTGAATGGAGGTATCTAGTGTTGGGGAATGAATTGTGTGGCATGGGTTTGGAAGGGAACTTTTTGTTGGCTAGTCAAAACCTATTTTATAAATGGCACTTATTACTTGTTAAAGTTATATTGCATAAATTTTTGCATGTTAGGTATGTGTTGTGGATAAGGTATATATTGGGTTTGAGGTAATTAATTCCTAGTAGATATTCATTGGGCATTAGGTAATTATTGTTGGCTAGGTATTTGTTATTGGTATAGCATTTATTGTTGATTGGCCACAAGATGTTGTTGATTAGATGACATTTAAGGAAATTGATTGACCACTTTTTATGGTGGCATGTTGGTCTAAACCTAATGAGGTGAAGTGTTTGTTACCACTTACTATGGTGATCTATTCAATGGTGACTAATTGCTTAATCCTTGTTGTATGTTTGAGGAAGTAGATAATCATGGATGAATAGTCACCTGGTATGAAGTAGATGTACTTCCCCCTATTGTTGTGATCCAACTGATGTACTTGAAGGGAGGATCTATTGGAAATTGTTGGGTGGGGTGTTCCTTGGCATATTAGACTATACTTGGTGTGGATTAGGTAACACATGTGTGTTATCTACTATAATTTGGAGAAGGATTCCTAAAGATGCCATTATTTATTATTCATTTAATAGAACATTAAACATGTTTGTAATCAGCATGGTTTGAATAAATAGATATGTATGTATATTGGAAGAACCTACCAAACTTGTTTGTAGTGCATTTGATAGAGCCAACTCTATATATAGTCTGATCGAAATAGTCATGGCATTAAAGTTTATCACTAAGTTAAGGTAGGTTTAGTAGGTCCATTACACTTGCGCAAATTGGTCAACACTTTGACCTTTTTCCTTGGAAAATGTAAAAAGTTCTTAGTTAGACATGGGTACAAGGACTTGATTTTGACTAGTAGAGGCATGTTCAAATGTTTGGATGAGAGGTACACAACTAGGTACCCTAACTAGGCAAGGTAGACTTTCTTATGGAAATTTTGATGGGAACTTTACACCTACTTATACTAATCTAACAAGGATCCCATAATTAGGTTTTAAAATATTATCAAATAAGTATAGATCATAATTAGCACTAGACAGTGCATTCACATTATATGGTTATTATTGTTGAACCATTTTTGTACTGGGCAACATGCTAGTAGGGTATTGTGCAAAGGAGTCTTGTTCTTGCCCCAAATAAGAAAGTGTGTTTGAAAGATATTATGTGCATTGGTCATGTTCTTGACCTATGTTATGAGACACATATGTTGGATATGGATTTGTTTCATACACTATGTTATCACCATAGGGCTCATAGTCAAAGGGGTCACTTACAACAATGTTCTCATAATCCAGATTATACATAGCTCTGCTATGTGTATATCAAAGCAAGATAAAATATGTGTTGCTTTCCTTTGAGAATTATTGGTCTACTATTTAGAACATTTGAAACTTGGATAACAATGATCTTTCCTTAAAAACTAATAATTGACACTTAGTCTAAATTATTACTAACACTCTAGGTCTTTTGAACAAATGGTCAACTAAAGGAAAACTCAAATTTGGTCTTAGAAAATGGTCTAAACGAACTTGAATCTTGGAATAATAATTTAAACTTGGTCTAAGCACATAAGACTTTGAACCTAAGTGAAAAATGAACTAGGTCCAGGTAAATGAAATTGGTCTTGGCACAAACTTGGTCTAGGCATATAAAATTGATCTCGACATATGAAACTTTAACTAGGTCTTAAAAACACACTTGTTCTAGACACATGAAAAATTGGTCTTTGGCATATGAAAATTTAGAAACAAACTTGGTCTAGGCAAAGTGAAATCAGTCTTGGCACATAAATTTGGAACCACTCTTAGGTCTAAGATCTTGATTCAAAACAAAAAGGCACACTTGGTCTAAGTGAAACTTAGAAATAAGCAAAGTGTGGTCTCAGTCTAAAATGGAACTTGGTCAAGGAAAGGGTTGTTAAACCAAACTAAAAATCAATCCAAGTTACATAATCTAAACATAGAGAGGTAAACAACTCAAGCCTAAGTTGTAGGTAATACTCAAGCGTAAACTAATTGTCTTTAGATCTGAATTTTGAAATATGGATTTCAAACTCAAGTTGCAAGACTTAGATTTTTGAATGAGAAATGGTCTAGACTAAAATTGGAAATGTAAAAGCATTTTTCAAAAATTTAGGCACCAATGTCTCTTCAAATCTTTGGTCTAAGGCAAATGGTCTTACCAAATTTGGGTAGCATAATAATTCTAAATGTGAATGGTGTGCATATCAAGTGTTTTTGGTATTTAGACTTGTTTGTTTTGCATGGATAGTTTTG
Source organism: Torreya grandis (assembly GCA_037957365.1). Taxonomy (NCBI): domain Eukaryota; kingdom Viridiplantae; phylum Streptophyta; class Pinopsida; order Cupressales; family Taxaceae; genus Torreya; species Torreya grandis. The sequence continues at coordinate 3,846,246 of JARHVA010000429.1, forward strand.
GACTCAAAATAAGATGTACATAAACATATGCTCCTATCTTAATAATTGACGCAAGATTTGCATAAAATGTACCAAACTTACATTGTTATACCAGTTCTTAAGAGGAATTAATTTGTTAATTTAATAAATAAAAGTGCATGGAGAGTGATTAGTGCCCCTCTGTCTCAAAAGAACTTGTACATGGCATGAAACTTAGATCATAAAATGAAATCAAGATTGGTAGATAATCTATTGTAAGTGGGGTCAATTAATCTAAAATTTTCAATGGATTTCCAAATAGTCCACAAGTTATTAAAAACACTTGGGCACAATAATATATACATCAATTGGATTTGAATCATCTAACTTGTTATGAAATCATCTTGTTCCTTTTATAACCACTTCATTGTGATTTATAGGGATTATTTACATTGTTATACCAGTTCTTAAGAGGAATTAATTTGTTAATCCAATAAATAAAAGTGCATGGAGAGTGATTAGCACCCCTCTGTCTCTAAAGAACTTGTGCATGGCATGAAACTTAGATCATAAAATGAAATTGGCATTGGTAGATAATCTATTGTAAGTGGGGTCAATTAATCTAAATTTTTTAATGGAATTCCAAATAGTCCACAAGTTCTTAAAAACACTTGGGCATAATAATATATACATCAATTGGATTTGAATCATCTAACTTGTTATGAAATCATCTTATTCCTTTTATAACCACTCCATCTATCACTTGCTCAATAGAATACAATGTTTAGACCACCTCATGATATAGGGATTATTTTGACTTGTCAAGTTAACCACTTAGCCACTATCTAAGCAAAAAGCATGCCCAATTTGTATACCCCACCAAACAAATGAGGTTGGTACGAAGTTGGGAGATGAAATCCCATATCAATACACCCCTAAATAACTTGCAAGGAGGTGATGTGAAATCCCACAAGTGAAGCCAAACAAAAATAAAAAAAGAAAGTGGTCATTTATGAATCATCCAAGTTCCTAGGAACAAATAAAGTGCATACATGACATTTCTTCAAGATACAATAAACAACAAGCTTAGTCATGTTTCTGAATCACCCTAAATAGGGGAGAGCATATGTGAAACTTAGCTAAATAATACTAAAAATGGAAATGCATAATTAAAAGTGCAAATAGTAAATTGTTTTTAAACATCAAATTTGAAATGTGTGAAGACCTTGTAAAAAGAACTTGGAATATAAAATAAAAAAATTGTTTATATTTTAAATACTAAATATAAATGTGAACAATGTTTTTAAAACACCAAACTTCAAATGTGATGGAGTGATTTTGAAATGCACTATGGTTTCTCCTCACTTCAGAAGACTTGTAAGCACTTGTTAGAAGTGTTTCAGTGAAATTTTGCTTATGTTCTTGAAAGAAGGAGAAAAGAAACTTGAGAAGGGTATGGTAGAAAATATTGATATGTTGTGTGTGCATTAACCTAGATGAGTGTAGATACTCCTCTTTGGATTGGGAATAATGACCTACATATAATAAAACACTCAAATAAATGGTTTGATTATTTAGATAGTAGGGTGGATTACCTGCAAGCTAGATCAAAGAAGTACGAGCTTCCTTGGAGGCTGTCAATCCACACTTTTAATAATAAAGTTATAAAAGACAAAGTACTTGCATAAATAAAAAAAGATACTAAAATTAAGTACAAGAAATGCCTGATAAGAGAATAGGCAAAAATGACTAATTATAGTAATAAGTGGGTCAATACTAATGATAAATAGGTTGGGTATGGTTGAGGAGATGGGGTAAGGTTGTGATTAAGCAAAGGGTCTGAAAGTGAAATTTGGTTGAGGTCTCGTGGATGAAAATAGCTTACTATTATTTTATCACATAGTGACCATTGATAGTTGGGGTGATCGTCAGCTACGATAACCGTCGATGGTTGATGTAACTATCAGTGGTTAGGATAGACCATCGATGGTCAGGATAACCATTGATAGTTATTATGGGCTAGGTCTGGTCAAGAAAAGGTTGTTTGGATGAGGTCACAAAATGGGGTTCTAAGGGATGGGTTTGGGATGGGTTGATTAAAAAAAACAAAGTAACTAAATGATTGAAAATAGATACTTAGCTTACTGGTTATTGACTTGATGAATGATTGACGAGGTTGGCTAGTAAACTTGTTTGATGGAGTTTGGGTCAATTTTTATAGAGTGTAATGGTACTTGGTTATTATCCAATGGATGGTATCACTTCGAATCTCTATCACACTTATTGGTTCACTATAAAAACACCTGTAACAAAAAATGTTGATGCAAGAAGCTCTAGCTTTAGATGATGATCACTTGATTTTAGATCTGAATTCACCCTCTCCTCCTCTCTCTTTATAGGAAGGAAGGAGAGGTACAATAATACATTAACAAGAGGTCTAACTTGTTGTCTAATTTTAGCTTTTTCATGCATGGGGTTGCACATGAATTAGATAATCTAATTATAAAAAAGGTAAGTTGAGTTGATTTGGATTTGACTATTCAGGTGGTGTAAACTTAACCATTGATAATCAAGCCTAATCATTGATAGTTAGGTTGACCATCGATAGTCAAGTATCTAAGGCCAGGTTAGGTTAAAATGTGGGTTAGCCAGTAGGTCAATTTTGACTTGTGTTAGGTTTAGTTTGTGGTTAAAAGGTTTGGGTTGGTTCGTAGGGGGTCTAGGGGTGTTTCAACACTTGGAATTATGGTATGTAGATTTTTGGTGTCTACATTTGCCTCTTTTTATTTTGTAGTTTATATCAGAATATTGTTAAAAAAATGGATTATGGGTCAAAGGTTTGTTTTCCCCAAGTATGGGAGGAGGTGTTCCCCCTCAAATTTGGAAGTGATGAGGTGAAACTAAATTGAGTGTAGGTTTGATGAATGATTAAGGTGGTGTTAAGGTGTTATTTTGATAGGTTGGGCACTAAAGTGCAAACATGTACACAAAGTATGATAACCAAGATTGTGTATTGACTAGGTTTCCATGGTTGGTAAAAATAAGGTTAGTACTAGAAGGACAAGTGATAAGGGACTGTATAACCGTATGTGACAGTTGGGCTATACTCATAAACTCAAGTCTCCTAAACAAGGTTAGTGTTTTCATGGGTATCCAAGGTAGGAAGTACTCTCTTGAAGACACAAATTGGTTAGGTGTGCTCAAGGTAGCATAAGATTAAAAAACTATTCAACATGGCAAGTAGTTGGTGTGGTCAAAAGGACCAAGGCAAGGTCATCACAAAATGTGCACTAGTTTGGGATAAAATGGCCAGTGGTGAGGTGATATGGTTGGTGGTAAGGTGGGTGGAGGAGGTGATCTCTGATTGGTTAGGTTAGTTTGGTTTGGGGTGAAAAAAAATTGTTTAGAGACAAAATAAAAATTCTAATATCCTGATTGTCGACAGTTAGGGGTTTTGAAGTCGATCATCAGTGGTCACCCTGATTGTTGGCAGTTAGGTGCAAAATCCTAAAAGGGTGGAGATAAAAAATGCCACCATGGTTCATATCCATTCATTTGAACTTTTTGACTTTGGCATTTTACTCCCTAGCATTTTATGTGAGAAAACATTGATGGTGTTTATTGAGTGGGCAGGTGGTTGAGTTGGATTATTGACTGAGTTTGGAGGGTGGACCTAACCAGGATGTAGGGTGGATGATGATGTGGCCAGGTAGTGGGTCCCAAGATTCCTCCTTGATGATGGTTGAGGAATAAGGTAGGGGTTGTTTTAAATTGATTAAGTAGATAAATGTGTTTGACTTTGAAATCAATTATTTATTGAGTGATTTTTTTTGTTGTAGAGGTGGTCTGGTTTTGGTTTGACCTAGGTTTAGGGTTTGTGGTTGATTTAAGGTTGGATTTAAAATTTTGGGAAGGGTAAGGTGGTTAGGGGAGGGTAAAATAGGTTTTAGGTAGGAATTTTTAAGGTGAATATGGTGTGCAGGTGGGTGTTTGGTGAGGGTAGGGTTTGGGTATTCCACTAGCAGTCACTCACAGTGACTGTTGGTGGTCATACCCGACTGTCAATGATCGACAACCATCAATAATTGGTTTCCTGATTATCAATGGTCATCGTGACCATCAGTGGTCGAGTAAATGATGAGACATTTTATTAAAGGTTAGGTTGAAAGGTTATTGAGTTTGAAAGTTTAGGTAATATCAAATGTATTGAATGTTTAGTTAAAAGTGATGTCAAGGGTAATGTTTTGAGAGTAATGGTTAAATGATACTTTGAATAGGTAATAGTTATGAGAAAAGTTAAGGCATATGCTTAGTAGGTGATGTTGTAGGTAGAAGGTGGATTGTTTAGGGTGTAGAGGTTTGATTGATTAGGGTGAAAATAAGGTAGGTTAAGGTTTATAGGTTAAAGTAGGAAAAAAATGGATAAAGAACTAAATCCATTTACTATCAAACTATGCAAGCATAGAAATGAATCCAGATGTGAGACCATGTGCCTCAGATTTTTATCAAGATCCATCGAGGGATGATTGATGCTGACTAGGCTCACATGGAAGAGGTGGGGCTTGGTGTGATGTTGCATCACCATCATGTGTCATTAGATGTGTTGATGATCGTAATGCTCATCAAAAGATGGGGTCCTGCCATTAACACCTTTTTGTTACCTACATGTGAGATGACCATATTACCAGAGGATATCCATAAGATTACATGAATACCCATTTGGGGTGAGCCAATTTATAATATAGAGAGGGAGGGGTGGGATGACTTCATGGAGATACTATATGGAGATGACCTCAACTTTTTGAGGAGGCATGCAAGAGGCTTCAGCTACACTTCACTATACTAGAGGGTGAGAGATGATAGGAGGTTTTTGATGATGATGATGATGGTTTCATGCTTTGCCATACCATATTTGAGTAACAAGAGGTTGCTTATCTATTGTTGGGGGTATTGGTTGAGATGTTATTGGGTTACATAGTGTTTGGTTGGGTTCTTGTGTTGTGGTTCAGATATATAAGGAGTTATAGGGATTCAGAGCCCATAAGAGGTATGGTATCATCATCAGATTTGTTCTCCACTTCTAAGCCTATAATCACATCTAGGTGCTAAGGTTGATGGGGCTACTATCGGAGGGGTACATGTAGATGGACTTCAAAGTCATGTTTATGAGGTGGAGATTTGATTTTTCCCTTTTAGGACCAAGTGTAGGGGTTTATCACATTGATTGGTTTAGAGTGCATTAGATGCCTTGGTTATAAAAGACATGATCTATAGATCCTATGTCATGTTTCTGAAGTGGGCTTGCTACAGGATACATATGCTATCCCTTCAAAGCTATAAAAGGATTTTTGGTAGGAGGGAGGGTGAGATAGAACTCATTCCTTTTGATAGGGTGTGGTGATAGTTTGACCTAGTATAAGATATCCTGAGTCCATTCCTGAGATATAGGTAGGAGGATGTAGATCTACTACTTCTTGAGCCATAGCTAGTTTAGATTTTTCTTGATCATGAGGAGTTTCTTGCATGGATAGACCAGGATGATGTAGGTGTCACACATGCATATCCTTCATGGTACCAAGCACTTTATATGGCAATTAAGTTTGGGGGAGATGATGGTGGCCAATGAGTGATGGATGTTGACCCAGCTACGAAAGGTGGCCAATGGGCTTAGGTATAGGGGGTTGCCCTAGATGTACAAATAGTGACAACAGAGAAGGATTAGGCATGAGTGTCATTATCCATAGTATAGGCTTCCATTGTAGTAATACAAGGTCAATTGGCAGTAACATAGGGTGAGGTAGCTATAGTTACAAGTGAGAGGGACCAGGCTAGAGCCACATTATCTTTAGTTACCCAAAAGAGATATTTCTTGAGATAGGCTAGAGGAGGAGCCACAACACCTACAATAACACTAGGTACTATTCCCATGTAGAGGTATATAGGTACAATAGAGGATCTCTTGTATTATGAGGTGATAGTCTTCAGACATTGTCTTGATGATCCTTGATGGGGTGAGTATAGAGCTAGTATGGTTAGAGGTGTTGTCATGGTGACACCAGGTCAGTGGGTTGTGTTTGTGGGAGGATAGGTAGGTACCTTGAGAGGATAGGCACCAAGAGGTGACAATGCCCTAGGGTCATAGTTTTATTATGAGACATTACATATGTTGATGTATATGATTTTGATACCAACCTACGAGCCAATGCAATGAGATGTATATTTATTTTGAGAGATAGATGTATATTGTTGTATACATGATGATGTTCATTGTTGATTATAGACTCATAATTTATAGATATGATCTTTGTCTATTACTTATGGTTCATGGTTTTGATGTTCATGTTGATTATTGATGATGTGATTATTGATTATGGTTATGCTCATGATAATAGGGATATGGATGTTGATATAGACTCACCTAACTAGGCATGTGATGAGATGGATTTTTGTTTATGTTCATGATGATATTGATATGATGGTTTTAGTTGGTATGTTTGATATGATAATCATTTGTATGATGAATGGATAATGCTATGATGTTGATTATATGGATTGTTGTTATTATTTATGATGATGATGTTGTTTATGGATGATTAGGATGAGGTTTATGATAGTTATGACTATTATTCTTGATGATGTTGTTTATGGATGATTTTTGCTATGATGTTGATATGTTGATATTATTGTGGTGAAAGTGGTTTATTGCTTTGATGAGTATATGCTTCCTCATTTAGAATTAGACATGTGTTGAAAGTGGTATATTGCTTTATTATTCATGGATGTTATGATGTTGATGGCAATTAGTATGTGCATGGATATGGTTTATGCTAATGATGTCTATTTTTATTTATGATATGATGTGGTTATGATTACAGTCATTTTTTTAAAGCTAAAGCACATAAAGTAAGTTAAATAACAAAACTAGATGTGAGAAAGGGCAAATAATCAATAGATAAACGTCTAAAGGAATATATCAATTAGTTATGATAGGAAAAGAAGAGGGTACGATGCTTCTTCTTTGGTAAGGACTAAAATAAAACCAAAGTTGGATTGGATTAAGGAATATAATCCCATTGAATGTTTCACATTAGTGTTCATTAGTTGGCTAAAAAGGTGTCTTGATCACATCATGTCAAGTGAGCTCAAAAAATCCCTTGTTTATAGTGTATAAAGGGTATATGGATGAAAATGGAACCTTCTTATGATACTAGCATGCCTCTTCAAGAGGTTATTAAAGAGTCAGTATAAACAAGTCTATGTCATACAAGACGTAGACTGATCGATGCGAGAAGTCTATGCATGAGAGATGATTATGGCTTTCAAAATTATTTTGATTTTTTTAGTGCTTGATAATGGGTCTTTTGCTTATTTTTTTATTTCTTGGGAGGGTTGGGGAATTTGATCGATGTGGGAAGCTTCCAATAAATCACTATGCTTTGACAAATGCTTTACTCAGCCATCCTTCAAGGGAGTGGTCTAGGTTTGTGTGCTTTGTTTAATGTTTTTGGTAGCTATCCTTTAAGGGAGCATCCTACCTTATTTTTAGCAATTTTGATATATTTTAGGTATTTTTACTTCAAGGGAGCAGTATGCAAATGCTAGGAATGACCCATGATTGGTTTTAGTTATGAATTTTTTTGACATAGACTTGCTTATATAGGCTTAAAGGTTATCCTTTTATGAAGGCAAAACTTAAAGCACAAGAAGATTGAGTAGGTGTGAAAGGGGTTTAGGTGATAATGACCATGGGAGTACATCTTAGGAAAGGGGTGTAAAGTACCATGAGAATCATGCCATGGGTAGAGCCGTAGTACCCATTATTCAAGATTAGGCTATGATTGTGATGGATAATCACATGATTCAATTTTAATTGGTTGTCCCTAAAATAAGGAGGTGAATGTGGTTTGAAAACAAGGGATGATCTTAAGTAAGACAAAAATGTGAGTTTGATCCTCTCTAACAAAAGAAAGGATGCATGTGTGAAGCATTAAGGGGCTCAAGTTCTAGGTTGCCTTTAAGAGAAGACAACTGGTAAGCTCTTGATCCATACTTGTGTGTTGTGATATAAGGTCTGAGCCAATTGAAAGCAAATTTGACTCGCTTTCTTTTCTCCATATTGGTGACATGTTAGTTTTCCTTTAGGATGAAGTCTTCGATATTAAAGTATTACACTTTAAGGTGTTTTTTATAAGCTTGTTTGATGTGTTCTTGATAGACATGAAGATAGGTGAGTGCCGCTAAACAACGTTCATCAAGTAGCTCAAGTTGGGCTAAATGTTATTGATGATAATCAATTTTAGAGATAAGATCATGCAAATATATGTGAAGAGAGAGAACTTGGACTTTGAGAGGCAAGACAACCTCTACCCTAAAGACCAGAGAGAAAGGGGTAGCACCTATAGGGGTTTAAATGCTAGTACAATATGCCCATAAGGTGAAGGGGATATGTAAGTGCCAATCCCAACCAAATGCATTAACCATTTTAGTTAACATGTTATTGAAAATTTTTTTAAAGGATTTCACCTATCCATTTGCTTGAGGATGATAATGTGAAGAGAAAATTAACTTGATACTGAGTGCATCACAAAAACCTTGAACTTGTTTGCTTTTGAAATATTTTCCATTATTAGTGATGATTTTGTGAGGAACATCAAAATGATAGATAATGTGATGATTGATAAATTCAACAATATTTTTAGCTTTGGTTGAGACAAGAGGAATAACCTCTACCCATTTGGTAAAATATTCAGTCACAGTGATGATATAATGGTGTCACTGTGAAGAATGAGGGTTAATTTCACCAATGAGGTCCAAACCTCATTATGAGAAAGGCCAAAAATCTATGGATATGTGAAGACTATGGATATGTGCATGATGTAAATTAGCATATTGTTGACATTTGACACATTTTTTTCACATAATCACAACAGTCCTGGTTAAGGGTAGGCGAGTAGTAGCCAAGGTGAAGGATGTGTTTAGTGATGGCTAGGCCACTAAAGTGTCCCTCATAGATCCCATCATGCATTTATCTGATAGCATAAGAGGCTTCATGACTATGTAGGCAACAAAAGAGGAGACCATCAAAACCACATTTACAAATAATTCTCCCTAGTATGGTATAACATGAGGTACTCTAGATAAATGCTCTTCAGGAATTGTTAGAAAGATCAAAAGGAATGATGGCAAGGTTAAGATAGTTGAACATCTTTTGATACCAAAGATCGGGTTGGGTCTCTTCCACCTTAAAGATGGTGGGAGACTCTAATTTTATGTAAGAAGGCTTGGTAAGTCGATCGATGATGACATATAACTTAGAGTAATAGGGTGTAGATGGGAACTAAGAGGTGAGGGAAACCATCATATCAACAAACTTGTTCATAGATCATGGGGTGTTTTGGATACGATAATCTTCAAATGATGTTAATATTTCATCAAATAGTTTGTACTATTGTAAGATATCTTTCTTACACTGGTAACAACCATTGATTTGATTGACCACTAGTTAAGAGTCACTAAAGATGTTGATCATTTTGACTCCTAAGGTTAACATAGTTTGAAGGCCTATTACTAGGGCTTTGTACTCAGTCATATGATTGGTACATTTGAAATCTAGCTTGAAGGATAAAGGAAGAGGTTTTTCATGAATGTAGATAAGGATGATTCCATCTTCCCTACCGCATTGACATTTTGATCCATCGAAGAACATGGTCACTTGATAGGTGAAGTTTGCTTGAGAGAGGGTCATGATGGACTCATCTAGAAACTCAAGAAGAGGAGGTTGGTCATCTGCTAATGGTGCCTTAGCCAATTGGTTGGAAATGACTTGCCCTTTAATTGACTTATGATAAATAAATTCAAGGTCAAACTCAGCCAAAAGCATGAGCCATTTGGCCATGCGTTGGTTTTGGTATGGTTTAGAGTGCATATACATGAGTGGGTCAGTATTAGTTATGACATAGGTCTTATGGTTAAGAAGGTAGTGGTGAAGTTTTTTGGCTACAAATACTAAAGCTAAATAAAGCATCTCGATATGGGTATACTGAGTCTCTTACTCTACAAGCGTATGACTGATGTAGTAAATGGATTGCTCTTTGTGTTGTTCATCTTGATGAGTGAGCATTTCCCCTAAGGAGTGGTTAGTGGTGGAGATATGAAGGTAAAAAGGTTGATAATCTTTCAGAGGAATGAGGATAGGTAGAGACAAAAAGTACTCTTTGAGTGAATCAAAGGCCTTTTGATAGTCACTATTCCACTTAAAAGATATGTCCTTCTTTAGGAGGTGATGGAAGGGTTGGCATCGGTTTGAGAGCTAAGAGATAAAGTGGTGAATGGATTAGAGCTTCCCCTGCACGCTGTGGAGTTGCTTAAGGTGGGTCAAATGTGACATGTCAAGGATTGATTTGATTTTGGTAGGATCGACTTTGATTTCCCAAATGGAGATGATAAAGCCAAGGATTTTTCCTGATAAGACTCCAAAAATGCACTTCATGGGGTTAAGGTAGACATGGTAATGCATGAGTCACTCAAATATAATTGTGAGAATAGTTAAATGACCCTTACAACATTTGGATTTCCATAGAATGTCATCAACATAGTCTTTGATAATTTTGTGAATAAGGTCATGGAAGATATAGGTCATAATGCATTGGTAGGTTACACCAGTGTTTTCTAGTCCAAAAGGCATAACCCTATAGCAGAAGGTCCCCCATGGGGTGATGAAGGTAGTCTTATGTTAATCTTCTGAGGTAATTAGGATCTTATTGTAACCTAAGAATCTATCCATGAGAGATAACATCTCATGGTTGGATGTAAGATCAACTAGCTGGTCAATGCTTGGTAAAGGAAATTTTTATTTTGGGCAAGCAAGGTTGAGGTCATGAAATTCCACACAAATACGTAGTTTGCATGTGGATTTAGTGATAGGCACAATGTTTGAGACCCATTGAGGGTAGTCAATGGGTTGAATGAAATTGATGGATAAGAGACATTGAAGATCTTATTTGATGAGAAGGGCTATGTGAGGGTGCATTCATCAAAGTTTTTTCCTAACAGGCTTGGCATCATATTTAGTGACTATGTTGTGGGTAGTGATAGAGGGGTCGATTCCTGGCATGTCACTATAAGACTAAGAAAATGCTATATTGTAGTCTTATAGGAAGGAGGGGAAGTCCTGGAGCTCCTCAAAATTTAATGATTGGTCAATTTTGACAATGTGGGGGTCATCCAGAGTGCCCAAGTTGATATCTATGGTAGATTCATTCAACATGGTCAAATTCTTAAGAGGTAGGGATTTATGATGGAGGAATTTGGGGAACCAAGGTAGGTGAGAATGGAATCATCATCTTAACACTGAATAATATTAATAGTAGGAGAATCATTTCCTATCATCTCAGGGTGGGTAAGAGGAACAGTTATAGTTACCCCATCCTTTTGATAAGTCAGGGGTTTGAGGATGATCATGTTAGGGATGATATCAAAATCTTTGGCTGTCGATGGTGGAGTGGATAGTGAGGATGGGATTTCTTGTCAATTACAAAAATGGGAGGTAGGTTGGTTTGTTGTTTAGGTGGCGTGAAACTGAGGCCATGCTTTTCATGAGGTTTTTAGGTTTTGATTAGAAGTAACTCATGCAACCGATGTTCATACTAACCTAGGCCAAATCCCTTCCAAGCACACCTATAGAGGTATGTTTTGGAAAATTCTAGTTTGTCTAAATAAGAGAAGTTAGAGGTTTAAAAGGGGTGGTAAAAGTACTAAGGGGTTTATCAAGTCCCATATAGATGAAGTTAGTTTGACAAGTTGAAGGTTTGAAATAAATAATGGTTCTAATATTGGGGTCATAACCAGGTTGGTGGTCAAGTTTCCCATACTCTTGGGAAGTAGGGAAAGCATCAAGGGAAAGAAGGTGATACTCCCCTAATGAAAGATGTTAGAAGGTTGATTCCAAAGGGTTCATTATGGGGATTTGGGTAGAAGGGATGAAAGAGTTGGTGGATGCTTTGTTGGGAGAAGGAGATGGGATCTCATTTTCCACTGGTGAAGGTTTGTTATATGGAGGAAGGAGAATGTCATTGGGTCAGTACATCATGTTGCATGATGTGAAGGGCCTCAATTCAGCTTGTATGGTAACAACTTGACCCTCATGCTCAAATTTGATGCATCGATGTAGAGTGGATGACACATAACCCATGGAATGAATCCAAAGGCATCCCAACAAGATAATTTACTAGAACTCTCCTTCCACTACTTAGAAGAGCTCAAGAAGCATGTAGGGTCCTAGGTGAATGTGAAGGACTATAGATCCTAAAGTCATGGCCATGGTATTATTGAATGATTAGATCATTTTTTAGGCTTCTAACATGATGTTCTCAGATATTTTGAGTTGGTTTTATATATGGGAGGAGATGATGTTGATACTAGCTCCCCCATCAATCATGACCCTTTTGATATAGGCTTGGTTGATATAGGTAGTAATGAAGAGTAGAAGATCTAGGTCAGCTAGATGGATGGAAGGTATTTATAAATCCTTGAAGGTAACAAGGTTGGAAGTGTGTTGAGCACTGACAAAATTTGCTAAAGGTTGAGGGTCTTCTAGTCTAACCTCTATAAATTGTAACACTTTTATCATTGTTTGGTGATGATGGGGTGAGGTGTTGATCAGTTCATACAAACTCATCTTCACTAAGGTTTGATGAAGCTACTTCAAATCTACTTGTTGGATTGATTTCGATCGATTGGATTGAGAGGGACCAAGATGGATACCTTGGGTTTGGTTGAAGTTGGTTGGTGTTAGCTAGGTGGTAGAAGAGGGATATATCCACAAAATTGATACCTTTACTTTTCCCTTATCCTTTGGTTGAGCCTATGATTGCATGACCACATGGATGGTATGGATTGGGGGAGGAGCTAGGCTAGGTGATTTCTTCAATTCCTCTTCACTCTGAGGTGGGAGTGGAGGGGTAGGTAGGTGTTGGTTGATGATTTATAGTTCATAGATCAATGGTGGGCTTAGAGGAGGCTCATCAGATAACAAGTCATCCTTGTGATATAGATTATAGACTAAGAATTGGAGAGCCTTGTAGTTATTTGTGTAATGATTGGGTGTCCTATGGTATGAACATATTAGTTTGTCATTGTACTAAGATGGTTTAAGACTCTATGGGTTGAATGGTCTGATAGGTGGTAAAAGGTTAAGCAGGATGCTTGTAATAAACTATAAAGGATGGTTAAGTAAGACTCTAGTAAAGGTGGCAAGGGCATGGGAGTCTTAGGTTTATTGGTTAGGGTAAGAGTCCTTTTAGGATTAGGCTTGATGGTGGGAGTCATGGGTGAGGGTTGGTGGATGTTTTAGGTGTGGACCGATTGGAGGTGGATGACTTGGAGGTAGAAGGTGTTGGGGTTGGGGTAGAGATCTGAGGGATTGGTAGTTTGGTTATAAGAGGTGCAGAAAAAATGGCTGAGGATGAAAGTAAGAGTGATGGTATGACCAAGAGTGGTGGTTGGGTTTGATATTTGTTTGGGGTGGTTGGTTTCCTTGCTAAGGTAGAGGGGTGAGGTCCTAAAATAAAAGGTAAAGTGGAGAGGGGAGGTAAAGTTTTGGTTTGTGAGATCTTGGGTGGTTTTTCTTTCTTGGTTGATTTGGTTAGGGGTTTATTTTGTGGGTTTGATGGGTTTAAATCCACATTTACTGATGGATGAGTAAGGTTTTGAGTGGGAAACATGCCAAGATTCATGGCAGGCTTGGTTGGAATGATGAGAGGTGACTTGGTTACTTCAGGTAGGGTAGGTTGAGATGATTTGGTGATGGCTTGGTTGGTAGAGGCATCTAATGGTTTAGGTGTGATAGTGGTGGGTTTGTTAGTAGAGCTGATAGATTGGGTTAACAATGGTGTGGTTAGGGGTTCTTACCTAGTCAGGTAAGGGAGTTCGAGATAGGGGTTCTTGGAATAGGTATCCTAAGTTTTGTACCAATCAAGAAAAAGGTTTGTAGATAGGTTTGACCCCCTCAGCATTGGTCTTAAAAGATAAGTCTATGGGTGGAGAAAGGGGAGTGGGTAGCTCATCCTTTGCCTCCATCAAATACTCAGAGGCTTGGGAAGGTAGTTCTTCAATGGGAGGAGTGTGAAGAATGATCTCTTCCATAGGGCTGCTTTCCATAGGGAAAGTAGACTATTGTAGGATAGAAGAGAAAGGTGTGTTAGGGATAATGGCCTCCTCTGATATGTCCTCCAAAGGGGTTGGTTACTCCACTATCTCGACAAGTGGAGGAGGGTAAAAATTTATCTCCTTTGTTTTGGATTTCAAAGAAGAGGTTGGTGACTACATTACCTCAATAAGTGGAGGGGATGGTAGGGTAGATTGGATAGTGGTCTCCATAGTAGATAGTTCACTAAGCACCATGTTAATAGTGTGTACCTTGTGGGAGGATTCTAATTTGTTTTCATTGTTGGAAGATGGAGAGTGGTTGGGAAATAGTGGTTTGAAGATGTCAAGTGATTGGTTTTGGGGATGCATTCGGGTTATCTAGTGCAATCTCCCCCTTATTAATGAGATTTTGGACAACACTCTTAAAGATGTTACACCTACTAACATCATGCCCAATGACATGGTGGAAGGCATGATATTAATTCTCTTTGTACTAAAAAGGTACAAGATGAGAAGAATCAAATTATTATGGAGGTTTGATCAAAGGAAGTTGGATAATGTTAGATTTTAATAGTTTCTTCGAGACTGTTGCATATGACTCCCCTAGCAGAGTAAATTGTATATAGTTTTTGTGGTTTGGATTCTTGGTATTTTGATTAGAGTAATTGGAAGAATTATATTGGTTGACAATGGGTGGAGGGTAGTCTTAAGGACAATCGCATTCATGGTTCCCTTATTCTTGGAATTAGTTTTGGTTTGGTTGTTGGGTTTGGAGAATAAGGTCTCACTTGATTTGAATGTGGAGTTCTTGTTTTTCAACTTTAAATATACCTCATCAACAAATCTATTTTCTTGTTTATGGGCCATGTTAAAAGCCTAGTTAAAGGTCTTGAAGCTCTGAACCTGTAAAGTAGAGGAAATGTGAGTGAAAAGATCAATCAATTCAAGTTAGGGTAGAGATAAATAGAGTTGGTTGATGAGACTTCTCCAATGGGTCATGAAGTCAACAATAGACTCATCGTAAAACTACCAAATGGAATACATATTAGTGATGAAAACCTTCTTAGAGATGTTTATAGAAAAGTGGTTTAAGAAGGTTTGGGAGTGCTAGGCAAAAGAGAAGAGGGAGTGCTTAGGAATAACGCTATACCAATCTAGTGCTAGCCTTGATAGAGACATGGGGAAGGTCCGAAGGAGGAGAGAATCATCATGGTAAATCAAGTAGCATGAATGCCTAAATGCCCTCAAATGTTGTTGGGTATCTTCCTTGCTTTAAAATTTAAATTTTTTGGGAAGCTTGCATGGAGGTGGGTAAGGTCAGATAGGGATAGATGGGTGAGTGGGTTCATTATATATTTGTTCATATGATAAGAGGTTTAGGGTACTCGAGATAGATGACTCTAAGTTGGTCATTTTGTCCATTAACAGTTTGAAAAGATTTGTTTGTGGTTGTGTGCCCCCATAATTATAAGGTAGGTTTTGTTGGGTCTGGGTAGGTGTAGCATATGAGTAGATGGTGGGGGTTTGAGAAGCTGTCACATATTGGTATGTGGTCATGGGTGGTTGAGATGATGCCACATACAAATACGTGGAGACAGGTAGTTGGGTCGAAGGTAGAGGTACGTACCCTTATGGGTTAAGGATGTAGCTCATGTTTGGTAACATGGGTACATGTTGAGAGATAAACGTAGGTTGGGTAGGATGTATGGTTGGGTTAATAGGTAGATGGTAGGAGGTTACTTTGGTACTAATGGGTGGAAAGGTGGAAGGTATGAGAAACACCAAACCCTAGAACAAAGTGGAGGTAGGTAAGTTAGAAGCAAGAGGAATGGTGGTGGCATTAGCAGAGGGTAATCCCATAGTAAGGGAAGTATTGGTGCTAAAAGGTTGGGTTACTCCTATGCTAAGAGGGTTACTATTTGGGGAAGAAGGTGCTTGGGTGTTTCTTGGTTGCATGGGTTGGTTTTGAATGGTAGTATCAATGGGGTTATTGGTAGAACATGATGTCTAGGTGGTTAGAGGTTGGGTGGAGATGGAAACTATAAAAGTGTCACCCATAAGGTGTGATGGCATGCCATAGGTCTAGTTAATGGGTGGAACTAAAGTAGGGGTATAGTAGGATATGGTGTTAAGGTAATGCTAGAGGGCTATGGGGTTGTTATCTAGAAAGGTATAAAAATCTGCATCACCTTAGGCAACCATTCAAGGGATGATAGGACTCTCAAAAGGATGAGGAGAACTCTTTGCATTTGAGATGTACCCTATGGATGAGGGAGAAGAGGAAGATGGATGATTAGGTAGTGGATCTGGGTCTGCTTAGTTTCTTAGTTGTTGCTTAGTTAAAACCATGCAAGTAAGGAGAAGAAGAAGATGCAAACAATCTCTTAATTCAAATAAAGATGAGACAAGGAAAGTCAAGGAAAAAAAAACACACACTAAAGCATGCTATATCATAGGGTTCCTTTTAGTCTCTCTTTTGGCTTATGCCTTAAGCTTTAAGAACTATGTGATCTAAATTAGCTTGTAGTGCGGGTACTAGAAAAGAAGTTTATGGTAAGTTTTAGGTTGTGTTTAGGCTCTCAAAGGGATCTATATTGGAATCAATATGTGGCTTGATATTGGAGCCTACCCCCTCATTTCACACATCATAATGATAAGGGTTTCAGGTGCTTAGCCAAGATATACTGATTACCAAAGATTATACTCAACTAGAGAGCTGAGTTGGTTCTCCCTTGGTGATGAGATCCAAGTAAGATAGCTGAGAAAGGTGACCGTTAGGTAATGAAATCCCAATCGGGCCTTATGTCAATGTTTGATGCTTGTTGAGATGTAAGTGGTTTGGTCTTGTGTGTGTGATAAGATGAAGCTAAAATTGATTACTTTGCTTTAATTAAGCTATGTGAGCTAGAATAAGTAAGCAAATAATGTATACAGTTAATTTTAAGCCCCAAAATAAAGTTTGATTTCATTGTATGAGCAGAGAGATAAGAAGAAGAAGCACTTAGATGCAACTATAAACCCAAGAAAATACTCAATGGTCCCATCGAGTGTGTTATAATATTTTAGAGAAATATTACTTATGTTCTTGAAAGAAAAAGAAAAGAAACTTGAGAAGGTTATGGTAAAAAACTTGATATGTTGTGCGCACATTAATCCATATGAGTGTAGATACTACTCTTTGCCTTGGGAAGAATGACATGTAGATAAGAAATCACTCAAAGAAATGGTTTTATTAATTAGATAGTAGGGTGGATTCCCTAGAAATCTAGATCCAAGAAGCATGAGCTTCCTTGGAGGGTGTCAATCCACACTTTTAACAATCAAGTTCTGAAAGATAAAGTAATTACATAAATAACATAAGATACTAAAATTAATTACAAGAAATGCTTGATAAAAGAATAGGTGAAAGTGACTAATTATAAAAATAAGTGGGTCAATACTAGTGTTAAATAGGTTGGGTAAGGTTCAGGAGATATGGTAGTGTTTTGTGATTAGGCAGAGGGCTGAAAGTGAGATTTGGTTGAGGTCTAGTGGATGAAAATAACTTTCTATTATTTTGTCACATAGTGATCATCGATGGTTGGGGTGATCCTCGGTGGTTAGGATAACCATCAATGGTTGATATAACTGTTAGTGGTTAGGAAGACCATCATTAGTCAAGATGACCATCAGTGGTTACTATGGGTTAGGTCTAGTCAAAAAAGGTTGTTCGATTGAGGTCACAAAATGGGGTTTTGAGAGATGGGTTTGGGTTGGGTTGATTATGAAACAAAAACAAAGTAATTGAATGATTGAAAATAAATACTTAGCTTATTGGTTGTTGACTTGAATGGTTGAGGTGGTTGGCCGATAAACTTGTTTGATGGAGTCTTGGGCAATTCCAATAGAGTAATGATACTTGGTTATTTGCCAGTGGATGGCAACACTTCAGATCTCTATTGCACTTGATGGTTCACTGGAAGAACACCTAAAAAAGAAAACATTGATGCAAGAAGCTTTGTCTCTGGATGATGATCACTTTATTCTGGATCCAGATTCATCCTCTCTTCCTCTCTCTTTATAGGAAAGAAGGAGAGGTGCAACAATATGTTAATAGGAGGTCTAACTTTCTATCTAATTTTATCTCTCACATGCATGGGCTCACACATGAATTAGACAATCTAATTTTAAAAAAGGCAAGTTGAATTGACTGGGATTTAACTATTCAAGTGGTATGAACTTGACCAGTGATGGTCAAGCCTGATTGTCAATGGTTATGGTGACCGTCAGTGGTCAAGGGTCTAAGGCTAGGTTGGGTTAAAAGGTGGGCTAGCCAGCAAGTCAATTTTGACTTGAGTTAGGTTTGGTTTATAGTCTAAAGGTTAGGCTTGGTCCCTAAGGGGTCTAGGGGTGTTTTGACACTTGGAACCATGGTGTGCAGATTTTTAATGTCTATAAGAAGTTTAATTTGGCCAATATAGTGAATAAAACCTATAAAATTAGCTAAAAACCATAAAAATATGCTCTCTAGAATGATTTCACAGTTATACAATCAAGGTAAACTGTAAAAGTGTTAAGTTAATGAAACTCAAAATTGTAAAAAATACAAAGGATTTATAGTGGATGATTTTGTTATTCTTGGGATGATTTTGTAAATCTATTCTATAATTTCACAACTTTGTTATGTGATTTCATAATTACGTTTTCGCAACTCTATTATGTAATTTTGTAACTCAGTTTCATATTTTTGCAACTATGTTTTCATAACTCCATTCTATAATTTTGTAACTCGGTTTTGTAATTTCGTAACTTTCTTCTATAATTTCTCAATTGTCTTAATCCTATAGAAAAAACATAAAAATAGACCAAATGATTTTGTGAATACTGGTTACGATTTCACAATTAAGTGTTTCAAATTTGTAAATACATAAAAAAGACTAGAAACATAGTAAAAACTATAGAATGATTTCAAAAATAACCTTGAGAAATTCACGAAATAATGTTTTGAATTCGTAATTATGTAGAGCTGGGCCGAAATAGAGGTGATTTTGTTATTTTATGTGATGATTTCACTCTTTTTAGCAACGATTTTGATGTTTTTGGATTTGAATCCATAAATACGTAGTGGATAAATTCACACTTCCGTAGGTAATCAAAAAACATGAAAAAAGTTAAAAAAACTAAAAACAAGGTCAACAATGACCTTTTTTTATTTTGAAAGATCCCAAGATGCTCCTATGATGAATGTGAGGTGTGTGGTGCCATCGGGCATACCAATATGTAAAGCAGGATTATGAAGATGATGTTATAAATCTCTTGTTAGTGGATAAAACCAAAATAATTATTTATAACTAGCATTCTAAGCCTATGTATTAGGGTGAGCAAGTAATAAACAAAAGAAAGTTAATAAAAAGATAAAATCAAACACTTTTACCTTCCTTGATGATTCAAATTATTTGTTGGCATGAGAGTGGCTTGTGCTCGGTATGGTGAACAAAGGGTCTTTGATGATACCAATGCTTTGTAGGCAACACCTCCTCTTGTCCCCTTAGAAGTTGGCACTTAGCTTGTGTTCGCAATGAAGCTTCCTACAAAGAATTTGGCATTATTTGTTTGCACTCAAAAGCTTGGTTAAGAATGGTCATGGCACTTTTATTTATAAGTTTCAACTAACTCTAACCCAAGCATAATTAAGCTAGGTTAGTATTTGGAGTCTAAATTTAATTAATAATGGCTTTAATTATAAATTTATGGAGGCATGACTCAAAATTTATGATTTTTATAGCATTTATATTGATATTTTACAATTCTTGACTTTGAAAATGATGACATTATTATGACCTCATATTTTATTGGAAAGTCCTTTTCTAAAATTACATATTCACTAATTCAACATAAAATATTTACTTAAGCATTTAATTTGATTTGTTTGGTTAATTAATTTTGTTTAATCTTTTAGTTATTTCAAGAATTGGGTTAAGTGCCCCGCTTAGTTAGTCAAAAATATCAGTTTACTTGGTTGCAAGCTGACTAAGGATGAATTCATGAGAGGTTATCATTGCATATATGGTAATACCTCAAATAGGGAAGCCTTGATGCAATTATAGGAAATTACATCCAATGTGCAGATGAATTTGAGATGTTCAAGGGATTTATAGGCTTAATTTGCATAGTTTCATAGAAATCAGTCTGAAGTTTGTTTAGACACATAAGTGTCTGAAAAGGAGTGTCTACAATTTGATGATTGTGTTCGTCTAATTTAAGGTTCTCAAATACTCGTACAATATTTTGAATATTTACATACCTATAATTGGGAAATCACTCTCTTTTTCAAACCCTAAAAACACAATGAACCTATAAAGGATAAGGAAAAGGAGTTGCATTTGGGGCATGTCATCAAGGTCAAAAAGGTTTTTAGGTGCCAAGTAATCATCAGGCCCCTCAACGGTACACAATATCAAAGATAACATACCATATAATATTTAATTTGATGAAATAGTCCAATGCAATATATGTATGCCACTATTATGATCTTCAATGTTACAATAAATGCTCTTTAGATGCTTGATCACTTTTAGAATCCTCAATAGAATGGAGTGATGATAAATACTAGATGTTCATTCAAATTTTCTTAGATTCTTATATACTTTCTCTATGTCCTTTAAATTTCTTATTGTAAATGCATGAATATATTTGTGTATTTATAGATATCTTGAATTAAAATTAGGATTATGTTAGAGCATTAATCAACATCAAATAAGTAAAACCACTGACAAAATGAGATAATGAGACTTGGGTGCACCCAAATGGTCTACAAAATACTCTCTCCTAAAAATGTACATTATACATTTTTGGACCCCAAAAATGTATAATGTATGCTTTTAGGGGACTACCAAAAACAAATGAAAAGAGAAAAGGAGGAGAGAAGAAAGAAGGAGACAAAACATACAATGTGTCAATAAAATTTATTTTAAACTAATAATTTATAAATACATTAGTACAAAATAGGATAATTTTACAAATAATAAATTCTTAATTTTTTTTTTAAAGTCTCTACAACAAAATATGTCACTTAATTTTATATTATTTAAAATTAAATACTTGTATTATATTATATAATAACATGAATAATTTGAATAAGATTCATTAGGCATAAGTAAAAAACCACTCTTAATATTAATCAAGAGGAATATCGATAATTAATACACTAATATTCATTATTTTTTTAACAGATAACTTATATTTCTTAAAAAGTTAATTTTTAATATTATTGATTATCATTTAATTTAGGTTATAAATATTTGAAATAAAAATATGTCATAATTTTAATGACACTTACTTTTCTACATACTATAAGCTCGTTCTAAATAAAGTGATTTAGATGTGTATATGGAATATTATAAGAAATGTGTTTCATAGATTTTTCGATTATTTAAATCGCTGTTGTTTACTTTGAGTCATGTTTGTATTTTCATTTATTTTAGAGACTAGACTTCTTATTTTATTCTAATATTAATTCATGGTTCCATAAAAAATGTTTATCTTATTCAATAAAAATTATTATCTAAACGATAGAAAAGACTCACCCATATAATAAGTTAAATATCATATGTCACTAAAACTTAATTAACAAAAAACAAAAAAAACTATAAATCAAAATGTTTAAATAACATAATAAAATAGTTGCAATAAAAACACCATACAAAGTTATAGCTTAAAAAAATTAAATAAAATAATAACAAGGTTAGTTAATAATTTAAAAAATTATAAATAAATTTATGGAATTATCTAGACGATAATAAAACATGAAAAAACCAAACTTTTACACACTCATACAACTATTCATAATGAAGAGAGCATTATAATGAACACCATACAAGGCTATAACTTTAAACAATTAAATAAAATAATAACAAGGTTAGTTAATAATTTAAAAAGTTGAGATGGGAAGAGCGATGGGGAGGAAGGGCGAGAGTTGCAGCTCACTGAGAAGCTAGGGCAGCCGTGCCCTAGCTTTGAGACGCCTTGGTTGTTGATGCGCAGAGGTAGAGTAGGCCAGGGGCGCAAGAAGGAAGCGTAGGGAGGTCATAGTTTTAGAAGAAACTGTTGGAACAACTAGAACATAATTAGCATAAGGGGGAGAGAAGCAAAGGGAGGTGTTGCAATGGAACAGATGGAACAAAATAAATTGAAGGGAGATAGAAGTTTCAGAGATGTGGTAGGCAAAGGATCTCAAGGAAAGGAAGCCAGACTGAAGGAGGTATCAGAAGCCATTCAGTTTATAGGGGTGCAGGGCAGTGGCTCGACTGGTGGTTCAAGAATCAATAAGGTGAATGGATGCCTGGAACGCTACAATGAAAGGCCAAAGCTAGTAATTCTGTTTGACATGATAGCGGAAGATGTGGAGTATTACTCTAAACATTCTTTATATTGCAAATTCTTGGGGATGAAAGTATCTCTCCCTTTCCTAGAGAATTGGGCTAGGAGGGTATGGGAGCCAACAGGAGAGATGGAAATGGTGTTGCTGGCAAACAGCTTTTTTATGGTTACTTTCAATTATCTGGAGGATAAAAACCGGGTGTTCGAAGGAGGTCCATACTTTTATAACCAGGCTGGTCTCTTCATGAAACAATGGCAAGCTGGTTTTAACCCCACAGAAGAGCTTCCTAACAGAGTTCCAGTGTGGGTCCGCCTGCCACGAATGTTGATTGAATGCTGTCGGGAGGATATTCTGCTAATGATTGCTTCACTAATAGGAAAACTAGTGGGAGCATCTTCACAAACGCTTGGGAAGAGAATTATGACATATGCAAGAATTTATGTAGAAATTGACCTGAGTAGACCGTTGCCTAATGCGGTAGAAATGTGTGCAAGATCATACTCGTGGGTACATCAATTAGATTATGAAACCTTACCATTTAGATGCCGTCTATGTCACAAGTATGGACATTTGGTTAGAAGGTGCCTGAAGAATAAATTGGAGGATCAACAACCGTCTCCTGCGCCTCCCTTGAATAGGGTAGTGGCTGAGGATAAAGGTAAGAAGATGGGAAGTGGGAGCGGAAAGGATTTAAAGGGTTTCATGCAGGTGAAAACCAAGGGCAGAAACAAAGGACTTAAGAGAACATTTATGGAGCGACAAGGGGAGGACTCCTATAACAGATTTGAGATGCTGGAAGAATTGAGACATCAAGAGGTAATTCTGGGTCTAATTATTGGAGAGGAATGGATGGAGGAGTGTGAGGGGGCTGTAAATGTCACACCACTTCCTCCAGGGAAAATAGTAGAAGTGCCCTTTCTAATGAAATTGGATGGACAGGGGGGAGAGTTGAACTCGGCAGAAGGAATAGAGGAAAGGATACAAGGTGCACAAGCTGGGGAGAAGGCATCACAGGTAGGGGGAGAATGGCAGAAAAGCAAGGGAAGGCTCCACCTTGCCTGGGGATTCTTCAAAAAGAAAGCAAGAAGGGAGCTTCAGAAAAAATGTTGAGGTGGGAAGGAGAAAGGATATGGATAGAATTAAGATGATTGGAGAGAATTTAGTTGAATCAGGGTCAGTCAGGACCTTAGATGCACATTTTTTGCCTCCCTCGAAATGATTGTGATATCGTGGAATGTGAGGGGCCTAAATAGCGGGCCCAAACAAAAAGCTATTCATGAATTAGTCAGAAGTCAACATCCAGATATTCTTTTTCTTCAAGAGACCAAAGTGACAGTGGAGTACATGATGGATATCACCCTGAGGATATGGGGACAAGGGTCATGCCAATGCATTGGGGCCCAGGGGACAGGAGGAGGCTTGGCATGCCTCTGGAATCCAAGTAAGGTTAAACCAGTGGCATGGATGGCATTCAAATCATTATTATCAGTGGTTGCCTTATGTATGGATTTAGGAGAGTATGCACTTCTATCGAATGTCTACGCCCCCAATGATATGCAAGGTAAGATTTTTGTTTGGAATAACATTAAGCTGGTCTGTAAAAAGTTTCCTTATTTGCCATGGATTGTAGCAGGGGATTTCAATGCGATTCTGGACATCTCAAAAAAAATGAGTGGAAACACCAGATTGGAGCCGTCTTCTTTTCTCCCTAGGGACAAGATTTTGAAATTAAATTTGGTGGACATCAAACTGAGTAATGGTCGATTCACTTGGAATAACAGAAGGCTAGGTAACAACTACATTGTAGAGCGTATAGATAGATTTTTGGCATCCTATTTTTGGGTGGGTGGTAGGTGGATGCTCAGCTTTGAGATTCTGGATTGGCAGAGTTTGGATCATTGGCCGATCAAACTAAACATTTCTTTTGCTATCAGGAAACATAAGACGCCATTGAAATTTTAGATTATGTGGCTAAGGGACCAGGAATTGTACGGCCGTATCACTGAATGGTGGAGAGAAGGTCGACCAGCAGTTGGGACAGCTGTGTATGTGTTTGCTAAACTCCTCCAATTCATAAAATACCAGCTTCAAAAATGGAATAGGAACAACTTTAGGAACATCTTCCAGGAGAAGAAGAGGGCACAAGAAGAGTTAAATGACATTACCAGATTAATTAGGGAGGAGGGCCTGATAGGGTCTTTGCTGAAAGAGGAAGCAAGGGCAGTCAAAACCTTAGAGGAGTGGGAATTGAGAGAGGAAAGTTTTTGGAAATAGAAATCTAGGATCGACTGGCTGCAGGAAGGGGATATAAACACCGCATTCTTCTTCAATACGGTTAAATCCAGGCACCACAAAAATGTTATTAATTCTCTGGTTACAGAAAGAGGTGAGATAGTCTCTTCAACTAGAGGAATCTGTGATGAGGTAGAATAGTATTTTAGTGCCTTCTTCCAGGAAGAAGCGCTGAGGGATGAGGAGGCAGAGGATTCGATCTTATCCTATATTCCCTCCATTGTGACTCGACATGGAGGAGTTGAGAAGACCTATTTCGGAGGAAGAACTAAAGAAAGTAGTCTTTTTGATGAAGAAAGGTAAGGCTTTAGGACCGGATGGATTTCTGATTGAGTTCTATCAAAAGTTCTGGGAAATTATTAAAGGAAATTTATTAGCAGTGGTTCAGGAGTCCCAAACCAATAGACAGATGTTGTAGGCGATGAATTCTACCTTTTTGGCCCTCATTCTGAAGGGGGAGGGGGCTGACCGCTTCAGCCAATTTTGCCCCATATCCCTTTGTAATGTCATTTACAAAATTCTTTCAAAGTTGATTGCCAAAAGGTTGAAGAAGTGCTTGAAGGAGCTGATCTCAGAAGAGCAAAGTGGTTTTGTGGAGGGAAGGCATATTTTGGATGGTATTGTGATGGCTACGGAAGCGGTTCATTCAATGTCCAAATCCAAAGAGAAGGCAATGTTTATGAAGTTAGACATGTCCAAGGCTTATGATAGGGTTCGATGGACCTTCCTGCAGAGGGTGATGGAGGCTTTTGGCTTCAAGAAGGGATGGATTGAGTGGGTCATGAGCTGTGTTACCTCAACCTCGTTCTTCATGCTGGTCAACGGGGAACACTCCAACCTTTTTGGGGTAGCTAGGGGATTGCGGCAGGGAGACCCATTGTCTCCCTATTTGTTTCTTCTCCTAGCTGAGGGTTTAGGGCAGAGGATTAGAGAATATACCAGAAATGGGGAGATTCAAGGGTGGAAATGGGGTGGTGGCTTCCCTGTTCTCTCTCACCTACAGTTCGTAGATGACGTGGCTATGATGGGAGTGGCCTCCATGAGAGAAGCAAATAATATCTGTAGGTGCTTGGATGCTTACTTAGCGGCCTCTGGGCAGGTTATCAATGAGGAGAAATCGTCCATTTTTTTCTTCAATACGCCTTTGGCTATTCAAAGGAGAGTGGCTGATGTTCTCTGATTTCAAATTGGTAGCCTTTCGGTTATGTATCTTGGAATGCCTGTCACTTCGAGAAGACACTCTAAGGAGTTTTGGCAGGGGATTTTGAACAAATTTAGGGTCAAGGTTAACCACTGGACTCATAGGTGGTTATCGTTTGCGGGCAGGGTTCAATTGATCCAATCTGTGGTCCAAGCCCTACCCCTTTATAGATGTATGCTGCAGGTGGCGCTAGCTAGTTTTGTGAAGGATCTGGACTCACTGGCAAGATAATTCTTATGGGCTGGTAATTTATCAGTAACAAAGTGGAGTTTGATCAGATGGGAGGTGGTTTGCAGCCTGAAGAAACTCGAAGGATTGGGATTGAGACAATCCATGATGGTAGGTACAGCCCTGGCGGCCAAGCTATATTGGAGATGGTGCATTGAGCAGGACTGGGGCTGGGCTAAAATTTTGGTGCATAAGTATTTTCTGGGGAATAACCATAAGGATATTCCAAGATATTGCTTGCTGGGAAGTGGGTTGGTGATTTGGGAAACGCTGAAGAAGGGGGTAGATTTGATAAAAAGAGGTTTATTCTGGATTTGCAAAAGCAGGATGGAGGCGCTGTTTTGGCACGACTCGTGGGATGGATTTCCTCCCATAGTGTTGCAGTACCCTCATTTACAAAATCTGGCACAAAGATTTTGTGAGGCCGGCTGGTGTAAGGTAAGTGACTTCAAAACTTTCGAACACCAAAATCAGCTTTTGGAAGCAAGATGGAAAAGTTTGGAAGAATGGCCAATCAGGGGAACGGAGGTGGAGTGTGCTAAGTTGAAGGAGATTCTAGCTAGGTGCACCTATTGCGCCCTTAGAGGTGTAGATGAGCTGGCCTGGTTTCCACACCCCAAAGGGAAATACTCTGTTTCGGTGGGGTACCAGGAACTTGTAGTGCAGAAGTTCAGGGAAGACAGGGAGGTTATTTGGTAGAGACAGACATGGAGCAACTTTTCGTGGCCTAAGCGCAACTATTTTGTATGGACGCTTGCATGGAATCGCTACTTAACATGGGATAACATCAGGAAAAGAGGATTTGAGGGACCGTCCAGGTGTGTTTTGTGTGGCGCTTAGGAGGAGAGCTCGTCCCACATTTTTTTCAGTTGCCAGTATACTAGTCGGCTATGGCACGCTTGGTGGGGCGTGTGGGGAGGCAGCTATATACATGCCTCCACCCTGGCTAAATTATGGAATAAAATTGATACACTGCCCCCTACTGTGCGATTCTTACAGGACGTCTAGTTCGCAAGGCATACCTTTTTGCTCTGGCAAGTTTGGCTGGAGTGAAACAGATGAATTTTTAAGGATGAAAGGATCAAAGTTAACCAAGTATGGAATCAAATCATCAAGATGATATAGGAATTAGTTGAAGCCAAATGTGAGGTAGCATTGCCGATGGATAAAAGGGATGTTGAGCTTGTTAGGGTGTGGAGCTAAAAGCTTCACCAAGGAGCACACTTTGACAGTTTCGAGTCTACACAGACACCGGCGTCGGTCAGGAGCGACCGACGTCGGTTAGATGCAATTGGAGAGACGCCGACGTTGGCAGTGGATCGGCCGGCGGCGGTCACAGGCAAGTAGGCAGGAATCGGCGTCGGTTACCTGTGCGTCCAGAAAGCTATTTTTGAGGACAGAAGTGAGTGTTTGCATGATGAGTTTAAGTTGTAGTCTTAAGCTCACGTCTCTATTATTAGTAATATTATTTTTAGAGCCCTTGTTCAAGTGGCTTAACTGTTTGTTGTAAGTGCATGCTCAAGTCTCCTAATTCTATATGTAGAATTAGATCTTCGTAGCTTATTGTAGTAGTTATTGTAGAATTGGTATGTTGAAGAACAGTACAGAATTGAATCAATCCAGGCTTGTTGGAGTTGATTGTTCTTGAGAGAGAGAGCTCTTGAGGAATAGAGATATAGTGAGAGATCTATACATCTAGGAGAGGTGTGGAAGAAAGAGGTTTCTTCAATTGTATTCCTTTTGTAAAGAGTTTGTTAATACAAGTTTTTAGGGTGGTTTCTTGTATCTCTTGTTCTTGCCATTTATCATTCTAGTTACTTGTCTATCTGATTTAATTCTGCGTTTATTGCTTTCATAAGTGTAATCTATTGTTGGTTGATCCCCAACAAGTGGTATCAGAGCTCAGGTTCACTAACAGGGGGTTCAGATCTGTGTAGTGTG
This sequence comes from Torreya grandis, assembly GCA_037957365.1. Taxonomy (NCBI): domain Eukaryota; kingdom Viridiplantae; phylum Streptophyta; class Pinopsida; order Cupressales; family Taxaceae; genus Torreya; species Torreya grandis. The sequence goes on from JARHVA010000429.1 coordinate 3,874,370, forward strand.
TATTGATTACAGGTTCTCACAGGGGTTTCTGCAGGGATTTCTGTTTGAGTGGGAGAAGCAATGGCAGATGAAAGTAAACTTAGAATGGAAAAGTTCAATGGAAAAAATTACCAACATTGGAGAATGCAGATAGAGGATTATCTGTATCAGAAAGATCTCTACTTACCGTTAGGTGGGGTTACAAAGAAGCCCAAAGACATGGAGGATGAAGAATGGGAAGTTCTTGACAGAAAGGCTCTGGGGTCTATAAGACTGAGTCTAGCATCCACTGTGATATCTAATTTATCATAGGCAAAGTCTACGATAGAGTTGATGACTACGCTAGCAAATTTGTATGAAAAACCCTCAGCTTCTAATAAGGTATATCTTATGAAGCAGTTATTTAATTTGCATATGAATGAAGGTGGATCTGTTTCTACTCATCTGAATGATTTCAATGGAATTGTGAATCAATTAAGTTCAGTCAATATAGTGTTTGATGATGAAATAAAAGCTCTTTTAATATTATGTTCTTTGCCTGAAAGCTGGCATGGCTTAGTAATGGCAGTTAGTAATACTGCATCTGCATCAAATATTTTGAAAGTAGAGGATGTTGTTAGTGTTATCTTGAATGAGGAAATATGCAGGAAAAGCACAAAAGAGACATCTGGGAACGCTTTAAATTTTGAGAGCAGGGGAAGGCAGAAAGATAAGAGCAAGAGGAGATCAAGATCTAAATCTAAGGTGAGAGGAAGATCCAAATCCAGGAATGGCAGGAAGCCACAATGCTGAAATTGTGGAAAGATCGGGCACATAAGCAGAGATTGCTGGTTAAAGCCTAAGGAGGACAATCAGCACGAAGGAAAGGAAGAAGCCAAGGTTGCAGGTATTACACAAGATGCTTTAATATTCTCTCTGCATAATAATATAGAATCTTGGGTATTAGATTCTGGTGCATCTTTTCATGCTACCCCTAATAGGGAATATTTTTGTGACTATATCCATGGAGATTTTGGAATAGTGTATCTAGGGGATGATGAGCCCTGTAAAATAATTGGCAAAAGTAAAGTGCAGCTGAAGATGCAGAATAGCAACACATGGGTGTTGAGAGATGTGATGCATGTTCCTAGCTTGAAGAGAAATTTGATTTTTGCAGGAAAGTTAGGGGATGAGAGTTGTACAGTAACTCTCACAGCAGAATCTTGGAAGGTGACCAAGGGTGCACTTGTTATGGCCAGAGGTAAGAGAGAAGGTACTCTCTATTTGTGTAATTGTGTTACTAACAAATCTCCTTCTGTATTATCTACTTCAGATGTGGATGCTAAATTGTGGCACTCAAGGCTTAGCCACATGAGTGAGAAGGGGATGTCAATTCTTAAGTCCAAAGGTATGCTTTTAGATTTAAAAGGCATAGATCTAGAGTTTTGTGAGCATTGTGTATTTGGAAAACAGAAAAGGGTTAGTTTTCTCAAGACTGGGTCTACTAAGAAGAGGCATAAGTTACAGCTTGTTCACATAGACGTGTGGGGACCAGCTCAGGTTGCTTCCATTGGAGGATCACAGTACTATGTATCTTTCATAGATGATGCTACAAGGAAGGTATAGATCTATTGTATTAGGAGAAAATCTGATGTATTTGAGACTTTTAAGATTTGGAAAGCTATGGTTGAGAATGAAATAGGTAAAAGATTAAAGTGCCTAAGATCTGACAATGGCGGTGAGTTCTACAGTTATAAGTTCAGAGATTATTGTTATATGCATGGAATCCGCAGGCAAAGGATGGTTCCAAGGACACCTCAGTAGAATGGAATTGCTGAAAGGATGAACAGGACAATAATGGAGCGTGTAAGATGTATGAATTTGCATGTTGGTTTGCCCTTACAATTTTGGGCACAAGCTGTTGACACTTCAGTGTACCTGATTAATAGAGGACCCTCTACAACTCTGGATGGTGGTATTCCAGAAGAGGCATGGACAGGTAAAAAGGTTGATCTCTCATATCTCAAAGTTTTTGGTTGTGAAGCCTTTGTGCACATAAATAAAGAAAATAGAAAGAAGCTTGATGCTAAGTCTATGAGGTGCACGTTTATTGGCTATGGCTCAGATGATTTTGGTTACAGATTGTGGAATCTAGAAACTAACAAGGTAATTAGGAGCCGTGATGTTGTTTTCAACGAAAGAGTGATGTATTGTGATCAGCTAAGGAAGTTGAATCAATCTGAGCAGAGCAATGGTGAATTAGACAAGGTGAAGGTCCAATATGAGCTCGTGGGAAAAAGAAATAATCACTTGCAAGAAAATGCAGAGACCGACGTCGACAGGGTAGGAACCGGCGTCGGCCATACAGAGACCGACGTCGGCAGGACAGGCACCAAGGTCAGTCAGGCAGAACCGACGTCAGCCAGTAACAGGTCTGGAGGTGACCGAGGTCGGTCACTGTCAGAGAATTTGGGTGGACAGCATGTTGTAAATGAGTCTCAGACACCCATCAGGAGGTCAGAAAGGGTGAGTAAGCCTCCAATTAGATATTCTCCTTCTTTATTTTATTTATTGCTAACTGATGGTGGAGAACCAGAGAGTTTTAAAGAAGCAATACAGGTGGAGTCCAAGAGTCAGTGGGAGCGTGGCATGGTTGAGGAGATGGAGTCCTTAAGAGAGAACCAAACATGGGATTTGGTTGAGTTGCCAGCTGGTAAGAGGACACTGAAGAACAGATGGACCTACAGGTTGAAAGAAGGTGAGAATGGACAGATGAGATATAAGCCCAGATTGGTAGTGAAAGGATTTGCACAAAAGCCAGGTATTGACTTTGGTGATATTTTTTCTCCTGTTGTTAAGATGACTTCTATAAGGGTTGTATTGTCTTTGGTTTCTTTTGAGGATTTGCATCTTGAGCAGCTAGATGTTAAGACAGCTTTTCTTCATGGAGATTTGGATGAAGAAATTTATATGGAACAGCCAGAAGGATTTGAGGTCAAGGGTAAGGAGAAGTTTGTGTGCAGATTGAAGAAAAGCTTGTATGGCCTCAAGCAAGCTCCTAGGCAATGGTATTTAAAATTTGACAGGTTTATGACTGAGCATGGCTACAGTAGGTTTCAATCTGACCATTGTGTGTATTTCAAGAGATTTGATAACGGTAGATATATTATTCTATTGTTGTATGTAGATGATATGCTGGTTGCAGGATCACACATGCAGGATATCTCTGAGCTTAAGGTGAAATTAGCTCAAACGTTTGCTATGAAGGATTTGGGAGCAGCAAAGAAAATCCTTGGCATGAGCATTAAGAGAGACAGGAAAAATCACAGGTTGATATTGTCTCAAGAAGATTATGTGAACAAGGTGTTGAAACGGTTCAATATGCAGGATGCTAAACCGGTAAGCACACCTTTGGCTGGACATTTTAAGTTAAGTAAAGAACAATGTCCTAATTCATATGATGAGGTAGAGTACATGAGTAAGGTTCCATATTCTTCCGCAGTAGGGAGTTTGATGTATGCAATGGTGTGTACTAGACCGGATATTGCCCAAGCAGTGGGAGTGGTAAGTAAGTATATGTCCAATCCAGATAAGGAACATTGGAAAGCAGTTCAGTGGATCCTTAGATATTTGAGAGGAACCAGAAGTAGGCACTTGTGCTATGGAGGTTCAGATACTTCTCTACATGGCTATGTAGATTCAGATATGGCAGGTGATTTGGATGGCAGGAGAAGCACTTCAGGTTATGTTTTCACTGTAGGTGGAACAACGGTTAGCTGGATATCTAAGTTGCAGAAGGTTGTTGCCTTGTCAACTACAGAAGCAAAGTATATTGCAGCCACAGAGGCTAGCAAAGAGATGATATGGATGATACGGTTCATGGATGAGTTTGGTAGGGAGCAAGAGAGTTGCAGATTGTATAGTGATAGTCAGAGTGCAATCCATTTGGCTAAAAATTCAGCCTTTCATTCAAGAACAAAGCATATACAGCTAAGGTACCATTTCATACGAAAGGTATTGGAAGATGGTGAGTTGAAGTTGGAGAAGATCCATACAGATATGAATCCTGCTGATATGTTAACCAAGCCGGTTACAAAGGAGAAGTTGAATTTTCATTCAACTTCTGTTGGTCTTCATGATTGAGTTGAAGATGGAGGAGCTAAAAGATGTTGTACAGGTACTGGTGCAGCTATTTATCTCCAAGTGGGAGATTGTTAGGGTGTGGAGCTAAAAGCTTCACCAAGGAGCACACTTTGACAGTTTCGGGTCTACACAGACACCAGCGTTGGTCAAGAGCGATCGACGTCGGTCAGATGCAGTTGGAGAGACGCCGACGTCGGCAGTGGATCGGCCAGCAGCGGTCACAGGCAAGCAGGCAGGAACCGGCGTCGGTTACCTGTGCGTCCAGAAAGCTATTTTCGAGGACAAAAGCGAGTGTTTGCATGATGAGTTTAAGTTGTAGTCTTAAGCTCGCGTCTCTATTATTAGTAATATTATTTTTAGAGCCCTTGTTCAAGTGGCTTAACTGTTTGTTGTAAGTGCATGCTCAAGTCTCCTAATTCTATATGTAGAATTAGATCTTCGTAGCTTATTGTAGTAGTTATTGTAGAATTGGTATGTTGAAGAACAGTACAGAATTGAATCAATCCAGGCTTGTTGGAGTTGATTGTTCTTGAGAGAGAGAGCTCTTGAGGAATAGAGATCTAGTGAGAGATCTATACATCTAGGAGAGGTGTGGAAGAAAGAGGTTTCTTCAATTCTATTCCTTTTGTAAAGAGTTTGTTAATACAATTTTTTAGGGTGGTTTCTTGTATCTCTTGTTCTTGCCATTTATCATTCTAGTTACTTGTCTATCTGATTTAATTCCGCGTTTATTGCTTTCATAAGTGTAATCTATTGTTGGTTGATCCCCAACAGAGCTGGTCGATAGATTAGGGATGAAAGACTTGTCTGCAGGTGCAGTGTGTGTTAGAAGGAGTGGAGAAAGAAAGCAGAGAGTGCAGAGAGATGGGAGGTGGACGCCTCCTCCCCGAGATTTTTTTAAGATCAATACCGATGGATCTTCTAGAGGTAACCCAGGTCTGGCAGGTATTGGAGGGATAGCGAGGGATGCCTCGAGTTCGGTTATTTTTATGTTTTTGGCTCACAAGGGAGTACAGATGATTAACAAGATGGAGGGCATGGCCATTTTATTTACTTTATGGATAGCTTACGAGCTTGGATGGCGTAAAGTGATATGTGAGGCAGACTCGCTTATTATGATTAATATGATCCGGGAAAGACAAACTACTGAGGTGAGTTGGCAGCTATCTTTGATTGTTCAGCAGATTTTGCAAATTAGTATGCTCATGGAATCTGTGATTTTTGCCCATGTTCCGAGAGAGTGGAACTGGGCGGCTGACTGCCTGGCTAGGTGGGCATCGGAAGGGACAGGAGAGCAGACGGTGGTGGAGAAAACTTTGTTGCTGTCAGAGGTTAAAGAAAATATGGAGAGAATTTTATATGAGGATAGGTATGGTATAGAAGAGTGATGGTGGTTCTGTGTTGGCGTTTGTTGTTTTTGCTATTTTTTTGGACTTTGGCTGTTTTATGCTTTGTACTTTGTTTTTCTGAGTATTAATAAAGTGTTACCCCTATTTTTTAATAAATTTAAAAAGTTACAAATAAATTTATGCAATTAATCTAGACGATAATAAAACATGAAAAAACCAAACCTTTGCACTCTCATACAACCATTCATAATTAAGAGAGCATTTTATAAAAGCCCTTAAAAATCACCTCAATAACTCAACCCAAAACCCCATAAAATCTAACATTCTAAATTTGATAAATTTATTAACATGATATTAAACCATATGAATACCTATATATTATATTAATAAAAAAAGTTATATATAATTTTAAATATTATTTTATTTTTATAAGTTTTGATTTATATATTTTTTTTTGATGAAATAGAACTTATATTAATAATATAAATACATCAAAACAATAAGACTATTCACCAAAAAAAACTATAGTAGAGAGCACATTGCAATGTTCCACTAGAACAAGTTTAGGAAACACAAAACAAACAGTGAAGGTAACAAAATTTTAATGGTTGGGCAACAACAAACAAAAAAAAATCAATCCTGGATAAACATTGGGTTACCAAAACCTATATCCATAGTATGACCCTTTTTACTCTTTTTTTATGAACCCCTGTCTAGAATGGACAAGTATCAACAATAGCAATCGAACTAGTTGAAATCAACAGGGGCCCAAATTAAAACTGAGAAAGAGCTAGGGGTTGTTCCTCATCAAATTTATAAGATTCAAACTCATGTGATCTCTTGATTCTACCACCTATATCTTTATCCGAAGATGTCGCTTTAGAAAAGGAATTTGCTTCAATCATTTCTCCAATAGTCTCTGCTTCCTCCTTATATCATCTTTGGATTCCTTGACCTCATTTGAAAGAAGATGCTCATATGGCTGCCAGCATTTAGAGTTACTACCTTGGTTCTTTTTCTTTTTTGATTTGCTTGCATGAGGAAATACACCTTAGAGATTCCCAGTTTGATGGCATAAATGCCATTTAAACACAGTGTTTTCATAGTCCAAGGTTTGAAACCAGTAAAAATTGTCATGATTAATCTCTATTCTATTTAGAAGTCATTTGCTAATATCCACCTCCACACAGATACGGGCATAAGTAAAAAACCTTTATTTAGATCAGTCATTATTCATTTTTAGAAATATTCTAAACATATTACAAATAACTTCACACACTAAAGGATGTCAAAATGAAACAAAAATATTTGAAAGCCGAACCCACACCAATATTTTGAACACCACCATAATAATTTACAAATTTTCATAAAATGATAACAAAATATTTTATTAGGCCAATCTTTAAGTTCAAAATTTTCTATATTGATAAAAATTAAACCTTTAATGTGATGCAATTTGCATGCCAAAACCCCATTTATTCTCTTCAGCGTCATGTTTTGAGTCAAAACATATAGAGAACATTTTTGAAGTGTTCATTCAATAAATTCCTCCAAAGACACTGAAAGAGTTGTAGTTCGATTGGTGAGGATGATGATTGTTTATAGTCATCCACTAGGATACAAATCCCTTCAGGTACTTAATACGGAGAAAAATAATTAAAACCAAAATTATACTGTAGGTGACTTTGACAGCGTGGATGCTCCCTACTCATAAATATTTAGCCAAAAAAATTCATAAATTTAAAATACTCTTATTATTATAATTTACTATTTATTTATTTTCAAAACATAAATTGAAATACTAATATTCTATATAATTTAATGATTTTATATAAATACTACTTATATTATAATAATAATAATAATAATAATAATAATAATAATAATAATAATAATAATAATAATAATAATAATAATAATAATAATAATAATCCACTTACGCTTCCTTTCTATTAAAAACAAATATGGGTATCCATCCATGCACATGTTTCCCTAAATGGAATCAAATTAAACATTTGTATAAGACAACTCATGCATAGAGCAAATACATCAAACAAAACCCCTAGGGTTTGAAAAAATTTCAAAGGAGATCACTCAAGGGTTTGGACTTGGCCATAAAATATATAGGGTTAACATGATACATGAGTATGCAATAGCTTATCAGAAGTATGAAATAGCATAATCCATAAGAACATTTAGTGGAGTAAAATCTAAATCTAAGAAGAAGGTATAATATATCATGGTTTAATGAAATCCTAAATGAACATAATAAATGATTAGCCTTAAGAAAATCACATCCATTGTAAAGAAAATAAGACCTTACCCTCGAAAAGGAGTAAGAGGGATCGAGTTCATCAAAATTTAGTATAGAAAATGGGGTTTAAATCAAAATACAATACAATTATCAATACACATTTATTTAAGACTAATCAAATGTAAAAAATATAAATTAGAATTAATCAATATCATAAATCCAAAGCAATATATGACTAGAATATGGTTTTAAAAAGTATATTGATTTGAAATAGAGTTCAAAATAACTGTCATAATTTGACAATAAAATTAGGGTTTGTGTGCGAGACAATGAAAACCCTAAAAATTCATTGTGACCTAACAATTTATCTAGATCAATACACTCCATGTTTTTAGGCCCATAAATGTGGACTTTATATTTTTAGAAAATAGTGGACACACAAAAACTGATTTCATGATTGTGTTCATCTGATTTAAGGCTCTCAAACACTCATGTAATATTTTGAATATTTACATATTGATCATTGGGAAATCACTCTTTTTATTTAAACCTTAATAAAAATATTGAACCTACAAAGGACAAGGAAAAGGAGTTGTGTTTGTGACATGTGATCAAGGTCGAAAAGGTTTTTAAGTGCCAAGTAATTATTAGGCCCTTTAACGATACACAATATTAAAGACAACATACCATAAAATATTTAATTCAACGAAGTAGTCTAATGCAATGTAAGTATGTCATTATCATGATCTTCAATGTTACAATGAATGCTCTTTAAATACTTGATCACTTATAGAATTTTTAGTAGAATAGAGTGAGAACAAATATTAGATGTTCATTCAAATTTTCTTAAATTCTTATATACCTTATCTATATGTGCTTTGATTTCTTATTCTAAATGCATGAATATACTTATGTATTTATAGATATATTGAATTAAAATTAGGGCCCTATTAATGTATAAATCAATATCAAATGAGTGAAAACACTGACAAGATGAGACAACAAGACTTGTGTGCACCCAAATAGATTTACAAAACACACCCTCCTAGAAACGTACATTGTAAATTTTTGGGCCCCAAAAATATATAGTGTACGGTTTTGGAGTACTACCAAAAATAAATGAAGAGAGAGAAGGAAGAGAGAGGAAGGGGAAGGGGAGAGAAGAAAGAGGGGGATAGAGCATAAACAATTGACAATATATCAATAAAACTTATTTTAGACTAATAATTGACAAGTATACAAATACCCTACAGTAATATAATTTTACAAATAATAAATTTTTAAAAACTATTTTTAAGTCTCTACAATAAAATATACCACTTAATTTTATATTATTTATTATTAAAGATGTGTGTTATATTATATAATAACATTAATAATTTAGATAAGGTTCATTAGGCATAAAAGAAAAACCACTCTTAATATTAATAGGAGAGGAATATCGATAATTAATACACATGTTCGTTATTTTTTTAATGGATAACTTATATTTCTTAAAATTTAATTTTTAATATTTTTATCGATCATCATTTAATTTAGATTATAAATATTTGACATAAAAATATATCATAATTTTAATGACACTTATTTTTCTACATATTAGAAGCTTGTTCTAAATAAAGTGATTTAGTTGTTTAATTTTAATTTTAATGAATATTATACGAAATGTATTATATATATATATATATTTTTAATTATTATTTAAACGATTGTTGTTTGTTTTGAACCGTATTTGTGTTTTAAATTTTTTATTATGTTTTAATATCAATGCATAACTACAATTAAAAACGTTTAACTTATATAATAAAAATTATTATTTAAATGATGAAAAAAACCTTCACCTATATAAAAAAAATTAAATATCATATATGTCACTAAAACAAAAAATAAAAATCTATAAATCAAAATATTTGAATAACATAATAATCTACTTGCAACAACAAACACCATGCAAGACTATAGCTTCTAAAAAATTAAATAAAACAATAACAAGGCTAGTGAATAATTAAAAAAATTATAAATAAATTTATGGAATTATCTAGATGATAATAAAAAACTAAAAAACCAAACCTTGCACTCTCATACAACCACTCATAATTAAGAGTGTGCTTTATAGAAGTCTTTAAAAGTCACCCCAAGAGCTCAACCCAAAACCTCATAAAAATTTTAATTCTAAATTCGATAAATTTATTAACACGATATTAAATTATATAAATATTTATATATTATATTAATAAAAAATTGTATATAATTTTAAATATTATTTTATTTTACAAATTTTTGATGAAATAAAGCTTATATTAATAATATAAATATATCAAAACTTTAAGGCTATTTATACAAAAAAATTGTAATAGAGAACACATTGCAACGGTGCATTAGAACAAATCTAAGAAACACAAAGCAAATAGTGAAAGTAACAAACCTTTAATGGTCCGGCAACCAAAAAAAAAAATCAATACATAAACATTGAATTACCAAAACCTATATCCATAGTATGACTTTTTTTACCCTTTTTTTATGAACCCCTATCTAGAGCGGTCGAGTATCAACAATAATCATTGAACTCATTGAAACCAACAAGGGCCCAAATTGAAATTGAGAAACAACGAGGGGTTGTTCTTCATCAAACTTAGAAGATTCAGACTCGTATGATCTCTTGATTCCACCACCTATATCTTTATCCAAAGATATTGCTTAGAAAAAGAATTTGCTTCAATCATTTTTCCAATAACCTCTGCGTCCTCATCTTTCCCTATGTCATCTTTGGATTCCTTGACCTCATTTGAAAGAGGATGTTCATGTTGTTCCCAGTCTTTAGAATTATCACCCTGTGCCTTTTTCTTTTTCGATTTACTTGCATGAGGACATACCCCTTGGAGATGACAAGTTTGATGGCATAAATACAGTGTTTTCATATTCCGATATTTGAAACCAATAAAAATTGTCATGATTAATCTATATTCTATTTAAAAACCCTTTGTTAAGATCCACCTTCATGTAAATACGAATATAAGTAAAAAAATATTTATTTAAATTGATCATTATCTATTTTTATGAATCTTCCACACATAATACTAATAACTTCACATATTAAAAAATGTCAAAATAACACAAAAAGATTTGAGAACTAAACCATACCAATATTTTATGCCAAAATCGCATTTATGCTCCTCAACGTCATGTGGGGAACATTTTTGAAGTGTTCATCCAAGAAATTCCCAATAGTCAGTCCTCCTTCACTTAGGATTCCTTTCCATTAAAAACAAACATGTTTCCCTAAATGGACCCCCACCCTCTTGTACGTTAGAAAGTACTCCCATATTTCAAAGGGTCCCTCTTATGATTCACACTATAACCAATTTAGCCAAGTCTACTCGACAATTTTATGCTTTCGATTTATTTTTTAATAAAAGGGAGAAAGTTTGGTCTTCTTTCTTTTGTTTTTATTTGAAGGGAGAAAGTTTTGATTTAATGGTTTAAACAAATAATAAAAAAGGAAGATAAGAGATATGGGTGGTTCCTACATCACAAGATGATTTAAAACTTGGACCCAGTGTTCCAAGATGCATGCATTTTTCCAATAAAGGTTAGCTCCGTGTCATATTTAATTCCATAAATGTCAGGGAGAGGGCACTTTCTAATCCCTAAATTGTTTTAAGTGTGATTAAATTTATCATTTTTTAAAATTATTGGTAGACGTTTTTTAAAAATCAAAGTTATGAATTAAATTATTTTTTATTAGAATTATGATTTAATTTGGAATATAAATAGAAGGCTCAGATCTCTCTTACAACGGTTATGAAAGGCCTTGCAAATATCACCACAGTTATTATGGGCTCTACAAACATTACCATGGTCACTACGTGCCTCACAAACATCACCATCGACCACTACGAACCCCACAAAGATCTCTATTGACCACAACCAGTCTAAAATAGAATTGTGATTTAAACCTAGGTGGAGTTGGACACAACCAAGCCACTTTAACCAATTCATCCATATTTCATTGACTATCATTCTTTGTAATTGTTAGGGTACCAATAATTGATGTATTTTAATTTAGTGATAAGGAGTAAAGATATTTATTTCATCAAAATGGTTTGGGATTTGAACACGACTTCTTGTTAATATTATTTTTGACTTAAATTTAACCTCATTTTTTATGGTGTCGAGTCTTTATACTTAATAAAAATTGATCCCCTTCTAAACCCAAAATAAATAATAAAACTTTGTTAATAAGCTCACACTCACTTGTTATATCATCATTTTTTGAGTTATTTTTTGTCTCAAAACAACAATTCACTTTGTTTCTAAAATGAGGATTTTATTTTTCGTAAGGCATAACATACTAGTAGAATAAGTTATGAATACACACAAATTAAATTTATCCAACTTAAGATAGTATGACATTGTATATATAAAAATATATTAAAATTATACTTATATATACTTATCAATTTATTAATGTCTAATTTCACTAAGGATATATAATTTTTAATGTAAGAGATGCCCTCTTGTTGTTCTCTTTTTAGGGCCAAGACAAGGGTTTTTGTTGTCGTCATTCTAGAGGTAGGTGGAGCTCCTCTCCCTACTTTCATTTACCTTCACATCCCCATGGTGGTGGCATGTTTGACTATCTTGGAAGCAGTGGTGGTAGTAGTTGCAGTGCTCCTCCACAGGGTAAGTTTCCACGTTTGGATCTTGGCATATCTTCTCAGTAAACTGAAGAAATTGAAGAAAAACAACAAAATGATGGGTGGTAGTGTATCCCTAATATAAAGAACCCTTTATGTAGTAGTGTTACAAGGACAACCCTGATAGCCCCCTTCTTTCAGTCACCATGTTCATTAGTGTTGCCTAATTGTGTTGTTATTTGTGGTTAGTGGTCCTTGATTTTATCATTTTTTTTAACACCATACTTTTATTATGGCTATAATTATTATGCAACTTTAATTTTGTCACTATTTTGATGATGTAATTATTTTTTTTCTCTAGGCATTCTTCAACTCAATATGACTCATATTCTAGGATGTAATTCCCTCCATCTATTCTTTGTAGGATCAATATTGTACTACTATATTTCATTAATAAAAATAGACTTTTCAATCCATTTTTTTAAAGTAATGAAGCATTAGTCTTCCAAATCAATAGAGCACACTTTAATAAAAACACACTTTGTTTTTCTTCTTGTTAGGATTGGATTAGAAATGAAGATTGACTATTGGATTACTAAACCCTTATATCTAGCAGGTAAGTTTCAAAATTGCACCAAAATCTTGGCCACCACTCATGTCTACTATTCTTTTTGTTGGGCTCCCTTTAAGGCCTCCTATGAAGCACTGGTCAAAATCCTTTGAGATTTCCTCTAGGCCAATTCTAATCATACCCAGGGTTTTCATCAGGTGGCCTAGGATATTTGTTGACTCCCTCATGATGAGGGTAGCATGGGCATCATTGACACATTTCGACAAAGTATGACCTTATGTGATAAGTGGACTGTGTAGTCCATTAAGGGCCATGAATCTTGTAAAATTATGCGAGGGAAATGAATCTTGTAAAATTATGCTAAGGCATTGTATCTCTATGGGCTCTCCATGTGGTAAAACCAATTGGTAAAATATTGGCTTCTAGTCCCCTCTTATCTTTATGGCCCCTATCAAGATCTCTGGCTATTTTATGGCCAAAATCATTTGGAAGGTGTTTGAAGCCGTCAAACCCCATTTGAAGTGGGTGGGAGATGGTTTTTGCATAGGATTGTCTTTTAATGACCATAACATGTGGTGGTCCCCTATTCTTACTAGTTATTTCATTCTCCTAGCTTAATTACTTGGTATTAAAACTCTACAGTTATTCTGCAAAGGGATTCACATTATTTGGGATTTGGTTACATCCATCGATTATATCCCTTGGCTTGAATTAATAATTATGTTTCAGTTAAACAATGCAAACTTAACTTCAATTCTTTGCATCTAGGAGTTGTTATCGGATGTTATGTTGCATAAAATGAGCCTACAACCTCCTAGGGCTTGGTGGAAGGACTAGAGGTGGAACTGTGATACTCAATTCAATAATTACTCTCTCAAGTTAATTTATCAAGTGATGAGTCCCATCTCCTCGACTTTAGGCAAACTCAATAGGTGTTGGGGTCTATAGTCCTCTCCCAAGATTTGGCTCACCCATCTGGATCATGTGTGATAGCCTGACCTAGAGCTCAAGCTGGCTCACTTTTATGGTTTTTGATATACCAAGGACTTATTCTAGATGAGAGATTGCTCTACCTCTTTATTCCCTAGCCCTTTTATCTATCTTACAAACATCCTGATGTTGAACACACCTATCTACTGAGAGGGGGGGTGAATCAGTAGATCAAAAAAACCTGGTTACTTACAACTTTCAAGATGAATGTTAAATAAATGCAAACTTAAACAAATCAAATAAAGATATCACATGCATAGAAGCACAACACATAACACCTGATTTATACGTGGAAACCCAAAGGGAAAAACCATGGTGATAATGCTGCTAGAATCTATTGTTCTAATCCAACCTCACTAAGTTTGTCTCACTGATTGAAACTCACTGGTACATTTAAGGACACCCATCCCAAGGAGACACCAATCCCCTGACTTTAAGATTACCAACTTTAAGGAAGCACCCACTCCCTATACTGAGCACCAACCTAGTTCAATCTGAAGGCACCAACCAATCAGATACTTGAATTACAATTCAAGTTAATGAATCAAATTCATAAAAGAATCCAAGTCTTTGTTATTTATTGTAAGTCCAATCTGCAACTGCTCATTTTCCCTTCAACACACTTTTATGTGTCCTTCACTCTTCCTACACCCTTTTTCTATGTCTAAATTTATCTGTTTGACACCTTGATATTATCCAATTCAACCATCACTTCTTCATACTCAGATGAGTCTCATATTTTTTCACTTACAACTTGACTCATCTCATTCCTAAAATGAAGTAATTGTTTGTCTTTCCTTCTCTTCATCTCTTTAGAAATTCACATCAAAACAAAACTTAGATGAGTCTCTTTTCTTTATACATTTTGTATTCATTGCTTGTCTCATCTCATTCCAAGCAAATGACTATATAACTTTCATTCTCTAAGCCTCTTCGAATTTTGCCCTAATCACATCAATTTCCACACTCGCAAAATTAGATAATCAATTCAGTTCAACCATTGTTGTTTTTATATCCTTCAACCATCTCACTAGATTTTTGTAACTAACTCACTTCAATGATTCTTTATTTATTTTTTGTTCCAAATTTGAAACATGTCTATCAATCTTTTTATCTAAGCTCTTTGTGCCATTCAATCTCTTTAAGATGTATGATATTTATATTGGCTTGGTCATTAACCTTCGGCATGTTGACTTTATCTCATTTTCTTCAGCATTCATGTATTACTTTTGCTCCTTTCGATTGTCTTAAACATGCTCAATATTTATCTTTGCCTATATACCTTTTAGGAGTTTGTCATGGAAGCCTTTTGGATTTTTTGAAATGGCCTTGTGTCCTATGCAATTGTCCTTCAGCATTTTTTGGAAGTGTTCTATAGCTTTTGGCAAATTTTTAGGTGTCCTTTCTCTTCATTTGAACTACCCTTTAGGATTTTGCAAATTGTCTTTCAAAATTTTGCAAGTGTCCTTCTCTCCTTCAAAAGTGTCCCTTGAAATCTTTTCAAGTGTCCTCTATCCTTTGGAAGTGTCCTTCAGAAACTTTGCAAATGTCCTTTCTTCATTCAAACTATCTTTCAAATAAATTGTTGTGGGCTTTTTGTCTAAGTGCCCTTCAAGATTTTGTAAATGTCCACTTGCCTTGGACAAATTCTATATAAAAATTCATTAATGCCCTTCTTCTGAAAGTGTCATTCAAAACTTTTGCAACATACCCTTCAGGATTTTGTAAGTGTCTACTTGCTTTAGATAAATTCTTTTAAAGAATTCATCAATGCCCTTCTTCCAAAAGTGTCCTTCAGAAATTATGCAACATACCTTTTGGGATTTTTTAGATGTCCACTTGCCTTAGATAAATTATCCTTCATGATTTTTGTTTGGGTCCTTTTCATCTAAAGGGCTTCAGAACAATTTCCCTGACAAAATACCAAGTGTCTTTTTCTTTTGGCATTTTGCAATATACCTTTCAGGACTTCTCAAAATGTCCTTTCAAAAACTTTGTTTGGGTCACATGCCCTTTGGAACTTTTACAAAGTACCCTTCAGCTTTTTGAAAAGATCCCTTTAGAAGCTTTGAATGGTCCACTTACCCTTCAGACTTTTTACAATGATCCCTTTGAAACTGTTGAATGATCCACTTACCCTTCAGACTTTTTGCAATGTACCCTTTGGAACTTTTGATCAGATCACTTGCCCTTTCGAATTTTTCAAATGTACCCTTCAAAACTTTTGCACGAGACTCATTTCCTTTGGGACTATCCTTTGGAATAATATGTTTGAAAGAATTCCAAAACTTTGAAGTAATTGATGCAGGCTTTTTTCAAAAATGTCTTCAACACTTTTTTCGAAAGAATTGCCTTTAAATTTTTTTTGAAAGAATTCCCTTATTTGTTGCGGGCTTTTTTTCCAAGAGAATTGTCTTTACCAATATTTTTGAAAGAATTCCCTTGACAAATACAAAGGTGAAAAATCGACTAAGCATGGAAGCTTAGTAGGCTTTTAGCTGAGGAACAACCTTATGCATTTGTAACATTTACTCTATTCATCCTTATGACATAGAACTTAGACCACAAAGAATAGACACAAACTTGATTAACATAGTGTGATCATTTCCTTCAGATGCTGCCATACATGCAAAATGTTGATAACATCATACTATGCTCTTAGCCACATCTTATCAAGATAACCATGTGAGAAAAGACATTCAAAGTATACACACAAGTCTATTCAACTCAACACACACATAAGTCTATTCAAATCAACACCTTTGTCATTAATGCATGATAGCACATGCTACCTTTGACATCAATGACTATGTCCAACAATATCCCCCTTTGTCATTGATGGCAAAAATAGGTAGCACAATCTTTGTTTTGCACTTGCATCCTACTCTTTTCTCCCCCTTTGACATTAATGACAAAGCATTTCTGCCAAAAAGGTCAATTAGTTCCACTTGAAGTGCACTTCTTCAGATATTACATTGTTCTAATCCTTGGACCTGTAAGATAAGAACCATTTATGAGAAGCTCCCCCTTAGGCCATGAAATAATTGCCTAAACTCTTCTTCTTTTAGGAGTTAGTGATGTTCCTTTTATACTCCCCTTGGAGACATGCCTGATCACCAGGAACTAGTGATGTGGTATAGGAGCTACCACTCCCAATCGCTATGTCATATATTCAAATTGGTCCTTAGTCAAAGGTTTAGTGAATATATCTATAATTTGATCTTTTGTTGGAACATATTCCATAGTGGCTTCTTGATCACCAACCTTCTCTCTCAGAAAGTGATACTTGATTTATATGTGCTTTGTTCTAGAGTGCATCACCAGATTCCTAGATATATTTATAGCACTTGAATTGTCACACAAAATGGGAATTGGTCCTTTAAACTCTACTTAAATATCTTTTAGTAACTGCTTCATCCACAACACTTGAGTTCAACATGCCACTGCTGTAACACATTCTACTTCTACTATAGATAGTGTAACCGACTCTTATTTTTTACTCAGCCATGAAACAAGTCTATTACCAAAGAAGAATGCACCACCACTAGTACTTCTTCTATCATCTGTGCTTCCTACCCAATCAACATCTAAATATGCTGTCAAAGTTAAACCATCACTTGAAGGATACCATAAACCATAGTCTACTATGATTTTGATATATCTAAAGATTATTTTTATTGCATTTACATGTGTTTCTTTTGGTGTAGCTTGGAATCTAGCAACCATGCATACAACTTGCATGATGCCTAGTATTGATGTGTTGAGATATAGTAAACTATGAATCATAGACCTATACATTGTATGATTCACTTTAGGAGATTCATCGCCTTTGCTCAATTTACATCCAATTATCATGGGAGTGCTAATTGGTCTATTGTCCTCCATACCAAATTTCTTGAGCATCTCCTTCACATACTTGGTTTGGGATATGAATATCCCTTCTTTGGATTGTGCAACTTGTAGACCAAGAAAAAATGAAATTTCTCCCAGCATGGACATTTCAAACTCCTTTTGCATTTGATTTGTAAATTCTTTGCACATATTATTACTACTTCCACAAAAAATAATGTCATCAACATAGACAACTATGATCAACATATGTCCATTTTCAGACTTAACATACAAGTTATTGTCTTCACATCCTTTGATAAATCTTTGTTGTTGCAAATATTGATCCAGCCTTGAATACCATGCTCTAGGTGCCTATTTTAGACCGCATGGTGCTTTCTTCAATCTGCATACATAGTCTTCCTCATCTATCAACTAAAAACCTTCAAGTTGTTTAATATAAACTTCTTCTTCCAAGGTTCCATTCAGGAAAGCTGACTTAACATCCATATGATAAACTTTGAACTTCTTAAAGACTGAAAATGCTAAGAACATTCTGATGGCTTCCAATCTTGCCATTGGGGCAAATGTCTCCTCAAAGTCTATACCTTCTACTTAAGCATATCCTTTTCAAACAAGTCTAGCTTTTTTCTCATAATAGCTCCATCTTCATTCAATTTGTTTTTAAAGACCCATTTTGTGCCTATGACATTCTTGTCTATGGGTCTTGGAACTAGCTACCAAGTTTTTTCTTTTCTATTTGACTTAGTTCCTCATCCATGGCCTTTTACCAATTCTCATCTTTGTTGGCCTCAGCATAACTTTTGGGCTCAATTTTAGATAATAAATCAAAACTTACCTATTCTTTGCTCATTACTTCTCTTCCTGTTTGGACTCCTTCATTCATGTTGCCAATGATCTGCTCCTTAGGATGATCCTTTTGAACAAACTTTGAGGGTGCTTTTTTAGTCATCTTTATCTCTTCTTCATTATTTGATATTTCATCCTCAGCATCTTCTTTTAGTTCCTCAATTATGATCTCCTTTACAGGTTCAGTTTCTTCTTTGTGGATCTCTTCAACCTTAACATGGATGCTTTCCACTAGCTTATGCAGTCTTTTGTTGTAGCAAACATAGGCTTTGTTATGAGTGGAATAACCAAGGAATATAACCTCATCACATCTCGACTAAAAATTTCCTAAATTTTTCTCCTTCCTTTGAATGTAGCATTTACTTCCAAACACTCTGAAGTACTTGACCGAGGCAAGCTTACCATACCATAGTTTGTATGGAGTCTTATCACTGTTCACTCTCAATTGAACTCAGGTCAAGATGTATGCTATTATTGGGCTGATTCTCTCCAATAACCATCTAGCAAGTTGGCTTATTTCAAAAAAAATCTAGCCATCTCCTTGATAGTCCTATTCTTCCTCTCAACAACTCCATTTTATTGTGGAGTTCTTGCAACAAAGTAGTGTCTCTTAATTTCATGCTTTTCACAATAGTCAATGAATTCATTTAAAGTGAATTCACCACCTTTAACAGATCTGAGACACTTGATCTTTCTACTAATTTCATTTTCAACCATGGCCCCAAAGATCTTGAATCTCTCAAAGGCTTGAGACTTTTCCTTTAAGAAGGTTACCCATGTCATTCTAGTGTAGTCATCTATGAATAACATGAAATAATACACTCCTTTGGAACTTATTATCTTGGTTGATCCACAAAGATCAGTATGAACAATCTATAGAGGTTTTTTAGTTTCATAATCTTTAGTTTGGAATGAGACCTTGGTCTATTTATAGAGTTGACATTCTGATCCGGGCAACAATTCAAGTGACAATTCGGGTGATGGTTTCACCCCAATTGATGATGGAACTTTTGGGAACCATAAATTTTGCACTGTAGCTCCAATTGACTCATCGTTTGAACCGTTGGAAAGATAAGAATGAGGATAACATGGTGAAATAGAATGGAGATTTGATAAATGGATTTTGACCCTCGAAAACCCAATAGGAGTGCCTCAAATTTTAATTTTAGTAGTGCAGTCTAAAAATAGTAATTCCTCAAATTCTGTATTGTTTTAAATCATAGAAGTCAAACCACTTAATATCCCTCAAGATTGGTGACCTTACACATCCTCCCCTTGATTTAAAAATGTGTATAAATGAATATGTAACCTAAAATGGAAATCAAATATCTCTTCCCAAAGATAAGCATATATTTTTATTACGATCTTGAGTAATAAAATATCTCTTCTCAGAGAATTCATTATTACTGTGTTATTTTTGTGTTCTTGAAATATTTTTCAACCAAAACTTCTAAGTTTTGGATCAGTGGTATCGGATCAGTTTGTCTTGAGAGTGTATGATCCTGATGATGAGGTTAGGCTATAAGAAGCTTGGGTAGAAAACAATAGAGCTTCCAAACTATCCACCTATTCACTCCAAATGAATTAAAATGGTGGACAAAACTGAGACATCTGATCCTTTTAAGGAAATGGTGAATGAAGCCCTCAAATGGCAATAAGCATAGATGCTACAAAAAATTTCCCAAATTCTCTAACAACTCTTGATGGGAAATTCTGGCTCCTCATTTGCACTTCCTAGCTCCTCATCTATGGAACATCTTTTCAATGCCCGAACACCCTTCAAGGTTTAGGTGAATTTTGATATTCCTACATTTGAAGGCAAAATCAATGTTGATGCATTAGAAAATTGGTTGGATTAATTGTCTTCCTACTTATCTGTAAATAAATTCACTGATGGAAAAAAGATCACTTTTGCTCTTTTGAAAGCATCATTACCCATGAAAATTTTGTTAGAAGTGTACAAAAAGAGGTTCAGTACAGATGACATTGGCCTTGAATTAGAACCTACCTGGGATGATTTCATGGAAGTGGTAAAGGAATAATACTATCCCATTGGAGCGTATGATGATCTGTACATACAATGGAAATAATTTTGCCAAGGTAATGACCAATCTGTTCAAGATTAAACAGACATTTTTCATTCTTTATCTGCAAGATTGGGCATCCAAAAAAGTGATAAACATACGACTCTCAAATATCATGGTGGACTACAATGGTACATATGGGGGGAAATGGAACTCTTCAATTTGGAAACCCTCGATGAGGCATACAAGTTTGCAGTGAAGATTGAGCAGAAACATGGCAGAAAAAATATGAAGAGTCAGCCTTCAAAATAGAAAAGTGGCAAGGAAGGTCAAATACAAGGCCAAAATTGGAAGTAAAAGGATTTTTAAGATAAGAAACCCCAAAAGGGGATGGCTGGAAAATGTGTGATTACCACAAAATTGGAACTCACTCCAAAGAAGAATGCCGAGCTATCAAGTCACTTCTTTCTGAGTCACAATACTCAACATCTACTACTCTGGCTCATACACAACCTACAGTCAAAGAGGATGAAGAAAATATTATAGATGCTAAGCCTGATACCATCATCACTTCATCACAGACCCATGAGGAAAGGCCAGATGACAAGGAAAGATTGTTTCACTCTAAATGATGGGTAAAAGGTAAGCCTCTGCATTTCATTCTTGATAGTGGAGTCAAAAGAATTTAATATCTACTAAAGTTGTGAAAAATCTAAATCTATCCATGAAGCCTCACCCAAATCCATACAATATTGGATGGTTGAGCCCAAGGAGAGACCTCTGTGTCACCCATCAATGTCTTATTTCATATGCAATAAAACCTTTCCAAGATGAAGTCTTGTGTGATGTGGGCAATCTAGATGTTTATAATGTACTCCTTGGTCAGCCATTCATGTATGATTGACATGGTATCTATGAATCAAAAAATTAAATAATCACGCTCACTCTTGGAACACGATGCTATAGGGTACTAGAGGTACCACCTCCCACATCTATCTCCCTGATCAGTGCCAAGAAATGTAAGAGATTGGTGGAAAAGACAAAGTAATTTGTTCTCATGGTGGTCAAACCACAAAAATCTAAGAAGGTCGATGTTGTAGTCATAACTACACAATCAACACAATAATAGAAGTAGATGGGACAAATCATAGGAGAATATGATGAATTATTCAAGTCACCCATAGGAGTTCCACTGCATTGCCAGGTAAAACATTCTATTGATTTGATCCTAGGATCATCTTTGCCTAATAGTCCTGTGTATCACAGATCAAGTTTGGAGAATGATGAGATAAAAGGATAGATTCAAAAATTGATCCAAAAGGGTCACATCAAGCCAAAATCTACACCCTATGGTAGCCCAATTGTCCTAACACCAAAGAAAGATGGAACATGGAGGCTTTGCATTTACTATCAAGCCTTGAATAAAATCACTATGAAGAATCACTACCCTCTCCCCATGATTTATGACCTACTAGACCAACTCTATGGTACGAAGTTCTTCACCAAAATTGACTCAAATCTAGCTATCACCAAATTCCCATCGATCCCACCGATGTCTGGAAGACTGCATTCAAATCTAAGGAGGGGATATTTGAATGGTTGGTTATGCCTTTTGGCCTAACTAATGCACCTAAAACCTTCATGAGGATGATGGATGACATCCTATGACCCTTCACCAACTCATTCATGGTTGTCTACCTAGATGACATACTCATCTATAGTAGAACATGGGAGGAACATCTGCAACATGTTCGTAAGGTACTTTAAACTCTTCAGGAGCACAAGTTATATGTAAATCTTGACAAATGCACATTTGGGATGACAATAATTGAGTACCTTGGGTATGTTGTGAATGAGGAAGGGGTCCATGTTGATCTATAAAATATTTAAGTTATTCAAGAATGGCCTACACCAAGAACCCTCACAGAGCTTTGCAGCTTCTTACGTCTTGTAAATTTTTATCATAGGGTTGTTCTTGGATTTTCACATGTTTCTTGGTCACTAACCCAAGTGACTAAAAGAGGAGCTAAAGCTACATTTTAGTGGGGTTAAATACAACCAAGGGAATTTGATAATTTGAAGAACATAATTTGCTTAGCCCTTGTTCTTGCCTTGCTAGATTTGCATCAACCTTTTGAGTTGATGACAGATGCGTCTAAATATGCCATGGTAGCTGTCATCATGCAAGATGGCCATCCTATTGCATATCATAGTGAAACTTTCACTTATATAGTCAAGAAATATTTGACATATGATAAAGATCTCTATTCCATTGTGTAAGCCTAAAAATAATGGAAACACTACATCTTGGGGAAAGAGATAGTCATCCACACTGACCATAGACCATTGGAATTCATCCAAACACAGAGCAAACTATGAAATGAGAGGAACCAAAAGTGGGCCACATATCTTCAAAAATTCCATCTGATCATCAAACAAAAAAAGGGGAGATCAAATACAATTGTATATTGTCTGAGACATCGACCAATCATTGCACTCACAATAGTTCTTGACTTGTGCAAACATGAGACTGCCACTTGGGGTGCTTTGTATGAAGTAGATCCTACATTTGTTGATACATATCAGGTGATTCAAAAAGGTAAAAATGTTTATAATTTCTATTTTCAAGATAATCTCCTCTATCATATGGGGCACATCTATGTTCTAGCTATAGAGCAATAGAAGATGATATGGGAAGCACATTTCAGTAGGATAGCTGGACACTTTGGTGTAGAAAATAAATTGGTAGTTCTTCAAAAACACTTCTACTAGCCCCATTTATGAAAGGATGTGGAAAGGTATCTCAAATCTTTCACCTCATGTGTGATAGCCAAGCCAAAAAATAAGAAGCAAGGATTGTACATGCCATTGCCATAACCAACTAGGCCTTGGGAATCTATCTCAATGGATTTTATCTCAGGTTTTCCCACTTCAAACCATGGCAAGGACTATATTTTTGTTGTAGTTGATCATTTTTCAAAAATGGCTATCATGATTGCTTGTAAGAAAAATATATCTACTGAAGAAAATGCTCAACTATATTTTAGTCATGTATGGCTCCATTTTGGTCTCCCCAAGTCCATTGTCTCAGATCAAGATAGCAGGTTCCTAAGCATCTTCTAGTCCACTCTATGGAAGATGATGGATGCCAAGCTGATGAAGTCCATAGCCTTCCATCCATAGACTGATGGTCAGATAGAGGTGGTGAACCACTTGATTGTTTACATGATTTAGATGTATCACTCCAAACATCCATGCACATGGGATGAGGAGCTTTTTTTCATATAACATGGATACAATTGGGCCCTGCACAGCTTGACCAAGCACAATCCATTCTAAGTATGCTTTAGGTTCCAACCCATAACACCAATTGATATAGCCATTCCATTCTCCACCATGGAATACACACCTTATGGAAGATCTAAGGCAACAAAAGCAACAAATTTCATTAAACAAATGTAATACATCCAACAACAAGTTTGTGACATCTTGGACAAGATGAATCAAAAGTATAAGCAATGCCATGACAAACATAGGATTGTACACCATTTTTTTGTGGGTGACAAAGTTTGGTTGTAGCTTCAGAAGGAATGACTTGCAGGCCCACATAGAAAAATTTGGCCTCTACAATATGGTTTTCTCTACAATATGGTCCCTACACCATCACCAAAAAAGTTAGAGAAAATGCTTTTGAGTTGAACCTACCAGCCTACCTTGGTCTACATCCAATATTCAACGTAGAACTCCTCAAACCATATCATACACATCTGTTGGATACTTCAGTCATAGTAGAACAACTAGAAATTGATGAGCTTGATCCATAGAGTTTTTATCTAGTGGAGGAGGATCATATTGTGGACACCTGGATGATGATGACAAGAGGACATTCTATTCCACTTTATCGGGTGGTCAAAAGGGGCCAACTTAGCCACCAAGTTGAGTGGCTCATAGAGAATCAAATCAAGACAAAACTAACACACCTACTAAGGAACATTGATGAAATGGGGACCATTGATTCTCAAGGAGGGAGGAATGATCTGGGCAATAATTCAGGGGATAATTCGGGTGACAGTTCCACCCTAATTGATGATGGAACTTTTGGGAGCCATAACTTTTGCACCATAGCTCCAATTGACTCATCATTTGAACTGTTAGAAAGATAAGAATGAGGAGAACATGGTGCGATGAAATTTATATTTTATTGATGTATTTTGACCCCATAAAACCCTATGGAAGTGCCTCAAATTTTAATTTTAGTAGTGTAGTCTAAAAATAGTAAGTTTCTAAAAATAGTAATTCCTTGAATTCTGTATTATTTTAAATCATGGAATTTGAACCACTTAATATCCATTGAGATTGGTGACCTTCCACATCCTCCCCCTCATTTTAAAAATGTGTATAAATGAAGATGTAACTTGAAATAGAAATCAGACATCTCTTCCCAAAGATAAACATATAGTTGTATTACGATCTTGAGTAAAAAAACATCTCTTCTTGGAGAATTCATTATTATTGTGTTATTTTTTGTTCTTGAAATATTTGTCATCCAAAACTTCTGATATTTGGATCACATTATCTACACATTGTGTTAGTAGGCTTGGTTATCTTAGGCATGTGTCTTACACACTTGTTGGAACTTACTTTGACTAAATTATCAAAGTTAACATGACCCATCCTTCTGTGCCATAACTAGCTCTCATCAATCTTTCCCATGAGACAATTTGTATCATTTACCTCAATTAGATTATATATGTTACTCTCAATCCTTTTTCCTTGTGCAAAAAATTTTCTAGACCTTCTTAATTCACAACGTTCAACATCAAATATGACTTTATAGCCATTGTCACACATCTAACTGACACTCAACAGATTATGTTTTAGTCCTTTAACATAAAGAACATCATGTGTAGGGAGCTTTTCATCAATGTACAAGGTTCCTTTGCCTCTAATTTTCACTATAGTATTGTCTCCAAAGCTGATAGTCCCTTCCTTGCATTGGCTCAATTTGGTGAACTTACTCTTGTCACCGGTCATATGCTTTGAGAAACCACTATCTATGACCCATAAATTTTTCTCTTTAGCATGCAATGTTATTTGGGTGATCATAGACTAATTTTTATTTTTCCATATCTCCTTGGGCTTCTTGACTGTACTTTTATTTGTTGTGTCATTGATTTGTGAACCTTTGTTCTCTTTAGGAGTCTCAACCCTTTTTGCATTGTTAGACTTTGATTTAACAAGGTTTTTTCTACAATGCTTTTCTATATTCCCAAAATTATTATAATTATAGCATAAAACATCTAGATCTAGTAGAGGGGAAATTGAATTCTCACTAAAGACACTTATCCTTCTCTTATGTACAATTTTACAATCAAATATTGTATGGCTAAATTGATTACAACTATAACAATAACCTTAAAATGATGAAGAATACCTAGTTATCATTCTCCTTTGGAGATATAAAGGAGGTCTCTTAAACTCTGTCTTCTTCATGTTCTTTATTGTTATGTTATTTTTTATAGAAACAACCTTGGTGTTTATAGGAACAAAGTTATTACTTTTCTTCTTTTCTTCAAGAATGTGATTTTATTCTTTTTTGATTCTTGATTTTTTTGCTGCCTTGAAGTTTTCATATAGAGTCCCAGTTGTTCTCAGCATGGGACTCTTGCCTTTTTCATACCCAAGACCTAATTTTTCTTTAAGGGGATTTTATGAGCTAATCATCTCATCCAGTATTGTAGATCCTCTTTTTAGTTTTAGGCCTTTATCAATTTGTTCTTTAGTCTTTTTGAGCTTTTCTCTTAGGTCCATGATTTCTTCCTCCATCTTCAAGCATTCTAAAGATTTTGCTTGCAAATCAGTTTTGAGCACATCCTCTATCCTCTTTGCCTCCTCAACTTGGGTCTTCAAAATCACTATCATTTTATTTGGTTCCTCATTTCTTTTATTTAATTTTTCAAACTCCTTTTGACTAAGCTTCTTTTGTTTATAATTTTCTTTTCTAAGCTTGTCAATTTCTTGTAAAGCACAGATGAGTTCGCATTCCAGATTTACTTCTCCTACTTCTTCTTCATCATCATCTAAGTCCTCTTCTTCTTGGCATAAATAAGTTGATTCATACGTCATGAATAGAACTTCATTTTTTTTTTGCCATAAAATCACTATCATGCTCATCACTTAAACTACTGCTATCATCAACTGAGTCACTATCTTCTTTTGAGTACATCCCCTTTTTATTCTTAAAGAATCTTTTTTTTTCTTGGGATAATAGGATTTTTCCTTTTGATTTTTCTCAATTGAATTAGAATCATCCTTCCTTTTATGTGGACATTTAGTAGCAAAGTGACCTAATTAAAACATTTGAAGGGTAACTTACCTTTGTATTTTCCTGAGCTCTTCTTCAATTTTCTGATGAAATTGGCCTCTACATCATCAACCTCCTTAGATTCAGAATTAGGAGTTTCTTCTTCTTCTGCCTGCTTAGAAACTTTACAAGCAACTTCTCTCTTGGACTTCTCTACATCTCCCATCCTCATCTCATATGAAGTGAAAGTTCTATGTAACTCATCTACTATGAGCTTGTTCATATCTCTTACTTCTTCAATGACAAAAATTTTACAATCATACTTTATTGTCAAAGATCTTAAAACCTTTTTGACAATGACTTATATTGTCTCTCCAAGTCCTCTGATTGTATTTACAATCTCATCTACCTTAAGGAGGTAGTCTGCAATCTTCTCTTCCTCAATCATCTTGAGGATCTCAAATTTTCCCTTATGTGTTTGAAGTTTGGCTTGTTTTAATCTATCATCTCCTTCATATATTCTCTTTAATTTGACCCATATGTCCTTTGCACTTTGACAATGCATGACTTTGACAAACTCATTATTTGACAATCCATAAAGAAAAACATTCTTTGCTTTGGCATTATTTTCACCTGACTTCTTCATTGCCTGATCAATAGGAGAAATAGTAGAGGATGTGTATTCATTCTCAACAAACATCCAATTATCAAACCCAAAGGAGGTCAAATATGTTTCCATCCTTATGCTTTAAAAATCATAGTTAGACCAATCAAACAAAGGTACCTTGTTTGATGAAGTTCCTTCATGACTAGCCATTTTGTGTTCAGACTCCAAGATCAACCTGAGCTGATTAAGCTTCTCTTTTGGAACCCAACGCTCTGATACCAATTGTTAAACACACCTATCTACTGAGAGGAGGGGTGAATCAGTAGATCAAAAAAACCTAGTTACTTACAACTTTCAAGATGAATGCTAAACAAATACAAACTTAAACAAATCAAAAAAATATATCACATGCATAGAATCACAACACATAACACTTGATTTATACGTGGAAACCCAAAGGTAAAAATGATGGTGAGAATGCTGCTAGAATCTACTATTCTAATGTAGCCTCACAAATTTTGTCTCACTGACTGAACCTCACTATTTACATTTAAGGACACCCATCCCAAGGAGACACCAATCCCCTGACTTTAAGAGCACAAACTCTAAGGAAACACCCACTTCTTATACTGAGTACCAACCTAGTTCAATATGAAGGCACCAACCAATTAGGTGCTTAAATTACAATTCAAGTTAATAAATTAGATTCATGAAATAATCCAAGTCTCCTTCACTCTTCATGCACCCTTTCTCTATCTCTAAATTTATTTGTTTGACACCCTGATATTCTCCAATTCAACCATCACTTCTTCATACTCAAATGAGTCTCATATTTCTACACTTACAACTTGACTCCTCTTATTCCTAAAAATAAGTAACTATTTGTCTTTCCTTCTCTTTGTCTCTTTGAAAATTTGCATCAAAACAAAACTTAGACGAGTCTCATTTCATTAACATTTTGCATTCATTGCTTGTCTCTTCCCATTCCAAGAAAATGACTATATGACTTCCATTCTCTGAGCCTCTTTGAAATTTTCCCTAGTTTCATCAATTTCCACACTCATAAAATTAGAAGAATCGATTCACTTAATCCATTTTTATTTTTATATCCTTCAACTATCTCATCAGATTCTTGTAACTAACTCACTTCAATGGTTCTTCATTTATTTTTTGTTTCAACTTTGAAATGTGTCCATTGATCTTTTTATCTGAGCTTTGCATGCCATTTGATCTCTTGAAGATGTATGATCTTTATATTGGCTTGGTCATTAAACTTCAACATGTTGACTTAATCTCATTTTCTTCAGCATTCTTGTATTGCTTTTTCTCCTTTCAATTATCTTAAACATGCTTGATTTTTATCTTTGCCTATATACCTTTTTGGAGTTTGTCATGGAAGCCTTTTGGCTTTTTTGAAATGGCCTTGTGTCTTATGCAATTGTCCTTCAACACTTGTGTAAGTATTTTATGTCTTTCAACAAAATTTTAAGTGTCTTTTCTCTTCATTCAAACTACCCTTCAGGATTTTACAAACTATCTTTCAAAACTTTGAAAGTGTCCTTCTCTCCTTTGGAAGTGTCCCTCGAAAGCTTTTCAAGTGTCCTCTATCCTTTGGAAGTGTCCTTTGGAAACTCTACATGTGTCCTTTCTTCATTCAAACTATCCTTCGGACAAATTGTTGTGGGATTTTTGTCTAAGCACCCTTAGGGATTTTGTAAATGTCCACTTGCCTTAGATAAATTCCTCTAAATAATTCATGTATGCCCTTCTTCTGAAAGTGTCCTTCAAAAATTATGCAACATACCCTTCAATATTTTATAAATTTCCACTTGCCTTAGATAAATTCTTTGAAAGAATTCATCAATGCCCTTCTTCTGAAAGTGTCCTTCAAAACTTCTGCAACATACCCTTCAGGATTTTGTAAATGTCCAATTGCCTTAGATAAATTATCCTTTGGGATTTTTTTTGGGTCCTTTCCATCTAAGGGGCTTCAGGATAATTTCCCTGACAAAATACCAAGTGTCTTTTTCTTTTAGCATTTTGCAATGCACCTTTTGAGACTTCTCAAAATGTCCTTTCAAAAACTTTGTTTGGGTTACATGCCCTTCAAAACTTTTACAAAGTACCCTTTGTCTTTTTGAAAATATCCCTTCAAAAGATTTGAATGGTCCACTTACCCTTTGAAATTTTTTGCAATGATCCCTTCAAAACTTTTGAACGATCCACTTACCCTTCAGACTTTTTGCAATGATCCCTTCAAAAATTTTGATCAAATCACTTGCCCTTCAGCATTTTTCAAATGTACCCTTCATAAATTTTGCATGGGACTCATTTCCTTTGAGACTTTCCTTCAAAACAATTTTTTTGAAAGAATTCCAAAACTTTAGAGTAATTGATGCAGGCTTTTTGTCTGAAAGGTCTTCAACACTTTTTCTGACTAAATTGCCTTTAACATTTTCTCGAAAGAATTCCCTTATTTACTGTAGGATTTTTATCCAAGAGAATTATCTTTACCAATATTTCTGAAAGAATTGTCTTTACCAATATTTTTGAAAGAATTCCCTCGACAAATACAAAGGTGCAAAATCAACCAAGTATGGAATTTTAGTAGGATTTTAGCTGAGGAACAACCTTATGCATTTATAAATTTTGATCTATTCATCCTTATGACATAGAACTTAGACCACAAAGAATAGACATAAACCTAATTATCATAGTGTGATCATTTCCTTCAGATGCTACCATACATGCAAAATGTTGATAACAACATCCTATACTCTTAGCCACATCTTGTCAAGATAATCATCTGAGCAAAGGTATTCAAAGTACACACACAAGTTTGTTCAACTCAACGCATACATAAGTCTGTTCAACTCAACACCTTTGTCATTAATGAATGACAACACATGTTACCTTTAACATCAATGACAATTATATAGACATCAATGACTATGTCCAACACCTAAGACATTTAAACATCTATTTTGGTTTTGTCTAAAAGCTTTTTATGCCTGACAATGGATTCATTCATTTTTTTAGCCTTACCACCATGAGCCTTTTCCTTAGCGACTACCACTCTTTGGGAATTATTCTAATTGGTCAACCTCTTTTACCTTAATATAGCATTTCTTTTGTGTAATTATTCTCTTTCATTTATGGAAAGCCATAAATAATGCTATCTTTAATCTTGAGCACTATAAAGTTTATTTTTTCATTAATGAAAATGTTGTTATTTCTTTAACCTCTATGCAGATTCAAGGTCAAGTGAAAAATATGGATCTAGACCTCTGCCACATGTAGGAACTCCTTGATCACTAGGGTATTACCCCTTACACCATGATTCAGATGCTACCTAATGGCCTACCCTACAGTCCACCACCACCTCCTCCCAGAAGGTGTCAAAGCATAAGTCAGTCTAGAGGCAAGGGTCAATTTTTTCCTCACCCTCCTCCAGGAGGATGATAGAGTTATCTTGTAAAATCTAATGTTGGTCCTTCTTATCTCTCTCTAGTTTCTTCCCAACCAACTAATGGATGGTCTATCACTATTCATGACAACCCCCTTGATGGTTGGACTATTCCAGAGATTCTCGATATGAAGCCAATTACTTGGATAGTTATTTCCAAGGATGATCCTCTACCTCTACCTCCTAGGGTGGTGGCATGTGCTTAATATTTTTTATGGTTGTTCTTTTTATAGTCCTATGATCATGCTTTGATCAGCTAATTTTTTACTTGAGTTTGGAGCCAGTTTTGTTCTTATGACATGGAGTTTGAGTTGTGATGTGTTTGACTAATTTACTTTGAAACCTTCTACATGATTTTATTTTACTATGTTTTTCTAGATATATATTTATTTTTAAAATTAATTAAGAAACCCTATAAATAGAAGATGCCCAATCGATATACAATATAAACTTCAAATAATTATGTAG
This sequence comes from Torreya grandis, assembly GCA_037957365.1. Taxonomy (NCBI): domain Eukaryota; kingdom Viridiplantae; phylum Streptophyta; class Pinopsida; order Cupressales; family Taxaceae; genus Torreya; species Torreya grandis. Next base: position 3,905,839 of record JARHVA010000429.1, read on the forward strand.
ATGATAAGCTAATTGTATTATGATTTTTATTTTACTATGTTTTTATAGATATATATATTTAGATTTAAAATTCATTAGGGAACCCTATAAATATAAGACTCCTAATTTTTAATTTCCAAAATACTATTGATATACCAATGAACTCAAATAAGGGTAATAAAATAGTCATAAAAAGAGACCCAAATGAATATGCTTTAGAAGAAGTTTTAAAAAGTTCCTTGATAAAGACCACCCCTTTTGAATAAAATAGAGAAGCATGATAGTACAAATATGGTGGTATTTACATACACTAAAATTTAATTAATATATGCTTGACAATGTTGGTCCTTGACATATTTACCTTGCTTGGTCAACTCGCCATTTCAAAAACAATTTGTATGTATGAAAGCCTTCAAGTCTTATAATTACTGAGAAAATATTCTAGACTTTCATAAGTTATTCCTATTCATCCCTAACCAATAGATACTTTATTTTTATTCCAATTTTAAATCCTTTATCCATTTTGGGCAAGTGGGCACTAGGTAGATAGGGATGCACTATGCACCTATCCACTAGTGCAAACTTGTCTATAGTGCTCTAACAACTATTTTTTTTAAATGAAACACTTCTTAATGATTTCTTGTGTACAAAAATAGGTCAATTATCTAAAATAATTCAAAGATTTTCCTATAATATCACATCAAGTGTCTCACTTTAAATCTTATTTTACTCTATCTAGCACTCTCTTCTTATTTAACCCTAAAATCTAGATTAGGGGAATCTAAGATTAAAGGTGTAGAGTTAGCCTAGGGTACAAGGATGGTAGACTAGGTCTAAAGTAAGATAATTAATTACAAAACTTAGATAAATATATACTAAATTTATTATATTGAGATATGCTAAAAATAAAATTATAACTATAGTAGATATTATAATGATAATGAAAATAAGATACGTCGTTGGTTTTAATGCTAATAGAGATCTAGATTTAGAACAAGAAGGGAATAGACTAGATCTAGATTTTGGATCAATCACCTGATTTTGTAATTTGTATTTATATAACTATAAACCCTTGCATCAACCTAGGATGGTTACAACAACACTTCTATCTGACTTAGATGTAGGCATCTAGTACATAATACTGGATAAAATTTGATGCAACCACTTGGATGTTTTTGGATTTTGTGTCACCTTAGCTCTAGTGAATTAAGATTAGGGTCATGGAAAGTCACTCCTTATCAAATATAAAAACCCTAATTATTCATCTTCATAGTGGTTATGGGAAAAATGGGTTAGTTGGCACATAGTGTTGAGTTGTCCCAAAGGCCCCTCTAAATGAGAATTTACTACATGGTCAATACTTTGAATAAGGCCTCAAACTTATGTAGTTCTCCCTTACGTGTTGGCTTATGTGTGTATCATGAAATGTGTGATAAGCAAGTACAACAATGACCTAGCTTGTAACTTTTCAAATGTGGCTCATAGAATGTTTCTTCATTACTTCAGACTTGTAGATGTGTTGTCCATATGACTGATATAGAAATAGGATTAAATAGTGAAGATTTGCTCATTTGAGTGCTTGATTGATTAAATTTAATTTGAATAGATGTATCATTATGAATAATTTGAGTTGTGATTAGGACAAATATAAAATATTTAAAGTGCATATATTTAAAGATATATAGAGATATTGGGGACACATGCCCCTAACTTTAGAGAGATTGTGAGTTTCCACCTGATAGTTGAGATTAGTTCAACAGTGAAACCCAATCATACTTATAACTTGGTGAACATGAGTGAACCAAGTAAACTCACACTATAAAACTAGTGATGTTGGATGATATAGTCAAGTGTAATCTATAAACCTGGCAGATTGAGAGATTTAATTACTTTAATCATACCAAAAATGAACCAACTAATACAATAGATTGGCTCAACATAGTCTGTAAAAGTCCAACTTGGTGGGTGATGACAATCCATAGAAGTATTTGAAATATGAAAGTTGATTTATTTTTGTAAATTTTAGCTACTCTTTGCATATAATATGCATCTTAGATATGTCTCATGTTGAAAATGCATATAACAATGGTACGATTATATAGAATTTACCATAAATGTGTATTTAAATCATAAAAATACATAATTTGGTCAATTTTAAACCTATGTGAGTGTGGATAATATGTTTCCAAAACATACCCCCACTCTAATATGAATATATGAACTAGTGTAAGTGTAGAGAAAATGTTTACAAAACATGCCTCCATAATATATTTGAATCTAGTGAACTATGAAAAATGTGGAAGCCATGCCTCTATGTCATGCCCCCACTAATATGCCCCCCACCCATTTGAAGTGATGGGAAGTAGAAATTGGTAGTCACCTTATCTCAAAAGAATAAGATAACTATATAATATGTGTATAAACCAAGTAACATATAGAAAGAACATGTCTAAGTAAATATATCATTGAAGCACGAAGAATGCGACCACATCAATTCCTATAATACATGATATAAATCATGGAAATGTCTAGATAATAATATTATAAGCTCAAAAAACAATCAAAAAAATGCATAAGAGCACTCAAAAGAAAATCAAAAGGCAATGGTCTAAGGAGACATTGAACAAGGGGCATGTTTAAATGTCGCACAATAAAAGGGACATGACTTAGTCAAATGTCCACAAAGCAAGGAATGACATATTCAAATGTCAACATACAAAAACAATGACATATTCAAATGTTAAAGAGGGAAACAAAGGCATGGGAGCTGCAAATAATGTATCATATTTGAATGCTCAAATAGTCAAAATAAGGCAATCAAGGAAGAGTATAAAGGAAAAGTAAAATCAACCAACATAAACACATCATACTAGTCCCTAGATATTTTTGTTTGTAAAAAATATTAAGTACATAAAATATCAAGTACACTGTAAACTATGTAAGCATGGATAAGGCATGTGTAAGTACATAAGCTAAAACATGATAATGTAAAGTGACCATAGAATGATATAGTTTGGGTGCATAATGATCAAATAATTAGATGCCCATAATGTCCATATGAAATTAGTATAAGGAAGGCCCAACATCTAATATTATATAGATCATGAATCTGTGTATGCCTAAATCACACTCAAAAGATGAGTGAAACACATGTGTATATAGAAATAAATGATATGTTATCCACTAACATGGAACTAAAAAATAGATGCCAAGTTGCTAATATAACATGTAAATACAAAAAGTTTTTTTGGTTATTTTTATTTTTATTCTTTTAGTATTTTTGGAATATGTTAGAGACCTTTATGTACCTAATTGAGAGGTATCAAGTGTAGGATCACCACTATCAACTATGTGGTGTATCCTTTTCTTTATATCCAAACAATGGTTTGTTTGGTACCCATAGATTTTGTGATATTGGATATAATATTGTGTTCCATTGAGATGTTGTGAAGGTGGTAATGTGATCAATTTATGTCAAAGTAATACCCTTAGAATCTCACTTTGAATTTTATTATCCTTTTGCATATTGTGTAAATCAGTTATCGTACATGTCTTTTCTTTGAATGATTATTTTTGAAATGATCCCTTACTAGTAGAAGATGCAAAGGTTTTATTAACACATTTTGAGTTTTGTACATGGAAAATCATATTTTTTAGTGATGCATGATTTAAATCTAAATATTGGCTTAATTTTTTTAATGTTTCTATCGACTTATTTATAGTCATAACTTGATCTTTTAGGGTTTCACAAGCACAAACCCCAAGTGATTCCAATTGAATATGCGTACATATATTATTTATGGATTTAAGAGGGATTAATTTGTTACCTTCCCTAGGAATTATAGAATGGGCCATTTTACCCCTTGAAGAAGTGATAACATGGATCCGGTTAAAAGGATTATAGTTATCACCCTCCTCAGGATTAGATAAGGGAAGAGACTCCACTTTGTCCATTTGAAATGTTTTAAATACCAAAATGAGGACATGATAGGAGAGACATACAAACTCTAGGGAGAAATCCATTTTGTTGATGTATATTTTAGATTTTGAAAAGAAACTAATTTTTGAAAAAAAAAATAGCCAATTATAAATCAAAAAAATCAATAAGTTTCTAGAACACCTTAGAAGATCTTACATTTGTATAGATTGGGTTCACCAAATATTTAACCCTAAAATCTATATTAGGGTAATCTAAGGTTAAAGGGGTAGAGATAGCCTAGGGCACAAGGATGGTAGACTATCTCTAAAGTAGACCAATTAATTATAATATATATATATATATTGAATTTATTATGCTAAGATATGTTAAAAATAGAAATTACAAGTATGCTAGATATTGTAATTTAATTAAACAAGATACTTAACTTGATTTGATGATAATAAATATATAGATCTTGAATAGGAAGGGAATAAACTAGATCTAAATTTTGAATCAGTCCCCTGATTCTAGAAATTGTATCTATGTAACAACCAACACTAGCATTGACCTGACACAGTTGCATCAACATTTCTATTTGACTTGGACACAAGTATCCAGTAAAAATATCTATTGAAATTTGGTATGACCACCTAGATGATTATAGGTTTTGTGTCACCCTCACTCTGGTGCATTCAATTCTGGGTCATGAACTGTTGCTCCTTGTTAAATAGAAAAAACCTAGTTCTTTGTCTTCATAGTGGTTGTGATAAAAATGGGTTAGTGGGAACATGTGTTAGAACATTTAATGTCTAAGTGGAGATATTATATACCTTTAGTACATATAGATAAATTAAATAATAATGATTTATTATTCATTAACACAAGTTAAAAACCTCATGTAAATAAATAATAAAACATATTTACTTATTGTTTACTGATTATGTAAAATGTTCATAGGAAAAGGTTGGACCCGCTAGTTACAAAAGTCACCTCCATTCATATTTTTTTCTTTTTCAAAATTCAAACTTGGTATTTATTATATTGTATAGAGGGAGAGAAAAATTTGGATCACCTTGGAGGTCTGCTTCTCATATTTTAAACATCCTAAATCTCAAATTAAGAACTAGATATTCCTTTCAAGAAACCAATAATCTTCTTGGAAGCCAAATATCAAGCTTGGGTGCCATTATTGGCATGTGTGAGTTGAAACTCAGCCAAAAATTCATCATAGTGTCTCGATAGTCAGTTTCTCTCTTTGAAAGGTTGATTCATCAATGATTTTTCTTACTAAAACCTTCTAAGGAGCCTATGTAATAGTAGAAGCACAGTCTAAATTTTTCTCTCACTTAGGCACCATTGTATGGCCCTATGGAGTAGCATCAAAAGAAAAATCATATTTTAGGTAGAAAAACTTAGTTTTGATTGTCTTGAATGCACAAAGGGAAATTACAAGGTGGATTGAGATTTCAATATCACCTCTGCTCTCCTCCATGCAACATTCCCATGTAATGGCATCCCAATATGCAACAAAAGTTTGAAAAAATCATTTTTTGTCAACCAAACTTAGTTCTGGTTGTGGTAGATGCTTAGAAGGGCCATTGCAAGGTGGTTCATTAGTTTACAAGGCCTTGTTTGGCCTCCTATATCTCCTTTCTCTCATTGCTACACCCAACTTCTACCCATGATCCATTAATGTTGTTGAAGTATTTCAAGCAGTTAATAATAGTTTACAAAAAATATTTATTAAATATTTAATTTATTAATTAGCCTTTAGTGTTGATTTAGTCTAAAATGTAAACTTGTAGTGTTGACTTTAAAAGGAATAGGAAATATTCAACTCAATCGAAAGGTTTCATTGAACCTAATGAAGAACATTATATTTGTAAGTTAAATACATATATGTATGGTTTAAAATAAGCTCCTCAAACTTGGTATTCTAAAATCACTAGTTATTTTAAATAATTAAGTTTCTCTAACTATTATTATGATAATAATCTCTTTGTTAAAGTTGAAGATGGTCATTTAATCTTAATGGTATTATATGTTGAAAATCTTCTTATTACTGTAAATCTAATTATTTTTATTCTTAAATATAAATAAAAACTAAGTCAAAAAAATTAAATGGATAATCTAAGCATTCTTTATCATTTTTTAGGAATGGCTATATTTTAGTATAAAAATTCAATTATTGTATCACAATCTCACTATGCACATAATCTTCTTGTTAAGTTTAATATACTTGACTATAAGTCTACATCTACTCCTATTGAAATTGGTGTTAAGATTGATCCAAAACCATCATGTGACAAATATAACCCCACTCTTAATAGCAAATTATTGGTAATTTTATTTATCTAACCATTACTAGGACATATATTTCATATATTGTAGGTGTTGCTTCTAGATTATTTAGATTATTATAAATTAGCAAAATGAGTACTTTGGTGTAGAAAATGAAATGTAAATTTTAGTTTATTTTATTATTTAATTGATAATTCTAAAATATATGGTTATTTTGATGTTAACCATGTTGATGATACTATATATCATAAATCTACTTTTGGATATGTGTTTAAATTTGGTGTAGGTTATATTAAGAGTAGAAAAAAATAACCTACTATTTTTATCTTTTCTACCAAACCAGAGTATATATGTTTTATGAAAGCTTATAAAGAAGCCATGTGGCTATGAAGGCTATTAGAATAGTTCAATTGGATGTTTCTCATAGTACCATCCTTCTATATGATAACTAAAGTTGTATAGCTATAACAAAAAATTTAGTGCAACATCAATGAACTAAGCATATTAAAGTTCATGTGCATTTTATTTGAGATAAAATCCTCAATAGTGATATTGATCTGAAATGTTGTCTTATAGATAAATAAGTGAAAAATATCTTCATAAAACCACTCGGTACTACCAATTGTTGTCAGTTTTGTGAAATGTTGAGTCTCTCAGAGTTGCCATTGAGGGGGAGTGTGCACGATAATGTCAATTCCTAACAATCATGTGAGTCATTTATTTATTTCTTCTGCTTGATACTTCTTATCATTTTAAATATTGTAATATATCACTTTATGTGATTTTTGGTTAACTGCATGTTGAAGTTTACATTATACCCAATACATAGTAGCATGGAGGTCCTTATGTTATAAAATGCTCCAATATATGTTAGGTTGATTATTGATGAGAAATAGTGGGATGTAGTCTCAAAATCATACCAACCTAAACTCACTCTAAATGGTTTATTGTTATATAGTATAATTATTTTAAAGGTGACGATGGTTACATAGTGTAATACCTTTAGGTGACTATGGTTATATAGTATAATTATTTTAAAGGTGACTATGGTTATATAGTATAATACCTTTAGGTGACTATGATATATAATATAATTATTTCATTATGAAGGTGACTATGGCATGATAAATTTTTTTAAATCCTTCAATTATTATCTCCTAAAACTCTCGTGTTGATGGTTCATGGAGTGTAACTTATTTATTATAAAGGTTATTATGGCATGTATCCCCACTTAGAATTAAGGGGGAGTGTGTAGTCATCTAAAAATGTCACTTGATTTCCAAGAGTGTTACTTGAGACCACCCATTTCTAGATTAGTCTTAAACATATATTAGGGCCTATTTAGACACTTATCTAGTTTTTACAGGGTTACACACATCCCTAGACATATCAAAATTAGTCTGAGGCCCTTCTGTAGGAATTTAATCCCCTAGTGCCTCAAGTTATACCCCTTGGACACTAGCACCATAACTAGACACTAATGCCATAATGCTAATATTCTATTTGGGTGTTATTATCCTTTTCCCTCTTTTTAGCTCCAATAGATATATTTTTAATTCTTAAGACACTTAGGGTTGGCCTAAACCTATTTCAAACCATGCACACACATTAGTTATATATATATATATATATATATATATATATATATATATATATATATATGTTAATTTTAGTCCTTTATCTTCTATATGGAAATTAGATGTAAACACACATAAATAAGCTTAGAATAAGTTGTGCACAATCAAGGTTATTAATCCCTATTCTGACCTTCTTATGCATACAATCATCTACAACCATCCTAAGCTCAGAATACATAAATTTCTAGTCTCAAACCTCACTCAAATAACTCAAACTAACATTCATGATAGCTTCATTTGCACTTGCATCAACACTTAGGTGGGGAGAGATCCCTCATCGAAGTATCAATATGTAGGCAAATCTCATAACAATGGGTTGTTGAGGATGTCTAGCCTACCCAACTATCACCACACATTTACTACTTGTGTTAATCAAATGCCTTAATCACATGGAGTTTTAGGGTTTTCATACAAAACCAATCACAATAAGTCATAGACAATGAATAAGGGTTTGTCCACATAGAAAAAGGCTTGGTAGACTCAGACACAAGTGCTTTCAAAAGTTCATATCAGCTGTTACATAGAGGACACTAATGCCATAGTGATATAATCCAAGGTAGGGCACTATTATCTAGGAGGTTTTTGACACCTAGATCCTATTTATGACACTCAAACCAACTCCTATACTTATTTTCATCTTTGGATCCTTCATCTTAGGCAATTTCTAGCGAAGTATTCATTTGTGTCATTCATTGCTATTATTAGAAGTATTAGTTTAGCTCTATTATTTCACAAACTAGTGGTTATATTTATTGCATATTTTATACCTTGATTTATTATACTCAGACCCTTTAACAACATAGGGCTTACACTCCATAACCCTTAAAAGTTAAATCATTTTGTAAACCTGATTGACTTCAAATACTACCCAAACCCTAGCCCTAGATGTTATAGGGTTTGTACCCTTCTTTTTCCTATTTCCCTTAGTTGTGTTAGGTTTTTCAAATTTTATATATTCTATTTTAGCAACAATATTTCATTTTATTTGCTATATGCCATCTCAAAAAGTTATATCTCTTATTTTAATAATAAGTGCTAGGCTTAGTGACAATCCTATTGAGCATACCCAAATTCCTTTCATTTGAGCTTATATGATGGACAAAGGACTGAAAAAAACCCTAAACATTGATCTTTCACACCTTGATTATGTGGAATTTAATGTTAATACATCCAAAGATTGGCAATACAATCAAGATAAAAATAACACACAAGATAGGAATCGGGACATTCTCCCCCCACTTAACAATGAAAATATTACAGTCAATAAGGATGAGATTTTATAGAGATTCATAAATAGAATTCAGGAACATCCCCATGATCATGCATATATTCTAAAAGCTATAATGGAAATAAAGAATAAATCAAATAATGGTCAATCTTCCACTCCCCCAGATAATAATATTATTACAATTACTTTGGGGTAACTCATCTTATACAATAACCTATTTTAACTCAACAAATTCAATAATGGAAATACCTCTTATGGCTAGTTCCTCTTCTCCAAATGTGAAATCTCTTATGCATGATATTCATGATCTACAGGCCAAGGTGTTACACTTTCAGTAGGGTGCCACTAGTCCATCAAATGCCTTGGATTATCACATTATTTTACATACACCTTTGGAACAACACATATCAATATCCCTATTGCCATATAGATTTGAGGCACCTAAGCTTACTTTATATGATGGTAAAGGTGACCTAGATCACCATATATGAGCTTTCCATACAACATGTTTGGACTATGTGTCCAATGATTGGCTCCCTACTAAGTTGTTCCCATGTAGTCTAAAGGACTATGCCTTATAATGGTTATATGATCTTCTAAATCAGTCCATTACAACATTAAATCCATTGGCAGATATGTTTTTGGGACACTTTTCAATCAACATCAGTAAAAATATTTCATATGCTCAAGTGGATGAACTTAAACAAAAATCCAATGAGCTTATAGCAGAATATGTCTTACAATATAAAACTATATTGGTAAAGATGACTAATCCCATGGCAGATAAATATCTCCAAGACATATTCAAACAAATTCTACTACCAACATTACATGAATCTATATTATTCAAGAAGTTTCCTACATTCACAGATTTATGGCACACAGTGAAAGAAAGGGAATTCAAGCTTCTCTCTATGGGCAAACTAAAGCATACGATTGGATCAGATTCAACTAATAAGAGTTTTAATAATCCTCAATACAAGGTGAAATCCAATGAAAACAAGAATGATTAAAAGGCCATAATTAATGTAGCTTCAGAGCCACCTCCTCACTTGGTTTTATTAGCTCCTCCATAGAGATTTTTCACAAATATTCCAGAATCACTGACATGTTCTATAACAACTCTTAGAATGCAATGTCATATCTCTCCCTCCCATTAAACAGGTTGATACAACTAGGCCTCTTCCAAAAAACTATGATTTTATGGCATTTTATGACTATCACAAGGTAGTAGGCCATACTACAAAAAACTACATCAATTGAGATATAAGATACATGATTTGATAGAGGCCAATATCATTGATGTTGGCACACCTATAGTGGTACCTAAATTTTAACCAATAGAAGCTAAGATATTAAAAATATTTTTAGATCCATTTTGAAAAAATTAAACTAATGAGATAGGAGGCACTTAAGTGTTCACTATACATATCAGGCACATCCACCACTAACATCCTATCATATTACAATAGAGGACACACACCCCCTACATAATATCATTTGTGTATATCATACTAAGTACCAAGTAGACATCTCATCACTTTCTCAGAGCAAGAGATCATCGATGATGATTCAAATTTATATGCACTCTTTATATGAGCCTACATTGACCATCATCCTATTTAGAGTGGCATGGTTGGCAATGGATCAAGTGTCAACATGTGTTTCATTACACTTATATAACATTTAGGTTATTCAGATTAGGTTATTTATATGAATGATATAGTTATTCATGGTTTTAGTGGCCACATTTAAAGCTCTATTGGGAAGATTATTCTCTTATTATAGGTTGGGCCAACACATATGGCCACTAGGTTTTTAGTAATACCTAGTGCAGGCACATTTGACATGTTATTGGGTAGGCCATGGATACAATAGCTTTGACCCATTCCATCCATCATACATAAATTCCTCAAGTATATGCATGTTAATCAGGTGGTTATAGTTAAGGGCCTTTTATATGAGTATCATTTACCTATCCCATATGCAATTACAAAAAAACCACCAGTTATAGTTTCAAGTATAGTTTTTATTAGTACACCATAGATTTTAGTTGAACCACCAATTCATGTGAGGTCTACTTTTACAGTGTTACCATGTATGCATACTCTCCCACAAAGACCCTTATTAGAGAGACCCCTACATCAGAGACATGTTATAGATTCTAGAGATCTTCTCTCTACACCTTTCATTATGAGCTCAGTGTTATTAAGTTTCTAGGGTTCTTAGCATAAATCATCCATGTCAAATACAACATCTTCTATTATGGGTCCCTAAGAACCCTACAGTTCACAATCTAGTTTAGCCAACTTCACAAATTCATAGCATAGTTCACATGCCAGTTTAGTTAGCTTCTCAGATTCCTAGCCTTACTCCATAGGTAGTGTCAACTATAGATCATTCAACAAAATTAATCCTTATACCAGAAAAACCCTTTCACATAACACATATGATCTTTCTTCCTTTGTTTTATATAGGATAACTTGATAGTGAGTCTTTTGCAAGACCCACTAGTTAATATGCTCTTCCCTACTTGTACATAGTTTATTTTATTCTTACTCCTTATATATAGTTTGATTTTCATGTTTTTTATACATATCTTATATCTAAAAATTATAAAAATAATATAATATGTCAAAAACATAAAAACATTCAAATATTTTCTCAAAAAAGACAAATTAGAGATTGTATGCATTTCAATGTTTACATTTATTATACTTGCTAGGTATTACATATGCTATCTATGTTAGTGTATCCATTTTTATCATACATACATGATTCAATTGTTATTTTTGAGTGTTTACATATACTTACATGACCCAAGTCCACCACACAGATCCATATTTGATACTATCTACCCACGAGGGGCACATACATAGGTTCCTCATTTGATACATTCACCCATTTGGGGGCATCTTATACATAGTTCTAATTGCCAAGTTATATCTTTCTAACCTCTATATCACAAATTTAGTATTGTTATATCTTGATATTGATCATCATACACTACTCATATTTTTATCGACTACTACTAATCTAGACTCAGTGTATGTACATCTTTTCTCTTATACAGATTTGTACCACATGTTCATGCTTTCTTTCATTTCTAGCTTTGTAAGGTTAAACTTAATTTTTCCTCTATACATTTACATAGATTCGATGGAATTTGAATATGCCATTATTTTAATGACTCTATGCCACTTCATGTCATTGTATGTATGTTTTAGACATATACCCATGTCTTTATATGTGCCTTTTTGATTGTGTATGCAAACATTTTAACATTTACTTCCATGTGGCTCCATGTCAACTTGATTGTTCTTTTCATATGTGGACATTTGAACATTTCCTTGTATGTATGTTATTTCTCATATAAAGTGACATGTGCCCATGTCCTTTGTATTGTGGCCTCTTTGCCTACTTTGCATGCCTCATGTGTGTTGTATATATGGTTTCATGTATGTGTCATGGCTATAACACTTATCTATTTCTTATGACACACTCTAGTTTTATATGCCATGAGGGACATCATACATCTCCCCTTCCTAATTGGGTGCTTTGATAGACATCATGCCCCATCCCCCTAGGTAGTTACTCAGTTTATTATTTAGATTTGTTGTCCATACACATGCTTATATTGTTATATCTATTTTGACAACCTTTTGAATGTTAGATCTAACAAACATCATACGTTAAAAACTTATGCTCAGATTATATTACATTTTTATGTCATGTATACAAACTATATTGGTTTATTATATAGATATCATATATGCTCATGCTAACACATATCATGGTAAGATATTTCTTTTGAGGATAGTTCTTGCATAGGTTTAACAACTCCCTTCAAAATAGGGGGCATTCACATAGGTGTCACAGAGATCATGCGATCTGAATGCACTAAGAGTATAGTTTATAACATAGGTAAAAAATATAGAGTTTAGTTTTAGCAAAATGTAGTGAAAAATAGTCAGACAAAGATCAAAGTTAGTTTGGCAGAAGAACAACACAATTGAACACTAGCACCAAAAGTGGACACTAGTGCCAAAATGCTACTATCAAAGGTATGGTGATATTTTATAATATCCATATAAGTATAAAATTATATATTTTATATAAAGGCATAATAGTTACACTCTAGATTTACATAAATTTAGTTACAAATTATCAATTTTTGCTTAGTTTTGCTGAAATTTGTATAAAATCATACCGGTTTGCTCATATTAGGGGCATCATGAATGACATGAACAATCATGTTTCAATTTTAGATATTTAGATACAAATTATTACAACTCAAACCATAATCCATATGCTCAGATATCAAATTTGGGGGCATGTGTGTGGCATATTTTTTCGTATGCTCAATTATGCACTAGTTAATTAGATAGAATGAAAAACTCCATGTCATTATCTACATTGTACACACTATAAACCATGTTCTAGTTTATTTTAATATTTATGCCTTACTCCATATTCATTGGTTAAAATTACCAGGTAGTTCTTAAGTTACATACTCAAGTGTTGAAGAGGCCCCTAGGTCACTTTTCATTTTAAAATTCTTGAGTGGCCACAAATCTGTTATATATAGTTTCAGTTACAATCATACAAATTTAGTTACATTACATAAAATTAATTATATATGTATCTAATACACATGGGTAAGCAATGATGGATTCATAGTCTAATTGAGTTCTTGAGCCACCCATACATGGGAATTGAGCAAGCAATCAACTTAATCCAAGCTATTCATTGATTGATCACTATCTACACGCACACATATGAGATGTCACCAATTTTATGCATTGGTTCATGTACCCAGTGAGATGTATTCATTTATTTCCTCTCTCTTGTCTCTTTACTCATTTTTATATTTGATTTTGATATCTCTTAAGTAAGAACTGATCTATGCATGTTTCATTTGTAAGACATGCAGTAGAGCACACTTCATATACTCAGACCCAAATTTATGAACTTTTCCTCTTAGATAAGTCCAGGTATGTGTATTTTACTTTATCCTAGTTATTTAACTTTTTTAAATTTATAAAATAAATGGGGGTGGGAATGTAGTCATCTAAAAATGTCACTTGAGTGTTAAGAGTGTTACTTGAGACCACTCATTCCTATCTTAGCCCTATACCTATCTTAGGCCTATTTAGAGACTTATCCAAATTTTATGTGGCCCACACACATCCATAAACATCTCAAAATCAATCCTTCCTTAGGTATTCAATCCCCTAGTGCCTCAAGTTATGCCACCTTGACACTAGCACCGCAACACTAGTGTCCTATTTGATTGCTATTATCCTTTTCCCTCTTTTATCCTCAATGGATATATTTTCAATTCCTAAGACACCTAGGGTTAGTCTAGACCTATTTAAAACCATGTACAAACACCATATTAATAGATACATGGATTTTAGTCCTTTATCTTCTAGATGGAAATCAGATTATCCAGCAATCATGCAGGCCACACACATCCCTAAATATCTCTAAATTAGTCCTAGACCCTTCCTTAGGTATACAGGCATTTAGTGCCTCAAGTTATTCCACTTGGACATTAAAATGATAAATGGACACTAGCACTAAAATGATAGTGTCCTATTTGGGCGCTATTATACTTTTCCCTCTTTTAAACCCAAATAGATATCTTTTCAATTCCTAAAACACTTAGGGTTGGCCTATATTTATTTAAAAACATGCACAAACAATCTCAAAATAAGTTGTGCACAATCAAGGTTATTAATCCCTATTCTACCCTACTTTTTCATATAATCATATATAACCATCCGAAGATCAAAATGCAGAGATTTACAGTCTCAAGAATAACTCAAAGCACTCAAACTGACATTCATGCTAGCTTTACTTGAACTTACACTAACACTTAGGTGGGGAGAAATACATTGGGCTTGATCCCTCCTTAGAGTATTGGTATGTAGGCAAATCTCATCACAACGGGGTGTTGAGGATGTCTAGCCTACCCAACTAACACCACACATTTACTACTTGTTCCAATAAAATTCCCTGATCATATGGAGGTCTAGGGTTTGCATATAAAATGAGTATAATAGATCTTAACTAGTGAAGTAGGGTTTACCAATACAGGAATAAGCTTGGTAGACTTAAACATAGGTGCTTCTAGAAGTTAAGATTAGTTCTTGCACAGATGACACTAACACCATAAGTAGACACTAACACCAAAATGCTTTTATCTAGCATAGGGCACTATTATCCAGGAGGGTTTTTGACACCTAGATCCTATTTGTGACACTTAGACTAGCTCTTGGACTAGTTTTAGCTTTTAGATCCTTCATCTCATGTGGTTTCTAGCTAAGTATTCATTTGTGTCATTCATTATTATTATTATAAATATCAATTTGGCTCAATTCTTTTACAAATCAGTGGTTGTATTTATTGCATATTTTATGCCTTGATTTACTATACTTAGGCCCTTGTATAATCTAGGGCTTACATTCCATAACTCTTAAAATTTAATTCAAAGTGTTCGAATGTTTAATGTCTAAGAAGTGCTATTATAAACCCTTATTGCATATTGGGTAATTAAATAATAATGATTTATTATTTATTAACATGGGTTGAAAGCCTCTTGTAAATAAATAATAAAACATATTTATTTATTGTCTATCGATTATGTAAAATGTTCGTAAGGAAAGGTTGGACTCATTAATTACTAAAATTACCTCCCCTCATTCTTAATATAAATAGGGTTTTACCCTTTTGGTAAAATATATTAATGCATAAATCAATACATGACAATAATATTTGCATGTGGAAAATATATATGTGAGGATCTTTGTGAAGAAGATTTATACAAAGAAGTGATAATGAAGGATTTTTATTGGGAAAATTAAGTTTCTCAAATATATGAATAATCATTATTATGGTTTTTTTACCTCTTTGAGGTTATTTGCATTAAATCTCATGTCAAACATTGACATGTGTTCTTTGCTAATTTATTATCATCTAGATATCTTTGTGTGTGCATAATTTAATATATATTGCATATTTTATGTAAATTTAATAATATGGTGTTGATCTTTCCCAAAGACCCCTCTATTAATGAGCATTGTTTACATAGCCAATACTCTGAAGAGGGCCATAAACTTATGTATTTATCCCCTATGTGTAGGCTTGTGTGTGTATCATGCAATGTGTGATAATAAAGTACAACAATGACCTAGATTATAACTTGGAAAATGTGTCTCATGGAATGATCCTTTGGTAGTTTAGACCTATAGATGTCGTGTCCCTATAACTGATATAGAGATAGAAGAAAATAGGGAAGCTTTTCTCACTTGAGTTCTTGATTGAATGCCTTTGGTAATTTTCCTTATGAGTAAGTAAGAAGTTGTTAGGTGAAGAATGAATGTGAATTGATCATGTGTGTGTGTGTGTGTGTGTGTGTGTGTGTGTGTGTGTGTGTGTGAATCCATTTGGATAATATATCACATTAAATCACTTAGGTTGACCTTCAGTATACATTAAATTTTTACATTGGATGACTTTTGGGCAATGGAAACTTGCATTGGGATAGGACACTTACATCAATATAAGTATCTGACTAAGAAACACGTGTTTGGGAAACTAGAAAATAGGCATAGGTCTATAGCTTATAGATATAGATGATAAACATGTTTATAACATTCGAAGCATGATAGAAGGTTTGAGTCATTATATCAACATTGGTTAAACTAAGATATAAGTAATAAGCACAAAGAAATAGTGTATGCTGACCTTTTAGTAATGGGAAGGGTCTATAAGCTAAAGGTACATCCATGATACATATTTGCAAAGTATATAATAATGAGGTGCTATATAATTCATAAATACTGTCTACACTTACAAAAGTAATCTAAAAATTATCTATCTATTCAATAAAGATTCTCTTATAAGATCCATCAAGTGTTTCACTTAAAATCTTATTTTACTCTATCTATCACTCTCTTGAAGAATCAATCTCAAAACATTTATCTATCTAACAAATATCCCTACTAAAATTTTGTTCTAGTAATACATTCATTGGACAAGTTAACATTTTTTTTCTTGTAAGCATATACCATCTTTTATCAAACATTCTAATCAAATTGTTAGTTGTATTTTATATGATCTTCCCCATAGGGATAACTACATCATCATGAGGTCCATTCATATTAGATAGGTAACACTCAATCAATAAGGGGTTTACTAAGGATAGCTTAGACATATCCCACTTCCCCACCTTTTCCCCTAGGCATTTGATGTTATTTTGTGTACTTGTGTAGGCTAGGGTATTTCTTTTACATGTGATCTTCACATCTAAATAGGCTTCACACATAATCAAATAATATTAAAATAGATGAAAATTGATCTAGAATTTTAGATTCAACACATATTCAACACAAATAAAGTCACACTATCAGACAATGACACACTGCAACCTTATTTATCCACTATTCACTTATCCCAGAATATAATGAAACACTTTTTTAAATTAAAAATGTGTTTGTAAGTTTTTATCAACAATTTTATACAAACATAGACATTAAATGAGTAATACAATTTAAATAAATTAGTTTATAAGGACATCAGTCTAACCCTAACCCTAGTTTATAATTTTAGTAATTTAAAATGTTTGTAATTTTTTCATATCACTATATTTTTACAGTAGGTTTTCTTATTTATCTTCCTAGATTAGATTTCAAGTTTGCATTACTTTAGAGTTAATTTCACTTACCAATTAATTATAAGGTTAACGAATCTTGTTTTAAAATAAGAAGATATAGGATGAAGGAGAAAGAGGATCAAGAATCTATGTGACTCAGATGATGAATGACATAGAAGAATAAAACTTCATAAATACAATGAAACATCAGTGTGAAAGAATGATAGAAGAGATATAGGAATAAAAAAAGTATGCACCAGTGGAATCTTATTTCAACATTAGGAGATTATAAATACAAAGTCACCAAAAAAAAAATATTTGTGTTTTTATGACCAAATTTGGGTGTCTACACTAAGGTAGAGGCTTAGCCTTCAAGAGCATCTATAGGTTTGGGTTTGGTCCAATGAGAATCTTAGGAAGAAACATCATAGGAAAAATAAGAGCCCAACAAGTCCTAGTGTATGGACATTCAACCACTAGTGCTACAAAAAATCGCATTCATATTACCCATCATGTAATTCAGACACTATTAAGTAACATCTAGATTTTTTGAAACCTACCTACCCTTACTGATTGCATCTTAAGAAATTTCTCTTGATACATCCTATTTGACATTGAAAAAGTAGCATGAAGGTGTTTCTACTTTAAAAACATCAATCATGTAGAAATCCTCTTATATTGCGAAGCAAAACAACCAACTGCATGAATAAAAAGCTAAGTTACATGACATATTTTCCAAGGCATAAAAACTAATTTATGACATATGCATAATATTTTTCCAATAGGTTTTGGGGAACCAGGTTATGTTAGAGGACAAACATTTCATTATTTTTCTTACATAATTAACTTAGAATTAGGTTGCAACCCAAAATTTAAAATAAGTTAGAACCCAAGTCCTATAAATGTGAAATGAAACAAAAGTCATTTTTGAGGTATGTGAAGATAATGAGAAGGTTATCAACACTATCATGCATCAATATATTCAAAATATTTTATAGGATGTTAGACTTGAAGGATCAACTGTATGATGTATTGAAATATATTACTCCATACTTATCCAAATAAGACAAATCAAAATGGATCATGGAAAATTAGGTGGTATCACCAAACAACTTGGATGTTGTATTACATGACTCTCTACCATTGAGAGATAATGTGATGGATAGAGTGTTCATCAAGAAGCACAAGATGCTACATAGCACAATTTTAGGAAGGAAAATGCAAAAATATATATAGAGTGAAAGGAATTGATAATTCAACACATTCAAATAAGGTTACCCAATCATCGAAGCTAATGCTAACCATGACATGCAAACTATTATTCAAATTCAAGCCCCTCTTCGCACATTACTTAGCATGGTCAAGGATGTCTTAGATGACTAAAATAATTCAAATAAGATCTCACAAATCTTGAAAACTCCATCCAAGAAATCAAATGAGCCTAAGTACATCCCTCTATTTTAGTTCATTCAAATCCTTCATCAAAGTAAAGTATATTAGATAACACATCTTCCTCCTCCACAAAAAATAAATCCTCTACCATCATCCTTTGCATCAACATCTATGTCAAAAACTTTCCCATTAATCATCACAAACTGATCCTTTTGTAGCTTCACAATCCATGCCTTCACCAACACAATAGGTTTTTGCACTGATGAAATTTATCAAAATTTTGAAGATAGAAATTTTTTTAGGCAAGAATTTTTGTTAATATGGCTAGGAAGGTTGAAAACCCATAAAGGGCATCCTCTAAGTTATGTTAGCCTATTAAAAACCCATGAAGGGTGGTAGGTTGGTATACTACTTAGTTGAAAACCTTAAAGGGCAGTTAAGTAGTCTACAAGAAGTGAACACTAGAAAATAACACTTCAAGTGAAACCATGACCATTTATTATTGATCAACCCAAAAACTCAACATAGGAAAACTTCACCAAATCTAGTCAACAATACTCTATTTACACCATTGTGTCAAGATGAGACAACTATTTAAGTCTGGGAAAGTGTTGGTAGTTAGATGTGAATCTTACACAAATATTATTGTATATAACTAGGAAAAAAATATATTTTTGATAAAATATTGTCTTAGGTAGGATATGAAAATATTGTATAAGCTAAAAGGTTTCCTTTGATTCTGAAAGTGAAAGGTCATGAACACAAAGATTCATAGTCTCTTGGCAGTGTTATAAATACTCTATTTTTGTAAAGAATAAGATTAATTCCAAAGTGAGATTAATAATTTGTGATTTAGAAATAAAATAAATATCACTACATGGTTTCCCTTGAATGATTATGTGTTAATTATACTCCATGCACATAATTATTTCCTTAAGTATTCACACACTCCTTTGAATGTATGTTTCATGTTTATCGAATATGAATGCTCTGAAAGGTTGAAAATATATAATTAAATGAATACTAATGGAGATTGAATCTATTATGTATATATATATAAATTAGTAATCAATTCTTGTATACTTTTCAAGTCTTATATCAACACATCACAAACTAAAACAATTGGCATGTTTTGATGGGTGATTCTAGGGACCACTGCTACATAACTAACAATTTTGAAACAACTAGAAGATTGTGTACATTATGGTGGTGGGCATTTAAATCTTTAGACATTGTCCTACCTTGGTTTTTTCAACTGGGAATGGGACAAACCCAAAGGTTCATCCCTAATTATTTGATTTAGTTAATAAGTTCGTATTAGTCTCGATCCAAATATGAAATTCACAAATATATTTTAAGAAGATTGAATTGAAAAACACATAATTAAACTACATATTTCACTTCATAAATTATTTTGAAAAATCATTCCTCTTCCTCTATTTCCATCGCTGCCCATGTATTCCAATAAAAGACTCATGAAATTATAAAAAAAAGGTAAGATCATTAAAACCAAACTGACTGGTAGAAACTAAATGAAATTTATATGTGCTAAGTAGATCCCCATTAAAGCAATAGTTATAATTTTAATCCATTTCATGCGGACATAAACAAGAACCATGTAAATCACATAATAACACACATAGAACCTTAAAATTCTCATTATCATTTAATTATAAATAGTAGACAAAGAGAGCACAATCAATAACCTACATTATAAAAATAATTATGTCACTTTAAATCTACATAACAAATACAACAAGCAAAAAAACATTTGTGGGAAGAACCAATCCAAATATTTAAAAAATTAAAAGTAGTCCAATATTTAATTACGTAAAGTAGAGATATATTTTTAGATATATATAATGTTTGTTTTCCCAAAGGTCATCCATCAACTTGGAATATCCAACTCTATTTTTTTCACTTCATGATTCCCTGAGCAACACATCCTGTAAGTTATTCATTTTTTGTGTGTGCAATGTTAATTGACAAACACTAATCCTGCCTTCAATTACACCTACATGTATTATTGTGCATGACACAAAGGAATGTACTAGATGTTTATCCCTATACCTTAGGGATATAAAATGGGATTTCTTACAGTTACAATCATTTGTCATATAGTTAACAATAACCTCATTTTGAGAGTTAACAAAGATTTTTTCCACTTCCAACTCTAGGGCAACCTCAAGCCCTTATATTAGTCCCTCATAATATGCAAAATTATGAGAGATACTTATATCACTAAAAATAAATATCATGATCTTCTATCTTCACCCCACTCTGCATTAAACAACATAATGACAACACATGCAATATCATCATGTGTAACACAAGTTATATATATTTGAAGGGTCTAATAATCAGACATATCATACATTTAAACTATGAAATTCATAGGAAGCAGTGTCTCAAACTCACCTCTTAACACAATGTCATCATCTAAAATTAAAATAATATACAAAATACAATTCATATGTGAAAATGCAAATCAATTTTGCACACTTATAATCTTTCTACTTCCTCAATTTTACAACAATATGTATATTGAACTATAAAATTCATAATTAGTGTCTCAAACTCAACTATTAACACAATGTCATCATCTTAAAGGAAAATAATAGATAAAATACAATTCACATGTGAAAATGCAAATTAGTTCTACATAGTTAAAATACTTATAATTCCTCAATTTTACAATTGTATGTATATTGACCTATAAAATTAACAAGAATCAGTGTCTCAAACTCACCTCTTAACACAATGTCATGATCTTAAAGGCAAATAATATAAAAAATACAATTCATATGTGAAAATGCAAATCATCTTTGCATACTTAAAATCTTTATACTTCCTCAATTTTACAATTGTGCGCGCGCGCGCGCGCGCGCGCGCGCGTGTGTGTGTGTGTGTGTGTGTGTGTCCCATTTTCATCTATAACAAATTCATATTGTTATAAGCTACCAAAAATTGACTACAATAGTTTTCATTGAAACATAAATACATTGTCAATGTTTGAAAAATTCAAGTACATATACATTCTCACTTTAATTTTACAGTCTAAATATCATCTATGCATTTAGAGTATTGATTAATATTAATTAATTTTATTTAAAAATTGGGAAGAAGTCTTAATACATTTTAGTGATATATTATTTAATTTATATGTGGTATCGTATTTCCTCCAATTAAATTAAGGTTGAGTGAAATTAAATGAAAACCTCTAAATGATCATAGCACTACTCTATGCATAGTGAGGCATATTAGTTCCAATCCTAAAGGACTAATTAAGATTTGAATTTATAACATTCAATAAAACTAATTAAACCTAAGGATTAATTAAGACTAAAAATTTGAAGCTTGTATATAGTTATATTCTTAATTTTCTAAGCCCTTACTAAAAATCAAAGTTATCAATATGCATTCTTAGGATGGAATGAATAGATTGTAATGACAACGCAAGTTCTTAATGACATATCAACATTGGCACTCAAATTTCATGATTAAAGTAAAACACATAAATTGTGATAAAAAAATCTAAAACATCTTTCTCTACACTACCTATTATGGTACTCGATCCATTTTGTTGCCTTAGTAGGTGGAACCCATAGGAATGTATTTCAAATTTTGATATCATAGCTTGTGTGTTTTCCTTTGACCATAAAATTTGAGTGCCAATTGAACCATTATTTAATTTTATTTATGTTAAGTTCAGTCACCATCCAATGTTTACAATAAACAAATATCATATTCGATCACAATGGAATGGTAATTATATAAAATAATTGCTTGGACATAATTATATAACATATGTTGAGTCAATGTTTTTCACAAACTTTAATTCCTAATATAGATGTGAATTTCAATTTCACAATGCATCTGAGGTCTAGTTCACATGGCAACCCAACCTATGTTTTGGTTTAGTTAATTGGCCACACAATAGCTTATTGAAACCTCACATTTGTTGGTCGCCACAAATTCATATATAGGAAAATACCTCCTGAAGAGAGAAACTTAAATGAGACCCATATTAATATTATTTCTTTAAGAGATAAGATTAGAATGAAACAAGTGTTATACATGAAACCATTTTAAGTGGAACCATGCGATATGAAACCATTTTAAGTTATTATCATGTGTTCTTAGGATGATATGTATATTTTGTAATGGAAACACAAGTTCAAAATGACACATCAATGTTTAATTAACAAGAAATTAAGTGAGCTCATATTTTCATCCATGACAAAGTAATATTTATATAAGCTACCAAAACTTGACAATAATAGTTTTCATGGAAAGATCATTACATGTTTCCCATCTTGGGATTATTTTCAATGTTTTAAAATTGTAAGCATAGATATCATATCAAACACCACATGTTATCACACCACATATATAAACACAACATGTTTATGAAATAAATAAGTTTATTCTCTTCAAGTGTTCCACTATTAATATATTCTTCTAATAAAAAAAGAAAAAATGAAAAGAATATAAGAAGAATATATAATAGTTATTTTAAAGATAATGAAGGCAAGAATACGGTTGGTGGAGCATGATATTAATACAACAAAATGATCCCTACCCTATGACTGGCATGTTAGATAATGGATAAAGGTACATTGTAATGTGCGAGAGAATGGAAAATAAAAAAAATAATGATGGTGTAGGGATGATTATTTACATATAACTCAGTTTCTCCTACCCATGTGGAGCTCACATATTGTGTCTAAGTGAAATTATTTGCCTTCCATTAGGACATTTAAAGGATTTATTGTTAGCATTTTGGAATGTGTTATATATAGGTAATAACATGTCGTTCGTAGAATTGGGGTCATTTATTTCCTAATACATGAAGGAGATCACTATCAAGGTATAAAATTTACCCCTACTTTATTCCTACTCTAGGACTAAAATGTTAGAAAAAAAGGCATAAGTATGTTGGCCAAGCTACTTCTTGTTGTCTTGATTGTAATGATTATATTCTATTTTTTAAATTGTGACTATTAATTTAGAGATACACTCTACACAACAGATGACACATTTCATAAAGGCACATAATGAAAGGTGTGAGTTCGACATGTTTTCTACCATTGTCAACATTTTTCTATAGTGAAAATAATGTGTTAGGAGAGTTTATTAAAATAATTTAATTTACTATGGAGATCATTTATAAATTGGCCATGTCACAATAGAATTTTTTAATTTGTAAAAGTTTATGAAAGAAATAAGGTTATTATCTGCAAGCATTCTTATATTAGCATTTAACTTTGTACTTAGGAAAAAAAACTAGAAATATTATAGATTTTAGATAGATCATTACTTGGGTAACTCAATTTTACAGTGAGTGGCTTAGATAAAACTATGTAAAATTATTTCTATCATCTTCTACTATTATTATGATTTTTTATGGGTTCTTTTGTATTGGTAGGTATTGAATCTATGTCTACTTTTATTAAAATCAATAGATATTTCTAGTTGTAAATTGAAGCTCTATTCATATATGAGGCTTAAAGTTAGAGGGTTATTTTTAGCCAAAATGGCTGCCATAGGCCATTATATTTCAAAATTTATTATCTAGACTCTTTTAACTTTGTTGATAGCCTTTTTATGCCTATGAATTATCCTATGATGTATTCTAGGTTATGATGTCTAGCTAGGTGTTCTTGGCATTTTTCAAAGGTCTCATGAAATGCATTGTGAATATTAGTAACCCAGGGCACTTGATAGATCATCCTATTATACAATTTGATCAATATATGAGCATTTAGCAAAGTTTAAGGTACTTTTGAAGAAGTTAAGCTTAAGGTTAATGTTTTTCCTAGTTTAAGCCTTCCCCAAAGCCTCTTTCTTGCACAAGTATCTTTTATCATGGGTGATAAAGTCTAAATCAATCAAATAAACCTTGGAATGAATACAAAAGCATGTAAATAAAGTCATTCAAATGAGCCTCAAGTCTCATGGGTCAATTTGCATAGTCCAAGCCTTTTAAACAAGTTTCATATTTTGTAATAGAATATATGGGTCAAATATATTGTCATGTATGTTTCTCACACACTTTTCAACCTTTTTTGTCTTTATGCAACATGAATTTGATCAGGTACAGGTTAGAGATGATAGTTTTAGGTCTAAAAAATTAATGATGACTTGTAAAACTATTACAAACACATATCAAAAGCCATTCAAGAGGAATAAAATTTGTTTAAATAATATAAAATGATAATATTACATTGGTATATATTTTCCAAGGCTAAAACATGTTTTGTTGAGCTTACAAAAGTCATATCAAGTTAGAGTGCATTCGACAATTTACCGAGTTCTTGGTAGCTAGTTGAAGGTCAGTTTGTAGTGCTTGTTTCAAGCAGGAGAAGAAGAGTTGGATAAAAAAATACTAGGGGTTGATGGAGGCCCTTATTAAATTTATATTACATGAATTATTTGAGAGTTTTAGGGCCATGATTTATGAACAATCACTAACAAAATAAGGTGTCAAAAACCCTTGCAAAACCCCATGGGCTCAATTTTATCCTTATAGTAGTGTGTCATAATTAATTAAGATAGTTTTATGAATGGAAAGTGATATTAAAGTATATAAATACCCCTTTAAATATCCTTATATGTTCAATAATCTCAAATGCATATTAGCTTTAAAGAGACTCACATGCACTGATTTAGTATGATAGTTAAGATTAATATAGATTGTTGAGTTTTTATAGTTTGAATATGTTTGTAAATAATATTATATGGTGTTTTAAACCTCATAAAATCTGGCATGTCATTATAAAATGTCTCCATCAAGCACCTAATGCAAGAATGAGCAAGAAACCTCCATACTAGGTAGGTTATAGACTTGATCATGAGATTTTGGCATAGTAGAAGAAAATGACCAGGTGTTTTCATAGGTGATAAATAAGGTTTATAAAATCTATTATTATTCCTTGGATTAATACAAAGCTTATATGATATAAGGATCACCTATGTCTCTCCTTGACTAGCTTGTTAGTGGAGCATGCAGACCCAAATTGTAGAATGATGGAAGTACCAAATTAATCTATCCAAGTTAAGGCATGAGAGAGAGACCTATATACACATAAATAAAATATACCTTGACTCAAAATCAATTTTTTTACAGATCTATGTAATGGATCCATTCCAATAATGAGGTTTAATTTAGCCTAAGTATGGAATGTAGAGCTATATGTTTGAGTTCTTGTTTAAAGGCCTCATGATCATTTGGGGAGTTGATCATATCTGAGTAGAGTTTTGAAACACCTCATAAAATTATCTTATACTAATCCTAATAAATTTAATAATAAAAACATGAGGAGACCCATATGAATGTTTAGGTTAAGTAAGACTGTGTACTTTTATAGGCCCATATATAGAACTTAAAGAAGAAAGATGCATGGTTTTGGGTCAAGCTAGAGTTTAGAACTTATTCCAAATGTAATTAACTATGAATAATGATTAAATAATGTTTATAGGATAATTAAACTCCTTATAATGATAAGATACCACCATTTGGAGCTAGGACCTATTGGAAAAGGTATTAGGCCTAAATGTACATCTCCAAGCCTATCTATAAAATATCATAGAAGTATGCATTTTTTATTAAATTCAATAGTCTAAGGTTTTTATATGATTAAAATGATCCCATATAATATTAATAGGATGATTTAAGACCTTGGAAAATTAATAATACACCAAAACATGTCTTTTAGGGTCAAAGTACCAAATCTATATACAAACCCTCATTATGGATCACAATAGGTTTTAAGTTTTTTGAGGATTAAATTTACTTGGAAAAGTGTTGGAAAAACTATGGAGTAGTGTTTCAAACCTCATAAAACTATTCCCAAATAAGGAAAAATAATTTTATGACTAAATTTTCTAAAAACACTCTTTTGACCTCCTTAATAGGCCTGAATAGTAAAAAAAGGTCTAACTCTTCACATGTGAAGTATAGAGAGAAGATGCATGGGCTAAAATGGTGTTAGGGTATGTTGAGTAAATTTGTCTAATCCAAATTGGTTGCATTATTTCTATAATTAATTGCCTTAATTTTATGCATCAATGTTAAGAAGTTAAAGACCTAAAAATGCCTTATAAAGCATTCAAGGAGCTCAATGAGAGAGAAAGTTGGTTTGAGTGGATATAGTGCACATGAATGATCTTGAAATCACCTATATGACCTTGGTGGGTCTCATGGTTTGATCTATTAGTTGGCATGTGTGGGGTATAAAAGGTAATAAAGTGGCCTTAAACACTAGTTTTTCAAGTATTTGTTGGGGTTTAAATAGGTCTAAGTTCCCAAACTAGTTGAGAAGACTTGTTTGAGCATGAGTAGAGGTCTGAGGGCCATTTAAAATCCATCTAAATAACTCTCATGGTGAATAATATAGGTTTCAACCAATAAACTAGAATCATAATGAATTTTGACCTTGATTATATAATGAAAATGATGTTGCAGACCATTTAAGGTCCTCTCATGATATCATAATATTTAGAAAATCCTATAGATATGTAAAGGTATATGTGAGAGGCCCATCAAACCATGATATTTCATTCATTAAGGACTTTTTATAGGTTTTAAGGGCTAATATAGTAGAGATGGATTGATATGGACCAATGAATCTATGCCTTACCTCTAAAAGGACTAAGTGAGCTCTAAATGGATAATTAACATCAAACCCTCATCATGAAGATATAAGTGTGACTAAGTATAGTACTTAGAGGCCTTAACAAACCTAACATACCCTTAGATAAACAATCAAACAACTTCAATGGTTTCAAGTTCATGGAGAAAAACCACACCATAAAAAAATCATGCAAGGTAAAACTTAGAGCTTCTCAAGCATGAGCGAGATGTCACAAAGAGTGATGGGAGTTAGATACAATTTAGGAAAGGAAGAATACATAAAAAATAACGAAATAATGCAAGAATAAGGTTAGATATCAAGTTTCAAGTTATAACTATATCTTCAAGTGATGAATTAAAACTCCTCAACCAAAGAAATTATACACCACCTTGAAGATCATCGCAACTCTAAGCTACACATGTTGAAGAGGGTATAACTATTCTTTGGACCCCTTTATTAGATTGTAATTGATTCATGATGAATGACAATTTTCATATAATCTCTCTTACCTTCCTTCTCTCTTTCTATTCTCTCCTTTCCCCTATATGTATTGCATTGTCTAGCATGGGATGGATCTTTCCACTTGAGTAAGGTGAAGCCCTGCTCCTTTTGTAAGCATATGAATGCTTAGAAGACTAATTGTTGGCTCCTCCTATGGTTTTTTTTAGTTTAAACTATAGGTGATTAATCTTGTTATGTGATAATTCAGTTTTCTATGCCTTGTGTATCACTCCCTTACCTCCATATAGTTTTATATCCTTATTATAGGTTGTATCCAGTGTTATCAAGGGTTAAATATGGATTAGAAGTGGTAATCATCTTCCCTCCTAGTCTTTCAATGCCTTACCTATATAAAACATTGAGTAAGAGGGGAAGTTTAAGATTAGTGCATGATAGGCCAATCCTATAGTTCATTATGCACCTATAAATATGTGGCAGTGGTCATAAATTTGGTGCATCACCTCTCATATACTTATTTTTAGTTATCTCTCTCCCTCTTCTTTGAAATTAATAGGTTTAGTAGTAGTTTTAAGGTGATACATCAAGGGAGTTATCCCTAATCTCTAGATTCACCTCAACTATTAGGTCACCCAACCTAGAGGTGTATCCATGCTATCACCTAGATGAGGAAGGCTTCAAAAACCTCTTCAAAGGTGTAATTTAGAGTGATAACAATTATGACTGGTGTTATCAACCCATTAATTTAATCAATGCATTTGGTTAATGTCATTAAAACTAGGGTCGGTGTCCTAAAACTATATGCAATAAGGTGTGCAATATTTTGCTAACAATTATGCTTTGGGGATGTTTTTTTATGGATCACGTAACTCTAAAGTATTAATCTAATCAATCCTTGTTTAAAACCTATTCAATTTATTAGAAATAAACATACTTGTCAAATTGAAATACTTAAAGTAACACTCTTTCTTGTAAGAAAACACTCTTGTTATCAAATAAATTACTATTAAATAAACACACTTTGCTTATTAAAGAGAACACTTTTTAAACTATGTGTTGAATTGAATTTACTTTAAATGAAATGATTTTGGAAAAGGAAATTTTGTAAAAGTAATTTGAAATAAACATGCACAAATAAAGACCTATAGGTTAATAAAATCACACTTATAATTAAAAAACACTCTTAAAATAATTAAACAATAGCTAGCATAAACATAAAGGAAAAATACCAAATAATAATCCTGCCTCCTTGGGTGAGTGGGCCCTTTCTCTACCTTGGCACAAGATCTAAATCACTTTAATACTTTTAGGAATACTCAAAGTTTCATTAATATTGGAATAAAGCTTACAATCTATAAAACTCTCTTACTAATTTGTCTTGTCTGCTACTAACATTCTCTTTCTCTAAAAACTTTTCTCCTTCAAATAACAAGAAGATGTTGTTCTAATAAAACATTCCTACAACTTCTACTTAAAACAAACTAATAGACTAACTACTACGATCTAAATTATTTTCAAAATTAAAAAGAGATTACAACCATTTCTTGTATTTCAAGGTGAAATAATGGAAAATTTGGCTAACAGATTGCATAGATCCAACCGATTATAATATTCTTATGGTTAGAACATATTATGATCTGGTAACCCAAAAATCCCATAATACCAATAGTGGTATTATTCACAGAACATTACTATAAGTATCATGTCTAAAAATAAAATGTTATATAGGATAAGTGTCTCAATGACCCATGAGTGCCTTTTAGATTGGCCATGACCACTCTATTAATATGTATACAATATTATATGATCAACAAAATACCTTCCTCAAGCTCTATGCATGACTAGAATGATATTATAACTCACTTTCTATACTCCAGAACTCAGTTAGAACTCATCTGTTATACTCTAGAGCTCGACTATTGTACTTTAGAATGTGGTTGTTGGACTTTGGAGCTTCACTATTGGACCTCAAAGCTTCACTAAATGATTTTGATGTGTGATTAACTTACCTTCAAGGGTCTAATTGCCAAAAACTATAACATTTGATCATAATGCATTTATATAGCTTGTACATGTAAAACTAAGGCTAACCATGTAAATAGTTACAACATAGTGGTCAGGAATAATTATAAGAAGGGACCCCTTAAAGATTACTATAAAATGTTTATGAATCTTAGATTTTAAGTATAATTCCATTGATGAATATTTAGAAAAATCACCATGCTGGTATAAATTGACTGGAAATTTATATTATCTCTTTCAAAAAAATTATAAATAGTTGGTGAATCAAGCGTCATACTCAAATAAATAAATAATGGAAAAAAATACAAGTTAAACCCCTTTCCTCAAACATATTCATAGGGAAAATATGTTTGAGGTAGAATAATGATTATGATCAATGAATACCCTAAGTCTATTTTGTTTTGCCCTATTAAATTGGGGGTAGTCTAACCATTTCAAACACTTGTCTAAATGAATAAATCCAAGTAAGGAAGACATGAGAGACAACATGAATAAGAATAACTATAGAACCATCCCATACCTAAACCCTGAGCAAGTGTGTGCGACTCTAAAAAAAACTATTGCCACATCAATGCCCAAACACACATTCAAAATATTTTTGAGGTATTTTTAATCTCATTACTAAGAAAACAATCCCAAACAAATACAAATATCTTTTTAATCTCGTTACTAAACAATCCTTTATGATAACCAAATTGTGTCTAATATTAATGGTTTTAATATAAGATAAAAAAGAGTTTTCACACTACAAACGAAGATCTGGTGAAAAATAACATAGAAATAGTTTAAATCTATTAAAATATAGGCATAATTCATTAAAAGTGTGAACAAATTTGTAGATATGTGTGGCTTATATTTCTTGATTGGATTTTACTTCATTGTTGTCTTCTTAGACTCATCCTTGGCCTCCTCTAGCAATTGTTACTCGCTTCATGATTCCCATGACATGTACATCTTATATTTATTACTTGTATTTTACTTCATTTTTGGCTTCTTAGACTTCTCCTTGGACTCTTGTTTCAATTTTCACTCACTTCATGATTCCCATGACATATAGGGCTTGTATTTCTTACTTGGATTGTACTTCATTGTTGGTTGCTTAGACTCCTCCTTGGCCTCCTCTTGCAATTGTTGATTACTTTGCAATTCCCACAACCATTAAGGAATAAATCTTTAATAGACATGAATTTATATGAATATAGGTTTTAGGATTTTATGGTTCTTGACATTAAGCAATTTGAAATAATTATGTAGATTTATTTTATAGGAGGTAATTTTTGTTAATTAAAAAACCAATGGAGAAAGAGATTAGATGATGAGAAGTCTAAAGTCGATATCTTATTTACAGTTCATTATTTTTAAAATTAAATTTATCATTATTTTTAAAAGTTATTTTTTTCCTTTTTAAGTGCTAAATTTGATGGCCATATGACTAAGTATATATTGAGTACAGACCTCATTAAGTCTCTCAAAAGACCAATCAGATAATATAATAAACTAAGTGTAGAAAAAATTGTGACAAAAAATTAGTGTAAAGAGTATAAACCAACTATGGAGCCATAGGCAAGACAACTATGAAAAGCAAGGATGACATAATTGAAAAAAATATTCAAAACATTTTCGTAGTTTTAAAATTATAAACTATATAATAAGGTCTATCAAAATGTCTTAACCACATCCAATTGGCCTTTCAAATATTTCTTTATTTCAATTAATAAACCATGCCAACTAGAATATAATTAATACCGTTAATATTTAAAAACAAATTACAATATGATCATGAGTCTTTATTCAGTTTGTTCTTTGTGCATTATTTAAAAAAAGGATCTTGCATATCATTATTTTTTAGAGGAAATAAAATTCTTATTTTTTTAAAATAAAAATGTGGTAAAGACCAACCAGATAATATAATAAATTGAGTATAGAAAAAATATAATGATAAATTCTATGACAAGTATTTATTTAATGATATTTTGCTCAAAACACTGTCTTTCAAATGTTTTAACTATGTCCATAATCAATAATGATAAGGTCTACCAAAATATCTTAACCATATCCATAATTAATAATGGTCTTTCAAAAAAAAATTATTTCAATTAACAAACCATGTCAATCATAATATAATTCTTACCTTAAATATTTAAAAATAAAATACATTTTGATCATGAGGCTCTATTACATTTATTCAGTTTGTTCTTTGTGCATTGTTTAAAAGAAGTATCATGCATGCCATTATTTCTCAAAGAAAATTAATTTCTTGTTTGTTTAAAATAAGTATGTGGTAAAGACCAACCAGATAATATAATAAACTGAGTATAACAAAAATAGTGACAAAAAATTACAGTATAGAGTATAAACCAACTATGGGGTCATAAGGTAAAACAACTATGAAAAGTGAGGATGACATAACTAAAAAAATATTTAAAACATTTTCATAGTTTTAAAATTATAAATTATATAATAAGGTATGCCAAAATTTCTTTACCACATCCATATTGGCCTTTCAATTTTTTTATTTTAATTAACAAATCATGTCAACTCGAATATAATTATTACCTTAAACATTTTAAAATAAAATACAATATGATCATGAGGCTCCAAGACTCTTTTTATGAAATACATATGGTAAGATCACGTGTAACACTTAGTATAAATTGAGTACATACCACAACTCACATTTTTTATAGAGTTGGTCGATATAATAGACTCAAATAAGTTCTTATTACAAGGGATTGATTCATTGAGGTTGTATCCTCTATAAGTTACACCTTGAAGGTAATTGTAAAATATTTATCTTTAGAGATTAGATATTGTTTTTCTCTAGATAAACTACAATAATCCATGGCTATGATGTACCCTCAATATTATAAAAATGTTAGCTCATCATATTTTTAAAATAAAATCAAAACCTTGGTCCAACACTTTTTCAAGAGTGTAAAATTGAATGGTGAACAAACTAAAGGCATTTTAGATTTGTCAAAGCTAACGGAGCAGTTTGTTGGATTTTCCACAACAAGTTTTGGACCATGCTTTCGAATATGGCTCAATCAATAAACTATGGACTAACTTAAGTTTGAGTGAAATACTATGTGATGGTATCTTAGAATATTTTAATCTTGTTAATTTATGCCAAACAATGATTTTGGGCTCAATGGAAGATGAGAGAATTTTTAGTGCATTGTCATTTTTAAATTCAAAGTCAAGAAACAAGCTTGACCAAAATTGGAGACTTTATTAAGGCTTTATACAACTAGATACAATGTCCTTGATTTTTTATTTGATAGAGATTTGGTAAATTGGTAGTCAACATATGAAAGAAGAGGATTGACTAATAATTCTCCAAACACACTACAGTTCTACAATACTAGATCCAAGTCCAACAACTTTTGAAGACAATTTAAATAACAATTATCAAGAACAAAATGAATAAAATTTGCATGTTGAAATTTGAAATTTAGGCATCTATAATTCAAGTTTGATTGAGGAAAGACAATAAATTTTGTAATCAATTTTGAGATTTATTTATCAAGATTTTGAGAAAGGTTGTTGAAGATAATGCAGAGTATATAAATGAGTAAGAAGTAATTTGTGCATTTTCATTTCTATTTGATTGAGAGAACATGTTTATAATAATTGTAAACTCTATTACAGAGATGCATAAGTATATTATAGTGTTCCTTTGTTATTTTATATCAAGTAGATGTATTTTTGTATTATGTTTGATTAAGAGAACATTTCTATAACAATTGCAAACTCTATTATAGATATGCATAAGTATATTATGGTGTTATCTTGTTATTTTATACCAAACTTATTTAAATTATCTATAGTGTAATGAACTTTAAGTATCTATATTAGACCAACAACTTCACTTCCACCAATAGCTTGCATAAATGACTAGAAAAAATGAGAAACCATCACATATGTATTCGAATAACTTCCATTAATCCCATGGGTGACATGTTGGACCAACATTAAATTTTGGCTTGGGTCCCTTCAATATACCGGTGTCAATTCACTAAAAATTGAGTCAAAATCTAAATCTCAATCCTCGTAGCTTTAATTCCACCTGCACCTCATTCAATGATATAAATAAAATAAACATTAAATTTAAAAATTATTTATTATTAAGTTTTTTAGATATTAAAATCATATTGAAAGAAGATCATGTTTATTTTACTCAGTTTTATAAATGTGTTAAGGACCACTTATGACTTAGGACACAATAATCTTAAGGCAATAATTATATTTTGATTAGCATGGTTTGTTAATAGAAATAAAAATATATTTGAATGGCCATTATTGATTATGGATATGGTTAAGATATTTTGGTAGACATTATCATTATTGATTATGGATATGATTAAGACATTGTCATTATATTTATTCATTTTAAGACAGATGATTGTGTGAATAAGGAATCCATAGAGGGGAGATTAGTATCATGTTAGTCTCATAAAATAAATGAAATAACACACTAAATACTAACACCTCTAGCCTAGACACTAGTGAGATCTTAGGTAATAAAAACTATATGAAAGCACAACTAAAATATAAAAGACATAAATCCTTTACCTTTCTTGGGAGCTCCAAATGCTTTGTTGAGTGGCTTGCTCAGCTTGTGCATCAAGAAGTCTTTGACAAATGAAGCTTGTTGGCTCCTTCTCTCCTTGACACCATTGGCTTTGATGTGGCTTGTAGTTATTTTGACTCAATAATTTGGCATTATAACACTATTTCAAATATTATCTCTCTCTAAATTATCATTAAATTTTTGGTTTTTAAGAGTTTCTTTTGCTTTGGTTCAAGATTTTGGCATTATAACACTATTGCAAAGTTTGTCTCTCTCCAAATTAGCATTATATATTTATGAGAGTTTTATTTTTTTTAAATGAATGGGCTTAGCCTTGTATTTATAGCTTTAGAAATTAACTCTCACCCAAGCTGAGTTAAGGTTGAGTTGAGTTAAAAGTTGTCATGCAATTATGACTTTCAGTTACTAGTCACAGTTCTCAAATTAGAAGGTTGAGTTGAGACTAATTCCAATTGAGTTAAAAGTTGTCATACAATTATAACTTTCAGTTACTAGTCATATTTCTTAATTTAGATATTTTGAGATATTTTGACAACTCATAAAGATAATGATGAAAGGTTATGATATTTTGATTTTTGGAATTTTATTTTTTAGATATTCATTAATTTTAAATGGATAATTAAACTAGGCATTTAATCTTGTTTAATTAATTTAATTGATTTTGATTAGCCTTTTAGCTCTTTCAAGAATTAATTAAGTTTGTAAGTGCCCCACTTAATAGGTCCATAGGTCAAGTTGATGGTTATGATGTTGCAAGGTGATTGGAGATGAATCCATGAGAGGTTATTTTTGTATATAGAATAGTAGCCCAAATAGGGATGCCTCAACATGATTCCAAGATTTGATGGATGATGCACAACAACATTTGGAACATTCTATGATTCTTAGGCTTGATTTGTAATATTTGATAGGAATCAGTATGAAGTCTGATTGAAGCTAGTTGTGGCATGAATTAGGTGTCTACAATTTGCTCCTATTTGGAAAGATGTTGAAAGATATAGGCATAGTAACATCTTTTTAGAGAATGAAATAGACCATTAAGAATGAAATAATATAATGATTAAAGAAGAAGCTCCAAACAATGTTTAGGAAGCCTATAATGATGCCCCATTAAGGGAGTGGTTGACACATACGATTGATAGTCCCTCAAAAATAAGAAAGAAGAAGAATGAAATTAACCCATGGGTGAGATTAATCCAATCGAGATAATACTTGTATGCATTAATTTAAAAATAAGTATTGATTTACCATAAGAAATTATAATCAGTAATAAAATTTGAGACATTGATTTGCTTAAAGGTGGTTATAATTAATGGCAATGACATATGCCCCAGTTAGGGCTCATGAGTCAAAATAATGATTTTATCATAGGTGGTTATAATAATTAAGATGACCTGGCTTAAATACTGATATTTGATTATGTCTTAGTAGGGAAGATTGACAAGCATAACTCAAGGATATAATATATTGTAAAAATTAAGGATGAGTAAGTGCAAACATAAATGCAATGGTCTAATGACTAAAGAAGACACAATAACTAGAAACATGAGGAAGTGCAAAATGATAATAGAGATGATTGAAAGAATAAAAATTAATCAATTGAAATGATTTGGTTTTACCTACCAATGTGGAGATGCTAGACCTTATTAGCATTGACACAACTATAATGGTAAGTGGGTTAATTTTATCAAAGAGGGTGGAAGGATTTACCAATATTACCAAGGAGAAGTTTTGGTAGCTCTATTACTTGTAATATTTTTTGAGCTAATTTTTTCCATAACACATGATGGTATGCATCATGATATAGAACATCATGATAACGTAGCTAAAAAGTGCATAAGGACTGACTCTGATCTAAAAAACAATTGAAAATAGTGTACTAATGATAAAAACCATGATAAAAATGTTAATGTATGAATATGGATAGACTCAAGAATAATGTGTAAGGAATCACCCAATGAACATACATAAACTAAGTCAAGGCATAATGGTGAAAGAAACAAACAACTAAGCAAACAAACACATAGAAATCTAGAAATAAAAAGCAATAAAAAGTATCATGTCATTAACCAAGTTAATATCTATGTGTGACAGCTCAATAGAAGGATAAATAGGTGGTACCCCAAAGTAAAGATACATGCAAAGGGAAGGTCACACCCCCAATGGTAGTGAAATGGTTTATAACAAACAATGGATTTATCTCAATAGAGTGGATCGAGGATGAATGACTAGGTTTAAATAGCACAAATGTTTTTTTATTTTAAAATGTTTGAATATTTTTGGTATTTCGAAAATGTTCTAAATATTTTTGAAATTTTTGGGGTATCTTAACTCTTTATAGATTGACAAGATACCACCCAAAAAATGGTGAGAGCATGGATTAGGTTGCTCATAAAATGGTGAGAGCATATGGAAAAGAGGGAATGAGCTGACCTCAATGTGAATCAAGCACAACCTACATAGTCCCATTAAGACCTCAAGTTATAGTATTATTCCCACACAAAATGTGGGGAGATCTAACCCAGTAACAACAAATTCATAAATTTAGGCAAATGAAAAAGAAAATGATAATAATGTTAAGGGGATGTGACAATGCATGGTAAAAGTGTTATTCCTAATTTTCCCATAGATAGTTATAATTAGGAAACAATGACATAAGTTAGTGATACTAATTTACCCATATGTAATTATAATTAGTAGCACAAGGTGGGATATTAATTTTTTCATAGGTGGTTATAATCAGTGGCACCATTCAAGTGTAAATGAAATATATAATTATCAAATCCACTACCATACTACTTTCATATACTATCATTTGAACACATAATTTTGAAACTATTGAAATTGGATCAAAATCCCCTTACATAAGGTGTGGGAAGAACTAGTGAAATGAAGGTCAAAAGGGTTGGGCAGGGTAGCTAAAAATAAGCTTTGGTCAATAGTGAAGGTATAAAAAAATAATATATGGTATGGCATTAGTCAAGGATGGTGATGTTATTGATAATTAAATATAATGGTAATAGGGTTACCCCCATGTGATAAGGCAAAAACAATGGTAGGGTATGAAACAATGACAAGAGGAATGACAAAATAAAAAGGCAAGGTAAATGGTAAGGAAAAGGTATGGTTTTTGGTAAATGGTAAAAGTTTATATTATTCTTGTTGATGTGGAGATGCACATCTTGAACAACATATGATACAACTAGAATAAACAATCATGTAAATTGGTAGCCTACACCTCTTTTGAATAGTTACTCTATCAAGAACCTACTATAAATTTGGACTTCAAGAATGTTATTGTGATCTTCATTGGTCATTGATTCTATTTCCTTCAAACATCAAGACAAGATAATTAGGCAGCCTCTACAAAGGAAAGTATGACTAGGGATGGTAAATAGGGATAAATAATTGATGAAAGGTTTGATTTGGTAGTGTAAAGGTGGATTAAAATTGAATGTATAATGGTTAGGAAATAAATGAAGATCAAGATTTTTAGGTGCACTTAATGTTGTTGATTTTGAATTTGATATAATTTTAGTTGTGGTGGGGATGAAGACTTATAAATATGATCTCAATAAGACCATCATATTTTTATGTTATTTGGGCCTGAGAATAGCTAATATCTAATTTTGTTGTAGATTAGAAGCTATATTTATGTTTTCTTTGATAATTTCTTCATCAAGCAATGAAGAACTATTATGCTCAGCTATTGGTGCCTCAAAAAGGTTTTCACCAATGAAGTTGTCTTGATTGTCCCATAGCACATCCGAGAAGGTTTCACTAAGGATCATTGACTTTAGACTTTCATTATCTTCTAGTGCCTCTAAAAAGGGTTCACTATAATATGTTGAGTTTGGACTTTGATTATCTTCTAGTGCCTCTGAAAAGGTTTTAATAAGAGATTTTTCTTCTACATGAATGTGGTCTTGCCCCCTCTAATATTTTATAATTGATATATCACCATAGATGCAGTTCAATAAGGTATGATTCTATCAATTCTAATCTACACTTGAGGGAGGTGGAAGGTGAATATAATGGATAGGTTGGTTGGTGTTAATGGCATGTGGAATGGTAATGGAATGAGAAGAGGCATCATAATCCTTGTATAATATACTAAGATAACTTATATCAATGCTAAAGTAATCATATTTAAAAACTATATAAGGATCATAAATATATTCAAATTGATAGGCAAGGCATGCATAACCAATATTGTAATAACCATAAATGTATTATGATTCTGAAGCTAAGTCTAATTCAAAGGACTATAAATCTGATGTTGAGACTAACATTGAGTCTAATTCTAATGCTAAATCTAATTTTAGTTTAATAATATAACTTTTCAATATTGATTCTTCATCTAATATGGATGCTACTATAATGATATCTTGTTGAATGTTTGGTATTGTATAAGTAACGACTTGTGATGGCATAATGGGCTCCATAGAGACTGATTTGTCAAAGTGAGACTCCTCAATAAGGGGGAAAAGATCAAGAGATAAATCCATAGATATTGGCTTATCAAAGAGAGGCTCTTTTAAAATAGGACAATGGTTGAGATAATGATTTGCTAAAAGGTGGTTATAATCACTAAGAAGTGACTCAACAAAGATTGGCTTGTAAGAGTAAGACTCCTCAATAATGAGTAAAATATCAAATGGTGATTCATCATAGGTTGACTTGTCATAAATAGGTGTTTCAATAAAAATATCATGGATTGGTTGGTTATCTTGGCCTTGGTTTACAAGTATTTTAAAATATTAGTTTGGAACATATCTTAGTCTTCGAATGATTAGCTCAGTTGGAGAGGTACTAATTAGTTCTATTATGGTTTAATTATTAGTATGGGTTTTATAAAGTGGGGGATGGTTGATATTAGATTATGAATGAGCTATGGTTGGATAATGGCCTCTTTTTAAATTACCCCATCTAATATGGGCTTAACAAAAGTTAGTTTCTGACCTAGGATGGTAACTGTGACTCATCTAGTCATGATTGCATAACTTTATTTAGATAACAAGCTACCACACTTGGAAGGGCCTAAAACGGTAATGGTAGGGAATTGTGAAGCTTGGTTATTGTCAAAATCTAAAGGATGAGGTCTTGTAATGGTAATAATAGGGCATTGTGAATCTTGGTTGCTATTGTGAGCTAAAAAAGAGGTTTTAAAATGGTAATATTAGGGTGTTTTGAAGCTTGGTTGTTGTCATGAGCCAAAGGATGAGATACTAAAATGGTAATACTTGGATGTTTTGTATCTTGGTTGATCATGTAAGCCAAAGGATGAGGTCCTTGGATGTTATGGAGTTTGGTGCCTCACACAATCTAAAGGAAGGTTAATGGTATAGGTGGGGGATCGGGAACCATGAGTGGTGTAAGGGAAAACATCATACGTTAACCAAATCAAAAAAAGTATCACCATATACTAATTTTGAGGATCTTGGATTTATTCCCCATATTGGTTATTTTAAGGAGGATAAGGATCCATCTCACAAACCACTTCTTCACCATAGGGGTCTTGATCAAAGTCAATTTGTGCGACCACATTATCATAATCTTGATTATACATGGCTCTATTATGAGTGTAATGAGACATATCCAAGTCAATGATAAATATTTTACAAAAAGGCCTAGAGTTCTACAAACTTTTAAAAACAATGTTGAAAGGACAAATGGTCCAAACATAGTCTAACTTGATCTAAAAGTGGAGTTGTATCTCTAAAATTGTCTGTGCTAAAACTTGGTTTAAAATAGTCGAACGTCAAATGTCTAATGTTAAATATCGTACACAAATAATCAAGTGGATGAATAAAAATTGGAATGCTAAACTCTATGTACAAAGTGTTTCAAACAAGTCTAATCTAAAGAAAACAAAAGTTTCTAGGTCTTT
Source organism: Torreya grandis (assembly GCA_037957365.1). Lineage (NCBI taxonomy): Eukaryota > Viridiplantae > Streptophyta > Pinopsida > Cupressales > Taxaceae > Torreya > Torreya grandis. The sequence continues at coordinate 3,946,555 of JARHVA010000429.1, forward strand.
TGAAGAAGTTAGAAAAGCGAGGCTCAAAACATATTACTAGGACTTTTGGAAAAGGCACAAAAGTTAGAATTTAAACTAAATAAGATATGTGATTTAATCTAACAAATCTGAAACACTCTGGCATAAACTAGGCACTCAAATTTAAACAAAAAATTGGTCAATTGGTATAAGGAATGAAACTCTAGGTGTATGGAAGATAGACTACTTCTCCCAAATCTAGGCACAAATAATAGTTTTCAAATTGAATAAAAAATGAACCTAAGTGTCACAACTCAAAAGAGAAAGATCAACGTCTAGGCCAAAATTACATGAGACATAGGCAAAAATCAATCAATGCTTGGATTTGAACTTGTCAAGGCTAATTAAAAACTCAACTTGGAAAGCTAGGCTCTTTGAACAAACAACAAGATAGACAAGAATGAACAATATAATGATACTAGATAGAGATCCAAAAGGTACAAGTAGATTTGGTTTTTAAAATTAAAATTTTTAGACACAATAAAATAAGTATTTGAAATGATTTGAACACCATAATGATGTTATCACATTCTAAAGATTTGATTAATGGTTTATTTCAAGACTCAAAGGCACACAACTTGGAAAGAATTGGGTAGTATAAGGTTACCCTTGTCAACCAAGTGACACACAAATGAAAAATCTTTGTCAAAAGACTAAGGCAAAGGTATGGTGTCTAATGGATATCATAACACCTCTTCAAATAAAAGAGTGATGTATAAACCAAACTTGTTTTGATGTGGGAAGTTAAAAAGATAGTTGTAGACTCAAAATCGTGCAAGAAAGGATAAAATGACACAAACATTTAAGTATAACATCCTAAATCCTAACATTGATAAGGTTGCATTGTATTGTCAAATTCCATCTATATACATACTCTTGAGAAAATTTTAATTGTTAATCCAAAAATAAAAGTGCATGAATAAGTAGGGTTTTCACACCCCCCTTCTCTCAAGAGATTGTACAGTGATATGGAACTTCAAGCTACTCACCCTGCATCAACAGTATGTCCATGATAAGTGGGGTTGTCTAAAACTATAAGTTTTATATGTTTCTAAATGGTCCCAAATATGGTTAACATTAGAGATGCAATCATGTCAATTGAATTCATTCTGGCTAAGTTACTATGCAAGGGTCTATTATTTTGCATAGTGATTCCATCCATGTATTTTTTAGTGGAATCCCCTGGTTAACCAGACCTGATTCAAGTTTTCATTATGATCGAAGAGGCTAGCCATTTAACTCCCTGGAAATCATAGTATACATGCCTTGATTCATATAGCCCACCATAGAGTGTGGTTGGTACAATATTAAAGATGAAACCCCATATCAATGCACCCCTAGAGAACTTGTGAGGGAGGATCAATCTCCTACTCACAAGTCAAAATATATTAAAATAAAAGATAAGTGAAAAGACTTTAAGGTTGTATTTAGATCACCCAAACCATATAGAATTGAAGAGAGCCTCAATAACATTATTTTCACACCTATGAAAAAGGTAAAAATACAAATAAAGAGTACTTTTGATCACTCAATTTCCCTAAAAGGGACGGAGGGAGAGCACACATACATCAATCATTTTATGAAATATAAACAAATTTGTAAGAAAAACAACACTCTTAAGAGTATGTAATCTAAATGTGAGTGTTTATTTTAATGCACCAAAGTGAAATGCTTATGAAATTTGGCCCCTTAACTTTAGTTGAAAACTTGTTAAAAAAAATTCACAAACAACTAATCACAAAACATCTAAATTCTTTTTAGGCACTAAATAAAGTATTCAAAACTTAACCACTTGCAAATTTGTGCCTTTTTTTAGCTTAGGTCCTACAATTTTTAGCGAGTTTTTTATTTTATTTTTTTACTTTTTGGCAATATTAAAAAATCAAAACCTACAAAATAAAAATATTATAAAGCTCTCAAATAGCAAATATCTGCAAGTTAGAAAAAAAATAATGCAAACTTAAAACAAAATTAGAAAACAATTAAAATAAAAATCGACAAATAAAAGTGATAGTTAGTAAACAAATGATATCTAAAAAAATATAAGTTATATTTTGATGAAATTTCTATAGAATGTAGATAACACAAATACACATCATCTATAAAATATTCAACAAAAAATAGTATATGGATTAAAAAATATGATTATTTTAACAACCATGCATTAAAAAAAAAGGCAGTCATTAAAAGAGTCATAACTTATACATTAAAAATTATATTTCAATATTTTTTTAGGAATTAATATGAAATAATTAAAAACAAGCTGTCAAAAAATAGAAAAAAATAGTAAATGCATTAAAATTAGAGATATTTTAATAGCTATTTTTTAAGCAGAAAAATAAAAAAGGCAGTTAGTATTTTGATCATAACTTCTAAACTGTGCACCAGTTCTTCATAAAAAATATGGAGGTTGTTCATAGGTCCAAGATGCACTTATATTAAAACATTTAGATCATAATAATGAATAAAAAAATTTATTATCTCTATATCATCCATTTTTAGTATGAAAATAGAAAATCTTAACAAAAAACACTAAAAGTCATTATAACTATCTCATTATCTATCCAACCGAGCATGTCATTAAATGAACAAAGAATCTATAAATGATATATTAGTATTATATCAGTCTCATCAAATAAATGAAATAAGTGCATTGAATCTTAAGACTTATAGTCTAGACATTAGGAAGAGCTTAGGTAATAAAAACTAGATGCAAAAATAATTAAAATATGAAAGACAAATATTTTACCTTCCTTGGGAGATCCAAATACTTTATTGAGTGGCTTGCTCAGCTTGTGCATCAAAAAGTATTTGATAAATGAAGTTTTTTAGCTCATCTTGTTAACACCATTCACTTTGATGTGGCTTGTAATTTCTTTGACTCAATATTTTGACATTATAACAATATTGCGAAGCTTATCTCTCTCTAAATTATCATTAAATCTTTGGCTTTTGAGAGATTCTTTTTTTTTGGCTCAATATTTTGGCATTATAACACTATTGCAAAGCTTGTCTCTCTTCTAATTACCATTAAATCTTTGGCTTATGAGATATTTTTTCTTTTTTTTTAATGAATGAGCATAGCCTTGTATTTATACCTTGAGGAATTAACTCTCATTCAAGGTGAGTTAAGGTTGAGTTGAGTTAAATATTATCATGCAATTATGACTTTTAGTTACTAGTAATAGTTCTCAAATTAGAAGGTTCAATTGAGACTAATTCTAGTTGAGTTGAGACTAATTGCAGTTGAGTTAAAATTTATCATGTAATTATGACTTATAGTTATAAATCATAGTTATAAATTTACACATTTTAAGATATTTTGAAATATTTTGACAACTCATAAAGATAATGATGAAAGGATAAGATATTTTAATTTTTGGAATTTCCTTTTTAAGATATTCATTAATTTTAAATAGATAATTCAACTAGGCATTTAATCTTGTTTAATTAAGTTAATTAATTTTGATTAGTCTTTTAACTCTTTAAAATTTTAATTAAGTGTGCAAATGCCCCACTTAGTAGGTTCATAGACCAAATTGATAGTTGTGATGTTGCTATCGGAGTTGTTGCCAGAATTCGGATAACGCGAGTGCAATGGAGACGTGATCACACAAGATGAACAAGTGCACACCACAAGATGCTAAAGCAATTTGAAAATAAGAAGATAAATTACACAAGATAAAAATGGAGAAAACCAAAATCTAGTTATTCAACATGAAATGGCCAAAATGAAGAATACATATAGGAAAGGTAGTAACTCCACAAATGGTGGTCAAAGCACCCCAAGAATAGACTCCTCCACAAAAAGTGGTCAAAGCACCCCAAGAATAGACTCCTCCAAAAAAGGTGGTGACAAGGTGTTAAGAATAGAGAAATAACTCCCATACCCAGAATAGGAGTATCTTATGCCATTCTTATGACACCTTATGACACAAATATGACACACAATCTCCACATAAGCTAGCCTATCCCACGAATGTAGGAAAACTCCATGTATGCACAAATATATGATATTCCCTAATTAATAAATAGAGAAAAATAAAAACCTACACTAATACCCCCCCATAAGCGCAGCTTAGGTGGGCAATGTGGAAATAAAAAATGGGTCCCAACAACTAGGCCTAATGAGGTACCCATGTACGAATGCAATCTCCCATAAGATAGAGAAAAGGAGAAAACCCGTAGGAAAAAACTCCCCCCCAAAAGAGAGATATAAAAGAAATAAGAGGCTAGAAGGCCCCCCTTGAAGATGATGCTGCTATAGATATGGACCGCACCCCAATAAGAGCTCATAGATGAATGAACTTACTTTCAGTGAAAAGTTTGGTGAAGATGTCTGCAATCTACTCCAAAGACTGGAAAAATATCAAGTCAATGACTTGACTATGAATAAGCTCCTGAATGAAATGCATGTGAATCTCTATGTGCTTGGTCCACTGATGCTGAACCAGATTTTTGCAAATCTGAATGGTACTCTAGTTGTCACAATAAATGATGGTGGGCTGCCTGATGGGAATGCCAAACTCAAAAAGAATCCCCTGAAGCTAAATAGCCTCAGTAGCTGCATTAATAGCTCCCCTGTACTCTGTCTCTGTGGATGATATAGCAATAGCATTTTGCTTCTTGCTAGACCAACTGATAGGACCTGAACCTAGAGAGAAACTGTAACCAGAAGTGGACTTGTGAGTTTGTGAATCGCCAACCCAGTCTGAATCTGTATATCCAACCAAGTCAACCTCTGTGCCAAATCTGTAATGAATTCCATATTTATGTGAACCTTGTATGTAATGCAAGATCCTCTTAGCTGCTTTCCAATGCAGCTCATAGGGTTCTTGCATGAATTTGGAGACAATTCCCACTGCATATGATATGTCGAGCCTGGTGTGAGTCAAGTAGATGAGACTGCCAACAAGTTGTCAATACCGAGTGGCATCAACCAATGGTGAAGAATAATCAGCCTCAAGCTTGACTCCTGATAGAAAGGGAGTCAGAGATGGCTTGCAATCAGCCATGTGAAATTGAGCCAATAAGTCAATAGCATACTTAGGTTGTGCAAGAGAAATCCCTGAATCTAACTATGAGATCTCGATGCCAAGGAAGTAGTGCAACAAACCTAAGTTTGTCATGTCAAATCTATCTTGAAGAGATGCCTTCACCGCTGCAATAGCTGATGAAGAACTCCCAGTGATCAAAAGGTCATCAACATATAGAACCAAAATCAAAAGCAAATCATCCTACCGTAAGAAGTAGACATTGAGATCAGAATGGCACCTAGTGAAACCTGTTATGAGAAGGAAGGAATCCATCTTGGCATACCAAGCCCGAGGGGCTTGTTTGAGGCCATAGATAGATTTCCTAAGTCTGCATACTAAGGAAGAATCCTGAACAAATCTTGGCAGCTGCTCCATGTAGATCTCCTCTAGGTCTCTGTGAAGAAAGGTACTCTTCACATCCATCTGATGCACATTCCAACCATGTGTTGTGGCAATGGCCAAGGTGAGTCAGATAGAAGTCATCTTTGCAATGGGTGCAAAGGTCTCTGAGTAGTCAATGCCTACCACCTGTGAGAAACCCTTGGCGACCAATCGTGCCTTATACTTATCAATCGACCCATCTGCTGTAAACTTGGTCTGATATATCCACCTACATCAAACCATCTTTCTTCCCTTAAGAAGGGATGTCAAATCCCAAGTGTGATTTTTGATTAAGGAAGAATATTCTTCCTCCATAGCATTATCCCACTCAGGTACCCCCGATGCCTCTCGAAAAGACTGTGGATCTGAAACTTAAGCAAAGAAGGCATGTGGATCTCTCTAAAAATCCCCCCTAGTATGTTTGTCATCTGTGGGATCTCCTGCCCAAGTGCCAGCACTCTCAAGTGTCTGTCTGGCCTAAAGCGGCCCAGAAGTGGGCGAGTCAGGTGCTAACTCCTCATCCTCTGATTGACTAGAGGTGGATGACACTACATCACTGTCCTCACTGTCTAAACTTGAAGAAGAAGATGTCTCTGGCTCAAGAACCTGTTGTGGCTGATTTGAATCTGATGAGAAATCATCATGATGAAGTAGATCCGATGAGGGAGAAGAAGTGTCAAGTGTTGAGTCTCTAGGACTCTCCTGAAAATGGACACTTCTCTCAATTTTTAACTCATGAGTGACTGGATCTAGAAGGTGATATCCCTTAATACCATCCAGATATCCTACAAAGATGCAAGGCTTGGACTGGCATTCCATAGCTTTGCATTTCTTCTTCAGAATGTGGGCCATGGCTGGGGATCCGAAAACCCTGAGGTGCTCAACATCAGGTTTCCTTTTATGCCAAGCTTCAAAGGGTGTTATCCCTTTCAAAGCTTTATGAGGAACCCTGTTCTAAATGTAACAAGCATAATTGATGGCTTCGGCCCAGTACTATGGTACTAAGGATTTGGAGTGAATCATACAGCTAGCCATCTCTTTTAAGAACCTATTCTTACATTTTGCAACCCCATTTTGTGAAGAACTATAGGTGACTTTGCATTGCAAATCAATCCCCTCTGTGGTGCAAAACTGCTCAAACCTGATGCTGACATACTTCCCTCCATTATCAGTTCGAAGAACCTTGATGGATTTCTCACTCTGTTTCTCAACAAGAGCCTTAAAGTCTAGAAAATGTTCAAACACTTCAGACTTTTGTTTGAGAAAATATATCCAAGTGTACCTAGAGAAATCATCAATGAAAGTGAGGATATACTTGGCCCTTGCGAAAGATGGTTTGGGAAAGGGTCCCGATACATCACTATGGACTAACTCCAAAGGTTGTGAAGCCCTCCAAGCTTTGCCTTTGTCAAATTTTGCTTCGGGATGCTTCCCAAGGGAGCACCCCTCGCAAAGTCCTTTTGAGAATTGGACACGAGGCAAGCCAATGACCATGTCATTTTTGCAAAGTTGCTCAAGATAGTGGTAGTTAAGGTGGCCAAACTGCTCATGCCACAATTTGCTAACTTCATCTGAGTGAGTCAGTAATGATATCAAAAAAAAATTTGATGCAAAATGTGAGAAGGTGTATAACCTAGCTTAGTGATTTGCCCTACCCACTGCCACTGTAGTATCACTATGCGACTCCCTGATAGACACTAAATCTGGTGAAAACTCAACTCTCATGTCCTGACCAATGTGAGTGATTTGGTACACTGATAGGAGATTGGTTGAAAAAGAAGGAACACTTAGAACATTATTGAATGTTCCTCCTTCCATTTCAACTGACCCTCTCCTTGCAACGGAAACTAATGTGTCATCACCCAAACTAATTGAAGTCATGTTACAAGGCTCTAAAGATAAAAATTTAACTAGTGAAGAGCCCATGTGGTGAGAAGCACCCAAATCAATGACCCATGATGATGTAGAAGCTGCAGTTGCTACAAGGACCTTGCCCTTTTCTTTCTCCTTACCCTTGCCTTTTGCCTTAGTAGAATCTTGGGTAGATGAATTCTGCTTGATGGACTCAGGAACACCTATGTTGTTCTTCTCTAGAAGATAAGTTAGGTGATCTATTTGTTTCTTCATGCACTTGTGTTCATCATGCCCTATATTTTTACAATAGGCACACTTAACCTTCTCCTTCTTAGGTTTTGCATTGGAGGATGAAGACTCAGTGTTGTTTTTGGCAAGATTGGTGTTTTCTTTCTTCTTCTCCTAATCCTTGTTCTTTTTCTTCTCCTTTGTTGAAGTCTTGTCTTTACCATTTCTAGCTATCAAATCTTGAGGTTGAGTAGACTTCATTGTGCCCATTTGAATTAGCTTATCTTGCTCCCTAGTCAAGTCGGCAATGAATGAATCCAAAGAAGGCATTTTCCATGCAGTGCCAAGGGCACTTTTAGTGGCATGGAAAGTGGAGACAAAGACTGAATAGCTAGGACTTAACTTTGCGAGAATAGAAAGTATAAGTTGATCATCTTTCTTCTCTATCCCACATTCTTTTAATTGTAATCTAAGGGCCTTAAACTTAGTGAAGAAGTCCTGTAGGGTGTCAAAGTTACTAGGACTTAGACTTATGAGTTTGTTTTCGAGCTCATGACCTCTCATCTCATCAAGCTTCCCAAACAACTTTTCTAAAGTGTCCCATATGTATTTAGGAGTTTAGAAGGATTCTAAGTGGAAGAGAAGTTCTGGAGACACAGACAAGCTCAGTAACCCAAAGGCTTCATCACTACAGTTGTACCACTTAACTTTTTTAGCATCTGTTTTGAGTTCTATTTCTATACCCATGGTGATCCTATACAACCATTTGCTTCTAAGAATGATTGACATTTTGAATTTTCATTCATGATAGTTGAAGGGTGTTAGGGTTTTAAGTTGAAAAGAATCCATTTTTAGCTGAATTTAGGTGAAGTTGAGTTGATTGCAAGTTGTGAATTTATGCAAAAAGGAGAATGAAAGCAAGTTGTGAAAAGCAATCACACTCCCCCAAAATGTTGAGCCCCCCCCCCAAATATGCAAGTGCACACTCAAAAGATGTCAGACTCAGCTGAAAATGTGTCTTAGAGCAATCAGTGCAAGACTTAAGCAAACAAGACGTCGGACTCAACCGAAAATGCGTCTCGGGAGACCCAAAATTTTGGCACTTTATAAACTAGTGCATTTTTGAAAAATAATAAGTCTACACTGTGGAAAATTGAATTACAAACACTTTTTCAAAAAATGACACCCAAAATCGAGCTACCGTTTGCAAGATATTAAAGTTACAATTTTCCTGTAAACTAGTGTTTTTGCAAAAAAAAGCACTAAAACATTAAAAAAATGTCTGTTATGGGGAGAGAAAGTGGCATTCCAACCACTCATTGGATTTGGCATGGAATGAAGAATCCAAATGAGGTTTTTGTGAGGGGTAATTGACCTCCTTCCAACCCGGGCCTCACCCTTCGTCTTCGACAGACGAAAATACAAGTTTTAATTTAAAAATTCTCAAATTACAAAACTGTCTAAAATCCTTAATATTCAGTCAAATTGACTGATTTTTGTTTTATCAAGTCAATTTTAACTAAGATAATTGAAGAATAGATAGAATTGAAGGAATGACAAGTGTCCTAGGGTGCCAAATAGGATGCCAAGTAGGGAGGGGCGTCCAAAAATGCACAGTCCAAAATTTTGACTTAGAAAAGACAAAAAAATAATTGCAGACCTATGATGGACACCGTACGGCCTGTTTCACACCTTATTGGGCAAGAAAATACACTGGAATCTGCTGACTTCAATGCACAGCAGGTCTGGGCAGAAGAATACAAGAAAAAAACACCATATTCACAAAAAAACACCCTATTTTGGACGCCGTACTGCTGATGGCGTGGCTGGGAGGAAGGACTTCTGCTACTGGAACTGAAGTTGCTTAGAGCTACTCCTCCCTCTGCTTATTACACACAACAATGGTGCCTAGGCTAACTACTGAACCAGCCCCTAAAGTGAAGACAGCCAAGACACCCAAAGACCAAGGATTTCCAAGAAAACTAACCAGAAGAGATTTTGAAAGTTTTTTTTTATTTTAGATCAAATCTAAAAATAAAAAAAAAACAAAGAGAAATCCAATCTTCTTGATTTCAAAATGAACTTAAAAGCATAACCATACACACGATTACCGTTCTTGCTCTGATACCATATCGGAGTTGTTGTCAGAATCCAGATAACGTGAGTGCAATGGAGATGTGATCACACAAGATGAACAAGTGCACACCACAAGATGCTAAAGCAATTTGAAAATAAGAAGATAAATTGCACAAGACAAAAATGGAGAAAACCAAAATCGAATTATTTAACATGAAATGGCCAAAATGAAGAATACATATAGGAGAGCTAGTAAGTAACTCCTCCACACATGGTGGTCAAAGCACCCCAAGAATAGACTCCTCCACAAAAGGTGGTCAAAGCACCCCAAGAATAGACTCCTCCAAAAAAGGTGGTGACAAGGTGCTAAGAATAGAGAAATAACTCTCATACCCAGAATAGGAGTATCTTATGCCATTCTTATGACACCTTATGACACAAATATGACACACAATCTCCACATAAGCTAGCATATCCCACGAATGTAGGAAAACTCCATGTATGCACAAATATATGATATTCCCTAATTAATAAATAGGGGAAAATAAAAACCTACACTAATAGCCGCAATGTGATTGGAGATAAATTTGTGAGAAGTTATTGTTACATATGGGATGGTACCTCAAATAAGGATGTCTCAACATGATTTCAAGATTTGATAATGATGCATGGCCAAATTTGAGATATTCCATGATTCTTAGGCTTAATTTTTAATGTTTTATAGAAATCAATATGAAATTCAATTGAATCTAGTTGTGGCCAGAAGTGGGTGTCTACAGATTGTATATGCAAACAGCTACTCTCAATATTTAGAATAAAAGAAACACAAATCTATACCTTGAAATCATAAGAAAACTAACTTAGAAATTATCTACACCTTCATTTCCAACCTCTCATCCTAATATTTTAACTACTAGAGCTTTGCTTATGCCAATAAATTTCATCAATGACTAGAAAAATTAAAAAATTGTCACATATGTATTCGAGCAACTTACTTATGCTTGAATACATATGCATATCTATAATAGAGTTTACAAATGTTATAGACATGTTCTCTTAATCAAATAGAAGACTGAGATTAATTATTTGCATGCATAGTACTCTATCTTAAAATGAATAAATATAATGATAAGTTCTCTGAAAAGCATTTCTTTAAAGATATTGGCTTACCATCCTCATTTTTTATAATTGTCTTTCCCTATGGCCCCATAGCCAATTTAAGGTAATAATAGTATTTTGGTTGGCATGATTTTTTAATTGAAATAAAAATATTTTAGAGATCATTATTGATTATAGATATGGTTAAGATATTTTGGCAAATCTTATGTTATATTTTATATCTCAGTTATCAAATATATGTATATGTGACTAGATTTCAAATAATATAATCTAACTTATCCAATAGAGTAAAGTCTATAGAAGAGAAAATATCTTGAAATAAAGATTTCTAATTCTATCAAAGTGTTTTATTCATCTCTTGATATCCCTTTTATATCTCTATAGCTAAAAAGAGAAAAAAAGTATGAAAGTAACCCAGAGAGAAAAAGACTCAATGTACTTAATGTATACATAAAAATTAGTCTATTAATATATTAATATCTTGATAGTCCTTTTATATCTTAGATTAGTCTTTTGAAATACTTACATAGGTTTGTACTCAATGTATACTAAGTACTGCACACGATCTTACTGTATCTACTACACAAAAAGAGCCTCGAAGAACCATAATTTTGGGACATGAAGGATAATAGAAAAAAATGATTTGAACATTTCTATCAAGGTCATCTTGAATCTTGATAATGTTACATATATTTATTTAATAATTTTTTCAAGGCTAAAACATGATCAATATGTAAAAATAACTTTAAAAAATTATTATAAATTATTAAAATCTCTGTGTGTTTCCATAATTGTTCAGTAAAGAGTAAAGCATTCAAATATATTGTTCTATAGGAAATAATATATTACCATGTATATATCAAAACTGTCAAAAATAATAACATACTTAAAAATACCAAGACATTATTTAATACCAAGTATCAGCAAGAATTTTAGCACAAGAATTTAAGTTTTAATCAGAGTTTGTATCATAAACCAAATCTATCAAAGGTGCACCCTTATCATTAAAGTACGTAGTATACTCCATGTAAGCAATTGGAAGTAACATCAAGTGAGTTGGGCCCCTTTAAAATCATCTACCTCTAACTTAACCTTTTTTAACATTCTGATCTCCATAGCTTGTGATGCAAGGTTGCTAGCACGTTTCCTGTTAGAAGAAGCATGTTTTTCAGGATCAAAGGGAAAAATATTAGTTTTAAGTGGACTAATTTCATTAGGATATAATTTTTTAATTAATTAAAAAATATTTTCATGTTAAGGTGGCTCAGGTAATAGAAGATTATACTAATTAGGTTAAATGGTATCATGCATGTGTTAAGGGAGCTTATTTGGAATACTTCATCTATGAGGATGATTCCTCCAATGTGCTCCCCTCCATCTTATATTTCCATATAAATTCAAAAAGTTAGCAGGAAAAGAGTTGAGAACATTCTAAAAGGTAGGGTCATTGGCATAAAATGTAAGGAAACATGGGTTTCCTAGTTAAATGGCCTATAAAATGTGTTAGTAGTCCTGTGACTATGAAATAATCGACTGCATCTAGAGCTACCCCATGAAGGAGTAACCTCACTACATTATTGTCATCACAATTCCAAACGTCTCTAACTTAATCATTTGAACTTGAATTCTAGCTTGACATCTAATAAAGTATGTTAAAATAAACATTTTATACAACTAATCTCAAATACTTATTAATTTTCATGATCTTAAAATATAATTCATAAAATTGTTCAATTTGAAACAAAATTAAAATAATAATTACATAACCATCATTGTGCATAAAAATTAATAATTATATCCTCTTTACAACCATACTAAAATAAGAACCACCAGCGTAAGAAAACCATGCATTATTCTTTCACAATCCTCATGCCACTTTCAAGAAAATGATAAAAAGGCCATAATCAAACACATGAAACCCCTGATGTTCAATTATCGTGTGTGTGTGTGTGTGTGTGTGTGTGTGTGTGTGTGTGTGAGAGAGAGAGAGAGAGAGACCACTTAGGACACAATCAACTTAAGGTAATAATTATATTTTGGTTTAGGGTTTAGGGTTTTAAAAATTGAATAAAAAATATTTGAAAGTACAATATTGATATGGTTAGGATATTTTGACAAACCTTATTATATAGTTTGTAATTTTAAAATTATGAATATTCTGTGAGATATTCCGTTTATTATTTATACTCTGACAACTATAAAAAGCAAGGATGACCTAATTAAAAAAATATTCAAAACATTTTTATAATTTTAAAATTATAAATTATACAATAAGGTATGTCAAAATTTCTTAACCACATCCATATTCCTCTTTCAAATATATTTTTATTTCAATTTATATCATTCCCACTAGTATCTACCTAAAAATACATAATTTTTTTAATTATAACAACATATTCCTTAAATAGATTACACCATAAGAATCTAATTAGTGATCTTTATAAAGTAATACAAGTATAATAACTGTAAATAAGTATGTGGCATCATTCATCACTGATCACAAACATCATAAGAAATGCATCATAACTGAATATAAAAAGTAAACTATAGAATTCCAGCCATGGCTAGTACAACATACAACCACTTTTATCAATGTACAATAAGTAAATAATTAAAACTCATTAGAATAATGTTTTAATAATAAATATAATATAATTTACAAATACAAGATACATGGCTCCACGGAGCATGAGTTTTTCAAACTCTAGTATTTATGTTAATCTCAAGTACCATCTCCACAAAAGTATTGTTGTGGGGAGGAAGAGCATCATCTGAGCACTTTTTCATACCAATCATATACAATCGATTCCCCACACAATCCCCATTAGGTAATGACCCTCCCTTCATGCATGAGTATATAGTAATGCTACATGAATTCAGAGAGACAAGCTAGTACATGTGTGTTGTATGATTTTTAAAAATATGTAGTGTGCCATAAAGAAATTTATTCTAACATGATATCTTAAAAATATGTAAATCATACATATGAAATTACAATGTCTAATTAACATTATATTGACCAAAGTTTTCAATAGTCTTTGATCTCTAAGATCAGTCAATTTTAACAAACCACTTGATCAGATTACCTTTATCTTGCATTGTGATGCTAGTAAGCTAGTGAAGTCTATCTCACTACTTACTCAGTGCCAACAATGTGAGATTTGATTAACATAATATAACCAATATATTCATACATATTTCATCTTAATATAAATCATAAAACATTTAAGCATAAGAATAATCAAAATGCATATATTTATTCTGTCAAATGTATGAATAAATCTCCACAACATTATTTAACACATAATTAACAAGAATATCAATTACAATTTATACCATCCGGGTATAATATACATCTAAACTACAATTGTAATTTGCTAATTACTATAAGTAATTTCTAAATCTAAATTACTCTATGACAACCTATATTATCATAGTCCATTATTTTTGATTTCAACTATTCTATACAAGTAACTAGTCATAATAAGATGATTATAGTTCTCACAAAACACATAATCTTTTATTTTAACATTTATTATACTTTTAAGAGGTTGTATGCATGCATTAATAGGGTTCTAGTGTTCAGAAGTCTACAACTTAGTTTTGAATCATCAATACAATTATAGGTACCTCCATAATATATATGTATATACATTTGTACATATTAATATAATGTGTTCCACACACATGTAATATATACGATTTCATTAGTAATTTATTGGAATCATACTATATATCATGAATACTACTCATGAATGATAAAATTTTCACTTAGCTTATTTTATATCCTATCAAGTATCATATAAGATATATTATATTGTTTAAATGTATCTTGCACATTCATTTAAATGTTACATTTGGAATATATTATATATATTAATATATATCGGCATATTTATCAATATTTAGACATAGTTTACCTTTGAGATTATGAAATGAATATCGAGGTCTCATATTTATATGATAAGCAAGCCAGTTAATTTGGCATAAATAAAAGTGTAGATAGGATGTTCATGGTTTCTCATTTCCACTCTCTAAGGTTACCCTAGCCTAGTCTATTCAAGAAATCATTAATGACTTTGCACTTGTAATATATATTATGTTATAGAAGTGCCATAAATATATTATTATGTAATTTAACAAATACATAGATTTAAATATCAATCAGGCAAGGACCTAATTTCCACAATGCTAGAATCAAACTTTATACAATGATTTAACACATCTAATGATCTAGTAATAGTTATATCCATTATGCATATCTAATTTCATAATATCTATGATAATACACACACACACACACACAATTGATGTACATTCTATTGGCTACACATAGTTAATTTCTTCTAATATACAGATCACCATTCCATCTATATTATTTGGCAAAGCCTTTACACATGGTTAATCGACATTATACTGTGAAGTTCTTTATTGAAACTATTTATTAATATAGTGTATTTGATATATATATATATATATATATATATATATATAGAGAGAGAGAGAGAGAGAGAGTAAAGAATGATATGGCACACCAACCATATTGTAATAAATATGACATAATACTTGTTTTTTATATAATAACAATACAAAGTCACCTCATGCATAATACTCTTAAGTGTATATGTTAAAGAATAATTATATGTTAAGGAATACCATTTATAAAAGTATGGTCTACATTAAAAAACTTGTGGCAATATATTTCATAACTGCTCAATACATAAGTATCAATTATGTATAAGCTTGGGTTGCTTAAATGCATAGGTATTGCTATAAATGCTCGGTATAAACATTGATAGGATAAGTTCTAAACTAAATGCACTGTAAACACACATTTATACATATTTATCACATAGTATAAGCATTAATAAAATAAAATCATATGTTACAAACTAAACATTTAATGCTAGTGTCAAATTTGAGAGCCATCTATTATAAGGTAAGTGGTTTGACTCATTACAGATCTGGAAAAAGACATATAAGTCACCCTGTAGTGACTCGACTTGCCAAAACATATAGCTACATGAGTATAACAATATAGCAGTCACCATAAATATATTTGATTCAATATCTATAAGGTATATAATTATACAGTCCCCTGTGTACCGACCATTTCAATATAATTATTCAATATTTTAATTACACAGTCTACTATATTCAATATTTATAAATGTGCAGATCATTGCATATTGTAGCATAACATAAGTTGCTTATCCTTCTATTATAAGTCATTGTACAAGGTCTGTGTAATTCTTAAAATTTAGTTCAACCTCTATATGTAATTGGTTCCATATATATATATATATATATATATATATATATATATATATATATATATATATATATATAAGGTATTTATGTATTTCTTTATAGAGTTCATAAATAGATATATATACCAAACAAACATATATGTAATTATATATTGAAACATACATATATGTATTAATTTATATAGCTGATATAAGAAATTAAATACATTGCCTACCTGATAAGATGCTTCATTGTTCTGTATACTTGTTCCTTTATCTTTTCTCTTTCTTATCCAATCTCCCTTATTCTGTGTCTTTTCTTTCCTTCCCTTATGCCACACCCTTCATAAAATTCATTCCTCTTCTTTAGAGTATGGTGTTGCTTTGTTTTAATGTTGGCCTCTTTTTCTTTTGTTTTTGCTTTATTTTTATACCATCTTTATTTTTCTAATTTCTTACTTTCCTTCTCACTTATTTTATTTCCATTTTTTTCCCCCTAAATTTAAACCTTTCTACTTTCTCATCTTATTTCAATTTAAATTTTATTTATTTTACTTTTTATTTTTATATATTCCCAATTATCTTAATAATAAATGACTATTTAGTATAGTAGTTAGCCATAATAACTTAATAAAAATACTACAATCATAAACACATAAGATTAATTCCACATCATTGTTACACTAAGCTAACCATGCATAAATACTATCTAAATGAAAATGACATCAAAATATATTATGCTAATCAATTAACTATGCATTTAACATGTCTTAAATAATGTGGTGTGTGTAGAGTTCTAACCGATTTTTCTATCATCTCCCAAAATCTCCACCTACGTCATCCTCTTCAATGATGATCTCCTTTTGTTATGCTCTAAGGGTTGAGTCTCTCCTACATCAACATCACAACAAGTAGGTAGTTATTTCATAACACCATGAAATACATACATCATAAAATATAATTGAAATAACAACTCATCATGAGTATAATATAAAAATATACACTAAAACTAACTCATAGAAATGAAATCATGTAACCAAAGTAATATTCAACTTTTCTATAACAAAATATAACTTATAGCTTAAGAAAATAATAAATAAATCAAATTGATAATTATAAATATCCATGGAAGTTTGCTTAGCGAAGAATCAAGATGTAACATCTTTTCCCACTAAAGCTAGTCATCATCCTGAATGACTCTTATTCAAACATAAGTTATAAATTAAAATTACTATTTAGTAGAGAAATAACATAGTATAAAGTATAAAATCAAGTAAATAAATGTGGAAATCACCTATAGAACTTATCATATTCTTTCTAAATCACACTATCCTCAAAGTATTGATCCCACAGGACCTTGCACTATGATATATCTCTATTACGTAAATGAAGTTTGTGAGTGTTAATTATTATAATTGGTTCTACCATGACCACCCTAAGATCAAGAACCTACAAATCATTCCAATCCAACACATGCATAAGATCTACTATATATTTTTTAAGATAAGAAACATAGAAAACATTATGTAATAGAGCTAAGGTTGGTGGAAATGCAAGTATATACACTATAAGATTGACCACTTCTAACACATCGGAAGGTCCCACATATCTTGGTGATAGTTTCACTAACTTCCTAAAGTTAATCAAGCTCCTTTACCGCTTAACCCTCAAAAACATTTTCTAGTATGAAATAAGCCACCTTGGTTAGTTTGTTAACTACTACCAAGATCATATCAAGTTTGTTTCATGACATCGATAAACTTTGGACAAAGTCCATACTGATCACCTGCCAATTCCATTTTGGTATATCATGTATATATAATAACCCAATCAAATGTATATGTTCAACTTGCACTCACTAACATTCTAGACAACGTGACACATAGTCATTTTTCTTGATTTCCTTTCAAAAATACAATGGTCTAATCTCTATCATGAGCTTGGTCACTCCTAGATTTCCCAATTATGAGGCAGTATGCAGTTCCTTTAAAAAAAAATTCCTCAAATTTTCTTTATCTAACACATACATCCTTCCATTACAATGTAAAATACCATCAATTTTTAATCTAAATCCTTTATACCAAGGATTCTGTGCATTCTCAGATAATGTGTTTTTGACCTAGTCATAGAATTCATCTTCTAATGAGAATTTGATCATTTTATCCTTGAAAGTACTCATGATAATAGACATAATTATTATGTACCTTATACAAATTAGGTTATCATCTACTGTATTCTCCTTACCCTTGATATAGTTGATATCAAAATCATAGTCAAATAAGAACTCAATCCCAAATCCATGAAGAGCATTCAAATTTGGTTGGGTGAAGATGTACTCGAGTCCCAAGTTATTCATCTTGAGATAAAATACTTTTTTCAATAAATAATGCCACCACATTTATAAAGCATGCATTATTACTTCAAGTTCAAGGTTATGTGGGGCATAGTTCATCTCATAAGGTTTTATCTTCCTTGATTCATAAGCTACCACTATACCAACCATATTTCAAAACATATTACACAATACATGTTTCTTATATAATAACATTACAAAGAAACTTCATGTGTAATACTCTTAAGTGTATATGTTAAAGAATAATTATATGTTAAGGAATACCATTTATAAAATTATGGTCTACATAAAAAAACTTGTGTAAATGTATTTCATAACTACTCAGTATATAAGTATCAATTATATATAAGCTTAGGTTGCTTAAATGCACAATTATTGCTATAAATGCTCAGTATAAGCATTGATAAGATAAGTTCTGAACTTAATGCATTATAAACACATAGTTATACACATATTTATCGTAAAGTATAAGCATTAATAGAATAAAATCATCTGTTAAAAACCAAACAGTTAACACTCGTGCCAAATTTGAGATCCATCTATTATAAAGTAAGTGGTTTGACTCATTAAAGATCTATAAAAAGACATACAAGTTTCCCTACAGTGATTCAACTTGCCAAAACATATAGCTACATGAGTATAACAATATAACATTACCATAAATATATTTGACTCAATATCTACAAGGTAGATAATTATATAGTCCCCTATGTACCGACCATTTCAATATATTTATTCAATATTTTAATTACATAGTCTACTATATTCAATATTTATAAATGTGTAAATTGTTGCATATTATAGCATAACATAAGTTGCATACTTTGTTATTATAAGTTGTTATACAAGGTTTGTGTAATTTCTAAAATTTAGTTTGACCTCTTTATGTAATTGGTTCCACACACACACACCAAACAAACATATATGTATTAATTTATACAGTTCATATAAATATATAGAATTTAAATGCATTGCTTACCTGATAAGATGCTCTATCATTCTATATACTTGCTCCCTTATATTTTATCTTTCTTCTCCAATCTCCCTTATTTTGTTTCTTTTTTTTCCTTCCCTTATGCCATGCCCTTCATAAATTTCATTCCCCTCCTTTTATGGCACTGCTTTGTTTTAAAGTTAGCCTATTTTTCATTTTTTTTATGCCATCTTTTTTTTTCTAATTTCTTACTTTCCTTTTCACTTGTTTATTCCCATTTGTGTTTTCCCTAAATCTAAACCTTTCCACTTTCTCATCTTATTCTAATTTTGATTTTATTTATCTTATTTCTTAATTTTATATTTCTTCAATTATCTTAATAATAAATGACTATTCAGTATAGTATTTAGACATAATAACTTAATAAAAACACTACAATTATAAACACATAAGATTAATTCCACATCATCGTTACACTAAAATAACCATGCATAAATATTAGCTAAATGCAAATGATATCAAAATGCACTATGCTAACCATTCAACTTTGCATCTAACATGTCCTAAATAATGTGGTGTGTGTAGGGTTCTAGTCAATTTTTCTATTGTCTCTCTGCATCTCCATCTACGTCACCTTCATCGATGATGATCTCCCTTTGTCATGCTCTAAGGGATGAGTCTCTTCTACGTCAACTTTACAACAATCATATAGTTAGTCCATTATACCATGATATACATATAACATAAAATATAGTTGAAATAATAACTCATCATGATCATAATATAAAAATATACACTACAGCTAACTCATAGAAATGAAATCATGTACTCAAAATATAGACACCAAAAATATACACACCACAATTCTGAATGTTGAAATACTCTTGGATCATCTTAAGACCCCCTTGGGACCAATTTGACCCTTCAAACCCTTAACCAAGCCTAACCATGATTAGTTTGACCAACTAATTTAACCTACCATTTTACCCACTTTATACTTGGCCCTCGACCACTGACAGTCAGGACGATCGCCAACGATCACCTTGACCATCGATGGTCAAGGTCCACCATCCCAAAAGCTAACATGAAAACACCTGCCTTGATTTTCTAAAAATAACTCATCTAAATCTATGTGGAAGCCATTACATGCATGAGTTAAAATTAAAAATCCCAGTTAACATCTTGTTGCACCTTTCCTTCCTTGTCAATAAGAAGAGAGGAGCAGGGAGGTGAAGATCATCAACAATTGTTATCAAGAGCTTGTGCATTCAGAGTTTTTTTTTACAAGTCAATCATAATCAATGATATAGTGATCCAACCATCACATCAAAGATCTAACTTGCCACTATTTTTCTACCAAAGCATCAAGTATTGTTACTCTATTAGAATCATACCAAAATCCACCAACAGGGTAACCACCTCAAACACCCACCCGATCAACCTTTTGCAAGATAAGTACTTATTTTCTAATATTCATTTACATTATTTTCATTTTACAATTAGACCAACACCAACCCATCTCTTAGAATCTAACTCTGTGATCCCATCAATCTGACATTTATTACCTACAACCTACACATAGTAACCGTCAATAGTTGTTTCAACCACCAACGGTCTGCCCAACCATCGATGATCACCTTAATCACTGATGGTCATCCCAATCATTGATGATCACTATGGTAATAAATACCAACAAGTTATTTTCATCCTCTTACCCCTAACCAAATTCAATCTTCTATGTTTTGGTTTGTTCATATACCCCTACCTAATTTTTTGAGACAGACCCAAGCCATTTAGTACTAGTGTTGACTTGCTTATTTCTATATTAATAATTTCTAGTCTATTTATCTATCAAACATCTCTTGTATTCAATTTTAGTACCTTTTGATTATTGATTCAAGTACTTTATCATTCTATTTATAAACTTAATTTTTTAAAACATGTGGATTGATAGTCTTTGATGAAGCTATTGCTTTTGGGATCTAGTTATCACTAAGCAATCCACCCAGCTATCTGTTTAACAAATAAATATTTTTAGTACTACTATCTTATTTTTAGGTTATCCTCCCAAGCCAAAGAGGATTTCATCACAATTATTTTATTCAATGCATGCATAATCAAAAAAGTTTTCAACCATATATGTATTTAGTTTCTCCTTCTTCCTTTCCCAAAATATAAGTTGAAATTCACTGAAACATTATAGCATATCAGGTGGGACCTTGAGTCTTTACTCGAGTTTTCTCTTATTTGCATCTATATGCTTTTTTCTCTATTTTTTGCTCATAAATGACATCATAGTTTATTTTGGACTTAAAATTAACTGTATACATTAGCTTCTTACAAGTTTAGCTCACATAATTTGAATTAAGGCAAAGTAATTCAATCGTAGCATCAATTTTGTTTCACACACTAAACCAAACCATCTTCATCAATCAAATATCAAACAAATTTGAAACAAGGCACGACTAGGATTTCATCACCTAATGATCACCTTACCCTTTCCTAGAAATCCTACTTGGAATTCATTACCAATAGGAGAACCAACTCAACTCTCTAGTTGAGTATAAACTCTAGAAATTATTATATACTGATTAAGCACCCAATACCCTTATCACTACGATGTGTGAAGTGAAGGGGTAGGCCCCAATACCAAGCCACATATTGATTTCTAATACATATTATTTTAGAGCCTAAACACAACCTAAAACTAACCATAAATTTCTTATCTAGGACCCACTCTATAAGCCAATTTTAGTCACATAATTTCTTAAAAGCTTAAAGCATAATCCAAAAGAGAGACTAAAATGAACTTTAGGACTTAACATAATTTTTAGATTGTGATTGATTTTATTGATCATTTCTTGTCGTCTCTCTATTTGAGTGGTGAAATTGTTTGTGCATTCTCTCTCCCTTACCTTGGATGGTTCTAACCCACTAACAGGGAAAGAACCTAGTAGAACAGAACCCATGACCAAACCAATCGACCTCTTCTACCCCCTCATCCATGAACTACATCTTTGAACTAGTAAACTCTCCTCACCCTTCAATAAGTCCTTTCCCTTGAGAAGTTACCCAAGGAGATGCAAACTTTGCCACCTTATTGGATAACAATCATGTGGCCTCTCAACATTACCCTAACACTATGCCTCACCGTACCCTTTCTTTAGTTTTACCTATAGATCCACCTTATGGTAAACACTTATATTACCATAGTCACTACCCAACAATTGACTACCCAAACTTCTTCATCCATCAATAATCCCTTTGACACTATTGTCAAAAACCAACCTGCCCAACCTAAAAATACCATTATACCTTCCACCCCAACCAACAATTCCTCTACCTTAGGATCAACCCAACCACTATCCACCTATACTCCCTTCACCATGGGAGTACCTACCACTAGCATTTCCAATCTTCCATCAGCTACCCCCAATCTGCTAACTACTATCCCACTTCAAAATATCATGCTACCTATACCTTCTACCCTACCACCAATCACCAAAAAGGTCACTACCCTTCCTTTGATCACTAATCTTATCTAATAGGTGCCCATTTCACCAAACCTAGGTTACATGCCTAACCCATAAGGGCATGTACCTCTACCTACTACCCAACCACCTAAATCCACCTACCCCTACATAGCATCCACCAAACCACCAATGTCCATATACCAATATGTAGAAGCTCCTTAACCCACTACCAGTTATTAGAATGTCACCCAACCACCATAATAGTATGCACCTTAAAACCTTTCAAGTGCACAACCCTAAGTAAACCTAATGAAAATGTTCATAAATAAAATGGCCACCTTATATTCATCCATCTCTAGTGTTCACAACATCCTATCATATGACCAAATCTTTAATAAGCCCATCCACCCATCTATGCCTATCAAACAATATCCTCCTCAATGGGAACTTCTGAAGTTCTTTAAATTTAAAAGGAGGATCCCCAACATCTTAGGGCATTCAAGCATGCATGTTATGTGATTGCCTATGATAATGCCCTACTCTTTTGTACCCTCCCCATGTCCTTGTCCAATCCAACAGTAGACTAGTACAGTGCCATAACCAAACACTTTTTGTTCTCCTTCACCCAACTATCCCAAACCTTATTGGAACACTTTTCAATAAATATCTCCAAGAAGGTTTCCATCACTGACCTCTACTCTATCCAATAATTTGATGGTTATGGATTTTTTATCACATTGAAGGATCCTAATCAATCATCTTTCCTTCTCTTTACCTCAACTTGAACTGATAAAACTTTTTTCTCAGGCATGTGCCAAACATATCTCTTCCATGATACGTGTTCAAAGCTTTAAAACTTTTGACAATGCTTTCACCATGGCACATAAGCTAAAAAATAGAGCCATCAATGAAAGAAAGCTAAAGTTGAAAAACAAGAACTCTACCTACAAGACCAATTATGTCTCTTCCTCTACACTGACTAACCAAACCAATACCAATACCAAGAGCAAGGGAACTGTGAATGTGGTTATCCTTAAAGCCACTTCTCCACCATCCGTCAACCAACCAAATTCCTCTATCTCCTCAAATTAAAACATGAGCTACCAAAACTAAAACACCCAAAAGTAATTTACTCCACTTGGAGAATCTTATACTTTTATCCTAGATAAGTTATTTAAGTCCAACATCATACAACTTCTTCCTATCAAACCACGTCAACAATTTGATTCTTCTTGTCCTACACCTAGTTGGTACAATGATTTAGTTGGTACAATGAGAATGATCTATGCACTTTCCATTGAGTAGTTAAGCATGAAATTAGTAGGTGTAATACCTTCAAGATCATTTTCCAATCTCTCATTGACAAGGGGGAGCTTGCATTGGATAACCCTAATGCACCTCAAAACCAAAACCTTGTCATCTTTAGGTAACCTTTTCCCAATCATGTGCCTACCAAAAATAAGAGTAACAAGGTTGAGTTTTCTCATTATTCCCATACTATCAATATGGTTCTTAATGCGCTTATTACTGAAGAACCTACTGCCCAATCTATCTATTCTTTGCCCTCTCTACCTACTGAGCTAGTAGAGTTACCTTCTCTTCCTTTAGAAACCCAAGCTAAAGAAGCAGCCCATTCTCCTCCACTTATTGACCCATCAACCCCTCCTTCCAATGACATACTAGAATAAGCAACCATTTTATCTTCACCCTCAACCATTGAGCAATTTAATTCCCCTTTGCAGATCATTCTTGAAGAATAAACCCCCATGTATACACCTCCCACAGAGCAGTCACCCATCCAAACCTTGTATCCTTTGATTGAGGAAGAGGATGAGGTCACCATTCCCCTTTCTTGACCTATTGGCTTTATTGTAGTCTAGAATTTCACCCTTATGGGAGAGTTTTTTAGGCTCTCTCACTCCCAACTACAATATTAGAACAACCTCAAGCTATGGGTATCCTATAGTGAGGTTGAACTTCTAGAGAAGGTCAGCTTCCTCTTCGTAGATCACCTAAAACTAAAGCTAAACTAATGATCCATGAGGAAAAGGGTTACAAATGGGATAAGGGATCCTAAAAAATCTAACTAGGTGATGCACCAAAATAAAATGGGAAACTCCCATAAGCTTGAACCCACACTAGTCCTATAAAGGACAATACTAACTTACATAACCTCAAGATCAAGCTGGTTGCATTAATATTTCATATAAGAGGTTCAAGAAGAAATGAATGCAAAAAAAGAGGAGTTCTAAGGCTCACTAAAATTTCACATCAATGGTATAAAGAACACTCAACTAGACCTGCAAACAACATTAAAAAAAATCCCTAAATAAGGTCAGAAAGGAGGACCATGGACAATGAAGATTCTCCTTCACACAATGCAATAGTGCACAACTAAATAGACATAAATCCAAGGCAAGAGATAGGGAAAGAAAATCCTTTATTGCATCAAGAGGTAGGTCTTACAAATTCTTGGCAGGGTCAAGCCTAATCAAGCTGAGCATATTTTGCAATATCTCAAAGAGTGTCTTGTCTCCCAAAGAGATGGAAAAGTCTCAAAAAAAATTGGGAACCCTAAAAAATGAAAAAACATGAGATATATAAAGAGAAAGGGAAGAGAGAGAGAAAGGGCTCCCATGAGAAAATGAAGAGGAGAGTCATAAATGGCTATAACCACCATTGTTATCTTTGAGCTCTTTACATTCAAATCATGCAACTACCTTGACCATGAAATGAACTGTCTAAGATCACCACAAATCTCCTTGAACCCCTCATGCATTCAAGTACCTTATAATAAAACTGATAGAGCCATGTCAAAGGGTAGCTGCATGTTCCTATCAAGTGAAAATGATTTGATCTTTTGCATTTAAAACTTGGCATGTTTCTTCACTTTGCATGTTCACTGCTCCACCTAGATGCATCTATTATTAGTTTAACCACTTTACATGTTCTAAATGTGAGCTGTAGACCACGTCATTGGAGTTTGAAAAGAGGAGTAATTTTTGTGTTTTGTTGATTGGTTGATCTTAGTCCCACTAGGATCTTTTGAAAACTTGACCTTTTCTCATCCGTTGATCTCCTTGAATTTAGACCTTTGTGAACCGTTGATCGCCTTGCTAGATCTTGATAATTGTCAAGATCATAGAAATCTTGAGGAACCTTTTGAAAACTTTATCAAATGTTAAGTTGTGGAGCTAAAAGCTTCAACAAATGAGTGGATGCAAGAGTTGCTAGAGTCCATAGTCACCGTCGACGGTCAGGGATCGACTGAAGAATGTCGACGTCGATAGTGGATCGGCCGATGTCGGTTATAGGTAGACTGGCAAGGATCGACGTCGGTCACCTGTGCGTCTAGAATGCTATTTTTTTGGATGAACAGATTGTTTGCATGGAAAGTATAACTGTTGGTATTGAGTCCGCATTTCTATTTTAAGTAGGACTGTTTTGAGCCCTTGATTAGGAGGTGCATCTAATGGTTGTGAATGCATGCTCATGAATCCCTAATTTTATATAATAGGGATAGATCTTCATAGCTTATTATAGAATTGTATTGTAGATATAGAAGTAATATACATATTGTATATGTGAATCAATCTAGGTTGTTGGAGTTGATTGTAATTGAGAGAGAGAACTCTTGAGGGAAAGAGATCTGGAAAGAGATCTGTACATCTGAGAGAGGTGTGGAAGAAAAGAGGTTTATTCAATTGTAATTCTTTTTGGAAGAGTTTAATACAAGTTTTCAGGGTGGTTTCTTGTATCTCTTATTCTTTGTTGTCTCTGATTCTAGTTACTTATCATTCTGGATTAATTTCATGTTTAGTTGCTTTCATATTAGTAATCAACTTTATCAGTTGATCCCCGACAAGTGGTATTAGAGCTTAGGTTGACTAACAGGTGTTTCAGATCTAGTTAGTGTTTGTTGATTACAGGTTACTCATAGGGGTTTCTGTTTGAGTGGGAGAAGCAATGGCAGAAGAAAGTAAACTGAGAATGGAGAAGTTTAATGGCAATAATTACCAATTATGGAGAATGCAGATAGAAGATTATCTGTATCAGAAAGATCTATACTTACCATTAGGTGGGGCTGCAAAGACGCCCATAGACATGGAAGATGAAGAATGAGAAGTTCTTGATAGAAAGGCTCTTGGATCTATAAGATTGAGTCTGGCATCTACTGTGATATCTAATTTATCACAGGCAAAGTCAACAGTAGAGTTAATGACTAATTTAGCAAATTTATATGAAAAACCCTCAGCTTCAAATAAGGTATATCTTATGAAGCAGTTATTTAATTTGCAAATGTAGGAAGGTGGATCTGTATCTAATCATCTAAATGATTTCCATGGAATTGTAAATCAATTAAATTTGGTCAAAATAGTTTTTGATGATGAAATTAAAGCTCTATTAATCTTATGCTCATTACCTAAAAGTTGGCATAGCTTGGTAATGGTAGTTAGTAATACTACATCTGCTTCAAATATTTTAAAAGTAGATGATGTTGTTAGTGTAATCTTGAATGAAGAAATTCACAAGAAAAGCACAGAGGAAACATCAGGGAATGTTTTAAGTTTTGAGAGCAGGGGAAGGCAAAAAGAGAAGGGCAAGCATAGGAGATCAAGGTCTAAGTCAAAGATGAGAGGTAGATCCAAATCCAGAAATGGCAAGAAGATAGCCTGCTGGAATTGTGGAAAGATAGGTCATATAAGCAAAGATTGCTGGTCAAAACTTAAAGAAGACAATCAGCATGAAGGTAAAGAAGAAGCAAAAGTTGCAGGTATTGTTGCACAAGATGCTCTTATATTCTCTTTGCATAATAATATATAATCTTGGGTTTTAGATTCTGGTGCCTCTTTTCATGCAACCCTAAATAGAGAATATTTCAGTGACTATGTCCATGGAGATTTTGGAATAGTTTATTTAGGGGATGATGATCCTTGTAAAATTATTGGCAAAGGAAAAGTGCAGCTAAAAATGTAGAATGGCAACACATGGGTGTTGAGAGATGTCATGCATGTTCCTAGCCTGAAGAGGAATTTGATTTTTTTTAAAAAGTTAGGGGATGAGGATTGTACAATAACTCTCACAGCTGAATCTTGAAAGGTTTCCAAGGGTGCACTTGTATTGGCCAGAGGTAAGAGAGTAGGTACTCTCTATTTATGTAATTGTATTACTAATAATTCTCTTTCTGTATTATCTACTTCAGATGTAGATGCAAAATTATGGCACCAGAGGCTTGGCCACATGAGTGAGAAGGGAATGACAATTCTTAAGTCAAAAGGTAAGCTTTTAGATTTGAAAAGCATAGATCTAGATTTTTGTGAGCACTGTATTTTTGGGAAACAAAAAAGAGTGAGTTTTCTCAAGACTGGGTCAACAAAGAAGAAGCACAAGTTGGAGCTTGTTTACACAGACGTGTGGGGACCAGCTCAGGTTGCTTCTATTAGAGGATCACAATACTATGTTTCCTTCATTGATGATGCTACAAGAAAGGTATGGGTCTATTGTATAAAGAAGAAATCTGATGTTTTTGACACTTTTAAGATTTAGAAAGATTTGGTTGAGAATGAAATAGGTAGGAGATTGAAGTGCCTTAGATCTAACAATGGTGGTGAGTTCTACAGCTACAAATTCAATTGGTATTGTTATATGCATGGAATACGTAGGTAAAGGATGGTTCCAAGGACACCTTAGCAAAATGGAGTTGCTGAAAGGATGAACAAAATAATAATGGAGTGTGCACAGTGTATGAGGTTGCATGTTGGTTTGCCTTTAGAGTTTTGGGCAGAAGCTATGGATACTGTAGTTTACCTGATTAATAAAGGACCCTCTACAGCTCTAGATGGTGGAATTCCATAAGAGGCGTGGACAGGTAAAAAGGTAGATCTTTCATTTCTCAGAGTATTTGGTTCTGAAGATTTTGTGCATGTTGATAAGGAAAATAAAAAGAAGCTGGATGCTAAGTCTATGAGGTGCACATTTATTGGCTATGGCTCTGGAGATTTCAGATTCCAATTTTGGAATCTAGGAACTAATAAATTTATTAGGAGCTGTGATGTTGTTTTCAATGAGAAGGTGATGTATAGTGATCAGCTCAAGAAGCTGAATCAATCTGAGCAGAGCAATGGAGAATTGGACAAGGTGACGGTCCAAAATGAGCTCATGGGAAAGAATAATCACAGACAGAAAAACATAGAAATTGACGTCGGTCAGGAAGGAACCAACATCAGCAATACAGGAATTGATGTCGATCAGATAGTGACAGACGTCGATCAGGAAGGAATCAACGTCGGTCATGTGGAACCCACATCGGTTAGTTACAGGCCTAGAGGTGACTGAGGTCGATCACTGTCAGAGAATTTGGGTGGACAGTGTGTTGTGAATGAGTCTCAAATGCCCATCAGGAGGTCAAAAAGGGTAAGTAAACCTCCAATTCAATATTCTCCTTCATTATTCTATTTATTGCTCACTGATGGTGGAGCACCAGAGAGTTTTGATGAAGCAATACAGGTGGAATCCAAGAATCAGTGGGAGCTAGGCATGAATGAAGAAATTGATTCCTTGAAAGAGAACCAAACGTGGGATTTGGTTGAGTTGCCAATGAGAAAGAAGACACTAAAGAATAGATGGATCTACAGATTGAAGGAAGGTGAGAATGGACAGATGAGATATAAGGCCAGGTTGGTAGTGAAAGGATTTGCACAGAAACTAGGTATTGATTTTGGTGAGATTTTTTCTCCTATAGTTAAAATGCCTTCTATACAGACTGTATTGTCTTTAGTCACTATTGAGGATTTGCATCTTGAGTAGATTGATGTTAAGATAGCATTTCTTCATGGAGATTTGGATGAAGAAATATATATGGAACAGTCGGAAGGATTTGAGGTCAAAGGTAAGGAGAAACTTGTGTGCAGATTGAAGGCAAGCTCCTAGACAATGGTATTTGAGATTTGACAGGTTTATGACTGAGCATGGCTATAGTAGATGTCAATCTGACCATTGTGTGTATTTTAAGAGATTGGATAATGGTAGATATATTATCCTGTTGATGTATGTAGATGATATGTTGGTTGCAGGATCACACATGCAGGATATCTCTGAGCTTAAGGTGAAATTAGCTCACACATTTGCCATGAAGGATTTGGGAGCAGCAAAGAAAATCCTTGGCATGAATATTAAGAGAGACAGGAAAAATCACATGTTGATTTTGTCTCAAGAGGATTATGTGAACAAGGTGTTGAAACAGTTCAACATGCAGGATGCAAAATTGGTAAGCACACCTATGGCTGGACACTTCAAGTTGAGTAAAGAACAGTGTCCTAATTCACATGATAAGGTAGAGTACATGAGGAAAGTTCCATATGCTTCCACAGTTGGGAGCTTAATGTATGCAATGGTATGTACTAGACCAGATATTGCCCAAGCAGTGGGAGTTGTAAGTAAGTATATGGCCAATCTAGGGAAGGAGCACTGGAAAGCACTTCAGTGGATTCTCAGATATCTGAGAGGGACCAGAAGTAGGCACTTATGCTACGATGGATCAAATACTTCTCTACATGGATATGTAGATTTGGATATGGCAGGTGGCTTGGATGGCAGAAAGAGCACCACAGGATATGTGTTCACTGTTGGTGGAACAGTGGTTAGCTGGATTTTAAAGTTGTAGAAGGTTGTTGCCTTGTCTACTATAGAGGCAGAATACATTGCAGTCATAGAGGCTAGCAAAGAGATTATATGGATGACACGGTTCATGGAAGAGTTGGGAAAGGAGCAAGAGAGTTGCAGATTATACAGTGATAGTCAAAGTGCAATTCATTTGGCTAAGAATTCAGCCTTTCATTCAAGAACTAAACATATACAACTTAGGTACCACTTCATTAAACAGGTATTGGAGGATGGTGAGTTGAAGCTGGAAAAGATCCATACAAATAAGAACCATGTTGATATGTTAACCAAGCTGGCAACAAAGGAGAAGTTGAATCTTCATTTAACTTTTATTGGTCTTCATGATTGAGTTTAAAGATGGAGAAACTAGAAGATGTTGTTATACAAGTACTGGTGCAGCTATTTATCTCTAAGTGGGAGATTGTTAAGTTGTGGAGCTAAAAGCTTAAACAAATGAGAAAATGTAGGAGTTGTTGGAGTCCATAGTCACCGTCGACAGTCAGGGATCGACTAAAGAATGCCGACATCGGTAGTGGATCAGTCGACGTCAGTCACAGGCAGACTGGCAGGGACCGACGTCAGTTACCTTTGCGTCCAGAATGCTATTTTCGTGGATGAATAGATTGTTTGCATGGAAAGTATAACTCTTGGTATTGAGTCTACATTTCTATTTTAAGTAGGACATTTTGAGCCCTTGATTAGGAGGTGCATCTAATGGTTGTGAATGCATGCTCATGAATCCCTAATTTTATATAATAGGGATAGATCTTCATAGCTTATTGTAGAATTGTATTGTAGATACAGAAGTAATATACATATTGTATATGTGAATCAATCCAGGTTGTTGGAGTTGATTGTAATTGAGAGAGAGAACTCTTGAGGGAAAGAGATCTAGAAATAGATCTGTACATCTGAGAGAGGTGTGGAAGAAAAGAGGTTTCTTCAATTGTAATTCCTTCTGGAAGAGTTTAATACAAGTTTTCAGGGTGGTTTCTTGTATCTCTTATTCTTTGTTGTCTCTGATTCTAGTTACTTATCATTCTGGTTTAATTTCGTGTTTAGTTGCTTTCATAATAGTAATCAACTTTGTTGGTTGATCCCCGACATCAAAGGCATCGACTACTTGCAGGGGCTCAAACTTGACATTTATGGGCCCATCATTAATTCTTTCATACTTTTGTTTGGACCACTTATTTGAACTTTTCCTTTAGAATAATTTCCTTAGGCTATTTTCCTAAACTTATCTCTTCTGGATATTTATTTCAGCCTTTTTTCCAAAATAATTCATTGACCTTTCTTCAGGCTTATTCCTTTGGAGGAATTTTTTTAGACTTCCTTGCGGCCTTTTGTCTTCAAAATTTTTGCTTGGACCCTTCAAAACTTTGAAAATGGACAATTTTTCCTAGAAGTGCCTTTTAGATTTTTTGTAAAGGATCTTTTAGATTTTGAAAAGTGTCCTACCAAGAAAAGTGCCCTTTCAAAAAGTTGTTTCAGACAAAATATCCAAAACAATCCCTGACACTTAGATAAAAAACTTTGAAAACAAAACCCCCAAAAGAATAAACACTTGGTGAAAAAGAGTCCCAAAAGAAAATAAACTTGTACCCATAGTCTGAAAGAATGAACAAGTAAATACTTAGCTAAAAAAATATTTTGCACTTAGCTTCTAGCTACCAGGCTTATCCTTGAACACTACTGCTAGATCCTTAGAAAACCTTGCTTGGATTCTCTCTATTTGAAAATGTTGGATCTATTTCTACACCTTTGATCCACTGCTTCATCAAACCATGCAAGAGATTTATATGGGGCCAAAAAATGGCCAACATCTTTGGTGACTCGCAGGGAAGCATGCCTATTATGCTCGAGAACCTAGACCACTTACCTTATCTAGTCCATTGGGTATGGATTCATTAGCCTCTACAACTGAGTTGGTCTAAAACTAGATACAGAGCTGACCCTTTTTGGAAATTCCTTTTGAAGTAATAACTACAACAAAAAATAAAGTTCCCTAGGCACTTTGGAAAGGAAAAAATAGAATAGAAAGGAAATGTGCACAAGGCACTTGGATAAAAGCATGAAATCTATCTTAATATTTACAAGGTTACAATTTACAAGTATCTCCCTCCTATATGAAATGGTAAAATATGAATATTATTCACTTGTAACAATCCAAGATGAAGAATAGCTTACTTTGGAGGTACCAAAATTCTTATGTTCAATCCTTTTAATGTGCTCTCTAATGGATGGAATGGAACAAACATGTCTCTGATGTAGAGATACAGGATCATGTCCTCCAAACTTGGTTCATGTTGGACTGTAGGGGATTTTGCAATCTTCTCATTTGATGGCTCAATTTTGTGCTATGAATTAAGCACATGTGATGGCTGCTTTGAACTAGTGTTTGGTTGACTGTTTAGACTTAAGCAGAAAATCTCTAAGTCATCCCTAAAGATAGCTTCCTCTTGGTCATCTGAGACAATCCCAACTTCAACTCCATATTTTATTTATATTTTTTGAAAGGATCTATATGGTATTTTTCAAATCTATGTAAGTCCCAACATGTCATATTTTTGTAGCTCTAGATTTGACCATTCCCCCTCATTCTTCAAGACATCAGTACTACCTTCAATGGATAATTCATCTTGAGAATGGTTAGCTTATTCAAACTAATTGGAGAGTTCATCCTCATAATCTAGAGGAGGCATAGGCTATTTTAGAACCTCTACCTGATCCATGAAGTCATGATACAACTACTGCTATGCTTCATCTTGATCCTCTTGCTCATTCATGATCTCTCCAACATGGCTAGCTAACTGATTGACTATGTCAATCTCTGCACCTTGGTCATAATCATCTGTAGCCATAAAAAATAGAATCTCTTGGGACCAAAAAAAATCCTCTTTTCTCTCAACTACATCCTGAATACACACATCTTTAAGTATGAAGACATCAGTACTACCTTGAGGCTCTAATTCATCAATGTCAAAGCCATGCCACAATAGCTGGTCCAAATCTAATTTATCCTCCCTTTTCTTATCATGATCTCATCATCATATACACTTGTGTTTTCCTCTTCATGCTCAAATTTGACTCTAAGATCCTCCTCTATTCCTTGCAAAATGGGCTCTTCCTCTAAGAGGGAGATGGTGGGAGGGTGAAGAAGTTCATTTTGCTTGTAGCTTAAGAGAGTGTCTTTCTAACTAGGTACTTTAAGTGGTCTCTTTGGTGGTTCTTGAGGGAGGGAGAAAGATTCTTGGAACTCTTGTAGGGAAAGATAATTGAGATAAACTAACACCTCTTTTTTATATTTTTCAACCACTAACTCCTCATTATCTTAAATTGGCTCTTGGATCACCACAACTATCACCTCTTCGTTCTTCTTCATGCCTTTCTAAACTGATTCCATGATGGAAATGTGTAGGGAATAGCCACATTTTAATCTTTTTGAATGAGAATAGGAGAGGTTGGTTTCACAAGAGAGGACATGACATAATTAGCATGAAAGGTGTAGGACAAGATCCATGGTGGGATGGTTTCAAAATCTTGAGTTGAAATGGATTTAGGGGTAGGAGAGGACAAACTGATTGGTTTAGGTTTGACATACTCATCCTCCCAATGAGTTAGCATATCCTCTATTGAGAGTATCCATTCCTTCATCTCTTACTTCTCAATGTGTAGATAGTCACCTTATTTAATGGATGCCCACACACTCCAAAACTTATGCAAGAAGCTCCTTATCCCCTCTATGGCATGAATGGGTAATTATTGTCCAATTCTAACATCCTTATTGATTTTCATGATTGTTCTCCTTTGGTCTAGTATTTCTTCTCTGATTATTGACAAGGATGGACCTTGACAAGGTTGACTAGGGGGTTGATTTGAAACCTTTGGAGTTTGAGATTGAGGTTCTTGGAGGGGAGAGGACACATAGGACTGATTGCATTACGTCTGTTGATATTCATAAGACATCAACACACTTTCCAAATGTTGGACTATGCTTCTCAACCACACCTTAATGTACCTCTCATGAACTGCCCATTGTTTGTCCTCACAACCTAACCACCTATTCTTAACCAAATGAAGAGAACACCTTGCCTCTTGTAAAACATGAATAGGTATGACTGAATAAATCTCTAAACCCCTACCAACCTCCCTTATCAACTCAATGTAATTTGATAATGCTTGCTTGAATCCTGACAAGGATGTAATAGGATAAACATAGTCTTTACAAGGGGAATTAGCAAACTTATCTGAATACAAAGGAGACTAATCTTGGTCATACATAGGAGTGGGAGGAGAGCAAAGGCCATAATAGGGTTGATTGATAGGTTGTTTGAGGGCCACTTGGGGGGAACACATAAACATTATTAGCTTGATAAGTGTGATGTTGAGGTAGAGAATAAGCATGTTGATCAAAAGATGGTTGATTATACATACCAAATAACAATTATTATGGACTTGGGCTACTCATACTAGTTGACGAATACTTAGAGTCACCATTGGTGTTTGCACACATGCCTCCAAAAGCTAATTGGATGAAGATGCACTAAAAATATTCACTTATTGAACAACGTAGTCCCATCAAGCATGCCAAAAATTGTTGTTGTCTATAATTTCACCCTTGTGGGAGAGTTTTTAGGATCTCTCACTCTTAGCTATAATATTGGAGCAACCTTAGGCTGTGGGTATCCTGTAGTGAGGTTGAACCTTCAGAGAAGGCCAGCTTCCTCTTGGTAGATCACCTAAAATTAAAGCTAAATTAATGCTCCATGGGGAAAAGGGTTAGAAAAGGGATAAGGGCTCTTAAGAAAACTAACCAGGTGATGGACCAAAATAAAATGGGAAACTCCCATAAGATTGAACCCACACTAGTTCTATAGAGGACAATACTGACTTACATAACCTCAAGATCAAGTTGGTTGCATTAATATTTCATGCAAGAGGTTCAAGAAGTAATGAATGCAAACAAAGAGGAGTTTTAAGGCTCACTAAAAGTTCATATCAATGAAAGAAAGAGCACTCAACCAAACCTATAAATAACATTTTAAAACTCCCTAAATAAGGTTAGAAAAGAGGACCATGGACAAGGAAGATTCTCCTTCACACAATTCCATAGTGTGCAACTAAATAGACACAAATCCAAGGCAAGAGATAGGCAAAGAAAATCCTTTATTGCATCAAGAAGTAGTTCTTACAAATCCTTGGTAGGGTCAAGCCTAATCAAGCTGGCCATATTTTGTAATATCTCAAAGAGTGTCCCACCTCCCAGAGAGATGGAAAAGTCTAAAAAAAAATTGGGAACCCTAAAAAATAGAAAAACATGAGATATATATAGAGCAAGAAAAGAGAGAGAGAAAGGGATCATGTGAGAAAATGGAGAGGGGAGTCATAAATGGCTACAACCAACACTATTATCCTCAAGTTATTTACATTTAATGCATGCAACTACTTTGACCATGAAATAAACTATATAATATCACCAAAAATCTCCTTGAGCCCCTCATGTATTCAAGTCCCTTTTAATAGAATTGACAAAGCCATGTCGAAGGGTAGCTGCATGTTCCTACCAAGTGTAAATGATTTGATCTTTTGCATTTAAAACTTGGCATGTTCCTTCACGTTATATGTTTATTGCTCCACCTGCATGCATCTATTCTTAGTTTGATCTCTTTACATGTTTTGAATGTGAGCTATAGGCTACATCATTGGAGTTTGAAAAGAGGAGTCATTGTTGTCTTTTGTTGATTGGCTGATCTAAGTCCCACTAGTATCCTTTAAAAACTTGACCTTTTATCATCCATTGATCTCCTTAAACATGGAACTCTGTGAACCATTGATCTCTTTGATAGATCTTCACAAGTGTCAAGCTCATAAAAATCTTCATGAACCTTTTGAAAACTTGATCAAAGGCAACAGCTACTTGCAGGGGCTCAAACTTGATGTTTGTGAGCCCGTCATTAATTATTTCAGACTTTTGTTTGGACAATTTCTTTAGACTTTTCATTTGAGATAATTTCCTCAGGCTATTTTCTTGAACTTATCTCTTTTGGCTATTTGTTTTGGCCTTTTTTTTTGAAAGAATTCATTAACTTTTCTTTGGGCTTTTTCCTTCAGAGGGTTTTTTTTGGACTTCCTTGCGGTCTTTTATCTTTGAACTCTTTGCTTCGACCATTTATAACTTTAAAAATGGACCATTTTTCCTAGAAGTGACTTTTAGATTTTTTTCAAAGGATCTTTTAAATTTTGAAAAGTGCCCTTCTATCGAGAAAAGTGCCCTTCAAAAAATTTGTTTCAGACAAAATGTCTGAAACAATCTTTGACAGTTAGACAAAAAACCCTAAAAACAAAACCTCCAAAAGAATAAAAACTTGGTGAAAAAGAGTCCCAAAATAAAATAAACTTATACTCAAAAGTTCCAAAAGAATGAATAAGTAAAGACTTAGCTAAAAAAATATTTTGCACTTAGTTTTTGGCTTGTAGGCTTATCCTTGAACACTACTATTGGATCCTTAGATAACCTTGCTTAGATCCTCTCTATTTGAAAATGTTGGATCAATTTCTATGCCTTTGGTCCACTACTTCATCAAACCATGCAAGATATTTATATGTGGGCCAAAAAATGGCCAACAGGCTTATCTTTCAAGTCTACTATCCAGGGAACAAAACTAGCCTACAAACCATTGTCTAGGTTAGTGCAAAAATTGGAATTTGTTTCCAACCTTGACATGGATCGAGCTAATTTTTGGTAGAAATTAGGGCTACCTTATATCACCAATCAGGGACCTCCAACCACATCTTTAGAAAACCAACCCACTACTCTTATTATCCAAACCCCTATCTTACCAACTAGACTGATAAAAACCTCTACCAACCTAATAATCCTTCAACCATCTAAGGCATATAAACACCAAATCACCTTCTCCAACCAAACTAACCAAACGAACCAAAAAACTTGTCACCTTCCCTACATAGAACCTTAATCACCCATCTATGAAAGTGGAGCTTACCTCACCAAACCTAACAACCAACCACAAAACCAAATCAACCAACGAATTAAAGCTAGAAAAAGGCAAGAGGGATAAAATCCTACCTCCCTCAACCTTTCCCTCTATCTTTGGGCCTCATCCATTCACTTTGATTAGGAAGCCATTTATCCCAACCAAAGCCAAACCATCTTTGTTGGTTACACCAGCACACTTTCTTTTGGACACACCTATCTTCACTGAGCCATCAAATATTAGACTACCTACCCTAAAAATTTTACCTCCAACCTATCAACCTTTGCCTTACTAAAACCCAAAACATCAACTAAAATCACTACCTTACCCAAACATTATACCACCAAGCCCACTCTAAAAAAGACTTCCATCTCACCAACCAAGACCAAAACCTCTAAACCCTCTCCACCTTTAATTGAATCCTACTTGACCATTTTTTAAAGGTTATTGCAAGCTTCTTTCTTGACCTTACCCCCTATCAGGTCATTTAACCCTCTCAGTTCAAACCCCATTTGGAATAATGATTACCAAGTGTGTTCCTATCATAGGACACTAGGCCATGACATGGGAAACTACAAATCTCTTTAAACCATTATCCATTGTCTCTATGATGAGGATGATCTATTACTGGAAGAACCTCCCATGGGCCCATTACCAATCCAAAAATCAACAACCACTAGCCAAACCCTACCTATTCCCACACTCTCACCTCAGAGTGACGAGGAACCAAACAACTATCCTACCTCAATTCCTCTCTCTATATATACCATCCATGTGGTCATGAGATCACAATAAAAGGATAAGGGGAAGGTCAAAGTGCTCATCCCATCGACATACCCATATTACACCTTCTAACCAAACCAAAATCAAACACCTTCACCTTCAACTAAACCCAAGATATCCATCTTGGGTAACTCCCAATCTAACCCCTCTAAATCCATCGACAAAGTGGTGCTCAAATAGCTTCATGAGACCCCAATGAAGATAAGCTTATATGAGTTGATTACTACTTCACCTCATCATCACCAAGCAATGATCGAGGCATTACAATCATTAGAGGTCCAACCTGAAGACCCTCAAACTTTGATAGCTTTTGTTGGTGCTCTCTAAATTTCCAACCTTGTCACCTTCAAGGATTCAAAAATACCTTCTATCCATCTTGACAACCCAGATCCCCCTCTCTTTATTACTGCTTACATTAACCAAACTTATATCAAACAGGTCATGATTGATGGGGGAACTATTATGAATATCATCTCCTCCCATGCGTATAACCAAGTCAACTTGTCAAACAATGTCATGTTTGAAAATTTGACCATCCTCTGATCCTTTAATACACCATGACCACTACCCTGAGAACTATTGTCCTTCATATTCATGTAGGACCTCACATGCTCTCCAAACTCTTCTATGTAGTGAAATCTGAATTCTAATTTCTAGGTCAAGCTTGGATTCACTCCATGGGTTGTGTACCCTCTACCCTTCACCATTACATCAAATTTGAGCATGAAGATTAGGTCATCACCATCTAATTTAACCCAAGTCCTTTTTTGACATGAAACATGACTTACCTACCCAACAACATCTTCCTAGCTCCATTTAGCATACCCTCATCATCCAAAAACAAGCCCTCAACCATGATAGAGGAATTCATACCTTCTTCTATTAATGAGGCATCAACTAGCTCATCCATCCCCTCTAATCAGATCCCCACCTCAAACCACTTGAAATCCACATTCCAACATCTTTCACTAGGGGAATATTAGGGGAATATTGCCAACATCTTTCACTAGGGGAATATTGCCTCCTTGCCCTTGATGCTTTCCTTATTCCCCAAGAGTACGGGAAACTTGACCACCAACCTGGATATGACTCCAATATCAGAGCCATTATTTCCTTTAGACCTTCATACTATCAAACCCATTTCATCTATGGGGGAATTTAAAAACCACTTGATGCTTCTACCACCTCCTCTTCACCTCGACCATTCACCTCTAGCTTTTCCTATCTAGACAGATCAAGTTTTGCCAAAACATACCTCCACAAGTGTACTTGGAAAGGATTTGGTCTTGGACAATATGAGCATGACCCACATGAGTTGATTTCCATTGAGACCAGAAAGATTCATGAGAAACATGGCCTCATTTCATTTTACCCACCAAGAAGCAAACCAAACCACATACCGTCATTATTATTGAGGAAGACA
Organism: Torreya grandis; assembly: GCA_037957365.1. Lineage (NCBI taxonomy): Eukaryota > Viridiplantae > Streptophyta > Pinopsida > Cupressales > Taxaceae > Torreya > Torreya grandis. Next base: position 3,986,142 of record JARHVA010000429.1, read on the forward strand.
CCCCTTCCTCACTGACCTCTCCTCCACTTGCATGTGAGGATGATGACATCTTTGCACCTATATTTTTTTCCCTCAACATAATCAGCCTTAGACCCCTAACTTATAAAAAGGAGGGAGAAATTACAACCAATTCTTTGATCCATCCTGAAATGATAGGAGATGACTCTCCTACCATTAGCATTATTCAATGCCAGGATGATGATTCCATTCTCATTTACCTTGGTGCACTAGATTCTTCTATCCACAAATCCCTTCTTCCTAATACCTCAACCATGTTAAATGAATCCACCATGGATATCAACTTGGGCACTCTAGACAACCCCTGCATTGTCAAAATTGGCCAATGATGGGTGTCATCATCCCCTTCATTTAATCAACTTTTTGTTGATGTCATATTTAACCAGGGCTGTGTCTAAAGCTATATACAACAAGAGGAATCATAGCAATTTAGTAATTGAATAGAGGTATTTGTATATATATATATTTTTTTTTTGGGGGGTTTTTAATGTCTTAAGGATTTCTTGGTCAAAACCTTATTGGAATCAAATTATGCAAATCTGCTAGAAATAAGCACACTTTGCAAAAATGAAATAGATTATTGGAAACAAACACACATTGCAGAAATGAAATAGATTGCTGGAAACAAACACACGTTGCAGAAATGAAATAGATTGCTGGAAACAAACACATGTTGTAGAAATGAAAATTTAATCTAAAACGCCTGCAGGAACAAATTTATAACAAATATTAACTTTAAGGAGTTGGAAGCATTTATAAATTTAATAGAATTACCTATTTACTTTTGTGAATAGAAATATAAATACCGACCAAAATGAAGATCTTGGTTCTTTGGAAGAGTGGGCCCTTACTCTGCCTAGAATAAGATTTGAACAATTTAATTTGCTTTCAAAATAAAAATGGCTATTTCATTGATAAAATGTTTTGTATTACAAATGTACTAATCTATCATTTATCTCTCTATTCTTCAATGATTTTCTCTACTTCTATATTCTACATCTCTCCCTTTTACTAAATTCCCAGGTCTGTATATATAGATGCTTTGATGGTTGTAACTATTTCATAGATACGATGGAACTGAGTCATACTTAGAATAGATGTTGAATCAACATGTGGCTGGATGTCTAGCTATGTGATAAATGTCTTGATTTTGCAAGTTTAGAAAATTAGGAATCTATTCCTAATTTAATGGGATCATTGATCTAATAGATCATCAACCATTTGGAATATATCCTCATCAGTTCCATATCTAGCCACAAAAGTTGCGAAGCTTATCTCTAAGAGTACTAGAGCTAAATATAGAGTTCTAAAGCTAAGTCTGAAAATGCAACAACTTGAAATAGTATGGTGGAGTTTTGAAACTAACTATGATGGTTTTGGAATAGATTATGTAGGTTTTGAAACTAATTGTGATGATTCTGGAACATATTCTGTAGGTTCCATAACTAATCTGAATTGAGTCCAATGCTTCTAAAAACATGCAATCCACTTCATATTTGTTCTTTCGCCTGATGATGACCTATTTTATTACAAAACTATAATTTTCTAACACACTTGTTAGGAATTACAAGTCTTTTAAAATGTTAGAATCACAATCAACAAAAGATGTATAATCACATCCTAACTCATCTCAAATCAAAATAAAAGTTACAAAATGCAATCAAACTTAATAGAAAGAGAGAGTAAGATGAGGTCATTTATTATACATTTATTGGGCATATCCTAACCTCATCACTTCCCCCATACTTACTTGTTTGTAAGTCCCTTTACAAAATTCACTCTTCAAATTTAGGATTGTATAACTTGCATTCCATTTGATTGCTCAGATCAAATGGCTAGAACTGAATATCCCAATGCTTTGATTCAGAAGTATTATACCATGCTCCCGCTTCTAATTTTATTTTCAATTCCTCAAATTGAGTGGGATGTTGAGGTTCTCTATTTTTCCAAGGAGATATGGGGGTGAGAAGTAGAGGTGGCCTTGTCCGCATTCCTATCCATATGCTCAGGGGAGTTTCATTGATCTAGGGAATTATTATGCATAAAGCTTTTGCCCTTTCTAAATGCCAGATTAGATTTTAAGGGGATATTACTTCCCTTCTTTTCAATGCTATCGGGAGAAATTCTCATCTTTTTAAACATGCATCATAGATATTATAAAAATTTGCCCTTTCATAAGAGGTGAAGGCATCCATGCTTTCCTATAAATTGAAAAGATAAGGTCCCTTGAATTTATCATTAAATGCATGGGATTAGAAATATGTAGCAAAGCCGAGTGGATTACCATAATGAATTATCATATAGAGATCGAATGAGCTAGCCTTTGACCAATGCTCTGACTCCCTTTAATTCCATGCAATCTAATTTTGAAGAACAGAGACAAATGTGTTAAGTTGGCTTTCTCCTACATACAAATTGATCATAAAACCTATATTTCTTTCTAGCATAAAATTGTAGAGGTAAAATTCACAAAGAATATTTTTTTGTTATGTATTAGCTAAGGAGTAGGCAGTCGATAAATTAGCTTCATCTTTTATTTCATGTGGAAGGCCACATGCTATCCTTGCCAACTGCCAGCGAATGAATTGTTCCTCTAAAAACATGTTATAAACAGGAGAAGGTATTTTACACGCAAGCAGCTTCTCACTCATCATACAAACTATTTGTATTTTCACAAGACATTTATATTTATCATTTTCCTCCTTATAAAATTTGTCTTCCCATTCCTTCCTTGCTTTCTCTTCTTCTGCCAATTTGCCTTTCAAGTCTGTATTGGATGCTTTGATTTCACTGAGTTCTCTGCATGTGTCATCCCATAACTTCTTGAGTGGTAGATAAGTCAATTCATCCTGTGCAGAGACTATTGACACAGAGGTCTGTATTGTACATTTTTCCTAATTTTCCATTAGTTGCCTTTTAATTTTTGCTAATTCCTCATTCTTGACTATGAACTGGTTTGGTAATTCTATAAGGAGCATTTCCTTTTATTCTAACTTAAGTTTGAGGAAGTTCAATTCCTCATTCTTTCCTTGATAATGAGTTCTACTATAGACAAAAATAGAGCCTATTTAATTTGTTGGCTTTATTCTTTTTCTGAAAGTTCTTGGAGAGTGAAGCATTCCTCTTCCACCATAGGGGATTTTCCTTTTTTTCTCCAAGATGCATGCTCATCTTTTGCATGTGATGGTGTTGCAGTCTCACCCATTTCTTAGAAAACTAGCTCCTCAAATCTTTCATCTTCTTTTTCCTTTTTTGCATGACTTGGTCTAGGAGGAGTCATGGCCATGCTACCTAAAATATTAGTAGCTTCAATTTCTAGCCTTTCTTGTTCTTCTAGCTCCTCTAAACTTTCTTTAGACTTTTTATGATGTTTTCTTTCTTGAGGATCCTCAAAATGTGCAGGCATAGGTCTTCTCTTAGAACTTTTTCTAGTTTTCACCTTTTGCTCAGGCCTAGGTGAACTGTCATTGTAAGAAATAGGTATCAATTCTTTTATAGCTTCAACAGAAGAAGAAATGGCTTGAGAAGGTACAATAGGGTCTACAATTTTAACTTTTCTTCCATATTTTCTTCTCTTTGGTATTTTCTCTTCCCCTAATCTTTTCTTTTCCTCAGCAATGGTAGTAGTTTTCAAATGAACTGAAGGAGCAGGAGGAGTTGTTATTCTTCTTCTGGGAATACCAAGGTTTTGTCCAAATTTTCCAAGAAATTTGTCCCACATTTCTTCCCCATTTTTTTTGCAAAGGAAATGGTGTTGGCATACTAAATGCACTAACCCATGATGTCTAATTGTTCTTACACCCCAAGAATACCTCTGGGCCATGGTATGGATGGAGTCAAAAAGAAACCCTGGAAGGTTTACTATATATTCTAATTTTTTGGCTCCATGTCTAAGGTGTATAAAGATTTTTAAGACTTCTTTTCTTACTATCCCAAATTGTCCATCACAGGTTAAATATTTAACTATCCAAAATGTTACTCTGTCAAAGGGTTTGGGTAAGCTGGCCCTCTTAACTCCTTTGATGATTTTCTTTGTATTATAAATATATTGGGGTTTAGCTTCCCCTTCTTTCAATAGGGTTTCAGCCAGGTCTTTCAATGTCCCTTTGATAGGGTTTGGGATATGCATTATCGATATTCCAGACATCTCACTTATGATATTCATAGAAAAAGGAATGAAAACTTTCCTAATCTTTGTCCTTATTTACTCTAAATTGATAATAAATTCTCTTACCAGTTCATCATTGTATTTGGGAAATTTCCTCAGAAACTCTAGCCATCCTGCCTATTGAAAGATATTTTCTACTTCTTCATCTGCAAGGAGTTGGGTATCATTTTATATTTCTAACTTCTCTTTTATTCCCATGATTCCTTCTTCTTTGAATCTTTCACAAGCTAGCTAAAAATTGCTTCTCGTATCGCTGGAACTGATGATTTTGGCTGCAAAACTAGCGAATTCAGTTGCTGATTTGGTGAATTTGATTACAAAATTACTATACTCAGCTGTAGAACTTATCAATTTTGGCTAAAAAACTACTATACTGAGCTATGAAACTAGCAGATTCAGTTGCTTCAATCATAAGAATGATTCATTATGGTTATCTACCAACTCATTCCATCATCAATATCCTTCTCATGATTTTACACATTTAACCATGATGTATAATAGATGACTCATCATATTAATCTTTCTAAATCAAGTCTAATCACACATGCATACTTTCCATTTAACCTTTAACAAGTTAAAAACATAATTACTGTCCTTGATGATGTAATCCTTCTATCATGCAGACACATCATCCCTAAAAAATGGTTAGAAAATAATTAGAATTCAAAAAAAAGTTTTATTTAAATTAGCCATTTATTTGAGAAGATCAACCGTCATCACTAATTTTCAATTGATATCTAATTTATTTATTTATTTATTTTGGGAAGAGAGTGCCATTTACTGGTTTTCATTATCTTCCCTTTATTCTATATCTTTTCATCTGACTATTTGATCATTTTGGAAGAACTGGGTTCTTCCATATTATCAAATTCTTTGTTTGCTTCAATCTACTTCAAGAATTCATCCTTAGTAGGAGGCTTCCTATAAAGTTTTAGCCTGTGTCCATTGACCAAGAGTATTTTTCTGCTGCCATCAATGAGAAGTAACTAGATAGAATCATTGTCAAATATCTGCTTGATCTGATAAGGTCCCAACCATCTGGTTATCAAACAATAATGCCCAGTCTCCTACTTTAAATTATCTTTCCTTGATATGTGAATCATGCCATTACTTCCTTTGACCTTGGATTATCTCTATCTAGTGAAGTGCTTCCATTTTGAATTCATCTAATTCATTGAGTTGAAGTATTAACTCCTTTTGAGCTACATCTAATTCAATTCCCACCTTAGTTGTTGTCCTCAATGTCTGTAGTTCAAACTCAATAGGCAACAAGGGCTTTTTCTCATAGACTAAATCATATAGTGAAAACCCTATTGTGGTTTTCCAAGTTATATTGTAAGCCCAAACAGCTTCAGTTAGACTTTTTACCCAATCTCTTCTTTCAGCTTCAACTATTTTAGTGAGGATGTTTTCTAATTCTCTATTTATTACTTCAACTCGTCCATTTGCTTGTGGGTGATAGGGAGATGACTTCCTATGATTGATCTGATAATACATTGTGAAATCTTGGATCATATTGGACATAAATTGTGGTCCCTAGTCTAAAACTAAGCTTCTTGGTAATCCAAACTTTACCATAATTATATGCCAAAGGAAATCAGCAACTGCTTCTTCAGTGGCATTTGTTAAACCCTGCACTTCTACCCATTTTGTTACATAATTAGTACACACAAGAATATGCTCTTTTCCTTGTGAAGGAGGATTAAAAGGTCCAACAAAATCCAATCCCCATCTCTCAAATGGTTCAATCACTACTTGTGGTTGTAGAGGCATTTCATTGGTAATAATTGGTTGTCCCATCCTTTGACAAGGATCACACCATCTGATATATCTCTTCACATCTTTGTACAGAGATGGCCAATAGTAACCAGTGCCAAGTATCTTGTGAGATATTCTTTTCAATGAATAGTGTCCTCCACTTGGTTCATCGTGACATGCTTAGAGGATGTCAAAAATTTCATCTTCTCTTACACACTTGCGTAAAACCAAATCAGGACCGCATTTAAATTGCATTCCATTTAACCATTTGAATTGTGCACTAGTTTTGATTAATTTTTTATTTGTTTTTTAATGAAAGGAGGAAAATTCCCTGTTGTAAGATAATTTTCCATGTCAACAAGCCATGGTGTGTTAGCTGAAATAGCAAACAATTGTTCATCTTAAAAGTTATCCTTGACTGGATCTTGTTCCCCTGTACTGGTCAATCTTGACAAGAAATCAGCCACCACATTAAATTTTCCTGGATTGTCCAAAATGGTAATATCAAATTCTTGTAGAATTAATGACCATCTAATTATTCTACCTCTACCACTACCACTAGTTTGTTCATTAAATATTTAATTGCTGAGTGATCTGTATGTACAAATATTGTGTACCCTATAATGTAATGTCTAAATTTATTGATTGCATAGATCACAGCCAAAAAAAAATTTCAATGGTAGTGTAATTTATTTCAATGGGAGTAAGATTTTTACTGAGATAGTAAATAGCATACATTCTTCCTTCTTCATCTTTCTGTCCCAAAATTGCACCAATTGAGGTATTTAAGGCATCAGTTTGGATGTGCAAAGGTTTCTCCCAATTAGGTCCTTGCAATATTGGGGTAGTTACTAATTTATCTTGGTAGTTATGAATTTTGGGACAGAAAGATGAAGAAGGAAGAATGTATGCTATTTACTATCTCAGTAAAAATCTTACTACCATTGAAATAAATTCAGAATTAGGTGTTGACATTGTTCATCCCAAAGAAATTCATGGTCCTTGGTAAGCAATTTAAACATGGGGGCAGCAATTTTACTAAAATCCTTGATAAAACACCTATAGTATTCAGCACGTCCTAAGAATGATTTGATATCTGTGGGAGTTTGAGGAATAGGCAAGTCTGAAATAATCTTGATTTTGTTTTGGTCAACTTGAATTCCTCTTTTTGAAATATGGTGCCCTAATACGATCCCTTCATCAACCATCATCAAACATTTCTCATGACTAAGAGACAAGTGATGTTGTTCAAATCTTGTTAATACTCTATCCAAATTTTTTAAGGCATCATCAAATGTATCTCCATACATAGTAAATTCATCCATGTATACCTCCACACAGTCATTTTTTAGGTCTGCAAAAATTGCTAATACAGCTCTTTGAAAGGTTGTTGGAGCATTACATAGTCCAAATGGCAATACATTGTAAGTAAAGGTACCCCATGGACAAGTAAATGTAGTTTTGTCCTGATCCTCAGCAATAATTTTGATTTGATTGTATCCACTAAATCCATCCAAGAAGGAAAAGTATTTTTTACCTGAAAGGTTGTCTAAGACTTGATCTATGAATGGTAAGGGTAAATAATCTCTCAGGGTGGCTTTGTTCAGTTCCCTATAGTCAACACAAATTCTCCATTTTTCATTATTTTGAGGGACAATTACAAGAGGAGACACCCACTGGCTATCTGAGATAGGGTAGATAAAACCTACTTGTAATAGTTTTTCAATTTCTTGTTTGAATATATCCCTTAAGGCTAGATTAATCCTTCTCTAAGGTTGCCTAAATGGTCTAATATTTTCAATATAAATATGATGGGTGTAGATACTTCGATGAATTCCCTTCACATATTTATAGTCCCAAGCAAATGCTTTAGTATGATCCTTCAAAACATCAAACAGTTTGACTTATTCATCATTCTTTAACTAGCTATTAATATTCAAAAAAATTCCTAGTTGAATCTCAACATGTTTGGTTCCAGGATATGATGAACTAATTTATTGAAATGGTTCCATTAAGGTGCTTAGTGGACAAGCATGTAATAATATATGATATGTAACAACATCTTCAAAAGTTCCTAGAGGTAGAATGGTGGATAAAGGACAAAAAGAAGAGCTATGATACTTATCTTGTTATAGGTCAAACTCCTCATTACTGCTATTTTCCAAAAATTCTTCACCATCTCTTGATATCTGTAAAGTTGATGCTATAGATCCTTCCTCTCCCCAAGAGAAATTGCATTCCTCTGGAGAGAAGTTATCTTCACTTGCAGAGAATTGGTGTGGTTCTGGAACTAACTATGATGATTTCAGAACTAACTGTGATGGTTCCAGAACTAATCTTGATTGCTCCAATGACGATTGATGTTCATTTAATGAAGGATTAACCATATCATCTATTTTCCATACATGATCTTACAATGTTATCATAGCCAAAGAAGACAAATTTTTCTCATTAATATCAAGATCATCAACCCATTTTGCTTGATTATCAATAAAAGGTCGATCAGATGGATATAATGAAATTTGCTTAGAATTCTTACCATTTGAAATAGTCATATCACCTAACCTGCAATAAATTAAGGCAACAACTATGGCTAACCATGGTCACCCCAAAATAATGGGATAACCAAGTGTTTTACCTTTTAACTGTAATATAAGGAAGTCAACTGGATATTCCCATGATTCCACTATTACTGCCACATCTTCAATAACTCCTTTTGGTTTTGCTATAGACTGATCTGCCATCTACAATATGGTATTAGTAGGTTATATGCCTATTAATGGTAATGTTTTCAAAGTGTCCACTATCATTAAATTGATAGATATGCCCAAATCAATCAAAATGTTATGTATATCCTTATTCCCTATAGAAATAAAAATAATATGGATTCCAAGATCTCCATATTTAGGTAGTAAGAGTTTCCCTATTAATAAATCAGCAAGTTTCTCGTCTACTTGAATAGTCTTGGGTTATTGCTTCTTTCTTCTAGGTTTTTTAAAACATAACAATTTGATTAACTTGTTCAACTCTATAATATCCTTAATTGCTTGTAAAAATGGTATTTCAATATTCAATCTTCTTAGTTCTTGCACCAATTCAGAGTCTTTAAGTTATATGGTTTCTTTAAGTCTTTTTGGAAATAGAATCTCAGTAGAATTTCTTTCTGGTTCCTTAGCTTTTTCTTTGTCATATTTCTTAGGTGTAACTATGCTAGGGGTTTTAACTTCTATCATCTTAGTGATTATAACAGGTGGATTGCTAACTATTTTTCCAAATCTAGTTTGAATGTTTTTACAAGCCATTGTATTTAAATCAACTAATTTTTTTGGTTTTGTTTTGTATACAGGAATTGTTTATTTGTTTCTTGGGCTTACTACTAGTTGTGTTGGCATTTGGGTTTGGACTATATTTTCAATCTATAAATTTTGTGCTTGAGGTTCCATTTTGACTTGTTGGTTCTGATTTGGATATGTTTTTCTTGCACATAATTGATAGGGCTCCATCTAGGTTGTGGCCAACCATAAGGATTTTCTTGACCAGCCCAAGGTTGCTAATGTCCTTGAGTATACCAAGATTGACTTGCCCAATCCTAAGGATGCTATGTGGGTTGAGGGGCCCAAGGTGGTTGTCCCTAACTTTATGGTACTATTTGAGCTACCCATGGCATCATCTAGAGATGAGGAGCTGGTCTTGGCATAAACTATCCTTGGTTAGGTTGTCTCTGAACAAAATTTAATTCTTCTATGGTGGATGATGTATTGTTTTGTTTGAGCTAATTTTTTATGAGTGGAAGAAGAGAACAAGTGTGATTATCATGTTCTTTAGATTCATAGACAAGACATACTTCCATTTTATCCAAAGGACATTCCCTTATTGCATGTTTCTTCCTGCATCTAGGACAATACATGGCTAATGGTTCAAGTTGGGCATTTGCTTTAGCTTGCAATCCATCCATGGTGGAGGTTAATTGAACTAATATGTCTGTTTTAAAGTTTTCCAATTCATCCATCAATTTGTTCATATCTGGATTTGAATTTTTAACCATTTTCGCTTTTCCAGGTCCACCCCTTGTTCTTGAATAGTTTCTACAAATTTCAATGATTTAATCCATTCTTAATTGAGCAATGTTTCCTCCACCAATTAAATCAAGGGTTTCCCTAGATTCATCATCCAGACCTTTGAGAAAAATAGTTTTATTTAAATTTTCTTGATGTACAAATCCACATCTTTTACTCATAAAGAGGAATCTGTCCAAATAATCTTCCATATTTTCATCTTCTTCCTATTTGATTTTGAAAAATTATTCCTTTCAATTTTTTCCTCTACAATAATCTTGATATTTGTCTAGGAAGATAGTTTCCCTTTGTTCCCAATTGGTAATAGAATTAGATGTTAATCCCATTAACCACCTCATTGATGCATCCTTCAGGGTAGATGGAAATAGATTCAATTTTTTATTATCTATCTTGTAATCATAAGTCTGACATAGTACTTTAAACTCAAACAGAAATTGGTCAGGATCCTCAAATGAAATTCCTCTAAATGTGGGAAAGTGTGTAGGTGAAATGTTTTTCATAGTGGTTTCATCATCCTTGATATGAACGGGATAGGTAAAGGTTCTCTCAGGTTCTCTTCCAGCTTCTCGTTCCATCTCTCTGTTATTTTCTAATCCCTTCTACCAATCAATGTGGTATGTGGTCTATTTTGGGGATGGTGAAAAGTCAGGAGTAGGGGGTTGACTACTCAATTGAGAATCAAAACTTTCCCTCAATGGATCTTGAGAAATAATCCTCCTCCCTAAGGTTTTACTTGGTTCTGGTGACTGATCCAAAAATTCTAAAGATGGAAATTTTGCTTCTTGTCTTGTAAGAGATAATGGTGCCTCCAATTCTTGCTCAATGTCTTTTCTTAAACTAGAGGATGATGGAATTTCTTGTTCAGATATTTTGGGGAGAAATCTACCCTTGGAATCTCGTGGTCTACTCATAAATTAGGGAATTTTTTTTTAATTACTAAATGAATGATTGTTGCTCTTGTTGACACCTAATTAGAAAATTCCAACTAGTGTTCCCTGAAATGACACCAAAAATGATGGGTGTCATCATCCCCTTCATTTAATCAACTTTCTGTTGATGTCATATTTAACCAGGGCTGTGTCTAAAGCTATATGCAACAAGAGGAATCATAGTGATTTAGTAATTGAATGGAGGTATTTGTATATATTTTTGTTGTTTTGGGGGGTTTTTGATGTCTTAAGGATTTTTTGGTTAAAACCTTATTGGAATCAAACTATGCAAATCTGTTGGAAATAAACACACTTTGTAGAAATGAAATAAATTACTGGAAACAAACACACATTGCAAAAATAAAATAAATTTTTGGAAACAAACACATGTTGCAAAAATGAAATAGATTGCTGGAAACAAACACACATTGCAGAAATGAAAATTTAATCTAAAACACCTGCAGGAACAAATTTACAAAAAATCTTAACTTTAAAGAGTTGGAAGCATTTATAAATTTAATAGAATTGCCTATTTACTTTTGTGAATAGAAATATAAATACTGACAAAAATGAAGATCCTGGTTCTTTGGAGGAGTGGGCCCTTGCTCCACCTAGAGCAGGATTTGAACAATTTAATTTGCTTTCAAAACAAAAATGGTTATTTCATTGATAAAATGTTCTGTATTACAAATGTACTAATCTATCCTTCATCTCTTTATTCTTTAATTATTTTCTCTATCTTTTATATTCTATATCTCTCTCTTTTACTAAATGCATAGGTCTGTATATATAGATGCTTTGATGGTTGTAACTATTTCATAGATACGATAGAACTGAATCATGCCCAGAATAGATGTTGAATCAACATGTGGCTAGATGTCCAGCTATGTGATAAATGTCTTGATTTTGAAAGTTTGGAAAATTGGGAATTTGTTCCTGATTTAATGGGATCATTGATCTAATAGATCGCTAGTTGTTTGGAATAGATCCTCATTGGTTCCATATCTATCCGCAAAAGTTCTAGAGCTTATCTGTAGGAGTACCAAAGATAAATATAGAGTTCTTAAGCTAAGTCCAAAAATGTGACAACTTGAAATAGTATGGTGGAGTTTTGAAACTAACTGTGATGGTTTTGAAACAGATTTTGCAGGTTTTGGAACTAACTGTGATGATTCTCGAATAGATTTTGTAGGTTCTAGAACTAATCTGAATTGCGTCCAATGCTTCCAAAAACATGCAATCCACTTCATATTTATTCTTTAGCTTGATGATGACCTATTTTATTGCAAAACTATAATTTTCTAACACACTTGTTAGGAATTACTGGTCTTTTAAAACATTAGAATCACAATCAACAAAAGATGGATAATCACATCCTAACTCATCTCAGATCAAAATAAAAGTTAAAAAATGCAATCAAACTTAATAGAAGAGAGATTAAGATGAGGTCATTTATTATACATTTATTGGGCATATCTTGGCCCCATCAGCCAATCACTAAATGTTGAGGAACTTTGGGACTTCCCCTCCTACCTCCAAGACCATAGCATAGAATTTACTTGGTCTTATATCAATATGCCTAGAATTGACCTCACCATTTTTACCCATAACATAGTCACCAACCATGATGCCAAGACTGTCAAGCAAAAACTTTGACACATACACCCTTGCGTATCTCTTCTTATCAAATAAGAGATTTAACGTCTTCTATTTGTCAATTTTATTCAACCCATTAACTATCCCCAATCAGTCTTGAATGTTGTGCCTATCACCAAAGCCATAAGGGGATTATGCATTTGTGTGTACTTTTGTGACCTCAACCTTACTTGCCCCAAAGATGAATTTCATCTACCAAGCATCACCAACTAATTGATCTTACAACCAGCCATGAGACATTATATTTCATAGATGGATTCTTAGGTTATAATTAGATCCTAATTACCCCTGAAGATTGGCACAAAATAGCCTTTACCACCCCAAGGGGGACCTTTTACTATAGAGTCATGCCTTTCAGACTAAATAAAATTAGTGTAACCTACCAATGTGCCATGACTTATATCTTCCATGACCTTATCCATAAGATTATTAAAGATTATATAGATGACCTTCTCTAGAATATCCAAACTTTGTAAGGATCATTTAGCCATTCTCAAGATCATTTTTGAGTGATTTATCCATTACCACATCTACCTAAACCCCAATAAATGTATCTTTGGGGTCCTATTAGGCAAGCTTCTTAGTTTTATTATCTCTCTTCATAGTATTAAAATTGATCTTACCAAGATCAAATCCATCCTCGACATGCTTCCTCTAATCAACCTCAATCAACTCCATAGTTTTTAGGGGAATCTCCAATCCATCCATCACTTTATCTCCCAACTTTCAGATGGATGTCAACCCTTCTACCACATTCTGAAGAAGGATGTATCTTTTAAGTGTAATAACGACTATTAAAAGGCCTTTGATTCACTTAAAAAGTACCTTTTTTCTCCACCTATCCTCACCCCTCCCAAATATGACCAATATTTCTACCTTTATATCTCCACCATGGACCACTCCCTAGGGGTAATGCTTGATCATCAGGATGAACAAGATAGAGATCAAGCCATCTAATATATTAGCCACACACTTGTAGAGTATGAGACTTGATATACCCACACTTAGAAACTCTACTTAGCCTTAGTCTTCATGGCCACTAAGCTTCACCACTACCTTCTTAACCATAAAACCTATGTCATAACCAATATCGACCCACTCAAATACATGCAATAAAAGCTATACCAAAACTAGCGCATGGCCAAATGGATAATGTTTTTAGTGGATTTTGACCTTAATTTACTTCATCAAAAGTCAATTAAGGGGTAGGTTATTGCTGACCAATTGGCTAAAGTACCACTAGCAGATAATCAACCTCCTCCTCTTGAGTTTCCTGATGAGTCCATCATGACCCTCTCTTAGGGGGACTTCACCTATCAAGTCACCATGTTATTTGACAAATCAAAATGTCAATATGGTGGGGGAGATGGTATCATCCTTATTCCCTTTGATGATGAACCTCTTCCTTTGTCCTTCAAGATAGATTTTGAATGTACCAATAATATAGATGAGTACAAAGCCCTAGTCATAGGCCTTCAAACTTCTTTAGCCTTGGGAATCAAAACAATCAACATCTTTAGTGACTCCCAAGTTGTGGTAAATCAAATCAATGACTCTTATCAATGTAAGAATGATATTTTTCAATAGTACAAACAACTAGTTGATGAACTCTTAGCATCATTTAAACACTACCACATCCAGTCAACCCCATGATCTACCAATAAGTTCACTGATACCATGGCTTCCCTCACCTCTTAGATCCCATTTACACCCTCTAACTACAAGCTATCTATGGTTATCCATAGATTTACATAACCTTCCTATGTCAAACCAAATTCTCCCACCATTTTTAATGTGGAAGAGACCCAACCTGACTTTTGGTATCAATAGACCTTTGACTACCTCAACCTTGCCATCGTTCCTTTTGGATTTTATAGGAATGATTAAAGAGCATTTATCCAGAGTACCTCACATTACCATTATGGGAGGATTTTTTTATAAACGTGGCTTTGATGGTCTCCTCTTCTATTGCCTACATAATCATGAAGCCTCTTATGCTATCAAGGAAACACATGATGGAATCTGTAGGGGACACTTTAGTGGCCTTGTTGTAGCTAAACACACCCTTCATCTTGGCTATTACTGGCCTACCCTTAGCCAAGACTATTTTGATAATGTGAAAAAGTATGTTAAGTGTCAACAACATGTCAATCTACAACATGAACCTAGCCATAGTCTTCACATTTCTACTAATTTTTTGCCCTTCTCACAATGGGGTCTAGACCATATTGGTGAAATTAAGCCCCCTTTTTTATAGTGAGACCATTTTATCATCACTGTGACCAAATATTTTACCAAATGGGTAGATTTTATTCCTCTGGTCTCGACCAAAGTAGAGAAGATTGTTGAATTTATCAACCATCACATCATCTATCACTTTGATGTTCCTCATAAGATTATCATTGACAATGGTAAATATTTTAAGAATAGGCAAGTCTAGGGTCTTTGTGACTCATTAGACAAGAAGTTAAGTTTTTCCTCACCCTATCACCCTCAATTGAATGGAAAGGCCGAGGCCTCTAACAAAACTCGTAATCGTATGCTAACTAAAATGGTCAATACATCTAGTCAGGAATGGCATCTTCACATCCATTTTGCTTTATGGGCATATCATATTAGAATTAGAACCCCTACAAGTACTACCCCTTTCTCTATTTATTTGGATCAGATTTCATCTTGCCTCTTGAGATCCAAATACCTTTTCTTCGTATATCTTTGTAAGATCTAATTTTTGAGGATGATTATCGTCAATACCATTTAGCCTAGATTAAGCTAATTTACGAGCGTCACTTAGCAACCCTTACCCATCTTCATGTTTATGAGGATCATGTCTCGTATGCCTATAACAAACACCTTAGAGTATGAGAATTCAACATCAGAGACCTCATCCTGAAGGAAAATTAACATGTCACCAATATGGAGAAAAGTAAGTAGGCAAGTTTGTTTTCAATTAGCTTGGACCCTATATCATAACCCACAAGTATGGATATGGAGCTTACCAATCACCCTCTCTTAAAGGTAACCCATAACCTAATCCCCTCAATGCTTCACATCTGTATCCATTCTTTTGTTAAAAAATATCAAATTCACCTTTTGTTTTAATTTAAGCTCATCCCTTACTTTCAACCACATTCATCTCCCTATTTTAGGGGCAATCGATTAAAATTGAATCATGTGATTATGCATCACAATAATAAACTAATATTGAACAATGGGTACCATGGATCTACCCATGGCATGATTTTCATGGTACTTGTTGACCAAATTTTGGCCTTTCAGGCCAAAATTGGGCACCCCTATCCATTCAGTCACCTGTCCATGTCTTTGGTTGGACTCAGTAATGAAGTTTCATTTGAGAGAGGTATCTTGTATAAAACCCATAGCAAATGCACAAGTCTTTCCTTCAAATAGTTTGTTTTGGTATTTTTCTAATCCTTTGGGTCTTTTATTTTGACTAAGTGTTTAATTTCTTTTGGGTTTTATTCAAGGAATATTTCTTTTGGGTTTTATTCAAGGAAGATTTCTTTCAGGTTTTGTTCTAGTGTTTCTTTCAGAGGTTTTACTAAATTATTTTAAACTTTTTGTTTGAAGCTTTTCCTTTAAGTGTTTTCTTTTGGATAAATTATCTGTGCAACTTTTTCGAAGGTCCATGACAGTTTTTCTAAAAGATATCTTTCAAGCTAAAAATAACATTTACCTTTTTGAAGGGTACATTTACAACTTTCTTGAAGGGATTTTTCTTTGGAAAGTGGACACTTGCAATTTTATCGAAGGGTATATGATAAATTTTTCAAAGGACTTTTTCAAGCTGAAGGAAATTTTCAATTCCTCTGAAAGGTCACTTTCATTTTTTTGAAAGAACACTTTTAACTTCCCAAAGGGACTTTTTCAAAAAAATTGAAGGATTATTTCAGGGAAAAGGTGGACCATTTCAAAATTTTGAAGGGTATGTGACACTTTTATGAAGGGTATCTGCAAGAAGGTATGTAGGAAGGTAGACCATTGCAAAAGTGTCGAAGGGTTTTTTTTTAAAGGGGAAGACCATTTCAAGAAGTTTGAAGGATTGTCTCCATAAGAGGTGGACCATTGCAAAAAGTTAAAGGGCATTTTCACAAAGCTGAGAGGAAAGGAAGAAGAGCTCAAAAGAATTCTTTTAGAAAAATTGTCTAAAAGAATATTGAAAATAAAAAGTTTGAAGACAAGTGTTAAGAATAAGAAGTCCAAAGAAATAAAAAAGGGGTGACAACCCACAAAACTTCAAGTTTAGACTACAAAAATTAGCCATTAGGATTCAAATAAATGAGTGACAGCTCGTAGAATGTCAATTTCAAGCTACAAGGAATAGTCATTAGAGTTACAAATAAGAGAGTGGGAACCTGAAGATAAATGAAAAGATGACAAATGGTGATATTATAAATAGTTATGCATAGTAAGAAAAAATAGGTAGTTGATAGTTCAAGTTGTTACATGTCGTTTCACAAATTGATGAGCCAACAAAGAACAACTAACACCAAAACAAATTTCTAACAATTGAGCCCAATTATAGTAAAACACAGTTCAAACATCTTGATTCTATTAGTATAACCATCAAAAGTATCTTATAGAATGATAATAACTATTCTTATTCCTAGTTGACATATGTCTAATTGTTTTTTGCATTTTCATTTGCTCAACCTCTCTTCCAAAAACTATATATATGTATTCTTTCTATTCATTTGGCATCCTCTACTGGTGATATTGAAACTCTAGCCAAATTTTTACTGGTAACTCTTGAAAAAATAATACAAGTCATTTTCACTTCACATGATGCATTATTGCATATTGATCTAAATTGTGTTGTTCTTATTTAGTGAAGGTTATCTTTCCTAACCTGTTATCCTCAATTGCCTACCAATGTGTAGAAAGAGTATTGTTATAGGTCCTTGTTAGTATTATTTCATAAGTCTATAGACATTTTAGAAGTGGTTTAAGACTATATTCTTTCCTAGAATTGTCTATTACTCTCATGAATATCAAATACCTTCTCGAATCTAACATGTGAAACATTGATGCGATAATGCACAAAAAGTTGTGAGTTTGTGGGAAGAAACTTTGTTAGTATTTAAGTAGTAATTTTAGTCAAGTGAGAGGATATCAAATATTAGTGCATCACCACTTATTTTATTAGTGTTTTCTTTCTCCCTTTTCATCACAGTTGATAGATTAGAGAGAGCCTGAAAGGTGCATTAAGGGGAGCTAGGCCCTAATCTACATATTCATCTCAACAAAATTTTCACCCATAACAAGAGATATGATTCCATTTTTCCACTTGGATGAAGAGAGATGAGCATATCTTCAAGGGTGCAAATCTAAGTGTCAATAATTTTTGGCACGCTCGGTGGGACATCTAAGTCCTAGAAGATTATTCCAGGTTGGTGTTGGTCTTGACAAGGTTATAGATAAAGAAGCATCTACATTTAGTACCTAGTGACTCCATTGAAAAATTCAAAGTCTTTGGTTGATGATTAGTCCCTCTTTCCATGCCAAAGGTGACCACTAGGTCTGTTTCCAAAGGTGTACCCTTCAATTTTATGGAATTAGCTCCTTATTCAACCAAAAGGTCTAGGTTTGTCAACACTCATCCCTATAAAATAAATTTTGAATTTAAACCTTCCAAATTTGTGTTGCATATTATTCCTAACATCTATAATAATATTTCCAATATGGCTAGAAGAAAACCTTTTATGCCTTTCTCGAGGGCATCTCCCTTGCAACTTGCCCAATATGATAAAATCCCAAAAGCTACTCTCAAAAGTGTCCCATATTTTAGTACAGATGGTCCTATTACTGACATTGAACATATCAAGAATATATCAAAAAAAATTAATATCCATAACATTACCCAAGAAAATGTAGCTATTAAGTTATTGGCCTTGTCTTTCAAAGGAAAATTTTTGGACTGGTATGGGACCCTACCTATAAATTTTATTGGCTCATGGGATGAGTTGGGGACCTTATTGACTGATAGGTTTGGAGAAAAAAATGATCACTTGTCTCTAGCTGAAAAATTGACCACAATAAAGAGGGACTCACATGAATTCATGTAGGATTTCACTACTAGGTTCCAAAAAACATGGGACAGGATTCCAGCTTTTGTAAGACCTACACCAAACTATGCATTCGTGTACTACCTAAAGGCATTAAATAGTGATGTGGCCATGATGATTCAATATATGGGTGTAAACACATTTCCTAATGCTTATAAAATATCTATAAATTTTGAGAATTGTCTTTTCCAAATGGGAAAGATAGCTCCTAGACCTCCAATGCCACTATTCCCTAATTTGCATTCTCCTTGTCAAAGGCATTGCCCACTTTAGCTCCTTTGCCTGGTCAAGAAAAATCTACCATTTCCCTTACCAATGAAATGCATGTAATAAAAATACTACTTCAAAGTGTTACTAATGAACTGGTTACTCTCAAAAGGTAACAAACCCAAAGCTATAGGCCTTATCAGTCTTATAACCAGTTTGGACAAATAAATAGACCTCCTTTTCAAGGCAATAATTAGGGCCAAGGCCAAATCACCCATGTCAATCCTTATCAAAGTTATAATCCTAATGCTCCATCATTCTCTAAATCCCTTGTTCCCATTCAAAACAATTTAGTCCAAGAACAACCCAATTATCGATCTTTTGAACATGGTTAAGAACAGGTTGTTTATGCCAATGAGATACAAAATCAAGGCATGACTACACAAGGTGATCAAACATCTACATTTTGAAATTTTGAGATGAAAACTCAATTTGGGATGGAGAGTATATAGGTTCAATATGATTCCACTCTCATGAATCATTTGGAGGGTGAGTTTTGTGCCATTAATTATGTAGGGAATACAAGCAATCAGAATGCTAGTGTGGCTGCCAACACTAGATCAAATAAAAGGGCCGTTGAATAAGTTAAAGGAAGAAATAAAGGACCTATTATTAATCCTAAATTAACTCATATGGGAGGAGGGTCTAATTTATCTTTTAAAGCACAAGAAAATTAGAGGATTCTAAATTTTAGGATAGCTACTACAACTCTGCCTCCACAAGCTACATCACAAGGTTAAAATGTTCATAAAGAGAACCCCAAGGTAAGTAATCCTTCCATTAATGTTATATAGCATTACTAGGGTAGAAAGATATACTCCAAAAGGAATTGCATAGACTAGGAATACAAGTTGGCCCATCTAGAAGTGACAATGTGGTTCTAGTTAATGAAACTCAATCTATAGGTGGTCAGGAAAATAAAGATGAGAAGACTCCTCCTTTCTAGTTATATTTAATTATTAGTGATTTATTGGTTCATAATTTCATCATAGATAGTGGATCAAGCACATCAGTTATGCCCAAATGCATAGCAGATAAGCTAGGCATCAAATACGACCTAATGACTAACGGAGTTTTGAAATCAGATGGATCACCAAGCAAGAGTTTGGGGATAATGAAAGGTTTGAATCTGATTATTCATGATTTTCCTAGCTTTTCAATTCCTCATGATGTGGTGGTAGCAAATTTACCTCCCTATTTTTCTCTTTGCTTGTCAAGAGACTTTACATCCAAGATAGGTGGATACTTGGTAGCTAATTGGTCCTACATGGTGTTCATAATAAAATATGGAACAACATAAGGATTGAGTTAGAACCTATTCATAGAGATCATTTGGAAAAATATTCAGACAAGGTAGAAAATGTTAACTATGTTTTCATTGATGAAGAGGAGTTTCACATTGATCAATCCCCATCATCTTCCCTTGAAGGAGTTTTTGATTTGTTCTTAGATGAGTGGGGAGATGACAACTATGTACATGATCCTGACAAGTTTATTGAGGAATCTATTCTTGGAGTATATTATATGCATGAGAAGGATTATTTCATGCCCAATTTGATGAAGTCAAATGAATATGTGGATGGCTTGTGGCAACTTTTCTCTAATGGGTCTAGAAACAAGATTGGGGCTGGCGGTGGAGCAATGTTAGTTTCACCATCAAAGGATATGTATTTTTAAACTTTCAAATTTTATTTCTCTTGTTATTTTAATGTATCATAATATGAGGCCCTCATTCATGGCCTTGAGTGGGCAAAAAAAAGAGGTGTCAAAGAATTGTAAGTGTTTGGTGATAGCGAGCTCATTGTCAATCAAGTTAGAGGACAGAATTTGACCAAGAACTCCTTGCTCAAGTCCTATAAGCATAGAGTTTGGGGCCTTGTATAATAATTCATGGCATTTAATAGCACTTCTATTCCAAGGGAAGATAATAAGCATGTTGATAGATTGGCATTTATTGGTGCTCAGTTTGATGTTCTAAAAGGCATAAGAGAAGACAAGAATCAACCTCATCTAAAGGTGATTATGAGACCTTATATACAAGACAATGTCACTAATTGGTAGGTTTTTGATAGTGACCATTAGATATCTCTCTTCCTACAAGAAGAAGTTGAGTTCTCCACAAAGAATCAGTCTAAGCTTCAACAACAATATGGAGAGCAAATTATCCAACTGAAGTCTAACAAGCTTCCCAAAGGCTTATTGACTCTTGAAAGCATATTCAATGAAGATGACCAGCTCAATAAGGAGAAGTTAATCATGTAAATAAAGAAAGAGAAATATGAAAGGGTAGATATTTTAAAAGATAAGTTACTTGCTCTTAGAAAGGTATGCACTAATCAAGAAAAGTATGATTTCATTGAACTATGCAAAGAGTTTAGTGATATTTTTACATGGGAGTGTAGTGACTTGAAAGGTTTTGGCCCAAGCTTAGATAAACACACCATAAAGCTAGATGAAAATTCCAAACCCATCAAGCAAAGACAAATACCAATTAATCCCAAGATTAAACCACTCATGAAGAAAGAACTCACTAAGTTGATTGAGTCTAGAATCATTTTTCCTATCAAACATTCTTCTTGGCTGGCCAACGTAGTCCCTATTAGAAATAAGAATGGGGAAATTAGGTTGTGTGTATATTTTAGGGACTTAAATAGATTGTCTTTGAGATATAATTACCCCCTCCCTTTTATGGAACAAATTCTGCAAGTGGTGGTAGGCAGCGAGAGGTTTTCTCTCCTAGATGGTTATCATGGGTACTATCAGATTTTGGTGAAAGAAAGTGACCAATACAAAACAACCTTCACCACAAAATGGGGCACATATGCCTATAGTAATATTCCATTTGGATTGTCAAATGCTAGAGCTAATTTTCAACATGCAATGGATATGGCTTTCCAAGGACTAATCAATGACATTGTATTGGTATATCTTGATGATGTGACAATATTCTCCAAAGAAGCAAAGGATAATTTGAAAAACCTAAGGAAAATTTTTGAGAGGTGTAGAGAGCTTGGGATATCTCTAAACCCATATAATTGTGTGTTTTTTATTCATGAAGGAAAACTCTTAGGCCACATTGTTTCTAAGAAAGGTTTGTCTATTGATTAAGAGAGAGTGAATGTTATTTTAGCATTGTCTTTACCTAACCATAAGAAAGGTTTGAAAAGTTTCTTTAGAAAGATAAATTTCATTAGGAGGTTTATTCCTAATTTTGCTAACATGTTCAATCCCTTGACATTTATGCTAAGGATGAGATATTCACTTGGACAGGAAGGAGAAAAGAAATTTTTGAAGAGATTAAGCAAGCCATTGACCAGGTCCCTACTCTTGCAAGTCCTAAATTCTCCAAGGACTTCAACCGGTATACCTTTGGGAATGAGCATATAATCTCTACCATGCTTGCTTAATCTAATGAGGAAAATATGGAATAACCTATTACCTTTTTCAGTCAAGGTTTATAAGGCTATGAGACAAGATATACATATGTGGAGAAATATGTGATTTCAATTATAAGAATCTTAAAGAAGTTTAGACATATATTATTGAATAACAAGATTCACATTTTTGTGCCTCATCCTGGTGTGAAATATTTTCTATTGAGAAGATATTTGAATGAGAGAAGGGCTGGTTGGATCACCATAGTGATGGAATATGAAGTGGATATCAAAACAACCAAGTTAGTGAAATAAAAAGGACTATGTGAGCATCTTGCTTCATATTTGAAAGAGCAAAGGGAGGTTGTTTTGACACTTCATGATGATCCTATAGCAGTTATACCTTCATCTACAAGAATCTAGACAAAAGACATGATTCATTTCCTTCAAACTGGTGAGTGTCTACAAGGTCTTGATAGGACCAAGAGGAGATACTTTAGGCTACAATCCATTCCCTATGTGTTGGTTGATAGAGTGTTATTTAGAAAAGAATTTTCAAGTGTATTGCATGAGTTCCATGACGGACCAGCTGGTGGTCACTTTGCTCCAAGAACCACAACTGCTAAGATAATGAGAGCTAGTTACTTTTGGCCTACCCTATTCAAGGACACCCATGCTTGGGTGAGAAAATTCTAGAAGTGTGCTCTTTTTGATGGTAAACAAAATCTAGCTACCTTTCCCCTTCATCCAATCTAGGTTGAGCAACCCTTCATGTAATGGGGTTTGGATTTCATAGGTTTGATCAATCCTCCTTCTAGTGCTAGCCACAAATGGGTGTTGACTACCACTGATTATTTAATGAGATGGGTGGAGGTTTTAGCTTTGAAAGAGGATAATGAAAGTTTAATCCTTGATTTCTATAAAGGTATGGTAACTAGGTTTGGATCTCCCTCAATAATCATCTCAGATAATGCATTATCTTTTTTAGGAGCAAGGACAAGTGAATGGGCTTTAAAGCATGGCATCTATCTCAGCACCTCCTCTAACTACTATCCTTAGGAAACTAGACTAGCTGAGTCCACAAACAAGAACTTGATCAGGATCATCAAGAGAACAATGGAGTAAAATCAAAGGACTTGGCACACCAAGTTGAAGATAGCCCTTTAGGCTAATAGGATCACCTCAAAGAGAGCAATTAGGAACTCACCATACACACTTGTGTATGGAAGGGAGACTAGGCTTCCTATCTCACTCAAGTTGCTAACTTTAGACCTCACCTATCAGCTATAATTTATGGAGAATGAGAGCATGGGAGTCAGATTATATGAATTAATAAAGCTGGAGGAGACAAGAGATCAAGCTATGTAGACCATGACAACTCATCAAGAGCAAACAAAGAAGTATTTTGACAAGAAGTCCATGCTAAGAAGCTTCAAGGAAGGAGACATTATCTTGAAATGGGATGAAGAGAGGGCCAATCCTAGAAGACACACAAATTTTTATGCTTTGTGGAGTGGCCCATATGTGATCACATAGTGCAAATAACACAATGCTTTCCAACTCTCAAGGTTGGATGGAGAGGAGTTTCATATCCTAGTCAATGGGATATATCTAAAGCATTATTACTGATGGTTCTCTTGTTTTTGTTGTACATAATTTCTTATTTTCCTTATGTTCCCTAAGTGCTTATGTACGTGTGTGGGTTTGTCCTTGTCTTTGCTTGGTCTTGTTGTTGTTGTGTGGTGTGTTTCCTTGTGTTTATTTTGGAAAAATTCTTATTAGTCATCTTCAAGAATCCATTGACTCCATTGGCCCTGAGTTGGATAAGGCTATTAGTCTGGTTAATATAGCAGGCATACTACCCCTATGAGTCACCAATTTGCTGACCAAATTTTGGCCTTTCAGGCCAAAATGGGGCACCCCTATCCATTCAGTCACCTGTCCATGTCTTTGGTTGGACTTAGTAATGAAGTTTCATTTGAGACAGGTATCCTATATAAAACCCACAGTAAATGCACAAGTCTTTTCTTCAAACAATTTGTTTTGGTCTTTTGCTAAGCCTTTGGTTCTTTTATTTTGACTAAGTGTTCAATTTCTTTTGGGTTTTATTCAAGGAAGATTTCTTTCAAGTTTTGTTCAAGTGTTTCTTTTGGAGGTTTTATCAAATTATTTTAGACTTTTTGTTTTCCCTTAAGTGTTTTCTTTTGGACAACTTGTCCACACAACTTTTTCGAAGGTCCATGACAATTTTTCTGAAAGATATCTTTCAAACTGAAAAGAACATTTGCCTTTTCAAAGGGTACATTTGCAACTTTCCAGAAGGGCTTTTTCTTTGGAAAGTGGACACTTGCAATTTTCTTGAAGGGTATGTGATAACTTTTTTGAAGGTCTTTTTCAAGCTAAATGACATTGTCAATTCCTCTGAAAGGTCACTTTCATTTTTACCGAAAGAACACTTGTCTTTCTAAAGGGTCACTTGCTTTCTTCAAAAGATCATTTCATTTTTCTCGAAAGAGACTTTTAACTTCTCGAAGGGACTTTTTCAAAATGTTTGAAGGATTATTTCAAGAAAAAGGTGGACCATTGCAATTTTGAAGAAATAATACAAGTCATTTGCCATTCACATGCTACATTATTGTGTATTGGTCTAAATTATGTTATTCTTATTTAGTGAAGGTAATATTTCCTAAACTATTATCCTCAATTGCCTACCAAAGTGTAAAAAGAATATTTTTATAGGTCCTTATTAGTATTATTTCATAAGTGTAAAGACATTTTAGAAGTGGTTTAAGACCATATTCTGTCATGGAATTGTCTATTACTCTCCTGAATGTCAAATACCTTCTCAAATCTAACATGTGAAACACTGATGTGATAATGCATAGAAAGTTGTGAGTTTGTGTGAAGAAACTTTGTTAGTATTTAATTAATAATTTTAGTCAAGTGAGAGGATATCAAATATTGGTGTATCACCACTTGTTTTATCAGTGTTTTCTTTCTCCCTTTTCATACACAGTTGATAGATTAGAGAAAGCCTGAAAGGTGCATCAATGGGAGCTAGCCCCTAATCTAGATATTTATATCAATAAAATTATCACCCGCAACAAGAGAGATGATTCCATTTTACTGCTTGGATGAAGAGAGATGAGTATCTCTTCAAGGGTGTAAATCCAATCATCAATAGTACTTTTTGCTCCTTTTTTTTCAAGATGGATTGTCATGATCATTGTCACCTAAAGCTTTTTACACCCAAGCAACCTTCTTGTGCTTTTAATTTTGCCTTCATAAAGGTGAACCCTTAAGCCTATATAAGCAAGTCTATGTCAAGCAAAATCAAAATCTCTACCAATAGCAATCATGGCTCATTCTTAGCATTCATAAATTGCTCCTTTGAAAGAAAACTATTGAAAGCATATTTGAAATTGTTTAATGTAAGGTGGACTTCTCCCTTGAAGGATAGCTATCAAAAGCATTAAATGAAACACACAAATTTAAACCACTCCCTTGAAGGATGGCTGAGTAAAGCATTTATTAAAGCAAGCAATTTCTTGGAATCTTCTCGCATTGATCAGCTTCCTCAACCCTCATAAGCAAAAAATCAAAAGACCCATTATCAAGCAAAAATCAAAAACATAATAATTTTGAAAGTAGCAATTAGCTCTCATAAGAAAACTACATATTAAAATCCATAATCGGATCTCATGAGTAGACTTCCTACATCAGTCGATATACACTTTGTATTACATAGACTTATTTATATTGACTCTTCAAGAACCTACAAAAGAGGCATGCTAGTCTCACACAAAGGTTTTCTTTTCATCCATCCCCCCTTTATACACTATAAGAAAGGGATTTTGAGCTTACTTAACATCATGTGATCTGGACACCTTTTTTTAACCAACTAATGAATGCTAATGCGAAACATAAGAAAGGCCTATGTTCATTAAGCCAATCCAACTTTCGTTTTGTTTTAGTCCTTATCAAAGAGAAGCATCATGCCCTCTTCATATCCTATCGTGACTAGTTGCTATTTTCATTAAGACATTTGTCTCTTGATTATATTCTTTGTTATCCCATATAGTATTGTTAATTAACTTAATGTGTTTTATCTTAAAACAAATTGCCAACAAGTTTATGCATATGTGTCATAAGTAAACGCATAACCATAATAAGCATAATAACACCATAGCATCCATGAGCAATAAAATAATCAACCATTTTCACCACATGTCTAAATCTAAATAATGCAACATATACTCATTAAAATTTAGCATGTCATAAACATACATGGCATAAAGCATACCCATAAAAAAAATCCATCTCCTGCCTAGCTGGGTGAGTCTACATCAATGTCTAGCATTCATAACATAAGCATAATCCATAATCAATATAAACATCACATCATAAGCATTAATATCAAACAAAATCATAGACCATGAGCATGATCAATAAATAAAGATCATATATATAACTCATGAGTCAAATAACATCATAATGTTTACAATAAATATACATGTCTCTCTCTCTCTCAAAATATACATCTCACCACATCAACACATAGGCCAGAATCAAAATGATGTACAAAAGCAAAATATCATATCACATCTATATCCTCTATGCCCCTGGGGTACCACTACCACTGGCCCCTACTGTAATAATGCCTCCTAGTGCTTGTCCTAAGGTACCTACCTATCTAGTTGAAAATGGATCCACTGACCTGGTGTCACTACACCTACGCCACTTGCTAGTCTAGCACTGTACTCACCCCATTAGAGCTCTCTTAGGTAGTGAGTGAAGACTATAGCATCATAGTATCATAAATCATGTACAGTGTCTATGTACCTTTGCATATTAATGGTCCCTATTGGACCTCCTAGTATTGTTATTTTTCCTCTAGCTTGTCTTAGAGCATCTCACTCCTGGGTGACATGGGCTAGTGTATATCTAGTCTCATCCCTAATACCTATTATAGTGGCTAGCTGACCCTATAATGTATCCACCTACCCCTATAATTTTATCACCTATGCATGTGTTGTAGCTAATGCCACTCATGTCTATACATCAAAGCTAGCCCCCTATACCTGTGCCCTCTAGCCTCCTTTCCCAACTGGGTCCACATCCATTAGCCTCCTACCACCATCACCATCACCATCACCAAAATCTATAGCCACATATAAATCTTGGTACCATGCCATGGACCCATCTACAAATTCAAAATCATCTATATGTGGCTTGGATGGTAGCTCCTCATGATTTGGCAACATCTTAATGGGATGCAGCTCAGCTGATAGGATCTTTGTATCCTCCCACGTATACCTAGGAAATGCACCTAGAATCCCTTATATAAGGCCAAACTATCTATGAACCCTATCAAAAGGAATAATCTCTACCTCCCCATCCATCTCACCAATGATCCACTTATAACTTTGCAAGGAGAATGTATTCCTCCTATATTCAGGCCATATTAGAAACTGAACATATGGTCTCCAGGTGATGTATCCTATCACCAGTGCACTTGAAGCACCCCTAAACTAATCGACATCATATGATCCTCCTCCTACACCTAAAGTGGTGATGTCACCTCTCCATCACATAAAACAAACAGAGAAATCTATCTAAGTGTATCCCACCCATGGCAGCCCTACTAGCCTCAACACCCAAATATGCTTGTAGGCCCAATAGTATAGAACTAGACCTAAACTAATGCCATATCTCTTATGGGCCCTAAAACCCATAACTCCTTGTATATCTATTCTAAAATCATAGGTACCCATCTAAACACTATCTTCCTCAATAACATCTCAACCAACACCCCTAATAGCAAGCATGCGAATCTCATACTACTCAAGTTAGGAAGGGCAAAGCACAAAATGACCATCATCATCTTGGTCATAAGTCTCCTCTTGCCCATCACCCTTTGATATACTATACTTTATCTAAAACCCCCAATATGCCATCTGACACGATCATGATCATCTCCATACATCAACTCCAATAGCTCCTTCCTCTCCTCTCGCTTAATATGGTATATCAGCTCACCCTAAAGGGGTAACCATGTAATCTGATACACATCCTCTGATAGGATCATGAGCTCATCAATGGGTATCAAGAAATATTTCAAGGTTAGATCCCATCTCTTGATGAGGGCCATAATTATGGATGCATCATGAGGTACATGCTAGTAGTGCCTCATCGCTCTGAGGCTGACTTCCTCCATATGTGCCCAATCAGTTGGGGGCATCCCCTAGTAAACCTTTGTGAAGATGCATGGCACTTGATCACTCATATGTATTTACTCTCATGCCTGCATGAAATTGATAGCAATAAGATTAAACACCTATTTATTTTTGCCTTTGACTTAAGCACCTTCAACCTACCCAACCTACCAAATCTATCACCTAACCTAAGATTCAACCTATACTAACAAATTACCATCTAAAATGCCTTACACACTTTAAGTAATTCCAAAAGACCATTTTTCATTAGGCAATTACTAATGTTCATGGTGACCACCGACAGTCAGACATCTATCTTCCTATAAATGTCAACCATCGACGGTTGGACCCTACCTCCAATGGTCAATGTGGGTGTTCCATGAATGAAACACCCAAACCCTAAACCTACCTAAAAACCACCAACAAATCTAATATTTTTATACCCAATCCTACAAGCTACCTACCCCTAACTAGCATGCCTTTCCAAATTTGGACATCACCAACCCAATTTTACCAAATTCACCTAGAATCTAACTAGGGCCAAAACCTAAACCCCAACCCAATAGAACAATGAACAAATAAATTATACCAATGTTTACAAAACCAAACTAATCTACCAATTTGAATATCATCCCCTACCTCATTCCTTAACCATCATTGAGGAGGAATCTATAGACCCCCAATACATCCTTATTCACTTTCATGTGCTCTCTGCATCCTCATTAGTCCCCTAGGTCCACTCAGTCCAACTCAACAACCTCTCACATCTCATTAATCACCATTATCACTATTCTTGGTCACAAGATGACAAAATCCAAATCTCCAAGTTAACAAGTTAAATTGAGTGACAAAATAACATTCACTTTTGGCTTTTACCCTCCATAGATTTAGGGTTTCCACCGTGACCATCGATGGTCACCCTTTAGACCCCTAACCATCAACGGTCAGGGTCTCAACTTTTTGTAAATTACCTCTTTAATCAACCTCTTTATGTGCATTTTATCTAACAAACCACTCATGAGATCAACTTCTCTGTCTACCCCAACCACCTCATCACCTCATCATTGGTCTATTTTGGCCCAATAGCACATGTTTTTTGATGACTTTTACTTGGTCCTTTGACTATAATGACAACATTGCCATGTTGAATACTTTTTGCACTTATGCCACCTCATGCATACCTAACCCACTTATGTCTTCTTAGGAGCACTTCCTACCTCAGATACTTATGACTTCACTTGACCCATTTGTGTTATCCTTGATAACACTTTCTACCTTAGATACCCATCAAAACATAGACATTACTTAGGATACTTGCATTTATGAGTGTACCTAGCTGTCACACCTAAATGTGGCCATGCGGTCCACTTATCACTTGTTCTTGTAGCACCGACCTTTATTTTTACCAGCTATGGCAATCTAGTCAATGCATGATCTTGGTTATCACACTTTTTGGCACACTTTATGCACCTGTTTGCAGTTCAATGCCCAACCTATCACTCACATTCATGACATCCACCGTCATCATCACCTTTATCCACATTATCAAACTCACACCCAATTTTGTTCTACCTTATTGACTCCCATTTTAAGGGGGAACACCTCCTCTCATACTCAAGGAAATCAAACCTTCGAAGAGTAATTCATTTTTATTTTTCAGCTTATTGATTCAAAGCTGCATAATAAAAAGGGATAAAAATAGACACCAAAAATTCACATACCATGATTTTAAATGTCGAAACACCCCTGGACCACCTTAGGACCTCTTTGGGACCAATTTGACCCTTTGATACTTAACTAAGCCTAACCATGGTTAGTTTTATCAACTGACTTAACCTACCTTTTTACCTTATCCCTTTACCATCGATAGTCAGGACAACCACTGACAGTCAGGGTCCAACATCCAAAAAGATAACATATAAACACCCACCTTGATTTTCTAAAAATAACTCATCTAAATATATGTGCAAGCCATTGCATGCATGAGTTAAAATTAGAAATCCTATTTAATGTCTTGTTGCACCTTTCCTTCCTTGCCTATAAGAAGAGAGGAGCAGGGAGGTGAAGATCATCTACAATTATTATCAAGAGCTTGTATATCCAGAGTTTATTTTTGCAAGTCAATCATCATCATCAATCTAATGATCTAGCCATCATGTTAGAGAGCCAAATTATCATCACTACTCTATTAAAGCATAAAGTACCATTACTCTATTAGAATCATGCTAAAATCCACTAACAGGCCAACCACCTCAAACACCCACTCAATTAGCCTTTTATAAGATAAGTACTTATTTTCTAATATTCATTTACTTTATTTTCATTTTAAAATTAGCCCAACACCAACCCATCTCTTAGAATATAACTCTATGATCCTATCAATCTAATATTTATTACCTACAACTTATACATAATAACCGTTAATAGTTATCTCAATTGTCAATGGTCTATCCAACTGCTGACGATCACTTTAACCACTAACGATCAACTTAACTACCAATGGTCATCTTAATCATTGATGATCACTGTGGCAATAAATAACAAGTTATTTTTACCCTCTTACACCCAACCAAATCCAATTTTTTGTGTTCTTACCTGTTTATAGACTCCTAACTAATTTTCTAAGACATATCTGAGCCATTTAGTAATAGTGTTGACTTGATTATTGTTATATTAGTCATTTATAATCTATTCCTCTATCAAGCATATCTTGTATTTAATTTTAGTACCTTTTGATTATTGATGCAAGTACTTTATCATTCTATTTATTAAATTAATTGGTTAAAATGTGTGGATTGATGGCCCCTAAGGAAGCTCTTGCTTCTTGTATCTAGCTATTGTTAGGCAATCCACCCAGCTATTTATCTAATGAATAAATATTCTTAGTGTTGTCTTATTTATAGGTCATTCTCTTAAGCCAAAGATAAGTTCTTCACAATCATTTGATTCAACGCACGTATAATCAAATAGGTTTTTTAACCATACCCATATTTAGTTTCTCCTTCTTCCTTTCCCAAAATATAAGTTGAAATTCATTGAAACACAAAGCAATATTTAATTATCCCATAACAACATATAATTCATAGCTTAAGCAAATAATAAACAAATTAAATTAAAAACTACAAATATCCATGGATAATCAAGTAAGTTTTCCTAGCAAGAAATTGGAATGTAACATAATTAACAAACCATGCCAACCAAAATAAAATTATTACCTTAAACATTTAAAAACAAAATATAGTATGATCACAAGGCTACATAATTCTTTTTGTGTAGTACATATAGTAATATTATGTGTAGTACTTACTGTAAATTGAGTGCAGATCACAACACACACTTCAAATACTTTGGCATACCTTATTATATAGTTTATAATTTTAAAACTATGACAATATTTTGAATATTCTTTGGTGCAGCATGTTCTTCCTTCTATATGGTTTTAATAACTAAAAAAATTAATAATAAATAATCATTAAATCTAATGGTTATTTTATTTTTGGCATTGATTGTGGTACAGGTTGAATTAAAGCTATGAGGATTGAGGTTGAGATCTTGCCCAATTTTTTTATTTCAAAATCCTCATGCCACTTTCAATAAAATGGTAAATAAGCCATAAACAAATACATGAAAATCAAATCCATAAAAATTCTTGGCCCTATGAGTTTCATATATATATATATACACACACACACATGCAACTCTATCTTCAAAAATATAAAACCAATATTTTCAATTTTGACTATGCCAGATAATCAAATACTCATTTTGAACAAAATTTCTTCAAACATTTCAGAAAAATATTTAATAAAGGCAAAAATTATATTCTTCAATTATGCCATCCTAGCTTTTCATAGAAGTATTTTGCATGCCATTATTTATTAAAAAAATCAATTGCTATTTTGTTTAAAAGAATTTTGTGATAAAAACCAACCAAATAATATATTAAATTTAGTATATAAAAAATTAGGGTATAGAGTATAAATAATAAACTGACTATGGGACTATAGGGCAAGCCTATTATTACCTTTTGAGTCACCCTTATCCAAATTTTCATGAATTTTACCAGTAAAAAAGTTCACCCACTTATTGTCTTTTGTGTGTGAAATTTCTAAAGAATTGAACCTTTAAACTTGAACCATTCTTAGATTTCAAGAGTTCAATAAGTTTAATGGTTCAATGTTTCTCAAATCGAACTGTTCATCTTTTTTTGTATTTCAATTATGACTTTGAACCTTTCGGTTGAACTTGAACCCTTTTTCATCGGTTCAAGAGTTCAATGGTTCAAGAGTTCAAAATTTAAAATAATTCAATACTCGATGTTTTTTAAAGAGTCATGTTCACTCAGTTCCCTTGTATAAATTAATATATCATTGAACCTACTGCTTGAACCTACCGCTTGAACCTCATAGTGGAGTTCAAGAGTTCAACGGTTCACTATTTTAAAATTCAAAGTTTATGGAAAGGTCATGCGACTATTGGTTGGCCTGTGTAGTTCATCTCGTATCTTTGAACCTTGAAGTTGAGCCACATTTCAATAATTTCAATAGTTCAATGGTTCAATGACTATACTCTCATCTCGCCCCGAGGCTTTCTCTAAGTTAAAATTAACAGGAGATTTAGAGGAGAATATATTTGAAACTCATTATAAAGTGAATTTTTTTGAATTTTCATGAGGTTACAAATAATCATTACTCGTCAAAATCATACGTAAAAAATTCTTGCCATTAATGCATATGTCAGAGTGCTTGTCTTATCAAGCATGTTTACCACATATTATTTTAGTTTAATTATTTGATCTGGTTAATATCTGTATCAATAAATCAATAATTCAAATTTAGCAAACAAGCATACTAGATGATATAAAGGAGAACAACCCAGGTGGTATAAGATATTTGATTGCTTGAATTTGTAGTGATTTCAATTACATTTAAGGTGAGTTTTACTCTTACTATAAACCATTTCCATTACTTGGTTGGAAAGAAGAATCCTTTTGAGTTTATGACATTATTTAAAAAGTTCAAAACATTTTATTTTCATTATATCCTCCAACCTATATCCATGAAATCTGTATGTCTTGATTACAAGCATGGTCCTGGTCTCATATGTTATCCTCCTAAAATTGGGGACACCTCTCTAGTCCAATATGACTTGGAAGATTTCAAGGAAAGAGCTAGAAATCTTGTGTCAAATCTTATGATGTAGAAGATAGCAAAAAGTGGCTTGGTTGAATCTATGAGCTTTTCCATGGCTATAGAATGCCTTGAATTAATTCTAGAATGCATGAATAGATATGAACCTCAGAACAGGTGAATCATAACTGTTGATGGTAATGTTTTACTTTATATCAACAGACAAACCCTAATGTCTGTGATGAGAATTTCTCCCAAGGAACCATATTTTGACCTTAGTATTACTTCTTATTATGGTTATTTTTTACTAAAGAAAGCAATTTAAAAGAGCATGATTTCAAGAAATTGGCTTCTAAAATTCCAAAAAGGGGTTTCAAGACTACCCAGACCATTAACAAGAAATCACATGATTCTAGAAGAATAAGATATTATAGTGTTACTACACAGGCTAAAGGGCAATGCTCAGGCATATTATTGGGAATACTGAATGTACTTTTTCATACAGGTGATCCTCCAAGGAAAACAATATTTGGATTGGGTGGAAATTACTACTGAATGTTTGCATCTAGGTTTAAGTAATTATTTGAAAATAAATATTTTTATATGTCTTCATACCTCTTCTATTGCTTGGCTTCTACAAGACAATGGGTAGGGTTGCCTCATGCACCCTTAGCTGAAGACAAAAAAATTTATGACTATTACTCACAATTACAAATGCATAATTTCTATGAGGATTATAAGAGGGTTAATGATGTTTTTACTAGGAGAATGACTTTTGAATTAACAACAACATCAATAAGAGGTTCTCTGATGATGCTATACAACTGATCAACATTTATGGTAGTTTCTTTATTTAGTTTTCAAGTTCACTTATATCAGAGTTAGGGTTTTGATGGTGAACCTTTGAGGTTACCTAAGTATGTTTTTGATCGATTTGTGTTAATAAAAGTCTGCAAACAATTATCACATGTAGATAAAAAATTCCCAATAAAAAAGAAATCGGGTGCATCTTTTCTTATTAAACTTGGATGTTATTCATCTTAGTCAGTATCTGATGCTTTGAATTTAGAATTGGATCTTAAAAAACTCAATTTTTAGTACTTCATGACTAGATCCCAATTTGACAACAAAGGTTTTGCCAAAAATAACTTGGATCTTGGAATAGGGTTATCACATATTCCTTAATTAGAGTATTATTGGGAGGATTGTTTAGATGAATTCAAGGTGAGAAGAAGACTCTGGGCTAGGTTCTCCCTAGGGAAAATAATCACCCTTAATTTAAATATGGACTTTTTTGGAATTTTTGATAATGAAGAATAGGTGACTGATTTGCAATTTGAACAAATAAAGCAATCACCTATTCCAAAAATTGATTGGGATAAAAATGAAGAAGATAGAATTGAGGTTAAGACCCTCCCCATGATAAGAAGAACTAAGAAATGGTTGAGAAAGCAAAAAATGGGGGGATCTCAAAACAAAGCTTTCTAGCAATGTACATCAATAATTGAATCACCATTCCCAATAAGCTCCTCTAACTAGCTTATTGCTATCTTTGATGCAGGTACTACCAAGTCAAAAACTAGAAGGGATCATGTCATCAAAGGATCTTAGAAGGTCCTTATAACTACTCTGCCTCCTCATGCCACCAGATCAAGGACTCAAAGCAAGAGAAAGAGTCAGATTTCTAAAAAAGTAATTATGGATTTGAATTCTGAAGAGGATTCAAGAGAAGTAATAGGTGATAAAGAGTCTGATTCACTAATGGAGAGGAGGTTAGTGTAAATTAATAGACAAAGATTGCTTCTAATTCTGTCGACTTGATGATTATTTCAAATGTGCCTTTTGATCAACTAAATCCTGATAAAGAAGTCTCAGCCTCTGCACCTAAGTGGTTAGAAAACTCAATCAGCAACAAAAGGAAAATAGTACCTTTTTCTTTGCCCTTGGAGGATATGGTAAGTGTTTAGGATAAACTCATAAATCTAAAAAATTAAAAACAATATCTAGGATAGATGTTGACCCTAACATGGGGAACTGGAATGCAAAAATAGCCCAGCCAAGAACCAACGAAGAAGTTTAAGATCCTTTAGTTTAGGATTTTACAATTGAAAAGATAGATCTTGGGACTCCATCACATGCCACAAATGTGCATCACCTTGAAGCATCCACCAAAAGGATAGTCAACAGAACCTGGGAGGATGAAAAAGATAAAAGGGAATTAAAATATACCATGTAGTTAATGGCTAAATACATCAACACCATTCATAATCTAGATCCACAACTAATTGCCTAACTACCCTTATCTTTTGATCCAAAATCATCTATCAATCATGGATTAGATACACATAAGAAAAATAGTTACTAGGATATTTGATAATTGGTTGGATGACATCATCCAGAAAGGTATGGAATACATTCATAAATTGAAGAATGTATATGATCTAACTATAATTATTGTTGAAGATTTGAAAACACAAAATGCTTTTTGGATAAAAGATGAAGGAAAATGGATGAGTGTGATGAACCAAATTGATGAGGTATAAAAGTATGTAATAATAAAGTTTTTGTTAGAAAAGAATTTGATAGGACTAGATGAAGATGTATTATATTTAAGTAAGAAAAACATTGAATGGATGAATTCAGTATCTCGACAAGGGCGAATTAAAATCACAAAAATGATCAAAAAAATAACTGAATTCATTTAGTCATTACAGCATGATCTATATTGTATTGATGTGAAATACATAAAGGATGATGGAAAACCAGAAAATGACATCAATACTATGATTCAATCCTTTAAGGAAAAATCAACATCGTTAAAGAAAGTGACAACTTATCAACTAAAAATTTCTCTCAGATTTCAAAGGTAGAGTCACTTCTTTGTCACTGCATTGACACACTCCCAGAACATGCAGAAAAGATCAAAAAAAATTGGAGGGAAGAAAACATATGGAAGGCAAGAATAAAGCACATCAGTATTCCAAATCTCTTGAAAATCTAGGATTTTTTTACAGCATTTTAGGAGTGAAAAGCTCAATGTACCTACTCAATCAAACACAACAAATCTGGAGATCCTAATCCATCACTTTAGCAATGATTCTACTTAAATAGTTTCTTTTATTTATTTATTCAGTTACTTTTCTATTCAAAACTTGATCTTTAAATGAATTTATAACAATACTAAATCCCAGATGGGTCAGAGTTACTTTAAATCTGGTTTAGTTTGAAAGATTGATTAATTAGGGCAACTATATATATATTCTTGGTGGAAAAAAGAAGGGGGAGAATAAAAAAGAATAAGGAGATAGGATTTTTCATAGCTATACCACTGTTGTTTACATTATATATGATATTTGTCTAAAACATTTTTCATCTGTGAATGAAAAGCAGAATCAATTACTGCATACTTAGATCTGTGCATTTGAATATTTGAAATTAGATTTTCTGTGTAAAATCTTCTTTTATATAGTAATTACTCTTCAATTAGACAATTCATTGTATGTGTTTTATCATTTATTGGTTCAACAATGTGTGTGTGTGTGTGTGTGTGTGTGTGTGTGTGTGTGTGTGTGTGTGTGTGTGTGTGTGTGTGTGTGTGTGTGTGTGTGTGTGTGTGTGTGTGTGTGTGTGTGTGTGTGTGTGTCTGTGTGTGTGTGTTTATCTTTTTTATTGTTATTGAAAATAGAATATGTGTATTCTATTACCCATTATTGTTATAAAATCTTGCATTCATAGCATGATAATGTATAGATGTTAGTTTCCCTTTAAACACTTTTTGGTTAAAAGTGTATCTGAATATTTAAAATCATTAAAAATCTTAAAGGGAGTTATACCTTAATTTAGAGGAGAACTAGTCTTGATAGTTCACCCATTTGTTATTTAACTTATTTATTCTTGAAAGAAGAAAGGTATGGTGGTGTAACCCTCACCTTGTTTACACCTCAGGTTACCTTACCAACATGTCACTTCTCCATTAGACTATGTTCTTTTCTTTTGATGAACTTTTCTCTTCACTTTTACAACTGTTACAACCCACACTTGGCATGTGTCATTTAAACATTCAACCAAGAAGAAATCACAACAAATTTAATAGATCAATACTTATGATAGCATCACAATCCATCAAATAGAACTAATTTGACCTTTCTTGATCTTCCCCTGGTGTAGCCTTGTTCTAAATGTTGAACTTCCATTAATAGAACATGGAAATCAACTCTCTTTACATTCACAGTTCCGATCAAAATAGGCAATCTATTTAAACACTCACTGCCTTTTCCAAGACTCTAAAAGCTTTTACAATTCTATCATTTCTTCCATCGACCAGGCTTAAATAGTCTTTAAAATAAATAAAGACCCACTCCATCCAAATGGTGAGCTCCTATTCCACAACCACTCGGTTTCCCAAACAGAATAAAGTTATGGCCATGTCCTTAGTGTGTCCATGGCTCAAAAGGCCATACACTTTGATGCCTATTCTCTGGCCTACCTATTCAAAACAAGATCACCTTTTTAATAATACCAATGTTGATGGCCTCTAAAGGGCTTTTGAAACATGGTTGTTTTCCTACTCGGACTCAGCTCTACCAAAATAGAAAACCATTTCCCATAATTCCTCGAGGCATCTTTATCTTACCATATTTTTCCAATGTCGAAGACGGGGTTCAAATTCTCAACCACCCTATTCATGACCCTGTCACTTATAGGCAAAGAGTCAACTTTGTGCTACAAGAACCTCCATCCACATTACATTCATCTGCACTCTGTTTACACAGTTTTCTTGTGGTCCGTTCTTATAGTCCTTTAATCTCCTTTTGAGAGGTCGATCCACATCTCAAAATAAAAACAAATCTAAGTGGCTTTTTGAGCTAAGTGTATAGACAATTTGGAATTGTATTCACCTGAGAATAAAAAGAATGATAAAATGGATTCTTAACAATATTATTACCTCACTAATGGCTTCAAAGTCTTGTACAAATTCTTGATGCCAATTTCCAATTGACAGATTTCTATTCCATTATCTCTGCTATATATTTCAAAAAAAATGGTTCTCTAATGTCCACTCACTGAGGCTTTCATAAACACATTTTCACCTTCACATTGTTACATAATCTTTGCATGCACTAGATCTGTAGTCTTGATTCAAATCATAGAATTATAACACAGAGTGTATTCAAACCACATGTTTCTCCACCTGGATGTGGAACTCAAAATTCTAATTTAAACAACAAAATATCACATACAAATCACCAATAGTCTCAATTGGCTTCCTTCATTAGTAAACCATAATATTTTTTTTTACATAATACAGGCCGAATGGCCTTCATGACTCCTCTCCCTAAAGGAGATCCTCCCTCTCTATCTCTCCTTCTCTTGAATTATTCCTCCCTTCTTTTTTTTTTCCTTTATGCTTAAATCAAGGTCTACAATCTTAAAATAGTGTTGACCTTATCTCCTTGAATCTTGCATTATCCTATAAAGGCTCAACTACTCATCTAATAAGGGAATTCTTCAACTATGCTTGACTCCCCGCCATCCTTGGATGATTACAAAAATAATAGGATTATTGAAATCCTTTGACAACCAATAAATCCATACAAAACATATTTAGACCTTATTTCTCCTCCACATGATAAGTATGAATATTTGAAAATAGAACTTGGAGGGAAACTTATATAATTGCTTAGGCTAATGCCTATCGAAGGCTTATTCAACTAGTCCTTGCTAGATGCTCCTACATCATATGGAATCAAAATAAAACATTTTTAGATAAGGACAAATCTGTTAGCCAACAGCTTTTTATGACTCAGCTGGGGAATCAAAATTGAAATCTTATCTAAAAGACTAGTTGCCTTAATATGAGGCAACAATGGTGCTTCCACATGAAAATATAATTCCTATTTTTCAACCTAATCTTAGTTTTTAAGACAAATAGGAAGATATAATTAGTCATTTAAATACTCTTGCTTGGCGTTCTCATCAAAATATTGATGATTAAAGGATATCAAGCATAATATTAGAAAAAGAAAAAGAATTGGCTGATAATATAAGATTGTTATTACTCAGGCAAAGAAGGAGGCAAGTAGAAAATATAGCAAGGAATTAAATCCCCTGAAGTGTGAAGAGATTAATAATAGTATAGAAGTTAATAATTATAATATCATAAGCTGGATTCCAGAAGATACACAAGGTTTTTGAGAAGAGAAGGAATTGAGGATTCTACTTTTTAAACATTACAAAGCTTAAATTTTCCTTATATTCATACATGCATTATAAAATCTAGAAGTAGACCTCTTAGCCCTCCTAAACCCTCTATAGCCTCTGTCTATCAAGCCTTAACTCTTTTTGGTACTATCTTTCCTTCTGCCATAAGTTTTCTTCTAATGCCCCAACTTTGGGGAGCAGCCATAAGACCTCTAAATTTAGGGGCCAACCTGAATCCTTTGCCAAAAAATGTAAGGGAAAATTTACCCAAATTTAATGGAGATGGAAGACAATCACCAAAACAACATTTGAGTACCTTTGCAGCAGCATGTGGTGTGTTAGGTGTGCAACATCAAGATGTAGCCATAAGGCTTTTTGTGCAAACTCTAACTGATATTGCAGCACAATGGTTTTATCATCTAACTGATTCCTTAATCATAAACTGGAATGATATGAAAATTGCATTTGAAAATAGGTTCAAAAGTACAAAAGATAAACACTCCCTCTCAATTGACTCAGCTTAAGAAGGGGATATATAATTTAACAGATACACAATCATTGGCATTGAATTAGAGGATGGTCTTATTATAGTTAGAAAATAGAAGAAAGAAGTTCAAGTACCTAATACTCATCCCTCATCCTCTATGGATCCTATAGTTCAAAGGCTAGTCAATGATATGATTGCCCTAAAAAGATAATTGCATAAGGCTATTGCTTCATTCCAACAACCATATCAAGATATTGGTAGAAGAAATCAACAAACAAATGTTGGTAAGACATTACCACTTGCATCAACACAACCAAGATTGACTATTGAAGCCCCTCATAAAACAAGTAGCATGTGTGTCTTTCATTTAACTACTGATCATAACAGAAATTCTTGTCCAGAGATGCTTAGATATACTCAAATGACTGCTACTCAAGATGTCTTAGGGGAGATTACTGAAGAAGAAAGGAATTTTGAGGGATCTGGTGACTCTAAAATACATTTCTTAGAATATGATTCAAATTCAAAAAGAGGAGGTGAAATATTGCTTACTCTTGAAGATCCTTCATGTGTTGTGCTTACCAGAAGTCAAAAGACTAAAATTTTCTAATACTCAAGAAGTGCCTGTTAAAGGTAAGGAACCTTTTACTAAAACTTTTGATGCTAATTTGAAGACCCAATAAAGTAAATTGTTACATAGAAATGATTGTGAGACATCTTTTGATATTTTATAATTTTGTAAGTCTTCAAAAATTCAAATATCCCCAGTTGAATACCTCAATTTGAAACCCAAAGAACTTGATAAATTAGTTAAATATGTCAAAAATGGCCCTACACAAGTCAAACCTGAAAGTCAATTAAATGTTAATACTGAGTCTCCCATTGCCCAATTATTTACTTCTCTACTTGAATCAGCCACTCATACTTATAGAATGACCCTTAATTCATCTAATGATACTCCTTATATGGCTTATATGAAACCCAACCCATTTTATGTTTCATTGTTGATAAATGGTCATAAACTCAGCAATTATATCATAGACTCAGGGGTTTTAATAATATAATGCCTTCTTCTATAGCCAAAGCCTTAGGCTTATCCCTTAAAAAAACATTTGGTAGATGTTACTTCATGGATGGAAAATAGATTTCTTTGCTCGGACAAATTAAAGATACATGAGTTGCTCTTGTAGCATATTCTGATAAAAATGTGAAGTTGACTATCTTGGTAGCAAATATCCCTGCTAGCTATGGGATGTTGTTGAGCATAACTTTTTGAAAAATTTTGGGTAGGCAGATTAAATTGGATTGGTCAAAAGCTACAATTCTAGTGGGAAAGCAGAAAGTTAAGCTGGACCCTGAACCTAAATGCAAGTTTATGGTATATCTTTCTGATGATCCTAAGTCTCAGATTCTATTTGAAGAGTGTAAATTTGGTAACTATTTTCTCTCCTCTGAAGATTTAAAAGAATAATCTATCCCAAAGTCTATTCATTTAGATGATCTATAAACCATGGACTTTGACATTATTTGTGCTACCACTAGTTCAGGAGTAGGGGTTGTGTTGATCTCACCTGAAGGTGAAACTTTTCTTTACTCTTTCAAGTTAGAATTTAAAAACACTAATAACACTATAGAATATGAAGCTTTATTGCTTGGGTTAAATGAAGCTAGAGGAAAGGGTGTAAAAATACTCAAGGCAAGAGGAGTTGTTGAATTAATTGTCAAACAAGTGAGAGGCATTTTTTCAGTTAAAAATGACAAATTAATACATTATAGAAATAGAGTTTGGGATGAGATAGAATGTTTTGAAGCCTTTTCTATTGAAGCAATTCTAAGAGACTAGAACACTCATGCATATTCTCTAGCAGTATCAGCTTCTCTTCTTCTCCCACACTCTGATTTCAAAAGGGATTCATATAGAATATAACTAGTCTATCATCCTAATGTCTCAGATAATGCTAAAAATTGGTAAGTTTTTAGAGTAATAAATAGATCAAAAAAAATTTAGAGAATACTGATATGTTTTTGGGGACTTATTTTAAAGGTTTTGAAATAGAATGTAAAGAATTCAGTCTTGATTCAGGGATAAATCCAAAAGATGATATAATCCAATTAAAAGGAAACAAAATCCCTAAAGGATTGGTCTCTCTAGAACATTTGTTCACTAGACAAGATGAATATACTAAAAGTAAACTTGTCCAGAATCCTAACAAAATAGAGAATTATGATAAAATCAACATTGGGAGTGAGGTTGATCCCAAATGGATCTACATTTGATAGGTGTTGTTCACCGAAGGAGAAAAACTAATTAATTAATCTGTTGATTAAGTAGAAAAATGTCTTTTCTTGGTATTATGATGATCTTAAAGATTTTAGATATGGGAAGTTTTAGCATCATATTCCTTTGAAAGCAAATGCAATTCTATTCAGGTAGAATCTCAGAAATTATAACCCAAAAGTTGTTGGGGATATCTTTAAAGAGATTGACAAGATGTTGAAGGCTAGGATTATTTATCCAATTCATCACTCCACCTGGGTGGCAAACATTATTCCAGTGCGCAAAAAGAATGGAGAAATAAGAATTTGTGTTAACTTTAGGAATTTGAACCAAGCTATTTTAAAAGATAATTATCTCTTGCCTATGATGGATCACATCTTGTAAACTATTTTTGGGTTAGAAATGATGTCCATGTTATATGGGTTCTCAAGTTATAATCAGATAAGTATGGTTGCAGCTGACCAACATAAAACTGCTTTCACTACACCTCGAGGAACTTTTGCTTATAACCGATGCTCTTTAGTTTTAATTAATGTTGGTGAAACTTTTCAATGGGCAATGGATTCATCCTTTAAAGATCTAAAAGATAGAATCATTATCATTTATCTTGATGATTTGATTATTTTCTCTAGAAAAAGAGAGGATCATCTGAAGGATCTAGAGACCATTTTAAAAAGATGCCTGAGTCATGGGATATCTCTTAACCCTAAGAAGTTAGTTTTTTGTGTTAGAGAAGGGAAGTTATTGGGACACCTAGTTTCAAAAGATAGAATCAAGATTGACCCAAAAAGAGTTAGAGCAATACAATAGCTAAGTCTTCCTTCTAATAAGACTAAAGTTAATTCTTTTTTTGGCCAGATTAATTTTATCAAAAGGTTCATTCCTAATTTTACTGAGATTACAAAACATATTGTGGGGATGATGAGTGAAAAACAAGCATTAAGATGGAATGAATATGCTAAGAAAACATTTGAATATATTAAAGAGGCTATTACACAAACACCTACTTTGGTAAATCTATATTTCCAAAAATATTTTTTTATTTACTGTTATGCTTTGAAACACACCATGTATGATATCTTGTTACAGAAAAATTAATTAAATATAGAATCCCCAATAGCCTTTATGAGTGTTCCTCTCAAAAATCATGAACTTAAATATTCTTTGGTTGAGAAACAAGGTTTTGCTATAGTAAAGGTTGTTAAACAATTTAGATATTATATAATTCATTCTCATTTAGTTGTATTTATTCCTAGTTTGGATGTGAAAAGCATTCTAACTCAACAAGATGTTGGGATGAACAATAGAGCAACATGGGTTACTAAAATTCAAGAGTATGACCTAGATATTAGGCCAACCAAATTAGTTAGAGGTCAAGGTTTATGTAAATTGATAGTCAGAAGTAAAGAAGAAAAAGAAGAACTTCCTACTGTCCTATTGGTGAGCTTACAAGATCTATGGTTCCTAAACGTGGCACATTATGTTACTTATGGAGACTGTCCCAGTCACTTATCCCTGAAGGAGAAAAGGAATTTGAAGTTAAAATCATCAAAATATGTGATTTGGGGTGATGTCCTATACAAAAAGGGACTATATGGAACCTTTCTGAGGTGTGTAGATAAGGAACAATAATACAAACTATTAGAAGTTTTTCATAATGAAGCCTGTGGCAGGCATTTCTCTTCTTCAATCACAGCATTCAAAATCCTTAGAAATAGTTATTATTGGCCAGGTATATTTAAAGATGCATATAAATGGATAGCTAACTATGAAAAATGAAAATTGTTTTTAGGAAGACCACAACTTGCAACATTACCTCTGAGGCCTATCATTATTGAAGAACCTTTCAAACAATGGGGATTAGACTTCATTGGGCCTCTTTCACCTCCTTTAAGTGCTAGTCATACATATACTTTAACGGCAACTGATTATTTTATGAAATGGGTTAAAGCAGCCCCTGTGAAGAGAAC
The DNA here is from genome assembly GCA_037957365.1 of Torreya grandis. Lineage (NCBI taxonomy): Eukaryota > Viridiplantae > Streptophyta > Pinopsida > Cupressales > Taxaceae > Torreya > Torreya grandis. The sequence goes on from JARHVA010000429.1 coordinate 4,030,754, forward strand.
CACTTCAAAAGTGGTATGTAATTTTCTCAAAGAAAATATACTTGTACATTTTGGTGTTCCTCAGAATATTATGGCAGATAATGCTACCAATTTTTCTTCAATGGAACTTACTTCATTCTACTATGAACATAGTATCTCTCTTTCTCACTCATCAGATTATTACCCTCAAGAGAATGGATAAGCGGAGTCTAGTAATAAAAATTTGATAGCCATCATGAAGAAATTGGTGAGTGATAACCCTAGAGATTGGCATGATAAATTATATGAAGCACTTTGGGCTAACAGGGTAACCCCAAAAAAGATAATATGAATGGCACCTTTTGAGCTAGTTTATGAGATAGGAGCACAGTTATCATTACCTCTAGAATTATCTGTAGCTAAATTACAAAATATTATTGAAGATCATTATTTTCAAGATTATTTAGAGAAAAGAGTTATGTACTTAACTAAGATTGAGGAGGAGAGAAATGAACTAGTTGATCATATTACTGCCCATCAAACCAAGGTTAAAAATATTTTTTATCAAAAAACTAGACCTCGAAAGTTCATGGAAGGAGATGAAGTATTGTTATGGGATAGAAGGAGAGAACCTAAAGGAGCACATGGAAACTTTGATTCACTTTGGAAAGGACCTTTCAAAATTCATCAGATATTTGTCCCTAATTCTTTTAAATTAGAATATCTAAATGGATCTATTTTACCCCTATCCTATAATGGACAGGATCTTAAGTTGTATTGACTATGAAATAGGTGTCCCCTATTTTGTACATAACATTTCCATTGTTGTCACATTTGTGTTTTCCTTTCCTATTTTTGGTTTATCTTTTTCCTTTTCTTCCATTTATGTATAACCAGGGTTTCTGAGTTCTCTGCATTTTACCATAAAATGTAGTCCCCAGTCAGAGCCAATGTTACCATTTGAGTTGCCCTTATTCAAATTTTCATGAATTTTACCATTAAAAAAGTTCACCCGCTTATCATATTTTGTGTGTGAAATTTCTAAAGAATTAAACCTTTAAACTTGAACCATTATCAGAGTTATGTTCAATAGGTTCAATGTTTCTCAAAGTGAATTGTTCATCCTTTTGTGTATTTCAATTATGAGTTTGAACCTTCCGATTGAAATTGAACCCTTTTTCATCAGTTCAAGAGTTCAACGGTTCAAAGAATTCAATACTCGATGTTTTGTAAAGAGTTGTGTTCAATCAGTTCCCTTGTATAAATTAATATATCCTTGAACCTATCGCTTGAACCTCATAGCGGAGTTTAAGAGTTCAACGGTTCACTATTTTAAAATTCAAAGTTTATAGAAAGGTCATGTGACTATTGGTCAGTCTGTGTAGTTCATCTCATATTTTTGAACCTTGAAGTTGAACCACATTTCAATAATTTCAATAGTTCAATGGTTCAATGACTATACTCTCATCTCGCCTTGAGGCTTTCTCTAAGTTAAAATTAGTGGGAGATTTAGATGAGAATATATCTGAAACTCATTATAAAGCAAAAAAATTTGAATTTTCATGAGGTTACAGATAATCATTACTCATCAAAATCAAGCATAAAAAATGCTTGCCATTAATGCATATGTTAGATTGCATGTCTTATCAATCATATTTAATACGTATTATTTCAGTTTAATTATTTGATCTAGTTAATATCTATATCAATAAAAAACAAGTCAAATTTAGCAAATAAGCATATTGGGTGATACAAAGGAGAACATCATAGGTGGTATAAGATATTTGATTGCTTGAATCTGTAGTGATTTCAGATACATTTAAGGTGAGTTTTACTCTTACTATAAGCCATTTCTATTACTTGATTGGAAAGAAGAATTATTTTGAGTTTACGGCATTATTTAAGAAGTTCAAAACATTTTCTTTTCATTATATCCTCCAACCTGTAGCCATGAAATTTACATGTCTTGATTACGAGCATGGCCCTGGTCTCATATGTTCTCCTCCTAAAATTGGGGACGCCTCTCTGGTTCAATATGACTTGGAAGATTTTAAGGAAAGAGCTAAAAATCCTGTGTCAAATCCTATGATGCAGAAGATAGTATAAAGTGGCTTGGTTGAAGCTACGACCTTTCCCATGGCTATACAATGCCCTAAATTAGTTTTAGAATGCATGAATATATATGAACCTCAGAATAGGTGCATCAAAACTGTCGATGGTAATGTTTTACTTTATATCAATAAAAAAAACCCTAATATCTATGATGAGAATTCCTCCCAAGGAACCATATTTTGACCTCAGTATTACTTCTTCTTATGGTTATTTTTCACTAAAGAAAGAAATTTACAAGACATTGATTGCAAGAAATTGCCTTTTGAAATTCTAAAAAGGAGCTTCAAAACTACCCAGACCATTAACAAGAAATCACATGATTCCATAAGTACAAGATATTATGGTGTTACTACACAGGCTAAAGGGCAATGCTCAGGAATATTATTTGGAAGACTGGATGTACTTTTTCATATAGGTGATCCTCCAAGGAGAACAATATTTGGATTGGGAAAAAATTATAGCTAAATGTTTGCATCTAGCTTTAAGTAATTGTTTGGGAAATAAATATTTTTATATGTCTTTGTACCTCTTCTATTGCCTGGCTTCTACAAGACAATGGGTAGGGTTACCTCATATACCCTTGGCTAAAGACAACAAAATTTATGACTATTACTCATAATTACAAATGCATAATTGCTATGAGGATTATAAGAGGGTTAATGATGTTTTTATTGGGAGAATGACTTTTGAATTAACAAATAACATCAATAAGAGGTTATCTGATGAAGCTATGCAACTAATCAACATTTATGGTAGTTTCTTTATTCAGTTTTCCAAGTTCACTTATATCATAGTTGGGGGTTTTGATGATGAATCTTTGAGGTTACCTAGGTATGTTTTTGATTGATTTATGTTAATAAAATTATGCAGATAATTAGCACATGTAGATAAAAAAATTCTCAATAAAAAAGAAATCTGGTATATCTTTTCCCATTGAACTTGGACATTATTCATGCCAATCAACATCTGATCGAATTTAAAATTGGATCTTAAAAAATTCAATTTTTAGTACTTCACACCTAGATCCCAATTTGACAACAAAGGTTTTGCCAAGAATAACTTGGATCTTGGAACAGGGTTGTCACTATTCCTCAATTAGAGGATTATTGGGAGGATTGTTTAGATGAATTCAAGGTCAAAAGAAGACTTTGGTCCAGGTTCTCCCTAGGGAAAATAATCACTCTTAATTTAAATATGGACATTTTTGGAATTTTTGATAATGAAGAATAGGTGACTAATCTACAATTTGAATAGATAAAGTAATCACCTATTCTAGAAATTGACTGGGATAAAAATGAAGAAGATAGAATTGAGGTTAAGACCCTCCTGATGATAATAAGAACTGAGAAAATGTTGAGAGAGAAAAAAATGGGGGGAGCTCAAAACAAAGCTTTCCAATAATGTACATCATTAATTGAATCACCATCCCCAATAAGTTCCTCTAACCAACTTATTACTATCTGTGATACAGGTACTTCTATGATAAAAATAGGAAGAGATCCTATCATTAAAGGATCTGAGAAGGCCCTTATAACTACTCTGCCTCCTCGTGTGACCAAATCAAGGACTCAAAACAAGAGAAAGAGTCAGATTTCTGAAAAAGTAATTATGGATTTGAATTCTGAAGAGGATTCAGGAAAAATAATAGGTGATAAAGAATCTAATTCACCAATGACAGAGGAGGTTAGTGCAGATCAATAGACAAAGATTGATTCTAATTCTATTGACTTGATGATTATTTCAAATGTGCCTTTCGATCAACCAAATCTTGATAAAGAAGTCTCAGCCTCTACACCTAAGTGGCTGGAAAGCTCAATTAGCAACAAAAGGAAAATAATACCTTTTTTCTTTCCCTTAGAGGATATGGTAAGTGTTTAGTAAAAACTCCTAAATCTAAGAAATTAAAAACAATATATAGGGTAGACATTGACCCTAACACAGAGAACTGGAATGCAGAAATAACCTAGCCAAGAACCAATGAAGAAGTTCAAGATCCTTCAGTTCAAGATTTTACAATTGAAAAGATAGATCTTGGGACTACATCACATGTTGTGGATATGCATCACCTTAAAGCATCCACCAAAAGGATAGTTAGCAGAACTTGGAAGGATGAAAAAGATAAAAGGGAGTTAAAATAGACCATGTGGTTAATGGTTGAATACATCGATGCCATTCATAATCTAGATCTATAACCAATTGCCCAACTGCCCCTATCTTTTGATCCAAAATTATCTGTCAATCAAAAGATGTTGGATCAGATACATAGAATCAAAATGATTACCAAGATATTTGATAATTGGTTGGATGGCATCATCCAAAAAGGTATGAAATACATTCATAAATTGAAGAATGTATATGATCTAACCATAATTACTATTGAATATTTGAAAACACAAAATGTTTTGTGGATAAAGATGAAGGAAAATGGATGAGTGTGATGAACCAAATTGATGAGGTACAAAAGTATGGAATAACAAAGTTTTTGTCAAAAAAGAATTTGACAAGATTGGATGAAGATGTATTATATGTAAGTAAGAAAAACATTGAATGGAGGAATTCAGTATCCTGACAAGGGTGAATTGAAATCATAAAAATGATTAAAGAAATAATTGAATTCATTTAGTCATTACAGCATGATCTATAGTGTATTGATGTGAAATACATAAAGGACGATGGAAAACTAGAAAATGACATCAATACTATGATTTAATCTTTTAAGGAAAAGATCAACATCGTTAAATAAAGTGACAACTTATCAACTAAAAATTTCTCTCATATTTCAAAGGTAGAGTCACTTCTTTATCACTGCATCAACACACTCCCAGAGCATGATAAAAATATGGGAAAAATTTAGAGGGAAGAAAACATCTGGAAGGCAAGAATAAAGCATGTCAGTATTCCCAATCTCTCAAAAATCTAGGAGTTTGATACAGTATTTTAGGAGTGGAAAGCTCAACGTACCTACCCAACCAAACACAACAAATTTGGAGATCCTAATCCATCACTTTAGCAATGATTCTACTTACATAGTTTCTTTTATTCAGTTATTCAGTTGCTTTTCTATTCAAAACTTGATCTTTAAATGAATTTGTAAAAAAAACTAAATCTTGGAGGGGTCAAAGTTACTTTAACTCTGGTTTATTTTGAAAGATTGATTAAGGCAACTATATATATATATGTTGGAAAAAATAAGTGGGAAAATAAAAAAGAGCAAGGAGATAGGATTTTTCAGAGCTGGACCACTGTTGTTTATAATATATATGATGTTTGTCTGAAACATTTTTCATCTGTGAATGAAAAAAAGAATCAATTACTGCATACTTAGATCTGTGAGTTTGAGTATTTGAAATTTGATTTTCTGTGTAAAATCTTTTTTCATATAGTAATTATTCTTCAATTAGACAATTCCAATTCATTGTACGTGTTTTATCATTTATTGGTTCATTAATGTGTGTGTGTGTGTGTGTGTGTGTGTGTGTGTGTGTGTGTGTGTGTGTGTGTGTGTGTGTGTGTTTATCTTTTTTATTGTTATTGAAAATAAAATCTGTGTATTCTATTACCCATTGATGTTATAAAATTTTGCATTCATAGCATGATGATGGATGGATGTTAGTTGCCTTTAAACACTTTTTGGTTAAAAGTGTATTTGAATATTTGAAATCATTGAAATTTTTAAAGGGATTTGTACCTTAATTCATAGGGGAACTAGTCTTGATAGTTCACCCATTTGTTGTTTAACTTATTTGTTCTTGAAAGAAGAAGGGTATGGAGTCAAAATAAAACATTTTTAGATAAGGACAAATTTGTTAGCCAACACCTATACATACATACAGACATATATATATATATATATATATGGACCACTTAGGATACAATAACCTTAAGGTAATAATTATATATTTTTAGTTATATCATTCTCATTTTTCATAGTTGTTTTGTCCTATGGCCTTATAATTGGTTTATTATTTATACTCTATACCCTAATTTTTTGTCACAATTTTTTACTCAATTTAATATATTATTTGGTTGGTCTTTATATTTACCAATCTCAACCTTAAACAAACAAGAAACTGATTTCCTCTAAGAAATAATGGCATGCAAGATACTTCTTTTAAACAATGTGCAAAGAAAAAATGAATTATATTATGTGGTTGGTCTTTACCACATACTTTTTTTAAACAAATAAGAAATTCATTTCCTCTAATAAATAATGGCATGCAAGATACTTATTTTAAACAAAATTAATAAATGCAAAAGATCCTTGTGATCATTTTAACCATATTTTTGACTAACCCAAAAATAACCATTTCATAGATTTTGAGTTTAAAGAAAAGATTTACATATATACATTAAATTTTCAAGAAAACTAACATCCATAGTGTTTTGAGAAAATATATTTAAGTAAATATTTTTCAAGGAACCTATTATTATATTTATTCATTTCAAGATAGACGAATGTGCATGCAAATAATTTCTCTCGGTCTTTAAAACTTAAAAAACACAAGTCCATACCTTTCAATCACGAGGAAATCAACTTAGATATTATTTTTGCATTCATTTCCAATGTCTGATCCAAATATTATAACTACGAAAGCTTCAATTCTAACTACCAAAGCTTTGCTTCCACTAATAGATTGCATAAATGACAATAAAAAATGAGAAAATATCACATATGTATTCGATCAACTTCCATTAATCCTGCATGTGACATGTTGGACCAATATTATATTTTGTCTTAGGGCCCCTTAATATGTTGGTGTCAATTCACTAAAAAATGGGTCAAAATTTAAACCTTGATCCTCGTAGCTTTAATTTCGCCTGTAGTGAATTCAATGTTAGAAATAAAATAAATACTAGGTTTGAAAATTACTTAATATTAAGTTTGTTAGTTATTAAAAACCATATAGAAAGAAGAGCGTATGGCACCAAAGGATATTCAAAACATTTTCATAGTAAAATATAATTATTATCTTGAGCTTATTATGTCATAAGTGGTCCTTATTATTTATATACATACATACATACACATATATACATATATACCTAATGATTCTAGAGTAGTTTATACATGTCTCTATAATTTCTTGGTAAATCAAACTAATACATGTATAGTAACTCTAGTGAATCTATGTCTCAAAATAGGATCAAGTATAATCTATAAGGCAAATTTGTGTCTCAAACTATGAAATTGTATAAAATTGAGGATATTTGACATATGTATATTTTCATAGAATTAGCCATTTTCAAAATCAAAAAAACCTACTTATAGCCTATAAAAGTTTCCCTGATAGTGGTAAAAATAAGTAACATTGACTCACACATTCTAACTTATATATAAGTACCCATTTTCTACTTTAGACTAGAATTAAGCCATAAATGCATATCATATGCATTTCAAGAAGGGAGATTAGTAGATAACATGGTTATTACTTGATTAGAATGAGCCATATAATGGACTCATCATTTCCCCTACACTTTTTTTCTTGTAAGTCTTCTTGCAAGCCATTGTCTTCCTTTTTCATGGTCAACAATCTTGCTTTCTAATTTCTAACTGAGATCATAAATATCCTGATAGGTGTCCCAATTTTTTACATCTGGACTAATAAATCCCATATGCACTATAACTAATGTTTTCCATCTTTATAATTTCTTAGGAATCTGATTTGATGTGTTTTTCCAAGGTGACATGGGAGTGAGAATGAGATGGGGTCTACCCCTCATGCCAATTTTTGGTCCCGTATCTGATTGACACGGGGAATTAATTTAGTAATGGTTTGAGCTCTTTAGAGACACTAACAGAGGTTGGTGGGAGAGATTACTTCCCTCCTCTTTAAATGAATGTTCAATGTATCCCACCATTTTTCATAGGCTACCAAGACTTTACTAAAATGCAATTGGATATGTTTCTCAAAATCCTTGATGTTCTTATGCAATATTTGAAATAGGTGTTCCTTGAGGGTTCTTTGGTGAAAAACAACCCAAAATTTTCTAATGAATGCGCCTCCAATAGGAAATTAGGATCTCATTTAGAGTCCTACTATTTTTTTGTATGAAAATATTCATCTGTCCTTTCATTCCATGCAATTTGATTTTGTAGAATGGAAATGAAAGCTCTGAGCTAAGATTATCCTAAAAAGAAGTTAATCATGAACCCATATATTTATTCTATAAGGTAACTGCATAAATAGAATTCATAATAGAGGTTTTTTTACTTTGGGATTCTATTTATATAGGCCTCCATGAATCATTTCTCATCTTTAAATTCATGATATAGATCACAATAAATCCTTAATAACTACAACCTATGAAATTATTATTTGAGAAAAAGGATGTATGAAGAGGGGGATCACCTACAAGCAAAAACATTTCTCCTAGTTCATAGGCTATTTGAAGGGTAGATTCTAATTTTTCTTGTTGTTTATATATCTATCTTTGATTTATTATTTTCTACTTTGATCCTTCACAACTCTTGGCAAGTTTCATCCCAAAGGGTCATAATGTCTTGATAATATAATTGTGTTTGGACCCCTTGAGTCTACTTTAATTTTAAGCTTAATTACCTTCACTTTTATCAATACTATCTTATTATCTTTTTCTAAATATTTATTCTTTATATCCTCTAATTTATTTTGTATAGATGAAATAACATTTTCCTTACCTTGAAATTTTATTTTAAGGAAGGTAATTTATTCTTGTTATTGAGTGATGGTAGCTTCAACCTTTGAAAGGAGGAGGGCTTGATGTACTTCTTCCTCTTCATCATGAGTAGAGTAAACTTCTTATTCCACTAGGTATTTTCTTCTATCAAGTGGTGGATGTGATGAGGATGGTGGAGGATATTGTGGTTCAACTTCCTTAAATGCCTCTATCATAATGGCTAGCTCTTTAATCCCTATTTCAAGTTCTTATCATATTTATTCATGTCTAAATTCTTCTTCCATTTCTTCATCTACAAGTTCCACTTCAACTCTTAGAATCTCTATAAGAAGTTCCCTTTATTGGTTTTCATATTCCTCCAAGATCAATTTCCTTCTCCGAGACTTAGTTGTAGATCTATGTTCATTTAGTGGATCTCTTCTTCTTCTAACGCATCTCCTTAGAATCCTAGGTGAAGCTACCTTTGGAGCTGATCTTTCTTCCTCATATATATCTATTGGTTCCTAAGCAATAGTTGGCTCCAGAGTAATTTTAGAGCTTACTTTTGAAACCCCTATTCTCAGTTTCCTTTTCTTTACTACTTTTAGGGATGGTTCATCTATGGAAGTCCCTTATTTTCTACAAGATCTTGGTGTCTGGATTGCATAAAGAGAACTTTTTATAGGCTTACGATGTTTTTTCAATTTATTCTTTAAGAATGCTTCCTAAGTATTTTCTCTATTTTGTTCCTTCATAAAGTGATGTTTAAAAATGAGTTGAATCATCCCATAATGCCTTATGGATTCCATTACTCTTCTATGCTTCAATCTCATAGCTTGTATGGATCCTAATAAAAACATGTGTAATTTCACCTTATGTTTAGGTTTATGCAGACCTTATCTCAAATGTGTGTTAATTATCATGGCATCACATCTAAAAGACCCATATTGTCCATCACAAGTTAGATACTTGATGACCCAAAAGGTAGTTGTTTTCTAAGGCTCAAGTAGGATTTCTCTTTTGATCCCTTTATAAACTCCTTGAGGGATGATAATTAAATATGTAATTAGATCCCCTTCCTCATGGAATATCTGAATGAGGTCATTGAAGGTAGACTTCCCTGTAATCTTGATTCCTTCAACTGGGATGCTTGAGAGTTCAATAATCACCTGATTAGTTACTAAAATTCAAACACCTTTCACTTTGGTGTGATCATTATAGAGATTGGTGATGAATTCCTTGACCAACCATTCATCATATCATTTAATTTTGTGTAGGAATTATAACCATCTTGCCTCCTCAAAAATGGCATCCACTACCCCATCATCTAAAAATAATTCTACAAACTCAAGTTCAAACTTTTTCTTCTGACCCATTTCTAGAAGTTGTAGATCTTGTTTGGATGCAAGAGCATGGTCTTAAGAAAGATATTAGCAAGGGAGAGATGAAATTAAAATCAATATAGAAGGTTTTCTCTAGATTGAGTTTAAAGTATCATGGCATATATGGATTTAAATTCTATCATCATTGCTCCTAGTTTTGGGATATGTCTAAAGCTCTCATTTAATGATGAGACATTACCATTAGAGGGAAAGTGGCTAATAATCACACATAGGGTGATGTATGAAATATTTTAAATGAGTCCCTTCATCATTTCCATGTGTTTGGTTATGTCATCCATCCTTTAATTGATTTTTCAAATGTTATAAGCTGATAACTTTCATCATTTATCCTTCTAAATAATTTATTCTCTCATGATTGCCAATATGTCATGAGGATGACACCATGCCTCCCTTTTATAAAAGTATATCTTATGGTATGTTGTACCCTACTTTGGAAAAGACACTTTCCATTTTTGAAATGACCTCTTTTGCATACCCCTTATTTCTATGACACATTCCATTTTTAGACAAAGTCTTCTTGTAAGGATGGATAAATATGATATTTATAGAAAAATAAAGTATAAAAGACCTTAATTTGTTCTGATGTTGTTTCTGCTACTTAGACTTCCACTTATCTTTTATTGATTAGAATACATCAGTTAGTTGAGGACCATATATAGCATAGTAAAAAAACCAATTTTATTGCTTTTTTCCTTGGAGAAGATGCCATCATTAGTTTTCAACTTCTCATTTATATATATATTTATTTATTTATTTTTTTCAAATTTTTAGGAGGACTATGATTTTTGGCTTTCAATCCTTCACCTTTATTGGGAGGAGGACCACCATTTTTTGTTTTGAATTCTCTCCCTCACTTGGGCTTCAATCCTCAATCTTTGATTATGATGGAAGAATAAGGTTCTTCCTCATAATCAAGTTCATCTTGAGACTAAATTTGTTTGAAAAAATCCTCTTTTCTTGGAGGTTGATGATAGAGTCTTAGTCTATGCCCATTGACTAAGAGTGTCTTCTTATTTTCATCTATTGAAAAAGTTGAACTAACCCATTTTCAAATATATTTTCTATTTTTTAGGGTCTGAACCATCTATTCTTGAGCTTCTCTTTAAAGTGTTGAAACTTAGAAGCAAATAATAGAGCCCAATATCCTTCTTTGAGTCTTCTCTCCTTGATATGGGTATCATGTCATTATTTCCTCTATTTTTTTAGAATTTATGCCTGTTGCAAGGCTTTCATTCTCATTTCATCCAATTCATTGAGTTGAAGAATTCTCTTTTTGTTTGCCTCATCAATATTTATGCCCACTTTTGTTGATGTTCTCAAAGTCTATAATTCAAATTATATGGGAAGTAGAGGTTTCTTTTCAATCACAAGTTCATAAGGTGAGAAACTTGTTATAGAATTCCATGTAATATTGTAATCCCATACTGCTTCAAGTAGTTTATGTACTTAATATTTTTTGTTGATGTTGACTATCTTAGACAAGATGTTCTCCAACTCTCTATTGGTAACTTCAACATGTCCATTGGCATGTGTATGATATGGAGATGACTTACGGTGGATGATTTGGTATTCATTTGTGAAGGATTTGATCATATTATACATAACTTTAGGACCTTGGTTAGATACTATGGCTATTGGTGCTCCAAACTATTGCATATTTATGTAATATAAAAAATCAACAACTAACTTCTCTTGTAAATAGGAGAGCTTGAACCTTTATCTATGTCATATAATATGTGCATACAAGTAGATATTCTTTCCCTTGAGATGGTGAGTCAACAAGACCAACAAAATCTAGTCCCCATTTATCAAAAGGTCCTAGAACCACTTGAGGATGAAGAGATATTGCATTGGACAATGTGAGTTTTCTCATCCTTTGGCAAGGATCACATTGTCATACATATCTCTTCACATTTTTGTGAAGTGAAGGCTAATAGTACCCATCCCCAAGGATCTTATGGAAAATCATCTTAGTTGAATAATTACCTCCTAGAGGTTCATCATGACAATCCCTTATGATGTCATAAGTCTCATCCTCTCTTACACACCTATAATGTACATGGTCAGGTCCACACTTAAACAAAATGCCATTAAGCCATTTAAAATGAGCACAATCTCTAATTGAACATTTACTTTTCTTATTAGTAAAGTTATAAGGAAACTTCCTTATAGCCAAGTAGTTTTTCATGTCAGTAAACCATGGTGAATATGCTAAAACTATAAATAACTACTCATTAGGAAATTTGTCTTCCAGTGGCTCTTCTTCACCTGAAAAATTCAACCTTGACAAAAAGTCAATAACCATATTAAATTTTCAAGGCTTATCAATAATGGTAATGTCAAATTCTTATAAAATTAGTAACTATGTAATAATCCTATCTCTTACCACTAGTTTATTCATTAAATATTTTATGTCTGAGTGATCTGTGTAAACAAAAATCTTGTATACAGTGATGTAGTGCCTAAATTTGTTCATTGCATAGATAACATCTAGGAGTTATTTTTTAGTGGTGGTATAATTTATTTTAATGAGGGTGAAATTCTTGTTGATATAGTAGGTAACATACATTTTTCCTTCGTCTTATTTTCTTAAGACTACCCCCATAGCATTATTAGAAGTATATGTATGAATGTAGAAGGGTTGCTCCCAGTTAGCACCTCTAAGAATTGGAGCATAAATCAATTTTTTTTATTGATTCAAAGGCTTGTTAGCATTTATCAGTTCATAAAAACTCACTATCTTTGATAAGCAAGGAAAACATAGGTGTAATTATTTTGTTTAATTCCTGTATAAACTATCTATATATCTTGCATGTCCTAAGAAACATTTGATATCAGTCTGAGTTTTAGGATTAGGCAGATTATAAATGAATTTAATCTTTTTAAGATCCACTTATATCCCCTAGGTTGAAATGTGATGTCTTATAATAATTTCTTGGGCAACCATCATTAAACATTTTTCATGACCCAAAGATAGTTGAAGTTGCTCACATCTTGTTAACACTTTGTCTAGGTTGCTTAAAGCTTCATCAAAAGAACCACCATGCATAGAAAATTCATGCATGTATACCTATATACAATCATTGATTATATAAACAAAGATGGCCAATACTACCCTTTGAAAGGTGGCAGGTGCATTATAGAGGACAAAGGATAAGACTCTATAGGCAAATGCTCCCCAGGGGCATGTAAATATGCCTTGTCCTAGTTTTCTAGGGCTGCCCTTATCTGATTATAACCACTAAACCCATCTAAGAATGAGAAATACTTATTCCCAACTAGATTATCGTTACACCTAGTCTATGAAAGGTAAGATAAATTAATCTCTCATGGTGGATTTATTTAGTTCTCGGTAGTCTATACATATTCTCCATTTTTCATTCTTTTTGAGTATTATCACAAGTGGTAAGACCCATTTACTATCTAATATAGGGTAAATGAATCCCCCTTGCAATAGCTTCTCTATATCCTTTTTTTAACTATGTATCTTAGAGTTGGGTTGATTATTCTTTTCGGTTGTTTAATAGGTTTAGTGTTTTTAGTATATACGTGAAGAGTGCACACACTAGAGTGGATTCCCTTCATGCCATTGTAATCTCATGCAAAATATTTTGTATGGTTCTTCAAGACATCAAACACCTTAGTTTCATGTTTGTCATCCAACCAGTTATTTATGTTTAGCATTTTTTTAGGTTGGACAATTATTTTCTTAGTATCTAGGTAGATGGAGTTGACCTATCTAAATTCACTCATGAAAGAGTTTAGATGGTAGGGATGGGGTAACATCATATGGAAAGTCGTGACATATTTAGATAAATTATCCCCTTATGAAATTAAATTTTCCAATGGACAATAAAAAGCTATCAATAATGTATCTTGATTGTCTTGTGCCCATGTGACAATGCTCTGCTAAATGAGTGTATGGTCATGTGTGTCATTAGGAGTGGTTGATTTGGTTCTTATACATACAAAATTGTCCCATTGTCTAGAGATATACTGATAGACTCCAAAGCTAGTATAACAGGATTTGGAGCTAAACTATCAGGCTTCAGATCTAGTCTATTAGAATCTAAAGCTAGATTGTCAGTATCTGGAGCTAGTCTGATAGACTTTAGAGTTATATTATTAGAATCTAGAGCTAGACTAGGATCTTTAAGGTTCCACATTAGTTCTTCCTCTAACTCATTCACATGATATTTTATTGTTACCATGGCTAATGAGGAGATAATATTTCTATTTTTCTTAGGTTCTTCAACCCATAGGTGATCTAGAATATCTACAAATGGCTTTAGAGGTAGATATAAAGAAAGTTATTTTCCTTTTATTCAATTTGAAATGGTCATGTCTCTTGACCTATAATATATTAATGCTAAAACTATAGCTAGCCACGGAATTTATAATATTAATGGGTATATGAGGTTTTTTTCTCTTAAGATAGAGTATCATGAAATATATGAGATACTACCAAGATTCCAAAGTAACATGGACATCCTTGATTATTCCTTTAGGTTTGGTAATAATTTTTTTTACCATTTGTAAGACTATAGAATTAGGTTGCACCACTACAAGGGATAAGGTTTTTAGAGTGTCTATTATCATCACATTGATGGAAACTCTTAAGTATACAAGTAAATTGGGTATCTCCTTCCTTCCTATGGTTATATAAATAACAGGGCTTCTAGGATCTCCATATTTGGGTAGAAGGATTTTTTGTGCTAGTAAATCAGCAAGTTTGCCACTTACTTGTATGGTTTTAGGATATTATCTTTTCCTAATTGGAGTTTTTATGCACAAACCCTTAATTATTCTATTGAGTTTTGGGATATCTCTTATAACCTGTAGCAATATAATTTTAATATTTAATTTCCTCAACTCTTAAACCAAGTCAAATTCACTTTTGTTTTCCGTTTCTTGAAGCCATTCTAGAAAATTAATGGTTAAAGGAACTATAATGGTTTATTGAGGCCTTTGTGCTTTTGGGTTACATTTTTCCTTGACTGTCTTAACAAGAGAGTCTATTTTTTCATTCAATACTTTAGTCATGGTGATTGGAGGGTTGTTCAATGTCTTACCTTATTTCAAGTATCTCATAGTCTATGGCACCAACTACCAAGGTTCCTTCTTGATCAGTTCCATAAATAAGAGCTACTTGTCTATTCTTTGGATTTTCTACTCATTGTGAAGGTATTTGATACTGAGCCCCTTATTTTGTTTGTATCATTTGAGTGGTAGGGGAGGCATCATTACTTATTATTGTCAAAACCTCCTCTATTGATTATAGTTTTGATGGGTAACCCATTATTTTTTTTCCCATGGTTGAGGATTAGGCTAGGGCATCTAAGGCTACTGGTGAGGCTAAGGCATCCATGGATGTGGTGTCCACTCTTATGTATCCTATAATTTAGGTCCTCATGTCTATGTAGGTGCTTGCATAGTCCATAGCATCATCCATGGGTTAGAAGGAGCTCTAGGAACAAAATGCTTCTATTTTTTTTTATGGGAAAATTGGTTTCCCTATCATTATATGAAGTTGATATATTTTGTTGGTTGGGTTACCTATTTTAGTTAGTTTTTAAGGATAGGTAGGAGGGAACATTTATTGGTATCATGATCATTTGCATCACATATACCATACATATTAGTTCTATCAAAAAGATAATATCATAGAGTATGCTTCAACTTGCATTTTTAATAGTACATGGTTAATGGCTCGGTGGTAGTATTGGATTTAAATTTTAGGCCATATAGTTTAGTGTTAAATTGCACTAAAATATCTATCTTAAATTTTTAAAATTCTTCCATGAGTTATCCTGCATCAATACCATTCTTCCTTATTTTCAATTTTCTAACACTCCCTGTGGTTCTTGAATAATTCCTACACAATTTAGCTATGTCATTGAGATCAAGCTTGTTTATGTTTCCTTTTCCCATCAGGTTTAGGGATTCCCCAACATCATCATCAAGAAATTTTAAGAATTTTTTTGTAGACTTACTCAATTAATTTATATCCACATTTATTTTAAATAAACTAGAAGTAGTCAAGGTAGTCTTCTAAGTTTTCATCCAAATTTCACTTTATCTTGAAAAAATCTTCTTTTCTATCTCTTCCTCTATAATATTCTTGGTATTTATTTAATAATTAAATATCTATGTCATCTCATTATGTGATGTAATTTGGTTGTAATCCAATAAACCATATCATAGCTCATTATTTGAGTGTAGAAGGGAACAATTTTAACTTCTGACTATTAGTTTTATAATCATAAATTTGACATAGGAATTTGAATTAAAAGAGGAATTTATTGGGATATTCTATATGCTTTCCTCTAAAGGTGGGTAAGACAGATGGGGAAATATTATTTATGTTGGTTCTATCATCATCTTCTAGTACAATGGGATAGCTGAAGGTCTTTCTAGGTGGATTAGTCCTATTTAGTGCATTCCCACTAGGATTTAGTACATTCCCTCTATTTTCTCCTATTTCTTCCCAACAAATGTTGTAAAGGGTGTTCTTAGGAAGTGGTGAATTATTAGAGGTGGTTAGGAGGATACTTGACTGAGACTCAATGTTTTGGTTTACAATATTGTTTAGCCTTAATTTCCTTTTGAATGATGCACCTATTTTTGGAGAGCGATCCCACAGTTCAGGTGGGGTTAATTCTATTTCTTCTTAAAAATTTAAAAAATACCCTTTGATTTATTCTTATAATTTTTTCACTTCCTATAAGTATGATTTTATTCTATAAATTTTGGTATCCTATTAAGGGTTTTTTGGAATGAATCTTCTATGTGAGTCTCTAGGTATGCTCATATATCTCTATTGAATTTAGGGAAGTTGTTTTTATATTAGCTTGTGATCTACATTTTACTAACACTTAGAATGTACCCATAAATAGTGTCAAAAAATGACTAGTGTCATCAACCCATTCACTTAATCAACTCATTTAGTTGATGTCATTAAAACTAGGGCTAGTGTCTAACATTTGTATGCAATATGTTACTAATAATTATGATTTGGGGTTTTTTTAATGGATAAACTGAGTCTAAAATCTTAATATAATCAATCCTTAATTGAAATCAATCTAATTGCTTAGAAATAAACATTCTTGTAGAATTTAAATACTGAAAAGTAACGCTCTTTGTATCAAAAACATTACTACTAAAAAAACACACTTTGCTTATCAAAGAGAACACTTTTTAATCTATGTGTTGAATTGAATTTACTTTAAATGAAAACTTTTGGAAAAGGAAATGCTGGAAATGTAACTTGAAATAAACATGCATAAATAAAGACTTGATGGTTAACAAAATAACACTTGTAATAAAAATACTCTTACGAGAATTAAACAACAACTAGTATAAACATAAAGGAAAAATACCAAATAAGAATCATACCTCATTGGGTGAGTGAGCCCTTGCTCTCCCTTGGTAAAAGATATAAATCACTTTTATACTTTCATGAATATTCAAAATTTCATAAATTATAGAATAAAGATTACAATCTATAAAACACTCTTACCTATTTCTCTTATCTATTACTAACATTCTCTTTCTGTAAAAACTTCTCTCCTTCAAACAATAGGAAGATGTTTTTATAATACAACATTCCTACAACTATTTTTTTAAATAAACTAATAAACTAACTACTATAATATAACTTATTTTTAAAATAAAAAAGGTGATACAACCATTTCCCATGTTTTTGTTGAGCATGGTCATTGATGTTAGGTTGTCATTAATGTCAGAGAGAGCATGATTAAATAGTGCATTAATGAAAAAGTGATCAAATTAATGGTTTGGAGAGTGTTTTCCTAGTTAATTAATTAATGGATGATATTGATGGTATGGTCATGTTGTAGAGACCTTATGAGATTTTATGAGTGCTTAGAGTGCTTATGGAAGTGAACATAATTCATTAGAGCAATCATATGAGTGTCTAGGTTCAAGTAGTCATCTTGATAAATAAGGCTGAGTAAAGAGTTTGATGACATCATATTTCACATATATGAAGGTTTCAAGAGTATTTTTATACATGTATTGATTCCCCTATGAAAGATGATCATGTGGTTCAAATTTTAGGTCATGAGGTTGAGTGTAGCAAAAGTTATTAAGGTGTAAAGTTGGCTTCTTAGGTAGAGTTCACATACTTAG
Source organism: Torreya grandis (assembly GCA_037957365.1). Lineage (NCBI taxonomy): Eukaryota > Viridiplantae > Streptophyta > Pinopsida > Cupressales > Taxaceae > Torreya > Torreya grandis. Next base: position 4,049,014 of record JARHVA010000429.1, read on the forward strand.
CCAAATTTGCATTATCAAAGATTGATAGTGAGAATTTAATCAAATCTTAAATATAATGATGAGTATTTAATCTAACCAAATAATGATCTAATCAAGTGTATGATCTTGTTAGTAGTTATCTAATGGTGTACATGAAGTCCATTTATCAAAGGTTCTAGAGATTGCATGTGCTAGTGACATGTGTCTCAATCTTATTGATTTAATAGAAGATAAATGGCATGCAAGTGTTCATATAGTTGGATATTGATGGTGTGGTTCAATTCAAATAGTTAATAAGCAGAAGGCATGTAGAACTCCAAGTGGTAATCATGAAAGAAAGGATCTAAGAAAAATGATGAGTGATTGGAGGCTAAAGTCAAGAGACTTATAAAGAGATCGACAGTGCATATTTATTAAAATTTTATATAGAGCATCAGATGATGACAAAGTGTCTGATGTTTAGTATTTACACAATGACAATTGGAATTTGAATATTTAAATTTGTAAAGGAAAACTATGATGGGTTTTTGAGCTATAACTTTTGATATATGCAGAATGTTTTGATAGAGTAAAAAGAAAAGATAAAGAGGAATTCAAGGAAAATCCATAAAAGTTGATTATAATCTTTTAATGTTTATATGGACAAAGTTATTGATCTCCAAAGTTGACTGTGTGTTTGACCATGGTCTATAAGTGATCCAAGAAGGATATTTGAGTTGTTATTTATAGTGTATTGATGTTTCAAGATGAAATAAATATTGGAGAGTGTTTTAGACTCCATGAATACTATCTATATGAATTTTGAAGGTTTGAACAATCCATATTTAGTGTGAACAATTGCTTTAGAAGTTGACTATGTTTGTTGAATACACTGACAGTGACCATGTTGTAGGAGTGAGTTGAAGGTGTTCTTAGAATAATTGAAGAATAAAATGAGCATGGAGATGCTATAAAAGTTTATAGTAATTATGAGAAGGAATTGGTTATCATAATATGCCCTTGATCAAATATGGAAAGTCAAAATAGCCTGACTGTATTTTGATTGTGTGTGACCAGTCTAAATGGTCATTTTGAGTGAGTTGATTTAAGTGCTTAGAGTTTGTGTTGAATTGTATAAAGTACATTGAGGTTTTTCATAGTTCCTAAAAGTTTAACCCATGTGATATAATCAAATGGCTATGTGAAATATTTGAGTAGTTGTTTCAAAAGTTTGAAACTGTGTTTTTTGTGTATGAAGGCCTAAATAGTGAGGAGACCTAATTGGTAGGTTCAAGTGTTAAGTTGGTGTTCTAAGTGGAATGGACCCATATGAGAGTGATAAAAGGGATATTAGAGACAATTTTGATGTTTTAAAATCATTGGTAAAGGATTAAGGTGGTCTAATTAGTCTCACATGTAATGTGTGAGTGTGAAGGCCTAATTGTTTTAGGTCTCACCAAGACCTAATAGTGGTTTGGGGATAATGAGATAATAATCAACCTAAGGAGTGTGTGTTTCTCACATGTAACATGTGTATGGACCTATGTTAAAAAAAATTTCAAATATGTAAATCATCTTGGCTGACCAAGATGGGTTAAAGGAAGAGATTGGTTTAAGTACAAGGTCTAATTAGACTAATTGTGCTAGTTATGCATGTGTGGATTCGAGTGAAGGAGAGAACCTTTGAAAGAGAAGGTATAAGTTATTTAAGACAAAAAAAGAGTGAAAAGGATAATTCACACTTGTATAATCAATTTTATGTAAGAGGACACACAAGTAATTGGACCTAATGAACCTAGAAAAGGTAGTTTGAGTGAGTTAGTCCTAGAGCAGCTTGATAGAGATTGGAGGTGAAAAGTGTAGACAAAAGTGGTCATCATCAGTCAAAGAGTAGTAACAGGTTTTTAAGATGATATATTTAAAGTAGTTGAGTGGGTTCTTACTTTGTTATGGGGTTGGTTCCTCCTTTCAAGATAAGGCTTGCTAAAGCTCTAGTTGTTATGGGTGCTCAGCTAGACAGGGGCAGTAGCTCCTTGTGGGATTGGTGTCTCACCAAACTAAGGGATGGGTGTTCCTTGATCAGTTGGTGCTGGTATAAATGTTAGATCTTGTTGTATAATACTATAGTCCATCTTTTAGGTTTCAATGGGTTTTATCCCCCAAGAGAGTTTCCCACATATATGATGTGTTCATGTGATGTATGCTCTTTTGTATGCTTTAGATGTATGTGCTTTCATGTTTATGTTGCTTGATTAATTTAATGTATGATGAATGGTTAATATTTTGGAATTGAATTGGATTATCTTGCATCACTAATTCATCCCCCTCAGTGATTTTACCTCTAACAATTGGTATCAAAGTAGGACCTTTTATGCAAGTTTAACCACTTGAAGGTGATCCAAAGTACAAAGATGCCTAAGTAGTTGAGGAAAAAAATATTGAGTTGAGATCAATGGTCAAAATTCTTGAAGAAAAAATTAGTCATATTGATACTAGGAAGGGTGATTCTAATTCCAAGGATGATGAGCATGAGATGAAGCTTGAGGAGTTTAACGAATAGATCATGAAATATAGTGAAACAATCAGTCTTATTCAAACCAAGTTTGAGAGATTAAGTGAAATAGTCAAAGAAGACAAGATGACCATGCAAGATCTTTAATATCAATTAAGAGTTATAAATACTAATCTGAGTTCAAAAGAGGAAAAATGTAGACATCTCAAGACTCAATTAAAAGAGACAAATGCCAAGCTGATAACAACACAAGGTGAGCATGATGAGTTGAAATCCAATCTTGATGCTATAAATATTATTAAAGAGTAAGCATGTAGATTTAAGTATGACATGGATAAAGAAGATAATAAGGATAAAGAGCCTATCTAAGTTCTCATAATTTACTTAGAAGCTATAAGTTCAAGTATGAGAGCTAAAGAGGATGAGAGCGTTCAATTGAAAACCAAGCTAGATTTATTAAAAGATAAGCATGAGAAATTTGTTATCAAGGTAAATAAGAATTAGAAAGAGAAAGAGAGGTCAGATCAAGATAAGAAAGATGCAAGAACCAGGTGCAACATGAGAATACCTATAAGGCAACCAAATTTTATAAGGTATGAAAGTTCATTTCATGCTCACTGCTTTGCATGTAAACTTTTTAGTCGTAAGGTAAGAAACTATAAAATAAAGAACAACTTGTCAACTAGATGTATGGATAATATAGTCTATTATAATTTTTATGACATGGGACATATTGATAGATCATATACCAAAATGCATGGGAAAGACTAACCCAGGTATGGAGACCCAAGACAATTAAGATTGAGCATAATGAACCTAAGAGATGAGATGGTATGTTTGTTGACATTCATAATATTCATCAAAAAGAAGATATGAATGATGTCATTTGTTTTAGTTCTCATCAAGTTGGTCATATTGAAAGATATTGTAGAATCAATCTCTCAAGTCATAAGAAGGTACATGGACATCCTATAGTTCTCAAGAAAGGTCAATCCTTGGTATGGAAACCCAAGACCAAGAAAACCAATTTAGTTGAGATGAAAGATCAAGGTGGATTGCCTGCTAAAGTAAAAGAGGAATCAGATATGAAGAAGGTTCAGAATGCCAAGAGAATGTGTCATCTATCTAGATAGAAAAGGAGAATCAAAATATAGTTCAATTCAAGCTCAAGGAAAAGACCAAAGTGCTAATTGAGGCTAGTTCTGAGGTATGTATGTATCCAAGAGAATGTCCTAATTTTGTTGAGCAAGTTTCAAGAAAAGAACATCAGTTGTAAATTCCCATTTATGAGGTTATTTCTTTAGTTAAAAATGTATGTCATGAATCTTTGTTGCCTCCATATGTTGTCAATACAATCTTAGAAAAAAAGGAGAATATTTTAGTGGATGAGCATGTTGATTTTCTTAAGCTTAATAAGAAGAAGAAAAACTATCAGTATTAGAAGACCAATGAGGAGAAGGAATATGAGGAGTTGTGGGCAACTCCTAGTTTCACATTATTCTAGGACATTGTGGGTTAGGGTGTCTATATCTAAGCTTCAAAGAGACACTTGACAAAAAAGAGGAAGCATGGTGGATGTCAATTGATCTTTGGTTGATGTTGCATGACAAGAATATCATTTGAAGATATGTTTGTCTAAGGGGGAACTAACTCAATTAGCTTGAGTGGCTTGAAGAAGATGTGCATGATGTGAAGATGGTTTAGTCATGATAAAAGTGTGAAGATGCCTGTTATAGTTATGAATTCAAGAAGATTGATATGATGACTTGATCAAACCAAGTCATGTGTTTTGACAAGGTATTGAATCTTCATGCACGAGCAAAGAGAGCTTTTGAGTTTTTTAGATAGACAAGTCCAAGGATCAAATAAGCCCAAGTTTAGATTGGTGTATGTCAAAGAATAGATTATATGAGATGGAGCTTGATGTTAGGGGGAGATTTTTAAGCTCTATGAACAATTTTTCAAGTCTACAGATCAAAAAACTCCAAGTTCAGATTGGTGCATGTCAAAGGTGGAGCAATTGATTCATAAACTTGAAAGTATGTATCCTGAGCATCTTAAATAGTATTTGAATACATAAATGATGTTGAGGAATGATTGTTGGCTTGTTGATGAAAAGACCCTTTGTCATTAATGTCAAAGGAGGAGAAAGATCAAAATGAAGGATTTCAAATGAAGTCATTTTAAGGGTGTTTTTCTATCAATGACAAAGAGAAAGATTGTTGAGAATGGTCATTAATGTTAGGTTGTCATTGATGTTAAAGAGAGCATGATTCAATAGTGCATTAATGACAAAGTGATCAGATTGATGGTTTAAAGAGTGTTTTCCTAGTTAAGTAATTAATGGATGATATTGATGGTATGGTCATATTGTAGAGGCCATATGGGATGTTATGAGCAACTAGAGTGTTTATGAAAGTGAATGGAATTCATCAGAGTAGTCATATGAGTGTCTAGGTTCAAGTAGTCATCTTGACAGATAAAGTTGAGTAAGCAATGTGATGATGTCATATTTCACATGTGTAAAAATTTCAAGAGAAATTAGATACATGGATGGATCCCCCTATGAAAGGTGATCATGTTATTTAATTTTTAAGTCATGAGGTTGAGCATACCAAAAGTTATTAAGGTGCAAATTTGGATTCTCATGTAGAGTTCACTAAGTTCCCATACTTAGCCAAATTTTCATTATCAAAGATCTAAGGTGAGTATTTAATTGTATCATAGATCTAATGATGAATGTTTAATCTAACTATATAATGATCTAATAGAGCACATGATCTTATCAATGATGATCCAATGGTACACTTGAAGTCAATTGTCAATGGTTTCTAAGATTGCTTGCACTAGTGACATGTGTCTTAATCTCATTTATTTAAAAGAATATCAATGGAATTTGGATTTTCATACAGGTGGAGATTGATGTTCTAGTTTGAATTAAATAGTCAATACATAAAATGCATTCAGAACTGCCAAGTGTTACAATCATGAAAGCAAAGATCTAAGATCAATGTTGAGTGATTTCAGGTTAAAGTCAAGAGAATTCTAAGAAGATAGATGGTGCATATTTTCTCAAATTTTATAGGGATCACAAGATGATGAAATAAAATTTGATGTTTAGTATTTACATAGTGGCCATTGGAATTTGAATATTCAAATTTGTAAAGGAAAACCAATTATGGGTTTTTGAGCTATAACTTTTGATATATGCATAATTTCTTAATGGATTAAAAATTAAAGCTGAAGAGGACTTCAAGGCACATCCATAAAACTTGATTAAATGATTTTAATGTTCATATAGATAAATTTATTGAGTTCCAAAGTTGACTGTGTGTTTGATCATGGTCTATAAGTGATCTAAGAAAGATATTTGAGTTGTTTTTTATAGTGTCTTGATGTTTCAAGATGAACTAAATATAGGAGAGTGTTGCAGACTCCATGAAAACTATTTTTATGGTTTTTTGAGGTTTGAACAATATATCTTCAATGTGAATAATTATTTATAAGTTGATTGTGTTTATTGAATACATTGGCAGATTGAGTGACCATGTTGTAGGAGTGAGTTGAAGGTGTTCTGAGAAGAATTGAAGAATAAAATGGGTATGGAGATGTTATATAAGTATCTAAGTATTATGATAATGCATTGTTTTTCATAATATACCCTTGATCAAATATTTAAATTTAAAATATCTTAATTATATTTTGACTATGTGTGACCAGTCTGAGTGGTCATTTTGAGTGAGTTAATTTAAGTGCTTAGATATTGTGTTGAATCGTATAAATCACATGAAGGTGTTGAATAGGTCTTTAAGGATTCACCCATGTGATGTAATCATATTGACGTGTGAAATATTTGAGTATTTATTTCATAAGTTTGAGACTATGTTTTTTGTGTATGAAGGCCTAAAGAATGAAGAGAGCTAACTGGTAGGTTCAAGTGTTGAGTTGGTGTTCCAAGTGGCATGGACCCATATGAGAGTGAGAAAGGGAATATTTTAGATATGTTTGATGTGTTATAATCATTGTTAAAGGATGGAGGTGGTCTAAGTAGTCTGACATGTAATGTGTGAGTATGAAGGCCTAATTATTTTAGGTCTCACCAAGACCTAATGGTGGTTTGGGGCTAATGAGGTAATGACTAGCCTAAGGAGTGTGTGGATCTCACATCTAATGTGTGTATGGAACTATTTTAAGTTGGTTAAAATATTTAAATCATCTTGGCCAACCAAGATGGGTTAAAGGAAGAGAGTGGTATAAGTATAAGGTCTAATTGGACTAATTATGCTAGTTGTGCATGTGTGGATTCAAGTGAAGGAGAGAACCTTTGAAAGAGAAGGTCAATGCCAGTTAAGACCAATAGAGAGTGAAGAGGATAAGTCATGCTTGTTTGATCAAGTTGATGTAGGAGGACACATAATTTATTGGACCTAATGAGCCTAGAAGAGGTAGTTTGATCGAGTTAGTCTTAGAGGTAGCTTGATAGAGATTAAAGGTGAAGAGTGCAGATAAATGTGGTCATCATTAATTGAATTAATAAAATAGGTGTTTAACATGATATATTCAAGGTAGATGAGTGGGTGCTTAGTTTCCTAGGGTTTAGTTCTTCCTTACAAGATAAAGCTTTCTAAAGGTCTATTTGTTGTGGGTGCTAAGCTAGATAGGGGTAATACCTCCTTGTGGGATTGGTGTCTCACTAAACTAAGGGATGGGTGTTCCTTGATCAGTTGGTGTTGGTCTAAATGTTGGATCTTATTTTATAGGACTGTATTCCATCTTACAGGGTTTAGTGGGTTTTATCCCCCAAGAGGGTTTCCCACATATATGATGTGTTCATGTGATGTATGCTTTAGATGTATGTGTTTTCATGTTTATGTTTCTTGATCAAGTTGATGTATGTTGAATATTTAAGAGTTGTAAATTGAATTGGATTATCTTGCATCACTGATTCACCCCCCTCTTAGTGATTTTACCTCTAACAATTTTAAGGTGAAATGGTGGAAAAGTTGGTGTAATAGTTTTCATGGATCCAACCGGTTATAATATTCTCGTGGTTACAATATATTATAATCTGGTAACCCAAAAATCCCATAATACCAATAGTGGTGTTCTTCACAAAACATTATTATAAACATAATGTTTAAAAATAGAATGCTATATGGGGTAAGTGTCATAATGACCCATGAGTGCCTTGGAAAGGCCATGAACACTATATGTAAGTTGTATACAATATCTTATGATCAACAAAATACCTTCCACAAGATTTGTGCGTGATTGAAATGATACTAGAACTCATTTGCTATTCTCTAGAACTCACCCAAAACTCATATGTTGTACTCTGGAGCTTGACTATTATACTCCAAAGCTTGGTTTTTAGACTATAGAGATTCATTATTAGACTCTAGAGCTTTATTTTTAAAATCTAGAGCTTTATTGTTAAACTCTTGAGCTTGACTGTTGGACTATGGAGATTCATTGGATGGTTTCAATGTGTGATGAACTTGCCTTCAAGTGTCTAATTACTTGCCAGAAACTATAGCATTTGACCATGCTGCATTTATATAGTGTGTAAATGCAAAAGTGAGGGTTGATCATGTAAAGAGTTAGAACATAGTGGTAAAAACAACATTGACTCACAAATGTTAACTAAGATATAAGTACCCATTCTCTACTTTAGAATAGAAATAAGCCATAAATGCATATCATATCCATTTCAAGATGGGAGATTAGTAGGGAATATCATGGTTATTACTTGGTTAGAATGATCCATATAATAGACTCATCAAGTTGAATTTGTGTCAATACATAGATTTTCAAAAAAATTAAAATCAATAAATCAAAGTCATATTCTTAATGTATGGGAAATGCTTTTATATTATGCTACCGTGTACAACATTTTAAGAAATATTTTTTAGAAATTCAAAACCAATCAACTCAATAATAAGTGAGCACAACATAATTTATGTTTTCCAAACCTTTCCTGTATAAATAATATATATATCAAAGACTTGAAGATAAGATTGGAAAAAAGGGAGATAAAAGATTTAAAAATCAAAGTTTCCAACCATATTATTATGTGATTCTTTGTATGTCTATAATTTATCTTATTTACAAAAAAAATGACATATCTCGCATAAATTAAGGATTTAATTTTTTATTAATTTATTTTTTTATTCCATTTAATGGTTTTTTCCTACACATATTTGTTTAGCTTGTTTAGGTGTCACTTAAGTGCCTTTTTAGGTCATTGTGAGATATAATCCCACATTCATGACAAAGTGAGGACATATTTATATTTTACCTATATAATGCACCTTCCTTAAAAAATAATGGCTAATGATGTTAATGATAATATTACAATCTTTCAATTATTTAGCAATTACTTCTTATTGGATCATGTTTGATTTTGCTACTATACACAGGTAATTTTTTCATGTATTCGATTCTATCCAGTAGATCCTCAATTGTGTCCCACTTGACATTTTATCATAATTTTTTTGGTAGACTAATTTCATTATTTTTATTTTGAAACCTTGAGTTTCATCTTGTATGTTACTGATATGTTATTTTTTGACCTAACATATTATAGATTCACCATCTCTAAGATTTTGCTCTTCTTTTAAGATCCTCAACAGATTCATATTTAAAAAAACAATAAGGGAGAAGGTGTATTTTTATAGTCACATATCATTTGATGGGTTGTTTAGGGTGGAATTTGAGTTTAATGGTTTAAACTATGCAATTTAAACACTCAAACATCAAACTACTTAGTTAAAGTCTAGAACCATTAAGACTAAATGCAATAGATGAATTCATTATTCAAAATAGAATTATGATCCTAAATCTAATTAATCTAAAACATGATCAAACAAAATGTGAAATAAAGAGAATGATATTAATTACCTTAGACTCAAAATTTAGACATTATGATGGCATGATGATAGATTTTTGATGATTGATTCATGGACACAGATTCAATACTTAGTTACTAGTTGGATATGGATTAGTTAGATAGCTTGTAGATGATAATCACAGGAGGAGTGGAGTTGTTTAAATATAAGGAGGATGGAAGGTTCAAGGTATGATATTTAAAGTTGGATGAGGGAGATCAGGGGTGGAGAATTAAAAATAATTTAAAACTCCTTGGAAGCCTCTAGGTTTAGAGGCTTCTAGATTTGAGGGGTGAGAATAAAGAGGATTCTAGAATTGGAGAATTTTAGAATGTTTATTAGGGGTTAATGATGATTAGATTGGGGTATTATATAGGGATTAGGTAGGTGATTTGGGACTAGGGGTGTAAGAAGGCCTAGGCATAGGCTAGTAGGTGGGTCATTAAGAATTTAAAATTACCAAATAATAGATAAGTAGGATTAGGATGGGGATAATGGGGATTTAGAAGAATTAATGATGAGATGGGATAGTATAATGTTATCAAATTAATGGGTATAAAGGGTATTTTTATATAAATTATTATGAAAGTGGGGGCGTGGGTATCAGGATGGGTTAAATGAGATAAATTGGATAAGTAGAATTAGTAATGACTAATAGTAGTATTAGTAACATTAAATGAAGCGAGTGTATTTAGATGCATAAATTTTTCCCCCTCTTTGAAATGGAATTGCAAGTGAAGATAAGTGAAAATAGTAATGGTCTTTCAAAAAAAAACCATTTCATATATGAATGTTAGTAGATTATGTTAGTGGATATGATGCCCCCTCAAGGGGACGTGCAGGGAAGAATGAGACAGATGGTCACTCAAAAGAAGAAATGATGGGTGGGATGTGACAAATATAGATAAGGGGATGGGATGGTAGATGTTGAGATAGATGATGAATAAGATGGAATCGACTTGAGCAATAAGCTACAAATTGATGATGCCCCTAGCAAAGACATATGCACAGAGAGAAGAGATGATGGTGTCATGGTTGTTGGCACATTCTAAGTGGAAATCAACTATAACATGATGATGATAAGATTGAAAAGGACAACAATATTTATAAATATCCCAAGTAAGGATGCATGCAATGGAGATCTATAGGCCAAGGATTTGATGCTGATTTGATAATATTAATGATGGGTGTAGCTCAAAGCTAAATCGGTCAATATGATGTAGGTGAGAATAGAGAAGGAATGATATGATCAAATGACTAAAAGATAGAAATATAGTGCATCAAATCAATGAGTCATAATGTGATTAATAGCGATGATTCCCTTATCAAAAACACATTCAAGGGAATGATAATTGATAAATTGACCAATCAGTAATTGATGGAAGAAAATATAGATATTGTGATATGTCAGGCCCAATCATTAGATGTGGGTGATTGACAAAAATATTAAGGAGATGATTATGAGGATATGTATTGATCAATAGATTGATTGATTAATGATTGATATTATTACTCAAATATTTGACTGACACGATAATTAAGGATGATGAAAGATGAGAGAAATGTGATGGTGGTCGAGCTATCCTTGGACATTGAAAAGTGGCCAAGTGTTACCTACATAGTCTGAAAATACCTTAGGTTGATGTAGTTCTGACTCTGGGATAGAATATTATGATGATTATGAAGATTAGTGATTAGGGAATGATGTTAGTGATTGGAGAATATGACTCAGATGATGATATGAGGATAAAAGATTGGATGTTAGTCAAATGGGTCCAAAGGATTAGATTAGTGATGGGGATAAGGATGATTAGATGATTAGATAAATTTTGAGGGAATAGGTGATCAAGCCATCATATTTTTCATAAGGTTCCTCATAGTCTAATAAATTTGATAGATATAGTACTTGGCAATATTCCCCATGGTATAAGCATGACCAAGAGGGCATTGCACCAAAGTTGCAGGTAAATGGCAAACTCTACATCATCAAGGGCTTTTATAAGCCTTATCTTAGCTTTGATGACCTCATAGTATCTTCATTCATTTCCCAATAGACAACAAGAGGTGATATAAGACAAACAAGATATATACATGATAAAAACATGCAAACAAGATAAATAGAATAAACAAGTAACATACACAAGTATCTATATGTAATGTCATAATGTCTTATCTAATGATGGGATGAATGATTGGGTGATGGGTTGATTAGGATTTGATTATGAACTAAGAATAGATTTGGATTAGGGATTAACTAGTGATGATGATGAGGATTGACTAGTGATTTGGATAAAGATATAGACTTGGATGAGAGACTAAGATTAGGATAAGGATGTGGATGGGGATATGGATGTGAAGATGACCAAGGATTATCGAAAGACAAAAGCTTGAAATAGTCTAATATATCAAAATATTAGGATATGATGGTATCAAATACCTTCAATACTAGCAAAATAGTGATTGGATGGGTGTTAGGTATGGAGAGGCATTGATAAAGAGGTGATGGAATCATATGCCTTTCATACTATCAAATAGGGATTTGATGGGCGCTATGTATGAAGAGGAAATGATAAAGAAGTTACGGGTTCTAGACTAAATTCTTTGAGAAGGTTGTGTATGTTGATAATACCTATGCCAAAAAGGATGAGGATGAATATATGGATGAGTGACCACTAAGAGTGGGTTCCAAGAGAAAATAGGAGATGGATATTAGATGGTTGTTTGGGATTTATGGGATGTGTATTGGATGTGGTGTATGATGGTAAAGTGGATGGTATAATGTGACTATGGGTTTATGCATAAGATAAGACATCATGGACTATTTTTGGCTTTTTTAATTTTTATGATTTTTAGGGTTTTTAACATATTTCACTTTTTAGGGCTTTTTGGAATATGTATTTACACTATTCAAATAGGGTTACCAGCAAAGGGAATACCAAGCCTAGAAACTAGGATGAGGATGGATGGAATGATGGATGAGATGACAAAAGGATGAGGGTGATGTGAAAAGTGGAGGAGGACTAAGGAATAAGGGATTAGGGATTGAAAATTAACACATTCTGAAGGAACCAAATGTTTAGTTGTCTGAGTATCCATTGGAGGATATGCCAAGATGATTCTAGGAAATTTCTCAAGACACCTTCCACTCCTATACAAAAGATCAAGACTAGAATAAAGGATGGGTAGGATATGATGGAAAATGATGAGTTTGATGGAGGGGATTGACAAGAGACATTAATGGGTGATATAGGTAAGGTGGACAAGGGATGTGATATGGAAGGTAGATTGTGCCCCCAAGTGTTGAGGTACAATGTAGACAATTTATGATTCTACCATGATGCTGAAATTTGGTTTTCATCATGGTACTTCCCCAAGGCACCAAAAGACTAATTTTCACCATTGGACAAATGATTTTTTTAGATGGCATCTCAATTTATTATAAAAGTGTGAGATGTAGGATGTAGACACTTGGCTTTATCTGTAACCAATACTTATTTTGTAGATAGGTGATGTTGGGATCATATTATTGCTATTGAATGTATTAAAGTCTTGGTAGCCTTTATTGACTCTTTATTTAACATCCTCTATGCATTTTAACCTGATGTCTTTGTAACCCCTATAAGGTACAATGTTGTCTAGGGATGTGAGATATGGTGTGGATGGGAGGATGTCATAATTGTGATGATAGGGTATAGGATGTGAGGGATGGATATGACTTGGATGGATGATATGATGGGATTGGGAGTGGAAATGGATTTCAACAGTTGTATACACCATTGGATATGGTGGAGGGGATGCTCTAAATTAGTGTCATGAGATTAAGGGATCTAATACCTTTTGATTGCCTAATTCTTTGATCCAAACATTAAGAGGATGGTTGGCCATATGATTATTACTTTTGACTTTATTTATTGATTGGATTTGATATTGACTACCCCTTGGTGTTGGATTTTTGGATTCATTAGTGGAAATTGATTTTTGACTTGATAAATAATGACTATTTTGATTTTGGTGGTCCCATAGTGCTTGATATTGGGCTTCACTAGGGGAAGATATTTTTTTATTAGGTCAATTATTTAACTTTGTTTGAATTTGAATAATAGGATAAAAGATGATTTGATCTTGATTTACTACTTTTGGAATGTGGTCTTGGACCTTTGTATTTGTGGCACATGATGTTGAATTCAGAGGGGAATCAAATGATGCATGTCCACATTCATTCCCTACATAGAGTGGGATATGGGGATTATGGAGGTGAGGTGGATGATTAATTTTTTATGGTGGATTAAGGGGATAATGGGAATCATTGTTTTCATAAAGGTCACTAGGATCCGTAGCCTAAAATTTGAAGAAAGTGTCCTCAAAAATCTCAAAAGGATCACTAAGAATTTCTTTAGGATATGCATCCAAAGGAGGATCAGATTTGCTTTGATAATCTTCAACAGATAAAGCTTGTAAAAACTCAGTTATGACTTCATCATCCTAATTAATATCAATATATATGTTTGGTGATTGATTTTCATCCAAATTAGAGGTATATTCAAAAGGGTGGGCATAGTGATCATCTATTGTAATATTGATTAAGGATGATGTTTTTAATGAGGAATCTGACTCAAAGACTGGTACTACACATGATCCCAATGCAGATAGATCTGATGTTGAATGTGGTGTACATGACTTTATGCTACTAGTAGAAGAATAATTATCTACACTTGACCTCTTGTCAAGGGGTAATTGAGGTGATGGGCAAGAGAGAGAGAGGATGGAGGAACAATGGATTTGACAAAGATAGGGATTTGGAAGGACTCATAAGAGATGGGAGGACTAGGCTCATAGGGAGTAGACTCAGATTTGATGGAGGATATGGGTGTGGTGTATTGACCTTGGCTTTGAAGGGGATGGGCTTGATCATGAGAAAAAATGGAATATTGGCATTCCTCTTATTTTCACCTAGGGATATAGATTCATCTAGTTCATCCTATATTACTATGTCACCATGGTCGATGAGGTCTTGGAAATGATGATATAGATTAATGGTGTGCCCCCAAGTTTAGTGATATGCATAATATTGATTAGAATTTTACCCAAATTTATTAATCTTATAGGGATCAAGATGTCGTATGGGTGGATAGACCATCATGTTAGCAGTGACTAGTTATTGGAAAAGGGATTCCAAGGATATAGGAAGGGGAGTATAAAGACCTGCTTCACTTTGTGAGTTGGATGTGGAAGCATTTGACTTGATATCATATGTTTTTTGGTATGACTAGGTAGATGGTTTGGAAGTAGATAAGGTGGCCAAGGTTGGGTTCTCTTTGCTAGTATGGGAATGGATAGTCAATAGTTTATGACTTATGTATGGACGATTGGAGTGGGACTCATAGGATGGGGCTTGGATAGGGGGTGAAATAAGTTGAATGGGATCAACACCTTTGGGAAGTAGAACACCCATCAAGAGGAACTACAAGAGGATCTCATCCTTATTGGTAGCGATATATTGGTCTATGAGAGCGGGGTCTAGCTTCATGGTGGTGGATGATAAAAGATAGATGATGGAGGTAGGCTAAGGATGGTTTCTTGAAAAAAGTGGTTTTAAAGGACCAAGCTTATTATGATAGATGAGGATGGAGATGAGATATACTAATGGATAAAAGGTTATGATCAAATTTTAGACAAATAGTATAATAGGTGTTATCAACCTATCAATAATGCCTAGTTTTCAAGCTAGTAAAAAGATTGGGGATCTTATGGGTGCCTAGATTATAAGTATCAAGAGGATGATATGATTGGTGTTAGTTATGAATAGGCAAGATGATTAGACTAGAGATGATTATATTTATGATTGATGGGTTACTATATTGAAACTATCAAAGTGATAAGATGCTAGCAGAATATAGACTAGGTATGAGATCTAACCAAGTGATGAATGATTAATGGATTAGGATGATAGGATGATATGAAAGGATAATAAGAATAATAGCTCAAGTCTTGGACTAATTTTATAAAGATAGGATGGGGTATGACTATGTGATGAAGATGAGAGGATAATGTGATAAGAATAAGTTTAAATGATGATGGGATGGGGTTGGTGTTGGACTCAAGTACGACTTAAAAGGGCCAACTAAGATGAGATAAGACAAGGTTAGACTAGATGGGTGATGAAGGAAATGTCAAGGCAAAAGGATTGGTGATAGATAGAGTGGACTTGATGTAGATGATGAGATGTGATAATGATATGTGATTGGGTATGATGAATGACTGATGAGACTAATATAAGATATGACTAGAAGGATGTACAAGAGAACAAATTATGTTTAAGGGGATGATGATGAAGATGTTCAAGATGAAGGGATATACAAGATGATGTTTAAGATATACAAATGATGTGTAGGTCTAGTGATAAGATATGACTAGAAGGATTTACAAGAGAATAAATATATGTATAAGTAGGAAAAGTATATACAAGATGATGTTTAGGATATATGAGTGATGGGGTGATGACTAATGGGGGGTGGATATGGTTGGACTAGGAGGATATTAAGACAAGGTGGTGATGGGAGATAGTATGAGATGTGTAAGAGATAATATATACAATGGGATGATGACTAGGATATACAAGATGATGTTTAGGATATACGATGGAGTATGACTAATGATTAGTGAGACTAGAATAGGATGTGTTTTTAAAAATATGTACAAAGAATAATATGTATAATTGGATGATGAGATGAGGATGTACAAAATAATAAATGATGTACAAGGGGATAATGACAAGGATGTACAAGATGTGATTGGGATATAATCAATGATGAGTGGATATAACTAGACTATGATGGGATGAAGATAAGGTGGGAGATGGGATAAAGATATCCAAAGTCAATGATGATATAGGGATAAGATGATGGGGTATGAATAAAGATGAGTTAGGATAATATGGGGGTGACTAGATTAGGATAGGATAAATACAAGGTGAGATAAGGACAAGGATATAAAAAGATAATATTTACAAGAGGATGATGACTAGGATTTACAAGATGATAGTGAGGCAAAAATATGATGGGATAAAGATGTACAAGATGATAGAGTGATGATACAAGGATAAACAAGATGAAGATATATGTACAAAGAATAAGGATGTACAAAATAGGTTGTGCAAAGATCTAGATACGCATGTAGGTTTGGGTGAAGGATGAATCAGCTCACAAACAACATTTGTTTATCATGACACACACCTAAAGCAAATAAACCATAAAACCTATTATTAGTAAACTCAAGGGTGTGTAACCCAATGCTCACACCATAAAATGGATTCATGGGTGAGACTATAGGCTGATGACCCATTATGAGATCATCTAAACCCTCTTGACCCCATTTGCACATGATGGATACTTAGGAGCTGATATTGACTCTAGTAGTGAGGTGTCTATTATTACTGGAGGATCTTATGCTAGGTTTTCACAAGGCTTCTAGATGTGTCCCCTATATACATGAAGTTACAGTGGGGCCCAATTCCATATAGGATGATGTCTAACCACCTTGTATCTTGGAGCTTAACCACCCCTCACTCCAAAGAACCCTTTATGGGTAATTTTTCTTTGGCACCTAATGATAGCTCTCCTGATTTTTAGACTCCACTATAACATGAAGTTTGGACTAGTGCATGGTGGTGAAATCCATGGTCACTAGCCCCCTAGAAAAATAAAAAGGGAATGTGGTTTATACATGGATTTTGATCCCCTAGGAATCATCATAAGGATGCAAGGGGGAGAGAATACACTGATCATAGCCCTTGAGATACAAATAGACAACCAAAAAGATTAATTAATCAATTAGATTAAGATGTGTGATATATTTTCAAGATGAACAAATATACAAGAAAGAGATATATGCATGGAAAAATGATGAAAATTATATTTACAAGATAAAATGATCAAAGAGATATATACAACACAAAAATGATTTTAAAATGCCAAAATGAGTCTTTGACAGGCATCTTGTAAGCAAATAGTTAGTAATTTTTGATTTGGCACTCAAAAGAGGTATCTTGTAAGACAAGGATTAGTAGTTTGACTAATAATATTGAGAGGAAACCTACAAGACATAATGTTGGACCAAAATAATGACCTATAAAATAAGGTGTTAGGTAAAATAGTCTCTAAGTTCACCCCTACAAGAAACAAGATGTTAGTCCAATAGGCCTTAAGAAAAACACCCTAAAAAAATCATGATTGGGCTCTATAATTTCTTTGAGGTGAGCGGGCCATGATGTAAGGGCCTGGGGCCAGCATCCCCCAATGAGGTTAAGGGCCAATGCCCCTTGCGGGTTTTAGGGGTAATTCCCTGGGTGTGTTCCTTATTGTGGTATAAGGTGGGGTCGAGGGGTGGATCTCTTGATGTGAAAGGCAATTTGGGCCTTATGAGAGGCTCAAAAAGACTCAAAAATCACTAAAAATGACTCTAAAAATGAACTCAAAAAGAATAATTTTGAAGACAAAAATAGTGCAGAATCACAACTTTAGAATGCAAAACTACAATTACACAGGTCAATATCATAACCAAAAACTACAAAATCACAACTCTAAAGTAAAAACGTAGATTGTGAGTTGTGATCTTGTGATAGCTAACCGTGATAGTTAACCTATAAAACCATAATAATTAGTCAAAACCGTGACTATAAATGACAAAATCACTATTTACTATAAATCGAGATCTACAATTTTGTGATAAACAACAAAACCTTAATATTTTGATATTTGACCAAAAACAAAAGTTTTAACAGGCTATATCAATTTACTTATATGATGTGGATGACTAAAGATGCCTTATTATAGATAATCAAGACAAATTAAAATTGATTTATGATTTTATCAAAATATTAAGATGGACACTCTGGTTTTTATCAAGATGATTCAAAATTTTGTTTAATCAAAAATGTGCTAATTATCTATCTACTTCATAGAATTCAAAGATGACTATCCAATAGACAAAATTAATTCAAAATGATAAAATTGAGAGATGACAAAATCTTGACTGGGACTACAATACTGCTACTTCATAGGGTAAAATCATGACTCTCAAAACCTTGTGACCTATAGTTTTTATGCAAAAGGCTAAAGACTGAGTTTGGATTATTTTGGGATGATCTTCCTACCTTTCTTCTTCCCTATTGAACCTACCAACCACACAGCAAAAATTTATAGAGATAGAATCTTTGTTATGAGAATGTGGTTAGCCCAAATTTCTTCTTTAAACCTAACTTATGTAAATAAGATACAAAAATGGGATTATATGATGCTTGAGATTAAGATTTGTCCCTACAAAATAGAGAGAGTTAGAATAAAACCTTGTAGATTAGAGGATAATGGTTAGCTAATGGAATTTTTATAAAAAACTATAAAACTACAAGTCAATAGGGAAAAATCACTACTTACAGGGCAAAAGCGTGATTCACAAAGTCATGATTTTGTGATGAACCTACCAATAGACTACTAATAGTTTAGGCAAAATTGCTACTTGTCAAACAAAACCATGACTCTGATAATAAAGTCATAATTCATGATTAGCAATATTGTCAAAAGGAAAAATCTTGGATGGTTAGAGGAGATGTTTTGTGGTTAAGATAAATGGTTAGCACAAAGTCAAAACTTATGGGGTAAAACCATGACTGCAAGGTCGCAAAAAACTAGTGCAATACTGCAAATTTCACCTATGCATAGAAAACTTCAAAATTTAATATTTTTCTTGATCTAATTAGACCTGTAGGAAGCAAAGACAATTATAGGATGCAAAATTGTTAGAATAGGAGGGATTGGTCCCATTGTGGTTGCCAAAATGTAAGGTGAAATTTGAGCTTAATGGTTTAAACTATGCAATTTAAACACTCAAAAATCAAACTACTTAGTTAAAGTCTAGAGCCATTAAGACTAAATGCAATCGATGAATTCATAATTCAAACTAGTATTATGATCCTATAGCTAAATGCTCTAAATCATGATTAAATAGAATATGAAATCAAGAAGATGAGATTGATTACTTTAGACTCAAAATTTGGACATTATGATGACATGATGATAGATTGTTGATGATTGATTCATGGACATGGATTAAATACTTGGTTTCTAGTTAGACATGGATTAGTTAGATAGCTTGTATATGATCTTATAAAGAGTAGAGTTTTTTAAATAGGAGGGAAGGATCAAGGGATGAAATTCAAAGTTGGATGATGGAGATCAAGGGTGGAGAATTAAAAGGAATTTAAAATTCCCTAAAGCCTCTATATTTAGAAGCTTCGAGAGGGGAGGCATGAGAATAGAGAGGATTCTAGAATTGGATAATTATAGAATCCTTTCTAGGGGTTAATGATGATTAGATGAGGGTATTATATAGGGATTAGGTAGGTGATTAGGGCTAGGGGTGTAGAAAGGCCTAAGCATAGGATAGTAGGTAGGTCATTGGGAATTTAAAATTCCCAAATAATAGATAAGTAAGATTAGGATGGGGATAATGGGGATTTAGAAAAATTAATGATGAGATGGGATAGAATAAGGTTAGTAAATGAAGGGAGATAAAGGGGAATGTTAGATAAATGACTATGAATGGGGGGATATTAAGATGGGTTAAATGAGATAAATTAGATAAGCAAAATTAGTGTTGATTAATAGTATTATTAGTGACATTAAATGAAGTGAATGGATTTAGATGTACACAAGTTTTCATGCAAAATGGCTTGCACCATCAAAATTAAAAGGTGTCAAAACCCTAGGATCTACTGTAAACATGACCTAGTTTTGCGATAATTAATTTTTGTCATTTTTAGAGGTTTCAATATTTTTTTATAATTTCACACAAATCCTTTCTAGGTTTTTCTAATTTTTTGAATATCTATAGTGAGTAATTGATTGATTTTTAAGAGGCATACTAGATCTAGTGTTTTTAGGAAATTTGAGGTTTTTGTACTTGAGTGTGCTACAAGAAACTCTTATATTCTTGGCACTATAAGGACCATCAACATCTTTAACACCTATAAGGATACCTCCAAACCACAACATGCCAAAACCCTAATGACTAAAAGTATAGGTTGCATCCCTGATGAAAAGTCTTGGTGTTAGCACTTTTGATTGTGGGAATAGTCATCATCTCCAACATCGAGACTTTTGATTGTGGGTGCAGTCTGTTGGGTGAATATTTTGTCAACTAGCTAACTGGTGACCAAAATAGTTCCTATCACCATAGCATAAGAAGATTGGTCATCCAGGTATGCAACTTTACTACATCAACCGGAGACAAATCTCTCCTCTCATCAAGGGGAGGTTCCCTATTAAATATGCAGAGGCTATATACAATATAAATAAGAAGAAAATAACACATGGGGGTAGAATAAACCATCCATCTCTCTTCTTTCAGAGGTGATGCACATAGACAAAGGATAAAACCCTGGTGAAAACATTGAAGGCACTTCTCTTCTTTCAAAAGTGTTCTTGCAGAAAATAGTAGGAGTTTCTTTCAAGTAGTGAAAGTAACTGGTGACAAAGAGCGCAGTAACCAGTAGGATGAAACAGAACACAAAGTTTCCACCTCAACTGCCCAAAGACTATAACACAAAGGATAATGGGGGCACAAAGTCAGCCCAGAATCCTCAACACAAAAAGAAAATAAGAACATAGACTGAAAACAATTGTGAAAGCACAAAGTCTTCCCATAGTTGGTTTTAGGACACTTCCCTATTACTTTCACTAATTTTGCTTGCCAAATTAAAGGAATAAGAACACCTTTAGAAGAAAGACGTAAGAATGTTCTCCTAAAAATATACAAGCCAAAACAACACAAAGTCTGTAAACAACCCACTTTCTCATTCAGATAAAATGAAATGAAATTACAATCTGAGCTCAAAGTCTCAGTCTTCTTCTTTCAAAATGGGCAGAGTTTCGCTCTTGTAAAAATGAAAAGTCTCCCGCATTGATATGAAAGATTACATTATATAGAGGCCTGGCACCTTTTCCCATGGGGTGATCCATTTGGTGCATTAATGCCTTGGATGCATTCTTAATTTTTTCATGCTAGAATAGCGCAGCTTCTTTAACTATGGCGTGCTCGTTCATCCCTTTGTCCTCTCCTTAGCTTGAATCGCTCATTTCATCACTTGCTAGCCGCACAATTATCTATTCTAAATTTATCTCAAAGGGGACAAAGAGACGACACTTTCAATGTTTGGAGGCCCTAAATATTTACCTGGTGAACTGCTTCACC
The DNA here is from genome assembly GCA_037957365.1 of Torreya grandis. Taxonomy (NCBI): domain Eukaryota; kingdom Viridiplantae; phylum Streptophyta; class Pinopsida; order Cupressales; family Taxaceae; genus Torreya; species Torreya grandis. The sequence continues at coordinate 4,070,617 of JARHVA010000429.1, forward strand.
TACTGGAAATAACTCCTACTGAGTTTCCCTCTTTGTCTCTTCCTCCTCTATGTCCCAACCTTAAGCTCTTTAGATGCATTCGGGTCCACGCCTTGAGTCTGCTAGCATCAACAGATACTTCATTGTGACAATTTTGACATTTGCAGGCCTGTCATGCATATTAGCAACTCCTTTGCATCTTTCTCACTTGCTATGACTGATTTCCACTATGGCGCGGATGCAGACACATGGCAGCTTCTGCTGCACTGGGTCAGGACATGTGGTGAGTTCCATGCTTCGAGGCTTCCTTCAAAAATGTGTCTCGACTTGTGACACTTGGTAGCTTCCGCTACCCTTTGAGACTTAAACCTTTTCCAAAGGGAACATGCCCTTTGGGGTCTTGAAAAAGGTTCATTTCATATGTTGACTGTCCTTTCTCAAAGGTGTCTGCCCTTTGGGAACTTCCAAGTGGCCTTCGGGCTTTGATTCTTTGGAGGGCCATTGGTTCCTTTATTTACTCCAAACAAAAAGTCTAAAGGAATTCCTTCAGACAATTTGTCTGAAGGAAATCCTTTCCTTCACTTCATGCATGCCTTTATATTTGAGTGTGCCCCATCCTTTGACACGTGGTGAGTTTCACCACATCAAACAAGTGACACACATCATTTTCCATTGAATCTTACGTGGCATGTTTCGTTGTTGACACTTGGCAGCATCCACCTTCTCAAGCCTTTGCAATATCATAAAAACTTTTGGGGCTTAGTCAGGCTCTCATAGATGATGACACTTGTTGGCCTCTATCATTCTCTGCATGGGGTACGTGGCATGGTCTGAATACTTTAAACAGTCACACAGGCACAGACACATGGCAGCTTTCACTTCAATTTAGTCATTTGCCCTAGGGCCCACCATGGTCTTTGCTCAAAATAGTGAAGTGAAGGAAAGAGACTGTGGATGTTGGCACTTGGAGGTTTCCAACAAGCTTTGAGAGGGACACATGGCAGTATCTGCCAATTTTCAAAAATAGCATAAGGGGGCTCGATCGATGACACTTGGCAGTATCTGCTTGACTCCTTCTATTGCACACATTTCTCTTCATAACTGAGGTAGTCTTTGAACCTTTGAACCCAGTGTATTGAACCAATTGAATGTTGAACCCATTAAACCAATGAACCAAAATGGTTCAAGGTTCAATGGTTCAATGGTTCAAGCTTTTGAGACTTCGCTAGGTGCTCGAGGCCATGGAAATTTGAAATGGTTAAACTTTGAACCACTACCAAAGTGTTTAGCTCTTGTTGACAACATTGAACCTTTGAACCCATTAAACCCATTGAACCGAAAAGGTTCAAGGTTCAATGGTTCAATCCTTGTTTTGATGCTTGTCGATAGACCCTTTTTTATTGAACTAAAGTGTTGACCCATATCTAAAGGTGACCAAGCATTGAAAATTGGTCTTTTTGATTGAACTCACCTGCAGAAGCCTTTGAACCAGTTGAACCTGCTAATCCTTTTACCAAAAAGTTGGAAGAATAACGAAATTGAATGTTTAGAACAATTTTTTGGAAATAGAAGGGACAATTTTGGCCTTGCAAGACCAAAATAGTCATATGTTGTCTAAAAAATGAGGAGTCATTTGTCAGGGACAACAGCTGGCTCCAGTTGGGGAACTTCCTTCAGTTGGAAACTTGAAACAGCTGAGGGGAGTAGAAACTAAAATCTCTGATTCCTTGAAGTGTGTCATTGGGCTACGGAGTCATGCTACCCAAAAAAAAAGGCTCCAAAATAAAAAAACAAAAACAAAAGAATAAAATAGAAACAAAAGACTATACAAATATACATATGTACAGGGGAACTCATCCAATACTTCAAGAGTTGAAGTGCTTCAGATGTTGCCCATTATGAGGTAGAGAAAAGAGAGTGTCATCTTGATACTTCAATAGGAAACTATTTTTACCATTGAGCTGATGAATAGTGAAAGGGCCCCTCCACAGGGAATCAAATTTTTCGTGCATCTCCTTTGGTTCTCTTCTCTTGTCCCATAGTAGGACTTGATCTCCAATCTAGAAATCATGATTCTTTACTTTCTGGTCAAAGAGCTTCTTCACCAAACTTTGATGGGCAATTCGGTCCACCACTACAATTCTTTGCTCATTCAGCTCAGCAAGGTACATGATCCTCTTCTTGAGTGAGCACTCATACGTTTGATCCTCAATCGCCTTAGCCAATTTCAATGCTAGCAATTCCAAGGTGATTGGTACCTCAGCATTGACACCATAAAGGAGTTGCAAGGGAGACATACCAATTACCCTCTTAGGTGTAATTCTGTCTGCCCATAGAACATCAACCAATGCCTTATGCCAAGTCCTTTGGTTGTCATCCACCAACTTCTTGATTATAGTCACTAGGTTCTTGTTGCTTGATTTAGCATGTCCATTCCCTTGTGGAAAGTAATCAGAAGAGTGAGAGAGTGTGATTCTGTAATAGAAATAGAATTGAGTAATCTCTTGGGAAGTGAAATAGGTGGCATTGTCAGTGACAATTTTGATTGGAACCCCAAACCTGGACATGATGTTTTCTTTGAGGAAATTGCACACTACTTTTGAAGTAGCATGTTTGGTTAGAACTGCTTCCACTGATTTGGTGAAGTAGTCTATTGTTGTGAGGACATAGTCATGTCTAGTACTTGATGATGGATTTATAGCTCCAATAAAATCAATCCCCCATTACTATAATGGCTCTTCTATGATCACTGGTTCAAGGGGTAGGGAAGTTAACTTGGGCCTTCCAACAAACTGTTGGCACAGTTCACATCCCCTGACCCACTTGTATGCATCTTGAAAGAGAGTTAGCCAATAATATCTAGCTCGTAGGATCTTACGGGTAGTCACAGAGGTAGAAAAATGTCCTCCACAAGCCAAATTGTGGAAGGACTTCAGAAGATGGCTTTGTTGCTCCTTGTCCACACAACGAAGGAACATTCCATCAAGCCTTCTCTTGTATAAGCCATTGTCCCAGAGGACAAAATTAGCAACTTTCAGCTTGATGGTTCTCCTTTCTTTATAAGATAGGTGAGCAAGACATTCACCATAAGTAAGGAAATGAGCAATACCTGAATACCACTCATTTGTGGTAGAGACAAAGAGGACTGTTGGTGTTTCATTCACTTTTGATTCTTCATGTTTCATTCCTCTTAGCTTGTTATCAGCAATTAGTTGGCATAGCCCCTTTTCACGTACTAGCTTTGTTGTCTTGATGATCAGATCAACTCCTAGATCTTTGCAACCTAATTGCCTCTTTTTATCTCAAACTCCTACTGAGTCAATATAGATTTCACTGTGGTGTCAGGGACTAAGGTAGTAACCCAAGAATTGAGGATGTAGAAATGAAAATGTTTTATGGCCTTCACCACTGCATAAGCGTGATTCTCCATATTTGAGTACTTCATTTTATGAGCTTTGAGAGGATAGCTCATGAAGGAAATGGGAGATTCCATACCTTCTTTATTCTATTGAACCAAAATTGTTGAAAATATATGTTCTAAAGCATAGCTGTAAATGGTGAACTCTTTGCTATAGTCTAGACAAGCTAGAATTAGAGCATTGGCAATGGCAGCCTTGACATCCTCAAATGTTGACTTACCTTCTTTAATCCAACTGAAGGTGGTTTTTCTCTTCATCATGTTTACAATGTGCCTAGTCTTCTTGGCAAACTCAGGGATGAACCTCCATAAGAAATTCACCTTTCTAAAGAAAGAGTGAACAGCAATCTTGCTTGTGGGCAAGGAAAGTTCTTAGATAGACTTGACTCTATCTGTGTCAATATTTATGCCTCCTTTGGACACAATGTGTCCAAAAAGTTTTCCCTCCGTTACTCTAAAGACTGACTTCTTGAGGTTTAAGGAAATGCCATTTTGGCGGCAACGCTCTAGCACTTGTTGTAAATGGCTCACATGATCTGGGTGATGCTTAGAGAAGACAGTGATGTCATCAAGATAAACTACAATGAACTTACCCATCTCATCCTTAAAGTCAAGATCCATTGCTCTTTGGAAGGTGGCACCAATAATTATCAAGCCAAAAGGCATTCTTTTATATGCCAACGTGCCCTAAGGTGTGGTGAAAGTGGTCTTATGCTGGTCTGCTTCACCAACTTTGATCTGATTATATTCTGAGAAGCCATCTAGCATTGATAACATCTCTGAGCCCATCACTATCTGCAGCACTTGATCCATGATTAGCAAAGGATAATTATCCTTCAAGGATGCCTGGTTTAGATTCCTAAAATCCACACAAAGGCAAATTTTACCATTCTTCTTTCTTACAGGCACTATATTGGCAATCCATGTGGAATGATGGATTGAAAAGATTATCTTGGCATTTAGCATTTTTTGTATCTCAGATAAAATAGTACCTAATATTTTCATATTATAATGCCTAGATCTTTGCCTATAAGGTGTTGAATCAGCCTTAAGGGGGATGTTGTGTCAAATTTTGTCAGGCCAGAGTGATTTTAGGTTAGCATAGGAGTACGCTAAGACATCCATGTATTCATTGAGTAAAGAGGTGAACTTGAAATGCTCTTTAGGAGTATAGCATTTCTCAATGTTCACCATCTTGGGGTCTTCCTTGGTTTCCAGATTTACTTGATCAAACACCTGAGATGAGCTTGAATCCATTGGCTTCTGTTTGATGAATCTATTATGCTTATCAAATAGCTTCTCAAGGGAAACTAGGCCTTTGGGAATATTATTCCTTTTGAGTTATAAAAACTCCTCACCTGTGTCTATATTTGATTCAAGCCCCATTTCACACTTTTGAGGTTCACTGCCTTCAAAATGCAGCTATTTAAAGCCATCTTTTTGCTCTAGAAAGGCAAAGCTTTGGTTGTCATTATTAAACACCTGCCAATGACTAGCATTATTAGGTACACTTGGCTGAAAGACCAGCTCAATCGTGTACTTGTTTCCTTTGAAATCTAGGTGGGGGACCAAGAGAGTAGCTGAAATAGCCAATGCATTCGCTCGGTCATTGAATTCTCTGAGAACCATAGAGATGCTGAAAGCATCAAAGTCTTCAAGCTAGTCCCAGACTAGATTACAATAATGATGCAATCTGTTATTCTTAGTTTGATACAGGTTCCTTACCTGACAAACCACTAGTTTGGCATCTCCTTTAGCATGAAAGAGCTTGATGCCTTTGTCTCGAGTAGCCCTCAATTCAAGAAACAGAGACTCATATTCAACTGTGTTATTTGTGTTACTAAATTGTAATTTATAAGATGAGGGAAAAATATCTCCTTGAAGAGATATTAACACAACCCTAGCTCTTGAACTAGTGGAAGAGCTGTTGCCATCAAATTCAAGAATCCATACCTCATTTGATACTAATTTTCTTTTGGATTCTTCTTAATCTAAGGATGGAGACACTTCCACACTTACTTTGTGCTCAGCCAATTCATCTGTTGTTCTAGCTGAATGCATTTCCAAGCTGTCATCTACAGGAGTTTCATCAGATGTCTTATGAACTCCATTCATGTACATAAAGTAGTTACCCATGTCTGAAGACTCAAACATAGTTTGAGCTTCAGGTGCTGAGGTCTGGGTAACTACATATTTCACTTCCTTTTTGGGGAGCAGCCTCTTTATAACACTTTTGACTGGAATCCTCACCTTTGATAAATCTATGCTCAATTCACCTCCAACATCCCTACAAAAATTTTGTCCAAGAAGGATGCCATATGATGCTGAGATGTCTGCTACCAAGATAGTCATCTTGATTCTTTTGTTTGGAAAGTTAGTGAATGCAAATTGGGCATCTTTACTTTGTCCCAACAAAGGCACTTGCTTATTTTTTAGGAAGAAGCATCTACCAAAAGTCTTAGTCAATGTGAGGTCAAGGGATTCAACCACTTTAGTAGGCATGACATTATTTGAAGCTCCAAAATTAATGATATAATTATTTAGTTGATGTCCATTTATCAATAATGAGACATAAAAAAATTTATTTCTACCAGGAGCAGTAGGGGGAGCAATGACAAGGTTGTTCTTAGTGGGTGCACTCTTGGTAGGATCATGTGTCACTTTGGGAATTGCTTGTTCAACAAGGATCTTCTAGTTTTTAACACATTGAACCAGTCTGTCTAATTGCTCAGAATGGGACTATAAAAATTCAAATTCAAACATTTGAATTTTGATTTTCTTTACATGGTCAATGATATCAAATGTCTGAAATAAGCTAGGAGTAGAGGATGGGAGTTCCTCTTTTTGATTTTTGAAAGGGGGAGGAATAGACTGCGGATTTGAAGTAAAAGGCATAGGGGTATTTGGGGTACTCACCTTTCTCGCAATCACCAAGTCTTTTGGCTAGAAAGAAAGAGTGGATCCCCGCTTAGAAATTAAAATTGCCAGTTAAAGTTGCTCCTCTACTTTTTCTTTATCAGCTTATTGAGTTGATTGATTCTTAGACTGAGTGAATACAACATATGACCCCTCAGCTACATTTCTTTCACTTCTAGGTTCATCCTGATAGTTTAGGAAACCAATATGGGAGTCACTAGTTAATTCTTCTTCTTCCTCAATGAAGAGATTAGTGTCATCTTTGAGATTCAACTCAGGCTAGAATGAGAAGTCTGATTCAGTTTTAAGATATCCAACTGCTAAGTTATTTAGAGGTGCTTCGAGGGTGAGGTTCCTTTGTAGAGGAAGAAGGTGATTTTACTATCCTTGATTCTTGATAGCATTGCCTTGGTACGCCTGATTTTGAAATGTCCTCTTGGGCATATCTCTATATGTAGGAACAGATGACATCCCTTGTGCCACTTGCTTTTTGAGAGCTAGCATTTTATTTGTCAGCTTTTGCACCATTGGGTCAGTGGTGGTTGTAGGTGAGTATTCAGAAGATGAAGAGGATTTACCTTTATTAGGGTCTCTCATTATCTTTCCTACCAAGATAAGGTCATCTTCTACCTCGGTAGCTAAGTCTTAAGCAGAAACAAGGTCTATGTGTCTAGCCTGTCTCTGTAAGAAACTCACTTCAGGCAGTTGTGAGTTGATGAAGAAGCATTTGAGGTTCTAAGGTGTTGGCTGGGTGACAATGGCAATTATGTGCCTCAGCTTGTCAAACTTAGCAATAAAATCCCTCATAGGCTCATGAGGCTCTTTCTTCATCTGAGTGAGCTGGGCTAGCAAGGCATGTGCATCTTCTACAGGCTTAAACTTGGCTTCAAACTTGTCTTTTAGAGTGTCTCAATCAGTCACTGATTCAGCCTACAGGTGGTAGAACCAGTCTGCAATAGTGCTTTGTAGTGTCTCCATGAACAGCCTGACTGCTATGTATTCAAATTCAACCCCTATTATGTTGAGTTGTGGAGCTAAAAGCTTCACTGATGAGCTAATGCAGAGGTTGCTGGGTTTACACAGTAATTGACATCGATTAGAACCAATCGACATCGATTAGGGGTCGATCGACATCAGTTATCTTTAGCTACATAGTAATCAACATCGATTAGGGGTCGATCGACATCGGTCATCTTTAGATTGACACTGATCGGCATTGATCTTCTGTGCATTTCCAGCTTTTCTAATTTTAGATTACTATTTTTAGAGAACAAATTTGAGTCTTTGATTAAGAGGTGGATCAAACGGTGGAGAATGCATGGTTCATGAAACCCTAGTGTTGTAGTATACTATATAATAGGGTTAGATCCTCATAGCATGTAAGGAAAACACAACTCAGTAGTTGAGTTGATTGTAATTGATTGAGAGAGAGAGAGAACTCTTGAGGGAGAATTACTATACATCTTTGAGGTGTGAGGAGAAAGAGATTTCTTCATTGTATTTTCTTCTAGAAAAGTTTAATACAAAATTAGTTATTTCTCGTATCTCCTATTATTTGTTGTTTCTGATTTATAGTTACTTATTAATTCTAATTCAATTATGTGTTTAGTTGCTTATACAAAAGTAATAAATTATACTCTAAGATCCTAACAATTGGTATCAGAGCTCTAAACACTAACAAGTGGTATCAGAGCATGTTAGTGTTTGTTGATTACAGAATTCACTCACAAGGGTTTCTGATTGAGTGGGAGCAAATCAATGGCAGAAGAAAGTAAACTAAGAATAGAGAAATTTAATGGCAAGAATTGTCAATTATGGAGGATGCAGATTGAAGATTATCTATATCAGAAAGATCTGTATTTACCATTGGGTGGGGTTTCCAAGAAGCCCACAGATATGCAAGATGAAGAATGGAATGTTCTTGATAGAAAGGCTCTTAGATCTATAAGGTTGAACCTTACATCTTCTATGATTTCTAACTTATCACAGGCAAAGACAATGGTAGAGTTAATGGATACTTTGGCAAATTTATATGAAAAACCCTCTGCTTCGAATAAGGTATATCTTAGGAAGCAATTATTTAATTTGCAAATGCAGGAAGGTGGATATGTATCTAGTCATCTTAATGATTTCCATGCAATAGTAAATTAGTTAAATTCAATCAAAATAGTTTTTGATAATGAAATTAAGGCTCTCTTAATCTTATGCTCTTTACCTGAAAGTTGGCATAGTTTTGTAATGGTAGTTAGTAATACTGCATCTGCTTCAAATATCTTGAAAGTTGATTATGTTTTTAGTGTAATCTTGAATGAATAAATTCACAGAAAAAGCATAGGAGAAACATTAGGTAATGCTTTAAGTGTTGAAAGTAGGAGAAGTCAAAGAGAGAAGGGCAAGAAAGGAAAATCAAGGTCAAAAATGGGAAGTAGATCCAAATCCAGAAATAGAAGAATAACATGTTAAAATTGTGGAAAGAAAGGGCATGCAAAGAAAGATTGTTGGTTGAAAGATAACAAAGAAAATCAGCATGAAGGTAATAAAGAAGCAAAAGTTGCAGGTATTGTTGTACATGATGCTCTTATATTTTCTTTGAATAATAAAGTAGAATAATGGGTTTTAAATTTTGCTGCCTCTTTTCATGCAACCCCAAATACAGAATTTTTCAATGATTATGTCCATGGAGACTTTGAAAAAGTTTATTTAGGGGATGATGAGCCTTGTAAAATTGTTGGCAAAGAAAAGGTGCAGCTGAAATTGCAGAATGGCAACACATGGGTGTTGAAGGATGTCATGCATGTACTCATCTTGAAGAGGAATCTGATTTTTACAGGAAATTTGGGTGATTAGGGTTGCATAGTAACTCTCACAGCTGAATCTTGGAAAGTTTTTAAGGGTGCACTTGTATTAACAAGAGGTAAGAGAGTAGGTACACTTTATCTATTTACTTGTATTACTGATTATTCTCTTTCTATTTTATTTACTTTAGATGTAGATGCAAAGTTGTGGCACTGTAGGCTTGGTCACATGAGTGAGAAGGGAATGAATGTTCTTAAGTCAAAAGGTAAGCTTTCAGATTTGAAAAGCATAGATCTAGATTTCTATGAGCATTATATTTTTGGAAAATAGAAGAAAGTGAGGTTTCTCAAGATTGGGTCAACAAAGAAGAAGCACAAGTTGGAGCTTGTTCACACAGACGTGTGGAGACCAGCTCAAGTAGCTTCTATTGGAGGATCACAGTATTATGTTTCTTTCATTGATGATGCTACAAGAAAGGTATGAGTTTATTGCATAAAAAGGAAATTTGATGTTTTTGACACATTTAAGAAATGCAAAGCTTTGGTTTTCAATGAGAAGGTGATGTACAGTGATCAGCTCAAGAGCTTGAATAATTCTAAGCAGGGCAATCTTGATTTGGAAGAGGTTATGATCCAAAATGAGCTCACGATTAAAAATAACCACTCACAAGAAAACATAGAGACCGATGTCAGTCATGTGGAAATTGACGTCGATTAGGTGGAAACTGACATCGATCAGGTGGAATTGACATCAGTCAGGTGCAAACTGATATCAATCAGAGATGACTAGGATCGATCACTATCAAAAGGAAATTTGGGTGGACAGCAAGCTGTAAATGAGTCTCAAATGCCCATAAGGAGGTTTGAAAGGGTAAGTAAACCTCTAATTCATTATTCCCTTTCTTTATACTACTCATTACTCACTGATGGTGGAGAACTAGAAATTTGTGATGAGGCAATGCAGGTAGAATCCAGGAAACAGTGGGAGCATGGCATGAATGAGAAAATTGATTCTTTGGAAGAGAACCATACGTGGAATTTGGTTGAGTTGCTAGCTGAAAAGAAAGCACTAAAAAACAAATGGGTATATAGGTTAAAGGAAGGAGAGAATGGACAAATGAGACATAAGGCCAGGTTGATAGTAAAGGGATTTGCACAGAAACTAGATATTGATTTTGGTGAAATTTTTTCTCCTGTAGTAAAGATGACTTCTATTCAGACTGTATTATCTTTAGTTGTTATTCAGGATTTGCATCTTGAGCAGCTTGATGTTAAGATAGCATTTCTTCATGGAGATTTGGATGAAGAGATATATATGGATCAGTTGAAAGGTTTTGAGGTCAAAAGTAAGGAGAAAATTGTGTGCAGGTTGAAGAAAAGCTTATATGGTCTTAAGCAAGCTCTAAGATAATGGTATTTGAGGTTTGACAGGTTTATGACAGAGCATGGCTTTAGTAAATGTCAATCCGACCATTGTGTTTATTTTAACAGATTGGATAATGGTAGTTATATTATTTTGTTACTGTATGTAGATGATATGTTTGTTGCAAGTTCACACATGCAAGAAATTACTGAGCTTAAAATAAAATTAGCTCACACATTTGCCATGAAAGATTTAGGATCAGCAAAGAAAATCCTTGGCATGAGTATTAAGAGAGACAGAAAAAATCAAAATTTGATTTTGTCTCAAGAGGATTATGTGAATAAGGTGTTGAAAAGGTTCAATATGTAGAATGCAAAATCGGTAAGCACACCTATGGCTGGATACCTCAAGTTGAGAAAAGAATAGTGTCCTAAATCACATGATGAGGTTGAGTACATGAGTAGAGTTCCATATGATTCAGCAGTTAGGAGCTTGATGTATGAAATGGTATGTACTAGACTAGATATTGCCCAAGTAATGGGAGTTGTCAGCAAGTTTATGGTCAATCTAGGAAAGGAACACTGGAAAGCAGTTCAGTGGATTCTCAGATATTTGAGAGGGACCAGCAATAGGCATTTATGCTATGGAGGGCCAAACACTTCTCTACATGGGTATGTAGATTCATATATGGTAGGTGACTTGGATGGTAGGAGAAGCACCACAGGATATGTGTCCACTGTTGGTGGAACGGCAGTTAGCTGGATTTCAAAGTTGCAGAAGGTTGTTGCCTTGTCTATTACAGAGGTAGAATACATTGCAGTCACAGAGGCTAGTAAGAAAATGATTTGGATGACTCGGTTCATGGAAGAGTTGGAAAAGGAGCAAGAGAGTTACAGATTGTATAGTGATAGTCAAAGTGCAATTCATTTGGCAAAGAATTCAGCCTTTCATTCAAGAACCAAACATATACAGCTTAGGTACCACTTCATTAGATAGGTATTGGAAGATGGACAGTTGAAGCTGGAAAAGATCCATACAGATAAGAACCCTACTGATATGTTAACAAAGTTGGTAACAAAGGAGAAGTTAAATCATCATTCAATTGTTGTTGGTCTTCAAGATTGAACTTGAAGAGGGAGAAACAAGCTAGAGATGTTTAGAGGATGTTGTTGTACAGGTATAGGTGCAGTTTTTTATCTCTAAGTGGGAGATTATTGAGTTATGGAGCTAAAAGCTTCATTGATAAGCTAATGCAGAGGTTGTTGGGTTTACATAGTAATTGACATCGATTAGGGGTCGACTAACATCGGTTATCTTCAGCTACATAGTAACTGACATCGGTTAGGGGTTAGCCGACATCGGTCATCTTTAGATTGACACCGATCAACATCAGTCGTCTATGCATTTTTAGCTTTTATAATTTTAAATTACTATTTTTAGAGAACATATTTGAGCCTTTGATTAAGAGGTGGATCAAATGGTGGAGAATGAATGGCTCATGAAACCCTAGTGTTGTAGTATACTATATAATAGGGTTAGATCCTCATAGCATGTAAGGGCAATACAACTCAGTAGTTGAGTTGATTGTAATTGATTGAGAGAGAGAGAGAGAGAGAGAGAACTCTTGAAGGAGAATTATTGTACATCTTTGAGGTGTGAGGAGAAAGAGATTTATTCATTATATTTCCTTGTAGAAGAGTTTAATACAAGATTGGTTGTTTCTCGTATCTCCTATTATTTGTTGTTTCCGATTTCTAGTTACTTATTACTTCTAGTTCAATTTTGTGTTTAGTTGCTTAAACAAAAGTAATCAATTATACTCTAAGATCCTAACAACTGGTATCAAAGCTCTAAACACTAACATATTATGTCATAGGCTATGTTGAAAGTTGTAATGTGTTCATCAGATGAACTTTCCTATCACTGAAGAATTTGGAGAAATTTTTCCTTGAATTGCGTGAAAGTTCATGCAGAGGTGGAGTCAAATTTAGTGGACTGAAAGAGTTACCCCACAGGCTTTGAGCCATGATTTGATTATGTAAAAGTGGGATCACTAATCCAGACAGAGTGTGGATAGGCAAAGCTTAGCTAGCAGTAGAAAAAAAAACTCTGCCTTGTGGTGGTGACCTGGTAGGGCTAGGAGGAAGACTCCTAGTCTGTCTAAGGTGAGGTTATGGAGAAAGCAACTCAAAATTACTCTGTTGCACCAACTCAAAATTAGGGTCAACAATACCATGGGATTTATGGCCTCTGGTATAGCGTGGAGTTGCCAGATTGTAAAATAAAAATGGAAAAGGATTGGTCTTGCTTCAATTTGAAGCTTGAGGCTTCAAATAGCTTGTCCCTCCCCAGTAGAGTCACCAAAAACTGTTGGGTGAATATTTTGTCAGCCAGCTAACTGGTGACCAAAATGGTTTCTATCACCACAGCATAGGAAGATTGGTCATTTAGGTGTGCAGCTTTACTACATCAACTGGAGACAAATCTCTCCTCTCATCAAGGGAAGGTTCCTTATTAAATATGTGGAGGCTATATACAATATAAATAAGTAGAAAATAACACATGGGGGCAGAATAAACCATCCATATCTATTCTTTCAGAGGTGATGCACACAGACAAAGGAGAAAAGCTTAGTGAAAACACTGAAGAAGTGTTCTTACAAAAGACAATAGGAGTTTCTTTTAGGTAGTGAAAGTAACTGGTGACAAAGAGCACAGTAACCAGCAGGATGAAACAAAACACAAAGTTTCCACCTCAACTACCCAAAGACTATAACACAAAGGATAATGGGGGCACAAAGTTGTCCCAAAATCCTCAACATAAAAAGAAAAGAAGAACATAGACTAAAACCAATTATGAAAGCACAAAGTCTTCCCACAGTTGGTTTTAGGACACTTCCCTATTACTTTCACTAATTCTGCTTGCCAAATTAAATGAATAAGAACACCTTCAGAAGACAGACGTAAGAATGATCTCCTAAAAAGATACAAGCCAAAATAGCACAAAGTCTATAAACAACTTGCTTTCTCATTCAGATAAAATGAAATGAAATTACAATCTGAGCTCAAAGACTTAGTCATCTTCTTTCAAAATTGGCAGAGTTTCGCTCTTGTAAAAATGAAAAGTCTCCCGCACTGATACGAAAGATTACATTATATAGAGGCAGAGAGAGGCCTGGCGCCTTTTCCCATGAGGTGATCCATCCAGCACATTAATGCCTTAGATGCATTCTTAATTTTGTCATGCTGGAACAGGGTGGCTACTTTAACTGTGGCATGCTCGTTCATCCCCTTTGTCCTCTCCTTAGCCTGAATCGCTCATTCCATCACCTGCTAGCTGCGCAATTGTCTATTCTACATTTATCTCAAAGGGGACAAACAGATGAGACTTTCAACATTTGGAGGCCCCAAATATTTACCCAACAAATTGCTTCACCTATTGGAAATAACTCCTACTGAGTTTCCCTCTTTATCTCTTCCTCCTCTATGTCTTGGCCTTAAGCTCTTTAGATGCATTTGGGTCTGCGCCTTGAGTCTACTAGCATCAACAGAAACTTCATTGCAAAAATTTTGACATTTGTGGGCCCATCATGCATCTTAGCAACTCCTTTGTGTCTTTCTTGCCTTCTATGACTACTTTCCACTATGGCACGAATGCAGATACATGGTAGCTTCTGTTACACTGGATCAGGACATGTGGCAAGTTCTACACTTTGAGGCTTCCTTCAAAACTGTGTCTCGACTTGTGATACTTGGCAGCTTCTACTACCCTTTGAGACTTAAACATTTTTTGAAGGGAACATGCCCTTTAGGGTATTGAAAAAGGTTCATTTCATGTGTTGAGTGTCCTTCCACAAAGGTGTCTTCCCTTTGAGATCTTCCAAGTGGCCTTTAGGCTTTGATTCTTTGAAGGGCCATTGGTCCCTTTATTTCTTTCAGACAAAAAGTCTGAAGAAATTCCTTCGAACAATTTGTCTGATGGAAATCCTTTCCTTGGCTTCATGCATGCCTTTGTATTTTAGTGTGCCCCGTCCTTTGACACGTGATGAGTTCTGCCATATCAAACAAGTGACACACATCATTTTCTATTGAATCTTATGTGGCATCTTCCACTGTTGACACTTGGCAGCATCCACCTTCTTGGGCCTTTGCAATATCATAAAAACTTTTGGGGCTCAATCAGGCTCTCGCAAATGATGACACTTGTTGGCCTCTACTATTCTCTGCATGGGGCACATGGCATGGTCTGAATACTTTAAACAATCACACAAGCGTAGACACATGGCAGCTTCTACTTTAATTTAGTCATTCACCTTGAGGCCCACCATGTTCTTTGCTTGAAATAGTGAAGTGAAGGGAAGAGATTGTGGATGTTGGCACTTAGAGGATTTCGATAAGCTTTGAGAGGGACATGTGGTAGTATCCACCAATTCACAAAATAAAGTGTAAGGGGGCTTGGCTGACGACACTTGGCAGCATCCGCTTGACTCCTTCTATTGCATGTGTTTCTCTTCATAATTGAGGCAATCTTTGAACCTTTGAACCCAGTGCATTAAACCAATTGAACGTTGAACCCGTTGAATTGATGAACCAAAATGGTTCAAGGTTCAACGGTTCAATCGTTCAAGCTTTTGAGACTTCGCTAGGTGCTCAGGGTCATATAACTTTCAAACAGTCAAACTTTAAACCTCTGTCGAAGCACTTAGCTCTTGTTGAGGACGTTGAACCTTTAAACCCATTAAACCGAAAAGGTTCAAGGTTCAATGGTTCAATCCTTGTTTTGATGCTTGCTGACAGACCCTTTTTTATTGAACCAAAGTGCTAACTCATATTTGAAGGTGACCAAGCATTGGAAATTGCTCCTTTTAATTGAACTCACCTGTAAAAGCCTTTGAACTGGTTGAACCTGCTAATCCTTTTACCAAAAAGTTGGAAGAATAATGAAATTGAATGTTCAGAACAAATTTTTGGAAATGGAAGGGACAATTTTGGCCATGCAGGACCAAAATAGTCACATGTTGTTTGAAAAATGAGGAGTCATTTTTTAGGGACAACACAGTCAACTTCCCCAACATTGAGAGTTGTGATTGTAGGAGCAGTCAAAAAACCTAACACTTTTAAAGAGTGATGCAACCCTAATGCTTTTCCCCACTATAATTACCACCAACAATCCTGACATTAAGACTTTGGGGTATGCATGTAGTCTTAAACACTATTACAACAAGGTCCTGTAACCCTGGCATAAAACTCTTAACATTGGACTTATTGACTGATGGAGCAGTCTAAAACCTGATAAGTGTGCAAGGTCCTCCAAACTCTAATGATGGCCATGGGAATGTCAAATTTAATCTCATAAATTATGACACTATTCATTTTCAAAAAGGGGTTTTTTATGATGTCACTTTCTTATCAATCAAAGTTGGGGGGAGAGTACCCAAATTTGGTCTTAGGCCCTAATGGGAGTTAAGCCCTTGTTCATGACTAACCCAGAATTATTTAAATTTTTCTCCAAGGGGGCATACATTTTTTGAGGGTAAGTTGCCACCATTTTTTTTCAAACTATTTTCACACTCGATTTTTTTATGTAAAGTGGAGAACATTATTTTTTTCTAACAAGAAACATTCAAATGTGCATAACTTTTAGTATGCTACTCATTTTAAGGTGTCATTTTTTTAAAAAGTGTGAATTTTTTTTAGATATATGCATTGGGGATATTAGTGTACCTTATAATTTTGAACCTTTATAGATTTAGGGGGTGTCATATTCTTAGTCTACATCACACACAGTTCAACAAATACTTCCTTTTTGCACCATGGATCTAAGTTTTGTTCTGATTCTTACACCATTCAACTATCATGAGTAGAAACTCAAAGTTAAAATCCTCTTGAGGAAAAAAGGCTTACACCAAATCATAATGGGTATAGAAATAGAATCGACACCTAAAACATAGAAGGTGAAGTGGTATAACTGAAGTGACTAAGCCTATAATCTATTATGCCTATCTATGTCTCGGAATTACTCTTTCATATCTAATCTGCAACATCTCCAAATCAAGTATGGACCTTATTAGAAAAACTCTTTGGAAAGCAAGACATCATGAGGAGTCATGAGTTAGAGAATGAGCTCATTAGTTTGAACCTAGGTGACTTTGATATGATTCAAGGATTCTTCACCAAGTTTAAATCACTCAGGTTATAGTTGAAACTATGTGGCATTGATAAAAATATGATCAATTCATTATTTCCATCCTTGATAAATTTAATTTCAATTATTTTGTCTTCATTTCTACCTTCCACATAACCAAATGTGTCATTAGAGCTACATGGACCATGCCATCCTTGGATGATTTTACTACTAACTTGAATCGAAAGCAAAACAAGCTCATTCAAATAGGTACACTGAAGTCCTCCAAATTACATGCCTTAATTTTAGGTCATGACAAACATAAGGCTTATAGTAGCAAGGAGAAGAAATAGAATAAGGACTCAAAACAAATAAAGGGTCAAAAATATTATTCTAATTCAAAAGAATAAAAAGATTCCTCCTTTTTAGATGGGAAATCCAAGAATGAGTGACTCACATGTGGATACTACAAGAAACTTGGACATGATGAATCCAAATGCATGAACGAGTAGATTGACCAACTAAAAAAATGTTTGAAAAGCACAATATTAGTGTCCCCAATTATTATAATCAGAGTTCATCAACACAAGAGTCTTATAAGGCCAAAGATAGTAAAAAGTGCAAAGATAAGGGCAAATCACTTGTTGTAGTTATGTCTCGGTCTTCCACATGGGTTATTAATTTTGGTGAATCACACCACATGGCTTCATCATAGGCATGTTATTGTCCTTGGATACTTGTTTTATGCCTTCCATTTTATTGGGTAATGATACTTCCATAGAATTCGGTGGGAGTGGATCAATTGAAATGAATGATGGGACATTTTATGATGTTTTATGTGTTCCCTCATTATCCATAAATATCATATTTATTTATCAGATCACTCACATCAGTTCAAATAAGAGAGTTGAGTTTGTTGGGTGAATATTTTGTCACCAGCGTACTGATGAGCAAAATAGGTCTGATCATCCATAGTAAGGGAGATTGGTCATCTAAAGTTGCAGGTTTACCACATCCAAAGGGGAAAAATCTCTCCTCTCATCAAGGGGAGGTTCTCTATAAAATATGAAGGCACTATTTACTGTGTGTGTGTGTGTGTGTGTGTGTGTGTGTGTGTGTGTGTGTGTGTGTGTGTGTGTGTGTGTGTGTAGAAAATAACACTCAGTGGTAGGATACACCATCCATCTCTCTTCTTTCAGAGATGATGTTAACAAACAAAGGAGAAAATCTTGGTGAAGACACTAAAGGCACTTCTCTTCTTTCAGAAGTGTTGTTGCAGGGAACAACAGGAGGAGTTCTTTTAGGTAGTGACAAGTAACTGGTAAACAATGGCATAGTAACCAATAGACTGAGATGTAGCACAAAGTCTCCACCTCGACTGCCCAAGAGTGAGATACGAAGGACAATGAGGGAATAAAGTCATCCCAAAGTCTTTTACATAGAAAAAAATATGAAGGATAATGAGGGAAAAAAGTCATCCCAAGATCCTTTACACAAAAACAGAAAGAAAACACTCTAAAGGCAATTGTGGGGACACAAATTCTCTCCACAGTTGGCTTCAGGACACCTTCCTAATTACTTTCACTAGTTCTGCTTGCCAAATCAAATAAACAAGAACACATTTAGAAGATAGACATAAGAACAATCTCCTAAAATGATACAAGCTATGACAGCACAAAGTCTGCAAAAAACTTGCTTTCTCATTTAGATAAAATGATATGAACAACAATCTGAGCTCAAAGTCTCAGTATTCACCTTTCAATTTGGGTAGAGTTTTGCTTTTGGTAATGGGAAGATCTCCTCCATATAATGAGATAAATTATAATATATAGCAATCACGCAAGGATTGATGCTCTTTCCCATGGGATGGCCCATGCTATAGTCAACATCTTTAATGTGCCTTCAGTTTTGTCTGGAGGGACCATGCTAGGAATAGTGCATTGCCTTAACTATGGCATGTCCATTCATCTAATATGTCTCTTCCTTGGTATGGACTATCTGGTCCTTTTCCTGATGTCTGTGCAGTTGTCCAATTTGCCATTACTTCATGGAAGAAAAATAGGCCACGTCCTTGATTTGGTGTGCTTAGAAGTCTACTTGATCCACTATTTCACCTACTAGAAATAACTCTTTTGAAGATATTTTTGGTCATTTGGTCTTGTTCCTCTCTCCCCTATAGCAATTTGAGTCTTTGGGCTCTCTTTTCAGCCAGTCGCTTGGTTCTTCCTTTGGCTCCTTTGGCCGTGGCAGGTTCCACTACAATGAAACTTATTAGAAACTTATAGAAAATGGGATCCACAACACTTCTTGCCTGAGCAGCTTTAAAAGGGGAATGTGGATGCAGACACTTGTCACATTATGCTGAGCTATAACGGGACACATGGCATGTTTCATTTAACTTATAGAAGCTTTAGAAACCTTTTGAGAGTCTTGCAAAAGATGACACATGGCGGCTTCCACTCTGCTTTAGAAATAATATAGAAACATTCAAGACTCATTCAGATTCACATGAATGATGCCACTTGTCACACTCCACTTCAACTCTAGAAGGGACACGTGGCATCTTCCGCTACACTTTATCTTTTTTCATCGAGCATTTTTCCTCAGGCTTTTCCTTCAAACAAAAAGTCTGAAGGAATTCCTTTAGGCAATTTGTCTGAAGGAAAGCTTTTGTTCCTTAGCCATTTGTTCCTTTCAATTTCTTCAGGGTTTCTTCTTGAGTGAATTCCTTCAGACAAAATGTCTGAAGGAATTTTGCCTTAACCATTTTTTTGAGGAAACTCTTCCCGAAGTCTAACGGCTCTTTCACTTAATAATTTACTTCAAACAAAAAGTTTGAAGGAAATGTTCCCTATCAGCCTTTGAACAAATCTGAAGGAATTCTATCTTTTATGTCTTCTCTTTGACCCTTGAACTGATTTTGGCACCCTACGCAAGGGCACTTGCCTCTAGTTCACTACCCTTCGCAAGGGCATTTGTTCCTTCCACCCTGGGGTAGCCCCTTAAACCTACTAGTTGAACCCACTGATTGAACCAACCTTGGTTCAATGGTTCAATGGTTCAATCAGTTTAATATCTTTATTTAACTAAGTCCTTTTGATCTTTTAAAACCAAATGCATTGAACCATTTGGTCATTGAACCCATTAAATCATCGAACCAAAATGGTTCAAGGTTCAACGGTTCAACAATTCAAGCCTTTGTTTTTCATTAAGTGTTTGAAGCCGTGGAACCTTGAACCTTGACAAAGCACTTAACTCTTGCTGATGACATTAAACCTTTGAACCCATTAAACCTATTAAACCAAAATGGTTCAAGGTTCAACGGTTCAATGGTTCAATCCTTGCTTCGAAGCTTGCCATTGAACATTTTTTGGTTGAACCCAGGCGTTGAACCAACCTAAAAAATGACAAAGTGTTGGAAACTTTTTCTTTTGATTGAACTCGCCTGTAGAAGCCTTTGAACCTGTTGAACCTGCTAATTTCATGCATTATGAGTCTATAGAAACATATCTACAGAGTTCATAGTTTTAAGCCTGTAGAGTCCGTAGATTTCTAGAAAAGCTTTGAAAAATGAAGGACTTGAATGCTCAAAGCAATTTTTGAAAAGGGGAGAGATGATTTTGGTCTGTTAAACCAAAATAGTTCATAGGTTGTCTCAAAAATGTCACTCATTTTTGGGGACAACAGAGTTCACACCCAATTTCATGGTTACTAAAGAAACAAACAGTGATTTCATTGTTGCATTTTGGAAAGTAGATCACCAATCTAGGTTGTATACTTCTCACATTTTGATCTTGATCAACCCTCTATTTCACTACTCACTCATTCAAATGAGGTGAGTAAATTATGGCATGAACAATTTGTCCATCTCAACTATCACTACCTAGAGTAACTCAGTCATAAAGACATGGTTTCAAGGTTACCATGGGTCAAGTTTTATGATTAAATTTGTTAGGGTTGCATCCTTGGTAAGCATCCTAACGAGAAGTATGACAATGATAAATCACAAAGAGCTAATCAAATATTAGAGATTGTCCATAGTGACATTATTGGCCCATTTCCAAAACCCTCATTCAATAAGACAAAGTACATACTTAATTTCATCGATGCATTTTTGAGGCATACTTGGGTGTATTTTATTAAGCATAAATCAAAGGTCTTTGACCATTTTTAGGGCTTCAAGGTGCTTGTAAAGAAATAGTCATATAAAGCCATAACTATTTTGTACACCAATAATGTTGTTGAGTATGTCAATAACTATTTTGAGTAATTATGTACATTATATGGGATTAAAATACAACATATAATTCCATATATTCCTCAATAGAATGTTGTTTCAAAGCACAAAAATAGGTCCTTCAAGGAAATTGCCAATTGTATACTACACTCTAAGTCTCTTGTACCTCAATATTGGGCCAAGGCCATCAATTATGCTTGTTATATCTAGAACTATGTTACTCATAAATAATTGAAGGAAGTCACTCCTTTTGATGCTTAGAGTGGTTAGAAACCCATATTAAAGCACTTCTAAGTTTTTGGATCTCCTACTATGGCTTGTAATCCCAAAAAGAAATGTAAGGCAATGGAACCTTAGAGTCAGTGTTGCATATTTATTGGATATCCTAAGAGTGTTAAGGGATATATGATTATCCATCCCACCACTCATGATTTGTTCATTAAGAGGACTATTCATTTTATAAATGGGCCTTCAAACTCCACACTCAACACTTCTCCCCCTTCTTTAGACACGCTAGGATTTGATGATAATTATGATTATTCAGATCTACCTGATTAGCCACCTGATGATATTGATTCTTCTTTTTCTGAAGATGAGATTAGTGATGAGGATTCCCCTCTTCCTTATCCTATGGTATATTTAGATGATGAGAAATATCCTTTTGACTCTCTAATCACTACCTCTTTAGTCTAGATAGACACTGCAAAGTGCTTGCTAATGGGTTAGAGTCCATCAGATAATAGGTGAACCCATTCACAATTCTAGAATATCCCACATGCTTTCATTCCATTTAATTTTGATCCAAAATCATTTCATAATGAATTAGGCACTCCTGAGTGGGATACTTCCATGGAAGAGGAGTATAATTCCTTATAGAGGAACAACGACTGGGATTTAGTCCCACTTCCTAAGGGAAGAAAACTTTTTCAATGTAGGTGGATCTACCAAATAAAATTTGTAACAAATGGGTCTATAGTAAAGTTCAAATCACATTTCATAGCAAAGGATTTTTATTAGGTACTTAGCACTGATTATACCAAGATTTTCACCCTAGTTTCCAAAATGAAATTGATCTGACACACTCTCACTATTGTCATAACACATCATTGGGATGTTTATTAAATGGATATGGAGAGTGTCTTTAGTCTGAAAACTTTGAAAATAAATCTATGGCCTAAAATAAACTCCTCAATCTTGGTATGACAAGATGGAATCCTTTCTTCATTTATTTGGATTCACCAAATTTTGTAATGATTTGAATGTATACATATTACAGCATGACGATTCACTATTGATTTTGGTTCTCTACATGGATGACCTATTGATCACAGGGAGTTCATCTACCATTGTAGTATTAAAAATTGCTTTGTGTAACAAGCTCTCAATCACTAATTTAGGCTTGTTATATTACTTCTTTAGGATTAAAATTTCTCAGTCTGACACCAAGATCACTATTACACAATCCAAGTATGCTCTTGATTTACTTGCACAGTTTAACATGGCTAACTGTAAGTCAGATCTGACTCTTTTTCTATCTATTATGAAGCTTGAGGTTAATTCTCCATCTTATTTGGTTGATGTTATCTCATATAAAAAACTTATTTGCAGTCTCATCTACCTTATGCACACTAGACTTGACATTTAATATGTAGTGGGCATGGTCTCCAAATTCATTCAAGAACCATATGAGTTACATTGGAAAGTAACTAAGCAAATTCTCCACTACATTCAAGGTACTTATATTTTTTAGATTCATCATGGAGTGGGCATTGACGTTGACTTAATTGGTTATACATAATCAAATTGGGATAGCAATATTCAAAATCGTAAGTCTACTTATGGATATAGTTTCTCCCTCAAGTTCAT
This sequence comes from Torreya grandis, assembly GCA_037957365.1. Classification (NCBI taxonomy): domain Eukaryota; kingdom Viridiplantae; phylum Streptophyta; class Pinopsida; order Cupressales; family Taxaceae; genus Torreya; species Torreya grandis. The sequence continues at coordinate 4,093,314 of JARHVA010000429.1, forward strand.
GTTCGATTAGTTGGACAAGCAAGAAGTAGAATGTTATTACTTTATCTTTTATAGAGACAGAATACAAAGGAGCTATTAATTCTACCACTGAGGCTATTTAGTTTTATGGGATTCTCATTGAGTTTGGCATCTAGTTTTGATGACCAATAGTCATCTTCTATAACAATCAAATCACAATTCAAATTTATAAGAATTTGATGCTCCATCAATAGACCAAGCATATCGAGATTCACATGCATTTCATTTGGGAGCTCATCTATAATCAAGTCATTAATCTCTAGTACATCCATTTAATGGAACAAATTGTTGATATATTCACCAAAGCCGTCACCAAGAGCTAGTATCTTCATTTGTGGGCTCTTCTTGGGGTTTGTACAACTCTGACATCCTCCTATAAGGTACATTTTATTATACTTGGATACCTCATCAATCCCTTTTTTGGGGAACTAATTCTACTACCCACCTAAGCTATGCTTAAGGAGGTGTTAGAGTAGGTTTTTGTTCCATTTAACAGTTTTTCCCTACACATTTTTATTTAGCTTACTTAGATTTCACTTTAGTGTCTTTTTATGTCATTGTGAAAGATAATACCACATTCATGAAGAATTGAGGACATGTTTATATTTCACCTATATCATGTACCTTATTAAAGCTTTTATTGCTAATGATGGTAATGTTAATATCGTAATCTTTCGATTGTTGAGCAATTACTTCTTCCTAGCTCATGTTTGATTTCATTACTACACACAGGTAATTTCTTCATGGTTTCAAATCTATCCAGTAAATCCTCAATTATGTCCCACTCTAATATTTTTACTATAATATTTTTTATAAAATTGTGTAGTTTAATAACAATTAGAATTTATAACAATTTTTAGCAAGAGGTGGTTTATAAGGTAGGATTGGTATAAAAAAAATTATCAATGGGTGTCAAGGTAGAGGGTAAAAATATTAAAGCAATGTACTATACTTTAAAAATATTTTATAACAAACATTATGATCTCAAACTTTAATTTTTAAATCATTTTTCAAATCTTCTCTTTTCAATATATATTATTAGTGTTTTGGGGGGGAACAAATTTGGCAATAAGATTAGAAGAGTATACTAATATTGATATTAGAGATATGAAAGGGATGAATATGGTCTAATGGGGTTGGTTTGCCACCAAGGAAAAGGTAAACAAATAAATTATTATCTAGAATGAATTAGGATAGTATATGAGGCTTTTACCATAATTTGCATGCACTTTGTATGAGCCTAATGGTTATGAATGAAGGTTGAGTGAAGTTAAATGAAACCCTCTTAAAATCATAGTACTAATCTATACATAGTGATACATAACATTTCCACACCTAAAGGACTAATTAATACTGAAATTTATGCAATAAATAAAACTAATTAAACCTAAGGACATATACTCAACAAAAAATTATAGGATTTCAAAATGCATGTCAAGTTTTAAAATTTAAAAATACTAAATTATTTAAATAAGAAACTGAAACATAAAATTAAATAAGGTTGTTATGCTAGACTAAAACCTTAAGCATATACCCTTTGAAATATTATGGGTTTTCAAAACACAAGGCATAACATCTAAAATGCCACAAATATCCTTCAAAATATTATGGGTTCCTCAAAATGCAAGGCATAACATCTAAAATGTCATGAATAATCTTAAAAATATAATTGGTTTTCACATTTATCTCATTTACATGTGCAAGTAACCAAATATTATCTCAAGAATTGGTGATTAATTTTTTCATTACGATTATATTTATTTTGCAGTGTATCAGTTTTGTTCCTTCACCTGGGGCCTATGTTGTTGTAGGATGGGAAGGGAAACATTAAAAACTTGAATGGATATTCAATCTTTTTTAAATTGCATGATAATTTAAATCTTGATTCATGTACAATTTTATAATAGATCTGTTGGAATTAGGGTAGAATTTTACAGTCAGCCATTTTCGTTATGTTGAATATGTGTGACAATTTTCAGATGTTATGGGAAACCCATAATACTTTGATACCCTCAATTAATATGTTTTCAAAACATTTGAGTTACTCATGTCATTTGAATTTAAATTTTATCTATTCTAAAAAATCCCTCACCTTCTCATTGTTTTTTCCTCTTAATGGCTTACATTGTGAAAACCTTAATATTTCAAGGGATATTCATGATGTGAAACAAGGGTTTCGAAAGATATGTAAAACTAAGGTAATAGGGTTTCAAATTATGGGTTTTGTACAACATCTGAAATAAAATAAGCCATGTATTACCAAGGGTTTTTAAAAATAAATGCAAAGAAGTTGTTATGAACCAGATTGGAAGAAGCCATGAGTTTTTATGTGTTTTAATAGTGTCTGCAATAACTTTTTAAATGCAAAATTCATAAATGGAATGATTACTCTTAGCCACCTTATGGGTTTCAAGAGATATGTAAAACACAGATGGGTTTTGAGTGATATGTAAAACATAGACCATAGATATTCAAATTATGAAATAAATAAAGAAGGTTTTCTTTGCAAGCATTTCACCAATGAGTGACCATCTCACAATGGACTTTTTTTAGAGTTTATTATCTTCAAGCCATGATTTTTTTTTACTAAGGGTTTTTTAAACCAAGAAAAAAAAATTAAAACTTAAATCTACATAAAATGAATAAAATTTTGAGAAAAATAATAATTTTTAAAAACCCAAAAGTGAAATCTCTCAGGAATGAAGAAACAATAACACTGTTTAAAAATAATAATCTTCACACCATTATTATTTTTAAAACCCGCTATTCTCCCTTAAAATGCAAGTATAAAACTGTTCAAAAGTGATCTTGAGTAGTGAAAGTACCCCATACCTCTGGAATTTCTTCTTTGCTTTGAATTTTAATGTTATCAACCAAATGTACATGGGAAAAAGCCATGATTTTCTTTGTGTTTATTAGCCACAAGAATGATTTTTTTTGGAGTTTTAATGATTTCTCGAATGGAAAATTCATAAATGGAATGACCTTTTCTCTTGAATACATTCTACATTTATTTTAATACAAGTGATCTTGCTAATTAGGATGAAAAAATTAAGAAAATAGTGATGGTGGGTGGGATTTTTTTAATAATATATGGTTATATGGTCACCTACATGGAGCTTAGTTTTTAATGCCCATGTGTAAGGTCCAAGATGCACTGTTCATCATCTCATATACCATCCATTGGTTTTTTTCATCCCATTGGTATTTTGTAAATCGTTAATTAAAATATTTTTTTAACCTTTACACAATATCTATAGGTATGTCTAGCACCCAATCATAAACTAGAGGTAATTTTTCTACCTTAATAGATGAAGTCATGTGTACCAACAAACCAATTTTTGGTTTTAACTATCATTTATAATATTTTTATTATAATTAATGGATATATCAATGATTCTCATTAAAAAAAAACTTTAATTTTAAATGCATTGATTGGCCTCTCATAGGTTTAGGATTTTTAGCATAATCTTTACCAGTCAAAATAGACATCACGCTTTCATTTGTCTATTGTTCATGACTAAACTTTTTTTTAATTCATAAATTATGAAGTGACATGTATCATGATATTTGTTTCTCATTTTTACTATTGGAATGCTTACTATTATACACATCCTAATCTATAAATAATTCTTGATGGCCACCCATCTATTTTTGGGGCCATCTCAAAAGGACTATCACCAAAAAGAGAACATGATCATGCCATTCAACTAATTTCAAGGATTCAAACACCAAACCATAGAGATATATATATGTGCAAAAGAGTGAAATCAAAAATATGGTCCATGAGATGTCATAGGCAAGGATCATCAGGAACAGCTAGAGTGCATATTCATCACTAGTGATCATGGTGTGTAAGAAGGATGGCACATGGAGGATGTGCCTAGATTATAGGGAACTGAATAAGTACACCATCAAAGATAAGTTTTTTATTCAAATAATTGATTATTTACTTGATGAGTTACATGGTGTTGTTTATTTCACAAAATTAGATCTTCATTCAAGGTACCATCAAATTAGAATTAGGGATGAAGATGTTCATAAAACTGCTTTTAGAACTCATGAGGGCCATTATGATTTTTTGTTAATGCCCTTCGGTCTTACAGATACACCACCTAATTTTTAAATCTTTATGAACACTATTTGTAGGCCTTTTTAAATAAATTTTATGTTGATTTTCTTTGATGAAATATTGATTTACAGTAAGACATGGGAAGCACAATTGTAACATGTGAAACAAGTGTTGATAGTTTTGGAGTAGCATCAGCTTTATGTGAAGTTGTCCAAATGTGATTTTGGAGTAGATGAGGTAGATTACAAGGTCACATTGTATCCCATGAAGGTGTCAAATTTGATCCTCATAAGATCAAAGCTATGGTGGAATGGCCAATGCCTAAAACTCTCAAAAACCTTTGAAGATTCCTAGGACTAATAGGTTACTATCAAAGATTTGTGAAAGGTTATGGCAGCATAATATCTCCACTCACTACATTTATAAATAAGGATGCCTTAAATTATAATGATTCAACCACTAAAATATTTTAGCAATTGAAAATAACTATGTGCACCACCCTAGTTTTGGCTACTCTAGACTTCTCAAACATGTTCATTATTGAATGTGATGCTTTTAGATAAAGGTTGAAAGTAGTATTAATGTAGGAAATATGATCCCTTACATTTGAGATTATTTAATTCAAAGGTAATAATCTAAAAAAACCTATCTATGAGAAATAAATGATGGTTATTCTTCATACAGTCAAACAATGGAGGCCCTATCTGATGGGTAGACACTTTAAGGTCAAAATGGATCATGATAGTCTCAAATACTTTTTGGAGCAAAGATTATCATCTAAAGAACAATAAAAGTTGGTAACAAAAATGTTTGGTTATGATTTTGAAATCATATACAAGAAGGGTAAGTATACTATAGTAGTAGATGCACTATCCAAATGAGATAAATCCACAGAAGCATTACTTTGTGCAATGTCCATGTTATAAGTAGATTAGGTGGATGAAGTGAGGGTAGAGTCAGAACATGACAAGGATACCTAGGTTATGATTCAGATATCCAACAAGTTTTTATAAGCTCTAAAAAAAATGAATGGAAAGGTAATGCCCTATGATATAAGGATAGGTTATACTTATTCAAAGATTCAGAGATGAAGCATAATATTCTTGTAGAGTTGCATGCATCTCCAATTTGGGGACACTCTAGGTTCTTGAAAACATATCACAGAATCAATCGAGGATTATTTTGGGAAGGACTTGAGGGAGATGTACAAAATTTTAAGGTAGAATGATTGATATGCCAATAGAACAAAGGTGAGATAGTTAATACCCGGGTATGTTACAACCTTTAATAATTCCTAGTCAAAGGTGGGAGGAGATTTCCATGGATTTCATCATAAGTTTGCCTTGTTTTGAAGGTAATAATTTTATCTTGGTAATTATGGATAGGCTTACAAAATATGCCCATTTTTGTGTCCTTTCACACCCATTTACAATAAGTACATTAGTTGCTATTTTTCCAAAGGTAGTTCTAAAATTACATGGAACCCCAAAAATAATAGTAAGTGATCATGATCTTATCACTAGTAATTTTTGGACTAAAATGTTTCCCTATTTGGGTACTTGCCTAGCTCATATCTCATCTTACCACCCCCAATCTAATGGATAAATAGAAATTCTCAATAAATTTTTAGAGGGGTATCTTTTTTGTTTGTATCAAATAAGTAAGAATGTTTGGTTAAATGGCTACCATTTGCATAATGGTGGTATAACACATCTTTTCATACCTTTTCTAAAATGTCCCCATTTCTACCACTATATGGTTACCATCCACATTTCATCACTTCTTCCTTAAGTGTAAAAACCAAGGTTTGAGATGTTTAGGAGAACATTAAACATCAACAAGAGGTGTTGGTTAGTTTGAGAGAGCATTTGGCCTTGGCAAAAAATAGGATGAATAACCAAGCAGATCAAAATTATAGTGGCTGATATTTTGACATGTGTGACTAGGTCTTTGTACATTTGCATCCTTACAAATATATGTCCTTAAAGCAACATAAAAAGGAGAAAAAACTTTATCCTAAGTATTATTTTCCTTATTAGGTTCTGTAAAAAATCATAAGTGTGACTTACAAGTTGGGGTTACCTCATTCATCTTGTATACACTCAATATTTCATGTTTCTTGCTCGAATAAAGTCATTGGACAAAATGTTTCAATGCAGACAGAGCTACTATAATTATATGAATAAGGAAGAGTCATTTTGGAGCCATAAAAGATCTTAAAAACACCTACTAAGAGGTTGATAACCAGAGAGATTAAGGAATATCTGATCAAGTGGAAGAGCCTGAGCAGTGAGGATGCAACTTAGGAGGGTGAATATTTTCTGCAATAATATCTAGAGTTATTCAATGTTGAGGATAACATTGTTTTTAAGGGTAATTGCATGCTACACCCCTAACCTATCATATTTATTAGGATGGGAATATCTTACTTGTGTCTTACTTATCCCTCTTTGATGTTATATCACATCTCTCTATGCATTCATTTGGTTAGTAGGTCGGCCTATGGAGTAACCATGGCCTAGGTAGACTATATATAGGAGGTAGTGGGTAGTTATTTATAATGATATTGTGAATTACACTCTTATTAATTATTTTTAATGTTTCTCCCTCAAAGTGGCTTATCTTGTATTCATATATTCTACTATATTTCAATCATATTGTGATATGAAGTTTATATTATAAATTTGGATTGCATGATTGGATGAAAGGAGGGCCTAGGTGAAAGAGAATGTATATTCATAGTTTCATATGATTCCAATAACACACACACACATAGTAGATGGAAAACTAAATTGGCATGAGGTCCCTATTTTAAGGCTATGTGGGCAACACTCAGTTTGAAGGGGTTTTGAGACTACCTCACCCATTCTGACTTCCCCATTTTTTTACCTTTTTGCATTTGATCTCTGTTTGCTTTGAGTGGGGAACTTTGATAAGTTTTTGAATAATATAAGGTGAAACACATGATAAATTATATGATGTCATATATATGACATGATGAAACACATATATAGGTAGATCTATAAAAAACATCAATTTATAGTTTTATTGCATGAGAAACATAGAAAATAATACACTATAAATATAACATATCAGTGCACCACAATCCATATCCACTAGTCTTGTCCCAAGAAGTCTTAAAAACCACATCAATAGGTATAAAATTAACCCAGTCAACCTTATAGATGATTATAGTCACCTACTATGTGTGTTTTAAAAAAATAAATAAGTTGTTCATCCTTCTTTGTTCTTTTGGATTAAAATCCCAATTGTTCATATCATTAATTATTTACAACTAAGTATGTGTTTTGAATGCCCATTTGATTGTCCATCTAGTTTTACTCAGTTCTTTATCTTATTAGATGAAAACTCTATTAATCATAAATTACATAAAACATACTAGTGAACTCATTTTATTTGTTGAACATAGCTAAACCCTAGGTTTTGACCCTAAGGTTTCCTTCTAAAATTTGTCTTCCTATGGTTTTAAATTAATTTATGATTTGTTTCTTATGTTGGAGTGTGTGTTAGCATTAATTTATCTTTCTCCTCTTGTTCTCATTTTAAAATTTGGAAAATTTTAAATGGATAATAAGGAATCTCTTCCCCCTCATCCAATTGATGCATTCTTATGCATTCCTTACAATTATAGTAAATAATGGACTAATTTTCAATATTATGTGTTATATATTAATAAATAATGTGAATTTCTGTATAATGATGATAACAATTTTTTTTTCATGATGATTATGAAGAATACTATTCAAGTGATGATCAATGTGTAAAGGAAAGTAGTGTAGATGCATGGTCTTCCCCTAATTCTTCCATTTTATCTTTACCAAGTCAAGTGAAATAAATCAAAAATGTAATTCCATAGGAACCTCTTATTTTTGATTCATTATTTGATAATTAATCTAGTTATAAAAAATGTTTGTTACAATTCTTTTCAAAATTACACAATATAAAACAAAGAAAAATAAACTTACATTGCATGAGGAAAATGACAATTGTGCATCTCAAAACTCAAATTATACTTATATTAATTTTAATTTTACATATGATAATGATATATATAAGGATTAAAATTCACATGCATCTCCTATCCTTTCTCTTTGTGACAATGAAAATGTTGTTATTTCAAATGTTCATAATGAATTAGAAACTAAAAATGAGATTGTGAGAGAATAAACTATCAAAAAATCAAAAAAATATGTATATAGATTAATTAAGGTATATATTAAATTATTGTATCTATTTTTAGAGTTTCATAGGTGTACAAGTCAAGTTATAGTGGACTGTGGTAAAATAGGCCTGCATGTTGCCTAGTAAAACATGGATGCAGCCAAGGAAACTTAATTTTCTCTTAAACCATCTTTCAAAATCCTTCAAAATTTATTGTGTAGGTTATTTAATGTGTCCCTAATAGGATAAAAGATATTTTAGGTCTTAAATATCCTTAAAATAAAAAATTATAGGTGACTATATATTACAGACCTTCAAAACATAATAAAACGTATAATTATATCAGTGGAAACTTGTATAACATTAAATGTACTATTTAAAATAATTTTAAACATGTGTTAGAGGTGTCTCAAAATATTATAAAGGTAATTTTAAGAGGTATAATACTATTTGAGAGAATGTGTTAAGGACTATGTCTAGGCATACATGTGTTAGGCCTAAAGATAAGGCTAGAAGGTAAGAGTGCGATCTCTCCACACAAAATCAAGTCTTAAAAGGTTATAAGGATAATTTATAGAAATAAGATAAAAAATTAATTATCCTTGGGATAATTTACATAAAAACATCAATCTAGTGTTATCTTGACCATAAACTAGGCTTAAAGGAGAGGCTACAAGCCTAGTGACAAAACAAGTCAATAAAGTACAAAGGAGAAAACCCTAAAGGCTCAATTGTACCATTTGTGGTATCAGAGCTCTGGGAAGCATGAAATATTTAAGATCAAGGTTAAAATTATCTTGTAAATTGAGTTAAAATTTCATTAAGATTCCAAGAAGAAGCTAGAGAGAAGGTTTTGGAAACCTTGAGAAAGGAAAAGGAGTTTAGTGGCAAGGAGGAAGCCCTAAATCAATTGAGGCATGGAAATTTAACAATAAGGAGTAGGTATAAGATCATAAATAATTTCCAAGTTGGATAAGGACCATAGGTACCAAAAGACTAGGTTGGAAAGAAGTAACCTAGTTGAGAAAGACTTGTTGAGGAAGAGTAGGCACATTAAGTCCTGAAGTGAGAGATAAAATAAGGTGAGCACATTGAGGCTCGGAGGAAGGAATAATAAGTTGAAACAAGAAAATAATATCAATATGAATGGCTTAGTTGAAGTAAAATGCCACAGAAAGATGAAAAAAAGCCAATAATAAAGACTTGGATATTGAGAAAGAGATAATTGAGCTAAAAGAAACGTTGAGTTTTATGATGGAGAAACTACAAGAGGAAGAAAGCCAATGTTGTTGTATGAAGTTGAGAATAAAATTAAAATGGATATAGAGCTACTAATTGCAAGGAGAAGAAGGAAAAGATTCAATGACATGATTAAAGAAGAAAGAAGGAAACTAAGAGATTAGAGAGGCATGAAGAAGGAGTTGAAGGCAAGAAGAAGATGAGAAATAGTCCTTGGAGGAATAACAAGCAATGTTCATTTGTGAAATAAAGGAAGGACTAATGTTTGGTTAATAATATATGGATGAGATAAACTAATTCCTAAGCTCAACCAAGTATGAGGAAGAGATGTCAATATTAGATGCATCAAAAGGGGAAATGAGCCTCTAGTGTTTCAATATAACTATTCATCTGAATGTGTGATTATAATTGAAAATAATGTGGGTAAACAAGCACAAGAAGTTGTCATAAAAGGAAAAGAGGCAGGATTATATATTGAAGGTAAAGGCAAGACACTTAAGATTCATGGACCTTAAACAAAGGTATAAATCAAACCAAAATACATTTTCAATAATATTCAAGATGGGGATGATAGCAATCAAGAAGGAAGTTTCATGTCAAGTCCAAAAGAGATTAAAAATAGTCAACAAGATGGAGAAGGTAAAGTTTCAAAGGAAAGGAGTATAATGCCTATAAAATCACCTCAAGAAAATAAAGTTTAAGGTTTTGAAGGAGCAAAAAATCAAGGATGAATAATGTATTATAAATAAGGACATAATCCTTATGATGGTGATAATAAGAATTTTCTAAACAATCAGTTCCTTACAATTACAAGGGAGAAAAATGACAAGAAAATGGTGAAATGTCAATATGGATCATTAAATGAGATGATCATTAAGAGTCCATTCAAAGACACATTATATATAGAATTTGAATAAGTAGAAGAAACCATGAACAATATTCTATGGTTACAAACTATACAAGGAAAAAATCTCAAAAATAAAGATAAGGAGAAGTTGGATTTTCTAGAAAATGGGTAGAATGTTATTGGTCTTGAATAAGATAAAGGAGTATCAGTCATACCAAAATAAATATATCATCCTAAAGTAGCTTTGAAGAGCTATGAGAGAGAATAACACCATATCAATAACAAGGAAGATGAAGGAGAAAGTCCTAGAAGGGGTTATGCTACCACAAATTTTCATTCTAACATCTCATAGTAATGGTGAGTATGCAAGTAATAAAATTTGAAGATCAAGAAGACTCTAATAAGGATGAGATGAGAACAAGAAGAGAATCATATCAATCCAAAATATAAGGAGAGTGTAACAATGAACACTTCTAAGGTCTCATGAATTTTGACATCAATGTTGGAATAAAGATGATAGAGGAGCAAACGTTAGTTGATTTTCACTACATGATAACAATGTTGAAGTGGAGCCCACAAGAATTTGGATCAAATGATCAGATGAAAGGTAAGGAATGTTTTCCATACATTTTCTTATTCAATCCCAATGAGGATTTAGTAGCCTATGAGGTGAAGAGTCCAAAAAAGCATACTATATCAATGTGTATTCAAGGTAGATAGAAATATAATGAGTCTAAGGGAAAAAGAAGTCCTTGAAGTAATTTTCAATAGTTGGGAAAGAAAGTTATATGTGCAGACCTCAAAATGTCATAAGTAGCAAAATAGTGGAATAAGAAGGTTCTTAACACCTTATCAATGTAATAAACCCATTATAGAAGTGTCAAATGCATGTAAATATCATTTATAATAGGTATTTCATGAATCATTAAGGCATGGACAAAGGGAAATTAAGGAATCACCCATGATATGTGATAGTGACTTCAATTTTGTGTATCAAGATAAGTAAATAAGAGAAGATAAGGCAAAAATATGGTATGTTTGACTTGAAAGGGTGTATAATAAACTTAAGGAGGAATAATTCACCTAGAGATCCAAGGAAACATCAATAAAGTCAAGGAACTTACCAAAAAATAAGAGTATACAAGGATGAACAAATGAGAAATTAAAAGAAGATGAAGAAAAAAACATAAGACATAGATGAACTTTCAATTAGAGGTGAAATAGTTTCATTTGAGAAACAAACTCTTGAATCCAAAGAGAATCATGATTCAGAGGTCATCATAAGCAATAAATTGAGATCTATTTATGGAATCCTTCTTGTGGTATTGAATTAAAGTTGAGAAGTTTGAAAAAAGTTCAATGATGGATCAAATTCAGCAAAATAACCTTAGATTTGAGTAATCATATTGAATAAGGTCAAGAAAAATTCCAATTGGATGGGTAGATTAGTAATATCCCAAAAGGAATTCTCGAAAAATCACCTTTAGAAATTGTAGGTTAGGAACAGGTTAAGAGACTCATTGATAAGCTACAAGAAGGATCAAGGGACCAAATGGTAAAAAAGGGGCAGAGGGAGTTGAGTGTAAAATTGTTTTAGTAAGGGAAGTATACTTGTGGGTGATAAGAAGTTAAAAGAGGTTTCTAATACATACCTTGAAGAATATAATAATATTCTAAGGTCAAATAATAATGGGGAAAGAATGAACCAAGTAAATGTTGAGAATGGACATTTTGGAATCCATAATATCAAAGGAATTTGTGAGTACACAACTAAAAATTCAAATGAATGGAGCAACCTGATTCAACGGAATGATGAAGAATTTGTTTTCTTTAATGTGTTTTTTGCATGTGCAGGTATAGCTAAAGAGGGTTTAGAGATAAGTAAAAAAAGGATTGACATCAAAAAGGAAAGATGCATACTTGAACAGAATACAAGATTGAACTAGTCCTTATCACTTATAAGAAGACCATGGGATCCAAGAGTACATAGGGAAATAAGATAAAGTAATAATTTTAAAAGAGAGAAGAGGAATATTTACAAAGAACATCTACAGTTAATAGTGACAGATATGGAAACAATCATGAAGACTCATGAACATTTTCAAGCTTAAGAGTATGATGCAGGTGCAGTAATGTATAGAGCATAACCATGATGCTATTTTATTTATAATAGGTTTTATAGGTATTATTATTCCAATTAGAATACCTAAATAAGCTTCAATTGTGGTTTATAGTTCATTCAGGGGTATTTGAGATTTTCCCTCCAAAACTAATAATTCAAATTTTGAAAGGGTTTTGCTCTATTTAAGGATTTATAATATGTTTCAAGGATGATGTTCTTTATTTTAGTGCTCTTTAGGGTTTATTACTATGTATTAAAGGTGATTCACTTCTCATTTTGGTTATAAATAGTCAAACTATGTATTACACCATGATAAGTCTTAGCCAACAGAGGAATTGGACCAGATAAAGCATGTTAAGGAAGTTTAGGAGTGGTTGAGAACTTATAGTGATAATAATAAAAATTTGGTTAGTTGGTTAAGGGATTTACAAGTTGAACCATAAATGGATAATCTCACAAGTATATTAAAAAAATAGAAAAGCTAATCTAGAGGCTATTGGAGGTGCAATTTATGTTTAAGAATAGGGTATGTGTTTGTAAGAACTATAGAAACATAAGAAATAAATATTATGTTATGGTTTATGTGTGAATTTGGATTATTTTCTGGTAAATATACATGATACACATGTTCCTCATTCATTTTTAAGTGTTTCATTATTGTTTCTTGAGTCTTGGAAGAGAAAAATAGAGTTTACAATCTAGACACAGTCTATAGTCAAGAAAAAACTTTATAAGATCATTATTTTGATTGATTAAGAGAAAAATTAAGTTATAAAGGTAATAGGTTGTTAGGACCCTATGTCATAACCATCCTTTTGTAATTTATTTCTTTAATAAACAACTATGAATGCATATGATTTGTAAGACATTCCTCAAAGCCTATTATAATAGTTGAGTATAATAGTGTAATAATCCCACATTCATTAGGAGTAGTGGTTATCTAGTATTATATTACTATAAATAGGATCCTAAACTAGTGTGAAGGCATCCACAAATTATATTGAATTGAGCTTGTTCAAAAGAGGTTGCCCCCTCAAATAGGCTAGCAATTCTACAGTTATGATATTGTAATTCAATTCTACTTGTTTGAGTCAATATATTATTGATATTTATAGTTTATTTCATATATTTGTAATTATTTCCTAACTTCTTTAGGAAGGATCCTATCAACTGGTATCAGAGAGCTTTCCAGGGCTGATTTTTTTTACTACCCACTATATGCTCACACCTTGCCTTAATAGGACCCTGGCCATCAAAAAGTGATAATAGATCACAGATACAAGGTGCATTTTAAACCCCATATGTACCAAATTCTATGTTTTATAAGTTGTGCATGCCTCCAGATCTATAATCTCTTTTTATCAAAAGTTCATCGTCACTACGAGTCGTGTTTGACACTCTATCTACCTGCATTGACAATTTTTTTGCTCATGATACCCAAACCATCGTGTATGAATCATTTGTTCCTAATGAAACATCTAGAAAAATAATATGTGCTAATAATTTTTTATTGTGTCAACAACATTGAGCTTCAGTGAGTACCCTCATTTGTACTCTAATTGATCTAAGTTTTATTTTATGCCAATTCAAATGGGTTTGGCTAATTCAATTATGTTTAGATAAAACTATAACCCAAGAATGATCCTATCATAGGTAGTATTATAATCCTTTTTCCATTCATTTTCAACCTTTTACAAACATTATAGTCTTCAAAAACTCAAACTTTTAGTTCTCAGCCCTGCAAACCCTAACTTAGGGTTTTAGAAACTAAAAATGAGATGGTGAGAGAATGAACCATCCAAAAAAAATAAAACTTGGTATATAGATGAATTAAGGAATATGTTAAATGATTTATGTGGTTTTTATAGTTTCATATGTATACAAGTCAATTTATAATGGATTGTGTTAAAATAGGCATGTAGGTTGCCTAGTAAAATAAGGTTACAACCAAAGAAACTCAATTTTATATTAAACCATGGTTAAAAATACTTCCAAATTTTGTGTGTAGGTGGTTGAAGGTGTAATTAAGATTATATTTAAAAAATTATGTATTCAAGAGCCTTAAAATAAAATTTATAGGTGATTATATGTTCCAGACCTGTAAAACACAAGAAAACACAAAATTTTAGTAGTGAAAACCTTTATAACATTCAATGTACTATTTCAAATCATTTGAAACTTGGTAAACATGTGTTATATCTATCTTAAAAGAGGACCAAGGTATTTTAAAGAGGTATAATATGTTTTGATAAAATTTATGAAGGATTGTGTCTAGGTAGACATGTGTTAGGCCGAAAGACAGGGCTAGAAGGTAAGAGTGTGATCTCTCCACACAAGATCAAGTCTTAAAAGGTTGCAAGGATCATTTATATAAATAAGATAACATGTTTTTAATGATACTTAGTATAATTTCCATTAAAACATCAATATAGTGTTATCTTGAACATAAACTAGGCTTAAAGGAGAGGATACAAGCCTAGTGAGAAAAAAACTAGTCAAGCACAAAGTAGCAGACCCTAAAGGCTCAATTGAACCACATTTTCATAAATCATATCAAGATTTAAAAAAATTATATTATAAGTAGTATTAAGTACGTGCATGCATTATGAGTTGGATTTTATAAAACATGGTTGTTTATGAGTACCTCATTTGTTAGATGCAAATTTTACTAAAAGACCCAAGCCTTGTTGATTTATATTATTTGATATGCAAATAGGTTGGGTTATACCTTGCTCACTTTTTAATAAGCCTTATCCTTTATATCCATGTTTGAGTAAATATCTAGAGCCAAATTATAATTGTATGAGTGTGGTGAGTAAGTATTTGTTTACTGAATCATTGCACAATGTTTGAATGGATCTATATCCATTGGGAATGTATGAATGAACCCTTGATGGATAAATTTTACGCAAGCATGAAAATTATATAAAAATGCATAAATTTCATGTATTTGAGGCTGCTCCAAAAGTACATTTTAATTTAAATCATTTAGCATAACTTGACATAAATTAAGGTATGGGGTCCCATAGTAATATGTAATGTTATTGTCCTAAGACCTTTTGTGAAATATTTTCAAATCCATTGGTGTCCATACTTGATTATTCTATATCTTTGGCCTCAATTCCAAGTAAAGAAAGGAAATTGTTGAGTGTGGAACCATTGTCCACAAGTACCCTTTTAACAATTTTTTCATAGACACATACTTGAATATACAAGGGGAAATAGTAATCAATAATATGTTGTGTTGGTAAATCTTATTTTCAAAGGAAATTTTATACTTTGTCCATTTAATAGTGTTTATCATGGAGGCCACATATTGTGATTCCACATCGCTTGTCAAGATTTTCATGTGTAATGCTTCCAAGAGAATATCTTTGTATCGGAAAGACTTGTGTACCAAATCCAGGAGTGAAACCTAAATAGTATCATTAGAGTTATTTGTAATACTAAATGCAAAAGAAATTTATTTCATGCATTCCCTTTGACACTTATTAGTGATAGGTGGTAGTTCATTATAAACATTATGACAATAAGGGGTATGCATAAATACACTTGTTTTATGTTCATCATGTTGTTAACCCCATTTCATTATATCTTTGATTGACTTAGTAATGTATGAGAGATAATAAGCAATGACTACCATCATTTTATGTACCAAGAAATAACTACTATATGTAACCATATTGAACATTATTGATTTTTTTGTAATGGAAAAAAATCTAATTTTTAAGAATTCAAATATCAGAAAGACCTAAAGTGTTAAAACCCTAAGGAAAATTAGGGTTGCATAATGAGACTCAGAGGTCAAGTTCACCAAAAAATTTAACTCTTTTTAGACTAATTTAGAGGGGAAATCCTAATTAACTTTAAGTAAGCTATTCCAAAATTCGGCCAATTAAAAGAATTTAAAATCTTAATATTATGATAATATGTTAAATATATAAATTACAATACCAAAATAGTAATTTGAATGTAGAAACATGAAGGATAAAAAATACTTAGCTTATTTTTTGATGTGCAAGTAGATATGTAAAATAAATGTACATAAGGATATGGATTGATGTTCTATTGTGATTCGTCAAATTCTAAAATTTAGCTCTTTATTGGACTGGACACTATCGTTGAGATTTGGACACTAGAGATGATGCTTATGTCCTAATTTCAATGCTTCTATCTAGTATATAATATAGGTCCTTTTCTAGGATGACCAATTTCACCTGTTAGGGTTCATAATCATCTTGCAAATTCTTTATTCTGATCATACACATAGGTTTTGGATATTAGTATTTTTATCAAAACCCTACATCCTCCAAATTGGGCATGTCACATTGTAAAATAGGGGTTAGTGGGCTCAAGTAAAGTTGATTTGAACTCAAATAACTAGTTTTAAATGATGGATACCCACATAGACATATAATTCGAATAAAGCCTCAGAATGATGTAGTTCTCCCCCTTATATGGGCTTATATGTGAACATTTATGCAATATGTTATATACAAGTGTATGGTGTGATCTAGATTGTAAATTGAAAAATAATTCTCATGGGCTTCTCTTTAAATGCTTGATGCCTATAAGAATATTGCTCCTATGACTAATTTAGAAATATGGAAGAATAGGTTAGTATAGCTCAGTTGTGTAAATGATTTCCAGTGGTGAAGTGTGAGCTTCCTTGATGATTGATTAGTGTCCTTAATGAATGGTATTTTATTTTTATTTCCACCACACATTTTTAAATTATCTCATGGGAGCTTTAAAATAATACCATAAATGTTGAAATATTTAAAAATTATTATTATTTGAAAGGTAGGGACACCAACAATAAAGTTGTTGACACTAGCATCCTAATATGGACATTAGTGTCATGCATGATAGAAAGTTGTTGAAGGTCTGTAACTATCTAAGTAGGATATAAATTATGTTTTATGTAGATTTTCAGATACAAGTGATATGGGTCATCATAATGTCAAGGTCAAACTATAGGATAATCAATTAGGCATAGTGAGATTATAAATGTGAGCATTTTGGCAATGAGAAGGTCGTTAACTAAAGGGTTTATCCATGATTGGTATTTTTAAAGTGTACAAGACTAGCATATCATGTAAAATCAGATTTTAGTATCTAAAATTATCAAAAAACAACTCAATTGCATTGCTACCTTTGAGGGTCTTCTTACAAGGAACAAGAAAACACATCGTAATCAACCAGTCCACAACCACAAAGAGATAGCCATGCCCCTTCCTTGACATATGAAATATACCTAACAAATCCACAAAAATTATTTCCCATGGCCTATAATGAATTGTAAATGTTATAGATAAAACCAACTTTCTATTACTAGGCTTACTTGTACTACATAGAATACATCCTCTTATGAACTTGGAAACATCTACTTGTATATTAGGCCAATAAACATACATTTGCAAACATAAAATAGTTTTTGTAACACCAAAATGTCATGTAACTTTTCAAGTGTGTGCCTCCCTCATTAGTTAAAATCTTTCCTCCTTGGGCACATAAAGCTTACCCAACTTATAGATCAATTCATATTGAAGATAATAATCATCCTTGGGATCAAAACTTTCACCTTAGGACTTTCCTGTATGAATAAAAATATCCCCAAAATCTACATCATGTTCATATCCCTTTAGATAATATTCATACATAAAAGGCTCAAGAAGAGTGATGGTGCCCATGCCTGAAAGCAAAGGAGGTCTAGAAAACATATCAACTAGTTTGTTAGTCACACCTTTCTTATATTTGATAACCAAATGAAAATGTTTCAAAACTCCCTTCCATTTATAATGTTTATTTTTTTTACCTTTAGTTTTATCCTACAAATATTGGAGAGGTCGATGATCTATATGGATAATAGTTTCCTTATCCATGAGATAGTGTTTCGCTTTCTTGGTCACTTGAACAAGAGCATACAATTCCTTGTTTTATTTAATATAATTCAAAATAGCACCATGAAATAACTCATAATGGTGGCATATTGGACTACCTCCTTGAAGTATAATAACCCCCATAGCATAGTGACTAACATTTATTTCCACTTCGAAGGACAACTACAAGTTAGGTAAAGCTAAATTGAAGCATGGTTAATATTATATTCGAAGAACTCACATACATTTTTTTTATTTTTACCCTAGGAAAACTATTACCACCTATCGTAATGGAATGAAAAGGTTCATCTATGCAAGATAAGTTATTGATGAACTTCTTCAAATACTGAACTATGTCCATAAAGCTTCTTGTCTTGGTCACATTGAAACGCCTTGGCCAATTCATGACAGCCTCTACCTTCTTCAGATAAATTCTCAATTCACCATATCCAACCACATTCCTCAAGAATAAAAGTGTTTTTTGAGTAAACTCACATTTATTCTCATTCAACTATAACTTGTTATCCTTCAAAACTTGAAAAACTAGTCTAAGATGATCAATATGCTCATCAAAAATTATGTTGAAAATAATAATATCATACAAATATACAATGACAAATGAATTGATAATTGGCCTCATTACCTCATTCATCAACTACACAAAGGTAACTAGTGCAACCCAAAGGGTAGAACCATCCATTCATACAACATCTACCTTGTTTTGAATGTTGTTTTCCAAATATCCTCTTCCTTTATTTGTACTTGGTGATACACACATTTCAAATCAAGCTTAGTAAAATACTTGGATGTTGAAGATGATCAAGAAGATCATCAATACATAGAAGAAGGTACCTATTATTGACGATTATCTTATTAATTCCTCTATAATCAACACACATTCTCCATGTGCCATCTTTCTTAGGTATTAAATAGTAGAACCACATAGAGAATTACTAGGATATATTACACCTTGATTAATCAAAAACTGTAATTTTTGTTTTACCTCATTTGCATATATTAGTAGTGATTCATATAAAACCCATTAGAATGTACTAATAGGGGATAGTTGTGTGAAGAGGAATACATAAACATATAAACAAGACTCGTACATAAAATTTATATTAATACAAGTATGACATAGAATATAATTTACATGATTCACATATATATTCAACTTGAACAACAAGAATTTTCCTAATAAATTAATCCCAATAACATAGAATATATCACATGCAAGGAACATAAGGAAACATAAATAAAAACCATTTTTACATTGATCTCTATATTTTGGAACCCTTTTTAAATACAATTAAGCGATATATGTAGTGCTTTCCAAAGACTTTGTTACTTCACATTCTAACAATTTGTTATAACCCAAAATAAAACTCTTCTCATTCTAAATACTTTGATGTACAAAGAGAGTCACATATAAACCAAAATAATATACCAAATACAAAATGGTGTGAAATGCAAACTTGTCATACAATTATACTCTATAATTTTTTAGCCCTATTCTACTACCAACACTTTCCCAAACTTAAATTGTTATCTTTTCCCAAGTCAAAGTTGTAGGAAGTGCATTATAAACTGGATTTAAAGGAGTTGCATGCTTTAAAGGATTGGAATGAAAGCATTATTTACAATTATATTTCAATGTATCATTTACCAATTTTCACCCCTTGCACACTATTTATCATCCCTTTCAATTTTTCAAGTAGTATACCAATCTACCACCCTTGTAGGTTTTTAATATATTGGAATAACTAGGTGGTTTCCCTTTAAGAGTTTTGAACCAACCAGCCCTACTCCTAATGTTTCAATCCTATCAACTAAAAGAATTTAAAATTTCAAAATTTAAGTGTGCATAGTACCTACATAGAATGTGGTGGCATGGACTGTGTCAAAGGAACTAGAGGATGATGTGACGATGACTCTACTTGAGTTGATGAAGATTAAGTCATAGTTGAAGCATTTGGTTTTAGTGGCAGTTGTTATGGTTAAGTCACTAGCTACAAAGTTATGGCCATCTTTATCTGATGAAGCTCTTGTTGAAGTTGGTTTGGAGGGATGAACTTGGGCTCCTAGATGATGTCTACAATAGATCGATCCAAATGTGCCAAGTCCTTTTTGTACATCATTTAGTCAATGAGGATTTCTTGTAACATATTGAGCATTATGCACAGTAGGGTTTGGAAAACCATTAGATTCTAAATATATTCATTTTCTGTGATGGTGAAAAGTGCCCTAGAATTTGATACTTTTTACTAGATTTGTTAAGATAACTCCTCTAGGAAATTTGCATGCCTTTGCATTTGTATGCCTACAAATTAATTATGTCACATTTCATTTTTCCACATTTCTATATTCTACATGACACTATCTCTTGATTCGAATTATTGATTGAATGTGATGTCTAGTGTGGTTAAGATAGTGTATTTATCCTCCATTATTATTTTGGCTTTGTTTGCCTTATCAAACTCCAATTTGGCTTCAACCCATGAAGTGTGCAATTTTTGCTTCCAATAAAGCATCCCTCATGCAATGTGTTGAGCTTAAATTGAAGTTATATCCAAAAATTATTCATACTCTTATAGAAGTTTAAAAATTGCCTCCATCTCTACATTAATGTTTTGCTCCTACGTGCAAAGCTATTATAACTTCTATGCAATGATCCAATCTTTTGTGAGCTATGACAAGAGAGTTGAAAAATGTTTATATTCAGTCATCATTTGGTCACCCAAGACTTGAGTGACCAATGCAAGGCAAGTGCTATCAATGACCTAACATGAGTTGGTGAACCATAGGTGTAGGTCTGCATTTTCCTCCTAGAGTTGCAATACTTATTTCTTCAAGGTTGAAGCCTTATGCATGATATATTCTTGAAATCTAATTGCCCCTTCAATTTGTTTAGATAGAGGAAGATGGGAAAATTTGAGAGATGCTTCTTGTATTATTTTATCCAGAGCCAAACTCAAATTCATAATCATGGTAGGTGCCTTCTTGATCTATGCCATCGATAAATAAAAAAGTGTTCTACGAGTGGAGGTTATAGGACATCCCAAAGCCATTGGTTAGGGAGTTACTACTTTCGTTGAGTTACCTCTTCTTACATATCCCCTTGGGTAGACCCCAGCCCTATGAGGTAGCCAGTGGTTGATGAGCTTTAGGTATTTCACCTTTGGTTTCAAACTCTGTTATGACTTGTTATATATTTCACTCTACATCTTCCTTGGATTTAGCATTAACTTTTGATTTAGCTTTGGCATCAGCCTCTAGCTTAGCTTTAACATTTGCCTCTATCTTCTCCTTGGCCTCTTGTTCTAGAGCCTACTTCTTTACCTATTTTTATTGTGTGTGTAGAGTTTCATTTGATTTTTCTACTTGTGCCTTCATTATTTCCTTAGCTTTAGCCTTCTTTTGATACATTAATTTCACCTCTTAACTTGTGCATTTTACATGTTTCTTTGCAGCTTCTCCTTTTTCCTATCACTTTTATTGTTTAAATTATTCATAATACACAGAGAATTGTTTTTGAAAAAAGAGAAAATTAGAAAAACTACATTTGAAAACTTTCAAAAATCCACATTTCAAGCCTAAGCAAGGCCCCTCATCAGGAGGATAGATCCACAAGTAAGCAATGCACAATTTGTATTTAATAAATACAACAAAATTGGTGCAAAAATAGAAATGTCAGCTAATGCAAATGGAAAAAAGACAAAAAAGATAGAAAAGAAGACCTTTTTAATCTTTAATAATTCAAATCACTAGATTCCATGTGCTGCTAAGTTTCCATCCGTCATCTCTATTCAAGTTATTTGAGTTCTTTTCAATTTTAACTGCTTTGTGAACCCTTATTTTCATGTAGAAATCTTCTTTAGCAATAACTTTCACTTCGTCCATACAAATATGGTGACCGGTGCTATGTGAATGCTCTACTAAGGCTTACGCAATGTTCTTTAATTCTGGTTTTAAATGAATGACTTATTTCACCAATATAGACTTTTTCGTAGCTGCAAGGAATATTGGAGACTCCTTTGTGACATAATGGATTAGTTTGATCTTTTTTCTTATCAAGTAGGCCCCTGATTATATTGAGAGGTGAGAAAGAGACTTTTATATTATTTTTTCTAAGTACCCTCACGAATACATCTATTGTTCCTTTAATATGTGGAAGATTCACCTTAATATCTTCATCTTTTTGTTTTGGATTAGATTCTTTATGAGAGTTTAGTATCACTTTCTTGACTTGATCTTCATTGTAACCATTTGATTTAAAAATCAAAGATAAGTGTTCTAACTCTTGATCATGATGATTTTTTTCAAAAATGTTTATAGAGCGATTCACGAGAGTGTTAATAATACCAAGTTTTTATGATGGATGATGATGAGAATATGCTTGCAGATATTTATCCATATGAGTCTTCTTTTTGAACACCTGATGAGCTAAAGAGCCATCACTACTTTTATTGATGAGGACATCCAAAAAAGGTTGTTGATTGTTTTCTTCTAGTTCCGTTGTAAATTTTATATGGTCTGATCTATTGTTTAGAAAATCAAAAAAACCATCCAAGTTTTGTCTACCATGAGGCCAATTTATGAAATTATCATCCACAAACTATTTCCACCATTTTGGTTTTAAAGGAGCTGAATGAAGATCTAATCCTTCAAAGTGTTCCATATATATGTTTACCACAACTAGTGAAAGTGGTGACCCCATTGCAATGCCTTTCGTCTATTCATAAAAGACACCTTTTAAGCTAAAATAAGTAGAATTTAAGAAGATTCTAACAATATTAGCTATCTCTAAATCCATGATGCTATTAATAATTTGTATGACCTCAACCAAGGGGATTTTTTTGAAAAGCGAGACGATATCAAAATAAGGTTTGAGTTTCACAGCAAGGAATTTAGCTAGATTGGATGTTGGATAGCCAATAATATTTACAATAGGTTTAATGGGTGCTCCCACTTTGTGTATTTTAGTAGACCATAAATACAAAGAATAAGGTAGTCTTTTGGCAAAACTTTCTGCTTCACACCATCATTCAACAAAAAAAAATTATAGAATGTTTCACTTCTTTTATAATTTTGCTATTGGGATCCTTTTTTAGTTTTTTATAGCTACTTAACATTAAATGATCCAACATTTTTCTTTCATAATCTATCATGTTTAGAACAATAGTAGCATTTCCTTTATCTTCTCTAAGAATGATAATGTCTTTATTATCTCTAAAATTTCTTAATGCTACAGCATCTTCCCTTTAGACATTTGCCTTTGTCAGTTTAGATTTTCTAAGAGTTACAGTGCATTCTTGCCTAACCTCTTCTGCTAATTCCAGTGACAGATTTTTAATTGTATCTTCAACATTAAAAATACAGTTCCACTTTCAAACCACATTGGAGATACAACTCCACCTTTTGACCAAGTTAGACCAAGCTTGACCTATTTGTCCTTTAGTTCATTTTTTAGAGTTTGTAGAACTCTAAGCCTTTTTATTTTGGAGCTTTTGTCATTTACACAAATATGTCTAACTAAACTTATGGTGGAGTCATTTACAATCCAACTTATGATAGAATGGCTGCATAAAATGACTTTTATGGATTTTTTCAAGACCCCAATGATGTTAATATGGTTTGTGAGATAGATTTCTATCCACCTCATATTGATCATTCATGGGAACAAAGTCATGAAATAACTTACAATCTAACTAGAGACCTTGATTGGTATGAAGAGGATTGTGAGGAGGACTTTAAAGACCCAACTATAGATAATGTTGTTTGGGATATGAATACATACCCTCTTTTCAAAAATTAGTACATGGAACATAATCAAGAACTAGCTTATGAGCCAACTCATGACTGGGATGATATGGTTTATGAGGAAGACTTGGATGCTTTTGCTCATGCAAGAAATCAAGTTTCATGGCATCCTTTTGTTATCTAATAATCAACTACCCCTAACCCTCCTTTGGATTATATGAGCTATCAAGCTCTACAATATCCAAGGAATACCATTCATATACTAAGACCTCATCTTTTGGTTTGTGTGAGCAATCAAGCTCTAGAATGCCCAACCATTTCAATACTAGGACCTCATCCTTTGGTTTGTGCAATAAATTAAGCTCCATAATTCCCCTTCATCATTCCAAGACCTAGTCTTTTGGCTTGTGCGAGCAATCAAGCCCCACAATGCCCTATTGTTACCATCTTAGGACTTTGTCCTTTGGCTCATGCAAGCAATCATGCACCTCAATGCCCTACCATTCTCCAACTATAAGTCATTCTTTGTCTAGTATCAATCCCATCCAAACCTCAACTGTCCAATCATTCGAAGACCAAGCTATGTTCAAAATTGGTATCTTCTAACTCATAAGAAACCAAGGCCAAGAGAACCAAACAATTCGAGATGTTTCTATTGAATCAATCATTTATGATAAGTCAACCTATGATGAATTACCTATTGATCCTATACCAATTGTCAAGGAGTCTCACTCTGATAAGCTAGTCTTTATTGAGTCACTTCTTAATGATTATAACCACCTTTAGGCAAATCATTACCTTGACCATGTGCCTATTTTTCAAGAGCCTCCTATTGACAATCTAGTCTCTAAGGAATTATCTCTTGACCTATTTCCCATCCTAGAGGATTCTCACTTTAAAAAACCAATTTTTGTGGAGCCCATTATGCCATCACAAGCCATTACTTGTCCAATACCACATATTCATCAATACATCATTGTAATAGAATACCCATCAGATGAAGAATCAGAGATAGAGTCAAGTTCTATTCTTGAACTAACATTACATTTAGCATCAGAATTAGAATCAACATCAATCTCAACATTAGATTCAAAATCCCTTGAGTTAGAATTAGATTTAGAAGAAGAATATGTTCATAATTATTACAACATTGGTTACGTATGCCTTTCAGATCAATTTGAATACATTTTTGGTCCTTCTATGATTTTTGAGGATGATTACTTCAGCTTTGACATAAATTATACTATAATCTTCTACAAGGATTGTGATACCAACACCCATTCCATTACCATTCCACAAGCCATTACCACCAACCAAAATAGCCATATTATTAGCATTCTATCTCCCATAAGTGTTGATTGGGATTGATAGAATCACACTTTGTTAAACTACATCCATGGTGACATAGTAGTTAAATAAGAGCAAGGAGGCCAAGACCACATTCATGTAGAAAAAAAGCACACTCTTAGTGAAACCTTTTCAAAGGTGCTAGGGGACAATCAAAGTCAAAACTCAACACCTTCTAGTGAAACTTTTTTAGAATCACTAGAATAAAATCAAAGTCAAAATCTAATGTTCATTAGTGAAACCTTCTTAGAGGTGCTACAGGAAAATCAAGAAAACTTAATTGGTGAAAACCTCATTAAGACACCAATAACTGACCACAAAAGTTCTTCACCACTTGATGAAGACAAAATCAAAGATCAAATCAAAATAGCTTCATATCTATAGTCTAATCAGATGGTAGCTACTCTCAAGATCAAACAACAGAAAAATTTGGTGGTCCTATCAAGAGAACAAGTCTTCAGCCCCAGCATAACCAAAGTTATGTTAAATCTCGCATCAATAACATTATGTGTAACTGAAAGTCCTGATATTCATTTGTTTCCCCACCATTATACATTCCATTATCATTTATCATTTCATTTCACAATCAAACCTACCATCCGTTATTTGTCATTGTTTACCATCCATAGCCACACTTTCCTTTATAAAGGCTATAAGGATACCTTGTCTCGATGTTTAAAGGAATCAAAACCAATGACCAAGGAAGAACACAACATTCTCAGCATCTAAATCTACATCAAGTTCTTAATAGAGTAGCTTTTCAAATGAGGTGAAGGCTAGTAATTAACATGATCAAGTATTTTATTTGTATCATTTGTTGATTAAGACGTGCATCTCACCATCAGCAAGAGCAATAGAATCAAAAACCACACCCAGGCCAAAAACATGTACCATACCATTGCCATTGTCACATATCGATTTTCCATTATTGTAGATTCCTGCCATTCACCCCGTCACTTGGGGGCAACCCTCATACCATTTTAACCCAATTATAAAACCATCATTATCCTAAGCAAGACCATGTCATCCTATCATTCCATTCCTATCTAGACCAAAGCCTATTTTTAGTCATCCTACCCAATCCTCTTTTGATCTTGGTTCATTTGGTTCTTCATGCACCTTTTTGTGGGGGATTCCAATCAAGTTTTAACAATCAATCCAATTCATGTTTATAATGATAGTCTATGAAAGTAGTGTGATAGTTGATCTGACAAGATATCTTTCATCTTATAAAGTTCATTTATGTGAGCCTGATTATAACTGCTTATGGGAAAATTAGTATCATTTACCTATGCCATTATATCCTAGTTATAACCACCTATGGGAAAACTAGGGGCAAAACATGTTTACCATGTATTACCACATCACCTTTCCATTAATGTCTTAATTTGACTAGTCATTTGCCAAATTGGAGAACTTGTTGGGACCTAGTTGGTTTTTCCCTACCTTTCATGTGGATGGAATCATTGTGCCTTGAGGTCATTTTGAGACTTTATAGGTCATGCTTGATTCATGTTGAGGTCACCTCAATCCCCTTTCCATACGCTCTCACCATTTTATGAGAAAGTATCTTGTCATTCTCTAATGAGTTAAGATACCTCAAAATTCCAAAAACATTCATACCATTTCAAAAATACAAAAATATTTATCCTATCTAAGCCTATTCAATTATCCTCAATCTGCCTTATTGGGGCATTAGCATTGTTAGGATGCTTTCTTTTGCTTTTGTTTTCAAGATTTCTATTTGTTTGTTTATTTCATTTTATTTGTTTATTTATTTATTTGTTTGTTTGCTTGCCTATTTATTTACTTTTAGCATTGTTGCCTCGACTCAGTCTATATATATGCATTGGGTGATTCCTTGCACACATTATTCTTAAGTCTATCCATATTCATAAGTCAACATTATCATCATGTTTTTTATCATTAGTGTATTTTTTTGAGTGTTTATTAGATTGAGAGTCAGTCCTTACGCATATTTTGGCCAAGTCTTCATGGTGTTCTATCATTAAGCCTACCATCACATGCTACAACAAAAATTAGCTTCACGAAGGTCTATAATAAATGGAGCCATAGAAGTTTCTCCTTGGCACCTTGGAAAATCCTTCCATCCCATAATTGATCAAATTAGCCCATTGGCCATTCTAGTTGTATCATTACTAATAAAGATGAGCATATCCTCATTGGTAGGTACAATTGAATCATTCACACTGATCAATCTTATTCTTCTATTCATCTATTTCATCACTTTACACCCACTCATATTTAATCTATATTCCAAGTTATATCTTTGAGTTATGCTTGTTAATTAGCCCTAACTGAGGCACAATCATTTTTAGCCAATCTAGGTCCTCTTAATGATTATAACTGCCTATGGGCAAATCATTATTTTGACTTTTAATCCTGATTATAACTGCCTTTGGGAAAATTAGTGTCCTTTTTAAATCAATGCATGCAAGAATTTTCTCATTTGAATTAATCTCAATCATGGATTAATTCCACCTTTCTTCTTGCTTCTTTTTGAGGTACCATCCATAAACAAATGTGATGGTCACTCCCTCGAGGGGGCATCATCATAGGCTTCCCAAAACCATTTGGAGATTTGTTCTTCAACCATCATATTTTTTTGGCATACAAGCCATTTCTCTTTCTTTGAGAAGACATTGCTTTGCCTACAGTTTGTAACATCTTCCCAAATAAAGGTAAACTATAGACACCTAAATCTGGCCACCAATAACCTGTAGCTAAGTTTTTGGCCAATTTCCACCCAAAATGCACAATTTTAAAAACACTAAAACACGCTAAATGATGAGAAACTAACATATTCAAGTGTTAATTTTGGCTAGGGCATCCCTAAATGGGGTAGTGCAATTTATGGGCTAGCTAAATTTAATCAGATCATTCCAAGTCAAAATGCCAATTTTCCACCTAGGTGCTCTAGATTGCTCTTCCTTATCAAATATTTTGCACAAGACATGTGCCTTTGTTATTTATTGTTGACAACATCCTAAATGGGAATAAGGTTTCAATGCATCTGACATGGACTTCCAATTCCAATCCAATCAAATTTTGGACCAATAACAAGGCATTTTGATCAATTTGGGTAATTTATCCACAAAGTGCTAAAGCATGTTTATGAGCTAATTAACCCAAATCAAGGCCTAATTAAGAATTCTATGGAAACTTGTTGAATACTTGTTTTTATAAATGAATATTGAATATATGCATCATTAGGTGACCTCATTTCTTGGTAAGACATCCTTAGGCCATAAATGCCACAAATATCAAGATTCATGCCCTCCATGCCTCATCAATGCCCTCCATGCCTCTTAATTGCCCATTATTCCAATGTCATGATGAGGATAATTACAAACTTAATTCTAAAAATTGAATTAATCCTCAACCACACATCTCAATTTTGAGATGGACAGATCAGGTTGATTCTAATCAAATCTAAAAATCTATAAATAGAGAGGCCATGAACATCATTTCTAAGCTATTTTAGTGCAAATTTATAATGCACAAATATCTTCAATAATCCATTACAATTAATGTTACCATGCCAAATTGATTCCAAGCCAAGCTAAGCCACAAACCAACGGTGCCAAGAAGAAGAGGAGATAGCCAAGCCTCCTTTGATGAAGATTTCATGAGCACAAGCTGAGCAAGCCACCACTACAAAGGCATTTGGAGCATCCAAGGAAGGTGAAGGAGTTCTTGTGTTTTCATTCCTTGTTTTTTTATTGTGTTGTCATTTGCTTTTATTAACTAAGCTCTCCCTAGTATCTAGGCCTATAGATGTTATGCTATTAGTGTGTTCTTTTCATTTTAGAACTAACACCGTACAAACCATCCTCTCTTGAGTCAAATCTTGTCTAGCCATGGTTTTCGTAGCTTAGAAATTGTGCCATTACATGTTGAATAATAATACCATGGTCATTTCAAAATTAGATCCGCTAAAGTATCTACTATCTAAAATAGCTTTGTAAGGTAGAATGGCTAAATAGATCATACTTCTTAGTGAGTTTGACATAGAGTATGTCAATCAGAAAGCAATCAAGGGATAAGTTCTTGCAAATCAACTTGTTGAATCACCTCTCATAGACACATAGCCACTCACATTTCAATTTCCTGATGAATCTATCATGATTGTCATTGACACACCCCTTGAGGAGCAGCCTGAAAAGCTGTATTTTGATGGTTCATTTACTATAAATGGATCGGGGGCAAGCCTATTATTTATTATACCACAAGGTTATCTAATCCCTAAATCATTCAAAATTAGATTTCCTTATACAAACAACATGGCTGAGTATGAAGCACTTGTTGTAGGACTTTGATAAGTAGTACATTAGAATATATCTCATCTCCAATTTTATGGTAATTCTTAGTTAATCATCAATCAGGTCACAAATCATTTTCAGACCATAAATGACAAGTTGGTTTCATATAAATCCATGGTCGACACTCTTAAGCAATAAATTACCAACATTCAGTTTGAGCACATATTAAGGGCTAGTAATAGAACTGTAGATGTCATGGCTACTATTGGTTCTCTGATTCGACAAATAAATAAAGCTAGAGAGTATCAGTTTCTCATCAAGAATTTGTTAGCACCAACTCATGAACCTTCAATCATTGCAATGATTTGTGATATTGTTGGTCCTAATTCTATCTAGTACTCAGACCTTTATAACTACCTTCATGACCAAGTTCTGCCACCTAACCTATCTCAAAAATAAACTAGAGCCTTTATTCATCATTCCACTCATTATACTCTACTTGGATCCACCCTTTATTGTCATAGTTTTGATGGAACTCTGCTTCATTGTTTAACTTTGGTAGAGTCTACATTAGCATGAAGAGAAGTGTACAAAGGAGTATGTGTAGCCCATTATAGCAGGGTAGTCCTATCCAAAAAGCTCTTGCATACTGGTTATTATTGGCCCACAATAGATGCAAATGCCACTGCATATGTAAATAAGTGTGAAAAATGTCAATGGCATGCTAATTTGATTCATGCCCTAGAAAAAACCCTGAAACCAATATTGACACCATGGCCATTTTCTACATGGGGACTTCACCTCATTGGGAAGATTAACCCCAATTCATCTGATAGCCATAAACATATCCTTACCACCATTGAATATTTCACTAAGTGGGTTGAAGTTATACCCCTCACTTACATGACTGGAAAGCAAAATTCCAAATTCATCTTTAACCATCTCATCTGCCACTATGGTATCCCTTCTGACATTATATTTGATAATGGAGGATCATTCAAGAATAAGGATGTAAACCAACTATGTAATGAATATCACATCGCACAACATTTTTCTATATCATATTACCCTCAAGGTAATGGCTAGGCTGAGGCATCCAACAAAACCATTGTCAATATTCTCAAAAAGATTGTCAATGATGTTGGTCATGATTGACACCTCTAGATATTTATTTCCCTTTGGGCCTACCATACCAATCATCATACCCCTATAGGAGCCACTTCATACTCACTTTTTTATGGTATTGAATCTATCCTTCTCATTAAGGTCAAATTACCTTCACTATGCATCTCTTTCAAGTATGTCTTGGATGATCATGACTATCGAGTAGCTCATTTGCAAGAGTTAGACCTATTGGATGAGAAATGCACAATCAAGCTTAACAATCTTCAAGCATATCAAAATTGACTCAAAGGCCACTAGAATCGGTGTGTTAAGCATAGATCATTTGAACTTGGTGATCTTTTTCTTAAAGAAAACCAAAAGAATACCATGGCCGAGAAGAAGCATAAAGGGAAATTCAAACCAAACTAGATAGGGCCTTTCATCATTATTACAGATTATGGATCAGGAGCATATAGACTTGCTACACCAAATGGAGATGAACTTTCAAAGCCAATGAATATTATTCATCTCAAGTGGTACTATGATTGAGTGATAAGGTGTATTCTCTGTAAGGACCATTTCAGTTATGTTATTTTATCACTATTCTTTTTTATACAAATACCATCCTTCTCTATCCTCTTTGCCATATCCACTTTCTACTTCTGACCTATCAACCCAGTGTGTTCTAAAGCCTAGCCTATTTGAACTTGGTTTTTGCCATTCATTACACTTTTTTAGCATCATGGTATCTGATCAGTTTCATCAATTGGTTCAAGCACTTCAAATAGATATTGTATTTTGGGAGAGTGTGACATAATTTTTGATAGTTGCATCCTTCATTTGTTATGCCTTTCTTACCACTGGTCTTGCTACTAATTATAACTGCCTTTGAACAAATTAGTACCCTTGATCTATTCCATTGTGTCCTAGTTATAACCACCTATGGGAAAACTAGGGGCAACATTCAGCCTTGACGTACCAACTTGCCACTTCCTATTTCATATATGCCTTTTTACCAATTATGCCTATTTTGTTTGAATTAACTACTACACTAGTTGAATTCCTCTATTGTAAAGCGCAGAACTATAGTGACTTGAGTTCCTACTCTAGGGCTATGTAGGTAGTGCTCAATACCTATTAAGGTCAACTCAATCACCCTTTTCCCCACACTCTCACCGTTTTGTGAGCAAACTAAACCATGATCTCACTATTTTATGAGCAAACTAAACCATGCTCTCACCATTTTGTGAGAAAACTAAGCCATGCTCTCACCATTTTATGAGCAACCTAAGCCATGTTTTCATCATTTTGTGATCAACCTTAGTTTAAACACTCTTACTATTTTGTGAGCTTGAACCATTTAGTGTCTCAAAATTCTCAATCAAGTTGAGACACTTCAAAAAATTCCAAAAACATTTGAAAAATCATTAGAAAAGAACAAAAACATTGACCACTTCTTTGCCTTAAGGATTCTAGGAACCCTTACTAAGTTACAAGAAAATCACTTGTCATTTAGTTTCCCCATCCTTTTTGGCCTTTTTCTCTCACACACTTGGCTATTTTTCAAGACCATTCATATTCTTCTTTCACATCTACTCTATTTGTTTTCCTCATTTATCACATTCTTCCCACTCCCTGGGAGAACTACATATTGGCTTCAAATTTTTTATTGGATATTACATCCATGAAACTATGTAGGTAGCATCCACTTGCCTAGTGCATATGGAGATAGCTCAGCCACCCCCTTCCTTTTCTTCTATTCCCCCACTTTATTTATTTATTAAGTTTTCACCTATTTTCTAGGCGCAATGTTTGTAGGGTTTTTATTGCATTGTTTGTTTATTTATTTCTACTTATTTTGTTTGTTTGTCTACCTATTTATTTGTTTTCAGGACTGTTTCCTTGATTTAGTTTATGTGTGTTCATTGGGTGATTCCTTTCCCACACTTACACTTGAATCCATCCATATTTATATGTTTACATTTTCAACATGGTTTTTATCATTGATGCATTATTTTCTATTGACTATTGGATTACAAGAGCCAGTCATCATGCATATTTCAGCCAAGTCCTCATGATGTTATATCATGATGCCTACCGACATGTGCTACAACAAACCTCAATTTCACAAAGCCTATTTAGTAATGGCAGCATCTCTTCAACACTGACATCCTGATTCGCTCCCAATCATATCCCAAATAGAGTAATTAAACATGAATGAATTTCAACCTTTATTAGTTTGAATGAGCATCTCCCT
The DNA here is from genome assembly GCA_037957365.1 of Torreya grandis. Taxonomy (NCBI): domain Eukaryota; kingdom Viridiplantae; phylum Streptophyta; class Pinopsida; order Cupressales; family Taxaceae; genus Torreya; species Torreya grandis. Next base: position 4,126,427 of record JARHVA010000429.1, read on the forward strand.
ACTAGTAGATTGTTCCAATTCATCATTACCCTCTGTGTTAAGTTATCATCATCCTTAACCAAGTTTATCATGTTTTCCATAATTGGGGTCCAATGATTATAACTGCTTATAGGCAAATCATTACAGACCATCCCACCTACATTTCTCAATGATTATAATCACCTTTGGACAAATCATTGTGTTGTCACCACTTTACTTTTTATGTCTATATAGGGGCATGTTATTCTCTTGTTTGTCTATCTTAATTGGGGTAGCTCCATCTTCTCAATGATTATAACTATCTTTGGGTAAATCATTGTGTTATCATATCATGTTGTCACTATCAGGGTATAACTTTGGGCAAACCATTGTACACCATCCCACTTGCATTCTCAATGATTTTGACTAATTTTTAAATATCATTATGTTTTCACCCCATCATCTTTCTTGTCTTTGGTCCCCTCATTTCACTTCTTTCTTTTCAAGGGATTGTTTATCAACCTCCTTGTGCCAACCATTCCCTCGAGGGGGCATCATGCAAATAGTTTATCATCATTATAGTTGTAGGCATACAAGACCTTTTCATTCTTTGAGAATAAATTACTATGCTTATAGCTTGCAATACCTTCCCAAATAGGGGCAAACTATAGACACCTAAATCTGGCCACCGATGACCTCCAAACAGGTTTTTGCCAATTTCCACCCAAAATGCACAATTTGGCTTAAAAACACTAAATCATGCTAAATGATGAGAAACTGACATATTTAAGTGCCAATTTTGACCAGGGTATCCCTAAATAGGGTAACGCAATTTATGGGCTAGCTAACTTTGATCATATCATTCCAAGTCAAAATGCCAATTTTGCACCTAGGTGCTCTAGATTGCTCTTCCTTATCAAATATTTTGCACAAGACATGTTCCTTTGTTATTTATTATTGGAAACATCCTAAATGGGAATACAGTTCCAACACATCTGACATAGACTTCCAATTCCAATCAGTTCAAATTTTGGACCAATAACAAGGCATTCTGATAAATTTGGGTAATTTGTGCATAAAGTGCTTAAGCATGCTTATGAGCTAATTAACTCAAATCAAGGCCTAATTAAGAATTCCATGGAAACTTGTTGAATACTTATTTTTAGAAATGAATATTGAATATCTGCATCATCAGGTGACCTCATTTCTTGAGAATACATCCCTAGGCCATAAATGCCACGACTGCCATGCCTCATCAATGCCTTCCATGATGCCCTCCATGCCTCTTAATTGCCCATTATTCCAATGTCATGATGAGGATAATTACAAACTTAATTCTAAAAATTGAATTAATCCTTAACCACACATCTCAATCTTGAGATAGAAAGTTTAGGTTGATTATGATCAAATAAAAAAATCTATAAATAGAGAGGCCATGAACATCATTTCTAAGTTATTTTGATGCAAATTCATAATACACAAATATCTTCAAGAAGCCATTGCAATTAGTGTTACCATGCCAAATTGATTCCAATCCAAGCTAAGCCACAAGCCAAAGGTGCTAAGAAGAAGAGGAGATAGCCAAGCCTCCTTTGATGAAGACTTCATGAGCACAAGCCAAGCAAGCCACCACTACAAAGGCATTTGGAGCATCCAAGGAAGGTGAAAGAATTCTTGTGTTTTCATTCCTTGATTTTTTTTTGTGTTTATCATTTGCTTTTGTTAACTAAGCTCTCCCTAGTGTCTAGGCCTAGAGATGTTATGTTATTAGTGTGTTCCTATCATTTTGTTTTCATTTTGGAACTAACAACATACTAACCATCCTCTCTTGAGTCAAATTCTTAGATCACAAAAACTATGTACAAGTAAGCTAAGAAATTATGGACAAGTAAGTAGAAAGAAACTATGTACAATAAAATATGTGTAATGAAATACTATGTGTATAATCTGCATAGATGCATGATATTCATTAGATTTTTTAGTTTCTTTCCTTCAAGTGAGGTTAGATGATACACTTTAGGGCTAAGCTTTTCTATAATGACGTATGCACCTAGCCAATTTGGTTTGAATTTTCCTTTAATTTCTTCTTTGGCAGTGACATTGTGAAGATTTTATTTGAGAACAAGATTATTCACTTAAAACTCTATGGTGTGAACTCATTTATTATAGGATCATTGTATACATTGCTAGTAGATATTAAGATGTTCAGCTACTTGAATGCGTTTATGGTTTAACTGCTCAAGTTGGTGTAGATGCTTTTTGTTTGTAATACTGGTTATTAGTGAGGATAATTTTAAGGGAGACATGTAGAGATGGAATTTCTAATTCCAATGGTAAAACTACCTTTGTGCCATAAACGAGTGAATAAGGAGTGGTTCATGTGGGCATATGAATACTTGTGTGATAAGCCCATAATGTATAAACTAGTTTATTGTGTCAATCATCTTCAAATTTGGTCACTATTTTGCTCAAAAATATTGTTGATGGTTTTATTGGTAGCCTCTGCTTGACTATTTTCTTATGGGTAGTATGGAGTGGAGAATGTGTGGTTAATCTTATATTTTGTGCAAAATTTATTGATATTTTTGTTCTTGAATGATGTTTCATTGTCATAAATGATAGTTGTGGGTAAGTTGAAACGTGAAATAATATGAGTCATGAGGAAGCTACAAATGTTTTCACCTATGGTAGATTGAAGTGGAATGGCTTCCACCCACTTGGTAAAGTATTTGGTAGCTATGATGATGAAATTATGTCCATCGACAGACTCAAGGTTAATATTTCCAATAAGATAAAATCCCCATAACATAAATGGCCATGGAGAAAAAATAGGTTATAATTTTTGTGATGGTGCATGCTATAGGTTACTGTGTCATTGACATTTATCACATATCTTTGTTTATTGTGAACATTCATCTTCCATGGTGGGCTAGTATTATCCCTGTCACAACAATTTCTATGACATGGCCTTTCCACTGAAGTGACCACCACACTCAGGGTTGTGTATTTATGTAAGAGCAATTTTGACCTCTATTGAAGTCAAGCATCAAAGTAATTGTTCATTTAAAGGATCACTTAAAAATGTTTCCACCAATGATTACATAATGGAGTGCTTGTATTTGTAACTTGCATTTGTCATTTTGTGAGAGAGTGTCTAGTGTAATAGATTTATTTAGAAAGTTATAGATATCAGAGAACCACTCTAGAGTTGCAAAACTACACATAGTGGCAAAGATAGAAAGGGCAATCAAATCTGTGTTGGATATTGATGGTGATTGTAATAATTTAATTATAAAAATAGCTTGATAATCATTGATGTTGATAGGAATCAGAGATGTAGCACAAGCCATTGCATCTGCATGTCAGTTATCTTTTCTTGGTATACTTTCTATAGAAAAGTAGTTGAATTGTGATGATAAGTATTGTACCATGATTTGAGATGGGATAAGACGTTCCTTTTTTGTCTGATAAACATCATTGACTTAGCTGATGACAAGTTGGGAATCATCAAAGACTCGAATAAATCTAATTTAGAGGGACTAGGCAGTAAAGAGACCTAAGATAAGTACCTCATATTCTATGATGTTTTTAGTATAGGAGAAGCTTAGTCGATATGCAATAAGAACTGTGTGACTAGAAGGGTCAACAAAGATAATGCATGTCCTTGTACCTAATGCACATCAAGAACCATCAAAGAACATGGTCCAAGTGTCAGAATGACTAGAATAGGTAGTAAAATCATTTTTAAATGTCTCATTAATGGGATTAGTGTCCAAGAGTGGTGCAGTTGCCAAATGATTTGCAATGATTTGGCCCTTTATTGATTTTTGTAAAACTATCTTTAAATTAAATTATGTTAATAATATGACCCATTTTGTGATGCGACTAGAGAGATGTGGTTTTGCCATTAGAAACTTCAAGGGATCTACTTTTGTGATAACCTAAGTCTCATTATTGATCTATAATGTCAAAGTTTTTGTGTGGCAAAAACTAATGATAGACATAGTTTTTCCATCACAAAATATTTTTTTTGTAATCAACTAATGTGTGATTGATGTAATAAATTGCTCACTCAGTATATTGATCATCATGTTGTACTAATAGTGCTACTAATGCATGATATATTGCTGAGATATATAGTAGGAGAAGCCTATCAGGTACAAGTGCTATTAGAATAGGTGGATTAAGAAGATACTACTTAATTGTGTCAAAGCTTTCTTGACAGGCTTGGACCTAAACAAACTTTTTATCTTTCTTTAATAATCGAGTGAATGACTGAGTCTTATCAACAAGTTGAGCCATAAAATGGTAGATTGCTTAGATCTTGCCTTGTAAGGATCGTAGTTGTTTTATGTTTGTGTGAGGTGGCATGTCAATAATTATTTTGACTTTCTTAGGGTCAACCTCTATGCCACGTTAAGAAATAATGAAACATAAGAGTTTGCCTAATGTAACTCCAAACACACATTTTTTTGGGTTTAATCAAACATTGTATTGCCTAAGTCATTAAAAAATATGTTGTAAGTCAATAGCATGATGTTATCATTGTTTGGATTTAGCTAATAAATCATCAACATAATCCTAGATGATGTGGTGAATCAAGTTGTGAAAGATATGCATCGTAGTATGTTGATATGTGGCTCCAATGTTTTTTAATCCAGAAGGCATGATAATGTAATAAAATGTACCCCAAGGTGTTGTAAAAGATGTTTTCTCTTGATCTTCTTTAGCTATTTTGATTTGGTTATATCCTAAAAATCCATCCATGAATGACAACATTTCATACCTGACTATGGAATCTACAATCATGTCAATATAAGGGGAAATCATCTTTTATGCATGCCTTATTTAAATCTCAAGAATCGTAACAATACCAAATTTGTTCATTGGGTTTAACCATGGGGACTATATTGGAAATCCATTCAGGGTGTGCTACTGGTCGAATGAAACCAACATCTAAGAGGAGTTGGATCTCATCTTTGACTAAGAGAGACACCTTAGGATGTGTTTTGTAATTTTTTTGTTTAATCAGTTTAACATTAGGGTTTAATAGAATCTGATGGGCTCTATAGATGTATGAATTCTTGGTATATCTAAGTAAGACCAAACAAAGAGTTATATAAAATCTATCAAAGTTTGATGAATATCTATATCCTCTTCCTTTCATAGGGTAGTGGCTAACAAGATAATGTGGGGATCCTGATTGGTTCCAAAATTGAAATCAATTGTTTCCTCATTACTCAATGTGGAATGTTCTAGTGTGTATGAGGGTTATAAGAATAGTATCATCTGAATCAACTGGTATGTCCTGGGGAGAATCTAAATTTTATCTAAATTAAGCATGGGAATTTGTGTGATGAGGAAATATATTTTTATGATAGCAAGATGGGAGGTCCTCATATGCTCCAAAAAATTATAGGAAGGATTTATCATTAGAGAATTCATCTAATATGAACATATCTAGTGAAATTGTATCATCAATGAGATCAAGATAGACCTGTGATAATGTAAAAGCATGATTAACTATATGGTATACATGTGCAATGGGTGGACAAAACATTATATGTCTTGAAGTAGTAGAAGAAGGTTTATCATGAAGAAGGGTAAGCTGATATCCCAGTCCTTGCTTTCCATGTTGTGTGGATGCCTTGACAGGATTGATGATTCCTTGTTCATGTTTTCTAAAACCTTTACCATGATATCCTATCTGATGAAGACATTTAAGTGCAAAAAGAGAGGTAATTTGGTGATTTGGTATCAGTGTTATTATAGAACTTGGAATCTTTTGATGTGTTGTATGGTCTGAAGCTACACTGTGAATAGTGGATTATGTAGGTATATTACCAAGATTAAAGTGTAAAATGTACTTTTGTGGAGATTCACTAACCTTGCAGTATTTAAAAGGTTCTTTGTCTATTGGGCACGTGTAAATGTATCCTTTGTGACTAAATTTTAGACAAGCATGGAGTGTGAAAGGGACTACATGCATATCATGCATATAGGTTGACCAAGTAATAAATTATAATTGAGGTCATTTGGCATGACTTGGCATGTAGTTGGCAATGTCTTAGGTCCCAAAGTAAGATTGAGTGTTAATTGACCCATGACTTTTCATGGAATATTATCAAAACCTTTAATGTTCATGTCAGAATGGTCTAGATCTATAGGTTGTATATTAAGATGTTTAAAAAAAATGTTGTAAATGTTAAGCCCTGAACCATTATCAACTAACACTCTTTTTACCCCTACATCATTAATTATTAATTGAATAAATAGGGGTAAATGTTGTTCAATGATGTGGCACAGGGGTAAATCCTCTTTCTCAAAGGAAATATGCTCTTCAATCCATTACATTGTGTTGAGGATAGAGGTGACATAAGTTGGTTCAACAAAAATAGGAACTCTAGTATTCTGAAGGGCTACTTATGATACATCTTTGTAAGCATCTGATCATTGAAGGATCTTGAGAATTGAATTGTATCAGAAGGGATACTAACCTGAGTGATAAAGCTATAGCCATGGGTGTAATCAACCTGCCTATCTTCATAAACTTGGGTGGTAGCATGTACTGCATGATCTACTATAGGCATAGAGTTGGTAGTAGGTGCAGGATAAGAGTTAGGTGAACCAAGTTTGAAGGGAGGAGGAATAGATATAACCGCTAGTGTTTTCTTATGTCTAGTAGTGATATGGAGATACTTAAAAGTAGCCAAAGAGTTATATACATCTAGGTAGAAACCATGTATATGGGATTAAATGCATGTAATTGGAGTTATAAGTTGTATAGCAATATGATTATAAATAACATTCCACATGAGAGATATAAAACAAGGGATAAAGAGCATGGAACTTTGCACTAATGCATAAAAAACTTTGACTTGTAACATGACATTTATAACATGTTTAGCAAGATAGAGTTGAAAATTATTCTACATGATAGAGAGAGAGCATGTAAAAGAAATAATGAAACCTTGTATTAAATAAAAGTAAATATTGCTTTGAAGGAAAGGGATCTTAACATGTTTAACAATAAATTTCTTAATATCATCCCATATTATAAAAAGTAAGCACGAAAGGGAAAGAATGAAGCTTTGCATTAACATATAGTAAACTTCATCATTTATATACATGATAGAACAGAGTATGGACTCCTTATTGTTTGCAATAAATGTTTTAAAATAAATGAGATCCATTTTTGATTTTATGTGAAATTTGATTTAATTAAGAAAAATCAAAACATATTGCTAAAAATCAACAAGGAATTTTCCCTAGGGTTTATAGGGTTTTTGTGTGCAAACGAAGTAAGTCAAGTTCACCAAATGATTTAACTTATTTGGTAATAATGGATTTTTATTCCTATTTTAGTTAAGGGTTTGGATTAATAAATTAGTACAAAATATAATAATAAATACAATCTTAATTTGTGCAACTGTTTGTCTTTTTCATTTTTTTAAAAATAGTAATAAATAAGAAGAAATATAACTGAGCTCAAAAATAGACTGAGATGGTTGATACAAAGGTTTAAAATGGCTATGAAATACTGGGAAGGTGTTGTAAACATGAATCTAGCTTTCATTGGGCAAAAAGACAAGAGCATCAAAAAGTGGATGCTTTGGTCTCTGACACTATTGTCCATTCCTTATGCTATTGTCCAAACTAATCACAGAGACCTAAAACTTTTTGGGTAGTTGCATTATGCTGGTTTAAGCGTACCTATGAAAAATTGAGTGTTGGTTATTGATGAAACTTGTTGTGGATCCTATTTTGTCTTCAAACCCTAACCCTCCATCATTGCTTGATAAAATGACATTTGATTCACTTGATAAAGAGGGGGGTAAGGGTGAAAGATGTACTAAACATGCAATCCAAACCCCATATGTGGACACGCTGCCTAAATACCAATACTCTAAAGAGGGATCAAGCCATATGTAGTTCTCCCACCTAATGTGCTTTGTGTAATAGTGTGATGCAGATGCAAATGCCAAATTGATAGTGTTTGAGGTGGCTAGGGCCTGGTATGAGGATTTGAGTAGGTTTGCAGCTATGTTGGGTGATTGTGTGCAAATAATAGGGAAGTTTGACTTAGTTCTTTGATTGTATTCTTGTTTGCTTTGTAAGTTTGGTCACCTCCTTCATAAATGAGCTTTGAGTGGGCTTTTATAGGGAGCTATTAGTCATGGGTCAGATGTATTCATGTTAGGCAAACCTAATTAAGGATAAGGACCAGATGAAAATGACCATTGGGGCTCAAAGTGAAAATGGATAAGATCACTAAAAATGGGATACTTTTTTATGGGGAACTATAGTCCAAATGGGGCGCTCTATCCTACAAACTCAGGACTTGGGGGAACAAGATTGGAATGGGGAATATTATTTGGCTAAGGTGGAATGATTGTTCAAAAGGTTTTAGATGACTATAAATGAGAAAAAAGGTTTCCAGAAGGGTCTTAAGAGCATTCAAAAAGGACCTATGGATGGGGTGTTTCAAACCACACTCAAACTACAAATTTGGATATTTTATATGACTACATATGCAAAGTAATAACTTTTTATCTTTTCTTCCCTTGTGCTTTCATGTTTGTGCAAGAGTTCTTATTTTAGCTGGTCATATATAGTGTAGTCAAGTGTGTTAGTCTCATTTCAAGTGTATGATTGTCCTTGGAGTGTGTAATTTTCCCTCTGGTTCATTTTCCTTGTGTTGCTTCACACATCTCGCCTCTATATTGAAATACTCATGTTAGAATCCTTTAGGACTTTGAGACTAGTTTGTATGTTTTGTTTCTTAGTGAATGGAGTATGATGGTCATGTTTAAAAAATCTTGGTGTATCACCCATTTATATTAGGTTCATTTCATGAAACTTTTAACTCTTTTACCATAAGCAAGCACTAGTTTAGGTGATAAGCACTTCAAGTTACATTCAGGGAGCTAACCCTTAAACCTAGAGGCTCACTTCCACTATAGGTACACCCACATACTTGGAAGTGTTCTCATGTTGGCCAATTATGTAAGAGGCTTGAACACCCTCTTCTAGGGTGCAATATTTGGTGATAACAGTTACACAGGAGTTAAGAATTAGTTAGGTAGTTAGAGGATTTCTTGATAAAGGTAAGTGTTTATTTGTATCAAGGCATGTCATTTATGTAAGAAGAGATATTAGAGTTAGATTATAAAGATACAATTTTTTTGAATCCCTAATAAATTAAATAAAATATTCTTGTTCTTGAAATTAAGTTGCAGATCCTGTTTTCATTGTTATTCTAAAGTTTTTGAAAATTGAGTTGTCTTGTGAAATGATAACTCTATGAATACATGGAGGGAAAGGATAGAAAGTGTTGAATATTGTATTAAATTAAATGTGAATTTATTATTATTATAATTATTATAAGACTATTTATTTATTGTAAGAGGAAAATCTTATTAATAATCCACTGTTAGTATGCTCTGTGTTCTGAGTCTTATGCTTTAAGAGGACTGTGGAAACACTATTTGTACATGGAATAAATTAGTGAGAGATTGATTGAGGTATAATGATGACTGGTGAGTCTATTTTTCTACCATAATTTAATTTATAATATTTATTAACACATTTTGAGGAATATATCCTAAACATGACACTCAAACCCTGTATAGTTAAGCATTATGGGTATAGAAGGACTGAATATGTTTCTTTGTAAGAAGAATATGTTGTAGGATTTTTTGGAGTGTCATGATCCATGGTAAGTTTTGTGTTTTTTATGTCTCTATTGTGGATTCAAACCATTTTTTAAGAGTAATGTATAAAGAGGATACTCAGACCTTGAATAGACTTAGTAATCACACACAGTGGTGTCTAAATTGTGCTTAAAGTGAATAGAGGATATAAGAAAGATTACTTGTATTAATAAAAGAATAATGGGTTTATCCAAACATGTTTAAATCTAAAATATTGTGCAAAATAAAACCTAAACTAAGTCTATAGTGAACAAAGAACTCTCTACCCTTGCAGATTGTGTCTACATACACAGTAGGGCATTGGACAATCCATTTTTAATGGACAGAAGCTTTATGGAGGAAAATTAACATTTGGAAAAGGTAAAAAAACATTGAAAAACCTTGAACAAAAATTTATAGGATTTTACAGATCTTTAATTGTTTAAAAACAAATTTTACTTCCTCTTGGGTTACTCAGTGAGGCCCAAACACTATTTTTAGGGTTTTGAGACAAGATTTGAGATTGTAGAAGATTATGATATTAAAAACATATAAAAATTGGTGTAAATATGGATATTAATGTTTTTTAATATATTTTGTAGTTTTTATGGTGATAGAGTACGTGTTCGTACTTATATAAGGTTATGTGTGCTAACAAGGTTGAAAAAGGCCTAATAGGCCTAAGCAGGGAACTAAAAGAGGTTGGTAAGATGGTCTAGGGAATGATATAAAGAATGAAAATTTGTATACATAAATAATTCCATAAATGTTATTTGTAAATGAGCTTATTTTCTTGATTGGATTCTGTACAACACTGTACATAAAGAATTTCCTCAAAAAGGGCTACTAAACTATGATTGAAAACAAACAGAGTTGTGTGAGGAGTAAGATAGTGACTTGACAGGTGTGTACATTGACTTAGGAGGTAATAAATGATTTAAATGAGTATTATTAAGGTGTCATTAACCAAAAACTAGTCAGGTGAACCTCAAGAAACATTACATGAAGTTTGAAATAATAGGCCATTGCAAAGAAAGTGCATCTTGATACAAAGTTAAGTGAATCAAGAATAAGGACAAAGTGAGAGAAAGATTGTGTGACCTCTACATCAGAAGTTAAATCAATATAAGATTCAACATTACTAGTAGATAAATATAATTTACCTACCTTCTATCCTTTTTCTATTACCAGTGATCCCTAAGTGACCTTCCACGAATTTTCTACAAATGTAATTGTGCAGCCCTCACTTCCTAACTGCGCTACTAAAATTAGATTTCTTCTCAACTCAAGAACATGCCTCACCTCTTTCAACAACCATTTATTTCCATTATATAATTTTATTTTTATCTTAACCTTTCCAACAATTTTACAAGGTTGACCATCACCCAAATAAACCTATCCAAAATCACCTTGAACATAGTCTTAAAAATATTTCTTATGGGGTGTAGCATGAAATGAAGCCCCTGAATCTAACACCCAAGAATCATTAATATTATCTAATGAAAGGATTAAATCATCTTGAAACACATCACTTGATACATTTTCTTTCTGATTATTATTTTATTGTCCATCTCCTTGTTTTCTTTTTCAAAACCAACAATCTTTCTTCAGGCATCCTTTCTTCCCACAAATATACCACACCAACGTTCCTCTATATTTAGATCTACCCTTCTTAGACTTTTCATGATTCCCTGGGTTCTTTCCTTTATCTTTTTGTCTTTCCCTGTTATCCATAGTCAAATCATTACATGATGTCTCCCCTGTGCTTTTTCATCGCTTTTTCTCACTAAAAATAACACCAATAACATCATCAAACTTTAAAGTGTTTGAACTAGAGATAGAATTACTCACAACCATGACCAAGCCATTCCAAATTTTTCATAATGAGCACATAATCAAAAGAGCCCTAACCTCATCATCAAAATTTACTCCTAAAGAGCTTAACTAATTTGTGACCATGTTAAGTTTATTTAAATGATCAAAAATAGACCCACTTTTTGATATCTCTATATTAAATAAATGCTTCATAAGAAATACCTTGTTAGAGGATGAGGGTTTTTCATACAATCTATCCAATGCCTTTATCACATCCTCTGTTGTCTTTTCTGTTAAAATATTAAAGGCTATTGATGTTTTCAGGCACAGTCATATTGTTCATATTGCCTTTCTGTCAAGAACCTCCCATTCTTCATCCTTCATAGTCATCGACTTCTTTGATATTCTGCCCAATGGTAAGAAAAGATCCATCTAATATAGATGGTCCTCTATTTGCATCTTCTGAACCAGGAATCATATTTTTCTATGAGTTTATCTACAATAAATAAACCTTCAACTCTGATACCAATTGTTAGGAATATAGAACATAGATCAATATAAATAAAATAAATATGAAAATAAAATGCAGAAAATAGAACACAATAGAGACACAAATTTAATGTGTTTCACCCAATATGAGCTACGTCCACATAGAAATAGTTTGTTCTTCTCTTATTTAGTCCAACAAATAAAGGTAAAAACTTGTAATACATCCACTACAATATCATCTTCATTCACATACAGTGTGTCATCATGATTACACTATGCTCATATCAAAGGAGGGTTACATATTAGGGAAAAAATGCACCAACATAATTTCTACCATTAGATCTACGACCTAATAGTGAACGGTCTAGATTTACTATAAAATTATAATATTTTATGATGCATTTTTAGACCCCCATGGTGACCCTAGTGGGGGGGGGAATCTCCCCCCACACCCCCTTTGTTAGGAGATAGGCATTTTAATAAGATCAGGATTTTAAATTATTAATCCAAAAAGTAAAAGTGCATGAAAAGTAGGGTTTTAAGGCCCCTTCTTCTCTCAAGAGTTTATACGATGACATAAAACTTTGAGCTACTCACCCTACATCAATAGTATGTCCATGATAAGTGGGGTTGTCTAAACTATCAATTTTCATTTATGTCTAAATGGTCCCATAAATGTGGTAAACACTAGGGCACAATCATGTCATTTAGATTTACATCAATTGGCTTGTTATGAAAAGATCTAATCCTTTTCACAACCACTACATCCATCAATTACTCAATGTAGTATGATGTCTGAGTTGCCCTATATTTTGAGGTTGAGTACTATTAATGGAGCTTGTTTTAATCGCTCAAAATAATCATCTCAGTGGATCACCCTTAATTTGTATACACCACCATAGAGTGGGGTTGAAACAATATCGAGAGATGAATTTTTGGGTCAATGCTTCCCTAGAGAACTTGTGAGGAGGCGATGAACTCCCACCCATAAGCCAAAATTCATGAAAAAAATAAATAAAGTGGAAGGAATTTAGGGTCATTTTTGGGTCACCCAAATCCTATAGATTTTGGGGAGGGCCTTAAAAACTTTCCTTCCACATTTTTGGACCAAACTGACAAATGCAAAGAATGATCATTTTTTATCACTCAAGATCCTTAAAGGAGACAGGGAAAGCACATACACATGTCACTTATCTTGCTAAACAAACACTTTCAACAAACAAGCATAAAGATAAAACTTTTATGAGTATTTAACTAATGTGAAAGTTCATTTTATGGCTCCAAAATGAAGTATGTAATGAATTTTGAGTCCCTTGGCATTTATTGTTTGATAATTTATAAAAACTTCAAAAATAACTAAGAGATGAAAACAACTAAGTATATTTTAAGCATGAAATACAACGTATGTCAAATTTAACCATGCTTAAACTTTGTTCTTTCCACCTCATGACCTAGAAATTATTAGAGGGTTTGCCTGCTTAGAAGCCCAAAAAGCAAGTGAAAAAGTAACATTTCAAATTTAGATCGTAGGTTTTTTTATTTCTATCTCAAATACCAATCGTCATTGATCCACAAAGATCAATGTCGATCCATAGAAATTGACATTGATTAAGCAGATCATCAAGATTTCATGTAAACACACACAAAAACCAAGTCTATTTTGACAAAAAAAATGATTAATAAATAAGCCTAAAACCAAAACACTTCCCAAATTCTGCAAGAAATGGGTTATACAAATAACATGCAAATCATCTAACACAAAATGAAGGCAAGAAAAATCAAGTAAAACCATTGTTAGCTATGTTCATTACTATGTTTTATTTTTCACACAGAGATCATGGTCGATTCACATAATCAACATTGATCGGGAAAATTAGCATCGATCCTTGTAACCTTCAACTTGCTAAAAAGAAAAAGATGTAAAAAACAAAGTTAAAACTTGAAGATTTTTATACACCCATTAAAAAACTAAAACTAACATATCGATCTCTTTGGCCATACAAGATTATTGGTCCCACTGGGCATGCCATCATGTGAACAAAGCTTAAAATAGAGGGGAGGTTAGTCTTGTGTTAGTCCAATAAAATAAATTAAAATAACACACTAAAATCCTAACACCTCTAACCTAGACACTAGGCCCATCATAGGTAACAAGCATGCAAATGAACACACAACTAAAACATAAAATAAAACATTCTTTTACCTTCATTGGAGCTCTAAATAGCTTGTTGAAGTGGCTTGCTCGATTTATGCATCAATAAATATTTATCAATGAAGTTTTGTTGGCTTCACTTTTCCTTGGTACCTTGGTTGCTTGGTTTATGATTTGAGTATGGTAACATTACTTGCAAAGTTTATGGAGTAAATATTGTATAATAACTCTATAATATCCAAGTTTTAAAGACATTTAAGCATAATAACTTTACACCAAGAGAGCTTAAACATCAATAGGTATGGCCTTGTATTTATAGCCTCAAAATTTAACTCGCACCCAAGGTGAGTTAAGGTTTAGTTTAAACATGGAATGCGTTCAAACTAACCCTAGGTGAGTTGAGGCTAACTCCAGCTGAGTTAAAAGTTGTCATGTAATTATGATTTTCAATTACTAGGCATGGCTTTCAAATTAGATAGTTTGAGATATTTTGAAGAGCTTGACAACTCCAACGATGAAAAGGATTGATATTTTAATTTTTGGAATTTCTATTTTTAGATATTCATTAATTACAAATGGATAATTCAATTAAGCATTTAATCTTATTTAATTAGATGATAAATTTTGATTAACATTTTTGCTCATTTAGGATTTGATCAAGTGCCTTGTTTAATGGGTCCATAGGCCAAATTGATAATTGTTATGTCATAAGATGATTAGGGATGAATTTGTTGGAAATATTGTCATTGATGTCAAAGGTCTAACAATATTGGTGATAAAGGCCTCATAACATTTAATATCTAAAGGTGTTTTTAATGTTTATATCTTGGCTAAAGTGTGTTAATATTAATTAAATATAAAAGAATATATTTTTGGTTGCATAAAGTCAAAAGAGGGCCCATGAGGAAGTCAAAGAGTCACCAAGTAAAGACAAAAGAGGGAAAGGATGCATTTTACCATGAAGGGTCACCTTGATGAATTTAAAGAGTCACGAGATAAAGACAAAAGAGGGAAAGGACACATTTTCCCATGAAGGGTCACCATGCGACTTTTCATATGAAAGAATTCGAAGGGTCATTCAAGTTTGGCACCATTTTCCATGTGAATTGAAAGGTCACAAAGGGTGAATGCCAAAGGTCATTTAGAATGCTATAAAAGGAAGTTTGGAAAGCCATTTGTAATAAGCAAGGAAGAGCATGGTTTGTAATTATTATATCTAGCTTAGAAGAGCAGAAGAGGGAAAAGAAAGAGATATAGGAGTGTGCTATCATTTGTTGAGAAAGTAACATTGAGAGATAGTTTTTGTTTTATAGACAAAGGGGTTGGTGCTCTTGTGTGTTGGTGCTCACAAATCATTACTATGTTGGTGCTCAGCAAAGGAGTTGGTGCTCCTATGGGTTAGTGCCCACAAATCATTGATGTGTTGGTGCTTAGCAAAGGGGTTGGTGCTCCTGCAAGTTGGTGCTTGTGAACTTTATAAACTTGATTTGGTGCTCATTTATATACTTGAGATTGTTCTCTGTGGTTTTTCTGACTTTGGGTTTTCACATAAAATATGGTGTGTGTCTCTCTCTCTTGTGTGGTGCACATTATTGCTTTCAATTTTATTGCATATCTTGAATGTATGATTAAGTGGTTAAAGCAAAAGGAATTTGATTAAGTAAAAGATATATCTCGTGCTTAACAATTGGTATCATAGTAGGTTCCTTTAGAAAGAGTTTAACAGCTTGAAGGTAGATGAGGGAAAGCACGATGGCCAAGTAGCTAAAGAAGGAGAATCAAGAGTTGAAATTTGTGGTCAAGGTTCTTAAAGAACATGTGTGTATCTTGGAATCTAAGTTGGTTTTAGAAGCAAAAGAAGATAAGATGTTTATTCAGTATCTTAAGAATTAGCTAGAGGTTGCATATTCAAGTTTGAGATCAAGACAAGAAGAGTGTAATCAGTTGACGGTTGAGTTGGGTTCTTTAAAGGATAAGCATGAGAAGCTCATAATCAAGGTTGAAAAAGATCATGAAATATCAGTCCAAGGTAAGAAGGATGCAAGTTTTAAAGGCAAATTGAAGAAGCCAATCAGGTAGCCCAATGCTTTCAGGTTTTCAAATTCTTTTCATGGCCATTATTTTGTTTGTCATCATGTTGGTCATAGGGCAATAGATTGTTTGAGGAGAAGTAATCAATTAAAGAGAGATTTAAGTCATATTCAAGCAAAAGGTATGAGAAATGTTTTTAGCTTTTGTTGTCATAAGGTTGGCCATATTGCTAAATTATGTCCAAATGGAGTAAAGAGATCTTCAAGGTATGTCAAAGGATACGGAGCCCCTAGAAGGTATGAGAATAGCCAAAATCAGGTTTGGAGACTTAAGATAGTGAAGGTTGATCAGGTTGAGTCTAAGAGTGAGAATAGATTACTTGTTATAGTGGAGAAAGAATCAAATAAGAAGTACTATGTGGAACTCTTTTTATCAGGAAAGATAGTGAATACTAGTCCTAACCAACTTGCAAATCAAATAAAATCTCTTGTTACAATTGAGCATGAGCCATGTCAAGATAAGATAGTTACAAGAGTTGAGAAGATGAACAACATCATGGATGTTAAGGATAGTGAGTCAAAGAAGTTAGACATGCTTAAACGGATTCTAAGAGAAAGACGTAAGAAGATCAAGGAAGTAACAGAGGAGATGTGGGCATCTCCTAAGATTTTGTTCTAGGACCCTTTGTGTGGGGTGTATCTTCTAGGGTTCAAGGAGACACTTTACATAAAAAATTGAAGCATGGTGGATGCATGTTAGGTATTGGCAATGTTGCATGACAAGAAAGTCATGAAGGTGAGTTAACAGATTAATTTGTATATCAATTGAGAGGGAAAAGTATAGGAATAGGTACAAGAATAGGTTCATGAATAGGTTCAAAAGATAGGATGCTACAATAAGGGGGAGTTACTATATGTTTTTTAGTTGGCAGTATGTGCAGGTTGGCATGTGTAGTACAGGTTTCAAGATGTAACAGTTTCAGTCTGAGGTTGCCATCAATGACAAAGGGGGAGATTGTTGAAAATATTATCATTGATGTCAAAGGTCTCACAATATTGGTGATAAAGGCCCCATAACATTTAATGTCTAAAGGTGTTTTTAATGTTCATATCTTGGCTAAAGTGTGTTAATATTAATTAATATTAACGAATATATTTTTGGTTTCATAAAATCAAAAGAGGGCCCATGAGGAAGTCAAAGAGTCACCAAGTAAAGACAAAAGAGGGAAAGGATGCATTTTCCCATTAAGGGTCACCATGCGACTTTTCATATGAAAGAATTAGAAGGGTCATGCAAGTTTGGCACCATTTTCTATGTGAATTGAAAGGTCACAAAGGGTGAATGTCAAAGGTCATTTGAAATGATATAAAAGGAGGCTTGGGAAGCCATTTGTAATAAGCAAGGAAGATCATGGTTTGTAATTGTTATATCTAGCTTAGAAGAGCAGAGAAGAGAAAAGAAAGAGATATAGTAGTGTGCTATCATTTATTGAGAAAGCAACATTGAGAGATAGTTTGTGTTTTATACACAAAGGGGTTGGTGCTCCTATGTGTTGATGCTCACAAATAATTGTTGTGTTGGTGCTCAGCAAAGGGGTTGGTGTTCCTGTGGGTCGGTACTCATAAATTATTATTGTTTTGGTGCTCAGCAAAGGGGTTGGTGCTCTTACAAGTTGGTGCTTGTGAACTTTGTAAACTTGAGTTGGTTCGTATTTATATACTTGAGATTGTTCTCTGTGGTTTCTCCCACTTTGGGTTTCCACATAAAATCTGGTGTGTCTCTTTTGTGTGGTGCATGTTATTGCTTTTAGTTTTACTGCATATCTTGAATGTATGATTAAGTGGTTAAAGCAAAAAGAATTTGATTAAGTAAAAGATATATCCCGTGCTTAATAGAATCCGTTAAAGGTTATTGTTGCATAAGGGCTAATATCCCAAATAGGTATGCCTCAACATGATTCTAAGCATGGATGAATGATGCATGACCAAAATTGGGATGTTTAGTGATTCCTGGGTTTAATTTGTAATATTTGGTAGGAATCAATTTAAAGTCTTGTCAGAAGCCAGTTGTGGCCAAAATTAGGTGTTTACAACTTTTAATAAAGAAAGCTTAGGCAAAT
Organism: Torreya grandis; assembly: GCA_037957365.1. Taxonomy (NCBI): domain Eukaryota; kingdom Viridiplantae; phylum Streptophyta; class Pinopsida; order Cupressales; family Taxaceae; genus Torreya; species Torreya grandis. Next base: position 4,144,683 of record JARHVA010000429.1, read on the forward strand.
ATTTTTATACTTCTAATAAAATTTGCCCTGTCTAATGTTATGATTCAGATTCAAGTTCAAGCCAACAAAGTGGAAATGGATCTTAGGTACCTTCGCACTCTATAAGAACATTGGGATTGCTACCCATGTGCAGTCAGTCGAGTGTTTGTTGAGGATCCATCACATGATTATCAACACAGAGAAGCATATCGACGAGGTCATGGCAGGTCTCACAACCGCAACCACCGCAGATCTAGGAGTCACTCAACCTTCTCCACCCCTCCCCCTCTTCCAAGATGGAGATTCTCTCCCTCGAGGGGATTTGGAGTGTAATTGACCCCTAATCTTGGTCATGTAGGGTTTAATCCCCCAGATGGTATTGGGCAAGAAATTTTTCCTCGACTAGCTTTAGTTATCTCCCACCCCCCCTTTCCCTGTCGTGTTCTTAATGATGATACTAAAGAAGAGAATAAAGAAGAAAACAATCAAGATGATGGATGGACCAGACCCGATACCTTCCACCCCTGAGAGAGGCTGGGGTGATAAATCAAACAGTGCTCCTCCACCTCCTCCTCCATCTGCAAGGTTGAGGACTCTTATTTCTTGATGAGTTATTTTGGTATCTTTTATACTAATATCTACGATGATATAATAAACTCTAGATAGTTTTGGTCTTTCGAATTTTCTAATTTATTTTATTTTCAATATATACTATCAGATCACCCATCTTTTTTATTATTCATATATTATTATTATTCTTATAAATATGATACATATTTGTTTAAAAATACTAAAATTAAAATTAATTTATTCAACAATCTTATGATTAAAATTTCTCTTTTGCATTTATAATCCAAGATCTTGTCTTCAAAGAGATTGACTGTAATGTCTTCATGGTATTTTTGAAAAAATTAGAAAACGACTTTTCCTAAATCATTGGTGGCACATCACTTGAAAAACTCGTTGGTTTGGTCTCTCATTGGTTTAGGGGCTCAACCATAATCTTTGCCTTTTAAGATGGACTTGGGTTATATTTTAAGTGATTACACACTCTTAATATACATCGTACTTTTAACTTGTCCCCACTAAACAATTTATTTTACATGTCGCATGGTATCGTTTTCCTTATTTTCTATGTTATAAATGCATTTGATGCTTTGTTTTTGTTTGTTTGTGAACTTCTAATTTTAGATCTAGTACCAAAAACAAATCCAACATTACATTATTTTTTTAATGTAAGAGATTAAACATTGATATTTGTGGTACTATTGTCTCCAAATGTTTTGGCTTTTTCTTGGCTCGACTACTACAGGGGTCATTAGGATTTACATGTTTTCATCATTGTGTTTTTTTTGTCATGCCATTTGATCTTGGTTGGATCCATGACTACTATGTCTTATGAGGTCTGTGGTGTTCTCGAGATGACAGTTCGTTGTTTTCCCTTTAGGTTGGCATATTGCCCAAGTTTAAGGTTTGCTCTTGTTTTTCACTTGCTTAATTTTACTCGACCAAAAAGGGAGTTCTAAAGGTTGTTCTTGTTTCTATCGCTTGTTGGGGCTTCCTATCTAACAAGTTAGGATTCAATAATAAGGGTCTTCTATAGTTGTGTTTAGCTACATATAGTGTTTGATTGCTTTAAGCCATGTGTTTTATCAACATGGAGAAGAGGTGATGAATACCAACCAATGACTTTTTTATTATAATCATCTACATAACCTTATTACTTTTTGCTAAATGATATGATATATCGATAAATTCAAATAAAAATAAACAATAGATTAGTAAATATTTATAAACATCATTTTAATGTTTTTTTTTGGTATGTACGTTGCCTTATTATCTCAAGTTGAATACACTTAATTTACAATGTCTTGAAATTGATTTTATGACTAAAATTTTCATATATGCATTAAAAGTCTTCATTTTTTGAATACCTATATTGTATTGGGAACCCATTTAATGTGATAGTGGTTTAATATATAAGTAATTGCATGACTCGATTTGTAGATTGGTTGTTTTACAATTGACCAATCATCCTAGTAATATATTGTGTTATAAACTAATAAAATATGCATTAAAAACAAAGTTAATTGTATATTTGAGATGGAAAAAACTTGGACACAATTATATATGAGTGTTGGTTTATTAATAGAACTTTTTAAGGATTATTATTTTTTAAATACAAACTCTCAACACTCCCAGCGATAAGATTAACTTAAGTCTTCAATAATTTTGGTGAGACCAGACATCATAAGAAATGAATCTAAGATTAAGTCCTAGCAAAATAGATACCCTTGAATCCTAATCATTAAACTAAAATAGATCAATTATGTTTCATTCAATACCAACAAAATGCTTATTATATAATAAAATAATAATGATATAATTAATTACACTTAAAAACTTTTGAGGTTTAGAAGTTACCCTCTATAAGGAATTTGTGGAATTAAGTATGACATGGATACCCCATAATAACGCATGAATCTTCTTGATTATATGGCCAAGTTTTAAATGGGGGGAGATAGTCTCTTGGAGCTTATGTTATAGATAGAAAGCAACATTGTCCCTCATGCTTAAAAATTGCTCTTCTTAATTATATTGTATAATTTTAGTATGTTTGTATTTTTATTTATTAATAAGTTAAAATTAAGTGTTATTAGTGGGTTTCTTCAATTTTTTATAATTATAGTTTAGGGTTGCTTATAATTTCTTCAATTTGATAATTTCTTAAAATATGCAACAGTGCATATTGTTTTGGAACCTCCCCAAGTTGCATTGGGAGCCCAAGTGCATTTCGACCACGAGTGGCATTGCGATAGGAAACCCCACCCAAAAATATGCAAACACTACATATTGTTTTGGAATTTGCACTAAAAATATTGTCAAAAATCCTTCTAAGTACATATTTCTCCGTGTGATGACATTGGTATAGGAAACCGCACCTAAAATATGCAATACTGCCTATTTGTTTTGGCGACCCCCCGTCCCCCGAGTTGCATTGTGAGCCCGAGTTTGCATTGAGACGATGTCGATATAGGAATCCCCACTCGAAATATTGTCAGAAATCTAAGTGTGAATTTATCTGTGCGATGACACCGGTATAGGAAAGCCCAACTAAAATATGCAACACTGCATGTTGTTTTGGAACCCCAGTGTGAAGTTGCATTGGGAGGCCAAGTTGCCCTTTAATTCTTTTTTTATCTCCTTTGATTTTTCCTTGTTCTGACCTTCTTCTCTAGAGTATTTGTATGCTCTTAGTAACTATCAAGATTGTACAAACACTCTTGGCACATGTTTTTGTGGTCCCTTTTGATCGGAGCGTGTTCGTTCAATGTACTCACTTTTTTCAAATTTTTATTGTTGGAGGTTAGTTCAAACACCAATAAAATCTTAATTTGAATTTTCTTTTTTTATAAATACATACATTTTAGTTCATTTTGATTAAAGAGGAATAAATCGAAAGAATTCATTACTCACAAGAATCCATTGAATAATTATAAGTATTCTAGAGAAGATAAAAGATTCATTAGAACATTCATTGAAGCAGATAATTTTATGTTTAGATACATCAAAAAATATTGGTTCGTTTGTTGTTGATCATTAAAGTTTTTTATTTTCAAGTTTATTATTGTTTAGGGGCGTGAAAAATATTAAGATAGTTCTATTATTTTTTGATTTATCGTAGATCTGAAAAAATATTTTGTTTTCCTTGTGATTTTCATGAATTGTTTTCCAATTAAAACAAGGAGAATTTTTGTTTTCTAAAGGTTTAAATATAAAAATATATGAATCTGAGTGAGGTTTTTGAAATCCATAACTAAACGAACACATTCGTTAAAAACAATTGAGCTTATTTATCACTTTGTCATGAGCAATCATATATTTTAAATATTATTAAGATAATACATACTATTTAAACAAATTTCTTTACTCGATACAAACTTTTTAAGTCAGCTATATATCATATTTAAATACAAAATTTCACTATCAAACTCTATATGTTAAACCTTTACATATCACTTTTTTCTTTAATTTTCGAATTAAACAATTAAATCTAATTATTACAAAGTAATATTTGACCTAACTAAATGTAATGGGTAATTGTATTGTAATTTAATTGAAAGCCATTGGTCCATAGAATACCCTTCTTTTGTTTAAAAAATGTCATCCTCCTTATCTTTTGTTTAGACCATAGTATCATAACTTTCTCCCTTCTATGCAAAAATAAATAAAAGCATAAAGTTTTGTGGACATCATTAAAACTCTCCAGTAGCATTGGCATCTTAGGGCTAAAAGGGATAATATACCCCAAGAAATATCAAAAATCATGCTATGGTGTGAATCATGCTAAAGATTAGTGTGGAAAATGGAAAAAGGCAGGGGGACCCTATGAAATATGGTACCACTTTCTAATGTCTAAAAAGGGTGGGGACACGCATTTTATCATGGAAAGGAATCCTAAGAACTTTATTGGAAACTCAAAAGCATTGTTTGGACGTCGGTGGAATATACAGCTCAAAAGCGATTTACTTTAAAAATTGTTTTGTAGATTTTTATGGTTTGAAACTTCCTAGAATTTTTCGTCAATAATAGATGTTTAAAAATCTCTCTCCAAAAAGTATATAGATGCATATAACTATCAAAATTCCTGTTTTGCTTGAGCTCAAATTTATATTAAGGAAATATTTTTAAAAAAAGTTTTTTTTGGTGAAGGGACGACCTCGGTCATTCTTCGTCTCGTCTTTTAAAACAAATTTGTAGTTTTACACCTAAGACTCGTGCATGTCACTAATAGAATGTGTGTATCTAGTTCTAGCTCTTATGAGTTATGGATTCATAAAATAAAACTATGTGTTCTTTTCATACATACAATGCTTCTTCTAGTACATGTATACAACCATAAGCTTTCAGATTATATAAAACGTGATAAGAGTAAAATGTGTGGTACATATATCTCTTGATAATGTTTGATCATGAGAATGCATGATGTCATTGGAGATGATTCAGACTTTAGAGTACATGTGTATATATAGGCATCTATGAAATCAAATTGGGACACATTCACGCGCACGTTGATCATGAAAAATTATGAAAACCAAAAACCAAGACACAAAAAATATGGCAACATAAAACAATGAACCCATAACCAACATGACCATAATCATATAATATGTTATTGATCATGACCACTTTTAGACCACATAAAAATGATTAAGGTGACAAAAACCCAAGAAATAGAGGCTAATAAGTTTGCAAGAATGCATTTGAGTAATCTCATGCAAACAAATGATAATTTTGAAGATGTTTATGAGTAAATGATGATAACACAAGCTATACGTGGTCCAATATGAAAGAAAAGTATACCAATAAGAACCTAATGTAAGTCAATGATCCAAATATAGAAAAACATGGTAACAAGATTGTGACTACAATATTATATCAAATTTAGATATCTACATATAAATATCTAAAAAAATTCAAGAGATATCAATTTAAAAACACCTATTTTAAATTCTACATACTATAAATCCATTACCTTCTCCATAATCATACACTATTTTTTTTAATGGTATGATTATAAGATATGCCCTCAGTAGATATCTCAATTCATTTTATTTAGAATGAGCTTTAGGAAGTAAAAAACAAGTGTTATTAAAACTTTTATGTGTTTTTGTCTCACATACGTAAAGACCAAATTACATGATAATCAAAATTATTAAGAATTAATTTTCAATAAATACAAGTTACCCATAAAAAAGATAATAGATATTTACATATTAATTATATATATTCCTTCCCCTATTAATATCAATAATATCTTGTGAAATTTCTCTAGTTTGTGGTTGTTACCATGTGATGTAATATAAGTGTAGACAATCAAAAATGGCCCATGGGCATTTATTTCATATTTTTAATATGTTGTATGCACATGTCTATGTATGGGTGAATGATACAAATTTGACTTGATTGAACCATTGCAGCAACTTTTAAGGCTTGAAACCACCTTCATGCTTCTTTGTATAACCCTCACATCCACCTTGTGTGCATCCTAATTTATAACAAGGGCCATCTATACAGTATTTACATCTGTAGGACCATTCTACACTCATAACATGGTTACCCAAAATATTTAACAAAATAGGTTGGCATATTCACTTTTCTTGCCTTTCCCATTTCAAGCCATTGGAAGTTAGACATGCACACAAATTATTTCAAAACTTTAAAAAAATCATTTATGAATGAATAATTGGTTGGGTTCATTTATCATTTGTCACATATTTAGCACATATCAGATATATGTTTAGTATATTCATTTACTTTGTAAAGATACTTCATTATTCTATGAGCACTTTGAGGAATCTAAAATATTATAAGGGGAAGTACTAACCTTAGCTCATGAAAATATATGAACTAAACTCTTTCCAAATTTATGTTTGTAGGGATTTCTAATGGTTGACCCTCATACAAAGACACAAAACTTGGAAAAGCATAAATTTGAGATAAAAAGAAACAAATTGTTAGTCGAAGAAACAAATTAGAGGCTCACATTTCAGGTTGCAAGCCTTAACCATTACCGCTTGTATGATCTTGATTATGATAAGGGCAATCTATCTGGACTTGAAAATGACCAATATTTTCTATACAGTCCTAACACAATCTCATTTCAGACCTAGTTTTAGTTGATGACATGTTCATATAGTTGTGGATTTATGCCTAGACATGTTCAGATTACGACAAGTTCAAAGAGGCTTAGAAATAATTAGTCGTGAGAGCAACAATGTTTTTAAAAGCTAAGTACCCCTTATATTCCTCTATATTCAATTGCTTAATTATTTAGTTATTTTTTAATTACTTTATTTGCATATGATTTATAATACTTAATTTGAGATAGGAATATTTTTATGCATACAATAATTCTCTAATTATAAGTAAATCAAGTGGCATATCTCACTAAAGTTGGGGATTTCGTTCCACTATAATATTATATTTATATTAATTATATATCTAGTAGTATGCCTTAATAGGTGCATGGTAGAAACCATGTAATTGTAGGTACCAAACACAATATATTACAAGTAATATTGCATATTATATAGATCATGGCACCGAGCATATAGTATTACATAGTATAGTCCACCAATGTAAATACACACAATCACATAGCTACATATAATAATTGAAACCACTGAGCGAAATAAAGCGATAAAAAAAAAATCAATCATACATGAGCAACACAAGCTCAACAACTAGAGGATCATTTATAAACAACATTAAAAATACATGTCAAGCAACACACACAAGCACAACTTAGCACAAACATGCAAATGAAAGCAACTTAACTAATCACAATATAAATAAGAGAATACAAATGTAATAAGCATATTAAGCAACACAGTGTATCCATGTGACAAAGCACATAAGATATAAGTTAGAGAAAGATATGTATAAGCAACTATAAAGCTCAATATTATAATGGAAAGCATGAAGGATATAACCTGCCATCCACAAAAATATATCCTTAGTATAGGCATGATCCCAATGTAAGGATGCCTCGAGGGTAGGCAAGATGAAGTTGCAAAGCAAATTTAAGCTCAAAATCATATGTAACTTGTACATCATGCATCTAACTTGAAGAATACCATAAGGAGCACATGCATAAAGACACACACACACACACACACACATGTAAACCTATAGGAATACATAGATAAATATAGTATGTCACAATGTGTAACCATGTAGCCAACAAAGATAAAGGGAAAAAAGTTTATATATTTTATCTTTTTTAGAAGAATGAAACCAAGCAAGAGACAAACCAAGAGGCAAAATAAATGAACTGGAAAAAAAGTAAAGAGGTGAAGATAAGAGGAAGAAAGAATACAAATATCAATCAAGTAAGACACACGCTGAGGGGAAAAAGTGAGAAGAATCAAGAAAAAGAGGATCCCTACTAAACCACAACTTCCCTCATAACTTAATGTGCATTAGGGCAGAAGGCCTCGATATGTATGTGATGTTATCAATGGGAAGTTTGTGCATTCTTTTAGAATGGGAAACAACAATCAAAGGCAAGGGCCAAAGAAACAAAATAATTAAAATAAACCAAGGAGCTAGAAGAATGTTATATCAAATTGAAACATGAAATAAGAAAATAGGTTCAAAATATAGACAAAATAGAAGAATCAAGAAGCCAAAAACAACATAAGAGAGGATAGCAAAGAAAATATAGAAGGAATCATGGTGAAACCAAAATCCATACATGACAATAGAGATATAAAGCACTAAAGAGCTCTTCGACAAATTAAATAAAGATAGAAAATTAAGTTATATACAATACAATTTTCCATTGAAGTGCATGAGATAGGCTAACAATGTTAATCGATAATCATGTCTAAATGTCCATTATAAGCCATCAACTTATCTTTATGATCAAGATTTAAAAATCTCGTGAACCATGAACTTAAGGAGACAAATGTATCATTGTGTCATCAAAGTTGTAATCATGACATGTATAATACTTGAATCATCATCAGTAGTAGTGTAGTTATTATCATGACAATTAGTTGCAATAGTTGTTTTATCTTCTTGAAATAAACACTTTGTTTGAGTCATGTATTTAAACCCATTAGGTGTTTTAGATGAAACAAATGCAAGAGGTTGTGATAAGACTAACTTAGTGTGTGGATGTGTAAGGACTTAAAATCTATATGTTTTCACTTGAGGTTGTATGATTTGTTGTTTGGATAGCACTTTAGGTAATACTTCGTGTTAAATTGGTGATTCACAAGGAGTACCTCGAATAGTAATCACTTTGTTATAATGCACAAACATTAGATATAGATTTAACATGGATGGGATTTAGATCATTTGATATATATATATATATATATATATATATATATATATATATATATATATATATATATATATATCATATGTCCAAGTATTATGTCCCATTATCCACCAATACATGAAACCACACTAGATAAGTATTAGGACCATCATAACCTTTAAGAATAAGGCCATCATAACCTTTAAGAATAATGACATGCAATGTGATACCCATGAGACGTGTCCGAGTAAGACCATCATAACCTTTAAAAATAATGGTTGTACAATTTAAATCCTTTGTAATGTATTTATAATTAATAAGAATTTTTATCATGCATATGTTTAAACTTGAACCATTATCAATCATAATGCATTTAGTTAACTTTGAATGTGAATTAATGAAAGTGCATATGGATAATGGTCCATTGTTAGAATTGTCTGTTAGAATCTCATGATCATAGAAAGTAATAGAATAAACCTATTTATGTGCATTTGTGCCACACCTATGAAACCATCTAATATATGAGCATTTGAAACCGATGATTGTCATTTAGGTGTTACCACGTGAATATTATCTCTCTTTTTAGTATCATGATTCAGAAGTGGTTTAGTAAATATTTTTAAGTGCTGATTTAGTTGTACAACTGAGTTGTTCAATGACATTGTTATCGATTGAATATTGAATCTTGTGTCTCAACAAAAAATATCTATTGGTAGTATGACCTGAAGCTCTATGATAATCATAATATGCATTCAAATTATATTTCTCAGGAAAATGTTAAGATGAATCAAACCCACAATGAGGAGGTAAAGATATCATATTGCATTCAACCAATTGTTTAAGCACTTTGAGAGGACTATCAACTAGCTATGTAAATTATCTTCACTCCTGAGAATGATGGATAAAATTATCAGGTGGTTGAGATATTGTATTAAATACATTCTTAGCTTGAAAAGTAGTAGTATCATTATCCTTAGCCTTGAACATTGTGTTACCTTGATAATTAGCTCCACAAGAGGTAGAGGAACCAATCTCATATTTAAGCATCTTGGCCTTTATAAAATTAATCTCATAGTTCCTAATCATATCACAAAGTTCATTGAAATATTGATGTGTGCTAAATATCACTTTGTCATTGATAGGTTGAAGCAAATTTTGAGAAAAAATACTTTACAATTAACTATCAAGTAATTTGTGAGGCATCTTTATAAGCATTGTTTTGAATGTAAGCACATACTAAATAATAGGCTCATTGGGTCATTTTTTAAGTTGCACAAACTATGAAAATGTGACCTTTTGGATAGTCTTCATTGAAAAATGAGCTAAGAAACTTCCAATAAATTATTTGAATTAATGCACGAAGCCCAATGGTGGGGAATAAAACTAATTGATTTTCAGGAGTGAAGATAATTTACATAGCTACTTGACTAGTTACATGATAGTTTTTAATTAGTAGTCACTCCTCTATCCATATAGTTACAACTTGAAAACTATTATTCTTGGATTTATGATAAACATAGTTTAAATTGGGATTTGAGTGTTTTACCAACTCCTACTCAAGTTATAATCATGTAGGCCTCATGGTATCACTTACCCTCGCATTTACATAGCTAACTAGGTAGTTATAGAGGTATCGTCTAGTTTTTGAACCAAGGTCTCGACCCCACTCCATCGAAGATGTTACCGATTCCCTTAGATATCAAAAATAAAAAAATAAAAAGAAACATAATTTAAATTAGTCCTAACAACTAAATTATTGGAGCTAAAATAAATCTCCATTAGAATGATCTTAATGAAACTTTGTCTCATTCATGTGAGGGTGGAAGGCGGGGGGGGGGTGGGGGGGGGTTGGGGAGGAACAATATGTTTGTTTATAATTTCATTCAATACTTAGTAGCCATAAAACATCAATCACAAAGATTAAGCAAGTTGAAGTTGTATGTTTAAATATATTAGAGAAGGCATTCAAGATTTCATTTGGTTGGTAGGTTTGTTTTATAGTAACATATAAATTTAATATATTATAATTTTTATATCATTAAAGATGATGTTACAATAAAAAACCTCTTTCTACTAATATAACAGTGGACTGGTTACAGGATATAATTCTAATGTCTTAATTCATTTATATACTCATGCTTTTGACTTTAACTTCTGCATTGATTTCTTAGAATATTTTCTATCTTGAGTTTCTATAACTCAAAGTATTAGACATTATATGTGTGTCTCTACCCTTGAGCTTCCTATCATTTTCCTTTACACAAAGTATTTCCTTGTACAAAGCTCCTAATCAAAAAACAATTTTTTATTGGGTCAAGTAACCCTGCCACTTCAAAAATAGCTAAATATCATTGAGAAAATGTATCAATAAAATTATTTGGAGAAACAATGCTAATATAATCTTATATTATATCAAAAAAAATGACACACACACTAAACAAGATATTTTTCATTAAAAAAAAAAATCTTTTAGGAAAACCCCAACACAATAACCATTACTTATTTTTACGTTGATAAATATAACTTAAAATAGCACCTAGGGGTGGCAACGATAGAGTATAATAATGAGAGATGTCAATAAAAATGACTGACCTTAAATTTGATTTCCATTTAATCACCATAGGGTAGTTTTTTAATCTTGCTTGGAGAAGGCAATCTAAATATTGTGATATCTTGGTCATATAGTGGAGTTTGGAGTCTATTTTTCCCCCAAAAATATGTTTTTAAGACCAACACGATGGTGCAACTAGATTGAACCCACATGTCACCATTAAGCAGAAATTTTTTATAAAAAGTAATAGAGTTATAATTCAATATGGAACCTTTCAATGGAATAAATTATATGACAATCCAAAAGAGGCACCTCAAAATTGATACATTTTGGAGTTTTTCATATAGATGCATTTAAGATATTTATACTAGTATTAACTCAACTCTTTAGAGTATAATAATATATTTTGTAGTTCTACTTTATCTTACTACATGGACAAGTATTTGTAGACACACTAATAGGAAACCATCATACTAGTAAACTCTTAAAGTGGTATTACAATACAATTGATATGAAACTATGAGTCGAGAAAATCCCCATAATAGCCCCCAAAAAAATCTAGAGGCGTTGCCTTCAAACCCCCAAATGGGAGGCCATAACCCTTATCACATCTAATTCCCCATTCCGCATATACAATTTAGATGGATAGAATTTATAAATCATACAAAATATTTAATGCATATGTAACATGATGCATGGTACCAAAAATTTACATGTTGAAGTGAAGAATAAAAGTTGATAGTGATAAGTGAAATATTGTTTGAAGACACTTCACAAGTAGGCCCAAAAACCTAGGGCAATTTGCATGTTGAAGTGAAAAACAAGAGTTGATAGGGATGGGTGAAATATTGTTTGAATACATTTCATAAGTGGGACCTTAAGGTGGTGAAAAGTTTCATGTTCTCCCAAAAAAATGAAAAAGAAGGAAAGGAAAAGAAAAGAATCCTATAAGTATAAAGAGTTATAAAATTTTAAATATTATTTTATGATTTTATAATAATTGGGTAGGAGGTCATAGCTTTCGTCACCTCTAGTTCATATCATTGCCCTAATTTTTTCGAATGATGGTTTATCATTCTACATATTATATAATATAAACTATGCAAAATATATAATACATATCTAACTTAATGAACGACCCTAAAAATTTATTGAAACAATATATGTCGAAAAATTAAAAAATTGATAAATATAAATGAAATATTATTTAAAGACACTTCATAATTAAATCATAGATGAAGAAAAGTTATACATCCTCCACACCAAAAAACGTCATAAAATAGTCTATCATAAACTTTATCATAAAACGTCATAACATATATACAACTATCATAAACTTTATCTCGTCTTAGCTGTCTTCTCACATGGATCAACTTAATGTGTGGACAGTGGATGCTCTTTTTCTGTCAATAACCTCCTCCATTCGCATGCATATTTCAGTTTGTTACATGCAATATCCATTTTTAGGCTGCTCGTCTGCCTAAATTTCCCGTCACTTGACCGATGTGGAGAGACATGCATGATACGTTGATTGACATTTATGCTTTTATATACTTTATCAGCTTTGTAACATTTAAAGTTGTGTATATTCAAAGTGCATAGATATTCAAAGTTTTGATTAGGTTTGTCCCAATTAAAAGTTGTATATATATATTTAAAATTATATTTTATTATAAATTTGTTAGTGGAGGAGGAAGATTGTTGGGTTTTAGATACGCATGATTAGATATGGTTTAATATATATATTTTTAATTATTTTTTGATTTGTAAGAGGAATTGGAGTTCACATAAATCGTGAATTGATTCAAGGATCGACGTATTTTTATAATTTGTAAAGATTAAGTGAAGTAACTTCGAAACTTTTTATTAAAATTATAACTTTCATGATATTTCAATAATTATATAGAATACGGATGGCCACCCCAAGATTTTCGATCCCAGGGTTCCTCTTCCCCCCTTTGCCTTCCCTGTTGAGCCCTCCTCCCCTGTTGAGAATGCCCCCCTCTTTGTTAATTGCTGCTCCTCTTTCGCCACCTCACCTTTCCCCTGTTCACCTCGTCTTCTCCCCCCTATGTGACCCAAAAAAACCAACACCGACGTGGATACCATTGCGAAGAAGAAACGCAAAAGGTCCGAGGTAGAAACATTGCAACTAGAGGTGGAAGACTTGGTGTGGAATGGCTCTCAGTGGATGGTGAACAACCCTCCTCTCTAGGCGTGAGAGAAGACAGGGTCTTCCCCAACGCTGAGGACTTAGGCAGTCTTGCTTGGGACTATTTCATTTGATTTCCATTTGCCCTGCTTATCTTTATTCCCCCTATTACAGATGTTTTGCAGAAAGGCTTTCCGGTTTCTTCACTGACTTTTCCTTGAAGTTTTGTTTCTTCTAGTTGCTCCTTTTTCATTGCGCATTTTACCCTATCAAATAAAAAAATAATTATATAAAATACTATATTGTTCCAGCGCCAACTTATCACACTATTAAATCTGTAAAAATAATATAATTTTCTTTGACTATGTCTATTATAATTATTATTCTTGTAATAAAATATTTTGATATTTTTAAAATTAATATTCAGAGTCGTTATAAAAAATAATTATAGAAAGGGTCCATCGTTTAATTTAGTATCTGATTAAAAAGTTCAAATTTCACTAGACGTGTGATCCTAGTTGTCAATGTATGTATTATACTCACCCTGTTCACTGTAGGTCTGGTAATCGTAACACGTATTCATTGTTGATCTTTTAATCATTTAAAACTCTAGTCCTCACATATATCCCACACTATTGGCAATGTATGTATTATATTCAAAATTGGTTCAATGTAAATCTGATAATCGTAATATGTTCTTTGTTGATCCGGGAATCATTTAGAGCTTCGGTCCCCACATATATCCCATATCGTAATGTGTTCTTTGTTGATCTGAGAATCATTTAGAGCTCCGGTCCCCACATATATCCCACATTGAATTGTATTTCCAGTCAAAAAGCAATGATCAATTAATTTGGGAATCATTTAAAGCTCTGGACGCCACATATATCCCACATTGAATTGTATTTCCAGTCAAAAAGCAATGATCAATAAAAAATACGCTGGGTCCCTAAACCCCAAAATAAAAATAACAATAATGATTTTTTATTTGAAATTTGTCACGTTGAAGGATGTATATTTAATGTGTATATACATTTAAAAATAATGTAGGAAGGTGGGAAAAAGACAAAAAAGACGTTGTAGCAACATTACAGTTATGAGGGTTGTGCGCTTTATTTATTAATGTGATGTGTTGTAGGTGAGGCCAATTAGGTAGAGCATATGCTTCAATTTACAGAACTCAAAAACTGTTTGGAGGATGAATGGATGGAAGGGAAGGTAGCAGAGAGAATGAATGTGAATACAGTTAGTTAAAGTTGTATACGCATTGATTATATGGAATATAATTCAATTGGGTTTATAGTGTATTTGTAGGTTTCTGTGGATTGTTTGTTTGTAGGTTACTGTATCAGCTAATGCAGGTAAAGTTAGAAAAAAAGGGTGGCTTTTTACAGCATGGAGTTCATTGAATAAATATCCCATGTTTTGGATATATCGTGTGGTTGTGGGTGTTGCTGATTGCTACAGGAAAAGTAGGAGGGATTGGATTGATTTGCATTATCAGAGTGTTTTTGGGTGTGAATATGTGGTGTTATATTTAATGAATATGTTGCCATGTTGTGGGTGTGATTGTCGAGGATTGGTACCCGAGAGAAAAGGATTAATGGCGGAATTATCATGATGGATTGGACTCGACCGGATTGGTTTGGGAGTGATTTGTTGTGCTAAGATTGTAAATTGTTGAATGAGGGCGTGGATGTATGTTCAATGAGTATATAATGAGGTTGTTGGTGAATAGTTCAGGAGGGAGAGGAATTATTGAGGCATTATCTTGATGGGTAGGTTTGATTTACTCTGCAAGACTAAGTTGTTGAATGACCTAAGTTGTTGTAGTTTTTGGGTGTGAAGATGGGATCCATTAGAGAGCAGTCCTTCAGCGAGACCCAGTGTGGAGAGCTCTCGTATGTCATCCAGGGACAAACCCCACATTTTATCAGGTGGTTGATAGAACTGAAGATTGTATGGATGACATCAATTCTATTGATTTTGAACAGCGACATGAAGTTAAAATAAGTGGCTTTTCCCTCGAGATGGTAGGGAAAGTCATCTAGCCCAATGTTACTTATCATATGACCAGACATGAAGTTGGATTGAGTGGCATCATCATCATCATGATGCCACTTTACGCCTCATCTGTAACTAATTGGGGTGTGGCCCTGACTAACCGTGCTCTTTAAATGGTTTTAATTTTGATAGGAGAACCCTTGGGCTTGTGAATATTCATGCCTCTACTAATGCGATTGAAAGTACAACTCTTTGGAAGTGGTTCACAAACTCTCTTCCCATGGCCCACTGGGTTGATTTTGGGGAATTTAATATGATTGACTCACCCAAGGACAAGGAAGGGGTCTTCCCGATGCATTGGTGTGCTAGTAAACGAGAAGTTTATATTTACCTATGTAACAAACTTGGTTTTTTATTCGAATACGAGAAGTCTAGTTTTACCTTCTTAACAAACTTCGGTTTTTTAATCCTAATCGCCACCATAGGCATTCATCTCCCACAACCTGCTTCACTTAGTCAAATTTTCACCAAGGGTCAGAACAAATTCTAAAGAGACTTGACAAATACCTTCCGTCATATCAAAATATCTTCTCTTTTTCTCAGAAATTTGATTAGCCTATGAGTGTTATACATGTTGTCCTTCTGTCAAATCACTAACATATTAAATTATTTGTGGAATGCTCTGCCCTTCCAACTAAAATATATAACAATCGGTTTTATTTGAATAGATCCCATCTGCAGCATCCTCAAACCCTTGCACACATTAAGAAAGAGTCTGGGACCTCACTCCCTGTCCTTTGGATGAAATTGGGTGGATTTATTGGTGGGAAGTGACCATTTCCCGCATTGCCACCTTCATTTTTTTGGCAAACAAGTGACCTCCATAAGAAAGTGGGCTAATTTATCCACCATGAAGGAATTTAACCATATTTCTCAAGTGCTTAAACAATCTCCCATGGATCTACAAAATCAAGTCATTGAGTTAAGGCATCAGATCAAACTTGTCGATCTTCACCAAGCCCATGGAGCTCAAATTTGAGCTTACATCCACTGGCTTAAGATTGGTGATAGGGTCTCTAAGGAATTATTCAACAAGATAAGGCTCATAACTCTGCCATGCAAATAAAATTTATTAAAGATGTTGGGGAGCAGTTTAATAATCTTCCTGAGATCCTTCAAGCTTTTGTGAAGCACTATAAGTAATTTTCTAAGCTTAGCCATCCGTAGAGGCTCAAAGATTAGCATTGAACAAATGCCTTGATGTTGTTCCTTGCAAGCTCTCCCCCAATCAACAGGTGGCTTGTGATAAACCCTTATCCATAGGGGATCTTCATCAAGTTGTGATAGGTATGGCTCAAGACAAAGCCCTAGGCATTGATGGTTTTCCCTGTGAGTTCTACCAATCTCTTTGGGATTGTTGTACCTGATTTACATAAAGTATATTTGGAAGCTCTTGCTCAAGGTTCTTTGGGTTGGCTTATCAATAGGGGTAATATGAAATTCATCCTCAAGGTTGGGGACCTTTATATTATTTCCAATTGGAGGCCTATCACACTTTTGAATGTCTCTTACAATATTATAGCTAAGGCTCTCGCCCTTCGAATAAGATATTTACTTCCTCTAATTGTTCAATCTGAACAGATTGGGTTCATTCGAAGTCATTACATTTTAAACAGCATCCTTACGGTCTAGGAAGGTATGGAATGGGCTCACACATCCAAGCAAAAGGCTCTATTCATCAAAATTGATTTTGAAAATTCTTATGATCGAATATAATGGCCCTTCTCTTAGGGATACTTCAAGCATTGGGGTTTGGTACCATGTTCCATCTCTCAATTTAGACTCTCTTTTGGGATGCCTATGTTTGACTTATTATCAATGGACATCAATCTGAGAGCTTTTGCATGTTTCTCTCTATCAAACAAGGATTCCCTCTTGCCCCCTCCCTATATGTCCTTGCAACCAAAATATTTGGTTACCTACTCTGAGGTTTCACTTCTAGAGGGCTTATCAAATGCATCAATTTCCCTAATACTCCCTAGAGCCAATTTGTCAATGGGCATTTTGTTGATGACTTATTTCTAACCCTTAAAGAGAATGAGGAAGTTGTCCAGAATGCAATGGAATGCTTACATATCTTTTACTTGACCTTTGGCTCAAGCATCCAGTGGGATAAGATGTAATGTTTTAGGTAGAGTTATGGGCCTTTACCAACTTGGTTAGGAAACTATTAATGGAAGTGGATTACTCGGGAAGAAATGTTCAAATGCTTAGCATTACCTTTGCTTTTTAATCCTCTCATGTGGACCTATGGAATTATGTTGTCCTCAAAGTAAAGAATAAATGATCATATTGGATCACCAAGCCTCTCTTTGGCCGGTAAATTCCAAATCTGATCTAAATTCCTAGCTTCCATCCATGTGTATTATTCTTCTTATTGGCCCCCCTCAAGGGTAACCTATAATAAGCTAGAAAAGTTGCTCAGTGATTTTCTATGGGCCAACTCTAAAGACAACATGGGCTTTCATAGAGTTGTTTGGGAAATTTGTAGTTGACCCAGAGAAACAAGAGGCCTTGGTTTGATTGACATTGTTACACAAGGTCTAGCCACGTGTGCTAAATGGATTATTAGGGCCATAAAAGGCTAAGAGGTCTGGAAAAATCTTCTCATGGATTGCATTTCTTTAGGGTGTCCTTATGACAGGCAGGCCTGGCGAAAGTTGGGCTTTCAAAAGTGGTTTATCACCTTAGTTATTGTTAATATTACTGGAAATTTTGTTGTCAAAAGCATTTGGAAAGCATGGGAGACTATTAAACCCTAGATGATTTGGAAAGGGAATGGATTTAGGACTAGCCTTTCTATCAACTCTCATTCCCTATGGTGGTCTCTTGTTATATCTTAATGAGAAGCCATTGGCAGAAGCTCCCAAAATTAAAGCATTGAGACACTTTCAACAGGTTATCAAAGTTATAGGGGATATGTTTGATAAGTGCACTAGATCTTGGCTCACTTGGGATCACCTCAAATCCAAATTTAGGCTCAATGCTCATGATTTTGAATCTATTTATGTAGTTTAGATGGTTGTTCTTGACTATCTTTGCACAATTTTGGTGTGACTGGTTCTCCTCGTTGGTAGAAGGATTGACATTGGTATCCCTTCACCCTATGCTCCAATATCAACCCCGACTTGGTTATAAATGGCTTTCATTGAACAACATCCCTTGGGATATGCTCAAAAAATGATGGAGTATCAATACCCCTCTTGTTGTTTGGAATAAGAGAGTTCAATCGGTTTGGTATGTTATTGTCGAACCCAAGGACATTTATGTTTAGTGTCTATTATACCAAGGCCTGCCAATGTGAGAAAGATTAATACACATGGGTATTCCTCCATCAAGATGTCCTGTTGTGGGCATACCGAGTCCCTCATAAACATTTTCTACGTTTGTGTTAGAGCTCAGGATGCTTGGAATATGATTCCATTTATTTTTCCAACGCTTCAAGCCTGAAGCGTTCACTTGGAACATCATCCTTTTAGGGGATACAACCCACCTCCCTGAAAAGTACAAACAAATATGGCACATCTTTTGCATTGAAATCTTTTTCATTATTTGGAAAGACATGAATGTTGTTACTTTTAATACAGA
Organism: Torreya grandis; assembly: GCA_037957365.1. Taxonomy (NCBI): domain Eukaryota; kingdom Viridiplantae; phylum Streptophyta; class Pinopsida; order Cupressales; family Taxaceae; genus Torreya; species Torreya grandis. The sequence goes on from JARHVA010000429.1 coordinate 4,163,850, forward strand.
AAGCTTAGGCAGAGATTTTATACTTCTAATAAAACATGTCTTGTATAATGTTTTGCTTCAGATTCAAGTTCAAGTCGATAAAGTGAAGATGGATCTCAAGCACCTTCACACTCTATAGCAGCACTGAGGTTACACCCCATGTGTGGTCAACGAAGTGTCCGTTGAGGATCCCTTGCATGATTATCAACACAGAGAACCAGATAAACGAGGTCATGGTAGGTCTCACAACTACGACCAATGTAGATCTAGGAGCTGCTCAACCTTCTCCACCCCTCCCCCTCTTCCCAAATGGAGATTCTCTCCCTTGGTAGGATTTGGAGGGCAGTCATCCCCTGATCTTGGTCATGCAAGGTTTACTCCCCCAGATGCTACTAGGCAAGGAAAGTTTCCAATGTTGGCTCCGGCCATCTCCCCCCATCATGTTCCTAATGATGATTCTAAAGAAGAGAATAAAGAAGAAAACAAACAAGATGATGTATGGACCATACCTAATACCTCATCTCCCGAGAAGGTTGGGACGATAACTCAGACAATCCTCCTCTTCCATCTATAATGTTGATGGCTCTCATTGTTTAAAAGATTGTTTTGATATCTTTTATTTCTTATATTAATATCTCCGATGACATAATAAACTCTAAATAGTTTTTATGTTTCAATTTTATCGATTTATTTTATTTTTGATATATACTATCATACTATCCATCTTTTCATCATTCATAAATTTTTATTTTTATTATAAATATAATACATATTCCCAAAAAAAACCTTAAAAACTAAGAAAAACTAAAATTAAGATTAATTTATTCAACAATCTCATGATTAAAGTTTCTCTTTTACATTTATAATTCAGATCTTGTCTTAAAAGAGATGCACTCTAATATATTCATGGGATAGTAAAAAAAATTAGAAAACGACTTTTCATAAATCATTGGTGGCATATTAGTTGAGAAACACATTGGTTTGGTCTCTCATTGGTTTAGGGGCTTAAGCATAATCTTTGCCTTTTAAGATGGACTTGATATCTCAACCACTTATATTTTAAGTGTTTAACACATTATAATATACATCGTACTTTTCAATTGTCCACACTAAACAATTATTTTACATAAAATTATTGCACCACATATCGCATGGTATTGTTTTCCTTCTTTTCTATGCTATAAATGCATTTGATGCTTGTTTTTTGGTTTGTGGACTTTTAATTTTTGATTTAGTACCAAAAACAATTACAACATTATATATTTTGTATGTAGCCCAGAAAATCAATGTTTAATCTCCTGCATTAAAAAATATATATATATTTCTATTTTCAGGGAAGGTATGAGATGTAGAAATGAAAGGGTATTTTTATCTTCCTATTTTTATGGAACTTTTAGGATCAGGGTTTGTTTTAGAAGAGCATGGGTTTAAAGTGCAAAATGTTAGGGAAAGAAGATTAGGACCTCGCAACTTTTTTCGAGGATCATGTAGCTTCTTTTTAGTTATGAGTTTGGAGTTTTTATGTGTCATGGTAACTATGCTTTTTTTTTTGGTACAATTATGGTCTTGTGTTTTAGTGTTGGTGTGGCTCTTTGTGGTGTTTGATTATAATGGCGTCTCTATTTATAGGGGTCGTTTAGGGTTTCAGTTGCTTTTTTCACTTGATCTTTGTGGCATTGATGTCTCCAAATGTTTTGGCTTTTTCTTGGCTCGACTATTATAGATGCCATTCGGATTTACATGTTTTCGTTGTTGTGTTTTCTTTATCGTGGCATTTGATCTTGGTTGGATCCATGACTACTATCCCCGATGGCATTTGCGTTATTCTCATGATGACAATTCGTTGTTTTCTCCTTAGGTTGGCATATTGCCCAAGTTTAAGGTTTGTTCTTGTTTTTCACTTGCTTGGCTTTACTCAACCAAAAAGGGAGTTTTAACTGTTGTTCTTGTTAATATCGCTTGTTAGGGCTTCCCACATAGCAAGTTAGGATTCAATAGGATGTGTTTTCTATAGTTTTGTTTAGCTAGATATAGTGTTTGATTGCTTTAAGTCGTGTGTTTTATCGGCATGGAGAAGAGGCCACAAATACCAAACAACAATTTTTTTATTGTAATCATCTACGTAACCTTAGTAGTTTTTGCTAAATAACATGATGTATAGACGAATTTAAATAAAAATAGACATAATAGATTAGTAAATATTTATAAACATCATTATAATATTTTTTTGGGTACGTACACTACCTTATTATCTCAAGTTGAATACACTTGATTTACAATGTATTGCAATTGATTGTATGACTAAAATATTCATATATATAATAAAAGTCTTCATTTTTTAGATAGCTATATTGTATTCGTAACCCATTTAATGTGACGATGTTTTAATCTATGAGTCGTTACATGTCTTGATCTGTAGATTGGTTGTTTTAGAGTTTACCAACCATCTTAGTAATATATTATCTGCTATAGACTAATAAAGTCTTTGCATAAAAAAATAAAGTTAATTTTATAATTGAGATAGAAAAAACTTAGAAACAATTATATATGAGTGTTGGTTTATTAGTGAAGTTTTTTAACTCACAAAGAACATTTTAAGGATTAATTTTTGTTAAGTGCAAACACTTGACACTACAAATGATGAGATTAGGTTAAGTCTTAAGTAATTTTGGTGAGGCCCGACATCATTAAAAAAAACCCTAAGGTTAAGTCCCAACAAAATAGAGACCCCTCAATCCTAATCATTAAACTAAAATAGATCGATTGTCGTTTCATTCAATACCAACAAAATACTTACTATATAATAAAATAATAATGATATAGTTAATTACGCTTAAAAACTTTGAGGTTTAAAAGTTACCTTCTATAAGGAATTTGTGGAATTAAGTATGACATGGATAACTTATTCTTGTGGGTTATTAAACACATGCATCTTCTCGATACTATGGTAACATTTTAAATGGGTGGAGATAGTCTCCCCGAGCTTATGTTATAGATAGAAAGTAACATTTTCTCTCATTATGTAGACGCTTAAAAATGGCACCTAGGTTATTATTAGTTGTGACATTGTATAATTTTAGTATGTTTGTATATTTGTTTGTTAATGGTTAAAATTAGGTGTTATTAACATGTTTATTTGACTTTTTATAGTTTTTTATTTTTTTCTTGCACCTTCCAGTATCTTTTTCCCTCTTCTTTCTCTGATCTTTTTTTCTAGAGTATTTGTATGTTTTTGGTGACTATCAAGAATGTATGAATATCCCTGGAACATGTTTTTGTGACTCTTTTTATTTGGAGCGTGTTCGTTTAGTGTACTCGTCTTTGTTAATTTTTTATTGTTGGAGGTTGGACACTAACAAGGTCCTAATTTGAATTCATTTTTTTATAAATATATATGTATTTTAGTTCATTTAGATTAAAGAGGAATAAATCAAAAGAATTCATTACTCGCAAGAATCTATTTAATAATTATAAATATTCTAGAGGAGATAAAATAGTCATTAGAATATTCATTGAAGCACATAATTTTATGTGTAGATACATTATAAAATATTAGTTTATATGTTGTTAATCATTAAAGTTTTTTTATTTCAATTTTATTATTATATAGGGATCTAAAAAATATCAAAATAATTTCATTATTCTTTGATTTATCATAGGTTCCAGAACATTTTTTATTTTTTTAATGATTTTTATGAATTATTTTTCAATTAAAATAAGGAGATTTTTTATTTTGTAAAAGTTTAATTGTAAAAATATATGAATATGAATGAAGTTTTTGAAATCCATAACTAAACGAACACATCCGTTAAAAAAATGAACTTATTTATCACTTTATCATGAAAAGTCATACATTTTAAACATTATCAAAAGAATATATATGCTCTAAACAAAATTATTTACTCAATACAAATTTTTTAAATCAACTCTATATATATCATATCTAGATATATAATTTTACTATCAAACTTTACATGTTAAACCCTTACATGTCACTTTCTTTCATTAATTTTCAAATTAAACAATTAAATCTGATTATCTCTGATTATCACAAAATGAGATTTAACCTAATTAAATTTAATTGAAAGCCATTGGTCCATATAATACCCTTCTTTTGTTTAAAAAATGTCACCCTCCTTATCTTTTGTTTAGACCATAATATCACAACTTTCTCCCTTCTATGCAAAAATAAATAAAAGCATAAAGTTTTGTGGACATCATTAAAACTCTCCAGTAGCATTGGAATCTTAGGGCTAAAAGGGATAATATAACCCAAGAAATATCAAAAATCATGCTATGGTGTGAATCATGCTAAAGATCAATGTGGAAAATGGAAAAAGGCAGAGGGACCCTATGAAATATGGTACCACTTTCTAATGTCTAAAAGGGTGGGGACACGCATTTTATCATGGAAAGGAATCCTAAGTGAGCAAAGAACTTTATTGGAAACGCTTCAAAAATATTCTTCAAGGAATTTGGCATGTAAATTGCACAACATTGGTGGATTATTTTTTTTATAGATATAAAAGTTGAATTTAATATATATATATATATATATATTTTTGTATAATATTTTATTTGGAGGGTGTATAAATATTTAAAATATTGTTATTGATATAAAATGATATCGAAAAATAAATTATAAGTAAATATAGTAAATATAGATTTACCTTATTTAAAATAATAAACAAGAATTTAATGAAAATATTTTGACCAATTAATAACAAAATTGAAAGATAAGAGATTTGTACCTATTTTTTATTTACTTGAGTTATGATAGACATTGAGAATATTAGAAAATGAGTTTTTGAAACAATGCACAAAAATAATTAAAAAGTAGACATTGGCCATACTCGTATGACATGAAATTAGCAAGGCCAAAATCATATGGCTCAAAAGTGATCGACCTATTTTGAAAATATTTTTGTAGATCCTTATGCCCTGAAACTTCTTAGAACTCTTTGTCAACAACAGAGGTCTAAAAACTTCTTTTTAAAAAGTAGATAGATGCACATAGATATCAAAATTCCATCTTTGCTTGACAAGCTCAAGTCCACGTTAAAAAAACATTAAAAAAATTAATTTTTTAGTGAAAGGGACTACCTCGACCAATCCTCGTCCTACCCTTTACAGCAGATTTATAGTTTGACATGCAACACTCATACATGTCACTAAAAGAATGTGTGTATCTAGTTCTCACCCTTATGAATTGTGGATTCATAAAATAAAACTGTATGTTCTTTCAATAAATACAATCCTTTTTCTAGTACATGTATACAACCACAAGCCTTCAGAATATAGAGAACATGATAAGAGTAAAATGTGTGGTACATATATCTCTTGATAATGCTTGATCATGAGAATACATAATGTCATTGGAGATGATTAGGACCTTAGGGTACATGTATATATATAGACATATATGATATCAAATCGGGACACATTCATGTGCAAACTGACCATGAAAAAGCATGAAAACTAAAAATCAAAGCACAAGAAAATATAGCAAGATAAAATAATGAACCTATAACCAACATAACCATAATAATATTGTATGGTAGTGATCATGACCACTTTTAGACCATATAAAAATGGTTAAGGTGACAAAATCCCAAGAAATAGAGGCCAATAAGTTTACATGAATGTTTTTGAGTACTTTGACGCAAACAAATAATAACTTTGAAGGTGTTTACAAGCAAATGATGACAACATAAGTTATATGAAATCCAATATGAAGAGAAAGTATGCCAATAAGAGCCTAATGTAAGCCAATGATCCAATATATATGAAAATATAGTAAAAATACTACAATACTTATATCACAATTAGGTATTTACATATAAATATCTTAAATATAAATATCTAAAAAATATCAAGATATATCAATTTAAAAGTACTTATTTTAAATTTTACATACTATAATTATTAATAACTCCATTACCTTTTCCATAATTACATACTATTTTTTTTAGTGGTATGATTATGAGATATGCCCTCAATAAGATATCTCACTCATTTTATTTAGAACTAGCTTTAGGAAATAAAAAACAAATGTTATTAAAACTGATATGTGTTTTTGTCTCACATATGTAAAGACCAAATTAAATGATAATTAAAATTACCAGGATTAATTTTCAAGAAATATAAATTTCCCATAAAAAAGATAATAGATGTTTACATATTAATTATATATATTCTTTCCCCTATTAATATTGATAATACCTTATGAAATTTCTTAGTTTATGGTTGTTATCATGTGATGTAATAAAAGTGTAGACACTCAAAAATGACTCATGGACATTTATTTCATATATTTTTATATATTATATGCACATGTCTATGTATGGATGAATGATCTAAATTTGGCTTTTTTGAACCATTATGGTGACTTTAAGGCTTGAAACCACCTTCATGCATCTTTATATAACCACCACATCCACCTTATGTGCATCCTAACCTTGACAAGGACTGTCTATACAATATTCACATAAGTAGGACCATTCTTATAATCATAACATGGTTACCCAAAATATTTAACAAAATAGGTTGGCATATTCGCCTTTCTTACCTTTCCTATTTCGATCCATTGGAAGTTAGTCATGCACACAATTTTCTTCAAAACTTTTTAAAAAAATCATTTATAAATAAAGAATTGATTGGGTTCATTTATCATTTGTCACATATCTAGCACATATCAGATATATGTTTAGGATATTCATTTACTTTGCAATGATACTTTGTTATTTTATGAGCACTTGGAGGAGTCTGAAATATTATAAGGGAAAGTATTAGCCCCAACTCACGCATATATATGAATTAAACCCTCCCCAGATTTGTTTTTATAGGGTTTTCTAAGCGCTGATCCTCATACAGAGAATCAAAACTTGGAAAAACATATATTTGAGATAAAAAGAAAGAAATTGGTAGCAGGAGAAAAAACTAGAGGCTCACATTGTAGGTTGCAAGCCCTGACCATTACCACTTGTATGGTCCTGAATATTATAAGGACAATCTATATGGACTTGAAAATGACCAAAATTATCTATACAGTCCTAACACAATCTCATTTCAGGCCTAGTTCTAGTTGATGACATGTTCATATAGTTGTAGACTTATGCCTATACAAGTTCAGCTTACGATGACAAGTTCAAAGAGGTTTAAAAATAATTGTTCATGAGAGTGATAATGTTGTTAAAAGCTAAGTACCCCTTATCTTCCTCTGTATTTGATTGCTTGATTATTTAGTTATTTTTTAATTACTCTATCTTCATATGATTTATAATACTTAATTTGAGATAGGCATATTTTTATGCATACAATAAGTCTCTAAATATAATTAAATTAAGTGGCATATATCACTAAAGTTGGGGATTTTGTTCCACTATAATATTATATTTATATTAATTATATATTGAGTAGTGTGTCTTAATACGTGCATGGTAGAAACCATGGCATCGTAGGTACCAAACATATTATACTACAAGTACTTAACACAAACATGCACATGCAAGCAATTCAATTAATTTACAAGATAAATAAGAGATTACAAATTTAATAACCATGTTAAGCAACACAATGTATCCATGTGATAAAGCATACAAGATATAAGTTAGAGCAAGATATGTATAAGTGATTTAACAATTTTGGGAATATTAGTGTATTATTCTTAATTTAATTAAAGGGTTTGAGTAGTAAAATCAGTAAATAAATATGAAATAATTAAGCTATTGATTTGTGTAAATTAGATTGCAATTTTGACCTTTTTAAAAATAGTAATAAGAGATAGAAAAATACTTAACTGGAAACTCACTGATATGGCTAAGACAAGGTCTGATATTCACTATGTAAGACTAGGACACTATCACAAATTGAGACCTGGTCTTCATTTTGTAATTAGACAAGAGCATCAAAAGTGAACATGAGTGGCACCAGTGATGTAGTCCACCTCTATCACTATTGTCTTGAGGATCTAAGCTTTCTAGGTTTTGTTCGCTAGGTCTGTGTGACCCTGTCCACAAAGTTTTGTTAGCTAGAAGTTTGTAGAGCTCCTTATAGAGAAGATTTTTTATTTAAACCCTATGTTCCATTATGCTTTGACCAATTTCAATAAAAGAGAGGGGGTTAGTGTGTGTAAAATTCACTGGACATGGATCCACACCCCTTATGTGGGCACGCTGCCTACATACCAATACTCTGAAGAGGGATCAAGTCATATGTATTTCTTCCACTTGATGTGTTTTGTGTAATTATGTGTATGAAGATGTAGAATGTTAAACTAGATGTACTTGAGGTGGCTAGGGACTGGTGTAAAGATTTGAATAAGCTTGTAAGTGTGTTGGTTGGTTGTATGCAAAGAATATGGAAGATTGCTTGAGTAGTCTTTCTTGTATTCTAATTACTAACCCTTTCCAAATGATCTTTGAATGGGCTTTTATAAGGATCTATTGGTCATGGGTTGAATTAATCGCATTAGGCTGACAAGGAAAAGGATGGGAAATAGGAAAAAATTGACCGTTCGGGCCATAAATGGACTTGGATAAGAGTGCCAAAATCAAACAAGAGTGGCACTGATGATATAGTCGTAGTGTGGTGTTATTGTCTTGAGAAAAAGAGACCTAGGGGGATGGATTTGTCATGGATAGAGGAGTCTAGCTCAGCTACGATTAAGTCTAGAAGGCTACAGATGACTGAGAATCAGTGAAAAGATGCTTATGGGGGTCATGAGAGCAAACAAGAGGGACATATGGGTTGGGTGACATTATCCATGCTCAAGTTACCAATTTTTGGATTGTGTATGACTACATTTCCCCCCCCTTTATTCTAGTGATGCAATAAAGTGAAATACTATGATAAAGGAAAAATGGAAAGCGTACCTGAACTTCCCTACAAGGGTGAAGCTCATGAAGTTGTGTGATGATGGATGTGCATAGAGAGAGCATGCTATAAAGTGCAAATCTGCAAGAAAAACAAAGAGTAGATCAGTTCTTACTAGATACACTATATCTAAAATAATAACGTACAAGATTAGGTGAGAGAGAGAAAGAGAAAGGAGCGAATACATCTCTCTGAGTACATGGACCAATACAAAACCTATTATGATGTTGAGTGATACTAACTAATGCTAGATGATGATGTACCAAGATTAATATCATGAACGAAGCTGAGTGCTCAATTCCTCTAGAGTGGCTCAAGAATGCAAAGGCTAGTCCTTTGGCTCCATCATCACCCATTAAGTGAAGCTATGTGATCATGCATGCGTTAATCTATGTTTAGAATGTGTGTCAAATCCCTCTGAGTAGGTGGCTCAAGAATACAAAGGCTAGTTAATCTTTTGGCTCCATCGTTGCCCCGTGAAGTGAAGCTATGAATTGATACTAGTATGAAATGTATGTCGTATGAGATGGCTCCTAAAGCCCATGAATGTACTATGATATGACAATGTTGACATAGATTACCGAATGTATGTTAGAAATTAGGCCATGCTTGGCCACTCCAAAAAATGGAGATTAGGCTTGTGTGAAAGCCACTCTGAACTGGTGCACTAGGCTTGAATGAAAGCCACTCAAGAACTCAAGAACTTAAGAATGTGGAAGTTAGGCTTGTATGAAATCCATTTCAAAATGATGCCAACCACTTGTAGATAGAATAAGACACGTAACTCTGAGAATACCTAGGTAATATTGAACTCAAAAAGGAAAAGAAAATAAATGTGTCATGTACATTGCCCCAATCACTAGCATCTAGAACACAGATTCTGATCTGGAAGTTATATCAACTGCCATGTCTAAAATTGGAAGTGAGAGCCATCATGTTGCACATGATGCCCCCTATATCTAGATTCTCTGAGCAAAAGTGTATTGAAAACTACTAATTATGAACTAGATTGACTTTGTAAAACTGTAGTTGAACCTACTTTTTTGCTTGCTTTTAGAAAGTTTGGTTTTTTTATTGTTTGGACAAGAGCACCAAAAGTGGTCACTAGTGGCATTGGCACTGTAGTCTAAGTTGGGTGCCATTATCTTGGTCCAAATATGGTAACTGTTATGATATTCTTACTATCTTCCTAGTCTGTTTTGATGTTTGGTTGTTGTTCTAGGTGTGCTAAAAACTACTTTTTTGATCATTAGGAGCTTTGATCTTTGTGACAAAACCCCTATTTATTACCCCCTCTTTTGAGGTTAGGAATGAATACCATGTAATGATTTCTCTCAAAAGAAAGAGCCCTACAAGTGTGTTATGTTACAAAGATACATGATATAACAATGATAATCGACAAGAGATCTCAAGATATAACATGATTTGTATTGAGAGATTGTTAGATCAATAGGGGTATGCCTAGATGGATATAACAATGTAATAACATGTGTATTGTACTGAACTAGAAATGAAAGTTTGGTTAGTTTTTAGTTGTTAGTTGGAGGGATGGATCATGATGTCCATCATGGCATCCAAGAAAGCAAGATAAATGCATGAGATAGATCATGGCATTGTAAACAATGAGAAACAAACCTGCAATAAGCACACAAGACAAGAATTAAGAAGTATACAAGGGTGGCCAAGGGGCCACACAAACAAGGGACATGGGCACATATCGCTCATACTGGAAGGCAAGCATACGAGGCATGTTCAAATGCCATATACACATATAATTGAAACAAGCCAAGCTGACATGGAAGCCACAATCATATAGAAGACTGCATGCAAAGGACATTGGCAAACATCTTAAGGCACACACAAGACATAGAAGCAAAGGACATTGGCAAATGTCCTAAGGCACATACAAGAGACAAACAGGAACTGAGAAATGCAATCACATCAAGCTACGCTAAGCAAGAAAAGAAAACATGTGATAACTAAAAATATAATCACACATAACTAATCAAATCAAGAAGTGAAAGTGTGCAAGACATGTTAGTACAAGACTAGGTATATGCTAAGAAATACATAAGTGTTATATACTAGTGAGTGTCGATAGAGTAATCTCTATAATCTAGTAAGCAATGTACATAAACGTGATAACTAGAGTGTGTGGTGTAGGAATGACATAACTTGGATGGTGTAGTCATGTAGAAGATGTCCCCAGTGGGTATGTATATCGATGCATGTCTTGATGTAGAAGTAGGATGCCCCCTCAATAGGTAGAGTGAAGCAATCAAAGAGCTAGATGTCACTGCAAACACTCAAAAGAGATCAAGTGAAACATGGTAATGTAGATAAATCGACAAACAATAACATAGAACAACATATGTAAATCTAGCATGATAGTAGAAATGTAAATCATGGATGATGCATACAATCAAAATATATTTTTGGTGTTTTTGAGTTATTTGCATGTTTTTGTATTTTGAACTATTTGAATGTTTTTGTATTTTTGAATGCCGTATTGTTTTTTTTGGTATTTTGAATATGTTATGAACTATGTACAATCAATCACATGAAGACTATGTACAAGAATTGAAAAGGACTACGTACAAGTAAGTAAGAAGAAACTATGTACAAGTAAGCTGGGAAAGGATGATACTAACCGATGAGTCTCATGGGAGACTCCATATCATGGTGCCCTGTATCAAAGAGAGGAATCATGCATGATCATGAAGCATGATGGAAATGTTGAGATTGTGGCTCTAAAAGTTGTATATGTTGTAAATGCTTTGAAATATCTAAAGTAGAAACCAACTATGGGGTCCCCTTATAACTTAGAGAAGTGGATGCAACTGTGAGGATATTAGGGACCCATCTGGTAGTAGGAGAAGTTCTCTGAACATGTGCTCTGTGAGTATATGCATGAGGTCTCAATGATACTATCGTGGGTGTGAACACTGTAGCTTAAATTTATCTAGAATCCTAAAGCTATGGAGGTGTATGAACTCTCTATGCTGGCAATGGATGCCTCAACTATGTCTAAATCAAAATTGGAGGAGGAACTATAATTGGTGGCAAAATTGAAACTGATGGCAAAACTGAAAATGGTGGCTACAAATTAGAAGATGGATCTAAAGTGGGGAGTGGTAACTCATATAGAACTTCACCAACTATAACAGCCTGATTAGCGTGAATGAATTTCATGTATCTATGAATTATAGAAGGTATTTCTCACTCTTTATGGATCCATGGTCAACCAAATAACATATCAAAGACTCCTGCACTGGGAACAATAGTGAAAGGTGTGGCAGCATGTGTTGGACCAATCCGTAAAATAAGTACGATCTCACCCAATGAACTATGTATGTGCCCACTAAATCTACTGATAATTGTGTTTGTCAGGGTAATATCCTGCTCAAAATATCCCAAATGCCATAATAATGTCATAGTGCACATGTTCACACTGGATCCATTATCTATGAGAACACTATGAATAGGATGGTTATGGATATAAGCTCTAATAAAGAATGCATGATAATCTGAATCATCCTCAATGATCTCTTACTATGAGAAGGAGATGGAAGGCCTAGCTGGAACTCTGGAACTGTATATGCCAATCATGTTGCTCAAATAATGTGTCTCAATTGAAGGTGTCATGTATGTATCTAGTGGTTGATGTGCATGATATGCATGGTGAACCCTTGATGTGTCCCCCATCTCTTGTTTAGAATGTTTTGGAAAGGGATATGAGAATATTTTCAAAGATTTACCTTGTGTTTTCTTTACTTGAAGAGGCTCAACTGAAGTGTCAAGATCAATATGATTACCATCTATCAAATCATGTATCTTGTGCCTCAAACTAATGCATCTATTTGTTGTATGGCCTGGTGCCTTGTGAAATTCACAAAATACATGTTGATCATATCCCCGTGGAAAAGGCTTTGTAGGGTCAACTTCTTGAATAGGAGGGAGAGATATGATGTTACATTCCAATAGCTGTTGTAAAACTCTAGCTTGGGAAACTGGTAGATTGGTGAAGGTTTGTCAAGGAGACGATGATAAAACCACTCACTAAGGGGGCTCAAAATCTGTATTAAATATTGGTTGATTCTGACTCTTGTTATCATTGACCTTGACTTTATATGAGACTTTGTTGTTACTCTTGTTTGTTGTGTCTGAGATATTTGTGTACTTGAGTTTGCCCATTGAAATTAGTTTGAATTTTCATTCCTTTAGTGTGTGACATAATTTAATGAAGGAAGATAATCTTTTAAACATGATTGATTCATGCAAAGCTGGTAGAAGACTTTGTTTGAAGAGATCTTGTAACTCTTGATCGGTCATGGGGCTAGTCATCTTAGCCAAACTAGTCTTATATTAGAAAACATAATCTATGAGATGCTCATTTGACCTTTGTTTATATTGTGCAACTTGAACATATGAAGCCTTATCACCAATGTTAATTTTGAATGAGCTAAAAACATGTTGGCTAAAATATTGAATGCATTGATCAACTGATTTGGTAGACTATAGAACCATTGTAAAACATAATCCTTTAGGCTTTGTGGAAATATCTTGGTAAGTAACTAGTCATTGGGTACATAGTCCAAGCATACTACATGAAAGGATCTCAAATGTGTCTCTGGATCACCCTTGCCATCATATAGAGTAATCTTGGGTTGAACAAAACCTTGTGGCAAGGGTGTAGAAGCAATGCGACATGCCAATGGTGTATGTAGTAAAGTAAAAGAATCTAAAGCCTGTGTAGGTCTAGAATCACCTTATTGGCGATGGATCACCTTGGATTGAAGAGATCATATCTCTTGCACAAGGCCTGCCACATCAGGAGACAGATGTACTAGCTGTAATTGGTGGCATTGAGGCAAGTTCGGCTACTATAGGGGGTTGTTGAGACATTGTTGCTCCCATAATGTCATTTGTAATTGTTTGCTATGTGATTTGAGAAGATTGACCATTGTTCACTCTTTGTTATTCTTCTTGTAGTATTTGAAGCATGTCATATTGCATGTCAGGGTGTTTAATTAAGAGTTCTTGAAGTTCCCTTTTAATAGTTTCATCAAAACCAGTAAATTGGACCATTGTTAAAGTAGGAAAATAATTTGAGATTTGATTGAAGTTTTTACAATAATTTGTAATAGACCAAGTGCTAAAAAAAGAAATTACTAAATATAGAAAATGTAAAGTCCTAAAAGCAGTTAATTGAAAATTGTATAAAAAGGATACAAAATGCACAAACATGTAAGTTGATACCTCAAGAAGCAATGGGACCCAGTATATGCAACTAGGGTTTGACAGATAATTATTTTGAAAAATCTACAATGAAAATTTGAAATTGAAAGTGAATTTTTGAGTTATATATGCAAGTAAAAGATAAAAAATTTATTGGAAAATTTGTGATTTAACAGGGCCTAGTGTATGCAACTAGGGATTTGAAAAATAAATGTATTTGAAAATTATTATTGAAATTTGAAATTTGAATGGATTTTCTAATTTTAATATGCTAGTAAAAAATCAATAAATTATTGGAAAATTATTGGGACCTAGTATGGACAACTAGGGTTTGAAAGAAAATTATTTTAAAATTACTATGAAATTTTAAAATTTGATGCTAATTTATAATTTTATTATGCAAGTAAAAAATAAAAAAATATACAAAAAAAAAAGTAGAAAAATTACCCTAGGGTTTCTAGGGTTTTTATGAGCAAATGAAGTAAGTCAGGTTTACCAAATGATTTAAGAATTTTGGAAATATTGGTGTATTATTCCTAATTTAGTTAAAGGGTCTGTGTAGTAAAATCAGTAAATAAATATGCAATAATTAAGATATTAATTTGTGTAAACTAGATTACAAGTTTGACCTTTCAAAAAATAGTAATAAGAGATGAAAAAGAAGACTTAGCTAGAAACTAACTGATATGGCTGAGACAAGGTCTGATATTCACTCTGTAAGACTAGGACACTATCACAAACTGAGATCTAGTCTTCATTTTGTAATTAGACAGGAGCACCAAAAGTGGACAGGAGTGTTATAGGAACTATAGTCCACCCTTACCATTGTTATCTTAAGGCTCTGAGCTTTCTGGGTTTTGTTCACCAGGTTTGTGTGACCATATCCACAAATTTTTAATAGCCGAAAGTTTGTAGAGCTCCTTGTAAAGCAAATTTATTTGTCAAACCCTATGTTCCACTATGCTTTGACCAATTTTTAGAAAAAGGGGGGGTTAGTGTGTGTAAGATTCATTGGACATGGATCCACACCCCTTGTGTGGGCACACTACCT
This sequence comes from Torreya grandis, assembly GCA_037957365.1. NCBI lineage: Eukaryota > Viridiplantae > Streptophyta > Pinopsida > Cupressales > Taxaceae > Torreya > Torreya grandis. Next base: position 4,178,992 of record JARHVA010000429.1, read on the forward strand.
ACATACCAATACTCTGAAGAGGGATCAAGTCATATGTAGTTCTCCCACTTGATGTGCTTTATGAAATTGTGCGTATAAAGATGTAGAATGCTAAACTAGATGTACTTGAGGTGGCTAAGGACTAGTGTAAGGATTTGAATAAGCTTGTAAGTGTGTTGGTTGGTTATATGCAAATAATAAAGAAGATTGCTTGAGTAATCTTGCTTGTATTCTTGTTTGCTTGGTCATAATTTCCAACCCTTTCTAAATGATCTTTGAATGGGCTTTTATAGGGATCTATTGGTCATGGGTTGAATGTACTCACGTTAGGCTGATAAGGAGAAGGATGGGAAACTGAAAGAAATTGACCATTAGGGCTAGAAATATACTTGGACAAGAGCGTCAAAAGTGGACAGGAGTGGCACTGGCACTATAGTCTTAGTATGGCACTATTATCTTGAGCAAATAGGACTTGGGGGGATGAAGCTATCATGGAAAGAGGAGTTTGGCTCAGCTGGGATTAAGTTTGGAAGGCTACGGATGACTGGGAATCAGTGAAAATATGCCTATGGGGGTCATGAGAGCAAGCAAGAGGGACCTATGGGTTAGGTGTCATTAGCCATGCTCAAATTACCAATTTTTGCATTTTATATGACTATAATAAGCAACTATAAAGCTCAATATTATAATGGAAAGCATAAAGGATAGAACTTGTCACCCACTATAAAATGTCCTTAGTATAGGCATGCCCTCAATGTAAGGATGCCCTGAGTGTAGGCAAGATGAAGCTGCAAAGTAACTTTAAGCTCAAAATCATATGTAACTTGTACATCATGCATCTAACTTGAAGATTACCGTAAGGAGTACATGTGTAACAACATGTATGTATTTATATGTAAACCTCTAGAAATAGATAGATAAACATAGTATGTCACAATGTGTAACCATGTAGCCAACAAAGATAAAAGAAAATATTTTTTTGTATATTTTATATTTTTTAATACAATAGAACTAAGCAAGAGACAAGCCAAGAGGCAAAAGAAATGAAATGAGAAAAAAAAAAGAGGTGAAGATAATAGGAAGCAAGAATACAAAGATCAATCAAGTAAGACACAAGTTGAGGGTAAAAAGTGAGAAGAATCAAGAGGAGGATCCCTACTAAACCACAACTTCCCTCAAAACTTAATGTGCATTAGGGCAAAAGGCCTCGATATGTATGTGATGTTATCAATGGGAAGTTTGTTCATGCTTTTGGAATGGGAAACAATAATCAAAGGTAAGGGTCAAAGAAATAAAACAATCAAAATAAACCAAGGGGTTAGAATAATGTTATATCAAATTGAGACATGAAATAATAAATAAAGTTCAAAATATAGATAAGATAGAAGAATCAAGAAGCAAAAAACAACTCGAGAGAGGGTAGAAACAAAAATATATAAGGAAGCATGGTGAAACCAAAATCCATACATGACAATAGAGATAGAAATCACTGAAGAGATCTACCACAAATAAAATAAAGATAGAAAATGAAGTTATGTATAATAGATTTTTCCATTGAAGTGTATGAGATAGGCTAGCAATGCTAATCGATAATCATGTCTAAATGTCCATTATAAGCCATCAAATTATCTCTATGATCAAGGTTTGAAAACATCTTGAACCATGAATCTAAGGAGTCAGATGTGTCGTTGTGTCATCAAAGTTGTAATCATGACATGTATAATACTTGAATCATCATCATTAGTAGTGTAGTCATTATCATGGTAATTAGTTGCAATAGTTGTTTTGTATTCTTAAAACTAAACACTTTGTTTGGATCATGTATTTGAAACCTTATTGGGTGCTTTAGCTCGAACAAATGCAAGAGGTTGTGATAAGACTAACTTAGTGTGCAGATGATTAGGGACTTAAACTCTAGGTGTTTTCACTTGAGGTTATATGATTTGTTGTTTGGATAGCACTTTAGGTAATACCTCATGTTGAATTGGTGACTCACAAGGAGTGCCTCGAATAGTAATCACTTTGTTATAATGAAAAAACTTTAGATATTGATTTAACATGGATGGGATTTAGATCATTTGATATATATATCATACGTCCAAGTAATATGTCCCATTGTCTGCCAATACATGAAACCACACAAGATAAGTATTAGGACCTATAATGACATGCAATGTGATACCCATGAGAGGTGTCTGAGTAATACCATCATAAATTTTAAGAACAATGGTTGTACAATTTAAATCCTTTTTAATGTATCTAAAATTAATAAGACATTTCATTGTGCATATGTTTAAACTTGAACCATTATCAACCATAATGCCTTTAGTTAACTTTGAATGTGAACCAATGAAAGTGCATATGAATAATGGTCCATTGTTGGAATTTTTAGTTAGAATCTCATGGTCATAGAATGTAATATAATAAACCTATTTACATGCATTTGTGACCACACCTATGAAACCATCTAATATATGAACATTTGAAACCGGTGGTTGTCATTTAGGTGTCACCCTGTGAATATTATTTCTCTTTTTAGTATCATGATTTAGAAGTGGTTTAGTAAATATTTTTAAGTTTTGATTTTGTTGTGCAACTAAGTTGTTCAATATATTTTTGTGTCCTTCCACTTGAATGACATTGGTATCAATTGAATATTGAATCTTATGTTTCAACAAAAAATATCTATTGGTAGTATGACCTAAAGCTTTATGTTAATCACAATATGCATTCACATCACAATTCTTAGGTAAATGTTGAGATGAATCAAACCCACAATGAGGAGGTAAATATATCATATTACATTCAACCAATTGTTTAAGCACTTTGTGAGAACTATCAACTAGCTGTGTAAATTAGCTTCACTTTTAAGAATGATAGATAAAATTGTCAGGTGGTTGAGATATTGTATTAAATACATTCTTAGATTGAAAATTAGTATTATCATTATCCTTAGCCTTGAATATTGTGTTACCTTGATAGTTAGATCCACTATAGGTAGGGGCACCAATCTCGTATTTAAGCACATTGACCTTTATAAGCTTAATCTCATAGTTCCCAATCATATCACAAAATTCATTAAAATATTGATATGTTCAATATCACTTTTTCGTTGATAGGTTGAAGCAAAATATAAGAGAAAATACTTTACAATTAACTATCGAGTAATTGGTGAGGCATCTTTGTAAGCATTATTTTGAATGTAAGCAATACTCACTAATAGGCTTGTTGGGTCATTTTGTAAGTTTCACAAGCTATGAAAATGTGGCCTTTTGAATAATGTTGATTGAAAATTGAGCTAAGAAACTATCATTAAATTTTTTGAAGTAACACACGAAGCACAATGGTGGGGCATAAAACCAATCAAAGGCATAATCCTTGAGACTCATAGAAAAATCTTAGTTAACAATACATCGTTTTGTGAAAATTCAAGAAATGAAAAATAGAACTATTATGATATGTTGTGAAGGATCACCCTATCCAATCATCAACATACCAAGGAACATTAAAATTTACTTGTAGCTTGAAGGGCATCAAACCCCCAAAGGCTTATTTGATGATGACATGGGTGCATTCTTAGGTAGATTCGTAAAATAACATTAAGGAAATGTGTTGTCATCTCCCTCTTATGATTCTCAAGGGCTACATCAAAATATTATTTATACGGATCTCCTATTTCTTCTTATGTTGTGTGGGGTCATCTAAACTAAAAATGAAGATTATCTTAAGGATGATGTGTCTCAAGATAGAGCTTATTGTATTTTAATCTCATTCGATGTGACATGCAATAATGGAATGAAGTGCTTTGATACCACTAATTTAAATTAAGTATGTAATCCACTGGACAATACACTAACTATGGCATTCAATGTTTTATTTTAGACACCTAATTTTGGTACGAGACTAGTTAATGGATATGATGTTAGTGTATTTATATGTTTATTGATTATTGGTCAAGATTAGGCTCTTATCGAGTGCATGTTATTTGTGTTTGCTTGACTTGCAACATGTTCCTTGGGCATCATTTGATTTTTACCTTTGTGTTTATATTGTCAACTTTTTTTCTTACATGTATGTTTCCCCTTCCTCCTATTTTCCTTCTCCTCCCTAGTTTTCTCTCTTTCCCCTGTTGTTTTGGCCTTTGCGATAGGAACATAGTAGTACATTTTTGGTATGCTAGAATCATAGTAATATAGCTCCAAACACCTTCTTGGCAAGTCTTTATGACCCTTATTTTGGGTCCCTTGAGATTTTTGGTCCTCTTTTGCTGGTTTTACCCACCCATTGTGTGTCGGCTTACATGCAAATAGGGTCAAAATTCTGAATTAAAAACGTCTATAAATACATAAGTATATTATTTATTTAGGGAAAACAAGAAATTCATACAAGAGTTATCTATTTAAGTTGTAAAAAATAAGGATTTCATTTATTAGAGAAGAATCCATGTGCTAGAAGCAAAATTCAAGCATTTAGAAAATAACATATAACATTCACTACTTGTTATATTCATTGAAAACCTAAGGGTTGGGAAACTTTAATCATTCTTGGTTGCCCGTTGAATTGCATTATACTTGTGTGTTAATTAACAAATTATCAAAATTCTAGGGGCTTGATAATATTGGAGGAATATAGGACACTATAATTTCCCTATGGTTTTATGAGGTGTTGTGATTTGATTAGGGTTTCAAGGAAGGAGATCAATTTTCCAAAAAATTATAAAAAAATATTGAAATTATCAAAGCTTAGGAGTAGAGGAACATGATTGTTAATATCATTTTGTAGAATAGATAGTTTTCAAAAATGTGTTGATATGGTTCTGGTTGTGCTAGTAAATGATTTATATGGTTTTGATGATTTGGAAAAGGTTACCTGCTTGCTCTAAATTTTCTTGGTTTTGTTTGCGTTGCTATTTGGACTTGTTTTTTGAACCATGTTTCTCCTAATTGTCTCCAAATTTGCAACAATTCAAATATTATTCTAAAACACCTTATTTGCACTTTTCAACGATTCTAGAATATTCCTTATTGCAATTAGATATGATTAGAAAATAGTGTGGGTAGATGTTTCCCATTTTGATGTAAAACAAATTTTCCATATTATAGTTATAGAAGTAGAACTATAATATCATAATACTAAAATTGTAAAAACAACGATATTTTGGTATAAATGAGAGGGTATACAAAGAGGGAAATCTCTATAGGAGAGATGTATGCCTTTAACTCTACGTTCTTCATTTCAATATGTGTACTTTAAAGTTGTAGAATGTAGAAATTGAAAAGTTACTCAGAATTATTATCGAAGGGTTTAAAATGAGAACTGAAAGCTCACTCCATGTGTATATGAATTGTATCCACCTTAAAAGTGGAAATGAATGGTCAAAAGTGGAAAAATAATTTAATTTTGGTCCATGAAGTTATTATTTTAACAGTATTACTTATCGGGCTCATATATCCTATTCCATTGGTTAAATTTTAAAATCATAATACACATTTGAAAGTTCATCAAATAAACTAGTTTAGATGCCCTAAATATAGATATGCCTCTAGAAATAATTTTCGATATATGACTAAAATTTCAAGGCTAAATTTTGTACTAATAAGCATAAAAAATGTAAAATAAAATTTCAAATATTTTTAAAATTCTACTTGGAACAACAATCTAAATCATAATCTAAGATTAAAACATACATTACTAAGAGCTCAAATCTCAAAATTGTGTTTGATATAGTAAAAAGGTCAAGTAACATGTGCATAGTCTATCTTCTATTAGTAGTCACTCCTCTATCCATATAGTTATAACTTGAGAACCACTATCCTTGGCTTTATGATAAACATAGTTTAAATTGGGGCTCAATTGCTTTGCCAAATCCTACTCAGGTTATAATCTCTCAAGGCTCATGCTATCGATTACCCTTGCATTTACACAACCAACTAGATGGTTATAGTGGTGGCATCAGGGTTTGAACCAAGGTCTCGGCCCTGCTTCGTCAAAGACGTTACCAATTCCCCTAGATATCAAAAACAAAAAAATAAAGATAAACATAGTTTAAATTAGTCCTAACAACTAAGTTAATGGAGCTAAAAGAAATCTCCCTTACAATGATCTTAATGAAACTTTATCTCATTCATGGTAGGAAAGAATATGTTTGTTTATAATTTCATTCAATACTTAGTAACCATAAAACATCAATCACAGAGATTAAGCAAGCTCAAGTTGCACGTTTAAATATATTGGAGAAGGCATTTAAGATTTCATTTGGTTGGTAGGTTTATTTGATAGTAACATATAAATTTAATATTTCATAATTTTTATGTCAATAAAGATGATGTTACAATGAAAATTTTATTCCTAGTAATATAATAGTTGGTTGGTTGCAGGATACAATTCTAATGTCCTAATTCATTCATATACTCTTATGCTTTTGAATTTAACTTTTGCATCGATTACTTAGAAGATTTTCTATCTTGAGTTTCTATAACTCAAAGTATTTTGTGTATCTCTATCCTTGAGCTTCCTATCATTTTTCTTTACAAAAAATATCCCCCTGTACAAAACTCCCATTCAAGAAACAATTTCGTATAGGGTCAAATAACCCTACCACTTCAAAAATAGTTAAATATCATCGTTGATATCAAATGAAGAGAAAATGTATCAATACAATTATTTGGAGAAACAATGATAATATAATCTTAAATTATATCAGAAAAAAAGTGACACACACACTAAACAAGATATTTTTCACCAAGGAAAAATCTTTTAGGAAAAACCTAACAAAACAACCATTACTTATTGTTACGTTGATAAATATAACTCGCAATAGCATCCAAGGGTGGTAGCCACAAAATATAATAATGAGAGATGTCAATAAAAATGACCAACCTTAAATTTGATGTCTATTTAATCACCATAGGGTAAGAACAATAGTGTTTCCACATTCCATTTCAAATGTGATAAGAATTACTTCCGGTTATAACTATGTAAGAGATTTTAGATCGACGTTTCGGGTCACACTCTGTGAACCATTATTAGGATGAGAATAGACTCATAGATTGTGACCTTAAACATCAATCTAAAAGCTCTTACACAATTATAACTAGAAGTAATTCTTATCACACCATAGGGTTTTTTTTCATCTTGTTTGGAGAAGGCGATCTAAATATTGTGATATCTTGGACATCTGGTGGAGTTTGGAGTCCATTTTTTTGCAAAAATATGTTTTTGAGACCAACATGATGGTGCAACTAGATCGAACTCATAAGTCACCATTAAGCGGGAAATTTTTATAGACAGTGATGAAGTTGTTAATCAATGTGGAACGTTTCAATGGAAGAAACTATAAGACAATCCAAAAGAGGCACCTCAAAATTGATACATTTCGGAGTTACTCATATATATGTATTTAAGATATTTATACTAGTATTAACTCAACTCTTTACAATATAATAATATATTTTATAATTCTATTTATCTTAGTATATGGACAAGTATTTGTAAACACATCAATAGGAAACCATCAAACTAGTAAATTCTTAAAGTGGTATTAGAATACAATTGATATGAAACTACGAGTTGAGAAGATACCTGTAATGGTCCCAAAAAAGTTTCAAGGCGCTACCTTCGAAACTCCAAAAGGGAGGCCATAGCTCTTATCACCTCTAGTTCCCCATTCCACATATACAATTTAGACGAGTGAAAATTGTAAAGAATATAAATCATGCAAAATATTCAATACATATGTAACATAATGCATGGTACCAAAAATTTACACATTGAAGTGAAGAATAAAAGTTGATAGGGATAAGTGAAAAATTGTTTGAAGACACTTCACAAGTGGGCCCAAAAACTTAGTAGACCAATTTGCATGCTGAAGTGAAAAACAAAAGTTGATAGGGATGGGTGAAATATTGTTTGAAGACATTTCATAAGTGGGCCCTTAAAGTGGTGAAAAGTCTCATATGCTCGGAAAAAAAAAGAAGGAAGAAAGGAAAGGAAAAGAATCCTATAAGTATAAAGACTCATAAAATTTTAAATATTATTTTATGATTTTATGATAATTAGACAAGAGACCATAGCTTTCGTTACCTTTAGTTTAATGTCATTGCCCTATTTTTTTTGAATGATGATTTATCATTTTATATACTATATAGAATATAAAACATATAAAATACATAATATATATCTAACTTAACGAATGATCCCAAAAATTTATTCAAACAAAATATATATATTAAAAAGAAAAATAAAAAATTTATAAATATAAATGAAATATTATTTAAAGACACTTCATAAATAAATCAAAGATGGAGAAAAGTTATACATCCTTTTTTAAAAATATATATATAAAATCACAAATATAATTTTGTGTACTATCATTAACTTTATGTTGTCTTAGCTGTCTTCTCACGTGGACCGACACAAAAGATCAACTTAATGTGTGGACAGTGGGTGCCCTTTTTCTGTCAATAACCTCCTCCATTCGCATGCACATTTCAGTTTGTTACATGCAATATCCATTTTTAGGCCATTCGTCTGCCTAAATTTCCCGTCACTTGATCGATGTGGAGTTGAGAGAGACATGCATGATACGTTGATTGACATTTATACTTTTATAAGAATCAGATTTGTAACATTTAAAGGTTTATATATTCAATGTGCATAGATATTCAAAGTTTTGATTAGGTTTGTCCCAATTAAAAGGTGTATATTCAATATATATATTTGAAATTGTATTTTATTATAAATTTGTTGGTGGAGGAGGAAGATGTTGGGTTTTAGATATTTATGATTAAATATGATTTGATACATATTTTAATTATTCTTTTGATTTGTGAGAGCATTTAAGATTCACATAAACTAATGATCGAGGTATTTTTAGAGCATGTCAAGATTAGAATTATGTTATTTGGAAAAAATGGAAAGTATGAAGACCAACATATGGTCTAGGATAGTGAGAAAAGTTGCACAGTGGGAAGAGTATTTGGATGATAGAGGATCACAAGAAGATGAATAGATGAGATGCCAATCTCACTAATTGCCCAAATTATAACAAAGACAAAAAATTACATGAATGAAAAATTAAGAACAATAATGTGGAGGGAGGAGACAAGCAATAAAAGACAACACTATATTTCAATGTTCAATCCGAACTACGAGCATAATGAAAAACCATATATAGAATTAAAATCAGTTGGAAGGAAAAGATCCTCATTACTCAATTAAGCACTGGGTCTCATAGACTTCGATGTGTCACAGAAAGATGGACAACCCCTACAGAGTAGTGGGACAAGAGGGTTTGTATTTTTTGCATTACAGGGGTAGTTGAAATAGAGGCATACATCATCTTTGAGTATCCTCGGTACACATACATATGAGCCAAATATGTGGACAATTTAAGAGTTCGCTGCATGGTAGATGTATTGAAGAAAAAAGATTTAAAAAGTTGGGGGAGATGCAATTCAATTCAACAAGAGGCGGAACAACGTTTTAAAAGACACCACAGAACCTAGGAATCTTTGACCGATTGGAACATTCAGTTTAATTAATGGTCCCATACACTATTGAGTTTTATGGACATAATTAAAACAATTTCATTCATTCATATATTGTTTGAGTCTAACTTACCACTCTATTAAATCTGTAAAAACAATACAATTTTCTTTAAGCATTTTGATGAATTACCCTGATGGTGAATCATAATTGTTGATTCAAAACATATTGAGCAAAAATAACACACGATTTCAACTAAAAATTCTATTTCTCAATAATTTTCTTTGTCTATGATTTATTATAATTATTATTTTTGTAATAAAATATATTGATATTTATTTTTTAAATTATTTAAATATTATTATAAAAAATAATTACATAGAGTCAATCGTTAAAGTTAGTTCCGGATTAAAGATGTCTCCATTACTTCTAACACAACCCAAATTCAAATTTCACTAGACGTATGACACTAGTTGTCAATATATGTATTACATTCAATCTTATTTAGTGTAGTTTTGGGAATCATAATGTGTTTGCTATTGATCTGATAATCATTTAAAGCTCCGGGCTCCATATATATTCAATACTATTGTCAATGTATGTATTATATTCAAAACTAATTCATTATAAATCTGATAATTGTGATATGTTCTCTTTCATCTGGGAATCATTTAGAGTTCTAGTCCTCACATATATATCACCTTGAATAATATTTCCAGAAAAAAAAAACAATGATCAATCCAAAAATAAGCTGGTTCCCCAACCCCAAAAAAAAAAAAAAATAATAATAATAATATAATAATAATAATAATATATATATATATTTTTCGAATTAAAATTTGTCACGTTGAAGGATGTATATTTAATGTGTATATATATACATTTAAAAATAGATGTAGGAAGGTGGGAAAACGACAGAAAAGACGTTGTAGCACATTACAGTTAATCCGGGTTGTGCGCTTTAATTATTAATGTGCTGTGTTGTAGGTGAGGCCAATTAGGTAGAGCATATGCTTCAATTTACAGAACTCAAAAACTGTTTGGATGGATGGAAGGGAAGGTAGCAGAGAGAATGAATGTGAATGTGAATACAGTTAAAGTTGTATACACAATGATTATATGGAATATAATTCAATTGGGTTTATAGTGTATTTGTAGGTTTCTGTAGATTGCTTGTTTGTAGGTTACTGTATTAGCTAATGCAGGTAAAGTTAGAAAAAAAGGTGGCTTTTTACAGCATGGAGTTATATTGAATCAATATCCCATGTTGTGGATGTATGGTGTGGTTGTGGGTGTTGCTGATTGCTACAGGAAAAGTAGGAGGGATTGGATTGATTTGCATTATCAGAGTGTTGTGGGAGACTTTTTATGGTGAATGAATGTATAGTGTTTTTGGGTGTGAATATGTGGTGTTATATTCAATGAATATGTTGCCATGTTGTAAGTGTGATTGTTTAGGATTGGTACGTGAGAAAAAAGGATTAATGGCGGAATTATCATGATGGATTGGACTGGACTGGATTGGTTTGGGAGTGATTTGTTGTGCTAAGATTGTAAAATTGTTGAATGGAGGAAGGGGCATGGTTGTGGAGTGCGTGGAGGTATGTTCAATGAGTACATAATGAGGTTGTTGGTGAATGGTTCAGGAGGGAGAGGAATTATTGAGGCATTATCTTGATGGGTAGGATTGATTTACTCTGCAAGGCTGGAATTTGTTGAATGATGCAAGGGGTTGTAGTTTTTGGGTGTGAAGATGGGGTCTTGTGGAAGTATTTTCAACCAGTATACGCACCATGCTTGAGAATGCAAGATGTGGGTATGGTTGTCTAGAGGAGGAAGAGGATCAATAGCATGTTGTGGAGGTATATTCAAAGTGTATACGCACCACGTTTGAGGATACAAGATGTGGGTGTGGTTGTCGGAGATTGGTAGAGGAGGAAGATGATTCATGGCAGCATTAGCATGATGGTTTGGTTTGGATTGGAATTGATGTTTTCTGCAAGACTGTAAATGTTATACCAAGCAAGTAATTAGGTTTTGTGTAGTGGGAAGATGAGGTGTTGTGGAGGTATACTCAATGAGTATATTATTTTGTGGATATAAGATTTGCTTGTGGTTGTTGGTGATTGGTACATCAGGAATGGAATCAATGGCGGCACTAGCATGACGTTTTGGACTATAGATTGGATTGAGATTGAGATTGATTGATATGTCTTGCAAGACTGTAAATTTTGAATGAAGTAAAAACAAGTGAGCAGGTTAGGTTCTAGTGTAGTGTAAAGATGGGGTGTGTGACATCCAAGGTGGATAATGAAGAAATAGTTTCCAGATGCAAGGAGAGGAGGAAATTGATGAAGCAGGCTGTGAATTCAAGGCATCAATTTGCAGCAGCTCACAGTGCCTACATAAGGGCCTTAAAGAACACTGGAAATGCTCTCATGGAGTTTGCAAAGGGAGAATCCATGGTGATGAACACTGGCAACGTTAATAATCATGTTATTAAAGAAACAGCAACACCCACAACTCCATCGGTGGTATCTCGATCTCAGTCTCAGCGCCATCACCAGAACCACATGAAATTTCAGCCACCACCGCCCCCGCCGCCATTAGAGAGCAGTCCTTCAGCTAGTCCCAGTGTGGAGAGCTCACGTATGTCATCCAGGTACATACCCCACATTTTATCTTCTTCTGAGTATGGGTCTCCGCCTAGGCCGCCGCCGCCGCCTCCACCGATCCGGTCTGGGGATCGATTCGCGGATGACCCGTGGGTTAATACCCCTTCCTCCTACCAGGGCTCCTCTATGTGGAATGACTGGGAGCCCTTTTATCATTCTTCTTCTCCTCAGATCCACCGCCATGAGTACAAAAAACCAAAGCAGGAGGTTGACCAGATGTCTGACGATAGAACTGAAGATTGTATGGATGACATCAATTCTACTGATTTTGACGAAGAGGAGGAATCAAATTCGGAAAGTGCCAGCAGAGCAGCAGCAGCAGCAGCAGCAGCAGCAGCAGCAGCAGCAGCAGCAGCACCAGCACCAGCAACAGCAACAGGAAAGTGTACTGGACTGGATTATGCAGACGATGTCTCTTCGGTCACCAGCTGTTACACCAAGGACAATGAAATGCAGATGATAGTTGCTAAAAGGCACAAGGATTTTGGAGAAATTGTGAAGGATCTGGATGAATGTTTTGTCAAGGCTTCTGATGCTGGGAAGCAGGTTTCGAGGCTTCTGGAGACTCGGAGAGCTCACAACGAATTTGAGACCAAGAGTATGAGCTCTCGACTTGTATTTTTGTTATCAAAATTTTACATTTGTTTTTTGTATTTTTTGTGTTTAAACCCATGAAGATTTGAATTTTACCCTATTGCAACATTATTCTTTTAGCTATTTTTTGTAGTGGGGTTTGGATCTATACGCCATTTGAAGTGCATGTGTTCTCTATTTCACTTAGCGGCTGTCTTTATTAAGTAAATTTTTGCATGTGGTTTGTATGAGCTCTACACTTGTTTCTTGTCTTCAAAATATTACACTTGTCTAGCTATTTTGCATGTTTAAACACGTAAAGGTTTGAATTTTGCCCACCTAATTTTGTGTTTTGGGGTTTGGATCTATGCCATTTGAAGTGTGTGTGTTCTCTATTTCGCCTCCTGGGTGTTTTAATTAAGTAAAATTCTCAAGCGGTTTGTTGAGTGTGCTGGAGAAACCATAAAGCACTGAATTTTGTCTATCTCCCACAGTTTCCTTTTGATTGAGTGGGGCTGTATACGATCCTATTACAAAGCGATCTTCTTGAGGCTTAATATTATGCCACTTGAAGTATGTGGGGGGTTTCAGCGAAGTAAAGTTCTATAGTGGGTTTTGGTAGTTTGGGGGAGTATTCAATTCTAGTATAGTGTGATTTGGCATTCAATCCTACTACAATGTGATTTTGTTGGGTTTTCATTTATCCATTTGAAGTGTGTTCTCAATTTTGCTTTGTGTTTTTTTTTTTTAAAGTTAATTTCTGAAGTATTTTTGTTGTTTGTGTTGCAGCACCGTTTTTTAACTTCTGCCACATTTTTCTTTGTATCGGGTGGGGTTATACAATCCTACTGCAACATTATATCATTGAACATATTATGTCACTTGAAGCGTGTGTGAGGTTTTGGTAGTTTGGGGAGTATTCAATCCTATTCCAGTGTCTTTTTTGCATTCAATCCTACTGCAATTTTATTTTCTTGGTTTTCATTTATGGCATCTGAAGTCTGTGTTCTCAATTTTGCTTTGTGGGTGTTTTTTTTAAGTTCAGTTCTGATGTTTTTTATTGGGTTTGTGCTCCAGCACTGATTTCTGCCTCTGCCTCATTTTTATTTGTATTGGGTGGGGCTTTACAATCCTACTGCAACATGATCTTGTTGAGGGTTCATCTTATGCCACTTGCAGTATAAATTCTAAAATGGATTTTGACAGTTTGGAGTTTATTCAATCCTATTGCAGTGTGATTTTGCATTCATTCCTACTACATTGTGATTTTGTTGGGTTTTCATTTATGCCATTTGAAGTGTATGTGTTCTCAATTCTGTTTTGTGGGTGCTTTTCTAAAGTTCAGTTTGGAAGTCTTTTTATTGGGTTTGTGCCTCAGCACTGATGTTTGGCTCTGCCACGTTTTTTTTTTGTATTGGGTAGGTTATACAATCCTACTCCAATGTGATCGTATTGATGGTTAACATTATGCCCACTTGTAGTATGTGGGGGGTTTTGGTGAAGTAAAGTGTCAAAATTGGTTTTGATAGTTTGGGGAGTGTTCAATCCTATTGCAGTGTGATTTTGCCTTCAATCCCACTGCAATGTGATTTTGTTGGGTTTTCATTTATGCCGTTTGAGGTGTATGCAATCTCAATTTTGCTCTGTGGGTGCTTGTTTAAAGTTCAGTTCTGAAGTGTTTTTCATAGGTTTGTGCCGCAGCACTAAATTTTGCCGCTACCGTAATTTTCTTAGTATTGGGTGGGGGTATTCAATCCTACTGCAGTGATGTGCATGCTTTTTATTTTACTTTGTGTGTGGCTTGGTGAAGTAAAAATCTCAAATGGATTTTGGTGGGTCAGGGTATATGCAATCCTATTGTATGCCATTAGAAACGTATTTACTCTTTAATTGGCTTCATGGGTGTTTTTTTAAAATAAAATTATTAAATGCCCATTGAAGTGAATTTTTGTGGGTGCTTTTGTAAAACAATATTCCCAATGGGTGATAGTGGATTGGGGGATGTTCAAATGGATTATGGTGGATTGGGGGTATTCAATCCTATGACAAATGTTATGCCATTTGAAGTGTACGTGTGCTCAATTTTGCTCCTTGGGTGTTTTTTCTTAGGTAAAATTCTCAAATAAAATTTGGTCGGTTTGTGCTGCAGGAAACCTCTACCACTCTTCCAATGTATTTAATTCTCTGCCTTGGACATGGTCTTCGAAGCCGCCTCTTGCCATCAGATATACTCTGGAACCCAGTATCTTTGATACATCTGGAACACATGGGAGCCATTGCTCTACATTGGAGAGGCTTCTTGCATGGGAGAAGAAGCTTTATCAGGAAGTCAGGGTAATTTCTACTCGCTCATGCCGAGTTTTGTACTTTTTCAGCTAATTTATTTTCAAGATTTGTCTGTATTGCCTGTAAGTGCAACCATAATGTGCAACAAGCTTTATGATCTTATTCATGGTGTTTCCTTGATGCATTGTGGCTGAAGGGGTTTTATCTCTACATTCTTCGAATGGAAGATTCTGTTACTTGTTATTGAAAGGTTCTAATGTAATCTTTAGTGGTTTGGGGAGAAGAAAGACATTGGAAGTTTATGAAATCCTGCAATAATGATTTGTTTGCTTGTATATAAATGTTTTTTAAAGTGGAAAACAGAATTCTGATTGAGCATTTCAGCTAGAAGTTTCCTATGTTAGTATTACTAGTTTGCTTGTAATTTGATTTAAGTTTTGTTTATCTGCAGAATGGAGAGGCTAGAAAGATAGAGCAGGAGAAGAAATTGACATTATTACAGAATCAAGAAGTAAGGGGAGAAAATGTTATTAAGATTGATAAGACCAAAGCATCTATTAAGAGACTACAGTCTTTGATAATGGTCGCAAGCCAGGCAACAACTACGACTTCAACAGCCATCGTCAAATTGAGAGAAAGCGAATTGTACCCACAGCTTGCAGAATTATCAGAAGGGTAAAATATCCAAATCCTTTATTTGGGTTAAGTGATTTTAGTAATTTACATTATGGTGGATTGCTACATTTACAAGTCTTGGTTAAGTCTCTTATAAAATGCATATTTGCCTTTAGTGAATGAGAACGAACAGACTGACAAGATTGTAATTTCCCTTCACACCACATAAGTCGTTAAGAAAGCAAGTAATGAACAATGCTCTAGCACGGCTAAATTTCAATATACACTTACCGAATCTGATAGCGATGATACCATAGGATTCTTTTCTTGAGTGCACCTTGAGATTTTAAAATAAAAAGGTGAGACTTATATTTGTTTCAAGATAGTAGATACACCTGCTTTTTGGATGTATTGGGAGAGAGGGGTTGAGAGAACATACACCTGATTTTATGGATGTATTGAGGGGTGGGGTAGAGAGATTCTCCAAAGTATAGGATGAGACTCTTCAAGTATCCTCCAAGACAGTAGCTGCCTTTTGCTTTTGGGATACATAGGGATAATCAATAATGTTTCCAGATCACATAGTTGCTGTATTTGTCCAGATGCAATGGTCAAGCATCTTTATGAATATTAGAATGTTGATTGAGTTATACCAGATGGCAAGCGTCAGTGTTTATAGATTTAACCTATTTTATTTCTTTCACTGTGTTTAATGAGCTTATTTTGCATAGATATTATGGTCACCATGACAGTCATGTAGAGGGGCAGGAACCTTGTCCCGGTATTCACATCTTCCGGTAGAGAGAGGTTGAGAGAATATACCCCTGCTTCCTTGTATGTATTGAGGGGAGATGGGTAGAGAGATTCTTCAAAGCATAGGGTGAGACACTTCAAATATCCACCAAGACAGTAAATGCCTTTTCTTTTTGGGATACATAAGAATAATCAATTATGTTTGCAGATCACATAGTTGATGTATTGGTCCGGATGCAATGGTCAAGCATCTTTATGAATATTACAATATTTATTTAGTTATAACAAATGGCAAGTTTCAGCGTTTATAGATTTAACATATTTTATTTCTTTCGTGGTGTCTAATGAGCTTATTTTGCTTAGGTATTATTGTCACTGTGACATGGGGGTATAGGGGCAGGAACCTTGTCCTGGTACACACACACACACACACACACAGAGTTGTATTATTATCCATGTACTTCTTACCCTATTTGAAAACGGATCCCCATCTTGCACCCCACGTTTCCATGTTCACTATCATAGATATATTAATTTTGGGAGGTGCTCTACATGCGCGTTGATATTAGTGTTAGTCCCATTACTACTAAAGAAATTAAGAACTTTAAGTTTAAATTTGAGAATAAAAAGCAAGATTCCATGATCGAGAGAAAAGAAAAGTGGGAAAACATTCAATAGATCATATATTAAACACAAATATTGAGCTAGATTCCTGTAAGGAATCCCAAAACACAATATACTTAATAAATGAAAAGAATTCACAGTATGATACAATGCTTGGATGTAGGTGGGCAAAGCTTTTTATTTATGCACCTAATTCTAATAATGTGTAGGGTGAGTTGGCCACTCAAGAGCCTACCACGTGACATTCATCCTGATGGGTGATGTTTTTCACTGGCGACTCATTGATCCACTCACCTTCATTAGAAAACTTCAACAGAGGATATGAAACAAGGGTATTTTTTCAACAAACCAAGTGCTCTGATACTATGTGATAATCAAGTGCAAGTTTCCATGATTGATATAAAAGAAAATTGAACAAACAATAAATAGATCATGCACATAACAGCTATTGTGTTGGATTCTTCTAAGGAATCCCATAACACAATATACTCAATAGAAGAATAATTCCGAATATGATATGATGCTTGGATGTAGGTGGGCAAAGCCTTCTTATATATACATCTAATTTGAATAGTGTAGGGTTGGTCAGCCACTCAGGAGCCTACTACGCGTACATACATCTCAACGTATTTCTTAATTTAAGGAAAATACTCTGGGCCCAGTAAGAGATATTTCTCTTAACATTTGAAAATTTCTGTTTCTGATATAACTGTCTCGTTGATGTGAATAGCTTCACAGGTTGTTCTTTAGTAGACATTATATTGGTGCAGGTAAGGGAGTGGTTACATAGTGGACATGCCTATAAATTTGTTTCCAGCTTGTTTGGATCTCATTATCTAGGTCTTTCTATGCAGAACTAACATGTTTTTTAGAGTAATGTATATGCATCGCTACTAGCACCATCAGTGCTTCTAAGTTCTGGGTATTTGTGTGTAGTCTGTTGACATGATATAAGTTTTTGTATTGGACAACTTGGGTTGGTACGTCATGGTCACTGAAGTTTGACAGGGACAAGACAAGGATAAGATATCTCAAGGTGGACCCTGTTTTTTAAATTGTTCTGAGATATTTAAGTAACGATTGACTCTTGGTTTCAATCCCACTTTGGAGAATCCATCCAATCTTCCTGGTTGGATCAATTTTTTTTTTCCTTTCCCCACAGAATTTTAGAGCAAGAGAACATTTGCATGCAATTGGCAAAATATATTACAACTGCGAATACTACAAGAAATTTAAAAAAATTACTTATGTTTGGATTTAGGTCTGTGTTGACCTTGAGAAGCCTCTACCAGATGGATAAAATTGAATCTTTGGAAGGATGTTTGGAAGCATGCAGTGGTTTATGAAGCTTTACGTCTCAAATTCTGGGTTGTTTTGAATATAGTCATATTGCAAAAGAACTATCGTAACACATTGTTATGATTGTAATTTGTGTATATGAGAAGATGACACTCAATTGGGTAGGGTAAACCTTTTTGCTGGGTATGAAGAGGTGAGACTATTGGCCTTTGCTGTTTGCAGGGCCGAGTTGATACTTTCTGTGATGAACTGTAGACCCTGGATCATCAAGATCACCCACCTCCAGAAACCGGTCAGTATCCCTGCAGGTGAATTCTCTCCACAGGTGAACTCAAACTTGGGCACCTTAATAAATGCAGGCTAGTGTTTGTGTTTGAGCCCTAAGCCTCACGACCTCAAAATCGAAATGAATACCAGAAGCAAATTGGATGTAGGGGATCATGACATCTGAAAGGGAAAGAGGTGAGGCTTTGGCCTCCCTCTCCTCACCATGCAGTCCCCTGCCTCAAACCTTGATTGGTTTTTGCACGGCCAGTTCCTTTTGCTGGCAGCAAGAAGCGGAGAGAGAAAGAATGTGGTGTGGCTGAGATTGAGAGGCACAGCACCTTTGACAAATGGCCTGGTCTGGTTATGGTTTTTTTGGATTGGCAGTGCTAGTGTTGTATGGTGCTTATGGTGCCTTACTTTTTTCAAGCTGACAATCCTGTCATGACAGATGGCTGAGACGGAAGGAGGTGAGGCTCTTGCTTCCCTCTCCTCAATATGCAGGTGATTCAATGGAGCAGTGCCCAAGTGGTGAACCGGTGGACAACCCTCCAGATGCAAATCTAGATGAACTCGTGCGTGTGTGGAAGCTTTGTGAGAGAGAGTGCAAAGAGAGGAAGAGAGATATAGAACTAAAACAGTAAATGCATTTAATCTATCTGTTTGTCCTGTACTTGGCATACTCTTGAGAAAGATGTTTTCTGTTATCTTCTAGCATAATTGCTGTTAACTATCTTATCTATCTAATGTTACAGATTTATATATGAATTTACATGTCGAGAAGTTTGAGAGCTGTTATGGAAGTAGAACCGTTCCCATGTACGGCTCATCATCTCTGACGGTTACGTTATGACATCACCAACTGCGGTTACTGTCAAACTGTGGGCTACAGTGCTGACACTGTAGGGATTGTGTGGTAAGTCAGTGGTGGAACTGGATTGTGAGAATCGGCACGTAGGTGTGAATCCTCATGAAGAGTCTGCTGCCATTAGCACAGGGCTAGCTGAGCAACAGCGGTGATCTACAGTCAAATCCAGTGGTGCAGACCCACCTGGGTCAATGCAGACCAGAGAAGTGTCTCCACAATTACTGCAGGCCATGAGAATGGACTGAGCGTTAAGTTTAACGCTGGAGCCACTATTGAATAATCCACCTGGATCAGTAGGCCCATGCCTAAAAATGTGACTGGGTTTTGCAAGCTAGGCCCCTCTGGTGGCAGCAAGATGCAGGGAGAGGAACATGGCGTGGCTGAGATGAGAGGCACAACACCTTTGACAAATGGTGTGGTCTGGCAATGGCTAATTTTGCAGTGGCAGTGTTAAGGTTGTACAGTGCTTATGGTGCCTTGCTTGTCTCAATTTCTCTGACAATCCTGTAATGTCAGGGCTATCCTCATTCCTCCAGTTCAGAATATGCAATGATGGTTACATACCCTTAGTCCAAAAGGTTGTAGATTTGTTCTTGGGAGCTACCTTTGCAACGAGTATTTTAATCGGTATTTAGTCCCTACTCATAGCTTCAATTACTGTTCCTCGCCTTGGTGCATGAGGATTTCCTCACTCATTCTTTTGTATCTCATTGCTTATCTCCAGTTAGAGCTCAGGAGTTTCCATGTTTAGCCATGACATTGATCTGTTTCTTGGGTTTGTCTTCCTGTGGACTGTTTGTGGCCACCTTATGGTGATTTTACCTTTAGCTGTGCTTCTTAGGGCCATGTTTCTCGCCCGTGGCTTGTGTAATCTAAGGGTGTGCCTCCTAGATTAGCAAGGGTTCTCTGCTTTTGGTGGATTATTTGTTTTCTGTTGTGCTTTATTGCCCACCAAGGGTCTGCATGTCATGGCAATCCTTTGTGTGGTAAAATGCTTTGTATTAAAGCAGTTTAAAAAAAGCAAATGCCTTAAATTGCAGTTGTAAGGAGAATGTTAGTAGGGTTTCACAGAAATAATATAGTTCTAATTCGTGTCGCTTTTTAGCACACATGGGTAGCAGTTTTGCACCATAATCTATTACAAAAACTGTGAGCTTAAATTTTCTCATAAATAAACTCCTGCTTTAACCCTAGATGGTTAAGAAAGGTTTCTGGTGGTCATCACTTAAAGTAAAACTCTTCAATGAAAAGGAGAATGAGACAAAAAAAGCAAATTGTGTGCAAGGTAATTTTCCAGAGCCCCAGATTGATATATCTTGCCATGTTTCCCTGGGTTATGACAAACTAGCTGCTGAGTATCCTATGGAATTATCCCTGATTAAACCCAAGCATTTTGAAAGCATGATTCCTCTCTGTATCCAGGAGTTGATAATGCTTGCGTGTCTTTTGAAGTCAGGGAGAGTTAACATCTTATGAATATCGACACACCAATTGAATGTTGATGAGATAGTGTGATGTGCTATAATGACTCTAAGAAGAGACATTCTTTGCTTGTGTTCCAAGCCATTTATAAATAATGCAGTCCCCAAAGATTGGGTAATTCCTCTTTGTCCAATTCAAGACGGGAAATTGTTTATGACAGTATTATCTTCTGAGAAGAAATGGTTCAATAAAGTTACTTGTGTAATTGCAACTCTAGCAAGCTCATTGATTTAAGTCTGTACGCTTAATATCTTCGGTTGAGCTTCTTGTTTGTAACTGGTAGACTAAATGCATCCATCTAATTGCATCGTCAACTGATATTATTGAGTATACTGCATAAATACCCTACACAGTATCAAGTAATATCTTTTTGCCTTGGGCAACTATTTAATGCGCATCCATTTTACTAACGAGGACTTTTTTTTTAATTTTATAAATTCCCCTGTTGGGATAATCTTAGGCTTAGTTTCCACAACTAAGGGGTTATCTCCTGTCAAATTCACCCAGGATTTGCTCCTGGCCTTGCCTGTCGGGGTGCGCTGCACCCAACGTTTGGATTCAGTATTTAACTCATTTTCAACAATTTATCAAGTCTCCTGGTTTTTAAACTTGGGCCTGTGCTTTGAAAGCCCATCTGCTTTTACCACATGAACTCATCCCATTTGATGACAAAGAAAATTTATTTTACAATGTATATATTTTCCAAATCTGCAAATCCTAAATTTGCAGACACCTGCCTCATATATTCTGTCCAAAAGTTTCCACTTCGAATGAGCCTTCTAGATAACCTCAACTGGAATAAAATTGTATTATAAGAATTAGTCATTCATTTCCCATCTAATAAATACAACATCAGTGAGGCATCTCCACATATGGAGCTCTGCAGAAAAGATAAGTGCAAGGAAATTTATGTTCTCCCCATTAAATAATTTTGCCTCTCAACACAGATGCTTTAGAGAAATTGATGATACGAAATTCAAGAGGGAAATCATAGGAAACATAATAATTTCCTCAAGTATTCATATTTCATATACATTTTGATCTGTCTCATTGAGATTAACTGACCATAAAAGAAAATGATTTTTTGTTATACAATCTCTTAAACATCTTTTTTATGTGCAGGTTAAGGGATATGTGGAAATCCATGAATGAATGCCACCAAGTTCAAAGCCTTATTGCACAACAGGTAAAGAACCTTGAGATGCTGGAAAGCAGAGAGGCTACAAGTGACAATCATCGGCAAGCGACGCTTCAACTGGAAGCAGAAGTTAATGCCTGGCACAGCAGCTTCTGTAGCTTGATAAACAGTCAGAGGGAATATATCCGTGCTCTCCATGGTTGGGTACGCCTCAACCTCCTTCAGCTTGGGAATGAAGTAGAGAGGGAACAAGGAAACCGTCCAGCCATTTATGCTCTCTGTGAGGAATGGCAGCAAGTACTTGAAAAATTGCCAGACAAGGTTGCCTCTGAGGCCATAAAAAGCTTTGTATCGATTGTTCATGCTATAGTAGTGAAGCAAGATGAAGAGCAAAAGCACAAGAAGAAATCAGAAAACCTCTCAAAAGAGCTACAAAAGAAAATGATTAACCTGCGTAATATAGAACAGAAGTTTTATAGTTCATATTCTCTACCTGCTAAGAGAGATGTGACATCGGATTCTGGATATGAAATGGAGACAATAGATCCTTTGAGAGAAAAAAGAGACGAAATTGATTCATATAGAAGGAGAATGGAAGATGAAAAGATAAACTATTCAAAATCTATTCGAGTCACCAGGGCAATGACCTTAAATAATATACAAACAGGCCTTCCAGGTGTATTCCAAGCATTATCTGGTTTTTCCAGTGTCTGCATGAATGCCTTTGAGGCTGTCTATAACCAGACTAAGTCGTTGAATGATCATCGTTCTGTACGAAAGTAAATTATTTGCTTAATATTTTTGCATAATACATTAGAAGAAGCCATTCATGATTAGAAATAACGTTTGGCTGCTTCTAGTTGCTAAAGCTTCAATTTGGATCGCAATAGGTGATGGTCAATTTTGATCTATTTCTTTTAATGAACAGTGCTTATCTTAGGTGCACTTAAAAGTATGAGTCTTGTACCTGTAGATATTATTTGTACCCGTAGATATTATATGTACAGGTTGCGCAACATCTCAATAATATTTGTGTTAGTCTTTGAGATATAATTTCTGTCACCTGAATGTATCAAGTCACTTGAAACAATTCCTCTCAGTTTCTGTGCGCAAGGAAAATAAAAAATCATGGCTGTTAAAAAAAAAATTATTGTCATTTTTGGTTGACATATATGACTTATACATGTTAGGTTTGCAGAAGTTATAAAAAATAGTCTGTTATTTTTGCACCTTGCTGAAGAAACCAAAATTTTGAGTCAAAAACTTTGAAACTTAATCAGCAAATACAGTGTAGCTAAGGAACTGTCTTACCGAGAATATCCAAGTAAATTAATTTGTGACATTTACGAGGTGCCAATTTTCTTCCATTCTGTACAAGGTGGGTTTACACAACTCAGCATGCCCTTCGGAGAAATGCCCAAGATGTTATTCTATTCCTGATCTATTCATGCTGTATCTGTTGCTTATTCTATTCCTGTTCAATCTGTGGCAACTCTTTTGATGCATTCAGTACTGGAAAACCGCCGGGGGTCCTATTCTCTGTAATGAAGAAGATGGAGAATGCTTCAAGAATTAACAAATCTCTTCATATTCGTATAGGCTATCACGTTGTAGAGAATTTAGAACTTGCTCATTGGTTGCACCCATTGCTTATTTTTAAGAATTTATTTCCTCAATTTCTCGTCTTATATTTAAGAAACGTCTTTCTTCAATTTCTTGTAGAACCTTGTGAGGTATATACACGACTTATGTCTATAGTTGATAATTCTCTAGTTCTTTTGCTACAAGAGAAGAAAAATCGTTAGTGACAAAGATCAATGTGAGCAATAACAATGCTCCTGTTGCTAATTTCAGGGTTTAAGGAATTTTAGGCAGAGAATCTCTAATTAGGCATGAGGTGTAGACACTTAATTTTGGTGTGGGACTAGTTATTTGCTATGGTTAATTTTGGTGGAGGGTCAGTTATTTTGCTATGGTATGATTGCGTTTATGGGCTTTGGGATTATTGGTTCAGATAGGGTCTTATTGGTGCCTTTTCTGATCTTTTATGATGCCTCTCTGTTTGTGTTTCTCTTTGCAACTCAATATTCTTCTATGTTTGGCCATGTTCTCTCTTTTTCCTTCCTATTTTCTCTCTTGTTTTCCTTTATTCCTCTGTGGGTGCTGTATTCATCTTTTCTTTGTAAGCTTCACCATTCTTGGGTTTTTCCCCAAGAGCGTAGTGGTACGCTCCTAGTTAGACCAGGTGTGTCCTAGTGCACCCATGGTCAAGACAAATGGTGTGCTCATACCCTCTAGTCTTTTTCCTCTTGTGGACCCTATTGGTCCTCCTTTGTGTTTTGTCAATGTGTTTCGTCCATTATAGCAGGTTGCACACCAATAGAGTTTTAATTTGAATCCAAGAAGTCTATAAGTAGATGAGTGCCTTGATTTATTTAGGAGACAAATTTGAGTTGATAAGCCATTTATTAGAAGTGTAAAAGCAAAGGATTATATTGTTGGAATAGCACCCTCATACCCAAAAACATATTTATGAGAATTAGTGAAAGAGCATATAGAATATACTGGTTGCACATCTTATTGATAAGGAAAGGTTGAGATCTTCATATTTGCACTGAACTACCCGTTATGTTACATCTATATGAGTATTGTCTTCAAAACTAGTTTTTTAAAAGGTGTTTGTCAAAGCATGACAAGTTTTTGAAGCACAATTGTAGACTAACCAAACCTGAAAAAAAAATTGGGGTTTGACAACAGTTTGACCAAGGGTGCAGTCTCTCTAGGAGTGCAGCACTTTGCTCTTGGTCATTTTCTGCTCTTCATCAACTTTGCACAAGTTTTAGGGTGTTTTTTTTGGCAAAGACCGTGTATGGGGTGTATGTGTGTGTTATGTGGATGATGACTCTGCAAATATGGTAGTAATTTGCATGTCAATTAATGGTTGATTGAGAACTTATATGCACAAGTCTTACCATCATGTATTTCTATAACAGCCTATGCCTTAACTCATATGAACACTTGCTACTTTGCTTTCAAGACATGATGCAGATAAAATAAAAGGGCATTCGGAACCCCCTTTGATTCAAGGAAAGGTAAATTTATCCCAACCCTGTTGGATACAAAATACCTGATATAATCATGAAGCTAGCTTTCTTGGAAAAGCAAGATTAAAAATATGTATCTTCGCTTCAGCATGAGTTCAACTGTGACTTTAGACTATGAAAAGAGGATACTTTTAAAAATCCGATCCCTTGCTAAATGAAGTCATTTTGCCTTTGATCTGATCCCCTACTCGATAAAGTCATTTTTTTATATTAATGTCCACATATGACCAAAAGTAGGTGAATGGGACTCGAGGTTAGAGCAATTAATAATAAAAAGTTATTGGAAGAGAAAATCCTAGAAGCAAAATAAAGAAATAGAAGTACAAAAGACAAAATAAAGCAATGTGCCACTAACGTTGATGGTATTGAAATCAATACAAATAGAAATGGATGGTAGACGACGCCCCAGAGGCATGTGCCAATGAAGATTGGAAGGAAATATTATCAAATCTATGCTTGAAGTGGAGAAGACATTTGAGCCATCATCGATCACTGCGAAAGATTTGATAATGCTCATTGGGGAATACCTAGGGCCGAAGGAGCCATGTTGGAGGATCATAGGAGAAAGCAAAACATTTCCTCAAGAATCTGCACTAACATCTAACATTGGTGTAACTCTCTTACTATAAAAAAAACTCATAATATCAGTGTGCCCTTGTGGTTTGGGGAGAGGCTAATAAGTAATAGATCCATGCCGTCAGAGAGGAGTAGAGCCATGAAAGAGTAGAACCACAGTGCCAAGGGGTAGCAAACTAAGGGATCTACGTAACCTTAGTAATTGTGCATTGAGAGAAGTGCCATCTAACTGATCTATCAACTTTGATGTGTGAAGTGTCGGTCTTTAAAGGCGCCGAGTGTTGCGAATCCCCTGGGTGGGTTTGAAAAAAAAGGTGATCAACATGGTGGCTCTAGAGCCTCTAGGCCCCCTATAGGGATTTGCATAGAAGGGTGATGGCCTCACGAAAATAAAGTGCCAAGCATCGTTGGTCCAAGTCTCTGAAGAAAGTAGATAAAGTGTTCCCGAGTCCTTGTAGAGGCAATGATATCTCCCTCACATCTCATAGTAAATGGGGCCTCTGAAACGGAGTGCTTCTCGTTCTCCACCTCTTGGAGGGAGCAAAGCCAACCACTTCGATAATGACAAAAAAAGTGATGATTAGTTCCAACCCATAATTGGGGAGAACACACCTAGTCAAGGAGAAATCTCAAATTGTGGGACTAGTGGCGTTGGAGATGGTGCAAGTGACAAAGAATACCATCCACTTAAAATGTTTGGCATAAAAAAGCAAGCTTGGCGTTGAGCGGTTCAAAAGTGGAGATCCAAGTGGCTTGGTTATATTGTTTGTAGATGTCCTCTTTAGCAGCGCTAATGATGACATCATTTTTGGGAAGGCACCAAAGGGGGGGTCTAGGGAGCTCATGAAAGTGGTTAGACTATCAATGGAGATGCCAATAGAAAGGAGTAGTAGCCTAGTCTCAAAAGTATCAACAATGTTGGTGTCTAGTGGGGAACTGTGAAACAATCGTCTCCGAAGAGTAAAGAACTATAGTATGGATACCTCTCACAACCAAAAGCTGAAATCCCCAAGGATCTAACTCTATGAATGTAGAAAACTCTATGAATGTAGAAAGTAAGCCTAAAGATAGTCTCAAGGTGTAACGAATGGGTGGTAAATTCAACTTGGATGATGCACTAGGGAACTCTCTATTTACAACGGATCATGCATTGTAGCATGAGACTCTAGGCCCTCTCCATACAGGGCCATGGATGGCCCCCAAGCTTGGTCCGCAAACCTCTAAACCATATAAAATTATAGGCTTGTTGATTGTAAAAGAACAATATATTGCAAATGGGGATGTAAACCAAGTGCCCTTTCTGCCTTAAAAGCAAATACTATACCATTAACAAGTATGGAGAATGATGTAAAAAGAATTAAAAATCCAGCATATACAGTCACTAAATCGATGCTCAATAAGATTTTATGAAAACTACCCCATTTACTTGATAGAATGCCATTGGAATATCAAAAACGTGTCCATTAGGTGGCCATAATTTATTAATAAGATCAATATATCAACCAATGTTCGTTCGCTCATTCATCAAAAATCTCCTATCAGTTTTATTAAAATTATATTTATTATCAGATTTGTATACTGATTTACATTTTGCGCCTAACGATATTCCTTGTTTGCAAATGGAAAAGCTTGTTATATGTGCCCTCCAAATAGTCTCTACATTTTGTAGTTACCAAAAATAAATTGTACGTCATTGTTCAAACCAAGATACAAAATTGGCAAATGATAAGGCCAGAGGAAGATCAACGCCCAAGTTCCATTGCCTAGGAATTGAGAATGCGTCATATTAGATGAAATCAAAAAGTCGCATAGTTTACATGTAGACAAATTCTAACATAACACATTGTCATCCAAAGGTTCTCTACATTTGTCTGTAGTATAAATTCATGTCACATCATTGTCAACATACAAACTTGGCAAATGAAAAGGCCAAGGAAGATATCACTCAGTGGTTCTCAAAAACATGTACACTGTTCCAGATGAAACCATCCACCCCAACCAAAATAATCCACTATAAGAACTCAGTAACATGATTTGATTTTCCGTTCAAATCATTTTAC
This sequence comes from Torreya grandis, assembly GCA_037957365.1. Classification (NCBI taxonomy): domain Eukaryota; kingdom Viridiplantae; phylum Streptophyta; class Pinopsida; order Cupressales; family Taxaceae; genus Torreya; species Torreya grandis. Next base: position 4,206,774 of record JARHVA010000429.1, read on the forward strand.
CAAACAAAAACAAGAACAGCATCCAGAATCACAAGTACATTAATTGTTCAAAACTGATCAAAAAATCCCCTTACCAATCAGTTTTAGCTATTATTTCAAAATGATTAATACTGTGTAAAACCTGACAGTGCCTTTGCGTAAATTGCAATCTAGAGACTTTGCTCAACCAATTAGCCAATAGCTTGATACTATATCTAAACAAAGTAGATCCAATGTCTAGTAAATGTGCAAAGAAAAGAAAGTATTCTAATCTTTACATAGAAAACACCATCCGGGGCATTAAATTGCGAAGGCAAAAAATAAACTCCCAACTAGGAGACATTCTTTTAGTCAACTGCAATATTCTCCAAAAGCAACGACAGATGCTGTATGATAACCATTCTCTGAACTGAACCACGCAGGAAAAAAATCAACTCTGGCTCAAAGCTCGGACATTAAACTAATAATTATGCTACCGCCGCCTGCACTTCCAATAACAAATTATAAATCAGATCATGGAATTGCAATAAGAACCTATGGCTTCAACATTACTTTTCATTTAAAAAGTTAAGGCAAACAATTGCATCACACCAGACCTTTTAGGCCGACTTCTATCTTCCTCATAATCCATCACGCCGCCAGATTCAGAGTAGGAAAATTCTTCGTGCCCACGTAAGGCTGCCTGCTTACAGTTTTGAACTTCTGCCAACAAGTAAGAAACAAACATCTCCCAACCATATTCTACAATGGAATATAAAAAAACCTAAATATTTCTTTCATTTTTCCATTTCTAATTTTATCAAGGAAAAAGGAAAACCGACCTTTATAGAAGATTTCATTTCTTCTGTCTTCTCTTCAATTTCTTTAGCATGTTTTCGATTGAGCTCAGTCATTGTGTCTGCCCATTTGATCTTCTCTTGAATTGTTAGAAGAAGGTTGTCTGAGGTAGTCAGCCTGTTAAAATAATTCAAAAGGTTAGATAGAGGGTGGAGCACAATTATTTGAATTGGAAAAATAGGTGGGCCACAGTATGCTTTCAATCTGTTCTTAATTGTAATTTCCTTGTGTTCAATTCTCAAAACCCGCATACAGTCTTCTGATGATGTTTAAAGTTAAATAATGTACGTACGTGTCATGATTTGATCATCCAGGAAGATTGAATTTAGGGTCAGCATACAATACATGGCCAACTTAAAAAACAAATAAAACACAATAACTCACAAAAAGGCTTTGTATGACATGCCAATTTTTTACAAAATTTGGCTCCAGGCAACGCTCAAGAATAAAAGATCAACTAACCAATTTGATAATGTATGCATCATATTATCAAGTTGACCAGGTCTCAAATCTCTTCCTGCTGCAAATTGCACCTGTTCCACAACGTTGGAAAAATAAGTGATCTAATATTGAGAATACGGATGACAGATGGAAGACTTCACATGCAATAAATGTGTGAAAAAGTAATGAAGCTCTATAGATGAGCAGAATAGAACCTCAAAACATCTTCTTCGCTGATCCAATTTTCCTTTAACAATACCCTGCAAAGAAAAAGGACAAACAAGCAATTTGTAAGACACGTTGGGATACAAGCTCAAACTATGAAGACTGCCCTCGGAATTATTCTATACTTTCAAGAGAAATTACAAGCGAAGTTCTCCTTTATTCAAAATAGCAGCAAAGATTTTCTCGGAAGTTAAAAAACTTGAACTATCCACAATAATGGGAATCTTTCACACAGTTTCACAGCAAGAGATTTTCCAATGTGCATATCATTCTGATGGGTAAAATAAGACCCCTGGAAGTGGAAACCTAGGATAGAATCACAATAGGTACCAACTAAAAAAAAAGGAAAAAATACAATAGGCACCAAGTGAAAAAATAGGAAAATTTTTAAATCGTTCAAAGTTTCAAATGTTGTCAAGTAAAATGCAGATAAAAATGAAAAACACCGTTTATGATGTTGTCCAGTGGGAGCCAAAAGCCTCTGATGCATTCCAAATAGTAATAGAAAACGGAACTACGTATATAAAGTAGAATAAATGATAAAACGGAAAAATGAGAGTGGATTGCACCCACTGATCCGTCTATAACACAGGAGTTCTCACATAATGTCAACTCTCTGTTTGCATCAGAAGTTGAAATGGTAAAAAAATATTCTTTATATCAAACCCATAAGAAACCCTACTTAACTCATTACCTAATCCTTGACTAACACTAAATGGGACAACATCCTTTAGCATATGTTTTTGCCTAGGTACACAACACACCCTCTCCCTTAAGGAGCTTTTTCCTCAAAGCTAATAAAAATTCTTTAGTTAAGCACACTTAACCTAGAGGGGTACCAGGAAATGTGACCTCCTGGGAACTTCCTACGTGCAAAATTTTGCACTATGAGTTTTAATACATGTGAAGGATGGATGAGGATGGAACTCAAGGGCACTACATCATAAAGGGAAGTTCTGACCAACACACCCTACAATACCACTTAACCTCTGATAATTGCGTTGTTGTGCTTGGGCTGTGAAGGCTTCTAGCCACATGAGAATGGTGGCTTTTGTTTTACTCCTCAAGCTCCCCTTATATGAATGAGAAGGTTGAAAATAACACGGGCAATTTTTGATTCTTGGCTTGAAAACCTATTTTCAAAGGGATACAGGCCACTTTATTTATTTATTTTGTACCTTTGTATTTTTTTTAGCAATGTCACAAAATCCGACCTCTAAGGTTGCATCCTCCATCGGTAGCCCCTACCACTTGACCTTCAACATTCGCACAACCCGATTCCACAACTTTTTAACTTCTTCCCCAACAATGCATTTGGGTTCCAACACTAGATTCCCTGCTTCATCTATGATAGGAAGTTCTATTTGTCACACAATATGCACTCCTATCTCCTTCTTTAAGCATGATACATGGAAGACATCACGTCATCTTCCCTTGTTTGGTATGTTTAATGCATATGCAACTTTGCTCATCTTTGCTCTCACCCAATATGGAGCATTAATATTTTTGCTGCAGCTTTTGATTTCCTACATTCTTCAACACGACCTATTTATAGAGTTGTAGCTGAACAAATAACATGTCCCCAACTTCAAATGCCCTCTCTATCCTCTATTGACCTGCCTACTGCTTCATCCTATTCGCACCTATTGCCGAGTTGTCCCTCATAATTTTTAGAGTTCTACATCTCCTCCAATGCTTCCTCTATCGTTGGACCTTACCCCTTTTAATTACCCAATCTGATGGTGGCTTGTACCCATATAAAACCTTAAAGCATGTCATTTTGATGGCGGAGTGATATGTCATGTTGTACTAGTACTCAACCAAATGTAACCATTCCACCCGCTTGCTCTTCTTATCCCTTGCATGCATTCTAAATTACACTTTCAGGCTCTTGTTCACCACCTATGTTTGACCATTAGTTTAGGAATGGTAGGCAATGCCCATGTTAAATATAACCCCCGCATTATGAAACAATTCTTGCCAAAAATGACTTTGAAATATATGATCTTGATTGCAAATAATCTTTGGCATATAATGTATCTTAAATACATGTTGGAAATACAATTTGCCAACACCTTGGGGCCATTGTTTCCTACCTTTTTCATGGGAATGAAATGGGCATACTTAGTCAATCGATCTACCACGAAAAAAAAAATCATCCTTACCTTCAGAATTGGGAGATCTAAGATAAAGTCCATTGACATAATTTCCCACTTTTGATTTGGTACAACATTTGGTTGGAGAAGCCCTACAAAAGGAACACACTTGGCCTTATTCCATGGCAGGTGTCACACTCAACAACAAATTGTAGATTGTATGCCTTCATATTTTGCCGGAAAAAAATTAGAGATAATGTTTTTGTAGGTTTTATGGAATCCCACGTCTTGCAAATGGAGACTCGTGCCCATGCTCAAGTGCTTTCTGAATGACGGGGGATTCCTCCCTTAAATAAATGCATCCCCTAAAAAATATGATGCCATCATGAATAGACCAAGCTTTACTTCTTTACCCTCTTCAATGTCTTGTATGAGCTTGGTTGTGGTAGGGGAGTTGAGAAGCCTTGTAGCAGATATTGTATCCAAGTAGCTTGACTGATGGAGATGGCATGAAAGATAGGGGTTTCCTTTAGGCATGACAATGCATCTACCACCACATTCTCCTTCCTTTATTTATAGAGGATCTCAAAGTCATAGACTTGTAGTTGATCAATCCAATTTAGTTGCTCCTCTGTTAAGGTTACCTGAGTCAAAAAGTGCTTAAGATGGAGATGGTCAGTGTTGATTTAAAAACTTGCCCCCAAAGAGACACTGACACCATTTGGCCATTGTTGGAGGATGGCTAACATGTCCTTGCTTCATGTTGACATTTGTCGTTCCCTATCGTTCAATTTCATGCTTTCAAATGCAATGGGATGGTCATCCTAAAAAAGTACTGCACCAAGTTCAGATCGAAAAGCATCACATTCAATGACAAAGAACGTAGAGAAATCAGGGGTTGCTAAAACTAGAGTAGAGGAGAGCTTGTTTGAGATCCTCAAACAATTTTTGTGCCTTAGTAGTAAAGTCCGTCAAAGAATGGGCTATTGTAGAGAAGTTCTTTATGAACCTTCTATAGAATCCTACCAAACCTAAGAAACCAGAAAGATTCTTAAGAGTCTTGGGCACGAGCCAATCACATATGACCTTGATCTCTGTAGGGTCAATGCGCACCCCCTCAACAAAAATAATGTGACCAAGGTACTCCAAAGATGCCTTAGCAAATTGACACTTAGAAGCCTTGGCATACAACTTCTCCTTAGCCAAGATATCCAACACAATGTCTAGATGCTCAATATGAGACTCCAATGAATTGTTGTAAACAATGATATCATCAAAAAATACAAGGGCAAACTTACATGGGAATTTACCGAATACCTTGCTCATTAGTCCTTGAAACATAGCAAGAGTATTGCTAAGACTAAAATATCCCTTTCAGGATAAAATAAGAATTTTAATTTTTTTTGCCCTTAATTTTAAAAATTCATTCCAATACCAGAACAATACATGCAATACAGAAAACCAACAACTCACACGTGTTCTCTTTATTTCAGTTAATTGTATACATAAAAAACATTCTGAAAACAATTATGGAAGATACAAATAGCATAATGAAATCAAAATATTAGTTTTTCCTAATTTTTTCACCAAACCCTAACTTGGATCAGCATAAAGATGGAATCTTTCCCTAAAACCCTAGCTGAAAATGTCCCAGAACAGTGTGGCAGCATCAAAAGGCATAAAGATTGGATTTTTCCTAAAAACCCTAACTAAAAATAACACTTGAACAATACAACATCAAATCCTAGTTGCAACAGTACGATAGCATTCAAAATGGTATGACAACCCTTAAAACCCAGTGACAAGTTCAACAAAGTCAAACCCTAGTGTAAAAAAGTCAACACCCACGTACGACAAGTCTAAAAAGTCAACGGCCAAGTACAATAGTGAATAGTGACAACATGAATAGTGATGTGAATAGCAACATCATGAATAGTGATGTCAAGCTGAAATGTCACTACAAGAAAATATTTTCATAATTTTCTAAACTATTGCAGCCCCATACACAATCGTAAATCAGTTTTTTTGTACTTGTGTGATGAAGTTCCTCTGAATCTGAAAGCTCTAGTGTAATCCCTGAATGGAATTACCAAATGGGTTTGAAAGTTTTCGTCCCCAAGCTTGTGCACATGAAGGTTTTCATCCTATGTGTAAAATATTGACGTTGTTGCCTCAAATTTGCAAAACAAAAGCTTTGTAGTGTTTGAATGAATGAATCTTCACTTTTTTCAATCAATTCTTTTAATAAGCTATTTTCATCCAAAACACTAAAAACAATTATTAATACTTTTAATTGAATATTCATCTTTTTCCATCCTTACAATTATTAATTACTTTTTTGGCCATATATTCAATATTGTTTTTTGGCCCCATTCAATAATAACACACTAAGTGTGCTTTTTTTTCCAAGTTATAAATTAAAGTACATTTTTGGACAACTTAATGAATTATTATAATATTATTTCCCTTTTCTAATTCCCCTTAGCCCACGGAAAATAAAAATAGGCTTCGGGTCCTTTGATTTAATTAATTCAAAAAAAGAGATATTACAGTCCACCCTTCCCGAAATTGCTTGTCCTCAAGCAATCCCTGAACTATTCTACAAATACCAAGATTCCAAACTAATCTTTTTGTCTCTTCCAGTCCTCTTTGTGTAGTAGTTAGCTTCTATTGTGCTTCACTGATATAATGGGGAATTGGAAGCCCTGTACCCCATGACATTTCTCCAACAATCTCCATGAGCGAACCCATGATAGTTGAATCATGAATCAATTGTGATCTAGAAAGAGTACTATCAAACATGCCACCCTCCATTCTGTTTGTTGTGATCGATGTTGACGCTGTGTTAGTGATACCTCAGAGTATTGCGTCTTTTCCCTTGAACTGTGACCATGGCATGCTCAAAATTATGCTTATCACTTCTAGATTGTTGTCATCATACTTACCTTGTGTTCCAAAGATTCTTACCATGACCCCCACACTGTATCTCTTAGCAAATAACATGGATCAGATTGTATGTGGGCTGTAAAATGGCTGTAATAGTCATAAGTTGCTCGAACTCTCTCTAAACAGCAAATGACAGCTGGAGTAATTGCTTTCAGTAGCTCCAATGGCTGAAACACTTCACAAATAACATGATACAAGAAAAATTCCTCAATGTTTGCAAACTAGGTGCTGAATGTGACTGATAAGCGTAGTCCAAATTAAATAACCTTGAAAATCAACAGTATAAGAATGGTATAACTGCTGCAATACTGAAAATCCTTCGCAAATTCAACAATGTCAGTAATATTGAAGCTGGAAACAACTATAAAATGACTGAAAATACTTCAATAGCAACAACAAACTGAAAATTACTCAATTCTATGGCCGTAACCACTTGTATGGCTACAAATGATGTAATGTAGCAGCTGGAAGTGGTGATGACATTAGCCCTAAAACTGGAAATTATGATGACAACAATCCCTGATATGTTTCTTTTGCAACATAATTGCAATATGTTATCACTACTTTTCCCCTTTATGCCTTATTTGTAATCTTTTGTAAGCATATCTAAATGTGAAACCGCTCCACCAAGCTTATGTTGAGTTACTCTAATATTCATGTGAACTGCCCCTTGAGACCTTGTGGTGCTCAAAACTTCCTCAATAGGGAGGATAAATCCAACACAACTCCTCTCTAACTTTTGTTGGTGCTCTTTACTTAATGGCAATCTTGAAAGTGCATACTCAAACATCATGCAAAGCTTCATGATGCAAGTAGTGGTGAAACCATCATGTAGTATCCCAACTTTTGTGAATGCTCTTTCACGCATCTAAGGGTGGAAAACTATTATGTAGCTTTATTCCAACAACACCATACCATACTGATCCAAAATAGACCAAATGCCATCATGATCAATTTTCTCACCTATTGATGAAATCGTGGTTGTCACTAATTGATATTACATCCATTTAGCCATGACAACTCTTGGAGCTCCATCAATGCCTCAAAGCACTACCACTTTTCCCTTGGATTTCAACTCCATAGTGAACTTTCCAATAGAATGTAACCATTGCATGCCCGATACTATGCCCGCCTCTCCTAGTTTGTTGTTACATTGATTATCTTGGACTCCAATTGTTGCTTCCTTGCTGCCCCAAGCTATTCTCTTCAACAATTGGTTCGGATCAAACCTTATGATTTCTGATAAGTGAAACAATCATACATTGCCTTGAATCTCTTTCCAAACAATACTAAAGATAGTGAGATTTTAGCATTAACTGACCTCAACAAGTGAACCCTTTTACATCTTAACATTAAGCCAAGATAAATTCTCCATATCTGCAAATCTATGGTTGTTTACTGAAGATATTATCAATCCAACACATGAAACAAGGAAGAGTATCATATCATGGTTGGAGCATTGCATTTTTTTAGCCCATATCGGAATTGTAGTGGCTGGAAACCTTCTTCTATTAGCTGCAAACACTTCACTAATGACAATAGGTGAGAAATGCATTTTCACCAAGGTATCACAGTACTATATGGCTGCAAATAAAATGTTGGGCACGTTGGAAATGAGGGGGCAGCAATTCTAAAATTGGAGACAGCTCTCATACTGATCCATGTCTCAACTAGACCCATGATATAGGAATCATTACATACCTTAGGCTGACAACATGCTGTAAATGTTCCAATATACCCTTCTTCAATCTTGTCTCCAAATGTGAGACTTAGCTCCAAGGAGTGATCTATGAATTGTGAGCATTAATCATTTACAACTTCGATAGAATGCACATCATATTCTATATGATTCCTCATGATCTTCTTTTTTATCCAAATGCATGGGATAAAGAATTCACTAGAGATAGTAATATTAATCTTATTAATACCTTTATCCATTTTGTGCCTCAAAAGATCGCCCGGATCCCCTCTGCAAAAACAATTTGGAACTTGAATCAAAGAATCTATATGCCTTGTGTTGTAAGTGGTATCCTTCACCCTATCACCCTTTTTAGCATGTCCATGATAACAAGATTCTTGTAAGGACATGGTATGGAGCAATAAATCTGGGATATGACCTTCATACCTTGGGCTGTAATCACAATGTTTATCAATAGTTGCTGATCTGAATATTTCAGCAAGCTGAAAATCAACATTAGCACCAGGTGAGGCACTTTTCTCATGTGCATGTGTTTTAACACAGTCATCCGAAAACTCAGCCTCATATGCTTCTTGACTTGACACATTCTTTTGTGGCATGGACTTAATCCCTGGTGGATTGATGAGTGTGTATTGAACCGGAACATCTTCCTCACTTGTGCATTCATCAAGTGATGCTTTACCCCCTTGACTTCCTCACTATTTTGTTGATACATGAAATCATTAGAAATCAATAAAACATCTTCCACTATCAAAGAACCTTTACCTTCAACCTACATGTTGGTTCCTTCCTGTTCTTGCTGAATGATGTCTTGGGGCTTTGAATTTGACTTTTCTTCTTGCTTCTTGATTTCTTCTTCTTTGCTCATCATAATAGAAAAAAAAAAACCTGTTGACCACTAGCAGTAAGTCCCTCAACTATCAAATATGGTTTCAACTTCTCCGCACACTATTCAACGACATTTTTAGCTAGTGTATGTGCAACTAGTTAAAACTTCCTGCTCAAAACCAGCCAATAATACAAATAATAAATGCTAGGAAATATCATCACTCTCATTCAGAACAAAAAACATAATCATCTGCATTGAGGCTACTACATTTTCTGTATGATTTTCACTGACAACTGCAAGGAAATGTTGGAACATTTCAATAATAAGATCAGCACATTCAAGATCCAACATCACAACACATGCCCTGACCTTTGCCATAGTTTCTAGAATTGTGACCCTCCTAGGAAAAGGATTTTTGATGTCATTTAGACCTTGAAAACTTTTCACAATCTGTTGAAATATCTCCCTCATGGTTTTGTTGTTGTATCGAACTTTAGGAGTTGTTATTCTTGTAATTTCACTAATACAAGTGATAACTACAAGTCTCAACTCTTTGTCCTAGTGTCTCAAAACTTTGGGCTTAACCAAAGAAATCATTAATGGAGTTACCGCCCATTGCATAGCCTCCAAATGTGACTGTTCTACCATGGATAAACAAATTTCCACTTCCTTCAAACTGTGGAGTAAAATATATTTCAATTGATGCAAAAACACAAGTTTCTTTCCTACTCTGTAAAGCCTCATTCCCAAATCATCTTTACTCATTAACCCCATGATTCACAGGTTATGCATCAGATAGTATCCGCAAAAAAAATTAATTCTTCCCAATAGGCTAGCAAGATAAAAGCTCTGCTACCATTGAAATATCCCTTTCAGGGTAAAATAAGAATTCTAATTTTTATTGCCCTTATTTCTGAAAATTCATTCAAATACCAGAACAATACATGCAATACGGAAAACCAACAACTCACACGTGTTCTCTTTATTTTAGTCAATTGCATACATAGAAAACATTATGAAAACAATTATGGAAGATACAAATAGCATAATAACATTAGAATATTAGTTTTTATTGATTTTTCCACCAAACCCTAACCTAGGATAACATAAAAGTGGAATCTTTCCTTGAAACCCTAGCTGGAAAGGTCCAATAGTACGACAACATCAAAAGGCATAAAGATTGATTTTTTCCTGAAAACCCTACCTAAAAATAACATCTGAATAGTACGGCAACATCAAACCCTAGTTGCAACAGTACATCCTTCAAAATGGTATGAAAACCCTTAAAAACCAACGACCAACTTAGCAAAGTCAAACCCAAGTGCATAAAAGTCAATGCCCAAGTATGGCAGGCCTAAAAAGTCAATGGCTAGGTACAACAAATAAATAGTGATGTGAATAGTGACATCATGAATAATAACACCGTGAATAGTGACATCAAGCTCAAATGTCATTACGAAAGTATATATTCGTAATTTTTTAAACTATTGCAGCCCCATACACAACCATAAATCAACCTTTTTGTACTTGTGTGATGGCTTTTCTCTAAATCTGAAAGCTCTAGTGTAATCCTTAGACGGAACTACTAAATGAGTTTGAGAGTTTTCGTCCCCAATCCTGTGCACACAGGGTTTTCATCCTATGTGTAAAATATTGAAGTTGCTGCCACAAATTTGCAAAACAAGGGTTTTGTAAAAGTGTTTGAATGAACGAATCTTCACTTTTTTTAATCAATTCTTTTAATAAGCTCTTTTCATCCAAAACCCTAAAAGTAATTAATATTACTTTTTATTGAATATTCACATCTTTTCATCCTTATAGTTATTAATTACTTTTTTGGCCATGGATCCAATATTTGTTTTTTGGCCCCATTTAATAATAATACATTGTCCCTTTTTTTTCAAGTTATAACTTAAAGTACCTTTTTGGACAACTTAATGAATTATTATAATATTATTTCCCTTTTTTAATCCTCCCTTAGCCCACAGGAAATAAAAATAAGCTTTGGGTCCTTCGATTTAATTAATTCGAAAAAAAACATTACAAAGACCAAAAGGTGTTTGACCTTAAACAGGTAGTGCCCCTGATGAGTTCTAAATGCAATCTTCTCTTGGTCTTAAATCCGAAGCGGTATCAAACATGTCATCAATCCTTGGCATAGGAAATTTATGTCTTAATTGTGATTTTGTCCAAGGCCCTATATTAATATAGAGTCTTGACGACCCATCCTTCTTGCTAGGACCACTGGAGCAACATATGAGCTCTCACCATGGATGATGATACCGGCCTCCAAGAGTTCACTTACCAATTTTTCTATCTCAAATTTATGAAAATATCTATATTTGTATGGGTGTACCACCCTTCTGCCCATAACACACTTCCGCCCTTCATAGGGTCAAACTCAATAATGTGTTCCAATTCCCTATCAGTTGGTAGGCTCTTTGGCATATCCTGGGAAACTATCTTATATTTGCAAAGTAGCTCTAAAATACACAAGGCATGTTTAGGTGGGAGAGAAGAGTCTACATCCATACAATAAAGGTGAGCTATAAACCCAAAATTCCTTTTCTTCAAAATTTTGTTCATTTGACTAGAATCAACCATTTTGATATCCCTTGTAGGAAAAGACTTGACAGTATACACACAATCACTTTGCTTGAATGTCAAGAATCTTCCTGATGATTGGTGGTGTATGTTCCAAGAGAGTATAACCACTAAACCCCTAAAACAACATCCACTCCCCCAATATTAACAACATAGAATTTATCATTGAGTTCATAATTTGCCACTAAAAGTTCCACATTATGGGCTACTCCTAGGCAATCAATGTTTTTGTGACCTGTAACATGAATGGGAAAACTCTCAAAGGTGTCTAAATGCAAGCCTAACCTATCGACTTATTTCTTATCTAGAATGTTCAGAGTACTTCCTGAATCAACCTTGACAACCGCTCAAGCTTTCTTGACATGGGAAAAAAACTTGAACGTTTCCAAACAGTCCAACCCTATCATGGCAAAAAGTCATCTTTCTCAACATGTATGGGCAACACCATCAACCACACTCAACTTGTCATCTTGCTTTTCAATCTTTTGCACCCTAACGACTAGTTTGAGTTTGATCAACCATGTGTGAACCCTTTGTCCCACCTCCGAAGTCATATTGTGGGATTTTCTTTTGTAGGCTAAAATAAGAACATTGTGAGCTTTCTTACTATTCCTCTTCATCATTTGGTGGGTCATGCTTAGGATCCCCCCAAGGTTGATATAATCCTCTTCATCATATGGTGGTTGTCCTATGGAACAAATCTCCTTTCAAACTTCCTTAGTGAATTCAGCCAATGACCCCTTTATCTCATCCTTAGTCATGAACATTGAGTTGTTTCTTGGATAATCTCCCCTCGACATTTTGGTAACGGCTGCAAAAATCAACTAAAGCTCTAATACCACTTGATGTGTTTCAAATAGCAATAGAGAATGGAACTACAAATATAAAGAAGACTAAATGATAAAATGGAAAAATAGGGGCACCTGCTCGCCCAAGAGTGGATTGCACTTGCAACTCTATCTATAACGCAGGGTTCTCACACAATGGTGGTTCTTTGTTTGCATTAAAAGTTGAAATGGTAAAAAGATACATTCTTTAAGGTTCCCCCGCGCCCCCCTCCTTTATATCAACTCCATAAGAAACCCTACTTAACTCATGACCTAACCCTTCACTAACTAAGCCCCCGAAATAGAACATAACTTGATAATCATAATGTTAATCCTAAAAGGGACAACATTCAATAACACATGTTGTGCTTAGGTATAAAACAACCTCCCAAGTGAGGTTTAGCAATCTGAGGTTGTTAATACCATACCGGTATAGAACAACCAGCAGTGCCTCCAAGACCTGATAGTTTTGGAAATGGAATTCCAAAGATGAAAACATAACAAGGTATGCAAATAATTTCAAATCACTAAGCTATTCTCTTAACACTTGGAAAACTACCTAATCAATCTTTTGGATGCTTAATTGCTGCACTCCTAGGTATGTGAAGACAAATAAGCAATTCTCGTTCCAAACAGGTAAGGTTTATTGAAAGAAAAGACTCAAGCAGCAAAGAGAAATAGAATATGCTATATGTTTTTACGGTAAAAAATAGGTTAAGCTGCATGGAGTGGACGCAGAGGGCTACTAACTTGCTAGAGAGTGGTGATTCTACAGATCATATAGTTAATATATTTGAAAAGAAATTGTCACTGAAGAATAATAAGAATTTAGTTTATAGAGAAGTAATTTCTTCTTCCAAAAACAAATTATCTCCAGAGAAATTTTGATGTTGTCTTCAAGAATATTTGTTTTTAGGTCTTCTAAAGAACATTGCTTCCGCAAAAGAGTTTCGTCTTTAAGATGGCTGTGTTTGCTTAGACTAGTTTTGGTTTTGTAACCATGACAAGAGAAAAACGGTATCTCATATACCTGTTGGCATCAAATTAGGCACCCTAGGATACTCTATCAAGCTCCTACAATTTGATGCAACATTGAATCATCTCTCAAGTTGTGGGGAACTTGTAAGAGAGATGAATCTCTAGGATTGAAACTGCTAGCTCCCTAGATTCTTCTTTAAATGCTTATCACCTAATCTAATGCTTGTTCATGAAAAGGGTTAGAAGGAACTGAAATAAATCTAACTACTACGATGATGCAACAAACTAGTTGATCACTCACACACACATTGACTAGTGCACTAAAGACAACAAGACAACATGAACATACACTAATCTCATAAGAGCCTATTGCATTAATGTTTTATAGAAGGGTAAAGCATAGTGAGATTGAAGAGGAAGACTAGTTCACTTTCCAACTCATCAAATGCTATCAATGACACCAACTACAACCTGCAATAGTGAACAAAACTACATGAGGCAAGACAAGGACAACAAGTCAAGGTAATACACATCTACACTTGACTAGATCAACTAATTGAAACTTAGCACTGCATGAAGCCATGAAATGAGGTACAAATCAGTCATATTATTTATCAAAGGCAGTACAAAGTGGCAGGGCTTTGCCATACCAGGTGGAGAATGCCATACAATGCCAAAAAGGCCAACTCTTATAGAGTTTGAGAGAGGAAGAGAGAAAAGGAAGTTCAAGAGTCACTTGTGCATGTGTCAACTTGAGAAAAGCAGTTACAAATGCATGGAAATGAGGTGGAAAAGAGATCAAGAAACTGATGTGAACATGTGTCCATCTCAAACAAGCCTCCTCTCCAAATGTGGCGTAGCATCTTCTCAATCATTCTCTCTTGGAAACTGCCTTCATCATGGGCCTTCTTGAGCATTCCAAAGCAAATTAGGGACAAGTGTCTCATGTGTGCTGAGGAGTGGGAGTTACAAGGAGGCCTCCACCTGCATTGGAAGTTTTCTTAATCATGGATATTCTCTTACACAAGCCCAATCATCATCTACAACCATGATCATTCTCCAATAGGCTTTTCTTGACAATTGGCACTAACATCTTATCTCCCTTAACTGATGCGTACCAGGGGTCTTATGACACATGGTAGGACACTTCATACACTTGGCTTCATCAAACACATCTTAAAAGACCTCCAAATTCAGGTTACCACTCTTTTCACTATGTCACTTTGGAGACTGGCTGAAGTAAAAGGCCTAGTAGGGACACTTGTTCGCATTTCCAAGCTCTGAAAATGGAAAAGGGAGTTGGTTCAAGTCCCAAGCTACCCTCCCAAGTGATTGGTATCCCATGATCATCTTCATTATTTGCAAAACACAAGAAATTGTCAAAGAAACTTGTTTTCTGCTTGACCTGTACGGATTCCATACAATCTATCTCCATGGCTCTGATCCTCATGAAGTTGTCAACAACTTCTCTTTAGCTCTTAGTATCAAATTTGTCCATTTGGATGCACTTTGAACCTCATTTTTTCCATCGGGTCACAAGACAGGGTTTCCAAGGGTTTTGAGGTGATTTTGGGTCTTATCGTTTGTTCATAAAGAACAGACGTTGGACCACTGATCAAATGCCACTGAGGGCTTCTTAGGGACCCTCTCAAACTTCTCCAATCACCTCTAGGTCCCATGCAAATGGTCATGAAAGTTTCAAGCATCTATAGTTGGCTTTCGAACTCCTTGCATTCTGTGAGGGTCTTAGCACATTCTAGGCCAAAAAATGGTTTCCTGGTGGATCTCCTACAAACCAAAGGTTGAAACACTTCTGTATATGCCCTACAAACATCCCCCAATCATTGGAATAGCTTATCAAGAGCTTAAGATGAAACCTGACCCCTGTTTAGTATTAGGCCTAGACTTTGCCAATAGGTCTACCTGCAACCTGATAGTTGAAAACTCTTTGTTAGCCTTCTACACTTCTGAGATAGCTTCTGCATATCATGTCAACCTTCATGAAGATGGTCCAAAACATTCCAATGCTTGGCAAAGGTTGAAATTGTAACTGACCCCTCATTTGGAGTTAGGCCCGCATGTTATCTAACTAGGCCTACCTGCAGACCTCCTTGTCTGGACCACCTTGCATATCGTCCAACCTTCTAGCCTGGATTATTAGCTTGTATTAGGTGTGCCCCAACTTATCAAACATTCCTCCAAGATCCATAACATCCCCTCCTCACCAAATCATCCTTTTCTCACAAAACTGCTTGTGTTTTGCTTTGAGGGGAGTACCCCTGTTCTGAGACAGAACAGGGGGTATCTACCCTATTTGAGTAAAATGAGTATTGGAAGTGTTTGTTCAAGTGACCAGGACTCTCCATACCAAAATTTAGCCCTTGGTTTCAATGTGTAAGACCATCAACTTTCTCCATTTTCAAGAAGACAGTCTGTGCAAGAAGGTGAATGTGGACCAAGACACCCCTGTGTGTGATCATTCAATATGGTTAGATTCCAAATTCTATATCACCAACCTTCCCTGAGTGTCTTCATACTATCTTCTAACTTCAATTGCTCCTTTGTGGGCTTCCAATGTTCAAGACTACCACTCTTCCCCTTTACTACCTACTACACACTTAACTGTAAGTGTATCCAAGGGTTTAAGTAGGCTCTTCTATCTTCTCCAAGGGTTTGTATAGCTCATATTGATCTTGGTGTAAATGTTCATGTGCTATCCCATTATGTTCTCTTCACCATAACATCTCATAGATATCTCCAAACAAAACCAAACCTCACCCTAGGTTACCCTACTGTTTTGTTCATTGTCTCAGTCACAGTCAACTGACTGTAGGTTATTTGGCTCCTACAAGATTTGATCAAGGTGATTAGATAACCTTTTTGAATTTCCTAATTCCCAAGAGCACTTGTCTTCACCTTAGATTCCCTTTGAAAGTGTTGAAACACTCTCAAACACACCTTTATAGCTCACCGTTTGACATTTGACTGAGACAGTTCCATTTGACCCGTCTGTAGGGTATCATGACCTTGTGAGATCCTGGTCATGGTGTTTATGAACCCTTTAACATCCCTTTTGCAGTCTGATGGAATCAATCAAGAACATTAGAAACTCCTTTTGTCATGGTATATGTTATTCCAAAAAAGCTCAGGGACCTTTGTTTTGGTCATTTTGGGAATAGAGAGACTAATGCAGTCTAATCATCCTTTTGAAGGAAAACTCTGCTTTGCATAGCATTCTCACCTTTATAACATGTATGCCATGATCCTTTGGGTATGTTAGAACCTCAAAATGAATTCCATCATGTGTTTCACCATTCACCCCATCCATACAGCTCTGCTAATGTCACTTGTAGATGTGCATATGACTGTGTATAGGCAGAAAGGATGAAATTGAGCAAGAAAGGTTAGCAAGAAGTCTTCAAAACCCCTTCAAATGCAACAATTAGCCTTTCACAAGGACAATCTCCATCAAGGACACCTTGAGATCAATTTCACAACACTTTTAATGGCACCTGTAGGTGAAGATATCTCTGTGAGGGCTGACAGTCATGGAAGGACTATACATTTGAGCCTTGTTTTGACATTATATGAGTTGAAAACTTGTTCCAACACCCTCAAATGCATATTCATGAATTCAAACTTTTGAAGCAACATCCCATGCCTCCATCCAACGTGGAAAATCTCCTCCTTGGTGATTGAGACAGTTGCAAGTATGAAAGGCCCAGTTTGGGAGCATCTACAACCTAGAAGAGGCTTTCCTAGGCACTTGAGCTTTCCAAAACAAGGAGAATAGAGACCCTGTGGAGAGGTCATTAGAAACATGTAAAAACGCCAAACCCATCAAAACCAAAAACAAGAAACAGAAACTGGCTCAAAAGGAGACCCCTCATGGTTGCACATGCATAAAAAGCTATCTGAGGTGTAAGTGATTGTTCATGATGGAGGAGCCACCAATCTGAGAGTTCTTGTTATGGATTTGAAGTAGACTCAGAGCATTATCCACCCGCAAAAGCATTCCTCCCAACTCTACTTGTATGGCCCAAACCAAGTGCTTGAATTGACCTTCCTTGGCTTGCCAAGAGAAAATGGAAGAAAAGAAGTTGCAGATAAGCTTTTTGATGAACTCCTTGAAAAACAAGTGTGGAAAATAATGTGGGGAGGTGAAGAGTCACTCCACCCACGTTTTTAGCTGCAAGTAAACTCAAGAAGTCCATATAAGTGCCCAAAGGGGCCTATTTTTAAGGAGAAATTGTCATTTCCTGACTTTTTAACTGCCACCTAACTGATCCTGACATAATTTGACCCCTACACATTGAGATTCACTTTGGTGACAAATATTGTAACTCCATCCGTACCAGTCATTAATTAGGCTAGAAAAGTGGCCAAATGACCCTTTTTGCACATGAAACCTAGCAAGTGGCCAATTTATGACTTGAAAACACCTTGAAACATATCAAAGACCCTATTAGGACATTTTAAAAATAATTTGGCACTTTGACTAAGTTTGACCATGGTTGACCAACTTTGACTTTGGTTGAATAGGTCAATACAAGGAGGATGGACTTCAACAAGGACTAGAGGAAGGACAAGTGAGACATATAGGACAATAAGAGACCCCATAGGACATATGAAACCTTCTTCAAAAGTTCAAAATAGTAGGGGTTGACCCAATTTGACTAGAAATCCAATTTGGTCAACAGTACCTACAAACAATTAGTGATGAAGGTTAAAAAGATGCCTTTGACTTGTCTCTGACTAGGAATACCTTTGTGATGTGCTAGAGAAGGTGTGGCTTCAAACATAAAACATATGTTGCCTATTCGAGAAAGATGGTGTTTGTTTATTGCTTGGGCTCGCTGATATTTATTTGTTGTCTTTGGGAAGTAGTCAATTAGTCAATTTACCAAGTTGTTAAATTATAGGCTGTATGGTTATTTTATGAATGCGAGCTGAAACGGGCTGCTGGAAAATAAGAATAATATTTATTGTACTTTATTTCCTATTGATTTGTAATTTTTGTTAAAAGTTATCAATAAACATTAATGATAAAATGAGTTGATGCAATAAAAAATTGTTTCCTTTTCTCTGCCCTCTAGCTCTTGTTAGAGGTACAATCACCAAGAGGGAGGGGTGAATCAGTGAATCAAGATATTTCAAAACTTCAATCTAAATCCTTCAAACCCTTAGTCATACACCATATGCAATCAAGAAGCAAATAACCCACTCATAGCAATGAACATGAAAGATAAGCAAGATAACAAAATATCTATGTGGGAAACCCTCTTGGGGAGAAAACCCACTATCAAGCCTACAAACACATAGACTACTTGTCCTATAAAATGATTACAAACATGAGACTTTAGTGAAGCACCCACTTCACAAGGAGCACCAACCCCTAAAGATGACAAGCACCAACCTACTTAAGATGTTGAGCACCAACACATCTATGAAATGAAGTTTGAACAACTCAAGAACTCTGATTGCTTCTCAATCTGATGGAGAAACCCTGCAAAACAACCTCCTTCAATCCTCTTCACTCATTCGAACCTTCACACACAAGCAAGGCATCCCAAACCACCTTTTGGATTAATCTACACACATTCGCTTGTTCTCATGCATAAAAACTGTAAATTCAACATTAGAATTATGACCACAAGGTCATACATGCAATCCACACTCTGATTTGTCTCTCAAGACATCCACATGGCTCTCACAACCTTCACAAATCTTTTGCTCATCTCCACACTTTCTCAACAAACATAATTAGTCCAATTAGACTTTGTACTTATACCACTTTCTTGGTCTAACCCATCTTGGTTGACCAAGATGCTTACCATACTTGTCTTACACTTGAAATAGGTCTCCACACACATTACATGGGTGAAACACTCCACTCCATAAGTCGGCCATAGTCCTTAAGACTCAAATCCTCCATTAGGCCTTAATGAGACCCAAAACAATTAGGCCTTCACATCCACACGTTACTCTTGCAACCTCTTGGCCCACCTTTGGCTTCTACCAATGCTTTGAACAAATCAAACATATCTCCAATAGCCCCTTGCTCACTCTTATATGGGTCCATCCCACCTGGAACACCAACTCAATACTTGAACATACCAATTAAGTCTCCTTGCTCGTTAGGCCTTTATACACAGAAAATACAGTCTCAAACTTCTGAAGCAACTACTCGAATCTTTTACATAGCCATATTGATTAGATCACATGGGTGAAACCTTCACGAACTCTGCAACACTTCCATGTGCCTTAGACACATCAACACATGCTCTAAGCACTCAAATCAACTCTCTCAGAATGACCACTCAGACTGGTTATATACAGTCAAGCTATTTTGACTCTCCATAACTGACCAGGGGCAAATCATGACAACCAATACCTTCTCATCAATCTTGGAGACTTATAGAACATCTCCATACTCATTTGCTTCCTCAACTCTCCTCAGAACATCTTCAACTTACCTTTGCAAGATGGTCACTCAAACTAACAGTGTATTCAATAAACACAGTCAACTTCTAAGCCTTTGTTCATACTGAATATGGTTTGGTCAAAGCTCCAAAATCCATACAGATGGTCCTCATGGAGTCTACAACACTCTCCAATAGTTAGTTCATCTTGAAACATCGAAATACCATCAAGAACTCTTCAATTATCCTTCTCGGCTCATTTGCAGAACATGGTCAAACCTTCAATCAACTTTGGAGCTCAATCACTTTCACTGTACAGACAGTCAAACCTTCTAACTAGATTCTCTGAATGTGCCTTGAAGTCCTCTTCAACTTTGCTTTTTACACCATCAAAAAATTCATCCTAGATCAAAAGATATTAGCAAAATACTACAGACTAGTTTTTCCCTTTGCTAATTCAAATGCCAATGGTCACTATGTAATGTAAACATTGCAGACACATGTCTTTGTCTCGTCTCCCCTGGCAACTTGCTCAAACGCGCTCCATCAATCTCCTTGCCAACCTTCTAACTTTTAACTCTCATCGCTCACCGTTGATCATTGATCCTCGCTTCCGAGATCAAGACACTAGGCACCCTCATGTTCCTTCTAAGCACATTGTTGTTAATCCCCACTCTTGCGCCACTTGGCGGTCCCACATGCCTTCTGAGCACATTGATGTCATACCCCGCTCTTGCGCCACTTGGCAATCCCACGTGCCTTCTGCATACCTTGCAATCAGTCTCTAATGCTCTTTTGCCACTTGGCAGTCCCGTGTGTTGTTGATGTTCTGTCAAATCATCGTGATTGAGACACATGTCACTAGTGCATACAATCTCAGGATCCTTTGACATAATGACTTCACGTGCGTCGTTGATCTCTAATTGCACGATCATACGCTCACCGTAGGATCTTCATCTGTCAGATTAGACGCTCACCGTTAGATCTTTTGAATGCTCACAGTTAGATCTCCTCTCGCAAATTTGGTTAAGTATAGAAACTTAGTGAACTTTGTCTGAAAGGCCAACTTTGCACTGTTATAAATTTTGCTACGCTCAATGCCCAGACCTGAAATTTGAACCACACGATCACCTCTCATAGGGGAATCCATCCATGTATCAAACTACTCCTGAAACCTTCAAATGTGTGAGATATGATGTCATCAAATTGCTTACTCAGTCTTGTCTGCCAAGATGACTACTTGAACCTAGACACTCATATGACTACTCTGATGAATTCCTTTCACTTCCATAAGCACTCTAAGCACTCATAACACCCCATAGGGTCTCTGCAACTTGGCCATACCATCAATAACATCCACCATCTTCCTATCCAAGTCAAACACTGAAGAACTATGCAAGAACAGTGAAGAACATTGAAGCACACTTTGTCATTGTCATTCTACCACACATGACACCTCATCAACATCCTTGGTCACCTTGGAGACATCATTGACAAACCTCCAACAATCTCCCCCTTTGTCATTGATGTCAAACACCAATACAAAGCTTATGCTCAGAGTCTCTCCCTCTTCAAGCACTTTCTCCCCCCTTTGGCACAATGACAAAGTGGGCTCAACTCCTGATCCTGCAAACCTGAAAAGACTTCAAGGACCAATAATAGGAAAGGACCACCTCTCAGAGATGATACAGACTCCCCCTAACATTGTGCATACCTCTTCTTACCTTGAGCTTCTCAAACATGCTCCATGACTACACTCTTCTTTGATCATACATAGCTTCTATGAAGACAAAACATACATGAACATCGAAAACTGCTTGAACTTACCTTGGAAACATTAAGAGGGACTCCACCTAAGTCACTTGAGCTTAAGCACCCTTTGAGCACCTTGGTCTTTTGGAGAAAATGACCAAAAAGTCCACTTCTTCATACTCACCTTGCTTAGAGGCCTTGTAGCCTACATTACCAAATACGCCCCACCAGGCCCAGGGAGCGCAAGGAAACGCTCCCCAGATACGAGAGCACAGGGGGAGAACAGGGATACACCCAAGGATCGTCCCTAGGCTTTGGATATGCTCGGATACGTCTGGGTGCCATATCTGGCTATATCCTGCCATATCCTGGCGTTTCCTGCAAAAAAAATTTCCAATTTTGCTTAATAAAAAGTCAAACACGGACTTCAAAAAACAAAACAAGTATGAAAACCTCTCTGCAATTTCAATGGCTGGCTGTGTTTGACTGTTTTCAAAACGTGAGCCTCAATCAATTCATCTGTATCTTCTTTATTAGGGCTGTATACAACAGCTGTGAAGGTTGCCAGAGCAAGTCAGCATGTCTTCCAGTTCTTGGATCGCGTTTCAGCCTTGCCAAAATAAAGGAAATAAATGTTTGTAACATGATCAAGATGAGGGAGAGGTTGAAATCAATTATGTCTTTTTTTGCTTATCCTTTATGTCCCAAAAATATGGTTCCCCAGGACTCTTTTTGTGAAGTACATACGGTAAGATCATTTGCACAGGTATAATACCAAAGCTTAACTCGTGAATAAGCTCAAAGAAGAGAACAAGGCATAGTCTTAAAGTTTGATTTAACACCAGGTCATCTCAATGTAATCTTCACCAAACTGCAAAGAGGGGATTTTCTTTTGTCTTTATTTTTGTCCACACTGGTAAGTTGTAACATTTGCATTATGTACTTGTAATAATAAATAAGACTAATCTAAGTTTGATAATTGAATATTACGATATTTGGCATTGAATTATTAGTATGTTTTGTGGTTATTTAACTTATTATGTTTCTTCTATGCATATTATGTGGTTAATTTTGCTTATATGTCTATATTTTTATATTTTTTAATTTTTTATATATATTTTTGTACGGCCGTATCCAAACCCCCCAAAAAAAAATCGCCATATCCCCGTATCCGATTCTCGTACCCGTATCTGTACCCGTACCCGTATCAGCAACTTAGCTTGTAGCCCTACCTAGACCTTGCAAAGCCCATAACTTTCTATGTATCAACTTTCATGTCTTGAAATTTCATATCTGGAACATTCTCATATGCCCCCTCATGCATACCAAAAATCAACACTCAACTCTTCCTCTACAACATACTTCCTTCACAAACCTACTAGCCAATTAGCCCTCCATTTGCACAAATCCTCCTCCATGGAACCAACCATGCACTTCCAAAAGACTGTGAAAGACTTTTTGAGCACCCATTTGGCCATTTCAACCGATCGAGCAACCTCAGATCTCAAATCATTAGCAAACCATTTTTCCAACATGAGCAAAAACACTAGGTTTACAAGAGAAACTCAGTCAACACACCACCTTCCGGTCAACGCCCATCTCTGAAACTTTTCTCACACCTAGAGGTCATCAATACACACTTCTGGACCAACTTTTGAGCTCAGACTCCTCTTGGAACCCATACTTCCTATACCATGGTTTTTTGACCTGCATACCCTTAAGCACAAACTAGGAAACCCGGGAGTAAACAAAATTCTCCAATTGCACACAAAAGAGCTTCAAAACTTGAAATCACCTGGAACACACTTGAATGAGGTCAACACACCTTCTATCCCACTAAGACACTTTGACAACTTGCAATTCTTCAAATGACACCTGGAAATCTCCATACCCAGCCTGCATACCTTGCACATACAACAGTCAACATGCCAAAACACCAAAAACTGATCATGACAACATTCTAACATCACCAAGCCACCTCATCCACTTTGAAAAACCAAACTCAACTGATCTCAACTCTCTTTTGTCTTCCAAGACCCAAAAAATTATCAAATTTGCAAGATTGACACTCACTACTCAATGAGCACTAACAAAAATGTTCAAACTCAATAAATGACCATAACTGACTCTTTTGACCAATCAAATACATGAAACCTCATGGATTACACTTGGGCCAATCTTCTTCACACTCCATAACAACCTTGCCTTCATTCTTCAACATTTGACCAACTAATCCATCCATCAAAAATTGACAAGAACTCACCTTTAGGACCAAAGTCCCTGAATACACCTAGAACACACAATTCACCACAATGCCTGAAGCAGGCTCATGAACTTGTTGCTCCCCCTTAACCAAGCACATCTTCTCATGACCTTTCTTGTCTTACAATATCAGTCAAAACTCAACTAGCATCCACTATGCTTCCTTTAGCTGGCAAGTGTCTCCTTGAAGCCTAAGGAGAGACACCCCTAACCCACAATGTCCTAGAACAATGTGAAACCAACAATTGCCCTCAACTTCTCATATTCTCTCTCCTTCTTGGACAACTTGAACTGATGATTCTTCTTCTTCTTCTTTTGCTTGATTGAATCAACTTGTTTATCTTCTTTATCACTTTCCTTTTCTTCTAGGATGGTATTGATAATACATGGAGAAAATAAAGATTCTTTGCATACCTTTTCACTTGAAGTATCAGTCTCACATTTCAAAGCATCAACACTTAACATTGTCAACTAATATTCTTTATAGGAAACTTGCTCAACAGCATCAGTTTGGTTACTTAAGTTTACAAATACCTTAGGACAAGTTTCAACTACCTTGGTCTCTTTAATTAGCTTTGTCTCTTTATTCTTATCATGAGCAGATAATGAGTACCCTTGGCATTCTTCAACATGTGCAGCATCTTTTACCATGGCAAACAGTCCACTTGGACCTGCAAACTAATCATGGCACATACTTTCCACTTTTGGTTTCCATATTTTAACTTGCCTTCTACCTTGCACTCTAAGAGCTTGAAATGACTTATTCTGAGTTGATGTCCTTTGTTTGCAGAACTTAGCACTGTGATCAATTCCTAGACAATTGTAGCAAACCACTCTTCTTGATGGAAACTCAGCTTGTCTTACCTTGTTAGGACAAAATCTGCAATGTGTCCTATGCCATGACAACTATAGCACTCACTTTGACTCACAACACTTGATTGATGATTCCATTCACAGTTCCAAGCAAATTCATTCCTAGAAGGTCTTCTACACTGTCTAGCCTTATGACCGAATTGATTACAAGTGTAGCAGTAACCATTAAAATTTGCATACCTCATTGCATTTGGTTGTCTAGTTTGATTTGTCTTCCTTCTGTTAGCAACTTCATGTCTTGACCGATTGTTGATCTTCAAAGTTTGATTGGTCTTGTCCACAAAAGTCTTCAAATCATCATGAGTAGTGATTTTTTGTTCTTCTATGTATCCAAGACCAGTTCTATCACTTGCATATTTTTTACTACTCAGAATGTTATCTAAATCAATTGATCCTTTTTCAAACTTCACAAATGACTTCACTTGATTTGAGGTCTTTTTCGACTCATCTCTTAAAGAACCAATCTCAATTACATGCCTTGAACATTCAACTTCTTTGGCCTTTAAGTTTGCATTCACAGTCTCTAACTGATCATTAAGAAGCTTGACTGAATTTTTATACTCTTTGAAGTCTTCATCTATTCTTGCCTCAAACACACTGAATTGCACCTCATAGTCCTTTATTTGAGATTTCAACTTCTTTGGCCTTTAAGTTGTGCATTCACAGTCTCTAACTGATCATTAAGAAGCTTCACTGAATTTTTATACTCTTTGAAGTCTTCATCTATTCTTGCCTCAAACACACTGAATTGCACCTCAGTCCTTTATTTGAGACTTCAACTTCTTGGTTTTCTTCTTCTCAATCTTCAAATCTTCAAGGGCATTCATCAACTCAGTCTCACTGATTACCTTGTCTTTTTCATCATTTGTATCACCTAAACCACCTCCAAACCATGTAGATTCTTCTTGATATGAGCACCTACCTTCTTCAGCGATGAAGAGAGCTTCATCTTCAACAGGACCATCATCTTTGTGATCATTCTCAGAATCAATGCCATCATTCTCATCAGACGAACTGCAATATCCCTTGGTGTAGAGACTCCTCTTGTCCTTGTAAAACTTCTTTTGGCCATTATATCTTTTGAAACTGTTCTTCCTCTTATCAGACCTGAATTTCTTCTTGTCATTATCATGATCTTCTTCATGTTCTTCATTATCATTTCCCTTATGCTTATGAGGACACTTGTTGGCAAAGTGACCTATCTCTCCACAATTGAAACATTTGAAGGGAAATTTACCTTTAAACTTGCCTGAACCTGTTATCATTTTTCTTATTAACGGAGCTATTAGTTCATCATCATCAATATCAGAAATCTCATCATCCTTGACCTTCTTACCTTGGAACTTCTTCTTTAGCTTCTTTTCTGCATTAAACGCTGCTTCTTTCTTTGGTGGTTTGTCCTCATTAACTCTCATCTCATAGGCAAAAAGAATGCTATGCAATTCATCCATCTTCATTTTGGTGAGATCATGACTTTCTTCTATAGCAGAAACTTTTGAATCAAATTTGAAAGTGAGAGACATTAATACCTTTTGCACTATAGTGTCTTCTTCAATAACCTCTCTCATGTCTTTGATCATGTTCACTACCTCATCAACTCTTACAAGATACGAAGCCACAGTATCCTCTTCCTTCATTTTGAAACTTTCAAATTGCCTTCAGTAGGTTTGTAGTTTGGCCAACTTGACTTTTGAATCTCCAAATAAATGAGTTGCAATTTGTCCCAAATCTCCTTGGCAGACTTGCAATGGATTACCTTGGTGAACTCAGCGTCTGAAAGACCACAAATGATAGCATTCATAGCTTTGCAATTGTCCTCACTCAGCTTCTTGTCTGTAGCACTAGTTGGAGGAGTAGGTGGCATGGAATAACCATCCAAAACAAATTGCCCAAGTGTCAAACCCCAAGGACATGATGTAGATCTTCATTCTTGCACGCACTCTAGAAAGCATAATTGAATTCATTGAACAATGGAGCTTGCTTAATACAGAAACCTTGAGAAATTGTCATTGTACCTAAGAATACCTTCAAGTGGTTAAACTTGTACAAAAGGTCCTGCTCTAATACCAATTATTAAAGGTACAATCACTGAGGGGGGGTGAATCAGTGAATCAAGATATTTTAATACTTCAATCTAAATCCTTCAAACCCTTAGTCATACACCATAAGCAATCAAGAGGCAAATAACCCACTCATAGTAATGAACATAAAAGATAAGCAAGATAACACAAGATCTATGTGGAAAACCCTCTTGGGAGAAAATCCACTCTCAAGCTTGCAAACACATGGACTACGTGTCCTATAAGATTATTACAAACATGAGACTTTAGTGAAACACCCACTTCACAAAGAGCACCAACCCCTAAAGATGACAAGCACCAACTTGCCTAAGATGTTGAGCACCAACACAACATCTATGAAATGAAGTTTGAACAACACCAGAACTTTGATTGCTTCTCAATCTGATGGAGAAACCCTACAAAACAACCTCCTTCAATCTTCTTCACTCTTTCAAACCTTCACACACAAGCAAGGCATCCAAAACCACCTTTTGCATTAATCTACACACCTTCACTTGTTCTCATGCATCAAACCCATAAATTCAACATTAGAATTACAACCACAAGGTCATACATGCAATCCACACTCTGATTTGCCTCTCAAGACATCCACATGGCTCTCACAACATTCACCAATCTTTTGCTTATCTCCAAACTTTCTAAACAGACATAATTAGTCCAATTAGACCTTGTACTTATACCACTTTCTTGGTCTAACCCATCTTGGTTGGCCAAGATGCTTACCATACTTGTCTTACACTTGAAATAGGTCTCCACACACGTTACATGGGTGAAGAAGAAGAAGAAGAAGACTCAAATCCTCCATTAGGCCTTAATGAGACCCAAAACAATTAGGCCTTCACATCCACATGTTACTCTTGCAACCTCTTGGACCACCTTTAGCTTCTACCAATGCTTCAAACACATCAAGCCTGTCTCCAATAGCCCCTTGCTCACTCTTATATGGGTCCATGCCACCTGGAACACCAACTCAATACTTGAACCTACCAATTAGGTCTCCTTGCTCTTTAGGCCTTTATACACAGAAAATACAATCTCAAACTTCTAAATCAACTACTCAAATCTTTCACATAGCCATATGATTAGATCACATGGGTGAAACCTTTAGGACCTCTGCAACACTTTCATGTGCCTTAGACACATCAACACAGGCTCTAAGCACTCAAATCAACTCTCTCAAAATGACCACTTAGACTGGTCATATACAGTCAAGCTATTTTGACTCTCCATAATAGATCAGGGGAAAATCATGACAACCAATACCTTCTCATCAATCTTGGAGACTTATAAAACATCTCCATACTCATTTGCTTCCTCAACTCTCCTCAGAACATCTTCAATTATGGGTTCATGCCACCTGGAACACCAACTCAATACTTGAACCTACCAATTAGGTCTCCTTGCTCTTTAGGCCTTTATACACAGAAAATACAATCTCAAACTTCTAAATCAACTACTCAAATCTTTCACATAGCCATATGATTAGATCACATGGGTGAAACCTTTAGGACCTCTGCAACACTTTCATGTGCCTTAGACACATCAACACAGGCTCTAAGTACTCAAATCAACTAGACTAGTCATATACAGTCAAGCTATTTTGACTCTCCATAATAGATCAGGGGAATATCATGACAACCAATACCTTCTCATCAATCTTGGAGACTTATAAAACATCTCCATACTCATTTGCTTCCTCAACTCTCCTCAGAACATCTTCAACTTACCTCTGCAAGACGGTCACTCAAGCTGCCAGTGTATTCAATAAACATAATCAACTTCTAAGTCTTTGTTCATACTAAATATGGATTGGTCAAACATCCAAAATCCATACATATGGTCCACATGGAATCTACAACACTCTCCAATAGTTAGTTCATCTTGAAACGTCAAAACACCATCAAGAACTCTTCAATTATCCTTCTCGGGTCATTTGCAGAACATGGTCAAACCTTCAATCAACTTTGGAGCTCAATAACTTTGACTGTACAGATAGTCAAACCTTATACTAGATTCTCTGGATGCGCCTTGAAGTCCTCTTCAACTTTGCTTTTTACACCATCAAGAAATTCGTCCTAAATCAAAAGATATTAGCAAAATACTACAAAATGGTTTTTCCCTTTGCTAATTCAAATGGCAACGGTCACTTGTAATGTAAACACTGCAAACACGTGTCTTCATCTCATGTCCCCTGCCAACTTGCTCAAACGTGCTTTGTAGATCTCCTTGCAAGCCTCCTGACTTTTAACTCTCATCGCTCACCGTTGATCATTGATCCTCGCTTCCGAGATCAAGACACTTGGCACCCTCGCGTGTCTTCTGAGACCATTGCTATCAGTCCCTGCTCTTGCATCACTTGGCAATCCCGCGTGCCTTCTGAGCACATTGCTGTCAAACCCCGCTCTTGCGCCACTTGGCAGTCCCGCATGCCTTTTGTGTACCCTACAATCAGTCTCCAATGCTCTTTTGCCACTTGGCAATCTTGCGTGTCGTCAATCTTCTATTGAATCATCGTGATTAGACACATGTCACTAGCGCGTACAATCTCAGGAACCTTTGACATAATGACTTCACGCACGCCATTGATCTCTATCTGCACGATCATACGCTCACCGTAGAATCTTCGTCTGTCAGATTAGACGCTCACCATTAGATCTTTTGAACGCTCACCGTTAGATCTCCTCTTCCAAATTTGGCTAAGTATAGAAACTTAGTGAACTCTGTCTGAGAGGCCAACTTTGCATTGTTATAACTTTTGCTACGCTCAATATCCATACCTAAAATTTGAACCACATGATCACCTCTCATAGGGGAATCCATCCATGTATCAAACTGCACCTGAAACCTTCACACATGTGAGATATGACGTCATCAAACTGTTTATTCAGTCTTGACTGCCAAGATGACTACTTGAACCTAGACACTCATATGACTGCTCTGATGAATTCCTTTCACTTCCATAAGCACTCTAAGCACTCATAACACCCCATAGAGTCTCTGCAACTTGACCATACCATCAATAACATCCATCATTTGCCTATCCAAGTCAAACACTGAAGAACATTGAAGCACACTTTGTCATTGTCATTCTAGCACACATGACACCTTGTCAACATCCTTGGTCACCTTGGAGACATTATTAACAAACCTCCAACAGCTCTTTCTCCCTTGTGTGTTCATGTTGTTGAACAATTCTTGGGTAATTCTATATAAGTACAACTCATTAAGAGACATGATGGGTTTTATCAGTTTCGACTTTTCAACTCTACCATGCAAAAACTCCTTTTTATTTTGGAGGAAGTTGCTTTGTGAATATTGAAAGGAGATTCAAACAAGAGTTCAAATGTGATCAAAGCTCAAAGCTCAAGTGCAAAGAGTCATGAGCATTTCTTAAAGGAAATTGTATGAGATGACTGCAAAACGAGAAAGCCAAAAAGTATACAACGCCAAACATTTCAAAAGCCTAAAGCATGATAAGTGGAAAATCACAAGAATCCTCTAGGACTTTCAACCCAAAAAGAACCCCTGAGTCCTTAAGTAATCTAAAAGACAATGTAAATGTTTTACAACACAATATGAAACAAAGGATTCCAAAATGTTTTCACAATGTAAAAGCATTTAACCCGAGCTTACATTTAGAGGAAGCACTCAAGCAGTCTCATTTTAAGGAACATTGAACCTAAGAAATAAAACAAATATCTTTGAACTAAAGTTTGATAGGGCCTCAAAGAAAGCTCCTTGAAAGTTTGAGCAAGTTACCATGAATGCCACGGGAATAGAGTGGCAATGACTTTGCCTCCAGACCTAGACAAAGGTTCACTAAATTAATAATGAAGCTAAATTCTAGACTTCAAACTTCGGCTTAAATATTAGTCTTGATTTAAAGCTAATAAAGGCTAAAACCTAGCAGATGTCTTGGAATTTGGAGGAAGCTATCTAACTAAGAGTCTTCAAGTTGAAGGAATTCCACTTAGATATAAGAAAAAATGACAGATCTCATTTTGTAATACTCCACTTTGCACATGATAATTGGAATTTATTTTAATTTTATAGAACAACCTTAGAATAAAAAAATTAGTTCTTAAGGTAATCACTGCATAGGATTCATTATTTATAGAGGATGTAGGTCTATGGGAGCAATCACTATGAGGCTAAATCAAGGGATGCTATATATTTGCTTAACATATGCAGTTGATCCAGACACTGTCATCCTCAATCCAAACATCTGGCTTCTCCAATTGTGTTTGTCTCCTCCATTTTGGTGGCGAATTTTCAACAATAATAGATTTCACATAACAGCAAAGGAAGAGGAGCACATGTAGGCTTGCATAGGAAATCAGTACAAACCTTAGAGGATAGTAGAAATAAATGACAAAGGGTTGAGTATCGATAATCCACTTCACCCTCCAATTGTACCATAGAAAACAAATCATCTGCCCTAACATAAATAAATGAAAACTTTGATAATATTGTTCTCATTTATCTCAACTTTTTAATATTTATAGTTTAAAAAGAATGAGAATTCCAAGAAATGCACAGCCGAACAAACTGATAAATCCCTTAAAAGAACACGTCATAAATTTTATAAAGATTAAAATATAATTTGATCTTTAATATTTCAGTTCTCAAGTTGAAAAACAAAGAAGCTGATAGGGAATTCTTCACTTCTTTCTTGTCGCTAACCTTCGAATAAATCACTAGTATGTGTTTCTTAAACATACCGAGTACATGCACTCATTGATGAGAAAGTCTTCAAGTTCACGAACATTTGAAACATCGAGTTGTTGCATCAAGAGATCATATGGCAATACCTGGGGAACCAACATGAAATCAGTTGCAGTTTATATAATTTGAAAGTTAGCCCTCCATCATATTGCATTGTAGAACACAAAAAAAAAAAAACCATCATTCTCACAAGAGGGGTACATCCTAAAAAAGGAAACAAACCAGACGTCTTTAATATGTACGTTCAGTTAAGCTTCATGCTAATACCTTCGCTGTTTCTGCCAATGTCAACACTGTCAATTGCTTCAATTTGCGCATTTGATCAGGCTCCAATGAAGGAAGCTGAGCAGCATTACCTGTTAAATATTTTAGTTTTTGCAAAGATCAAATATTGAACTCTTTTTGTTTACTAACTCTTACCTGATGTAAGATGGAAAGACAATGCCAAAAAATAGTAGGAAAAAAATACTGAAAGATTTGAAATACTGTGCCTAAAAGGAGCACTGTTAGAAACAGCCTATGTGATGCACTGGAAATGAAATCCATTTAATTACGCACCGGCAATAAGGATGAGCATGTAGGAAGGCACTGGTTGCAGCAGTCAGAGGAGATATTTCTGAATATTTTCCAATTAAAAAGGAAAACTCACTTGGAGCATGACATCTACAATTCGACTGAAAACATTCATGCAGTACAAACAAGCATAACACAATCTATTGAATGCTCATTGTCACTTGTGCTAAGTAAGCATGTCTCAATGGTTGATAGCTTCATGTACACAGCCACAACTCTAACAGGATGTTCAACCGAATGTCTGTATTGCTTTTTATCATTCTCCTTGAATGTTCTGAAATCTATTAAAAGAGTAAGAATGGGAACCATCTTTTACAGTAATGTTGCTGAAATCAGTATGACAACCAACTGGAGAGAGAAAGACATCACAATTTAATGCAGCAGTTGGCATATCCAAGCACACGTCATATAAATGTCAAAATACACATATATAGAAAAAATGAGCTTTTGAATACAACTTTCATCAACTTGATCATAAGCACCTTGTAGTTGGAAAGACATGCTGGACCTATATAAAAAAAATGAGCTTTTGATGTCTGGAGAGAGAAAGACATCACAATTTAATGCAGCAGTTGGCATATCCAAGCACACATCATATAAATGTCAAAATACACATATATAAAAGTAATGAGCTTTTGAATACAACTTTCATCAACTTGATCAGAAGCGCCTTGTAGTTGGAAAGACATGCTGGACCTAGTAGGAAAAAAATACCGAAAGATTTGAAATACTGTGCCTAAAAGGAGCATTGTTAGAAATAGCATATGTGATGCACTGGAAATGGAATCCATTTAAATAAGCACCGGTGATAAGGATGAGCATGTAGGAAGGCACTGGTTGCAGAAGTCAGAGGAGATATTTCTGAATATTCTCCAATTAAAAAGGAGAATTCACTTGGAGCGTGACATCTACAATTCGACTGAAAACATGCATGCAGTACAAACAAGCATAACACAATCTATTGAATGCTCGTTGTCACTTGTGCTAAGTAAGCATGTCTCAATGGTCGATAACTTCATATACACAGCCACAACTCTTAACAGGATGTTCAACCGAATGTCTGTATTGCTTTTTATCATTCTCCTTGAATGTTCTGAAATCTATTAAAAAGAGTAAGAATGGGAACCATCTTTTACAGTAATGTTGCTGAAATTAGTATGACAACCAACTGAAGAGAGAAAGACATCACAATTTAATGCAGCAGTTGGCATATCCAAGCACACGTCACATAAATGTCAAAATACACATATATAAAAAAAATGAGCTTTTGAATAAAACTTTCATCAACTTGATCATAAGCGCCTTGTAGTTGGAAAGACATG
Organism: Torreya grandis; assembly: GCA_037957365.1. NCBI lineage: Eukaryota > Viridiplantae > Streptophyta > Pinopsida > Cupressales > Taxaceae > Torreya > Torreya grandis. The sequence continues at coordinate 4,240,245 of JARHVA010000429.1, forward strand.
CTGGACCTATACCACGATTTAGCAGATAAAACATGCCCAACACCTGAAGCTAGCTTTTGGCTTGAAAATAAAAGCAAACTTCTGTGCAGAAATTAACTTGTGCCACTAAGTTTTTTCTTTATAAGCAAGTCTCAAAATGCAAAAAAAGAATGCATCTTTGGTTTGGACTTTGGTTTAAGGTTAAACTTGTAAAAACAAGTTATTCAAGACACAATATCTAGAAGGGCTGCAGTAAATCAGCATTGCCATTTAGAATTTGTGGTCGTGAACATTACAAAAGAAAAGAAGATATTGATGGAGATCAGTTAAGATCACACACTACAAACTATTCATAACATCTTAAAGGATATTCTGAAGAAAAATCAAAAAAACATTGTATATACGACACCACAAAGCACAGTAGAGGATATTCTGAAGAAAAATGAAAATACATTTTAGATACAACACCACAAAGCACAGTAATAGCTATGGAGAGATTGAGCAATTTAGAAGAGAAGGTGGTGTTTCTTAACGAATCACTTTGTGGAGGGTGGCGAGGATGATGAAGATGCAGCTCAAGGGCCCAAGCATGAACAAAGAGCTGGCCCCATTGGACAAACAGAAGACACCTCTAGAGAAATATTTCCATATATGCATTTGTCTTCAGCTTAGCTTAGGGCTGTCATTACAGATCTCCTTTGAGCAGTTGGTTTTTCAACTCGCAAATTTTGGATCGTAAGCATTATTTAAACCTGGAAGTCGACAGAAATTAGTAATTACAGTTAACATGAGATGGGATTGGCCTGTGACTGTATGGGCATTACAGCTTCTGTACATGTTTTTAGAGGCTAGGCATCTCCCATCTCCAGATTTTTTCTTGGCTTTAGACATAAAACAATGTCTAAAAAATATTTTGCAACAAGTATTTCAAAAAGGTAAAGGCAATAAACATCCACATTTTCAATCTTAGGAATGCAAACAAAAGATTCAAATAGGGAAAAAGTGGGAGTTATGATGATATCAAACGAGAGATAAAGTAATCTTCAGGAAATATAAGGCACCTATAACCAACAAAAAGAATTTAACTGCCAGTTGCAAATGCCTTTCCAGACAGAGAATCAATTGCCACATAGTGGAAGACATGATCCACATGGTGAAAGAAATGATGAACTCAGCATTTAGACCCAACTAGACAGGAATCTTTCTGAACAAAAACCGGCATTAGTAGTATAGAAAGAAATGGAAAAAGGTCCAGAACCAATGTTTCAAATAAAGACCGATGTGTTTGAAATTTCCTCAATATTTACCCTAAACAGCTGCAAAAATTTATAAACAAAAAAATTGCTCAAGTATAAGCTGCTTCAAAACAATCTGCAAATCTTCTTCAAACTGGCTAAAACCACAATCCTTTTTTCCCCAAAAACTATTACCAAAAACACCATCCCAAAAAATTACCCTTAATTTCAATGATTATAAATCCAATTTGCCAAGACAGCACATGATTCTGCCTGGAAATCCATAGAGGGATGTAAAATCTTGCCAAAGAAGACTATTGGTAAAATCGCATGATGATATTATCTCCCCCAAAATCAACAACATCCAGGTTAAATCTTAGGAAGCTATTCAAAACCCTAGCAACACAAAAAAAAATGTTTCAAGCCTAACGTATCCTAGCTATAACAATAATTATTAACTAGAATATATCAAGTGCAATTAACTGCAACAGGATTGTGCCATCATACCAAAAAAGGTTTTGATCAGAGCAGTACAGAGAAGGTATCGTGTGTTGAGGGAGAACACTCACTCTTGTAATCATTCCATGTGCCATGAGCAAACAAGCGAAGCAGATCCAAAAATTTAGAAAATTCTGATCCATGAAGCTGCACAAAAAAGAAAATAAGAAGTCAGGTTACCAATAGTAACACAACAGAACTATAATACTTCGACAGGAATCCAAATACCCCCTAACCAAGACTGCTTTGGACACATTACCACAATAATTCTTCATGAGATGTTCTTATGAATAATTAATCTCATCAAGATTCAAAACACAATAAAACTAAAATTCAGACAAGCAAAACAGTTTTTAATAATGCTTTCAAACCAGGCCTGCTGTATGCAAAACTACACCTATCAAGTAAACTAAATATAATAATTTACTATTAGAATATTAGTTAAAGAAAAAAATCAGGAAAATAGAAACAAAAGGCTTCTTTTATGCAAAAGAAAATCTTCAACATGATGAAATTTACCACATGAGGCATCACGTGGATGTGACACACAACCTCAGAAAGCATGAACATATAATGATGGCACAATTGTACGAAATGAATTATGGACAATATTCAAATTAAAAGTCAGAAGAAATTTACAAATTTTAAAAGGGTGCCGAAAAGTAAAACATTTAAAATGTGCATGGCTTTTCGGCTCCTTGTTGCTTCAACAGAAAAATGAGGACCAATGAGGACCACTCCGTCCTGAGAAATAAACTAGATTGTACTTGAGATATCCTTTGGTCTTTCAAACACAATGAATACATTAACAAACATTCAATCGTAAGTATTGAGGGGGCGGGGTGACTTCCATAGTGTAGTATTATTTAGTATTTTATTTTTGTGGCATTTTTCAGTATGTGGGAGTATTTTTAATATTCAAGTCATCACCATGATGACGACTTGTGTGCAAATTCCATCCTGTAGATACAAATATATTTTAAGTTCCCTTTTTCTGAGCCTGCCTGCACATGGTACACACTATGCAAAGAAAACCTGGAAGCAAACATGCTCAAAGGCAGGTCGATGTTAACTATAATTAAAATCAGTAAATTGAAAACCAGTCCAGATAAGTATTGGTCCATTGGATTAGATAAGCCAAAATTCTCAAACTAAATATAAATTGAGAAATTTATGCAAATAAAAAAAATGATTGGATTCCCAAAGGATGCCAAAAAGGTAAAGCGTTTGAGATGTATGGCTCCATACACTAGGAAATAAACAATGCCACTTCTTTGGCCTACTGAAATAAATCTTTGCACAAGAAGCCCTTAAGCTGTTTACTAAGGTCAAATCAGAATTTATAGCCTTATATTTCTCCAAGGTGCAACGACTCCTGGTGTTTGTCGCAATTAAAGTCTAGCTTTCCAATGGTAGTGGATGATGTGGTAATGGTAAAATCCTGGTACCCAGATGCACTCTTTTTGGATGGAATGCTTGGAATTTAGCTTATTTCAGGAGTACTTACTCTGGGAATAACAACAACATTGTCAGACATTGCCGTAATTACATGTTTTTGGTACTTTATGTGACCAACCTCAAATGAACAGGGGCACCTGGGTTTATTTTCTGATGAGAATTCCTGATGCCTGGAAATACGGTAGATCAGATGCCGTCCCTCTATTATTAATATCATTTTTGTCAATCTAAAAGAAGTCATATCAAAATAAATTTGAAAACCAGGAACAGAAACAATTTCATTTAGCCCTATCCTCATATTAGATGTCATTAATATTTTAAGTTTTTCCTCTATCATTGTGTAAGATGACTGTTTTTGCCTAGGGCAACATTATACTTGGTTTCCACTGCTTATCACCAACAGTTGCATCGTGTTGCCTTTTAATGTGCTTGCACTGCAGTGCCAGTCAAAAAGTGGTAAAAAGGCCCTAAACCAAACAAAGCCAGAGCTTTCCTTTTATGCATATGGGGTTTTCTCCAACCCAACATTATTAGATATCATTTTTCATGATTCACAGCGTAGGGTATTAATTCTCAAGACTTTCCTTCGATGACCCATACCTGACGAGCAACGATTCAAAAGAACCAAAAGCTTCCACAGTGACTATTGACATTGTGCAAAAGTTGGAAACACATGTCATATGTTCTAAACAGTAACCTACCATGAAAACTAGATAAAACCGAGATCCAAACAACTCCAGCGGTGCTCAAATTGCATGACATGACCACAAATTTCGTGGAATTTATAGCAATTCTGCTTTTCCAAGAATCCCTGGGCATGACCCACACTATGCGAAACCATGCTCAAGCAGAACTTGATGTTCAATGTAGTAGAATTCGGTAAAATGAAAACGAATTCAAGGACCTAAAAAAAAATCACAAAAATTAAACCCACACTGAAAATAAAGAAATTAAGTCCTAAAACTAAAAAAACAAATAACCAATGTAGCTTAATTGGCCATAGCTAAGGTTTAAAAAATATTGAAAAGCAATCTGAAAAGGGGCATATTCAGGGCACCAGCATAATGATCAGAGCTTGTAATTGGCTACAGTAGGTCGCGAGTTCGAGTCCCGCTGAGTACATCTTCTACTTAACAAAAGGTTGCGTGTTCGAATCTCATCCAATAGCATAACCAGAAAAAAAGAAAAGAACAAGCATAATTATTAGAGCTTCTAATTGGCAACAGCAGGCCGCGAGTTCGATTCCCGCTGAGTACGTCTTTTACTTGGTAACGGAAAGGTCGCCAGTTCAAATCTCATTAAGTCACATAACCAAATAAAACAGAAAACCCAACACATTAAACAAGAATACTAACCTCCATGATATTGGGTACCGACAAAATCTCTGAGAAAGCAAATAATGAAGGATTAGATGTGGCGTTTACTATCAATCTGGCCGCTTCCACTCCTGTGGCATTCTCGGCCTCCTTCACAAACTGCTGTACAAACTCTGCCTGCCTCTGTTCAATCTCCATTATTTTGTCTGTGTTTGTTCAGCCAAACATTAGAGATCGGGAAAACAATAACATGAATATCTATCAATCAATCAATCCCTGAATATGTGCAAAAAGAGAGGGAGCAAAAATTATTGTTGGGTTTTGAGGGATTATAACGAACAAATAAAATTGCAAAAAGAAGCAAGCGATTGCTTATATTGCAAGCTTTGAGAGATCGATTGAAAAAGCTCCTCCCCAATTAAAATTTCTTATTTAGTACTTTCATTTTGCTTTCTATTTATTTATCTGCAGAAAATCTAACACGACTCTCAATGTCGGCCTGATTATATTTGAGTAATTTTTTTACAGACCTAAGAATTTTAGAATTTTTAAATAAGAACCTACAAAAGTACAAAATAAAGAGAAGTACAAGTGTAGAGTTTACATATGGTTTTATATATCCTAGTTTTTTATGTTCTAAAAATTGTTGAGATATTTCAAATTTAAAAAAAAAAAAAATATTTATGTTAATTATATATTTTATATTTTCAAGTTATATTTTAAAAAATATAATTTTTTGGAATCACTATTTTTTATTAGATCTTTTGGAACATCACTTATGATCTTTCATCAAGAGAAAGGAATTGTCCTTTAATTTCTTAGTAGGAGAAAAGATAATTTATTTCTCTTAATAGTAATATGAAACGTTGAACATAAAAGAAGAATATAATTATTCCATAAAATTATAAAATTTATTTGTGTTAAGTTTAATTAGTACCTACACAGTAGGATACTATTGTAATCGCTTCAAACTATTAATTTAAATTGGAATTTGTGCATCTAATCAAAACACGTGATTTTTTAGTTTCAACATTAGATTTTGAAAATTATGTTATTTTTTTAAAAATGATATGTGAATAGTTGCAGGGCTTTGGACAAGACTATATCCTTGAGGAAATTACCCCATTTTCAATTTAAAAATAAATAAATAAATGACACTAGCCAATGAAATCACACCAAATACCAAAATTAAACATAACCTATAATCTATGAAAAAATAATGACAATGACATGTACGTACGATCTCCAGGGCCACCTTTTCCCAATGTTTAAAAAGAAATAAATTATGTGTGAAATCTTTGTATTTCTCACCAAATTTTTTTTCTTGAGGTTATGTTTCAGTTTCTAGATCAATTTTTTTAACAAAATGGCTCGATAGGATTCAAAGATCTGTCTGAGCGATCTTGCTTCTTCTCTCCTTTCTTTTCCTCTCAACCTTACCCCAGAAATAATTTTTTTAATCTCGATTAAACCCACATGGTATTTTGCATTCTTTATTTTGTAACGAATTGGAGATCTTTTTGTGGGTTTTCTGATATGGAATTGGTTGATTCGAGGGGTTAGGGCTCTGAGCATGTGTTGTTCTGCAAAGGTAGATGTAAGTGAATATTTTGAAGACTCGTTTGTGTTATAAATATAAAATTGCTTGATTGGGGCAAGCACCCACATATGGGTTATCTCCATCATATGGGACGTGTTGAGAATTCACCTTTAGATGTGCTCTAAAATTGTAACCATTTTTGGTATGTAGTTTTGGCACTTGTGAATTAATTTATGCAATGCCTATGTGACTCCCTTACAATTTCCTTTTAGCTAAGCATTATAGAGTATAAGAAACAAATAATGCAATCCATCAATTTGAATCTAGGAAACGCTTTTCCACTATGTATGGACAGAAGCAGGCTGTCAGGGGGGTTGTGCGGAGGAGGGTTGAGGCAAACTATGCCCAACCCTATGCTCCCAAATGAAGAAGACTGGATGCCATGATGCATTCATTACATATTGAGTGCCCATTTTCTTTTGTTCTGCCAATTTGCAGAGCTACATGAGATAACATGGATATTAATTGATTTAGACATTATGTATGATTTCTATGTTGTTTGCTTGGATCTATTTGTGCCTCTAGGTTTGACCATCGATCCCCCTCAAGCTTGAATAATCACTAGTTGAGCTCCCTTCTTGATGAGTCTATTAGACCCATGAGCTCACCATATTCCTATTAGAGCTCCCCATCTTGCCTGAACAAGGTCGATTCATGACCTACCAAGCTCCATAACTTGTTGTTTATTTCAAGTCTTTAATTCAAGAAAAGCACTCCCAATTTGCATTGATCATAAAAAGACCACATTGTGCCTAAGGCTATGTTGGTCAGTTGGTAATGTGGTGTTCTTAGTGAAGCCCATGTTGCATGATGCGATTTGTTGAATTGTGCCTGGTCCAGGACACATGGAGGCTCATCTACAGTCCATGCGGTGCAACCTAATTGGCCTCCCTATGCTCAAAAAAATCCTCCTAATGACTCGTTTGCCCCATCATCATCCTCCCATGTCAACCTCATCATCATCCTCCCAATTCCTAGCTTAAAATTATAATTGCCACTTGGCAAACATTCATTCCCCAAGGTCTAACTGTCACCTTAATGTGACACCTCTAATTGCCCTCAAGACCTACTGGCACAGGCCTGTCATTACACCGCGTGGCTCTTCAAGATTGGTTTATGGGTCTACCAGGATCTATCATTACTAACATCTTAGGATTGATACCTAGGACCACGTTTCACTCCACTAATAACTCTATCATTGTTCTCCCAGACTGACAACCACACTCCGTCTTTGGGGCCAACTAACTTCATGTAATTAGTTCCTGGTCGACCTCCCATTGAGCTCCACATAAATAACACAAAGGGGCTCGGGACACTAAGTGATTAGCCAAAAAGCTTAAGGGAGGGTTTCATGTGTTTTTTGCATTGAGGTTGAAGTGTTAAGGAATAGCTCAAAGCCCTCAGGGCTTAAGAACTGTAGAGAGGTTATAAACAAAGGTTGGGAAAAGAGAAATTTCATGTTAAAGGCTCCAAGAAGGGTAAATAGGAAGCCAATAAAGGGTAAAGGCTCCAGTAAGGGTAAGTGCGGGAAGGGGTGACATCATAAAGAGTACCATACACTTGTACAAACAATCAATGAGTTAGTTTAATAAGAGTAATCCTAGTCATATAACAAAAAAGAGCTCAAAGCAATAGAAACTTTATGAATACTTAGTTAATTTAACATTAATATGAATGCTTATAATCTATTGATATAATATTTGATAAAATAAAATAAAAATCAGGACTTTTAAAGTAATATCATCTATCAATATAATTGCATCTTTTATATGATGTTAAATATTGTTCCATATAACCTTGTGAGAGTTGGTAGGTTTATTTCTCATGTACTACAAGTGCTCAAATCATACATAAAAAAATGATTATGAAAGAAACACTATCTGGATCAAATGGCACTTTCTCAAAGACTCGAGGCATCAAGGGTTCAGTTCCTCTGCATTGGCCTTTTAATCCTCCAACCACTATCCCAGAGGTTAAAATCCTCTGCACATTTGCTCTTATCGCTACAAGATGCCTAAAAAATAAAATATAAGAATACTTTGAAGGCTAAAAACTTTGTTTTTGAAAATATTTGATCTTCCTTGATGTCTACAGCTCTAGGATAGGGATATCCAATATCTTTAAGTATGAGCGCCTTAATTAAAGCTGCAATATGCTTTTAGGAGTTAAATGACATAATCATTGGCCTTATCACAAATAGCTATTATATGAACATGGTATTTACAAATAGTAAGTCGAACACCTTACCATTACCATTTAATGCATTGGTGTACACCTAAAAAAAATAAAAATAATAATTAATACGTTCAGGTTAGTTGCAAGAATAAAGAGGGAGAAATATAATTGCACAAGCAATACCTATCCATTGCTAATTTGGAAAACTCAACCTAAATAGTTTTTGAGAGCATGCATTTGTGCTTAGTCTACTGCAGCTGCCATTACCAAACATAGCTTTGTCACAATCATCTCTAACCTATTTTTTATGGTGATTTATTTATACGGCTCGCCATTCCTATGCAGGCATGTTTATGTTTATATTGCTCATGCAAACTTACAATATCTAGTCTTATGGCTATTATGAGTGATAAACCTTCCACTTTGGTATATTTGTACCCATTCCAAGTGTCAGTAGGGAAACCATTCTCTACAAATCCTGCAGTTATAGCATTACACAAAACCACATTTGTTTCAACCATTATGTCAAACACTTCTCGAACCTTGTGTATGCTTTCAAATTTTGCTTGGTGGTCTAAACAAATGTCTACATCATTTGAAGACAACTATTAACCTATTAGCCACGTGGTTGTTCATTTCTAGTTTGAATACATGTGACTGCTCAATAACTACCATTGTATCATGTAATAAATAATATAAATTTATAATATTTAACATGCATAATAACATTATATATATATATATATATATATATATATATATATATATATATATATATATATAATATTTTATATATATATATATAATATTTTATATATATATATATATATATATATATATATATATATATATATAATATATAATTTATAGCAATACTATACTCTATGATATATTATTGATTATTGATTATATTATATTTGTATCAATTATTATTATAATTTATAATAATGTATATTTAATATGTAATATAATTTCTTATGTCACATTTTATATTGATAATATTTAAGTGTTTTAATATATAATCATATAAATATGAATAATATAAATAATAATCTATACAATTATTATGTTATAAATACTAAAAACACATACCTCATTTTCGACCATAACCTCCACTAGAAACATCAAATTGTTGTTATTTAATGCTTCATGCAGAAAAGGTGAAAAGATTTGAGTGCTTGTTGCTTTCATGTGTAGTGATGCTAATGATTTACATTCTTTCACTTGCAGGGCCCTACTTGTCTAGATCACGAAGTCATACCCCTAACACTGCACATCCTAGCTTGGAATCTCTCACCACTTGCATGTTTTTTATTGCATTGAATTTATGCATCGCTTCATCATTGTTCATGTTCATTATGAAATGTGACATATCCTCCCCACATATCTCGTTGTCATGCCATATGAATTAACATGCCAGCTTCTTTTCCACCATCACCCCCACTAAAAATATCATATTGATGTTCCATCGAAAAAAGGTTAGATAAGTTCAGCATTGAAGTGTTTCATGTATCGTACCAGTGAATCTCTCGCCACTTTTATGTTTTTTTATGGCGTTGAAGTTTTACATTGCTTCATCATTGTCTAAGTTCACTATAAAATATGACATCTCCTCCCCATCCATGCCATATGATTCAATACATTGCCTTATTTTCCACCATCACCCCCATAAAAATATCAAATTGATGTTTCATGGAAAAAAGGTTAGATAGGTTCAGCATTGAAGCATTTTATGTGTCATACTATTGTTGAAACTAAATACCTTCTAACATGGCTTGCACCTCTAAGACAACTACTATTATTATGTTATGCAATCAAAACCTTAACCCCACAAACATGGCTTGCACAATGACAAGAGGCATGCAACTAAAAAACATCAATCAAACCTTATTTTCCTAGCTGCCAGCAGGTACTAAAGCCACTACACGGCTCTTGTTATATATTAGTTAAACATAAAAATATAATTTTAATTCCTTTAATTTAGTTGTATGATTATGTTGGGCTTAAAAATTAATTTATAATAAAAAAAATCCAAATTACATCCATTATTTAAGATAATATAGAAAAAATGTCTTATAAATGTTAAATGGATATAAAATTTAAAGTCGTTCATTTTTATTGATATTTTACAAGATTATACACACTTCATTTATAATTATATCTTTATATTTGTTCTATTAGTTATATTAAAAATGCAGAGATGTATCAATCTCTAGGCATCTATCTTAAATTTTGTCACATATTTTCGTCTATGGAAAAAAATTATATTGATCAATGGGTTCATTCTCATTACAAAAATTATCTAAGATACTTAGAAATTACAAAAATCAAATTTCAAAAAAAAAACTCTAATATTTAAATCACTAAAAAAAGGTTTTTCATTCCGTTGGAAGCATCAACAATGACTCAGACATTAAGTTACCTAAAAGATATGCAAAATATGGAGAACTATCTATGGCCCAAAATAGTAATTGAAGAAGAGTTAAACACAGAGAAGAACATGTGGATGAAACAAAATAACAAATGCATGTGTAAATGGGACATCGATATGCAAGAATGTCCAAACACTAAGGACAAAATAAATAAATATGTGACATAAAAATTCAAGGCAGCCATGTATACAAAATAGTCGAGATGGAAGAAAGCATGCTACATCAAAGAGTTTAATCCCTCGTGGGAGTATGAGCAAAAAATATATGTAGGGGCAGAAATCAAATGGAAGGCAAAGATGTTGATTACATGGTTTGGGATTAGCTCGCATCATCTTAGCTATAAAATAGGTAGGTGGATAGTATCTAAAGAAGAATGGGAAATAAGAATAGTCTATTTTATGACAAGGGGGTAGTGGAGACTGAATGACACTTTATTATAGAATGTACAACCTATAATGACATCCACACCAAGTACAAGGATAATTTAAGGGTTGACAACTTCACTAACTTGTTTAGAGAGAAAATGTTAGATAGTACAACAAGTTTTCTGATCAAGATTCATAGTAGAAGAGTTAGCATCGAAAAGACGCTAAAATTTTACATGATCAAAAGGATAACGCTCATGTCAGAGAGTTGTGTTAGCATAAGGTAGTTCTATTACAATACTCAATCTCAAAAATTGCTTAGTCTCATAAATGTTATTAAAATATTTCATTCACTCAGTTATTGACACTTAAATTTTAATATGTGAGTCGTAAGACAAATATAGGAAAAGTTTGATTATCATAAATTGTTATGAGTTTAATTTTAAAATTAATTAATAAAATTACTTTTTAAATTTGACTTAGTTACATTATCTATATATTTTAATAATTCTAGTTCCCAATTAGAAGTTATAATTGTGATATGCCTTGTTTTAAATTAAAAATAGAATTTATTTTCAATTTCCAAAAAAATATAATGCCTATAATAAAGTAAATTGGTTTCGGTTAGCTTGCTTAAGAAAAATTAAATTTTGATTTTTAGAACATCAACCCTTAGAGTTGTTTAAAATGGACTTACAATATTCTCAACAACCAAAAAATAATAATTAAAATTTTATTGAGGACTACTCTCTATTTTATAGAGATATATTTAAATATTTTTACTTTGTTGGATTTTTAATTATTTATGAGAATCTTTATGTCATTGAGTGTTTCTTTTTTATGAAAGATTTAAGTTACTATTATATAATAAATAATTTGTAAACATTTAAAAATAGTTTCAAAAATTTATTGGTTTTTAATTTGTATATTTTCAAGAATATAAATATATGGTTTTAGTAGGTTTCATACAGGTCTTTCTAGCTTTCGTTTTATGTGACTTTTGTTTTGTATTTTTTTTTTATTGTAAGATGTTGACTTATGCATCAATGAGGTCCTAATTTGAATTCAATTTATTTTTAAATACACGAGTATTTTAGTACATTTAAGGATCTATTTATTATCAATATAGGAATCATCTAGTAATATAAGTAATTTATTTATTATTCATATTAATTTATTAAGCATCTACAAACATTTAGATAAATCACTGAATCATTAGATCATTAATTGTAGTCCTGAAGTTTATGTTAGCGACACATTGAATTACAATAATTTATTTAGCTAATGAATGATTGTAATTATTAGAGTGTTATTTTTAATATTGTACACCATTGAGGGATCTAACAAATATCAAGATAAGCCAACTATTCCTTGGTACAAAATAGAGCCCAACACACATGTTATCATCCTTACAATTTTAGATCTAGTTGCCTAATTAGGACAAGAAGAAGAAGTCTATTTTCCCATTTATTTAAGCAAAGGTGTGGAAATTTGAGAGAGGTTTTTGGAGCATCAAGTCAAACACATATATCAAAATAAATTTCACTTACCTGACACTTCCAAAAAACACAACTTGACAGTTTGCATATGTACAAAGTAAAACTTGAAGATTTAAACAATATCATTTGTTCATCGTGAGTTTTATGGGTTCTTTCTGTCTTGTCAAAAGACCTTGATTTTCATTGTTAGACTTTGACTAGTATTTTTTTATCCTAATTTAGTTTTAAAACCCTAATAGGATAAAAATTGGTATAATAATTTAGATTGATAAATATGGCATTCAAGCATATATTTGAATATAAAATATTGGAAATGATTACAATGATTTGACAAATGGCATATATTAAATATAATAAGTATAACAAAGGGATGAGTACTTCACTTTTCTAGTTCATTTTTTTATTGTGATTATATTATGGCATTGGAATATAGACCAAAGCATACTTATGATTTACCTGGTTCAGGAACTGTGTTTCTATCAGTACAGGGTCAGTTCCATTGGATTTAGGCTAATATCGACTGTCAATATCAACTTGTGTTAATTGGTAGTAACCTTTACCAAAAAGAGGGTTTGTGACTATACAATCACTTTCATTTATGTTTGAAATATCTCTATATGTGATGTCAAACCTTGAAGATGTGCACAACTCTAAAAATCAACCTCCTTCACTTTAAAACCCTAAGTGTGTTTGTGAGGGATAGAAAACCTGTAAAAATATGAAAGTGCAATGGGATGAGCTAACCCAAATCATCATCATTTTATGATTAATCATTGCCTATGTATTTGATACTCTGATAAGGGAAATCAAGCCACATGTTCTCTCACTTAGTGTGATTATGCAATTGTGCTCCTTCGATATATGTATGCAACAAATGATTTAGCTTTAATACTTAACAATGTTTGCATTAACTTGGATTTGGTATTTTTTAGACTTGACTCGTTACTACTCCTAGTGATAGATTCTCAATTTAGGAATAATAGGAGAAAGTTTATTGATGTGTAATAGTGTATAGATGTGTTCTAAATAACTACCCAATCCCATATTAAGTAAGACTTCGATTTGTATATATACGAGTCCAATTGGATAATTTATCATACCACAAACATGCTAAGCAGATGGGTTGACCCTAAGGAAATTTTTGATTTTAAAAAGTAGGCATTATTGGGAGAAGGTTGGTATCAATCAAATCAAGTTAGTATAAATTGATGATACTTATCAAACCTGATGTTACTAACCCATGTACAAACAAAATGAACTAAAGGTTTGGAGATGTATGCACATAATAGTAAGCATGTTTGAAATAGATAATGAGGTTCATGTAGGTGTGTGACATCATAATGGAAGGATGAAACTCATAAGGTGTCATGTAGGTGTGAGATAATGGCAAGTTAGGACCATGTAGTCATCTAAAATATCATTTTAGTGTAATGAGTGTCACTTGAGACCACCTTACCCTTAGCTTAGCCTTAAACTTATCTTAGGGCCTCTCTTGATCATTTTCTATATTTTATGTGAGTCCAACCCATTCCCAGATATACCAAAAGCAACACTGAGCCTTCACTAGGGCACCCAGGTCCCTTTTTCACCCATTCCTACCACTTGAACATTAGCGTGGCCCTTTGGACTATAGTGCACTGTGATATTGGCAAAGGGGCAATGTTAATGTCCCCTTGATCTTTTCATCCCCAATGGATATCTTTCATTTCTCAAATCACCTTAGGGTTGACCTAGACCCATTTAATGCTTTGACAAGTATCAAAATATTGTATATGGACCACTTTCATTCATTTAGCTGCTAGATGGAAAATTATATGCAAATACTCACAAACAAAATCAGAAATAGTAGTGCAAATCAAGGTCATTGATCCCTATTGTATCCTACTTTCCATACACCCATCTACAATATCCCATAGCTCGGATTATTCATATTTTCAGTCTTAAATCACACTCAAAGATCTCAAATTGGAAGTCATACTAACATTCACTTGCACTTGCAACAACACTTAGATTGGGATAACTACATCAGGCTTGATCCCCTCTCAAGGTATTGGTATGTAGGCAATGTTAAACACATGGGGTGTTGAGGTCACATCCAACCTACCCTGATAACACCATATTTTTTATACTTGTGCTCCTCAAATACCCTAACAAACATGGAGGCTTAGGGTTTCACATTGAAATCAGTCAAAATAGGGAACAAACAATGATTTAACATTCGGTCACATGGGCATAGGCTCCTTAGAACCTGGCAAAGGTCCACCCAAAAACTCATTATCTCTATTGTATAAGGACATTAGTGCAACATAGAGGACACTAACACAGTGCACTACTGACTAGAGGACCACGCTACTATCTAGGAGGGTTTCTGACACCTATTTTTTATTGGCAATACCTTGCACTATTTTTGCACTAGTTTTCAGCTTGCAACTTATCCGTCTCAGTTAGTTTTCTAGCTAAGTACACCATTTATAGTTCATTGCTATTTATAGAATAATCAAATAAATTAATTATTGTACAAATGAGTGGATGTTGATATTGTTATATTTATTCCTTGATTTATTATTCTAGCACTTTAACAACCTAGGGCTTCACATTCCATAAAACCTTAAAAAATTACATCATTTGGTGAACCTGACTTACTTTGAACAATGTCCAAACCCTAACCTTAGATGTTCTTAGGTTTTGTATCCTTTTATTTTATATGCTTGATTATTAATTTCAAAATCTCATACATGATTCATTATTCTATTTTTGCAAGCTTTCATAGATTTAATTTCCTAAAAGATTTGAAATATTCAACTTTTGGTTTATGTACTTCCTAACCTAAATGGTAGAATTCAATAACCGATTTGATGAGATCGATAAGAGATAACTACAAGTTTTCATTTATAAACATTCAAATATGCAAGATGACCTTATCTATACTGTTCAAGAATAACTCCTTAAGCCCACTACTAATCAATCATCCAACCCCATTGATGTTAATATTGTTACACCTACTATTGGGGCAACTCAGATTCTACAACAACGTACTACAACTCGCCAACTCTCACCATTAGAAACACCTCTTGTGGCTAGTATGTATCCCTCCTCTTTATATGTATAATCCCTTATGCAAGAGATCCATTTTACACAGTACAAGGTGTTACATCTTTAGTAGAGTGCTACTATACCATCTCATGCCTTATACTCTCATATGCTCCTACATACACCATTAGCACATCATATAGTGGCAAATCCTTTGCCATCTAGCTTTATGGCACCTAAGCTTACTCTACATGATGGTAAGGGTGACCTTGAGCATCCTCTACGTGCTTTTCACACAACATGTTTAGGATACGTGTCCAATGATTGGTTCATGACTAAGTTGTTCCCTCACATTTTAAAGGTCTATGCATTAAAATGGTTTTATGATATCCCTAATCAATCCATTACAACATTTAACCCAATTGCAAATATGTTTTCTACACACTTTTTAATCAACATCAATGACAAGGTTTCTTATGCTCAAGTTACTCAACTAAAGCAAAAATATAATGAGCCAATAGCTAAATATATCTTGCAATATAAAACTATGTTAGCAAAGATGATTAGCCCCATGGTAGATAGAGAACTCTAGGAAATATTAAAGTAGATTTTATTACTGACATTGCATGAAGCTAAACTATTCAAAAAGTGTCCATCATTCAGAAATCTATGCCATACAATGAAATAACAGTAAGTCAAGCTTCTATCCATGGGCAAGTTAAAGTACACAACTAGATCATATACAAGTAATAAGAATTCCAATAAGCCCCAATATAAGGTGAGGCCCACTGAAAACAAGAATGAGCAAAGGATAATAATAAATGCAACCTTAAATCCATTGCCTCGCATGGTTTTATTAGCTCCTCCAAAGAGATCTTTCAGCAAAAACTCATGGAATGCAAAAACTCTTGGAATGCAATGTCGTATCTCTCCCTCTCATCAAAGAGGTTGATTCGAATAGACCTCTTCCATATAACTATGATTTCAATGCATTTTATGATTATCATAGGCCCCCTAACCATACTACAAATAGATGCATCAACTTACGACATAAGATCCAAGATTTGATAGAGGCTACTATCATTTATGTGAGCACTCCTATAGAGGCACCTAGAGCACAACCAACATAAGCAAAATCAATGAAAATATTATCTGATCCATTTCCAAAGCATATAGCTAATGAAACAACAAGCACTTCTAGTGCTCATTATACTTATTAGGCACATCCATCAATAGCTTCCTATTATACTCATACAATGGACACACACCCTCTAAATAATATCATTGGTGTGTATTATACTATAGTGCTAACTAGGACTCTTATCACTTTCTTAAGACAATAGATAGTTGATGATGACTCAAATTTATATGCACTTTTTGTATGAGCTTACATTGATCATCATCTTATTCAGAGTGTCATGGTTTACAATGGGTCAAACATAAATATGTGTACTATTACACTTCTACAACACTTGGGTTGTTCAGAGTAGGATATTTCTCCGATGAACATAATTATTTGTGGCTTTAGTGGCCATTTCTAGAGCTCTATTGGGGAGATTGTACTTCCATTACAGGTTGGGCCTGCACATGTGACCACCAAATTCTTAGTTGTACCTAGTGCCAACACATTTGATATATTATTGGGTAGACCTTGGATACAACAACTTCAAGCCATTATATTCACCACACACATGTGTCTTAAATATATACATGTGAATCAAGTAGTTATAGTTGAGGGCCTTCCATATGAGTATCCTTTACCTATTCCAAAATGAATTACACAGCAACCACCAGTGACAACTCCACACATAGCTTCCATTACACACCTATGATATTAATTCAACCACTATTGCAGGTGAGGTATACTCCTATAGCATTACCACATGCACATACTCTCTCACAAAGACCTTTATTAGAGAGACCCCTATGTTAGAGACATATTGTGGATTCTAGAGAACCTCTCTCTACCCTATTACCATCCATATCAATGTTACCATATAGAACACCCATCCTAGTCACATTTTCTTCTACCATATGGGTCCCCAAGAACCCCATAGTTCACAAGCCTATTCAGTCAACACCACATATTCATAGCTATACTCCACATGTAGTTTCATCTACAGATTTCTTAGTAAATCGGTTAACAAATCTTAGATACCTCCTCACATAACACGTGTAATCACTCTTCTTTTATTTGATACAGGACACCTTGACAGCGAGTCTCTTGCGAGCCTCATTAGTTAGTATGTTCCTCTCTACTTGTACATAGTTTCATTTTCATATTGCTTGTACATAGCTTATACCAAAATATATATAAAAATATTCAAATATTACTCAGAAAATACAAATTTTAGATTGTATGCATTTTCATATTTACATTCCTTCTATTTTCTAGGTACTCCATATGCTATCTATGTTAGTGTAGTTAGTTTTATCATACATACATGCTTCACTTGTTCTCTTTGAGTGTTCATAGATCATTATAGAACTCGATTCCTCCACATAGATCCAGATTTGCTATTACTCACCCATTAGGGGCACATACATAGATACATAAATTTAACATTGATACATTCACCCATTAGGGGCATCATACTACATAGTTTTCAATTTACCAAGTTATATCATTCTATACTACACTATTTTTTTGCCAAATACTACTACTATAGATTCAGTTTATGTACATCTTTGCTCTTATACAGATTTATACCACATGCTTATGCATACTTTCATTTATAGTTTTACTAGTTTAGATTTGATTGTGTTTATTTTCTTCTATATCTACTTGAGGGCATTTGAATATGCCATTGTTATATGGATCTAGGTCACTTCCTTTCACTATATGTATGCTTTGGACATGCATCCTTGTCTTTGTGTGTGCCTTGTTAATTATATATGCAAACATTTGAGCATGTCCTTCCATATGGCTTTAAGCCAACCTTGTTTGCTCTTTATGTATGTGGACATTTGAACATGTCCTTGTATGTATTACCTTCTCAGACTTAATGACACGTGCACATGTCCCTTGTATTGTGGCCCCTTGGCTTACTTTGTGTGCCTCATGTGTTTATAGGTATGCCTTCATGTATGTGTCATGGCCATGACACTTATCTCTTGCTTGTTGCTTGCACACTCAATTTATGATTCCATGAGGGACCTCGTGTATTTCTCCTTCACCCTTGGGTGCCTTGATGGACATCATGTCCCATCCCTCTAGGTAGTTTACACAGATTATACTTAGATTTGTTGTTTGTATACATGCTTACATTATTTTATCTATCTTGACAATGTTGTGAATGTTAAATCTAACATACATCGTACATGCTCAAACTATTTTACATTCATATGTCATGTATACACATTATATTAGTTTATCACACATATATCATATGTTTTCTATCTAACACACATGATGCATAGCTTTTATTTGAGGACAATTATTTTAGAAGTTCAACAAATCCCCTCAAAAGAGGGGGCATTCACACTAATTTATCACAGAGATTAGGCCATCCTAGTGTACTTAAAGCACAATTTTCAACATGCAGATAGAATATAGAGCCCAAATTCAAGAAAATATAGTGAAACATATTCACACCTAGATCGATCTCAATTTTGAATAGAAACAACACATTTGGTCAATAACACGACATAGAGGAAACTAGCATAGTGAACTATTGACCAAGGGACTGCGCTACTATCTAGTAGCCCCATAAATAGAACATTTTAGAATTTATAAAAAGGTACAACATGTACAGTTCATGTTTGCACAATTCCAGTCACATATTATCATATATGATTAGTATATACTCATATTTTACACATAATTACATAGGTTTACTTAGATTGGGGGTATCAAGTATGACATGATCCCTCCTATTTCAATTTTAGATATGCACAAACATAAATTACTATAACTTAGTTGAGAATCCATAGGCAAAAATATCAGAGTTAGGGGTATGTACATGACACATTTTTCCCATATGTTTAGTTTGGCACTAGTAATCTCATATGGAATGACAAGCCCATGCCATTCTCCACATTATATACTTTAGACACCATATGCACCAGTTATGCACTAAGTTTACACCAGATTGATGCCTCATTCCATCTACAACAGTTGGCATTCCTGAGTGGCCCCCGAGCCATTTTACATTTCAAAGTTTATGATTGGCCCCAGAGCCATCTTACATAGTTTCAATTACATCACACAATTTTTGCTTCAGATGCATTTTCTATCGAACAAGGGTAGGCAATGATGGAGTTAAGGCCGTCTTGAGTTCTTGAGCCACCTACATAAAAGGGTTAGATAAGCCATCAGTCCAATCCAATCTATTCACGAATTATGATCCACTAAATAGGGGTGGGTAATGATGAATTCAAGGCTAGCTTGAGTTCTTGAGCCACCCACACATGATGATTAAGCAAGTCATCAACTCAGTCCAAGTTATTTATCGTTTGATCACCATCTACACACATAGGATGTCACCAAGTTTTTGCATTGGTTCACGTATCCAATGCAGTGTATTCATTCCTTTCCTCTTTCTCTCATCTCTTTACTTAGTTTTGTCTTTGGTTTTGATATTTATTAAGGACTAATTCATTCATGTTTCATTTCAGGACACATAATGGATCATGCTTTGTAGACTTAGACCCAGATTCACGGGCTTTGCTCCATAGGTAAATCCAAGTACATTTCTTTTTCCTTTATCCTAGTCATTTCACTTTGCTACATTTATAGAATAAATGGGGGGGGGTGCAGATGTAATCATCTAAAATGTCATTTTCATGCAATGAGTGTCACTTAAGACCACCTTACCCTTAACTTACCCCTAGACCTATCTTAGGGACTCTCTTGATCATTTTCTAACTTTTGTGCAAGTCTAACCCATTCCCAAATATACCAAAGGCAGCATTGAGACTTCACTTAAGCACTTAGGTCCCCTTTTCACCTGTTCCTGCCACTTGAACATTACCATGGCCCTTTGGACTATAACACATAGTGTTATTGGTAAAGGGGCCATGCTAATGTCCCCTTGTTTTTTTCACCTCCAATGGATATCTTTTCATTTCTCAAAGCACTTTAGGGTCAGCCTAGACCCATTTCATGTTTCGATAAGCACCATAATGCTATATATAGACCAATTTTATTTATTTATTTACTAGATGTAAAATTAAATGTAAATACTCATAAACAGACTCAAAAACAATTGTGCAAATCAAGATAATTGATCCCTATTTCACCCTGCTTCTGTATACATCCATATACAACAGCCTACAGCTCAAATTACTTAGATTTATAGTCTCAAGTCACACTAAAAGCACTCAAATTGGCACTCATACTAGAATTCACTTGAAGTTGAACCATCACTTGGATTGGGAGAACTACATCGGGCTTGATCCCCTCTCTAGGTATTGGTATGTAAGAAATGCTCAACACATGGTGTGTTGAGGTCACAGCCTACCCTGCTAATGCCACTCTTTTTCTACTTGTGCTCTTCAAATACCCTGACAAACATAGAGGCTTAGGGTTTCCACATTGAAATAAGTCAAAATAAGGAATAGAAAATGATCTAACATTTGATCACATAGGCATAAGATCCTTAAAACATAATGAACATCCACTCAAGAACTCATTATCTATATTGCATAGGGACATTAGTGTAACACACAAGATAATAGTGCAGTGGGCTACTAATCAGAAGATTGTATTATTGTCCAAGAAGGTTTTTGACACCTGTTCCTTGTTAGCGATACCTTACAGTATTCTTGCACTAGTTTTTAGTTTACCACTTCTCCATCTTAGTCAGTTTTCTAGCTAAGTACAACATTTTTAGTACATTGCTATTTATATCTTAATTAGATAAATTATTTAATGTACAAATCAATGGTTGTCGATATTTATATATTTATTCCCTGATTTAGTTTTTGACACTTTAACAACATAGGGATTTACATTCCATAAAACCTTAAAACGTTAAATCAGACCATATTCATGTGCCCAATTAATGTGTGTAAAACTTGTAATGGTCAAGTACTTAATGCCATATTTTACTATCCACAAATGTCATCATTTTAATCCAAAATGGAATTGCTAGAGTAAAAGAAAAAGATTTCTTAATTGTGTACAACATGAATTATCTTTGGTAAGAAGCTCCAATTATCTAGGTTACTTAATAACAAAACCTGCAACAAACATATAGTGGTCAATGTCCATAGATTGAAGTTTGAAATATGAATTTGAATTTTGAAAAATCAAAGAGCAAGGAAGGAATACACATGTGTTGGTAAAAATCATATTACCCTTACAACTTATTAGATATGATGCTTCTTTGTTGAAGCATTGGAGAAATGTGCTTTCCACTAAAGTACTTGGAGATTGGTTCCTCTTGTTGAACCATGTAGAAATTTGTGCCTCATTGTTGAAGCCCATGGGGAGTTGGGGTGATTGTTCCCCAAATATGTGTAACTATTAAAGCCCATGGGTTGGGTATATGTATGTCACAACCCTCATAAATGTGGGGATAAATACATAATATACTAACTCAAATAACAACATAGATAAGATAGGGGAACCACGTGATGGGTTCACTAAAATTAAAAACTAGATCAACCACTGTAGATGGTTGATAGATGAAATTATATAGTTTTACTCTAGTTCGCTCAAGTTTGCTCAATGTAAAATAAAATGCATGATCAAAAGAGAGTGAACAATGTTCATGCCCCCATCATGACCACAAATTTTATTGTATGGTTTTGCTTAAGTTCGTTCAATTTAAAATAAATGCATGATCGAAAGAGAATGAATAATGTTCATGCCTCCATCGTGATCATATATTTGATAACTATGAAGTGGAATGATAATCATTTTTTATTCGAATTGTAAACTATATTGTTGTGTGTGCGCATAAACCAATATCATGCCTCATGAATATGTGCCAATTGATATAGAATGTTATGTATCTATATGTTGAATTTGAGAACTTGTATCTCAAATGTATGGGTATGTGTAAACTTGTAATTATTTTCCTTGAAAATTGTGTATATATGCCCATGCATATGCACCCAAGTATGTATGAATATGTACTCAAGTTTCTGTAAAGTGAGTACATATGCATGACATATGTCCTTATAACCTGTATTGATGTGCCAATATATGTGTTGTAACTAAACTCGTTTGATCTCTAAACCATTCTGAATCTTTGAAAAATATCCTCTGATATGATTTTATATTGAGGCTTATGTCTTTATGACAATCCCATTTTAATGCCCCCATTTGGAGATGAGGGATGTGTTTTATGAGTTTCTCATCTTAAAATAAGAGTTAATTGTATCATGTCATGTATACATATAACATCATGTGATCATGTGGAGAGTATTTCATTATAGTATATAACATATGTAATGCATGACATATAAGTGTCATGTCTAGATATATGTATTAATGAAATACACAATAATAAGGATAACTAAAAAAACAATGTAGTAAAAGTCTGTGATATGGATCATAGCACCACTTAATGTTAGAAATCTCAAAAATCGTAACAAGCTCGAGTGTTAGTGTCAAACATGAGGTTAAGGGCCACTTATAAGGGAGATGAAAATGTTGCAACAAACAAGGCCAAGGACCACATGCAAAGGACATGAAGATGCCACAAGCAAGGGTCATAAATATATTGCATAAAACAAGGCCAAGGGCCACATACAAGGGACATAAAGATGTTACAAACAAGGCCAAAGGGCCAGACACAATAGACAAACACAAACTAGCCTTTCATGTGAGAGAGTAACAACATCAATGGAACATATAACAAGTAAACTAGTCTATACCATCCATATGTATCAATGTCACATCTTAGTATAATAACATATCCATGTAGCACTGTGTAAAATGTGAGTAATTAGCAAGAAGTGTAAGCAATATATGTAGCTTAACAATGTGGAAAGGTCATAGCAAAATATAACCTATAATAATAAAACATGTGCAATAAGATGCCCCCAATATCAGCATGGCCACTAGGTAGAGGAAAGTCCAGCATTTATATGTCCATGTTTAACTTGGATGTTCTACATCACACTCATACTATGAAATGCATGTGTACATGAAAAAATATTTCATCTACCAAACATGTGATAAAGAACATGTGTAAAATGTGTAATATAGTAATCATGGCATGCTCAAATCCTAATTTTTTTTTTTTTGAATATTTTGAATGTTTTTGTATTTTTGAGTTTTTTTTTTTTTTAAATAGCTAAAATTATGTAATATCATCACAAGTGCATGATGTTCATAGGGTTCCTCACGAGTTTCCTTTCTAGTGTAACTAACAGATACATTCTTATACCCACCTTATTCATAATCACAAATGGGCCTAACCATTTAGGCTTGAATTCACCTTTATTATCCTTATCTGCATTAATGCTCTTCTGATTTTATTTTAAAACTAAGTCTCCAACTTGGAATTTATGGTTGTGTACTTTCCTTCCATATGTCGTCTTGATACGATCTTGGTAAACTTTAAGATGTTAAATAGCCTGTATGTTTTTATTATTTAATGTTTCTAATTCATGCAATCATTTTTACTAATAGTCACTATCCTTGATAATATCTTTTAAGGGACATACAAGTATGGTATCTTGAGCTCTAAAAGTAACATTGCTTCTGTTTTATAATTAAGAGAATGAAGCATAGCTTTAGTTGGTGTATAAACACTTATGTGATATGCCCCAAGTGCATATATAATCTAATTGTGTTAGTCTTAACCATTCTTCGTGACTATTTTTATTAATATATTTGCAAGTCTTTTATTTTTTATTTGTGCTTGTCCATTTCCTCATGAATAATATGTTGTAGATAATGTATGAAAAATCTTATATTTAGCACAAAATATCTTAAATACTTTATTCTTGAATGAAGATCATTTTTTTGTGACAATGACAGATGGTAGTCCAAATCGTTAAATGATACTCATAATTAAGAATTTATATATATCTTCACTTGTAATTGATGCTAGTGGTATGACATCCACCCATTTTATGAATTACTCGATAGTTGTAAGAATGAATTTATGAACCTTTTATAGATTTATCTTGCCAATTAAGTCAAAGCCCCAAAGGGAGAACAACTAGGGTGAAATAATAGGTTGTAATTATTGTGAAGGGACATGATTTAAATTACTATATTTATGACATTATGAGCATAATTTAACAAGCTCTTGGAATTCTTGTTTCATTTTAGGCTAATAATACCCTAATCTCAAAATTTTGTAAGACATTAATTTTTAGCTGAAATGATCTCCACTTTCATTGTCATGTACTTCTAGTAAGGAAATTTTAGCCTCATAATGGTTAAGGCATCGAAGTAACTATCCCTGCAATGATATTTTGAATAAAGATCCTATAATCAAAGCATAACACATTGTTTCATGTTGTAGTTTGTGGTTATCATTACATGTACCATTTTTTAGGATAAAAGCTTTGTATAAAAAGCTATATATCGTTATACTCTAATT
Organism: Torreya grandis; assembly: GCA_037957365.1. Classification (NCBI taxonomy): domain Eukaryota; kingdom Viridiplantae; phylum Streptophyta; class Pinopsida; order Cupressales; family Taxaceae; genus Torreya; species Torreya grandis. The sequence continues at coordinate 4,265,341 of JARHVA010000429.1, forward strand.
ATAGGATTTTTAATCAAAATTCCATTGTAGGAATAGTTACTATATTTACTACATTGCATGTAAGATCTAAGTGTAGACACCTAAAACTAGCCACAATTGGCTTTTGATCAAACCTCAGACTGATTCCTACCAGCCATTGCAAATTACGCTTAAGAATCATCGAACATCCCAAATTTGCTTATGCATCATTGATCAAATCTCCAAATCATGTTGAGGCATCCCTAATTCGAGTATCCTATTGTATGCAATTATAACCTCTCATGGATTCATCCCTAAGCATCCCGTGGCATCACAACAGTTAATTTGGCCTATAGACCTATTAAGTGGAGCACATGGACTTAAATAAAATATTAAAAATTATAAATGGTTAATCACAATTAATTAACAAGCTAAACCAAATTAAATGCCTAGTTGAATTATCCATGTGTAATTATGAATAAATAAAAAATGAAATTCAAAAATATGAAATATCCTAACTTTTCATGATTACCTTTGCAAGTTGTCAAGCCTTTTGGAAAATATCCTAAAATATCTCATTTTGGAGACCCATGCCTATTCATTGAAAATCATTATTACTTGACAACTATTAAATCTACTGGGGTTAGTCTTGACTCACTTAGATAAGGTTTGAACTCATTCCAAGCCTTAACTCCACCTTGACTCACCTTGGGTTAGAGTTATATCCATTTGATACAAATACAAGCCATTGCCTATTGAATTTAGAAGCTTGTAAATTATAGAGTTATAATGAAGGTTTTGTTGCATGAGATTCATATCAATAATCTTATAATGTCAAAATACTGAGCCAAGCCACACCAAGCCAACACAAGCCATAATGGTACCAAGGAAAGAGGGAGCTACACAAACTCCATTCCAAAGACTCTCTAAACACAAACCGAGCAAGCCATTCAACAAAGCATTTGTAACTCTCAAGAAAGGTAAGAGATTGTGTGTATTTCACATTTTAGTTGTGATTTCATTTGTATTTTGTTCATCAAGCTCACCCTTAAGATATAGGCTTGTAAGTGTTAGTGTTAGTGTTAGTGTGTTTCTTTGAACTTTTGTTTACTTGAACTAACATTTGATCTAACCTCCCTTCTTAGATTCCTATGATCACAAATGGCATGCCTATGGGACTTAAAACATCTCACATACCAAAGAGACCAAAGTGTAGCTCTTAGTTTTTTAAATGAATGCTTGATCATATTAAAAATTTGAGTTTTTACTTTATTTTTTCGTATTCTATTTTTTAATGTTACCTAGATTTACACAGAGACCGACATTAGTTTTGCATAACCAGCATCAGTTTTGCATAATTAGCATTAGTTCGGTCTAACCATCATTGGTTCCCTGTGAAGGGCGGAACACTTTCCTTGAAAGTTACAGTTTGATATTTATAATTTTAAATCTTGCATACTCTCCATCTGAACATTTTATTATAGTTTTTCTAGAGATTTTATGCCAATTTAGGGCTAACTATTTTTTTTGACAATTTTTTTTTGCCTAAAGGTTCATAGGTAACTAGCATCAGTCTTTATCAATCAAGATCGGTTCTTTTCCAACCATCATCAGTTCTATTGTAACCAACATCGATCTCTATAGACTGATGTCTATCTCCGTGTAACAAAAATAAAGAAACTCGAGAGCTTGCATTTCAAATCTTATTTTTTAACTTGCAAATGTGCTTCAATGTAGAAGGAAACCCTCTAAAAATTGTAGGTCACGCATGGAAAAGTGCCAAATTTGAACATATTTAATTATTGAAAACTTCCATTTGGTGCTTAAAATGAATTTAGATGGTTTATACTTAGACTATTTTGTGAAAATTTTGAAAGTTTATAACCAAGGCCAAGGGGCCAAAAATTTCACAAACAGCGCAATTTGGTTCTTAAAATAAACAGTCACTTAAATTGCAATTTCTTTAAAGTGTTTTGTTTTATGCTAGATCATTTTATACTTGTATGTTTTTTTTTTGTAAATGAAGGATGCATGTTTCTTTTTCCCCCGTCTCCTTTAGGGAACTTGGGTGACCAAAAGTTCTTCTTCCTAACAATTTGTGCCTTTGTCCAAGGCATGAAAAGAATGTTGTTAAGGCTCTCCCCAAAACCTATATGGTTTGGGTGATCTAAACATAACCTTTAAAGTCTTTTCACTTATTTATTTTATGAAACTTGGATTGTGAGTGAGAGTTTATAGTCTCCTCACAAGTTCTTTAGGGAAGCTTTGACCCAGGGAAACATCTCTCGATATTGTTTCAACCCCACTCCTAATGGGGTATATAAATTAGGGCACATATACTATGATTTCTAGGGGGTTGAATGACTAACCTCTCCAATCATAATGAAAACTTGAGTCAGGTTTGGTTAACCAAGGGATTCCACTAAGAAGTACATGAATGGAATTGCTATGCAAATTAATAGACCTGTGCATAGTAAGTTAACTGGTATGAACTCAATTGATGTGAGGCATATCTAGTGTTAATCACACTTGGGACCATCTAGACGATTGAAAATTTAAGTTTTAGAACAATCCCACTTACTGTAGATATATTGTTGATGCAAGGTGAGTAGCCCAAAGTTTCATGTCACCGTACAATCTCTTAGGAGAAAGGGGGTGTAAAAACCCTACTACTTCATACGTTATTATTTTTGTATTAACACTTAAAATCCTCCAAAGAGCACATATATAGATAGAATTTAGTGATATGATGTAACCTTGTCATTTTTAGGGCACGTTATACTTAGTTGTATTATTTCATTATTCCTTTACTTGCATGGTCTTTGAGTCTAAAACCATTTGTTTATGCCATGTCAAAACGAGTTTTATGTCCACATCACTCCATTATTTGAGGAGGCATTATGTTATTTATTTGACAACATACTTTTGCCCTGGTATTTTGACAAATCTTTTTATGTGTGTCACTTAATTGAAATGGGTAACATTATACTGCCTAATCCATTTCAAGTTTTGTGCCTTCAAGTCTTGAAACAAACCATTGATCATACCTTTAAAATGTGATAATGTTGTTACACTGATCAATTCATTTTATAGACTTATTTTGCCTTGGGTCCAAGTTTTGAACCAATCCATGTGTGCCTTTTGGATCTTTACCTAGTGGCATTATGCCATTCAATTTTGTCTATCTTGTTGTTTAATTAAAAGAAACCTAGTTTTCCTAAGTTGAGTTTTTAATTAAGCTTGACAAGTTCAAATTCAAACATTGTTTGATTTCTATTTATGTCTTGTGTAATTTGTGCTTAGACATCGACCTTTATCTTTTGGGTTGTGTAACTTAGGTTAATTCTTTACTCATTTTGAGAAATATTGTTTGTGCCTTTATTTGGGAGAAAATAGTCTATCTCTGAGTGCCTTTTGTTTCATGCCTCAGACCAAATTGATCAAGTTTATGTCTAAATTTGAATGCCTAGTTTATGTCAAAGTGATTCAGATTTGTTAGATTAAATATCTCACCTTGTTTTTAAGTCTAGCTTTTATGCTTGTTTTACCAAAAGTCCTCGCACATGCCTTTGTTTAAGCCTAACTTTTAACACTGTGTTTACCCAAAAGACCTAACAACCTTTATTTTCCTAGATTAGACTTGTCTGGAACACTTTGTACCTAGAGTTTGGCATTCTAATTTTAGTTCATCCACTTAACCTTTTTGTGTGAGACATTTAACATTAGACATTTGATGTTAGGTTATTTTATACCAAGTTTTTTGCATAAACCCTTGTTAGAGATACACCTCTATCCCTTTAACCAAGTTAGATCGAGTTGGAACTAGTTATCTTTTAGACATTATTATTCAAATTTTATAGAACTCTAACCCCTTTTATCATGAAACATTCACCATTGATTCAAACATGTCTCACTATACTCGTAGTGGCATCATGTACAATTATGGGTATAGTAATATGGTCGCATAAGAAGACTTTGTTCAAGACCACTATGGAGATGATGCCATTTGTGAGATGGATCCTTATCCACCTTACAACACTTAATCAAAGAAACAAAGCCAAGATCCTTTAGCTTACTATTTAGTCAACACGACTCCATATTCGAAGCAGGACCAAGAGCAAATGACATAATACCTAGATAGCATACCTTTGATTGCAAAACAAGTCAAACAACAACCATACTACATTACAATGTCATCAGCCTATGAACCTTATTTATTTGATCATTACTTGCTCGTAATTATGGATAAAGTCTTAATCAGAGCCACAAAAGTAGGGGATACGTTTTTAGTAGACTTCCCCCACTAAAATTTTCCAAGTTTAGTAAGAGGGCCTTACAACATGCCTTATAATCAAAACATTGAACATACCTCTTCTAGTAATCCTCAACCTATAGTGTTGATGCCATATCAAGACCCTTGTATGCTTGTCATCAAAAAAGGCCTCATGAAGGACCACTTCATATAGATGTAGCCAACATACCAATCCTATATAAAATTAGTGCACAACTTCAACAACGTGACCATGTCAAATGCTCCTCTTATTGAGCTAGATCCTTCAAAAAGCGTCTTAATTAAATTAATAGGCCAATAAAATTAGGGTATAGACCCATTCGTGCAAAATACTTTAGTGGGAAACATATTCAATGCCCTAGCTATCAAATAAGTGTATTTTGCTTCTACACAAAATAGTGAGCCAAACATAGTAGACAATACACAAGTATCGTCCAACCAGACCAAAGTGGTATAAATGCACAAACAATTAGTCCACAATAAAATGTACCTTTATTTAACAACATGAATGGTTTGCAAATGCAGGGGGTAGGACTTTATACCTCTAAACCGTAAATAGATATCCCTAATCCTCAACCAGTTGCTTATTTTAGCATGTAAAAGATTAAGTAGCCACACAATGACCAGTGTCATGCCTCAACAAAACATAAAAAATATTACCCCACCACAATAGGTTATGACTAATATTCCACAACAATAAGCATAATCTAACATACCAATGCAATAGAGGCAAAACATTATGCCACCTCAATAGGGTGCAACTAATGTTCCACCTCACTCGATAGTGATGAATATACCTCTTCAGTCGTAGACCAAAATACCATTACAATCATAAATGATGTCAAATCAATAGCATATGAGTATTGGTCAATGATAAATGTCAAACCTTCAACATGTGTCTACTTTCTAACAAGAACTAATACAACCAATAGGTTCTAATGTTCCACAAGTACCAATTAGGCAATAATTGTCTTTTGTTTCTATCGTGCCATAAACTCAATGATAGGGCCTTGGTTCACAAGTTCCTCTTAATCAACAAGGTTTGACTAGTTGGTAGTAAGTCCCTAATCAACCTTAACAGACACGATACTTCACTCCCAGTCATATCTTTCCATCTCAGCCATAATTTCTCCAAAATCAAGCCCATACATCAAATCCTAACCAAAATATCACACTGTAATGCATGCAATTCCAATAATTTCATCCTAATCCATGAATGCATATTCCTGGTCAATTCCCTAGCCAAACCAACATTCCATAGCAAACCATACCTCCACTATACCCCAGTCAAAGCAACCCACTTTTGACTGCCTAACCTCCACCTCAGACCAATGTTACCTCTAGTTTCTTAGCCCAATAACTACAACAAATGAAGGATGCAATTGTTGCTATCCAAGCTAGGAAATAAACCAAGAAGTTTAGGTTGGATGACATGTGTTCTTACCCATTCAATGTGGAGTATTTGTAAATACCAATTCCTCCGGGGTATGAACCACCAAAATTTGATAAATAAAAGGGGAAAGGAGACCCCAAGGCCCAATTAACCAATTTATTTATTATTTTTCAATCGATGGCCTACAATGACATATACCTCCTACTGTTATTTCTAAGGAGTCTAGTAGGACAAGCTTTAGAGTGATTTTTTAAGTTGCCTAAGAGTTCAATTTTTGATTTTGATGATCTTTCAGACAAGTTTGTGCAACACTTCTACAATCTTGAACATGAGATTTCATTGGTAGATTTGACATAAGCTAAGAAAAAAGTTAATGAAAGCTTTGTAAGTTATCTACAATGATGGAGAATGATTGCTAGTCGATTCACCCCCTATCTACCAAATAAGTAATTAGCCATTATGTTTACCAAGAATTTACATAGTGAGATATCTTACCACATGGAACTATAGTGTGTGCACACTTTTAAGGATATCATTGACAAAATTTTGCTGATTGAAAGAGTAGTTATTACCAAAAGGGTCATCAAACTTACATCATCAAATCAGAATCAAACTACAAACTAAGGAAATGGCCAAACCCAAAATTAGAACCAAGTCTAAGTGCAAGCATTGCAACCAACATAGCTAACAATTATGAAAAATCCAAGCCAATTTATTGTAACAAAAAAATTATTGTAAATGAAATAAATGAGTTGTGACATGTCCAAATGGTTCAAACACCATCTGTTCAGCCTATGATGTATATGCAAATTACTCCTAGCCAACAAATTCTTTCAACAAATATTGCAAGTGCAATAGCCTAGACCATCATAACAAATGCAACAACCTTTACCTTTGCAAACCCGTCCTCTAAGGAGAACCATGCCTACTTATTGTGTCTTTACTGACCTTAGAGAACCCATTGAATATGTGTTTTGTAAGCTCGCCACTACTAATTTGATTAGCAGGCCTATTCTAAAGCACTATCTTAAGGGCATTCTGTATCTTGATTGGTACCAACAAAATGAATTCTATGAGTATCATCAGATCAATAGACATAATTTATGTTGTTGTGTGCAAATTAAACATTTTATTGAGAATATATTAGAAAATGAAGAGATAACATTGGATAATGGAGCTTCTACATCTAATCAGAATTTGAGAATTTATCAAAACCCCTTTCTATAACATAACAACCAACAACAACAACAACAACAAAGGCCAACATAGTAGCAACAACAATATCATCAGCCAAGACATAACCAACAAAATCAACAATAGATCCAACGTCAGCCAAATAGATAGAACCACAACGAGAACAATGCCAACAATCAATATCCCTACCATGCAGTTACACATGACTACAACAAGGTTGTAGGCCATATTGAGTGAGGTTTTGTTTTCATCATCTCCATCAATTTGAGACCACATACCAATCAAATAACACTGTTGCTAATTAATTCTAACTAACCAACCCATGTTGGTGATCCTTCCTTAACCTAGGACCACATACAAGTGTACTAGCAAATAGGGATTACTACTTTTAGAGCACATACCAATAACTCATCCTTACCTTGTGACCACACATAAGTGCACTAACAATCGAGACTTATCCTATATGGTCTCCCACCACCATCATTTGTTAGCAACAATGGTCCTGTATGTAATTCCGATTGTGTAATCATAACTTGATAATTAAAGATTACAATACCAGGCCCACAATCATCTACCACTTCACCCATCCAACCCACCGTTATGGATAAGAATAAGCCATTTACTATTGTGCAAGAAAAGATGTTTGATATTGTGGAACAATTACAGAAGACACCAACATAAATCTCCATTTTGGATTTGTTACATACGTCTAAAATCTATAAGAATATCTTGATAAAATTTGTGGCCAATCTAAAGTTCCTAATGACATATCTCTAGACAAATTTCAATCTTTGATTGGACATTTAGCACCAGGACAACAATTAACCTTCGACCAAAGTGATATGTCATCCCTTGGCCCTCTGCATAATAATCCATTATACATTGAAGTTATCATAAAGCATCACAAAGCGAAATGTGTCCTCATAGACAATGGATCAGGTCTAAATATTATGTCTCTAAAGCTCATTAAGCTTCTTAGGTACACTAAAACTGATCTCTAACTAGAAATTATCACCATCAAGGCCTATGACAATGAAGAGCGAGAATCACAGGGCACTATCAACTTGTCAATTTTCATTATATTTTTGACCCACAATACACTATGCCATATGTTAAACCTTGATTTATCATATAATATGATTTTGGGTAAACCTTAGATACATGAAATTCATGCAATCCATTCAACATTACACCAGTGCATCAAGTTCTCCCACTCAGGTATGGAAGTCATTATCTATAGGGATTTGTAGCCATACAAACATTGTAAACATTTAGAAGTTAAGTACCAAAGCTACAACTATCATTTTGGCTTGAATCTGGTTCTTAAGAAGGACAAGGGAAAAAAAATACTTGTTGATTCAATAGAGGCCAATTGCATTGACCCAAATACCCTTGATTCACTTTCCCACATGCCACCTCCTGAAATATCTAATCATTATACTATATCAGCTAATGGCCTAGGAGAATATTTGACCCACGGGACATTCCATATTGTTGAGCTTCCACAGAACCCCAAGTCCTTTGGAAGACCAAAATCCAAACCACCTTATATGTAATGGCAAAGAAAGGGCAAAGACAAATTACATAGTCCAACACCTATCATTTTCATACCAGCTAGTAGTCAAGAACAGGACCCGCTTGCAACTGATGAATCTTGGTTGTATAATGACAACTTGGTCAACTATTACTTAAAAATAGGTATCCCATTTCAAATAAAATAATGGAGAAGCATGCCTATGAAGGAGGAGGCCTTGGGCTACATCAATAGGGTCTGCTTGAGCCAATTTCTACCACTCGATATAAATAAACATATGGTCTTGAATTTAAACTGCTTGGGGGTGACCCCATGTACCTTATTTGTGTTCCAATGCCAATGACTAGTGATGATGATGTTGAAAACAAAGCAGAGTTTGATCATAGCCCTTTTGATGACCTAGCCAATGCCAATTTGTTTAATACTAATGCTATTTGTACCCTTCGACCAGTCATTTGCTATAATTCACTTCCTTTATATTATCCTCAACTTATAGACTGGGACCAATAAGAATCAATAATGTCAGTTGATGAGTTTCAGAATGATGAGGCCTTCTATGCTTTTATAGGCCTTAGGGACAATGTTCCTTGGGGAAACCACAAACAAGGGTTCTCAATCATGTTAGATCTTGAAGCCTATTTTGGAGAATGAGTTAACACCCTTAGCCACAAATAATTAAATAAAACATTGAGGTCCCAAAGTGAAAACCACTTTGACGCACTTTTAAACTAGGGAAATAGTAAAGAGAAAGCCCAGTTTAGTGGTGAAACCCTGTTTTAGGTGCCTCTTGGCTAAATTTGGCCTACATACAAAACTTTTATTGGTTTTGGAGTGAGAAGTTGAGCAGATTCTTGGTTGAGAGAGTGATCCAATGATGGAAGGAGTAGACAAACTTCATGAAGACCACACGTCGCTTACAAGATTTTGAAACACTTTAATCAAGTCTTAAGGTGAAATTGTTGATTTTTGGGAAGCAGGTCTGGAAACAAGTCTAGAATTACAAGTGAAAGGATCCAACAGATTTCCATGATGTTCATGGCATCCAATGGGTATGAAGAATGTTTACACAAAGTCTCAAAGGTTTATCAGAGCCTTGATGCGTCCAACGATGGTTAACATAAGCCTAGAGAAACTAGACCATCGAAAACATGTCATGCAAAAATGAATAGATCAATTTAGTTGTGTATTTGACAAATATATTTAAAAGGTCTACCAAAGCTAAAGGATTGCATAAAAGTGATGTATTTTGTTCCTTGAATATCCCTACAAGTTTGGTATCTTGATGAGTTTTCTATCTCAAGATATAAGCCTTCAAAGATGATCTAGTAATATGAGACATGCCCAGGGACGTCAAGTTAAAGCCACAATAAATAGCCATTTAAATTTAAAAATCCTTGATGAGCTTCAAGTTGAACATAGGGCTGATAAGTGGCATGATCTCAAAGGCTAAGATAAAATATCAATGGTGTGTGGGTGATCTCATGAAGTTAACAAGTCAAGAGGATCTATGGTATGTGTTTAATCATGCAATTAAAGATGAATGGTTAGCTCGAGGTCAAAAGTTCAATGGATCTTGAGAGTGAATGAGATGAGGACAAGTGTCTCAATCATGGTGAACTCTTGAGCAAATCAATAGAATGTGTTTGATCAAGCAAAAGTAGATTCGATAGAGTGCATTCAACCACATAGATGCAGATTGATGGTGTAGACAAAGTCAAAGGGTCAACAAATCCTGAGAATAAATGCAAGGTCATCACATGGTGCAATCATGTTCAATCTCAAGAACTGATAATTGGGTCCACAAAAATCATGCACGATTTCCAAGTGTCATGATCTCAAATTCATATCTCAAATCAATGACCAATATTAAGGGTCAAAGCTGGAGGACTCCAAGCAAATCAATGGAGTAGATTTGATCTAGTTCTAGAGTGAATGAGATGAAGACATGTGTCCAAATTTGTAGCAGTCACATATTCTAAATAAATAGTAGTATGGCAAGGAGATGTCACATGGGTAGACATATTGGATCAAAGGATTTTGTAGATGCAATCAAGCAAATGTATAAGTACGAGATTTAAGTATGATCTGGGTTACCAGAGCAAACCCTGCAAATACACAAATATGCCATTAAAACCCAATTCTATGTAAAGGTCTGCTCAGTCAGGTTATAAGAGTTGTCTTGGGTTTGAATTATGTCTTGATCATGACCAAGAGACTAGGTAGCCTACAGATCTATACAGAAATCATGACTATATGAAAGCCAATAAATGAGATTAGTTTTCATCTATAGTAAACCTATGTTCAGGTTTGGAATAGGGGCAGGTTTGTGATTATGAAAGAAGTGTCTCATCTTTAGACATAGTCATATCCTCAACAAAACAAGTACCTATAGTCGCTTAAAACAGACATAGTCATGGCTCTATCAGGTCCATAGTTATGAAAATTTTGTCCTTATAATGAAGTCAAGTAGAAGATGGCATAAAAGTTCAAAGAGAGATATTTGGTGGTTGAAGATTGTGGATGGAACATTCAATTATTTTTAGAGCCTTAAGGATCTTTCTTCCTTAGAAGGATCATGAATCATCGTCTTCAAAATTTATTCTTATCTTATAGTGTATTTCTTAGCCAATGAGAGGGTTCAGAGGCTATTGGGACAAATGAAGGTTAATTTGTCGATGAAAGACTAGTCCCAATTTGATCAAAATGTGGTTGAGCATTCATTAAAGGATGGTGGTAGCTCATTTATTGATTTTGATTTACATGCTTCTCTCTCTTTCTCTCTCTCTCTCTCTTCCCCTTTTCTCTTGTATCTCCTATTTTCTCCCTCATTGTCATGGCCTTTCTCTGATTTTATATAGATTATATGATTTTGGAAAGAAGAGCAAGAGACTATTTTTTGACAAGGCTAGACCCTATCAAAATTTGTAATAACTACTTCTTGATGCAATAAGATGATTCTTTACCCATATCTTGCCTTAAACTAGTGTTTAGTAAGCTTGTGTATGATAGCTTTGTGAAGGAGATTCTTTTATATCCATTGTCCTTCTTTCCTACCTCTTTTAAGGTGTTTTCAAGCTATTTTTAGGTTTGAGTTTGTGTTCCTTCTACCATTAATGAATTCTTGGTATGAATCTTAGAATTCCTCTTTACTTCCTTGATTGCTTGGTGAGCCTAGTTCATGATATACTTATGCAATTAGCTATTTCATGAAATTGTGTGAGAAAACATTATCTTATGTTGATCTAGAGTTGGTTTCAATCTTATGTGAGTGTTTCATTTTAATTTGGTGCATCACCTTTTTAGCTTTCTTAGTAACCCTATTCCCCCTTTCTAACCCTTTTCTTAGCATAAGCATTAGTCTAGGTGATCCACCAAGAAAAAGTCAGCCTTCTCTGAAGGTTCAACCCCAATACATGATACCCACAGCCTGGGATTGTTCCCATTGTGTAGCTTAGATGGAGAGAGCCTAAAGAACCCACCCAAAGGTGAAAACTAATGTTACAATAGCTCCATTAGATGGGGGTGTTTAACCTTCTTCAAACATATCTCAGGAGACCACCAATGATGAACTTGCCTATGGGTCTAAGTTTAGTTTCTAAGAGTAATGGGCTTTTGATCTAATCATCCAAGAATTTCCAACAATATTTGTCACATGGCCATTCCTACCGTTGGGAGATTCTAATTCATCATGCCCATGAGAACTTGAAGAGTAGTCCTAACAGAGGTCTCTATCATTGCAGACTAATTTAAATATTTTCCAACCATTCAGGAAGATGGTTCAACTCTTATTATGGAGGACACTATAGAGGTTAACATTGGGACTCCAAACGACCCAAAATGGATCAAATTAGGCACGCCCTTCACTGAGGAGAAATGTGAAGTATTTACAACCCTTTTGAGGGAATTCATTAATATATTTGCATGGGCTACTTTGATAAGCTAGGTGTAGACCCCGCCTTTGTTGTATACCACCTTGTGGTAATCTTGATGCCAAACCTGTGAAATAAAAATTACATAAGATGCATCCTCATATTGTTGTATTAGTGAAGAAAGATCTGGAAAAATTATTAGAAGTAGGATTTGATTGATCAACTACACAAAGTGGATTTCAAATGTTGTACCAGTCAGCAAGAAGCCAAAAGGAATTAGAATATACACTGATTTTAGAGACAAACAAGGCCTATCTAAAGGATGACTTTTCTCTACCAAACATTGACATGATAGTTGACTCCATAATGGGTTATGAAATACTTTCATTGATGGATGAATTTTTAGGGTACAACCAGATCTGAATTACACCAGAAGACTAACATAAAACAACATTCACCACATCATGGGGAATGTTCTATTATCAGGTTATGCCATTTGGTATCAAAAATGTTGGGGCCACTTACCAAAGAGCCATGACCATCATATTTCATGATATGATGCATGACATTGTTGAAGATTACATTGATGACATATTGGGAAAATCAAAGACCAATGCCAATCATCCAACAACACTACAAAATATATTTGAAAGACTGTGTGAATACAACGTCAAGATCAATCCTAAGAAGTGTGTTTTTGGAGTTACTTCAGGCAAATTTCTTGGCTTCATTGTGTCTTGTTGAGGTATTGAAGTTGATCCAACCAAAGTACAAACCATAACTCAGATGTCACAACTAACTAATTTGAAGCAACTCTATAATTTATAAGGAAAGATCCAGTCTATATGATGCTTCATATCTCAGTTGGCTAATAAGTGCCATCTTTTTACACATTTGTTGAAGAAGGGTGCCACATTCTATTAGGATGATGAATGCTAGATATATTTTCAACAATTGAAAGACTATCTAGCAAATCCACCTATTTTATTACCACTAATGCCAGGGAAGTTATTCTTACTTTACCTGTCAGCTATAGACAAAGCCCTAGGGGCACTTCTTTCTCAACATGATGATAATGGAAATAAGCATGCTATGTATTATCTAAGTCATACATTGGTCACGTATGAGAACAATTATACACCTATTGAAAAAGCTTGTTTAACTATGGTATTCACAACTCAAAAACTGCGACATTACATGTTGAACAACAAGACCATGGTTATCTCTAAAGTAGATCTGCTCAAGTATCTACTATCCAAAATAGCTTTACAAGGCTGCATAACCAAATAGATCATGGTCCTCAATGATTTTGAGGTAGAATATGTCAACCAAAAAGCCATCAAGGGGCAAGTTCTTGTAAATTAGCTTACTGAAGCACCCCTGGCAGATACAAATCCACTAACATTCCAATTACCAAAAGAATCCATTATGACCATCATTGAAATAGCTCTTGAGGAGCAACACTTGAATATGTATTTTGATGGATCATTCACAACACATGGATTGGGGGCAAGCCTTTTGTTCATTACATCATAGGGGGATTTAATCCCTAAATCATTCTGAATCAACTTTCTTTGCACCAATAACATGGTCAAATATGAAGCACTCATTATAGGGCTTTATCAGGTAGTACAATGGAACATACAACATCTAAAGGTTTATAGTGATTCTTAGTTAATCATCAATTAGATTACAGACCATTTTCAGACCAAAGATGATAAACTGGTGCCATACAATACTATGGTCAACACTCTCAAATAGAATATTTATGATGTACATTTTGAACATATACCAATGGCTAGTAATAGAACCATATATGACATAGCTATCATTAGATATTTGATTTCACATATAGATAAAGCCAAGGATTACCAATTTCTCATTGAAAACTTACTAGCACTAGCTCATGAACCTTCAACTATTGTAATGATCTATGACATTGTTGGTCCCAGCTCTAATTGGTACTCAGACCTATGTGGCTATATTCATGACCATGTTTTACCACCAAAACTATCTCAAAAACAAACTAAAGAATTTATCCACCATGCCACATGTTATACCTTACTTGGACCAACTCTATACTACTATAGTTTTGATAGAACTCTACTTCATTATTTAACTTCAATAGAATCTACATTAGTATTATGGGAAGTTCATGAAGGAGTATGTGGATCCCACCTTATAGTTTCATCATATTCAAAAATCTCTTGCATGCTAGGTACTATTAGCCAATAATAGATGCAAATGCAGTTGCATATGTAAAGAGATGTGATAAATATCAATGACATGCTAATTTGATTCATGCCTCAGCCAAGACTTTGAAATCAATGCTTACACCATGGCCATTTTCTACATGAGGTCTTGATCTCATTGAGAAGATAAACCCCACCTCATCCTATAGCCATAAATGTATCCTTACCACTACTACATACTTCATTAAGTGGGTTGAAGCTACACCCCTCACTTACATGATTGGAAACAAAATTTCAAATTCATCTTTAACCATCTCATTTTCCACTATGGTATTCATTTTTACATTATATCTGATAATGGTGGATCATTTAAGAATAAGGATGTTGAATTTTTGTGTGTCAAGTATAAGATTAAAAAATATTTTTCCACATCATATTGTCCTCAAGGTAATGGCCAAGTAAAAGCACCTAATAAAACCATTATCAACATCCTTAAAAATATTATCAATGATGTCAACCATGATTGACACCTTCAAATATTATATGCCCTATGTGCATACCATACCATTCATTGTACCCCAATAGGAGCTACTCTATATTCACTTGTTTATGGCACTAAGGACATTCTTCCCTTTGAGGTCAAGTTACCTTTATTACACATCTCTTTAAATCATGTCTTGGATGATGAAGACTATCAAGTAGCTCACCTAAAAGAGATGTATTTACTTGATGAAAAACTCTTGGCCATAGTAAATAATCTACAAGCATATCAAAACTGACTCTATGGCCACTATAATCAGTGCATGAAACACAGATAATTTGACCTTGGTAATCTTATTCTTATAGAAAACCAAAAGAATACCATGATCAAGAAGAAACATAAAGGAAATTTCAAACCCAATGAGGTATTTCCTTTCATCATTATTGAAAACTATGGCACTATAGCATATATGCTTACCACACCAGATGGGGATGAACTTGATAAACTAATGAACATTATACACCTCAAGCGTTACTTCATTTGAGAGACCTAGTGTATTGCTTATGAGGCCCATTTTAGTTATACCATAATATCAACATTCTTATTTGTATTATACCATTCTACCATACCTTTCCTTTTGATCGAGTTATTTTAACCCTACCTACCTAGCCCTTTGACCTTGGTTCCACGACCAATATCAACATGAAGATTCAGATCCAGTTTCAGTCATTGATTTAATATTCCAGATAGGGGCTCTATTTTAGAGCAGTATGATAGTTTTTTGGTAGTTACATTCTTAATTTCTTATTCCATTCTATGCCAAGTGTTCTTGATTATAAACACCTTGAGATAAAATTAGTGTTTCACCATTATGTTACTACTTATAACCGCCTATGGGCAAATTAGTATCATTGACCTATAACCTTGTTTCCTAATTATAACTGCCTATGGGTAAATTAGGGGCCATATTTGTTTATCATGCCTTGAAGTACAACCTTGCCATGCGTATGCCATACTGTGCCATTTGCCTACTTTGCCTATTTTATTTGAATTGGCTGCTACCTAGTCAGATTCTTCCACTGTAGGGAGGAACTTGAGGTCCCATCCTGAGACTATGTAGGTAGCGCTCGATTTAGGTTGAGGTCAGTTTAGTCATTCATAAGCCATGCTCTCACCATTTTATGAGAAACTTAAGCCACACTCTCATCATTTTGTGAGCATTTTTAAAAATTGAATGCTCTTGATCTTTTACGAGCTTGGATCATTTAATATCTCATCATCCTCAATCGAGTTAAGATACATAGAAAATTCTAAAAACATTTGTAAATATATCTAGAAAGCCCTAAACAATGCCCATCGACCATTTCTTTGCCTTAAGGATTTTGGGATCCCTAGCTACTTCACAAATAACCACTTGTCATTTAGTTTCCCCATCTTTATTATCCTAGCGTCCCATGCTCTCACCATTTTACGAGCCCATTCCCATATTCTTATATCACATACATCATGTTTTCTTTATCATCATTTTCTTCTATCCCATTTCTTAAGAGAACTACATTTGGCCTGAAGTTTTTGTTGGATATTTTACCCATGGAACTATGTAGGCACCATCCACTTTCTTAGTGCATCTAGAGACAACTCATCCACCACTTTCATTTTCTTATATTGCCCCTATTTTTTTTGTTTGTTTCATTGCCTTCTATTGTCTAAGGGGCACTTTTCATTATCTTGTGTGTTCGTGTTATTGACAATAACATTATGATTAACCATTATTTTTATTTTATATTTTTATGGATGTTTTTTGTTTGTTTCTTGTTTTGTTTTTGTTTTTATTTTTTTGTTTGCTTGTTTGTTTGCTTTCTTGTTGTGCCTTGATTTAGTCTATGTGCATTTACTAGGTGATTCCTTGCACATTATTCTTGAATCCATCCATATTCATATGTCAACAATGTCATCATGGTTTTTATCATTGGTGTTTTATTTTCAATTGATTATTGGATGGGTGTCAGTCCTTATGCATATTTTAGCCAAGTTATCATGGTGTTCTATCATGATGCCTATTGTCATGTGCTATAACAAAATCAACTCCAGGAGTCTACATGGTAATGAAGCAATGATATATCTTCTTCGCACTAGAAAAATTACCAATCTCATCCAAATCATATCTTACACAGAGTAATTAATCAAATGAAATAATTTTCCTCCTTTCTAATTTGGACGAGCATCTCCTTAATAACAAGTTTCCCAAATTCATCTTTCTCCTTCATACCAATTACCATCGTATTCTATATCATGTTTGCCACTATTAGGGTACAATGATTTTAACTACCTTTGGGCAAATCATTGTATACCATCCCACTTACATTACTAATGATTCTATTTGCCTTTGGGTAAATCATTGTGTTTCTATCCATTTGAAAGTTGATGATTATAACCATCTTTGAATAAATCATTCTCTTTGTTCTATCTAATTAGGGAAACTTTTCATTTTGATAATGCTTATAACCACTTTTGAGCAAACCATTATCTCTATCTACCCAACTAGGGCATGTTTTTATCTTACCAATGATTCTAACTACCTATGGGTAAATCATTATTTTCCCTTTCATGATTATAACCACCTCTGAGCAAATCATTATCTTATTACCCTAAGTCTTTTTCAATGATTATAACCACCTTTGGGCAAATCATTACCTTTTTTATCCCACCTTTGTTCATGATTATAACCGCCTATGGGAAAATCATCCTATTTTCTTGCCCACCTGGGGAAGCTCCATACACCACTAATTATATCTACCTGTGGGAAAATCAGTCACTTTCACCCCATCATTTCATCTTTTTGGTCCAATCATTTCCTTCTTTTAAGGGACCGATCGCTGACCCTTTTTGTCGATCGCTCCCTCGAGGGGGAACCTACAGTTCGTCTATTATTGTTAAAATCATAGGCATACATGACCTTTTCATTCTTTGAGAAGACGTTATTGTGCATATAGCTTACAATATCTTCCTAAATAGGGGAAAATTGTAGACACCTAAAATTGGCCACAATTAGATTTCAACCAAACTTCAGATCGATTCCTACCAACCATTACAAATTAAGCTTAAGAATCATTAAACATCCTAAAGTTGATTGTGCATCATTTGTTAAAGCTTTGAATCACATTGAGGCATCCCTAATTGGGGTATACTATTGTATACAATCATAACCTCTCATAGATTCATCCCTAAGCATTGGCATCACAACAGTCAATTTGGCCTATGGACCTATAAAGTGGGGCACATGAACTTAAGTAAAATCTTTAAAATGTTAAATGGTTAATCAAAATTAATTAACAAGCTAAACCAAATTAAATGCCTAGTGAAATTATCCATGTGTAATTAGTGAATAAATAAAAAGGGAAATTCAAAAATATGAAATACCCTAGCTTTTCATGATTACCTTTGCAAGTTGTCAAGCTTTTTGGAAAATATCCTAAAATATCTCATTTTGGAGACCCATGCGTATTCATTGCAAATCATTATTACTTGATAACTATTAACTCTATGGGGTTAGTCTTGACTCACTTAGGCTAGGTTTGAACCCATTCCTAGCCTTAACTCCACCTTGACTCACCTTGGGTTGGAGTTAGATCCATTTACCATAAATACAAGCCATTACTTATTGAATTTAGAAGCTTAGAAATTGTAGAGTTATAATGCAGGTTTTATTGCATGAGATTCATATAAATAATGTTATAATGCCAAAATATTGAGCCAATCCACACCAAGCCAACACAAGCCACAATGGTGCCAAGGAGAGAGGGAGCTACACAAACTCGATTGCCAAAGATTATTTGAGCAAAAAATGAGCAAGCCACTCAAAAAAGCATATGGAGCTCTCAAGGAAGGTAAGAGATTATGTGTCATTTGAATTTTTGTTGTGATTCCATTTGTATTTTGTTCATAAAGTTCACCCCTAAGATCTAGGCTTGTAAGTGTTGGTGATAGTGTGTTTCTTTGTGCTTTTATTTACTTGAACTAACACTTGATCTAACCTCCCTTGTTGGATTCCTATGATCACACTAAGACCTTGAGAGCCTCTAACTCTACTATAGAGATTGATGAGTATTGTAGTTTTCAAATAGTAAAAATTGTGTGATCTTTTTTTATGTTGATGGATCCATAAAGACTATGTTAACCATGGCATCAACATGTCAGTTGTCTTTTCAAGGTATGTTTTGTATTAAAAAAGGATTGAAGTGTGTGTAATCACTATACCATTTATTTGTATGGGATTAAATTTTATTCCTTTGTTTCATAAATGTCTGGAACTTGATTAACCACTAGTTGAGAATCACCATATACTCGTAGTGATTTTATATGTAACGTGGATGTTGTACATAACCCAAGTATCAATGTATCATATTCTGTTATGTCATTTTTTTAATGAAAAACCCTAATGATATGAAAATGAAATAGGTTGGCTCATAGGAGTAATGAAGACAATGCTATTATTGACACATGTAGCACATTTGGATCCATCAAATTACATGAGTGTGATATGAAGTAAAGTCATCATTGATTGGTAGTGTGTCTATTAATAAAACCATAGCTAGTTGTTTGTGATAACTTGTCCTTTTACACATTTTTTAGATATGAATTTTAGATCAAATTCCATGAGCAACATTGCCCATTTAGTTGTGCATCTTGATAAATGTGACTTTGACATGAGGAATTTGAGTAGATCCACCTTTGTGATAACCCATGTCTCATTATTGAGCATGTAGTGTTACAAATTTTGCGTAGCAAAAACAAGGGCTAGGCATAGTTTTTCCATAGTATTTTAATTTGACTCATAGTCAACAAGTGTACAACTAATGTAATAAATAATACTCTCTTTGTGTTCATCTTTGTATTGTACCAATAAAGTCCCTAAGGCATGATTTTTGGTTGAGATGTATAACAATAGAGGTGCGTCTAATGTTGGAGGCATGAGAATAGGTGGATTAAGTAGATATTATTTAATTACATCAAATTTTTGTTGAAATTTGGAATCTCATTCAATATTTTTTTACTTATTGATTAATCACATGAAGGGTTGCATTTTTCATTATGTAGTTGGGCCACAAAATGTCTGATTGCCTAGATTTTTCCCTGTAATTATTGTAGTCATTTTAGTCTTTTATGTGGAGGGATGTCTAAAATAGCTTTGATATTTTTTGGATATATTTCAATGTTCCACTAAGATATGATGTATCTCAATAATTTCATTAAAGATACCCTAAATATGCATGTATTTAGATTCAAGACTACATTATATTTCTATGGTTATTCAAAATAGATTCACAAATCCATAGTATGATCTCGTTGCTTTCTTGATTTGGAAAGTAGATCATCCATGCAATATTCCACTCTTTTGTGTATATAGTCATGAAAGATATGGGTTGTGGCTAGATGATAAGTAGCCCCAACATTTTTTAATTTGAAGGGAATGACTACATAACAATTTTTTTCCCATGGTGTAGTAAATGAAGTCTTTTATTACTTTGTCGAATTGTTTGGTTGTATGATGATAAATCATCCATGAATGATAACATTTCATAAAAAATTGTAGAGTGGAAAATCATGCCAAGATTTGATAATGGGAAGTTGTCTTTGCAACATGATTTAGTTAAATATTGATAATTTGCACTACATTGAATCTCTCCATTAGGTTTCACAGTTGGTACTATATTAGGGACCCGCTCATGATTATCAACAAATCGAATAAATCTTGCATCTAGTAGTTTCCAAATTTCATCTATAACCAACAAAGTTACTTTTGGATGTATTTTTCTAATCTTTTGTTGTGTTGGCTTGGCATTAGAATAAATTACAATGTAATGTAATACAATTGTGGGGCCAATTCTAGCATATTTGAGTAATCCCACAAATAATTATGGGTGATCATGTAGAACTTGTCGAAATGTTTTTCATTCTTCTTGTAACATAGTTTTTAATAGTCAAAATTTTAATAGAAACATAGTTGAAAATTAGAAAAATAGTCATGTTTTTTTATGTATTAGCAAAAAACTAAATATATTGCATAGAAGAGTTTGGTCAGCTTCGCAACATAATAGTAAGCACCATAAAACTCAAAATGATGCTCAAGATATGAGCAAAAATATGCAAGTGTGTTTGTAGAAACTCACAATGGAGGGGCGCTGACAAAAAAAGATGAATGTGCAAGAACATCAATGTAACACACCAATGGGCAGTCCAAATGGAGTAGAAATCATTAAGTGGAAAAAATCCAAATGGAGTAGAAATAATTGAGTGGAAAAAATAAGTGTTTTTATGGGGGGGTTTGACCACCTATCAAATCGGGCCCCACCTGTCGATCTTCGTCAAACAAAAAAGTACTGGTGGCAATGCTCCTTCGTGCCAAAAAATCAATGTGCCGAGGTCAAAACTAATGACGTCTCCACACCAATGTCTTCTTAAATTTCAACTACACAACAAACCACCAATGAAGTCAAACATGATATTTTCAAAAATAGATGTGTTTAAAACATGCAAATTAAAAAAATCCACAAAGGCAGTTGGTGGAGGTGGTTCACCGCAATTGGGTGTGGGTGGTTTGACTAAAGTCTAATTTGAAAAATAATACATGTTTCAAACATATAAAGCCAATTTCAATGCAAAATTAGCCTAACTAATGCCAAGCTAGCATACATTTCCAAAGGCACCGATCAAATAAACTTTGAACGTTGCATGTTTAAGCATACACTGCCAAGTAAAATGTCGTTTCTTAAAATTCAAGATAGTTTTTGTTTTGTTTGGTGTTATTTTTGGTGGTAGGTACATAGGGGGGCATGAGAGTGGTGGAATGGCTGAGAGAAGGCAATGATGGTGGAAAACTATAGTGGTAAAATGATGCAGGGGTTGCATGGCTACAAGCTAGAGACAGGGCCACATGCAAAGGTGCTAAGGTGTGGGGAGTCAAAGGAAGTAGTGGTAGGTGGTAGTTGAGAGCTCATGGTGGATAATAGCTGAGGTGTTAGGTGACAAGCATTTGGTGTCACTCAAGTAGAGCTGCATCTGAGACACAAGTAGGGGATGGGCAGCTAGTAGTGGAGGGGAAGATGGAGGATGGGTGGTGGTTAAGCAGGGCTCGACCATAATTTTTTTTATTTTTTAAACTTTTATAAAAATAAAAAAAAACATTTTAACATTTTATTTTATTTTATTTTTATTTTTATTTTTTTTCTGATTTTAATTTTTTTTTAAATTCTAAAACACAATTTTCAAAAAACAAAAGTTTTTTTAAATATATTTTTAAAAAAATCCCTAAAAAAAATTCAAACCCCTTTAGCTAACGGACGATCAAAATTGATCAGGAAAATTGACCACACCAGGAGCACCACAAGTCCTTTTTCTGCCAAATGAATGTCCACCCCCACTAAATTGATTGCTCTAGATGCATTTGTATGATTAGATCTACATTAAAATGTGCAAATTTCTTAGAAACTATTTAGCAACCAACAAGATTCTTGACCAAATCTGAAGCATCAGGTGACCAAATTGAGCAAATTAAAAGCTTGAAGTGTAGCTACTCTAGTGAATCCCAGTGTCATCTTGTCTTCTTTGACAATTAGGTAGTCTATTTCATCATGATATGGATCTATTTTGGTGTATCTAGTGTCAACTTGTTTGGTGTTTGAGTAGTGGATTTGGACCACTTGTGCAGACCCAATCAACAGTATGGGGGGGCAGGGGAGGTGGGGGTGTGTGATCTGCATTATGTTGCATTGTGAAGATGGATCCAAGCTCTTCCATGCAGTATATTTAGTTTTTTGCTGATACATTAAAAATGTGATTATTTTTCTAATTTTTAGAGGTCATCTCGACATGCGAACATTGTCAGACTTTCTAGGTAGTTTTATCTTTACTTAGGGCACCTTTTGAGGGGTCATTTTTTTAAGTACATATTTTTCACCTAGAATACATATTTATAATTAAATTTGAGTCATATTGTAAAGAAATGAATATTTTTTTTGTTTATTATTTTAACTCAAAATTACAAATTGGTGAGGAATTTTTTGTAATACAAAATTATAAGTAGTTGGGTGGTTTCAAAGCACTATTTTGTGCC
The DNA here is from genome assembly GCA_037957365.1 of Torreya grandis. Lineage (NCBI taxonomy): Eukaryota > Viridiplantae > Streptophyta > Pinopsida > Cupressales > Taxaceae > Torreya > Torreya grandis. The sequence goes on from JARHVA010000429.1 coordinate 4,288,366, forward strand.
ATATTCATGGGGGATTGCCTCTTTATGGGCTCGATTACTACTTTATGCATTGTACTTCATGCATGCACTATCTTGGATCTATTTTTGGTTGAATTTGATGTCTTTTTTGTAAGTATTTTGCATGTTATTATTTTTTGGTTGTTGATCCTTTTCTAGTGTATTTTGTGCATACATTATGGCCCTTTTTGCCATTTACCACACTCTTCCATCATCCCATGACATGCTATATTGTGCATTAATTATTTAACACATCGATATTTGTGTCATGTCTCCATCAAGGCCCCTTTCTTAGCACCTTGCCTTCTTATATGGAGACACTTTTTTGCTCCCTTATTTTTGAAACATTTATCTATGTTTTTTATACCACCTTTTTGACAATTGGCAATCTCCCATAGTTTGAAGTGTAGCTATTTTGGTGAATCCTAATGTCATCTTGTCTTCTTCAATAGTTTGACAATCTCTTTCATTGTGATATGGAGCTATTTTGGTGTATACAGTGTCAACATTTATAGTGTTTGACTAGCGGATTTAGACCACTCATGCAAACCTTTTTCCTCTACTCCACCCAGTCAGTAGTATGGTGGGTTAGTGTACATTTTGCTTCTTCAGTGTTGAGTGTTTCATTTGTGTAGATTGAGTTCCTTTGTGATTTGTGTGTACTTGGAGTGTGGACTACTTCAACATCATATTTTGGGGGCTTTGTAGCTCTCTCTTCTTATTTTCTCTCTTTTAGGGGGACTTTTTCCTATAATTTTTCTCTTTTTATCCACTTTATGAGAGTTATATATGATGCACTTTTTTTAGTGTTATCTGGATTCCTTTTTTATACATGGGTATCTTATTTAGGTACTTTATTTGTTGAAACCCATATGAGGATTTTTTACTTGACTCCATGGTCTTCTCAGTGATTCTTATAGTGACACCATTATGGTATCCCCACCAGTGACACCAATGTGGCAACACCACCAGTGATACCAGTGTAACAACCCCACCAATCTTTGTGCTCACTTCTCACCATCTTGTTGGAGGGTGTTTAAGTAATGCTTCTTTAGGTTCATCATTTTGCCTAGTTTTTTGGAATGTAGTGTTTATTTTTAGTGATCCTCATATTTATCACCATTCTTACTTTGACTCGATGATTATATTGACTCGACATCTATGTACTCTGATAATATGGTTTGGCATCCATAAGGACATTTAACTTCATATTGCATCCTATTTTGTAAATGGGTATCTCATCAGGCTTATTGTTAGAACCCATTTCTAGAGTTTTTCTCTCTCTCCCCAAGTTAATATTAAGGGGTGGTGTCAGCGTAAATAATAGGGTTAAGATTAACTTGGGATTAACCTATGTAACTTGGGTGCTAACCAAGATTTCTTAACCTATGCTAGTTAGACTCATGTGTGGTTTAAACTTGTATACCCACGTCTAATTATCTAGTCAACATGTTAGGTTTTATTGTTGACTATAATGTACAAGGTAGGTATGGATTTGTGCACATGGTAGGACTATTACTTTGGCAACTAGTTGGTTTCACATTTCCAAATGTGTTCCTCTTACCTACCTTCAACTATTATAAATACAAGGGTAAGGTGTAGCATAAATAAGAGAGGAAGATGGAGTTTTAAGGACCTTGTATTGGAATCTATTCATTTAGTAATAGATACTTCTTTGTGAGTAATGTGTTAATGGTCATGGGTGTGGTAATGAGCTATTAGAGAGATCTCAGGTGAGAGTATTGATAACTTTTTCAGTCTTAGATCCCTATATGTATGTAATGAAATTTTATTTATCTTCATTATTTAGATTTGATCTATCTTCTATATATGTCACCATAGGGATGGCATTTGGGCCATCTACTTATATATGGACTATTAGGAATAGTAAAAACCTTTTAAGAGTCTACGATATGAAGAATTAGAAATAAAAATATCATAAAAGAAAGCTATAGATATGATATGTAAAAACAAAGTAGATCATATATTATTTAGAATAAGGCATGCTAGTACAATAGGAAGCCCTTGCATAAGTAGGCTAGACAAAATTAGAAACTAGCCTAAGTAATATGGGATAAATCTTCACATAAGACAAACTTGGAAAAGATGAAATACCTAGCTTTAGCCTAACAAATATGAGAAAGGCATACTCTAACACCCCCCTCAAGTGAATTTAGGGGCTAATAATATCCAAAAATGATATAGTGGCATATCCATAGTATGAGCCCCAAAAACTAGGACTTATAAGGTACTCATGTACAATATGTATCCATGAAATGAATAAGGAAGATGTCCTCACAAACACCCCCAAAGATAATTTTTGAAACCGCATGCATGTCATGCAACTCAAGGAAATGAGGTGATGCAAAAGGCTCCATGAAGATGTCTGCAACCAGCTATTGAGTCAAAATGTACTTCGAGCTAAGAACTACATCCTAAATGTGTTGATGAATGAAGTGCATATGTACCTCAATTTGCTTGGCCTATTGGTGCTCAACTAGGTTGTGGGATATGTGAATTACACTCTGATTGTCACACCAAAATACAATTGGTGAATCCTACATGAAGCCAAACTTTGTCAATAATTGAGAAGCCAAAGAACCTACTAACTCATTATAATTATTGCCCTGTACTCAGCCTATGTAGTGAAAGCACAATAACCTATTGCTTCTTGCACAATCAAATAATAGGTGAAGAAACAAGATAAAAGATATATCTAGAAGTGGAATGTCTATCATCAAGAGAACTTGCCTAATATAAATCATTGTACCCAACCAATTGAGTAGAACCCATGGTGTAGTGTAATCCAAAATGAGTAGTACCTCATAGATATCATAAAATCCTCTTTGTAGCCTACCAATGATTATCATGAGGATCATGTGCTAACCTAGATGCAATACCAACTACAAATAAAATGTTAGGTTGAGTATGGGTCAAATACATAATATTCCCAACCATTTGCCTATATGATGTAAGTTCATAAAGAGGAATAGTATAAGTGGCAGTGAGATTCACTCAAAATAAAAAAGGAGAGGGACTTGGATTACAATTATCCATGCCAAAATGCTGAAGAAGATCAACGATGTACTTGTGCTAATTCAAATAAATCAATGCATCTAACTATGAAATATGTAAACCAAGTAAGAAGTGCAAAAGACCAAGATTTTTCATATCAAACTATGTTGAAAGTGCTTATTGAATAGCCTAAATTTGAGAATATGAGATACCTGTGAGAAGTAGATCATCATCATACAAAACCAATATAACAATGTCCTCCTCAATATGTTGAATATACACTGTGGGATCTGAGTGGCAGTGAACAAAGCCAGTGGAAAGAAGAAATAAATCCATCTTTTCATACCAAGCCTAAGGGGTCTATTTAAGACCATAAAGAGAACTCCTAAGTTGATAAACAAGAGAAGAATCATGAACAAACCCAACAAGATGCTCCATATATATTTCCTCTTGTAAATTTCCATGTAATAAGGTGCTCTTAATGTCCATCTAATACACTAGCCAACCCTATAATGTTTTGGCAAACAAAAATAGGTTTCTTGTCCAATTAGAACAACTAGAAAAAGCCTTGAATAATTTTAAAAACAAAGTTGTTATGGAACATATTGTTGACGCAAAAGATTGCACCTGGGGCAAGGAGGTTGAGCTCCTACCTTCTTCACGCAACTATGGAAACTCCCCTCTCGCTTGTGGGACTGGCGAAGCTGGAGGGGAGAGTCTCTAGGTAAGGGCTAGCTCCCTTTGATGCATCATGTTCATTCCAGCAAGTGTTAACACGTACATATATATAGATATAAGAAAGGGGGGATGAAAAGGGAAGAAGATTTGCAGAAAAACAAACTACTCTAAGGAGGTGATGCACCAAAATAAAGTCAACCTTCTCACCCTCACACTAAAACCAGACAAATACATACATACACTTCAGACTTGGCAGAAGGACCAGGCTGCAAGAAACTTGGTAGGGAGGCTTTGATGAAAAATACAAAAAATAGAGATTCACCAAGGTGCTGTGAAATGCACACTGTAAGTAATTTCTTCTGTTTTGCACTTCCAAATAGAGCTCTCCTTGTCAGCTGCAAAAATGGCACCTTGTAGACAACAAATATGTTGGTGTTGGACTTGTGAAAACATCAAGAGACAATGACTAAACACAAAATAACACTCAAGACATACACAAAAATATGTATCCAAGATAGAGGTAAAACATGCGTTTATTGATTCAGGTGAAATTTTTGCCAGGGCTACGCCTTACAAATGTGGAAGATCCTCTCTCAAAATGATAAGTCCTCAATATATAGGAGAAAAAAGGAGGCCTTTTGGTGCCCCTTTTTAAAAAGTGGCCCATTTGCATCCCCTCATTGGGAAGAGCAGGCTACCTAAAAAATAAATGCTGTGTCGGCCCTGGCTTTGACTTCAGGCATTTTTAGACATGGCCATGTTGTTTCCTCATTAACCGAGGCTACTTCTTGAAGGCACCTATGTAGTTTGTCTACTCATAAGTATGAAATGAAGAAAAAGGGTCGCATGGTTGGCCTAATAGTCAATTTGCAGCCACTATTTCACTTGCTGGAGTAACTTCTCGAATCGGCGCTTCCCTTCACCACTTGGACTATCTGCCTGCTCCATGCTTGGCACTTTGTCCTTTCCTATCTTGTCTCTTCTGGCTCCTTCAGCCTTTGAGGGTGATCTTCTAGTGGGTCGCTACATTTTTGGGCTTCCTTTCATGGTTGGCATCCTTTTAGTTTGAAAGTAAATGACTATTTCACTGTGTTAACTTTGACGTTCACACGATTGTCATCGCTTTGAAAATCAATGGCTAATTCAATTTCTTAAGGTTAACAGCTTTCTGGACGTCACCATCCTCGGCAAAAGTCCATCGGGTCCTTTGCTAGCTTCTCTATGGGCTTTTTCTTCCTCAGCTCTCTCGGTGGGTCTTTCCTTTACTTCAGACATTTTCTACTAGTTTTTTATTTGCAGACATTTTCATTGAGTTTCTCGACATTGCTTTCCCCGAATTCCTTTAAACTTTTTATTTGAAGGAATTCCTTCAGATAAAAAGTCTGAAGGAATTTGGGACTTAAACAAAATCCAAACTTACCTTTTGGCTGCCTTTTCTTTGAAGTGCCTGCGGCATTTGAACTTTGAGCTGCCCTTCGGCCATCTGGGCATACCCTTGAACCAAGCCATTGAACCAAAAATGGTTCAACGGTTCAAGCAATTCAACCATTGTGCATGAATGCCAAGTGAATCAAAGCTGATGAACTTGAAGTCGTTGAACCATCCAGTTGAACCAAACTCATTGAACCAAGTCATTGAACTGAAATTGGTTCAACGGTTCAACGTTGTGCACTGAGCTGATTGAACCAAAGCGATTGAACCATTTGCTTTGAACCATTCATTGAACCGGTTCAATGGTTCAATGAATGCATGATGAACTTGCCAATGAGCCAACTGATCAAACTAGGCTGATTGAGCCAAGACCGATGAACCAAGCTCGTTGAACCAAGCCATTGAACTAAAATTGGTTCAACAGTTTAATGGTTCAACACTATTGAATCAAGATGTTTGAACTGAGCGATGAACTTTTGTTGAACTAAAGGTCACTTGAATTGTAGATGGGTGAATCAAGTGCTGATTAAACCAACATTGGTTAAACCATGAGTGATGGTCTTGAAGACTGAACTGAGGCCTGAACTAGGGCCAAATTCGTCAGACAAGAGCCCAAAAAGTCTTGAAAACCCCAACATTCTCTGAATTGATCCTCCTTGCACCAAAAGACTAACCAGCTGAGTCTGTAAAAACATGAAGTCTGTAGGGAACTACTGAACCCTTAAAAAATACTCCTACAGAGTCCATAGATTTTATAGGACCTATGCAAAATTAGAAGAAATGGCCTAGAACAATAAGAGGTAGAAGGGGACCAAAATTTTTGCCTATTGGGCAAAAATTGGTCAACAAATTAGCGACTCCCAAGGGAAGCATGCCTGTTATGCTTAAAGACCAGTTGCCTTACAGTCTATTAGGCATGGAGTCAAATGGTAACTTTAAAAAATAGCAATAGCTCTGGTAAATCTAGAACCAGTCACACAGATTTACCTCCAAGGAAATGAAAACACACACAAGGCTAAGAAAACTACTACTTGTGCAACAACACTTAGGGAAAGCAGGGAAAGAAAACAAGGGAGAATATATACAGATGAAAGGAGACTCAGTGGCAGTGCTTCAGATGTATCCCATTAATTGGGATATGCAGTTCTTCACCACCCAACCTAGAGAGTTGGAATGCATTATGCTGCTTGCACTGAGTGATTATGTATGGGCCACTCCATAGGGCATCAAATTTTGCATGCTTTCTAGGCTTAGCTCAGTCTTCATCCTATTTTAAGACAATGTCTCCTTCAAAGAAATCTTTTGATGAAGATTTCTTGTCGAAGTGTCTCTTTGTTTGTTGTTGGCAACTAGTCATAGAAGCCATAGCCCGGTCCCTTGTCTCTTGGAGCTCCATCAGCTCGCACAGCCTGACCTCCATGCTATTTCCTTCTTCTAATTGTAGTTGGTGAGCAAGATCCAATGCTGGCAATTCAAGTGAGATAGGAAGCCTAGCTTCCCTTCCATACATGAGCGTATATGGGGAATTTTTGATTGCTTTCTTTGGAGTGATTTGATCAACCCACAGAGCTATTTTTAGCTTGGCATGCCAAGTTCTCTAATTTTCTTCCATGGTCCTCTTGATGATCTTGATCAAATTTTTATTGGTGGACTCAGCCAACACATTCCCATGTGGGTAATAATTGGATGAAGTGTTGAGATATATACCATACCTCAGCACCCATTCACTTGTTTTGGTTCCCAAAAAAGCCAAGGCATTATCTGAGATTATGGTGGCTGAGACCTCGAATCTTATCACCAGGTCCTCATAAAATTCCAAGACCGCACTTTCATTTACCTCTTTCAAAGCAACAACCTCCATGCACCTTGTGAATTAGTCCGTGGCGGTCAGGACCTACTTGTGTCCAGCACTGGAGGGAGGGTTGATCATCCCTATGAAATCTAGGCCCCACTGCATGAATGGTTGTTCAACTTGAATAGGCTGTAGAGGCATAGTAGCCAACCATTATTTTCCATCAAAAAGTGCACACTTCTTGCACTTTCTTACCCAGGCATGGGTGTCCCTGAAAAGAGTAGCCCAAAAATAACTAGGGCTCATTATCCTTGCTGCAGTAGCTCTAGGAGCAAAATGACTACTTGTTGGTCCATTGTGGAACTCAGACAGTACTTTATCAGTCTGGTTTGGTTTGATACATCTTAGAAGGACCCCAGAGAGATCCTTCCTACACAATACTTTGTCAATCAAAACATAAGGGAGAGACTGGAGCCTGAAATAGCTTCTTTCAGTCTTGTTAAGACTCTGTGGGCACTCACCAGTGAGAAAAAAATGCCTCAGGTCCGATGTCCAGTCTTTTATGATAGCTAATTCTTCTAATGTAGTTGCATCATGAATTAATAAGTTGTCTTCCCCTTTTTGCTTGAAGTCCACAACAAGGTGTTCACACAGGCCTCTTCCCATCACCAGCTTGGTGATCTTGATGTCTACGTCATACTCCATCACCTTGGTGATCCACCCCGCTCTCTTCTCATTTAGGTCTCGATTAGTCAAGAAATCTTTGACGCCAGGATGTGAAACCATGAGGTGAATCCTGCTGTTAGACAACATATGCCTAAATTTCTTCAGGCTCCGCACTACTGCCAGGACTTGCTTCTCTACATACGTGTATTTGACTTTGAAATCCTCTAGCCCTTGGCTAAAAAAAGTAAGTGGTTGCTCGAGGTCATCACCATTTGCTTGGGTAAGCATGGAAGAGATCACCTCTTCATTGCTAAAAGTGTAGAGGTTGATGTCTTTATTAAAGTCAGGGTTGATCAAAGTAGGAGCCCGAGTTATGGCCTGCTTGATGGCTTCAAAGCTATGCTTCATTTGTGTTGTCCACTTGAACTCCTCACCCTTCCTCAGCATAGAGGTTAGTGGCTTGACTATCTCTGTGAAATTCAAAATGAATCTCTGAATAAAATTTATCCTACCAAAGAAGCTATGCAAGCCTTTCTTGTGCTTAGGTAGGGACATCTCCAGGATAGAAAGAACTCTCTCAGGGTCAATGGATAAGCCTTCCCTGGACATGATGTGGCCAAGGAGTTTCCCCTCGTGAAAAACAAACACGTATTTCTTCAGGTTAAGAGAGATGTCGAACTCCCTACACCTTTCAAAAATCTACTTGAGGTGTTTCATGTGTTGGCTCGCTTTCTTAGAGAACACCATCACATCATCAAAGTATACCAGCACATTGTTGTTTATCAAGCCTCCAAAATCCATGTCCATGGCTTGATGAAAGGTAGCACAAGCATTAGTCAGCTCAAATGGCATCTTCTTGTAGGTGAACGTTCCCCATTTAGTAGTGAAAGTTGTTTTGTGCTGGTCACAGCCTTGCACCAAAATCTGATTATACCCTGAATATCCATCTAAGAGGGAGAAATGCTCGCTGCTTGTTACCTTCTAAAGGATATGTGCCATGCTCAGGAGGGGATAATGGTCTTTTAAAGAGACTTTATTAAGGTCCCTAAAATCAACACATAGCCTGATCTCCCCATTCTTCTTTCTAATAGGAACAAGATTGGTTAGCCAGGAGGAATGTTTGATCAAAAATATAATCCCATATTCAATCAATTTGGCCAGTTCTCTCTACATGAGAGGCTCAATCATCGAGTTGATAGGCCTCTACTTCTGTGTGACTAGCCTGACACCTTCTTCTAATTTGATGGTGTGTTAGGTGAGTCTTGGGTCAAAGCCCTTCAAATCACTGTAATCCCATGCAAAAACATCGACAAACTCCTAACACAACAGAATGAAGGCCTGTCTTTCTTGAACCGTGTAGACTTTTTCAAGCGCAAGCAGCTTGTCCTTGAAGATCTCAACCCTTTCATAATTCTCCTCCTTAGTTGTGATGCATGCCTTGTCATTTCTCAATTGGTCATCTCCATTGAAGATGATCTCAAGAGTGACCAAACCTTTAGGTAGCTTATTGTTCTTCAATTGAACAATTTGGTTGCCATATTGATGCTGCAGCTTCACCTGGTTTTGTGTTACGAACTCAGCTTCCTCCTGTAGGAAGAAAGCTATTTACTAGTCATTTTTGAAAACCTACTAGTTTGTAATTTTGTCAAAGACGGAGGGCCAAACTACCACCTTCAAGTAGCGCAAACCACAGTCTCGACTTATCTCCCTGGAAACATCGAACTGAGCACCAATTGATACTAGCCTATCTGCTTGTTTATTCTACTCTCTAGGAATGGAGGCGATATTGAAAGTGAGGAAATCTTCCACCAAGTCATAGACCCTATGCTTGTAAGACTTTAACAAGGAATTCTTGGTCAGATTTTGGCCTTTCACTTGATTTACAATTAGCTCGCTGTCTCCCAAAACTTGCAACTCCTTGATCCCTCTTTTTCTTGCCCATTCCAAACCATGGATAAGGGACTCATATTCTGCAACATTGCTTGTGCAAGAGAATTGGAAACAAAAAGCTAAAAAATATCTCTCCTTTGAAGGGGAGACTAACATCGCTCCACCACTAGCTCCCAGCCTACTTCTGAAACCATCAAAATACAACTTCTATAGGCCTAGGCCTTCTTGGCCTTCCTTCATTATGTTTAGTATGAATGCACCTTCTTCATGCATGCAATAGACTCTAAGGCATGTCTTCTCAATGAACTTATAAGGGTCATGCTCAAAGTTATCACTTCCCCACTCATCCAAGAGTAGGTCTGCAACTCCTTCAAGAGTGGAGGATGGAGATTGGTTTGTCTGGGACTCTTTTTGGTCGATAATGGTGTAACTAAAATTCGCTGCCTTGGGTGAATATGGTTCTAGATGGTCCTTGTAGAGTGGCTTGGATTCGATCTTTACCTTGGTCCCATACTTGGTTCTAAAAATCAGATAAGACAAATTCATTGCTAGATAGCCACCTATCTTTGACGTGAAGTCCCTGGACAAGTAAATTGCAAAATAATGAAGAACATCTGCTACCACTATATCATGGGGAATTGAGAAGGTTAGGCAAGCATGCAATGTCAAGCTTAAATCCTTCAAAATCCCAACTATTTTTGCAAGTGTCCCATCTAGCTGCAAGACACCTTTTTTCATGTCTTCATATTTCTGTCCCATCTTGTCAGCTATGCACTTGGGCATCACTGAGGTACTAGCCCCACTGTCAATGATGCAGTTATGCACTAAGAAATATCCAATGACCAAGGACACATAAAAAGAGGGAATTTTCTCTTCTTTATTCACATGACTTGAAGTGGAAGGCTATCCGTTCATCATCAAGACATTATCGATGCTCGTTGGGATAGCTTGTTGATCCAGCTCATGCAATTCCCTCTGTAACATGTCCTTCTGTCTTGTTAGAGACAATGAATCCCATAAGGAGATATTCATATGCAGCTTCTTCATCTGGTCCACTATATTGACTTGAGGAGTACCTCCCTTCAACTTTTCCTTGGGGCTAATTCCAACCTGAGCTACAGGCTGAGGGGCTGAAGGTACAAATGACTGTCTAAAGTTTGGGGCCTTTTGATTTAAGTGTAATGGAGAAGGTGCAACTGTCGATTGGGTAGTAGCTTGGGCTTCTCCCAATGCTATTCTCTTGAATCTTGTGTTGGCTGCAACACAGTCAACCTAATGGTCTGCAACACTTACATAATTGATTGCACATAACTCACCTTCCAGGTGCTTCATAAGATTAGAGTCAGGCTGACTCTAACTGCTGCTTGTGCTGGGTTGCATTGGAGTCTTGAAGACCTGGGGTTGAGTGGCTGCCTGATTGTCTGCATTCTTGAAATAACCCATCATCTCATTTATATATACAGCTTGTTCCTGACCATATCCCATGGTCGAATAGCTTGGCTGTTCTTATACCAGGTTGTTTCGAATGGGCACCATGACCTTAGATGATGAAGAGGGGACTGGATTGTAACCTTGATACGGCCTAGTCTGAGTAAGCTGACCCTGTCTTTGATTATAGTTTTGGAAAGGGGGTCTAGGGGCTTGACCATAATGCTGGTATCCCTAATTCGGTCTGTTGCTTTGAGCATGCTACCTTTTAAGATCTATAAGTTTGTTTGACATGCTCTACAATAGACTCTTAACCTCATGAAACTCATTGGATGGAACAACAATTGGTTTCTCTATGTTAGGTAGAGGAGCTAATGTGGGAGCAATGGCCTGAATTAGAGGTAGCATTTATGGGAAAAGTGGCATATGAGATTTAGGGGCTATTTTCCCATCCTGTACTAAGCAATTTTCAGCTGTTATGGCTACGTCATAAGCAGTAGGTAGTATATGCCCTCCCATGGATTGTATCATCACAGCAATATCACTGTTTAATGCTTTTAAAAAATACAAGAAAGCATAACTGGGAGTCGGTCTTACCAGAATAGAGATTTTATCCCAAGTCTTTTGAAATCGCATGTTGAAATCTTGCATATATTCGTGTGGGGCTCTTTTTATGGTTGTCAGCTGCTCAACAAGCGAGAGGTCATCGCTCTTTTCCCCAAAATGGTCTATCAATTGAGTACCCAATTCATTCTAAGAATGGATTGAATTTATAGGCAAGGTCCCATACCAGTCAAGAGCCTTGCCTTTGAGAGACAATGCTAGCAATCTGATGGCGATATTTTCTTTCGTGACATTGTGAATATTGTAGAGGTTAGCAATATTCCTAATGTGCTTAATGACTGTAATGGGCCCCTCCCCATCAAGAGAAGGCACATTTTTTAGGGTTATTCTCAGGATTGGATCATAACATGGGAGATTCAAGGGGCTCTCACCATGAAAATCCGTAAAGGGCAATGCCATAGCTGGAATGGGCTATAGCTATGACTCTTTTGTGTATGCATCCCTTACAACAGGTCTGGGAGGATGGCTTGTTGGATAAGGATGGGTCTTCTCAAACCTTAGTCTTTTTGCTGAGTTTAAAGGCAACTCAATGAAATTGAAGGGAACCCCTTTAGAAGCAGACCGTGTGGTGACCTTAGGCATAGAAAGTTAAGAAACTGGTCTTGATTGGAAAATTGAAGCTCTTACTAGTGGAGTCGCCAGATGCTTGAAATCTTTGATTTGTTGTAATAGGACCAACATCAATCTTGAAACTCACTGAGTTGTAAAACTATGTCCCACTGGGCGTGCCAAAACTGTTGACACAGAAGATTGCACCCAGGGCAAGGAGGTTGAGCTCTTGCCTTCTTCACGCAACTATGGAAACTCCCCTCTCACCTATGGGACTGGTGAAGCTGGAGGGGAGAGTCTCTGGGTAAGGGCTAGCTCCCTCTGATGCATCATGTTCATTCTAGCAAGTGCTAACACGTACATATATATAGATATATGAAAGGGGGGATGAAAACGAAAGAAGATTTGTGGGAAAACAAACTCTTCTAAGGAGGTGATGCACCAAAATAAAGTCAACCTTCTCACCCTCACACTGAAACTAGATAAATACATACATACACTTCAGACTTGGCAGAAAGACCAGGCTACAAGAAACTTGGCAGGGAGGCTTTGATGAAAAATACAAAAAATAGAGATTCACCAAGGTGCTGTGAAATGCACACTATAAGTAATTTCTTCTATTTTGCAATTCTAAATAGAGCTCTCCTTGTTAGCTGCACAAATGCCACCTTATAGACAATATATATGTTAGTGCTGGACCTGTGAAAGCATCAAGAGACAATGACTAAACACGAACTAACACTCAAGACATACACAAAAATATCTATCCAAGATAGAGGTAAAAAATGCGTTTATTGATTCAGGTGAAATTTTTGCCAGGGCTATGCCTTACAAATGTGGAAGATCCTCTCTCAAAATGATAAGTCGTCAATATATAGGAGAAGAAAGGAGGCCTTTTGGTGCCCCTTTTTTAAAAGTGGCCCATTTGCATCCCCTCATTGGGAAGAGCAGGCTGCCTAAAAAATAAATGTTGTGTTGGCCCTGGCTTTGACTTCAGGGATTTTTAGACATGGCTGTGTTATTTCCTCATTAATCAAGACTACTTCTTGAAGGAACCTACGTAGTTTATCTACTCATAAGTATGAAATGAATAAAAAGGGTCGCACGGTTGGCCTAATAGTCAATTTGTAGCCACTGTTTCACCTACTGAAGTAACTTCTCAAATCGGTGCTTCCCTTCACCACTTGGACTATCTGCTTGCTCCATGCTTGGCACTTTGTCCTTTTCCTATATTGTCTCTTTTGGCTCCTTCGGCCCTCATGGGTGATATTCTAATGGGTCAATGCATTTTTGGGCTTCCTTTCATGGTTGGCATCCTTTTAGTTTGAAAGCAAACAACTATTTCACTATGTTAACTTTGACATTCACGCGACCATCATTACTTTGAAAATCAATGACTAATTCACTTTCTTAAGGTTGATGGCTTTCTGGACGTCACTGTCCTCAGCAAAAGTCCATTGGTCCTTCATTGGCTTCTCTACGGGCTTTGTCCTCCTCAGCTCTCTCAGCAGGTCTTTCCTTGCTTTGGACATTTTCTGTGGGTTTTTTGTCTGCAGACATTTTCATTGAGTTTCCCAGCGTGGCTTTCCCTGAATTCCTTCGAATAAAAAGTCTGAAGGAATTCGAGACTTAAACAAAATCTGAACTTACCTTTCAGCTGCCTTTTCTTTGAAGTCCCTGCCCTTCGCAAGGGCATTTGAACTTTGAGCTGCCCTTTGACCATCTGGGCATACCCTTGAACCAAGCTGTTGAACCAAAAATGGTTCAATGGTTCAAGTGGTTCAACCATTGCGCACTAATGCCAAGTGAATCAAAGCCAATGAACTTGAAGTCATTGAACCATCCAGTTGAACGAAACTCATTGAACCAAACCATTGAACGAAAATTGGTTCAACAGTTCAATGTTGCGCATCAAGCTGATTGAACCAAGGCAGTTGAACCATTTGCTTTGAACCATTCGTTGAATCGGTTCAATGGTTCAATGAATGCACAATGAACTTGCCAATGAATTGACTGATCGAACTAGGCCGATTGAACCAAGGCCAATGAACCAAGCTCATTGAACCAAGCCATTGAATCAAAATTGGTTCAACGGTTCAATGGTTCAATGCTGTTGAATCGAGATGTTTGAACTGAGCGATGAACTTTGTTGAACTAAAGGTCGCTTGAACTACAGATGGGTGAACCAAGTGTCGATTGAACCAACATTGGTTGAACCAGGAGCGATGGTCTTGAAGATTGAAATGAGGCCTGAACTAGGGCCAAATTCATTAGACAAGAGCTTGAAAAGTCTTGAAAACCCTAGCATTCTCTGAACTGATTCTCCTTGTGCCAAAGACTAACCAACTGAGTCTTTAAAAACATGAAGTTTGTAGGGAACTATTGAATCCTTAGAAAATATTCCTTCAGAGTCCATAGATTTTACAGGACCTATGCAAAATCAGAAGAAATGGCCTAGAACAACAAGAGGCAGAAGGGGACCAAAATTTTTGCATGTTGGGCAAAAATTGGTCAACACATATACAAGCCAAACAAGTCAGTGGATAAGTCATAATCCTAGGAAAGGAAACCCTAATAGTAAAATGAGTGTAAAACCCTAACATAATAAATAATTTTTTTGATTTACAAAAAGTATAAGGAAAACTTAGAGATCAAATCTGAAACCCTAAAAAAAATTAAAATCCTATAAATAAGATTGGAATCTAAAATAAAACCTAGGGTTTGGTAATGTTCAAACAATAAATACATTCATCAATATGTTTTATTATAATTTAGAATTAATTGGTGTATTTTTTAATTTTTTGATTGATAATGATTTTTGAGTAGAGTGTAGACCAATATGGGACATAATTAGGGCCAGATCCCCATGTAATTTATTAAACACCCATAATTTATTAAATGTGTGTGTGTGTGTGTATATTAGTATACTAGTCAGACACAATATATTACTAAATGTTTACCAACTATTACCAATAGTAGCCACCACCAGCCTCGAGGATAACCAATGGCCTTTAATAGCCTCAAGAATACAAACAACAGTCACAATCGACCTCATATTCCTTTCTATAGATTTGAACCTAGGTGGGGTTTGAAACAACCAAACCACTTAACTAAGTCACCCACATCTCATTGGCAATTGGTGTACTAACTTTAATTATGATAAAGTGAATGGAAATGTATCAAAATCTACAAAACAAATTTTAACTAGCATAATGAAAGCAAAGTAATAAAATAGACAAAACATGATTGAATGAAAAAAGTATAACTATGAACAACATAATCAGTTTTAGTTGTTTTTTTCCGTATGTTTACTATATGCAATTGAAAGATAGCTAGAAATAATTAACTCAAACTAATCTTATATGTGTAAAAGAGATGTAACCATATCTACTCAAAGTCAATATTGATTATAATGGGATAGGATTGACTAACACTATTATCCTCTACTAGTTGATTATGCCATTTGCAAAAAAATAGGAAAATTAAGGCACAATCACATGCACTTACTTAAAACATGCCTATTTGTAGAAATTTAACCTTCGAGTGCATGTGAATGACCTAAAAATGACTTATTTCAAGTTTAAACCCTAATAGGGCTTGTAATAGCTGGAAACTCAAAAATAGAAAGAGGGAGTGTAATGGGTTGAGTTGACCCCAATCATCCCCATGATGATAAAACATTACTTATATATCTAATACTATGAAGAGGGAAATCAAGCCCACATAGTTATCCAACTTAGAGTGCATTGTGCGATTATGTTCCTTTTGTTACATGTATGCATCTAGAGATGGCTTGAATACTTGATAATGCTTTACTTTAACATGAATAAAATAGGCTCTTGACTTGGCTAATGACTAATTTAAGTGATTAGAATCTGATTTAGGAAAAACAAGGAAGCTTTGCTCAGTGTGTAATAGTGTAGGTATGCCTCAATATTGAAATTGCCAAATGATAGAATATGAGACTGTAATGTGACTTTATAGTAATTTAAAAGGCGAAAATATCATGCTACCTATCCTAAAAATATGCACAAACCTATAAGAGGGTCTAAATTTGAAACATAGTCACTGTTAAGGTGAAAGACAAGATTACCCCATAAGGCTCAAGACTAACTACCACTATTAACTTAAATTGGTTGATTTTGGCCTAAAGTGTAATGTGTGAAATATAGTATATGGGATGTTTGTACAAATGTTTAGATAAGTTTTTAGTGATTAAGAACATTTTTATAAGTGTAAGAAAACAACTCATAAAGGGATAGGTCCATATAGGTATATACGATGGAGTAAGGTGGCAAAATAGGTCCAGATTAAGTGCTTCAGTAAATTAAAGTGAAAGTGGGCCAAAATTGATATTATCAAGTATTCATGACCAAATTTGACTGATTATGCTTTTCTTTGAAACCCTATTTCTACTTTTGACATTTGATCCAAAAAAGGGAGGTAAAAGATAGGTTGGACATCCCCAACTACTCCCCACTGAGTGGATGAACATTTCTCATGTTCTAATGCTTTGATAAGGGCTCAAAACATGTGCAGTTCTACCACTTATGTGTATGTGTGCTCAATAGTGTTCCACTATAATGCAATAGAATTTTATGTCTTTTGACACTTGATGACATACAAATTTGACCTTGTTTTAATATTTAGAATTTATTTTAGGACTATTCCTTTGAGGGGTTTTTGATAATTGGATGCTTTCAAATAGTTATTCAAGGATGTGAAAATGGTTTTCTCAATGTGTAAGTGGTTTTCAATGTAATTACCAAGTAGTCCCTAAGTGAATAAGAGCTTAGGTTTTTATTGTATATATAGATGACTCTTTGGAATCTTCCCCCTAAATAATATGAAAAATTTGCATAGGATGACCCAAGGGATAGATTTTAATTTTAAAATTGGTCTTTGGGAGCTCTTAGACACTATCAACAAAGGGAGACACTACTGGTAACTACTAGTGTCTAACTATTTCAGACACTATCTAGAGATAAAAATAATGACTTGGAATATATCAAAAATGTGCTTAGGATAATAAATAATTTTGGCATATACTAGAGAGATATTGAATATTAATGATGGTAAATTGGGCTAATCAAGTTGATAATAGATAAACAAATAGGAGATAATGTGAGCAAGGGTCAAATGTATATGCACAAGTCATGTGTGTGAAATATAGGTCAAAAGGGATGTTTCCAAGTGTCTAATCTAAAATGTTGGTGTCTTCAAATGCCTCCCTTTCAGTCTCAAATTGTAAATGCTAAATTAAAAGGATAAAAGAAATAAAGTTGGTACATGTGTCTAATCGGACTTTATGTTGACAAGTGCCCCAAATATCTAGCTTGGTCCATGTTTAACCTACAAGCAAACATGTATAAATCAATGTTCATATGTGACAGAAAATATAAAATAATCCATATCATTGAACTATTTTAAATTGAAGAGTTAAGGAACAAATATAGTTACAGGTATATGAAACAAGCTACCCTCTATTGAAATCATATGGAGAATGTCATGAGGTGATTATGCCATAAGGAGATGCCATTATTAAAAAAATGGTTTGATAAGTGCATGCCTCAACCCCCTTTTGATACATAAAAGTGCTAAAATTTTAGAAATGCAAAACCTCGATCGTACCACTCATAATATCATCATGGCTCTTTTTTTTGGAACCCATAACTAGGTTCATATGTAAAAACTGGAACCCCTAAACAAGTTCTATGTAAATTGAAACTCTACATCAACCATTACAAATTGATCTTAGAATCAAATTACTTGTGTAGTACCATCAATCCCCACCATATAAATATAAAAGATCATGCATGAATAACATTCATGCCCCCAAAATTTATCCATCTATACCTCAATCTGATATATAATGCTATACTCAATATGTTAATTTGATCAATATAATAACTATGATAACTTTGATAATTTGATAACTTAGTCTATCTGACTTGTATAACTTGATAAAAAAAATTAATTTGATGCATGTAATATGTCTCATCATGTCATAGAATTCATCAATTGTTCCTTACAATCCTATAAAATTCCCTACATATGATTTGCATATGTCTCAATCTATCAATCTATCTCATTATGAATCTCAATATGTCTAATATATCCCATCTGAATCACATAATATAGCCAAAATCTAAAACAACTATTTTTCAAAGCTTGAATATCTATGACAATCTGACTAGTATGCCATCCTTTTGAGGTGAGGGATGAAACTTGAAAATCACTTGTCTCAAAATAAAAGAGTTATGTGCATCATGTTATATATAAAATATGTAATCACGTGTGCTAACATGATTAGAATATGTCATCATATAAATATTTGATCATTCAAACACATATGAAACATGTCACGCAAGGCATACAAGTCTCATTTTAGATATATATAGTAATTAGGTACACAAAAATAACCATAATGGTAATAAAATTCATAGATATAAACACTAAAAAATGATACACACAAAATTTGAATGATAGAAATCATGGTATCACATGCAATATAACAATGTCTCATAATAATAAAATCATCATAATATCAACAATCATTTAAATACACACACACAAACACATGCATCTAATATCATGATCATGATGCGCATAAGCCCTCAATACATGACATACATTGACTTGAATATAAACCAACACAAACAACCTAGATATATCATGGACTAGAGGATCTTTGACATCACCGACGCATGACGTGACAACACATAATCAATACGCTCATGGAAACATAGAATATATAACACATGTAACATACATCAATGATCACACATATAACACACAATATAACACACATAAATCATCACACAATGTAATATACAAGCAAGTATTACACCATGTAACTATCATCATCATCAATCCATGTCATCATTGTAGATAAAAAATATAAAATTCATAAAATATAGCACCTTAAAGAGTATATATAAGAGAAATTCATGTATAAATAGTCTAAGTATCTCAGTTTGATCAATGGAACGGTCATAGAAAGATATAACTTGTAGAATGTACCAATATACCCCTAGTGTAGGCATGCTCCCAATGTAGAAATGTATCCCTTGGGTGTAAGGAATGTCTCACATCTAAATGTCCATGTATCATATGTAGTTTGTATGTCTTGCATCCTATTCATATATACCATGAAAAGTATGTGCATAGAATATATATATGTAATCTACCATATATGTGATAAATAACATAAATAAGTCATGTAGCTAGAAAAACATGTCATGCATAGGTCTTGATTTTTTTTTTTTTAATGTGTGTGTGTGTGTGAACTATGTGAAACTCACAGTGCTAAGATGACATCTAATGGATGCACAAATCCATATGAAGAATCTAGTGATAAAGTACTTAGCTCTAGATATAGGATCTCATTAAATGTCCATATGTCGTCATCATATCTTTATATGTAGATCACCTTAATTTTTCCTTTTTCTCTTTCCTAGATAATATGCATACATAATGTATTTTATTCAAATATATATGAGGGCCCATGCTCTATCTTATGAAATAATGAAATGTCATTTATGTTTCTTTAATATTTTAGAACTCATTGTTTTCATCATCACAAGTTTTGATTGTACTACTTTCAAACATGAATGTAATATAGTAATTTTGAGTATCAAATATATCTTGCATTTGTTCCAACCGCTATTTTCCAAGTGTAGTTCATAATTGGTCACTAGTATGCATCATAAATATTATTGTATCCTCAACCTTCAACCCACAAATAATTTATAATGTAATATGCTCGATCTATACGTCACAATGTATTATGTGTTGTGATTCATGTATCATATGACCCGATTGTTGTAAGAATGGAGTGATGCATGTATTCCCTCTTCCCCATCAATTTGAATCTATTATTGATAATTACCCACAATTTATACCTGAGTAGTCAATAGGTCCTTTTATGGATGCTTGTATTCTATAGATGATTTATTCCTACATTAAGTCTTGTTATCAACCATTATTGGTGGATTTTGTTGTACTTGTATTATCATGATGATCCCTTAATTCTTAAAATTCAAAATCATTTTTTATAATGTTTCACAATGATATGTTCCATGCCCCATTATTCTATGATAACTACAAAATTACTCCCCTTCTTGATTTGATAATTGATTCATAGCTCTATGTCGAGTGGAAGGTAAAATAATAAAATTCTTGTCAAGTAAACATGTAATATAATGCTTGGTTTATCTTGTACACTAGTTACCTATAATATGATAGAAGGTTATATATCCATGAATTATATATTGTTTATCAATGTTTGCACAAACATTGGACATTTATATTTGATATATCATGTAGTGTGTTATGCCTCTTATGGTCTAGTCATATTGGATCACACAAATTAATCTCAATGGAGCGCTCACCATGAAAGATTAATGTCATGAATTGATACTGCAAAAGTATTTAAATTTATATCTTCATGATTGTTTTGAAGGCGTGCCTTCCATTTATATACCTTTGTTTGTACAGGTAGAGGACCTTTTAAATTACTGGTATTGACCATGTTCAAATCATATCGATATTCTCCCAGACCAAGAAGTGTAAAATTTAGACAAGAAAAATACTCATCTATGTTTGAGAGAATTTCATTCTCTTGATCATCACTATCCTCTTCTATAAATATCTAACACTATCCTCTTCTATAAATATCTAACCTAGGTCTTCTAAATATAACAATAAATGGATATATTGTTAAACAAACACCACACTAGGGGGTGAGGTAAATCAGTGTGTAAGAATAATTTACTTTGTTTCTAATTAATTTTCATAAAAAACCATTCACATAAGAAAAAGTAAATACACAACACATAATTTACGTGGAAAACCCTTGGTGGGGAAAAACTACACTTGAGAGGTTACTTGGATATACTATCCAAATCCAACAATAAGATTATACTGCTTTTTACAAAAATTCTATAGGCACCAACCTACTTGGAGACACTAATCCCAAATGCCAAGCACCAACTTAGAAAGAGACACTGATCTCTTTAAATCAAAGTACCAATTTCACTGCCAAGCACCAACTTAGCAAAAGACATCAATCTTTCTGTTCTGAGGCATTGACCTCACTTAAATAGTTTCCACCTTCTCACTGTTGATTTCTCAACAAATAATGGCACAATCAAGTTTTGCTCCTCTTCTTCTTCTCTCTCCTCTTCCTCTTCTTTTCCTTGTGTATGATAGAAGTAATTATTTCTACACACTTTTATAACTCTCATTAATTTCTCTTTTATAACTTCTTTATGCCTCTTTGAAAGGGTGTGATTTTTCCGAAGGGATACAACCTCTCCAAAGTTGATCGGCCCTTCATTTTAGATTATCATTCATTAGACTTGGGTGGTGGATCTTATTTCCAAAACTTGGATGCTAACAAAGGTGGTCAACCATCATTTAATACAAATGAATTTAACTCCATTTCAACACTTCTCTTTAGTCTTCAATTGCTTCTATTCATTCTTTAATCATTGCTCTTCACACTAGGTGAGTTCGGAGCTGTTGGATGAGTTTGGAAATGATGATTGGGTGAGTTTAAAGC